>OW028615.1:10000000-14800000 GCA_932294325.1 Allophyes oxyacanthae
TCAGTCTAAGTATTTTGTTCTGCTTCTTTTAAAAACCATATTTAAGTAATAAATCTGTGATTTCAGAAAAAAAATTGTGAAGCTAAACGTAATGAATGTGCGATATGCGTCAAGGAAATGCACGCAACGAAACGTCATTTCCTTCGGCGCGGTCGATTCGGTCGGCGCGGACGATTCTTTCGGCGCTGAAGATTCTTTCGGCGCGGATAGGTGTGCGAGGCCATAAGAAACTTCGTTTCGTTCGGCTCGTTCGGCGCGGTCGATTCGGACAGGTGTGCGTCCACCTTTACTGTGAAGTTTGTAATGTAATGATTGTGACGCAGCTGGCTGTAAACGTTTTGAAAAAATTACATACATTTATAATTACATTTTTTATTATTACATTGCATTACATTTTATGTTTACAATTTATTTATTATTAAAAGCGTATTAATTTTTTTGGGGGATTTTAAGGGTTTTTACTTTACTTTACTTTAGCTTTGGGGACCAGTAATACCCTATATAGTTTGTGGGGACCGTGGGGACCAATATTTTTGAGAGTTGGTAACACTGTGATTGTGCCGTGGTGAATTGGTGAAATATTGTGTACGCGAGGGTCTCGTGGATTTATCGGGTTATTCAGTTCAATCGAGTGCATTCAATTAATTCATATTACGCATTATTGCAAGTAATTATCAGGAGCCAAATAAAGGAATCAATATGTCAGCAGATAATATTGAAAAATTATACCAAAATTATGGTGTTCTAGCCGACGCCAAAGATGACATTTCTAAGGTAATTTTTCCGCCCTTAGTTTCAGTTTTAGCCAAAAGATTTATCAGATTACATTATTGAAATATATCTAACGTTTCTTATAATTTTAGCATGAAAAGGAGTACTTGGAAATACTAGCCGCTGTCAAAGGATCGGACAAGGAAAAACGTTTGGCCTCGCAGTTCATTGCGAAATTTTTCAACAGCTTCCCAAGTTTAGCCGATCAAGCTATTGAGGCCCAATTTGATTTGTGCGAGGATGATGATGTCGCCGTAAGTAAAATTAGGAACATAGATGTCTGTTAATGCTAGTTAAAATGATAATTATCCTATCTCAGAATCCCACAAAACTAGAACACGTTTGATGGTTCCACCATCTGTGAAATTTTTGGCTATTTTTTTTTGGTTATATTTAAATTATTTTGATAATTCTCATTATAATTTTTACATAGAATAAGAAAAATATATGATTTTATTGCAGATCCGTAAACAAGCAATTAAGGATTTACCAACACTGTGCAAAGATCACAAGGAGCATACTCAAAGGATTGCTGATATTTTAGCACAGCTATTACAGTCTGATGACACTACTGAAATAAATGTAGTTTCTAACTCACTGTTGACTATTTTGAAGATAGACCCCAAAGGTTCTCTAACCGGTATGTTTTCACAAATACATCAGAATGCCGACAGTGAAGTCACAAATGAAATTGTTCGAGAAAGATGCATCAAGTTCTTAGCAACTAAAGTGAAGCAACTTGGCAGGGAAGTCATAACTAAGGAAGCTGAAGAATTGATTATTGCTGAATGCAAGAAGCTTTTGGAAGTAAGATAGAAACTGATCCAATTTAATCCCCTTTTATAATATAAATTGAATAATTTAACAATATACAATTTGTATATATAAATTAATCAATATGTATGTATTTTTTTAGATCCAGGATGTTGTAGCTGAAGAATTTGAACACATAATGGAGTTGTTAACATGGTCAAAGTTAGGAAAGACACCAGCAGGCAAGAAGGAACTGGTACAAATTGTGGCAGCTCTTGCATTCACACCTGATGACTGGCATCCAGAAGATCCTGAATATGTGGACAGAGTTATTCAGTGTTCTCAACATGCATTGCCACTGTTCTCTGTGAGTTTTGATATTTTGATAATTATTACTTTAACAGCCTTAACCTTTCTAATTACAGCCGGTTACCTGTGAGCAAGAAAGCAATGACGTATGTGTTTCGTCACTGAATTGATTAAATTGTCTACTTACTAGCCTTCCTTGAGTTTAAAATATTTATCCATACATACTCTCTGTAGAGGCACTATTATTTCCTCATGATGTGCTCAAACAGGTAGGTAGGTACCAAGCTTACTCCAAATATCATGGGTCATGGGTGGAAGACCCATGATATTAACCATTGTCAGTGCCATAATCACCATGCTTCGCAGATAGATTGAATTGGCAGTAAGTGCCTTTTTTGTTCTTGTTTTGTGTATCATGGGTACAGTTTACAGACATAAATCTGACATATCCAGACCTGCAACACTACGCTAATTGCTTAGCCACTGTTCAAACCGTGCTGTCAAGTTGTTTTTAGTTAGTATAATATATGGATGTTATTGATCTGCAACATTTGATTAAGATGGAAACCACAGTGTTACACTTTATGAGTTCCATCTCAATCAAATGTTGCTTTCATTCATTGCTACCCAGGAATCATTAATTGATATAATAACATTAACATAATGGTTAAGCTTCAGGTAGGCATTGAGAGCATTTTATTTTGTTATGCATTGTATCACATTATCAATCCATCATCTTTGCCTATCACAGTCCACTGTTAGACACACATCAATATTATAGCTAACAATTGTATCACATTATCAATCCATCATCTTTGCCTATCACAGTCCACTGTTAGACACACATCAATATTATAGCTAACACAAAATAAAAATCCCTTTATTTTGTTTTAACAGACACAAGTGGACTCCACCCAATTTGTCAACTTCTTCTGTGATCATGTCCTTCATGGTTGGAACAATATTACAACAGCAGAAGGAGGAACAGACTCCAAACTGGAACTTTTGAAGATTTTTGCAGAGATCACAGAACATTGTGGAGATCTAGAAAATCCACAGCAAAAAATTGATGCAGTATTTGAATTACTAATGGTAAGTTGATTCACATGTTTGAACACATATCTTTGAAAAACATACATATTTTGTTAGTATTAAAATATTTTTCCTATTAAACATTTCTTTCTAAACTTAAATTGGTTTCACAGAAATATTTGCCAGAAGCACCTGTGGAAGGTGAGGAAAAGGAGGGTGACAAGACTGAAGAAAAAGAAAAAACGGAGGAGTCAAAGACATCACCATTGCTACAATTCTCTCATGTTGAGTGTGCATTGTTTGCTCTACACTCACTGTGTCGTAAGGCACCTGAAGCACTGAGCGCAGATGCCACAAAACTGAAGGCCTTACGTCTGCGTTTACAATACACTGCTCGACTTACACAAGGATACATTAAAAAATTGAAGGAGGTTACGCAGGTATGTTTAATTATACTATAAATATAGTCATTTTGGACCTTGTTTCACATGGCAGGCCCTATGTTTTTAATGTGTTTTGTATGTTACAAATATTAATAAAGAATATATTAATATAATAATATTGTGTAGCAAAATTCCATTTTGATTTACAATCAAGCTAAACACAATAATATACTTATTACTTTATTTTCAGAGCCAAAAAGGTGAAGATGCTAATTCAGAAGAAAACAAGTTGAAAGTTGCTGCACTGAAGACTACATCTAATATCAACACTCTCATAAGAGATCTGTTCCGCACTCCGCCCAGTTTTAAAAGTAAAGTTCAACTTTCATTCCAATCCAAGAAAACTGAAAAGGAGGTAAAATATAATTTGTAATATAAATATGTTTAAGTACCTATGTTGCATCCTTACTTAATTCGTGAATTACAACAAGTATTCGGACTACATTAATTAACACTGTTATTGTCACTTTGGGATATCTTTCGTGATTTGTTAATGAATTGAGCTACCGATATTTACCCCGCGATCATGGCGCTTGTAACAGCATTGAAATCACGGAAGATATCTGTAAGTCACAATAATAGTGTATGTAGTTGCAAACTGTGTTTAAAAATTATCAGGACTGTCAGAAAAATATGCACATAGTCCAGTCCTAACACTGCCAGTATAAATTGAGATCATTTTCATAATACTTTATAAATATGGATCCTTTACACTTGACCTAATTGTTTTGTTATATTTCAGGAGAAACACACGGCTGCCTTTGAAGATACGAAACGATCACCAGTACAAAAGCGACATCGCCCTATTACATTTGACAATGATAATGACAAAGAGTCTCCTGAGAAGCGTTCGCGTAGTGGCGATCGAAATGTCAAAATGTACACCCCACCTTCTGGCAAATATAGCTCAAGATTAAATAATAATGGACGGTTCGCTGGAAATAGCTCGGGTGGGAGGGGTGGAAGAGGGGGGTATGGTAGGCGTGACTTCAGAAACAATGGAGCGCCATTCCGAAAGCGTAACAACTACTAAACAAACGAAATATTGAAATATCCATTGAATATGACATTGATTTTAATTTAGTATAATTACAGTAGAATCATAATTTAGCACTCAAAGCCCAGATAAGTTTTATTCGACTTTCAAATGTGGCAAAGACACTAACAAAAAGAAGTCAACAAATGGCACACAAATTTTGCAGAAGGGATGTATGCAGTTAATGGGAGCAGTGTTTTAATCGTTTGTGGTTGTTTAGGCTGTCGTATATTCCACCGATTCGTTGAACCTAATTTGAGCACAGATAATGCAGAAAAAGGCAGTTAAATTAGTTAGTTGCAGTTATTGTCTTTTTTGCAGAGTATTGTTTTTGTTGAGCTGTAGGCAGGTATTGAGTGAGTTGTATTTTTTCCACAGTAATTATTTTTCAATGGTCGCTTAGATTGTTTCTGTTAGCAAAGGCGCAGTCAACAATTAATTTGTTCATCATCACATAGCAGAAGGAAGGTGTTATAATCTTCAGGGAATCACTTCAATATAGTAATAGTATGAGTAGTTATGTAGCATGGTAAGTAAAATGGTTTCAAATATTAATTAATTTAGTAGTCTTATCTTTCAAAGCAACTAATTATTAATAGACCAGCATCACCTGTCATCATTTTGTAAGTATTAAATGGACACATTATTTAGAAGTATAGTCATACAGAATCTTCTCCATGCAGAAATTGGTGGATACATCGCAACACTGTGAGTACCTATATATTTATTATAATAATAGCTTTACTATTTTTCATACAGGGCCGCTACAAGCTACAGAAATCTACAGAAATTTTAGTAACTATTTCTCTATAAACTTCGCATTGGCTGTTCTTTCAGATTTTTGTTGAGATCCTTTATGATGACAAAGACTCTTACAATGGTTTTTTAATTCCAGAAAACTTATGGAATTCCACTGCGGGAATAAAACAATTTCATAAAATTGCCTCGTTTTATTTACAATACCAAATGAGTACCTACCTAAGGCTATCCGTCCACTAAAGCGGAGCGGAGAGGAGGGGAGAAACTAACCAGAATACTAATATTATCATATATAATCTTACCTATTGCTTGTTTTGTCACCTCCACTCTGCTCCGGTTCTGTGGACGGGCAGCCTAATTAAAATAACTAAAAGAATCTTAAAAATAATAATTATTCTATTAGTTAAAACTAAAGTTTGGATAAAATTCTAATACGATATTTGAAAGCCTGGCCTCCGTAACTAAGCATAGTTTCATTCGAGCATTTAAATGTTTTCTTGATATTATTTATAATTATAAAGTTTGCGTGCTCGCTTATAAATAAATAAAAATACATCGTAGTAACATTATATTCTAATAAATGAGAACAAGAAATTCTATATCCTATAAAGATGTAAATGAGCTAGCAATAGAAAGAAACCGAATCAAGCACGACTGCCAAGCTTGAAGTTCTGGATTCAAGTCCAAAGTAATTTTTCTGTATTGTTATTTGCCTACAAAACTGGTAGAATTATACTCTTCTAACCTAATTTATCAGCTGTATGAAGTCTAATAATTAAATAAGAAAATTGTAGCCAAATGGCCACATATTATTTTAAGTAAAAATACTCAAGTCCACTAGACTATAGATTCGCTAAGTAAGTAGGTCAGGAAGTCATGACTAAACTGCAGTCAACTATTGAGTTAGATGGTTTGGAAGATAAAAGCCCCATATCAGCGAGTTCGCTGGCGCTGGCGTGTCGTTCACGCATACAACCTCACCCACAGTTCGGTTCGGTGTTCGGTGGCGGTGTGAGTACCATCACAAACTCTAAAATAATTCGACGGTCGATGGCAATAACCAAATGGCGTCGGACTAATCTGTGGTCGAGAGCTCATGGACGAATACGTAATTCTTAATGCAGTGAATCAGGCTGGCCCGGTCCCCTGGTGTTGGTAATGAAATAGGTACATAATGGGAACACCTAGTATATGTAATCTTCTAAAAAATAATACTAACTCTAAAATTTTGAATGGAAATAAAGGATTCAAAGCTTATAGTTTTCTAATAAGAATAAAGAGTAGGTATACAATGAACATCTTATCTCATATTATCTACTACAGTACACATGATCCGATCTAGCTCATAACAGGGATCTGGGTTTGATACATCATTGGGACTGCAATCCATGTGCTCTAGTATTTCTACTGGCACTTTAAAGTTTGATTCTAATTCATTCTGATCTGGTAAACTCTGTAAAGCATTTTGCAATATGTCTTGTACTTTGTCCAAGTGTTTCTTG
This sequence comes from Allophyes oxyacanthae, assembly GCA_932294325.1. Taxonomy (NCBI): domain Eukaryota; kingdom Metazoa; phylum Arthropoda; class Insecta; order Lepidoptera; family Noctuidae; genus Allophyes; species Allophyes oxyacanthae. The sequence continues at coordinate 10,006,606 of OW028615.1, forward strand.
AATCTGAAAATTAAAACACATTTTCATTAAAATTATTGATCTATTTATGGGGTTATTGAACTCATCATTATGAACAACTTTTACAATGGGACCAAATCACCAAATATGAAATCTCGATAAAAGAAACAGCTGTTTCTTATAATAATTCAATACTTACTACTCTACTAAATTTATGGATCAGCACATTTGTTTTTCCCAATTTAGGTGTTGGTCCCATAGTAAGTTGTTCATAATGAAGAGTACAATGACCCCTTAAAGGGATTGGGACTAGAAATGTAGGACCTTATAAGTAGTTTCTACCTGCAACTTCAACCATGTGGACATACATGATTGGATGATTTATTTCAATGTTCATTGTTGATATATGGTGTAGGCTTTCATTATGATGGGGAGTACGACTTGTTCATGGCACTTATTTTTAAAATCAGGCAGTCTCATGGATTTATTTAGCTCTTACAGACAAACCCACAATTAAAGTATTTGTGTACTTACATACTAAAAGTTATCCACATTAGGTAATTAAAATAACATTAAAAAATGATTTAATGGATCTCATTACCGTGTAGCAGTTTCAACACGCTGGCGCTTCTGCAACTCCATCATTACTCTTAATGTCTCCCTAGCTTGGTGGGGTCTGAACTCATTCAATAAATGATGTATGTGTATAAATAATAAACTGAGATCTTCAACTTTTTCAGCTCTTTTGGGAGAATCAGGACAATGGACTAATAAATCCAATAAATCTAAAAAGTTAACAAGTAAAGAGTGGTTCAGTTTCTTCAGTTCCCTCCTTCTTTCGAAATGCATGGGGTATAATCGCCGAAAACCCTACAAACATTAAATATTAATTCAAATATTCATGTCATTGATAAGTTATAAAAAACATAATGAATATGAATATTTTCAATTTGGTACCTGACTCTCCAGTGAACGAATTATTGTATCATCTGCATTGAAGGTGTGACCAAACATAGAATATGAGTCGTGAATAGGTCGTGGTGGTAAAGGTGCTCTGTTCCTACGCACATTTTCATCAGTATAGAAATTTATATATTGCATGGGGGGCAATGGTAATGAACTAACTTGTGCTGTATCGGAAGACATTGTTAGGGCGATGTAAACAAACTTTATTTTAAAACTACCGAATCCTTTTAAACCCCTTTAGAAATGGCATACAAGCCTCCAGAGATTATAATTATTTTGTTTGCAATTTTTTCAATTTGACAATTCAACTTCAGCTGTTATGGCTTTTGTGGAGGAATGACCACAATTTCACCAATGTCACGTAGAATGATAGGCCATCGAACACTGGAGTTTTGTTCCTCAGACTCACTTCCATTCGGTGATTAGAATTTATTTAGAAAATTTATCAACTCTCAACTCAACTCAACCTCTGTCAATGCATGTCAATGTCATCCATCACTCCACAGACTAGTTAGAGATACTACGTATCATCATATGTCACTGTTGACCAGTGTTACCAACTCTCAAAAATATCCCCAAAACTAAAGTTAGAAACCCCGGGAACCCCTAAAATCCCCCAAAAAAAAATTATCTGTAAAAATAATAAATAAATTGTATTAATATAAAATAATTGAAAAAAATTCAAAACGTTTACAGCCAGCTGCGTCACAATCATTATAAACTTCATAGTAAAAGTCATGAGTAAAAAATCCCTAAAAATACCCCTAAAAAAATCCCATCATATTACCCCCCCCCCCAGTTTGGGGGGTAATTGACCCCCTAAATTTGGGGGTAAATCTCCTAAGTTGGGAACAAAAGTAACCGTAGACAGAGAAACCAATAGACTTATCCTAAGAGCAATAATATTATAGAGTCCTTCTATCGAGTATAAACAGAAAACCTATAGACATTTCTCTTTACATAAACAAAACGTCATAAGAGTAATAGAGATAGATATATTCTATTTGTTACTGCTCAGCGAAGTAATGCGGCCATTTGTACTATAGAAACATCTATAAAATGACTTACCGATGGAAAGATATTTTTGACCGTTTTCAGTCAAAACACCCATCCGGCTGTTGCAGCCGGTAGCTGCACACAGTATTGTCATTATTGTATATATCCTTTCAAACAAAAAAAGAATTATCGAAATCGGTTGGCGTGATATTGAGTTATTCGACCATTTGTTGCGCACTAACTGAATGTAAATTTAAGACTTATATGGTTTTCTCATGGATCCCATTGTCAGAACAGGACCAAATTAAAATGGGACCATTTGGGAACCACCAGCTTTCAAATAAAAAAAGAATCATCAAAATCGGTTCACGCAGTCGAGAGTTATGAGGTAACAAACATAAAAAAAAAGAAAAAAAAAACATACGCATCGAATTGAGAACCTCCTCCTTTTTCTTGAAGTCGGTTAAAAAAGAACATACGCGTCGAATTGAGAACCTCCTCCTTTTTTTTTAAGTCGGTTAAAAAGGATGATGCCAGGATTTGTATGAACTCTGGTCCCACCCTCCAATTGCTACGTGTCATACATCGTTGGATAGGTATTTTTGAGCTGAACAAAAGTTACTATGGCGCCAAGTTTCAAATCGTAGTCCGTTCAGAGTTATGCATTATTAAACATATCAGTTTAACAATGGTTAAACATAATGCTTTTCCCTAATACAATACAGTTTTTGAATTAATACTAGTATTATATACCTATCTACAGTTATCATCAGAGTCGTAAAGTAAAAAAAAAAAAAAAAAAAAAAAAAAAAAAAAAAAAAAAGTCGTAAGGACGAGTGAGGTGTGAGGCGAGGAGGACCGTTTCCTCAGGTGCTGATTCCTCAGAGCTCGTGCGCGGACTATACCTTACCATTGTGTTTTATTTCTAAAAAACCCTCCTTACGACTCTGATGATAACGGTAGATGGGTATCTAATACTAGTAGGTATTAATTCGAAAACTGAATTATATTAGGGGAAAGCATTATGCTTGACTATTGTTAAACTGACATGTTTAATAATGCATAACTCTAAACGGACTAAGATTTGAATCTTGGCGCCATAGTAACTTTTATTCAGCTACAAAATACCTATTCAACGATGTATGACACGTGACACGTCGCTATTGGAGGGTGGGACCAAAATTGGCATCACCTTTAGCTTTTATACTATAACGAATGTTTAATTTATTAAAGTTTAGGGGTGTCTGGCAGGGGGTAGCAACTGTCATACGTGTCCGGCAATGGATGACGAGATTTCTAAAGTTATCCCGAAGAAAATATAAAAAAATTGAGCTTTATACTTTAACGAAATTAAGGTACTATTTTATGCACCTTTACTGCCTGGTACCTGCCAAATTAACCACAACCCAAACTCTATAGGCGCTGGTCGTTCTTACCTGTATAGGGGACATGCACAGAAAATCTTTCAGCTCTTATAAAATAACGAAGGTCTGGCCGTCGTGGGCTCTTGGGCTATTCCATTGAAAGTCGTTGAAACTAAATAATACAACAGTAGGTAAGTACATAAAGTTATTATTACTATAATAACTTTATGGGTAAGTAACAGTAAGTAATCATAATGTTCATGAAATAAAAAATACTTTTTTTTAAAAATGATAGGATACCTACTTGGTAGGAAAAATAATTAAAATCTCACTAGCAAGCAAGTAAAAAAATATTTTAAAACTTTATACAACACACAAAGTCAATGTAACAAAAAGTATTATAAAGATATTGTACTATCAATTACATCAATTACTACAACAAAATGGTGATTATTGTGCTGATTATGTCTTCCAAACACAAAAAACAGATTTCCTGTATCAGCGTTCACCCCTATTTTACCCCTTAGGGGTGTGTTTTTTAAAAACGCAAATATTGTACCTATTCCTACCTATTCCTTTATTTTCAACCAAAAACTAAAATACCAATTTTCATAGATCTAACTTAAAGTGACGAATTTTCAAACAAATAGGGGTGGAATTTCCAAAAATAGGTACCTTCTTAGTGGATGCCTACGTCATAAAAAGAATCTATTGACAAAACAAGTTTCTAGCCCCCGCGATTTAGGCTGTGCGTTGATAGATCAGTCTGTCAGTCAGGAGTAAGGATCAGGGACCCTGAGCGTTAGCGAAGGCAGGTCTGTGGTCAGGATAAGTATTTTTATGATAACTAACTTATCTGACCAGTGTTAAAGTCGCTATGTTCCACATTAGAATCCTACTGGACATGTTTTTGTCTTTACAGTTTTTAATCAACTTCACAGCAGCAGTCGGGTTTTTTATTTTTTGTAACTATTTTTATTTTTATTTACCCGTGGCTGTATAGACCATAGCTCCCTTTGCCTGTTTAAATAAGTACAAAAATGAATTGTACCAAAAAAATTGTCTCTGCTGCTGTCTATGTGCTGCTGTCATGTCAATCCACAGACTACTTAGAGATACTACGCAAGAACCTTAGATTATGTAAACCCTAGATGAAGTGACAGTGTAACCAGTTTTATATCGGTGTTTAATTTGTGCATGTGTGTGTGAATGTTACCAGATTGAACCCTATTTTCCCATAAATAAAACTGAGATGTATCGAATAGTTTATTTTTTAATATTCATCAATTTTATGCATTATAAACTTAAAAAAAAAGTAAAAACTGACTTCAGAAACTAAAAAGTATAAAATAATTTTCTTAAAACTTATCAGCTTCTGAAGTCGGGGCCTTTAAAATTCTTCAATGCAGCTAGCTTGATAGTGGAACTGACTTCAGAAGCTGATAAGTTTTTTAAGAAAATTATTTTATACCTTTTAGTTTCTGAAGTCAGTTTTTACTTTTTACTCTTCCAGGCTCTTCAACCTATATGTTATTGACCTCATAGTCGATCTTAGCAGCATGAGTGTTCGATGTCGGGTTGGTGGTGTTTGTATTAACAGCTTTAACTACGCAGACGACATGGCGCTGCTGGGCCCAACTGCAGGATCCATTGGAGAGCTGTTGAAAGTATAGACAATTAAGTTTTTGCATAAGATATTGTTAAGAGACATACCAACCTTGCCTCTTTTGTAAAAGATAATATTAGTCTATGATTGTCTTTTAGACCTAGTTACTATGAGTTACTGTTCTTGTTATTTTATGTCTGTCAAGTTTGAAATATGTACTGAATAAAATTTCATTTTATTCTTGAAGATAATCTAATTGTTTATCTTATTACTGAATACACAGTTAATCGCATGGGAGCGTTTACTTGCTTCACAGATATATTTTTCATGACCGGGATAAAATCGATTTAAAAGGAAAATAATCTATAAAACTGAAAAACAACTGAATTTTGTTAACAATTCTGACTAAGGTTCATAGGTTTTTATTTAATAGAAAATTCGAAAGTCAATTCAGATTTCCCGTATTTTTGGGTATTTCAAAGGCCATAAACTGAGCACACTGAATGACTTTTGATTTAGAGGTTAAGGAATCAATTATTACCTATTATTTCTTATTAATTGGTAATATCGACATAATTGAATTGTATTAGTAATTTTATGTGTATAACGGACATTCACCTAATCACAAACAAAGCAATTTTAGCATATAATTACAGTAAAACGTACCTGTGAAACGTAACATTACCGGCAGCACTTTTTGTTCGGTTTTTGCATCCAAGGACACTGCAGACCACCATGTTCACATTGATAATATCAAATTATGATTACACTATCAGAAGAACACCCACAACAAGTAATTCAGGCTGTTAAAATTAATTAATTAATAACTTTTGATAGAATAACAACAACCCGACGTCAATTTTGGTTGCAAAATGTCTAAATGACAAATGTGCTCATATCAAAAAAGTTGTTACCGACGTTCATTATAGTCTTTCTCGCTCTTTCTACAGACTAATGTATAGGTTCGCCACCCTCTCACACTAACGATGTGTGCGTGTCGCTTGATCTTTAGGTTTAAATAATCTAAGGCAAGAACATTGTGTACAATGTTCTTGATACTACGTATCAGACGGGAATCTCCGAAGAGCCAATAACGGAAAGGTAGTTTTGAGTTTGACATTTAGTTTTTTTTTAAATTATTCTACATTCTAGTACTTACAAGCAAAGGTATTAAATATATTGATCGTTGTCAATACACACGGATACCTTTTTATTTTTTTATTTTGGTGTTATTTACTTGGGAGGAAATAAAACTTAGATTACTTATTAAATCCTTTTATTTTTAAGTATTTTCTGATATTTATATAAAGCTTTCATATCGAGAGGTGCAGTCGTGCAGTCCTTGCCATATTTGTCGACGAATCTCAACTGCTCCAATTGTTTGATGGCATTTTGCCAAAAATCCTTATGTTTAGATTTTTTTGTGACTGCTTGTCTGAATGGTTTTCCATTATTTTTGCCACTCAGTGTTGCTCCATTGCATGAATCGAATAAATCGTCAAAAACGAAACTGTTTCCTCAGTGTTTCACTAACTTTACTCCCATCAGCATAGTGAGCTGTGAAATAAAAAAGAAACCTAAAAATAATGACAATAACATATAGAATAGAAATAGATTTACAGGATTAAAGATCAAAATAATTATATAATACTAGCGACCAGTCCCCGGCTTCGCACGGATGGAATTTCTCAAATATCCTTACATTAAATATGAAAGTATTTTATTTTATTATACATATAAAACTTCCTCTTGAATCACTCTATCTATTAAAAAAAACCGCATCAAAATCCGTTGCGTAGTTTTAAAGATATAAGCATACATAGGGACAGACAGCGAGAAGCGACTTTGTTTTATACTATGTAGTGATAACAAATTATTTTATTAATAGACTTATTATTTGAACATAATTATTCAGCTTTGTTTTAAATGTAGTATGTAGTGTAAATCCAGCCAGCAGTTACAGTATAAAAGTAATTTGGTAACAGTCAAATTTATGGTTTAAAAAATAGGTGAAATACTCACAAAATTGTGCAGTGTAAGATAAGGCCGCGGCAACCATCTTACTTAAAACACGAGTGCAGTTTTTTGCCTAAAAATAAATGTTTGGTTATTAATATCATAGGCAGTCCCAAAATTCCACCGTCATCAGCCAGATAAAGCCCACAGCTAAACATGGGTATCGTACTGACATGTACAACAAATGGTTGTTTAATGTGCACATTGTTTTCCATTAATTTCAAGACACAAGAGCATGTACTTAGCCATCATTTTAGTTAGAGGCCCTCAACAATATTGTATCACATACTGATATTCTGTTTCTGACTGTGCTGATATTCAACCACATTTAGTTAGACTGGAAGCTGTTCGAGTCTATCTAAATGTGGTTGATTAACAGCACCTAGACTACCATCTGATTGCTGAACTAAATTATTGGAGCATACTTAAACTAGGTTGTTACACTTTAGGCCTATGTGATAGGTGCTTATGATAACTAATGTTGATAGCATAACATTAGCATTATCTGTATTAAAATAAAATTAACAAGAACTGCATAAATTACTTACTTTCATTTTTTTATTTTCTCAGGTGTGACATGTTCGTTATTTAGTTTAGGTAACAAACACATTTCCGTATGCTTGCAATCTGTTTTAGAGACATTAATGCTACCAGTCCATTTGGATATATTTTCTTTGTATATAATACTTTTATTTTAACAATTATTGTTTCTGATGCCTTTAATAAGGTGAGGTGGATCATATACCACATTAATTTCAACATCTTCAATTATGATTGTGTCATCTGAAATGAAAAATAATATTATGAATGGAAAAACAATACTTATGACCTCTTATGACATATAACCTCTATGCTTATAGGCATAGCTTATAGGGTGATAAAATATATCATTTTATAATGGCAAAATACTTCTCCCTCATTCAAAAGATAAGACATTAATTAAAGATAAATAGGCAAAGAACATTATAATGACCAGTAATAGGGAGAACAACTTCAACTTACCAATCTTTTTGTCAGCCAGTATTTGGTGTCTTCTTGCATTTTTTTTACAGCAGACTGAAAAGCTGCCCCTTGATCACATACCAGGAGCTACAGGTATTAGTCCAGTTTCAATTACTTTGGATAATACTTCCGTTAAAATATTTTTCAGAATTATTGCAGAAGTAGCACAGACAAAAATCATAGACAAAAATAAAGATTACCAAGTTGACAGTGACACCTAGGAACAAGCATACCAATGGAAGTATTATTTTTAAAACGAAGAAATAACTGCCATACTTTTCGTTTTATCTTATGACAATTTTCTCTGTAAAAGAAAGTGACAGCAACATAACTTCAACGTCATCTTGAAAGACAAAGTGTCAGTTGTTGAGTCGGCTTGGTATCCGCGCGGCTACCACTTCAGGTTCACGATAATTGCAATTTGCTAAGTTTCAGTGCTTTATTGTGCGGAATATAATATAAATTCGATTTCCTAATTTAACATGGCTTGTGTAGCCCTTGGTTGCAAAGGCCGAATGGGCGTATTAAGTGAAAGCAACAATAGGACATCTTTCCATCGGTAAGTATTGATTTGATTATTTAAGTTTTTACTTGTAGTTTGTTGTCAATTTTGCTGTAGGGATAAAGTAAATACAATATTATAACGGTTCGATAAAGTCATTTAGAGATTATTATCATAATATTTTTATAATTCGCCTAAATCGTAGTAACCTATGAGAAAATGACATTTGATATACTATTTTGATGGCACCTAGTTACGTACACTGTTGTCGATAGTTCGATTTTATCGATGTATTGTCGGGTTATAAATTTGTTGTTAAAACATGGATTTACCCTTGTTTTAATCAAATAAATACAAATTGTTAATTTGTAAGAAGAAGCTCATGTTCAGCATTGGATGATATATTTGATTAGCAACAAAAATTCTTAATATTTATATTATATTTTTGAACGCATCAATGGTATATTTCGACTAAATTATTATACTTTTTCAAACAACTTACAGAAATAACTCATTTATGTAATCGCAGGTCCCTCCAAATAATTTTAAAAAGATTCTGTATAAGAGACTTTAATAGAATTTTCCTGTATCTTACAGTCAAACAATTAAATTATTAACCAAAATAAAAATTATTAACACACATATTGTTCATTTCTAGGTTTCCAAAAGATCCAGAGTTAAAGGAGAAATGGTTAAGAAACCTGAAAAGACATGAATGGGCACTACTCAAAGTCCTCGTAATGATAATTGGACATATGAAGCATAGATCTAACCAACTTCTCTGTGCTAGCTGCCACTAAAATGCATGTTTTTTGCATAACATGTACACCATCATCATCATCTGTGTAACATGTTACCCTTCACCCTAATTATTGCTTTGAACTTTATCATAATTTGATATAAACATGTGGCTTGTCAACATATTTTCCTTTCATATTTCCCGTGTACTCAGTGTTTTCTCTAATAAATTTCCGATGCAAAAGCTATATTCTTGTTTTATTTATAGATATTTCAATAAAGTAACAACAACCCTGTAAAATTATATAAATTGCCAGCATAAATCCAACTGAAATTCAACATTGTTGGACCACTTCATAGTAGAGCATTTTGCTAGCGTTTGTTATAAAGAACACCATTTTCCGACTTTCCCATAAGAGTAAGATTTTTTAAAATATTTTTCCTATTTACAATAGGTGAAATATAAATCATATTATAAATTACATAAAGATCGGAGCAATTCAGAGGTTTCAGCAATATCTGGGTTAAGATGTTGAACAAATTGCTCACTATTTTAAAATCATAATACCGATAAGTAAATTCCCATCTCTAGTTTGGTTAAATACAATAACTATTGGAAATATATCACACTGGCCACATTTGTATTAAAATGTAACCGGAGGAAATATATTCATCTCTTTTTTTCTTATGTCATAATCTCTTAGAGCGAGAAGTCAAACCGGTGTTAAAATTTCGTCTAAAATATGTTACTTCCATTGGTATGCTTGTTCCTAGAGTGACACTGACAGAAAACACCGAAGCTGGGACCGAGGGGGACAAGAAGCGGGTTGAAGGGGCTGAGGGAAATGTCAAATGCTTAACTGCCCGTGTTTGTCTATGACTACAAATTTGATCTATAATTTTTGTTCTAAGATTCAATGCCGTGTGTCAATCCTTCATCCATTCGTGTATCGGAATTCGGAAAATAGAAATATTTTTAAGCCCGATAGAAGTGAATAGCAAAGGAGTATAATTTTGTTCAATTTGAATGTGTTGTGTTTTGATAACTAATCAGTTAATATAATAAAGTTATTCAATAATATATTTACTACAAACGTAACTAACGGTTCGACTCATTAGATTTGTGATGTACTTATTTTGATGTTTGAAGGTAAGTCTATTTTTTATTTATGTATTTTCGTAATTTGCATGCCTTGCCGGTGTTTTAGGACTGATAACTGTAACTTTAATATCTAATTAATTGTCAATATTTTTTAGCCTTAAAATGGCTGCAAAGGACGACGATGAAGTAATACTGCAAACTTTTATGATCAAGAGGTCTCAAAATAAAAAGTTATTCACACCGGTTAACTACAAGGAACGCTGGCTGGTTCTGACCCGTCGAGCGATTATTTATTATGACACTGATGGCGAGGTAAATTTTATTGGTCTACTTTGATTACTATACTATTGCCTGTTTTTATTCCCTAATGCTATAGTCAACAGATTATTTGGACTTTTCCTTAATATTTCAATGCGCCAAGAACTTTTGTATTTACCCATATTTCCATTTATATGCCTACGTTACATTGTTTATCATTATTGTTAATCACGTAGTAATGTGATTTTGAAGAATTGTTCTTCAATGCATTTAAACCATCTTCTATTTTTGTGCTGCCTAGGATATAGTGTCTTTAACATTTTGAGGTAAGTACACGTTGTACTAATAGTATGTAATCATATTTATTCACTTGTTATTTATGTAAGTAATAATTTTTTAATTTAATCTACTTTTAATTTATTTGTAGTTAGTATTTATTTACAATAACATTTTATTAGGAACAACACTATTTCTCAAAAATTCTCATCCATCACTCTATTGACCTTAACAAAGGTTCAATGATTGATTCCACAAGTTGATAAACATTTTTATTTATGTGAGCATGGCCAATGTCATTGTTGTGAGAATCTAATTCTGTAATTTACTGACTCTAAAATAAAAAATTAATATGAGAAGTACTTTAGATAGATGATTTTTATCTAAAGTATTGATCAATATCATCTTATTTGCCAGCAGCGTGAATATTGATGACAGGTCACATGCAATAAAAAATACTCTTTTTAATCTATTTAATCTAATTCTATTTAATCAACTTTACATGTACAACATTACAGTAAATACCAATACGTTGCATAGTTAAAAACATAAATAACGCAATTATGTAATTAAAGGTAGAAACAAAAAAAACAACAATTACAGTAAACAATAGGAATATACAATATAAAATCAAACAGATATCACCATTTAGATAGGCACCTACTCTACTCATCTCTTATCCATCTCCTCACAGAATCTCAAACATTCACAACATACATCTATCCATCCCATCGCAAACAAATCACAATCTGGTGATGATGTCAGAATTCAGCATTGTAAGTGCATGAACTAGTAGAGAGTTCGCATGCGACACAGTGCGTGCTTCTGATACTGACTTCAAAAAAAGGAGGAGGTTCTATGTTTGACTATATGTATTTTTTTATATTCATCGACTTCTCCCTCAACTGTGGACTGATTAATTGGAAACTTCTTTTTTTTGTTGGAAAATTTTAATGGGACCACCTAGTATACCCCTCATGGTGGTCCCATTAAAAAAGTGGTCCGATCTTCGGATATAGACTATGGAAGACTTCAATGGATAACAGCAAATCACTCGCGATTACTGTGATCGCATGTTTATGTATTTTTTATGCCACTCAAAATAGAAAAATAAAATGAAAGTTTTAAACAAGAAAAAACCGACTTCCAAAAACTATAAAGTATAAAATAATTTTCTTAAAAAAATAACTCAGACTTGCGCTGGTGCTTGATTTTACCTAAGTAGTAGTAGCACTCTTTAGGCCAAAGTTTGATCCTTGCAGAAAGCAGTATTTTCACAAAGGTATTTCGTCGCAAATGAAGTTACACATAGCAATTCTGTAACGTACGTCATCTGAAGCCGGATCGGAACAATATTCACAGGAAGACAAAGCTTAATCCTACTTTAATTACGTGTAGCACATTGCAGAGTAGTAGACTCGACGAAAGAACGACTCAAAACGAAAAAAAATAGGTCACCGTACAATTATCTTACAAACGCCTTTATAAAGTAGGTATTTCATAGAAAACTGAACGAATAATAACAAAAGAATCCCAGTGCGCAGGTAGTCAGCCAAGTGGAATAATTGAACATCAGCACCAAACTCAAGATATGATTCACAATCTAATTGCGGCTTCGTTCAACACGATTTAAGGTTTTGTCGCTCCAAAGTCCAAACTACTCTACCATTAAAACAAAAAAGGACCGACAATACGGCCGAATGGCATTGCTGGTAGTCGACTTGAATAAAATTGTTTTTGGGTGGGATTTCTACTGTATAAATTCGCACTCCTTGCATTTATATGCATCAACGGCACCCAGACAAATCACGTCCTATTTATAATATAATATCTACTTATATGCATCAACGGCACCCAGACAAAACACGTCCTATTTATAATGTAATACTCAGATACTCATTAGTTTGAATCGGTTAAAAATCACGCCGATCTGACTCCGAACTGATTGCAATTGCGGGCCTACTGCGATAAAAAATATGTAGACAAACAATATTTTGTGTCGATGTTTTTTTGTGTGTGTGCCGCCATAAGCAATGTTAGTATGATAGTTATTGTTCTGGACTTGCCTTCTGATATATCAGCACTGTTTTTGCCGGTACTCCGGTAGCTACCGCAGCAGTCTATTCGCTATTCGCCGTAAATTCTTAGCGTTATGTTTTCGATGTTTTGGATCCATCTTAATGTTCAAGTCAAGCAGTTATTGCTGTATGTTGATTTTCGTGAAATCGACAGGCACTGCAGCATATTGAATGACTGAAGTAGGTACAAAGTGACGCACAAGAACTACAATTTTTAAGGACTATATCATGCATTTGAACAACATACTTCAGAAGTAAATACGTGGGTTAAAAATAAATAAAACTTTGTCCATCAATCAGTCAAGCGAACTAATATGTTGTATTCTCAAAGGATGGCTAAGGGACAGTCATCGCACTTGGTAAGCACACTGGTGACATACCTAAAGCCAGAACTTTTGTGGCGGTACTAGAATAAATGGGCTGGCAAGTTATAAATAATCCACCAACTTATGGTCACCAGAGCGTCGTCGATCGTCAGGTTGTCTGCTTGTTGTCAAGGTTGTCGTTTGTGCGCTTCTCACATTGCTAGGTAGGTAAAAGCTTCCACCCCTTAGACATTCATTTTTAAATTAAAGGTATGGAGCCCTGAACTAATCGTAATTTAATTTCGTTTTACCTAGCTCGTCCCGCCATTCCCAACGTGGTCTTCTGCTGCGTTGCGCCGGTGTATCAGGGGGCCACTGCGTAGTAACTTTGGCCTACGGCTCATCAGACATACAACAAACGTGGTCAGTCTAATCCCACTTTAGTTAAGTAGCTTTTATAGCTACATTAATGACTAGAATGATTAATACCGTAGGATGATTTTGGCCGAGTTACTTGGGTAAGGCCAAGATGCTGACGAGTGACGTGTAGCGCGTTCACACTGGATACTTTTAGCAGAAGAATCGCGCGATTTCGCGTTCGTCGGCTGCCTTTTGCTTCCAAAAAGTGAATAACGAACGCGAAAACCCGTGATTCAGTTGCTAAAAGTATCGAGAGTGTGGATGGGCCCGTAGAGTTAAGTGGGATTGAGTTTTTGGATGTGAATTAAATTAAGGACTTCCATGTTCAGAAGGTTAAAAGTGTTAAAACTGAAAAAATAGATTGTTGTCGATTAAGTAATATATATGTAGATCGGTACATTATTAAAATTTAATATCTTGCAGGTTAAGGCCACCGGACGACAGCATAAAATGCATTCTATAACTGTTCCTCTAGTTATTTCTCGTTCTTATATTTCAAATATATCGAAAACTGGTCTATTGCAGGACCTTATCACGTTGCATATCATGATTACAGTGGTTGGGTTGTCTCCTACCACATTGCGATTCTGGAGTGACGACCAACTCGTGCGCGAAAGTCACGTCGAGTTTGCGGTGCGGATGATCAAATTGCTTATACTGTATCTCAGATAAACATAGCAGTTTGTAAATATATCCACCGAATAATGTGGAGTGCAATCGTCATAGCATATTATTACCTCATAATATCATGCTGACATTTGTAATGCTACTATTATTAAAGCTTTTTCATATTAGTAAGAAGTACCTTTTACAACATTAACAAGTTTAAAATTTACAACTAAAGTTAAGAAAGCACTAGGACGCGCAGGTGATGTTAGGTTTGTTCGACGTTTCAAATTAAAGCTGTAGGACGTAGGGGTGAATGTGTGGGGTGGGAGCGCATGCGCGAGCTGGGTGTGTCTGTCGTCCGGTGCGACGCCCGGCGGCGGCAGCGGCAGTTCCGCAACACCGCCCGTCGCCGGCTCGCACCGCACCCGCACCACCGCTGGTAAAATACCAATTACTTATACATTAGTCACACCATAGTCTTTCCTTGAAATAATATTCATAATATGCTTTATACAAAAATTGCCCCTGATAGTGCGTTGTTTCCGATATCCTTCTTTTCGGTATTATTGAGACATCGAACCGGTGGCCAGATTCGTGCGCATTCCTTTTTCAGTTCCCACCTACGCAAAAACCACTTTTTACACATACTAAATCGGCATTTATTTTTTGATTGAATCTACCGCGTGTTACTTTTATAGGTGTCGTTTATAGTTTTAATTATTTAAAGTTTTCTGTGAACATTTGATACTCGATAGCGGCTTCTAATATGTAGCTACAATTTCCGTGATCAGGTTTTCCAGCCATTTGCTGGAACGTAAGTAGTAATTTATTTATGTCATACTGGTGCGTAGGTGCTGCAATTTGAGTTCAAGCAATTATTTTCAAATCTGTTGACAGTAGTAATTAATGTGGCATCGCTGAGAGTGTATTTGACTACGTGAATTTAGATACAGCTCTAAAACTATTTTAAAATTTCTTCGTTAAGTGTGCCTTTTAAAATACTACTATATCAATAACACAGATTAATTAAATAGAATCAAGTAAAAATCGTCCTTTCTAAAGTTATTTAAACGTCCCACGCACCTGAGACGAAATTTATAGTTGTTATCCATCGATTAATTTACTAAGAAAATTCAAAGTGTTTAAAAAATCGAATATAAAGTTGATGTATTTGACCTATGCAGAGAACAAGTAATTTCCCCGTTACGATGTTTTGTCATAAGTGAACCTGGTCACAGATAATTTATAATACTAGTAGACTTTGTGAAGAAATCTTAAGAATTTCACTTTACCCTTGGAAAATTTGGTAACTAATAGGCCAGGCATCGAAGTTTCCAATATGCGTTCTGAACTTCTGATGAACGTAAAACCATTAATAATCGGATTATTTTGTTTAAAAAAACTTTTTTTTTTTCGTGATACCAATTATCTTTCTCAGTTAAACAATGTAGAGTATCTGCTTATAATAATCTACGGCGATAATAAGGAGAATTCACAGAAATTCCTTGATGTATTAAACTTTGCACAGCAGTAGGAAGCTCGAAAAGTGCAGCAAAATAAACAAAAAGTGTGGTGTAGTCGGCCCTCCCGCGCTTAAATAGACTTCGCAATCACTCCCCACAGCGTCAACCCCTGGCACTAATGTATGTATCGTCATGCCGCGTGTGGTCCCTCGTTATGTGAGCAATTTTAATGGAGAACACTTCGCGACGCCTGCTAATTGTTTGAAAAAGGTTCCCTCTGCTCCAACCGACTCTGTTCTTTGCTGTTGTTTCAATACACTTCAAAGCGTCGTTGTTGCTTTGTTTTTCTCACACTGTCTTCTAATTCTAATTCTGTGCTTCTATTTATTTAGTGCACACGACTGTTCGTGGTAATAGCAACACATACAAATGAAGCATTATCAGAATCTTTCGGATGATGCTCTATCAATCAACCAACCTTAACAAAGTCCAATGTTGAACGCAGGCCTCTCTTAATTGTCACTGTATCGGGTGTCGGCAACTCGTCGGCGTTCATTATACAATTTTTTTTTTGTAAGTTAATTCAGTTTTTTATTCATCAGGTACCTTTCCTCGAAAGTCCCTTAAGACACTGTCGAAAATTATTTACAATTAAAGTTGTGTCAAACGCGAACAATAAATTCATAAACGCCATAATTCAATCGAACACATCAATACAAGTACAACGAGACACCATTCAGATCAGTTGCAGCATCGGAGATTGCTTTGTCGGGTATTCCTGTAAGCGAAGCTGTATATCCCCCCACAGGAAATCAACTCGGTGATTTGATTCATTACGCAACCCCGTGCTCGGCGTTGTACGCTTTCAGGATGTTATTAGATCATGTCTCCTGTCGTGAGGTAAATTTGATAGAAAATCTGCATTTGTACTGATGAAGTTGTTATTCAGCATCAATGAATTATCAAAAATTCTTCTTGGTTTTTAAATATATCGATATAACTTTTTTGTTGAGGTATAGATAAAAGATTAGGAAGAAAGAAAGTGTAGTAAATGTACATAACAGTTAAAACTAAAGTTGAATATCATCAGGAGTGTGACCGGTAAAAGTCTAGTATAAATAAATTTAAGTAAGTGTTACGGCACAGGTTACGACGTCGGTAATTGGTGTATAGTGTGTTACTTAGTGAGGGCCGGCTGCTGCCTGCTCGCTAGCCGGTTGGCATCACGCCAGCCCAGTCGTTGCTCTTATCGCGGCTGGCTACCCGACACACTAATGTGTTCTATACGCTTCGTCATCTACATACTTATGTACTTCCACTGTTATTTTTGTAAAGTCATAGGACAAAATGTTTAGAGTTTTTGTTAAACACTTTTTTAATTACATTTCTAACAGGACCGTGTTTAGCTTTGGAAGTTTTTGCTTTTATTGCATTTCGCTTACCTTACCCATTTTCTAAATAGTTGACTGAAAAAGGGATTTGCCAGTGAATATGGGAATTTTCACGCATGATCGAAATCGGCGTTTGGCACTGAAAAATATCCGGGCTTCAGTTCCGAGCAGAATTCAATTAGTGAGAACTGTAGCGTAAACTACTTCTTTATTCTTTTGGCATGTTTAATTGAATTTTCAATTTAATATTTTTAGCCTTTGTATCCGTTTTTCAGCTGACATATTATGTATTTTTCGATATGATCACTTTCCAGCGCAGCGGGAACTCGGAACAATCCTACGTTGTAAATACGTGATTATAAGCAATCCTGTGGTTCTATCATCACTTTCGTTCTATCGATACTAAGTATCTACTGTTCTGATTATATTAATATTCAGTTAATTAATCGAGATAGCTGCTAATGTTTTTATATGACACATCAAACCTCTTATATCTAGGTATGTGTTTACGCCATAATCCTGATATTATCAGGCACCCTCGCCCGACTTTTTTTTGAACGATGATAGTCTAGACCTTTGTGGAGTTATTATATGACCTTTCCGCACCATAATCATCATTAATGGGATTCGTTGCGACGAATTTCTCTCTAAACTTACGCCTCCGGATAGTGTGCGATTCAATCGTTGTGGACTTGTGGTATCTAATTAAAATGCTGAAAAACAACGTATACTCAGACTCAGTCAAATGACTAGTTGGTGGTAGGACGTCCACTGCTGTGTTTGTGGTGTTCTAAGACGATGGGGCCGCTATGTAACCATATAAAAATTGTGATGCAGCAGGGGTAAAAGACGACTGACTTAATCAGTGGCGTAGCTAGGTAACCAAAGGCCCTGGGGCAAAAAATAAACTAGGGCCCCAACTAAACTATTTAAAATCGTTTGTTCCGTATTCGTCGTTTTCCGAATTCGATGTATTATATTCGATGTATTATACGACCTTAAAGTACAAAAAAAAATGCAGGAAACGATTATGCGAAAAAAAATGAGAAAAAGTTTGTTCGAGACTTGTTGGGAATTCCCCTGTATTTTTTCAAATACCTAAGTTGCCATTATTAAAGTCCCGTTCCTGGAATCTGGTTTATTTATATTCCAAATGTGGGAGAAATTTTCACTAGTTAAATTTATAGTTTGTAAGTCAGAGTCCTAAGGGCCCCCTGAGCCTGGGGGCCCCGGGGCACTGCCCCGTCTAGCCCTCCGATAGCTACGCCACTGGACTTAATCAGAAATATTTGATAGATTATAGTGAGATATTTGCTCCAGTAGCTAGAATTAAGAATTTGATCGGTGAAAAAATTATATCAGCTCACCGGTTACTGGCAATCTTATAGTTGTCAACATTGGTCACAGATCAGAAAACCGTGTTTACTGCATATATATCACTTTACTCTTAGACTGCATAACAAAATGATTACAACAACGACGTAGCAACAGACGCCACCATCTCTGAAAAAAAAAAGCTTTAAGGCGAGTTCTTGTGTTATGCAGATGTTATTCATTGCATCATGTATGGGCGACATCCATCTTTAAATAAATAAAATATTTCAGCGAATGGTGTAGTTGATTTTTTGGTTTAGTCTGGGAAATTAATTTTATGTTGATTATAAAATGGTTTATATGTCGTGTGTGATAGAAACGGAAGGAGCGCGGGCGCATTGATACGGGCGCAATCCATACTGTGGAACAGGCGCAGTTGGGGGAACTGAGCAAACACATACCCGAGGGTGACGGTGAGAAGAGCCCCGTTTATAGATATCCTTTTCAGGTAAATAATAATATATCACATTTATCTAACATAACCACAGCAATGATAGATATATTATTGCCATCATAATTATGTGGGTATATCATAAAATTTGTTTGTTTGAATGTTCACTAATATCCATCTACAGATTTAACCATAATCATATATGTACGTAAAATTACAAAAACTTACATACGTGTATATGGTCAGGTGGGCTACTCGGAACAAAACAGCGACTACACCCTGTACCTCGTCGCCGGAGACCATACGGAACGTCTGCAGTGGATCCACACAATCAGATCAGGTACGTACCGAACCCACCCACTGTTAAATAATATCGTTTAAGTATGACGTAGGTAAACCCTGTAACTGACAATCAGTAATTGTTAAGTTTGAAGCTCTACGCTCGCTCTACGTAGGTAGGTATACGTGTTGAGATTTATTTATGCAGGATCTTTATGGCAGCGCCGTTAGAGTTAGGAAGATTTTTGTTCTTAGAAATTCATCTCGAGTTTTAGATACTCATTAAAACCGCATTTAAGGATTTTTGACGTTTTTTCGGTCCGAAAACGGAAAAACGGCAAAAATACTTTTTTCACAAAAACGGAACCTCGTGTTTATACAGAACAAAAAGTTGTATAGACACAAGGTTTCCCGGTATCCTGGATACTGGGTTATCTATGTGCGAGTAGAGCTAGAGATATAGGAAGGCAACTCCTGGTAAAAGTTTGGACTAATAAATAGCAGCTGGATAGAAGAAGACTGGGTCACTTTTGAAAATAAGTAAATCTCCTTAAACATCGTAAAATAAGTCTTATCCAAATATGGTTATGTACAGTCTGCGTTTTCCCTATTGTTCTACAAATTGAAACTTTGCGATACGTTTTGTTAATTCCGAAATCCCAAAAGAAAAATTCCACGCTCAGATGTCGCGGTGTGTGCCATACACGCGTTTTGGCATGCGGAAGCGGAAATCCGCGACCGGAATAACGTCAGTCTGGCCGTAGCCATGGGGTCATCTTACATTCATATTCCATACAGTCGCATCGCATCTCACCAGTTTCCCGCTGTTCAGAAATGACGAGTATACCGGCGTATTTTCTTTGCTGTGATAAAACTGGGATATGATCGAGAAGGCGATGAGGGGAATATTAAAGAAAATGTTCGTTAGCTCAAGTTTCCTGGGTTTTAGTGTGCGCAGGTACCGCTCGCCGTAGCCGGTACCACCCGGGCGCGTGGTCGGCGCGGCGCTGGAGCTGCTGCGACGCGGAGAGGCGGTCGGCCCCCGGCTGCACAGTCGCAGACCTCTGGACCCTCATAGAGCCCGACATTGACCTGCTCGCGCCACCACAGGACAATCGATTATCCAACGACGTTGCACGTGCGTATCTATTTCACTTAAGTATTGTCAGCTGTCGCTTTTAGATATACTTTCCTTTTCGTTTAAACCGCTATTAATGTTTATTCGATTTCAAGTTTGCCTTGATATTTGATTTTGAAGTTATAGGTCAACTTTTTATTGTACCTACCTATATAAAAGTTTGATATTATATTTTAGATGAAATAGGAATAACTAATAACATACGGTACATATTATTATTTAAGTATAGAAGAATAAACCACACAAAAATATCATGATTTATTATAATCATGAAAAAATATGATTGTACGAGATAACACTGCAAAAAAGAGTTGGGTATAGTAATCGCAAGGCTTCTAAGGAAGACGGTATAATCTCTAAACGAGTCAATTGCCGTTGATGACGTACGTACAAATTAGCCGTCTCGTTTTTACATCTGAAAAGGCCAGTAAGTGAAAGGGAGAACGCACGCCGCCTGCGCGCGCGCATCGAATAGTGAATGTAGGCCGAGTGCGACCATCTTTGAAGCCCTCGCTCCTCGTCTCGACAAGTATAAAGCCTTGTTCTCCATGGTCTATTGTAAATATTTATTTGGGGTACTGAACTACACCGGGATATTAATTTACATACTATGGGCCATATTTTGTTTCTACGTTTTATATTCAAGGATCCATGAATTTTAGTAAAGTATGATGTACATCATCATCCTCGATGTTTCTTTTTAAAAGATTTCTTTATTGATAATTTTCATAACTATAAATAATAATTTAAAGCATCACAATTGCTAGAACGTTTATTTTTTTCTATCCTTTTTAAAAATATTAAATAGTAATACAACATGAGATACGATAAAACACGTTTTTTGTTGTTGGTTTTACTCAGTAATTGCTTTTGGTGATACTTAAAACAAATCACGAATAAAAAAAGTTGTCTCAATCACCTTTTACGTGCCGTATCGGCTGTGTTATGTATTACGCTTTACCTTCGCCGCGGTACTTGAACACGTTTGTAGCCAGTCGGAGCGAGGTGTCGCGTGCGGACGTCCGGTCTCAAAGTCCCGTACTCATGTTGCCGAATAAATCCGAAGACGAACCAATGGTGACTAAGAAGAAGTCAAAAATACCATGTCTATCGTTATCATCGTTCCTCCCGGCTCTAGAGGGTACGGTACAGTTCGTCTGACCTCTATTCACTTGGCCTCGTCGCCATCGGTTGCGTTCACTGGTCTCGTTGCACTCACTTTCTTGTCTTGGTCAGGTGTAATGTAATGCGTTTGTGTAATGCCCGCAAGTGATACTGTGCAGTGATTTTTATACAGCAAAGTGTTTAAGGATCGGTAGAGTCCGCTGTCATGGAAATAGGTCATCACCTTTTAGTGCCTTAATAATAAGAAATTGGTTCTGAAACGGGTTTGTTATTGTGTTTGATGGACTGTTAATTGGGTTTATTTATGAAACTGACCCATCAGCTATCTAACCATGTCTTTTAAGGTTATCGTACTTTCTGAAAAGGATTTTATATGTATCATCACCGAATTAATCGTGCTTCAAATATGTAAACATGTTTTGATTTAGTGGCCAGTTGCGATTAGAAAGGTTAAAGCAATTCATAAGCACTTGGAAATAGTAAAGACGCTACGCGCTAGGTGCCCACATATTAGATTGTCATTTTTATAAAGAAGAATTGGCAAAAACCTCCATACAGTGTAAAAAAAAAACCCAAAAAAAAAAAAGTCAGATATCCAGATTCATTTGTTAAATCTCTACAGTAACTATTTGAACACCTGTCGTAATATTATCATATTGTTATATTATCTCACAACTCTTCATAATGAAATTGGTAACATTTGGGTAACTTGAATGTTAGTGCTTATTGTTACATTATTATGATAATTTCTGTAAACTGTCTATTAATAGTTCCGTGGCCTTAGCATAATGAGTGTTACGGTTCATAAACGAGATTTTGAGTAAAGGATAACATGCTATTGATATTGGAGGTCTACATTATATTGTATAGATAATATATGTACAATACAGAATACGTTGTATAGATATACTATATATAATAGGTACAATATGGAATATGAATATTGTATAGATATACAATTCATAATTTAAATTGAGAATCATTGATACTTTTATGTCACTTTAATTATAGTATATAATTAAATTAAAGTGATAGATAGTATTTAATTAAATATAGACAAAAGTGATAAGTATAAAAATAAAACAAGATTTTCCTTACTATAGATGTCTAAGTGAAGGTGTCTTTATATTGAAAGTAAAAATATTACATTTACCTTTTAGTACCTATTGACATTTTGGATTAAGGCACAGTTTATACTTACAGCAGAGTTGTTGCGGAAAAAAGTACATAATATTGATATTGGTCTTAAAGTTATCAAAATGTTGTATAACATCACACCTGTATTCCCCGAAGGGGAAAGCAGAGGTGTTCTCCCGCACACTAGCAATTCGCTAATGAGGGTGCAAAGTCAGCGGGCTATCCTAATTACCGGGCACAATGCCATAATTCGGGTTGCTAGTGAAGATCTGAATAATACTTAGCATCTGGAAATCGTAGACAATAGCATTTGTGAATCGTAGATAATGCACCATGGGGGCGACCATTCCCATTTACTGAGTTTCTATATTTCAGCCGATAATTTCCTTACGGAAAAACAGAATTACACTACCCTAGTAGAATATCCAACTCTTAGGAGTATCGTTTGCTACTCTAGAGACCAGTGTCACAATCCCATGAAACTATTTCTGTCTTATTATTTAAAATTGAGTCGAATTTGAGTTGAATTTGATTGTGGTCTCTGATCAAAAATATTAGACTTCGTAAGGTTTGATGAGGTTTGAAAACTTTCATCTTACAGGAACTATTAAGAATTGTGTGATTATTTAAATTCTATAACAATATGCAATGTGGCCATAAAGCCAAAGTTTCAGATATGAAATGAAATTTTGCGTTTAGGTTTTAAGAACTATTGATAAACATTCTATCATCAGCGAGATTTTCTGGAAGTTGACACACCTACATCTGTATTTTTTTACTTTAAGATTAATTTCCTGTATTCTTTCAAACAATTTTTCTTTATGTTTTAAGTCGTGCATTATTAATATGAATAATCGTTTGTGCAGCGGTCACGGCGGCGGTCACGATGCCCGGGGGAGGCGGCGCTCCTCCAGGCACTCCGTCTGCCAAGCCAAAGGTAAACAATATGGTATGTTGCGTCGTTTGTTATTAATATTATTTATGATTATGTATGTTGCACATTGAAAATTGCAATCATCATCTTGTTCCCCATTATGGCAAAACTATATAAAATACGATGAGATTCTTACAGTAACAGTAAGCGGGATTTTGCATCTGAATGACAGGTGGCCAAATCATTATTTGAACAGTATAGCCCCTGACTAGATGAAGATAATAAGTAACTGTTTTTGTTATGTATTTCCATGGGATAATCATAGCTTTAATTTCAAATGGGCGTTTACAGGCGATTTAAAAATGAGAGTTTAGGAGCACGGTTCGATAGTTTTTGATTGGGCTTATGAAGAATAACCAGTAAGAAAATCCATCGATACTTTTCTTAAATTAATGGACGGACGTTCAGTGGCTTTATATTCATACCGGGTGATCCATCAAGATGGGTCAGTGTGGGGAACTTTGAAACTGAGAAAGAGAACTTTGTTCGAAGGAACCATGGCGTCGATTTTAGAGTTAGAAAAACTGCATTCAAAGATTTTCAGACTTCCCAATATTGACTGGATCAACCTGTATACTGTATAGCAATGAAATATTTTTATATTAAATATTAAACTTAACTTTTTTCACAGGACAAACAGAGGACCAAAGTTGTCGTAGCCCTATATCCGTTCAAAGCTATTGAAAGTGGAGATCTCTCATTGGAAAAGGTTAGTTAAAATTATAATAATGGTTTTCAGGATATTAAATATCAATATTTGTAGTCAAAAAACGCGCGACCACAAAATTATGAAAATGAAAAGATAAGCAAATAATGAAGGTTTTTTAATGTAACTATAGCCATTAATTACTGCGACCTATTTACTTAACATTTGTTTTACTAGGAAATTTAAATAAAACGTAGGAGGGTATTAAGTGTCAAAAGATAGGTATTTTCAAATTACTCTCAACGTCACCATTGTGCCACAAATGGAAATCAACTTTAGATAATGGTCATACTCATTATCAATCAAGCTCACAGTATATTAACTTTTTGGTTAAATCCGTAGGCGTCGCGGACAAAAAACAAACAAACAGCGGGAAAGCAATTACTCGACTTTTTTATATTTTGTCACTATGAGATTATGAGAAAAACTAGGTACATCCTGTAACATTAAATATAATATATATATGAATAAGCTCTCAGATATATTTAATTTAAATAAAGTGTAGTTTATCTATTTTGTACTGAATTCAATATTTCAAGTTGATAAAACGTTAAATGGTTGCAACCTTGCAACAAGTGCGGTGGCTTTGTTAATTCATTATTATAACTGATGCTATTATGGCAGATTTCGCAGTCGCAAAAGATTAACCCAATTGGTTTTCATACAATATAGTCAATTGTGAGGCTAATATTATATATTTTATATTATAGGGCGCGGAATATGAAGTTATAGATGACTCTCAGGATCATTGGTGGAAAGTTAAAGACGAAAACGGGTAAGGCAAACATTTTTAAAAATTATTTGCAATATTATGTCTCAAAATGATTTTGATACATACTTTTTACTTCCCTTTCCAGATTGGTTGGTTACATTCCGAGTAATTATGTTAAGGAAAAAGAAACAATAGGATTGCAGAAATATGAGTGAGTACTGTTATTTTATATTTTACGTCGTGTAAGATAGTTATCATATCATATTAAACAAGTAGGTCATGCATCATATAGGACAGTTAGATTGTTGAAATTGAATAGGGAAACATCAAGAAACATTAGGGTTTCTCGTTGGAAATATGCTATGGTAACAATAATTATATAACTGCGTCATTAAAAGGAAAATTAAGAGGACCTAAAAACACTATAGCACTGGCATTTGTATTTTCCTGTTTATCTAAATGATAATCTGGTTTAAACTACAAATTATATCTATGATGCGAGCACGTTTCTTGTATTTTGTCATTTGTGTTGCATATAATTACAATAAAATGATGTCTCGAGGGAATATTGAGATCTTGTTTATTTTTACTTGATTGGGTAATATGTTTATATTGTTTTCGAACTTGGCTTGACGCACTTCTATGCGCGTCCTCCATATTGTAAGGGCAGTATTTATAGGATAGGAACTATTAATAATACCTACAAAGTAAGCGCTTAAATTACTAGGGCGAGGACTAATGGGACTGGGAATGGGACTTTAATGGGACTTCGTTACCAGAAATGTTTTCCCTTGCTATGCTCGTTATGGCACCATTTTCGGCTCTTAGTAAAAAGTGACGTCCTATTTGTTGTTTTAGGTCGTTGAATCCTATAATTACTGGTTCCATTTACAATAGCCTAACGTAGTCGCTTATCGCAGTCTCAGCGTTATAGTGTGAATCAATGGTTCTGAGTGTTTACGTACAAAACGAGGCATCCGCGTCAGTTCGAATATGACTTTATTTCTTTTTTTATTTATTTATGATTGTATAAATGCAGATGGTACGTGGGCGAGATGTCCCGACAGCGCGCGGAATCTTTACTCAAACAAGAGGACAAGGAGGGGTGCTTCGTGGTTCGCAACTCCTCAACCAAGGGCATGTACACGCTCTCGTTATATACCAAAGTGTAAGTACTTCTCACGTGTGAGTTACACACAAGCCGCTTATATCCTATATCATTGAGTCTGACCACAATAATAAAAGAGTACAATGATTAATATACCGATGGAAATTTTTTGGTGTGCACAAAGTGTTATCTATCTATAGTGTGACTTTGTACTACTATTACACATAGTTTTTACAGTAAACGTTCTGAAATAAATGAAGAAAAAGAAAACTTTAGCATTATTTTGACAAATATGCACACGAAAATGTATGGATGTATCATATATTCAATTGGAGCATCATACGAATAACCACATTATTTCATCCAAAAAATTACTTAAAAGAGCTTCTGCCTAAAAATATATTTATATTATATTGTAGTCGACAGAGTGGAGTACTCTATTGACTACAATATCAATCAATTAATTAAGTTTAGGTAGAGTGCAAAAAAAAACGTTATCGACACCATTATTAAAATAACATTCGTTAAATTACAGTTACCATCCCCAAACGAAGCACTACCACATAAAGCAGAACAGTCGCGGCGAGTTCTATCTGTCGGACAAGCACTGCTGCGCGAGCATACCCGAGCTCATCAACTACCACAAGCACAACAGCGGAGGGCTGTGCTCGCGCCTCAAGACCACGCCCTGCGACCGCCCCGCGCCGCCCACCGCTGGGCTATCGCACGGTCAGTGGCTTTACTTACTTATGGTATAGAAGGCACGAGACGAGCTTCTGATTCACCGTCTTCTTCTGTCAGTCGGCACGAGCTATCACTGCCTAATGTGTAGCTGTCGGCGGGAGTTGCTCATGCCGTAGTGTAAATATTAGCTAGTTAGCAATGGTGGTAACGAGGCTGACTGCCCAAGGTGCGACAGATGATCATATGTGTCGTCGCTCGTGGATGCTCTTTCCTTGCACCGAATGCCTAGTGTTCCAGTAACTTCACTGGCTGTTCCTACCTTTCTCTGATGTTTCGACGGGTAATAGTCGGAGAGCGCGAACCTCGTGAGCTGTTTGATTTCTAGGATCTACATAGGATTATCTATTTGTGAGAAAATTATACCTGAAAAGAAAAAAAGTATCTTTCCGATATTCTTAATAATAATAATCTTTATCTATTGGTATATCTTTGACATCATTTAGTGATGAATCTGTCAGTAATCTTCGTTTCATAGCATAAATTATGGTTATCTTTGTATTTTTTTTTATCGACTAAATTGTTACTAATCATGTTTTTGTTTTTCCAAAAGACGAGATGATAATATTATGTAAAATTTTGATATAAAAAAAAAACAAAAATGATCAAAATTTGCTATAAGTGGGAAAACGTAAATGTTGTTACGCATAATAAACTTTAAAAAAAGTAAAAACCGAATTCAAAAACTAAAAAGTATAAAATAATTTTCTTAAAAAAATTAACTGCTTCTGAAGTCGGGGCCACTGCTAAGCTAGGTGCATTGAAGAATTAAAGGCCCCGACTTCAGAAGCTGTTAAATTTTTTAAAAAATTATTTTATACTTTTTAGTTTTTTGAAGTCGGTTTTTACTTTTTTTAAAGTTTATTTTATTTTTCAATTTTGAGTGGCATAAACAATACAGATTGTGAGACATGAGATTACAGCAATCGCCAGTGATGTGCTGTTATTCATTCAAGAGTTCCATTGTCCATCTCCGAAGATCTTCATCAGATCCTCACCAAATTTAAATGGGAACACTGCGGAAGTATACCCTTTCAAACAAAAAAGAATCCTCGAAATCGGTATGCGTGATATTGAGTTATTCGACCATTTGTCGCGCACATACTTAATGTAAATTTAAGACTTATATGGTTTTCTCATGGATCCCATTGTCAGAACTCGACCAAATAAATGGGACCACACGGGAAGCATCAGCTTTCAAATAAAAAAAGAATCATCAAAATCGGTTCACGCAATCGAAAGTTATGAGGTAACAAACATAAAAAAAAACGCGTCTAATTAGAACCTCCTCTTTTTTTTTGAAGTCGGTTAAAAAATGGATGTGTTTATTCTTAGAGTAAGGGCAAATTAATTATTATTTTTTATTAAAAAAAAATCACATTTGAATCTCGTGTTTTTTTTGTTTAGAAATGTTTGGTTAAACGTACTGAACACTATATAAAAGTTGGTTGAGGCATTACCCAAGTAACACAACTGGGTGGTAAAATTGCTCCATATCATATCTTGTTGTAAACTTGGGTGAAATATATAGGCATGAATAAGTTCTATAAAGGTGGAGAGAACCCTTATGCAAACATTATAGAACCACGGGGAGAAAAATTGCAGCTTAATTTTGGTTCCAAATGAAATCCATAAGAGTTCTCACGATCACCTTAAGTGGCAATTAGAACTATGGGTGTAAGTTGTGCGCAGTGAATGGTTGATTGAATGATATGACGTTTCAATTCATTCATTGAGTGAAAAATGAAACGCAAAGTTCTTTTTAGGGGCGATAAGTCGAGAAGTGTTTTTGAATTTGTACTGTGAACAGCCATTTCATTTGGATTACATCTATTTGGTGAGTATTAAAACTTCACGTGTACTGATATAATGCAGGCATTAATTTACAGCACAAAATCCTTGCGAATGTTTTGTTACTGTGAAAGTATAGTATGGTTTCTTTGTAAATTTCGAAGCGCTTTCGATTTGATCAAGAACAATTAAATAAAGTGTGCTAAATCAATTGGCGAAATAAAAGTATAAAAAAATAAAACTGTTAAAAACCTAACGTAATGGTTTTAGACGTAAGTATAATGTCAAAGTACATCAGTTACAATTAACAAAACTTAGTGATTATGCGTTAGTGTGATAAAACACTTTCAAAACAAAATATTCTCAAGGACAACCATTTTCTGAACATGGCGATGTTTATGGCATCTCATAGTTTTTATTTTCATTCATTTGTTCCCTATTTGGAACTGTAAGGTCTGAAAATCACTTATTTGTATGTTGCTAGTGGCTGACCAGTGGATGCTACTACCAGCAGTAATAATTAGCTCTATTGTGGATCTCCCAGTACCCGTGAATTAGGGGTCCTCAAGAAGTCCAAAAATCATAATCGAAGAAGGTAAAAAATTATGTGACTGCAAGTTTTTGTGATTACCAATGTAGTTGTAAGTCAGATGTTTAAAAATAAAACTCATTTTTATACATTTATTATTGTTTTATTTGTAATCTTAAAATTATTGTTAATAGTAAAATAATCAAACTGTGTGGGATTGCTGATTAACAACTTCATGGTTTGAACCTTTTATGTCCACGTCCATTATATTTCTTAAAGTACGTACAACCTGCCGATGATAACTACCACATCGCTTAATTTTTTTCCATTTCACGGATTTCATTTTTGATGAAGTAGTTTAAACCATGAAGTTTACAACAACAGAAATAAAAAATGCTATCAACAGAGTGACGCGCAGGACGATCTGACTTAAGTAATCACAATTATGTATTTTGGGAACTGTTACATCGTTAGTGGATTTAAATAAGTGGAAATAGCTGCTGTTGGTTTTCAAGAACCCACTATCGAAATTTATCTACGCGTTGGAGTGGCATATTAGAGTACAATAGGCCTGAAAGATGCAATCACGTTAGGTTCCAAAAAGGTTGCAAAATGATCCCTTTAGCCACTACAGGTGATATACTACTCTGTTATACTACTGGTTTGGAAATAGAAGTGCCAAATAAGAGTATGTTACAGCTTAAATGGAACAGTTGCTTACAAGTGATTTAAAGGCCTCATATACCACTGTTGCTTCTAAATTGGTAACAATTAAAACCCGTTTTCAACTTTAAGTAACAAAATCGACTCTATGCAACAATAAGATATAAAGTATAAACAAAATATACTCTTATGCAACTAAGAGTGATAGGAGGTCCTCATATACAAATATGAGTAGTGTTTGAAGCTATAAGTTTTATCAAATACTGTTACACCACTCATTTACAACTTAAAGCTATAAGATAAGTTGCAAAATTCACTAATGTGCTACTTGGGTAATTATTATAAACATTAAACACTAATGACATTTTCCTCAGGGAAAGTTGTCGATAATGTGTAACCGATATAACTATATACCTCATCACATCATTCCGCAAACGACCACTGCTGAATATAGTCCTCCTGATAGATAGCTACAATGATCGGTGGGTGGTGAGGAAATTTTTCCATTATACATAATAATATACACACAGAAAGAAGCTACTTCCCATCTTTTTGGCATAATCCTTTTACGTCACACGAAGAGGCGATTGACCTATTCTTTGACGGGAACCACACGTTTATCACTATAATTATGTACAAGGTGACTGGTTGAACGCGCGATATATTGAAGGAACTATTCGGTATTCAATTTAATATTTCACCAAATTTTTTAATACATTATAAATTATAAGTGTTTTTGCCTGTCCTCTACTAAGCCAGATTTGAAATGTGAAGGGAAAAGTGATCATACCTCCCTTATCAAAGTTCTTTCGCTGTGCGCAGTTGCTTGCGCAAGGGTGTAGCCACACTTTATGATATTTATCATAATATAATATATTCATTATGATTTATAAGTGTTTCTTTTTTAATTTACAATTATATCCGTGACACGTGAGCATGAAAGAAAGAAAATTGCATTTATTGGCACAATAAAAATTTGAACACATCGCATGTAATAGAAAAACAAGGATGTTTATATTGTTTATGCTAAAAGGGCCTCAGCTCAGCATATTGTCAGATGGCAACACTTCCACCTGACGCTGATTTTCAGCTGCAACCCACGGGTGCCATACGCTCGAATATGCTTAAAACAATGTAAATAATTATTCGTGCTTACCTAAATATCATAATGAAGGTAGTGTGTAGTGTATAAAAGTTGTAAAGCAAGAAAGAAATACTCATATAACTTAGATAATATTACTATAATATGAGTAGGTAGATATATCGGAATCATTATGTTGACAAACTCCAAGAAAAACAATAAATTTGTATGCTTCTCAATTCGCGCCAGCAGTGCCAGAGTCTATCTTAATGGATTACCAACTGCACCAGACAAACGTGTAGGCAAACAAAGAAGGCTAATGCCAGAAAGTCATATAGCAGACATAGGTACACTGCCACAAACTTATCTGACCCGGTGACCAAAATTGGAACTAACGTCGCTACGCAACAAAAATGACTTCAAATTATCATTTTTGTAGGGAGATGACATTGGTAAAAGCGACGGCAGCGACGCCATGACCACCCTCAGATAAGTTTATGGCACTATACCTTGAATATTCTCATACTGTTTTTGATGTTGGAGTAGACTCTTTTAAGTTTAATTTAATGTTCTTGAATATGTCCCTCGTTTAACCAGTCATACTGTGTGGGTATTCTATACTATTTCAATTGATGGACAAATCTTTACTTTTACTGCACCTATTTCTGGAACACAATAATAATAAAATTTTGTTGCGTGGCCACAAAAGTGAATGGATGAATTGAATATGACTGACGTAAACATGATGAATGACATCTAATTCAAAAGGCACAGTGACGAAACAATAATGAAATACCAACAAAAATTCAATCAGAAATTACAGATAAAAATTATAAACGTAAATACACACATTATTTTGATTCGTTAATTTAATTTACGTAGAAAATTGTAACATCCTGTTTCTATGGCCGGCTGCTTGCGCCGTGCCGTGCAATAACTATTACCGGTTTTCTCAACTCGGTGATTGAAGGTAGATAAATAAATAATGTGTTACAAATGACCCACCTGTGCTTGATGATTGTTAGGTTACCTACGTGTATCAACTATTTAAGTAAATAATATATAACTTGGGTACCTACTTACTATGTTTCTCAACAGTGCTTCAACATCCAGACAAACCTATTTAGGTTTTTGTGATGTTCTTTTGTTAATTTGTATGTTTATATTATATTAAATAAAGAGAAAAAAAAAAAAAAAAAAAAAAAAAAACGTAAAACAACAACTTAAATGATAACAAGAGTACTGCATTATAGTTGTGATTATAGTCACCTTGTTGAATATTACATTCATGCGAAATAATAATATAATTATGTACTAATAGGGCATTTTTCCTTGTTGTACAGTAATCTATATCCACAAATAAATGAAATTGAAGTGTCTGTTTTTAATGTCAAAATAACAGCTTTTTACTATATTATTATGCATATGAAAGTATAATTACGGTACTTTAACAAAACATCTTTTTTTTTGTGTCTGTCTGATTGTTCCGGCTAATTTCCGAAAAAGCCGGACCGATTTTAACGGGACTTTCACTGGCAGATAAGAATTAGGGATTCGCACAAAAACAGAAAATTGTTAAATTCCACCGTACAAGTCGCGAGCACACCTAGGCAATAATTA
This sequence comes from Allophyes oxyacanthae, assembly GCA_932294325.1. Classification (NCBI taxonomy): domain Eukaryota; kingdom Metazoa; phylum Arthropoda; class Insecta; order Lepidoptera; family Noctuidae; genus Allophyes; species Allophyes oxyacanthae. Next base: position 10,038,985 of record OW028615.1, read on the forward strand.
ATAAAATAATGTTGGCACATTTATGCTAATTATCTTAGTAATACTTTATTTATTGAAGGTAATGGCTCACGCAGTGGTCTTAAGATCTAGGATAGAAATTTTATGACACCAGTGTGCAGTGGGATCACGCTCATAGATGTAGCCAACTGATAAAAAATTACAAAATAAGTATATAAGAAGAAACTGTATTTTATGTTGTTTCCTATATAGACAAGTGGGAGATAGATCCTTCAGAGCTGGTGTTGTTAGAAGAGTTGGGCGCGGGACAGTTCGGTGTGGTGCGGCGCGGCAAGTGGCGCGGCCGCATCGACACCGCCGTCAAGATGATGAAGGAGGGCACCATGTCCGAAGACGACTTCATCGACGAGGCCAAGGTCATGACGTGAGTATAAAGCCTTCTACTCGGACAAGCACTGTCTATGTTAAGTCTATTGCTTAGAAAGTAAAGCCCGTAGTCACCTCGCAAGGCAAGAGAGTTGGTGGCTGAAAATGAGATTAATCGCGCTTTCATGATTGGCCTGTGGTATTTCGGCTGATTACCCAGTAATTTCATTTCTCGTCAGTGCAATATCCCTTCGCGTTCCTTGCGTTTTTGTCGCATCGGACTTACATTTTCTTTAACGTCGAGATTAGTTTTCACTTTGTTATATTATAACATTAGTGGTGTATGTGTAGTACTTAATATGTGCATCTGATTTGTTGTAATATTTCACACTTAGTTAGTGGTCTTAAAAGTAGTTATAATTTTGACAATCTAAACTAATCCTTTGCAGCAAACTCCAGCACCAGAACCTGGTGCAACTATACGGCGTGTGTTCGAAGCATCGACCGATCTACATAGTGACGGAGTACATGCGGCACGGCTCGCTGTTCAACTACCTGCGACGCACCTCCCCCGACCAGCTCGGACCAGCCGTGCTGCTCGACATGTGCATACAAGTAATTTGCTCTTCTTTTTTGTTTAATATAAATATTACCCCACACCAGGATTGCTCCTATATCGTGGGCACATATTTACAAACATAAATCTCACATGAAGACACACACACACATACCCGGATCAACTATCTGTAGGTCATAGAAATATTTATTTCGTGTAGGCATTAAACCCACGACGAATGAAAAAGTCAATCGATTAGCTACTTCGCCAAACATGCCATCGAATAATTGTTTGTATAATTATAATATCGTATATATTTATTATCCCGAATATTCTAGAACGATCTGCGTAGATTCGGGTGATTGGAAACAAGCATAACATTTCGCAATCATCGTAGCAATTTTTAAGATAATTAGTTAACAGGAGCTAAACAAAATATACCAAATAAAACTAACATAATATTTTTACACAGTGCAAAGTTCAAATCACCAAGCAAACCAAGTCTGTACGTCCTAATACGTGTTCTTATGTGGAAATAAAATATTATGTTTATTGCAGGTTTGTAAAGGAATGGCATATTTAGAAAGGCACAATTACATTCATCGGGATCTAGCCGCAAGAAATTGTTTGGTAGGAGATGAAAATGTTGTGAAGGTAAGATTTTAAGCTTATGTTTGTGACAAATACTACTTCTAATACAATGAAAACGCAAGCACAAGAGTGGGCGTGGACGAAGGAGAAACTCAAGCTTCAGTTATTAGTTTAGAAATGCGTTATCTTCTGCGCTTGTGTTTTCAATATGGAAAAAAGGCTTCCCAAATGCCAAAGAAAAATAAATATCTACAGTAGATAGTAAAAAGATCAGAATTTTATTAATATAATGTTGTTCTCCCAGGTGGCAGACTTCGGCCTGGCGCGGTATGTGCTGGACGACCAGTACACCAGTTCGGGCGGCACCAAGTTCCCAATCAAGTGGGCGCCGCCCGAGGTGCTTAACTACACGCGCTTCTCATCCAAATCAGACGTCTGGGCTTTCGGTTAGTTAAACATGTTCTTCCTAGCCATTTTTTAAGGAGAACCACATCCTTATTAATAAGCTGCTGGATTCAATATTTTTTACGAAGCGTCTGCTATCTGATTCTGACTCCTTATGGAGGAAAATATCGGTGTTCTAAAGTTGAAACCTCACTGCTGATTCTGCAATAAACAAGTGCTTATGACTCCCTTACCTACATGACTAGCATTTACAATAATATGAATGTAAGCCACGGCCTATGGCTTATCAGGCTTTCCGTATTACGAAGTCTCCTTTAAATAAATAGCAGTCAGCAATTAAAAAAATCGTAGATCGATTAGGTACTAGCCACTCTTTTATTATCAATATTGCAATACAAAATTGTTAATACTCGTTTTATATTTTCAGGTGTATTAATGTGGGAAGTGTTCACCTGTGGCAAAGTGCCGTACGGGCGGATGAAAAATTCCGAGGTGGCCGATATGGTGCAGAAGGGCATAGTCCTCGAGAAACCAAAAGGTTGCCTCAATGAAATATACAATGTGAGTCTCCTGCTAATTATACTCCCTGCAATTACCTCTCCCTGTCTCTAAAGCTATGCATTTTAGACGTAGGAAGTGGTAATGTAAGCGTGAAGTGCACATGTAACTTTCGAAGTCAACTTCATCTGAACTGTCACCTACCGATACCCAGCCGACTGACTCATGGTGGAACTGTTATTCCACATGTATCGTAGGCTGGTAACACATCAGCGACAGCAGCGTCACCCGTTGTTGGTTATGCGGTGACGCCGCGGTCCGCGACACGTTCGAAGAATAATCGTAAACTTTTATGATTTCATGGACGACGTACGACCTTTCGTCGATGAATTTTATATTGTGTTTGTCTTGGAAATAGATTGTGAATACAACCAGTCTAATTTTGAACAGTCCTAGTAAGATCTTACGATTAGCTGATGTGGTATGGTGTTGCTAGGTGATGCGCGCATGCTGGCGCCGCTCGCCGGAGGACCGGCCGTCGTTCCGCGTGCTGAAGGAGGAGCTGGGCGTGATCGCGCAGAGCGTGCTGGCCGACTGACTGCGCCTGCTGCTGCAGCTGCTGCGGCCCGCCTCGCCGCCCGACACGCTGCCGCGCGCGCGCCGCGTGCCGCCCGCGCCCGCGCCCCCCGCGCCTCCCGCGCCCGTCTGACATCTGCCGCACTACCTTGGTTCTCTAATGACAGCCTGCGATAAGTCACGCGAGCCGTCGTGACACCAACACGTACGGTGTAGACGCACGGAACTCTCGGGACTTAGCGATGGCCCCGCAAATAGCTTTCGCTGCGTTTGATTTGCGCGCCTCGCCTCCGCGGGCTGTCGTCCCCAATCGGCGCGACGTCACCGAACGTTACGTTTGTAGCTGGACTGAGCGTAATCTGTCCCGCAGCGAGGTAACCGGAGACCCAATTTTGGACTTAAAATTTTGAGGGTATTGATTTGGACAAATGATTCGATGTTTATTTTGTGATTTCGGCCGCGTTACTCGCGTATTTGGAAATTCCCGCTCGCGAATAGTAGTGTTGATGGTATCTTCTCGAAAAATTGTGAGGAGATTACAATCAATTCATGCCACTAGTCCCGATGGGAGGTTATAAAATTTACTTAATTGTATCAACCTGTTATCACGGTGACGATGACTTACAGAAGCAGACATCGAGTGTCGACAATAAAACAGATCTAAAAATACGGAATTGATCTCACAATAGGAATTGACATATTTTTACCATAAACCACGCGAGTAATCGTAGGTGCCGTCCACTGCCACTTTAAGGATCAATAAAAAAGTCATCTTTAGTAGCTCTGTATTGTTCTTTTCAAGAAGTGTAAGATGATGGGAGAATACAGGTGGAAAAGTTAACTTTACGAAGAATGCTTGATTTGAAATAATAAATGTTTCTTTGTACGTAGGAAACGTACAATACATTTAATACTGAAGCAATTTACTGTATGCACAAATACATGCAAGAAAGAAAAGTTCAATCATTTATTCATTTTTATTTTTGATACGTTTAAGCCGTTAATGTGTACTTAGTGCTATGATTTCGGCTGCGATTAGATAAAATAAAACTCATTTTACATCCTCATATCATTATCCATGGTAGTTTTATTGTAAATATAATACTGTAGCTATTTAATATACAAGTCGGTACATACACAGCGACGTTCTACTGTGTACGTGCCGTCGAGATTCAGTTCGCACGTCACGTCCACGTGAATATCATTTCCTCGTATGTTCCTACACTCGGCGCGTTTTCAATACATGGTGTAAATCTAGTACCCCAGTTACCTGTCACTGTTTAACTCACTGTTGTTTTATATCGTAATCGTCACAAAACCATTCCAATTATAAATTGAATATATTTTTTGTACATTCCTTTTAAAAAAGTACTAGTCATTAAGTGAATTAAAAACCGTCTAAACAATTTATTGTGAAATTTTTAAATCAAAATTATACAAAAGTAAAGGTAGTTGAGTAAATGTAACAACAACAAAGCAATGAATAGTTACATAAAGATTTGTAAATATATATTTATTATAAGAGACTTGGATATCTATGTCCTCGGCCTGTTGGATTATAATTTACTCAACGCTAATATACTGAAATGGTGGTGACACTAAGAAAATGTGCCAATTATGTATAAACCCTTATTAATTTTAGGCATTTATGACTGAATAAAAATTCTCAATAAATAATTTTAGGTTCTCTTTTCTGGTTTGTAATTCAGTTAAAATGTGCATGAAATTCAAGTACCAGTATTTATAAAACATTTTACATAATGGTATTTTAATTCCATTAAGTTAAAAGTAAATGTATTTTTTGTGATAAATCTTAATTTTTAGTAAGTATTCTATAATAGGAATTATGAAGAAAAGAAGACTACCTGTAGTTTTAAATTTTACAACATACTGTAGCCAATGAAACATTCCAGAATTAGGAAACATTACATAAAATATGTAAACCGGCCTTAACAGGGAGAACGCTTTAGGTGCTGTGAAGTGAAAAGAAAGGAAAATTGACTAGTAGATGGGATATATCTTTTCCTATAATAGTTTGTAAATTATGATATGACGCACACCTAGATCGCTTTCCGAGTAAGTTTCCGGTCTGTAGTAATACATGTCGCTCGATACATAAGTATGCCGCATTCAAATAAAATTCGCTACACATTTGTACAGCGAGTGTTTGTATAACTGTTTTGTAAAACTATTAAGTCAAGTAAAATAATTACTATAATGATGATTTTTTATTTTTAAATCCCTAAATAATAGATGGATTAAAAATGTTAACCGCCAATAATTGTTTGCAACTTGCAAAGTACTTGTAGTTGTATTGAAACCTTCAGACGATATTATGGATTGGAATATTCAAGTTTTATAGGATTCAATACATCTAGGATGTTAAAAGAGGTAACACGAAAGAAACTGAAGTGCCTGATACATAAGAATACAAAAAAATCTGATCAAAAGTAAAAGACACAGATCGACATATTGACCAACCCTTACAGTAGGCGCTTTTAATATAATATAATTTTTAATAACACACCAGTTTTTTTCCACAAATTCCTCCGCTTATCTCAAACTGATATTTTTATTCCATCCAGTTATCTTGCGATGTAGCCTCTACAAATAAAGTTACTTATGACTGATTCCAAAAGTATTTTACTTTGTGTTAGGTCATTTCTTAGCGTAACATACAGGCTATTTAAAAAAAAAAAGTAAATTTACAAAATGTAAAGTGATGATTATTGGAGGTACCAATCCAGACAAGTACTAAATCTTTGTGTAGTCAGTATACGTTGTAATTTTTGTCTTACAGCTTTAATCCCGCCATCTTGACCTCAAGACCGCGGGATCCAGGTAGGTATCTATAAACACATTGAACTGCTAGTGTTTTAATATAGGGAACAAAGGTACTAAACAGTGATGATGCGATTTTCAAGAAATAAGCAGTGATCCCGCAATCTTGATGTTCATAAACAAATGAATAGTAGGTATATAGATGAAGTTTTCTAGGGACATGACTCGACGTAAAAGGAACCATACAAAACATCGCATGCCTTAGGTATAGTTGATTCCATCTTCTTTAGAGAGAAATAAATAAATATCTTATCTTCTTTCATTTGTAATTAGAGATGGGATAGTTTCATGTAAAAAATAAAATCCGCTTATTGTATTTTATCTTACAGACTACCATTTTATCCATGCAGCTTATGGACAATGGGGACGATGGCGATGGTCCAGACGCTCTTGAGGACTACAAAACAATTCGTCTTTTAATGTAATTTTTTCTAAAATTTGCGTAGTCGCGTTTGGCTGCGGCGCGCGAACGAGTGAGATGACCGTTCGCAAAATCACAAATCATGAAGTTACAATTATTTCATTGACAAAAAAAATATTACTCTAATTGTGAACTAGGGTAAATTAATCGAATTGTAGAGGTCGGTAGCCACCACTGCTTTTATAATAATGTTAAGACATTTTTATGCAGAGTTGAAATACATGCATGTGTATGTGTTACGGTATATACCGTAATACATGCATGTGTATGTAGGTTCATATGTACATACACACATTTACTTTTAAAATTAAATGATAGTTGTATATGATCATTCATTTATTATTATAATAGCATACCTACATTAAAATATAACATAACAAATAAGTACATTAAAGTAACAAAGATACTTCATAAAATTTAGAATATGTTAAAGATAATGGCATTTCAACAGGTACTTAGTTGTAAAATTTCCACAGAAAAATCATATTTAGAAAAAAATCGGATTAAATTAGTACAATATATCATCATGATGACAGTAAAACCTATATACTAAAGAAAAATATGTGATGATAAGTTGCTTCCCAATAAAAGTAATACATCCACATAAGGAAAGGAACCATTGTAACCATTTTAAATGCGTTTGGAATGCAATAGATTTACACCTTCTGAAAAATAAATAAAGACTAATCTAGCTTTGAATACATAGAGGGTTAGCAGTATCATAGTAGACGTGTACTTATTGAACTACATTCAAATCTAAATATTTATCTGTAATATTTTTTCTTAAATTAAACAGAACCTAATAAATTCTTACTATTAAAAACAAGATAGACCCTGTAACATTATCAGGATTTAGATTTTAGATTTATGGATGTCTATTCATAAAACAATTTTTACTTGTTTAGATCAAGTTTGTGTCACATATCTTATGGACTATAGTTCTGCCAAAATATTGACTTTCTATTTTTTTATTAAATGATTTGTAATCAGACAGCACAACACCAATCGTTTTAGACTACCGGAGACCACTGCTCGACAGTTGCAGCTCGAAGTTGCGCCACAAAACTAATAAAAGTCCTAATAATTTGAATATTTCAAAATCCATCATACTTGCTGGCGAGTTTCTCTTACCAATGGGCGAATCCAATTTTTTTTCATAATCATCATAATCATAATCTTTATTTCTCTCATCATCATGTTACATAATTACATAAGTATGTTCAAATCAAATAGAGAATGGTGTCTGTAGTAGGTAGACCCTGTAGTACAGATCACCATGTTCTCCACATTGTGCAGTCAAAAAGAATGAGCTTAAAAATAATAAGTAAAAAGTATTCATAAAATAATGGCAGAATTATTGTAAGTAGGTATATTCTATACTAATAATAGTTAGTATATTAATACAAGTACGCAAAAAATTTAATGAACTTGAAGAAATAAAATGTAAGTAAACATTAGAAAATTACAATAAACTAATTTGAATTCCTAGGTAAAACAGTAACAAACGAATCTCATTTGCAATGAATAATAATTGACTTTTTGGAGTTATACTTTTATAAAGTATGATTAAAGTAAATAAGCGTTTAAATTAATGACAAGTATGGCTAAATATTTGTTTTATGAAAATAATCTCGAAGATAATGTCATAAAAATCTTGTACCTATTAAATATTTAAGGTGGACTAGAGAGGCTTGTTATGTAAATAGTTATATTATATAACATTTCGTAAAATCTTATTAAACTTCTAACTAAGGTCAAACAACATTGTTCAGCATCTTAAAAATGTTAAAATAAAATTGTTTAAATAATGTGCATTTAAAACGCCAGGGCATGCAAAGTGTATGAAAAGTTTATATGAAATGTCTATGAAACTTTAAAATTGATCATTAGTTAAATTATCAGGCACAATATTAAATTATGCAATTTGTTTTTTCATGTCAATTTTCAGGAATATTATCTATAATAATCCGAATGTATTATAAATATACTAAAACTATACTTACATTACATCTAGTCACATAGGAATATTTCTTATAGAAATGTACAAGTGTATACCTAGTACGATACAACTAAGAAGTAACATTGATGTACCTGATCAACCTGAACAACCAATGGCAGTTGCTCGCTCGGATTATTTCACAACTCATTGCGTCAGTGTAAAGATCATGTTTTACTGCAGTAGGTACTAATAAACATTCGCGGTCTTGAAGACGCGCGCAGTTTGGACGTGATCAGTTTTTCGAAGTTTGCCGATGCGACTTCTTAGTTGTGTCGAACCATACATTAATTATTATATACTTGATAGACTTAATAGTAAGAAAGGGACATTAGCATCTGTTTTCTTACGTAAGCGTACGGAACAGTAATAAAGGGCGCGAGACCAAAACGGCCAAAACAATTTCAATTAAATTATAGGAAGAACTACAATAATTGTAAGTATAGCAAAATGTAAATCAAATAAGTTTTAGTAATTTACTTTTTTTATAATATGATAAATATTATTTGAATTGATTGATAAATTGATAACAGATTTATTATTGTTTGAAACATGTTTTTGAATCAACCAAGTTATAAGAAATAGTACAATGAAATTTATCATATTTGTTTGTATATTTTATAATGCACAATTGCACATATTAGACAAAAACAAATTTCCAATGATTTCTGTTAAACTACTCTCAGCATGTTAACATTATATATTAACTCCTAATATTTGGTTAGGTTTATGCAATGTGTAGATCTATATTTCTATGAATAAGTCAGTAAGTCAACCCGATGCTTGATGATAATTACAGATACATAGATTACCTAATAGTCACAGTGGGTAATAACTATAAAATATATACATTAAAAACATATTTATATATAATATCTCAAGCTACACAACGTCAATACCAGTAAATCCATGAATATGTCTGTGTTTTGTTCACATGTCATCAGGTAATATATCTGGTATCAGATATTGGCATAGTTCCATTTCAGAGTGCATAAATACGACTTTTCCAGCAGTATTTTCATCAAGCCTGGAAACATACTTTTACATATTATATTCTATTAAATACATGCTGTGCCAGTCAAGAGTGGCCAATATAAAAAAAGAAATGATATGATTTCAATAACTAAAATAATTTATCACAACAAAGTTGATCACTTTGATATGACTAATCTAAACTAAGGGTGTTTGTTTCTTTCTGTTTCAGCAGAAAAAGAAAGTGACATGTATTGTCTAGTCAGCGGGATCAAACATTGAAAATAAAATAAAGGTACTTATCATTTTCAATTAAGAAAAGAAGAAGATTATTCAAAGAATCAACACAATTGAGTTGAATAAATTACACCATTACCTTTCTCATTTAATTTTAAAAATTAAGCAAGCCTGTTTGTCTATGGAAGTAACTCTAATGAGGGTCTCAAGCATTGCCTAAATTTACAAACATGGTAAGTTAATAAAAAGTTTGTAATTCATTGTATGCATTGGTTTTTTAAGTTTCTAACTAATAATCAATAAACTTTTCTAAGTACATAATATATTTAGTGTCAAAAATATCTTACCATCCCTTTATAACAGTCCAACATCCAGAAAAAAAAGCTGGTGCATTTGTGACCAAACAAACCCCAAGTCTCTCAGGGTAATGCCGGCTGAGCAACCAGATCAAGTTCTTCAGGACTTGGTAATCCATACAAGACAGTGTGAATCCATTCAGATCAAACACTATGCATAAGTTATCCACCACTTCTTCAAAACATTTCTTACTGGCATCCTCCTATAAATAAGCATTTTAAAATATGTTATAAAATAGGCATACTGTAATATGTTATAAAATAAGTATACAAAAAAAAAATTGTAAGTTTATTTGTATATATAGATAATATCACCTTTCAAGACAGTCAACAGACTAAAATAGTAGTGTTTCAAAATGTTATAGATATATAAATCAATATTTATTTGTAAGTAAAATTATCTTTACATTTGAACTGGAAAAACTGGATAATTATGATTATACTATCTACATCAACTAAGATAGCAATAGCTTATTTAAGTTCTGCAGGTTATAGTGGAGAATACAAAAACTGATTCACATTACCAAGCAGTAGACTATGAATTTTGTTAAGTCATCAATATTTCTGTCACTAGAACTATGGTTCTTTGCTGGAATGTATATGATAGGCCTGCCAGTAATGTCCCTGTGTCGCAGTACCCTCGCCTTATTACAATACTTTTCTATAAGCTCTTTATTTTCACTCAACTCGGCTACACCATACTCCACTCTCCATTTGTTTGTTTTTATTATAGCCTGAAATGAAATAAATATAGTAAAAATACGAAGTGGTACCGATAAAATCTGATTGTTTTAGTTGTAATAGAGGGAATGTTGACTCCTGAAAGCAAAGGTAGTTTGTGGTTAGTCCTCACCTGAAATGCATTGTCGACTGTTTTGAACGCTCTCAAGTATCTTCGCAACGAATATTCATTGTGATATTGAGCTGGATCAGCACTAACGATTAAATTCATCCTTTCTTTTAATTGTTTCAAATCATTTTCGTTAACAGGTTTTAGTTCTTCGGCCATCGCTAATAAACTCGCCGTTTGTGAGTATACGTTCCTTGCTAAAGCTCTCACTTACCAGTATTTTTTTACTAATACCGTTTTCTTACTTCAGGTAAACAGACAACCGGCCTTAGCTGCTGAAAAATAAATATTTTAGAACGAACGAAAACAGTACACTTTACGTTCAGTGAATTTCCATTACACGTATCACAGCCAAAATTAAATTGCTTTCTAATTTGTAACATGACCGAATGCACTATTATTATAGAAAATGCTATGTGTAAAAGAGTTGGTTAGGTACTCGCATGTTATAGAAACTAATAAATCTGTAATGGAACACAGTAAACGTACCTACACCCGAAAAATCCAAAAAATCCGTAATCAGCTGCTGTCAAGTCAACGTGACATGCAGGGTTGCCAACCGTAGAACTTTTTTCTCGTAAATATGCAACAAAAAATCTCGTATTTTGGCTTTCCGACCTCGTACACTCATCAAGCATTTAAATAATAAAAAAACAAGATTATGACATATCAAATGAGTGTGAAATTGGTGTGAAATTAGCAGAGATCTGTTAATTTAAAAAAAATGAGATTAACAAATATAAATATATAACCTAACCGTCAAAAACCCCCGACTCCAACTAGAAAAAGAGCTGTAACTTTCTAACGCCTAAACAGATTTCATGAAACATAGTTAATATCATACCCGACTAAACTAGATTTCAATTAAAAAAAACTGCATTGAAATCGATCCATCCGTTTTAGAGCTACGATGTCACAGACAGATACACATATACACAGATACACACTACAAACTTATAACAACAATGTTCAAAATGTTGATATAATTAAAATAAAAAAAATCGAGCTTTTAAAAATCCAATTATTATTGTACGAGCCTGATCGAGTCCTCGTACCTTGTACAGCAGACAATAAATCTCGTATTTCTACGAGGAACCTCGTACGACTGGCAACCCTGGTGACATGAAATATTTCTATGCTTACGCCAGTCGATACGATATCGTGATGCATGGATCATGATGCCGTGATGCAGATCCAGTCCATCATAGACTGAATTCGCTAGGTCTGTGCAGTCCATAGTACAAATAAGTCATAGAAACAAAATCCGAAACAAGCAAGATAAAAAAGAAGGTACCTAATTGTTTCTTTTTTTAAATAAAAAAAAAAAAAAATGTGATTGATACCTACCAAATGCCTACCAACAAAAATCAAACACCATCCAAACTGTCTACGTCCAAACACCAACAAAACCTATTTTTTTGGATAGACAATGTGACTAACTGGACTAACCATCGATGTCTATAGATATGCTTAGTGAACTCAAAAAGTGAGACGTGTCAGGTACTCCATTTTCAGAAAAATGGAGTACCTTAGTGATCACTAGTCAAATTGCCGTTTACAAACATAATTATTAATTTGTGTATGGAATAAAAAATATATAATAACAGTAGCTATTTCATTAGTGCATGTATCGCTGTTCTATATAAATATAATTCGAAAATTGTTGAATTTAAAATTTGACGTCTTCAAAAAATACGTCTCATTTTTATTAGCTTCCCTTTGTATGACAGAGCGTATCTATATACATCGATGGACTAACCCTATCTTTATCTCTCTTTATCTAACTGCCAAGACTTGTTGTCTATATTCTTTCGTTAATTTCATTTCATTGACAACAAATTAACTTTAATTTGGGTAAATACCATTTAAACAGTATTTAGATATCATAAATACAAAAATATTTCGATGCGCAATAAGCTTTTTAAAATTACCAAAAAAAAAATTCCTTGCGAATTTGTCACGAAACACGTGAGTATTGGTCATTAGGTAGATAAGTAGTGTAAGTACTACACTCATGGCACAGTATACATTATATATAATGTTTATATAACTGTGCTCATGGTTCCATTACGCCCTCGTTTTTGGTTTGAGCTGCAATCCAGCCTCGAGTGTACAGTCAGCATCATATAGTTAGGGGCAGTCAAAGTGACCCAATATTTAGAAACATCCAAAGTGATCACTGATATCCTGTCAACCATGCTCGTCAAATTGTTTAGAACACCCATCTTGTACAAATATATAGGAACAACAAAAACGTCGTATATATTAGGTCATTCAAACCGCCATTATTATGGTAGCAAACACAACGCCAGTGATTTCCAAGCAGTCAAGGTATTCAAAAATATGAAACACACTAGTAATATGAACTTTATTTTAGTCACTTTGACTGCCCCTAACAATATGATGCTGACTGTACCTAATGATGATTATCTTACTTATTCACTTGTATCTTATGGTACTAGTATATGGCCTATAGATGATTTTTCGGGTCTGGCTGCGTGTGCATGTGAGATATAAATATGTTAGTAAACTACCGAGGATAAAGGAGGAATCCTAGTAAGAAGCAACGTTTGTTAAAAAATACATATCTACTTACACCCTTAGCATACACCATACATCCTTTAAGTACATTTGAAACGAATCCACCGAGTTCTTCGTTGTAGTGTTGTTGATATGACACAATTTTTGAAATAAAACAAAACATAACGTCAAATTAATTACAAGTTATAAATAAAAATAATTTAGCATTTTCCGTGCTTTAAAATTGATTGAATCATATTGTTTTCATCGAGTTGTAGGTACTTGGTGGGCATAGTCTTTCTTTTGGAGACTCCATGGCCAATCAGAGAACTTTAGCAATGTCCTTTAGAGTTACCTACGTACTTTTAAGAAATATTGAGGTACCTATATGAGGCCGGAGGCGTAACTGTCAAGAGTGCAAAAAATTTTTGGTGTAACTGAAATGTATTTCCTAAAATAATAATATGGTATATGTATATACTTATTAACAATTTTCTAAGCATTTCTGTGAAATCAGATCCAAAAAAAGGTTACATAAATAAAAAGTTATGTAGGTAGGTACGATTTCATTTCGATTTATATCATACCGAAAAACAATTTTAAATGCTTCTACTGAAAGGTCGTGTTTGGTCAGTTACGCCAATTGAACCTGCAAGTGACGATATTAGAAGATGTACTAATATATTTTCACCTAAACAATTAAAATTTCTCTCTCTCTTCACCAAAGGTTATTTTATGTATTTGTAATGTATCTATTCTATCGATTCCTAGAATTTGTGGGGAATAGGCGTGATGCCATGTTATGTAAGTACCTAACCAAAATTTTATCAAGCAAGTTCCGTAACTTGAAAGCCAACCCATTTTACGGTAGGTAGTTATTTATGTTATGTTATTCAATAGCCAAACATAGGTATCGTAGGAAATCAAAATTCAAAAATAATGTAGATAGGTAGGTACCTACCAATTTGAAGGTATATTCTTGTATCCATCCTATCGATCATCAATACCGATACTATTTATTATTATAATATCAGAACAGAGGCAAAGAATACTAACTATGGTATCACGCTGTACCTATTCTATTACAATAATTCATCTTTGATAAAATCAATGATTAATGTTCAACAGATATAGGTAGATACCTAGGTACTTGTCTTTTGTTACTTTCTAGATTTAGCAATTTATAGCTGATAAAAATAAAATTAGATTTGATATTCCTTTGTTTGTTTTCTTATTGTATTAAAACACACCACAAAGCTTTTTTATTCATTCGGCGGTATATGTTTAAGCTAGTAGACCATTGACATTGAACGCGGGGAGATGCGGTACAGTTCTTCTGAAGTCATCGACGGTGCAGCAGAAGCTGTATCCGATATCGATGCGGTCAGGTTGCCAGTTGAGCCAGTTGAACTCAGTGTTGTTGCGGCACCGGTCCGTGCAGAACGTCAGGGCGCGGACCTCGGCCTCCGTGTAGTAAGGATTGTTAATGCCCACAAATGCCGTGCCGATTTGACGGGACGCGTCGTACACCACCTAAAGAATGGTAGATTAGATATAATATATTAAACGTCAGTCATTAATTAATCAATCAACTACGTTATCAGAGGATTGATTATAGGTATCAGTGTGTACTGTAGGTAAATTCGTTTAATAAGATATCTCCAACCACTGAATAATTAATAAGATATTATGTGCCTAACTATCGACAAACGTAGGGAAAGCCCTAGCGTCGTTTCTGAACCACAGGCAGGAGGTTGATATAGTGCGACACTAGTTACTAGTTAATATCGGCACGTAGTAGTTATCTTTATATTTGACAATAATACGTCCTGCAATGTCCCAATCATAGATTAATATGTATATTGGTGCCAATATGCACGTGGACTTTGCGGGATATGGTATAACATTCTGTAAAGTCAAGTTTGTGCTCCTATCCAAGCGCCTCTCCGTCATCAAATTGCAAAGGAGTACTCAACATCTTGTTCAGAGGTCTCTTAGCCACCTTATACATATTGGATGTGTTTTCAACTTTAGAACGCTTCTTACCTTGTAAAAGTAGAGGGGCACGGGGATCTGAGGGGTGTTATTTGCGTCATGGTACAGATAGATGTCGACGAGGCGGTCATTCGCATCGCGTAGCTGAGACACGCCAAAGGTGCCAGTGTACACGACTGTGTTATAGCCTGCTACGCCGATGCGAGCACGGAGGTTCTGTGATTAAAGTATAAAGAAATTAAGTAGGTAGATTTAATATAATTAAAAATAATGTGGTAACTGCTTGTCACAGAGGCATAGTTATCTTATTTCGTTGTGTCGGCGCATGAGTTTCCATGGAAATTGCCGGAGTGGAACCATTAGCCAGTCAACGAAGGACGGCACACCCTGGGCCTCATTCCTGACGGAATGGGGCCCAGGGTGGGCGTAGATATTGCTACTCGTTGTTGAAGAAGTTTTGGAGAAAATACGTTTATGTTCGTCAGAGGGAACAGAAACCTAATTATTTTGGTAAGTAATATTACCTATTTTTTTATACTCCCCCATAAAATACTCCTGTACTGCACTAATACTCCTGTTTCTGAGTGTATTTTTTTTATTTACTTACATAAACATTTATTATTCTTTTCTATATTGGCTACTTATTTGCATAATTTTCTTACTTGCTCTAGCCAGTTCCAGTTGCCAGCGTTGAAGGGTTGCCACTGAGGAGCAGCGTTGATGAAGTAGAAGGTGGCTCTCTGACCAGTAGCATAGATAAAGTCCGTTTTAGCGGCATAATGACCACGTGCGAGGTACTGCTGATTGGTGACGTATTTGTCAGCCATTTCACTGCCAACAAGATTGGTAATCGCAATTTTTTGTTGATTTTGAGTGTACATTGAGTTTATAGTTACACCAGGGAAGAAAGAACCAGCTAGAAGAGAAAAAGAGTTATTTAATGTCAGACACAAGCAATTAAATTATTTGAAGTTACCTACTTAGGTATTACTTTCGGTTAAAAAGGAATAAACCTTACCCAACCAGCTGGGTCTGTCAACATTCGTCTGGTGCGCAGCGTTGGGGGGATTCTGGTCATGCCACACGTACAGTACTTCGAGGCGGTTTTGGTCGAAACAAGACCAGTACAAAGGATAGAATACTCCGTCAACGGTGAAACCAACCCTGTGACATGAAATTATGATTTTATGATTAAACTATAAATAATACTTTTTAGTGTGTTTTAATAAACCGAAGAACTTATAGACCAACTGTTGGCTGTGTTGCCCGAAGTTCTCAACGCATCTTTTCATGTTACCCACAAGTCCTTACAGAAGTAAAATAGTAAATAAAACATGTTACCTATTTATTAGATGTGTGCACTTAACAAGCCTACAAACATACATGATTTAAGTGACATGATCGTACCATATTTTTTATGTAGTGCGCAAAATTTACAGAGTTATTCAGTGTCCATTCCCATTCAAACCGCAGTACTAAAATTCACTCCAAAACAAAATAAAAATTTGATTTTGTATGGCTAGGGCTATTAAATAATGCGTGTCCCCCATACTAACTTGAATTTTCGTTTTGTTTTAAAGTGTATCCCAATACTGCGGTTGCATTTAGGAACAGAGGCTGAATCACTATACAAATTATGCGTAGGTACTACAAAAAAATTATCCTGTATATGTAGGTGCTTACCTAATAACAAGATTGTTATTAAAGCATGTGTCGGAGGTGGACTGAGCCTCGTGGGATGAATGTGAGGAGCAGGTTAGTTGACCGAAATCTCCAGTACCGTTCAACCAGCCCGCGCCGGATACCAGCGCGTTATTCACACATGTTGCTGTCTGAAATATAAACGAATGAAAGCTACTTTAACGTTGTAAATTAAATTGTCAGTAAGATTCGGCAGATCATTCAAAATAATCGGCATGTTCATTAAGTTACGAAAAGCAGACATTACTAGATATTGTTCTCGGCAACAGGTGACCGCTCGTTAGCTAATGTGTTAAAAGACTATAGATAAGTTACAGTTATTTGTTTAAACCACTCCCGATTAGGTTAATTCGATGGAATATATTTATATAGAGCTTAACCCGCGACTTTGTTCGCGTGTTAAATTGGCTAAACTCCCAAATCAGCATACACACTCGCAATCGGAATCGATTCAATTTTGACAGTTCAACAAACTACATTGTGCGGTATGCTTTTAAAATCACTCCGCCCGACAATTGGAGCAACGCAATGAACACTGTTGTAGTGTCAAAATTGAGTCGATTCCGATTACGAGCGTGCATCGTGATTAGCTAGCAGGTCGGATTCTCAAAAATCCTTTGCTATTATAGTAACCTACGTACCTACTCTTCAAACTATAGGTAAATTCTGCGTTCATAGTAAGTCACTCAGTTTATTAATCATTTAACTTTGTAATATGATAGGTAGTAGAGAGTATGCGAGCAGAAGAGCTGTATGTAACCAAGCCCTGCTCAGGTGAATTCTTCTACCTATTCAAACATCGAAATCGGTTTAGCATAGGTTCCGTGAAAATGTAAAAATATAAACCTAAATTCGCATTTTAAAAACCTTCGTAGGTTTCTAGTAAGAATTTACCTATATTTATTTATAGTTGATGGAATCAACCGCTTGGTGGAAATTCAATACGGATTTTCATTTCCGCAGAATAATGGAATATTGTATTTTTGGAGAACGGTGAATACCTACTTACAGCTGTGGCTACAGATGAAACTGCGTTAGGGTGCAGGATTGTGCGTCCGGAGCCAGTGCAAGCGATTACCACCTGTTCTCCGGTGTTCAGTTGGATCTGACCGCTGTTGCCGCTTGGCACAAGATAGTCGTTGTTTTGCAGGTACACCGGCTGCGGCTGCCCGAGGTCGCCATTAACTCTGATCGTGCAACCTGAACACAAATCCAGTAATAATTAGATTTTTATAAAATACATGTTTGATCAACAACAAGTTATTAAACAACGAACTTCAAATTGAAAGTCTTACCGCTTCGTGGGTATGCAAAAGTGGACTCGTAATTTTTAGCCTCTTCGATTGCAAGCCAGGCGTCGAGATAGTCTTCGAAGTCATCCTCATTGAGGATCAAGGCCAGCTGACCAGGCTCCGGTAGTTCGGTGGGCATGGCAACCACTGCCGCCACGATAGCTGCTAGCACAAGAAATAAACACGTCATCTTTACTTGGTGCTATGCAGGAATCTTTTAACACTTTGCTTATTATAAATACAACTTTACGTCTATCTGCGGATAGACAGGACTATGTAGACTGTTTTTGGAATCTGCAGTCCATTTATAGGGGACCATATCTAATAAGATACGACGCACCTTTACTATACGATAAATGAAGCTATGTAGATTCAGGTGATATTAACAAAAATAACCAGAATCTGATCATAATAACGAAAAGCTGTTTGATAGTAATCGTATCAATTAATGCTCCATTCTAATCGAGATAAAGATAATCAAATACGGCATGGTATCTTTGTTGAAGGAAATTATGTAAGAAATGTTTCTGTTTATTTTTAGAGTTAGAACCTATGACTGCAATCTTGTAAATGCCACTTGCAGTTTAGATACGTACCTACATGTCAACTGACGAAGAGCTCGATAACTTATTATACCTAATCTAGGAAGTGGAATGACTGCTTGAATTGATAAAATGTGATAACAATAGATTTGATTAGGTACATAAGAACAAAATACGTACTTACGTTAATATTCACATGACGAAAATATTTATATTGCAGAATTCTTATACCGACTTAATTAATTATTTCCACTGGGTACTGGTCAATTATTATCCCATATAAAATTGGGTATTTAACTTAATTTTATACGGCCCATTGAGCATAATTTCTTTAAAATAATCGATGGACTCGATTCATTGACGTCATCCTGAATTTTATTAAATTCTTTGTCAGTATTCGAAATGCTGGTCAGCCCGAAAACGTCCACCGATGAACATGTTACAGAATTAAAGTTTTATCCGATTTATCACAGACATGTTCAGTGTTTTCCTCTTTTAGAGAGTGAGCCTGTGTCCTAGCAAGGGACATTAATGGAATAATGATGATAAGGATTGGAATTCCATATTGATCTAAATGTAGAAGTAAACTCCTTCATCTGTTTAGGATTTTATTAAAGTGTGCAGATTATACTTTAGGTGATTTCGCTGTTTATAAACCTAGTTTTATCCATTGATGATAGAGTTTATTACGTTTGCTCTATATACATTCAACGTGCCTATGTATTCACAGAACTTAAGAATACATTGCTCTAACTATGTACCTTTGTATTTAGATTAAGTATTAAAGGCAACAATGTCGAAGTCGAGAGTAGTTCACCTATCACGTGCACGAAATTGATCTCCGGCAACTTCAGTCGCTACAGAGTTTTGATGATAAATAATTACCCAAGTTTAATTAACCCTTCGTCTTAGTGAATGGTGCAATCAGTGAAGTTTCTCCGTTTACCCATACGAAGATAATGGCGGTGAAGTTTGTTCAAAGCTAATCTTAGTATTACCTAGCCGATATATTCTATCTACTATCTTTAATTTAAAATCACTGATCGTTATCAAATTACACTTAGTTCACAGTTCCCTAAAATTTAATCTTTGAGATAAAAAATGTCTATATAATATGCGTATATTGTACTTAGATTCTAGTCTGGTCCTAGTTGTAATAAATGTTCAAGCATTTTCATTCTTTAATCATTTTTCAAATGGTCCGACGAGACGACTCGCAACATTGAATAGCTCTAACTGAAAGCTCGACGTGTATAGTACGGGTGACGTATTTTGGCCGATTTGAAGTTAGCGGATTAGCTACGCAGTAATAGACAACTTAGTTCCCAAAAAAACCAATGCGCAGCCAAACACCTAATAACAGTTCAAAGTTTTTCATTTCAAATGGGCCTTTGCAGGCACTTTCAAAAAGTCCGGCCAAGATACGTCGCCCGTATTTTATTACCAACCCTTTCTAAGTTGAGTATTGTTTGTTAGCTTGAAATATTTCCAGACTTGCTGACTGTTAAGTGGTTTTAGAAACGACACGATGTGTTCGCATTTTTTATTTAAATACCTAAGCTGATTGTATCTAGGTATCTAGCCTATCATAGTTTACAGTTAATAAAATTATAAGCTTGGAATTGCTTGGGCGCTGTGGGTCCCGAACTCATAAGCCTTCACCTTCGCGCACTAAAGATCAACAAAACAAATTCTGGTAGAACCAGAGTGAGTTCATGCAAGCCAAATTGGCAATACAAGTCATCGGCGGCCGCATCACCAGGCAGCTGCTCTATATATATTTAAAAATATTCTTATTTAGTAAATATATTTACTTGTGTCTATCCTCCTACCTCCTACCTATTCAATTTACTTTTGTTTACTCGGTTTGCTGTAAGAAAACTCAATTTTGAGTTAAGCTCGCCTATGTACATGTATTTTCCTTTCATGTATTTTATTTGTATTTATGTGTACCTACAATAAAGAATAAGAATTTATTTTAATAGCAAATTACCCTTGTCTTTCACGTGCTGTTCTGTCCATTCTGAGGTTGTCTGGAAGAGACTGCCGACTGCGATAAGACCGCTCTTTGTATATAATATCTTTTATAAACATAATTTGTGTCAAAAATTTATCGGTATACAATAAAGAGTATTCTATTATATTATGGACACAAGTACACGTAGTAACACATAAAAACAAGTAGTTACAACTATATACGTACAGTAACAGCAGCCCTCATTGGCCATGGTTCTTTTAATAAACATTTCTCTGTTATAGAAGTTACAGACATCCCTCTGTGCCGAGCATGCATGGCGGAGGACGAAACAGCGGCTCACGTGCTCCTGAACTGCCCAGAGCTCGCCAATCTAAGGACCAAGTACTTCGGAAACCCGAATATTCTGAAAGATCGTCAGCATCATTAAAAAAAATTCTGGCATTTCTCGAGGAGTTGGGATGGATTGAATGCATTTATTCCCACCCATAACGCAAAATACGTACATCGACGTGGAGTTGCGGAAACTCGCCCGCGCCAGAAGCTTGCAAAAATATAGATACTGACGGCAGAGCCACGGAGTTTGAAGGAATGCCATCTAACCTCCGCAACCTAATTACTGGGAAATACCTATACCTTTGAGGGTTACTTCGTTAGTTAGACTGGCTGTCAGATTATTCGCGCTGCTAACTAAAACTCGCACCGACTGTCATAGGTATAATCATCGGGTATAATAGGTATTATGACAACCAGGAGTGACGGATGTTAATCGGATGGTGTGTTATACCGCGGTAACCTCGCATTTTGTTTGTTGAAGATCGTGAGAATTCACATCATTAGAAGTACTTATTTGTTTGTTATATGCATAATTATATCTACAATAGTTCTACGCCGTAGCCGTAGCCGTAGTCATTAAGCTACGACCCCTTTAGCCACGTTAAACTTATTTGTCACTTAAAATCCCCGCTTATATCAGGCAGGCTATGACGGGTAGCAAGCAGCAATTCTGTCAAAAATAATATTTTTCTACACATGTGGTGCTAGCGTTATCGGTTCGAGATTACTGGGTATGCAGTCACCAACTAGTTTCCCTAGCGTTATGACCACAGGGCTAATACCTACGTGTATTTTAGGAGAAGCCTAATGTCTGGCGGGCCTGCAATAGGCAATTTATTTTTTATCGTAGGTGACGACAATGGTCACACAATTCATCCCGCGCGAGACCGAGGGTGTTCCTCTAACCTGGAGGTCAACTTTCACTAGTTGGACAGGCACTGAAAGACGAAGAAGGTGGCGGAAACATGGGCTTTGTATTCGATTTAATAGGATAATCCTGTTTTTCACCGATAGTATGTTAATAGTAGCAGTAAATGAAATCATGTAGGTGTGGCATAATGTCTTGATCACACTTCCGATATCATCTATATAGATAGCTCTATATCCTGGTAGTTATTTATACCTACACTATAAGCTACCGGATTGGGAAAGTTGTAAATTAATCGGATAAGCGGTTATTGTGTGAATCCTTACTAAACAAACAAAACTTTGCATCGCATAATATTACTAGCGGTCCGCTTCGACCGAAAGCGTCTACGATAAAATATGTGTTTATGAATAACTAGGTTGCGACAGCGGCTTCGCCCGCGTGATACCTTTTTAAATTATAGCGTATTTTACTCAGTGATAATATAGTATTCTGCTGGTGTATATGATGAAAATCGGTCTAGTAGTTTTTGAGTTTATCCATTACAAACAAACATACAAAAAATCTAATCTTTTCTCTTTACCTATATAACATCACTATAGATATAAATAAAGGCTATTATATATCTCTACGAAAATTGGCCCAGCAGTTTTAGATGGAAAGAAAGATGATATAGTCGGTTTTGTTTTTAGAGTGTTTTTGTCATGATCTTCACCATATTCATCCTATGAATGTGCTGAAGATCATGACAAAAATCACTCTATACCTACGTACATTCATTTAACTATAGGCTTAACATCTGTAAATAATCAGTTCTATAAACATGGTAGGTACCTAAAGAAAAAATATTTTTTTCTTGATTATCGTGGTGAGATATACTATCTCCATGATAATTATTTATAACGAAATAACGATTGATAAAAAGCATAGTCTAAAAAGAATAATTGGATTAAATTGTTTTTAAATTTACGAAGTTGGAATTATTAAAAAAAATTAAAAAACATGTAAACCAATTCAGACACGAATGAATAAGTAGTCAGACCTTAGTTGATATAGATTATTTATTTAGTACCTAATAATAACTTGGTAACAACTTGCACTTACCTATTTGACCACATTCATTTTAATTTTCCCTTCACATTAAAATAAAATGCAATAACGTCTAAAACGTCCATTCTGTGGAAGATTACAGTCAATAATGATATTTGTAATTTTATAGGCTTATCAATAATACTGTGATTTATCAGGGATAGTTCGATAGGTAATAAATATAATTAAAGCAGGTACCTATCTTGAATACTAACTAATAAAATACCTTTATTGGTACTAGGTATATGTTTATATTGTTCTGTAAGTTTTCAGAACTACGTTGGACAAGAAGTTTTCAGGATTATTATAAAAAAGATTTAAAAATAATTGCTTCGCTATATCCGACAAATGTTCAGTAAGAATTTCATATTTTAATGATGGCAGTCTTCTAGCTGCATATCTCACCAATAGATATATCGTATTCCATTGAATACATGTAGATGGTATAGTCGTATTCCGGAGTCATGCTGGCCCGCTGGACAGGCTATAAAACAACCAACGACGTAGAAATTATTTAATTTCATATTTCTAACAAATGCAACGTAATGTAGGCACTTTGTAGGCATATAGAAAATCTTGTTTGCGTCGGCGACCGTGAATTGAAATGTCGATGTACAGACATATATTTAGGTAATTATTTACTGACCTGTTATTTTATTATTTTGATGGGCAGGTAAGTTACTCAGGAATTTACTGCCAGACTGATGATAAAAATAATTTCTATCGCTCCAATCCGCTAAAATATTTTGGCGATATTAATAAATTATCGTCAATAGCCGCATAGATATAAATCTAATTCATTACAAAGAAATCAGAAATCAAATAATCCGTAACAGTAGATTATAAAAACGTTCGAAGGCGACCTAGGTATATAAAAGTCGCGTATTATGAGTAAAGTAATAGATTTGTCCGCTACACTGTATACAACTCTATTCCCTGGTCAGCGGGTCGAAGTTAATCCTGTAAAATTACTTCAACACTGAAGTTTATGGATCATAACACACACTGGATGGGCTCTTGATCCTATTAAGATTACCGGACGACTTGCCGGATTGAATCGCGGGGTTTATGTTATTAACTTATCTTACAGGCGTATGAAAGGTCCAGATGGTTTGCTTCAAATTCATAACATTTCTAGAACATAGGTGGGACATGATAGAGTCATTGGTTGTGTGACTCTGGTTAAAGAAAGGTGATCTTTTTAATTCTCATCACGTGGGTGTCGTGAAAGACCAGTAAGGGATCGAGAGGATCTGCAGCAGCATCCTTCTTTGTGTATACCTAGAATTTTTTAAGAACATGCTCTGATTATCTTTCATTCTACACAATTTTTACTATGGGACTAAATCTGAAGTCGAGAAAATAAAACAGCTGATCGATACCAAAATTGATATCTACCTAACTGGGTTGAAATGTATGGAGCAGTTGATTTTTATTTCTCGATTTTTTTGTTACTTAGTTCCATAGTAAAATTTGTGTAGAATGATGAGCAGGGTACGCGCTTCATATTTGTCTGGTAATTAAAAATTAGAGGTGTACAATAACTAATGTTTAACCAATCTGTTTACTCAGCAAGCTGGCTGGGGCAATACCTCAAACCCGCTTGACGAATTGTGACGGTCTGTGAAGAGGATTGTGTTTAGCAATGGACGTTTACACCAGATATATTACAATGTAGTTATGTAAATGAAGAGATTTTATGGTTATGAAACAGGTTCTGTATTTCACGTTTCATAAAATTAAACGAAGCATAACGGTCTATCCGCAATAAGCCCAGTAGCGGTGAGCAAAACGAGCTAATTCCCTCCCATTTCGCGGCCATATAGAGCGGTGTATGGCTCCTAGTTAATAGAGCCGGCCGGCTCGACCCTTGCCCTAAATTATTACTAATTCAATGACCTTTCTCAAATTACTTCACCATATTCATGAATATAGGTCTGAACCTTTATATAAATTCTTACATGTATGAAATTCGTCGTAGTAACTTTTGGCACAGCCAAACAGAAGTTTTCTGATTTGGTATTTTTTTATTTGGTTTGTATTTTTTTATTATAAACTTTTATTGAACGTATTAAGAACTAAACATTCTAAACTTAAATAAGTATGTATGTTACTTCACTGCACTTAAAAAAATAAAAAATCTAACTACAATAGGAGCGCAAAATACTCCTCCACATCACCATCAGCTGGTAACGTACTGAGATGACTGGCAGCATTGCCTCGTTTACTGGCAATGCTGCTTTTGTTGAATTATATTTTTTATCACCACGCCGGAAAGAGTCATTTTTATAAGCACATTTTCATGTTCATGATTTTGTTATTCACAGATGGAATAAGTAAGAAAATTTCTAGTTGTTGATAAACTTAGAACGTACCTGGCTGGAAAAACTACTTCCTTCGTATAGTAACTATCACTATAATGAAGTTATTATATGACGGCTATAAAATCTGAACAGTTGTAGCAAATCGTTAAAATAATTTATCGACCAATCTGTAATAGTTATATTACGTGGGTTGCCAATTAAGCTTATCGGGGTGTAAATTTTATCCATTCATTGCAGATTTCATCCTCAGAGCAGGCGCCTAACCATAAGTTTAATGATTTAATTCAAAACTCTCGGCCTGTCCATGTAAACTATGATGACGGTGCACGATTTCCTTTATGATACAACTTTGTGATACCGTCAGATAAGCGCCGCTATTAAATTATGAATTTTAGTTTACTCGCCCTTGTTAAAGGTATTTATCAAAGTCAGTAATTACGTGAACCCATAAAACGGTTTAAACAAACACTAAAGCTTGACCTAGTTGTGTTGACCTCTGATTTTTAAAGTCTGATTTCAAAATAGCCAAGTGCAGGCATTTTGCGTCAACATTACCGGCCCAGTCCGCCGGCCGGTTGGAATTTTCCATCTCCTTATTTATCTGCTTGTATTTTATTTTATTTTAATTTTTGCGCCTTTGTAGGCGGCAACACATGTACCTACGTGTTTTTACAATTTTTCTCCCAATTGCTCGGAAACTGTTTCTTAATTATAAAAAAAGAAACCATCAATCGGCTCTTTTCCATATGCTACGAAATCTAACCAAATAACACGCCAGCAATTTCCAACACGACAATAGTAGAAATTGATTGCTAATTCTTTTTTTAATTCACTCTTGCAGTGCTAGCGAGATTTTTTAAGTACACACTAGCATAAATTTGATGAATGCGCACTTCTTTTCAAAAGTTTAACAAAGACCGCACGCTGTCGAATTGTTGCGAACGTGTTTTATGCTCTGAGACGCGAATGAATATTACATTCTACACCATTGTATTGTAGATTTTTTCATGTTTCTTGAATTAATTTGTTTATTGTTTCCTCGCAAATTAGAGAAAAGTACTATACAAGTCTCGGCCGAAATAGCAATTAACGACCTCGTTTAGTTAAAAAAGAATTGCCTTCGCCTCGTCCTTTAAAAATCACTTCGGAAGTACTCCGCTTCGCCTCGTCCTTCCAATATTATTCAGCCGTCAGTTGCTTTATTTCAGGCCTGTACGGTAATGTACCTACTATTAACATTTTGCATGCTTAATTTGTGTGTAAGCGCACGTTCGACAAATAAATACCCTTTGTCTTTTTAGCTTTATTCTATTAGAGCTCACTTTATTTGAATGCTGCACGTTCAGTCAATTCTATACAGTCAAATGGTCCTCGTGGAGAACTTTATAAATTGACTCCATTCAAGAGAACCAATTTATAACCAACTGCCTTTTTATTAACTCTTTTATTTAAATTTGTTGTTTGGTGAAGTTACTTTTCAATTCTTTTATGCCACTCTCATTGTACACACGACTCGCAGCACATTTTGATTGAACGTCAACCAAATTTTGGTGAAAGTTTTAAATGATGTTGTTTCCAAACTTGGGATATTAGTGTCCCTGTGCAAACATTTAGGAACTTTCGCAATTTTAGATTTAGTCAATCCTTCCTCAAGTTTTTTAAATTAAGCATATATTGGTTTGAAATGGGACTAAACAAAAGCGAAATTGCGAATAGACATGAAAAAATACGATGATGTTTATCACTAAATAATTTTATAGTAATATTTATTTATTTTTGTGGAACGACCGGGCGGCCTTGGACGTCTTTGAAGTTCATTAAATAATATATTGGCCGTATGGCCCTATAAAATATAATATACCAGAGTTCATTGTAAAATATGTCAAATATTATGATTAGAAATCAAATGAATATACTGGACATGTCTAGAAAGAAAGTCACCAACTTCTTCAGATGAGCAAACCTAATTAAATTATAGAATGGCTAAGTCGATACACGTTTGTGACCTAAAATTCCGTTAATTGAAATAAGTGAATTATGAAATGATAAATTTTTGATCACTTAATGCATCCGTAGTTTAAATATTGCGCAGTGCTCAAAGTGCAGGAAGGTGTGGGGAGTTGGGAGATGGGGTCAGTAAAACCAGAGTGTGAGAGTAACATATGCACTGACCGGAAACGATCCGATTAGCGAATTGGTAGATAGTTAAGCACAGATAGAAAGCTATTTCGTTGGTCGAAAGCTAACTTTTCCTTTTATTCAAAGCATAAATGAATTTTCAATATTCAGGTGTAACGAAGCGATCGATTTAGGGCTTGATTACTTTTAGCTTCGTGATGTAGACTACGTGACGTTCGTATTGACGGGTACAATATTTTCAGCGTTTATTTTGCAGTGCATTCGAAATCGCTCTTCTGGATGACAATCCATACTGTGACTTGTTTGCGGATGGATGGGCGGATATATTGTCGGAGTGTCTGCTTTTTTGTGAGAGAGTTGTATGACTGTGTTCTTTTGTTTATATGTGTAATTAATTACCTATGTGCCTATCTTTTATTATTGTAATTGGTTTCGTACCGTTTTAATAAAAGTAAAATAAATAAATATGTTTGTCCAAAACAATGACTTTAAAATAAAATAAAGTTCCATTTATCATTATGTATTAGACGGAAAAGATTTTCAGTCTGATATATCTTGATTTAATAATATGCTATAATAAGATATCAAATCTATGCAACATTGTGTATATAACTTTTCCTATTGTTTACCGTTTTACTGAAATGAAGTATTAAAAGTAATACCTACAACAATTGGTGATAAACTCTAGAGGACCCAATAAAGCATCATATACAGTATATATGAAAGAAGTACCTACTCTTTGTATTTTGCTCGCAAAGCACGTTCCTACCTCAACTATTCTCAGACTGATGAAATCATAGTTACAATGCTTCTCAAAAGGTACGTTTAAACACACAATGTAGTGTTCCTACCTCATTCTAGTTTCGAGAACAGTGTAAACTAATCGACTTAGTCAGATATTGACGACGGATTAATTGATTTCCGGAATTAACCTAGTTATTATATGAAGCTGGGTTTGTAATCACTAAGGTAACAATAAAATTCGTAAATGGTAAATATCTTGAAATGCTCTCGCTTAACAGGGATGTAGTCGTAGGGGTGCATCGTTAGAGGATTCTTTTGGATCCCCGATCAGATTAGGTCTTTTCACTTCGCTTAGTTTGGGACCACTCATCTTACTTAGGGCGACACTGTTTTTAAATTACCCTGTTATTTAAATCGTATTATTATTTTGAGTATTTGTTTTACAAATAATATGTTCGTAATCATTTGAGCTTAAAAACTGCTAATTTTTATTAAAAGTTATATTGAAATGTCATGATATCTTATTATTATAGTTTTAATTCTGTGACATATTAACATTGGAATTTATAAGTAAGTACTTTGTATTCACTTATTGCCATACGTACAGTCAAACAATCGGAATCATGACCCACCTAAGGCTTAATTTTTACGTACGTTTAAATACAATTAGGTCGAATTTCGCTTAAACATAATTCCCTGGCAACAACTTGTTATCAATAATGTTACCTAACACTGACAGTGACAGTTAGTTTACCAATAGCTGTCTCCTTGGTTACCCTGTCTACGCGTAAGCTGCTGTTCTTCATCTGAGGCTCTTTCTCGTTTAGCACTACTTTGAGATATTACCTACAATAAATTTTAAATACTAACATGATGCGTAATGGTTAATGGCTAAAGAATCTTTAGTCATTGGTAATGGTAGACAATAAACATCGAATTTCACTACCCCGTGGTGGACTGTTATAGCCAGATATAGCATTAGAATCGACGCCATAATAATAAGCATAATAATAGCGAGAGTGTTACCACATCCACCCGAATGGCAACCGAACCTCTTGCTCTGTGGCATCGATCAAGGACGTCGATTGATGTGACGATTTGTTGGTTATTTTAAATTACGCACTAATATGCACTTCTTTATTATTGAATGACCTTACCTACTGCATAAAACATAGTAAATGTAAGAGATCGGGGAAATACACAGTAAAAGACAGTAGGTATTTCGGTAAATGCTTTAATAAAATATTTATAATAAAATAAATTAATAACAGTTCACGCGGTTCATTTAAATTTTTTGCATAAAACCGAGTGTAAGCACCGTGGCGACTGCAAATGTCTGTTTCTTTCATGTGATCCCTAATTTTGTCACAATGTTGCTCAATTGCTTGTCTTGTCCTCTCGTTTCTAATAACCCACATTTGGACAATCAAACCCCATAAACAATCGGATTGAGATCCGGAGATCTAGACGGCCTTGGAATGAGTTACTTGTGAATGCTGGCGAAACCAATTAGTGACAGCTCTGGCCGTATGCACTGGGCAGTTATCGTGAAAGTAGAAAAAGTTTGAAACTTCTCGCGGGTTCGCACCATCGATAAGATAGTTTCTTCTAATAAGTCAACATAGTTAATTGCATTTGCATGTAAAGAAATCTGGACGAGCTCGGCTACACTTCCGGCACCCATCCAAGCCCACATGTTAGCTGAAATTCGGTCAGACAATTGATTAGTCACTACGTGATCCTCCGTATTTATCTTGTCTTATCGTAACCATTTAAGTAAAAGCGGCCGTGCTGAAAAGATTTAAAGGATTTCTCGTCTGAAAAGATGACGTTAGTCTAATCGAAGTCTAAATAATCACAAGCAAAATTTTATCTCTCAAGTTTGTTTGCATCCGTAATGGTTACTTTCTTAGCATAATGTCTTTAATGCAGTCCAGTGCCTGTGTAAGTAATTCCTTATTGTTTGTAGACAACGTCGTACCGTGCCGCAAAATATCGGTAAAGGGATGTTCTTCGTAATTGCGTTGCATCTCCATTTTCTGTTGGTTCGTGATTCGACGAACGCCATGATTATAATACTCTTCTGTCTAAGAGGCTGCCCTCTTCACCATGCCATCTGATCCACGTTCACACTGTATTCCTAGATATATTTAGCTCTCGCGATATTTGTTTTAATCAGTTTTATTCAATGGTTTTATTCTCTCCATAGATTTAGAATTTCGCTTGTAATAATTGATCAATTCATACCTGACGTTTGACGTTAGATTATTTGGCATTTTTCTTTTAATTTGACAATTATTCCTATATAATCAAAAGAGTTAGTATAGGTTTTGAAAAAATATCATAAAATAATATTATTTACTTGTTTCTTACTCTAGGCAAACCGAGGCCAACCATACGGAACGACAGTTAATTCTAAATTCAAAAGGGGTTCTTTATCTGAGTGCCAACTTTATGAAAAAGTGCATTTTGGAAAATTGATCTTTACGGTTTTGACAATTTCAAACGAATTATCGGCCGAGTGGGTCATGAATCCGCTAGTTCGACTGTACATGTAGGTACAGGGTATTTCCCTATGCCTGTTGCTCTTCTACTTTTTTAGTTGTCTCGATGAAAGATAAGATTGATGGTTTAAGCTTGTTAGTAATGTTTGTGTTATAAGTACGAGCTTAATGTATTTAATTACCAGAGATCCGATAGATTCGAACTTAATCACCTTTAGAGGAGTATCTACGAGTATCATACGATTCATTACTCATGTAAAGCCAAAGCGCTAACTCATTCTGAAATGCGCAACACACGCGGAACGGTTCGTGGGCGTATTGTTGATATCGTCATAGTACCCATATACGTCCGCCGTAGACAGAACGTCATTTTTATCTTTCTATTGGTTCTTGATAACGAATTCCAATGTACCTTCTACTAATTCATCAAGCTACGTACGGATATCGGAACCTAAACATTTTCCTGTTTCTATTGTATTTACTTTACCTATGCTGCTTGTAGGGTTTAAATATAAGCCTGAAACCTACGACAATTTATTTAATTTTGAATATAATGTGGCCTATGTAAGTGGAACGGCTTTGCTGTGTAACACGTAAATGCATAACGTACCGACGCAACGACATGAAAATTACGTAGCGGGATAGACTCGTTATGGAACATACAACATCAGTGTTTGGCGCTGCTCAAGAGTTGTCCAAATCACCGTCACGGTGTTCACAGCAGCAAGTGACCACTATACGTGCTGCAGTCATCCCTGAGAT
The DNA here is from genome assembly GCA_932294325.1 of Allophyes oxyacanthae. NCBI lineage: Eukaryota > Metazoa > Arthropoda > Insecta > Lepidoptera > Noctuidae > Allophyes > Allophyes oxyacanthae. Next base: position 10,070,399 of record OW028615.1, read on the forward strand.
CGCGTGGATGCCCAGAGCGTCCAGGGCCTTAAACATACCTTGAGAGTTGAGGTTATCAGGGGCCTGTGATGGGCTGAATTAAATGCCTTTTTAACCGACTTCAAAAAAGAAGGAACGGCTGTATGTTTTTTTTAATAAAGTTTTTATGTATTTTCACCGATTCTTTCGACAATTGCGAACCGATTTAAAAATATATTTTTGTTTGAAATGGTACTCTGGTATGTACTCTCGAAGTGATTCCATTTGAATTTGGTGAAGATCTTATGAAGACCTTCGGAGATAGACGATGGAACTGTTCAATGGATAACTGCAAATCACTCGCGATTGCTGTAGTCGCACATTTAAGTATTTTTTAAGCCACTAAAAATAGAAAAATAAACTTAAAAAAAAAGTAAAAACGGACTTCAAATAATTAAAAAGCATTTTTTTTTAAACTTAACATCTTCTTTAATGTGAGCCTTTATTTCTTCAATGCACCTTAGCTTGGCAGTAGCACCGACTTCAGAAGCTATTAAGATTTTTAGGAAAATTATTTTATACTTTTTAGGTTTCTGAAGTCGGTTTTTACTTTTTTTATGTTGATTTTTTAGTAGTGTTCGTGAGTTCGCGACTCGTGACTTGGAACAAGTAGATTTCTTTATAGCCTGTAGCTTAATTTATCGCTATCTAAGCACCTCAGCAGCAGGGTCATCACGATACACGCTCGTAATCAGAATCGATTCAATTTTAACAGTTCAACCAAAGTACACTACGCAGTATGCTTTAAAAATCACTCCGCTTGACTATTAGAATCACGCAATGAATATTGTTGAACTGTAAAAATTTAATTGTTACCGATTACGAGTAGATATGTATCGTGATTGGTGCTTGATATCTGCCATATTATGTAAATATTCCCAAAAAAAAGAACTTGTTCACACACCGTTTTATACTAAACTGTGATCTATAGCTATATCATGTGAAAACCCATACAATAGCTTTGACGGATTGATATCAGGTAATTAATTATATTATTAATTTATAATCTTTTGTTAATGTTATCATCAACAGAGCTATACACGGATTATCGATGTTTTGTTTCCACGTGTATATTATGTTCATGCATTAGGTCTATTTTATTCTTCCGCCTGTTGCTGTAGGTACCGATTATTTCAAATGTGGGGAACGTTAAGGACAAAATGAACAGAACCTCTTATTTAATAATAGCATTTTTATTAAACAGAAAGAGCTAATCAGCTGCTTTCTAAAAAAAATTATAGATAATTATCATAAAATAATATACAATCCCGCATGTATTCCACGAAGGGTTAAGGAGAGCAACTTTTGAAGCTGATAATGAACCGACTCTGTTTGGAATAGGGCCTCTTACAATCTACTCGTACCAAGAACTTAGAAAAACGTATAAGCGTAACCAATGGTGTTTCAGTTCGATACTATAAGATCGGATGACGTCTACAAATCCTCTTGACAGAACATTACTTTTGTTCATTGTGTGACCTGAAGCAATCACATGTTCTATTCAACCTTGACACTGGCAGAATCATCGTCAAAACGATGGAGCCATAATCCTAAAATTTGAATTGAATTGAAGCAATTGACATTATATCCGACTTGAACAGTCTTTATCAACGGCTTTTAGGGGTTGAAACAATATAAAGTAGCTCCTGAAAATGGACAGCGGTTTATTTTGTAAGCTTCTTAGTGTCACTCCCCACTGTGTCATTGATGGCATTATATTGCCTGCCTCATTTTTATCGTGAAAAATACAAGTTATGGACGACCTACTTATAACGAAGGATTTGACTACTGATGATTTTAGAAAACTGATCCAATAAGTACTTGGTTGAGTTTCCACCACATACACGTACTTAGATACGCACGAAAAATATAAAATGTCTTTCGTGTTTTATTGTAGCGCATAACTCATGACACGATCGAGAAGATCAATGCACTAGATTTAATTTTTATCAAAGTATAATAGTTATTTGTTATACAAGAGTGCAAAGTTGCTTTTTAACCGCGTGTTCAATTTTGATGACCGAGCAAGCGAAGGATTCTAAAAATTAAAATCAAATCAAATCAAATCAAAATTAGAATCCTGAGCGTTAGCGAGGGAATCAAAAGAGCACGAGGTGAAAAATCTTTGCACTCGAGTGCAACACGTAACTTTTCATTCCACCTCAGCGAGGAAATGACTAAATGCAAAAAAAAAACGTTTAATTCACAAACTTAGTGCACACGATGTTCTAAATTCAATTTACTTTATCCTCTAGAGAATAAAAACGGCTTTTCCACTCAGATATTGAAGATTAAAAATACTCTTTCCGAGATGGTGGGATGAAAATTTACTTTATCCTCTAGAGAATAAAAACGGCTTTTCCACTCAGATATTGAAGATTAAAAATACTCTTTCCGAGATGGTGGGATGAAAAAAACATTATATTATCACTTAAAAAAAATTATAACCCCCTAATAAACTATGATATACGTACGTTATATTTAATATACTAAAATATCTGTTAACTCTATTGTCATCTTTATTCTATATTCGATGGCACACAAATGACAAGTGACAAAAAATTACAAGTTTTTATAAGTTTGGGGATAAGAATTTTTACAATAATGTGATTACATTATCATGAACTTAACACGCGAATTATTACGATAACGTCAATAATTGTTACGAGATAACATGTCGCACAGGCTGGTCACGCACAAGCCCACACTTGGTGCATATTACTTGATATACCTGGCTATCGCTTCACAGAAGCACAGGCGTGGCACGATTACGTATGTATGCGTCCTCAAAGGGATCACATGATTGCGGCTCGTATGTTATGCGCGGGAGATCCATGCTGATCGTACGAGCGATTACCAAAGGGGTTAGGCAGAGATGTACAGACCTGCACCAGTTATTCACCTGCATTTCGCCGACGCCGTTACTAAGTTCTATTGAATAGGGGTGACCCTATTGCCATCTGCTGGGCACATTTCCAAACACCGGCCTGCTACTGCTTATGTTTATTGCTCCTGTTCTATCAGTTGTACAATAAAGAGTATTTCTATTCTATTCTACTAAGAATTCCGTGATATCATAAAAATCAATTAAATAAAAAGAAACTGTCTGACATGGGAATAGAACCCAGGACCTCACGTCGCAGCCGTGCTTTCGACCATTAAACCAATGCGGTAGCACGGCGCATAGCGCAATGATTGTTTCTTTACAATTCAAAATATAGAATGTCCTTGAGTGAACAAGTTCTTCAAGAAATCTATCGGAACAGAGATTGGAAATGAGAACGATGAGTCGTGTAGTAAAGCGATGTAAGACGAGAGGAGTTATGTAGGACTTACAAAAGAGTTTTGCGATCAATATCTAAATCTGTCAACGCTCGTTTTAAACTAAAGGCAGAATATTGATTAATTGGAGCCTTTTAATAAAATTATTTTGGTAGGTAGACAGAGTATTTCGTAAATTGTGTAGTTTTAAATAGCCACTGGGTTTGGTGCAATTTGTATAAGAGATTGCAACATTTTTAAGTGGATTTTTTTTTCTTACCCTTTCTTTCATGTACCTGACTAATGACACCGTCTTTATAGAAATAACACGATTTAGAAAACATCCCGTATGTCATGGCTGTGTTTGTAAGTAAGTAATAATTTTTACGTGTAACACGGTTAAACAGGTGTATATATCGGTTTCGTTACGGCATTATTGGCTTAGTGTGAAAATGCCCAATGTTGGTCGAGACAATTATGTGCACTTGCATAAACTCATACACAATAGGTATGACTGATAGTTTATAAGTAGATAGTTAAATAGGTATAAAATCTACAAATACAAAACGGAGGAACAGATTTTCTAGCGTAATATAGGACACTGGGTATACGATATTATGGATTTATATTTTTCAAGTATTTGCTGGTGTCATACTGCATGTTGCTAATTAATATTGCTATTCTGTGACACGTGTGTCACACAGTCTGATACGTCAATTGCGTAATTTCGAGAACGGAGCTCCCCTAGTGGGTGGGGCTTAGGCTGATACTTCACCCCCTCAAAAGTAAGAAATCGTCGTAAAATACAACCTTAAAAAAATATATATAAAAGGCTCTACATGTTTCGCTCTATTTCTCTGCATGCAAAGTTTAGTATATTCGATAAATCATTGATAATAAATTATAATGTCAATTAAATCATCATAACATTCACGAAATAATATCATGACATTATATAATTACAATGCCAATTTTTTATTATTATTGCTATTTAGTTAATTTAATTTAGTTGCAAATTAGGTACATACATTACTTCCCAAAAAATTCTTAGAAATCATAAAAACATTTTTTAATGAGCCACATTGTCAAATGTTTTTATCTTATAATCATTTCTGTATCATGCGGGAGTATGTAGTAGGAATTATAATTATCAAAGATTGCGTTGTAGAGATCCGTTTGAAATATATTTGTTATTTTATGATTTGTGTCCAGGTGCTGCCCCACTGTTCCGGAAACAGCTCTCGTAGTGTGACAACATCTTCCATTTTGCTTACGCTATGAGGTAAGTAGTACGTCTATCCGGTACATTCAACGCTACTGTACTTATCGAAAATTCTATGTCCAATGTTGTATGTACTACGCAATGATATACGAATACTCATGGAGCTCCTCCGACCTACGGAACTTTTATGAAGGAAACCTTATTAATATTTTTGGCAAAAAAGATAATACGCGTTAATCGGCTACGTAATTCATCTTTGATAAAATTGACAATAGCTATAAATATGTAGACGACATCGATTAGGCAGTAGTGCAAGGTGTGTCATACGCAATGATGCGTTCAGTGTTTGTGCTCGCAGCACTCTTGGCTGCGGCGGCAGCGTTGCCGGCTGAACTCCCGGAGCCAGGACAGCTGGCTATGGTGCTTGGCGAAGATGATTTTGAAGACTATCTCGATGCCTGGCTCGAGCATGAAGAACCTAAATGGGCCAATTCATCTAACGCTGAAGCTGAACCCAGAAGCGGTAAAGTTTAGTTTACTATAACCTGATGCGTACAAACATATCGTCGCATACTTGCAAGATATATCTTACAGTAGGAACGCTGATAGCCTTAAGCCCAGTCTAATTTCCACAGACACTCATTCTATTATGATTTTATAAATCATACATTTATGACTTTTTATTGCGACAAACAAGCAATGCACCAAAATTGGATCACAATACCCATACCCTAAGCTGGTGACATATAGTAGCATTACTGGTGCGAGGTGGCGACTTGCCTGCGCAGCGAGGCGACTACGCGGGTATTACCTCCATGAGAGAGACCTGTGGACTCGGACTGTGATAGGTTAGCGATAGTAACAGCTAAAACTTGTGTTCAGGATGCACGATCAGAATTAACGGCGACCTCGGGCAGCCTCAGCCGGTGTATGTCGTCGGCAACACCTACATGCGACCCAACGGTAACACCGGCACGATCCGCCTCAACGCCGGGCAACAAGTCATCGTTGCCTGCACTGGCTCCGGACGCACCATCCAGCATCCGAATATAGCCGCATGGGTCCAAACTGGTGTAAGTTTTTGACAAAGGCATTTTAAATAATATTTGATAGTAATTGGAAGATATAGACTTCTTCCCCTTATCAATTGGATACCTACTAAAAATGTATTGTGATCATTAACCAGCTAAATTTATGATGCTTTTGGCGAGCTAAAAACAGTGCATACCACTCCGCTTTGTTGAAATATAAGTGACGATTCATACCGCAGACACTTATCGGGGTATCTATAAAAAATAAATATATTAAAATAATAATAATATTTTCTTCTATATTTGTAATATTTGGTTAGCATAACAGTGATATACCTACTTCATATTGGAAAGGCAAATTCGTAATGTCGTATATTTTGATTTTTTCTTTAGACCGCTACATGTGTGAATAACGCCTTGGTATCCGGGCCCGGCTGGTTACACGGCAACGGAGCGTTCGGCCAACTGACATGCTCTGCACACTCAAACCACGAGGCTCAAGGGACTACCTCCCGTTGCTTCGGCAACAACATCGTTATTCGGTTAGTTTAAATTCAATAATATTTATGATACAACCAGGAGGAAGAACTATAGTTTACTGTTAAATATACGCATCTGACAAGTTTCGCCAGAACTAGCGATTCTCTACCTTCTGAATTGTGTACCCCAGCATTGATACTCTAAAATATCTCTTTGTTAAACTTTTAGCGTGGGCTTCATCGTCAACAATGTTTTCCACCCACTGTACTGGTCCTGCTTTAACCAGCAGCGAATGGAAGTGCTGTACGTCTGGTATGATCAGAATAGAGAGAATGGTGTTCACCAAACCGGTGTTGATAGACCTAGTTGGTTAGGTAAGTTGCAAATGTAAACTGAATTGTTTTTTTTATTTCAAATCTCTTCTTATAATAATAATATACAATTTATGTTTGTAGCTGGCAGTTTCTTCCCGGGTGTTGCAGTCAATACCATGTATACCCAAGTCCAACAGAAGGCTACCATTGCCCAATATGTTGGAAATGCATTGGCTGACAGATATGTCACAAGCCATCAGTTCTTGGCTCGTGGCCATCTTACCGCTAAGAGTGACTACGTTTTCGCTACTGGTCAGCGAGCTACTTTCTACTTCATCAATGCTGCTCCTCAGTGGCAACCCTTCAATGCTGGTAACTGGAACTGGCTAGAACAGGTAAGCTTGTTTTTATTTTTATCTAAGTAATGTCGATTGTGGTAAGAATAAAAAAGACAGTGAAAGATTAATATCGTTCTGATAAATACCTATATTTTTTGTAAGACTTCTTGAAATATTTGTAGAACCTCCGCGCTCGCATCAGTGCGGCTAACTACAACACTGTCATCTACACTGGTACCTTCGGCGTGACACAGCTACGTGACGCGAGCAACCGTTTCCATGACATCTACCTAGTGCGGGAGCGCAATCAGATCCCAGTGCCACTTTACTTCTACAAGGTACATTTATAATTATTATGCTACCTCATCAATATAATCATAGTAGATATCGCACGTTAGTAATTTATCCTAACTTAAATTAGTTCGGATGTCAAATCGAAAACCGTTTCGATTATCAGTTTGATCCCAATTAACATGGTATTATAAGCTATTGATGGTTCTATTAATTCTTCTTCTCTCGTGTGAAATTCCATTTTATGACTACAAAATTCGTCATTTCAACACCGTTTTTCCACGGGGCTATTTTTAGGTAAAGTTTTAGTATAGTTGAAACTTAAACTGTGCTACCGTTCAGAATAGTACCTAACTATGAGAGATCGAAGTTTTAAAGTAATAAATTCCAATCCCAGGTGGTGTATGATGCATCCCGTCGCATCGGCACGGCATTCGTGAGCATCAACAACCCTCATTACACGTGGGCTGAGGTGCAAGCTCGGCAGTTCTGCACGGACCGGTGCCGCAACAACAGTGCGTTCAACTGGCTCAACTGGCAACCTGACCGCATCGATATCGGATACAGCTTCTGCTGCACAATCGACGACTTCAGAAGGACTGTGCCGCATCTGCCCAGTTTCGTTACCAATGGTCTTCTTACATAAGTTCTAAGTGATCATGACATATATTAAATATATTTATGGAAGTAATAATTATTGTGTTCTATGCGCTTTGTTCCCGGTTTTCAACTTGAAAGCAGTTTGTAGAAGATTTCGTATACTATTATTGGAAAATAGCTTAAGAGATGCCTAGCTATTTCGGAGACAAACTTTCAATAGAATCGACCAAGCTGAACTTAGGCCCGGTTACTTATTATTGAACTAAATATACTTACCTGCCTATACCAAAATAAACAAACTTGTAAATTATTTACATTAAGCCGAGTTCAACTTTCAAATGAAATTTTCATATTCTATTACCCGTATTTGAGTAATAACAATCAGGGGATGTAATTCGGGTGAAAATTTACTGGCTCACGATAACTTTGGGAGCAGAACGGAGTATCATTAATTATTTAGGTAGGTAAGTAACGTCCCATAAATATTTAATTGTTCAGCTTCTGACAGCAATATACTTACAAGAGATTAAGTACCGTACCGTCCTTTAGATAAATGTGAACAATTATCCGGTCGTTGTTGTTTTTATTCTAACTTGTTAAACTTATTTTAATTTTTAATTTAAGTAATTAAAATTAGTTATATTTTTAACTTAATATAAAATACATAGAAGAATTTGGCTACCGGTTGTCAAAATAAACATTATTGATTATTGCCATCGCGGTTCCAACCTTCACCCAAGATGGCGCTGGAATGTGGAGAGTGGCATAAACAAAAAAAGAGGTTTAGGTATGCTCAATAGTGGTTTAAGTAGGCCGTGAATGATGATAATTATGATCAAAATAAATCACTATTAATTATTAGATTTGGTATTATTTGTATCGAACAGCAGTTTTTATTTTCGTTATATCTTGGTTGGTCCCATAGTACCTAAACGTTGTTCATAATTATTATGAGCGTAGGTACATAGTTCCAAGTCATGCATTGTGTAAAGAAATCTGAAAATGTTTCGTATTTTAGAAAGATTGCGGGTCTAAAATTGGCTGGGTTGCTCTTACCTACTCTTAGAGGGGACGCTAATCGCCCAGCTGAGGTTTTATGATACTCCACGATTGCTGCTTGAAAAGTACCTATTCATACGTTTCAAATTGTTAGTTTTACGCGTCTATTCTAGATGCTGTGATAAATGTCGTTTATATAACATTAAGTTGCCTAACCATTATTATTTTTATTCATAATGTCAGGGCGTTATAAACATAACATCGAATACTTAATCACTAAGCCCAGTAGGTATCTATGTGTTTATGTAGAGCCAGCTGTAGGAAAGTGACATATGAAAATTGAAAATGTTATGGATACGGTGACAAAAGACACAAAAATGTATAGCTTTCTGACTATAATACAATAAGTATGCCACGTATATATTTTTCCTCCTATCGATGCTGAAAAACAGTTATGTTCCATTCACTCTCGTCGTGCTACGGATGTGCTACGAGAGGCTACGAGTAAATCTTTCAGTTCGCATGTGACTTCAAGTGCTTGTCATTTGTTTCGATGTGATTTTATCGATCTTGCAGCTATGGGCTTCTACTTTGCGGTTGTCTTTTCACAAACTTCTACAAATGGAGATCAGCAGAAAAGGAAAGAACTGTAATAAAATCTTTTTCCACGGACAAGCTGTTATTTTTACGAGTCGAGCAAGATTAAATGATGGTTTATAGCTAGATATGCGACAGCGGCCGTACTACACGAGCGTTTTATTTGACGTTCACAGATATTCGCAACCTCATATAATAACCTGTCCATAAACGTAGGGAAATAAAAACGCAATAAAGTCGAATATTGTGCGCCATATACACAAAAGAATAACAGGATTTAGGAAAACTATAAAGGAATCGCTAGCAAAAAAGAATATTTCGTTTAAGCATTTCGTATTTCATCAAAGCGAAACAAATAGCTAAATTTCTCATGCGCAGTTGTGAGGATATATTTTAAGATTACTGAAATGTTGTACTTTTCTGTCATGCATTACAAATTACTGTACACAATATATTTTCTATATTTACATAGGTCACAAAGTCACCGCGGTTGCGTTGTATGAGATATACATAATTCTGATATACATTGAGCCGAGCTTTGGGCGTAACATACGAAATGACTGAACTGAGAAACAATTAACTACTACTATAATAGGCTTAAGGCTACGTAGGTAAGCTAGGTAAGTTACATAAATCCTAAACAAAGCTACTGATACAACTTTGTGTACACGTAGAGTTAGAATTTCACTTTGTTTGAATTTGTTCGAATTATAAATAAAACATTATGTGTAAGTACGACGAAAAGCGCAAGTCCAATAAAAAGGTTTTTATAATCCCCGAGTAGACACTGAAATGTAAAGCAGAAAAGGAAAAGGCTGTAAGCATTGTCCCCAAGGATCTCAAATTACCTTATGTCGTTGAACGCATTTGCATGCTCAAATATACAGACGTAAAGAAACTTGTCCTACTGCCTGCGCTGTAGCGATCGATAACTATAAAGGGAAAAATCTAAAAACACAGTAAGTTCATGATAAATGGCTGTATTTTTATTAAACCTAGAAATTTTAATAGTCTTTGAACTTAGCCTAAGTATTTACCTAAGTGATAGTCACCTTATGAGTACGAGTAATCCTTATGAGTACGAGTAATCCTTATGAGGGATAACAATACCTGCAATCCTAGATTATTGATTGGTTGTCGCGACAACCAATCAATAATCTAAGCCTGCAATGTTCTTTCTGTAAGTAGTCCTTAGTCCTTACTATAAACGCTTTTGGTAATTAAGCAATTATCCTTTGCTTACATTTCCTTTGATTCAATTTTATTCCTGCAGAGTAGGGACTTCTTTTGATGTTTTGCCTGTACCCCTTCAGAATAAAGGTTATGATATACTTAGTAAATTGCAGGGAAATCTTGCTCGAACTTTGCCTTCCTTTCTTCTTAACTTTACATAACTTTACAAATAAATGGGTAAGAGATTGGGAGTTCAGAACTCGTTTCTTAGCAAGCGATGAATATCTACATACCTAATTATGATAAAATCTGTGTAACTATAATGATCCTGTTGTATTAAGTTTCTTTTATCTTCTCCCTTTAGTTACTTTATGTACAAGTACAAAGTAAATACTTCGTTCATTTTGTTTTCCGTGTTGTTATTTAGTTAAATGTTGAGGGGGTCTTGAAAACTTAATAAATAGGTGAAATAAAACTCAAATTAGGTCGTACTTTATTTATTGTTCTTTCAGTGTACTCGATTTAATAATTTTATTTAAAATAGTGACTTTATTGAGTGCAAAAATAAGTATCATGTACTTACATTGAAATTAGTGCTCTCAAAACTCTATTTACTTAATACCATTTAATTTTTAATAGTTTACATAATAATATCCAGTTGGTACTACAGAGTAATTGAATTATAGATAGCGCTTTCACACACATTTCATAAAAGTACCTACTTATAAAGATAATTATGCTTTTTCTTGGTACTCTATTAAAAAAGGCTAAATTTACGTAATATATTCGTACATACATCGATTCGTTTATAATTTTATATTTATTGCACTCCCTTTTATGTATGTAATAACTATGAGGTAAATGATTGAAAATCTTCGGAAAAGAAAATATTTTCTATACACTTATCAAAATATCTAAAGCTAATTTATATGTTTTGCATTTCCACATCATAGTAGCGGGTTAACACGGGTTCAGTTTATATGAGATGAATAGATAGTGATCGACGCTGCACGAGATATACTCTCGCCTTGGAAGGTTGCGCGGGTGCCGGCGGCGAGATATTGTAGCTTATCTGTACCATCGTCTAGTGCTGTGTTGTTCGCTACTTTACATCGAACGACAGAGCTTCTAATCCGAACTAATGGCGTCGTTGCATTTTCCCTTGTAAGACAAATTTCACGGCTACGAAGCAACAATTCGTAATGCTATGTTAGTCACGTATATGAACACTGTTCTGGTTTATAACTGAACTAACCCCAATTTTTTTTTTCTCAGTAGTTCCTATGCCAATCTTTGATAGAGCAAAGTCTGGCATAAGTACTACTCCTAAAAATAACATAAATACTTATGTATATTACTAGGCCACGTTTATTGCGTAAGAATATAATAAAGTAAAATGTAACAGCTGCAGTGTTAATATTATTTATAGCATCCAAAATCAGTTATATACCAGAACCCTTCTTCTTTCGTCTGTGACCAGAACAATCTAATGTGTAGGTGAATGATTTAAATTTAAGGGGACTTGCTTCTAATTTCGAGGCTGTTCGACAGAAATTAATCATTTAATTAACCTCATGTAAGTACATACATATTGGTTTAGTGCCACAATACACACTTCCGTCAGGTGTCGCAGCTGCCAATTTATACAAGATTGTGTCTTTTACATAATATGCCATAAAGTTTATTAGATTAAAATAGGTTTTACCTTAATAGTTTTATTAATAAGTACTATAGATAAAGGAACATTTGAATAGACCACATGACGTGAGCTCGGTGGTACGCTGTGATTGCTTTGTTTGTTTTAGGTACAGGAAGGATCTAAAGATAAGCTAAGTGGAACACTATCAACAACGTCATACATCAATGCGAATACATTGATAGATAATAACAACATTTACAGTATTTATTTTCATTTAAAGATAAGAAATATGTTATCCACACAGCACTGCGTTGGATCTTTGGGGTCTATTCTATTTACATATTATGCTCAAAAAACTTAGGAAATGCGAGTTTGATTATTTGCCAGGGGTTCCGTTTCCTCAATATGGTGAAAAGTACATTTTTATTATAGTTCAATACATAATACGCTTAAGTTCCTGTCCGTACCGTCCGATATTTTAGTTCTAACAGTCGTTAAATGAATGCATAATGAAGCAAAGTCATAAAATATGTATAGTAGGTGAGTCAGGTCATAGATGAGCCAAACCGACCCTAGGGAACATTGGAGACAAGCCGCACAGGAGAGGCGCTTGAAATGGATCGACCATATTTCACGAAGAACCGGGTTCCTTACTCGCTATGACATATGAAACAATATCACGCAAGTAACGCGCTTGCTCGCGATAAGAAAACTATGTATAAAAAACATGCCATATAGCGCGTTGCTTGCGTGATATTATAAAGGCCGAGCGTAGGCAATCATTGCTACTACGCGCTACGTTACCAATGCAGCATCGCGCTGCTACGTGCAGTTCAGTTACGTAGGGCATTGCTACGGCGCGCGCCGTAGCCGCGCACCTAAGCGAATTGTCATTAATATTCTGCAACATCACCACGTTCGTTGGAAGCACAGTGGTGATTTAGGCACACAGTAGGATTATTATTATAGACGCCAGGTGCTTCAAACTGATATTACTTAGAAGAATATAACAGATAAAAGTTTTATTTTTAAAGGATCATTTTTTTTTATTGATACAGACAATTAAGCAATTGAGACAGAAAAAAGTTATATTAGGTTAAGCTTTTTTATTTATTTGCACACGGAACCCATAAGATAAGGCATAAATTGCTTATTTTATAAAAGTTAATTCATCTTATATAATTTTGCCTTTGTATAATCATCATAATTTGATTTACGCCCTTATTCATTAATATTGTTTGAAGAAAAAAATATCAACACATTCCTTTCATTTCATTGCTTTAAACGACGAAGGAAAACGTGGATGTAGAATACCTTTAGAGGCATATCTAGTGTTTGAATGGAATGATGCATAATGATTAGGGAAATCGTTTTTACTTCGTCAGTATTTAATAAACACTGTAACAAATTGACTAATAGTATATTCATAATTTACAATACTTATATTGGCTAAAATAACAAAGATCTTTATCAGTAACTCAGTATACTCGTATCAACACAACCTGTCAAAGAATCACGACGAAAGACTTCTCTCTACGAATTACTGTACTCAATGTGCCCACCATTTGTGTATGGTATTTGACTTTAATACACCACCGCATAATTAATAGCTTGCCAACGTGCGTACAGGCACCTCTGCGAGGAAACGACGCCAACGCCTACAGGCAAGTCGCAATACAAATTTTATCGCTGGGATTATAATATCCTGTGCATTGACAGTACATAGAAGGCATTATATAAAAGTGTTTCTCGAAAATATATGCAAACATAGGAAGGTATTATAATAATGCGATTCCCTCATATATCTAGTAAATATTCGATCCAAAAGCAGCTCCTGCGTCAGAGCTCAAATGTTAAACCTAGTGATATTTCATTTCCTCTTCTTAGACAGATATTGGTCATGAGATAATACTAATCGTGTAAACAGTCACACGATACTCTACTTGAATGAAGGCCTCCATTACAGTATGTACAAGACTAAGTATATTAATATCTCATAGGAAAAGTATCACTAACGATTTAAAGATTAAACAAGTTCCCACAGTTAATATGGGCTCTATTATATATTATAATGTCTCACTTTTAAATATTTATATTAGGACGCTACACGCGTAGTTTATAATTTATTATCTACCCAATGTCAAATAAATTAAATGATATAGATTTTTGTTGAAGAGCGTCGACTGCTCTAGAGGGGAAGAACTTGCGATGATATATACCAGCCGTATATACAGCTGAGACTGGGATTCGCAACACCATTGTAATTAAGCCCGAATTTAAAAGTTAACTCTTCAACACAAGGAGTTAATACTCTACACAATATTTATGTTAAATATCAAAAACGTCTATCTACAATCACAAATTATGTAAGTCACAAAACAGTGTTAGGTATAATGATGCATATCGTTTCTCCTACGATATAAATGAACTTACATTTTTACATTACGACCAAAATTCTCACAGCTTTGTCTTTCATTGTTCGCTTGTCAGCGAGTAGTACGAGTAAATTCGATAAACACTAAACTATTAGGTACATCTACTAGTAGAGGTATTGGCGTAATAGACATAAACAACACTTAGCGATCCAAACTCGTACAAACGCACAAATCATTCAGGAGATAGTTAGACGAGATAATAAATAACAATTGGACGCGCGGACCGCGGCCGTGGACCACACTCCGCGAATACGATGCTACACATTCCACAACTGAGTGCACTTAACTTTATAATAACGTAATATGTAATAACAAACAAATAAAACTATACTACAATATACAGATAACCGTTCATTATTATGACATACAGAAATAAACAAACCGTAATACGGATACATACAAATACTGAGATCATAATAAATACAACACCGATTATATCAGTATTGTACAACTCAGTAGTATAAAATTTAGCCTTAGACGTTAAAATATTATTGCCGAAGACTATAAGAATATTAGAACACTTATACGAGAAATATTGCATCAAAAATCAATATAATATATAACAATATTTAATTAAGTATTTAGGCCTAATAATCGAGTAAACAGTAAGTATAGCTTTATCAAAATAACTAAGTCACATTGATGTAAAATACGTAAAACAAATGTGTGGCAACACAACATAATATTATACAAACATTGTACTATCACAACTGTACTTATAGGGATCCTCAGAAGTATTCATAAGATGAACAAATCGCATATGAAATTATCTCATTATCACAAAGACTTATCATTCCAAAAACCGTAGAGTAAGAGTAAGTTAACCCTTAATTTGGCAGAGATCCGAATTGTCGAATTTAAAGGAAACAAGCATATTTCTGGGACCCTAGGGTCATAATGAGTTCAGAAAAAATAGAAAAAAAAATCTTACATTTACAGGTTTTCAGAAAAACAATGTTCATCACTGTGAACATTGCCAAATTTGTAGAGAACAACACTTGATTTGGTATGTTTCCTGTGATAAACACTGCTAAATTAGGGTTGCTTATAAAGGTAAAAAATAAAAGACAATTTTCAATCAATTATAATTATTTATTGTGAAAGTGTAAAAAACAATTGGGAGAATTTTTACCGGTGACAAAACAAAGTCTCATAATAGGTTGGGGAAAAAGTTTCTTCGCATTTTTTAAGAAAATTCATAACATTTTTTAATATAGTTTATTTACATTTAACTAAAGTAGGTATGTAGGTACCATTTTGTTCGATAACTTATTGCCATCTTGTAGGTAGGGACATGATCCCATTGCTATAGAAATTTTGGGACTTCTGATCAAAATACCGCGACAAGTGGTTTTGGCAGTCCTCTCGTGATGATAACCTGACACCGCCTAAAGAATTCTGAAGAGACCGAAACAGGTGGAAATCGGAAGGTGCAAGGTCAGGACTATACGGCGGACGCATTAACACCTCCCAGCCAAACTCTCTTAATTTTTGCTGAGTGGCTAAAGCAACTGTAATATATCGGGAGAAAAAATTTATGCAAATAATCAAGGGCGTCATCATCCGCATATCGACATAAGGTCCGACACTTTCATCGATAACAGCAAGAAGACGATAAACGGCTTTCTTCCACTTGTACGTAAGATAAAATTTTGGAACTTTCTTCGTTCTCTTAGCAGCTGGAGCACTACGTCTTCTGGCTCTGGTTTTTCTATTAAAAGATGTGTCGGGAGTAGGCGATAGTACCTCGGAAGTAAGCGATGGTATGGAAGATAGTGAAGGAATATTATCATAATTTGGTTCTCTAGATGGAGTATTATTATGTATATGTATATTTATCGCAATACTGGTGTTAATTGAAGAGCTTCAGACTGATATAAATCAGATGGTACTATCAGCTGTTCACTGTCAAAATGAGAATCATCAGGTTCAGGACTACTATATATGTTTAAGCACTCTAAAGAGGAATTTATGGATGGCGGAGAAGATGAAGTGAAGCTTGGTGAGGGTAGCGGCAGTCCATCATAACTGTTAGTATCTGATTTATCGCTAGCGTCGGAAGGTGCATGCTCGACAGGGACTAGTGCTAATATTCTATCTGCACGACCTGGTATATTATGCTGTTGACAAGCAGAAAACAAAACGTAAGCCAAAAAAAGCCAAAAAAGCCCACCACCTAGAAGCATATCTACTATTTGTGCACAAAAGTTATACCCCATAATTTGGCAGTGTTCACCACAGTGAACTTATCAAGTTGAAGGTACTTCGTCGAGTATTTGGCAGTGTTCACTGTGATGAACAAACAAGTTTGCCGGTAAAAAAAAGTTACTAAAATCGCATAACATTACGCAAAACACACACAAAACCGAAGTATAATCATTGTTTAGTAAGTCAAAAGCACGAAAAAGTTAGAATAAGTATTTAAAGCATGTAAAAAATAAATATTTACCTTGCGAAGAACAGGGGGCTTGCGACTCGTCGACATCTTGTCTTGATAATGACAGGTGAAATGTGTTGTCACTAATAGAATTGTTTTTTATACCAATAAATATACTATAAACTTGCTATAAGTAAAATAAAAATGAAGGAAAAGTAGAAAACAGCCGCTCAATATTTTTTTTTTATGAATGTTTATCACCGTGAACAAAATCAAATTAAGGGTTAAGGTCCCATGGATTCATAATTGAAGTAATTTAGAAGGAAATATTGAAAGGCGTTTCTTCTGTAAAGCGATGTAAAATTTACTCTAAAATATACAAGTACAAGTAGAAAAGTTCTTCTAGACAGAACACAAAAGGTGGGCATTGTGAATGTATCCCTGTTTCCTTCTTTAGTTTTACTCACACTCCTAACATGTACACAGATACCAGATGGATTTCAAACGAAATCTATAACTTAAGAGACTGATAAGCCCTAATAGTAAAATAGAGATATCAGTATCTGTTTTCTTACGTAAGCGTACGGGACAGCAATAGAGCACGCGAGACCAAAACGGGGTGAAAATTCGGGAGTATTTATTTTTAGTAACGAAAATGTTAATATTTAATTTGTAAAAAGTCAGAGATATAATTATAGTTATTAAAGATAAAAAAATCTGTTCATACAATAAAACAAACAAATATTATAAGTAGTTTGATAATAATTTCATTTTTATGTTTTGAGTATTCAATTACTTCATGAATTTATGTCACAAAGTATATTACTACTATAGTTAAATATTCGCATATAGAAATGACTGTGGACACGTTCCAGCCTAACATAAAAAAATTGCGTAACTCTCCTGCATTATTTGAAAACGTGATAACAGATTTAAAAGTCATTAAAATCATTTATCTTTATTTTACACATTTTGTATATTTATTTTTGTTTTGTTTGAGTAACAAAATAAACTTTGAAGCTATGGTCCAAATAAATAAAATACTGAATGACTTTTCTTCAGACTGCAAAATATTTTGCATTATTCTAGCAAACCTGCATTCATAATTTGTGAAAGCTGTCATCTACAGCTTACCGTTTCACGTTTCAGTTTTTCATTTCTGTATTCATATTGGAGTGCGGGATACATTCCATTGTCTTCTCGTTTTAACAACACACGGGAAAGGCACACACTTTTTACTTCAGAGCAGTTTCATAGTTCATGAAAACACTCACTCCTTATTTTTAAAAAGAGAAAATATTGAAACAAAATGCGAAAAGATTCACCTTATAAGTATTTATTCTAAGTTCATATTTTACTACAACTATAAATGTTACAGTAAAGATAATATCTTCTAATAATAGGTATATAACAAACTTGGATTAGGTATCTAAATGGAGTAAATTTTAAAAGCTCTTTATCATATTGTTAATATTTGTAAACATTTGTTGTAGACTAAAAGTTTTTTTTTATCTGTAACATTTACAGCGACTAAATTCAATAAATCAATCAAATAGGTTTAATAATTAGAATAATAATAACGCATAGAAAAATAATCTGATACATGCTCCCCACTAAAAATTGATGCCACAAACGTAAATATGTGGGCGTAAGCGGCATGCGTTATATGGCTGCCGCCGACACGCACGCATTACGTTTTTCGATCGACTTGGTCATTCATGGCTAAGTTTAATTTGTCGTACGTGTAGGTACTTAAACTTCTATGCGTTATTATTATTCTAAGGTTTAATAATTAATAATTATATTATGAATTCTTGATAAAATATAATTATGATTAAAGTTATAAAATCTTTCAGTATGATTATTTTATTAGGGAAACGTTCATTATCCTACACAAGATCTTGAATATCACTTCGGCGTTACAGTTTATCAGTATTCGTAAGTCATAATAACACTATCACTAGTTTGCTAGTGCGAGCGGGCCCGTCAAATTCCTGCCATGCCGATGACATGGTTACTTTGTCCTTTTTTAAACGGCAGTTTCTAAATCTTCAGAGACTAATTGGAAATGTTCCTGACCTGAAACGGAATGCAAAATAATAATGATGGGATTGAAACTCGGGAATCGATTTCCCAAATCTTTGAATAAGATCTAACACCACCGAAGACTGAAAATTATGCTTTAGCTGTTGAGACATCAATATCGATTTAATTAAACTGTGTCTTATTACAAAAGATGATTTCAAGTAAGTCTTGTAAAACCCAGGTTTTAAGATAGTTCCGTCAGTTTTTGTTAACAGTTCTGTAATTTTCATATAAATAAATAAATTTAAAAAAGTAAATGTTCGCGTATTTTAACTTGTTACAACTTTATCAATAGGTTCTATCGAGTTGGTCACTTGTTATACAAGGCTTAAAATGAGTATACTGACTCTCCAAGTAGGCGGCCAGGTCGTGGTCCTCGGCCCGCAGCGCGAGGTGGCGCGGCGTGAGGCCGGCATGGTCGTGGCGCGTGAGCGAGGCGCCGCCCGCCACCAGCATGCAGCAGATGGCGCGCCGCTTGTGCGCGGCCGCTTTATGCAGCGCCGTCTGGCCGCGCTCGTTGTCGCGCATGTTTAAGATGGCCGTCGGCGCGCACGCGATCAGATACTTCACGATCTCCTTGTTCCCGTAGCGTGCGGCCACGTGCAACGCTGTCTGCCCGCTCGCGTCGATCGACAGCAACGAATACCCCGCCGCATGCAAGTCCTTCATCTAGGACAGTAGTAAACCTTATTGCTAATTTTCTACCGATAGTAAAGCGGCTCAATTTGCTATTCTTTATTGGCTGTTTTAATATTCAGCAGAACGTGGAACGGGAAATCTGAGAGACACATTAATTTGTTATTGGAGCGCGACACCGTGTAAACGTTAGGTACTACCCAGATTAAGTACCTACAAGTGGTTTATTTTTCTGTTTTTAGTATATTTACTTCTGAAAGTTGAAACGATTTGCCACGGTAACTTATGTCTCTAAAATGGTACTTTTAGTCGGATAGCAATCATTTTTATTGGTAGATTATAAGTTAAACCTGCTTTGAATTTATTATTCTGCTCACCATTCTCAGATCGCCGACTTTGGCCGCTTTAAGCAGAGCGTCAGATGTTTTTTCCAATAAATTTCTGAAACAATGTCAAACTTTTACTTTGTTCTTTGTTGTAAAAACTGAGATAAGTTTCATAAGATAAACAGAATGAGTCGTCTTGTGGCATAAATCTCTTGCTCAAAGTTGAGAGAACGAGTTACGTCTCGCCAACTTTCATGTTCCTATCTATATGATCATTAGCATGTTACTTTCATTAAGTTTAAATTACCTACTGCTTTTGTAATTATGTGCTACGAGCTATCCAAAGTAAGTACAATGCTAAAATATATGCGCAAATATAAATTACAGCTATGTAAAATACCGACTGCTTCGTATGTAACCTTCTTTACTACTTCGTCCTACGTTTAGGATTAAAAAGTGGTTTTACAAAAGCACAAGTACATTGCATCTGCTCCTAACTGTTAGGACCGTTTATTTCATCAAAAAGAGTTTTTGTCCTTCGAAGGACATAAGACATAGCTACCGAAAATAGAGATTATGAATTTCAGGAGATAGAGTTTAATTAACTATAGTATTTACTGAAATCCAGGGTAAATTCTTAAAATCAAATGGGAGGTTAAATTCGTAATTATTAAAGATGATATAATTATAATACAAGTGAAGAAGTTAGATTATGAAGCAGTCGGCGTAGAACTTGGAAATCAAACTACTCTAATACCATCGATATAAAGTCTTACCTATAGCCAAACACCTCTTGCTCAAGTCCAAACAATTTCTCATGAATGCTGCATGCAATAGAAGAAAGAAGAGATAGAGTGCAGATTTTCGTCTCAAACATGTGCATCGTGCTTCAATGCCTAATACTGTGCGATACACCTAACAGAAAAGTAATCACACACTGATAATGTATATAGCAATTACATAAGGTACTAGATAACTCTGTTCAAGTAAATCGTGCTAGGTACGAAATTTTTCTAAAATTGGATTCACATGTTGCTATCTACTAATAATAAAAATTCGTTTCAGGTACCTTGTTGTCAATCAAGTGGACACAAGTTTGCAATTTTATTAATTTACTACAAATTAAAAATAATATGGTGCTGTTATAAGTATTTCTCTTCTAGAAGACTCGATCTGTTGGTATAGCTAAAGCCTACAGAGAGGGTACTCATCGAATCGAGAACCTCTTAATCCGCATTAGCGGTAGTCCCGAAAGGGTCTTCGGAGGTGAGTCATCTTCGGAGCCACCCGCACATGCGTAAGCGCGTCTATCTACCTGTTCCATTAGTACGACGTTTTATATAGAAGCAATAAAACGAATACGTTTAAATTCTATGAGTGCACACAACGACGTGGTTAGATGATAAAAGTCAACGTACTCACGTTTTGAACCGCGCTATTGAGTCTCTGGTGGGTTCGTGGTCCTTGGCGAGCGGGCTCGTGCACAGCGGTGGAGATAACGCCGGTGGCGGCGACGTGGGCGGCGCGGGGGGAGAAACCGATGGCGGCGGCGCGGGTGGCGACGCTGGCGGCGACGGTGGTGGTACGGGCGACGGCGGCCGGAACGGCACCGGGGTTGCCGGCGCGCCCGGCGCGGCATTAGGAGGTGGCGTTTGCGGAGATAGCAGCTCTTCGGACGACCGCGCTGGACTGCCCAGACCCGATTCACTATTTTGGACAAAGTTTCGGCTACTACTAATACGATAGGTCGGAGGATGATAGCCAAGAACGTAATCTAGCGATATTTTTTTTCTATAAAGAAACTCGTTAAGATAATACGATACATCAGAAAAGTGACCTTAATGTATGTATGTTTGAGCTGCGTCAAAATTACCAGGAACGTTGTGTATAATATACGGCATGTCGCACCATCCTATATCATATATAAATATTCTCAGCATCATAATAATATTATAAACATATAGGCTATATGTTTATAATTATGATGCTGAGAAGTACTTATATCCGTTTTTAACTTAGTTATGTTTCAAACGGCAGCCAACCAAACAGCTGGATGAGACTGTAAGCGACGCGTGAAATTATACAGATTTATTCGAAATCAGATATTTATATAAGTGACTCCTTTCCCGGTAACAGAATTTCACGAGGCAAATTCAAGTAGATCAGTCTTACCTACTGAAGGTCACAACCGACGATATCCTGCTAGATTTATATTTTTTTAACAAACGATTACAAATCTTTTACTAAATTATTTGGTTGTTATTAATCACGGTGTCCAGCTTTGTTCTGGAATATTCATATTCACGCCGTGAACGGTTTAATTGCAATAACGTTCCAGCTGCCCTAGCTTCGTTTGCGGTAAGATTAAATGGTGCAATCCAGCGATTCATTTACATTTGTGAACACTCGCTGTTTTTACTAACATTTTACTTTTATTTGTTCCGATTGTGGCGTTTTTACAATAAACGATGCCGACACCGACACGACATCTATAAAATACAGGGTGCGGCAGATATTATCACATTAATTGAAACCGCATATTTAGTAAAAAAAATTGTGACCGTACACAAAAAATGAATCAAATCCCATTTGTAGTTTAGCCACACGAACTATATAAATATTTCATAATTTTATACTAATGACGTTCTTCAGGCAAAGTTTGTAAAATATCCAACCTATTCTAACCAAAATTATTTTTATTTACACGTGTAGAACAGATAAATGTGACATAAATCTCTCTTCGATGTTCCTTCATCTAGTCGATTGATAGCAGAGTGAAATATGATGCAAAAAAAAACTTGCGTAAAAATCCCAGAATTTTCGTGTACGGCTTCAAAACATGATACCAAATACGTTGTTTCATTTAATGTGATAACATCTACGGCACTATATAAGGTTTAAGAATCTCGTGGATTTATTAAATTTCTCTATTACTTATTGCTTTCACATTGTTGTCGCTCATACCGATATTTTCTGTTTTCTGTATCGTGTCGATGTCGTTATCTTTACCGGCTAATGGAAAAGCGTCCATTGTGTTTTGAAAAACTTTTGATTTGAAATGCAAAAATGTTTGGAGTTTGCAGGTAATCACAGATTTATTTCTTAGCGGCAGAGGAGATAAAATGATTCTTTCATCTCAACTGGATGTATTCGTATAAACATATTTTTTACGCTCTCTGACCTGTTTCGCTCAAAGTAAAAAAACTAAAAACTGATATGCTAATGAGAGATAACGCTGATACTTATCATAGATATTTTTGAAACAGGGAACCAGATAATTTACGTGCTTTCCATAGCACGATCACTAAAAAAGTCTCAAACGAAGTAAATCGTAGTAAGTTTGCTGTCGGTAGACATATGGAACTGAATATTTGTATGAATCAAGTACGAGTATTAGACAGCAAACAGTTATCCTAGAAGAAACTCACCAGTGATGGGACTCGGGCACGTCGAGCGAGACAGCGGCGCTGGGCGTGTCGACGCTCTGTGAGATGTCCAGCGACACGGACAGTCCAGTGGTGGTGTCCAGTGACACCGACGCGGCTGTTCTCTCTAGAGAACCCGTCGCGGTGGTGTCCGGATGCGCCGTGGACTCCGTGTCCGGCGTGTGCGGCGCCGCATCCAGGATGTAAATGTTTTCGTGTCCGATGTCCGCCGGGTAGTGCAGGTTCTCCTGAGCCTTGTCGATCCGGAAGAACCGTTCCGCTGTCACGGCTGGTAACGGTTTCATCTTTCGATCATTTATATTTTAAAATCAGTGTGTAAATCCTAATTTTTCTTTAATGTTTCATTTTGGGTTCTTTTATACTATATTTCCTCGAGCTTTCTAATGTGAAAATGTATACCAATAACTTAAACAGTATACCTATTTTAGATTCGTCAAACATTTTCCAAGCGAACTGCCAGAAAGATGAACAAGTATACAAAAGGGGCTAATCTCGCAACGTAGAGCTATACTTAATATATTCACATAAAAATATTCTTTCCAAGTGATTAGGAAAAGCTATGAAGGCCGAATTTATTTCACTCATACGCACAACTTGTAAATATGATTTTCGAGTTTGTACGAGAAAGGGTAATTGGGTATTTAGGTATATTATGGTGATTATGTAAAGAATGTTTTGTAGATACCCATATAAATAGATACAGTAAAATATGCTTATGATAGACACTTGACATACTTTCGAAACAGCGAGGACAAAAGGACATGTTTGTCTTAAGTATCTCTACAGCACTCCTTTTTGGAGTTTGAAGATGTCGAATGTAATCATTCGGGTTGGTAGCTATTTGATTTAATTAAGTTTATTATAATATATTCAGTTTTTGTTTTGTAAAAAACAAAGTAGATATTGTATACTTAACGGTTTTACATAAACGAGTAAAGTATTTATGTATTAATCAATACAGTCGGTAAATTGAGATGGAAGTTTTTTGCACAAATAAGGAAAGTCCAGATGAGTGCCTTCACAGGTTTCACTAATAC
This sequence comes from Allophyes oxyacanthae, assembly GCA_932294325.1. Lineage (NCBI taxonomy): Eukaryota > Metazoa > Arthropoda > Insecta > Lepidoptera > Noctuidae > Allophyes > Allophyes oxyacanthae. The sequence continues at coordinate 10,094,704 of OW028615.1, forward strand.
GTCAGATTCAGAAAAGCGAGAGTACCGAGGAAATCCAAAAGAAGCAATGAAGGAAAAACTCACAGTCGACAAACCACCAGTCGGTGAGGTTCGAGTATACTTGAGATTCTTTGATCATGCTCTGAATGAGGCCGCGCATTTGCTCTAAGTCAGCTGCGGGGTTCACGTCTAAAGTGCCTACATGTTCCGCTGTAACAAAAACATAAAATATTATGAACAACCAACAACCATGAATAAGTCACATTTAGTGTCTCAATGTGTTATGGATTTAATTTCACAAAATATCTGTTACAATAATTCTCTTTGAGATTCATATTTCCCACATCCATTTATCAGTTACCCGGGACAAATTATTTTAGGCATTCGGATTCCATCACGTGCAAGATTTTTTCATTATATACAGGGTTACTGGTAATATGATGGCAAACCGTTATGGGGATGTAGGAGAGATCATTTGCAACCAAATGACTCCTGATGACTACTACGCAAATGTCAACCATTTTCGAGTAATATGACATTTTATATTTTTTGAAGATATTTACATTATACAACTTTGAACATTGATAAAAAAAAAACCAATGCATACAATATTTTTATATTAGTATTATCTGTTTGCTAACATTTCAGTACATAATATTCAATGATAAAATGACAATTATCTGCAATCGTTTTGAAATCAGAGCTACAAATCGTTACGCATTTCATAATTTTGAGCAGGTCTTGTGACTAAAATGGTCGATTTCTGCAAAATAACACGGAAGTACTTTATCGGCAGATCATTTCGAATACATGTACAACTTTTCAGCTATCCAACGAGATACAATAATCTAACAGAAATCAGAAATTGAGTGAACAGAATACAATTATTGTGATAAAGACAAAATCAACTTCAAACAAAATTGCATGCTGTCCTCCGCCTGAGGGGGGCGGAGGGGTGTGCCGGACTCCTACCGGCTAAACTCACCACGGTGGTCCACTTCGGCACCTACAGATGGGTTTCGGGTACTCTTAGAAAACCGCGCCGAACCTAACCTAACCTAACCTAACCAAAACCTAACCTAACTTAAGCTTTTTTTTTACTTGATGAGAGCCCGTCATAGGTCTTTCCTCCACCTGGGGGGGGGCGGAGGCGTGTGCCGGACATTGGGTTAAGTGTGGGCATCTTGCTGGCCAAGGAATTGGGCCTCCTCTGCCAATCCATCGATTAGGAAAGTTGGCGTCTAACCATTGGCGAACAGTGATTCTCCAGTCACCAGTTACACCAAGTAAAAAAAAAAAAAAAGCTTAAGTTAGGTTAGGTTTTGGTTAGGTTAGGTTAGGTTAGGTTCGGCGCGGTTTTCTAAGAGTACCCGAAACCCATCTGTAGGTGCCGAAGTGGACCACCGTGGTGAGTTTAGCCGGTAGGAGTCCGGCACACCCCTCCGCCCCCCTCAGGCGGAGGACAGCATGCAATTTTGTTTGAAGTTGATTTTGTCTTTATCACAATAATTGTATTCTGTTCACTCAATTTCTGATTTCAGTTAGATTATTGTATCTCGTTGGATAGCTGAAAAGTTGTACATATTTTCGAAATGTTCTGCCGATAAAGTACTTCCGTGTTATTTTGCAGAAATCGACCATTTTAGTCACAAGACCTGCTCAAAATTATGTAATGCGTAACGATTTGTAGCTCTGATTTCAAAACTATTGCAGATAATTGTCATTTTATCATTGAATATTATGTACTGAAATGTTGGCAAACAGATAATACTAATATAAAAATATTGTATGCATTGGATTTTTTTTTATCAATGTTCAAAGTTGTATAATGTAAATATCTTCAAAAAATATAAAATGTCATATTACTCGAAAATGGTTGACATTTGCGTAGTAGTCATCAGGAGTCATTTGGTTGCAAATGATCTCTCCTACATCCCCATAACGGATTGCCGTCATATTACCAGTAACCCTGTATATTGTTGGGTATATTATTTCATCTATTTTTATGCTCATGATTATTCCGCTTATTTATGGTAACCAATCATTTTCACCCAATTTATGAAAGACTGACTGAAGCGTTATGTCTATACCTCAAAATATTTAAGTTTCTTTCTTTGTTCTTAAATGTATGCAGTAGGCACGTCCGCTACAAAACTCACATTTTCTGTTTTCATAATATTTTCATAGAAGCACCCTTACATATTTCCTAAGACTATTGTGGCATGCATCAGTGAGTACGCCTTGAATGAGTGACGACAAGCTTAGACAAGATTGAAGGTTATGCGGAAAGAAAAAAACTTTGTGGTAAATAAAAATTCCCGATCGGTATGTAAAGGGTTTGATTGATTGAACTTGTTTTGACTGAATCTTTTAAATTAATTTACAACAGAATTTAACATCTCCTTTAAACAGGCCACAACGAGGTTTTACATTAAACTTTTAGTATTGAACGAATTTCATTAGACGAACATTAGCTACTTTGAGCGTTTGTTTATTTATTGTTTCTTGCGGTAAGTTCCCGAGATCAAAGACTTCAGCTCACAATAGAGTATTTTCCGGTTTACTATTAGTGTTAGTAGAACTTTCAAATGTATGTCAATACAGAGTGATATATCTCACTCTAAATAAAGGTCAACGACACCATACAAATGATATATTTGTAGAAGCTGGGTTGAACCTAATTTGATGTGGCTATAGTAGGTACAATATTATATACACCTAGAGTCTCGACATTTCATAAGTGCCTGTATTTGGTTTACATGAAATAAAGATCTATTCTATTCTATATAAATAAAATATTCCAATAAAATTTACAACAGGGCTCAGTTCTCAATTTTTTAGTTGAGGCTTACAAGCAATCCTAGGCTATGTCTATTGTCTAATGATTTTGTTTTTTGAATTTAGAAAGTTCCGAGGCCTCTCACAATTTTTCTTTAAAAGTTGACCTACTGCCTATCTCCTATCTACATTTAAATTCAGTTTTCTTTCTTTCATGAATATTAATAAGTCACCAAGTTTTATATTTTTTAATATTTTCGTCAAAATTATGTAGGCGTATCTATGATTTTATTATTTTTCTTTCGAGCTATTGCAAGTAGTTGTTTTACTTCCATACAAACAAAGTGTTTATTTATTTATTGTTTGGAAAGCTTACAGACTAATAAGAATTATAAAATAAAGTACAATGTATAAACTAAGCTGCTTATAAACAGCTTCCGCATATAAGAACTATTTTACTAGGTATATCGTAACAAAATGAGTCCTAACGTTCTTCTAAATAAAATATCCCGCTAGCTGTTTGTATACGACCTTTACAAAATGCGGTTAGATTCAATTTATTAATCATGAGGAGTATGTATGTAGATATTTTGTACCTAATTATAAAAGTTACGTGGCTCTGAGTAAGTACTACGAACTCGTTAGAAGTTATGACAATTTTATATAATTATATACATATAATTACAAACATTCATGAAGATAAAGACACTCGAAAGTCAGCAGATGCTACTAATGGTAGGGCGAGTCGGTATGCTTAGAAGATTACTTTAAATTTTATATCAATCAGTAATATATAGGACTAAGCTTTGCATGGTACGAATGCGGTAATATTATATCACTTAAAAACCATACTATTCGCCCTTATAATGTTATCATCATACCTAGTCCTTAACTAATAAAATATTCATCGTAAATTACTCCTTTTTAGTTACCTAGAATCAGTAAGTAATTCTAAGTCTATGCTCTGAATTAAATGTCAAATTGTAGGATTCCCATCTGAGGGCTTCTGCCGATACGATGGCAAAATGTGACTTAGAATATACCTAATATTATTCTAACTCAATAAAAACGAATAAAATAGTACCGAAGTTTTATAAATCTAAAATGTTGTTATAAATGTTTCACTGGATTCGAATGTCAATTGCTTCTGGTTGAGGAAAACAACGGATATCGAATTTATATCTCCCACCAACTATCCTCAGGAAATAAACAACCAAACTTAATGTTTCGCGGAGAGATTTCATCAGTCGAATCACGACTTCACGAGTGAAATCAAGCCTGAATATCGATTCATATTTATTAATAGGGCCACGGAAACTTTTCTGATCAACTCCGAAATCTAACAGGTAAAAGTGTTCAACTACATTTTGTAGCAGAATCTCGTGGCGCGTGATTGAATTAATTTTCAAAGTTAACTACGTTACGGGACTGGAGCCTGGTGATAATTGAATATATTAACTCCCAATTTAGTGTACAATCATATTAAAGTTACCTGTCTTTGCGAGCAGCTCCTTGTCGTAATGATGCCTCTCGTAATCAGACATTGTTATGAGATTCACGGTGAGTGTCAGTTTATCCAAAGTCGTTTGGCTGTAACAACCAACATATCATTAGAATATAATATTATGAGAATAGAAGAATAGAACAAACATTTATTAGGACACAACATACACAATGTGCACCTAAAGAAAACACATATGAAGAAAGATAATGGCATAGAATTAAATAAAAATAATAAAACTGCATGGGCTTGTATCTCAAAGTTAGACCAAATAGGTATTATAGTATATAGTATATATTAAATAGTTATAGAACAATAAAAATACATAACATTTCTTATTATAAACGACACACTTAGCACTCGTCAACTGAACCAATAAACCAGGTAGGTAATTGGTACCCGAGATCACAGTATATGTGATCTGAGGGTAGTACCAAAACACACAAAACACAACCTATATTAACTTCTGAATAAAACTAATAGTTACTTTAATTTTTAGCATAAATTTATGTATTCAAAATCTCTTTGCGCTCTATATTTATGAACTTAGTCTGCCTGAGGTTTTGGTAAGATTTTGATAATTTAAACTCATCTTTAGTACCTAACTAAAACATTAAAATTTTCAACATATTTACATTTTCTCATCTTTAGTAGGCAACTAAAACAGTTCATAAAGCAAAAATAATAAACAGGTATCGGAGTTGACCATTATACCGACAGTACATTTGTAAATGGAGACGCCGGCAATCAAGTGGATCCCATGGTTAATTATGGCACTTGACAGTTCGTGTGAAATATTAGAAAGAAAAAAAGAAAGAAAGAAAGAAAATCAATTTATTTTTTGCACACAGGACACCGAGCATGCACACATAACAAACATAAAAAATAAAAAAACCAGAAAATTACATAAAATAAAAACAATGAAAAATAAAGCATGGAAGTGTGTGTCCCTCATGTGCAAGAAAATGGGCATCGATCAGCTTGTTGTCATTGGCAACACCAATGACGCTGGTTTTCATCGACACTATTGATATTCCGCCTTAACTGGTTAGACTAGACAGGACTTCGGCATGGGAAAAAGATCTCATGGTAAAAGGGTTCTTGACGGTGGAATATTCTGGCCGGACTTTTTCGTAGCAAACATGACACAAACCGGCACACTCCATCGTCCACATGCAACGGTATCTCCTGGTGTGTATATGAATGACTTACGGTGCGATGGTCCTGCCGGGCTTCTTCTTAGCAAGCATGGTGGCTTGGTTGAGCCGGGACAGCGTGATGACAGAGGGTGCCAGACGGCAAGCCTCGCCGTCCACCTGCATCGGGATCACCTTCGTGGTCACGATCTTCGCCGTCTTGCACTGCGTGATGCAGGTGCCGTGTCCGCCCGCTTGCAGCAATGGCTATATGACAACAAAATATGAATAAATCACAATCATAGTCCATAGTCCACACACCACACGTCTGGACATATCTTTCATTTATTTCACCGTACAAATATTTGCTTGTTTTTGAGATCTGACCCGCGGCATATAGCGCAGATGGCCAAACGGACGTCCACTGCATCAATCAGATTGCCAACAAAACATACAAAGATTTCCGAAACCCGTTTCTAGGGAGAGTAATTTACTATGTACATGGAGATTCTAATATTTAATTTTGCTCTCTGCTGGCGGAATTTGTTTCATTTTCATCAAATGAATATTTTATTTAATATTCAGAAGAAGCCCAGAAGAATGTTTGTTAGTCTCAAGCAACAAATAATAATATAAATAAGTACTGTTGTGAGGAACTATAGACGTAATTTTCAGGAAAGAGCTACACAGCTGTTCTAGTTCCAAGCGGAGATCAATGTCCCCGAATTTACGGAGTACGAATCCATGTAAATAAACAAATAGATGAAAGTGCAAAGCCATGCGTCTCATTAGTCGGTACTCTGTTTAAACCACTGGGTTTTGGGGATTGGGTCAAAATGTATCGCGAAAGTTAACATTGATAGGTACTAAATTCATTTTTTAAAGTGTTCATGTTGTGATTTTTAATGACAAGATAAAAAAACCGATTCAAATCAAGTCCTGGTAAAAGTATTTCTTAGCACTATATATATATTCACGCGTTTTTTGTAATTTATACGACAAACAGCTTTAAATTAACTGGTAATTCTGAACGTGGATGATACTTTCGACCAATTTATATTTAAGATATTTAGACCAATGATGGTCTCTTAGAACATTTGAATTATCCGGTACGTCTAAAGTAAGTGTCGTAGGGATTAGGTACGACTAATACCTATTTGAGGAAAAGCGGATGACGACAACCGGAAAGCTAAGGAAAAACGTAGTACCTTAGCAAATTCACGCAAGAAACAAAGATCCATCCCTCACCGACTTACCAATTGATAAGTGGTTAATCCGACCACTTCTATTAAGCCGTCTTCAGTGGAGGGTTCAAAGGCTCCCCCGGACTTATTCCACGGGTGCGTCCCACCCCCGTAACTGTGGACAAGACATGTAAATAATATAGGTAACTATGGATTTTGACTAAACTTTAAAATCATTCCCAATTTTAAGCATACTTATATATTAAACATTGAAAAGTTAGTTTTAGTGTTATTGATTCCTGGGTCAGTTCTCACAGCGCTCCATTTCGAAGGTATTTTATTAAGAATGAGATTTTATATTTACAGGATTTACAACTTTTCTCATCTTTGAAGGTTTCAATTTCGTAAATGACACAGGGTTTCTTTTATGTATTATTTAGTCGTAGTCATTTGAAGACAATATGCGAGTAGGTACACTTAAATAAATGAGGCTCAGTCTAACCTTGGAATGTTTAAGAAGACAATGGCGTGTACTTTGTGCTCGCGCAGCACGGGCGTGAGGTCCTTGCCGTCGCACTCCATGGTCACGAAATCGGCCAGCCCCTTCCACTTGCGCTGCATGAGATCCTTCCCTCCGGCGGTTCCGTAGAACAGCTTATTTCTTATTCGAGAGTTGAACTTTTCTGGGTGCGCCTCTGGGTTATACGGAACATAGGTATTTTATATTATGTAGGTAGTAGGTAGGTATTTAAATTTATTTTACTACGAACAGAATTGTTGGACGTTGCTTGTTTGCGACAAATAGTTGATCGATGTCGATGTAACTATGTGAACTCACAATTTATTTCATAAACACACGGCCAGTGTCAAGTCTACGGTTTATCGTTATAAATTAAAGATATCATGAAGACGTGCAATGTGATTTTCACTAGAATCCAATATAGAAAGAATTTCAATCCTCAACAATAATTTCGCTCATAATACAGCCTGAGAAATTTTTTGCGGTTGTCAGTTGATAACTTCTCTAACGATTGAAATATTCAAATGGAACATGAGTTTGCGTAAAGTTTTATTTAATAACAGGAAACAAGCCCGTAACAGCTTAACAGCATGTTAATATTTCAAATGCGTGCCTGGTAAATTGTATGTTTACTTTTAGTTTTGTGGTATCCTTTGTAAGTGGATTCATTTCGACAATTAAACAGCTTATGAGAATTGACTTCCATTCTCTGTAATTTCAGCTCATGCGAGAATATGAATATTCATACCAATTATTATATAGTTGAAGAGGCCGTAGTGTACGAAGTTTCCTACCTTTAGCATATCTTATTATGTATGTACCTTTGTAGTCGTGCTTGGCTAAGTTGTGGTTGGTAATGTAAACGGGTCAATAAGTTTATTTATGCATTACACTCAAGCATGCAAAATATGTACACAGACACTGTGGATCTTAACTTCGAAGTACGTTTAGATAAATCTACTAGTAATCATATCTAACTACTTGTTGAGCTTTTTGGTAGCATAGGACGTTAAAATTCATAATGGGAAACCAAAAATGAAACAAAACCAGAATAGAGATCTTAGTCTTACCTCTGGCTTCATGGAACTCTAAAGCTATGTGAGCATCGACGCCGAACGAGAAGTAGTTGTTGACGACGTTGAGCGGTAGTTCCGGCTTGGCGTTGCTGGTGTCTTCGCCCGCGGCCGCCGTGTTAGGCTCCACGTTGAGCTCCCATCGGTCCAGCAGCACAGTGTCACTCTCGCCGATATTGGCTAAGATCTTCGATATCGGCTCGTCCTCGTAACCCTAATGAAGAGTAGGTAAATGAAATAAGTGTTGGTCAGGAGTATGCAACACCGGTTCGTGCCCTTATTCCGAGAGTTTCAGTAACATGACTTTGGCTGGAAATTGTACAGAACCCAAAGTAAAACCGACTGGCGTTGAGTCTTTGTCAAAGATAATTATGCTATTTATATGATTATTTAGAAATAATCATAATTTTAATTTAGAAGTTAACTTCTTGCCTTCTTCGCTTTACACACCTCTGCCTACGTCATCAACGATGATTTTTCCGTTAGGAATGGCTATACCAAGTACATCTAAATATAGTATAATTAAATTCTGGAGGTACTATTTTTGTATACAGGATGGTGACGACGTTACGTTACGACATTAAATGAAACCACATAATTTGGTATCACGTTCTGATGAAGCCGTACCGTACAAAAAATCAACGATTTTCACGCTTGTTATTTTTGCATAATATTTCACTCTACTCTCATTCGTCAAGGTGAAGGGGCATCAAAATTTCTAAACTTATGCCATATTTATCTAGTATATATGTGTCAATAAAGATTATTTTGTAAAAAACAGGTTAGAGATTTTTCAAATATCGCATGGAGATCGTGATATGTATAAAATTAAGAAAACTTTATTTAGTTCCTGTGGCTAAACTACTGATTTGATTTCATTTAATGTTGTAACTTTGTATCCAACCTGTATACATGCTTTGAATATTTTACCAAAATTTTAATCGTGTTGCCGTCATCGTCGGTTCAGAAACTGTAACAAAAAATTTAGGAATCGTCTGTTTGTTTTTTTGAACACTTATTTACATAAGAATCGCTAGGCCGATTTTGATGGGACTTTCACGAACTCTTAGGTAATCGTTTTGTATTTTTTTTTAAATATTTTATAATAATATATTCATAAAATTTTATATGAAATATTTGGAACCTATATGTTACTCTGTAATGTATAATTTTAGTCGAAAAGGTCATAGTAGGTAACCTAGAAGGGGGTTATTGTACTCATTATTACGAAAAACTTTTACTAAGGTACCAAACACTGAAATTGCAAAAACTAAATCAGCTTTTCCATAGAAAAAAATCAATATTAATTGACCAAAATGTATGGAGCATACGAATTCCTTGCGGACGGAGTCGCATGCACACCAGCTATGTTTGATATAAAAAAAACCATCGCTAAGCAACATACTAAAACCAGCTAAATTTTAGTAGGTAACCTATTTCGCTCTATTGGCTCTCACAACTTGTGTGGGAACAACGCAACTGGTGTATTCGGTGTTTTTCTTTCATTACACACACAAAGAGAAATAAAGTACTTATTGAAACGAACTACGTCACATAAATATTCATGTTTAGAAGTTGATATAAAACCGCCACATTCATGGCTCGGATGGATGGTAATTTGATTATCATTAGTGTTGACAAGTCAATTAAAATCGATTAATCACGATATAGCCTAGATCAAAGTAGCTGTTATAGGTGCTTATATTAATTGTAGGTACATGACTAAACCAAAAACCGTGTTATTGTTTTGGTATCGATTTCGAAGTATCTCTGGCCCGGGCGGGCGGCCCCGCGGTCTACGGAGCTTCAGAAGCTGCCGTGTGATACACGTCTGTTTAATAGCTTTATTATGCTTACAAATATCAATTCAATTTCACTATCACTACATAGTATAAGGTCAAGTCGCCCGCTGCATCTGTCTTTTTGATCGCTCTACTTCATAAATACAACGGTTTTTGGATTTTGATGCGGTTTTCCCTATCATTTATAGAGTAGGCACTTCTTCCGGAAGGCTTATAGTTATATAGGCGTATAGTAGAAGGTTATGTTTATATGTGTTCACTTTCATATTTAATGTAAGCATAGTAAAGAAATTGCACCCTGGCGAAGCCGGGAGCGGGTCGCTAGTTTATTATAAAGCTATAAAGGCATACATGGCGCAACTATAAACAAAAAACGTTAAATAGTTGTATAAAACGTGTCTTTTTTATTGAAGGCGTAGGGTACGTTGGTCGTTCACTGTATTATGCCACCCAGTCCTTTAACTCAATCTTTACCAATATGTCCCTACGTACCTACTTACTAAACCACAGAGATAAATTTGTAATATAATCTAGTTCGTACACATGGTATAAACGCTGCTTGTCATTACTCTAAGGTGCTAAGCAAATTACTTTTAAAACTGTAAAACTATGGTTTCGTTCTATAAATTGTTACCGAGTTTGTGTCGAGTTGCCGCTTTAGTTTGTAATAGAAACTAGTTTTATCCACGTTTATGTTAAGTTCAGAAGTTAGGTACATTGAAGCGATATTTTCAAATTTTGACGGATGAACGAGCCCATTGATTCCTTTAACTAAATATAACTATTTCAAAAAACAAAGTGTTATACTAGATTTTTACTATGCGATATGTGGAAAAATAATTCAATAAAATTATAACAAATATACTATGTTTTTCATAGTGAAAAGTTTGATAAAAGATCCAAAGATGATGATAGATAAAGCTATCGAGAACAGCGACGAAGTAGAATTAATCTTCCTTATGATTGTTGTGAAGGAACAAAATATTTTCAATATTATATCGTTGATATTTGAAGTATAATCAACTTTAATAAGAAAGTTGACAGTTTCCTTTGATGTAGCTTATTAAACGATTTGAGAAAATATTTGATTTCATAATCACGTTTAAAAAGTTCACTTCATTTTGTTGATGATTTTATTTTAGATTTGTATTTTGTGATATTTGTATTTTTATTTTGTACGGTAATCAAACTAGGCATTTTGGTCGCATTAACGTGACCTTAATTTCCTTCTACCTAAATGATAATGATGGCAGAATATTATGCAAAACTGGACTTTAATCCAGGCTGTAAACATTAGCTAGATATAAAGTTATGCTGCGTAACGTTATAATCAATGTTCTTCAGGGTCATTTTCATAACTACGTAGTATGAGGTAGATTAAGTTCCATATAACCAGCCAAAACATATTGCTATTTGTTTGCGGAATAAAGCTATTGCGTTAGCCTTGTTCGTTCAGCGCTCAACAGACTTCTTACCTTAACGCGGTAAGAAGATTTAGCTAAGTACAATTTTGTTTGTTCCAACCGCAACCTATCTTGCTCCTAATTAGTTTATTATACGATGTACTTATTTAAACTTTTGTGTAGACTACATCATTGAACTAATATTAAGTTTATTTTACCTATAGTATCTATGCTGTATCTAATTATGTATGTTCAGCGTATGTCATGTATTTCGTAGCAGCGCGGTCTATTTTGAACTGCAATGGTTTTTAAAATATTTACATGGACATATCATATTATTTAGAAATAATCTTATTTAAAAAAACCGTACCAAAAATCTGATTAGTTTTCCATTGCTCTGCTTTCATAAAACGCTTTTTATAACGTCGTCGTAGCAATAGGTTTATTTTCCAATTCACGTAGTAGTTAAAAGGTTAATTGAAAAACTATATACCAACAAAGGGCTTATTTAAAAATAATTTATTAATACAATGCCTTATTTAAAAGTATGGTTGTAAATTAGTCTGAAGGGTAATTACGTGGTTCTTTGATTATCGGTAAATAAACACGATGAGGGTGAAAATGTCGGAACATTTGTTAAGCTTAACAATGAAAGAATATTACACAAATCCGGAGTCAACCGGAGTTTGTTTGTCGTTTTGGAGAATACTAAAATTTTCATGAACAAAGTAATAAACTTTGTTTATGGGCTCGTTAAAACATATTGTCGTACATCAAGCGACAACGAGACATAATAATAGCATTTGCATATTCATAGGCTTACCTTTTTCTTTTGGTTTTTCCTACTCAAATTAAATAATGCAAATGTAATGAATACTGAATAATTTCAGCCTCCGTAAAATAAGTATTAATAATATGGATATACTTAAATATACATACTTATAAGGTTTTGTAAAGCGTATATTATTTAAAACTAACATAAGTTCGTTATAAATATAAGTTCAACAAAATGTTCTCATTTCAGTACAGTCATAATTCCCTGCAAGATTTCCCGCGGATGTAAAACATTACGTCTTCGTCATAAACATGAGAAGTGGCGCAAATAGACGCCAACAACCCGCTACAAAAGTAATATTCGTGAAATGCTATTTTAAGGAAGAATAAACACCACCTTATTTCTCTTGACATTGCAAGCTTTAAAGTTTTGCAGTTTTCACCATGATTCCAGAAAATCAATATTCTTATTCTTATTCTTGAGGTTCTCGAGTTGCAAGTGCTTAAACATTTTTCTGATACATTGGTATCAGAATGACGAGTGCGTTGAACTAAATTGATTGGTAAACAAACTGATTCAAGTGTAAAAATATTAAGTATTTATTTCTAATCCGTCGTAATGTCGTATTAAATTGCAAACCTACTGTTGTTATATTGTAGAACTGACGAATAAATAAAGGTGTAACGTAAGGCAATTTATATATTTACTAAATACCGTCCTACGTCATACTCAGTTAGGCATTTGGACGGTTCCCACAGGGCGACAACGAATTTATTTTACGTATTCACGCACGGCAGTCCTGCCCTAAGGGATGGCCAACGATAACGTCATAATCCCCTTCAATAGGTATGTCTTTACCTTAATTACGTGCGTTTTTGTTTTATTTTCACCCCATTTTTTTGGATGCAGCTATGTGTTAATGTCAGAGGCTTGGCTTTAATCTCTTTTTAGAATAAAATATATAAATAAAAGTACATCAATAATAATGTACAATAAATCTTCAAGTAAAATTGTTTGCCGAAAATATTGCCCAATATTGGGAAACTAAAAATATATTTTTTATCAATATATTTCATTGTCGACGGACGTCAAAGGCGGCGGTGAGGGTGTGAGTTTGATTTAAGTACTTACTCCGCCCCAGCCGAGCGCCCGCGCGAGGTCGTTGCCGGTGCCGAGCGGTAGCACTCCGACAGCCGGTCGTGATCCGATGCGGTCGAGCACGCTCAGCACCCAGCCCACCGTACCGTCGCCGCCGCACGCCAGCACGCGCATGTTCGGCACCTTGCGGAACAGCTCCAAACTGAAATTAACATTATTATGACGTATTGCGATCACCGACCCGTTTGATGGATTGGTGACTACAGAAAACGGATATGTATATTGTATACACTGTACCTACACAGTATAGTCGACCACGATTATCTATACTTACGCTATTATGACATATCTTCTAACAATACGTGAAGGTAACTAATAGAAAAAAAAATTGTCAGTTAAATATCCCGTTAGTCGTTTCGAAATGTTGAATTGTTGTCTGTTGACTTTATTGTATATAAAAGGTCAAAGAACTTTAAGCTGCTAAATTGACATCTCCGACCAAATGCAAATGTTTATACAAATGCTTCACATAAAACATATAAATAAATGTTTCATTTGCGAAATAATTTGATTCTTAGTCAACACAATTTTCCCACGGATGACACTATTTTGTGGTAAAGAAATTTGTGAAATTTTAAAAGTATATTATTGAATTTTATATTCATCATGAAAAATCAATGTGTTCCACTTAAATCTTCAAGCCACACTGCACAAAGCATGAGCTAACGGATTGCAAAAAAAGCTTTAGTGACAGCGTCGACGAGGAGAGCCCCCAATTCCCATTAGCCTGACAATCCCTAAGAGCGCTTAGTTAAGACTAAATAAGGCGAATGATGCAGCGAGCCCGGCCTCAACATTTTAATGGGTCAAACAGATTATTGGCTTTGTCAGGTCGGAGGGCGGAGGTAGTTTAATCTCCCGTATCTTACAGAGAATCTTATTCTTATCACTCTTTGTTATAGAAAGAAAAACCTAGTAAAGTGGCCCCGTGATACTAATACGAGTAGATAGATGATGAGGACGGTTTTAGCCGCAATCAATATGAGATAACAGAACCGTGTTTAAATAAGGGTTAAGTAGAGGAATTAAGACTTACCCAGGTCCAGGTCCTCCTTGTGTGAGATCGAAGACTTGTCGTGGATTGAGCAGCCACTGGAACTTCTGTAAGAGTTTGGCGCCCTGGTTGCCGCCACTTTTCGGATTTATAAAAACTAACACTGGCTTCACACTCGCTGTAGGTATTGGCTTAATAACAAACGTTTTCTGTTCATTTTTCGAATCTTTTCCTTTTTTCTTCGAAGCACTCTTTTTCTTAGGCGATTTTCTTAATGATGACTTAAAACTACCTCTTCTTGGCAATTTTACGATCCATGATGGCGGTACAGTTATGATAGATTGCGATCCTATACAAAACAATGCATTATTGGATTAAATTTCAATTCTCCGGAGAATCAGTAAGATAATGACAAAAGTTTTTGGGTCGTTAATACCGTACCTAATGAGCATTCCTCTCCTATTCGCTGAAGATTGAAACAACTTTCTTTGTTGTGGTAAGCATCTTTACACCACGAACAAGTCAAGGCAACGATTTCTTTCGAGCTAAATGATAATTTAGCCTGCAGCGACTGTCGAAAAAAATTAAATTAAGGCAAAAAGTTCGTTCAAAATTTTAAATATTATCAACTGGTTAGCTACAACGATTCCTAAATGAAAAGCAAGCAACATTTAAAATAGAGGTTGGATTTTAATACCGACATTCCCGAAATTCGTTTGTAATGCGAAGAGATAGAAAATTACGTGTAACATGAAGAAACCTTTATCCATAATTAAGTTCAGCGAATGGGTTTAATGAATTGTGTTTGTAGAATACAAAATTGAATATAAATTATAACTTTTTGCTGTCATTGTAACATAGACTTCGTAATAAAGATTTTCGAAAGCATTGTTATGCGGTTTTACAAACTTCAGGAATGTAGGTAGTTACATTGTTCCGTCCGTACTGAGCACCTGGCCTCCACCTGGCAACACATTTGGATACGCACATTCACAAATTCACCATTGTCTACTCCTATAGCCTTGTCTACCGTGTCCTGTGTTGGTATGCACCACTGACAGCAACCGCGCCGGAATGACTGTGACAACAAAACAACCATGCAACACACATGCAAATGAATAAAAAAAGTGATACAACACAAAAATAACAAGCCCGCATTAAGCAAAATATATTCATTTAATTGCTACATATGGAAACAAATGCTGTATGATACCAATTAATTAGTGTTGTAATAAAACGACTAAGTAAACTAACATTGGATAGAGATGGACGATCCCAGCTTTTTACGCTTGTGTTAACGAATAAACTAAAATAACAGTAATTTGACTAAAAGCTTGATAATATAATTCTACCTATAGAAGCATTATTTTGTATAAAAATGTGCAGGAATACACTTTTTAAAGTATGATTATTAAACACAACAATGATCACGAGAACAAAAGTAAAAAACGTAACCCAGAAACACAATTTTTTTATTCAAAAACGTGCAGGGTGCAGGCCATGTAAGTACCTCCTACGCGAGCGATATGGTAGCACGTCATTAAAAATGAAGTTTTAATTTCGCGTTGAGCGGCTTGGTCGGTCTCGTGACGTGTCGCATGCGATGTTGGCCATGTTGGATATGTTAGTAGTACCTATGTATTTAGATGCAAATCATTTGAATTGACAGAACCGCATGGCACCGGCTGGGGTTTACCGGCCGTGAGCATCGTGGTCACACACACTTCATTAAACACGTGGTTACATCGCCCCAAAAACCTACTATGTTATGCCATAAAATATTCAGTACTAGCACCGTGGTGGTTCCCATTAAAATAACTAGGTTACAGGGCAATAAATGGGAACCTCTTTTAAAAGAATTGGAAATAGATTTCCGTTGAATACCTTTTAAAAATGTGATTATAAGTTAATGGGGTAAGTATGTTAATCAATAAATTAGCTAGGCATGTTATCGTGCGTGATTGGGGTACCTAATTACGATCTAGGACCCCAAATACCAACAAGTTGAATGCAATCACATTGACATTATTGTGCGCCAAGAGGTAATGGTTCCATCTAATTCTAAAGGATGTCTATCCCAATTGAAAGCCTGTGTGGTACACTTGCGTTATTGTACCTAGTTACGTACGCAGGCCAAGAAATAATAGAGTCATGTTGCAAACGTGAACCTCGTGCTATAATACCTAATAATACCTACCAAACCTACCTACCTAATAACCTAATCAATCCGCTATGAATTTTGGATGTCTATTTGAATCCCAACATAATCCGTCTTATTACAAAAGATGGTTTAAACCAAGTCTAGTAAAACCGAGGTTTTAAATATAATTCCGTCACTTTCTAACGTCATATGACAAACCTGAGTTTTACAAGACTTGCTTTAAACCATATTTTGTAATAAGACGGATTATGTTGGGATTCAAATAGACGTCCAAAATTCATAGCGGATTGATTAGGTTATTAGGTTCTGGGAGAAATACTCCCAGATGATGTCTTCTTTTGAAACTTTCTAGTGTCATAGTAAACACACGACTTTTCCATTTATTATAATTTTGCCAAACCGACTGCATAATTTGATTTCCACGTAGAACGTTATCAAAAGAAATCTATTGTCACTGACAGAGCTTATTTATAGCTAGATGCAAAATTTCACGTCCAGTCAACCCTATCGTCAAGAAACTCTAGCTATGAGGAAGTGGAAAATAAAAGCTCAACCATCAACGTGGCCGGATGGACTTGTTTTTCTCGTGGCACCATTAGTAAACGGTATTTGCGTAGCACTACTGATAGTATAAAATAGTCTATGTGGAAGTAGCACTCAGGTTATGCGGTGATTCTCTCATGTATTTGCCGAGCAATATTCACATTTGCAAGTGATACAACACTACAACCCAGTTAGTGCATTCCCACGCAAGACCACCATGTATAAAAGATTAATAAATTTTAATATAACTGGTTTAATCTTCACGAGACCTTTTGTGATGTGATCTTGAAAGGTTGTGTGTTCTTATCAAATATATATATAAATAGCAAATATGCTTCGTGCAATTAGCCATAGAACAGCTTTGTTTGACAAGAGTGCTTTTTGTATGGGCCCTAAAATGTATAACAAACTACCTAAGACTGTAAAAGAAGCAAATAATTATATTTCCTTTAAAAATAAATTAAAGACTTACTTAATTAATAAAGCCTATTACTCAATTAACGATTATTTAAATAATAAATGTAATTAAATTAATATATTAAGTCACAATAAAATTATATAATAATTAATTAATTTCATAATAATGGTTATTCTAATTCTAATATTTGTAATAGTAAAGTATAAGTATGCCTAATGTTTGTATTTATATAGTCTACTTGTATCGCAAGTGAATTATATTATCTGATATTTGCACACCTGTTAAGGTAGGATATGGTCTAAGAACTTTTATTATATGTACCACCCCATGTATACCCATATTACGGCAAATAAATGATTTGATTTGATTTTGATTTTATCAATGACATATCCTTGATTATACCCCGTGATTATACCTAATGTAATCAAGCAAAATATACAACTTTAAACGTCTACCGTTTGTTTGTTATTACCTCGTTTTACTGTGTGATTAGAACGGTAATGGTCCTCGAATTAGATACGTAACAGTTGGAAAACTTTCCCCATTAAATTGCTGCCCGACTTACACGGCGCTACTTATCGATTCCTTAATAATTAAAGAGTCAATTAAATGGTACGAGCAAAGGACTTTTAATGTAATGGCTTTGTCCGGCCAATTGCACGACAAAATCCCGACCAGCCGTGACACACAGCATACATTACAGATAAATAATGAATTCTCCTGTAGAGTATGTAGGCAATCGACCCGTGGCCCATTTAATTGTACTCGAAGTCTCACTACCTATTAATCGGTCCGTTTAATAATCTACATTAAGCTTATGAGTATGTGATTAATCAGTATTACTTACTTACTGGCATGAAATCTAATGTCTATCAATTAAGTAATTAATTGCAGATCATTCTGGTTTCATCACTCTACCAATGATATTATATTACACATTTTTCCTCAACATTTATAACGAATATTTTATGTAAAAAGAACATTTCATAAAAATATTTGTAAGTGAAAACGTTTTTTCCAATGTTTGAGGTCCAGTCATGCGAAATCTGTCTTATCTGATTAAGTTTAAATTATTCAACGCACGTAATGTCCTTGAAGGTTACGAACAATAAGGAAATTATTAGAGTTGTAAAAATATGGTTGTTATTTTTGTGGATACGCTGAAAGTATTACAATTATTGTGTACACCAGACTGTGAAATACATCTAAAACTTGGGACTGCAGTCATTGCATCCATCAGCAGGGTTAGCACGGCAAATAAGAGGAGTTAGAAAATCGGGCACAAAACCACCTCTTTACCGTTTTCTCTCTCGATTTTTGTTTTGTCTTCTGTCAAGGAGACAAAGGGTGGAAAATAGTTTTGTCCACCCGCCATGCTAGTCCTACAGCAATCAGCATGGATTTCTATATTTTACCGAGGGCTTGAATTATACGAAAAAAATGGTACAGTATAATCTGGATTATTATTACTGTAATACTGTAAGGAAGCTCGAGTAATTTTTTACGATTCATGGAAAGTCATTTTTGTAAGGGCACTTAATAATATTTAAGGTGTTTCATACTAAAACCAACATTAGCCAAAATCTACTATTGTTATTGTTACCATTGCATGGGATAGACAAAATATTTATATGCCAATCATTAACTATGAATACGGTTGTAAACTTGTAGTTTATGAAACTGTTGCATAATAGGGGTTATTGAAACACGAGTGTGTGTGTGGTGCTCACATCACCACATAGGTGCGACCCCTCGATGGACAACCACTGCGTGCAAGCGGGCCCGCACGGTGAGACGCCCTGGCTACCCATCGACACACCGCAGCGATCTTACCTCTCTGTTAAGTCTACGCTGCTTAGGCCCAATTTCACCGACTACATAACAGATGATTAGGACAAAATCACCCGTTTACCATAAAAAAATTGCATGGGTAAACAGCTGTTTCCATTTTGATCATCTGTTATGTTGTCGGTGAACATAGCCCTAAGGCTTGCACAGTTTTGTTTTTGAGTTTGACTTTGACGTTTGTTTTTACTCTTAGTGAATTTTGTTTTTGTTATAAAACTAATTTATTGTATTTCCTTATGAGAGCTCAGTGATTTTTATACACGTTTGTTTTAGTACCTAGTTATGTGCAGTTACCTAGTTATGTACACTTTACTACTTTATCTATACACATGAAAAAGGTAGTTACTTTTTTAAATAAAAGACAAACGTTAAAACAAAAACAAACACAATAATGTTAATGGTACCGAAACCCAGCAGTGAACCGCGCATGGGGCTAGCGCGCTCCACCATAAACTATATGCAGCCGCTATAAAAATTGAATTGAAAACTCTTCGGTCAATCCAAAGTGTACTTTAATAGAAAAAAGTTATTTTATAGCATTATTTTGTTATGAAAACTGTATCAATTCATAATAAAAATATCTATTTAATTATATTAGTGTCACGTGCATAAAGTCTGTCATTATGGTATTTACTATTTTTAAATTCATAATTATTACGATATGAGAACAGATAAAAAATAAAAATAACCCCATTTTACTTTCCTTATGAATTTTGATGCCGAATGGCAAAAGCGATCCTAAAATAATAGTAAAATCGCCATCGCTTCCAGAATTATACTTTTTAATTTAATTCAGTCACTGACTATGTACATAGTCAGTGACTGCATTAAATTAAAAAGAGTTTCCATTGAATTCATACTGCAGATATATACTCAACGCGCAATGTACTGGTAATTCCCATCTTTATTCAATTTTGGTTGATGTGTTTCTGTGGATTTTAAAATTTTTTTAAGGGCGACTTGCACCAAAGTTATCTAAGCTAAACACGTTTGGATATCTTTCTCTCCCTTTCTATTTGTATACTGTGAGATAGTGACAGACTGATGGCTAAACGTGTTTAGCTTAAATATAATTTAAATGACTTTGGTGCAAGTCGCCCTAAATGATATACTTAATTTATTTTGAAAATGTTTTACCTAAATTTAAATGTTTAGAAAATTTGACATGTTTTATTTCATTTTGAAATCCTAATAAAATGGTTAAATATAATGATGATAATATAAAATGTAAAAGTAAGTAAGTTAATATTAGACATAGTCAGAAATTATCACAAAACTAATTCTACTAAGTATAATGAGAGCTACAATGTAAGTAAATTACCATTGCAATTTAATTAAAACTGGTACCAAATTAACAAAAAGATTAAAATAAAGGTCACACAGGTTAATTACAAAAATAATAAATTCACCCATATGCCACCCAGCTGTCGTAATGAAAATGGCTGACACATTTCTGACTTCTAACTTTGTTGATGTATAATTCATCAGGAATGAATCGATATATTTTATCAATTAAATATTTGAACAAGTTTATGACTGGAGTTGGTTTACCTTATGATTAAAAAAAAAACTTACTTAAAGTACTAGAAACTCAAACTACCTACTTGGCGGTCTATTTAGAAATAGAAACTTTTCGTCCTGATTTCTGTCTCATTCGATAAACTCTAATTACTTAGTCTCCTTTTTACGAAGACATGTTTCGTTTTGTCGGTAAAAGTAGGTAAAGTAGCCAAAAAAGGGAAAGTACGTAACAGAATAAATGGAATGAAATGCGCGTCGTTCCCTTTTAAATAAGTGGTTTGTAATGTTTATTTATTTATACAAATAAACTTCCAATTAACGGTATATGAATTATAAAAAATTAAGAATAACATTCTGCAAATTATAAAGTTGTTAATACTACTTTGAGAATAATTTATATTTAATAACGATTTTATTATAAGTATAGATAATATACAGGGTTACTGGTAACTCGACGTATTCCTTGCAGGATGTCATAGTAGAGTTAAAATGCAACAAACTAAGCCACCAAATGTTCTACCGAAATTCAGTAGTTTTTGAGTTATTTCGATTTTTAGTTTTTTATGAAAAATCCCAGATTAAATCATTTGAAGCTAATTTAAAAATGATTTATGACGCGACTGTACTGAAATTTAAGTTATTATCATAGTTGATTCCGTAGCAGATCTTTGTTAATAATTAAAAGTTCAGAAATCCCGAATACATACACATGCGATTACAGTAATCGCAAGTGATGTGCTGTTATTCATTCAATAGTTCCATTGTATATCTCCGAAATTCTTCATCAGATCTTCACCAAATTAAAACGGAACGACACGGGAAGCACTAGCTTTCAAATAAAAAATGAATCATCAAAATCGGTTGACCCAGTTGAAAGTTCTGAGGTAACAAACATACATGTCGAATTGAGAACCTCCTCCTTCTTTGAAGTCGGTTAAAAATAGCAAAAGGGCGCACTAAAGCGCACAGCTCAATAAAAAAAAATGTTTAACCTGTGTTTGTATTGAAATTCCAATAATACGAATACGAAAACAATAAGTTGACTATCTCGTAATTTTACCTGCTCCCCATAAAACTCTTCTCTTCCCTGTTACACCTGCAAAAGTATTGACAATCATACCTTTTTGGATAGCTGATAAGACAAGAATATTTTCCTAGTAATTTGTACATCAGGCCCAATAATATTTTTTTATACTAGACAACGTTATTTATGAAGTCATGGCAAACATAACAAAAAATTAAATGTTTGATTAGTGATCTTTGTCAAAGTTTTAGGGATTTCTGAACTTTTAATTATTAACAAAGATCTGCTACGGAATCAACTATGATAATAACTTAAATTTCAGTACTGTCGCGTCATAAATCATTTTTAAATTAGCTTCAAATGATTTAATCTGGGATTTTTCATAAAAAACTAAAAATCTAAATATCTCAAAAACTACTGAATTTCGGTAGAACATTTGGTAGCTTAATTTGTTGCATTTTAACCCTACTATGACATCCTGCAAGGAATACGTCGAGTTACCAGTAACCCTGTATAAGTACCAACTCCAGTCTATTCAAAATATTTAACTGCGCATGAGTTTTTATAATAAGCGCATAAAAATAAATCAAATCATTACCCGCAAACTATACCAATTATACAATATCAAATGACTGATATACATAATTATATTCTAAAATACAGCCGTTTCCTTATGTCAGCACAACATCGATCGATGACGTAAGCAACAGTAAGATTGCGGCCCTCACCTTACCGCAGGCCTTGCACTTGCCCTTCTCGGACCGGCGGTGCACCCAGTGGTGGAGCGTGATGGTCTGCTCGCGGTACTGGCGCACGCCCACGTCGCGGAAGGTCGGCTTGCACGTGAACTGCACACGGTCCATCAGTATGTCGATGCACGCCGTGTGCGCGACGATCTTGCACGCCGAACATTTCATGCGGGATCCGTGTTTCTGAGGAAGGATGAAGTGTATCCACTTAAATAATGTGTACGTACATTATGGATATGACATCTAGGTGAATCAGATTTTAAGAATGGTTTAAAATCATTATATATACAAAACGCTGTTTGATATCTGAATTATGTATAGTATGCTTTAACTTATTTACTAACGAGCGGTCACCTGTGGCCAAGAACAATACTGATGTCTTCCTTTTGTCACATAATGAAATAAACATAAGATTATCATCATAAAAATAACATCCTATTACATTAAATTACATTATTCTCGCAGCTCTTTCCACAACATTATAATAACTATTATTTTAAGAGTTTGCATGGAGTTTCTTGGCGGTTCTTCTCCATAGGTCTAGACATACTTTTTCCATAGGATATTATTTGGAACCGCGCACGTAGTCTCGACATTTCATAAGTGCCTGAATCTGGTTTACATGAAATAAAGATATATTCTATTGAATTCTATGCATGTAAATATTACATGATTAAATCCCACAGAAAGGTATTTACATTTTTCTTCTTTTATTAAATTCCCATCGTTTTTTTCCTCCGGACGAATTAAGCAGTAATACGTTACATAGGCAGGCAGTAGCAATAATACACAATGGTTTTTTCATTGGTCTACTGTAGCTGAGATAGGCCGTTATCCCTTCGACTATAACCCCACAAGCACCACAACAATGGATTTCCTTCAGTAACTAAAAAGGGGGATACCTATAAGAAAGCTATAGCCTGTTTTATTTAGGTTGCTTACAACGAGCACGATCCATACTTTTTTTTTAACATAACATGTTTTAAATTTTTGTGGATAATGCTCGTCGTACTTATACGAGTATCTAATCTACAATATTAAGTTAAGAGGTTGGTTCAAAAGCCGACGTCTTGAAAAATCGAGGTACATAAATAATCCGCATGCTGATACGTATAATGTGAAAACGAAAAGCGCGATAAGAAAAATGCAGTGTGCCCCAGCTTACTCTTAAATTACCCTTCAATTTTATATTGATGAAATAATCGAAATTTACCTATTACCTTATTTCTGATTTATAACTGTCTTTGGTTAATATCTTACTGCATTAAAATTTTCTCATTCTTACAATTATACACACAATTATTCACTACAAGCTACTTTGGTATCCCAGACACGTTTACCGAGCAGATGCCTCGACGATCTAAACATCCCATGGTGCTGAATTTTTAAATTCCTTATAAATAAATATTTCAAAAATGTCTGGAGGATAACCCGTAAGAATTTTTATTACATTTATTATCCTGACTGTATGATTGTGGTATGTAATATAAATACTTCATTACGTAAAATTGAGATACTGTACGATCATAACATGTTAATGTTGGGAGACTTACCTAATGGATGAAAATAAACCAAAAAATAACAATGTTTCATTATTTTGTTGGTTTGTATTAAAAACCAACAAACCAAAATATTCAATCAATAATACACAGCGAAATGCTCTAAATTCAGAGCACGGAGACTCATAATATATAAATAGAAACGTATACGAAGTGGAGACAAAGAATAAACTTTGATTAGGGTGCTGTGTAACTATGTACATAGAACAGGATGCTAGGGACAAAACGGCAACTTTTAGTAAAGTTTGAAGAAGTTATAGAAGTTGCTGGTAACAAGTACTTAAGTATTTAAGTAGTCACAAAGTAAGTGGCGAGGGTGTCACAATTAGCTATTGATTGCCTACATGAGGCTCGTGAGACACCCTTTTGTTGCACCCACGGTGACAGGTCAGCGCCACAACAAAATGGAGGCATCGGGTCATTAATCTTATATACGACTACAACCGACCTGCGACATAATAGGCAGGAAGCTTGCTAATGGTTGTTGGGGAAATTACATTTCTTCCACTGTTGTTTCATCAAGACGCAAGTCGAGATACAGTATAGTCTGCCTTGTGTAAATTTCTTCAATATACACTTCTCATCAAAAAAATCGAAACACTACCAACATTTTCTTTCTGGCGACAAATAACCAAAAAATAGGAATAATTCTTTTAAAAAAATACATCATTTTATAGCTGGCAGTTTTGCCTTTTCAGTGGTGTATGAGAGTTCCAAATTTGAAAGTAATTTTTTGAATTTTCAACCGATATATGAAATGGAACATTATTTTGAGGCAACGCGTTTAATCGGAGTACAGTTAATTGGTGTGTAATAAACACAAAATAACGATTTATTTTAAAACTTACTGTTGGTAATTTGATTATTCGGCTCTATGATATCAGTTAACAAGATTTTTTGTCACCACACAAAGATACTTCGCCCGCAGAAGCCGCCCAAATCGTGGCGTTGCTGAATTTGGGTCTTAGTCAACGTGTTGTGGCTGCAAGACTACATCTAACCCTCTCGTCTGTTCATAGAGTGTACAAACGCTACCAGGAGACTGGTTTATTCACGCGCCGCTCAGGATCTGGTAGGAATCGGGTCAGTTCTGAGCGAGATGACCGATTTATTGCAACAGTTTCTTTGCGAAATCGACGCCTTAACGCTTTTGAACTGCAGCAACAGCTCCGTGTTGGTCGAAGGTTGACTGTGAGTGAGTCTATAATTTAACGAAGATTTAAGGAACGTGGATTGGTACCACACAAGCCAGCCAATGGGCCGAAATTAACAACAGACCATCGAAGAGCTCGCCTTCAGTTTGCACGTGAGCACTTAAATTGGTCATACCTACAATGGAGCAAGGTTCCCTTTTCTAACGAGAGTAAAATTATGCTGTATGCTAATGATGGAAGGAAGAAGGTATACAGAAGAGAGGGAGAACGTTATGCACACTGCTGCAATGAGGGAAAAGTAAGCTATGGTGGTCGTTCATGGACAGTTTTGAGGGGCATTAGTACCGACGGAAAAACAGAACTCCCTTTGGTATCTGGACCACGCCTGCCTGCAATAAACGGTCGTCGTTACATCAAAGAATGTCTTGAGGCTCATGTGGTTCCCTATGCACATTTCATTGGCAAAGATTGCATATTCATTCATTATAATGACAGGGCCCATGCCGCAGGAATCGTACGAGATTATCTCAGTGAAGTCAGTATCTCCGTTATGGAGTGACCAGCAAGAAGCCCGAACATGAATTCCATAGAGCACCTTTGGGATGAACTAAAGAGACGAGTTCAAGCAGGAGATCTTGCTACAGAGACTGTTGGCCAGCTCAAAAACGCAATTCAAGAAGAATAGAATAACATTCCACAACATGAAGTCTTGACTCTCAATCAATCCATGATGAAACGTATGGAAGCAGCCCTAAGGGTCCGGGGAGGGAATACAAATTATTGAATAAATTCTACTTAAACTTTTTTTTATTTTCGTGTTTTATTTATTGCATTTCATAAAATCTCCATACGGGTTAGAAGTGACTTGTTAAACAAAACAAGAAGCATATGAAAATTTAATTTGAATTTGGAACATTAACATATGGAATTCAAAACCTTGTACTACCTACTATTAAATAACATTTTCATTTTTTTCCGAATAAAACATTTTTTTAAAATAATCCATTAAAAACATAAATTTGAGAAGTGTTTCGATTTTTTTGATGAGAAGTGTATTTTTCATAACAATGCTTATTCATGAAAGTACAAAGAAGTTATTTCCAAAGAAAGGAGCAAAATAAATTATACAAAAGTTAAAGATATTAATATCTACAGGTCCATAAACCTTTACAGAACCGTTACAGAATAATAACAAGAATGAAAATCTGTTTTGGTGGACTATTTTCTACGTGAAAATTTATTAAACCACCAGGTAATTTAGTTAATAGTCGTCGGGTGATTTACCAGGTTCATTGTGTACTTGTTATTCAATATGAGAATGTCATTCAAAATAAAATGCTTTGGATTACATTGTACGAGTATACGTTTTTTTTTTAATTTCACAGAATATTTTGTTATACCTATGTAGTCCCGCCCCCCCCGCCCCGGCCGGCCGGCCGGTGTAGGCCGGCCCGCACCTCTGACTTTTCGGATTCATGTGCGGATTAGAATTTGATTATCACTTGCGATAACGGTGAAGGAAACCATCGTGAGGAAACCTGCACATCTGAGAGAGCCTCATAAAGTTCTCGATGGTGTGTGTAGTCCGCCAACCCGCACTAGGCCAGCGTGGTGGATTAAGGCCTAAACCTTCTCATTCTGAGGAGAGGCCCGTGCCCAGCAGTGGGACAGTAATGGGCTGAATTTATTTATTTATTTTTATGTAGTATCGTTCAGAACCACAAGTAAGGTATTATTTTCACGAATAATGTTCTCAGTCTAGCTGGTAATATAAATTAAGCTTCCGACATGTACGGTAGTTAAATAAACATACGCATCGTTAAGTACAGTTACGGCAGGATTTAATTTTATTTATGACGTAGGTATAACATTTTTATGCTGATCTTTGAGCGAAAAAAAAATTAGAGCATCTATTAAATTAATGTCTCGGTAACATTTTCCCCATTTTAATCTAACAACGTTGGATTAAGTTTATGGTCTCGCAAGAATTGCAAGATTAGATTTTTTTTAACAAGAATTTTGGTTGTGGTCTTTGAAGTAATTAATCATTTCCTTTATTGTTCTTGTAGATTAACTTACTCTATTTGAAAACATACTAGAGGATTTTTTATTTTTACATACTGAAACATCTGAATAATATACTTAAATTTTTTTATGTCTAGCTAGAGGATGAGCACTAGCAGCCTTTTTGACAGCTGATAAGTACTGTATGCATTCACAAATTTAATTTCCACGTGGTGTTTAAGGTCGTTTTTCCTTACGACTGTTCATTTTAATGGTCTTTATGGGAACCATGTACAACAATGGACGTTTACCTCCGTGAAGCAGGCCCCTCATAAAATAAATGCTGAATAACAGACATAAATGCCCCTTTATTAGATCTCTGCCCTATTATTATTCACGTACTATAAATCATGTTGTAGACGCTAGATAGTATCATAAACAACCGGAAACGTACATTTTATAATAAAGGTAATTTACGTGTAAAACATTTTGCGCTATAATTTGCAACGTATAAAAAGAAAATCTTGTCTCTTTTTATAAAAAAGAAATATTAAAGTAAATAAAAAGACGGCATAACATCACAATTGTAAAACTTCAACTACATAGTTATCTAAATATTCTGAAGTGAGTGTTACTACTTTAGTATTATATTTGTTTTCTTTTGAATATAATTATGATTATTCTCCATACTGACTTATCTCACTATGGCTATAGACAATACTGGTATAAACAGATGGATTTTCACCACAGAAAAAAAAGACTTGCTTGTTTTTTGATGTTTTCTCGCTGTATAAAATCACTCTTATGATTTTAATTAGTGTCAAAACACCAGCACTTTGGCTACTACCTCTGTAAACTTTTTTGTATTAGATTATAGCAATGTGGATTTAACATTAGGTGTATTTCTGTTAGACCCGTCTAGTAACTAGGGTTTAAAACTCATGACTTCTCGATCACCAGTCCATGACCTTAGCAAATACTGTATAGGTAAACTCTGGCGTTACTCAGCATCACCAACGTAGAAGTAGTCCTCGAAATGGATGAAAGTGACCATAGGTGATCGCCGTTGATGAGCAACGATCAACAACCCCTTGGGCTATTGCCGCACTGACTAATAGTTGTAATTACCTGACACTCAACATCACCGACATAGCAGCAATCTCCAGACACAGAGGTGGGTGCCCACAGATGCTCGCCGCTGATGGCACTGTCGCTCCAGTCGGGCGTCGAGCGCAGCACCCGCGCACCGCCGCCATCGCCAGTCCGTCTGCAACAAACACCAAACAACGTTACGTGAAAGATCTCTATTGAAAACAGGTACTTGCTACGAGTAAATACAATACATACTTCTATTATTACATGCGCACCTTTACATACAGTAAGCTAAATGCTGACAAAAGGTCTTTCGTTCTCTTTTCGCCCAATTTTCGCCTTAGGTTTCTGACAGACAACACCTTGTTTGTCTGATATTCTGGACCTCAAGATATATTAAGGCACCAGTGGCGAAGAGTCCATACAACCCGATTCCCATCGGCTTCCCTTTAGGAATTGGTTAGTGTAGACCAACGTAATATTATATTATTTACTCATTCAACTGACAAAAAATGGCTTGTTTTTTAGTAAGGTCGAGCTCTTCCAGACATATAGATAGAGATAGAGATAGGTATATAGACGGTATGGGTTTTTGTCTTGCAGCATTCATTGCAGCAATTTTTGAAGGGCATTTTTTGGACGACTTCCCCTTTCAAAACTGTCACCCTTCGCCACTGTAAGGCACACCTATTTCAACATACTGGAGTAAAAAACCAATATTTTACAAAAACAAATGTATCAAATGTAAAGCAACGCAACTAATATAAAACAATTGGCTAATCTTTCCAACGACACGACGCAGAATATCAAAGAACAACAAAACAATAAGAAATAAAATAATATTACCCATACTTGTGAACGATAATATCCGTAAAAGTATAATATAAATAATATACTTCTACTTCAATTCTTGTTCATATAAACGTGTAATACAAAAACCTTCCAGATCTAACTCACATCAGATAATATACCTATTATATCTTTGCGCCTAAAATTAATTTGACTAATGTCAACCAAACCACAGACAAAATAGGCAATTTTAATTCTAAATAAAGTATCTTCTAGTAAATACTTTTTCAATTCAATTCAATTTTGTTAATATAGTAAAAGTAAAAAAGGCTTACAGAAAGAATGATTTTGTAAATCGATTATAAATACAAATAGTGCTTCATAATAGAGTTATATATACCAGTATTAATTTCATTCAAAGAAACATGTTTTGGAAAGTTATTTTTTATTTATATTTCTTTTTTTTTAAAGTAGAACTAGTTTAATTTAGGTACTCTAAATCCGTAAAGAAACTGAAACTGCAACTCAAGAGACAATCTGTAATACATGTTTTATTTTTGACTTAGTAAAAAATGCTAGTGCACGCCACTGATCGATATGATACGTACATACTTATCTCCCACTGAGCTGAATTATACAAAGTACTGGTTCTACTGGGAACCATGTCTTATTTCGTAGCCATGGTTTTGATGGAGCTTAATTATTATTCTTCACCGTCACGCTTGGAAGTTATAACAGGCAAAACAGTAAGTGGAGAAAATTTTATTTACATAAATTATTCTTTTTGCGCCAACTGAAATACAGTATATTTTGGCAGCGAGCCAAAACGTTAACAATGTTACACGACAGAAGTGTTCTAGAGGACTTAAATACCAATTCATGAAAGGTTATAATAGGTACTGTATA
This sequence comes from Allophyes oxyacanthae, assembly GCA_932294325.1. NCBI lineage: Eukaryota > Metazoa > Arthropoda > Insecta > Lepidoptera > Noctuidae > Allophyes > Allophyes oxyacanthae. The sequence goes on from OW028615.1 coordinate 10,124,775, forward strand.
ATCATAATATCTGGTATACAAATACTAAGTGTTGTGTGAGACGAAATTCCAGATAATACGCCTTTAGAATTCATTGACAAGTCCCTCCCGGTCCCAGCCCTTGTCTGTTTCCCATTATGATGCAAAACGTTTAGCTGTTACGCTTGTAATTGTGTTGTAAATAAAGGTAAAGATAACAAAAACAGCAGCTTGTATTATTCATATTTAAGCCTGAACACTCATTGCGTAGGCGGTATCACTGACTGGTCATAACCTATTACTAATTTATTTACTAAAAGTATTGGCGTGATTTCACACGCGGCGATTTCGGCCATATGTCGACGTACAATCCGTGTCAGCAAGAAATCGTTCCATCTCCGTGCGTTGTCGAGTGCAACAAGCCGCTTGTACTCGCCATAGTGCCGCAACGTTTTGCTACGCTCGTAGCTGCACCTACGTGTATTATCGCGAGGAAGTATGCTACGTCATCTGCGTGCGGATACGTCCGTAACCGCTGTCTGCGCGTGTTGATGCACTATCAAAATCGCTACGTGTGAAAGCAGAAACATATTATACTAGAAGTTTTTTATTTTTTATTTTTTTATACCTTTGTGTTTTTGTTTTTTTTATGTGTGAAAGTAATGCGGCGATTGTATCTAGGCGCATCTTAGAGTAATGTTGGAGGCGCATGGATCCGTCAGCTGAGATGACAGCTATGTACAAATACTACAGGTAAAACAATAATAGAATTATCTATATCTATATAATATATTATCTAATCGTGTGTACATTATTTATTTATCATCCAAGGAAGAGATATTCCGTCCCTTTGCTTGAAATACCTACTTGTGTATCCAAAATAAGACCAAATCGATAAACTATTTTTATCGTTGTTTGGATTCAACGTTGTATTTTAGATTTATTCTAAACAAGGTGAAATGACGTATCTTAAATGAAAAGATATGTAGGTTTGAGTAGCTTTAAAACCCATGAGACAAATGAAACTTTGTAATGAGTTTATAATTTATGCTAAGCTACTCTGCCCTTTGTAAATAATAAATGTGTCGTAGTTAAATGGGTAGATACCAGTGGCGAAGAGTCCATACAACCCGATTCCCATCGGCTTCCCTCTAGGAATTGGTTAATGCATAGACCAACGTCAATTATTTACTCATCCAACTGACAAAAAAAAGCTTGTTATTCAGTTAGATCGAGCTCTTCCAGACATGACTAGGTATATATAGATTACAACTTGTAAATTTCAATGAATGCTACAAGATAAAAATCCATACCGTCGATTTTTATCTTGCAGCGTTAATTGCAGCAATTTTTAGAGGGCATTTTTGGGTCGGCTTCCCCTTTTAAAACTGTCATTCTTCGCCACTGGTTGATACCTATATAATCTTAAAGGTTACAGGTAGGGAGGAAAGCGTATTATTTGTGAACCTAAGCAGACGTAATCATTTATGTAGCGAGCGCAGGGAGCGCGCATACCGCAAGATTTATCTCGCAAATGAACGCTGCAGCCAATATTGACCATGGATGTTCATGAAGCAAGCGTGGGCACATACAAAACGTTGATTGCAGGTACAATTACGTACTCGGATTGAATAGTGGTCTTGATTCAGGAAGGTACTATTGTGGGGAACACAACATGAGGCAGCTTAGTGTTGTAAAAGATAACTTACATACATTACATTTTATCTTTCAAGAAAAATGTGGTACAGTGTAATATTCGTAGAGACTGATTTATGAATACTTAGAAATTCAGATAAGAAGGGTTATTTACCAATATTATATGGATTTTTTGAGAATTAATAATGATTTTTGATTTACTTTATCTATCAACATTTTCTACAACCATCTACAAAGATATATCTCTTTAATAATTAAGTAGTCGTAATCATCGCAATTTTTTCACGAACTATAATAAAATACCGATTACAATGGAACATTTATATTGTCGCACAAACGGCCGATTACGTATTTTCTTATTATTATTTGTTCACGATTTGTGCTCGACAGTTTCTAAGACCTGAATCATCAGCACGCTTCTAAGGTGATTAAACAATCAACATGGTGTTTATTTTACCCGAGACATGCTCAGACGAAGTGGTTGTATACCTGATCGTCACCCTAAACCAATATGGAGCACGAAACCTCTCAAAAAACTTCTTAAATTATTTGATGAAGGTACTAGACAAAAAATCGGCTGCTCGATAGAGGTTTTCTTTATATGGTATAATTGGATTTTCCTGTTCGTAAATTCGCAGGTAGACTTTATCTGGGATTGTTTTTGTGTCCAATAAATAGCGATACCAACGCCCAATCCCCGTCAAAGTCGACCTCTGCGTAACCAAAAAAAAATTGTTTTATCTACATACTAGCTTGAAGAGAACTTAAAACCAATTAAGATCAACTAGATAGCATTACTAATAAATATTCAAAATCATTCAATTAAATTGTTTATATACAATTTCTAGTTCTTTTATGGTTTCTATACTTTCTATGACATGACAAAATATAGGCTGTAATTATATAAATCTAAATTATACAAACATTGTTTCCTCTATACCCATAAACTTATTATTACTACGTTTATGGTTTATACAATGGTTTTATACCATTTCAAACGTACTACACTGCATCTTTCAAACAGTATATGCGAATGAGACTAACAAATATTTCGATTGCAATTTATCTCAGAATATAGTGCTTCTTGCATACATTTATTTTAGAGATGTATTACGATGTCGCTTACGTTATTATACTACGAGAAGCAATAATATTATATTGTGGGCGCTATCAATCATATTTTGATCGTGCTTGACCGGATTTATCGTATTCGAACTCTTCTACTATTTTATTTTGAAAACAGAATAAAAAATAAATGAAAATTCTACTGTCATTAATTGTTTTTTCAGTTGAATTTTGTCAGTCACACCAAATACACCCATTACCTAAAACCGTATAAAAAATTAAAAATAGTTTTCAACGTTTAAAAAACATAATACCTACAGTAATATTACTATAGAGTAAATTACAAAATTGTAAGTGCAGTCAATTTTCGGCATTTTTGTAATATACCCAACGCATCGTCTTGGACCAAATGGTATGTTCACATCTAGAAGGTTCTTTTTATAAAAACTACTTTTTTTGTTCACAGTTTAGGGAAAATGGACTGTGCTTTCTGTAACCGTACGATGGAGGGTTGCGCATCCATAAAGTGCAGCCTATGTGCGTCACAATTCCACCTGGAGTGCGTGAGCAGTGAGCATCTGGTGCCGAGCACGAACAGCTGGAGGTGCTGCCGATGCGAGTCCCTCAACTCCGCCGCGACAGCACCCAAGATCGATACAGCCGTCCGTGTGTAAAATGTATCTATGTTGTAACTGGTAAATTGATTGTGAAACCTCCACCATGGCATATTTGGAAATAAATGTATTTTGACTTACAGTGCGCTTTCGTTTGTTTTGGATAGGCACCACAGGATACATAGGTACCTACTTTTAAATCAGATCAGTAATATGATTGACTCTACGAACTAGTTCAATCCTCGTAGGTTTTAAAGTTCAAGTTCTAGTCGTAGGCATGCTCTTGACACACAACCTACACTATTCGACAAAGATATAAAACATGTTTGAATGTCAGAGCTATTACCGATAAAACTCGTGTAATAGGTAGTTTCCGGTAACGTACAGAGATGGCAGAAATATTCATTGCAAAATAAAATAATAGTGCTACTCAGACGCAAAATATTGGTGTCCCTGCTATAAGCGAGACCTTCGATCGTGTTTGTTTTTATTGCAAGTAAATACATGTCCGGCTCAAGTAACCTACTAAAATATATCTCGATACCGCACATAATACAGTTTTTATTACACAGGCCCTTGTAAAAAAGGAGCAGGTATTATATTAAATCCGTCTCACCTTCGTGCATATATTTCCCTCAACTGATTTTCCATACTGGACAACACAAAAATTCCAAACAGTTCCAAACAAATTACAAAAGTCTTCGATATAAAAGTGGCTTGTGCTTTCAAGTCATTGTACTAACGAGATGTGTATGAACGAGTGTATGAATAAACCAAAGTACCACAGCAATTAAAACGGTCGCCAAGCATGCAGCTAATCATGTACGGCTATATGTCTACGGCTATTTATTTTGTCCACGCTGCATGCAATTATATCGACGACCTCGATCGTCAACAATAATACTGGAAACAATGGCTCCTTTGTTATAACAAAAATAACACTTTAGTCAACGCCAATTAATACACCCTTTGAAAAGGCATCTTGATGGGAACTTCGCCCCTTATAGCGCCATGTTTTTGTTTGGAAGGGATAATTATAATTAACCAAAATTACTACGGGGATGTATTTGATATTTAATTATCCATTCCATTTTACTATGCGATACTTAGAGACGTATGAAAACCCATCAGAAACCTATAGGTACCCAGGCTTCAAATAATAAAGTGTAAGAACTTCCAAGGAAAAGACCATAATTTATAATTCATTCGTACTAATATTATATAGGGGGTAATCGCTGGAAATACTGAACCGATTTTGAAAATTATTTCACTAATAGAAAGCTGCACTATCGCTGAGTGATATAGGCATGTTTTATTTTGATTGTAAAAAAACGGGCGGGTGAATCCGCCGTCAATAGCTAGTTTGATATAAACATTAGCTGCAGTGATAGATCGAACCAGTGATAGCATAATGGTTGAACGCCTGCCTTCGTTTCCGTTGAACCTGGCCCGCACATCTGATTTTTTGAAGTTATGTGCGGATTTGAATTATGAATTATGAAGGAAAAACATCGTGAGGAAACCTGTGCATACACCTGAGAGGGCTCCATAAAGTCCTCGATGGTGTGTGTGTAGTTCGCCAATATGCACCAGACCAGTGTGAAGGACTAAAGCCTACCCTTCTCATTCTGAGAAGAGGTGCGTGTCAGATTAATAGGCTGGATTTATTATTATTAATTATAATAATTTCTTGGCAAACATAAAATATTCACAAACCGCAAAGTTTGTCATTGCGAAAGCCCAGACAGAGCCTCTTGCTTTTCAGCCAACCCTCATTAATTCTAAGATTATCCTCATTTGCCTAAGACCGCAGCTTAGTGTGATTACAATATATACTCGTCAAAACAAAATAAGGGCCACCTTATATTTTTGATCCTCTGGGCAAATTATGAGGTTCCTAGGTTTCTAAGTTGTAAAATTCATTGCAATGATTTGTTTTTAATGAAATGGGCTTAAATTTTACACAATCCACAGGAAAGAAAAACAATTTTACAACATTTTCGAGAAAAAGTGCAATTTCAGCAAAAAGTACACTTGGACTAAAAATGCAATTAAAAATGAAATTCCAGGGCGTTTATTCTTCTTCCTTTTTGAATCAATATCTTGGTGTACCCTCCTCTTTTCTGAACATATTCTTGAAGCCTAGAGGGCATTTTCTATCAGATGGCGCATTGTTTCTGGAGAGATTTGTTCCTAGCTCGATTTTAGAACGTTTAAGGGCTGTCTTTCATTGTCCAGTGATCAATCTGTGTCTCATACTCTTTTTTTCAACAGATCCCACATGTGTTCAATTGTGTTCAAGCCCGAACTGTTCGCTGGGCTCGGCAACACTTGTATACAAGCCTCTTCTAGTGTCTCTCTGGTGGCTCTAACAGTATAAGCGCGTGCATTGCCCTGCAACAGCTTGAAACCTGCACCCACTTGCTATGCAAATGGCACCACATAGAGTCTTATGACCTCCTGGATGTATCGTTAAGTTGTTACTGTACCCTGGTTCTGAATTATAGGCTCAGTTCTTCCAGTTTGGCTTATGCCTCCCCACACCATAATATTGGGCCCCCCAAATCGATCACTGTTGTGGATGCAGACTTCTGCAAATTGCTTCCTTTTCATCTCCACACCCTTATGCAACGGTGAACACTAAAAACTTTTACTTTGCTCTCATCTGTAAAAAGCAATGTGCTTCAGTCACTTACGCTACAGTCCAATTGTTGCCTTGCGGATGTTTATTGATTTGCATGATGAATACTGGTCTATGGAATTCACACCACTTGACTCCTGGACAATTGCTGATCTTCATAAAACTGGTTTCTAATTGTTTGGTCACTAAGTCACGTGCCTGTGGTCAGGCACAAGCGGGTTTGCAAAGAGCGGGAAGTGACGGTGCTCTCTCTGCGTGCATGTAAGTCTATGTAGCGGTCTTCCTGAGCAGTGGTTCCTCTGGCTCTGCCTAATTCCTGACTTCTGACAAAATTTTGGATCTCATAAAAGCAATTCCAGGCATTCTGAATCGCTCGCTGCGAAAATCTCGGCTGTAAAACTACAGATCGCTACGAATAGCCTTCTTGGATGAGTGTTATGGTCCTGGTCGTTGTAGTCAAGTCTATTTGAAGTCGAACCTGTGGAATTACGTTCTTAAAATGCCGATGTAGGCACTAACTCGACACACTTAACTGTTCTCAGTACAATACAAATGTTAAATGAGCCTAAAGTTCACGTTAAAAACAGGGTAAAATTAATTGGTTTAATTTTTTTTTATAAAATCTACCCATTTTAACGGTTTTCAAGCGGAATGCTGTTAAAGTGTTCGCAAACACGTAAAATAATACAACGCTGTACAATTTACCACATGGATATAGTTAATGGTCATTATATCACCCATAATGTCGAAATTTGCAAGTGGCCCTTATTTTGTTTTGACGAGTATAATACCTTTCATTTTTTATGTCAAGTAGCATATCAGCTGCATCATTGACTAAATCAAAATATAAAGTTACGTTGTCCATTACATGTATCCTAAATAAATATTAAAGAAAATTAATCCTGTATTTTTTTGCTCGTATGAAAATTTTGTTTGTGTATATACATTAACATGAAAATATAAGGTTAACGTATAAAATAACATGAGTAAAATAAACAAAACGTTGTATAACAGTTGGCCGTCAATGGCATTGCGGAGGAATATGTGCTAATAAGTATACAGCGTGTAGGAGAACCGGTTATGCGCAGAGGCATCTCGACAGAACCGGCTTGCATCTACTGCGACAAGGCTAGGGCTCAACTTAAGGACAGAGTGATTAAATTAAATTATATAGGTACCAGGTACTCATTAAAACATATTAATATTCATAAATACCTAAATAATCCTACTGGTACTCCATCTTATTGATCTATCTAGTAACAGCCTATTGTAAGAATCAGTTCAATTTGCAAGTATTTATTGGGTTTTTCGGTTAGGACGTTCTCAATGGTATCTGTTGGCATTGTATCTAGGTAAACAGCAAGAAGTTTACCTTAAACACAGCATACGAATAAGTACCTACTTCCGTCATGGTTTTGTGGCAGCACGACATAATAATGTGACTATCGGGATTACAGGTAACGGTTAATTTCTGTATCTTATGTAGGTATACTTTTAGTTTGATTACACTTTCTACATTTTGTCTTTGCCCCTAACTCAAAGGCTTACTGGGACATTCCCGGTACTAAAGTCTGGATGCAAAGTTAAGTTCTAACAGATGCACAAGCACAAACAACCAGACACGGAACATCTGCATCCGTAAAACGTAAATCATACAAATCCTTGGTGGGCACACCGCGCTGTGCAATTTGGGTCGTCACAGTTCCGACAATAGGAAAAAACACTGGATATCAGCAGTTTATTATCTCACACAGACTGTAAAAGTCAACTGAGAGGAATAGTACATTTTATATTTATTGGTTAAGGGCAAAAACGTGTTTTTCTTTACCTAGAGTATAGATACAATTATGTAACTTTAATGTGTTTAAACTAGTGAATATTTAGTGTTTCTATGAATATATTTTAAACGTTACTAATTTCATTTGTTACTTTCGACTGTAACTAATTCTGATTAAATTTTATAGAAAATTAGTGTGAAGATAAGGCCGCTTCAAAAACGAACCATTCAAAACAGACGTCTTAATAAACTTACAAACGGCACTTAATCAGATTTTATCACACGTTGTGTTAAACCTTTACAATAATAACGCACAGAAAGATAATCTATACTCAAAAATTGAGGCAACAAACGTAAACATGTGGGCGTAAGCGGCATGCTATAAATGGCTCACATAATTACGTTTTCAATGGACTTAGTCATTTATGGCTAAGTTTGATTTGCCTCACTTTGCGTCCGCGTACTAAGCTTCTATGCGTTATTATTATAAGTGTTAACCAGTCAAAGGTACAATACATAAGTATTAGTACCTACCTAAGATTAGTACTCATTCATAACGTCGTAGCATGATGGGTGACTGTTGCAATTCCGTCAATCATGTTGGTAAACAATAAACTTATTGTAACAACCACTGTGTTTGTTTATTGATCCCAATATTGTCAAAGCGATCAATCGTCTTTGTATCTTAGTTCCGAAAATAACAGACCATAAACTAATTATACTAGAGTATAATAACATATTATGTTTATGTAACAGACAGAGTTGAATGTACCTATATGTGTGTTTATAAATGCAAACTATTTTATATAATATTCAGGTTTATATTGTTGATAGCAACATTAGCATTTTATTAGCATATCTGAAGAATTATATCAAAAATTAAGAATGTAACCTTCACCTCTAAATAATTGAATCCGAAATATAATAAAGAACTCGTACGTTATAATATTATCACTACATGATAACACTAAAATATAGTAATTCGGAAAATACTGTGATTAACAAAGGAGGAAAATATTGTTAAGGGATTTGGAACATTCAATTGGAAACTAAAAGGAAATTGTGAACATAAATAATAATTTAAAGTAGCAATTTCAGAAAGTCTTTTCTGTGACAATGATAATATTTTATATTATCACAATAGGAATTGTTTCGATTTCTTGCTAGCGGTTTCGAATAGGTAACTTGAATATCAGGCAAATCTACAGGATATTGAATTTTTCTGCCTATTCGATTATTCCATAAATTCGAATGCGAGGGGTCCGTACACCCAATAATCATAATTCAGATAAATCGAGCAAATCGAAATGGTGTCAGATATTCCCAAATGTTTAATTTGTATTCATTACTTACTTGGCCGCTTTGACGAAATTGTTGATTTTTAATACAGTATCTTACTTAAGAAAACAACCCAACTTGTTTTAATCCAAGGAAGCAACACATATTTGAAACTTTCTATGCATCATTTCCTTGAATAACTTGATCCATTTTACACATTAATGTAAAAATCCTTGCATGGAGTACATAAATCCGTTTCAAAATGTCAAATTTCCATTCAGTCATGACTCATGTAGGTATACCTACGTGTTATATGTGATAAACAACTTAAATGGAGCATGACACATCCTTCGTTACACGATGTTCGACATTGACCTGGGACAACAAAATAAGTTCCTTTCACTTTTAAAAAAAGGTAAACTGAAGTCCGAATTATATTACAGATAATTAATAACATGATATTAAGCACAATATTAAGTATCAAGAAAATGTTGGTAAACGAGTCCTGGATGCTTTAATTATTCGCCTGTTCTTTGCTCAAGACGTGCCCTATAATTTGTTTGTATTTTTCAATTTAAATAATGAAGTTAGTGAGTTTACTTGCTTAGCTTTGTGATGTTGATCACGTAGATTATTTCCTTTTCAGAGTTAGTCTACACTCTGATGTCAGCTGTGTGACGCATGCGGTTTAAAGGGAGCTTATAAAAATCATAATAGAGTCACTGTGGACAGTGATTCAACTAATAACAGATATTAATATAAGTGTGACCCCGTTGTGACCACATGTCTACAAATATTTATGGTTAGTTACCATCGTTACTACGGTACGGAGTTGCTTTTTGATTTACACTTAGGTACTTAGGTTTAATATCATAGTTATGTATACGCTATAAGCTCATATTCCTGTACTGGTTAATTTTGAAGAGTAAAATGTACTCAACCCGTTACGCATAGTGATGTGATGATTTAATAAAACACGTCTATAATCTTAACTAATAGGTGTTCATTAAAGAAAGAAAAGAAAAAGGATTCATTTAACACAGCACAAAAACGATTTAATTAGCAATTAACTTTTGATAATGAGTAATGGAATACTTATTTGTGTAAGATTTATAATTAGAGTTATTTAAGGGTCTGAGAGAAAAAGGTATTTTACCATTAAAATTATTTATTTCGATCAATTAACCCTGATGTGTTCATATCATCATACCTAATAACTTCTAATAGTTCTTACATTGTTTATGCGCGTTAAAATCAAACATTACTGAAGTTTGATTGCCCAAGTTACACATTAACATCGCACTCTGTAAATAATTTAGTTGACCCCTTATAACGAACTTTTTGTGTTAATTTTATATTTTTGATGGCTTTTGAAGAATTCCGTGCTCTATGAGATGAAATTTAAGGTTGACATTGGAGTCCCCCTTTTAAAGTCACCGATCCGTTTCAACGTCACGGCAGCGTGCTGCCATGGTTTCGCAGTACAATCGTCTGCCGTATACAGTATACATATCGCTCTATATATTAATACGTGAAGAGAAATTTTTGTACCCATTTTTAAGCATATTGCACGCACGGGAGCAGTGTGATTTGGCATAGGTAAAGTTTATATGGAGAAGGAGTGCAGAAAGCTAAAATTACGGTCGAATTTCGACCACTAGGTGACCACTAGTCTGAATAAAACATAAACGTAGTAGTAAAGTAATAATAACTTTATGGAATAAAACGTAGACGTGTGATCAAAATGTAACTTTATATGAGCCGCGGCAATTTGGTGTCTCATAGGGGTAAAATAAATTAAATTAGCTTAGGACCTAGTGTGATAGTACCTACACGGTATCTCGTTTATGATGACAATGATAACGAAAGTTGGCTTTAATTAAAATATTGAATCATATTTGTTACTATATAGAATAGGTAGGTAACATTTAAATTACACTACATTTTCATGACGCTCTTTAACTACAATAATGTTGTCCACAAACTATGGTTTGTTTGAGTAAGTAATTCAAGCCTGTAAGTTGGTAAAAGTCAATTTGGCATTTACATAATAAAGGAACATAAGTAACGATGTATGTAAATATTTTGAGTTACAATGTCAAGTAAACAAGCAACGTTGCAATCTGTTGCAATCCAGGTAAACGATAATTGATTGTCTCACGTTACTGAGATGTCGTTCAAGGGTGACATGCTTGATGAAGCAGAAAGCTGTTACAACGTACAGTTTTTATTTGTAATGATTGTGCAACCAGAAACTGACCGATGACAATCTGAGTAAAGAATCTGTTGACAAACATTAGCAATTCAAATAATTTCCTGCCCAATTACAAAACAGAAATGTTTATAAAAACACCCAATCTGATAGCAGCATCATTATAAATGAATTAGGAATCAAGTCCATGTCTAATGGCATAAATGTTTTAGATTTGATCATCAACCTATAGAATAATATAAAAACAATATAATGATCAATAACAACTGTACGATTTAGTAGAATTTTATTATTTTTAAGAATTCAGATTTTACACACGGCTCGCCTCGAGGACAGATCTGCTGCATCCAGAAACGCAATCTTGTTGTAACAAAAGCGGTATAATTTGTACTTTATACGTATATAAGAATCGTGAAGACTACGCGGCTACGGTGAAGACATTGTACTAGATTTGCAGAAAACAGTTATCTGGCTGTGAGTGACGTTGAACGCTCCGATCTTTTGTGATTACCTCACGGCACCTTATCAGATAACATCCTGCCGGATTCATCTCACTACCGTGTTTATACTGACACTTATTTATATGAATTTACACGCTATAACAATAATGCATTAGATAATAATAAAATAAGATACCGTTATAGGTACGCAACGTACCTATTCGTATATGTAATGTCTACTTCAAATTAATTTTGTATTTATGACTGTAAACAGTAAACAGGAATGTTTAATATTTTGCAATGATGTAACGTTGTTTGTTTAATAGTATAGTATATATATCTAACACACATGGCTTCCGCAAGCAATTACATTGTTAAAGTAATTAATAGGTCTAAATTAATTAATTGCATATTTTATAGTAGGTAACACAATTGTTTCGTTTTTTTTCAGTAGGTTCTCTCTCGTAAACAAACGATCCTTACTATAAGTGATGCTGATTTTTGTTTACCTTCGTCCTTTGCATTTCCTTTTCAGTTTGAGGTTAGGACACTTTTTGAACACAGAGAACGAAACACCATCTAAAAAACCCATGGTTGTTCATACCATCACATATTTATCACAAGACTGGAGGTATAGTACAATTTTATCACAGATGTTGTAGTGCACGACTCACGAGTGAGGCGGCATGCGCCGTGACTAAGCGATTAGCGCGACCACGGAGACTGTAGGCCTGCCGGCCGGCATGCGGCACCAGAGCGGGGCTCGCGCCACCGACAGCTGAGCTCGCTCCGCACTCCTCGTCCCTTGCGCGATGCACTTCACTGAACGTACCGCGCTGACTGCTGCATTTTTTCGTGACGAGCTTGGAAGATCCGTCTAGTGATTGTTTAAATAGTCATCGCGTCGTATTTATTAACCGGTCATCCCACCGCTGAGACATGTGTGATCACGATGCGGCGCGCGCGCACACCTACGACTATACTGTGCCGCTCGACAGTTGGCATTTTAAACGGTCGTTTTTTAAACATTATTGAGATCTTCTGATGTCATTATAAGTAAGCAGTGTCATCTAGACGTCAGAAACTATATTCTTATTAAATTAGTTCGCTAGAATAATTTGAAGTAGTAACACGATATTCTAGTATCTATGATAACTGAAATGTTGTTAATGAGTAGCTACGTGGATGACTTTCAACCGCGTTTAATCCGACTACATAATATGTGTGACCACTTGAGTATATATGTACACTCAATAATAATGCTGTTAGTATTAATATTAGGTAGGTACACACAAAACTTCTTAGTGGTTTTCCATTTTATAATACTAGGTACGTTGTTGGGTAAGTGTAATTCCTATTAGGATTACACATCGTGTGACGAATAATATTTATAGATTCTGCTTCATAAATAAATAAACACAGACTCAGTCTAGCCCGTGACCAAATAGTCAAAACTGTCTATTAATATTAATCTTTTTAATTTTTAATCGTGTTTTTATTTTATTTAATTTACCCCGTGTTTATTTAATTAAATTTCAAAATCATCAACAACTTATGGGAGAAGTATATGGTGTATAGTTTAATGCCGCTCTACCTCTTTTACTTACGAGTGACCTTGAATGTAAGAATATCGATAAAATAAAGTTTGTAGTCGATATCAAGAGCTATAATCAATAAATTAGACATCTGTGTAATAAGTAACTATCATAACAGGTTAGGTTGGTTTACCACATCATTTGTATTTTATGAGAGGATTTTAACAGGTCGAACCAAATCAATTTAATATTTCATCATTTTTTGTTTGATACTTTAGTGTTTCTACACGCTATACCTCTATTCTATGTTCTGTGGCTATAACTATCTGAATAGTTATAGCGTGTTCCTTTAATTATTATAAGGTTGTGTTGTGCCCCAAATTTTCTTGTTCTTATTGTGATATTGACAACCTGTTATGCAACATTACTGAGATTCATTAGATACGTACAGTCACGAGCACAAATATGTAGGTATACATGTAGCGACATTGAAAGGTGAATTTTAGAACAACTAGTGATTCAAACATTGTTTATATCATATCTGAAACATATATAATATATATATATATAATTACTTATAATTGAGAATATTATAATATTAATGCTTGGGTTATCTATTTATTATTACATGAAGAGAAAACTTTGTGGGGTACAAAGTTTTCTCTTCACGGACCACTAGTGTTTAAAAACTATTTTTTTTTAATGTTACTTGTTTAGGTACGTATTTTTGATGTAAAAAATATCTACCTAGTAAATACAATGATCTAAGCTTCAATTTACAAAATCTATTTTATTTTATTTCAAAAGATAAGTGAGATTAGTGTAGATACCTAGTGCCCGCATGCTCATATTAAGTATCTACCCATTATATATAATTAAAAAGGGGTACAAAGCTTTCCCTTCATGTGATAATATACAGATAATTAAATTAACTTTTATCAAGTAACATAAACATAATATATATACCCTTTGAGCTCCAGTTCTGAGAAATCTATTATGTTCGCAATCCAATCGGACCTTAATCGATCGAAAAGGCACGTTAACCGTGTTCTCTCAATAATAAGTGAATTGTATTTTTTTGAGAAATAAAGTCTCAAACCATAAACTAACTTCTTCCTAACAAGAATCATGACTGCCAATATGAATTATTCTTATAATATTGTATTAGATACTTATTATCTGTGCTTGCGGCTAGTACCTACTTAGAGTCTTTAGTCTATATTCTAAGGGCTAGTAACTACATTACAAGAAGTCGGTAAAAGTACCATATATGCTCAGGTCAGGATACAGTATGCTTCTGAGTTCTGTACCTTAATCCAATCCTTTCAAACGCTACGACGTTATTGAAAAACTTATTAATATCTTAACGATCTTAATATTCAACTACACATCCCTTTCGCAATCTAATATTATATATCATTACAAATGTCTTTAGCCGTATCTAGTTCATTTCATAATTTTCCTGCCCTTATCCCATATTATTTGGGGTTAGCGCTATATGTCTTTTTCTTCCATTCGCCTCTATCAAACGTCATTTCCGGATTCATTTTCTTCACACAGTCGACCATTTCATGAAATGGTGAACGATATGAACAGCTAAACCCACGGTTACTTCAAGATATGTTCAAACATTAGTGACAACAACATCATGAAGTGATCAATTCTAAGATCTGACCACGAAATCCGTATCACGATAACCGGTTACTTTGCAGCTTTTCTGCAACTGGTGCCACTTTCATAATTCCTCTAATTTATTCATTCCTGATTCTGTCCAATCTTATTACGCCACACATCCCTTTCAACATTCGCATCTCCGCTGCATGCAATCGCCTTTCATCCTTCCTTTTCGTGCCCCAACATTACAATCTATACAAAGCCGTATATAGTTATACTAATATTATAAAGAGGTAAAAGTTCGTTTGTATGTAGGGGGTAGTCTCTAGAACTCCTGAACCGATTCTTAATGTTTTTACTTTACCTTTCTTCTTCACTAATAGAAAGCTAGACTATCCCTGAGTGATATAGGCTATATTAAATGTTATTTTGATAAAAATAAAATGCGTTGATGAAACCGCGGGCAACGGCTAGTTTGAGATAAATTACAAGTCTAGTTAACACGACTGGCTTTATTTGCTTTGTGAGGTAACTTTTTGGAACTTAACCGTGTGCTCGACCCTTTCTTTGCTTTCCCTAATCCTAACCATGCTAGGCTCAATTAGGAACCGATTCTCTGTTGACTTTATGTTAAGATTAACTTCTTCCGAAACTAATAAGTGCGGGTGTAAAAGAATATTATACAGATAGTACATTTTGAGATTTACGATTTTTTAAAATAAATATATCTGAAAGTAACTTTACATTACTATAAATGTCTGTCATAATAAAATTAAACTAAACATATACATTACATATACAATTATACATACATATAAAAATTAATTAAATGGCCTGAATACGCTTGTTCATGAATTTACACAATAAAGATAATTATTTAATTCGTTACATTGCCCCTTTGGTAGATCGGCTCATAAAATATTAAATAGTCGAAATGTCGCATCACATTGACTTGCAGATTCGCCTGTTGAACCGTCCATATTCTGACATGGCGCCTGAAGATTGCAATTTCACTTCGCGTCGCTCTTTCATCAAATCTGAAACTGTGATCTGAAAGCTTGCTTTGATATGCAGCAGGTCTTAAAAATCGACCATTCCGACAGTTTTCACATCTATTCGTTGCATCGGAAACGGATGCACCATTCATTTTTGTATGGAACTGTACGAAAAAAATTCTATGCGCAAGTAACTACAGCGCACAGAGTTAGGTGATAATATAAATGGAACTATGAAGTAGTACCTTTATTAATATGAGTATATTCGTTAGTATATATGTATTTATGTGTTTTAATTATAATTATTATCTAAAAAGTTCGTCATAATTTTGCATGGTAGATATAGTTATTTTACTAAATATGATTGGTGCCTAGCCTTTATCAACTAAAAAGATATCATTATATTAATAAAAAAAAAACCTTTTTTTATTCGTCAATTTAATTTAATTCTACATAACAATAAACGTATTTTCATAAACCGCTTAGGTACCATCTATAAATATTACTTAAAATTGACTTTTGCTGTATCTTTTATTCGTTAGAATTATTATTTTATAACTTGTTTGAACTCTTTTTTAGAAATATAAATTCAAATGAGTGGAAAAATATTATTTATTTTAAAATAATTTAAGCACCTTAGGTTTCTTTTCAATCAGGTTTTTCTATACACACTGGATCATAATAAGAATAATAGTCAGTGTACATTACAAATACAGATGTCTAATATTTTTTGCAGTCAATAATTTTCAACCGAAAATATGCTACAATTATAAGATTTTGACCCTTTATGATTAGGGCTATGTATTTACGTACCTAATGTTCAATTCCATCATACAGATTTCTTATTACATTTCGAGTTGTGTTTAATTCAGATGCAGTGAGCGACCAGCCGTTGATACGATCCTAATTAGTCTACTATAAGTAATTATAACTCATCCTTGTGGTTTTACTACTACTATATATATATACTATATATATATATACTATAGCTACTGTTACTAAAGCAAATCTTAGTGATAAATCACAGCTTAAAAGCATAATAAGTCGTTGTCTTATCTAATCGGAACTTCGTATGAATTAATCACCCGCAAAGTAGGTATTTAACAAGATTAACGAGTCGACCTCGAAACTTTTATTTCTGGTTTTAAAAGACAGTGCAATGACCAGTCAGTTTAAACGTTCGTGCATATTTCTAGTATCATTTTCCTATACATACAATTTTATGCAAATCGTTACATAAAAGTTGAAATTGTCACTTTGAATATTTAGGAAGCTTTTGGGCAGATAACTCGAAACTATGAATAATATTGAACTTGGTCATTATGAAATGTGTGTGGCATAAAATACGAGAATTATTTTAATATTATTTACCTTAGTAGTACTTTCTCAGTACCTACTTATTTAATTTTTATCGTATTTATTTTGAGGGTTACCAAATTTACACACAGAGAAAAAAATAACCTCTCATATTTTCATAATCATTGTTCATCGTGGGCAATAAGCTGCCCTGTTTCCCAGGAAACCTGGTAAAGATACATTTTCACAAAGCATTTCGTGCGAAAATAGGCAAGTATATCGTGAATGCTCGCTTATTAAATTCCTTGTGTTGTTACACTTGTTACTGTGCTTATCTTGCCTGATTTTGATAGGTACCTGGTTTTGTTTGGAAAATACCAGCATGACGTATTGTGGTGACTCGTTTTTTATTGTAGGTGTAGCCAAAGGTAAAGTCACGAGCCAAACGAAATTGTTGAGTTGCTGAACTACCAACAAATTTAATAGATTTTTTTTTTGATTAATTTTGGTTGAAAGTTCTTTAAAAGTGCAGTTTTTAGTCAATACAGGTTGGACAAATCGACAAAGTGGCACTGTTTCATGGTGCCTGATCCACCTTTGCGAGCGTTAAATATTATAAATACTAACATATAAACTGAAACCCAAAAGAATATTCCATTTTTCAACTGCAATAATTGTTCATACAAATGTAATGTTTTATACCAAGAAATTTTAATCCTGAAAGTGAATAGTGTCTACAGAGTTTATAATTTATAAAAACTTATAGTAACCGCAAATACCAAGTTATCAAAACCTTTTGTTTCTAATTAAGTAAATTCACAATCTGTTCAAGTATTTAATTGGGTGGCCTAGGTTATATCTCAAAAAACTTTTCGTACCTACAACCTTCATCTCAGATGGACCATTTGTCTTACCTGTAACAACAATGGATACCGTTAATAAAACTGAAGTTACGGAAAACTGAAATGAAAAGCCCTCAAAATAAATAAAATTGGCGCAGTGGTTTGCACGATTTTTACCTGCACTGCGGATCGCAAGTTTGATTACCGCAGTATTTGTATGGCTTAGAGATAGTCTAACCACTCATTGTAGCGAGTACTAGGAGCCTTTTATTCAGCAGTGGATGTTTACGGGCTTGGCACCTACAAAGATGAGGACTGTATTTCTTTCGGATCTAGGTGTAAATGTAACTAACAATAGAACTACTCTTAATTTATACAGAATTACTTTAATCATCTATAATTTAGATAGATGATCAAGATTAGTAAACAACTTGAAGGCAAAAAATAAAACCAACTTTCTGTCTACTACATTGGAATAAATATTACATTCTTTGTAACAGTTTATCGTTCAACGAAGTTAATCAAAGCTAAAAGTACAGTGAATCATTCCTACAACAAATTAGGCTAAGCACTACCTAGACTACCTACCTTCTGGCATTTCTGCCGGTACAGAACTACGGTAACGATGAATGTACATTGAATCGGATACCTTCCAGTACCTACCACACTACCTTACAACCCAGAACTAAAAGTTGAGGTATATAGTAGAAAAAAATTATGATTGCAGATTTGCTATTGTGAACAGAATAGAACTATAGAATAGATCTTTATTTCATGTAAACTAGATACAGACACTTAATATGAAATGTCGAGACTAGGTGCACGGTTCTAAATAGTAGATCCTATTTCAATGCGAATACAAATAAGACTAGGATAGTAATGATTTGCCTCTGAATAAGATTGCCATGGCAGTTACAAGCTCGCCAAGCATCGCCAAGTGGCAGACTGTGTTGAGGTACCTACGAATAATGTGACAAAATATTATAACGCTTTTCTTAAGTTTTTCCAGAAGCATTTATTTCTTTCATTATTACTCGATATAAGTATCGATATTTTTATAGTAATAATAATTTCTTGGTTTAGTGGTCGCAAACGCGGCTGCTGAGCTTCAAGCTGCTTGTTGTCACTGAGAATACAGGGGCGTCACCATTCTCACAATATTATGGTAATAACTGCTGCAGCACCATGTAAGGTCTCTATAGTTTTAAGTGTTACGCGAGGAAACATAGCCTTTAAAACAGAGCCGTTTTAATTGGTGTACGGAACCAGAAAGTTGCAGGTTCGATTCATGCTCGCGATCGATTTTTCTTTCCATAAAAATTGTTGACTTTAGAGTTCGCATCTCATGCGTTAATGTGTCATCCGATATTGTTCTCAGAACTTAATTTATTCTCAACTCAAAGTGTTAAGGAAAAGATATACCTAGTATGTATATTTCTAGAACTGAAAAATCTACTCTTGAGCGTTGGTTCCTAATTTTGTTAAGACGACAAAGGAATTATTTTCTGGGTAAAAAAATGTAAGGTACAGCTCCGTGTCTCAATTAATTAATTTAGTCGGATTAATTAGACGCTTTAAGTGTATTTTATGAGGTGGGAGGGAGGTGTTTATTGAGGCAGGCGCAGATGGCCGGACCAAATGGTTCGTTGGTTGAGCACTGCTGAAATGACGGCGCGTCGTTACTTTGATTAATAAGCAAGAGTAATGTTTCCGAATAAAATGCGTTCACGACAAATTAATGTTGGTTCATAACTTAGTGTATGTTGTCAGACTGAACTACGTTCAACTTTGACGGTGTTATTCTAAGAAGGCAAAATTTTAAGTATCTTACATGATATATTATATATTTATTATATGCTTTATTTCTATCCCATACTTAGGTAACATTTTAATGTCACGTAAATTAGATATACACTATCAGTATAATTATGGTATTCGAATATAAGTTAATACACATATAATAAAGAGCTACAAAATCAAAAACGTATCATGTTGCAGACGCCTTGAAGATCCTGATCATAGCCTAAGTCATCTAAATCAATAAGTAGATAGGTATATATGACCATAAAAGCAATAAGGTATCACATTTAATAAAAATCATTTGGTCAAATTTTAACAATCAAATATAAAACCTTTAGTTGGTATATAAAAAAGTATATAGATTGGACACAATCAGGAATTAATTAGAGGAAGCTGCAAAGTAACCGGTTGTCGAAAACCCTAAGAAGCAGACCAAAGAAAAAATGGATGGACTGTGTGAAAATGACATGAGTCATGAGTGTGAAGGAGGTGAATCCGGAAATTACGTCTGATAGAAATGAATGGAAGAAAAGACATATTACGCCAACCCCAAATAAAATGGGATAAGGGCAGGAGAATGATGAGTTGGTATAGGAAACAGTCTTTGTCACCTCATGTCATGTCTGGTTTTAGAAAAGGGCTGTTATGGTTCCAAGATAAATATATAATTTTTCAACGTTATACCATCTTTTTTTATATTTTACCGGTCAAACCCGATTTAAGGTTTACGAGTTTGTCTGAATATACATCGTGTATCAGAAATGCGTGCTCATATTTGGGTGTGGATTAGCCCATCAAACTGAACAACTGTCTGTATGGGATCAACATCGCACTCGCGAAAAAATAATCAGCTGTCCCATACGTTTGGGTCGAGTAGGTATTTGAAGTTTTGTTGTAGAATCTCTCAATGACCTGGGCTCATCTTATTGAGCATACATCTTGAATTAGATAGGTAATAAATGGTGGGTGCATGCCCATGGAAACACAATTTCTAAAGTAATAAATTTTAAGGTTTAAAAAAAAAACTTTAGAAACCGCTTTTGTCATCCAAACTAAACGTGTATGCAAAATTTCAGCTCAATCGGGACCGAAAGTGGGTCAAATTTAACTTCCAAGATTTTTTTACATAGTTCGTTAGTTACAGGTGAAGCTAATAAAAGTGTTTTAAAAATACAAGATCACCTTGGTCTAAAAATAAGTCGTAATTTTCATAGCAATAAGGAAGATGTCAAAGGTTTTTCTCATGGCATCATATGTCACGTTACGTTTTTTATGCTTTTAATACACTTTACCGTCCCAGCGTAAGCACAGGCGTAAGTGTATTAAATGCACAAGTGAATGTTGATTATGATCGATTTATATACCGTGACTTATAAGTCGTCTTATAAACGGCGGGTGCGCCCTGTGTATCATGTACACAATCGATATTTATGGAAAGATAATCTGTCTAAGTGATTTTTTTACGTAGCTTTCTTAACGAATCGCAATAATTTTTCGTTCCGCCCAATAGGTACTGACTCAAATTCAAATTAACTAAATTTTTATTATAAATATTAATTTTGTTCTAGGTACAGATACGCACACTTCGCCTGTAATACCTGTATAAAAACGCTGTAATACTAGCAAAGGTAAATGAACCTAATTCAATTAGATAATAATAGGATCTTTTCTGTAATACAGTAAAACGAGAGGAAAACTTGCTCCTTTATCCTCGATGATAAAATTTCTGCATAGTGCTTTATAAAAACGTTGTAATACTAGCATCAGCTCCAGCATACAATTTAATCCAAAGAGACTGAAAACATGATTAAACTTTATTTAACTATAAATTAACTAAACTAGCTCTTATGCCATCTCTATTCATTTTCATACTAATGACAATCACAGGTATAATTTAATCCGTGTTAAAATATTTCAAGCTTTTATGAATAAGGGGCATACAGTAACAAATCTCCCAACCAGAGCGAGACGAAAAATTTGGATAACAGATAATGGTGCACCATTGTCTGCTACCTAAATTTTTCGCTTCGCTGCACTGAAGCAAACATTATTATCCTTTTGCATTTACTCCTTTCGTATAAGAAAACTTCCTCCTTATCCACTCGCGATATATTCATTATGGTGTTGTATAAATATTGTATATTTCGTTGGGCTCGGTCCGTTTATCTCTATCAGATGTCATAAAATATATTTAAATAGATGATATTCTGACATTTCCTTTGAGGCATATAATCATATAATTTATGAATGTAAACCACACAGGGACTCCAGTAGGTTTGAAGCTTTATTCCTGAAAGTAATTTTAATAAAGTACTTAATAGATCTCTCTACCCGTGCAGTGGAGGTGCAGTAAGAAACAACTAAGGAATTATGTCCAGAGAATTCGCAGATGCATCTTCCATTACACTAATAACAAAATGTAGAGGTATGGTTACACCAAATGAATATAGAACAAGAATATGGAATAAAGCAAATATTATTTTTGGGTTGTAAAGAACTTTGTTAACCAAACTGGAGAGATGATTTACTGTGTGTATAGCCTATATCCACGAACTTTCTTACATTAAACCATCTAACGAACACGTCCGAACCTCAAACGGTACTCGGCCGAATGAACATAGGTCATGGGGTCTTGCGTCTAGACATTCGTTGCTTGCATCTGGAGCTCAAACTTACATAACTTACAGTCAGTTACAGTCTTTGACAAAAATGAGGGAACTTGCGGCTATTCAATAAAGCACGTACGAGTAAAACGAGTGGGCACACGCTTGCTATTATACGTTCACACAATGGTGTCGTTAGAGGAGAGGCGCGTGGCGCGACATGCCTCCAGCCGGATACCGCAAGCCAACGTACCCTGCAGCAATACACTGCAAGCCACACACTACCACCATCTGTTGCTGCCAATATTAATATAATTCAACTTTAGTGCCCTTAAATACATATGTGAAATTTTATGAATTTTATTTTATTTTTTTATTTTTTTTATATGAACATTACCTAATTATTTATTTATTTAAAATGCTTCATGTACAATGTACAATGGCGGTCTTAATGCCGTAGGCATTCTCTACCAGACAACCTATTTATTATTATTACTATCTATTCTAATTATGTATTTATGGTATTTCTCTTTTAATTATGAACGCTCTTTTTGTGGGTAGTACCAAGGTTCAAATTAAGCATGTAACTTGTTCAATAATTTGCTATTGAATATCAATGTTTAAATCACTAATCTCGAAAATTTGTCAATAAAAATCACACAAAAGTACGATGTCGTCTTCAGCTATAAACCTGATAAAAGTTTATGAATATACCTACGTCATGCTCTGTCAAATATGGTTGAAGGACCGCCTAGATACGCGCTAGTGGGACCTGAGATTACAATCTATAAAACAGCGTTTCTCCAATAAACCCATTTATTAACATGTGAGTGAACTATAAAATAGTGTTTGTTAGAAGTCGTTACTGACAGACGTGGGCAAGTGCGTAAACGTGAATATTAATTAAAGTGAAGTAAAACAGGCGTAGTATTGGAGCGGGCAGATATATAATTATGCACAGACGACACCGAGTGGGAGTCACTTGATATTTCGGCATTGGAGTGGGTCGAACGGCTCAATAGTGTACAACGAGCGTACTCGATTGGTAGTACAATTTAATATTCCATCACTATAGAGGTCGCTCCGCAACCAACGTGATTCGCTTTGATTGAAGATCACTTTGCCTTCAATAGACTAATGAAATATTTAATACGACGACACCGTACTGTAACAATTCTAGATTCTTACTGTTACGCCTTGTTCTGTCGTACTTTCTCAATAAGCTACTGTAATAATTTTCCGTATTTCGTGTTTTCATTTATCTCGAAACTCTGTACTATAATTACCTGTGTAGTGGCTATAGACACTAAATGCCCTAGCAGGGTTCATGTTTGAAACTTGGTCTACCTATGTATCATCTTGTTTACAAAGTGGATGCAATAAATAAATACGTTTTCTTGATGTACCTGTAGGTACTGAAACCAATACTTACATGATGTGCGCGAGTAATGAAAAGCCGCATGGGATTTTCATTAAACGTGATCAAACTATGTACTTAGTGATTAATCAGTGGCAGTAATAGCTTTGTTAACTATTTACGTAAATTGCCGCGGAGGGGCCTTTGATAATTTCTGTACTCATTATAGAGTCAGTTGGCAGGTTGATGTATTAAATTCGAATGCTCTGCGGGTGGTGAACTTAATTGATTCGGTAAATTGACCAATCCATTTTCATTTCGTGTATATTAAATAATTTATTCAACCAAATAAAGTTCTCAGATTGCAGCAGAGTTGCCCTTTTCTGATTTTCTAATTTGGAAGGTTGGTAGAAGGTAAAAACGATTTTTTTATGGATTTACTGTTGGCTGTTCATTTAACACAAAATTTGTGTTAAAAACATATATAAAGTTGGTAATCATAATACGCCTCCGTATATATAACTTTATATTGTTCTGTTATTTGGTATAATTTTTTCACCTTTTGTTAGATAGCTTCGCAATGATCTGTTTATAAAACGCCAAATTAAATGTCTTTAACAATATCGTAACCTATTTATGTAGTAAATATAGTATTGTGTGTAGGATCCACGTCATGCCCGTCCCGTATGTACCTGTTGCCGGGACGCGGTCGATGCGGACGGCATGGCAGTCGGCGGCCGATCGCACACGTGTCTAGAATGCTAATTGGCTTTTTGCCGGATGTCGCTCTTTGTTCACATCGCACATCATCTGCATCATATGATGTCTGATTGATCTAACAATGTAATAAAGTTTATATCTTTTGCATGTGAGCAAGATACATACAGGTCAAGATCATTGAAAAACAAGTTACTCCTGTAAATAAGTAGCAACAATGTAACAAGGGAACTCAATTTTCCCATAATTGATCCTCCTAATATATCTAATTTCAACAGGTACAAGTCGGGGTTAAGTGGGCTGTTCATTGATTGACCTCAATCTTCCAACAATAAGACCGTATGACGGGACGAGGTTCCGGTCAGCGCTACGTTCTAAATAGACTAATTTATATTGGGAAAATAATCTGTTGGCCGCTGTCAATATACCGTGGGTACTACTGCTACCTGTTGCAATTGGATAATAGCTATTGCTTGAAGCAAAGTTAAGAACTTCTTACGACGAAAAGGTTTTATGGCGAAATAAAATAAAATCCAATTACAGATAGAGCGCCATTGATTGAGTGCCTGTAAAGACGACTACTTATTCATAACATTTAACTATCTTTACGACGGTTTTATGAAACGGGGACTTGTATAATGATAATAAGTATACAAAACCATGAACAGACCTGATAACTCTGTAGGCAATTTTAGATTTTCTTTTAAATCTTATGGCGTGTCGTCTTCGAGCCAGGGCGGAGGCGCCCGCGAGCAGCGCGCCTTGAGTTTCGCTGTCGCTGCCGGCTTCCTCACCACTAGAATACGCGTGGAATTGGTGGGAGGCGAGCGCGGGCATATGCTTCGAGCTGCCTGCGGAGCTCCCGCCCCTGCCCCAGGACAGCATGGAACTCCGCAGGGCCCTGAGAGTCTCCGTTGTACAGCCCCTCTCACTGCCCCGCTACCATACAACAACATATCGGCGCACCGACAGACCAACACTCGCCACCGCACACACCAAGCACAATCACTGTACACCATCAAATTCACAGATAACTCGCTCTACATGCTACAGTAGAGATATAGTGACGTCACTGGGTTTTATGAACTCTGTTACCTCAAACAGGTAGGCAAGCACGTGGTTCAGATTATGCAAAGAATGTGAGTAGAATGAGCGGCGTGCGCGCGCAGGGTCCTCGCGGCATCATTATCACTGAACAAACACCGGTATCTGCTGCGCATACATTAACGGTGATCACACATAAATGCGGGTGTGGTACGGAGATATCTTTTGCTCTATCTATAACTAATCAAACAAGGAATGCCTTTTATACACAGTCATTTATCTAAATCGCGCACCATGTCATGGATGAGCAAGTTAATAAGCAACTAATGATAGAGTCACGTGAACTCGAGGCATATTTACAATTTGGAATTAGTAATTTAAAACTTTTTCCATTACACTCACTAATTAAACAATTAAACCGCGGCACTTTACAGACCGTGTACTATAATAACAAAATACATACTAGCCATGAGTCATATTATAGTGACGAGGTTTTTGGCCTTCACAATGAGAATATTTTATTGAAATAATGACATAATAACACAACAGTTACTCGTCTCTGTTATTATGAAGATTATTATTGATAATTCAGATGTTGAATTCATTTGTGACTAGAAATACTTTAAAAGATCTGACCACTGCTTTACATTCTTCGTTTCATAAAGTTCAATTTTAAGAACAGGTTTTAAAGTAGTCTTAAACCATAAAACCGGAGAAGTCAATCGCCACTCTCTACGTCACTTCACATATTTTAACACGTGATCGTTCGCATTTTTCACCACACAATTATTGTCACGGCCAACAGGAAGGCAAAACATTCGGCGTTCGCTGTTGATGAGGTTAAACGTGTTCCGTACGGGAAACATACGCGTAAACTAAGGAGTGTGTGAGTCTGAGTATGCGCGGGCGCCGCCGCGCCGGCCGCGTGCCGCCGAGTCTCGAGCGCGCCACCATTCGCGACATTCGCGCTGAAATAGAAATGCTTCCAGAGCCACGCCTGCACCAAACCCGCAATCGCCGATTTGTCACCTTGAAGAATGTTGACCTATGCATGTTGTCGCATACAGTCAATACAATTTGCATTTTATAACAAAATACATTTCAAAAGATTAAAGCTGTAACTCGTGAAATTTTATATTTTTGTCGGAGAGAGATGTTGGGACGGCAACTTGGAAGAGGCCTATATCTAGCAGTGGGCTTATATATTTTACAATATTTATAATTAAAATAATATCTTCTCGTTAAGGACCACCAATCGACGTTAAGCAAACATAAAGACAGAAGCTTTCCATAAATTGCTCACTATCTAATTGAAAATACTTAGGTACATGAATTATAAATATACAATAATTATTAAATCTATACCCCGTACTAGATCTCAACATAACCGTGCGAGTAAACTTGATTTATTAAAAAAACATTGTAGCCTCTTTTTTTTAACCTAATTATGGGATTTCAAGTTGGGCAGTTAGTTACCAGTTTACGACCATAAATATTTCTTCCAAGAAGTGCAATTTTTATTATAATAATTAATGTTGTCTCCAAAATGTGTTGTTCAAGAAAAGAGCTATTATAAAGCCACACTTTTTTCGAGACGTAAAGATCATAAAACGTTAAAGGTTAAAGGAAACTACGACTTCAACCTGGCCAAATTGGCTTAATATTAGAGCTTATGTAGTGGGAAGGCAGCTTTATTAGGGCTGATAATCAAAACATACTCACTTCGATACACAATTATGTCATTGCATCCCGAGTATGACCTATTTATACTTTATTTCATGTAAAATTAAACAAATAAGGCCCTTTTTAGCAAGGAAA
The DNA here is from genome assembly GCA_932294325.1 of Allophyes oxyacanthae. Classification (NCBI taxonomy): domain Eukaryota; kingdom Metazoa; phylum Arthropoda; class Insecta; order Lepidoptera; family Noctuidae; genus Allophyes; species Allophyes oxyacanthae. Next base: position 10,152,037 of record OW028615.1, read on the forward strand.
TCAATAGAAATGAACATCGTGTTTGCTTCCAGCAGGAATCCAACAACTATGTTGTATTATAGGTACTATACCAGGACCTATAATGCTATTATGAAGCTTAACCGTCAATCAAGATGAGCTAAAACTCTACTTGAAGAAATGGTTGAAAAGATATTCGTGCTTTGCTAGGCTACTTTTGGCTATTATTATAGTGAAACGTGTTTATTTACATAATACTTACAGATCTCATAAAATAAATCAATCCAAGGATTTATTTTATGAGATCTGTCAATAAACCTGGATGGATACAAGATCGATTTTTGGGTATTCGATATTGTATCGATATTGGTTTGTGATTTGATATCATAATACCTCTTCATCTTGGCATGAGTACTTATTCGTAATTTAAAACTACGTAACAAGTAAGTAGCTACAGGAAGGCTTACAAAATTAAACTAAACTACCAAACCAGAATTTGAAAGAAGCAAACAAGGGTATGAAAAGATCATGGCGGATGGCCTTCTGTAGTTCCTCCATTTCCCCATGGAAAAAGACATGATATGTGTTTAAGTGTAAATCCGAAATATTGATATTGGACTTGAATATTGATGAATCATTATTTAAACATAATTTGTTCTGTACAATTGCGGACTATATCCTGTTTGTTTTACGTACAACCACAGCTACCGTTTAGATTATCTATATACCCCTAAGTTAATATCCCAGTGGTTGTGTACGTTCTAATATGTATGTTGCTCTTAAAACGTCACTTTCAAACATCTTCCGGCTGTACACACAACCGTGATTAATTGTATAAACTAGTTAGGGTGATCGATCGCTCGTTTGGGGAATTTAACGGATCACTTGGTTATTGGGGAAGTAAAGATGGAATCTAATGTTGCCGTGACGTTGCGTTCCAAATTGAAACTAATGTCTATTTTTTTCGTGATGTTTATCTGCTATCTATATGTTCGAATCAAATATTCTTCATGTTTAGTTTGTAGCTTCGTACCTAGAGACGCTTGCGAGTAAAATATCAAACGCAATATAATCACGTACTTAAAATAACGATACAGAAATATAGTAGCTTTCATATTAATTAAAAAGCTGATTTAATTAATGCAAATCAAGTAAACAAACCTTTTCTCTCTGTGATATAAGCATGTCTACACGTGTCTTCTAAATCTCCGGAAAAATATAGACAAATACTCAAATATCTAATTAAAGAACAGCTTAATAATTTATTAAATAATTAAACTGTTCTTTAATAAAAAAATCAAATCACGAGCTGATCTTTTTGTAAATCTTCTGAATAGAGAATCTTAGATAGTACCTACATAGAAGGATATGAGAACTTGAGAAGTTAATATCGTACCTAGTTACCTACATAAATTAAATTTTACGTACATTATTTACATAAGTACCTATCTGCCATTTTAATTCTGGAGAATTAATAGATACAGAGTCATACTTACTAAACAACTGTCATATTAATAATTTATATGGCGAGATCTATCTTTTTATGTGATATTTGTATATTTCAAACAAAATGCCGAGAAGTAAGAAAAGTCAAGACTAAATAGGTTAAACAAAACATAAATTGCTTTCAGAAATAGATTGTTTAAATAAGGGATTAGTAGGCACAAGAGTTCCAAGAGAGAATATTAAATAAGACAGTGGGCGACAGGTTAATTGTTGGCCTGCTCCCACAAACAGAATGACATTACATTAAACTAACTACATTCCTGCACTATTAGCCTATTTTTTAAACGTCATTTTCATGATAGCATGGACCGCCATTAACACGTAACAGCACTACAGAACCTTTTATTTCATCACATTATCTCTGATGTTATAGAACTTCGAGAAAATATGTACCTACCTTTACATTTGTATAAACATACTAGTATTATTTATAAAAGATTCAACTTAATCGTGGAGGCTGAGCTGAATGATTTTAGGAAAGGGGTCAGTTAAAAATTCCGTAGAAAGAAAAACTTTTCCTGACGTTAACGAAGCAAAAGCGCAATCTGCGCCGTTTGGAATAATTAATCGAAAATTTAAGTGAAATACATAAACCGAGAGCAGCATCCTGGAATATAAAACTAAAACATTCGTTTTAACAAAACTGAAGTTATTCACGTGGAGAAATACGTTACCTAAGTTGAGAAACACGTGATGAAATAAAAGATATAGAATAGATAAGAATACAACTATTATATTGACATTTTGTAAAATGCAACTGGAAGAAACGAGCTTTACTGGTATTCTATAGGTCGTGCTTACGGTTGTAACAGGCAGACAGGTTGACTCCATTTTTTAAAATGCTTTTATTAGCTTCACATGTAACTAACTAAATAGTAAAAAAATCTTGGAAGTTAAATTTGACCCACTTCCCGGTTTCCGATTGAGAGCTGAAATTTTGCATACACGTTTAGTTTGAATGACAAAAGCGTTTTCTTTAGTTTTTTAAACTATAATATTTATTATTTTTATTTGACTGCAAATAACATTGACAAGCGTACAAACGTTCAGCACACTTGGAATTTCTCCTTCTCTCAAGTAGTAACGATAAAATTAAATATTAACAAAATCAGGTTTCCGTAGCAAGGAAGTAGAGCTTGCTGTCTATTTTCAAAAAATTGCATTTAATCGAAGGTTTGACATTTTAAATTAAAACTTGGTCGCTTCTACGACTCATAGAATACTCATACAATACACCCCGTAGGCGTTTCAAAGTGATTATGATGAAGATAGCCAAAGTTTTACAGGGGATCGTTTAGCTTGACAATGACTTTAATAAATTTATATTGCTAAAACTTTACGAACAGAGGTGCCACAACACTCCATTTTGAGATTGCAGTAGTTTAGACGCAAAAATGCCAATATAGATATACACATAAACCTAATTTAGTTATTTGTAACAATAGTTTAAATGAAATACTAAATACTTAGAAGAAAATGAATGGCGCTTAAAAATAATCAGAGTTTGTGTTAAATTACTCCAATTAACTAAGAAAAATTCGTTAGGGAATATTTCTACCAAAAAAGTAGTTCATAAGAACACCTTTAAGTATTAAGTTTTGGCACGAAAACACATTTAACTAAGTTTCGCAAGGTTAGGTTCCACTAACTACGCTTTATTTCCAAGTAGGGACTATTATTTTTCTGATTAAGTTTGTTACAAGTTACAAGCTCCATTTGTATTTTCTTTGGAGACTGCTGTAGATCCTGGTTTATAAGACTCACAGTGATGGAAATGCATACCTATCGAAGTCCCAAATGAATTAATTAAGTTAGGCTTTTCCATGCTGCAAACCCAGAAGAAACATTCCGATCACTAGACTCTAAAAGAATTTATGATGTTGGCCTCAGTAATAATATAAGGCTTCCCGTCCTCGAACCAGTCAAATGAAAATCAGTTTATAATTTATTTGTTTGTGATAATTTTATTGAGTGTTATTACGATCCTTTGTACATAATTTTCGGTATTGGGCGATGCGATGTGGTCAGATGAACTCTGTTAAGTAAAGCTTTGTTAATTTTGTCAAAGGACTAATTGCAATGCTAATCTTGTTAAGGAGATGATACTATGTGAAAGTTGAAAGTTAGCTAGCCAGAATGTAGAAATAGAAGATCTCTGAAATTATTGTACTCTGGGATGAAAACTTAAGATATTAAAGTTTTTCACGAAGCTGCCACGTTGAAAATAATGTACCTTAACATTATTATCAGCGTGGCAGCTTATGACAGGGGTAAAGAACCTTTTTTTTACTTTCAGCAATGTAGGTTTACGAGTTATGGGTTTGGGTGTTCTTCAGTATTTCAGGTAGCCGGGTCAAATGCAAGGTAGATAAAGTCCATAAGTAAGTGAATGGGAAAAAAACCGGCACCATATCTGGGCAGTGCCACCACCCTCTCCCTCATGGTGTGACACATAATAATTTGTAAACAATACTTTTCGTTTTAGTTTTGCAGGTAATCATCGGAAAATAATTTTAAAAAAATCCATCTCTAATATTTTATCGATTCGATTTGGAAGAATAAGTTACTGAAGTAATCATAATTAATAATGTTGGATTTGATCATTGAAATACGGACAGTAGGTATAAATAAACTAAGTCTTAAATATAACTAATTGAAACAAGGCCATATTGAAAATGCGAAGGTACTCGTAGATAGGTAGGTACTTAAAAAGTTAATGTATGTAAATTACAAACTACATTTTTAGCTAAGTTGAGTCACACACGCCTTTAGCCACACTAAGCCTTTGTCGAACATAATGAGGTTAGAAAGCTGAGTGGCACTTGAAGGCTAGGCATGTGATTGCATACGTCTGTCTAGTTCCGTATATCAAAGTCACATTGACGTAGCACTGACGTAAATGCTACGTAGGCTAGGCAACGATCTCTGAATATTTCACTATTGCCGATGTAGGAGCGCTTATGTTAAAAGATTTAGTATCAGCAATCGATAATAGTTAGATTTACGCGTCGATCTCTATGTCGGTGGCCAAAAATAAATAACGGAGCGAGCGGCGGGCGACGTAAGAGCACGCGACATTTACCGTGGAGTGCGCAAGCGCCGCGGGGATAGCCAGGACATTTGCCAACTGATAGAACTATATATAGACCACAAATATGCGCGTGACCGACCACTTCGGGAGACACGTCTATTTTAAGTGGGTACAATAAAGATGTTCGCAAGATAAACACGGAACAAATAGATACATTCTTGACATTGTTTGCTGAGCGCATATACTTTACTTTTTAATCTGATGACGCGAAAGCTAATTCATTTCTTTTTTCTATATCTTTTTGTAAAAGCATACTTTAAAATTAAAGACTGCTATTGTTGAGCTAAGTAAACTCGATACGATAGAAAAGACTAAGAAAAAATAATATACATGTACTTCTTATATTGCATGTTACAAACTTGCAACACAAGAGCTTGTACACTGTACAGCGCTGCTTATTACAACATGCTAAGACTAATAATCGTAAAACTAACCTTAAGTACCGGTAAAAGTATCCGCGCCACTGGCTCCTCTACTAAGTAGGTACAAATAAAGTGTAGTTAGTATTGTTCCTCAGTGTGTGATCCACGTGATCGCACGTCACCGCATCAATGTTCAACACTTCGTGCTGCTTCTGATCGAACACATTGTTACATAGTCAAAGATAAAAATATTTTTATTTGTTAAAACATGAGTGATACACACATGCCTATGCAAGATGTTTAATAACAAATATATTGTAATCTACATATAGCTATATCTGCGATGCGGTTGCGTGTCCCTAGATGCATATTACATTTGACATTTTGCATTGCACAAACCGTATGCAAAATTAAATATGCAGAGTTAATGCTCCATAAACGCGAGTAGTTTTTAAGAAAGCGTGTAGAATAAAATAATAGTCAAAGTTTTCTTTTTACAGCCCCTGAAAGTTTTGGGAAAATATTGAAGTACATAATATGTTGAGAAGATTATTATTTTATATTTTTATATATTCAGCCACGACTCAAATTAGTTAAATGATACGAAAGGACAAATGATTAACTAGTATAAAAAAGAAAATCACGGTCTTAGACCTAATAGTTTGGCTGCACTTACAAAATTCACTTTCATTTAAAAAAAGTCTAAATAAATTTAGATTCTGTGAATATGAACATAAATATTAGGGGTTGACTTGGTAGGTATCCAGATATCACTCAGCAACCGATGATCCATTCCTTCATTTACACCGTGTATTAATACGATCCGAAAATTACTACCTTACTTTTAAACAAAAGAAAAAAAAAATACTATATGCATAACTGCAGTTAATTGAATAGCGCTTCAAAGGCAGTAGAAGCCTATATACGAGAAATAATTTGTAATAGAATGTCCAATCTCATTGTTACGGCATTGAGTCGGTCCGAAGGATAGGATTTAATAAGACCTTTCCAGAATTGCGAGAACACTGCTTTAGAAAACTAGATTCACCTTTGTTCCAGTTAATCGATAGCTATTAGTTTCTAGTCTGTACTTAACGCCTTGTTGAAGCTTTACATAATTGTTTATACATGTAGCTGTGTTAAAAGCTTGTTAAAAGTCGCTTCATTTGTCTAAAAGTAGGGCTTCAAATGTTTTGCAATTTACAGAACAATGGATGAAAATACAATAGAGGCTGGCACGGATCGAACGCGGGCGGAAAATGTGGGTAAGCGTGAATGTTGGGCAACATGCCGCCGTTCACACGAGCTAGCTAATTTATAAATGGCATAAATTAAACAAGAGATGCCGACGTCTTACTGCTAACAGCAACAGGCAATTAATAACGCAGAAAACCGGAGCCTTAAATTTACGGTCAAGAATTGCGCAAAAAAATTAAATTTGCAGTGAATTATTTCCCTAACATTTTCTTTAGCCATAGCTAATACAGACACCATTAATGTGTTTGTGTGTTTTGTTTGGACATAAAATATTGCAGAACAAATTATCATAATGTTTAATTAAAATCCCAATCCAATACCTATCCATTAGGTGTGTAACAATACCAAACACTGCAACTGAAAGTCACTGTGTGAAATGACCCCTGTCTTAATAAACGACAAATATTAAAGCAATTTAAAGTGCTTTTCCGCTCTATAAACCATAATGATATATCCCTCTTGTATGAGAAAATAATTGCTTTATGCAGATGACTAAATTTGTTAATTTACAGTTAAAACCGTGTGTAAGACACGTAAGGGTGTAGTAACCTTTCATTTTCCAGGAACCACACGACTTATCAAACCCACATATGACTGTGTTTTTCGTACTGTACTGTAATGCTTCCACTATAGAATTTGAGACACTACATGCCAAACTGGAAGGTAATTCATTAAAAATGACCCAAACCTAACGAACACACGTGTAAACACAGTTGCACTCTCAAATCAAATCTCAAATAAAATTCGAAACACGTTACTTCAGCCAGAAAATATAAAAGTCATGTTTCCTATTCCATATCCCAGGAAATTATAACAATAAGCCAATGGCGTCGATTCTGTTGCGTATTTTGACAATACTAGACCAAAAGCATTTGTCACGTTCTTTTTCATTGAAACAGAAAGAGACAACCGTCCTTAGTTAATTTAGTTCCGTCCGAGTGCGCAACAGAATCGACACCATTGTTCAGTCCGTGTTGGCTTTAATCAGACGCACCTTACAACAAGAGGGTTCTGCTCTTGGAGACAATATTGAATTAAATTCACTAAACTAAAATAACCGTACACATAACCATATAGGTACTATAATCTGTGCGCAATATATATTTAAGGGCACATTTACACTCGATAATTTTAGCAGCAGAATAGCGCGTATTTGCGTTCGTTATTCACTTTTTGTAAGCAAAAGACAGTCAACGAACGCGAAAACGCGCGATTCTGCTGCTAAAAGTATCAAGTGTGAACAAACGCTAAAGTGTTCTTAACTTCTGATCTTTAAACAAATATCTTTACAGAACTGTGCTGCTCTGAATTAATAATTTTTCATCAGCTAATTAAATTTTGTAGTTCAACTTACATTTAGTTTTTGTTCTAATGGAAGCCTCAGCAAGATAGTTCGGAATAAATGCAATTACCGATTAAACACGTTGAACTTACCAAAAATGATTTCAGTGGGTTCACTCGTTATTAATGTACTTTAGACACGGATAGTCGGAAAGGGTATTTTAAACAGTCGAAAGGCATCATTATGAACAACTTTTACTATAGGACCAACCCTGAAATCGCGAAAATAAAGTGTTCCATGCATTTAATCGAGTAATATTGTATTGTATGGAACACAGGTTTTTTTCGCAATTTCAGGGTTGGTCCTATAGTAAAAGTTGTTCATAATTATGAGTACAATAGCCCCCTTCCGGCTTTATTTACCCGTTCACATTAACTTTGTACGTTTTGGAATGTATAACCTTTTAACACCGTCGAGAATTACATTTTCTCTAAAGAAAATAAATAAAAACCTGTAAGATGTCACCTTTTATTATTAAAGCAGCAGCAACGGGGATCCATGCGTTTTGATTGTCATGTCTACAATGACGTGGGTCGAATAGAACGTCAAACTTCTGAAAAGTCCTTTATCAATATCAATTTGGCGTTATATTTTACGTTTTTTCACCAGTTGCAGTGGGCCGAGCACGAATGTTTTGACGTATAGTAACGTAAACGTAAGCTAATTTTGATTATAAAATACGATGAATCTATCGCATTTTTGTTCAATTTTATGCAACAATCGCACTTGTTTCATGAAAATGTAAAAATATTGCATGTATTTCCAAAAAAATATCATGGATTAAACGTGTATTTTTGTTTCTAAATTTGGTTACGTTTACGTTACTATACGTCAAAACATTCGTACTCGGCCCACAGACACCATCGCTTACATTGCTTTTCGACTACGGATAACTAGAAAAGTAACTAATATTATTTTTATATAGGTACAATATAAGTGAAAGAAATCTTAATCTCGTTATTACTTGTTTGCTCAATACGCCGCTGCTATAATAAGAAATAAACTTAATACCTATTAAATCAAGCTCTATTATTGTTTCATACTATAAAACTAAAATAAAGATTTTAGTTTGCGAGTAACTTATTATTACCTTTTCTCGGATTAAGGGTACGTGTTTTAATAAATTTCGTAAAGGTAACATTGTGGTTTCAGGCTTATAAATAACAAACACAATACAGGTACTGTTAATACCGATGTGTTATTAAGTTAAAATTAAATCCATTATAATAAGCGCTGCGGTGGAAATATATACGTAAGCACACATTTACGTACGCCCGTGGTCTGATCATTCCTAGCTACGTAGTTGGATTAATGAAATTAATTAGTACGTAGGCATATGAGTGAAAATGTAGGGCCTGATAGATACTAAACTCACATGTTAATCTAAGAATAACTAATCTACTTACTTTCAACTATAATATGTTTCATCTCAAACTGTTTTCACTTAAAATACGAACCATTTATTACAATAAAATCATTGTAGGTCATTGTTTAATTAGTAATTTCCTAACACGATAAGAGATTATTACTAACTACATTAAATATGAAACTATTATACATATAAACCTTCCGTGAAAAATTATCTAACTGATGGTGAAAACCGCATCAAAATCCGTTGTGTTTAGAAAGAGTTAGCGGATATACAGACAGACAGACGCGGAAAGAGACTTTATTTTATACTATGTAGAGATGACTAGTGGATTAGTGTTGCATCAGAGCTGCATTATTGACAGTCTTGAAAAGAAAACTGGTAGGTATACCACGTTGCTCATTAAATACCGAAAGAGAAGCGATTCTTCATCCACATTTCCATAATATTATAATATCCTAAGAGTTTTCATGTAAGTATACGTAATTAAGCTCTCAACAATGTAAATTAATTTGATTGAGACGAGTACAAATCTCTGTATTCTATTTCACGTTAATTAAGGCATGCAAATATTTAAGAACCTTTAACGCTCAAGTTCCTCGCATTCGATGTTTATTATCAAATTGTTACAGCCTACTTCGAAACACTTTGCAAACACCCCATATTCAGTCAATTTAACACTTTGCGGAACGTACGACGAGACATAATAGAAGTTTTATTGCTATCGCGTCTATAGGCGTTCAGTGTCCTGGAACGTGTTAAGTAGATGTTTAGTTAATAGTCATTCAAATTAATTGGAACTAAAATCAATGTGGCTCATATTTATCTCAAACCACTGTGGAGGCCACTATGTCTCAGATGGCCCTGCACATTATTTTTGTGATTTTACAAAACAATTTATATTTCCCTATTAATACCTAGATATTCAAAGAAGGAGGTTGGGATGGTTTGCGGAGTTAATAGTATTAGCCGGTGAGCTCCGTTGGGAGTTGAACGGGAACCGGTAATCAAGCGCCGCCAGTGCCTGCTGAATTACTGATTAACATTAGCTCTTTCATTAGCATTCCAGCAAGTGTATCTAAATATTTTATTATTGGCTTACGATTTATATGGTAACAAAATTTTTATATTTCAGGAAGGTACACCTGCGCTAAAATTTATGAAAATCTCAACTTACAAAGTTACTAACTAGGTAATTTAACTTTACATAATTCGCTGACATTCTGTTGCCGATGCGGAGTTCTGAAAGTAGCTGAAGGGCGTAATGGCGTAACATAATAAAATGTGTTTATAAAAATATTTCATGTAAGTTTTTTGTTATGCTACATTATCGGGCGTATATGCGTGATGTGCTATTAAAATAGCTCAAATGCAAGAAATAGAATTTTGGGGGATTAAGTATGTTCGCCACACAATCTTCACCGTAGGACGATAATATGGCTCAGTATTAAAATTACACCTTTTATTCATCCCTATAACATAAAATTAACCTTCAGTGTTTCGTTCTCGTGATTAAGATACAAGGAACGTAAAAACTAAATGTAAACATTCTTATCATGTCTGATTGTGGTGAAATACAAACACAAAACAAGGCAATGAAAAATTCCAGACTTACTTCATGAAGTAGGTACCTTTAAATAACAGCACATAATTTATTTTTGTTAGAAATTAATGTTTTGAAATATTTTATCTATCCTCATATCGTAAAGTTCTAATTATGAATTCAAAAATAATAGTATATAATGACAGACTTGGTTCGTTTTCAATGTTAACTGACAATGAGTTAGGTTAGGTTGTATTTGTACCTATATGACTAATCATTGACCATCTCACAATTTAACGGCCTTGCACCTAGAGCCTAGAGTGTTGTTAATTGTCAAAATATTACTACCTTGCAATGTCACTGCGTGGGTCCGTCCAGTGGGATTATAATGTCACTGAAATGAGCCCGGGAAATTGTGAGAAATGGAGTCGCTTGACAAAGTTTCATACAATTATAATTTCACTAGTGAAATTATAATATAACTGGTTTGACAATATCCCTTGCGACATATATTTACCAATCAAGAAACAAATTATTCAAGTATACCCGGTTTAGTGATTTAAATATAAATTAACCATGGCAGGGAACTATCTAACTTCGATTAAACTTCACGCATAGACGCCGACGTAGACATCTACTAAATAAAGCATTACAAACTCTTAGAAGTTTTGTGGTGTTCGATAGTTACAAGTACAAATTATTCCTTCAATCAGGCCGCGATCATTTATTATATCTGCCTATAATTTTGAAAGTATTAAGGTTATTTTTGTATGATCACTTAAACACACTCCATACTTTACATTAATAATATTATTATATACCTAAGTACACGTTGGTACAAAAAAAAAATTACTTTAATAACACGACCTTAATCACAGGGAAATCGAAACTGGCCTGACCCAAAATTTTTTTAGGCTGCAAAATTTGAAAGAAAACAACCACAGTATTATCTTTCAGCCCGCGTATAATAAATATAATAATAACTTGGACGTCGACGTTTTTAAGAATCACAATTATAAAGGCTATTTTCTGTGGTATAGAAAGGGGAGCGCTGTGACGTAGCCGCCGGCGTAGTAGCGATGACGTCAAATGTACCTACTCCTTTTATTGTGGATCGTTTGTATCCTGATCCGGTTATAAATACAGAGAAACTGTTTGTGTTACTGCATAAACATTGAAAGAGGAAAACGAGTCACTACAACAACTGTAAATCTATATCATACTAGCTGTTGCCCGCGGTTTCATCCGCGTGTTTTAAAAGTTGTCTGTCAGAAATTGCCGATTGCGATAAGACCGCCCATTGTACAATCTTAAAATGATTAATTGTAATTATTATTATGTTAATTGCTCCTTTTTTATCAGGTGTACAATAAAGAGTAGGTATTTCTATTTTATTTTTATCACTCACGGATAGTGTAGCTTTTCTATTAGTGAAAGAGTTTGTAGAGTCAGTTCAGCAGTTCCAGAGATTACCTCTACATACAAATAAAAAATAAAAATAAATACTATAGAACCTCTTTAAAATATTACTATAGAAGTATAGATAAAGACTAGCTGTACTCGCCAATCCGTTGGCGTGGACAATAGACGCGATTAAAAAAAACCTGTTCCCTTCGTCATGATGTACACTATTTCGTTGCCAAACTTTATCAAGATCTATCTGTTTGTGACCTTTTCACGGTTGGTAAGCCGTGAAAAGGTCACAAACAGACAGCGAGACTAAAGTTGTAAAAAACGTTGAAAAGAAACATGAAAAAATCCAAAAAAAAATCTGGACTAGGTTTTTTGTTAAGTGTACGAAAATGAAAGTATGATATTATGGGTTAATTTGAGCGGGTAATTTGAATGTATTGTATTGTATTATATTTTATTTTAATTTAGATTGGATTATTTATAGGATTTGAGTTATCTGAAGAGTTTTTTTTATTTAATTATTAAATGACTTAATATTTCATTTTTTATTTAATAATGAAATACCTTTGTAGACTCAAAATAATTAAAAACACTATAAATCGATGCCGATAGAACAAGCGTACACTACAGATAATCTTATTATTCAAACATAAAAAAATTTAAAAAAAAATTTGCAGCTGACCCCTCTGATTCCAAATGTCATACCAAGTACTATAATTTTAAGGGTTTGACTCGTTCTTATCGTTGTAAAACTTATAGCTATACTGTGTCTGTTCAACTTGGCTCCGAAACATTTTTTTTTGTTAATTTGGTTGCTCCGTACATAATACTTTAAGGAGCTTTAGAGATAAAAGCTTAACGTGAAAATAAAATACAATTATACGAAAGAACAAACATAAATTATTATTTGCACGAACACCGTAAAGAAATGTAATGGCTTTTAGTAATTCATTGTCAAGAATTTCTTTTATCAGATAAGTAAGAGTCTAAACGAGGAAACTTCATTACATTCCAATTCTGACAAATTAACATACCTTTTAAGCTTTTTACTCATTTTGTGTTTAAGAGTCTATTAATTAGAGCATTGAGTGGACGTTATATTATATTAAATTAATATCTAGATCGACGATTTGGCCTCAGTGGATAGTTTAATGGAAAAATCTTTTCCACTTTTAGTGTTATTTACGAAATAACGATCGACTTTGGCTTCTGTAACTATACTTTGAGTAAACTGATCTATTACTTTTACCTACTCTTTCTACCCACTTCTATTTTAAATAAAAATAATGTTCTTGCTACATACCTAATAGCTACATACATTACTATAGTATTCACTGGTGGTGATTATCTGGTATTATGCAGCCAGTTACGTGCTAGCAGCTTATTTCGTACAACATGCAGATTGGAGTCAAGTAATGATGGACAGATAACTAATCCATTATGGCATGCATGCTAAAGCGTCTATTTGTGTTCATGCGACGCAATGTAATTGAGTTACTAATTACACGAGAAGCTATAATATTTACATTTAATTATTAAATGACAATTTTACTATGTTATGGTACTGCGTGCATGGAAAGAGCCTCCCCGAGTGATGTTACCGAAGTATGTTCGTCATTCTGTTGCGATCTCACCGAGAAGACGGCGACACATTTGGTCATTATGTCATCAGTCACTGCACAGCGCGGGTACCGGTCATACCCCGAGATGTGCCCGAACAGGTGTGGCATCGTGGTAGGCTTCGGCACAGTCTTTAAGAGATCCCGAAGTCCACCATTAGGTGCCGCAAGCGGCCCACGGTCTGTGCCACCGTGGTGAGTTTAACCGGTCGGAGTCGGGCACACACCTCCGCGCCCCTTATGCAGAGGAGAACCCATGAGGTGAAGACACCAAGCTAATAATAAAAAAGTTGCATTGTTACGACCCTTGCTGAGCTGACTGACAAATTTTTCATGCCACAGGAATCATTGCAATTTGAATCTTATATCAATGACATAAAGGAGTGACCTTTCGGTGACCAACGAGTCATCGTGAAGTGAACCAACTGTAATTGTTTGTTATTATTAGTTTTTTTCTTAGATCAAAAGTAAAAACTGAACAAAGGTAATCTCACAAAGAAAAGATAAAAACAAAAGAGTTACTTCAGGTAAAGTGATCAGAATAATAGTGGAACAAAATATGAGCAAATATCGGGAAAAGGGTTCGTTGATAGTCAAACAATATTTTATTTCTCCGACGTGTCCCCTTTTCACAGTTTGGCAGTTTGCTCATATGAAATAGGTGTGTAAAATACGCCAGCAAATAGCTATTAAATTGTTATAGGTTATTATTTTTATCTTTTACCATAATATTATACTGCCAAGCTGGCCACGGTGAATACAAACGGGATTTATACTTATATAAGAAGAGTGAGCAAAAGCATTCACTTATCTTTACAATTTATAATCTACTTCTTCTATATTATAAACAGATTTTGTTTGTTTGTATGTAAGGGGATAATTTCTGGAACTACAGATCCGAGTCTAAAAATTCTTTCACAAATAGAAAGCTACACTATCTATTTTATTTTGATAAAACAAGTATTTTAAATAGATTATGATAGATACGGTGGTTACCTATCTGCATTGATTTCTCGAGTAAGCGTAATCCCAAGTCTTTATGAAAATATCTTCGAAAGATCATCTGTCGTAGCAGTCGTAGCCGTAGCAGTCTATTAAGAAACGAGTCGTTTTATTACCACTGCAATGACAGTAACTTCAACAAGTCGCAATAAATACGAATAGGATAATTTATTCCTATTTTGATCGATAATTACAAATATTTTACAATATAAATTATATTCGTTACAAATGCCTGTAACTAACCGTTGTGTCTCGTAGCGTCGTAGTAGAATGCATTACTCATTCGAACCATTCAAAGGAATAAATTGGTTTCTTTATTCTTTACTCGGACTTGTTGATATAGCAATTGCATTGCATTGGCAATAAAATGACCCGTTGTCGTATGTAGGAACTTGGCGTAGCCTGCTTCGGCTACGACTGCTACGAGGGATGAATAGATCCCCGCAGTAGTCATATAGAACAACAAGCTTCCCGATTTTAGAATTACATGGACTTAAGTTCGTCTGATCTTTGAATAATCAGGACTTTACAATAAATAATCAAGATATTACCAACCACATAAATGTATACTCGACGAACTGTTCGGAATGCAATAAAAAAGCGATGCACCACAATGCAATGGTTTAACTAATAGCAATTTGAAAGTTATAGAAACCTAGAATTAGATTAATATTGATGAATATATAAAACTTAATGATAAATCATCACTGTGCTAACGGACCCTCCACGAGCGATGAAAGGTCCACCTCGATACCGACGCGACAGAAGAACAAGAAGAAAGTGTAATTTATTTTTGCCTACCGAATGAATTTGTACCTATGTATCAACGTTTTCAATTAGTAGACGTTCAAAGGTTACGCGTTGGAATTCAATGTGTCTACTAAATTAATTTTTTAGAGTATAATGAGCTTTATGTACCAATATATGTTGTATAGAAGACAAGTGGGACGCTAGATATAAATAGATACCCAAAAATAAAATAGT
This sequence comes from Allophyes oxyacanthae, assembly GCA_932294325.1. Taxonomy (NCBI): domain Eukaryota; kingdom Metazoa; phylum Arthropoda; class Insecta; order Lepidoptera; family Noctuidae; genus Allophyes; species Allophyes oxyacanthae. The sequence continues at coordinate 10,167,483 of OW028615.1, forward strand.
GAACTAGATAACATAACTACGTCACTCTCAAGCCAAAGATAACCAAGCCTTCAGGCTAAATATTGTTCAGAATCTTTTTAAAGTTCCCCAAGACACGGTAATAAAGCATTTGTTGGAGATAACCGCTACTCTGTGCAAATGAGTGATGTTTTCTCTGAGCTAACATTTCACTTCGGGCTTTTACTAGCATAACTTTGAGGTTCTGGCTACTACAACATAGTCAGAATCCTCTTAATATTAATTCTGTCTGAAATAAACTGTACCTAAGAGCGATGAAACGGGTACTGGGTCTGGTTTATGAAACTACAAAAAAATACTGAATATTTTATCATTTAATTTACCGTCCTGTATTTCAAATACGAAAACTTTAATTTCTATTTAATAAAACGAAAATCCCAGATGATTTAATTTTACATTTATAAAACTCACGTTCCGTTGTTTAAAAGGTGTTTTAAAAATGTAATGTTATTTAATATAATTATGGAAATGAAATTTCATATGCAAAGAAGTCTTTCATGGTTCCCTGTTGACCCAAAATTAAAACGTAATACTTACATATGCAGGAAGTTGTAAAGCTTATGCCGAGGTAGCAAAGAGCATGGTTGCCAATTACACAATTTTCATGCTACATAATCTTTATTAATAGGATTCACTAGTAAAGTTGCGCCGTATCTTGTAATTCAACAAACAAATCTTCTTTGTAGTTAATTATCACATAAATCCCTACTTATCATATCATAGATTGTTATAACGATCAAGCAAACAGATATAGTAACACTCAAGCAGTGTAAAATTATCTGATACATAAACTAACTTCATAAACTCCATTCATATTATTAGGTAAGAAGTCTTTGCAACCGCATACAATCTCATATCATGTCGAGCATTAGAGTGCTGTCAAGTTCTAAAGTACCATCGTATTCGAAAAATAAATGCGAGAATGGTTTGAGGAATATATTGTTGACATAGTAGTCCCGCGCTCCCGCGGCTGCTCAGGTATTCGAGGTACATACAATAATCATAAGTACAAGTTTACTGCTCAGCATTATTCAACCGTGGAATCTGCGGAATGTCGCCAACTATTTCCTTTGTGGTCGGCTTCAGGAGTGCGTTCACTTGGCAGCACGGATTATACATTTAGTCGTATCTTATGAGATTGTTCTTCTTGGCTGCACGTTGATAATCAGATTGTGTATTATCATCATGTACCCGGATAAAAGTCTTAGGTATGTCATAATCCAAGTCATGCATGGTCTACCTGTGTGCCAAATTTTATACAAATCCATTCAGCCGTTATGGCGTAATTGACTAACAAACATTCGAATTCACAAACTCACAAACATCCACACTTACACATTTATAATATTAGTAGGATTTATTATTGACAACGTAACATTTTTACGAATTAAATTTAACAAAAAAATATAAGATATCCTAATTAATACGAGGAAAAACTGTTGATATGTTTTACTTGGAAATATAATTAATACGATATAAAATATGGTGCATAGTCTACTTAATGAGGTTTTAACCTACCAAATTACCTAATGGCTAGGTTTATTAACGATTTTCCCTTTCATGTATGATAGTTTTTTTTTTTATGTATTAATTTTATGTTTTATTTTTCAAAAATAGCTTACAAATCTAATATTTTGTATTTACATACATAGACTAAATATTTACAAATAAATTAAAAATTAAAGATAAATAAAAACAAAGAGAGAAAACTTAGGCGGCGTCAAAGTACTCCTCCGCATCGCTGTCATCCGGGAACGTGCCCAGAAGACTGGCAGCATTGCCACGTTGAATGGCAATGCTAATTCTTTGGCCAAAGAAAGAGCCAGCCCTCTGGTCACGCGAAGTGTCGACCAGACGGCGAGAGATTACCTTAAAAAGGTGACGCGCACTCGGACCCCATGACCCGAGCGTTTCGACCCCAAATGGCTCAAATCTGTAACAACCATTAAGGTTACAGTATTTGCGCCGCTTGAGGGTCTCAGCAGCTGCAGCAGCAGCGCCTGCACAGCCCGCCGTACTTGCAACGTGAGATGGCGCAAGGGTGTCGACACAAGTAGCGTCCCACACCAAAGGCCTACCCACCTTCCAAGGCACTAACGTCATGCCGTCCGGTCTCTTTCCATCGTCACGTACCAAGCCGTTAGGTTCTAAAACCGCTGGTACGCCGGCGCTGGCAAGGGCTCGACGAATAATGTCGTTAATGCTGGCGTGCCGTGTTATGCGACCTGCGCTCCTGTAACAGGACAGGCCATGGTGTCCGAGGCTGTCGACTGTGGTGAAGCTTCACCACAGTGACACCGATGCGGAGCAACACAAGGAGCGCCCAAGCGTAGACTTGTATAGTTATTTTATTTGTAAATATAGTAGTAGTAGTGTAGTAGTAATTTTGTTTGTATTACATGCGTGTTATTTATATTATCCGGATTTAAATTAATTAAAATTACTCACTTTCGTGTAATTTCATAATTAACTTATGGTATATTACTCATTTTATAAAATAGGTACTGAATCCACCGCGTTGATTTATTAATAGTAGCACTTTATTGAGGCAGGAAAAGTAATACCATATTGTTTGTGAATATTCTATTCGAGTAATCATGTAATATATAATAGCTACATGAAAGAAAGAAAAAAAAATTGACACAGCACAAAAAGCTATTTGAAATACAAACAAGAAAAAATACATAAAACATAAAAGTCTTAAATAAAAATGGATTGTACGTCGCAGCTGTGAGCTATGTCAAAATATATTCAATTAACTTACGATAACTCGTATTAGTTATTTTTATTCCGAGTTCCATTACTGTTAAGTTAGGATACTATATTAAATATGTACTTACTCTAAAAGATGACATAAACCTATTAGTCCTATGGCTTAATAACCCCCTAACTACTGTTACAATTAATAAGAATGTCTGTTTCTAAATTCTATTTTATAAATAAGTTGTTTGCCGGTTCTACTCCATAGGACCAACATTTTTTAACCGTTTTTCTTTATCGTATCAAAAGTGCCATAATGTTTATTATGAAATAAAAACTATTCTATTTGATATTTAGTATTATTATGCCCAGAGATATAACAGGGAACCAAAACAAAAGGCTCTGCATCATAGTCGCAAAATCTTGATGAAATGCAGATTTCCTAACCAGCTTGTTTTGACCGCAAGCCTTGACGTTTGATATAATTTGCTCGATATGAATCCAACCGGAATGTTTTGATTAGGGTCTTGAATTTAAACAGAACTGACATAGGCACATTCCACCTTTGATCCAAACCCAACACAGATGAAGCGAAAAGTCTGTTTGAGGTCATTGCCCAGTTGTAACAATTTATATATGGATTATTATGTTCAGGGTACCATGGGACTTACATGCACTACGCCTTTTTAAAGTTGCTATAAAATAATCCTTTACACAAGCAGATTTCCTAGAATAATGTTGGAACACAAACGTGTTTGCTCCAGCAAGACGTTAATGTAGAATATAAACACAAATAACCACAGCCTAGGACCCCGTATGTAGGTATTAGGTACGGCTGTAAGGCTTTATGCGCTCGTGTAGATTAAGAGAAGCCTTCAAATAATAGCTTTTATTTCATAGTCGATTTTCTTTATTACCTATGTTATTTCATAAGCAATAAAAAAGATATCCATTTTAAATTTATGAATGCGAAAACATACGCTGCTATGGGGAGAAGCACCCATTCTGTTTTTGACAGTAAGGATGACTTGCATACTTTCAACGAAATTTTGTACCTGAAATAAAAATCCGTCCGAAAATGTAACATCCCGATAGATACGGAAAGATACACCTTCCTACATAAAACGATAACAATTGCTCTGTTTTTTTAATCCAAATACAGAATTATTTATTTGATAACATAAACAAAAAGAATGGTTCAGAAATAAAAGTAGCGATACATAAAACAAAATCGCAAATAACTTATTAGAGCTTGCGGTTCAGTGGATCGTATATAATCAATTTGTCGGCGGATAAACAAAATCGCCCGCCAGATTATCTGTACAACGAGCGGTCGAATGCGCCAAACTAAAGAATGTTTATTTATTATTTTTATTAAAATGTGTTACCAAACGATTTGTTTTCATGTGATTTCAACTAATCTTACAATAGAATTGCAAACAAAATATTTTGTAAACTCCTTAAATTCTGACAGAAATTACGTTGCGCACGTTTTTATACGTTTGTATAAGTAATAGAGTGAACAAAATATTTACAATAGGGCCGTTGGGGACCGGAGCTAAATTAACTAACTGGCCCATTGTAGGCTGTAGTGAAGGACGAGCAATAAATCGGCCCTAACGTGTGTACTATACTCGAACCCAGCCTTAATCAACACCCTTTTTACATCTTTTTTTACGAGATTAAGTATAACAATTTATAGCTTAATTAAGGCGCCTATACGCGTAAATTCTATAAAAACATTAATGTTATCGAAACTTTTTGAAGTTGAGATCAAATCTTGAACACAAATAGGTACGTATACAAAAACGGTAAATAGGTAATATTTTTGTGACAATAACTATGTTATGTCGACGAAAACAAAAAATAAAAGAAATAAACAATAATAAAATAACATTTAATACATCTAATCGCAATAGTAAGCTAACTAACCTGATCTCTGCGGATGTAACTGCTTGAAGAACAGGCTCTTCTTGCTTCTGTTGATGTGAAGATGTTGTAACTTGAGCTGATGTTAACGCTAACGCCTTATATCTCGATTGCTCGGCCGTAGGCAACACTATATCTACCGATCTCGATCTAAGTCCAGATCCAGGAACGGTAAGCGAGTTCCCGGTACCATTCAACTCCTCAGCTCTACCACCAGAAACTTTAGAAAAACACGAATCCACTGACGCGGCGCGGTCGCGTTTTAATTCAGGTACTGCCAAGTAGATATCGTGGACGAGGGAGTCTTTCGCTGCGTAGGCTGCTTCCTCTTCGGATGCACGAACATTTTCGAGCGAACTACCCGTCGGTTCCACGAAGAATGCTTCTTGTCTTGATATGGAACGCCTTCGTTGTGGGAGTATGGGAGGCTCATCTACTGGCGGTTGTAATTCGAAGGACGGTGCACCCGGCGTCGGTGGCGGCGAGTGCACTGGTGGCGGCAAGATTGTTCGAGGCGGTGGTGGTGGAGCTAGCAACACTTGTGGCACTTCTACTTCGCTCTCGTCTTCTTCGTCGTCGTCCTCTGCTGATGAAGAAGCTAGACCGCGGTCGGGTGTGACTCGCTCCTCGCTGCGCCGAGCGAGCCACGTCTCCATGTGTCGACAGTGCACGCATGGTGGCGGTGTGCCCTTCCCTGACCGACGTCGGGACCACAAACGCGGTACCTGGATAAAAAAAAGCGACTTAGATTTGAGGTAAAAGTTAGGTGACGAGACAACGTCGTTTTATAATATTCTACTAACTTATAGACATTAAATAGGTTTACTTCGAGCAGTCTTGTGTATAACGTAAAAAAGATCATCTAATGTTAGTAACTGGCCTTATTTTATATTCTCTCTTAGTTAAAGATTGTTTCGCTACAGTCGTTAATTAATTAATTTACAATACGGCATTAATTAAGAGCTTTCTATATAAAAGTTTTTTATATTTTATATTATTTCCATAACAATTCTAGGCTTCTCTTTGTGGGTTTAGGTAGACCGAATAACAAAACTTCTGAAGTATTATGTAGTGTAGATGATATCAATTTACAGCATTTGATTATCCTAGCACACTTTCCATCTTACATGCTAATTCTAACCAGAGTACAGAGTACTTTACGGTTAACGAGTAAACAGAGGATTTTAAAAAATCCTTTTGAAATTTAATCAAAATCCATTTACTCTGTCTCAACTGCAGCTGATAACTTAGCAAGAAAACGCACAGGAAACTAAGTTAAGACCTAGTCTTTGCCGTTGACAATTATGGCGGAGGCACCCTGTTTATTCTTATTTAACTCAAAAGATTGCTTGACGCAAGTTAAGTAGTCATTAAAGTCTATCATTCTCGTTCGGTAAACGACGTTAAAGCTAAATGTTGATGTAAATCGAGGTCTTTACTGAAGCAGGAGGCCCTTCATCAAATATAACATGGAAGACATTAATAAGTCTTTGCGTTTGACTGATCTTATTATTTTGATATAGTAACGTGTTATAGGTACTTGCAATATGCTTTGTTAAATAGATATAATAAATAAATACTGATATAAGCATAAACTTACTTACATGCATTATAAATATGATAATAGGTACTTTCTATAATTAAGAGAGTAATATGATTTCGTTTGTAAATCATATTGCATTGTATGTCAGTTCAAGTGATTGATTCGAATACGAGTTTTCTACAATACAGTAATGTATTGAGAAACAATTAGGTATTGAACCAACAAGGGAATTACCTACATTTTGAGACCTATGCTGTGATAAGGCTAGGCATAAATATTTTTAAATAAAATATATTATATTAAAAACTTACCTCAAGATAAGTGCCAGAGTCGTCAGATCCGGCCGAGTCGAAGGAGCGGCTGCGGGCGCTTTGCTGCGGTACCGATAGCAGGACACTTGCGCCGGAGCCCCGTACTGCCTCCAGTTGGATCTCATCGAACGACGCCGACCGGACCTGCAAACATTTATCTATTAAACGTCATGTAAAAGTCAACACGGTGAATGCAGGTAAACGAAAAAAGGCAAAACCATTATAATTCATTGAAATATCTGCAGGCCATTGAAGGGACATCACGGGCCCCTGTTCAAGCTATCCTTGTTTTTTAATGCCCGTGTCATGGCTTATATACCTACGTCTCATAGGTAATGACTAATGACCCATAATGGTCAAAGTTATTATTATTATCTAAAACCAGGTTTCCACTCGCATTGATTCAGCTTAAGCATCACAATTAGGATGAATATCCCTCAGTTGACTGTTAAAACTTGCATAAAGTATTATAACATTAGAAGCTATCGATATTCAGCCTCAGGTAGTCTCCCAGCTCAACAACAAGGAATTTAAATTCGCATTAAAAATATCAAATCGCCAGTCCTTACCTGCTTGGGTACCTCGAGGCTACTTTGCGTCTTCATGTCGGCGGGCGTGGGCGTGCGTGATCGTTTGAAAGTGGTGCGCAGGCGCTGCATGGCGGCCGGGGCGGGCTGCGCGCGCGCTCCTCATGTCGCGGGCCCGCCCCGCCGCCCTCGCCCACACCCCGCGGCAATGCGCACTCACCACCTCTATAGGTACACCACAGATAATAATGATAAATATAATTTTAATTTTTACAACGAGAACTCGTTCCTGCCACTGTGATAAAACTTGAAATTAAACTTTAATTTAATATTATTTTTTATTTTGTGCTCGACGTATTCAAGGGTTGAGGTCCATTCACGACTATCATTTGACGAGTAGGTATTCGACTATTATACAAACAAGAGTGCATAGATAGATATACCATTGCCAAGATCACGGATAGCGCGATACCATATAAAGAATCAAAAGGATCGGATTCCGAACGTAAGTAGGATTACCCTCGATACGGCTCGGGGCGGGCGGCTGGCGCGGCGAAGGTTTAGCTGAAATAACTAAAGGTACCTACGTAGACATTTCTTAAAACCATAACTTCTCTTATTACAGGACATTAATGTAAGCAGGATAGTTATTCGAATTTAGATTCTACATAGTTTAACGATCTAAGTTACTAGAAGTTTAATTACGACATTAATGTCAACGCAGAAGCTATATAACTGACACGACTAAGGTAAACTACAGGTATTGTCTGTGTTTAACTATGTAAAATACAAAATATTGTTAATTGTCGGGCATGAATTTTACTCTCAGACTATAGGTAGGGGAAGGGCGGGCAAGATGAATATTTCGATTTCCTCGCGAATGTCAAGTTATAGAGTGAATCCGAATGCATCACAAGATAGCGCTCCACACGCCATGTGTTGGACTGTATTTGCGCTGGCAATACCGCGCATTACAAACGTGGCAGTGAGGGTATAAAATGTTTGACCAAACAAGATTGATTTTACTTAGGTAAGTAAATTGTGTTATTCCGAAAACCATTATGATATTTTACTGTGTAACAGTTAAAAAAGACTAAATATTTATCGTATTATTCAATGTTAACACCAAATTTACTGTAACATTGCCGATAATTTTTTTTTTCTTTCCTACCATTTCTTTCGCCCTAAGTACCTATGCGGGCAAGATGAATTTATTCGTTTTGCCATGATGAAAATTCCTTCTGCTCTATTTTTAAAGAGCCTTAAGAGGATCATAACACAGAATTGGGTGCATTGTAGCCAATGCCACCGCTAGAGCCATGAATCAGAGTTACACAAGCACTAGAGTTAGCACTATAGCGAAAGAAGTGCTAGAGTTCGTGGTTCCAGCCCTGGCACTGGCTGCACTGCACCCAGTCCTCTGTATAAGTCCTCTTTATAATTTGAGCTTTTGTACCTAATACATTTGTTTCATATTATTTGATATTTCTTGTTTTAAGGGCATATTCATTTTGCCCGACCAAGGAATTCATCTTGCCCGACGTATAGCGGGCAAGATGGATAAATACCACTTTTTATTTAAAATGCCATTCTCGTCTAATTATATGAGATAGATTTTTTATGCGTATGGATAATTAAATACTATTAAATACTTGATTGTTTCATTAAAAGAAGATCCGTTAATTCTTTAAAATGAACAAGCTATGATGATTTGAAAAGATTCATATTCAACTTGCCCGCCCTTCCCCTAACTGATGAGATCTTCAGGATGCCCGATAGGGTTCGAAAACCTCAAGACTTCCAGTCACCAGATCAATGACACGACCGACAAGACGTAGCAAACCGGCGAATAATATTATGTAGAACAGTCTGAAATGCCTACCTAAGCTTCAAAAGCTTGCGAATACCTATGGTGTGTTTGGTGTCGTTAATTGCTTGGCTTTATCTCAATTTGCAGACTGGCATCCTAACGTGAGTCGCCAGGGCTACCGGCATCAACGCCATTGGCGCGAGACGAGATAACGTCGCCCGGAAATTCTAAAGCACCATTGTATCTCCCCGTGCCGGTTTTACACAGCGATATACAATAAGATTTCTATAGCAGATTACACAAAACATATGTTTGTATCTATGTCACGAATTCAGGACAGTACTGTAAAACTAACTTGAAAAATTTCGGGAACTGTCCGATTCAAAAGGTTCTTGCTCTAACAAAAAAATAACGTCGAATCAGTAACCGGACCCAGGCGAACCGAATCTAAATAGTATTCATAGTATTCTAGAACTCGCACACCTACCTAGTGTAATGTGTATTTAATGATCTCTTGGATTCTAATCCAACAGGCGATCTGTTTGCGGATGGATGGACGAAGATTTTATTGGTATGACAGAAGTACTGTGAGAGGAATTTATTTATTTATTTACCTATGTTTTCACTTGAAACTTCAAATTTTACTTTACTTTGTTTATTTTGTATAATCTAATGTGTTAATTTTGGTTACTGTAACTGGTTGTAACACAACCGTTGAGATTAAATAAATAAATGTAGAAGCTAGTGTAGGTCTACATACCTATAGATACATTTTAGCACTTGAATCAATTCAGCAGCTAGAGTGATGCCTATCGAATGGCATTCAATCGAATTGTTCTCAATACCGAGTGCGCCACGTCTTTTAATTTGAATCGCATTGGAAACTCGTCGCCACGTCTACCATGAATTTGAATAGAGATTCGAATATAATTCACTGATTCGTCCAAATTTTTTTCAACATGGTGTTTGGAGTATGATCGGAATAAAAGGAGCGTTGGTTTAACTTAGCGAAGTACATTTATACTTAGTATTTTTTTACAAAAGGGTAAAGACTGTCCAATGCTAAATACATAAATAATAATGAATCTATAAACAAGCAAAACTACTATAAAAAAGCAAAGGTATAATTACCTTAATCTTATATTTATTTATTTAATGCTTTATGCACAGGTAAAAAAAACTCTTTTGAGAGATCTACTAAACTTACCGCTCAACTATTAAGTAAATCACATTATAACATCAGGAATCGTTATCTCTCGTATTCTGTACTATTTATTATCCATTCGACCGTATTAATTGCACTTGTACCGAGATACAATCTAATATTATTTTCAGGGGAAATGTCAAGTAGTCCTGTTATCAAGTTTGACAGCCAAAAAAGCGATAACGCGAACTTTTACATCCAAAATTATAAAAATATTTAATTATCCCTTTTTTTTAAACTGCTATGTGTCTTGTACTTTCAGCTTGAAAGTAGATAAATTAAAAATAACTCATTTTTACTAGTCAAAAGCTTGTCAATACTCTAAGAAATGAAGCAGTCCAGGTCTGTGTAAATGAAGATAAGGATCACATAAGAATAGCTTAAGACGTAAATTTTCAAAAATCATAGATATCTTTTAAAACCATGCCTTCATAATATAAAAATATTTTTTTACCAACAAGTAGAAAGACATGAGTCTTTGCACCTTAATAATTATTTTTATATTTTACTATAACATGTACAATTTCCTAAGAGATAATATTTTAATATTGTTAGAAAATACCATGCAGGAGCCTTAGTAGCTGGTAGCGCCCATCGCCGTGTATAGGATTGATCCAGGACCTGTGTCACTTTCGCTCTCACCCTGACGCTACCCGAGCGCCTCGCTTCGTTGTATCATAATTTTAGATTTAAAACTCCGCATTTTTGGTTTTTTGGCTGTTGAACTTGACAACGCTCTTAAGAGGAGTTTCCCCACAGACCGCGGTGCAGCGTTAGGTATTTAAAATTAGATGTTGCCGTCTCTGCGGAACGTCGCCACCCCGCGCGCGCAAAGGTGAGATAACACACATTTTGCAATATTTCCGAGCGTAATTTTTATATTTCGTAATTATTTTGACGACTATTCAAATAATGTGTGTACCTATAAACTTTTTAATACAGGGTATTCATTATTTCGCACCTTCAGTAAGACAAGGGCCGAAGTGCAAAAATTTCTGAAAATGAGTTAAATATGCCAAAGTGCCTTAAAAACTAATTTCTACCTGTAGGAACAAAGACTAGATTCAGTTTATTTTCGCCAGAGAGCAGGAGTGCCTTTGTACCATTCGTTCGTTTTTTGAATGATATTGGCGCGACAAAATCTCACTGGTCAGTTGGGTTGCGGCCACGGCCGATAATCTACGTACAAAATAATTTCAACGTAGCGCCATTTTGTTTTTAATGTCGTATGACGTTTATCGCTTTAATCCTTGGCTGTGATTGGCTGGCGCAGACGCTGATGGCGGCTGGCTTATTTTGAAAGATGTTTGACATTGACAAGTAAATAAATATGAAAATTACGTGAAAATAACAAAAATTATAAAATGACAAAAATTATAAATTATACTGTGTTAAAGTCGTTACTGCTTATCCTCTCCGGTTTATCTGTAATAAAGCCCTCCGTGCCTCACCTGAGGTTATTTTGCTTTTTGCAAAATGTATTACAATTTTATAAGTTGTGTTTGGAAAAGTTTACGAGAGGACGCTATTTTACACCATTTTCCTTACACTGAGAAATGACTCAAAGTGGTAACAGTGTCTAAACCGTGAATCTGAAGAAATGATCACCAGAACTTTCATAGCATTTTGTTTGTCAAAAACACTTTGAAAAGAAGTTCATTACTGGCAAATGACGTCTCATAGGCAAAGCATATCCTTCTCTGTTTATTGGAGACGAGGTTTCGAGTGGAACACCATCTCTGGAGACTGAACACCATGTCTGGAGATTGCCGGTAAGTCTAGTATAACAACTAAGTACTTCTTCCTTTGTATAGTTCGTTCAGTATTACATTGAGGGATGTATGCCACAAAAGTCAACAGTGTTGCTGTTGCTTTTTATTTAAATATGTTACTCTTTTTCTCATAAGTTTGTAAAGGTCTATTTAATAACTATAACTATGTATGACATAGTTATAGTTATTAAACTAAATATGTTTTAAATACTTATTGTATAATACAAAGAATATAATTATTAAGTTGTAATTATTTAAATTGATTTCCAGGTTTCAACACGGGACAAGATGAAGAAGATGTGTTCAGTAATCTTTGATGAAATGTCATTAGAGACTGCCTTGACATATGTTAAAAACGGAGACATAATTAACGGCTTTGTCAAGCTTGATGAAAAGGGAAATGAGTTTGCCAACCATGCTCTTGTATATGCTCAGAGGAGCAGTTTATAAGTGGCAGCAACCAGTGACTTTTGCTAAGGGGCAACCTCAGGAATAGAGTTAAAAAGTATCCTGAAAAATGTGATTGCGAAGCGTGATCAGATACTTGCAAATCATGAACCAGGTTGGTATTATTTTTTCTAATTATGATTTTAACATATTTCTGTGATAATTCTTGCCTTTATTTCATATTATGTCAATAATCACATATTACCATATTTTGTAAGTTTAATTTGAATTTACTGTTTTATATTCCAGATGGCACAGGGACATTATGTAACGCTAACCTGAACATAATATATGACCCATCGCACCTCATCAAGGGTTTGAGAAATAACTTTTATAAAACTAAAGTTGTAGTAGGCGTTTTTTTTTTAAATAAACTACAATTAAATTGTGATGCATGCCAGAAAACATGTTACAAGTAAGAAAACTAACATCATGACTGGATAAGACACAGAGAATATATTGCAGCAAAAAATCGCCTGAACTATCCATCGAAAGGTACAGTAAGGTGTTGTCAGTACAGTTGTTATGAAACAAATGAATACTTGGAAACCAATGCCCATCAAAATAGTGTTTAATTAAATATAAAAGCTATAATTATATCCAAGTATCCATTTGATTCCATCAACTGTACAACACAAGACAAGTTAGTGTCCTCAATAATTTCATTGCCTTAACTATTAGGTTCACAATAAATAACCCGTACTCTTACTTCTTACATTCCCATCCCACAAAACTGACTTCTATTCCTATTCCCTTTCTGTGCATGGGGTTAGGTTGTGGAACTCACTCCCACCTGAGATAAGGAACTGTGAAACTATCTCAACCTTTAAAAAACGTGTCAAAGAGCATTGTCTCTCCCTGTCATAGCATCTTCCGTTTGCAATTTATGTATAATATGTGTTTGTATTTATTTATGTATGTTTTTATATTTATGTGTATTTCTTTTATGTTGGTATTTTACCTAAGTTTATATTATTGTATTTTATTTGTAGTTTTAGTCTATTCTTGGACATCACTGTCTACATATAGTGTTTTATATTCTCCTCTTGCAGGTCTGCTGGAAGAGATTTCTTTAATGAAATAAGCAGTACCTTTGTACTTTGTTCTCCTATTTAATGTTTTCTGTGTTATTTTTCATGTGTGTACATAAATTATTCAATAAATAGAATTTTAAAGGGCACTGATGTATACCACTCATAAAATCGTGTATTGCCTGCGATGCAAAAACGGCTTTTGAAAAATAAATCGTTTAATAAGTAATGTGCTGTTTTAATAATTTTTCCTCAAAATAAATTCAGAAAATGAAAAAATATAAATCGGTCCCTACTGGCGTATTGGCCTGTATCAGTCAATTTCCTTTGCCACGAAGCCAGGGAAAGGATCGACAATAAAAAAAAAAAAGAAACGTCATGCGACATTAAAACTTAGTGGTGAGAGTTTTTGTACTACAGTTGGCAGTCTGATACGTAGTATCTCTAAGTAGTCTGTGGTTGCGGCATCGCCCGCGTGAGTAGTGGTTGTGTACTGGAGCGTCAAGGTCACTTTTTACTTGTTACTTTGGTCACAATTGCACAATAATTTAAATATTGGTGAGAAAAGGGCATAATTGTATGCGTACATTAATATTTCATTAAATATAGTATAACTAAATAAATAACTCACTCTTTTAAATTACATATTTATATTCACAAATGTATAAGGTATATTTCTGCTAAAAACATAATACCTACTAATTTACATTAATATGGGCACATAAACACAATATAAATCTATAAAAACCTTAGATCGTCTGTCCTGAAAAATTTGAAAATTAGCACTTCGGCCCTTGTCTTACCGAAGGTGCGATTTGTTCTACGTGCCTTTTCCAAATATGTATTTCTAAATTGAACATTAGGATGGGGTTAGAACTTAGTTAAAGGTTTGGAGCTATTTTGTTCGAAAATTACAAATCTTTGAGCGAGTGTAACTTTGAAACTTAATATTTTAATGAAATTCTGAGAAACAACAGACACAGGTATTAGTTTCTAGATCGTGTTTACAAAATTTTACGAACTTTAATTGGTTTATTTTCAAAATTGGAACAAACTTCGTTTGTGAGGATCGCGCTAGGGAAAAACCTTTCAGTTTCGTGCGGCCGCCGCTTACCTACTCTATTTGCTAGACAAGAACATTCAAATTCCTCGCATTCCGCTATGTGCGCGGCCGTCGCGCGGTGGCCGCGTTGCCGTTGCCGCCCCGGTCCTTTACTTTATTCAAAACGTAGTTACCATAGAAATAAAGCCCATTTTGCTATACGTAGGTAGATACGAGAGAGCAGCGGCTGCGCGGCGACCACGCGGCAATCGCACGACTAAATTCGTGTCAAAACCTAATATTAGTACACGCCCTTAGTGTACTATTGTAGTTTGATCTTAGCTTAATTGTGATTTTATCTACGTAACTACATTTTAAGTTGTTTAAACATAAAGTAGCGAAGGTATTAGGTATCCCTATAAGTAGGTACTCGTAGTATACTAAGTGTATCCTCTACCTTTAAACAAAAACAGCACATTAATGTATAAAACCACAAAAGAGTATTCACATGGCCCCAACTAATTCCGCGGTAAAACATCTATATTTCATTAAATTCCACTATGTATACCTATAATAAAATATTATCTGTTGAGTGGTCCCAATCTCAAATCCCTAATTCTCACTTGAGGTTAATGATAACGCCGCCGATAACAAATGCTTAGGTACCTACTACACTATTGGAAAGTGCCACTAAATTCCGTGATGAAGGTTTGATAAAGGTTTCTTTAATTATAATAGGTCCGGATTGAGCTCTATACGGAGAGTCGGTTTAAACCTTGTCTCTATACCTAAAGCAGCGGTGAATAGGATTACGGTAAAAGCAGTTGCACCTGTACTTATAAACAGGAATACGTTTGGTTCCTACATGCTACGAAAATCCACAAATCCGCTTACCCCGTCGTATACCAACCAAATCACACAAGCGCCTACACGTGTACTGACATTCATGAATCAAAATGTATCCTAAATTAAATGAATGTTCCTAATCATTATATGTAACAGTCTACTGCTAAAAAAGATTTATCTGAATAACACCCTCTTCTCCGTTTCTGACCCGAGTTATACAAATGTATCAAGAAAACGAACTATGTAAGCAAACTATTTATTACAAGTGTCGTATAGTGTAATAATTGGTAATAATCATTTGTAATAAAATAAAACACATACCTACTAAGTTTTTACAACTGACTCTCTAATCCTATTATAATATTTAACTGAGACTGAAAAGTTTTAACGATAATAATAAATACAATTAACTATATTTAACGCTTTATATTATCCTTTAACCGCCAGTTAAATTAATTAAATCAATTAAATCCTGGAAATGGATGATTAAAATATCCAAGTATTTTCTAGATGTTTTTGGCAAATTATTATTATTCTACGTCTAAACTAGGTAGGTATTCGGTGTTTGACTTAAGGCTAAAGCTCAAATATTGTAACAGCCTGTGGTAACAGCTGTCTCTGTAATATATTGAGATGCTTTATTATGCTTTAGCTTGAACATTTTACGGAGAGAGGTGACGTCTGCGTCGCAATGATGGCGACGCTCGCCTGACACGCACTGCACACATCGTTACGTTGGACTACGTGCATAATGCCGAGAACTTTATACCAGGCGCTTGTTCTGTTGGTCTAGTTGAAATATTCAGAGATATGTGCTGCTTACGGTCTTACCCCTTGTGATAATAATAGGAGAGCTGGAAGCCATATGAGAAATATCTTTTAGATAGGAAACGGGATCCTAGAGTAGGATACTTAGTTGTAGGTATCCTCTTGGGCATTCTCGAATCGCAGTCCAATTCGAATCGGTTGGATAATTGGATATTATATTGGACCCATTCTTTGTGAATATTCAAATAACTTGAAGATCCCTCGATTCGATTCCCGTCTCTACGTTATCGACTATATTTCGGGACCCAAAGTTGAGGTTGAAATTCCATCCAATGACAAGCTCCTGGCTAGATTATGGTTAACTTACAGATAATATACGTATAAACGACTTAAAAATAATAGGGTACGGTACAAAAAGTTAGCGCGCCATCGCCAAGTCACAAAGAATCTTAAATCATAGTGTAAAAGTCACAAAGAATCGAAACAACGTATGTTTCAGCGCTACTGAACTGCAGAAAGTTTTAAAATTTCATTGTAGAATGTAATACTGTTTCGCTTTGTAAAAGAAAAACTTACATTTTCATAGTCAAGCGTACTGTACCTACGTTTTATAAGAGCCTTGACTTCTAATTTCCTAAAGTCCCCCATTGATCTACGTAGTACTTGCAGGTCACGCTTGAACCTGGTGGGTCACAGTGTTAGGGTTTTTAATGGAATAATAACATTCTCAGTTACAGTCCAGGATTAATACTGTGTTTTACAAAATTCGGAACGCTCTCCCCATTGTATATCAGGTGTGCATTGTATACAAGAAACTAGAGGTCGCGCGGGTGCGCGGGCCGCATGCGTCCCGCGGGGCTTTTTAGGTGGTACTTGTAACATAACTTAAAAAAAATATGATTTTTGATTTTGTATGGCAGCCATGTTTTTTTGTATGGAAACCATCTTTTTTTCACCGGCTCGTCAAACGGCCCAGGGTCCTTGACATTTTTAGTTCCGGCGGTATAGCTTTGCGACTTGTAATTTTCGAGATCCGTAGGGCAGTTCCGGTCAGCGTTCCACTTTCAGGTCATTTCGGACTTTTTCGAAACTCACAGGACCCCCCTCTATACGACTCCCATACATCACTTTTAAACCCGGCGGCTGCTACTGGGAGAACAATTGGGTCAAAATCCAAAATGAACACTTGTATGGCGGCCATCTTGAAAAATGGCAGAAAGAAAAATTTGATCCCGGATTATGAATCAGTGCTCCCGAAAACCCCCGGATGACAACTTTCAGCCGGCTCGGACCATTTTTTTTTTTGGCCGCCATTTTGAATCCGCCATCTTGGATTTTTATGACCCCCACGGGAAAGCCCCCGTCGTCCTCTATGACATTTGGTCGAACACGCCCCCACTATCTCCAACGGTTTCGGAACGGTAAGCGTTTCAATTTTGTATGGCCGCCATCTTTTTTTGTATGGACGCCATCTTTTTTTCACCGGCTCGTCAAACGGCCCAGGGTTCTTGACATTTTTAGTTCAAGCACTATAGGTCTGCGACTTGTACCGTAGGGCAGTTCCGGTCAGTGTTCCACTTTCAGGTCATTTCGGATTTTTCCCGGACTCACTGGACCTCGAGGTGTATGACTCTTATACATGACTTTAACCCCCCACGGCTCCATCTGGGAGAACAATTATGTCAATGAGTCAGTCAGTCAGTGAGTCAGTGGTAATCGAGCTTTATATATATAGAAGGGGTCGATATCGGTTTCCTAGGGGTCGACACAAACGAAAACTGATTTTGGGGGTCGACGAGGTCTAAAAATCGACCCCTATTAAATTAACACAAGTTCTTATTTAAAACTTTCAAGATAGATAGGTAGGCACAATAGCGCAGGGGTAGATAATGAAAAAATCGATTGGACACAGCTTGCGGACCAATTGAAATTGTTCACTGTTGCAGCGATTTTATGTTTCTAACTAACACTAGTGCTGAAACTGCGGGTCTACCGCGTAACTAAAATTGTAATGAACATCGACACTGGTATTAAACTTCAATACGATCGTGAGAGCCTAAACTTTGAGCTAACTTGTATTTTTTTTACCGATCATGAAGATAGGAGTCCCAACCCAACTATGATAGGCTCTCCAAAAAAAGGAACCAAGTACTACTGTCAGAGAACTATGGGTGGGCGGTATGTGACTACTACGTAGAATATCTTTCAGAGATCAAAAGCGACACGACCATGGATATATTTTATTACCGCGATTCCTCGTTAACATCGTGAGAAGAGCTCTGGTTTTACCGCTACATTCTAGTCACGTCTAGTAATAACGATTGGATTTAAAGATTACACTAGTCCGTATAAGTAGTGACGTAATGGTCCCCGAGACACTTCTATTTTCCAACACAAAAATAAAGTTGTTCATACGTTATGTTTTATATATTTCGTATAAAAATGAAAGCGAAAATTGGTAGCACTCCACTTTAAGTAATAAGTTTATATAACAAGACATATAGTGCAAAGTGAAGTGCTACTAACATAGTCTTAAGCGTTATTTGCTAACACTATTTTATATTTAACTTATATTTATTTATAATATGTTTCGTCAACTACCTCCGAAGGTGCCCAAGATACAGGCCTAGCCTAGTTTGGGACCAATGGAGGATATTTTATTGTAAATATTTATGGAAATAAATTGAAAAATTGAAATTGAAATATTTAGTTATTTGTTTGTTTACAACATCTAAGTACATAAATTTGTTTATTAAGATATTTCTAGATTTAGAACTTACACATCAAAACATATTGCCAGAGTTAATATTAAATATTATTGAGTCGATGAAGAAGATCATTGACAATCCTCGTTTCATTACTCACCCGTTCTGAGAAGAAGGTTAATAAAACGCATTTTTACGTATTCACCTACCTGTGTGACATCGTAGGTAAATAATGAGCGTAATATAAGAACGTGGAGGATAACTTTGATATCGGGGGAAATCTCAGGAGACAAACCGATGGCATCCGCAAGAGTAAGTACAATACACGTATAAAAAATAAACAAATACTACAAATATATACATATATATATATCGTTATATTATTATGTTTTTCACACCCATGTTTACTAAGCGTCTGCATAATACCTAGCTGAGAAGAATTTATTTTTAGGGAACGGTAATAAAAGTATCAGACAGAGCTGAATTATGAATCTAATGCATATTTAACGATGTAAGTAGGTATATGAAAATTGGTAAGGCACACAAATACCTTTATTTAACGCAGTGTAACGTCATACCGTAGATTTATATCTGTTGTAATGCCCATCACTTTCAGCGCTACTCCGTTCGATTACATTTATAGTAAAGGTATTATTAATTTACTATCCTAAACACATCACTTCCTGCGTAAAATTTTATTTTATTGTTTGTAGTAATTTGGAGTAAATGTCAGTCATAGTAACAACTGAGTAAAAAGTTTTAACGTGAACCCTAAGTAGTCAAAATTCTAGCTGCAGTTTAAGGAAGTTACTTTAGAAACAAGTAAAAATAGTATTTATTTTTACCCAAAATTATCTTAACAAAAAATAAACTTTTCCCGTTTTAAGGTAACAAACAGATAGACAGACAGACAAGAATTCTAAAAATGATGGATTCGTGTTCTATTACTTGTTTCTAGTCTCCCTAGCCTATTTTCACGAAAATATTTTCAATGATACAGACATTATGGCCTCTACGATTTTATTATATACTCGTCAAAACAAAATAAGGGCCACTTGCAAATTTCGACATTCTGGGTGATTTAATGATCATTAACTATATCCATGTGGTAAATTGTACAGCGTTGTGTTATCTTAAGTGTTTGCGAACACTTTAGCAGCTTTCCGCTTGAAAAACCGTTAAAATGGGTAGATTTTATCAATTTTTTTGAAACCAATTAATTTTACCCTGTTTTTAACGCGAACTTTAAGCTCATTTAACATTTGTATTGTACTGAGAACAGTTTATTGTGTCGAGTTAATGCGTACATCGGCATTTTAAGAACGTAATTCCACAGGTTCGACTTCAAATAGACTTGACTACAACGACCAGGACCATAACACTCATCCAAGAAGGCTATTCGTAGCGATCTGTAGTTTTACAGTCGAGATTTTCGTAGCGAGCGATTCAGAATGCCTGGAATTGCTTTTATGAGATCCAAAATTTTGTCAGAAGTCAGGAATTAGGCAGAGCCAGAGGAATCACCGCTTAGGAAAACCGCTACATAGACTTACATGCACGCAGAGAGAGCACCGTCACTTCCCGCTCTTTGCAAACCCGCTTGTGCCTGGCCACAGGCACGTGACTTAGTGACCAAACAATTAGAAACCAGTTTTATGAAGACCAGCAATTGTCCAGGTGTCAAGCGGTGCGAATTCCATACACCAGTATTCATCATGCAAATCAATAAACATCCGCAAGGCAACAATTGGACTGTAGCGTATGGGACTGAAGCACATTGCTTTTTACAGATGAGAGCAAAGTAAAAGTTTTTAGTGTTGACCGTTCCATAAGGGTGTGGAGATGAAAAGGGAGCAATTTGAAAATGCCTGCATCCACAACAGTGATCGATTTGGGGGGTCCAATGTTATGGTGTGGGGAGGCATAAGTCAAACTGGAAGAACTGAGCTTATAATTCAGAACCAGGGTACAGTAACAACTTAACGATACATCCAGGAGGTCATAAGACTCTATGTGGTGCCATTTGCATAGCAAGTGGGTGCAGGTTTCAAGCTGTTGCACGGCAATGCACGCGCTTATACTGTTAGAGCCACCAGAGAGTCACTAGAAGAGGCTTGTATACAAGTGTTGCCGAGGCCAGCGAACAGTTCGGGCTTGAACACAATTGAACACATGTGGGATCTGTTGAAAAGAAGAGTATGAGACACAAATTGATCACTGGACAATGAAAGACAGCCCTTAAACGTCCTAAAATCGAGCTAGGAACAAATCTCTCAAGAAACAATGCGGCATCTGATAGAAAATGCCCTCTAGGCTTCAAGAATATGTTCAGAAAGGAGGAGGTTACACCAAATATTGATTCAAAAAGGAAAAAGAATAAACGCCGTGGAATTTCATTTTTAATTGCATTTTTAGTCCAAGTGTACTTTTTGCTGAAATTGCACTTTTTCTCGAAAATGTTGTAAAATTGTTTTTCTTTCCTGTGGATTGTGTAAAATTTAAGCCCATTTCATTAAAAATAAATCATTGCAATGAATTTTACAACTTAGAAACCTAGGAACCTCATAATTTGCCCAGAAGATCAAAAATATAAGGTGGCCCTTATTTTGTTTTGACGAGTATAGTATAGATATTATTTAAATGCGGTTTCTTTTTTGAAGGAGTTCCTGGGTTGCTGTGAGAAGTGCAGAGCGGGAAGAGAAAAGGCAAGCAAGAGGCAGCTTTAGCTGGCCGCGCTACCTGTACCCAACGTTCAGCTAATAGCCACACTTTTATGTCCACAAAGTAACAGAAACCTACAATAACTAAATCGATTATCCATAATGTACTCGTACCTACAACGCTATAGAATGCAATTTACACCATTATGATACTTACATACATAATATTTATATTATTGAAGCGTATGTAATACGTCGTGTCAACTTTTACTGAAAGGCGGAAGCAATTTTGTAAAAAGCTTTTTTTCTTTGTATTATTTAAAAAAGGAATTATTTTCATATATGGATGTAGGTATTAACAATGTTTCACTTTTATAAAGTAAACATGGAGGTTGTAACTCGCGTGCTATCATACGATTAATAGAACTCATAGGTGCTTTTTTATGCATGACACGTAATTATTAAGTACGGTAAGTCCCAACCACACAGTACCCTATACAGTTAGGTACTTAGTTCTATAATAATAATTACTACAATAGCCCACTTGTTGGTAAAAACTTAAAAACGATCTACGGTAAGTAATAAAAAGTATAAAAACCAAATAAAAGTAATAATTTATGAGCGACAAGGTTTCCATCGTCAAACCACAACACTTGCCAAATGCTTTCAACATTGGACTATCCTGCTAATCAGCTAAGGCTTTCAGGGTGCTAATGGAACCGCTACGTAATGTGGTTAGTAAGGATGCAGTCTTTTTCCTTATAATTGCGTAAAAGTCATAAATGTTCGCGTTGCAGCGAACATAGCGGACGCACTACAAAATCGCGGCAGTTCTAACAGCACCCTGAAAACATTATTATAATGTACTCTCACAACGTCTAGACTCCAGATCTTTACGCGTATAGTTCACCCATAGGCTGCCCGTGTAGAAGTTCTTGCAATAAGCAGTAAATAACGTTATTTTGGCTTCACTACTAGCGAACGGGCCATCATGTTACATTTTGTGGCATTATCACATCATAATTTATCATAAGTAGCATACCTTTATGAATTCACTGTTATCTAGGACTATTATTATGAAAAAACTTTTATCTTTATTTTTCTTATGTCTCGAGCCCTCAGGTATAAATTATGGCCTTATTTTCACCTAGCTGAATTATTTGTTAAGGATACAAGCTGGCTTTCTCTGAGGACTATACATATACATACCTACATACATCATTCATTTCTATCTACTATAATTTTCCCGAACTACTGCCAGCAGGACTCACGGGAATGTATGAGTGTAAATTAATAATTACATTATTTGTACCAAATTGTCGAACATATTCGTATATTCGGATCAGAAAAACGCAAAGAACATCAATAACCCAAGGCTTGTAAGCAAGTCTAGACACACGATAGTTACTTAATATATAAACATTGTTATCAATTTTTGTGATAAGAAAAAGCGTCTTAATATAGCATCACGAGCTCACGGCTGTTTGGGAAGGGTTAGGTTAGGCAGAGTTCGACTAAGCTTGGCTCAGAAGGTGCGAGCGCGTTACCTACCGCCTTTCGCAGGTATTCACCGGGCACGTTGCTTGGGTGAGTACCTACCTGAATAGGATCGGACACGCGACCACGGCAAATTGCCACCCACTTGCCACCACTCTGGAGGTGACCAAGATTCTGCACAGCACACGATCGAGGTGTGCCCAGTGTGGGCCGCGGAGCGACAGTTCCTTTTCGACTAGATCGGGAAAGATCTTCTACTACTAGCAATACCATCGGCTACGCTGGCTGATCTAGAAAATTGGAGAGCAGTGGTCTCTTTCTGTATAGCCTTTATGCTCCAGAAAGAGGCCGCAGAGCGAGTTCGGGAGAGGGCCGATCCCACTCGGAGGAGAAGGCGCCAAGGAGTAACCGCCTTGGTGCGAAAAATGTCCAGTCTGGACACCGTCTGGCCTCTGGGGTCGCGAGCGCACAGGGTTGGAATATATCTTCGATGCCATTTTGAAGTCCCATGTAATAGGGGGCGAGCCTGTTGCTATCTACCGTGCAGAATTCCCAACTCCAAGCTGCTATTGGGAACTTCCTTACAGAAAACCCCATTAACACTTTACCTGACCTAGGAATCCAACCCAAGACCTCACGCTAAGCCACTCACTCCTAGGCCAATGTGGCAGTCTACTTATACCGGAAAATAAGAATTATAGAAAAAAAATATATAAAGTAACCTAACAAAGTCCCTCTCGAAGTGAGCATCATAAAAGTCGTGAATTTTAATGGACGAATGATTCCTATTACTTACCTACAGCATATTTATTACGAATTTTGGAGTCTTCACATTTACATTGCCAGCACGAATTTTTTAAGTGTAATATAGAGTACTAAAATAAATATTCAACATTTGCCGGTCGTGACGTCAAATGGTTCTTTTTGCAGTGGACGTTCAGTCATGAAGCACTTAATTTCCCTTTTTTAATTAATTTTATAGAAACGTAACACGGGTACTGCCTTTACGTATAATTACGTGACTACCTGTCACGTACCTAAATAGCAAAACAAGATTTTCGTTTCTAGTATTTTAAGTAGGTTGAAGTAGATAACCAAACTACATTCTACACAGGTTTTCCGTATGAAAATACGAAAGGCGTTGGAGTTAAGTCGGAATACAAAAGATACATTCTAAAAGTCTAAAACATCAAATAGAACAATAATGATCCTAAGTAAAAAACAAGTTTAAGTAGCGTGTGCTTTGCTTGTTTATAATGGAAAATCGAAAAGTCTGGATATTCATAACGATTGAAGCATCGTTGTGAATATCCAGATATTGAGGATGCTGAAATCTATTAGTTTAGCATTTTTATTTTAATCTTTCAATGTTCTAGTAAATATTTTTTCTTCTATACCCTCTCCTGGCGCAAGTTTACTGGCAGAAATTTCTTGTGAAATAAGCAGTACCTACCTTTGTACTTTCCACTTACTCTGTGTTTTTTCAGTGTGTATAAATATTTTAAAAAATACATTTTATATAGGTACAGTTTAAATCATTCACACGTAAGACGAAGAATGCTTTTTTCATGTATTTATTATTATGTCTTCCAATTGTTTAGATAAACATTATTGTTCGTGGAATTAATATCTACCTGCCATTTGAGATTGGATTCATATAAATCCACTGAGAACAATATACCATGTACTTCAAACCTGACCCAAACATTCAACTGAAACATTTTGTTCCGCGTAATGAGAACAGTTAATTTGGATGTCATAATAAATGAAAAAGTCAGTTGGAACTCACTGAAGCCCTTTTAACTATATATGTAAAAAAGGAGGCGTCCTCACCAACTCTTTTTAAAGAACAATCCCCGTATATTAAGCGATATTGGAACAAAACAATAACAAATTATTTTGGGCTGTGTTAGTACAATGAAAAAGAAAATACCAAATCAAACCATCTATCGAACTTCCAATAATTATAGGCAGTGTAATTAAATTAATCATGACTAAACAAGATTTTTATTTGTGTAGCTAATGGATACAAATATATTGGAAGTATGAGTCATTATAGTCAATACGGACATAAATGACTATGACGTCACAAATCCCGTAAATATTTATGCCTAAATATATATTTTGAACTGTTGGCCGGTGTATTGTAGATTTTGAACAACTTTTAATACGGGACCAATTATGAAATCGCGAAAAAAAATCACATGTTTCATACAAATAATTAAATATTACTCGATAAATGTATGGAACAGCTGACTGTTTTCGCGATTTCAGTTTTGGTCCCGTAGTAAAAGTTGGTCATAATGATAAGCGCATTAAAGGAATCCGAACTAGAAAGGTAGGACCTTATAGGTACACGATGAATTTTAAGTCGTTTCGGTTACGATAACGAATGATTGTAATTTGTAGGTAATTATGGTAATGAATAACTCTGCAAAAGAAAAATAAGACTGTAAGTAGTGAGTAAGTATCTGATATAGGTAAGTACTTCTACTCCTATGAAATATTGTTTTGTATGCATAACCAAATTATGTTTGTATATTCAAATTGGCTCTCTTGTAGCATCGAGCGGTCTATAATCTGTTATTTTCCATCTTATTACACTTTTCACAGAATGATAATTACATGAATTACGATTGCGTTGTGAGAGTAAATACAAAATGTAGGTAATGGAAACTTTAATAATATGTACGTGGCGGTATCTCGTTGTTACTTGTTTGAGTTGATGATGCAAAAATAGGTTGGCAATTTATATTGTATGAAGCGCTCCATTCAAGCGATGGAACAGACGTGTACACACGAACCGTGCATCAATCGAACATTTATGAACTGTCTAATAGAAATATTCGTAAGTCTTTTTTTTGTGTTTTTAACCAACTTTAAAAAAGGAGGTTCCCAATTCGACAATAAGTTATTTTTTTTCATGTTTTTTTACCTATCTTCGCCAATAATTGTGAACCGATTTTATACCGATAGTTAGATAAATAAATAATAAACTTTAAAAATATTAAAAACCGACTTCAAATAATGAAAAGGTAAGTATAAAATATTTTTTATACAAAACATAACAAAGCTTCTGAAGTCGGGACCTTTAATTCTACGGTGCACCTTAATTTGGCCTTTTTAGTTTTTGAAGTCGGTTTTAACATTTTTAAAGTTTATCATCGTCGATTAGAAACACCAAAAAGGGTTGATAGGGAACTTATTAAAACTGTGATAGCACCGTTTTTACAATAATTATGTATCGATTAGAAATACAACGTGGAAAGATATCATTCATATTCGGGCGTGCGTGCTCCAGTGTGCCTTTCAAACGTAGGTAGGTACCTACTAACTACTTACCTACACAGTTTATCAATTTTTTAAGCTTCAAACGGAAATATAAAACGTCAATACAAATCCCTAGAGATGTGTGTACAATATGAACGAATCCAACTACACTCGCGGACAAATAATACGGGTCGATGACGAAAATCCCTGTAACTTGCAAATTAATGATGGTACATGCATGAAACTAACTTTATATTATAGAGAATTTTAATATCAAATGAAATAATACCTTAAATGATATACAACATAAGTAAAAAAAGTTAAAATCTTAAAAGCCCCGTATTTGGAAATAAATTCAATTCGCGGTTGCTTTAATTTTGCTTGTTTTTTAACTTTTATTTTCAATCTATCAAATCCAAATGATAAAAGGCGGTCATTGTCATCTTTCACCATCATTATTGAATTACTATCATGTCGCTAACACCAAAAGAATGTACACGTATCGTCACTATGTTAGAAGAAGGCAGAAGTCAGCGAAGTACAGCAAAAACAATAGGCGTGTAACTTTCTACAGAGCAGCGAGTCGTCCATCGTTTCCGAGAAACTTGGCAGAACATAAGGAGACCAGAAACCAGCAGACCGAGATGTACTACGGCTCGAGAGGATCGATTTATTGTTACTTCCATGCTCCGAAATCGGCACCTCACGGCATTTGAAGTATCAAATCAACTTCGGGAGACACGTATAGACAACGTAAGCGAGCGGACTGTAAGGCGGCGCCTCCTTGAAGCTAATTTGACCCCACATAGACCCGCAAATCGTCTAAAACTTAAAAGGGAACATCGGGTAGCAAGATTACGTTACGCCCGCGAACACGCACAATGAGGAGACGAAGAATGGGCAATCTGACGAATCCAGATTTGTGCTGTATGCACATGATGGGCAGCGAAGAGTCTACGGACGGCCAGGGAAACGTTTTATTCCAGCTTGTTTTGAGGAAAAAGTGCCGTTCGGCGGTGGATCTTTTATGTTTTGGACTGGAATCTCTTCAGAGAGTCGCACGGAGTTACCGCTGATAGAAAACGGTACGCTAACTAGTGCAAGATATGTGGTAGAAATTCATAATGAGCTTGTCGGCCTATATTTAATTAATATGGGTGAAAAATCAATATTCATGCTTGACAACGCCAGTCCACATACAGCTCAAATTGTAAATGAGTATTTTCAGGACGTTGGCATCAATCGCATGGACTGGCTCGCGACAAACCCAGACCTGAATCCAATTGAACACGCTTGGGACGAGCTTGGGAGGTGTATAAAAAATCGAAACCTCGCTTCAGCGACACTTTGAGACCTGAAACATGCGTTAGTGGAAGAATGGACCAATATCCCGCAACATCGCATAAGAAACTTAATAAACAGCATGCCCAATCACCTGGCAGCTGAGAAAAGAGCCCGTGGAGGCAATTTAAAGTATTAATTTTGTGTTAAAGTTCGTTTTTGTGTTGTATGTGAGGTACCAACCAGTATTATTTCAATGTAAAAATTATTGATATTTTGTTTTTTTGTGTAATTTTGACAATTTTACTAACAATTTTTCCAACATTTGGTGTCGTTTTATTAACTGTTAAATTATCTACAACATACAGTTTCAATCATGCCGCTAGCTCTATTATTTTAAGAGTTATTTTAGTTTTTCGTACCGACCCGTAATATTAGTCCGCGAGTGTATTTTAGACACCGTTCTAGAAACTGGTTCCATTTCATTGTTTACATTATATTACGGCATTTTTATATACCTATATAATACTATAAAAATTGTGTTCTATTCAACGCATGACTGGCTTGGACAGAATATCAGCAGTTGAGCATGCCTCGCGCTGCCAACTACTATGCTGAGTCCAAGACCTTTTTGTCTTTTACCTTCTTGTATGATGTATCTCCTTGCTACCTATGTAATTTGAAAGACAAATAAAAATCTTCTATTCTATTCTAAACTCTGAAAACGAGTCTGAGAACGTGTCAAGAACCTTCGAGTGTTTGAGGTCGCCGACACAAAGCACTAGCTAAATATTAGATCGCAATGTAATCAGAGAAAAGCTCGCTATCCTAAACAGATGTCAAGTACAGCGTCAGTCACTGATGCATGTAGTTAGCAGTGAAGTGACTGACATAGCGGTGCGGGCACATGAATAATACAGAACCGTCACATTTTCTTATGATCCTCTTTGTGAGACCTAAAAATTAATGCTTTTGTCTTTTACCTTTAAAGTATTATGTAGGTATACGTAGACGCAAAATAAAATGTTTATTTCACAGGTAATGTTCTTGTGTATACGCTGTCATAAGAATGAGCTAGGGGTGACAGGAGCGTAATGGAACAACTTATGGTACCGCATTGAGTAGCGCCAACAGGAAGGTGCTTATTTTTCAGAGGTCAAATATTTAAAAGCGGACCCCTTCTAGGATTACCTACTTTGTTGTCCATCCATCTGTCAACTCAGTAAATTTTGTTCCTTCCTTTACGTTCGTCGTTCCTTTAATAATTATGGATTCGGACCCC
The DNA here is from genome assembly GCA_932294325.1 of Allophyes oxyacanthae. Classification (NCBI taxonomy): domain Eukaryota; kingdom Metazoa; phylum Arthropoda; class Insecta; order Lepidoptera; family Noctuidae; genus Allophyes; species Allophyes oxyacanthae. The sequence continues at coordinate 10,196,126 of OW028615.1, forward strand.
ACGGACCCAACTCTCACTACGTACCAGGGACCGGATTACCGATATTTATTTATACCGATATAAAAATATCGATATAATACCGATATAAAAATATCGATATAATACCGATATACTGGTAATTTTTTATCGATATCGGTACCGATATTTAATTTCAGTACATAAATATCGATACTTTAATTTGTCTATATTTGTATCAATACCGATATTCAAATCGGTATTGAGTATCGATATAAATATCGATACCTTAATACCGGTACTTAAAAAAGCGATATTTAGTATCGATATTTTACCGATACTTGAATATAGCGATATATTTGTAAAATATCGGTATTTTACAGCCGAATATCGATATTTCTAAAATATCGGTATCCGTCCCTGCTACGTACACCGGTTTATTTCATAACGAATTTGTTGATGGATTTCACGTCCGTTAAAGTAAAATAAACAGTCCACAAAGTTTAAGGTTTGGCTGAATAATAAATAAGTTTACTGAAATTGTGATGTTGACTGCCCCATGATCAGCGTATACCTTGGGCATATATGGTAAATAACAAACAAGAAGGTTTTAATGTGTCATTTCAAAGTTATTTACCGAAAATATTCTTGATGTCAACGAAATTGACGGACTAACCAAAAGCAAAATTATTATACACTATGACGTCATCAACTGAGGTCTGAGCCATGGGTCTGAGAGAGTAGGTACTGAGATTGTCATCAACGGAGCTTAAGCGAAATCCTAAAGTCTATGTCATCAACCACAAGCGGCAGAAACGTATCATTTGTGTAGTTTAACTATTTTTTTTTAAATTAATTGTTTTATTTCGAATAATGATAGAGTATAATGATTTCCATTTTTTGAAACATTTTACTTGACGGATTGCTGGGATAAATCTTAGATAAATAATAGAGTCCTGTTAGGTGCAGTACTTATAGATTATGGTAGGTAGTAATTTTGAAATTAATTTATTAAAGTAAGTAAGTTTTATATGTGGAAGCTTTTCATTAGCAACTTATTTTACATATTATTGTACTGTATTTAATAAATTTTATTAGTCTGTAAGCTTTCCAAAGAATAAATAAATAGTATATAGGTAAATATTGTTTTTAACTAACCGTTACACGTCATTAAACAATAATGAAATTTTATACAATGAGCAGGCTAGTAAATACTTTTATGAAGACTGTATTACAATAACCTATTTTCTAAAATAATATTCCAAGAACCTGTCATAACTAATTAAGATTATAATCTTTAACCTGATAGGTACCCTTTTAGTGGGTTTACCAAATTTAATTTTTCGGTAGACACTATTTTAAGCTCTGCTCTCCCCTGTAGGGTGAATATTTATGGACATTTTAATTAGGTACAGTCAACTAACATACTCTGTAATAAAAGCCTTAGACCACAAGTGCTTAGCATAAACTAAAGTGTATATTGAGAACTTAGTCATTAAAACTATTTCTAGGGCAGCCAAATTGCCGACGTTAAAATTTGATTTGAAGAGGGCTCTCTGCTCTATCGGCGTTTAAGTTTCTAATTACCAATTTCGTAACCGGTGTGGTAATGAAATCAAATGCCTCTTGCTCATGGTATGTAGCTTGAAATCAACTACATTTTGAACTTGATTTCAATCCTACAGATTCTCCTCGAAGAATTTCAACCAAGTAAGTAAATATCAGGTAAAACTGAGTTTGAATTTAGAGTTATGACCCGTGTCTCATACAAATGAAAGCTCTAAAAGCTGACCCACCCGTACTCTCTTGTTCCTGAAAATAGCTAGAGGTATTATTTTTATTCTGCGATTCCTTTACTGGCGGCTGGAACACCTTTTAAAAGATTTCCTTAATTTAGGATACTCCAGGCTCTAGTCTGGTCTGCGGGTCTACCGCGTAACTAAAATGGCAATGAACATCGACACTGGTAATAAAATACAATACGATCGTGAGAGACTAAACTTTGAGCTACCTTGTAAAAAAATTACTAATAATGAAGTTTTGACTCCTATCTTCATGATCGGTAAAAACTTTACAAGGTAGTTCAAAGTTTAGTCTCTCACAATCGTATTGAAATTTATTACCAGTGTCGATGTTCATTACAATTTTAGTTACGCGGTAGACCCGCTGGTTTGGTCTAAATTCCAGTAAGCTTGAAAATATACTTAACTCCACTCACTAAAGAAGGTATTGTGCATTACACTTTTATCTGTCGTACAGCGGCCTCTTACTAAAGGGCCTCTCAACGCGTGTACACACGGTTCTCTTAATTGATTGCATTAGCTGAAGCCGTATTATCACCGGCTGTGTAAAATTAAACTAATGAGCTTTGTTAGGCGACTATTTTGATCGTTTTTATTGAAGGCATTTCAATTTCGAAACTGAACGGTAAGAACCGTGACGGGCAAGTATTTATTTAAACAGGTAGCGAACCGCCCCCTTTTTAATTTTAATATTCAAAATAATGGTGAAAACCGCATCAAAATCCATTGTTAGTGAACAAACAGACACGACGCGTCGGGCGACTTTATTTTATACTAGGTATGTAGTGATAGTAATGATGACATGATGAGTCACGGTCAGTTGTCCAAGCTAGTTTACTAAAATAAGTAGAAAATCCTTAATATTAAGTTTGTATATAATTCCAAATATTCTAGAAAAATGTAAATCTGTTATATTTTTCTAGATTATTAGGAATTATTTTGAAAATCAATATTCCGAAAGTTCAAGTTCCGTAGTATTATAATTTGTCAATGAAAATAAGGTAGCCCATTCAAAAACTACTGTCCAATGGTACTTACTCGATATTAAATTTAGGAACCTTTATGTTAGTACAAATGGGTAATAGTATAGATAGTATACAAATATTTTTTCCCGTATAAGGAATGAGGTTATAATTTTTTTACTTATGTATAGGCCTTATTTAACGTAAATATTAAAGAAAAAATTCCGTACCTTTTGTGGTTCGAACGTTACTTTATAATGTAACTTCTTGAAAAAACATAGATTATTTTGCTCCGCTCGCGCAATCTAGTCGATGCCTGAAGCTATTTTTCTGCATCTTTTCGCCGACAATAATATCACCAAAGTTCTGTTCGTATTTTCTATTGAATCTTTTCTAATATCAGAATTTTCACATGCTTCTGAATGTGAAAACGTCTATGGACTGCGGACTAATATAGTTTAAGATGAACAAATAGTATGTAGCGGAATTGTACACGGCTGGTATGCCTTTGTATCGGCATCAAGGCGACTATTGTCTGCCAACCGGCGCGGATTCCGCATGCCAGTCGTCGTCAAAACCCACCAACTCTATATTGAGTTGTAGATACCTATATTAAATATTTTATGGGTCCTCTAATAAGAAAATAAATTGATATTGGACTTAACTTCAACATGTTTCCATTACGTGCATTAAAGTTGTTGTACTTTAGCTTGTATTAAATTATCAAAAGACATTGAAATTCGTCCCATAAGGACCATTTGCTCTGCAAGGGATAGAAACAACTGATACTTTTATAAGACAGCTGGTTCTATAAAAGTGGAACGTGACCTTTGACTTTTCTATTACCTAACTCAAAAATATGTAGCGATTCTTGTTTATTAACTCATCAATACTTTGCCTTCAAATATAATTCTCGGTACTAGAAAATGTGTGAATGCTAAACACTAATACAAGAATCAATATTTATATTTTTCTTAAATAACGTAGGTTCATAATAATATACCTAAAACTTCCATACAAATTAGAGGTAATTAAATTTTACTAGACTAAATCAATCTATGGAACAGCAGATAATTTTTTTCGCGATTTCAGGGTTGGTCCCTTAGTAAAAGTAATTCATATATAATAATGATGAGTACAATAACTCCCTTTCGGTTATAAATACCCTTTCCGCCTAACCCTGTACGAATCTTACACTTGACTTGAAAACCGTGCTAAATACGGACGTCCACGTCACTTGCCGACTAACAATTGAGCTAGAAGCAATAGATAGGTAGTTGTAGATATTATTGGAACAGGTTCCTATTCAGATAACAACTTGAAAGTAAACCGTAAATCAATTTATCTGCGATTTAGAACGTGCGCTCACCATAGTTAAAGTCTAAAGATCTGTCTGTAAAGACGCCTATTAGACATCTTTTCTACGAAATACCGCAGTCTTGAGACAGTTTCTCACTGATGTAGGTACGAGAATTTAGTCTATAAGACGTCTTGTGGCCCTTCGTTGGTTTCTTCCAGCGGTATAATGTTTAAACTACAGCCATGCGCATACTTACGAGTCTGCGCAGGCCCTTGAAATTAATCTTAAATGTATTAGTTATATGAATGTCTGGGATTCCTGTAAATTAATAAAGCCAGAAATAAGTAAAAAAAAACATAATTTCTAGCGTATTTAACCAACTCCAAATACTAAATTAGATCGGCCCAAATATTGTACAGAATCGTTTTAATGTTGGAACCATCATTCATCTGCACGGGTTAAGTAGTCGTTACGACTGGCGTGTAGCAGATTTAATACAACAATGAAATGTTCTGGATAATCCCCGACGTTTATGATGATAACGCCGACGATATAACGATTATAGCCGCATGATATCACGGCGACAATGATAGCTAGAATGACGTTAATGGCGACGAGATATCGTATCGCCATATCGCATCAATCCTAAATTAAGATATACGTAAGAGTATAAATCAATATAGTGAGTACTTATAGATAAATAACCCGGAAAATGAACATGATAATCCGTATATGAATAGAGGAAGTAATTCAGATCCAGTACTCTGTTCTTATAATTTAACGAACATAATTATGTGTAATAAGTACGTTGTATAGGATTGTATATAATTACAATAGTAATGTCTTAAACTTATTATACTAGTTACCACTAGTAATAATAAGTTTATGGGTAATGTAGCCGATATTCAGTCGTATCTGGTTAGACTGGGAGCCGCCCCAACGTAGTTGGAAAAAAGGTTAGGCTGATGATTGCACCAGTTCGCTCATAGTTCGGGATAGATAAAATCAGTTTCAGCTTTATCTTTATTTGTACTACTAGTAAGCCAGGCTTCGAGTCCCTAAAGCATTTTCAATAAAACGCGTAACGTAATATTCAATTTCCGTCAGTCGACTTGTGCGGTATCACAAACAGCTCTCGAAATTAAGATTTATGATTTATGACAAAATCACAAACCATATTTTAAGTATTATCACAGGTTTTTCTTAAAATAGGATTATAGGTACCTACATCATATTTTAGCTCCCTTTTATTGTAAATCGCTGAATTATTGCTTCACAACGTCTGTCCATAAGGACCATAAGGTTATGTCATATGACGTGAACTTACGTAGGTACTATTTAAATGTGCTATAACTAGACTATATCAAAACAAAAAAGAAACATCCAAATCGGTTTAGGAATAGGTAACCTACTATAAAAAACAGACGGCGACAGAAACTCCCTCCTTTTTTGAAGTCGGTTAAAAATTGGTTCGCAACTAGCGGTCTTGAAAATCACTATACAGGACTCGGGTGCACATTTTTGTTGCGCTCGTGTGCCCAGACTTTGTGTTCGTATCACAAATGGCCAAAAGATTAATTGTGTGCACTGTACGATACTTCGGTGTCTCGTGCAACCGCTGTCCGATCGCGTGCTGCTCGATGAAATGGAAAATTAAAAAGCTCGAACAAAGAGTTCAACTGTTTATAAAACCCAAAAGATCTAGTCTTTGATCTAAATACTCAAAGGATCTAGTACATGAAAACTACGGTTAACGGGACTTTTTTAGAGTTTTCTCTGTTATAAACGCCTTTTATTGCACACGATTTTCTCTATCCTAAAAGGTACCTACAGTATTATTATAAGACCTTGGGGGTAATAAATGCGAAACCCACGTCTGCTTATTTTCCCACGTTAGTAACAATAATCTAATAAAAAAATGACGAGCGTCCTGTCTGAACACATGCAGAATATTATGATATGTAAGTATACATACAGTTAAATTACTAGGTACAAGTACAACCACTGAAATGATTGATCATACTATCTCTACAAACACTGGATGAAATTGGATCAAGACAGAGTTGCAGGAAACGATACATGACCCAACATTAAGAAGGCACTCGCGGCTGTTTAGAGATGTTGGCACCTGCTTTAGTAAACATTCAGAAATTGTTGTATAAACTATTTCCCCGAAACAGCCAAATAAATCAAGTTTAGGCAAATATTTATATTCAATTAAATCAACTAAAGAAACAAGTATTTCCCTGCTCTGTATCTACATAGATACAACAGATATTGTTATTTATATTTACATCAGGGAAAAGAATACATCTTTTATTATTGACGCGGGAATGTTACCTGCCGAGTAACATGAATTTATTCACGTAGAAATTACAATGTATCCATAATCCTATTGTATACTGTCGCAATAGAATAATAATATATGTCTGCAGAAAAGGCGAAATACATATTATATTTGATGGATATGAATTATTACGAGTACGTACCGGTACGTATATGTGCCTATGGGTAGACTAACGTAGCTCCAGGCGGAGCGTAGCACAACTTTTAATTAGACTCTTTAGTCACGCGGCTTTGTCTGACTTCTCCGGAGGTGCTCTGACTTATACTTAACCAAATAGCTGGGAACTTTGCCCTATTTCCTCCCCATCTTTACCAGATTGCGTGTATCCAACCAATGTTTTACATTCATAATTGAAGCTTAGGTATAATAACACTTTATTAATGAATGTACGAACACTTGCCTGTCCCCTAGATGTAGTCTCTTGGTTGAATTGTTAATTATGTTCGGCGCCCCGACAGTCCGCAGGTACACGAGCATCACGTACTCCCCTCGAATAAAATAATTTATCAGGTGGACGTATTGTAGTGCGCAGTCCGATTTCACGTGACTGCATAGGTGGCCGATAAGCATGCTATTGATTTTCCCGATCCCCTATTTTAATTTAAGAACGCCATCCTACTTTTTTAGCCTCATAAAATCTAACAGCTCCAGTGACGTTTTGACTTGAGCCACTTGTAAGCGTTTTGATGTATTATAAACACGCTAATGTTTATAAATATTAAATATGTTTCGTTTACGTTATGCAATCATAAAGCCAATATTGTTTGTTGAATATTAAAGTACGCGGTTCCGGTAAATAGACGACCCGTTTCAGTTTTAATCGTAGTTTTTTTTCTCTTTTCTTGGTTTGTTTTTGCTTGTCCTCGCAATTTTTTATCCAGTCGATATGTCTTATACTATTTATTTTTTACTGCCAAATCAGCATATAAAAATAGTCAATCTATTTTTATATGCTGATTTATAGTTAAATCTGTAGCTTATACATAATCAGCTGTTGCAATAAAAAACACATATCTATACGTTTATTAAATGTATTTATATATTCATATGTGTTTATTTATTGGGACGAAGCTAATTAGTTTTTTTTTAAATATATCTACCTATATATTATTTTAAAACTCGCATGTAATAAAATTGTAGGTCTGAATAATTAATATAATTATGATATCTAAAAGATTTACATGGCAAACGAATGTAAGTAAAACACAAACGTATCCATCTTAGCTTTTATACTCGTATACGTTTACTCAAACGCAGTGAAAACAATAGAACTATTAATAGTTTTGTGAGTGCAAGTTTATTTGTTAGAATAGGTTAGAATACGTTGAACGAGTCGTCTCGTTTATCTACGATTATCCTATATACGGAGATACGGATTGCCTTTGAAGGTATATTTTCTAAAATATATATCACTTTATTCTTTCTCAAAAGTAAAATTGGGATATTCGATTGACGGAATTGAATTGTCGACTCGTGCTTGGATGGATCGAAATCTCGACAAATCATTTCTTCACCACGAAGTTACAACGCCAATATTTTTTTCCTCAATTATGATAATAAAATTGAAATCTATATCACTGCCATTAAGCGATGACATAAGTAGTTATAAAAAGATTTAAAGAACAACAGGCAATGAGACGTTAGCAAGTATAAAAAAAAATCTTTTTATACTCATAAAAGTATAAGCCAGAATTTTTTTTCAAAAAATCTCTTATCACTTGTTATGCCTTCATAATTCGAGGGAATCTTATTGAATTATAATCTTATAGCTAATTTATATGGGAAGAAAAATATAACTGTCCCCCTTATAAGGAAGAATGGGTTATGTTAAAATATGTCCTATATAAGACGCCAGCACCCAGGAGAGGTTATTGTACTCATCACTCTGAATAACTACCACCAACTGATCAACACTGAAATTGCGAAAATAAATCGGCTGTAATAATTGAATATTCTGAATTTGTAAGTAACTTATAAAAATTTTGTATTTGAATATTACTCGACTAAAATATAAACAGCAATAGGAACAGCACTTTTTTTTCTCAAGAATTCTCTTTTTTTCCCATAGTAAAAGTTGTTAATAATGATGAGTACAATAACCCCTTAAAGCAAGTGTCCTGTTTATATATACAGAGTGTATATATAGTACTGTGTAAGTGCATCAAAAAATTATGCTAAAACTACATAAAGTTCCGTGTCGTTCGTCTTCATACAAAGTGGCTCTGTATTATAAATTATGTTTGGTACCTGAAATTGGAAGCGGACAAATTTCAAATTTTCAACTCTGTAATTACTCGTATACCTATGATATAAATATTAGCGACAAGATACCGCTCCTATCGAAAGAAGATTAGTTTTCAAGCATGACAGCAAAGCCTGGGCAAAGGAAGCCACCATTTCCTAGACTTATTTTCACTGTGTTTTTTTTGTTTCACTAGCCGACTTTAGCTTCATTTTACATTAAGTTGGAAGGACGTGGAAATATAGCATAAAACCTTTACAGAGTGAATGCAAAACCTTCTATTATACATAAATAGTTAGGTTCCATAATTCCAGGCTTTTAAATTGCGCAACATATGCTTTACGTTGACTTTTATTTATATTTTATTTGTATTATTTAACTGCATAAATTTTCTTACGCCTCGAAATATAGAAATGTGCTTCTAAGTTTTATTTTAACCTTATTCAATGTATTCAGCGAAGCACATAAATACACCTCAAAGTCACATGCACCGATAGCAAGTAAAATTTGTATGCCTAAGATTTTTTTAAATTATGTTCGCGTGTAATACCTTCTCGTAGAAAGAAAATAAAGACACTGGTCAATGTATATGCGAGTAGATGCGTCACTCGATATTTTCCTTTTTATTTCACACCGTGCTGTTCAAAATGTAACATGAAACCTGTAAGCTAATTCTCGTAACTAAAGAAGTGCAGTTACCGCGCAGTTGCAGTAAAATTTTGATCAAAACAACACATTTGGTATTCTCTTAGCTTCAGTGAGATACACTCGCGTCAAGTTCGAGCGTCACTGCAATATGATCGGCGCGTTATAAAATTACGTGAATTAACCCTCTGGTACGCTACGCGCGAAAATAAAGATTAATTGTGAGGCACAGTGGTGTGTTTACGAGAAACGTACTGAGTTTTAGCATAACATTTTTACTTTGGACATTAGCATCATAAAGTGTAGTAAACCTGGCGAATGTTACGTAGAATGATATACGCGAGTAGCACGAGTACATATTAATTTTAACTCCCGACGGCTCAAATATAACGTGTGCATTTCACGTTGAGATATTGTATGTAATTGCTCATTTCTTATTACAAATTTTCTGTAAAACGACCTACGTTAATCATACATAATATTTTACATATTCAAGAAACGTAATTTTTTTATGCCCTTTGGTTTTCTAGGTTCTAAACGTAAACTTAGCAAAAGATTAGTCTCACCCTGTAATCCTGAATTTGTAGAACTATACAATAAAAAAATAAAAAAGCTCTGTAAATATTTATCTTGGAAACGAATATCCAATAACTGCCAATATATTCTTAGTTCATACAAAATGCACATTTTCTAAGGCTCTTTGTATGCCCCGAATTTTAAAGTACATGTGTTTACATATTTATGACGCTGATTGTACATTCGTAGAGTGCGATACTCTCACCTTACACGCAGCACAAAAGGGATACAAATTTATTATACAATAGGAGGTATTAAATATGTGTCTTGTGAGACTTCACTCGTTTGATCATATATCACAGACATTTTTATGATATGGATCTCGAATCTCGTGTTTCTATGAAATAGACAAACGAGACCGACAATTGAAATACCATTATAGGGTCTTTCGCAAAAAAAGTGTAATTTCACCTGACCGAAACGTTTTGTTTGTTTGTAGGATAGACATGATATTAAAGCCTACATTCTAGTATTATATCGTTTTTGGAGTACTTTTGTTATATAGGCCAAGTATTTATTAAAGTATTGTTGTAGTATTTTTGTTGATATTACGTGAAATGTACCGATAATCTAATTTACCTGCAGCGATTTTGGTCGACTATCGAAGTTTTTTGTCGAATTAGTTGCGAAACTATTATAAAAGTGTGCAATATTAACATTTATCGGAAAGTGTACTGTCTAATGATTAAATTTACCGTGTATTTGAATTTAAAAAATACATTATTATGCATATAAAATGTCTGTAACGTTTTGTCGGGTGACTTCCTAAATAACCTGACGCAAATCAAAACACATCGCAGAATAGCCAATTCTAGTAATTTTTAACCCCGCACCCCTCAGTACGATTGCAGGTACTGCGCTACCAAGGATTGTGGGAGATTCACGTGTTCAAGTCTCTTAAAGTATGAATTATAGGCAACAATAGAAATTGTAAGAAGTAAGTTCTATTTTATTTGGTCATTATTTCTTCCTGATTTAAGGGAACTAATATTTACCGATTAATATATGTTAAATTATAACCTACCGTGTGTGAATTTTTATAAATAAAATTAGCGTAAATCTATTAGTTAAGTTTAAATTTAAATTTTAACTGCAATATCTCAACCACCTGGACATAATTGACCTGAACAAAACGATCAGGTGAATGAGCTAGTGTGCAGGTTGTTGAGATTTTCACTATAATATACCAGATCATAAGGCATGTATTTTCTATTTCGAATATTTGAGCTGCAATTGTAATCTGATAAAGTACGAGTAGGTATAATCTATCTATCAACCAATCAGTGAAAGTCTATTAATGATTTTCCGATCTATTACAAAACTGCAATTTATAACAACAGGCGAACTTTTTATCTTTTAATGGACTTATCATAATAACCGAAATTTATTGCTTATTTGGTTATACCTACCTAAATCATAAAAATACCCTACTTGTTACACGCTTAAATTCGAATATAAATTCATATTGAAATAATTATTGTGTCCGGTAAAATAGGAAGGCCAAAATAATCGAAATTAAAATCGTGAAGAAAAGCTTAAGAAGTACCAAAAAAATATGAATGATCTCCCATTCTATATGCTCATTAAAAAGAAAGAAATAAAGCTAACCAAAAGAAGAAAGCAGAGATTTTGTTCTCTACATTCCTCTTTTGGTATTTAGCTTTATTTTTAATAGGAAGCACTTTTATTCTTCCTATTAATGAAATGACTCTACGACAGCAATACAAAGAAAAAAGTGACTCGGAAAGTTTGGTTCAAGATGTTAGTGAATTGCCCGGAGGAAATCCCCAAAAAAACCAAATAATTTTTCAACGGTTTCTTAGATTTTACAGTTAGAGTATGACTTAACTCGAGATTGTAACAAGATTTTTATTAAGAGGAACAGTAGTGGGGTTGTGAATTAATACTAGATTGTTAATCATTATTCAATTGTTTTTTTAGATGTTACAACTGGGTTGTGATTGTATACTAGATTCAAGTACTGAAGCGATTATATTTTGACATATAAGTAATTTTGTTTTTCCTTTTTTTTATAATATTATATAATGTTTAATATAATTTCGAATAAAACTTATTTTCTATGAAAAATCAGTATCTTTAAATGTATTTAAACTACGTGTTTCCATACGATTCCTCACCAACCTGTAAGTATCTACTTAACCTGATACCCTTTTCTCATTAGCCTGGGCAACTCTTTTTTCTGCATTAATTATTTCAAAAATCTATTTCTAGGGCATACCTTCCCTTCGCCAAATCCTCAATCTAGAGATGGTTCTCTTTTAATTCGTATAGCAAATTTTGAGCATATCGAGAAATCGTACTTTTTTGGCAAATTTACACTTTTTTTGCGAAAGACCCTATATTACTATGATTGAATACAATATTACGGGATTACGCCGACTAGCTACATGACTAATCTATCTTTTTTCTAACCGACTTTAGTATAAATAAGTCCAATTGTGTAATTGCGTTGGATTTCAACTAAGATAAAATAGAAAAGTCAAGTAATTTTCGTTGATTCAAAGTTTTTAATCAGTATAAAATGTAGTATTCAATATAATAAATGTATGAAGCATTTAACACAGACTTTAATTAATATTTTAATACAAGATATAAACATGGTAAATAGGGTCGTTTCGAACTCTAATACTAATATTTTAATAAATGCAAAATAACACAATAACCAATATTGTATATGTTTGTGTGTATTTATATAGGTATGTACATATATCTGTTATTAAGATGTAATATAATGTCATTAGTTTTATTTAGGTTTCCTTTTATATTAATTCCACACTAAAGTCTTAATTTATTTTTGCCAACTCTCCTCTCGCAGGTTGCTAGAAAAGATTTCTAAGCAGTACCCTTGTGTCGTCTTTTCTATTTAGTTGTAATTATTCTTCTTTCTGTGTGTACATAAATTGTTAAATAAATAAATAACCACTGCTACGGCGTAGCGTAGGCGCGCCGCGCGTTACAAATCTCACAATTATATAAAAATACAAAGTACGCGACGACTTCACGGATTAGCTAACATAGCCTGATAGCTAAATCCAAGTCTATAGTATACTCTACGGGGCCCCCGTGTGGGCCCTGAGCATCCGGACGCGACCACTAAAGTTGGTCGCATGCCAGAGGGTCATGGCTATCCGGATGATCCGGGGATACCGCACGATCGCCGGCGAATCGGCCAACCTCCTTGCCGGATTGCTGCCCTGGGATCTGGAGGCGACTGCCCTCCAGCGCGTCTATGAATGGCGCGTGGAGGCGCAGCGCCGGGGCGTATCCCTGCTGCCGCAAGAAGTCGAGGCGCGGCGGGAAGAGCTCCGGCGCGATCTCGGGGCAGTATGGAGGGGACGATTGTCACAACCGACGGCCGGGCACGCCGCAATCGCGGCGGTAAGACCCCTCTTTGAGGAGTGGCTGGATCGGCGGCACGGCGTCCTGACCTACCGCGTGACGCAGGTCCTCACCGGACACGGAAGTTTCGGGAGGTACCTGTGTCTGATGAGGAAGGCAGAAACGCCTGGGTGTCACCACTGCGAGGATCGCCCTGAGGACACAGTAGAGCATACGGTGCAAGACTGCCCCGCTTGGGCAGAGCACCGACGTGTCCTCAGGGCGGCGATAGGCGGAGACCTCTCGCGCCCGGCATTGGTCGAGGCCATGCTGCGGGGCGAGACGGAGTGGGAAGCGGTCGCCTCCTTCTGCGAAGCAGTCATGCTATCGAAGGAGGAGGCGGGCCGCTTGAGGGAGAGGATGGCGTCCTCCCTCCAGCCCAGCCGCAGTGGTGGTCGCCCACGGCGTCGGGCGCCGGCCGACGATCTCCGGCCACCGTAGGCGCGGGCATGCGGACAGCGAGTAAAGGGCAACTCGCTGTCCGACCATGGACCATGCCCGGGTCGACGGCGCGTTGTGTTCCACGCGCGCCTCAAAGAACGTCAGCAAGATGACGGGGCCCCCCCTGTAGAGGGCCGAAGCCTGCCGGGGTCGCGGGGCTTATCTCATTACCGTGACCCCGGAACGTAAAGGGCTATTGAAGGAACACCGTGGATTTTAGTCAGTACAAGTCTGACAGTCCCTCCCGCCCTGCCCGGGGTGGGAGGACTCATTTGATGATTTTACCACGATAAAAAAAAAAAAAAAAAAAAAAAAAAGTCTATAGTATAGTCAACATAACAAAACATTTTTTACCTGAATAAATATACCCGTATGTACGTTTTAACGCTCAACGACGTTACAAAAGCCGCCAAAGCACAATTTTACCCAGGTTATTAATGTAATAGCTTTACCCCAACCTCATTTTTTAAATCGATATTTGATAATACGGGTAGCTGAATTTCCACCGTTTTCATTGGTCTAATCAAAATGTCTGCTTTTGAAGTCTTGAATTTGAAAGAAACTCCATTTTAGGCTGGAATTTATTCAACGGCAGTTCAGCTCCGGTTTGCGTTAAATGACTTTAGCCCAATCATGAGCTAGCCTGGAACTAAAACTGACTGACTAGCTGATTAAAGACGATATTTTTTTACCTTGCCATACATCTTCGCCAGTACCTCACGTCAATTTAATAGTAAGCTCTTGTTTACATATTCCCTTCATCAAATTATAACCGTGGCGGTTTAATGTAAAGTTTGGCCTAACAGTAGAATTATTTTAATTGGATAAGTCACACGAAATTCAACATGGTAATTTTTCCAATAAATTTTTAGGGATTCGTATAGTGATAATCGATCAACTGATTATGAATTATATTCAGACATCAGATTGGTCGATTATTAATAGGTTATATAAATGTGAGAAACCAGATTTTAGACTAACCCTAAAAACGAATAAATAATAGGTTCGTAAATATGCAATATCATCAATATTTTTTTATTATTAAATATCAACTATTAAACTTATAATAAGATTGGTAACAAAAACAACAACAATCTAACTGATTCTATTATCCTCATAGAGATAATATATATAACTATAATACTGTATAATACTATTTCTATGATTATCCTAGACGTAGACTGACAGTGACATGACCGTAACATGACAGTTAATCGTCCGGAAACAATTGAAAAATGTTGTGTAATTGAGGCTTGGCTACAACTTAGTACTACTAAGTAATTAAGTAGCTAAAAAAGTAGGAAACTTGGGTAAATAAAAGATTTAAATAAGCCACATGAAAATTGACAATTATTTTAAATTATCGATTATGTAATCCATCTATCCTCTATCATCCATCATCCGGTTTTGTTTAATACTGATGATATTAATAACATTTAGTTTTATAACTTTCTGTGAATTGTGTGTGAAAAACATTCTACGTGAAAAGTTACAGTATGATATAATATCTTTATATAGCAAATAAAAATTCAAGAAATACCTATAAATTGCAACAAGCTACCCTAAGTTTTAAGCGGTTTGTTAAAGAAAAAGGTTCACTGGGCCATTCTGTATCCTAATCCTTCCTACTTCCTAATCAGCCTGTCAGTCCATTTCTGGGCATAGAACTCTCTTGAGTTTCACCATATCACGGTTCGTCGTTCTGTATATATACAGTAGTATATACAGTATAGTATATACAGTAATATGATAAATGCGAAAATAACTCTGTCTCTCCGTCTGTTTGTTACCTTTCACGACAAAACGGCTGAACCGATCTTGAATAAATTAAACAAGGAAATAGTGTGCATCATGAAGAAGAACATAACCTTTTGTTTTTAATTGCAGCGTCTGAATTCGCCTACGAAGTAATATATACCTTCATTGAAGAATAATAATATAATCAGAAATTAACTACGCCACTCGACTATTGAATATTATTAAATATGTAAGTACCTACTTCAACTTTGATCTGGACCGCCTATCTTGTCATTATTTCTGATAACAATCATCCATCGAATTTGATCAAGCACAAACATCCTAAACAAAAAAGCTATTGATTTGATATTGAAATATTCTAGTAGGTAAATATATTTTTACACTGAAATAATCTGACTAGAACTGAACGGCTTTGTTTATTTCACTGTGTGTCCAACATCGATGTCTATAGATACGCTCTGTCATACAAAGGGAAGCTAAAAAAATGAGACGTATTTTTTGAAGACGTCAAATTCTAAATTCAATAATGTTCGAATTATATTTAAATAGAACAGCGATACATGCACTAATGGAATAGCTACTATTATTATATATTTTTTATTCAATACACAAATTAATAATTATGTTTGTAAACGGCATTTGACTGGTGATCAACCACTCCACTTTTCTGAAAATGGAGTACCTGACACGTCTCACTTTTTGAGTTCACTAAGCATATCTTTATCTATAGACATCGATGGTGTCCAAATGGTTGAAGTATAAACAAGATATCCTATTATTTTTAATAGGAATGAGGTGTTGAATTGCTATTAAAAAAATGGAAGGCGTTAACTAGATGTCACAATTTCAATTACCTATTAAAAAGTGTTTTCGGTCTCAAGAAACATAATGACAAAAGCGATACGATGTCAAGTTTCGTCTATTTCACTGATTTGATTAAGAATCGATTCCATGATCGTGGATTGATGATACGAGATCAAAAACCACAGAAGTTATTGTGATTTATTAAGCACTAACAGGCGACGAATGTATCTGATACGATATCTACTTAGTTTTAAGTACACGGCACGACACCAGCGCTGCCGCCCGCCGCCGCGCCGCCGCGGGCAAATGAAACTCAATATTTATTTTGGATCAAACGTTGTTGGAACCGACTTGACTATAAACAAAGCACGTTGTAACTTAAACCCAAAAGGAGTTTCAGTATCAATAAAAATTTGCATTCATATTTATAATGCTGTGTTATTGTAGCTTAGGACGCCTATATCAAAACAAAAACATGCTAAGCGGGTGTTCGCCCCCACATAGAGTAGCGGTAAGTACCCATAACAATCCAAAATATATAAAAATAACCGGTAATAAACTTTACAAAACCATTGAAACAATTTTTATCAAAATATTTTGTTCATAAGCTATCGCTCGTAGCTTTTCTAAATGTTTTGAAAATACGTTGGAAAACATTTTTCAGACAGACTGTTATAAGAAATTATAAGCATCATGTTGTATTACAGAATCATAATTTCTTTTTCCACGATAATGGATGGATATTAGGTACGGCAGTGAATTAATTAACATTTGATTCACAAAGTAAGTGTTATACCGTTTGTCTTTCCATTTTTAAGGGACTTTATATTAGTCCGTTGTACCGTCATTAGTAAAAGAAAGACGGTGCAATCTTTATACCGCTGCGGCTTTAATTTAACAACAAAAACTCGAGACGCGGGATATAAGACGCCAATCTATCTTCTCTCCTAACTGACGCAGACAAAGAAAAGATATATGACTCGGTGAAGTTTAAATGTGAATTTTCGTAACATCATCCACTGTGGGATTCGTTTTGTAAACGATGACACTCGCGCGTGTGGATATTTCATCTCTATGATTAGAATTGTAGGCTATTCTGCTATGATAAAGCCATCAATTTGTGATGAACAAAGCAAAATTAGTTGTACAATTTGAATCTAACGAGCACATTTGATATGGCATTCACACTGTGGAGTTGAATGAAATTGTCAACTCGCGTTCCGCAATTGACATAGGATTACTGTACGCACTGACGTACATACCTAATTATTGTAATGTTCTATCAATAGTAAGCTATCCAACAATTTGACTGGATAATAGCAGTATCAATGAATATCAGCTAGCCTACATGCAATAGGGAACTTGCATCTGAATTAATATAATGAGAAATTATTTAAAAAAAACTATAATTAAAATTGTGAAAAGTGCTTTAAGGGTGACTTCTAAGGTACAGTGATTTTAGATTACTTTGTATACAAAGGTATGTTTTCATAGAAAATGCATTGGAAATATTTTTTTGTAATTTTTTTAAAATTCGGTAAGTACGATATCTTCGGTTGTTTGGCGGAAACATTCCTGTTGGGAAATAGAATCGATTGCGCCCCACTTATGGTTGTTGTGAAATGTATGTTTCCTCGCTGACTGTACCTTTTTTCAATGAAACTAAAAATAGGGTATATGATATTTTCAAAATTCATCTAAAGTTTCTTAAGGCCAGAACTCTCTAACTATAACAGAAAGGGTAGTCACCCTTAATGCCCTAAAATTTTGCGCAACCCTGTATTGGTAACAGGTGTCTAACTGTATTAGATACAGGTACCTATATACAGCCGGCAAAATTGTTGAGTATGATTGTTGCGGTTCTGAAACCGATTACTTTATTTTTCTATGTTACAGTGTGTATAATTTAAAATGTCTACCTAATAATTTTCGTTGGTACAAAATCCTCTGACGCCTACTTGTTCCTCACCCATTCGCAAATACTCATTAACACGCACAGGTGACAAACGGAAACAAGTAATTCGATAGATCACCGTGTTAACTAAGCGTTCGTTCACACTCGATACTTTTAGCAGCAGAGTCAAAATCAATCAAAATGTGAATAACGACCGCGAAAACGAAAAAGTATCGAGTGATGATGGGCCCTAAAAAGGTTAGTAGTAAATAATTACGTAGCTAATACCAATGCTCAGGTTGTGTAGAGCAATATAACACCAAAAAATGTTGTGGAACAAACACTCAACAAGTTAGGCAGGTGGATTACTATGATGATGCGACCTTACTAAGAATAAGATATAATATGCATATCCTAATGCCTATGGCACTACATAATAACTCGTACAATACAGTGGGATATAAATAGTGGTCCCAAAATTGTAAGACCTCACTGCAACGCGATTTCTATAGATACTCGTAAGTCATTGATATTAACACTCATGTTTGCTTATCTCCTCTGATGTAATTACAGTTTTTATCTCGTCATATGTAGGTAATTACGTTTTAATCGTACGTAGGTACATTTCCAACTGTATATGTTCAAATGCCGAAGAAATTCGGCTCGTAGCCGTAACGAGGCTGTATATAGCTGTTAGAAATTCAGTGGGTATCGTCCAAGTTCCCTCGTTAGCAGAGCTTGAAACAGCAAAGGGTATGGTGCTAAACAGCCATGGCAATGTGTCGGGAGCAAACAAGTCGTTTGACTCGTTTATATCGGCTGTTTGCAGCCTCGTTATACCGTCTTGTCTCTCAATTCGTAGCGACACATTTCCAAGCCCTCTCGGAAAAGCTGATTCTATTTTTGCCATAGTCGGGGCACTTTAACGTGAATGAATCAATACTTCACAGATTTAAGTCAACACTCTTAATCGACGTGGATGTACTCATTCAAGCATTGCTGCCATGTTCTGTGATTGCTGCCATACATTCGTATCTGGGCTCCTACGCGTATTTCTTATCATCTTATGCCTTGGAGTGCTGTATTATAAGCCCTGTTGATTTCTTTTGTATTTTATGACAATTAATCCATTTTTTACAGTTCCGACCAATTGTTTGCTTATCATATACTGAGTGGAAGTATTAATTAATATTGATAACACCTAAATATTATAAACTTATTCATATTAACATCGGTGTATGTTCGGTGTTCCTTGCTGCCTATTTAATTTAAAAAACAAATTAATGTCTTATATTCTATTCTAGATGTATAGTACCATTAAGTATAAAATAGAAGATGTAATCATCATATAACAAGAAGGTACAAGGGAAAATGGTCTTAAACTCAGCATATAATTGGCAGCGCTATTATGTCCGAACCAGAGCATAATTTTGTATCTAGTATTAGATAGGTACTTATATCGTTGCTTATAAATGCTGTAATATAATTTAAACACAAATATCTAAGGATAAACATGCCCTAAATTGTATAAATATACATACAGCAGGCTTATTATTTACAAAGTACTGGATATTCAAGAAGCGTTTACCGTAACTATATCAAAGATTTAGCGGCCAATATCCTATTCTTGTTCAATTTCATCGGCCACAAGATTCGCTGTGGGCGTTTTTGGTCCTTATTGTCCGGAACTTCATTTAACTTCTATAAATATCTAAATCCGTCGTTATGTATATCTATAATATACAGGTTAACTTATTATTTTATCCAATTATTTAATATTTCTATAAGCAGTTGACGGATAAACTCATCATGTCATGATTATTCTGGACGAGAAGTGAGTAAATAGCGTCCTGAAAATGATAGACGACAGAACTGACACTATTCTGCTTCGTAGGTTTACTGAACCACATGTGTTAGTCCGGTAAGCTTTCGGTGGGGCAGTGGTGTGTTGTTTTTCTACCAACAACAAATGTTACTAACTTAGTATATAAGCAAAATTGTTACTAACAACATTAGCTATGGGTTGTTTTGATCATAAACGATTTTTTTTTTCTATTTCTTTTATTTCCACTACATTACTATAGGTAACTTAATTTTTGACGACAAGATTGGCGCAGAGCCTATGCGATTGGCTTTCTGTGCTACGTGTGATTACGTGTGTGTGATTTGATTCCCGCACAGAACAAACATTTGTATCACCTACAGGCTACAGGTAGTTTTTAAATTATAACCATAATATTATACAGGAGAAATACCAGCGTGGAGCAGATTTCTTTAAAAAACCGCAAGTTTTCTGCTTTGTCCAAAACATAGTTTAGTGAAACATGGGAACGCCGAAGTGGGTCGACGTTCCCATGTTTTAATATTTATTAATAATTATAGTACACGTATCAATTACTTTTTTCAAAAAATATTCAATGTACAGTTTTCGCCTCGTTACGATTTTATTATAAGTATAGATAAAAAAAGTATCCTTTATCCCGCCTACAAAGTGTCCTACGTTCCGTTTTCGTTTTTCTTCAAAGAAAGGTTTGAGATTTTTATTTAATACAATAAATGCAGTGTCCACGCGACGACACAGATTTTTATAAGACCGTTAAAATTGGTAATATATTTTAAATATAGGTAATCATTTTGTATGGCACAGGCCGCACAGCTGATTATGTTTTCGTGATTAGAATGTGGTCCCATAGAGAAAGTTGTTCAGTTTGATGGTCTGATCCACACCATTAAATATGACCACGCATTTCTGATAGATACTACATGATAAAAGATGATGATAAATGTGTATTGTCACCTTAAGGTATTCGTCATTCGTCTCCTGAACAAGATCACCATTTTTTTTTTATATATTAAAGTAGGTTCTTAATAAAATAAAAAACTGGATTTTTTTATTTACGTTTAATAAAGGCATTCATTTGCATTTTGTGGTAGGCAGAAACTAGTTGGACACCTATTTTGTGTAGAAAATCATTCACGCCCTTGTGGCTTGGAGCTTTTTTTGGTAAATAGTGCCCAATTGCGATATTGTACTTAGGATGCTAGAACGTATATAGGTGTAGTTAGGTGGAATAAACTGGGTATATAAAACCTACAATAATCTCTTAAATCTTTTACTATAGGTAAGCGAATACAATGAGAACCAATAGGAGTAAAAAAAATACAATATTTATTAGACCTAAACGAAATAAATAATGACACTCATTTATGTAATTGGCACGTGTTAAAGACAGACGTGGGATTAAATAATTGATCAAGGACGAATTTAGAATTAGGGCGGAGCCACACGAAACAACCCAATTACACTGTACAAGTGTACAGTAGGGAGGTATGTATAGTATATGTATAATTCTATGTGTTATTGGTTTTATACCCGAGGCAGGGTTGTTACTTTGAAAAAACTTTTTATATGATTCGAAACGTCGATGTCACTTATATCTAACTTCAACCGATCCGGGTTCTGCCCATAAATACCAATATATCGAAAATTGTTTTTTACTTTCGTTCGCAGAAGGGTTAAATAAAACAAATAGTTGTAGCTGCGCAAAGAAATAAAAAGCCGAAAGTGGTCAGTGGAGTGTCGGGATAATATATTACTATATAGTGACAAAGTAAAGGATGTTTTGATAAAAGCAATGTTTTGATCGAAAAAGATATTTTAAAACTAGGATTGTTTCTTCACCAGCCGTCTCTTACAATCTACATGCACGGATGTTCGTACTTATCACATTTTATCAAAGTGAAAAGCCGAGAAGCGAGAGCTACTTTAAATGTCTGAAGTGAGCACTTTGGTGAGCGATAAGAAGTCTGCATTTTCAATTTGATAAGTAGGTATAGGTACCTATATCGCGATGATGTAATGCTTGTTGACATCCATATAACCGCGACAACATTTGGAATTTAGGTGAAAATGGCGACGGGCCTCAGTAATTGAGAAAGCTCAAGTAGGTACGTATTCCCCCTTATTCTGAATTCAACTCAGAGTAGGAGTCTGTAATTACTGTACAATTACAAGTAGACCACACATCGATCTGAAAGTACTAACAACAACAAAACTCCGTCATATATCAAGGCAGACAGCTGTATACACAGGTATATAAGCAGGTTGCATTCCCATGAGCCCTTAGCTATGTAAAGCATTTATAATTCACTGACCATGCCAAGCCTTTAGTTTCCAACAAGTAGGCCGAGCGATACGCATTTATAATAATGTGTGTCGCCACCACGTGGACAGGTGTGTACACTCGTTACTCAGGATCAGTTAGGGAAACAGTGACACAAGTCACGATCAAACAAACCAGCAAATATGTTCTAGCGCTCCGATTTAACCGAACATGCACAGCTGATTCCTGTATTTTGACTTCCTTGTAAAACTTTAATAAGTACAGTATTTATCAAAAAAATATTACGACGAACTAACAAATTCCTTCTGACACTTGCAGTTGGTTTATTTTATTTGAATTCTTAGCACCAATAACTTCTTGCTCATCCAATATCCAATGTCGTCAATTACGACGACCATAGCCGTAGCCATTAGGCTTCGCTTGTATTTGATGATCGCAATCGCATATTATTGTTGCCTACATACTACTATTTAATCCTTAATGAGGACGTGAAGACTACCTACGAGAAATAATGGGTACTCTATTCGTAGCTATCGTATCTTATCTAATGTAAAGAAAATAATAAAAATATACTCACGATAGTATAAACATATAACTATTATCTAGTATTTTACAACTATAAAAATAAACAATGATGAAGAAATTAAAAACAATGAAGAAACCATAAACATATTATACTCTAGTATAATAAGTTCATGGAAGAAACACAACCTTTCTCATGATAGGTCCTAAAGAGCAGTCTAGGGCAGGGAAATAGACTCCATCGGGAAATTCGGCGTCAGAGATGAAAATATGTACATAAGTAAAATTGTTAAGATATATTTAGAGCGGGCTGCACTCAGCTGGGCGAGAGCTCAGTTAACAGCAGATTGAATCATAAAGCAACATTGACGTCATCACGTTGCTCCACTGTATCGACTTTCAGGCAAAACGTTAGCGAAAGAGCCCACAAGATAAACACGTAGCTAGCCAACTATGAATCGAACACAAATAAGTACCTACTACAATAATGGATTAAATTAAATTTATGGACGAAACACACCCACAAATTTGCGTTGTGAAGGGAATAAAGTATTAGAACACAATATAACAAACGTATAACAACAAACGTATTCTTAGAATCGGTACGAGACATAGACACAAGCAAATAAAATGATAGGGTGTGTAGTACTCCCGGTACCAAGGGTGTTAATTGTTGGCTCGGTTGCACACCAGTAGGCAGGTAGACATCCGTTCTCGCCCGTGGCTCTCACGTGACTGTCCCCCCACTACCCGTGTGCTCGAGTTAACGTCATAAGTATGATACAGAAACACTACATCCCTTCTTTATTATATTTTTTATTGATTAAATCAAACTGTTTTCTATTACATTAATTATCTTAATACGCTCAGCACATTTTAATCAATTTGATAAGTATTTTACTGTTTTATTTATTTTATATTTACTGTTGTATTTCATTATTAATGACATTTTCGTTTTGATTGTTTTTAACGTCATCTTCATTCTGAACTTTCCATTCTCCTTCAACTTTTTTTAGATGTAATACATTTCGCCTTAGTTTCTGTCCTGTCTCTTCGTTTCTCACTAATACATCTGCGCCTACAACACGTTCAACAACGTGAGGGTTTGGTCCAAAGTTAGTTGACAATTTATTTCCTTTTTCCATATCCTTTACATATACTTTATCTCCTTCCGATATTGTTGATTCCTCTGCCTTCCTTTTCCTGTCCCCATATTCCTTTCCTTTTTCTTTCAACGTTGCATCTTTATCCCTAACGTCTGAGTCATCCATCTGGTAGCCATTGTCCAATAGTGATGGTATTTTATCCCTGTTTTGTCTTCGAAAGAATAATTCGGCAGGTGTTTTGCCCGTCACCGAATGTGGCGTTGCATTGTACATCATCAAGTATTCCCATACGCTCTCTCTCAAATCCTTTTTATCAATTTGACTGATTTTCAGTCTTTTCATAATGTCACGATTCTGCCTTTCTACCTCACCATTTTGTTGGGGCCAGTAAGGTACCGTATTAAACAATCTGATATTACACTGTTGGCAATATTCTTTGAACTCATTGCTCACAAATTGTCGACCATTGTCCGTAGTAATTGAAGTGGGATAGCCAAGACGGCTAAAAATCTCCTTTAATAATTTTATGATCTGGGAGCTAGTAATCGATCTTGTAAATTTAATTTCTTTATATCTGCTGTAGTAGTCAATAACTACTAGCAAATAATCACTATTTGGCAGCGGTCCCAGTAGATCCATAGCGACGTCCAACCAGGGACCTGCTGGAAGTTCACGGCGCTTCATAGGAGCTGGATGGCTAGGCAATCCCACAAGAGTACATCCTTTACATTGTTTTACAATTGCCTCAGCGTCCTTATCGATTCGCGGCCACCAAACTTTCGTACGCAACCGACTCTTCATAGCAACTATCCCAGGGTGGCCTTCGTGCGCTGCATTCAGGACATCCTTCCTTAGTTCTCTTGGGATAACAATTCTACTACCCTTTAAAAGAATATTATCATAAAAGCAAAGTTCGGTTTCAAATATTTTATATCCCTTGACAGAATCACCCCAGTCATTATTGTAAATACCTCGTTTAATACTTTTAATTTCTGCGTCTTTCTCCGAGCTTTTACTAATAATTTGTAAAGGGATAGCACACGGGCAAGCCTGCTCAACTATTTGCTGTACGAAATCATCAACTTTTCCTTTGGGAACATTGTGATATTTGCAGAGTCTTGACAACGGATCAGCAATATTTGTTTTCCCTGGTCTGTATATAATATTATATAAGTAGGTTTGCAATCTCAACACCCAGCGCTCTACCCGCGCACAAGGTTTCGACTTTTGGCCAAATAAAAATTCCAATGGTTTATGGTCCGTGATGAGGTTAAACTTTTTTCCGAATAGAAAAATGTTAAAATGCTCTACCGCCCATACTAAAGCAAGCGCCTCCTTTTCGGTTTGACTGTATTTCCTTTCAAGCTCAGTCAAAGTCCGGTTACCATAAGCTATAATTCTTGGTCCTCTACCATCGCTTTGAATCAAGACAGCTCCTAAACCAACGGGGCTTGCATCAGCGATAACTTCTGTTTCATCTTCAGCATCATAATATCCCAATGTTTCTACTGTTGTTAGCGCTTGTTTCAATCGCTGAAAAGCTTTGTTCTGGTCTTCTCTCCAAAATTCTTCTATACTCGCTTTTTTTCCTGCCTTTTGTCTCAGTAACTTCTTCAATGGTTCTGTCATTGTTGCGAGATTTGGGAGCCACTTGTTAATATAATTCACAAGCCCTAAAAAGCTTTGAAGCTCTTCTATTGTCTTTGGTGTTCTAAATTCAATAATGCTGGTCATGTATTTTTTTAGTGGTTTTGTTCCATCCGGTGTTAATTCGTGTCCGAGGAAATTGATTTTTTGTACTTTGTACACACATTTTTCTTTATTAAGTAATACATCATTCCTTTTTAAAACCTCTAAAACTTTTGACAACCGCTCATTGTGTTGTTGTTCGTTTTCTCCGTACACCAAAATGTCATCAATGAAGTTCATTGCGCCATCTAAACCAGTCAACATTTTCTCCAGTATTTTTTGGAACAACTCCGGCGCACATGTAATTCCAAACATCAATCGCTTGTATCTATATAACCCTTTAGCTGTTATAAATGTTGTCAAATGTCTGGAGTTAGGATGAATTTCCACTTGGTGGAACGCATTTTTTATGTCAAGTTTCGAAAAATATCGGGCTTTTTTAATTCTTGGTAATAAGGTATCCATACACGGCAGGGGGTGGTTTTCTCTTAATATTGCGGCATTTGCGCGTCTCATATCGACACATAAACGTATGTCATCATCGTCTTTTAATATTGGCACCACAGGTGAAATCCATGAAGAAGGTCCATGTACCACCTCTATTATATCACTCTCCAGTAGTTCGTTTATTTTGCTGTCAACTTTCTTTTCGATAGGTATAGGTATTCTTCGGTAAGGCTGTGACACCGGTTTACATTTGTCATCGATAGGTATTTCAACAAGCACGTCCTTAAACTTCGGAAAAGGCTTGACGTGTTTTTGTGCAACTGCGTTTACTCCAATACCCAATTTTAATACCCCTAACCTAATAGCAGTTTCTTTACCGAGCAAATCTCTGGATCCATCATTGATAACAAAAACTGTAGCTCGTTCCGACTGTTCATTCACTTTGATGGTAGTTTCAAATGTCCCTTTAACTTCCAAAGGTATTTTGCTACCATAAGCGTACAAAGTTTTTTGTGTTCCCTTTACTTGGTTAGAAACTTCAATCTTTTCTTCTTTTAACATTTGCCATGTCTTATCTGTGATTAAGTTAAGTTTACATCCAGAATCTATGAGTAAATCCAATTTGACTCCTCCCATTTCACATTCTATTGTAGCGTCATCATTTACATTGAAAATATAATGAGTGTCTTCAGCTCCTACCGATCTATCCTCAAGTCCTATTGAGTTTACTTCATTCCTACTCCTTTTCATTTTATATTTCATTCTATCGTTTTGTTTATGTTCAATTTTCCTTTTTTGTGGCCTTGATCTACATAAAGCACTGAAATGGCCAATTTTTTCACATGAATGACATTTTTTCTTTTTTTGCTGGACATTCCTGATTTGGCAGAGTATGCGCATTGTATCCACACCTGCCACATTTGCTGATTCCTGGTTTATTTGTAGCATCGTCTCCTGTTTTCTCTGACTCATTTCTGTTCCTTACGTCATTTTTTCCTGTTGATTTGTTTGAATTATTTTTAATCGCATTTATCTCATTTGTTGTACTTTTTTGTCCATATCCTTCAAGTTGATGTCCCACTATTTCTAAAGTGTTAGCTTCTGTTATGATCTTATCCAATGTAACGCTCTCTCCTAAAGTTAATATTTTCTTCCGTAGCTCCGATGAAGAACATTTCTCTACTATTTGGTCGATCAAATGCTCATCTGGACTAGTGAACTTGCATTTTTCTGCTTGATGTCTCAATTTAACAACGAATTTTTCAAATTTTTCTCCTTCTTCTTGTTTTACTTGACGAAATACATGTCTTTCGAATATTTTGTTCTGCTTTGGAAGAAAATAACTGTCGAGTTTTTCAATAGCGTTATTGAAAACATCAGCACATTGTTCAGATGCATCAACGTATGCTCCTGGTATATTATAAATAATCTTTTGAAGTTCTAATCCACCTAACACCAGCAAAGTTGCTCGTTTTTTCTCTGCACCCTTAATTTCAGTAGCGTCTAAGTAGATATTTAAAGATCTCTTCCATCTTACCCATCGTGAAGCGACCGTAGCATTGTCTCCTTCGAGGTCAAGCTTCTCTGGAGGTGGAAGGAAATTTGCCATTTTCAGAATAGATTTGGGGCGACCTGGAACCAATAGACCACCTTGGTCAATATTTTGGCTATATTATGAAGTTTACAAATTCATGAAGGCCAATATTGTCCTGACACACGTCATATACGGTTTACAATTTCATGAAGGCCCGTACTGCCTTGACACATATTACACGGTTTACAATTTCATGAAGGCCCGTATTGCCTGACACACGTTACGCACGGTTTACAATTTCATGAAGGCCCGTACTGCCTTGACACATATTACACGGTTTACAATTTCATGAAGGCCCGTATTGCCTGACACACATTACGCACGGTTTACAATTTCATGAAGGCCCGTACTGCCTTGACACATTTTACACGGTTTACAATTTCATGAAGGCCCGTATTGCCTGACACACATTATGCACGGTTTACAATTCCATGAAGGCCCGTACTGCCTTGACTCATATTACACGGTTTACAATTTCATGAGGGCCCGTATTGCCTGACACACATTACGCACGGTTTACAATTTCATGAAGGCCCGTACTGCCTAGACACATTTTACACGGTTTACAATTTCATGAAGGCCCGTATTGCCTGACACACATTATGCATAAAGAATAGTCCACAAGTTTATTTTGTTTGTCAGATTACTGGAGTTTTCAAGAAACAAACAAAATCCATTCATTATTTTACTAACTCGATTCGTACTTCATACACATAAATTCTCTTACATACGATTGGTTAGTCCATATATGTAGTACCTTTTATTCTCAAACACACACATTGATAACTAAATAGTATTTAACTAAGGCTTTATGTTATAATTACCTTCATGATCCAATACGCAATCAAGGTTTCTTTATTTTTTAAGTCTCTTTTGGTTTGTTTAATTTAATGTTAGTTCCAGTCATAATCCCTAATAAACAATAATCATAACGTATCACTAAAATCACTCACCCTCACACACAATCACTGCTTAGGAACGGTCTTGTAGTGTGCCTTTGAGCTTATCAGTTTTGTTATTGTTTGTTTACAATAGACTGTGCGCGCTCTAGCGCTGTGGCAGCATGAAATGATATTTCATAACAATCATAACATGCGTATGTAATTTTTTACGTTCAAACGAACCAAATTGTGTTTTTATTTTATGTAAGTTCGGTCCAGTTAGTCAATAATAGTACATTCTTATAGGCAAACAGATAAAATTTTAATATTTAAGGTTGATAAATATAGAATGATACCAATCTTTTACCTGATGCAAATTTAAATGAGAAAATAAACTACAATTTCCTTCACTCCGGTAAATTTAACAACAACACTTTCTAACACACAACACTTATTTCCACCTACCCTCATTTTGTTTTATTTTGAATACTTATCGTTAAAATTCATAACATATATTTTAACGCAATATATATTGTTTATGAACTGACCTTTTAACTCGTCGCCACATGTAGTACTCCCGGTACCAAGGGTGTTAATTGTTGGCTCGGTTGCACACCAGTAGGCAGGTAGACATCCGTTCTCGCCCGTGGCTCTCACGTGACTGTCCCCCCACTACCCGTGTGCTCGAGTTAACGTCATAAGTATGATACAGAAACACTACAGGGTGCATATTTATTTATTTAGTATTAGGGAGACCAACAGCAAATAACAATAATATTAATGACAGGATTTGTTGCAACCAGCCAATAACAGGTCTCCACGAATAACCAACTGAATACAGTATATAGTAACATGGATACAATGGTAGACAAATGGTTAAAGAATACTTGCAACGCTTAACTAATACCTGGAGAAGAACTCCAGACTAAGTGCACGTCTCACCGATTGCAGACTTGATTCAAAAATGTGAAACTTAAACTGTTTACATTTTTTATTAATGGTATTGCTCGCTCGCCACAGGAGTCTTGGCGATAATTGGAGGACACCAGAGGCAAGTGAATGGGAACATAATATCTTGAGACTTTAGTAGGTACATCGAAGGCAATTTTCGAAAGGAAATCTGAACAATCAACAGTGCCCGATATGATATTCAACACAAATGAAACATCCGCCACCTCTCGTCGTACAGTCAATGGAAGAATATGAAACTTAGCACAGAGTTTAAAATAATCATTAGATGAATACCTGCATTTCAATATATAAATACATTACTGATAAAATACGTGTAATTAATAATAAACAGCATTTTTCCAGATATTTCCTAAAAGCAGTGAGTAGGCAATAGGTACAATAACTTTATAGCGCGAAAAACTAAAGTCTGTCAAGAGCATTGAAATATGAAGTTATTATTTTTTATATTTTTCCACTAGGATTTCTCTTGTATCATGGTATAGTTTATAAACATATATGCCACATGCACACGCACCCAGACCCGAAATAACTATCTGTAGGCCATACAAATATCAGTTCCGTGCGGGGTTCGAAACTGCCAACCGTGTCGTCAATTTGGTAAAATAGTTTAGAAACAAACAAGTTAGTGAACCACTAAACATCGGCCACCATTCGCATTGGTTTGTATTTTTGTGTTAACATTTAAAATTATTTATCATTCAAAATAAAAATGACACATATCGCATTTCACAACGATTTCTATTATTCTATTTTTGTTAAATAATATTTTCATTAAAATCAAATTTCGATTCCGGCATTTTTTTTTTTTAATTTTTTTTTATTTACTGTAAACTCCCGTTCCGTCCCGTGATATCGACAAACTAGGTATTTAGTGTTCACATATGTACGTAAATCGCTGAAACTACCGATGGTAGATCTCTTGAAATTCGATATCGACGGTTCCAATTTATATTACTCATTCTACAATGCACGCACGGCAATTCGAGGTCCGTGCGTTTCCAACTCTCTTTGATCCCTAAATTACAGTCGAATAACTTTTGGGAGAACTATTACTAATAACAAATTGGAGAACTGAAAACCAAAAAGCATTTATAAACACTTCGTTTACTGATGGCGTTACAGTCATCATCATCATTATCATCCTCCTACACGTACTCCATTTTTATTTGGGGTCGGCGTAGTCTTCTTTTTTCAATCATTCATCTCTATCGTAATTTCAGAGTTACCTTTTTTTTAAATATAATATCAAAATAAAGTTTTTTTTTTTTTACACAATTATCATGCCTTGTTAACTACTCCAGGTATGAATGGTAAGTACTTTGGACGATAACTTTGGACGTGTGGCAGTGTGGCATATAAATGGCAACGTGGCAAACTGTGCGGATATAAATAAATACGTAAGTAGTAAAGAGCTTCGTTCACGTATCGCGTCTCGCTATTTGCCCCATGTCTCTAAATAATAGGTATATAGACAGAATTAATTAAAAAAGATAATTATAAATCAATGAATCAATGACTGTATTATAATATCAACGAAATATAGCGTAATAACATAAATATTGCGTTCCTTTATAATTAACAATATACAGGGTAATTGAAAAAGCACCCGTTACCTTTTAGTATTAACTTTGTATCATGATACTGACAACGTTTGTTCTACGATTTTGACCAAAACTCAAAGATTAGCCAAAAAATATATTTTTCGTGTATAAAATTTACGTAAAAATCCACAGAATAGCTAAATAATAGGTACCTACAAAGACTAACGTGCACAAAGATCAAAGGGTCTTTTCTCTTCCATTATACTCCATATTTTGGCCGTCTCAGTTAGAATATGCAAACTACAGAGATTTTTCATATTTTTGTATGTTTTTTTTTTATTTCGGATTATAAAATGTTTTTTAGGATCATAATAATACAAAGTTAGTGCTAAGAGGTTTCTGGTATTTTTCAATCACCCTGTAATCTGTATACATAAATATGCATAACAATAATTATGCCTTTATCATTTTCTACAGCCGGAACCTGCCCATGGCTTAACAGTGTCGCTTTGTTTTGCCACATTTCCCAGTCGTTAGGCAGACGTAGAAATGCGTCTGGTCGCATAATACCTGCTCGACAGTGGAGATCGCTTTGATCACTGCATTCTGCCCACTATGACATTGCTCTTAGTCGTGAGCGCTTGTAAAGGAGACTGTGTTCAAACTTAAAATCGCTCGGAAAGCCTGAACTCTAACTAAGATGTCGCAAATACCAAATAAGCTTAAAATATCCTGCTTGGAATAAAAGCATAACCTTATTCGTAATTTAGGAACATCCAGATCTACCAGCGATGTTAAAAATATTTTAAAAAAATGCGGATTTATAAGGAATTCAAATTGAGTTGAGTAAAATTATTTGGAAAATAGATTTGAGATAAATAATAACTACTTACTACTTCCACTATTCCGTAAACTTCCGTTTGATAAAGAAGCTCGTTATACAGGTAAGTTTTATAATGACGCAAGTATGATTATAGTGTAGAAAATATAGTATTTAGATACTACAAAGATCCTGGAAAACATTTCTTGTGATACAGCATTATAATATTGTAACAAGTATAAGTGCAATGTTAACTTTCTATTACAATAAATTGTGCCTAAAGACTAACTAGTGCAGATCAACTTTGATGATGTTTTTAGCAAACGTCCACAAATGTTTCCTCCGTCTCATCGCTTTAGACACAAGTAAAGAACATTTAATTTTCATAATTATTATTTTGAATATTTATTTTTATTTATAATGTTTATCTACCTCATTAGGCTAGTGGTCGCAGATTGGTCTACTGATCAAGTGTCCGGTCAACGGTGAGGTCCTATATTCGATTCTGGGATGGGTAAGGTGTTATTGTAATTTTCTGTATGGAAATTCTCAATAGCAGCCCAGAGTTTGGAACTGTGACCGGTAAGCATCGGTATGGCAATCGGTTCGCCCCCTAACTCAATACAGCATCGGTGAAATGTGGGTGTACCACAGTATGTACACCTCTACCTAACCCTTCGGGATACAGGCGTGATGCGATATGTTATTTAAGTTTGCGTATGTAGGTACTAATAATAAATAAGCCTACTATGAATTACAATGTTCTAAGTAGGTACTTAAATAACTATCACCGACGCTGTTACAAGCAGGTATTGGTTTTCCTCACTTTGGCTCACATAAATCCTTTTTTTTGTAACTTAAGTTCGTATAATTTATGAATTCCTCGCATAAATCAGACGCCGCGCCCGCGCCATTACGTTCGTTTATAAAACGCTACGTAGACACAGTTACGATAGAGTTATTTGTAGGTAACACGTCTGTTTCAAGTAAAACTTACTAGAGGGCAACCGCTTTCAATTCAGAGTGACTTTTCATTTACGTGGGGTACCAAAAAGCTTTCTCGTGTTTTTATTCAAGTACCTAATAGTGTAAACTATTTTCACGTTCAACAATTACTCATACATCATCACTACCTTTATCTGGATTGATCACGGATTGCAACTCTACCCCCACAAATTTAAACCTTTGAAATAGAATTATAAGTTTATGTAATCTACCACGATTTAAACCTTTTTGAGATTTTTGACTGACTACGAGTATATGAAGGTTCGTGTGTATTCTTTTTCAAATGATTTTTTTTCTACCTGATATTTGTTAGATAAATATATTTAGAATATATTTAAGCTATATTTAACAACGACTTTGAAACCATATTTACCGATCGGTACTCACTAGCACACAATACTTCAAGATGCTTTAATATATTGACCTAAAATATACAGTTTTTATTAGTATAACTGTAAGATTTTTCTACATAATATATATTTATCGATTGGAATTCTGTCTTACCCGTTGCCGTAAGCTTACATACAAAAGCATTTTTACAACTATAATAATTAACGTTGAAGTCTATTTATACAGAAACATTATAAATTTAGTTTTCAGAATAAATTTATGATCGCCTCTTTGGTGTAGTAATCGCAAGCGCTGCTGCCGAGCAAGGGTCTTATTAATTTTGAAATCGGTTCCCAGGTGAGATGATGGTACTTTTTTTTTCGTTACATAACAGAACGACTCGGGGTTTTCGAATGTGGTCTAACACCGTCATTGACGGATTGTAGGCTGTTCACCTCTGCCTACCCCTTCCAGCAAACTACAGGCAATTTTTTTTATATTGTCTCCTTCTTTATAGTACTCAAATTCTCCTGAAAATTAATAAATTCGACACAGATCACAATTTTACCTTGGAATTACGAAATCGTCTCTGAACGTTAGTAGTAACAGAGGTCGAGTCAAGTACTTTAGAGACATAAATAATAGCAATAAAGATCTAAATTCCCATTATTCTACTATAATATAAGAAACCATATATTTGACAGAGTAAACTTAAAACATTAACAGCTGTAGACAGAGAGTATTCAATATATTTGATCGCCAGGGCTCGGCCGGCCACGGCAGCGTCACGTATGCTAGGAAGCTTGTTGCGCAGACGTCCCAGTGATTGATGGTAAACAAACATTATTCCAAACATCATCGCCGCTATATTTTGATGTGTGCGTCTTCAGCCAACATCCGACTGATATTCAAATCGGTTTCTTTTTAAATGTAACTGTATGTAAAGAAACAGATAAGTTTGTTTTGAGGTCATATAAAATCGGATTATCCAATAGATGTAAATTTATTATGGCCGCATAGCCTTTAACGACAATTTTAATTAAATATACACGTGATTTATCAATCTTAATTATTTATAATACAGGGTAAAATGGGTAAAGCTGGAAACAATATTTTCATGATAAAAACAGCACGATTTAAAAAGAAATGAAATGCTTACTAGTAGGAATCTTCAATGAACTCTGGACCTAAATGTATGAATGAACTACTTTCCTATTACTTCATTTGTATTTTGTTGCTATAGTAAGTATACATTATACGGTGTTTTTATTTTCAGTGACATCTAGACATACGCATGTCGACAAGAATATTTGCGATACACCTACAGCTACTTAATGATTAAACTACTCATACTATAAACTTCGATAGAAGTTCTAGTCAATAGTGCGCAAATAAAATGCTCCATAGGAAATTATGTATGGACAACTGTACACATAAAATAATGCAATTTGTAATGCAGATTAGAGTATTCATAAAAAAGGAATATTTTATATATGATTAATGATAGGTACATAGATATCCAAGACATCTATTGTGCTAATACCACAATTTAAATATTAATTCAGTTTCAAATTTAAATTATTATAATACAGTATCATATTCCATAAATCTTGAGTTTCGCACGTTAATCTCTGTAATTAAGTGTCGTTTCATATGACAAGTGCCGCTTATAGAAATATTTTTAATTTCGCCTAGAACGCGTTAACGAAGCGACTCTAGCGGATATCATTTAGCAGCTACCCGCCGCGCCGCCTGCCAACTGCTAATGAAGGAGGGAAAATTATTCATTTATGACATCAAACCACAACTTACACTATTTATTTAATCTGGAATTACTATTTTCGTCTTATAAGACAGCCAAAGTGGATAAGTTATTTATTTATGTACACACAAAGAAACATGGTAATTAAAATTTTGGAACTACTTATTTCTAATGAAATTTCTTCCAGTAGTCCCGCGACTGTAAAAATAGCATCGTTTAACACTCTTGTTTAATTATAATCAATAGATTTCTAGAAAATTATTACAACATCAACTAAAGCCCATGTAAGACATAGACAAATGTACAATAGGATGAAAAGAAAAATTTGCTTTGAGAGTGTATTTTTTTTTTTTTTTTTTATGTCGGGAATGGCGAGCTTACCACATCATACCATCACCAGTGGAATGTTAGACACAATAGCTCGGGTAATAAATAGACCAACAAAATCAAGGGTGGTGCAAAATTTTGAGGCATTAAGATGCCCCAAGATTTTGCGCCACCCTTGGTTTTGTTGGTCTATTTCACAACAGGATTGTTTCCTACAACCTGTTGAGAAATAACGTCGATTGAGCCCCACTTACCATTTTTGAGAAATGTCAGTTTTCTCGCTCACTGTTTTTTTTTTCCATAAACAAATAATGGAGTTTTTAATATCTTCATAATTCACCTAGCTTCCTAAGACCAGAACTCTCTAACTTTAAGAGAAAAGGTAGCCACCCATAATGCTCTAAAATTTTGCGCCAACCTGTATATATATTAGTTTTGATATTACAGATCTTAGGTATCAATGTGAGGTCTCCAGTGGAATTTATTATCTGTAACCAGTAGAACTGGTTGTAGATAATAAATTCGACTACAGTTACGATACGATGTGGTGATACATTTCGCAAAGCAAAATGTTTTGTACATCTACAGCTCTGCATTTGGACGCCGGGCGCGGGGTGAACCGGAAAAATGGCCGATTGTACGTATGTTGAGACACTAAACTTGTTTAGCAGCTACACAGGTTAGGTACCTATTTCGTGTCGTCACATGTGTTCATAGGCAACAATAGATGGCTCAGAGAGTGAAGTCAGGTAGAATTATATATGATTAGTAAAGTTAACGTTGTGACCTACACATTAAATCAAAAGTACACTGCATCACCCTGAGTGCCTCGTTTAAGTTTTTATATGCAGTAACCAAACATGTATCGTCTGCAAACTGACTACACATATCGTTCTGGTACATTAACGTTCCTTTCTAAAAAAAATAAGGTACTTAACAAAAACAATCTTAGGTAAGCCCAGTTCCAGTAATTGTACGTAGGTATATAAAAACATCTCATAAATATGAAGCTTACATAAAAAAGAGTAATTTAATAAAGGACACAAAAAAATGTCTGTTGGAGTAATATGAAAGTTTTTTTTCTTTTAAATAATGTATGAGTGCCTACTTACTTACAATAATATTTTCATAAAATTAAAATGTATTAGCAATATTTTATGGCTAAGTGATTTACGACATGTAACGGTGCATGTTTTATTACAAATCTTGCGGCCCTATTATTCGACAGAAGCCTGGGGTGAAATCTAGTTCCACTCCAAGCTTTACTCCAGGTTTATCTTGAATTATGGGTATTATAAAAACAATATCCACATTGTATGAGTCTACGTATAGTAACCCCGTAAATAAAAAAGCAGAATACCACTTCCTCTACCTTTTATTGTCTTTTAAATACTTATTTGTTTATTTCTATTTATTAGCTAATAATGTTTGTTTTTAAAAGGCGCTTTACCTGACATGGCGTCGTGCAGCATGAAATTATTCCGCCCCACAAATTATTTTCGAAATCCGGGGATTATACGGATAAAAACCTAATTGGAGAAGGCTAGTGCGTGACATAAAACTGTGGCGGAGGGGATACGCCAATCGGTCCTTGATCCAGGCCACACAAGCTTACTTATGAAATTCTATTTTCGTCATAGTGTTATTATTGTATTCAGGTGTACATTACAGAATTCTGACATAGCTGTAACAAGTTCATACCAAAAAAAAGGAAAGGGCTTTTAGACCAATCCGCTATTCAGTGGGTAATTATTACTACAAACCAGAATCCGCACAAAGTTGTAAGAAATATTAAGATAATATATTATGTCAAATACACGTTATGTGAATACTTAGAGCATAATACTCAAAGTGTGAATAGATGGAAGGTCGCGCCTCATTAGCTATCCGACGGTATTGTTATAACTTTAGATCGCAAAATATAAAAGTGTTGAAAGCGCGCGTATATTTTAATGCAACAACAACACATTTTTAGTTTAGCGTAGGTAAATATTTAGTTGAAACGATGCTCGTATTCTTTCCGGTGAAAAACTGAGTTATATTCAGGTTTATAGCCGCTTAGTTATAAAACGTATCTCAGCTACATCTGCGATGTGAAACGAGAATAGCTATGGTGTTTTTCAACCTATTGTTAGCAGAGTGTTTGATGTTATTTTGATTTAAACAGTACCACGTAGAGCAATAGAGTTTCATACGATACGCGAGGAATTTATGAATCATTTGATCAATTGACTCGCTTTCTGGAACTGAAATTGGGTAGAAACTATGAATGTCAATCCGCCCAGAGCTCGCACTTGAATAACTAAGTACTTGCCCAATGTATATGTTTAATATATATTAATGTTTAATAACATCGATTATTATTTTTTATTATCAGGTTTATTATAGTATACGTGTATGAGTTAAGCATATAATGTGAATTGTTTCATTGAGGTAAATATATTGACGAAAAACTCCTGTACAATCCATCGCAAAGAAGTTCTGGGAATTTTCTTTTGTTGATAAAATAAGATCATAATTAATTTAAATTTTAACTTATTATCTATGAAAGATCAGTTTCGTATCTATATTTCGTACCTACTGGTGAATATTAAACCATCTTCAAATAGAGGGAAAGGGTCTTAATTTGTCACTTAAATACCCATCTGATATCTGTATTATAAATTTTAGCTTAAAAATGTATATATCTAGTGCGTCTAAACCGTAGTGTAAGGACCTTACTAAAGTAAGGAATTTGGGACGTCAATCCTCGTTATTTGAACGTCAGTTTGCGTGTAACCCGGATATGTTCCGACGATTTCTTATTACCCAGCTACTTAAGCAGTCTCATAAGAAACTTATATGTAGGTACATATAAGTTTCTTATGAGACTTATATATTAGTATTTATCATATATATTACCATAGTAATGATTAGGTAATCATTACTATGGTAATATATATGATAAATACTTATTATAATGATGTGATTCCAAATAACAATTAAATTACTATGTCAAAAAAGCAGTTGATGCAATTTAAGATTGTTTATACCTACCTAAGCTAATTAAATATAAGTTATTAAGGTTCAGAAAAAGTTTATACTTATTTCATCACAGTGGCAGTAGTAAAGTGAGACTAAGTAAAATAAAGAAATGTGAAGCACTTACCAAAACACGTGGGGTTTGTAGCGTGCAAGGCGAGCGGTTAGCCGGCAGCCGCAGCCGCATGGTGATCACCACACATGGCGCTGCACCACCAACAATACTGTCTAAGAGCAACTCTTACACTCACTGTTCAAATGCTTAAGCAATATCAGTTAATAAAAATTTTGGTTAGTCGAAACAGTCGGGTCGTAGCAACGCGGACGCGAAGTGTGTTTACAACAATCGTACGGACGACTGTCGGAGCTGGAGCGAGATGGCGCGCCGCCGCTCGGAGGCCGCGAAGCCGACTGTCGGCTGGCAGCCACGAGCCCACCAGCGCGGAGCGAGTGCCAGGGCGGGCGGCCGCGCCCCCGCCGCTCTCGCTCCGCGCGCAATGCCTTAAATTCCTCACATACCGTCCCACACTTTTAAGCACACCTAAGTGTTTATCGAAGCTCGTACGATCGCGTTTTAAGATGTCTAATCGCTCTTGACACGAATACTGACGTATTTCACTTTCAACGTCCTCTATGTTCTATATCGACACTGTCGTAGAACATATATCGGATATGATAATATGTATATCGAAATCTTGATTCGAAAATAAAATATAATTTGTTTTAAACTGCTCTCCTGTAAAATAGCAGTTTTGTAGATATGACATTGTTTTACGACAGTGTCGATATATTCAGCGACCTTTTGTTATAATATTGCACACTATACCGAAGAGGTTTAATAATAATGGAGAAAGCACATTGACCAGGTTGATTAATTTTACTAATTATTTTCGCACGTTTCTCATGTTACTTACCAATAACACTAAGATTGTCACGTTTTAACCTAAAGACCGGTATATTCTAAAAAATAAACAGTAGGATAATTTTTATCAAAACAACAATAACTTAATATTAGAATTACAAAAGAATTCATAAACAAGTGCCTAACTTCAACCGCTAACATAACGCCGGCATAACAATTTAAATATTTTGTAACTCATTTGCAATTAAAATCAGTATGCAAAGTAGCCGACACCATAATTAAAAAAATACCCATTTTACAGAGACTAATTAGTTAGAATTATTCATAAAAATAAAAAAAGCATCTCTCAAACGGTTACGGCTGCAAATTTTATTGTTTATTTAAAACTTGCTACTTTTCGTATAACTTATAGGCATCTCATCATTTTTTTCTTCATTGAATAGTTCGTATGAAAGGAAATGGAACAAAAAGCGACGGTTTGTTCTAAAAGCAAGTTCCAACTAAGACGGAGTCTTTACTCGAATGCCTTGAGGACATCAGGTATATAATCGTCTAGAAATACAGTTATGGGCGGAATATTCCAATCCTGAGCGTTCCTCATAATAAAAGGGGAAGCAAATTACTTCGTGCGAACTGGAGGAATGTCAACGACATTGCAATGAAAGCCTGCGTCTGAATGTCCGGTGAAAAAATACGATCCCGTAGTTGTTACAGGTTTTAATATTCAGGAAAACAAATACCTTATACAAACCGTGTGTAATATAGTGGGAATTGACTACAAAGTGTACCATTATAATCTTAATTGGTTACTGGGAGAAGGTCGAGAAATGTGCTAATTTCAAAATAAATACAATTACATAATGTTCCTTATAAAGTGAAACGAAGTACTTTACCAATATTTTATTATTTTTGGAGTTGCATCTGATCGCGCGATCCGATGGGATGTTTCTCCGATATCAGATGCAACAAGCAACGGATCGCGCGATCCGATGGGAACAACCCCTATTAAATACAAAAGTCAGAAATAAGTAAATAATCTTATACATACTCCATTCCAATTCAAAATGCTTTAGCAAATAGTATCGCGTGCCCAATGTTATACTAAGAGAATGAGGTCCCCTCAGTCGCCTCCGATAACAAATAGAGCGGTATAAGCAAACCTATCCAACTTGTATCAACATATCCGACTTGAATTTTATCGTCCTCATTTACAACAAAAAGGTTTTCTATCCACAAAGTTCGAACTTTATATTTGTCTTTGCAGGTCCATTAATTCAACATACCCGATATACTTTAATTAAACAAAGTAAGTTAATTAATTAATTGAGCATTGAAATGGTAGTTGGTTTCACACACGCGTGGCGTACAAATTTCAAGTATTCATGAAGTAGGCTAGCTACGAGCACCGGCTCTACAGCCTACGATGCTCTACGATCCACCGTAGCTGTAGTCCAACGATAGTAAACTTCGTAGATCAATTATTCAATTTAAATTTTGTGACGCCGATTTATAATTTTGGAAAATGAGAGAACACTGCCAAACGCATATTATATGCACGTAAATTTCAAACCAAGTCGGCTATTTCGCGCTTATCATAACTTCGTAGCAAATTATTTCACACGTCTTCATACAAAACTTTGTATTTTTGTATTATGAATCAAACCTCTGCAAACTTTAAAAATAATAATAATTCTTACTACAGAATACACATATATTGGTTGCTTACCGTTTCCAAGACGTCGCATCGATTTTACATAATATGAGTTTCTGAACTTGGACAAAGTTCGCACTTACCTGGAAGGAAATGAATTTTACTTAATTATTATAATTATGTAGTTAATTTATTGTTCTTGAGTGTCCAATTATTGGCAATAAGATAAATAAAGATGGTTCAGAACTTATGTATCATAATGACTATGTTAGCACTTTAAAAAATATATAAATATTTAATAGTTAAATATATGACTTTTAAAAAAAAAACTGTGCTTTGTAGGTACGGTGGTGATGAGCTCTTGCACATAACATAAACAGAAGCTAACTCCTCCAAAAAATAAATATAATAAATAGTTCTAGAAGTAAGTTTACGACAAGATCAGACCTGACCCCTGGATTGTTAATCCTTTAATAAACAAGTTACAAGAACTATTCCTGAATGACTTGTTTCCAGTCGTCCTCTGATGTCGCCTCTCCGCTCTTTCCCTCGCCTCCTTCGTTTTTAACTTAAGCGCTTCTAAATGAAATTCTGGTCGTGACACGACTAATATTATATTCTTAAACTGTGCATGCATGCAATATGAATACTATCCTCCTCAAGGATATATATATATACAATATAGCTGTTTATAGGTACCTACCTATAAACAGCTATATTGTATATATAAACCTTTATATAGAAATAAATCATGTCATCTATAACGGTTACAGTACTTGCCATATACTGTTACTGCTAGACTGTATCATCCCACTTCTGGGCAAAGGCCTGCCCCCTTGATTTCCATGCTGATCGATCAAGTGCCAATGATGACCAGTCCTTGTTGAACGTGTCTAGTTCGGCCCGCCATCTCTTTTTGACGACACGGTTGGCCCAGTGGCTAAGCGATTGGCTTTCTGCGCTACGTGCCGCGGGTTCGATTCCCGCACGGAACAATTATTTGTACGATCTACAGATAGTTGTTTCGGGTCTGGGTGTGTGTGCATGTGAGCTGTATGTTTGTAAACTGTACCCTCGATACAGGAGAATACCTAGTGAG
This sequence comes from Allophyes oxyacanthae, assembly GCA_932294325.1. Taxonomy (NCBI): domain Eukaryota; kingdom Metazoa; phylum Arthropoda; class Insecta; order Lepidoptera; family Noctuidae; genus Allophyes; species Allophyes oxyacanthae. The sequence goes on from OW028615.1 coordinate 10,238,004, forward strand.
GGGCAACGTTTTTAAAAAAACTCAAACTCAAAACTCAAACTCTTTCGCGGTCTGCCGCGTCGCCGTTTTGCTGTGTCAGGGCTCCACTGCGTGGTTATTTTGGCCCACAGTTCAGATGGCATACAGCAGACGTGGCCTGCCCAATCCCACTTTAGTTTAGCGGCTTTTTGAGCTACGTCAGTGATTTTCGTTTTAAAGCGCAGTGTGGTGTTACGAACCTTATACGTTAATTATCACCCAGAATACTACGTTCCATTATTGCACGCTGACAAACCTTGAGTTTGAACTTCTGAATGTTAGTCAAAGACCAAGTTTGATCACCGTAGGTCAGAATGGGAAGAATGCACATGTCCATGAGTCTACGCTTCAGTGACAGTGAAAGGTCTCCCTTCATTAGCTCTTTCATGGACAAGTAGCTCTTCCAGGCATTTTCAGTCCATCTTGCGACTTCCTTGTCTTGTCTGGACTGGAAGGAGACTATCTGCCCCAAGTAGATATACTCCTGGTTTCTTCTCCATTTACTTCTAACCTACTCTCGGCGCGATTAGTCATAAGTTTGGTCTTTGACATGTTCATTTTCAGTCCAACCTCAAGGTTTGCATCACTGAGTTGCTGTAACATTAGCTCCAGTTCTACACTGACAACGAAAATAGGACGATATCGTCGGCGAACCGGAGGTTAGTCACCCGGATTCCACCAACGTCAATCCCTCGTCCGGACCAGCAAGACACTAGCTTTTTGAAAACTCCCTAAGTAAAGAGTTTAGGTGAAATAGACATCCCTAAAAAATCTATCTCACCTCTATACAAATATTTTGTTTGCACATTATATTCAGAGGCTACAATTTTATGAATACAAATGTAACTATATTTTATTTAAATATATTTTGTTTAAATAAATTTTATAACTCCGTGGTTAGTACATTTTCAAATAACCTAGGCGTGACTTCGGGTTTAACATTCTTAGAAGAGCACGGTTGGAGCTTCCGAATGTCAATGCGAAGACCTTCTACTTAATTTATCTGATTAGGTATGATTACCCAACAAGGGTGTCGAATAGCTATGCTAAGGTACTCATCGACACTCTCAGAATTAATAAAATCATCAGACGTTACAATTTTATTGCTGAAATTAGGTGAAATTCAAATTTACTTCTCAGGCGTAAAGCCAATTAAGGAAAAAACAACGAAAATAAGAATTAAGTACAAAGAAAGCTGTTACAAATTCCACAAAATTTTAAACCTTTACACGTGTATTCATTTGCACTTGTTTCACAAACAGTCATTATATCACAAATGGCGTTGCAACACAATACACAGTGAAGTGGCTCCCTAGTCCGTGCATTAAGCACTGCTGTGCATAAATAATCAGAAATATGAATGAATAATTCAAGCTAGAGTTGTGCGTGCAGATATACGTCAAAGCGGGATAGGGACAGGGAGCGAGGATGACGTCACGGGCACCGCGTCGCCGTCAGGTGAGCTGGATGACTAGGTAACTCACGTTTCTCTTATGACGTCACTCGGAAAATGAACACGGCAGCCCAGTTTGGGATCAATGGCCAATCTACAAAATAGAAAAATCCAATTCATTATCGCACTTTTCGAGTGCTGCTTTACTGTCTTCATCGCTAGTACCAATTTAGTTATGCATGTTTATTGTTCTTCTTAATATTATAAAACCTTTGTTTATTAAGTATTGAATTAAATATGATTTCCACGTTCGCATTTTAAAGAAATTAGAGCTTGGTCAACTATGTAAAGGAGTTAAACTATTTAGCTGTTCAAATTTGCTAAAGTTTGTAAAACCATCTTTAAGTACTAGCTTACTGAACTATCTACCGCAATCCGATTTGAAACATACCCATCGTCTCCATTCTGGTTAGCCTCATCCGTGGCCTCAGCCTCGTTCTCCACACCATTGCAATGTTCCACTACCACTTCAGGAACCTCACTCATTTCCAACGTCCACTACACTGTAGCCGGCAGCAAGTCACCCGGCCGAGCCTCTACGAGCCAATATCGCAGACTACCATTTCGCCCTTGGTAAAAGATTACCATTAGTACAAGTACTATTATTAAATTAAGCGCAGGCAACTTACAGACAACATCTATATTGCTTAGAAAAATATTTAAAAAATAAATTTGTGTATTTATTTTATGATACCTTTTTAGCCGAAGTTGCAATGACTCCGTCGTACATAAAATCATTTGGCGGTTTGTTCAGTAATCGAACATTTGGATTTTACTGTCAATTGGTAAATCATAAAAACAAGTATACTGAACAAGTACACTGTATTATACCAACACAATAAATTAAAAGCGGAGATTCTCGTAGCAATTCCCGTAGCCACCGTGCTACGAGACGATATCCTGGCCGTAGAGCCAATGCTGTTGCAACGAACTTATCCGAAAATAAATATGTTTCTGTAAAAAAACTACAACCGAGTGAAGCCACGGCTAAATTCTAGTGTAACGTTTTAAGCATGCGCCGTGGATGGCAAGCGGGTCACGAACGCACGGTTAGGGCTTCAGCTAACGTAATCCCTTTAAAGAGTAGTTTGCCGGTCGTAGCTATAAAGAAATAATCACATATGGAGTTAGTACAGCATAATTAACGTAACTTATTAGATACTTTGGAATATCTTCAATATACCTAATTTTTGTTATCCTCCAAAGCAACGTAAATAAAGTATCCGTTACTACGTGTAATGCAAGCATCCAGATTGTAAGCAAATTTTCACATTCTAATAAAATTACTAATAAACGTATGTATGAAATTATGTCATATATAACAAAATTTTACTGTACATTGTTTCATGCTTGATATAACTCTATACCAGCGTTTAATAGTAAGGTGTTATAACTTTAGAGTTGGTTGTTTATTACGAGTAGTAAGGTAACGGGTATGTTTTTTTTTATACCACTAATGTGGCAAATAAGCATACGGCCGACCTAATTAATGGTAAGCGGTTACCGTACCCTATGGACGCTTGCTACACCAGGGGCATCACATCACTCGCGCGTTGGCGTCCCTACTACTATCGTCGTGGCACTAGGCGTGACCCGTACTGTCAACACGGCACTTCCTCCAGCAGCACTGACGATCACTGACAGATAGCTGATGTTATAAGGAGTAACTTACTACTTTTACTTTTAATTTAGAGAAAAAATAATTTTGTTAAATTCCACGCGGATGAAGTCGCGGGCACAGCTAGTTATACCGTTATACTAAAAATCCTTCGAATTAATTTGACAACCACAATGAGAAAAACTGCAACGATTTATTTTAGTCTCGATGCATTCCTAGATCCCTCCGTCACTAACTGTATTTGCATCCGCATATTCCGGGGTTAGATGTTTCCTTTTTACCTTGAATTAATTAGCATTAAAATCGAACCCTTTAACTCTTTGAAGTCTCTCCTGACCTTTCAGTCATTCTTTGGTGTGGTATTTATCCGGGCATTTACGTTAACATATTTTAAAAATAGTTGCTAGCTTAATCTATTCAATATTCGTATTTTAATTGCGTGTTTTTATATTATAAAAATATATAAGGTTCTTGCATTTTATTGTATTCTGTAAAAGATCGCTAGTATTGATAAGATCGCCCATTGTACAGCTGATTTCACACGTTTTTAACACGCTATTATAAGCTTCACTTGTAACTACCTATGTAAGAAAATCTTGGAAGTTAAATTTGACCGACTTCCTGGTTTCCGATTGTGCTGAAATTTTGCATACACGTTCAGTTTGGATGACTAAAGCGTGTTCTATAGTTTTATTTTAAACTATAATATTTTATTATTCTATTCTTTTGTTCGAATTGTGAATATACGTATCTATAGAAGTTTCTGTTCTATTGATGATCCTAAGGACCCTACAGTCGCTGCAACAGTAGTAAAGTCAGCTTCAAAGAGCTTTCAAAGAACGGCTTGTGCCACATAGAGCAAATAAAATAAGCTGCTCAATCAATCTGAACGGTTGGTTGTCCATAAACTTTTAATAGATTGCCTTCGATCGTTCTAGTACTTACCGTAATAGCCTTGTGATTGTTTGCTCGCATACGGCATCTATTGGCCTATGTCACGGTGACTCCTATCATAAAATTACGATGGAGAAATATTATACTCGTAGGTACTAAACTACTACTAATTTCTCAAGGGACGTACGCTTAGATAGGATGGTTAATATCTAACTTCAAGTACCTGCTAGGCTGTTACCTTCCACATAAAGAAAGTCTATTCATAGACATTATTATTAGATACACCACGACACGACGCGGCACGACACGGTTGGCGCAGTGGCTAAGCGATTAGCCTTCTGCGCTACGTGCCGCGGGTTCGATCCCCGCACGGAACAAATATTTGTATGATCTACATGATACATATAATATTTGTTTCGGGTCTGGTTGTGTGTGCATGTGACATGTATGTTTGTAAACTGTACCCGCGATACAGGAGAAATCCTAATGAGGGGCAACAATTTTTTTTTAAATAAAAGTAAAGAAAAAAACGATCTATGTCATATACCTACATATTGCAATACATAATGTAATTAATCAAAAATCTGGTTGTGTCTGAAATTCCGTATATAATTTAGACATACTCATAAACAAAATACATCACATTTGGATCACCAAATATATCTCCAATTACATCACCCGTGGTGAATGTATATTAAGATTTCTTTAGATATGTTCAATGTACCTCGTCTTTTGTAGGGGTATTAGCTTATATGACGCCAGACTTGAGCAATTGCTGGCAAAAATAATAAGTAGGTATCTACAATTTAGAAACATATAGATATCTACCCCAAAACTAGGAATTATTAAAACGTACCTATTAATACGATGCTCCGTTGTTCCGAGTCCGTACCTATTCACAGACGCGGATCCACTACTGTAGGCACGGTGGGCATGTTCACAACCCCAATTAAAGGTAAATAGGCTTATATACCTAAGTAAAATGATTATGTGTAAAATATATAGGTATCTACCTATTTTTAATTAATTCCAAAATTTGATTGCCGTTTAAGCTGTAAAAGTTTCGTCAAAATCGGTTCAGTAGTTTGGAGTCTAGGTACCTACCTACATGTGATATTGTGATTGTGCAAACAAACACACATTTAGGTACTTTGGTAATGTGCGTGAGCAAACAGGCCAACATTTTACAGGTTTATAAATTTTCTAGTGTTCCCCCGCAGCTTCGACCACGTGAACCTATCTCAGTGTACCTACAAGGTCTTGGCCGGGATGTCATAGGTACATTTTTTAAATATCTCCTTTGTAGGATAGGAATGCAATTTATTGATTGTGAGAAAGTCCGTAGCCCGACTGCGATTTCCGGGGGCCGTGTACATAACCTTTTTTGAGGCCTGGATCCGCGCCTACCTATTCTATAGATACGTCCTCCAAGGAGATCTCGTCGTGGGGGACGTGAGGTCCTTACCTTAGAAAACTTACTTACTTTTCTAAGGACTTTTAAGGTTTTCGTACTACTGTGCGACTGCGGTACAGATGTGTGCAGACCCTGCAATTGTAGGTATCGGCATTCAACCTTTCGATTTTGACACGGTACGGCATGTCTTCTGCAGATGAAGATGTACTACTATTAGTGCAACTCGCTAATATGCAGAGGGTTAGATGATACTGGTCACAGCGAGTGAGACACCGGAATACCTGGGATAGCACCCCTGTTGGCACCCACGCCCCTCCTCCTACGTATATTTTGCAATAGGGCGGGAGCTGTTCTGTAAGAACATCTCACACCTCGATTCGAATCTCGAATCGCATTGGAGGCACCACCTTTCAGCCTGAGTACCTTTTTCATGTGGGTCGTACAAATTCTAGGCTACAATCGTTTTAGAAGTCCTTCTAAAATATTAGCTAGGTAGAATCGATCTACAGGGGGTGGTGCCTCAATGCAGTCATAAGAGTTATTGATGTGAATAAATGCTTAGGCATACCCTGTATACAGGGAAACTGTATTAGCCGTATTTTTAAGGAAATGAAACAATAAAACAGTGAATGTGAAATACAAAACATCTGAATGCTCGAATTTATTTTACGTTTACTAATTATTTTTTATGTACATGTGTAGGATGTACCTATTATTTATCCAATTTTGATTTAACTCGATAAACATACAGCATTTAACTTGCCAATTAATAACATAAAAAGGAACTATAATAAAATAATAATACAAAAATACGAAATTATTTTAAGTCTAATGCCTAAAGCACTTGTGACTAATTTATAACATAACATCGATGGATCTTTTCATAGTTAGGACGGTATAACAATGTTATATCGTCCTGTAGAATATCTAAAATAATTAACAACAGACTCAATAATCATCTTGATCACAGGATCATAATGTCTTTTGTCATGAACTAATATGATAATTAACCAAGGTAATTGTGTAATTGAATACTTAGACCATCACAATGGGTTGAACATAGTTGAACCCTGACCTTTATCCTATAAGAAACTAAGTAGATACAGACCCCAATTAACACTGGTAATTACTTATTCATCTACACTACACATAATACTACTACACATAAATATTTACATGACTAGTTAGATGTGGTGTTTACAAGCAATAACAATATTATTAATGGTAGAAACTTAAAATTTATTGGACAGAATATCATGTGTCTTGCTTACACTTAGTAAAAATTTAGATTTAAACTACCTTGATATTTTTTTATTACATACATATTTGGGTTAACTATCACCAATTCACAATTTGTATTTTATGTAACATTTATAAGATTCCCTGATAATTTCGCCATGTACGTCGAATAAAGAAATATTAAATTTTAACTGACGATAATTTTAATTCAGTAGAATTAAATAAATATTACCTAACAATAACTCAAAAATGTGGTTTTAATTGTTCCTAGACGATAATAAAAATAACTTTGTAGCGTGTTATTGGATTTCTAACTAACTCACTTCTCTCATAAGTAAAAACAGCTTTACAATTCAGACCATAAAGTTATTATTACTATAATAACTTTATGATTCAGACTCAATCATTAACTTCATTCATAATGTCACTATTATGCATAGACTTATGTCCTAAGTCTATGCTATTATGTAATCATGAGTATCATTATTCGACGTGAAACGTCACAAAAGTTTGCAGCAAATAGGTAACCAAAACATTTCAGTAAAAAGTTTAATTTTATTAAAATATTTTTAAATTGTGATTGTATATCTAACTACTTCATGTGTTGATTAAGTACACCAAGTGAAATTGTTGTAATCTGTACCTGTTGATCAATAACTTATAATAATATATTATAGCAATCATAAGAAATCCTGTTATGATGCTATTTATTTTGGAGATTTTCGTAATGTTAAATAATACCATTTAATAAAGCTGTTCTAAAATCTAAAAATATAGATAGATAAATAAATCACTCCTTCATATTTATGGTTTAAAGGTACATAGCAATATCGCAATTCAAATTAGTTTATTGATTTTATGTATATGTATGTGGACTAAATTTTAAGTAGTAGGTACAATATTTAACTAAATTGACAAAATATTGGAATTGCTAAATAAAAATTCTGGATACGAGATTCGAATGAGACATCTTTCCCTTCTTTACTATGCCAACCAGAAGTTCTGTTAAGTATTATTTGCAAATATTACAAAGAATTCCTACCTAGGAAAAACAAGGAAGGCAATAGTTCAAGAGGATATAACTCTGTATTATGTGTCTATTGTAATATTTGTAATTAATAAAAATAGTTATACAATGTCAAATTGACAAATAATACTGAGTTATATTATATCCACTTGAATTATTGCCTTCCTTGTACTTCCTAGGTAAGTATTTTTCTTTGCAATCATACTTTCTTAGTGTAGTTGTATATTTGCAAATAATACCTAACACAACTTCTAGTTGTAGCAAACAATTCAAAGAATTCTCAATTGTTCATAACAATATGACATATTTTAGATAAGAAAGTACCAGGTACATGTATGATTAGTGTAGTTTATGATATACAAAATTGTAAAATATGTAATAAATACCATAACACTCACAAAAATGTTTTAGGTACTAGATATTGCGAAGATATAATAATAAACGGAAATATTACAATATGAAATGTGGCTTACTGCAGATATTAACAATATTTCAGTACAAAAAATATACAATTGTTCAGGATGAAACAACAAGGCATCCAAAAATAAAATGTCCATAGATATAAGGAGCAAAGCTATCATTGTTTAACTTTACATTTAAATATCAATATTTTGCTTATTAAATAATCAATAAATTTAATTTTACAAAGAAGTAATTTTGATACTTTGGTAACAACATAATAACATTCACAGACTATCATAAAGAACTATGTTATCTTTGTGAACACAATCACAAATAATGATTCACTAGTTTATCATTCACACTTCAAAGTAAGTGCAAGATTAGTTGTTTAAGTATATTGTGCACCTACTATTTTAAAATCAGTAAACTTCAAAATGATATAAAATATTGTAGTGAAAAATCATACAGTCACTGGAATCTTAATTTCCTTGTTTACTATGTAAAATTTGTGCTTTTTACCTAATACTCCCCAAATCACAGCAATATTTTCAATAATAATATTAAATGGTATGGTAGCTAAGGCACCACCAATAAGCAAAAAGAATTTTAGTGGTCCAAATCTGTGAATAGGGAATGATTTCATAACACCAAAAATATACATATAAATATTGACAGCTCCTATGAATCCACACACCAAGTCCAAATAGTGTGGACAAGGTATGGGACAAACAGCAGCTAAGAAAACATTGCTGGTTGATAATGGCAGTGTAACCCATGAGTAACAAGATATTGCTAGAAAAATCTTATGTAAAACAGGTATTTGTTTTGAATGTACTACCAAAAGAATTCCTTGAATCCACCTCTTTCTTTGTTGCATGAAGTCCCATAAAGTAAATGGTGACTTTTCCCACATTTCACCTTCTACAAAATTAAATGTATAGCCCTGAGTGTAAGCTTTCATAGCAAAAAAGCAGTCTTCTGCTACAGATCCATCGAGGCCATTGTCAAAAGACACTTTTTTTTCAGCACTTACCTGCAAAATAACAATTAATTTATAGATAATTCACATAATTCACAATTTGGTGAAAGATATATTGTTTGGTAAAATCTTATATTAATAAAACTCACTTGTGTTACAACGTAAGAGCCCTTCCAACTGAAAAGTGGCTTATGAAATAAATAAAATTGTAGCCTTAGTTTTCCCATATCATCTGCAACACGGAAACTGTCAGCAAGTGTTGTCAGCCAGTTAACTATGTGCTCATTAGCATAAGTGATCAGTCCTTGACCAAATTGGTGTTGGCCATCCAATACAAAGTTCAATATACCCCTCACAGAATTATCAGTCAACAATGTTTCTTCATCTAAATGTACAATCCAATCATTTTCTGCCAGTATATTAACATTATCTTCCAAGCAATACTGTAATGCTCTTGATTTAAATAAAGCACCTGATTTAGTCTTATATTCTGCTGGCACAACCACTTCTCGAACTCGCCTATGCTTTGGTAAATTAATTGCTTTGTCAGTGACAACTTCAATCATAAAATTTTCCATTCCAACATCAACACACATGTTCATATTTCTTGTCACATTATCTCTCACTAACTTTGGGAAGTCACCCCTAGTCACAATTCTGATGCATATGAATGGTGCTAGCAGAGGGGATCCTTTGAGTTTCACTTTCCCTGGGAAAGCATTGAACAATGTCAATCCTGCAAAATTGCACAGGACTTGAGGTATTGTTAGAAGAGTAAAAAGTCTTAATGCATATAAAATTAATGCACCATAAATTCCATATCTTCCCCATGGATCAATATCTTCTTTTTCTTTGTCATCCAAATTTATAGCTCCAGCAAATACAAGAAAAAGAAATATAAATGATATGAAAAAGGTGCAATGTAGTAAATGTTTCACTGTTCCTCTTAGCATTCTGAAACAAATATGTTATATTATTGTTATGTTAGTCATCCAGTTTTCTTTCTATATGAGGGCCTATAGCTATTACACAGAACATGTGAACAGGTGTGACTGCACATAGGCAACTTTTCATTTCAAGAAAATATTTGCATTTTGAAAATAAGTCATTTTATCTATTTGTACCTATTCTAAATATAACATCACTGTACAAAAGTAATATTTTAGGCAAAATGATTACACTGTTGGATATTTTTTGTTATGAGCAGTAAAAATTTAATTCTTGACTAATGACTAAGGTAATGAGATAAGTATGAATACACCCATTTTCCTTGATGGTAAAGTAGGTAGGTAGGTACTAACGATTAGATTGTGCAGGTCGCCACTTCCTTGTAACTTTATAATACATGAGCAACAACTTCCATCACATAAAAAGTATGACTCTCAATGAGTTAAATGAGTTTATAATTCGTTATTTTCATTACCAAAAACGACTAAATTACTGATGATGTTACTTAGAACTTACCTTGAATCTTGTGAATTATTACAATTATATCTAACGCTGTCAACTAAAACAAATTAATAATTTAGCAAAGAAATAAGTAAATAATTCTATAAATACTAATATCAGTAAAAAACTACACAATTGAAACGCTAGAATTAAAAAATTACAAACACACGCCCCACACAAACCACCACTTTTGACAAACACTGCATCATTGTCATTTTTATTTCATTGTCAATCTGAAATCGATGATAGCATTTATTTCTTAAAATCTACATATTAGTACTATGCCTTTTAAGAATCTTGACAGGCCTTACTCCTTGTCCCAGCATAAAGATATCGCGGGGAGACGCGGTGGCCGGCGTAAAAAAAGCAAGATCGTAAACTAAAAAGTCGCTAGTATTAAATAGTTTTTTATTAAATTATCAATAAAAGTATTTATTGCACTCGAAAACGAACAATATTAAATTAGTTCTATGGAATAAAATAAATCATTCTAATTTTAACAGGATTTTCAGCTAGTTCACACATTTTTACGTATAGAACCAGGGTTGTTGCTGATGCATATTTTTTTCACATGAGCGGATGCTGATGCTGATGCAGATTTTTATGATTTTCTTAAAAAAGCAGGGGAAAAGTAGTACACATTATAAATTTATATCTAAAAGTTGTACAGTTTTCTGTGACTTTTAACAAAAAATAGAATCTTACTAATTAGTTTAGTAATAATTAGTCGTAGTAGTTAAAAACTCGCAAGCGCATACAACACTTGCTATAAGCCCCACCCCCTCTGCACATAGAATAAACACTAATACCAACTAATACTGATACCTCTGCAGTCATGTCACGGCTTGAACATCAGCATTCATTCGATCAATGCGGATGCTGATGATCAGCATCAGCATCCGCATTGATCTGATGGTGAAAATGATCCTGAAGTTCCGTGGATACTGATGCTGATGTTCGCAACAACCCCGCAGGGTAATCACGATACACACTCGCAATCGGAATCGATTCAATTTTGACAGTCCAACAAACTACATTGCGCGGTATGCTTTTATAACCACTACGCCCTACGATTCCGATTACGAGCGTGCATCGTGATTAGGTAGCTGGTTGGAACACTCATATTACTTATTTATTCCCATAGAAATAATAAGTAGGGCTCCCCCCTACAACTAGAACAAGCAATAAGCAAAATATCGCAAAGAAAAACAGACCTTATCACAATCGCTTAAGAATTGTATTTGAAGTAAAAGGAGACGAGACCCTCTAGAAAGAGCGACCACGGAGCTGTGTGTCTCGTTTTAACAATTGCCAGGATAGAAGTTGGTACATTTTAGTAGATTTGGTACGAAGATTGGAATCGTACACAAAAATTATTAAAATAATGAATTTACTATCTTGCTAGATGTACAATGTTTTTTTAAATTTAAATATAAACAAATTTACCATCATAATCTTTTTTTCGTAATTTTATAATTAAAAAACTAAACCTCCGTACTTTTATGATAGATTTTATTAGTGTATTATGACAACTTCAAAAAAAGCTCGTGTCATTCAATTTGTGACAGGTTGACGGTACTAAATCAAAAAAAAGTATTAAAATACGATTAAAGTATTTAATCGTATTTTAATACTTTATTTACAAAAATGGTGAATGTGATGCGTGAAAGGTTGTGGAATTGCAACATATTCTGGCTGTAATAATATCCTTCCACGGGTAACCTTGAATATAATGAAATTTTACAAAATTTGTCTAAGTTGCTGATAGGGTGACAATATTTACATATTACTGTCGGACTTTGGGTTTGTACTAATGCTACGATTTCACTATATTAATTAAATCAATGACAAATTTTAAAATATAATTATTAATTATAATTAGTTCGCTATTTCGGCATCCTAAAAATTTTGATTAGGTACTATAAAATTTGGGAAAAATTCGGTGGCGATGCCAGTCATCATTTTAAGCCAGATGACTTCAATAAGTCATGTTCACGAAAGACATTAACTAATGTACCGACCCGACTTAGCTAAGTTACGTCATTCTAAATCCAATATGGCAGGCTCCCAAAGATGGCGGACTAGTTAATCAATAAGCACTCCCATGATATAGGTATCAAATGAAAGGGTTTGCTGAGAAGAATACGAAAAATCGAAGTCAAGGTCAAAGTCGACGACAAAGTGCAATTCGAAGTTAAAGTCAAAGCCGATGCCGAGGCCGAAGCCGAAACCAAAGTTGAGGCCGAAGCCCAAGATTTTTATTTCAACTGGGCCTTTGCAGGCACCTTCAGAAGCGTGTTTTTTGTTTTTTTTAAACTATAATTTAAAAGCTTATTGTATAGTTGCGTTAAAAGTTTTTTTCGTTTTTATATTTTTATTTTACTATCCTGTGTCCTTTGTGCAAAAAATAAATTTATTTTCTTTCTTTCTATTACATAGGACCTACATAACAACGGTATCGGCGGAATGTGGATGTACAATAGTAGTACATTTCTGCCTAAACTTTCGGGGAATACATAGACGTGATGCTATGTATGAGATCATAGACGTAGAATAGTTATTAGTCTATGTATGAGATGTTATTTAATATCGTGTGTAGAAACGAAATGTAGCAAGTACCTACCTGCCAGTGGCGTGCACAGACATTTCTTACGGTGTAGGTAAAAATAGCTTACCTACTTGTTGTATTGTCAAGTTAAATGATTTTTTATGATTGGCCACCTCACTCTAAGACTTAAATTAACTGATAACACACAATTAATGTAATTATTATAATATTATTCAATACTATTTTTTTTAAGGTAGGCAGGCTAGTAGGCAGGCAGGTGTATTTTTTCTTCACGGAGTGCACGGCGTGCACTGCTACCTGCATGTTTTATATTATATTCATTTCATGTTTCGCATACCTTATTGGTATTGGCGGTGATAGTGCAATGCTGTGAAACTATTAGGTACCACTTTAAATAAAACCATCCATCCGTCCGTTGCATCCGTGGGCAAATAAAACAGACCTATCATTATTAGATAAATGGTCCAAGATTTTCTATCCTTGGTAAAACGGAATTTTATTGATATCTAAGTTTGTAGAAATCAAGGAAGATTAAGAAAACTGTTTAATTAGAAAATTGATTCTACATAATTATTGTTTACGATATGGGTACTAAATGCGGTGCGGAGTGGATATATTTAACTATATTTACAAGTGTCGTTACATGTAATTAAACAATGACAGACCGAGCCCACCCCGATAATTCCAAAATTCATCGATTTTTTTAAAGGTATCTGCGTAACTTATTTTTCAAATTCAGTCACACACAAGTCATTACATCACAATTCATCACAGGAAAATACTATATATATATATATATATAGAATACGAATTTTGAAGATGCGCTTAGCGACGACTGCGCTTAGAGCGGTCTTCACCCGTCTTATGTTCATGTCTCTGAATGTCAGCCTTAGACTCGTTTCTGTCGTCTCTGAATGTAAGCCTAGGTGCTCTGAGGCTTACATTCAGAGACGACAGAAACGAGTTACGCTTCCATCTGTCAAAATTTGTTCGTAAGTTTGACAGATGGAAGCGTAAGTTCACGCTTAGACTCGTTTCTGTCGTCTCTGAATGTAAGCCTTTCTGACTTGTATAGAGTGTATTTATGTGTACCTGCTCACTCGCGACGCGGGAGTCAGTAGTAAAGTATCTCAGTGTATCCCAATCCGAATCTCGCTCACTGCTCAGTGACTCAGTCGCCTCGCAAGTGACGCGTCGCGTGGAAAGATTCAGATCCGAATGATGCGATTGGAACGTTGTTACTGATCCAATCTTTCATGTCACTTCAAAGATTCGTATCAGTGAGTCCGGTGAGTCGGTTTCGTAAAGAGTTACACACGCCTAGTTTGAACTGCGATCACATGCGCGCGAGTCGAGCGCGCGAAGCGGAGCAGTGCCACGGCCGGCAGCAGCTAGCCAGCGCTTATTAGGGCACTTCGATCAAATCGTTGGGAACTATCAGCTGTTTTTTAAAGCGGCTAGGCGTTTTGTAATGTGGCGGATTCGACAATTTGGCTGCGACATAATTAAAATCAAGTTTTTTTCTTTATCGGGCCTTTACGGTTTCGATAATTTTTACTTCATCTGCTGACAACACTGTTGGCAGCTGTCATAGTATCTCTAAGTAGTCTGTGGCTGTCATCAATCATTTCTAATGTCTGTGACTGTGTGATGTGATGGCGTGAATAGTTTTTCGTTTACAATTTGTATATAATTCATTATCACTGAAAATTACGCGGAATATGAAATTATGTGAGCCAATAATACAAATTGCTAGATATTGAGAATAAAATACTAGTGTACAATGCTGATAAAAAACCTTCACACAGAGACTGGAAGAGAAAGTGTCTCAAATAGTAAATAACGGGTCGATAGAAATATGTCTGTCTCTGATTTATCTGTTGGATGTCGATTTGCCGATTACTTTGCGATATGTGGCCTCGACTTTGACTCTGGATTGGAGCCTGACAGGCTCTGCGGTAAGTAATAGTCTTACTTTAAATGCTCTAAATAGTCTTAGGTCACATTCGTAATTTTTTTATGTGCAAAGTTAAGAGACATGGCTTTATTTTAGGTGACAATTTACATGTATCTCCTTTGGATCGTTCGTACAAAGGAAAAATCTTAGCTCACTACCCTGAAAACATAACAAGCAACCCATTTGATGAACATGCAGTGTGTATGGTAAGTGCTGGTTTTAATTAAGTCTTTGTTTTAACTATACCTAATCTGTTGTAATATTCAAATGCTAGAAAAATAAATAGGGAATAAGTATAATTATTTGATATATAAATATATATTATTTTCTTGTATGTTGAATGTATTTCAAGTCCCTAAAGATATAATTTTTCAATGGTTACAACCAGTTGAACATTTATTTATATTACAGCTTTGTCTACCAGCTGGCCTTCAGTTCAGAACACAAAAACATTCATTAGAACCCAAGTTCCATAGCTTTGTAGTAACCAGAGAAAATGCATCCCGCTACTATGGATTCAGCCTCATATTCTATGAAGAAGTTAGAAACAGAAACATCTGCAGTGCCATGCATACATTACAGGTAAAATTAAAGAAGTTAGTTCAAAACTGTTCAAAGAATATCATAAAATATATGCAATAAATATGTTTGTTTTTTTAGGCAATGTATATTACAGAATTGTCCAGTGGTCAGACTCCTCCTGGCCACAGAAAGGCATCTGGCAAAGAATGCTCTAGATCACTTCCAAGGTCATTTAAACTTGCACCCCACACTGGTGCTGCACTGACATACTATGATATAGCCAAAGACAAACTATATGTAGCCAAAAGTATAGCTCTCATTTGTCAGTACCCATATGTGAGGGTAGCACAATTGTTTTTAGAAAACTTATTCAGGTGAGTTTGTTTTTATGTGAAATTAATGAAACACTTCAGCTTCAGATAATTATTCTGTTTAACAAGATCAAAATGTTGTTAACATTACATTTGTGTCTTCAATTTTAATAACCAGATATTAATTTCTGAAGTGTAAACAATGTGAAATACCTTTTAGGGTATTTTTTTATTCATAGTTATGAAATCATATTACTCAAGAACACATTTTTCAGATCTCTTCCGAGGCAGCCAGGGCCAGGGCTCAGTCCAGAATCTTATGTGTACAATTTGCTGTATGAAGTACCAGTGCCACTTTCTGGTCAAGCTTTACGACTCTATGTGCCTCCTTCTGAACCTCATTTAGATCCAATTCCTGTTGTAAGTATGATGAATATTGTAGCTTATTTCTTACTTTGTAAGAGCTTTTTTGGACTTACGATTTTTTATATTTTATTATTTAGAATTTGAAGGTTTGTATACTAGGTTATTTGAACTCTGTACCCTAAAAAAAGTAGCAAAGGATGATTTTTAATAATTGCCTGAAGATCTCTTTAGCTCTTAATAACTATGTTTACTTCTGATAATATTCAAAGCTTTAAATCTTATTGCAATACAAACATGATTTTATTTACATATATTAACATGGCAATTAGTTATAAATACTTATAATAAAATAAATTATAATATTGTTGTGTGTATGTGTAAACATGTAATAAAATTTCATTGCACATTACATAAAGACTGCTCTAAACATTATATCAGGATGAACATTAGATTATACTATTATAATAATATTAGAATTATAATAATATTAGGGTTGCTTTAAGAAAGCTAAAACACTCAAAGTTTTATATTGCTCATTTGTCAGAAGTCACCTGGAATATGCGTCACAAATTTGGAACCCGTGTTATAAAAAATACATAGATCGCATAGAAAATGTACAGAAGAGGTTTATCCGATTTCTATGTTTTCGTCTCCATATCGTTTATCGCTCCGAAAATTACTTGGATCCGTGCAGGAAATTTCATATACAGCCACTCGTAAACCGCCGTCGATTGGCCGATTGTACACTTTTAATATTGTTGTGCATTGTTGTGATCGTTAAAATCTCTGTTAATTTGTCTACCACTATCCGTGGAAACCTGTAATTGGCTTAATATTACTTATGCTTTCTGTTTATTTACTTTTGTACAGCTGTTGGTTTTCCTAATTATAAATAAATAAATAAATTATAATATTATAGCCATTTGCCAAGTAGAAAAGTAGAAATTAAAAGAAGTAGAAATTTTGTCAAGTAGAAAAATAGATATAGAGTAATTAGTTGATGACATAATAAGAGTCAGTACAGTACAGTTTTACGATTTAATTGTTGGAATAATAATTTGTATCACTATCAGATAATTTAACAAGTTTGGTTGCTGGTGACCCAATTTGCTGGGTATTATTCACTACTACTTCTATAAAGGGTTTTTTTTATATCATTTGTTTCAGGTTATAAGAATGCCAAATGTCCCTGATGAGTTACCTCTTCTGGATTATCCACTTCGAGCCATGTTCTCAACTCTTGGTGTTGAATGTGTTGTGCAGCTATTTACATGTGTTCTACTGGAACATCAGGTTTTACTTAGGTCAAGTGGTTAGTATCCTTAATAACATTTCTATTACTATAAAGTTGAAATAGAGATGTTTGTTTATAATGTAGTATGTATTCTCACTAGTAATGGGCTGAATATGGCTTTCACCAAATACAAATGTTCAGTAAAAAGTTGACCGAACGGAATATTCGGCAGGATTTGTCATTCTATATGGTGTGTTACGAAATTACTGCAGTGTATATGTTGAGCGCGCGGCCGTTTCTTCCGCTGACCCCGGTCACAGATAATATACTCCGGTCCTCCCGGGCCTATTAATAGTTCGTATGGGAGGGCCCCCATCCCCTTCCATAGGTTATGGGCCAATTCTTACTGGCACCTCTTCAACCTTCGCATTGGCATGACTGCCTACCCGACAGCACTAGGTCGTATTACACTGTTGCCACTATGTTTAAAATACAACAGCCAGTACAAATCACTGATAACATGAAACCTCTAACAGTTTGCAGCAAACCGTGCTTTATTATTTTGTAATAAGTTGTTTAATTTAATTAATAGCTAAAAATCAATGCGGGGAAAGACCTCGAACATTTGGTCATATTTTTGTAAGGAGTAAGGAGATTTTTTTTTTTATGTATGTGTATTCGGTAGTATGTTTGGCATTTTAGCTGAATACCGAATATAACGAATATTCGGCCTCACGATATCGGTTGAATTCTCATATGCCTAGGCCATTTTGTATGTAAATGCTCAAAGCTAACACTGCTACAGCCCCACATTGATATTATATGCAAAGAGGCGTTTGCGTAAGCTCGGGTGGCTCTAAAGTCTGTACCAGATACTCTTTCACCGTAAATATTTCAACAGAAACTAATAAATTAATATTGTATATATTTTTAACAGACTTCAACAAATTAATGCTGGTGGCTGAGTGCATAGTGTCTCTACTACTGCCATTCACGTGGGCGCACGTGTATGTGCCAATACTGCCGGCGCCCCTGTACCACTTCCTCGACGCGCCAGTGCCATTCGTCATGGGTACAGTACAATGCACTTTATAATAGAGGTCACTAGGCCGCATGGCTAATTTAAATGTTATCTACTTTACTAAGTACAGACACTGCTCCGACTTATGTCTTTAAGATATTGCATTTATTATTCTTATGAATGAAGTTTTAACTTTTCATAATATAATATTTTTATAAAAAATATTTATTTTCATTACGAGATTTACTGTCCTTTTTATTTGGAAACATAATTTAATCGACGTTTTAGGTTTTTTTTTAAATTGAGGTAGCTATACTACCCATTAGGGATCCATCTAGAGTTTTTATCGCAAAAAATTGCCTTTATGGATTTTTCGGTCTGAAATCGGGAAAATGTGTCCATACTTTTTAACCTTTTTGGTCTTTATAAACAAGAGGTTCTACATATTTCCGTGATTATTTTTTTGGAGAGAGAGAGGTACTCGTAGCGACCGACGACGCGATCTGCTACGCAGCGCAGCGCAGCTTTACCTCCCAACTTCAAATACTACACGACGCGCTAAGGCGAAAAAATACGCTACGCGTCGCGATGTTCCTAACGGCGGCGCAGGTTCACTAGCTTGTTCAAAGATCTGCGCGTATCATCGCGTCTCGGTTTGAACTGACCCTTACGGTTAGCTTAGCTACCATAGGGATCCCTAAGAAAGAACTCGTCCTGTATTAAGTTTCTAATCTCAATCTCTGTATATTTAAATCTTAGTTTAGGAAATTGTGGTAGCATTCACAGTTTACTATGTTAGCTGGATAATAATCAACAATGATTTCATCATCACTCACAGGTCTCCATGCAGACAGTGGGGCTATGAGCATGGGACCAAATGGTCCTAGGCATCCCAGCATCGCGCTCGGATCTGAAGCAGCTCTCTGTTTAGTTGACATAGACAAACCAGACATACAACTGCCTGAAGAATTGCCGATATTCCCGCATAGGACGCCGTTCATAGAAGAATTGAATCATGTCTTGGATAAACATCAGGTTATAGAAATAATCTAATTCAAAGTACCAGTATTTCACCATCAGAAACATTTTTACTATATTTTTTTTTTTTTTATCTAGTACTCATAGAAATTACTTAGAAATAATCTCACTACCATGACCTTAGAGTATAAAAGTATAGAGTGATCCTACAAGAGTATAGTACTTGCAAATCTTTATGAGCCCTGAACTGAGCTCTGAACTCTCTCTCGCTCTCCCTCTATCACCTATAATAAGCGTACTATTATAGATGCTAGAGGGAGAGAGTTCGAGGGCTCATATAGATTTGCGCGTACTATACGAACCTTGTCCACGGGTATGAATAACGCAGCCGCGACATGAACTCAGCGTTCATAGTTCGAACGACCGCGAGTCGAGTAGGTTCCCGGAGCGAAAAACATAGTTTTTAGCCATCAAAATGTAGAGTTGTTCTGTAAAATAATGTAAGAATGATTGTAGATAACATGATTACATAACATTTCACCAATTTTTCGTTTCTTTATTGATACTTTTACCGAAAACTCCTGACGAACAACTCTTATCGACATTTTTTCGTTCGACGGTGAGTCACTAGTGTACCATATATCTTTAAATGCATCTACATGCAAACTACTCACGTTTCGCACGAGGTAATGTAGTTTACTTTTTATACTCTATGATCATGACATAACTTTTATTTCCGAAAAACAGAATACAGACTTTATAATCTTGACTTGGTTTAAATATTTCAATTATCATATCTTACTTATTTAAGTGGATTAACTAAATGATATAATGCAATAATTTTATTAAGATTGAGATCATTTAAATTACTTACCTAATTTACCCATGTCATAAATTATCTATGTATTCCCAACAGATTCAAAGGCCTGAGACCGAGCCTACCAAACTCGGCGTGCCTATAAATGGAACATCATATAAGCATATGAACGACAGTATGAGCAGCAGTTGTACATTACCATCAGGTATGACTTCATTGCATTCTCTTCCTAAACAAACCAAAAGTTCTATAATACACCCAGAAAAATTATCTTTGCTTTAATACCCTGTGTTCCTTAGAATTAATAACTGGGGGGCTAAAAAGGCCGCTTTAGATGAAATCATAATATCTACTTAATTGACAACTCTTAATGACATCCGCATAAGGTTCATATTCAGTAATCATCTTTTTGACAGTTACTATGCAGATCAGTAGATTATTAATTGCTCAATGTGGCCTTTTTAGGCCCCCTGTTCTCGTAAGGGTTCATCAGTTTTCATCTCTTCAAACTGGTTTGAACAGGATTTGAACTATTGGGCACGCGTTTCTGAACAATTTATTATTGGCCTGTTTGGTTGATTGGATTGCAAGGAAAAAGACTCCATGAATGTCTAAACATGAGATCGTCCGGCGTACCCTGAGTGGTCAGTCAGCCTCGATACCACCAATTCTGGCTAGTTAATCTTTTCACTACGGCATGAACGACTCCGATGTGATGATAGCTTATGCCGACTATATACTCAACAGAAGAAATTGATTCTGTTTAGCTTTGCCCGAAAATACCTATCTCAAATTCTTTTACTTATCAGGCGGTCTTCGTCGAAAGCACTCTTTCCACGACGTGCTGGAGTGGGAAGAAAGCCGGCCGTTGAACGCATCGCCGCCAGCGTCGCCGACGCGCCGCGCGCCTCTGCGTATGGACGCATTGCAGCGAATTGTCGACATTGTTAAACGTACCGGTAACTAACACTTAATATTTAATGTGTGTTTGTAAGCGGAAACAGCCTGATACAGTCCCCCTCCCCTTGCGCTATTGACGTGGACACGCATATTTAATTTTATATTTACACGCATATTTAGGAAATTTGTGCAGCCAACAAACACAGCCAGCTCTTTTAAAATACATGTAGGTGCATTCACGCGAGGCTGTTCCAATTGCGCATTAAGGAAACAAGAAAGCTTCTTCTTGAAGTAGCATTAAATGACACGCGCTGAATAAATTGAATAGGCCTTGTGATTATACATAACTCCCTGGTAACGCACGGTAAAGTACGTATATTACTACTTTAAAAAAAGTAATTTGTAGTTTTCTATTGTGTGCGTACTTCCATAAGCTGGAGCGCACTGCAAAAAATAACCGTAAAGTTTTCTAACTACCAGTACAAAACATTTTACTAAACTTACTTCTGCACTAAAAGTGTGTTATTATGCATATATTATTAAGCACCACAACTGTTTTATTCGCATCTGTGGAATATCGATTGATAAGAAACCTAACAGTTATTTATATCTTCGTCATAACACCCTTATTTGGTGACTTGCTTGAAACATTTCCTTTTTTCTTACCACAGGTGTTAACATAGATGACGTAGATGCAGACACAGTCATGCCAACAACAAAGAAGAAAATTCTGAATGACGAGGAGCAATACAACGAAGATATAAGGTTCAATATGGCTATCAGGGAAACATTCCTCAACAGATTCGTTCACATGTTCCTTATGTACGAGAACTTCGTCATCATGCCTGATCAGGTAAATAACTATTGGATCCTTTATTTTTAGAGAAGGTTGCAATTTGATTTTTATTTTTGATGTTTTTGTCAAAGAAATACTTAGTTTTAGCACTTTAGTGTGTGTACAGATCTGCAAACACGCGCCAGTTACGCACCAAACACAAAATAGGTGCCCTTGCAAAATTGATACGCGTTCACCTTACTATCGTAGATGTGAACTTATTGAATTTGTAAAATCCACAATATTTCTTCACTTATAGGACCGTGACTCATGGCTATCATCACGCGAGTCAATGGTGAACTTTGATAAATCATCCTTCCTATCGGACCAACCGCAACGACATCGATCGTTCCTCTCGCGGTTTCTCGAGACACAAATGTTCGCAACACTCATCGATAACAAGATCATGGCCAACTGGGGAGAATACGATGCCAATCTACAAGTCTTCGAGCATCGGATCAAAACAGTCAGGTAGGACCTTATCTTATAAGCTCACACACTCAAGCATGTAGTTTGAATAGCATGGGAATTGGGGAAATTGTCTTTGGTATTTACTATTTATTGAAAATATAGGTGCACCGTATGGGCGCACGCGATCGCAAACTAACGTAATGCCACCTGGGAAATAATATTGGATTCACAACACTATTCGTCACTGAAAATTAAACAAACAGCGGGGTTTAACAGACTGGAATAGTATTTTCAAGGGCACGGTAGCAAATTGTTTAAAAATCCGCTGTCGCATCGCCGTAACTCATCATCTGCCGCGGGAACGTGTCGTCATCTATCCATTTAATATTTGATCGTGACAGTGTTGCTCGATCTGCCAGATCGATTGACTCCGCGGTAGCTAGGTATCCGAGCGATCGGGCCCGGGTTAGCCCTCGGCAATAAGGTGAGCCGTGTGTTGCAGGCGCCGCATAGGCGAGGGCGGGCTGGCGACGCGCGGCTACTGCGTGTGGGCGGGCGCGGGCGCGGCGCGCGCGGGCGGCGCGTCGCTGGAGGTGGGCGCGCCGGCCGAGCGCCTGCCGCACCGCGCCGCGTACTACCGCGCCTTCCCCGCGCGCCTGGACGCGCACGCGCTGGCGCGCCCGCCCGCGCCCGACGCCAGGTGCGCCCCCCTCCCGCCCGCTTGCCCCGGTGCCCTCTGAGCGAGACGACTCCTCGTTTGTTCCACGAAGGCCGTGACGAGGAGGGCCCGCGTAGATTTCGCCTCGCGATCCTTCGCTCTCCATGTTGTATTGTCTGGATTCAGTTTGTGAAACCCGTCCCGGCCGCTTAGTTCCACTAACGCGCGTGCAGCTTTAGTGATATGATTACCGTAGATTCTCGTGCGTGCGCAATCTATTAAGGATGTTTGTATCACTGCCGAGGCTTGCATGTTGCCCCGTACACGTTGCACACCGAGATAATTATTTTAATTGATTTATTTACACAGCTTAACAATAAAAATTATTGATATTTCTTACTAACATAATAGACGATGAAAATTATATAATACTAGAATCTTTATTGAAAATGCATATTCGTGTGCAAGAAATGAATATAATTATAAATCGACAATTGTTTTCAATTCGAACATTGTTTGAATTCACGCTGTGACCTGTATGACTTTTATATAGCTTATTAAATTAATAACACACAAATTAAAATGGTTAACTCTGTGAATACGCGATTGATGATGATGGTCATTCTTTTATTATTATACTGTTATTAAAGAGTGATCGGAAGTCTATCATAAGTAAACCTTGCTTTATATGGCAGCATGTGACTGTACGAGCCTGATATAATGTATGTTTAATATTGTCCAGTAGACGATTAACACTACCGTGTAGTGCGTGTAATGTAACTATTACTTCGAAACTTAAATATTATCATTGCTTCTATATTTTTATAAATTCTAAATAGATATTAATTGCTACCCAAATGAATCTCATGCATTTTTTTATATATTAGGATTATTATACTACATAATTATCAAAATAGTTCTTTACAGCCTGTGATACATTATACTCTGTGGAAAAATTCAAAGAACTTGTGAATTCATCAAATTGTGTTGAACTTCATCATTTTTTTTTTCTCATATTTATAAATCACATGTAAAATTAAAAACATAATGTTTTGTAAAAAAAAACAAATAAGATAGATATTAGGTATTGTTGAATGTATTTAAATGCATGTCTATTTTACGTTTATTTGAAGTTACGATCACGTACTTACTATTTTTATCTCATCGTGAAGAAAACAGATATTACGTATGTACCTGCTTAGCCAAGTTAAAAAAATACATTTTATCAGCGCCGATACCTACTATACCTAGTTTTACTAGTTAAAGTTTTACCTAGACACTTCATCGGTTATTATTTAATTTAAATAATTTTAACCATATAACGAGAGGTAGTATTATATTTGCAAAATAGCTAAGCCTTTTTTACTTACGGAACCCGTTCATATAAAAGGGTGTTTAGTACATAGTGAAATGACTACGAAAAAAGATAATTCAATAATTATGACCAATATGACCAATGACCATGCAGCTGAAGGAAAAACTGTTAAAAAGTGTAGAAGCTATTGCTCTGACTTTCCAAGAAATAAATCTCATCATTTATAATAATGAAATAATATTATAAGTTTCTTAATGAATTTAAATATCATAATCCGAATTAGTTATTAGTATTAATTTAACCGTTTTAGCAATATTATAGAAAAAAATAGTTTTTGAAAGGCTTACGAAACTCGTGATACATATTTTGTTTTTGATAATTCTTTGTTTTTGAGTCCTTTCATAATCTCAGCGCATACTTTAAATTATATTATATCTGAATGTTGTGATAGTCTCAATGTTTTGTACTAAAAGTGCATGATTTGTTAATATCTATTGCATGCAGTATGAAATACTTTCATGTAATACGTCATTTATATGTCTATAGTGTGATACTCGAACTACTACTATACTATCGTCCAACTCAATTTATTAATTTAAATTTATTTTTTGTTTCATTTTCATAATACATTTTTATTTTATTTTACGTAGTTGGTAATGTTGACAGATCTTTTCATAATAAAGTAACTCCATAATGCAATCTATTGTCCGTTTAATCTAGGGGTTATATTATTATTATGTAAATAAGGATATGATAAAAATAAAGTTATTTATGTGTAATCCTGCGTATTTTGAATGTTCGTAAACCTTATCCTCTAAGTATACGGAGTGCGCGAGTTTCATGTAATTATAACTGTCAGCGCGTTATATATATCTATTTCATAAAACACTTACTTAGCTACAAGCATAGTAACTGAATGGTATTTTTAAAGATTCAAAATAGATGCATGTTTGTCTGTATTCAATGTGATGTTGGTTGCATGGAACCCGAGCGCTATTATACTGCAATATAACATACGTATTCCAATCAAATTGCTTTTGCTACGCTCGCTTTTTATATTTGATAGTTTCACACACTATACATTGAGTAAAACAAACTATTTCGCGATTTCAGAACCAACAGTTTAAAGCGTATAAAGAACGCAAAATGGCAAGTGAAAGATTGTCCCCCGGAGCTCCTGCTCGGCGATATTAGTAGGCGGCTTTCTACCGAAGTTACGCCTGCAGCTATTGCTCAAAATCATCGAGCATTTGTTGAGAAACTTCTCAAGGTAACATCTTTTTTTTACTGTCTTTTGTCATTAACTATAACGAATTGTAAAATTCCGCAAATGAGCATGGTCCACAGTCTTAAGAACCACTACAACGAATGGTGATCCAGGATATGATTGCTCAAATCACCTCGTTTGGCAGGTGGATTGGTGGGCAGTGTTTTTTTAGTTCTCAGAACAACGCTGTTGTCCGTCCTCTTGACATAAGGCCTTAGTCGCCTTTTACGACACTCATGGGTGAAGTGGGGATGTCCTATCCTTGCCGGAAACTGCAATGCCAATAATATATTATTATGAAATGAACAATTTATTTCAGGAGTGCAAAAGCAAAACGAAAAGAATGCTTCTAGAGAAAATGGGTACAGAGGAATCGGATTTGGGTTTGGGGTGTGAGGTGTCGATAACAGGTGTGGAAGAGAGCACTATGATCGCTTCACTATGCGACCTTCTAGAAAGGTTATGGTCACATGGGCTACAGCACAAAATGGGCAAGTCAGCGCTGTGGATGCACCTCACCAACTACCAAGAGTTGGAACAGTGCAGCAATTCCACTGAACCTATCGACCCGAACTACCTTACTCCTGGTGAGTATAGCTTTAAATTGGGCGTCTTTATCTAATGGTGATGGAAGCCTTGATGACCGAGCGTTAGAAACATCAAGTAAATTCAATATGAACCGTGGGTGATATTTTCGGATTGACAGTGACTTCTATTAGTACCTACTGAGCTCTACAATATATGATGTTGGACTAGCGTTCGATAGGTTGATTCCCGTTGCACTATTACAGTGGACTTCCTTGCAGCACAATTACAAGCGTATGTGATGCACAGATATTAGCTATAGGCACAGATAGCTAGTTAAATCTTCTAGATTTCTATCCATATTGAAAGTTTGTAACCTTAATTTTGAGGAGATTTCCAGCTGCTAAACTGTTGCCCCTTTATTCGGACAACCTTTGCTTTTACTTGTGAAAATAAAACTGTAAGAAATTATGATCAAACCAAAATACATCTATAATAATTGACAATTGACAGCTATGGTTGAATAAGCGTTAGCTTATTGTTATGATAAATTGAATTGTTAATGTTATCAATCACACTTTCATTCTGTTGCTTTGGAACATGCAGCTTTGGCTTGGTGTGTGTTGCGCAAACGGCTCGACTGTAAGTAATGTTGTTCATATAAAATAATGCACACATAATAATTATAATTATTACTATCATCCTGAAACGTTCGCTAGTTGTGTAAAGGAATAAATATCAATAAACACTTTCGAATACAGATCTATCTTCGGTGGGAGCAGAAGTAGAGGCGCACCAAAGTACTAGTTCGGGCAACCGTTCCCGGGATAGTTCTCGGGGCGGATCACGGGATAGTTCGCGGGATCGCCTCAGTAATTCTGGGACTTTAGAAAGGAAATCATCTCAAACTCCCAACCCTTTGCGACCACTGCCAGAAAGTTTAACTTTTGATATGAGGTTAGTAAACAAACATACGAAGTGTACAAACGCCATTGAATACGATCTGAACCACAAAATATCCAAAATACTCGCTTTATTACAGAAACGTGCAAGCAATGACAGACATTAAAACTGAGATCGGCTACGCTCGCGCTTGGGTTCGATTGTCGCTAGAAAAGAAATTATTATCGAAACATCTACGGGAACTTCTAGCCGATACTACGTTACTCCGTTCCCAGTATAAGAGAACAGCTTTCCTTCGCTCTGAAGAGGAGAGGGAACAATTTCTGTATCATTTGCTCACTTTGAACGCTGTCGACTATTGCTGCTTCACCAATACCTATCCTACTACCAGTAAGTCTTTGATAATTAAGTTTTTGTTATTTTGAATTTGCTTTTTACAAAATTGATTTACTCGCTTATAGTATTACTGTCATTATATCACAGAAAATATCCGTTTTCCTCTTAATATCTTTCAATAATTAACAAGTCGTCATGAGTTCATCATATTTTATATAGTTAATAATGTTTTATGCTTTCATTTATCAGAACTGCCATACCGTGTTCTCATCGTGCCATCTCGAAAAGCCAGCCAGACCACTGCCAACTGCTGGATCTCAATATCTGGGGCAAATGGTGAATCTACGCCCAAAATACCAATACCACGGAACACTAACGAATTCGTTTTCCACGTAAGTCACATGGGTCTAACATTTTACATACAAATGAGATATGTGGAGTTGTGGACATACCATGTAAGTATCTCATTTGTGTGTAAATAATGGGGAAAATGTGAAAAAATAACGACTTTAAATGAGACTCTCATTTCGATTTGTATCAATGCCAAACACAAGCGCTAATATTTAATAAGCTGAAGGTCTTTTTTTGACGAGTTTTGATTAAGTTTATAAACGTCGCGTATTTTAGTTCATGCAAATTAATTATTAAAGATAATAAAGTCTCTAGCTACATACATCGTTTTCATAAAATATTTTATTTATTTTACGTAGCACAAGAATCTGGGCATTCTATCGACACTACGTATTGGACACGACAACTCTGGGCTATCGCCGCGATGGTTACTCGATCAAGTTTACGTGAGGAATGAAGTTACGGGGCACACCTACACGTAAGTATTTTACTTCATCCATATTATATAATTTGCTATTGTATAGTTAATGAACAAGTCGAGTCAAAACTGCTGTTCCCTGCTTTGTGTAAATACAAATGTACATTACCGATTCCTAAGCAATTTCAATTTTATTAGCATTGATAACCCATTCTACGCTCCTTTCAGTATAAGGTATAAGTGTCCGTTCATAAACCATTTACAAATAGATACGAATTTATAGTTTATTTCACTAGCAGCGCGTAACGGTGTCCTCACATTTATCGACGAAGAATCGCAGTCCCTGCTAAAAACACCTTTATGTGTTTATATAAACGTGTTGTATTTTTATCTTTGCAATGCTACTCGTACTCTTTGATCTCGTCGGAGAAATCCGAAACTACTGAAAAACTAGCATCGATGATTGACGTTTATATGTAGGTTCCCTTGCAACCGCTGGCTGGGCACGGGCGTGGACGACGGCTCCACGGAGCGCCTGCTGGTGGCGGCGCGCCTGCGCGGGCCCGCCACGCCGCGCACGCCGGCGCCGCCCCCCCCGCCCGCCACGCCCACCAGCACGCACCTCTCCACCTCCACCATACAGCACATGATCGGTACATGCTACGATACCATGCGACGCCTTTTTGTTAACGCCTGAGCGGTAACCTTTTATCCTAGCTTGGCAGCGCGACGCTACTCGTTACGATAAACATATCTCCTTGTATCGATAAATATGATTAATTGCGCCTCGAACACATTTTGTCGGGTATCTTTCATGATCAAAGCTTTCTGAAGACCATTATGTGTTTTGAAACGGATCATTCTTATTCTTTTTAAATAAAGGAATCATGCACCTAATGGTAAGCGATCACCACCACTCATGAATCCGCAACACCAGAAAGAGTTGCTGATGCGTTTTTAACATGAAAGAGGATGATGGCGAGTGGGAAAGGATGTTGCAGGCAGCACTCGTCCTAAAAATCACTTTGTTTAACCAACAACGCTCTCACACTGCATTGTTCGACACTGCTCAACGGTTACTTAGGACGCACAAGAAAACGACTGTTATTAATTATTGAGGCGATGCGCTGCCCAATTTCTTTATCATTTAAGTGGCTATTTAAATGAACACTACTTAAACACGCAATTTATAGGTGACTGCGTCAACGCTATAGTGAAGTGGCATTACCAGTCGAAGAGAGATAAGGACGCTAATTCACTAAGTGTCCTGCTGTGTGGTGAAAATGGACTGGTTAAGTGCCTGGAGCAAGCTTTCCTATGTGGATTCAAATCTGTGCGGCTTTTCGGAAAAAATCTCTTCATTTGGGATTACTTTGGTAAGTTTCTTTTTCGCTATGAAAAGTGTTATATAATCTACGATTTTTGAACCCCAGGCAAGTTTCCTACATGATCTATGACCATTAGGTAAAGATTAGTGTATCAATTGAGTCTTTCTCAAAAAAGAAAAAAATACTTATTAGTATTATCTAGTAGCATTCATTAAACAGGGTTCGTCACGATCCCGTGAAAGGGCTGTAGGACATAATTATTCCCTATAATGATATTAAATTAATAACCCATACGCGTTATTACAAAAAAAAAACCCTTTCATGGAATCGTGACCAATAACCGGTAACCCCTATATTTGCCCCGTTACTAATAAACGATGATTTAACTAAACTAGCTCTATTCATTGACATACAAATCAGAGTCTAATACTTAACAGGTTTTATTAGTCATGGGTTTAGAATTTCATTAAAAAATATAAAATTTTAAACAGCTAAAGTAAAAGACGAGTTCAAAATGAGCCTATGCGACGAGCCGGTCGCTCAGAACAATAAGAGCTGTGGCATGGCGTACAACTGTCGACAAGACCAGGAGCACAGAGCCATCTGGCGGTGCTACTGCCATCTCTTGGACGAGATCAACACCGTGGGCCGCACTCTTGGGAAAGATGGCAAATTCCAACTTTTCATATGCCTCAGTTTGCGGTGAGTGTTTTTTAATATTATGTCATTATTACGTATATAATGTATATACAGGGCTACTTTTCAAAGGGTTACTTTACATTTTGAACAAAATCTAATCATCCGTCTAGCGTTTACTTCGAGCGAATACCACTCCCACCTCGTTTTCCAAATTACCGCAAACATAGGTTCTTTCACAAATAATTCAATGTAGGTACACCATTGGAAAAGCGGTGATAGCCAGGGCATCCGGGTTCCGAGGACGACAAAAATACATAGGCCCTTATAACGAGGTGGTCCCCTCTCCCTTCCGAACCATTGCCAAACAATATAATTCTACTCTTCAAGTTCCTATTTTTATAAGTTACAGCTGGTAGCTTTAGTGTTTCTCCGAATGATCTCTATACACATCCTCGCTCTCGCGCACTAATATATGACTTCTATTTTGTCTGAGTTGACATTTATATTTGCAGTGAACACTGGCTACATCGAATGCTTGTGCCGATGTCAATGACGCGCGTTACCATCGAGATGTACGAAGAACAGAGTTTCCTCCGCAAGCGCGGCCTGCTCACATTCCTCAGGCAAATACTCGAACCGCTAGATGAATTCGATATTGTACTTGAAAACTCCCTCACTCAAGGCATTTAAATTTATTCATTTTGTTAAGTACATAATTTATTACCTGTGGTTAAACCAGTTTTAAATCAGAACCAGCTATTTACCACTTCAAAATATATTTTGTATAATTATATAAACTCAAATACTCACTAAGTTATATTTATTTGATATTAGCAATCAGGGTCTGATTATTTTGTAGTGTTATTGTTAAGTTTAAATGTGATTATTATTTCTGTCAACTTGCCAGATCAATCCAAAGATTTTATTTTTGTAATAACGGTGCTTATGGATAAGTTATTTTTACTAGGCATATTATTTTTGTATATCTTAGGGTCTAACGCGAATACTACTATTAGCTTCGTAACTTGTTAGTATGATAAAACGCTATCATTACTTGCATTGGGGAATATCGAATTGTTAGCAACATGCATATTTTTTATTTGCCATATTATATATGCTGATAGTAGTTTTGCGCATATGAGCCTTTCAATCTTTATAATATTTCTGTAATTGTAGATTGTAATTACAAGAATTATGATGATAAAGATTATTATTTTATATCGAATTGTTTCTCAGGAAAATTATTACAGCACAGAGTAAACTATCCACCGCATATATTTAAACTATAATTTTAAAACTTCATAATGTGATTATTTAGATGTAAGGTAACGTTTTTTGTATTATGTGGATATTTCTAAGTCGGATCTACCTGGCAAATAATGGTAAAACAATAATAAATAGTAAGTTTCTACATAATTATATCAATTATATCATAGTCAGCAGCAAGTAGGTTCGACTAAGGAAACTCGTGAGTATCAGTCGGGACTGATACACAGGGTTTCCTAACAAAAAACTTTAAGATCTTGAAAATTCTAGAAATTAGCATGTGTCTATGTCCAGTGTTAATTAAATACTAACCCCTTTATTCATAATCGTGTTATTAACCTCTAAAATCTATTGTCATCTCTTTTTACGACGTAGTATAAATTAAAGTCGCACGCCGCGTCTGTCTGTTTTTTCGCTAACTACTTCATCATTTTGAGAATTTTATAATTATTATCATATCATTTAATAAGTATAACACTTGGATATATTATATAAAGTAAGGATAGAAGAGAATTTACACCTGTGCGAAGCCGGGGGCGGGTCGCTGGTACAATGACAGATATAACAAATAACGTTTTATTTTATAGAAATACAGTTTTTTATGAATAAGGGGGAAAGTCTTACTGAAACTGCAACATAAATCATATGAGGCAGCCAACATCTGGATGTTGCAAGCGGGAGGTACAGCGTCAATCCGGGACTGTCGGCTGTCTTACCATGTTATTAATTAACTTAACATTCTAACCAATGTGCATGTTTACTTTAAAATATTTTTACATTTGCTAAAGTTTCGTACTAAGTTTTCACGAAAACATTTCAATCTATATGTTAGCGTAAATGTGAAAAGAAATATAATTGTAAAACATTCGTCCGATCTTAAAAATTAAACATTTTAGTCTTAAAACACTTCCTTGGAAATTTGCATAATTCTAAATGTGCACTGTTCGTAAAATATTTATATTTTGACTCTGACATTATACCTGTGTTAAGTTTTGCTCTCTTTTAAATGGTTGTTTGTAGTTCCTGCCGTCCTGCATGTTCATAGTTTGTTATCAGTATATTAATTACTTATGCTTGAGAACTTTACAATGACACATTAATGTGGAATATTTTAAATAAGTTTTAATCTACTTAATTAAATCAACAAAACTGGAAGTTTTGTAAACAAGAACCACATTCATGGAATTTTGTGCCAAAAATAATAATTCAGAAAACAATAGTAGTGTTTCATGATTTCATTTTCATAATTGTATGTGTGTGGATACACTGGACGAAAAGGACGTGAGTTTTGACGTTAACTGAACCGTTATTTGCATAAAATGTCATACATAATTAATTGATTACATTCTTGCAAGTCCTATCAAGATAGCGTTTGATTAAAATAAATGTGTATTCGGTATAACTAAAATCATTATTAATCTTGAACTGGTTTGATTCCACTGATTTTTTTATGTTACAGTCAAAATTAATAACCGGTAAAAAGTATTTTTAACTAAAAATATTGGATAATTTAACTTTGACCCTGGCACTCGCCGTCCCCTGCAGCAGCACCACTCGCTTTGCTCGCTCGCTTCGTGCGTTGTGTGGTCACAGTTCTAACTTTATGTAACCAAGTTTGCCGTAGTCAAAAGTAGGACCGATATTTCAGTTAAAAGTACTTTTGATTGGTTAAGAGCTTTGAGTATCTAGACGTTAAAAGTATTGATAATAAACTTCGATCTTCAGAATAATTAAACCTTTTTCTTATATGAGAGTAGGTTACATTATTTTACACTCGAATACTTATGCAGGTACCTAGGTACCTACTACTGCAAAATAATGGAAAACTCACGTCTTATCATACAAGTGATGTAACTAATGTAGCAAAGGAAAATGAACGTGTATATACAAAGTTGTAACTTCGTAACATACTATTATTATTTATTACCGTAAATATAATGTGACAGCGACCTTTTAAATAACAATTAAATCTCAAATTCAAAACGCATGTGAAATAATAAAATATTTTTATACACGACTATTTTTAATTACCAGAAATATTTAGGACGCCCGGACGTTCTGTTTATCATTTTACACATCTTTTGTTATGGGACTATCTCTTTAATCGAGAAAATAAAACTGCTGTTCCATACAAATAATTCAACATTACTCGACAACAACAGATTTCAGCGTTGGCCCCATAGTTTTGTGGAATGATGAGCAGAGCACGACCTTAAAAATTTCTGGTACTTAATTAAAAATTAGGGGTGTATAGTTTCTCAGAAAAAAAAAAAGATCTATGTTCAATAATATGTATAGAGGTTATAAAACACATACAAAAAACCCATAAGTTTATAGAGGTTATAAAACACATACAAAAAACCCTTAAGTACATAGTTATGTATAATATATGTACAACTGGTGACAATTTCATAAGGCAACAGTAGTATTTTAGTTTGCTTACTCATGAACTCATCATTACCGGTAGCTTAGAAATATGAGATTTTTGTCTGTAAGTCTTCCTAAAACTGATTTATTACCTATTATAAAGAAAGTACCAAAGAAGTGACAATTTAATTTTAAATAGTCTCAGCTACTGAAAAAATTATGTCCAATAAATAAAGTTATTGAACTCCAGACGTAGTTTTATTGTTGAACGTCGTGAACTCGTAGACTTCGAAGTGACCTTAGTAGGTAAGTATCAATTCACAGTTCAAAATTATTAAATAGACCAAAATTTTATTCTTTTCAATCCGATGTTATCATCATAATCATCAGACTTGCAGTCCACTGCTGGATATAGGCCTCTCTAATCACACGCGCCAAGCTCGGTCCTCGGCTGTGCCGCGGTAGCGGCCGCTGAGCGCCATATTACTATATATTAAAATAAATTATATAAATACTTATATAACAGTGACATATGTTGTCACTGTTATATAAGTATATCTGTTATCGACTAGCTGACCCGGCGAACTTCGTACCGCCCATAAAAGAAATGTGCACATACTTACCTACCTACCTACCCACCTACCCACCCTGGCCTATCTACCATACCTATCCTATCTACTATACTTACCTACCCTATCTACTACCTATACCTACCCTATCTACTACCTATACCTACCCTATCTACTACCTATACCTACCCTATCTACTACCTATACCTACCCTATCTACTACCTATACCTACCCTATCTACTACCTATACCTACCCTATCTACTACCTATACCTACCCTATCTACTACCTATACCTACCCTATCTACTACCTATACCTACCCTATCTACTACCTATACCTACCCTATCTACTACCTATACCTACCCTATCTACTACCTATACCTACCCTATCTACTACCTATACCTACCCTATCTACTACCTATACCTACCCTATCTACTATACCCACCTACCCTATCTACTATACCTACCTACCCTAGCCTATCTGCCATACCTACCCTACTATGTACCTATCCTATTTACTATACCTACAATACCTACCTACCCTATCTACAATACCTACCCTATCTACAATACCTACCCTATCTACTATACCTACCTTACCCTACCCTACCTTACCCTACCCTACCTTCTCCTTGCAATTATAACAAACAACAAAAAAAGAATTAGCTAAATTGGTCCAGCCGTTCACACGTGATGGCGTGACCAAGGGAAATAGGGATTCATTTTTATATGCTTGTATACCTATATAGATTTATGATATGTATTAAAGAAAATGAGATACCTATTTAATTTTTAATTTGTTTTTGCTCTCTTGAAAAGCAGCAATTTTCTAGTTGTATCATTTGACATAGGTAGGAGGCACAGAAATATTATCAATCTCACTAAAATTACTTAATAATTCCCTAAAAATAGTCAGTCAGTACCTAGTTTCGCGAAAATTATAATTACAAGAAAACTTAATCGATATTCAAAGTATCAGACTATCGAAGATAGGTAAGTCGTGTCGAGGATAAGTCATGTCGCAGACGAGCCCCATCGAACTTAATAAAGCTTGTCGCAGTTCCGTCTTTCGCTGTAGTATTCTTCGAACTCTGTCGTACACTCGACTCAACTGGAGTTATCTGATGTCCGAAGAGGGGAGAAGACACATGCTAACCCTATATTCGGGTTTGACGACACGGTTGGCGCAGTGGCTAAGCGATCAGCTTTCTACGCTAC
Source organism: Allophyes oxyacanthae (assembly GCA_932294325.1). NCBI lineage: Eukaryota > Metazoa > Arthropoda > Insecta > Lepidoptera > Noctuidae > Allophyes > Allophyes oxyacanthae. The sequence goes on from OW028615.1 coordinate 10,273,582, forward strand.
GTGCTACATACTCTTTGCTATGTGCCGCGGGTTCGATGCCCGCAAGGAACAAATATTTCTATCATCTACAGGTAGTTGTTTCGGGTGTGTATGTGCATGTGAGATGTATGTTTGTAAACTTTACCCTCGATACAGGAGAAATCATAGTGAAAGGGCAAAGATTAAATATAACCCTCTCCGTAGTCGGGTAAAAAAAATGGTTAACACCGCTACTACACTCGTGATGGTACCCAACGTAACCAGCTTTTTCAAATTGGTGTTGGTATTGAGTCAACGAGAACGTTGCTGAAAGCTTACCGTCAGTTTTGTTTATTTTATTTTACGTTGCCTCTTAGATTTCTCCTGTATCGTGGGTACAGTCAACAAAAATCTCACATGCATACCCAGACCCGGAACAACTATCTGTAGGCCATATACACGTTGAAGATATGCGACGTCGTGCGTCGACGCAAGACGTCGCAGCGCAAGGGAGCGACACACGCCATCGCAGAGCAGCGTCTGAGTGTGGATTTCTTCATTTGACAATGGATCGGAACAAACGTGTTCTAAAATTGATCTTGTTAAGAAATATCGTGTACGCACATCTAGTTTGCCCCTCTAGCAGTGGAACACTGTCTGTCGTCACACCGGAGCTCCGACAGCGCAGCGCATCACTCTCCCCCCGCTTCGTCTGTCGTCCGTCGATCCGTTGAAACGTTTATGGTGACGACGCACGGCACCGCATAATGTGGCATGTCACTAAAAAAATATATGTAAAACGACACAGCGTCGACGCTGCGACGACGCAACGCAACGTACTAATGAAGCCTTGCACTTAGAATGACGACACATTTGGCGCAAAACCTATAAGCGACTGGCGATAAGCCACGGGCCGTGGGTTCGATTCCCGCGAGGAATAATATTTGTATGGCTTACGGATAGGTTTTCCTGACTGTTAACTATGCTTTGACTGTAATCGATAATATTTAATTTTGTCTCAGTTATAGAACCCGCTTACGCTAACTTTCTACTGTTCCGAGTCTAGTAATAATGTTCCTTGGTTCCGAGCCTTCGCTGTTCAAGTCAGTCGAACATGTCCGTCATGACGTGGTGTCCATCCATATTCCAAATAATTCCAATCACAATAATAATCGAACATAATTATGGAAGACGGGCGGCTACCTTACCCGTAATAAATATAGGTAGGTAATAAAATTAAAGTTTTTCCTAAAGTTTGAAGTAGGTACCTATTTGCTTTGTTTGGTGTGCCATATAGCCATGTTCTTCTATCTTGGTTCTTGCATATAGCTATAACATAACCAAAACGCAAGGTCATATTTTTATAGGTCCTCAGGTGAACTAAACGCAATGTTCAAACGGAAATAGCGCTAATTCAAAATTTTCTTTGTTTGTGCAATCGAATGTAAAGTAATATATTATCAAATAAAATAAATTTGTGATAAATTAATTATGTAAGGGGAAAAGTATATTTTCTGAAACAAATAATATATAATGTACATACATAATTCTGAAGAGATTACATTTTATTATATTTTGTAGGAATAAACTACTCTCTGACTTTTCTTTGATAGATAGATAGATGGCGCTGTATCGCTTGTTTTGTGCGCGGTCGTTCGTTCGTTCGACCGACCGACAGATATTCGACAAGTAAGATGGCGGCTATTAATGTGAAAGGCGAAACGTTGTCGTATTTCCACTTGTAAATAAAGTTATTGGTTTGTTGAAATATTATTGTCATTAAACCAACAGTACAAGATTTGTTACTTGAAGTGTAAAATAAAAAGTGATCTGTTGTGTACAATCTATGGCTTGAGTTGCATTTCATTTCACAATAGACAAAACCCGTCGCAACGAGCACTCGAGGAGTCGAGGCCATATTTATGATGTTATCTGTCGTGTGAGCGTCCTCCGAAACCACATTGATAAATGGTTGTGGAAAACCACGGCGATGGTATGTTTCTTTTTAAAAAATCAAACTTGGTAATATCAGGCAGTGGAAACTACGATTCTGTATTGTTCCGTCACTCTTGGACGCTTGTATAGTGAATGAACCGCCGGATTATTTTTATTTCATAAGGCTCGATGCTTTATTCTGCACAGCAATTTGTTGTTATCTACCTACTTGTAAAGTTGTGTTTCAATCTATAATTTGAATTTGTACTTTCTAATAAACAGTCTTACGATCTTAGTTACAGGATCAAAGCCTCATGTAGGTATGCATAGTATGTATTGTTTAGAGAATAACGTTCTTTTTCTTTATTTTCAGGAGTGTTTTCTCTGTTTGAAGAGCATATAAAATCAACATGAGTTCCAGTGTTCCAAAATAGTGATAGTAACTATATATACAATTGATTGTGTTACAAACTATGGATGAAAGTGTGGACTTCTATTGACATATTACATACATTGACATTTGAGCATCACGGAGGTGGTAATGGATCCAGTAGGACCATGGTCAGCATATTCATACAATCGGTTAGCAGGGGTTCAGGCCGGTGCTGCAAGTGGGGATTTTCATCACCACCTAGCAAGTGGTGGCTCTGGATTAGGCAGCCAATCAGTGCCATCAACTACAAGTCAGTTGCTTCTTCAAGCAGCACATACTACAGCATCATTAGCGGGGCAACTTGGATCATCAACTGCTTCACCATTCAATCCCGCAGGATTTTTGTCTCCCCCGGCAGTTGGGTATGACGCAGTATTCTCACCACTGTTTCACCATGCAAATCCCAAACCGGCACACTACAGTTCTTCTCTGCAAGCACAGCATCGGCAAGTTATAGCTCAAGCTCAGGCTGCAGTTGCATCCAAACAATCTTCAGTAGAATCGGAACTATCTACCTTAAGAGAAAATTATTCTCATCAAACATTGGCAGCACAAGGAACATTCTTTGACCAATCAACTCCAGGCAGCACGACTGGATTGAGTTGGCAAGGAAATAACCAACTGCCTAGTCCATTTGGAATATTACCACATGAAAGTGTTGTGCCCTCGTCTCCAAGTCCAGCTACAACAAAAGCATCAGCAACATATGAGAATTTTAATGCACATTTTGCTGCAGCACAAACTATTAATAATCATCTCAACTCTCAGATTTCAAGTGCTGGAAAACAAACAAACAGGTCTGGTTCACCGGCGACTGCATCTAAACAACCAGCAACTTCAACAACATCATCAACATTTTTTCAATCTCCGTCATCTTTTGGGAATCAGACTGATAATTCGTATAGTACAAGCAGTACAAAGAGTGGTCAACTCTCATCACAGCAGGATTATGCAGGAAGTAAGTCCTATTCAAGTTCTGCAAGTTCAACTGCTCATTCCCAGCAATCGTGTATAGTGTCAACTCCACCGGTGACCTCCTCCTCAACACCACCCAGTAAAGATTACAGGTCATCTTCTAGTACAACCTCAAGACCAACAGCTTCTGTTTACAATTCACAGTCACCTAAAAATACTAGTAGTGAAAAACCTACAAGACTAATCACAAACAGTATTAGTAATTTTGTGTCTCCTACAATCAAACCCCCACAAGTACAGACTAAAGCTCAAAGTAAAATATACCCAGAATTAAGTAGTGATCAAAGAAAAAGTTGTGACTCTATTGAAAAAGTTCAGCCACAGTCATCTCCAATAAGTTATTCTATAATGGATGCCCCAGGTAGATTGAATTACAGTAGCAGTAGTGGAACTTCATCAAAGACAAATAGAATCAATAGTTCACAATATTCCACTACACAAAATTCTAGTTTCAGACATTATCAAAGTGGAAATAACATTGAAACAGATTATCATGTTCGAGCTAAAAGTAGTTCTAGTACAGATACTGGGTATTCTAGCAGTAGTTCTCAAAATGGCCCAGATTGTGGCGTGGTTGTGCCAAGGCGACAGAGTCCCTCCCAAGCAGCACCGCAGACTTCTCCTCTGGATCATGCATCTAGTCCTGCCTATCCTATGTATCATAGTCCTATGAATTCAATCAATTCCCCCCAACCACTCAGTGATCACTACAACAAAGTAAATACCACTGCACCTCGGTCTCCTTTAGATGCATCTGTAACAAGGTCACCATCTCAAAACAGTCAAGTAGCTTACCCTTCTGTTATAACTAGGGCTTTAGGCCTTGAGCAAAATAAAACATATAGTGAAAGCAGATATGAACGAAATCAAACACCATCTTCTGGTCAAACCTGTTGGGAAGGTGACCGACAAGCTCCTAGAAAATATTCTAGTAATAGCAGTAGTAATAGTTACAATAATGGTGGTTTAACAGAAAGTAATACTCATAATGATGAAACTGTTTCTCAGAGTCAACCTTCCAGTAGAGCGCAAAGTTTGTCAGATAAACAAAACTATTTTGATGGTAATAATGTAGCATTACAAGATCTTTCTAGTTGCCGCGGGGATCCCATGAGTATAGTAAAAAATTTGCAAAGCTTACAACAAAGTTGTCAATTACAAGATGTAAAATCAAGCAAAAGCCAAACACCAGCACCCGTTCCAACAACTACAAACAAAATACCTACTAGGAGAAAGAGTATTGAAAAGCCAGTACCCCATACTAACATAAATGAATTGTCAAATGTGGTAATGGCTGATTATTTAGCAAATAGAATTCCTCCTCCCGCACATAGTTCAACTAGTAACCAGCAACAAAATGGTAGCTATTTCGATTTTGAGAGGTGGAATCTACCACCTCCTCCACCAAAAATGTTTCCTGGCACTTCAGCTTTCGGTTCACAAGCTCCTTTACATGCAACAAATTTTGCTAATCAACATCAAGCACTAGCTATGCCCCATGGACATGCCTTAACTTACTTTCCACCCTTCCACCTAGGTCCCCATCCTGATTTCCAATCTTCTGTGGAGTTAACACCACTATCGTCTTATAGCGAGACTCCACCTTCGGCTTCCTCGTCATCTTTTTCGACGCCTGAAACACGTGAAGAGGAACAGCCTAAGGTGGTAGTACCTAATATAGAGGAAGAACTTGGTTTCCTTGCAGAACAACGGGCAAATACTGCATCGTCGGTAGCACCCTCTTCACAGCAGCAGAACATTAACAGCACTTCACAAGACGCTACTTCAAAAATTATGGATAAAAAATTTAATGTTCCTGTCACGGGCCCCGGTTCAGGATTCATGGCTTCTTATTTGAAATTTTTGCAAGGAGAGCGGGACACTTCTCCTCCTCCGGCCGGCAGGGGCGCCAGGAAATCTACGTGGTCTAGAACTAATACTAATAGTACGACAAATAATAAGCCCTATACACCAAACGATCATAATAAAAGTCAATGTGAAACAAATGCCACACAGCAAAGTGCCAATGGGGCCATGGCGTCGACGAACGTGATAAACGCAGGTATGTCTCTGAGTAATCCAGTCATGAGCTCCTCGGCGAGCATGAGTGCGACAGGCTTGTTGGGTGCTAATCAAATTCATGGCGCGTCGTCGAATCTTCTTACCTCTCAAACTAAAGAGTTGGACGATCCCCGTTATTACAATATGAATAAGGATAGAAAACGTAAATATGACGGCAGCGAAGAAGCTGCCTATGACGCAGAAGAGGAAGCGAGAAGGCTGAATAAGCCTGTGCTCAATGTGCCTAGTACGCCTCTAAATGACAAAGGAAAGAACAAAGGTCGAACAAGTATGAATAAGTCGACGCCATCGGCAGTAGTGGCGCCCCAACCGGCCGCGCCTAAGAAGCCACGACCTCCTGCGCCGCCGCCCGTGACTTCGCTGCAGGCAGCGCCACAACAACAATACTATTATCAACATCAGCCCGACGAAGGTGCGTTCAATTTATTAGATTTCCATTTAAGAAGTAGAGCGCGATGGTGAAGAGCTAGCCCTGAAGCTTGTATGACAGGAGCAAGCTAACTAACTGCCTTTTGAGCAGATAATTGTGAAAACTTGTTACATTTTAACTGTGATAATGTAAATTTTTATTAGATGAAATCTATGATTATTATTAATTGTAAATATTTTCTGTGAAAGAAATGTGATGTATCTACCTTTCCTAGTAAACGTCGATATTTTTAGGGTTAGCTTGTAACAAGATTTCACTTAAATTGTTGTTAATGACACATTATTAGTGCCATTTTATTGTAAATTGTAGAATTTGTGACTCTTGTCATACTCGCTATTGAAGGGGTGCTACCATTAATAATTCCAAAATTATGGTATATTTTTTTATGGAATTCATACCAGTGGGTGTCTGTTGTACATATAAAATAATGTATTGTATTTTACAGTATTTGAGATTAGTTAGTACTTACAATAGTGTATGCATATTCTATATAGCTGAAAGTGATTTTATATTGTAAGGGAAATTAATTGCATAATACATTGACAGCTATAAGTAAGTACGAGATAATGTATTAGAAGGCCATGCCCTGAACATAAGTTTTTTGTATTTCTATTTAATTGTTATTTGTTTATGCACAACTCTCAATATTTTATGTAAATAATTTTGTATAATAGGAGAAGACATAAAATAAACATGAGTATATTACCGATAATGTGTTAAATAATTTTAATTTGTAATTATTCCTGGTAGCACCCTTCACTTCGCCAAAATAGGGATAACATGTACAGTACAACAATATGAAAATAATGTATTTTAATGTTCTTACATCTACCGAATATTTTAAATGTGAAAATCAAGTATTGTGACGTGTGTACATGTTATCACAATGATGAATTCATTCATCACTTGGCTATCCTTTTCCTCTACCTATCCTACCTGTGTTTAGCCCTTTATCAGTAACCGATCATCATGGTTTCATTTATACAGGGTGCAATGGAAATCATCCAATAATTGAAATGGTTAAGTTCTTAAGATTTACCTAAGTAATTACCGAATTATAAGTAAATCTAAGTTTTAAAAACCATCTTCAGTTTCATACCAAAGTTCTTTAAGTTCTAAGTCTGCTCTATTTCACTCGACAAGAATTGTGCAATGTGGGTGTATATGCTAAAACTAGCCCTTTAAATTTTGCGGTTTTCGGTTTCATCTTGTAATCATTGAATTTAAAGGTAGAAAATAGTCGAAAAATTAAAAGGGAAAGGTTTTCAAAGTCAAAGAGAAAAATATTCCCTATTCTTCGTTCATCTTGTACTATCTAATGCTAAATCTTTTAATTATTTATATATTTCTACATTTGCTTTTTCTTTCAGTTGATCAATGTACTTTCTTTTTGGTCTTCCTCTTTTTCTTTTGCCTCAAATATTTTCCCTTCTATAATGGAGGAAATAAAATTATCGCGTGTATTCAGGTGACCGAATCATACTTTCTCTTGTTTTATCTACCTGTGTAATTTAAATTTTGCCTTTTCTCTTTTCCTTAGTTTTCTTCATTGGTTACTTTTTCTGTCCAGGATACTTTACTAACACTACATTTCTTAATGCTTCCTAGATCTCTTTTATTGAGGGTCCATGTTTCACAAGCATCCTCTTAGTCATAAAAAGGTTTGGAGGAGGCCAGACCTCCCATGGTGTTGTATTCATATTATCCAGTACATTAAAGTTGTCTTATGGTGAAGTTTAAGAAAAAAAAACCTTATTCCGTTGAAGGAAGTTCCATTTTAGCGCTGTCACCTTGTCTTGTTGCCATATACGAAATATTTTATTTCTCTCCTGTTACCTAATATAAATTATGAACATTTTACTGTAATCGATACTATGATTATCTACGACACCTAGTCCTCTATATTTTGAATACTTTTAGTAAATATTCGAGATGTTTCGCTCTATTTGGACACCGCAGCTGTTTCAGTGTATCTGGTGCAGACTACATTGGCGTCAATTAGGAACATTCTGGTTTTGGTCATCAATCAAGTGTCGGCCTTGACTTGTTCTTGTATATTTTAGTTGCAGCACATGGGGCTAACATGGGGTATGGGCTGTATGGAAGTACAGATAACGATACTAAGGCGAACAGAAATATGCAGCATATAAAATCTCATCATCAAGTTTCCAGTAGTGGGCAAATAGACAATACCAGGCCAATAGAAGAAATGCCCTATCAGGTATGAAATCTTTGTAACTATCTACCTATTACCAAATCACTAAAATGTAAAAGCAACCTAGGATGAGGCACTGCAAGCACCTTATTTAATTCTGAGTTCATTTACTTGACGATTAAGTTCTTGGGGCCTTATAGGCCTATGACAATATAATGTGTCTTCCATCCAAATACATACCTACTGATCGACATAATTTACATACATGCGTGGTTGTCATAGAGAATAACGACCCTGCTAGTAATTTTGTAGGTTTAATTAAAAGACTGCAAAGCAATCGTTGGCTATTCCGTGGCGAATCTAAATGAAACCAGTTTCACCTTTGATAACACCTGCCGTATTTCTTTTCAGTCTGGAGAATTTATAGCAATAAAATCCGAATTGAATGAAATGTGGCCAGCTATTTGGAGGGTCGATGGCAAGACATTACTCCAGAAATATGAACCATTTGACGAAAATGGAAAAGTTTTATATCGTAATATATCAACAGTAAGTATTACCTCTTTCATGAAACATCTCTTTCATCACCCAATTAGTTCGACGGCATGGTTGGCATAGTGGCTAAGCAATAGGCTTTCTGCGCTACGAGTGTTGGGCCCGATTCCGCATAAAGAAATATTTTTCTTGGTCTGGATGTGTGTGCGTGTAAAACGAATGTCTGTAAATTGTACTCACGACGTAAAAGGCGCTGTCACTTGCACGATTTTGCGCCACGAGTACTGTACTTTTATAATCACATAATATTTCTATTATTTTCCATAATTATCGATAGTTCGATGGTCCAATGGGTCGATTGGAAGGACAGACACGTAAAATTCAATTTAAAAAAATTAGTATAACAGCCTGTACCTAGCTGTGATCTCCCACACTGGGTTCTCCGACAGAAAACAACTTGCATTCAATTGAAGTCATTAAAACTATTTTATTTTTGCAGTATACAGTATGGAACCCAGAAAACAAAAAGCTATACACTCAAGTCCCAGTAAAAGTGAGGTCGCAGACGCATTTGGAAACAATAGTCGAGTTAGTTAGAAGTGAACTTCCAATCGATGATTGTAGTTTTATCGAGAAGAGAATGTTGGAGACACAAATGTATCAAGAGAATTTCGAAGTCTACATTCAAACATTAATATCACACGCATTAGACCCCAATTTTCTTACAGAAATATTTCAGGAACAAGGTAATCGTTGTATTTTATGATCCTATTATTTTTAAGAAGTCTCTTAATGGTACGCATAATTAACGGTAGCGTGAACTGTCCCTGTTGCTTTGCTTGATTGTGAGATTGTACTATGTTAACATTATTACTGTTTGAGCCGCTCACTTCCTAAGGAAAATAATACATCATTATTTTAAGGTCTGGTCATTTCTGCGACTATTTGCTAAATATTTTATTTGCAAATGTAGATCTCAAAAAATGCAAATTTATATAGCTGGAAACAGAATAGGATAATGTGGTGTTAGTAGCCCAGTTGTAGTTGTCTACTCACTAGGTACTTGCGTCGATCGCTGTCGATATTGGTGCTTTCATTTTAAGCAATTGTTGCAGCGAGACAGCAGCGCGACCGCAGCTCGACAGAAGCGCGATCGTCGCATAAAAGTTTCGTTCCGTACCATTTCCGCAGCACGCCTGCAGCGCTGCTGTCGCGCGACCGCACGGCGATGCATGACGACCGTCATAAGTTGTCGGAATCCATTGTGAGATTTTGCCGCACGACAGCAGCGCTTCAGCAGCACGGCCAGAGTCCCCTCGGTCGCGCCGCCGTCGCGCTGAGCGAACCCTATGCCTACCTGCATCGTCACATTTCAGACGAATACTTTCTATCGAACGTGAAAACGGTGGACGAGGTGACGGAGACGATGCGCGCGCGCGTGTCGGGCGGGGCGGGCGGCGCGGGCGCGCGCTCGCTGGACGCGGCCGTGGGCACGTGGCCCGGCCTCAGCGTGGCGGGCGGCGCCGGCGCGTGCCGGGCGTGCGCGCGCGCCGGCGTGGCGCGCCTGCTGCTGTACGGCCAGCCCTACAACCCCGCCACGCTCGAGCCCGTGCAGCCCGACGCGCGCCTCGCCTACGAGAAGGTATGTGCTAAAGTTATAACTTTGTGACCACGTACCGAGTTGTGATGGGCAATTGATATAATGGATAGTGGTGTAATAATTGGCTCTTCCTAAAAGTGAGAAACTATAAATATCTGTGGACTGGTCTTATGGCCGCGCCAGCCAATCGTAAGCTCTTATCTACGGCTTTTATTCCCACTTCTGTCACTACAAAAGGGGAAGTCGCAAATAAGCCGAAGACCACATCCCTTACCTACATCATATCAGTCCGCATCAAAGACGCTGTTCGTTTGCAGGAGTTTCTCGTGTGTGCGACGTGTTGTAGTCGTGTACAGCTGTATTCGAGGATATCCCATCAGAAATACCTAATGTACGCGGAGTGCAGTAAACGAGTCGCTGAGAAGAGGATGCAAAACCCAAGCAAGGATACCACTGTGATTCTTAACGAGTTGTTGGCGGACGAAGTCTGGCTGTCTCAGGTGAGTGGACGTTTTCGCACTAGTCGCAAGTTCTGAGATTCATGACACCTTCTCCATAGATAAATGAAAGTTTTGAGCCGTACATACAAACCATATTAAACAAATAAAATCATAGAAGTCAAGGAATCCACTGCATAGAAAACCAAAGTGCGCCCACTCAAATGTGATATCCCGAGTTGCAGTGTAGCTTGGGAAATAGTAACCACTCATTTCCTGGAAACGTGGCGGCTTGTGAAGAAAATTAATGACATAGGCGAAGTTAGATTTAGATTGACTGGATTTTAAATCATAACGTGTGTTTGCAGCTGTTCCGTGACGTGCGACACTCGTGGGCGGAGGCGGAGTCGTGGGAGCGCAAGCTGCGCCACGCCATGTCGCGACAAATGATATAACATTGGCGCTGACTTGTGAATGTGCAGCTTCTAGTTAATATCTTGTAAGGACAATATTTTCATTTTCATTTTTATACATGTGAGAAACGTGCTGTATGTATGTTATTGTTTCGTATTTTATTATATATTTTCTAGCATTTAATATTTCTTACGAAATCTGGGGCAGGATATATTTCTAGTTTTAAACCAATCTCAATTATAATCTAGTTTGGTTTAAAAATTATGTACATCTTATTGAATTTATTGGCTGTTACTTAGTATTTATTTGAAATACTCCGGTGCCATTTAATGCTTGCTGTTCCTGAAATCTATCCAATGCTGACATTTTTTCGTTTCATTTAAATGATGACATACTGTGCTCATTTTTATAAAAATGATTGTAATCGATATTTCATACACCGAAGGCGGCCTTAGCTTACGAATTATATCAGTTATGGGAAAATAGAAATAAACTAACCCCCTTATTCATAAACGATAATTAAACGTTATTTAACTAAACTAGCTCTTAAGTCTATTGCCATCTCTATTATTGGCATACAAATGACAAGGACAGGTATAATTTAATCAGTGTTTATATATTACAAGTTTTTATGAATAAGGGGGTTAATCAATGTAACCTCAACATTTGCTTTAGTCAATACAAATACTGGTTTAAGGTTTTCGCTAGTGTCCCCACAAAATCGAGTTATATACGCCTTCTTACCTTAACGAACATACCAAAAGTGCATAAGTTTAACAGCTTTGGACTGGCTGTTTCCTTTTAAGGTATGAAACTAATAACTACAGTGCGTCACAACTAAGAAGTCACATCGATATACCTGATCGAACAACAATGACAGTCGATCGCTTATATAATTTTACAAATTATTGCGTCAGCGTAAAGTTTTTTTTTACTGCAGTACTAATAAACAATCGTGGTCTTGAAGTCGCAATTAGTTCGGAAGTGAAAGGTTTTACGAAGTTTACCGATGCTACTTCTTAGTCGTATCGTACTGTACCATCGTACATTTTGTATAAAATGGTGTAATGGGCAATCGAACTATAATAATATGTAAGTACATAATATACTAGTTTCAGTGTACAGCTGACGTTGCTTCGCTTAGTCCGATAAGGATCATTGAGGTCGTCAATACAAGTCTATCTTGTCGGTCCAATTAAACCACAATACGAGATTCGTCGGAATGGGTATATAAACCTGGAGGGGGGTTATTGTATCCACCATAGTATTGTGAAGAATACATTGTAAACATATACTTACATCACAAAATGGTTTGTGGGGTTGTCTTATACCCAAAGGATAATACAGAGGGGATGATAGCCATCTTTAGGCGCGGCGCAGACGATGGACTTTTTGTCCGTCAAACTACCGCGGATTAGAATGATTGTGGTTGGTAGTTGTTGCCAGTGAGGACATTAGAGTTTTAACGACAACTACAAACCAAATACCGAACTGTCGTCTACGTTGAGTCCATCCCGAATATTCTTGTCTGCGGCAATTTTTTGTCGTAAAATTTCTTGTCCAGGGTAGTTTGCCGGACAAAAAGTCCGTCGTCTGCGCCGCGCCTTACAGTTACATACATACTGTTGATTGTGGCAAATGTGAGATAGCACTAATTTATTTTTACCGTTGTTGTGTCTCTAAACAAAAACTGTTTGCATAGCACTAGCGCAAGCACGCGGTCAGTCGCGCTCGAAAAAGTTTGTGTAAAGACGTATGTACTAGGTATGTATCATCGGAGCCGTTGAGCATAAATGAAAATAATATTATTTTTCAATTTCGTTTCGATAAGATTCGAAACATTGATTTGTGATATCTGTTGTTTATTTTAGGGCCTAATTACTGTAACCGCGAAATATAATGGTACGTAAATTCTTTTAGTATGAATTTTATAAAAAGAATCTATAAAAATGCAGAATATAAAGTTACTCAGACATTTAAAACTCGATGGAGGTTGTATATTTTGTATATTCGCTAATTACAATGTAGCTGCACTACTCGGAATTTTACGATCCGGCAATTCATATTTTTACCTTTCCACAATATTGTTTGTATGTATATAATTCTCCATATCGGATCGTTTTTCTGGACCGAGGTGGCGGCATCGCGTCTGTGTTTGTGTCGTCTACGCTCTCACAGGGTCAAACAGCAAAAAAGAGTAAAATAGAGGAGTTTCATAGAATTTATTATATACATTGTCCCGTAAATAGTACGACATACTGGGGCTTATATAGCCTTTATCAAAACTAACATTTATTTCAACCACCAATGTTTAGTTCACCGTTAAGATTAAAGTCAAGAGCTGAGACCGGGCCAATTGATAAAAAAAAATACGCCGTCAGATTTCGGATTACTTGCATACGAATCTTTGAATTTCAGCTAATAGATACAATTTGTTGCTGTTGGGAAATGGAGTCGAGTGAGCCCCAGTTCAGTATAATTTAGGAAATTTAGGTTTTCAGTTTGTCTAGGAATACTTATTTTTAATATCTTAAAAACTCACATAGTTTCCTAAGACCAGAACTATTTAATTACTATAACATAAAGGTAGTAATGTTCCAATATAGAGCGCCATTGAAGTATGCTTTATGCTATTCCAACTCCAATATAATGTCGTACTATTTACAGGACACTGTATATTATAAATTCCATGAAACTCATGATGACAATGTGCGGTTTGCTACTAAGAAATTAAATTAACCGGCAGCGTCCGCCCAGTCCAAGCTTTTATGGACAAATACCTTCAACACATACAATTACGGACAGAAAAAATCTGTGTAGTGTAAAAGGAGCCAAGTCCAAGCGCTCATTGCCGGTGTATTATAATTATGGTAACATGCTGATCTTAAATTTACGTGTAGGCCACAAACGTCCTACGTCTAGCAGTATTCATGTCGATTACATAATAATTACTTTTAAACGGAGAAATACTAGCTAAGTGTCTATTCAACTAATTTTATAATGTTATTTGCTGATTAAAATTGGTTTCACATGTCCCTTATTTTTATTCATTGTATGGTTGTTTTATTTGTTCTTGGATCAGATCGGAGTAATCAAATTTCCTTACTTATTTCCAATAGTTTCCAAACTGCTTAAAAAATATCGCGGTATAAATTCGCAGCATCACGAATCTTTTTGTATGTGTACTACTCGAGCAATGGACATGTATGCAGCCTGCGGGTCTACCGCGTAACTAAAATTGTAATGAACATTGACATCGATATTAAACTTCAATACGATCGTGAGAGCCTAAACTTTGAGCTAACTTGTATTTTTTTTACCGATCATGAAGATAGGAGTCCCAACTATGATAGTTATTTTTTTTACAAGTTAGCTCAAAGCTTAGGGTCTCACGATCGTATTGAAGTTTAATACCGATGTCGATGTTCATTACAATTTTAGTTACGCGGTAGAACCGCTGGTTATAATGATTGATATTACTTTAAGGCTGCTTACATAAATTTAAAAAAATCTACACAGCTTCTCTCCACTTAGATTTTTTTTATATTTTATTATTCTGAACATTTGGCAATGTATTGACCCATGTGTCACCAATGACAGTCACAATGATCTCACCCTACATTATCTTTAAGACACAACATCTTGGACAATATCACGCTTAGTTTAAAGTTGATGTGATGTTCCAATTCGAAATAACACATTCCTGTGGAGCAACTTTTAAATTCAATTTGTACAATATCCCCTATATTTTAAGTGAGTACACTTCGGCACGACAGCTGGTGTTATCTGCCCTATAATTTATAAATGAACAAAATGTGACGATATTATATTTCTATTTTAAATATAAGTACACTATGAGAAGATATTTTGTATAATTGCTTTAGGTTGTATAGGTTTTTAATAATACGACTACGCAAAGGTAATTTTATAGTAATGTAGCATTGTAAAAATTTACAGGTTCTGTCTGGTAATTAAAGTTAAAGAGAACTTTATTTATTTTGTTCAGATTGAACAGGTATAGGACTATTTGTTTTAAACCATTTCTTACTATAAGACATAACGGCAATTTTATCGAATAAAACCTATTATTAGCTAACACGTGTTTTTTTCATAGAGGATTTAGTTATTGCATGTATCACTTTTATAACAATAACCCCGGATTTGGGTAGTAAAGCGTCTAAGATTACAGTTTGGGCGTAAAGGGACTAAGGCTTACATTCAGAGACGACAGAAACGAGTCTAAGCGTGAACTTACGCTTCCATCTGTCAAAATCAACAGCTTGCGCTCATATTTGTATTCAGAGACGTTCGGAACACGACTTAAACAAGATAAGCCAAGTAGTGAATATTGACTACTTAAGACGACACTAGCGCCGCCAAGTGGGCTAAGGTGGAGTTAATTTCGACAATTTGAGATTTTCAAGTCTGACTAACTTCATAACTTAAATAAATAGGTTTACGTCTCAGATATTTTGTTTCGCTCACTCCAATTGCATTTTGTATATATTGCTATCCTGTTTTAATTTTTATATACGCCTGCTTACACATTTTCATAAAAACCGTAACTTACCGATAAACATTTTGCTATTAAAAATGGCCATAGAGAAGAGAGTCTTAGCTAAGCTTACACTGCGACTCTGAATACGAATTTTGAAGATGCGCTTAGCGACGTCTTTGCTTAGAGCGGTCTTCGCCCGTCTTAAGGTCATGTCTCTGAATGTCAGCCTAAGGCTTACATTCAGAGACGACAGAAACGAGTCTAAGCGTGAACTTACGCTTCCATCTGTCAAAATCAACAGCTTGCGCTCATATTTGTATTCAGAGACGTTCGGAACACGGCTTAAACTTAACGTAAACTAAGATAAGCCAAGTAGTGAATATTGACTACTTAAGACGACACTAGCGCCACCAAGCGAGCTAAGGTGGAATTAATTTCGACAATTTGAGATTTTCAAGTCTGACTAACCTCATAATTTAATTAAATAGGTTTATGTCTCAGATATTTTGTTTCGCTCACTCCAATTTCATTTTGTATATATTGCTATCCTGTTTTAATTTTTATATACGCCTGCTTGCTCATTTTCATAAAAAAGTAACTTACCGATAAACATTTTGCTATTAAAAATGGCCATAGAGAAGAGAGTCTTAGGCTGACATTCCAAAGTCGTCGCTAAGCGCATCTTCAAAATTCGTATTCAGAGTCGCAATGTAAGCTTAGCTAAGACTCTCTTCTCTATGGCCATTTTTAATAGCAAAATGTTTATCGGTAAGTTACTTTTTTATGAAAATGAGCAAGCAGGCGTATATAAAAATTAAAACAGGATAGCAATATATACAAAATGAAATTGGAGTGAGCGAAACAAAATATCTGAGACATAAACCTATTTAATTAAATTATGAGGTTAGTCAGACTTGAAAATCTCAAATTGTCGAAATTTCTTCCACCTTAGCTCGCTTGGTGGCGCTAGTGTCGTCTTAAGTAGTCAATATTCACTACTTGGCTTATCTTAGTTTACGTTAAGTTTAAGCCGTGTTCCGAACGTCTCTGAATACAAATATGAGCGCAAGCTGTTGATTTTGACAGATGGAAGCGTAAGTTCACGCTTAGACTCGTTTCTGTCGTCTCTGAATGTAAGCCTTAGCTAAGCTTACATTGCGACTCTGAATACGAATTTTGAAGATGCGCTTAGCGACGACTTTGCTTAGAGCGGTCTTCGCCCGTCTTATGTTCATGTCTCTGAATGTCAGCCTAAGATTACAGTTTGGGCGTATTTTCGCCGCGTACCTAGGTTTATGCTCGTATGATAATCCGCGCAAACATTGGCGTAAGGCGTTTAATTACAAACGAATGCGCATATGATACGAACATGTTCACACGTGCCTATTTTTATCAGTCAGCATGGCTAACATGTATACGAGCTTTAATTATGATTAAAGCGCGTATCTTAGTTATGGCGTCCCTGATTTTCAGTATAAGCTGACCTCTCATTGTAGCCCGGCTTATATTAGATTGACACTGTGGCACGTGTCGTTATACAACACGCACAATTTAACGGCCATTCAGTCTCAATATACATGGCGGGACCTGTCAGCGCCATCTGATATTATTAAACTTCTAATTAAGTTGGTGATCTAGCAAGATCCGGTCGTCTGTTGCGACCAGCTGATTTGGTCTGCTACTCCGCTCCGTAGCAAATCTGATCATCAAGCTAGATAGTAGTTTGCCTACACTAATAGTTAACGATGCCCGATGGTTTGCACGCCGAACTTGGTCCGCTCTATAATGTAATATAGAGTTGTTTATTAACTCGCGAGCAAGTGAAAATAAGATAGGTAAGTATCTTTCCAGAGGAGCTAATTTATCCGTAGCTCACTTGATTTCAAACTAGGTATATTTTTATAACTTCAGATTTATGGTTCAATTCCGTTTATTATAGTACACTACTACCACCACAGACCACAGTTGTACTGGAGTAGGTACCTAAGGGTAATAGTTATCGCAAAACTTTATGAGCTCTCGGAAGTTGAAGGCGAGTGGCTGCGCAGTAAGCTTATTATTGGTGCTAGAGGTAGAGTTCAGGGCTCATAAAGATTTGCGCGTACTATACCACTTTTATGAGTTACCTACATAACATCGACGATATTCGTTGGCGCGACGAGGAGTAAACTACTACTAAAAACGATTGTAAGCTTATGTACGTATAGGTAGAAGTTACTAGTATAGTGCAGTAGTAGTGAGTTTTACCTGTCAACCGACGAAAGGTGGTACGAAAAGTCTATACAGTACGAGGAAAACTCATACTGGAAATGTCTGGGCAGTTCTGCTATAAGAGTTCGTAGTAAGCCCCCTGTACTATTATATATCTATAATCACTAGTGAGCTACTGATATACAAGAGTGATATATTATATTATCACTGAGTCGAAAAGATGTATGTTTCCATTTCAGTGATATATTTTGCGCAAATCTATCATTTATATAAAAAATATAAGCATTTGAACATTACCCATTTCATTTCTTTTAGCCCGGTCCCTTTCGCTAATTATCTTCTCTACCATTTTAATCGGCAATGTTCGTCCTCGTATACGGGAATTCGCAAATCTATAAATTAGCCTTCGAAGTATTTAACTGGATAATTAAGATTTAAAATATTACCTAATGGTTGAGTGATCATCAGTCACGAAGGTACAAATTTTAAGGACATGCTTTATGGAATGATACAATATTTACTATACTTAATTAAAATGTTAAGGGTTTTTTACTACCAATTTTTTTTTCTCTTGTTAAGAATCAGCAACATTCGTATTTGTCCTATACTAACAATTATACTCATAATTTACCTTTACCCATAAAACTACTAAATCACAGATGTTCAGAATATTATATTATACCTAGAATTAGTCTATCAAATAACAGCTGTTCACAATAAGTATTATATCTACTTAATGTAATTTAAGTAGTTGTTCACAATATTAAACGCTCATAGTTAACCTATAAATCACAAACTGCAGACATTGCTTCATTGATCCTTTGGATATGTCACTAAAAACTACCTACCTATAAATCGCTTTATATAGAAATTAATACCTTTACGACACGTTTACGACATAATTATGAAACTCTATGACCTTTACCTATGTATTAAATAAAATAAAATAAAAATATTTTATTTTCAGATAATATTAAATATCAGACAGTAGGTATTAAAATACTAAAGGTAAATTATATTGTTAATAACGTAAAAATACGTAGGTATATAAATCGATCGTATATAAATTTTCATTCGAGTCTTAAAAAAAAATTCGTGACTGAGGGTCGCACAACCATTAGGTACTATTATTTTTATTTAGATCTATTTATCCAGTCAAAAAAATTGTGTGCGCTTCGATAACGTTGGACGCATATCTCACTGTATTGTATAACATATAGTGGTAATTATTATGATCTTTACTGTTATTTTTATCATATTGTGTAAAGGTCGAATTTTGGCCAGGACCGCTACCGCGGCCATCGATATTGTAAATTTGTTAATTTAAAAGAGTAGATATTCATGGAACTTCTTACCGGTATCTTCTCCAGGATTAAACCACTTGGATCATGAAGATGGGAGGCCCATCTTCATGATCGGTAATTTTTTTACAAGGTAGGTAGCTCCTTGTTTAGTCTCTCACTTATTGAGTTATTGTAATAAAGTTTAATACCAGAGTCCATGCTCATTTTCATTTCCGTTATGCGGTAGCCCCGCGATTTTGTCCGTTGTTGTACCAAATGATCAAATCCGTTGTGCGGCCCATGCCAAATTCGATCGTCTGTTAACACTTTTTAGAATTCAAATACATATTAATATTATTAATAACAGGGGACTAAAAAAAACATTTTTTAATTTTATAGAATACTTTTAATTTGCTTGCACACAGCCTCTATTGAGAACAATGTTAAGGAATATGTAAAAAAGCCTGGACAAGACAAACAAAAATAATTCCGGGCAACCAGTCACCACAATACAGTTAAATCTGATCAATTTAACGATAAATAGCTCTATCTGAACGATAAATAATTACAAGCAAAATCAAATAGAGCTATTCACGTGTCTAGATCGGAACGTATTCCAGTGTATATAATAATAATTAAAGTGATATGGCCAGTTCAGTTTCTTAAATCATAAAATGTCAACAGAAATAATATATATATGAAGGTAGGTATTAGGTACCGAGTAGGTACCTGTTCAATTCCAATATAATTAAAACAAAACTCAAAAAATTCGCGCAGGAATAGTAGCAAAATTATATAGTGAGATGAAAGCTAAATATTATACTATAGGTAATTTTATGTTTTATGAGAAATAAATAATGTATAGAACATTTTAACACATTTATAATTACTATTTTAAACCAACTGTATTAAAAGTACAAAGATCAATGCGATTTGGAAAAGGTCCCAGTTGACAGTGTTTAGTCATTTGTGTGCACATCTCCTGTACTTAAATTATCACGAGGACGAGGCACGCACGAGGTACTCAGCGACAGACGGCGGCCACCGTACCGCCTCACTAAAGTCACTTGCGTGACATAACTTATACAAGAATCTAGAATTACGTAAGTATTAATAATAACTGCATATATCATACATCTAAACTCAAGTAACTTATTTTTTATTCAGTTTCAAGTTTTAATATTTTTCTTTTTTTTTATTGTTTTTTATTTATTTTTATACCATAATCTCTCGTTTGTTAACCACAGCGCGTTGTTGCCGGTGAAATCTGCCTTCCACGAATGAATTTGTCCATCATAATAATATAATTATATCGTGGTGATGCCGCTAATGCAGCACACCGTCGAGATCCACATGAACTATTCAACTTTTTCTGGTTTACGAGTGTACTGCGGGCGAGGAGGCCGCGTGGCGCCGCGTGCTCCACCGCGTGGACCCCCTCTGCCGCGACCCTTGAAGCCACCTTGGTAGCTCTGATTATCATTGTATCTGTCACGACCACCGTTTTCATTTTGCTGGTGACTGTCGCCCGTGTCGCCGTTACCGTAGTACCCTTCGCGATCGTCTCCTCCGCGACTCTGGTAACCGTCTTTGCCGTGTCTGTTTTGATATCCGTCGTACTGCCTATTCTGGTAACCGTCCTTACCAGACCGACCTTGGTAGTCACCAGGGTGCCTACCGCGATAACCTTCTCCTCCTTGTCTATTCTGGAAGGCTCCACGGCCGCGGTGTCCATTCGGAGCGCCCCGGCCGCCACCGCCGCCACGGCCGAACCTTCGGTACCTGGCTTGGCCGTCACCTTGTCCATGAATTTTACGATCACCGCCATCGTCGCGCTCAGGACTTCCGCTCTCCTTGATTTCATCGTCGTTTTTATCGTCCGCGGGCGACGCGGCTGGCCGCTCGTCCGACTGCGGCGGCGCGGGCTGCAGCACGGCAGGCGGCGCGGGCGGCATGGCGGGCACGGCGAGCGGCAGCGGCGCCACGTGCGCGCCCGGCACGGGCAGCGGCACGCCGGGCGGGTAGCCCACGTGCTCGGGGTGCGGCGGGAAGTGCGGCTGCGGGGGCAGCGGCAGAGTACCCGGCTCTGCCACGCGCCCGCCCGGCAGCTGCACGAAGTGTTGGTTCGTGAACGTCTGAGTGGGAATCGGCGCTGGCGGCGATGGCTGGTTGGGGATCACCGGCGGTTGAGGCGTGCCAACAGGACTGTCGATCTCAGACTCTTGCAAAAAATAGAAGTTTTGAGATCCGATAACCTCTGCGATCGGTCTCTGCTGGGGATATTGCTGGGCAAAGTACGCATGTTCGACCTCCTGCAGAGTGATGGGCGGCAGTGGGCGCAGCGGGTAGGCGGGTGCAGGCACGACGGCGGGCGCGGGCGGCACGGGCAGCGCGCCCGGCGGGTACGCTCCCGCCACCTCGACTTCCATCTCGTTGTCCACCAGTTCTACAGGCTCCACTTCCGAAACTGGGACTTGGTTGTCTTCTATTTCGGGTGAAACCATATCTATGGAACGGTCAAAGTAGCCACAACCATGGACTGCACCCACAATCTCCTTTATATGAGTGTAGGTAGTGCCCAAAAATTCTTTAGGCTTGCCATCAATTATAGCATACAAATGTTCAGCTGCTTTCATAGTATGAATATGGAATCCTTGACCTTCCTCATTTAACTCGTGTTTGGGAGTTACTTCAGGGTACCTAAAAAATTTATTTATTTTAAAATTATATAAATCAAGACAAGCAATGTCTCCTGTCAAATTATACTAAAACTGAAAGGTAACATCTGTTTTGATTCTATGATTCCATAACCTCATATCAAATATTTTGTCCAGTTTCTAATCTTTCCACTACCTATGTCTGTGACTGATTTCCAACCCATTCCTCAAGTCATATCAAATCAACAGAAGAACAATAATTATTAGTAGAATTATAAAAATCTTGAAAATTTTGTATGAAATTCAGGCATGATAAATAGTCACTTTAAAATAAACTACATTTCTAGGTGCACTTAATTTTACCAGTGACATTTTTGTTTTTAATTCAATGTATTGTTATTTTTAATGTATTTGTTTTTATTGCACAATTTTGACTTGTAAACTGCCTTTACCAAAATAAATGAATATGAATAAATAAATATTATATTACTTACAGATCATCTAAGATTTTAAGATCCTCTTCTGTAAGTTTGGCAGCCCCATTAGCTCCATTTAGAAAGTCGTTTCTAGCTTCTGTATTACCCATTTGGACAAGACAATCCAAAATAAGCAACACTTCACGAATTTTGTTGGATTCTGCTGCATAGCGCACCCAGGCTTCCTGTGTTTAAATAATTTAAAACTTTTTAGAATGGGTTTTTAAAATTGACATTAAGTATAATCAAATAAGCTATGCAAATGAGGACTAAAAGGTGGTTGTAAAATTCGTGTGATACCTTTTTAGCTTGTTTTTTGGCCTCACGCTCTGCTGAAATAGCTATTGATGTAACTTGCTTTGAAAAGTCCCTCGCAAACTCCAGAGTTTGAGCAACCTCATCATACTTTGCAACCGCTACTTTTTGATCACCATTAAGTTCTTTTCCAGCTTTCTGCAAGTCTCGATACGATGTCAGCTTGCTCTAAAATAAAATCAAAATTCAATGACATTATAATATTAATTGTTAGATTTAATCTCTGGCAATATTTTTACATTCGATCACTCTGACTAAAAACATTTCTGTATTTTATTTAACATTGAAGATTCTGTAAGTATTCTAGAGGCAATATGCAAAAAAAAAAGAAAGATAAATAATTTATTTGGTAGCTTATAGAGACACCACAATTATTAAACAATAAAACACTGCGGATCTCACAGCTGCACAAAAAAGTTACAGTTTAGAGAATGATTCATGGATGTCAAAATAATTAATATAAAGAAAATTTATTTATAGAAAACTAACTCAAAAAATAAACAATATGTAAATATACATTACATTATTAAAATTATAAATACAAATAATAATTATAAATAGGGTAGTAATTACTAACATAAACTATTTTTATATGTAAAAAAGAAAGACACCTTTCTTGTGCATGGGTTTCATAGTATTTTTATCAGGTCAGTTAGAGACAAACATTACACTGAAGAACACAATATGAAAACTGATTGCGAAAATTAATATATTATACATTATTTAAATTGGTAACACCATTAAAAGATTTTTTTTTAAATGTTACATATTTTGTCCATTATTGAAAAATAAATTACAATTTTTTTATCACAGAATTTTATCCTCATTTGATTAAGAATAAAAAGTTATAACAACATATTTTTGTAAAACCCTTAAATACTATTATGTTTCAAAAAGTAAGAACAACTATTTCTATCTCTATTCTCAATTAGTATGGCTGCCATAGAGATACCCAGAAAATCATCCTGTATTACGTCATATAATTGAGAGATTTACATTAATCATATTCAGCTTCCTTTGTGCTTCTAAATGAAAATGCCGCATCTTCTGAAGGTATTGACAGAGTAAAGTGATCTTATAGATGGTGCATTCCATTTCTTAGCAGTAGTATAACAAAAACTGCCTTGAAAAGCTACAGTTTTGTGTGGTGTAACTGAGAGCTGGTGGGTACAGTACCTAATTGTGTACACTCTTTTACTATCTACCCAGCTAAATTATCATATCATGCTTATTAGCTTATGTGATTCTCAATCCTGTTTTTATTACCTGGTGTACAATAAAGATTATAAATAAATAAATCATAAAAGTACCTGGGTTCATAATACTTGATGACCCCATAAAGAAGACATGCAAATTGAAGTTTCAGTCTAGATTTCATTTTAAGTATATAATTTTGATTAAGAAAAGGAATAAAATTATATCTAGGGGGAATCAAGTGACAATAATACAGGCTTTCTGGACTCCCTGGATAAGACGGTTTGTTTGAGCTAACAAGAGTTGGCCGTAAACTATATCTGCATAATTAAGTTTAGAGAGAACAAGGGTTTTGGTCAGCTGCTGGCATAGTTCTTCAGAGAAGAATGGACTTATATTATTGTAGAGAAGCTCCAATTGGTACATTACCAATGCGTTTTTCATAACATGATAGCTGTTAATGTTTTTATTGATTTTGTTTGTTAATACAAACATAAAAAATATTGTATTTTATTATAATAAAATTGATATCTGTTAGACAACAAATATAGAAAAAACTTCTAGATTAAAATATTAGCGTGAAAGTAAATATTGCTAATACACTTTGTTATTATTATGAATAATAAAAACATTGTTTACAATGCCACTTATAGTATGGACAACCTGGTTACCATCATTATTAGTAATAAAACAACGATCGTTCTTCATTTTGCACCATGGCATAATTGACTAAATAAAATGTAAACTTTAGGGCGTCATGGATTGTATCGTCAACATTCTATGAGCACATGTGTGAAAATGGCGTCAAGTCTGCGGCAATGATGTAAAGCTATGAACGGGGCAAAATTGGGTGGTATTTATAAAAATCCGAATCATTAGCTGTGCATGAGGATCAAACTGGAGAAAACTACCGAATCTTCATATTATTAGAATCTGAGTTGTTACTGTTGACGAGTAGCATAGTACTTACCTTTCTTTTCTCCAAATTACGGATTTTGTGTTCAATAATCGTCATAATTTGTCGTATTGGAGAGTTATCCGTAGCCTCCGAAGAGGCTGGTTTCTCAGACTTTGCATTCGCAGCTGAAGGCATCCTTCACAGGCAACAACTCTTCCCGGATTGCGTATGGTGGTGGTTGAAGAGATAGAGATAGAAATTTCTATCTATCTTTATAACCACAAATCAACTGTCATTCGGAGATGAACGACGCAAGTCGTTGCCGATTTGTTCAAGCGGTTGGTAGAATGCAAGAATTTATTTAGTATGGTAACATTTAATGTTGGATTTAGCGGTTTTTGCGAAAAGTCCGACATATTTCGAATTAAATCGAACAAACTTAGTACAAAGAGCTCAGAATAATGACTAACATTGTTCTGAGACAAAGAGCAGTCCGTATCAGTATAGTATTAGTGTATGATCTATGGAGCAGTCTACACGAGTCTACGAGAGTCTACGGCTTACATTCAGAGACGACAGAAACGAGTCTAAGCGTGAACTTACCAATGACGTAAGAAGCCTCTCTTGAACTTACGCTTCCATATGTCAATTTTACGAACAAATTTTGACAGATGGAAGCGTAAGTTCACGATTAGACTCGTTTCTGTCGTCTCTGAATGTCAGCCTAATACTTATGACTTTGGTCGGATTCGCGATAATGTCACTTTTAGCGCAATTCCATAGACATATCGCAATTCGGACCGCAAGGTAAGTGATGAGCCGATGAGGAAATGAATCTAGTGATTGAGTAGTGAGTGAGGAAATGAATGAATCTAGTGATGTGTTGGGTAGATCTTTTATTTTTTTAATAAAATGTTTTTGGGTTTGTATAAATGATGCAAGCAGACAAGATTGTTAAAACTCGTAAAAAAGTGTACGAGAATTTTATTTTTCTCTTATCTCGTACAGAGACTGGTAAATCTCGTAAAGTTACGAGGTTTCTCGTACGTCTGGCAACGCTGAATGTATGGATGGTTGCACGGTATTGGAGACAATTCCTACGAATTCGGCGAATACAAGCGAACGTGTGAAGCCGGTTTCAGTTTTGGCCTTCTTTTTCAGAATCCAGATTTGATTTGATCTGGCAACATTGACTGAAAGTGAAAACTGGGCTGTATAGCCAATAATCAAACATCGTAATTCGTAATTCGTAATATAATTTGGATTAAAAAAAAAAAATTTAGGTTAGCTCTTTCTGTCAAAATAAGTTTGAAATTTGTGTGCAACTGCAAGTGCAACTCAACTAAAACTAGTTTTTAGCTTTTATTCTGGCTGATAAATACGTTTCCTGACCTCGTCATGTTCCCAGCCCTAAGGGTAAGTAATATTTGCTGTGAATCGATTTTCAATCATCTCCTTTTGAGAAATTTTTATATTTTAGGATTTACCGGCAGTTCACAGTTTTAATATTCATATAAACAATCACATGTTGGTACCTAAAATCTTGTTTATATTATTTAGTTATTAGAAGGCACAGACCGTTTAAGTACAGTAGGTACAGTTTCATAAATTTCACGAAATCCCTGATAACCTTATTTCCCTGCGACACATTCTATACCTACAAATAATACTACAATAAATTGTATTACCATTTACCTGCAGTATAGGTATAAATAAAATCGTTGCCTTGTACGACTATTACATAGATATTATTTTGCTTTTACTCACTCGTCAATAAATTAATAATATTTGAACACCACCATCATATTTTTGAGACAAATTCTAATGAAAAAAAGAAAGAGCACTTAACTACATTTTACTCTTTTATTAAAGTTGTTATTTCAATACCATGCTCATATTTTTTATTCATTCTTTATACACCAAGATCAAATAAACACTGTACCTACAAAGTGTGATCATCCTTCCTTTACTTAGTATTTCTCATAATAATCAATATGATTGTGTTGGGTAAGTCTCTTAAGCTGTCTAGTAGTAAATTAGAAGTAAGTAATAAGTTTTGATCAAACTCCAGCGTTTGATGGTCTATCACTTTCCGCAACATTGGTGAAATTGTGGTCATTCCTTCACAAAAGCCACCAATTAAGTGTTGAAGTTGAAGTTTTGGTCATGTTTTCAGTTCAGAAGATCAGTTCACATATAAAAATATTTTTCTAGACAAATTGCCAGCTAAACATATATAAGTATTCTTTCAGAATCATTGCTGTCATAAAATGGTAAAAATTTCAAATTATCACTGATATTAATATATGAGGACCTACCTTTCTAGTTCCAAATCCTTTTAAGGGGTTATTGTACTCATTATGCACAACTTTTACTCAATGGACCAAAACTAAAATTGTGAAAACTAAAACAGAGCTATTCCTTACAAGTCATTCAATATTACTTGACTAAGCATTTTTTTTTGCAATTTCTGGTTTTTCCCATAGTAAAAGTTGTTCATAATGATGAGTACAATAACTTCCTCGAAAGGGATTGGAACTAAATAGGCAAGACCTTATATTATTTTTATAAAACATTTTATATCCAATTCTTTACATTTGCAGATTCCACATGTGGTGCGGCAAGTTGTTGGAATTCAATATCTTCACTCTTCTGCGATTAGTCATAATGCCCAGAAAACTGAGAAAAGTAAGTACCTAATAAAAGCTTGCTTTTTGTTTACTAAAAGATTACCATTTTATATAATAAAATGTTTTCATGTCATTATATTTTAATATGCAATATTTTCTTCCAGCTTTAAATCAAGTAACATTACTTGGCAGAGTTGGTGCTGATCCACAGAAACGTGGTTCAGAGGAACATCCAGTTATAAATTTTCCATTAGCTACTCATTACAGTTACAAATATGAATCAGGTGATGTCTTACAAAGAACGGACTGGCATAGAATAAGTATTTTCAAACCTGGTTTAAGAGATACAGTCTATAAATATTTAAAGAAAGGCCAAAGAGTTTATATTACTGGAAAATTATCATATGGGGAAGTTAAGATGGACGATGGTCAAGTCCGGTCTGCCTCTACAGTTATAGCTGATGATGTCATATTTTTCCAAAATGCTCCACCAGAGCATTAATGAATGGAAACTGTACTGTTTAAGTTTACTTAGATTTTAAGTGTAATTGTAGTTAGAAATCTGATAAGTCTAATTAAAAAGCCCTTTTCATATGTACTTATTTGTATTTTCTTATTTACCTTTTATCCAATCCAAGTATGTAAGAAACTAATATCTGGCACAGCTGAATAGTTGCTAGTAGGTATTGCTCGATTATAAAAATGAACCCCCTTTTCCCTTGAAACTGGCAAACGACGCCAGTAACCCGTGATACAATTTGAAGACCAATCTGACTAGATTGGGATTAAAAATGGCCGATTTTTAAATTCGATGATTTCGAGCAATTCAGTCGGAGGCGATAAGACCGTCCTTTGTACATATTTTTTTTCTATTTATTATATATTTTCTTCTCTTTCTGGTGTGCAATAAAGTATTGTACCTATTGTAGTGTAAGTTTTACCGCGATTTTACGCATCAATTGTGTTCTGCCTGCCTATTGGCCCTTTCTGTGTTCTTCACCAATCGGAGCGCCGATCGCGAAAACCGTTAAATCGAAATTGTAAAAGAAACTTGCACTAGACCTTCAGTTATAAGTCTGTAAAACTATTCGATAATTGAATCAAACTTGTAAAATATGTAATCAGTGGCGTAGCGTGGGTTGCAGCCGCCCGGGGCGGAGCAAAAAATTAACTACCCCTTTAGGAATTTCAATTTAAAAAACTTAAATATGCACGATAAAAATTGATTGAAAAAATACGGGGAATCCCTGCAAATCAGTACAGACGGTGTTGTCAGTCGCTACAAAGAGCTAGATGTCATTATTATAAATTCATTTAAAGAAAGGGGATTCCCCGGTTTCGTCTCTGAATAAGTAACGAAAAATTCAATCGGTCCGAATCGTAGGAGCGACAAAAATATGAAATGAAATGGTTCAAATTTTTACAAGATATTATTATTATTTATTGTGAAATTTTGCCGTCCCCTAAAAGTGCCGCCCGGGGCGGGCCGCTACTATACTACGCTACGCCACTGAATGTAATGTTTACCGTTAATGTCAGTAAATCTGGGCAGATTTTACTTCTAAATCTGCAGATTATCTGGCTGAGTCCGTGCCCTGCGAAAAACTGATACGGTTCTCAGACTAATTTAGGTAATCTGCAGCGTGCAGATTCCCTAGGTGTATTAGTAGACTAACAACCAAGTATTCGGTAAAGTGAAGAGAAAAGGTTCTATAGAAAATAAACATTATCTGGAGTTAATTGTAATCGTTGAGTTTAATTAGGTTTAATTTGTCTGTTTTTTGTTTTAAATCTCGAAGCCAGTAGGTAACTTATTAGTTAAACATTGAGAAATATTTATCTTTATAATAAAATTAATACATTTAATTTCAGTATAAACTTTGTAAAAAAAAAATCGTAAATACCCGGTAATCTGCAGATTATCTAGTAGACTAACGTATTTTGCATTCTAACGGTCTTCTTATGTTGTGTCGGCACAAGGTATAATCATAATGGTGATCGTTCATACCGTACCTAGTGGAAAGATTAGCCAGTCGGCAATGGTGGTATCGAGGCTGACTGCCCAGGGTGCGCCAGACGAACTCAAGAGTCGTCACTCTTAGAGGCTCTTTCCTTGATGTGCTTTTCATAGAAAGGGTCACGTCGAAATTCCAGTTTCTAAAGATGCCACGATTTAGTAAAAGTTCTAAAACAATAATTATTTTAGAATCATTGCACTCCCCTGCAGTCTAACGGTAACAATTAAAAATAGTAAAATACTGGAATAGTTCATACACAAAGTAATAGATGGCGCTATCTGTTCTTTTGAATTGTTTTCATATTTTACACATCGAGGACACAATCATCTTGTTTGAAGTTTTCGCAGATATCCTTGTAACTTTATCCTAAAAATGTTGGTAATAGTATTTATTTTACTGCGAATTCACAGCTTTCATTACCTTTTTCTTACCTGCCAATGATTCCTACTCTATCAACATACCGGGTACCTGCTCCGTTATTACTGGTTCAATCAGATTTTGGCTATGAGACAATCGGAGACGGAGAGCATGAACCGCCATCACGGAACTTTGATTTTTTAGCCCTTCCTCTTCCCTCATGTGCTTGCTTGTGTCTGATTTTGTATAGGAATTTGCTGTCACATTATTAATAGTTTTATTGAATTTACATTCAATAAAACTATTAATAATGTGACAGCAAATGTGTATGATAAAATGTATATGGTGTGTGATGTGTAGTGTGTAATAGTTTTAAGTGAATAAGTCCTATTTCCATCCGGTCTTAAACATATTCTTCATTGGTCGAATTTCAGTATTCTGAGAAGACTCACTTGTTTTAACTTCTCCGTACAATATATTCAAATGCTAAATTTAGCGAGGCTTTGCTCTCTAAAGACAAACCCTAAGTAAAACCCTGCGCTTATTTGAAATGCCAAATCATATGAGGAGGTAGATATAGGCAGACTTTAAAAATATTAGTAAAGCATCGAATTTGTTCGCTCCAGAAGCTTGCTCGTGAGTAGTTTCTAATATCGAAAAAATTCCTGCATGCTTTATCTTCATAGATAAAAGAGTCAATATCGTTTAATTGCTTGATGGGGTGGTGATCTTTTCAAGTATTACCTATAACTTCTGTTGTGTTTTGAACAAAAGCCCATAGCGTATTAATGACTAAGTAGTCAAAGACATGCCGCCTTCAAACTGTTGGTGTCCCCATTAAATTAGTATGCACCACGCATTTATATCCATCCATTCACCACGGCGACACTTCCAAAAAGTTATGTACTTCAACGGTATTGTCAGAGCAAGCCATTTTCAGCGCGTTCTAGTGTTAAAATGTGCCAACGGTAAGATTAAAAAGTTAAATATTTGCATTCTTATATACTTATTTTTTTTTTATATATTTGCGTTCATATAAATATTTTTTTATATTTTATTTTAGAGTGGCAATAATAAACGACCTTGTAGACATAATATTATTTCTCATTTATTTTAAGTTATAATAAATCTGACACAATGTTTTAATGTGAAACTTTATGTTCATTGTATTGTGTACAAGTTGGAAATATTGACATCCATGCCAAATACAAAGAATTGTAAAAATACAAACTCAGTTGTAATAGAACTCACTGATATTACATACCTACTAGGTACTTTGATAAAGCTCCACTTTTTGTTTTACAAATCATACATACACTCTCTTTACAGTCAGTTCCTTATTCTAACTTATTTATAACTAAATTAATATTTACAGAGACTATTTTTACTCTATAACATCTAACTACCTAAATTGATAAAAGAGATCACAGAAAATTGTAGCTGGAAATCTTTGAGTAAAGTCCCTACCGTTCTATATGTCTACCACTTTTATTTTATCACAGTGGGTGTGTTTTATTGATTTCAAGGCATTTTTTTAATAGTAGACAACTTATTGTCTTTTACGTTATTATAGATATCAATATATCTTTACAAACCAAATCCAACATAACTTAATTTTCAAAGCTGCCAAATACTTTTGGTATTTTATTATTTCGTATTTATGTGGTAGATTTTAAACTACATTTCACATGCT
Source organism: Allophyes oxyacanthae (assembly GCA_932294325.1). Taxonomy (NCBI): domain Eukaryota; kingdom Metazoa; phylum Arthropoda; class Insecta; order Lepidoptera; family Noctuidae; genus Allophyes; species Allophyes oxyacanthae. The sequence goes on from OW028615.1 coordinate 10,304,726, forward strand.
ACAATTGAAGGTTTGCCAAAAAGAACGAATGGAAGACGTTACATTATTTATGATAATACCTATTCTTTAAATTCTCAACCCTTTTAGTTCTTTTGGAGGATACTTATTAATATCTTTTCTTTTCAGCAAATCAAAACAAAAAATATAAAACACTCATATAACTAATTAAATTACGCAAATGCATTAATCGAGTGCGAATTACGCACATAACATATGGATAGATACTGAGTTTTGGCAACAATCTTATCTGTAACTGCAAAATCCCAGTCGACAGTTACGCGAGTGATAGTTAGTCCATTGCACAAATCTTAATAATAATTTCTATGACTTTAACACGAATAAACTCTTGTCCCTTTTTGCTAACTATTTAGATAATTGACACTATTAGGTATAAAAATCACTTGGCACAAAGGCATCATTAAGGTCCATACCCTGTTAAACTCCAATGACCATCCTAAATCTGTCAAAGTACTCTCAGTGATTGTTCATCAAGTACGTTAATATTTTAGAGGAAGACTTAAATATCCTTTCTGAGAGGAATTTGACTAGAATTTTAGTGGGTGGAGCTAGTTGCATAATGAATATGCAGAATAAATGCGCTTCGCACTAATAAGTGTCCCACGTCTAAGTCTTTTGTAATCATTGTTCACATTTATCACTTTTGAGATTGAGTGCGTAATGTTCTGTGGCGTAGTCAGAGTCCCGTTTCATCATCATTTTGTCACCAATGAGTGCGCTGATGTGATGTTTGTCATGCGGCGGAGGGGCGGGGGCGGGGTCCGGGCGCGCTCGTTTCCGCCATGGTTCTGACGCTGCCATACTCAGATCAGTTGGCATATCTTCGTCAACAGGTTCTTCCTCGCATCTATCTTCTTGTATTTCTATCTTCACGACGGCCTGAGGTACAACCCTCGTTGGACTCATTTGTTGCCGTAGCAGCGAGATATTTTTGATGTTCTTCAGTTCAGTAGGATTTCTCAAAAATCTGTAATAATAAATTAATGTCAGTTTCACACCAAATTTCAAAATGCTGGGATTTAGACAGGGTTAGAATTTTAACTCTAATACTTACTGGTAGCAGTGTCTTTCGCCTTGCACTTTCCGCAGAATGTTCACGCGGTAGTAGTATCTCAATGCTCGTGACATCTTGTCGTAATTCATAGAGAGATGATTTTTCTGAATTCCCCAAAGTTTTGCCAGCCCAGCTGGATCAACTATTTTAAATACTCCCGTCTCTCGATTTTTCCAAGCAATGTAGTTAGTGTATCGCTGTGAAGGATCGTTTAATAGTTGTTGAAGGAAGTCCCAAAGTAATCTTCCATCTGAAAACAAAATCAAAATTAGAACCTATGTGTTTTTGATCCCATCTAAATTAAAATAATAAAGTATTCCAAATTAATGTTAGTAAATGATTAAACACTCACTTGTATTAGATTCGGGCATATCACTCGGGAAGAATTCTCGGTGTTGAGCACGATAATGTGAATGTTGTGGCGCTGGATGAGGCTGTGGTGCCGGGCTTGCCAAAGGAGTTTCTTTAGGAGACCGTGGCTGTGGTGCAAATTGAGCTTCCTCATCAGAATCAGAATGATTGCTTCCTGAACTGGCTGCCTGTGTTGTAACAGGCATAGACGGTGCATAATTTGGTGCATAGTTAACCATCTCTCCTCTTTGTGGACTTCCAGAACTGTCAACTGACGGAGCTGGACTTAAGGTCACCGAATTAGGTTGAGCAGCCGCTGCAGCAGCGCTATGGAAATGGTGAAAACTGTCGACAGCCCATGTCGGCGTAGGCGGGTGCGAATGTGGGGAAGGTGGGTAAGGTGCGGCACGCGCTGTAGGTGTCACTGGTGACGAGGGGACTCTTCCCAGTAATGCTGCATCACGCACTAGCATTTGGAGCACATTGTGTAGTACGTCACCGGCACCTGGACAGCGTTCGCCCAAATCATTTTTCGTCAAGAGGCACAGAGCCTTGCCTGAAAAGATTTATTTATTTAGATAAAGTATGAGCTACTTATAGTTATAAAATAAATCCAGCCTATTACTGTCCCACTGCTGGGCACGGGCTGACGGGCCTCTTCTCAGAATGAGAAGGGTCGTAGTCCAAAGAATACAGGCAGATTATTGTTCTTGAATAATTACCGTTCATTTGGAAGAGGTCCATATCGAAGTTCGGCAAATCAAATTCTCTTTCACACCATTTTAAGAACACTGAAACGTCTTCTCTAGTCCATAATCTTGGTTCTGGGGGAAGGCCTGCCGGTAGTTGCGCCTTTGCATCACCGAGTGGTGAGGGAGGCGGAGGGGCCCACGGCAGAGGATACCGCCATAGCAACTCCGTAGGGCTAAATGGCAGCGGTAACCGCTCCATACTTGGCCCGGACGGCAGTTGGAGACTGACAACTTTCATCACGATTGTCTGTAACAACAATATAAATATTTAGAGTTCCTATAGCAACAAAATATATTAAACTTAAAATTAATTACATTTCGAAAATCCTAATTAAATCTGCATTAAATATGTTAAAAATAACGATAGGTAACTTTTACGATAACCTTAACGGAAGAGTTATGCTATTCGATAACAGGTGGCGCTACGAAACGTAGGTTGTGTCCGTTCCAATGTTGTACTCTATTTACGGTTCCAATGTAATAATGTTTCAGATTCAAATAGTTTTAGTTTCTTATCTTTACTGATGGCATCTTCTTATCTGCCATTATTATCGCGCAAAGTGATACTACAGCTGTCTCTATATTTTCGTAAGTGGGATTTGTATTTTTTATAATCATCAATGAGCAACTCTCTTAACAATATCAAGGTTTCCAATGAAGTATGGAGTCGTGAAAATATCGAATTCTATTATGCTGTTATATAAGTAAATCTAAAGTTATTCAAATCAATACTTGGTTTTTGCGGGTTATTTTATTGACAGCCATTTCTTAGAATGTCGATAACTCGTATTATATAATTTATTGTTGTGAATGTGATTACGGTTATGGTATTTTGCAATTTCGAGTATAGGTACCTAACTCTTATTTTACTGTAACTTGTTGAACTGTACACAATCTTACTTAATAATAAACTTGATCAAAACTAAAAACAAGCTGCGCTTTTGACGTTATTATTGATTACAATAAAAGTGTATTTGTATATTCAGGTGTGATTAATTTTATAAAAAATCTTCCCAGTTCCCATCCTAGTTGTTTCCTTAGATTAGTCGACCGCGTAGGTTATCAAATCCGATAACCCGAACTTTTAATAACCACTTTTTAAGCCATTTCGCGTTATCAGAAAGTAACTATTTACTGTTCTTACGACTTTTCTGGATGCAATGTATTTTTCATCCAACTTCATTTTGATTTCTTCTTTCAGAATTATTTCTTGGATACCATTTGTAGATTGTGGTCCTAAGGGGACGAGTACATATTATATGTAAGTTTCGAGACAAGATTGAGACGTAAACAGGACATGATGACGTTTTTCTATCCTTCTTCTTTTTTTGTCGAGTAAGCACGAGCTATCACATGGGAGTCGCTCAAGCCGTAGTGGAAGAATTAGCTCGTCAGCAGTGGTAGTATTGAGGCTGACTGCCTAGGGTGCGCCAGACGAACTAAGGTTTCATCACTCGTGGAGCCTCTTTCCGTGCACTTTTCTATCCATAAGTTATTGGTTTGCAAACCTCACATCTTTGGATAACTATAAAGCCATGCGTGCTGCGTATCATGTTTGTACCACAAGTGACGCAAAGGGCGTCTGTACTACGTCTACCAAGCTATGCACTAACTGTACCTACACGATAAAAGTACAAACGTGGTTTCAGCTTCCTACTAATTTCATGTTTACATTTTGGGCCTTTGTTATTGCAAACTTGTTGAGTTGTAGGAGTCTTTTTAATTTTTCTTTGTTAACCTATGGAGATGCTTTGAATGTTTAAACATTCAGCTCCTAATTCTTCAACTCTAGTTAATTACATTAATAAAGTACATAAGTGAGTCAAATTAATAACAACCTAACTAACCCTAACTTAGTAAGTACCTTTTTTGACTTTACAGAAAACTGAGAATTATGAACATGATGTTTGTTCTTTTGAGAGTTCTTATCAAGAGATCATCAATTCATCATCTACTTCCTCTTCAGTTGTTTTATTTCTTGTGTTGAAGCGGGCAGTGCATGCGCCGGTGGAATTATGTAGGTATAACGTATTTGAATTAAATTAGTTTTGCGGTGAATTAGCTGCCGGATTCGGAGTTCGTATCTCTAGGCACTATACATTCAGTTGCCTTATCGGGCGCGGTCGGAAATGCGTGAGTCCGCGATAGCGTGGTCTGCGATAAGCACCGCTACTTACCGGCTGAGCTGATCCGGAACTGGTTGCGTCGTCAAAATCCTATTGGTAGACGGTAACTGGATAAATCAGCACATGTACATCGTCACAACACTAGTAGCACAGAATCCAGTGTTCACAGAGCACCAGGCACTCGCGAAGCAGCGGCGGTCCCTCCAAACGTGTCGTGTTACGGCACGCCGTAAACCAGCAGCGTATCTGAGGGATCAAGCTCGCAGACAAGCGTCGCGGGCAACTCTCCGACGCGGACTGATGATGCGGTGGCGGCGCGGGCGGACGCGCGCCAACCACTCCCCTCCCGCACGCCCTGTCGCCCCGCGCCACCTCACACATTGAGATAAAACTTCGGGAGCCAGACCAAGTCCCATTTTTAACTAAACGTACGAGCACTGTTTCCGCAAACCGTTATCGGGGTAGATTGGCGTTGACGGACGACGCGACGCCCCACGACTCTCACTTGTAGCAAATCTTAAGTAATACTAATAACATATTATAATACGAAGGAACGTTGGAATCAGATTATTATACGAGTATGCCTGCTTAGGGCACGCGGAAGTGCTAGTTAGTGTGGTAGGATTACGTCAGCGCGCCAGTTTTTAATAACTCACAATATTTCCTTGTTTGTACAGTAATCGCAGAGCCACGAGTCTTTTTTTTATATTGATTTAATACGTTTAATTTCCGGGCAAACTTAGACATTTTTTAATTATCAGAATTATTTGGATGTCGTTGAAAATATGAGTGATCTTTTTCAGTAAAGTATTTATGCACAATAATTATAAATATTATCGTTCTTAGCGAGATAAGCAGAAGTAGGTACCCTTAAAATTAGAATAATCCCAACATACTTGAACTAGGGAGTTCAAATATTAAGATAAATATTGTTGCAATATAAGCACTCAAAGGAAGCCCATTGCCTATCTACCTATTGATATAATATACTTTATACTAGGAACTCACGAATGTGATCTATCAACGAGCAGTTCAAGATATCGTGACAGTGCTGAGAGTCTGAGACAAAGCACAGGAAACGTCTCGGCAACCGGCCGGCAGTTTCCTGGTGCAGAGTGAGACAATATGATCGCCAACCGGTTTGAGCTGAGCTCATTCGACTCTGCTACGTGTGCATTATGTTTGTAAGCTATGCGACACGCATAAAATCATCGATACACATTTAAACATAATTTTGAGCGTTGTCTTCACGGAGGAGAGAAGGTAGGTTGTCTTGCACACGCAAAGCTAGTGCCCCTTGATTTTTGTCTCACCATAAATTTCATTGTTTTGTTGTTATTGGACTTCCTTTTTGTAAGCAACATTATTCGGTTTGGCTAAGCCTTTAAATTGGGGATCATGCTGAGGGCAAAAGCCAAAGTTATGTCGTTAGATGGTTACTACATGTTCGTGTATGCGTGTAGGTTGAGATATATCTTGTGTGTGCCCTGGCCGCCGTCCCACTACCGGTTCGAGACAGAAATATTCGGCAGCCAAGACGGAAGTGGCCTCGGAATCTTTACCTGTTGCTCCCTTCGCCCGCCCCGCGCTCCCTGCTCGTGCCGTCTCGCTCTCGCTCGTTGGCCGGTATAGCTTGGTGTTCTGGCGGCATGCAGACGTTCGCCGTGGAGTTATGTGCAGTAATTTAGAGAATAAAAGACCATGATGTTCGGTCATACGTGACCGTGACCGCAGAACTTGCTGCTACTTTCTTTGTTAACATTCTAATGTTACAAGTTTAGTATTACGTGATTTCTTTTAACTTATCTCGCTACCTTGTACCAACTATTATGGTAACTTTGTTTATATTTTTGTCCTTTGTTGTGACTTCAATAGCATTCATTATTATGTATTAGATTTCTATGACTGTGATTTCTAATATTTGAGGAAAGGCTACAATTGCCAAGCCCTATATTTTAAATTATTATAAAATATTTATATGGCAGTTTAAAATAGGCACACCTAATAAAACGTATGTCTAGAAATCTAAAATGCTACAGACTTACTAATACAACAGTTATTATTATTTAGAGAGGTTGATTGCGACCCAGTCGGAATGGGATGAGCGCTGGACTCCGAACACATGCGGAAGTACCCGAAATAAGTTCATTGCGTGAGCACATACTTTCAGCGGTCGTCGGAGGTGCTGTGTAACATTTACTCGGTTTTACATAATTTGATACAATACTATACAAGCAAGAATCCTTTGGGTATAATTTTTTATTAATAAAAACCATTTTTTTTTTTCAAACTATTTGATTATAATTATGACAATGCAAAACTTAGTAGGCAGTCAAGAAAAACGTTACATTTTCAAGTTCTGTACCCTACCCTACAATATATCCTTCAGAGATGTAATAGAAATAAGCGGTCGGAAGTAGAAACGGAAATGAGTTACAGCGGAAACGGAAGCTGGTGGTGGCGTCTTAAACATATAAATAATCATAATAAATTGAAATAATTGCGACTACTAACTATATTGAAAGGTATTTAGGCATACACAATGTTAACAACTTATCAGTTTAAGCTTAAATCGATTTCAATAAAATGTACTATGCTAGAGAGTTATCGAGAAAGGAGGAAGCTTTTGCTGGCTCTTGAAATGTTACCATAGTTGTAAAAAATAAATACAACTATTGAAAAAAATAAAACATTCAAAGAAGCATTATGGAGATGACTGAAGTATAAAAATTCAGAACACTACTAGACGACGAACTGAAACAGTTTAGGAATATTACAGTTTTGTTAGACAACCAGAATGCGCGAATCTCTGTCCCAACTTCCGATGATGGTCGCACCACGGAAAAAGAACGGCAAAGTGCGAGTTCGTAGTCCTATTATATAATTTACGTGTCAGTCTAGACTAAGTAACTCTACCTATTTCTTGAATTAGCGTTTTCTTGAAAATAGGATTAATAGAAAGCGCCCTTTTACGTAAATTATGGTTTTTCGTATGCGAGAAATCTGTACCTACTTTGCTAAGGAAAGTTAAAATTATTCTATGTAAGTAACAAGTAAAGTGAGAAGTTACCAAAAATTGCTGCACTGCTGGCCTTCAAATATTTGTAATTACTTTGTGTTGGTTGGTATACGTCGGAATCGGAACAGAATATTCAATTAGTTCCCGTTTAATATAGAGCATGTATTGAATTATTATATTGAAATAAGAACATAAGATGGTGTGTAATTTAAAAATATTGTAGACACATTGGAAGCTGGATTTTAATTTGCAAAAGAAAATCGATGTAGGGAAAAGCGTTGCAAACAGACCGGAAGTCTGTGCCGGATACCGCACCATTTAAATTGCAGTCGTATGGAAATAGCGGCACTTCCTGCGAACTGACCCGGTTCAGATGTATTACTTCCAATCGACAACATTGCTCAAGAATGTCACAATATTTATAATATTATTTAACACATTTAGGTAGCAAAACTGACACGGTAGTGTTGTTATACCTTATAAATTTTATTATGGATTTTATTATAGATTTTTGGGGTCTTTACTAGTTGGTAAAGTTTTACGGGTTTGGAGGATTTTTCATCTCAGAAGTCTTCTTGCTCCGGGGTACTGAAATCTTTTCCTCTAAGGAAAACATTTCAGTACCCCGGAGCAAAGTGACCAAGTAATAAACTAATAACTGTTGATGAAATTACTAAGTAGGTACTTCTGAGATGAAAAATCCTCCAAACCTGTAAAAATTTACCACCAAGTAAGGACCCCAAAAATCTCACTGAAATGTTTTCCTTAGAGGAAAAGATTTCAGTACCCCGGAGCAAGATGTTGTAAGATGTATGTGAAGACTAATCTAGACTTGTAACCTGCCGACTAAGTCTTCTCCAAATCGCTAACTTTGTAAGAAATAGTGGGTTGACTAGTTTCGAACTTGTGCCAATTACTATGTAGTTTGGTATACATAACATTATATAATTTGCGTTTATTCACGAAACTGGTTTCGAGGCATCTAGTGCTTGAAATCACGATAAATGATCGAGTGTTGCAACTCTTGCAACATCTGAAGCATTCATTGAGTCTCGACGCACTTCCGAGCGCTAGCTCGCAGACCGCGACCCCGATTCAACCGTCGTTGTTCTCGCATTACATAATCAGGTGCCACTCAAAACTAGGCAACGATGTCACACCGAAAAATTGCGCCACTGCCTTTAGAGTAGACCAGAATTTTACTTTGTAACGCCATGTTCTGGTTGGGAAATACATATCTATTATAAATACAATATTATACACTTTTCATTTATTTATTTATAATAATGTTTGTAAGGATGCATATTAAAATGGTCCATTTCAACCCCTTCTAATTGCAATTTTCAAAAACCCTCTTAGTGGCACCCCATGTCGAAACCTAAGTATTAACTGGCTTAACTAGAAACTGAAAATTCGGATAGTAGGTAGTGTAGGTACCTACTTATTTCAAGTTACCGTTATTTCAAGCTCCGTTTGACGTCTTCACAAAAATAGCACGAGTCTGATTCGCGTGACGGTTGGTACTGGGTATTTTGGACTTAGTATTTCCCGAGCTTTTTACTCGTAGATCTTTTGCCTTAGCTTGTGCAGCTATATGTCAGGTCATCTGCATATTTGCAACACTGCAACTGATGAGAGCTAGGGCCTAGTTTTCATCAAATATAGCGTATCATACCACCAACCAGTCTAACTGCTAGGCTGGTTGATGGTATGTTGTGGAATAATGTGGGTGCCATCGCACTTCCCTGAGCGCCCGTTTTTGCAGCAAAACTACAAAGTTTTATTGTTTGTGGTTCAAATGGAATCAAGCGCGGCGGTTATCTAATGTTTATCTCAGTATACGCATTAGGTGGATAATGTACCTACTACCTACCTATACGTTTTTTTTAAATATTATCCGTATCATGTGCTGCTGAAAGGTCGATAAACACAATACCAGTTACGTTATTAAATAAGCCCAAATCTATATTCAATTAACTTAGTTAATTTATCACGCAACCCAAAACCAAGAACAAAATGCGGAAAAAAGTATAATAGTAGGTACCTGAAAATGTTAAAAATTCCAAGTCAATCAACATGTTAAAAGTATGACTAAAAAAATCTCACAATGTAACAGTTTAATTTTAAACTGAAAGAATTGTCTAGCACCTAACACACAATCATTTGCTTCGTAGATACCGATAATACCATACCTACTTCCGTTTTTGTTTCCAATGCAATGGTGTATCTGAATGTTAAAATTGTGTATTCTCTACTACCGTATATTTCCATACCGTAAATAGTAGAAATATAAAATATATACATTTTTCTGACTAATTGACTAAGTACATAATAATTAATAATGAATTCTACATACCTACATATTTACAAAATAAAATCCTGTTCACTTCCGCATCAAAATATTCCAACAAATCGCTGTTAACCCGTAACGTGCTCAGTTGCTCACTGCGCAGAAGACTGGCAGTATTGTCACCCTGAACGGCAATGCTAATTCTTTGGCCAAATAAGAGGCCAACCCTCTGGTCACGCGTAGAGTCGACCAAACGCTTTGCTAACGCGTTACTCGGACCCCATGGCCAAAGTGTTTAGACCCCAAACGATTCGAAAATATAAGAATTCATTGTATTTTCTTGTAAATGAACATGTACAAAGTTCTTTTACAGAAAATATTTTTTTAAAACCGAATTTGGTTTAGCCTTAATCCTGCTTGCTCTGGAATGAGTGGGTTGGATTCAACATTACTCAAAGCCCTGTGACAATAATCCACCTCATCTGCTTCCGTGCGTGTTGAATTTGGTCAAAGACTCAAAGTAGAAGAGTCCTCCTAAGGACTGACTGACATGAAAATTCGTTTGTACACGGTCTGCGAAAGCTTGACGGCACTTGTTCTGCTGTAATCCAGAAATCCTACATTGATAGATAGCAAAGGTTTATATAAATTTAGCCTTTAGCACTGATTACTTGTAAGTGTTATGACAAGAAGACAAAGAGTTGTATCTTGTATGTGATTCGTAGTCTTTGATACCCACCGATACCTAGGTAGTGAACTAGTGATAGCAGGTACCTACATAATTCAAGTAAAGATTCACTACAGACTGTTTTTGAAGAATATCGTAAGTGTTATACTAACTAAAGTATATACAAACTAAAAAGTAAGCATATAGGTACTTATAAAAATTAGATCACACTTTGGTTGTGATCCCTGAAACAGTTATTATTGCTACAAATACTCTATTTGATATTTTGTCCAAAGATAGGAAGAAACTACAAAAAAATCCCTACTTATTATCACATTTGAATTTTACAACTTGCGTATCAATAGAATTAAAATTTAATTTATTTTGTTAGCAGCCAGCAACCATGCTTTCTGGTCGCACCATTCTGATGTCAATATATTATCTCAATCTAGCAATAATAAATAATATTTTATACGTTTATATAAGTGCTCACGGTCCTTTTTCTTGTTTCAAACCCATGAAGATAATTACATGCCGTTAAGAAATCGTCAACTTCCGTCGACCTCAGCCGATGGCAACGCGCAACTGTTTGTGGTCACGCAACGAAAACCAAAGATCATCGCGTCGTCATTTTCATAATTATGTATGTAGTTCACAATAGTTCACATAATGCATATACACGCACCATATACAATAGTTTCTCCTTGGTTTTAGTAATTAGCATTTATATTTAGTCTTGCTTTATAAATAATTATACTTTTAGAGAGTGACTTCTAATGACTGTACTGTAGTGTAGTACTGACTTCATCAACGTACCTACTACATATTTTGTACATATGGCATGGCTGATGGCATTTATTGATCTCGTCGATGTAACAACGCGAACTTGCCCTGAATGGACAATTAATCCTTGATTTTAACGAGTAACCCCCTGGGTGAGTCTCTGTGCGCACAAGTGTCACATGACAAAGCGACCCCTCCGTTCGTTTCGGATCGACGTGATCAAAAAACCGGGTTGGGAATGCATCCGTATGGATGAGGGCACATGACGCGGGCGATATTTTGTAGGTAACGTACGTTTGAAAGCTTCCATGTTTTCTTGTTTAGTTAACACGCAGATTATTTGTTTTTACATTTATGCTTATTGTGTAGCAACGTGTTCGAATCATATATAATTATAATAAGTCTCCGTATTAAGTTAATGTAATACTTTTTTTGCCATTCAACGTTCAACGATTGAAACAACCGAAGTCCACAGCATGTAATAACGCGCAATATTTTGTAAACTTCGTTAAGTGACGAGTAAAAGCAGGAAGTAAAAATACCGTATTCTGAAATATTCGCTTTGTTTATGCTTTGGAGTTAAAACATGCGATGGTCTTCAGACAGAACCTATTAAATATCGCGTGTAATAATAATATTATAATAACAACGTGTCGTAAAAAGTGTATCGTCTGGGGGCTCACTTGGTATGTCCCAATCAGGCCATGTGCGCGCGGTCCCACGCATAGTTGACGCACAAGTGTGCGCGAGCGCCACATAGCGTTCCTACCTATACTATAGCTGATATAGTCGCTTCCTATGTGTGAGTAAGTGAGCTGCTACTTCCTGGTACAGCGCGCGAGACTCTTTATTTAAATTCTTCCTTTGTGTGCGTACGCAATATTATTTATATTCAGCTACTTCTACTCGCGGGATGGTACCTACACGAATATTATTACATTAACCATACGTGTGTGTAACGAGTCTCTTTAATCTTCATTGTACTTCCTGATTATGCGTCAGTGTGTGTGAGCCACTTGTTTGAATGCTAGGGCGACTTTATCTCAGTGCGGGACAAAGTGCAGAGTGGCGCAGAGTCCGATTACTTTAGGGCGGAGCATTATATTTTATCGACAAATTTCCAATCTTTATCTCATTTATTATTGTCATTAATTTTGCATACCTATATTTTAATATTGCTTGTGACACTTTTTGGTTCAATCAACAAAAGTTTTGTCATTTCAGTAAAATGATAACCATTACATTTGTACGCCATATGTAGTCGCAGACAATCCTTGCTTCTTTGGCTAGCTACTTACATCAAACAAAGAGCTGATGTTTATATTCTCATTGGAAACAGGAAGCATAAAGTCCGTAATATGTCTCAAGCTTGTACTGTTCTCGGTATGAAACAATACCAGTTCCGCTGTGTTTGCTAAACTGTACTCCTTTCAGGAAGTGACCGCACTTTAATTGAGTTGCTTTAACCGTTGGCTGGGAACTGTAATGTTGCTTAGTTACAGATTGTGAGCAACGTTACCATTATAAAAGGAAGTATTTAAAGGTGACTTAGCGACTAGCGTTGGCATTGAAACAGCATATCCTTGTATTTGGAAATTCGACTGGTGATTGCTTACGGTGTGATAATGATATATTTTACTAGCTGTTGCCCACGGTTATACCCGCGCATTTTAGTTTTATCAAAATAAAATATAGCCTATATCACTCGGGGATTCTACTAGTGAAAGAACTTTTTGAATCGGTTCTGTAGTTCCAGCGATTACCCTCTACAATATAGGGTCTACATACAAACCAATTTTACCTCTTTATAAATTATAGAGTATAGATAAAGGTATCGATGACAACGTTGTTTTGTTGTGGACGGCACTATAGCGGCAAGTGGACAGATGCATCGCATAGCGAGCAGTTTGCACAATTCGGAAGGGTCCGATCACATTCAGAGAGGGAGATCTATGAATTTTCACCGAGCTAAACCCCCTGTCGCTCACATCTGTCGCTTCTATAGACCCTAGATTAGATACAACGTCATTAATTGATTTAAATTGTGGAAAGGGTTAGGGATTATTTTTAAATGTAATACGCACATGTTTATATTTTAATAAAAATCGTACTTACCTACTTATTAAAAACCTTAAAATGGTTTTCGTAAGATTGAAACACTTGTGATTTGTTTATGGGTTGATTATTAATTTACTGTTTTTGGAATTGATTTTCAAGTCCCTTTGAAATCAATTTCCGGATGCAAATCCTTGGTCCATGACAGTGACGGCATTGCAGCCGGTAATGCAATTACTTATATTACGCTCTGTAAAGAGGGATGCGGCGATGAACGAACTTATAAGGTATCATACAGTGTTGTTGATTTGACGTAACTTGCATTATATTATAATAATAACTCGTACGAGTAGTACCTGTTGCTATAAGATTTTTAGATACTGATCACGTACTGAAATGATTCGATCAAATTTAAGACGGCTTACAACTGTAGAACTCCTAAAAGAAAAGTATAAAATTGCCTAAAAGCGCCTTTTCGTGCACGATTTGGTATACTCGAGATATTTGCTATATATTCAGTTTTAATATAAAAAAATATATAATGTCTTCATGGGTTACAAAATAGGAAGACATGTTAAAAACTTGGTGATTAGAAGTTTCACTGCACACAAAAAAATCCTTTCTATGCCTTTTAAGATTATAGACACGATATCCTTAGCTGTGAAAAATGTTCGATTTATTACTCTAAAGCAGTGATAGTGTCTGTGTGTTATATTTAATTGCAGTAGACACCCATAGGATGTGCCTATGGGTGCTATGCTAGGTTTGGAATGATGAATTCTGGAACCAAACACTTGTAGTGGTAGTCCAGTGCACCCTCTACGTTTCTAGGCACTTGTTATCATAGAAGCGTAGACACAATAGAAAATCGATCGTTTGCGGGTCCCGGGACCCTTACATAGTTACGTAGCGTACGTAGAAATCAACTCTTTTTCTATAGGGACATAGATTTAGAATATTAGATTACAGACACAAAACGCGGCTAATATGCCTGACGAAAAGCTGTTTTTCAATAAACTTTTTATTTTACTGTATAAATTGAAAATATTAATATGAAGGGTTTAATAAACTTCTAAATTTAACGATGGCACTTGTAAATCAAACGCGACACCTTGCGAGTGAGCGTGAGAAGAAGGGCAAGTTCAGCCCCTAGTTAAGATACATCCACAGGTGTAAACATTGTTCTGATACACGCCCCGCGACCCTTAAACCTTTTCAACGAGGAAGCTAAAGTTACGTACCTGCGCGTACGTTGTATGGTACCTACTTATGTTTAAATAACCTTTATTTTTTGAGCTTAGTCTTTCAATTTAAATTGATTAAACTATTAAGTTCTAAACATATTTTTATTGATCATTTTGGGGTAGGTTTTTGTTTTTACAACCGACTGAAAATTGGGCACTAATTTAATACTTGTGTAAGTACTTAAAAATTGTGTATACTCGAATCTATATTGGATTGAAATCTTTGTTTAACAGTTTTATTATAGGTGCGTCTCTGACTTACATCTCTACTAACTTCATAGAATGTCTCTTTTATTACATTGTTTCTTATTACTCACCGCAACAGATTGCGTTAATTAATACTGTTTTTTGTGTGAGTTATAGACGTGAATCGTTCATAAAGGTTCATTTAAAATAGGTTTCGCTAATTGTAATTTCTGATAGAGTGTTGATGGTGTTTACAACTTCAGGAAGCATCGAAAATCCAAACTACAAATCCAACAGAATAGAATGGATTTTTATTTCATGTAAACCAGATACGGGCAATATGTCGGGACTCTAGCTGCGCGGTTCCAAACTATACTTCTAAACCGGCAAGAAGCTATGGAAACTTTTTTTAAATAATAGATTAGATACAATCTTGATTAGTGCAATGATGTGGGCTGCGAGAATAACGTGTAACATTTAATGTGAATAAAAATTTGAAAAGAATTATAATGATTTGCCTCTGAAAGGATTGCCAGGGCAGTTTAAATTACCAAAACAAAGTAAATCTGTCTCCTACAGTTTCTATAAGCTTTTATAGCATAGCATATTTTTACAAACATCCTTACCTAAAGTAATTCTGCTCGTGAGGCAAATAAAATATCAGCTTTATTGCTTCAAGAAATTAAAATAATGTCTTGTATTTTATGATATTCCAGTAAATCTTGACATGGAAATGAAAATTTATAAAAATTGTTCAACGTTAAGAATTTCAGAAGAAAGTAATGCTATACATAAGTATATGTTATGGTGAAAAATATGAATTAATTTGCACGGCCAAGATTTTTTAACCTACATTACCTACTGGCATTTCGAGTCGATGGTTTTTCAGCAGCTGTGGCCCGATTACATATCAGCCTAGAATAACGCACAATGCTCATCTTCGTAGCAGTTAATTCTTTGCAGGTCAATATCGAGGTCATAATCGATCAATATTAAAAACCAATTTTATGTAACTAATCGTTTAATTAACAATCAGCCGTTTAATGATATTTAGGTATAGTCAAATCTCCTAATTGATATTAACAATCTGCTTGCTCTTCATTCATATTGTTATTCAGAGCACTTTCTTGTCAGTATGTTCTATCTTGTACTAGTTGCTGATAAATTGTATTTCTTGCAAATAATATTTTTAGAAAGACTTGCGTAGAGTACTATTACATTAAGAGGCAACTTAATTCCCAACACGAAGAGGAAAATTTTGTTGGGCAAAAAGTGACTACGTATTTCGAGTGATCATGCATTACAAAATGTGTCACTAAGGTTTTTTTAATCTAAATTGTATTTGTTGATAAAGACATACGAGCAGAGACAGTGAATAAAAATGCAAAAAATGCTTAATACGATGTAAATACTCAATTTCATTCACTTTATCCAAAGAGCAAAACGTTATTTCAGTTGCAGGAATTAACAAAGAACGATGTTATGAATACGTGTCACATCACCCGTGAAACCCCAGCTTTGTCCAGAGTGTGAAAGGGTTCACTCATTAGGAAGATTGCAAGGGCGCGGAGCGATGCAAAACACTGTCTATGCGTGGTTGCACTCCCACATTGTCTACGCGCAGTACTCTACTGTTTCTAACGCTGCTGTATCGTTGACAGTACTCAGGAAGTTGATATTTCTCAGCATAAAAGAAACGAGGCTGTATTGAAGGATAAAAGAAAGTGCATTCGGGTTAAACAGTTCGAATGAGCATAAATGTGATGATATACCTGTCTACCCATTAGTGTAATTACTGATGTCTCTTAGACGCATAAAGGAAAATGCGTGAATAATACTGAGTTTATACTACGTTTGTACTACGAGTAGTTTCCCGCGGTTTCACCAGCGGGTTTTATTTTTATAAAAATATAGCCTATATCACTCAGGGATAGCGTAGCTTTCTGTTAATGTTAGAATTTTTAGAATCGGTTCAGTAGTTCCAGAGATTACCCCCTACATATAAACAAACAAATTTTACCTTTTAATAATTATTAGTATGGAAGTATACGAGTAGATATACCTCGTAGATATGACAAACGGGAAAGCTGTCAAATGGCTCTTAATGAGTCTATTTATGTGACTAGGTACCTATTTTTCTAAAATGTGTGACGTCAATGAAATAATTTTAACAAGAATTTATGTTAACTAGCTGTCATTAATACAATACTCGTAACATACAATCATTTGACATATATGCTCGTTGTTAATTTATGTAGTACCTACAGAGTCGAGTGTATGGCGCTGTTGCCGGTGGCGTTCGATTCATACCAAACTAAGATGGCATCGAGCAGGAAGTGAAGTAGGAAAACGTTCTAGCGTCATCCAAGGTCGACAACGCGACAGCTACATCCACCACGCTTACTATGACACGCCACCTCGCTTAACAAACCTTCATTGTTTTGTAATTTGTTAAGTTTCGGTATATTTAGGAATATACACACAAAAGATGATACCTAATTAAAATTGTATTGACTTCCCAAGAAATTGCTCTTATGTAAGTAGGCAGAAAATGAGCGAGTCACAAGCCTTAACAAAGTTTTATTATTTTAATGAAGTATTTATTCTGCTTAGTAGATACCTATTTGTAGAAAATTTCCTTCCCAAATAATTATTATCTTTTATTTTTTAGAATTCTGTCGGAATTTCTTTTTTTTATATGATCAATTACATCGCCCGGCCCACTTAAGACTGCCAATACATTGCTTTACGCTTAGTTGTATTATCTGATCCCTTGTGAATATTTGCACTATTTATAACCTTCACATAATATGTGTGCAATCCGTACTTTTATTCTTTTCAATGGCAGGTAAGGTTTGCGGTACACAATGGAAACGAATTTTGTTCAGCTAAAATATTAACTTTCACACAAAAGGATGCATTATATTTCCAAGTATGGATCACTTCTTCACTTCCGAACAATACTTTGAATGTGAAACGAAGTGGTAAACAGTGGTTCTTTTCCAGTTCCATCTAGGTGCGAGGTTGCCATCCGAGTTTGTTGTACCTATTCATTGCGGTGCGCAAGAAATGCTTCGCTGGTGTCATAACTCTATGTAGGGTCTATTTACGTACTCTCGAGGTAGATTACAGAAATGATAAAAGAAAAATATTTCTAGTAGATATTTAAGAGGGAAATTATTAGGTCACAGCACTTTTTGCTGATGTAAAACTAGGCGAAGAATTCTGTACAACAAATCAGGTAAAAACAAAAATACATTATTGCAAAACCTTTACGAACAAGCTCCGTAAGATTCCCTTGTAATTTGTGAGTAGGCCTCTACAGGAACAAATAATAATTACATATTTATTATCAATCAGCATTCAAACCAGTACACCATATTCATGATTTTTATGGTGCTTATATTTTCTAACGGCATCAATTATACAAATACATGCTCAGTAAGATTCTATTATAAGCTTTTTCGTAGAAAGTGGGCAAACTAAAGCTTTAAATAGGATATTGAGAGGTCTATTCACATAACAAAACCATGGAAGAAGCGAGGAAATAAAAGGTTCGAGAGCTTTACAACCATTTCATTATTTGTCCAAACACAAAAAATCCGTACAAAATGCTAAAATTCCTCTTAGGCGAAGTACGTATACATTGTCTAATAGACGCCGGCGTTAGATTATAAGCTCAAACAATTTACAGAAGCCTATCGCATGGGAATTGGGATGCAAGCCTCGATTTTCATCCTTTTGTTATATTCCGACATAAAGAGGAGAACCGTGCTATAGTTCAAAACAGTTTGTCTACCTATCTGTGGTTTTACGTTTTGCGGATCAGATTTGTTTCGTGGTTCTCTGAATATTTGAAAAACGACTTCTCATCTTCTTCGTAAGGTACCTACTTTCTGGAACGTTACTGCCATCTTTTGGAAAACTATCATGTTCAGGAACGTTTTGTTTCAAGCTTACGCGGAATGTTAGTATGATTGGCGTTTGTTCAGTAGTTTTTTGGTCAGTAGGTACTCGTATGATGTAAATTATTGTAACTTATAAAAAAAAACAGTTTATCACACAACCACGAATTAAATTAATAATTATTCGTAAAGTAAATAAAATTATTCTGTGTGTAAAAATACAGATACTGTGAAAAGAATTACATACTCAAATAATCTTTTTTACTATATCATCTAAGTAATTATTATGATCCGATCAGATATGAAATGAGATGGGTACAACTACACTTTTAAATGATTCTGCCGACGCATTGTCTGCTCGCTCCACCACATCCCAAAAGGATTCCTGTTCGTTATAATTCCGGCTAGCATTTCCATAAAAATCGTTGTGATCGTTATCTTTGTGAACAGGTCGGACTCTTTTTTTCCAAGAGCATCATTTATTATCTTTAAGGGCACAAAAAATTTTAGGGTCTTTAAGGCGCCGCGGTGTCCCTTCTAGGAAGCGGCCTCGGATTTGTTTGACACTCATCTGTGAGATATAGAGCGGCCAGTGGCCAGAATAGTTCGATGAATCCGGAGACTTGTGATGGTTAGGATATCGGATGGGGACAAAGAGGTGTGAAATCACAACCCATCAAATTTTGCACGGCGCACTTTAGAATAAGATCACAGATAATGATAATGATATACAGGATGATCCATCAAGATGGGTTAGTATGTGGAAGTCTGAAACTATAAGATATCGAGAAATTTGTACGAAAGCACCGTGTCGTTGATTTTACCATGTCGTTAAGAATAATTGCATTCAAAATAAAAATAAAAAATATTTTTTATGTGACCATTATGAACTGATAAATTGATAATTAAAGTTTCGTACTTAATTGTATAAAAAATAATGATAACTAGTAGTCTTTTTAATTGGACGTAGTTTAGTAGAAAGGACTCAACCCACAAAAAGTCATTTTTGAGTTATCGAGATTTGAAGTTTAGGTGTGTATTGCTGTAATGATGTTGTATTTGGAATATTTTGAAATATTATAACATAAGGCAAAATATATAAAAAAAAATATGAGTCAATTTGTATTACATAGACTAACTCATTTTTCGAGTAATTGGGAAAAATGTGGGTTTGAGTCGTTTCTGCTAAATTGGTTTTAACATTAAGGAGTGTTTCTTTTAATTTCTCAAAAAGGATCCAAGTAACATAAAAATGTGAAAAAATTGATATTTAATAAAAGAAACATTTATTATTTTGCATTTACGTATTTATTCAGAAAGCACAATGTTCTTAAAATGTAATTACTATTCTTCCCCATCATTGTCATCACCCAGCTCCGGCTCCACCTCGAAATCTGGTTCCGCTCCGAACCCATCCACATCTTCCTCAGATTCCTTTCCTTTTAATGACTTGTAAAAGTCCAGGCAGTCTTTTGGGATACATTGATTTTAAATCGTCCAATTTTGCCTGTGCAATTTCTTTGCCATCAGGCCAAAGAAAACTGAAATCATCCTCAGAAATATCTAAAACTTTTCCTCTAACTTTTTTTTCAATGTTGAGCTCTTTAACTACTCCATATATTGTCATAAAAATGGAATGTTTAAAATTCTTTTTAATACAAAGAATAATGCTCAAAATGTATGGATGAAATACCCAAAATCGATTAGCATCGATCACAACATTACTATGGCCAATCAATGGGTTATAATCAGTAATTAAATCAGTGTAAGTGGCACTGGCTAAATCCATGGGGTATAGGAGATATACAGGATGTAGTGCTCAAAATGTATTGACGACTATAGGTTCACGATGGGACGCTATTGCAGTTTTTCATCACTGAAACGCTGCGTGACTGGTCTCAGACCAAATGAAATTGGTTTGAGGGGTAAAGAATGTAACACATTTTGTTATAATATGTACTTCGTTGTAGAATAGATAAAATGGAATTAGATTTTGATTTACCAGGCATTATAAGTAGGTTATTCTCATGTTTCTACTAGTCTCAAGTAATTATAAGACAGTAGGTATAAAACAATATACTCGATACAAATAAATAAAAATAGTAAAATGGTTTTATTGAGAGTATTAGCAAAAATAACATTTTAACATATTGCTAAATATCTCCTATACCTCATGGATTTAGCCAGTGCCACTTACACTGATTTAATTACTGATTATAACTGATTGATTAGCCATAGCATTGTAGTGATCGATGCTAATTGATTTAGGGTACATCGTCAATACATTTTGAGCACTACATCCTGTATATCTCCTATACCCCATGGATTTAGCCAATGCCACTTACACTGATTTAATTACTGATTATAACTCATTGATTGGCCATGGCATCGTCGTGATCGATGCTAATTCATTTAGGGTATATCGTCAATACATTTTGAGAACTGCATCCTGTATATCTCCTATACCCCATGGATTTAGCCAGTACAACTTATACTGATTTAATTACTGATTATAACTCATTAATTGGCCATGGTATCGTCGTGATCGATGCTAATTGATTTAGGGTATATCGTCAATACATTTTGAGCACTACATCCTGTATATCTCCTATACCCCATGGATTTAGCCAGTGCCACTTACACTGATTTAATTACTGATTATAACTCATTAATTGGCATAACTATAAAATTGATCGAATAACATTGAATTTCTGGGTATTTTTTGAGCATTGTCCTTTCTTTTGTCTTTAGCCAATTCACTTTTTCTTTTAAAATAAATGTTTTTCTGTTTACTATTTTCGTTGAAAATTTCCATGAAAGTAATTTAACTGAAACGACTCACATAGTTTGAGTCATTTTAGCTGAATGCAAAATCGGCTTGTTTCTTCGTAAATCAATTTATCAGAAATGATCCACACAGTTTGAGTCCTTTTAGTTGAATAAAAAAATGTACTAGTTTCTATGAAGGTATTTTAACTGAAACGATTCAAGTGTTTTGAGACAATTCTGTTATATTAAATATAGACCTGTTTCTTTCAAGTTGGATTTATTAAAAACGACCCAAGCAGTTTGGGTTATTACAGTGGTTTGTAGAAAAATACCCGTCTCTATGTGGGTTGGTTCGCATCATTAAAAAATCATCCTTATCTTTATAGTATCACGGATCTTTTTTGCTGAGTAAAAGAACCAACCTTTAGGACCTTTTTGGCATATATAACTCATTTTTGACCATAGTGTGGGTTGAGTCCTTTCTGCTAAACTACGTCCAATTGTAGCCACGTGATAGTAGTAGTAGATAGTAAGATTTATTCCTTTTTATAAAGTTTTTAGGTGATAACACTGATGAAGAATTCTGATGAATTAATTAGTTTATAGTGGGTATTTTTATTGCTGCTGTTGATTTTCTTCTGTGTGACAAAAACCAACACAGAATTTTCTTCAACTACCTATACGATCTGGGAAGTAATTAAAATACTTCTTTATTGGTCTGAGTTAAAATATTAAAAAGTACTTTCTAAGTAGGTACATTATCTCCTTTAACAAGTTTTATTGTTAGTTTTTGGAAATTCTTTTTTATGATTTTGTTGCCTTTGTAGAAAACTTCGGTTTTGCTTACTGGTACTTAACTGTAAGTAAATGTTATCTAGGATTACCTCTCCAGGTATAAACGTACCGAAAGGGTTGTATAAAAAGCCTCCATTTTACGCTTACTGCACGTTATTATCTGACATGATACTACCTTCACGATGATGGATCAAAGATTTCTTATAACGTTCAACGGTCGTTGCGCAATTTCCCACAGCATCTCAAAAGCAAATACCTTCTATTGAGTCAGGATACAATGGCAGGGCAAGAGTCAGGTAAAGCGCCTCACGCTGCGGGGCTCCATCGCAGAAGTTTTATATTTCCGCTTCTTTGTCATGTTTTTCGGCCAATTAATAATTTCTCTGGATGACCGAAGTCATTGTTAAGCCATCGTGCCGCACCTACGCCCCATTCAAATGGCGAAGATTGATGAACTCTCTGCAATTGTCACATTTTTACGTTTATAGATTGTTTTTGCTTTGCATCTACTGAATGACATAGCTCTCTTGTGCTTGTTGTTCATGAGGGATAGATATAATATGTCATTCGTGTCTTGTAACGTTTGATAATTATAATAGAATGGTAAACTATGATTCCTGGTTTGGGTAAATATGTAAAATTATGCTTTTCTTCATGCGTCTACAAGTTCCGTTTGACGTAATTTGGGATTCAGCACATGGTATCGTGATTGTTTTCAAATTAAGCTATTTATATAACTAATTCAATAAGCATTTGGGTAGTACGTAATAATTGCGTACCGTACCTACCTACCTAAATGGTTGATTAATGTGTCACAAAAACCTCTTTTGGTAATATAAAGTTACCTAATTGTAGTAATATTGTTCTCTTCCCACGTATTGTAAAGCCTTCTATTCTGTTATTTTAGATTGAAGTGGATAATCGGTATTCAATTTCACTATTGTGTCGCAGTCGAGGGCTCATAAACGTTTAACAAGTTTTTAAAGTCTAAATTAGCAATTTTATTGTTATTCTGATTTACTATAATAATTACTATCCTTGCAATATTACGGGATGAAGCAGTAGCTACGTATACTACCTGTGAAGGAAAAATTCCACATCAGCATTCTTCCATAAATAGGTAAATACATGGTAAATACGAATAATTATTTCGCCTTTTGTTTTTTCTTAAGTTTGTCTGCTCGTCTCAGTATTTCCTGTTCGCAAAATTAAATTCAAATATATGCATACTTTTTGTCGACCAGTTACGACCGGGTAGCGTTGGTGGCTGAGCGAGCCGAGACGATGTACACGAGAAAAAAATACAAGTTCTTGAGACATTACATAGTATTTGAGTACGTACTTCCTGGCTTCGTTGTATCTGCTTATATATAATTTAAAATTATCTTTACGCGGAACAAAATTATTAAAACTTTATACGTTGGTACCCATTTTGGAGCATTTTTAATTTGTTAACCTAATCTCTATCCGATATGAACACATGGATAATATCTTTAAAGTAATACACGACAAACAGTCTCCAAATTATATCTAGTAATATCAATCAATCAATCTATCGGTATCGTGTAGGTAGTTAGGTACCACCGCTGGACATAGGCTCTGTACTAACATGTAAGGTCCTAATTCCAAATAATAATAGCTATACGAATTACGATTCCGTATTCACATACCTACTTATCGGTGAACTGTTGTTTTGCCAGAATGTTAATGAGCTGAGCGTTATTCCGGGAAATGTCCATCGATATTTTATTCCGTCCACTACTGATGGTTTTTTCCAAAGAACATAATATTTCGTTAAAGTTATCCAAGTTATTTAATGTTTGAGATGATTATTTACGATCAATTCCTACATACTTTGCTGTGTACTAGTTTGTTACGGTAAGGACGGTATCTAGATTATAACTGATAAACACGTTATGCAAGCTAGATGGACTGTGATGTTAAGAAATATGAGTGCGACACTAAACATTTTTTTTCTTTTTTTTTATTCAAATTTTTATTGAGGCTTCAGTTCACCTTAGTGACTATGCCAGCCTTGTAAGGTCACTCTACACTAAACTTAAACTGTCTTAATACAAAAGATGGTTTAAAGCAAGTCTTGTAAAATCCAGTTTTTAAGATAGCCCCGTCCCTTTTTGTTATATGACGCTAGTAAGTGACGCATATATTTATAACCTGGATTTACTAAACTTGCTTTAAATCATCTTTTGTATTAAGAGAGAAATAGTTTATAACTTTTGTTTCGTATGGTAATAGTGATTAATTTTATCTTTGTACAAAGGTTGCATATAAACTAAGATAAAGTATAACGACATTGCAGGACTTTATTGTAAGTAAAATACTGAATGTCAAGATATCTATAATGATAGCTGCGTCTTTAGTGATTAGTAGGTAAAGTTGTAACTCAATACGATTACGAAGTCACAAAAATAATACTTGTAAGTACAATTTTATTTAATGAATTAGATGCGGCATAGATTTTTTTAATGAATTTTTAATATCCGTAATTATTATTAGTCTAGTCTAGGCTGTCCCTCTCCTGGGCAAAGGCCTCCCTCCATTTCTCATAGTTTTTTTTAATGACGTTTTATTATCGCTTTATTATGATTTAATTCTCGAGTTCATATCTACTATTGTTATTCCCTGACAAATAAATAGAGACAGTGTCAGATTTCTATGAAATACGTTGAATCAGATAAATAATAGCTGTACCTACTTTCAGTTTTTCCTGAAAGAAATTTGACTGTTGATGATACTAGTTGCTACAGATATCTAATACAGCATGATTGTCAGTCCGGGTGCACGTGCTATTTACCCAAATAAAATATAAAATCGACTCGTCCATCAGGCCACAACGCTGTTGACTGCGCGGGCGCCGATGCCGCTTGCTTCCAGTCCGCTTGATAAGTGTCACCTGGGGACGTAGCGGTCCACCTTGCACTCTAGTTGTGATTTTAATTACATTTTATTGGCACTCTACTTGCTAAGTCGGTTCGTCGCGATGTTGCTAGTGCTACCGAGCTGTTATTAGTGAGAATAAGTACCCGTTGTTTATGGAGGCAGATGCTTCAGATGCATGGCGACATTATTGTTCGTTCATCTATAAATGAAATGTTTATTATGCTAATTGCCCACTTTTGCGTTTATTTGCACTGTAACATAAGTGGAAGGTATATAAAATATAAACTTGGAGAAACCATATTATTTATTCGATAACCTTTTAATGTACAATAACAAAAAGTCTGCGACATTGGTAGTGGTCAATGTCATGAACTCGGATGCAGTATCCAAGCAAGACAACTCATTTGACACCTTATTCTTTGGAACCTTTTGGACAAA
The DNA here is from genome assembly GCA_932294325.1 of Allophyes oxyacanthae. NCBI lineage: Eukaryota > Metazoa > Arthropoda > Insecta > Lepidoptera > Noctuidae > Allophyes > Allophyes oxyacanthae. The sequence continues at coordinate 10,330,079 of OW028615.1, forward strand.
TGTGCTATGAAATATATACTAATATTATATAGAGGTACCTATTTGTTTGTTTGGTAAGTATGGGGTACCTACTTAGATAATCCCTGGAAGTACTGAACCGATTCTAAGAATTGTTTCACTAATAGTGAACTACTATTTAAAAAAAAATAGTACACCATCCCTGAGTGATATACCCCTGATATACGCTATATTTTATTTTGATAAAAATAAAACGTGCGGGTGAAACCGCGGGGAACAACTAGTTGTATATAAAAATGTAATAAACATACATGAAGCCATCAAAGTACTGTTTATGCCAACAGAAAATAAATTATGGTATTTACTAAATTATTATTAATTATTAAAATGTGTTTTCATCAATAGTTCGTTAGTAAACAACACTAGTACTAAACTTTAGGCTCTACTCTCTACTCTTTGCTCAAGCTATCTTGCAAAATAATACAAAGAACTATTCGAGTCCTGAGATCGTTATTGAGTCAGTAAATTGATATAATATACTGAGGAACATTAGCAATACTACTACAATTTAATAAATGGTCATCTCTACCTAGTGACAGGTGGTCCATCGTCAACCAGCTTCATTTTAATAACTCGTTTCCCTGAGTTAACTCTTCTAACTTGCGCGGGATCATAAATACCTAAGTATTAAGTATTTTATTTCAAAAATTAATAGTTGTCATTAGAAAATAATCTAATTATGATTACCTGAAAGCAAGCAATTGCATACATGTACCTGCGGACGAAAATTTTAATCAATTTGAACCTATTACCTATTAGGAAAAGGTTTGATAAAATCGCACAAAGTGGTAACAGTATATTGCAAGCTTCGGTTGCGATAGGTACTGTTATGTGTGTAATGTGACAGATTAGTGCATTTTTCCATGTGGTGCGCGTTTACAGCGAGCGGCACGGATCCGGGTCAGGCGCGTCACGTAACGGGCTCGATGATAACGGGGAGGCCCAGCCTAGCCTAGCCTAGGTCGCGCAGCGGGATGAACTACGCGGAAGTAGGATTGCGGACGACGATTAAAGCCTACGTGGCTGTATTGAACAAACGCCTGACAACGTTATAAAATAACAGCCTTAAAGCTACCTTTTTATTTGTTATTACTTTTTATACTGTGTTCTATATTTTGTTATGCTAGCCCATGAAGTAACGCGAAAAGTGCGTGTTTTAGGTAATGCGTCCAACTTTTAGAATTGTGTCACATATTCAGCGCAATTTGTGGCGGTTTTATGCTCGGTTGTGTCAGGTTTATATCGGTAATTTGAGTTTTTTTGCGTTTTTATCATTTATTATAAACAGCATATACATTTCAAATCCAATTTTTATACATCAAGTTTTGCTTTTTTTTTTTTGAGTCCCTTTTTTTGGTTTTTTTGGTCCTTCTCTCCTTGCTGTAAAGTTTCCAGCATTTTACAATACTTATCAATAAGTATGGCACGCACGCAGTTCGTTTTTTAATAGCTATTCTAAAAACAAAAGAGATAAATAATTCAAAAGTGGTTATGCAACAGATTCAGCTCATTTAGTGAATCCGACAGCTTTAGTTTTATTAAACGAACACGATTCACGCTTGGTCGGCAGTCGCAGGCTGTGCGCAAGCCAAAGAAAGTAAGTTCACTGCCACGGCCGCGCACGGTACGACAACCTTGCTTCACACAGGGTTGACTGCTTTTTGTCACCGTCTGTAACTTATAAAATATATTTGACAAACTTTTCCTCGAAAGGTAGGTTTACTTATAAATTGAACTTTATTGTTTCTATACAATAACCAGTTATCTACATAACCCGCAGGACATGATTGCTGACTGTCTGTATGTACCATGATGTGAAAGATAAACTGTACCTATCTGAGTCGGATTGATACCTCCGTTCAATTTATCTGACCTTTGATGGCACACTAACTAAGCCAATACATAGATATATAGTCGAAAGCCAGACAAAAGTAGGATAAATTGAGTGAAAGAAAATGTATCCGAACTGTTATAAAAACCAACCACATGGAAGGCAGCTGGATTTTGCGGGTGCACCAGTCAATCCAACAATATTTAACGGAAAGCTAAAAAAAATGTAATAGAAATTAAGTGGATAATATAGGTAAAATATTCAATTCTTGAGAGGTACCCACCATTGGCATCTACTGAATCTTTGTTGTGAAACCCAATCTCATGGAAGGCAACTATCAGATCTTTGAACGTAGCACCATTTACTAAGTGCACTCGCAGTAAGTCAGGCCAATAAGATAAAGATAAATAATTTGTTGCTAGAAAAAATAAATACCTATTTCAAAGTTAGATTATATAGATTATAGATACTTAGATTAGATTAAATATATTTTTCGTCTTTCACCTAATCTAAAGCGGAAAAGTATGTTTGGCAACCCTGGCTGTTTGACTTCGTTCCTCATCGTAACGTAACATTTGTCTACTGCCAAATTACGACTTTTACATTATTCACACATTCAGATTACTCTTGTGACATTAAGGTCTAGGTACACAATATATACAAGTTACTTCACAAAATAATATGCAGATGCACAATTTCAGGTACACCTAGTTAAACATTTACCTTTTACCAAAGTTCTAGAAGGTAATACTTTGAGTAATTTTAAATTCCTAATGGAACCATTTTCAATTATTATTTTTCAGTTTGTCTATTTATCTATTAATTAAACCTTTCTCATAGCATTCGTCTTATTAAACAGATTTAATTGAAACATGAATATGCTACAAATATACTGTAATTTAATATGAAAATATTTGCTGTTCTGTAAAGTGTTAACTTATAATTATAAGTTGTAACTGAAGTGATGGCAGCCACATACTTACATTGGCATCGCCGCGAGGTTGGCGCCAGCCCAGCGCACGCGCACCGTTGCTTTGCGGAATGTCCCTGGATCCGGTTCATACACTCCGCCATAAGCGAACATAAAATCCCTTAGTCATTTTTACTGCTATTTAGGATTCTGCAGTCACTTTTCTTACCGATTTTAACTCAATTTAACATAAACGAATATTCTTTTGGGTACCATTAGTTTCGTTTGCGTGGAGTCAGGAGTAAACATGATTTATTACCTGATATATGTATTGCCTCAATTTACCCTTACATAGTTTAAAATGAAAATTAATGTAGTAGGTAGTTAAATTATAAATAACAGGCGTATATAATTATATTATTTCGTTGAATTCCCGAAGTTCTAAAGACTGGTTATCTGCTTTGTGTTAATCATTATTTTTGCACTAATCTTTCTTGTTTATAGATTCGGAGTTAATTTTAATAAAAAAATCATCGAATCATTACTCATCTCTTGGAACAAATAGGTATCCACGCCTTTTCTTATAGCAGAGTTAATTTAACCTAATGGATATAATTACAATTCAACTCTCTGAAATGACAAACAATAAGTTAGGCTCTTAAATCGATAAATCCAGCCCATTACGGTCCCACTGCTGGGCACGGGCCTCATCTCGGAATGAGAAGGGTTAGTCCATCACGCTAGCCTAGTGCGGGTTGGGCGACTACACACACCATCGAGGACTTTATGAGGCCCTCTCACATGTGCAGGATTCCTCTAGATGTTTTCATTCTCCGTAAATGCAAGTTATAATTAAATTGCAATTGTTATCTACACTACACATATAAAGAGAAAAGATTTGTATTTTTTTTGTTTGTAATGATTAAATTCAAAAACTACTGAACCGATTTTATAAATTCTTTCATCAGCAGAATGCTACATTATCCCTGAGTGATAAAGGCTAAAAATAGTAGTAACGCTAGTAACTAATAAAAAAACATTCAGTATTCGTTTAACAAATGGAGACGTGAATCATCCGTATGATGTCCACCTTCATTTTGCTTTGTACACATACAAATAAGAAATTGAAATCACGAGGTTCGACGAGATTCTCAGACGTACTGACGCGGTATTCGATAGGAGACGCAGACACGTGTTCCGAATGTAAATGCGACAAATCAATGCATCAACGTCGTAATTTTACGTACATGTTTATCTGCTTTGAAGAACCATATTATACCGTTTGATGTAATCAATCACACTCAGGAAATGTTGCCCGTACCGGTTACACTTATCTTTCTTAATTAATTGAGTTATCAATTGTGTTCAGTTCATTTTTATTCTGTATCAAAATTTTATTAAATTTCTTCCGTAAAATCTAGCAATGTTTACCTAAAATTATTGTTTGGAAACGAAAATTCAGCTCTGTTCAGTCCGAATACACATTTTGTTTTATTTATGGATGTGTGCTAGCTAGACAGCGAATTCCAAAAGACTAGTCTGGACACCTACCTACTTGTTGTGTAAGGTTGAATCATAATACAGATATGCAGTGAGCAAGCCAAAGTCAGACGCCATCATATGTGAATCAGCGCGACCGGAAACATCGCCATGTTGGCTCGCCCGCCGCCGCCATGTTTATCGGCGCTCCGGAAGTTGCGCGCGCGCCGACCGTCTTTAGATACCATTTTCACAAGTAGTGAGGAATACGAGTCGGAAATATTCAGCATCTATTTTGGGTGCCGACGTTTTTCCGCTTCACGGAGACATTCGCCGGAGTTAATCATATACTTGACGACGGAGCCGTTGTATTTATAGAGAAAATTGCTTGCTGAGACGCATTTAGATTACAGTATCGTACTTTTGTCTGGGTAGATGTTTGTGTGCCACAAAATTTGTTTAGATCCCATCATCTCGTAATTGATTGTTTAATGCATTTTTTCTTGAGTATGAAGTAATAAATATGAATAAGGATGAGTTGAAGTTGTTTCCTGGCAGTAGAAAAAATATTATGACAGATATTCTTACGACATGTGAAGCTTGTTGTAAATCACTTTATTTGCATAAGTGGAAATAAATTGTGCGAATGATTTAGACATGAGATTAGTTTAAATATTCATAGTAGGTACGACCGGTATTCGTGTGAAACAAGTATTATTGTAGGCTTGCTGGTCAGAACCAATCCATTAATACAATTAGGTACCTATCTTTATAAAATAGGTGATTTGATAATTAGGCATTTAGTGTTATTAGTTATCAGTGTGATGTTTGAAGAAAGGGTGCGCTAGCGCACGTATGCTCTAAAGGAATGTGGTCGAACGGGCGGGACGGAGCGGACAGAGGACCGGGAGGTTGTTGAGGGACAAAGCCTCGAGAACTGGTTTTGCTTCCTGTACGTGTCGGATGTCCTGCGGCTTCCTGCCCCTTTCCCCGCCCACCACAGAGCCAGAGAAAAAGGTGTAAGTAGGGTTGTATCAAAACAAAACACGGTAAAATAATTTTCTAGCAAACTGACTTTTCGGTTTTTGTGACTATCTCGATCCGACTAGCCATCATGGGTGAATAAGTAACAAACATTCATCCATCGTTTCGCAGTCACACATTTCTACGCAAAACAGCCTCTAGTGAATCGTACCCATTGTAAACAAACGTCACTGAAGTTGATAAAGCCAATTTGCTATGATTCACACATTGCACGTAGGTGATACGCCTCGTAACAAATACTTACCAGCCTTATACGGGCTCCAGGCCTTTTGAATCGAACTTACTAACATAATTATACACGCGTGTTGGTGCGGTGATTCGGGAAAATTTCTAGTAGACAAGTGTTTAGTAAATCAATTTGTAAGTACCTATGTAGAGTTACGGCTGATCACAATCATGAAATCTGAAAAGGTTTTTCTCTTTTTTCTTTATTGTACCGTTGCGTTGTACACAGTACACACATAATTTACCATACACTATGAAATAGAATAGGTCTTAAGGCTAGTTATTTTACATTTTAAGTGTTGTGTGAAAGTTAAAAAGAAATGTTTTCTTGGTTTTCTTTAGTACCATTTCAAAGCTTTAAAATTAAATAATTTAAACTTTCTCCAAAATACAAGTTTCATTTTAAAATAATTTATTTGACTGTTGTGGTGTCAGAAAGCCCTGCGCGTGAGTGGACTGCAGGACACGCACGATTGAGGACATGCTCTTGGTTTGTTTTTGTTGCGCTGCGGTCACTGTAACACTACACGAGGAGGGCCTTTGGGAATAGCTACACACACTGCTATACTGTGCTGGTATTTTATCATGTCTGTCATAAATTCGTTTTATATTTTGTACTAATATCTCCTTTAACTTTACAGTAATAGTGTAAAAAGGACGATAATTAAATAGCTAGAAGAATCAATTTTTTGCACCTAAGAGCGCTAGAACCCAACCCTTCTCATTCTGAGAAGAGGCCTGTGTGGACAGTATTGGGCTGGATTTATTTTTATTTATGAGCGCTATCAGCAATAATATATGCATCTTTGAGAATGAGTACTTGGAGAGTTGTAGAGAGATCTATTATTATATTATGAAACGTTTCAAAATAATTGTAGGTACCTATGTGAAGTCTTTTCTTTAAAACCACAAGAAGTCTTGTTTACTTTAGTACAAAGATACTTACAAGCATAATTATTTATTACTATTACCTACTAATCTTTCATAGCACGGACGGCGCAGTGGTTGAGCGATCGACTGCTGCGATAAGTGCCACAGGTCCGATTCCCGAACGAAAAAATATGTGTATAGTCAACAACAGATAGCTGATAGTGCATCTGAAGATTTGTGTTATTAATGCACCCACGATACAGGAATAATTAAAAAACATCCTATAGTACAGTAGTAGTATAGTAGTACAGTAGTAGTATAGTACAGTATAATAGTAATAAATACAGGTATTTCAAGATTGTCAAATGTAAGTAGGTACATAAGACACTGTAAAGCCTTCCATGGGCCTCCTAGAATACGGTTGAGACGGCTCTACAATTCTGTGAAAATTGTTAGTTTTGTGGCCTGTATTCAGTCAATATACAGTGTGGATAATTTATTCTTCTAGTTGACGTTTCCGACTTCCACAAAAACAAGGCTGTAATTATGATAATGTGATTTATTTTGGTTAATAAGAGCCTAATGGAATATATTTAATTTAAATTTAATAATATTATAATGATAAGAATTTTTAGTACCTACGCCACTGATTGCTAGACAAAAGACAACTTTGAATTCAGGGTTGCAAATTTAGAAAATTAAAAACATCTTTATTCTAAAAATTGCTTATCGAATATAATTTAATTATGGAGGTCCAAATGACAATATCAAGCAGTAGAGTAGCCAACTAAGTATTTGGTTTCCAATAATTAAAATGCTCTTAATATTACGACAACAGTTAAGCCAACGTAATTTAAAAAATATTTTTGTAAAGTGATACAAGAATGAATTGTTTTATATAACGAACCATAATCTCAATTTCCGTTGATAAATGTTTATTATTGACTTTGTAATTATACCTTGTTTATCATGTTTAATAATAATTGTAGTGCGGTGATAGTAAAATATTTAATTTAATTGATCAACTTGATCGCCTTCAATTTCAATCATAAACCTACCAAATAGAGTTCCATTTTTTTGTTGGAAATGGCCGTTAAAATCATTTACTTAGGTAGGTACTTATTTAAAACTGTATCATAATTCATAAGTACTATGCATCACATAAATAATATACAATGGTGTAGGTATTCATTTACCAATACGATAAACTAGTTTTTAGAAGAGCCATTATCTCTGTAAATACAAGTCGTTAGTCGCATAATGTATCCGTTTCCTCAGCAGTCGCCTTCCCCGCACCTCCCTCCCCGCTGATCTACGTAATCTTCGTTAAAACAATGCGCGGGCGCTTCCGTATCGTCAATCGTTTTCCACGCGCAAGGCTAATGCCAAGGTCTCGACTTTCTACCGTATACTGGCGGACACAAAATCTTACAAATACAGAACAAGTGCCTACAATGTTCCGAATTATACACCACGATTACTTAATTTGCGTCATAATGTAAATGTAATGCCTACCTACGTAGATCATAGTGCTAACTAATAAGCATTATAATTAAACAAAGAAGTACCTATCAATGCACGGTAGCATGATTTAGTGGTTTATGTAGACTTTGTAATAAGTCAAAGTTTGTAGTTAAATACATTTTAGTTTTGTCTTTTCCGGTTTAGTTTTACATTCAGTCAAAAAAGTATCGGGAATGGATGATTTGTCTAAGGTTCCAAATTCAAATTTTTGTTTTTATTGTTGTTGTTAGATTGGCACAACTGTTTTCCATTTTGGCGCGGAGTTTGAGTTGCATCTGTTGTTTATATTAAATATAGTTCTGTTTTTAGTTATATCATATCTAGTGTGTATAGCGAATTTCATTATGGACAAAAACACCGAACAAAGAGTTTGTCTTAAATTTTGCATCGCCAATGGAATTTCGTGTTCAGAGTCACTGAAAATGTTACAGAAGGCTTACGGTGAATCGAAACACGTGCTTATGAGTGGTACAAAGCATTCAAAAGCGGTCGAGATGTGATGGAAGATTGGCCTCGCTCTGGTAGGCCATCAACGTCTGCAACTGAAGCTAACATCGCAAAAGTGAAGGAAATTGTGACTGAAAATCCTCATTCAACTTTGAGAGAGATAGCAGCCGAACTTTCTGTATCTTCACGATCCGTACCATTTTAACTAATCATTTGGGTATGAAACATGTTACCGCTCGGCTAGTCACAAAAGACCTGAATTTTCTTCAAAAACTCAATCGCATGAGAGTCGCTGAGGACATGCTAGAACGAGTCAATTCCGACCCAACATTCATGAAACGCATTGTTACTGGTGACGAGACGTGGGTTTACGAGTTTGACATGCAAACTATAGTTTACAACTATAGTTTTCAATCGGTAGAAGACATAAAGGAGAATTCGCGGCGAGAACTGAACTCAATTCCGGAAACAGCGTTTAAAAAATGTTTTGATGATTGGATTATTCGTTGGCGTAAGTGTATCGTTTCTGAAGGAGCATACTTTGAAGGTGATAAAATAAATTTGGATGAATAACAAACATTTTGTGTATTATTGATCTTTTCCCGTTACTTTCTTGACAGAGTAGTATATTAAGATTTAATAGAGTTTTATGGTAGCTAGTTGCCTAAAATATGAGATTCTGATTGTAGCATACAATAAATTATTTCCTCATGCGCTCCAAAACACTAAAGACTAATCTATAGAAGACACTAAAAACTTTATTCGACTATCATTCTAGACTCTAGAAAAGGTATAAACTTTACCATCCTCAAGATTACCTATGTCTTCGTTTGGTAGGTTGTGTTTGACCATTAATGTGCGATCGCAATTATTATGTCAGTACAATAGCCGCTATAAGAGTTAGAACATCCGCGATTGCGTCACGCGAGACGAGAAAAACTGCGAGCCAGAGGAAAATGAATGGAATCCAAGCCGGATATCGTTGTTCACACGATTAATTATTCGATGCAACTTGCGTTTCATGGCGTGCAACTTGGCACCCGTTCAACCGCTCCTCGAATTCACTCGAGTTTCAGGATATAAACAGGCTCTAATTAATTCTTTATGCACTACCGTGTCCCGGATGTTACCTGATAAAGCGTAATACGTCCTGTTTTGTCCTTATTTGTTACGTGTTGAAACGACTATGCTAAATTATCTGATGCAACTTGGTAAGCAAAAGACGGTAAATAGAAAGATATTCAAAATACTGAATGTATTTATCACATCGACAATATTATAAGATGGCCTATAAGTATTAGCCCACCCTTTTCCGCTTCATTGTGTTTTTTAAAAGATACTTAATAGATGATAAAAATCACGACAAAAAAAGTCGGGTTTTTTTATTTTAATAATAATTTAAACGTTTTTATTATGGTATTCAGTTTTAGATGTAAAAGAAAATGACATCAAAAAATAAATTTAATATTAAGAATAGAAAACTTAGGTAACCATTTGGGTTTTGTGTATCTAACAGTAACAGTGACAACAGACAACACAATAAAATTGACTGCTATAATAACTCATCGCCATCACGAATGGTATGGATGATTGAACAAAATGTAGAAAACTTGCGATTTTGAATTTCGGGGGTCGCCCGGAATCTCTATCAAGGTTAGGTTTAGGGCTGCCATCACCTATCAAATCACAAGATTTAAAATAAAAAAAAATCATTGGATTTTTATTCCAACCCTGAATTATATACAATAAAATAGATATCTACTTATTTTTATACAGATGGTCCACAAAAATGGTACCTAGCGATATTTATTTATTTATTATTTATTAATACTTGGACAATAATATACATTTTAAGACAGCTCCTTAAGGTGTAAACATAAACCACATTATATCTAGCATCATATCCAACGTACAATCTAACTCAATCAATTTATAAGGGTGATGCCACACGGTGCGCTGCGCTGCGCTGCGCTGACGTAACGCAGCGCAGCGCAAAATTGAGGGTGCCACACGAGTGACGCGAGCGAGGTGCGAGCGGGGTCCGTTCGAGCAACTCAGCGCAGAAATCTGCGCTGCGTCGCGTCGACGCACGTTATGTCATTACGATTTGTCACTGTCAAATGGCACTCAGTCGATAAATATGGCTCGTGAATGGCGAATATTTTTCTTTTACTCTCGTTTTTATCTACCTATCACACAAATGGCTGCTATTGAACTACGGCCGCAAGGATTATAATATTTCTCTTGGAAATAGACGATAAGATAGAAACATTTTCAATGCATTCCGTCTTACAGTCAACGTGATTGTGCCTGCCCAGTGTTTTATCTATATTAATGAGAATCACGAAACAATGCCCATGGAATAATCATCCACGACCAGAACTACTTGGAGCAGTGCCTGGCAGCGTACCAGTGGCGTGTAGTTATGTATTCGGCGCGATGGAGTCGATGTATAAAAGTGTCGCAGAAGAAAGTCATGGGATGGTATTTCAGTAACTTTTGTAATCTGTTACGGTTTAGAAAACCTAGCCTGCTACTGGTGTCTCTTATCTTCAGCTAGAAAACGTTCACTGTTGGACAAAAGCGACTCCAACGAATACGGGCTTGGGTTCTTTATATTGCCACAACCACCACGAATGGCAAACCGATTTATGAAACACGTTCATGATTCATTTATTTACGTATATATGTACCAATATCTATAGGTATTGTAGAATAATTGACCAGAAAATGGGTTTGTGGTGATAAATGTGTGTAAAATATCATGTGATTGCATTGTATTGAAATAAATAATCAACACCAATTTGATTTCTTTATTAACCTAACCAAGAATACTCCAAGCAATGAGTTCACACAACTTTTCTGTTTTCAATTATAGATCTATCTTTAACTATTCGCCAAGCTTAAGTTTACAAACACGTTAGGTAGGTATAAAAAATTCACTTGTCCTATATTTTGATTTCAGGCCATAAGCAAAATGTAGTGGTGATTTTTTGTGAAATACATAGTAGATTCCTATATATTTATATTTTCTTCAAAATGAATACATAATAATGCAGATAACTTTTATTGATTTCAAATTATGTTACATAAACAACCAGATACCTACTGGACTTAAACATTGTTATTGAAGAGAATAATAATAATTAGATCTAATTAGATATTGTAAAAAGTTTTCGGGACAAAAATTCATTCTTCTCTAAGATCCAATGCTTCATTGTGCGATTCATGTGTGATAATAATCTATTAGTTCAGCTGCAAACGGTTGCTATTACCCGCATTCAATAGATTTTCCATTGAGTCTACTTTACGGCACTTGATAGGACTTCTTAGTAATTGTTCTGAGGGACTTCTTTAAACCACTGAACAATATTAATTATAATCTTTCCTCTTTTAGCAATCAATAATTTATTATAACGTAGTGGATCTAGTCTTATCTTAGTGGATAATTTCACAGATTAATATATTTGTACTAGGATAATTTCATAAAGTCAGAGCCTGTCAGAGCAAATGCCTTGACGGTTACCATGGTTACCGTGACTGTAGTCATAGACTAAAGATTTCACTAGTGCTAGGTCTGTGACTGTAGTAATCTCTCAGACTAAAGAATTATAAATAGTATACTAAATTGATTGTTGCTGGATTTGTGATCAATCACTATCCTCCTTCCACTAATCCATATTTCCCAGTGATATTTCCATATGCATTCTTCAAAATATACAGGTGAATTTTTCTTGGATATCTATATGGCAGAGCTACTTTTTGATATGAAAATCAAAATGTTTTTTTTTATCAATTACATAAAAAACAATATACAAGGTCCTACTTTTCTAGTCCCGATCACTTGAAGGTGATAATGTAGTAATAAATATGAACAACTTTTACTATGGTACCAACCGCGAAGACGCGAAATAAAAATCTGCTGTTTCACACAAATAATTCAATATTACTCGACTAAAACCTTCGACTAAAACGTATGGAACAGCAGATTTTTGTAATCTATGTTGTGACCACCATAGACGTAATCGTAATATACATACTATTACCATAAACTTAGTATTAGTCTCAGAGGAAGGAGGTCCTTGCTCTAAGGTATTAATTAGTAATACTTATACATTTAGGATTTCGGAAATACTAAGTTAATCGGCGTATTCTGATCTAGTTTTATAAAAGATAGGTATTATTCAGCTGCAGTCTATCCAGCAGTAGCAGGACAGCAGGCAGATTAATCAAATCATTGCTAAAGGACACTGTTACCAAGCCAGTAAGAATATTAAAAATTACCTATACGTTGGCATGACATATTGACATATCATTATGATAGCTGACTATCGATGTTGTCATAAAAAAATACTGATAACGGTCAAAAATAATAAAAATTATAATCATTTTTCAACTACTTATCCTAACTAGATGTATTTTTTTAATGGAAGAGTGCATTTACTTCTTTCTCTTCCAGCTGCTCGGAAAAATGTAATTGTTGACCGACAAGGCATGAGTAGGAATATACGTTACTTACTTATCTCCTCAGGTAAATAATGTATCAAAGTGTAATTTTATACTTACGATATTTCCCGGCAGTCGATGGGCAGTTAATGTAGCATAATAGTGAGCAAGTAGTGTAGCATATTTTATAATTGTGTACCCCATTTAATGTTGCATGCCTAAACTGGTAGAACATAGTGAACTGCGCATTCACCCTTCTTGCAATGTACTAAATTGTACCTGTGTTCAGCAATAAAGATTTGATTTGATTTGATAAATAAATCTGTTCCTAACTAGTCAGTACCTATTTCATATTGCTAGAAATACCAAAAAATCGATAGGGTTGGCAACACCGCTCTGCTGTGACACCCAAAGCTAAGCGGAGCTTAGCTAAACCAAGCGGTAAGCTAAACTAAGCGGAGCTTAGCTAGTTTGCTGCATGCGTTGGTCTGCGCTACGTCGACGCAGGGCACCGTGTGTCATGTCAATGACTTTTGTATGAAAATTTTCTGCGCTGCGTCGCGTCGACGCACCGTGTGGCATCTCCCTAATTCCAAAAGATACACGAAAACGGTCGTCTTTCGGGCCATAAAAATACGTAATCATGTTGACAATAGGTAATACGATCCTCACAGTGAGTTAGATCTAAATTGAAGACACATGATACCAATTGGTCACGCGCGGTGCGCTTAGAAACCCGGGGGGCGTCGACTGCAGCACACGCAAGCCGCTGTCACTCTCCACCGTCCCGAGAGGAAAACAATGTGATTTCTTCTTTAAAAAAACATCATGCGAACCAGTCTCGAGATGCTTAACGCGATTTTAATAACTTTTGCTATCGATGAATGTTTGAAATTTTGTTAGCTTACTCACTACTTTAGGTTTTTCTGGATACTTGCATTACTGTTTTTAGGTTCTGTGGTTGAACTGCGAGTTGTCGTTTGTTCTAGTTTCTAGTTTTGTTATGTCCGACCGTTATTTTACCTAGTAGCATAACTATTTGTGGTTTTAATCCCATTAGGTGGCAGATCATCACGTACTACTATGGAACTAACCCTGAATTCGCGAAAATAATCAGATATTCCAAACATTTAAGTAGAGTAATATTGAATTAACTATATGTATACACAGCTGACTTTTATTTTGCGATTTCAGGCTTGTTTCCGGAGTAAAAGTTGTTTATAGTAATCAGTAGGTTCTATATACTTCTTTATTGGTCTGAGGTTCTATTACCTCCCGCTATTAAATTAGGACCTTATATTGGCAATTGGCATACATTTGACTCCTGGCGATCACCACGTGCGTACCCTTTCACCAAGCTAAGATTTAGGAACTTTGGAACCCTCTAGTCCTCCTAATTTCAACATTGTTGGAAACTAGTACCTACCGTAGAATAACAAACCAGATAAATGAAATGTGTAATATATGATAAGTGTTGCACTTCCACAAACAGTGCGATATATCGATCATCCACCTCGGCGTGAGCTCTGATAAGCTATCGACGTCCGCGGCCAGCTGTCCCGGAAATTGAGCGAATATCACCGTTGACGTCATCGCAGTAGGTACCGTACACAACAAGCGTCAATTAACATAGCAAAATAATATCTTCTCACATTAGCATAAATAGTCAGTACAGTACCTACAACGCAAGTAAATTTTTCCGCAAGGAATATAAGTTACGACTCAGAAAACAGTTCGATTAAGTGCACTTATTCTTTTGAATTCGATTTATCTAATAAGTCCTAATTCAAACGTTCTAACCATCAGCAAGATAATTAAAAGCGTGTCATGGAACTGTAACTACCGTATACGCGCTGAAATTTTGATGGTCTTATAAACTGAAGGAGATTACTCATCATTATGAACAACTTTTACCTAAAATCGCAATTTCTCGATCTAAATAACTTTTAAACTGGGCTATACTGCATTACATATGCGGAGGACTCATGTAGCATTTTTTTCCGTTTCCTGCACCTAAAGTTATTTAAGAATAGTATAATATACTATGCGCATATTAATCATTTACAATAATCATCAACATATCGCAATATAAGCGAGTCTTATATAATCTAAATCATGACACGTGTAGGAAGATAAAACACGGAAACGACCGACAATTTGAATTGTTGGACGTAGGTAACTTTACAAAGTAAAGCGGACGTAAATCTTTACATTTACACATTACCTATTTATTCACTTACAATCAAACATTCTTATTTAAAATGTTAAATGCCATTACTAAACGCTTACGTGCGTCATAAACGAATTAACCTACACGTTTCCTGAGAATAATAATTAATTTTCCAACAATAACATTTTATAATAAGGAAACAACGTAACACACCTATTTGCTTAAAAATGTGACAAAATTAAAGAAATCGTCATTTAATGAACTCTACATTGTTCAGCTAACTATCTCCTGATATAAGGATTCCATTATCGTGTTCTCTAAAGTTACAGTCTTAGATATTGTGTCACACAGTTTGTTTATAAGCTGACGTGAGATAACAAGACAGAGTACATAAGTGTGCGTGGAGACATCTTGGAAGCGGAAGGGTGATTGACGGCGACCAATTGAAACAATTGTTGCATTTGCGAAAAGAAATCAAATAACTAGTCACTGTGTGCGTGCGCCTAGCAGTAAACCACTCGTGATCGTTAGACGAGCGCTAAATTGCTCGAGTATTACATACGATGACCTTAATTCACTAATTAAAGTCGTGTTATAAAAACTAATTTACCGCCTAAATTACCAGCAGAGCTACTTGAATCTGTAGGCTCTCTTTAGCGGAAATGTACGACTAATGATCAAGCTGCGTGAATTACAAACGCTGATGAGTTACGTACTTGTTTGCAAGGAATGCCTTATAGAATAAACCAATAAAGGAACAGGTATTTGTTTACGTAATATAAAGTTGCACAACGTACACTAGTTAGTTGGGCGGCGAGACGTTGTAACCGGAGCAAAAGTAAATAAGGATTAGTTGGAGGACCGCTTGGTCCCTTAGATACGACGTTATTGCAAGAGCAACGCTTATTTATGAAGAGGACAGATGGCAGATGTTTGGAGGATGATGACGGCAAGCTATTTGGAATAGAAAGCGGAAGGGTGGCAGTGTCGTCAATTGGCACAATTGGCAGTAATTGTGGGCGGCATGTCCGGGCGCGCCGCGACCCCGGCTGGCCGCCGCGGCCGTCACGTCACAGAGTGGAAAAAGATCATGTGTAATCTTTATGACAAGTCACCTTTAGAAAATCTATAATATACCTACACAGAGGAATTTCATAAACAGGTAAGTATGTTGTCTGTGTCTGGACTTAGCTTATTAAATTATACAATTCAAAATTTTAGACAGCAATGACTATACGTCTGAACTGTTCCATACATCATGATATTTTATGCAGTTTATTCAACTTAATAACGGTTCTCATCTTCGGGAATGATCTTTTGCCTGGAGCTTAAAATTACCAATGACCTCAGTTTTGCGGTCATCTTTACATATCGCGCTAGTTAAACGTTTCCGGTCACCCGATCGGATGGGACATTTGGTACTTGCAACTTTTATCATGCTGGTAATTTTATTTCTGCTTATAGTATACCTAGGTATTGGTGGTTTATTAGTAACAAATCCTAATTTTATCCATATACCGTTTATGGGATTATGACTCTCGTCTGCTTATCGGATGTGAATACCTAAGTCATAATAACTATAACCGTTACGATCTCGATTTAAGCCCTCAACTCAATGCATGGCAGATCGGCCTTGGAACATAATAGATTTCCAGGAACTGCCGGTCAAAGGCTAATATTAAAATTGATCCACTATCCTTATTACTCTGTGGCAGGGTACAATATTTTGTGCCAACTACTGCGAATATAACATACTTGTACTTGTAGCTATGTAATGATTAGTAAACATTGGTTCATGATTTTATCGGTACACCACAAGCATGTCTCAGTATTCGGGGAAGCTATGTTAGAATAGAATAGAATAGAAAATATTTATTCGATAAATGACACATCGTCAGTACAGAAATAAAATAAAATTGAAACACAGATATTATTATGTTGGTGCTTTTATGTTATAGATGTCAAAAACTGGGCAAGTTCATAATCAAGTGAATGCGCTTCCGCTTCCGCTAGCTCGGCGCTTATTCTTTTTAACCTCCGAAAAAAAAGAGGGGTGTTAAAAGTATGTAGTGTGTATCTGTGTATCGGTGTATCTGTCTGTGGCATCGTAGCTCCAAAACGGACGGACCGATTTCAATTCTGTTTTTTTAATTAAAAGCTTATTTAATCGAGTATCATCTTAGCTATCTTTCATGAAAATCTGTTCAGCCGTAAAAGTTACAGCTCTTTTTCTAGTTGTAGTCGGGGGTTTTTGACAGTTAGGTTACAGCATGTTTTGTTTAATAGAAAATTACAATACTACATAATGTTGAGTATATAATGCTACATAGATGGCGCAATTTATACGTGACAGTTAAAAGTGATGATTATGATGAATTGTAACACCTCTAAGAAAATAACGTCACATGTTTACACATACAGATATCGCGTTACAACATTTGATAATAATTGTCTTCCATTTGGATGTCTCATAATTACGTTACGAGCCGGTGGTTAATAATGTATGTAGCAGTCACGAGTGGAGCGCACGCGCAGCGCAGGGCAACGCGGAAGTCGCACACACTTCCGCGTGCCGCCATCTTGGCTAACACCTCATGAGATTCGCCTGTTTCTTAACGGATTAGGTGCAGATTTAACGCTGATTTACTAACAATAGTAGTGTTTTGAAATATCATTGTCACAGTTTTGAATTGTGCCTACATTTTGTAATCCATGCAAGGGAGTACCTACCTATCTACCTATAACAAGATAAACTATCAACATAATTTTCTTTGAATAGGTGAATTAGAAAAACTGTTATAAAGACATATTATAGGGTAAGTACTGACGGTACAGTCCGATCAGAATCCAACATAAAATACTATTAACTAGATATTAAATAGATTGCCCATTTGAAATTATCCAGGCCCATCAATATTTAGTTCACGTGTTCTTGCAATCAAACAGCTAAGTTAATTTACATGCAGTATACTCCTGCATAATAATGTGAAATCAGCGTAAGTACCCTCACCCTCTCTTTCTAATTACGGAATAACTTGGTGGAACAAAAAGAGATGACCCACTTTCGGGACCGGTCGTGCGAGATCGGGTGCGCACCGTTGCACACATTACGTGTTAGAAGATGGGGTTATGCACTGAGCGAATTGCACTGGTGTAACGGAACACAACCGATGTGAATTTTCTCGCCCTAATACCGTTTTTGCGTACTTTTTCCGATTTTGTAACGTTAGCGACGGCACTTGTGCAACGGTTGACACGACTGCAATTCGAATCTCAGCATAAATTTATAAAAGGAGGCCAGATTCGTTGTTAAAAAGATAGACACGTGTATTTTGCTGATTACCAATCTGCCTATAGATGTGTTAGATATACATAGTCCAGGACATGATGTCTATGATAGAGGATAATTTAAAATATTTTTTTTTAAAAGTGTATCATGTTTGTATAAAGAGTGGACCAAACAAAAGTGCCTCTTTTTGGAAGAGTTTATCATGAAAATCGAACTAAGGTCTTTAAATGTTTACTTTTGCGATTGATAAATTTCTTTTTGAATCTTCATCAGATATCGTATTCAGTGGTAATGGGTAACCAGTATTTTTTCTTTTCTCACATTCGTAATGAAAAGCAGCGTGGGGTAATAATATACAAAGAAGTAGAAAGAAGCTAATATGATACTATATTGAATTTATTGTAATAAGAGTCCGAGACCATTTATGTTCATTACCTTTTAGAAACCTAATCTATTGCCGGATGTAAGTGATTTGCAATAGCGCCACGGTATTATTTAGACTGACATTGATAAAGAGTAAAACGCTCTAAATAAGTGTTAGACAATTTATAGATCTTCTCCATAGGATCTACTATTTGGAACCGTGCACCTAGAGTCTTGACATACCTATTATAAGTGCCTGTATTTGGTTTACATGAAATAAAGATCTATTCTATTCTATATTCTTATTGACAACACCGTAGATTCCGATGCTATTTATGTTCTTGTATAGGTAAGTAATTATAATGATCGCCAGGACGCTTAAAAAAAGTATTTATATTGAAATATCTCTTTTGTTTTATTGTTTAATTAGGTCATATTATCTACTGAAGCGTGTGGCAGGACTATCGACATGCTGATACCCCTCCATTTAGGACTGTGTCACATATTGTCGTTGATAGTCCCATACCGAGTAGCTAACATTGTTAAATACCGCGTATGAGTGGCGTGCACTCCATAGACACAAAAAGACATTGCCTACCCTAATAAATTAAGTAATATAAACTTTAATATGTCGGTAATATCAGTCAATTTCGCCGACCCTAATGTGGAAAATCTATCCCCTAAGTACTTCCCTTTAGATTAAAGTCATATAGCGTGATGTTTTTTTTTAAACATAAATGTTAAATAAACCCGTTTAAATATCGACCATACCTAGTAGATACACAAAAAAATATGATACATTGTTCAGTTCCTCTTCCTATGACTGATAGCGTGATGATAAACATTTACTTTATAAGATCGACCACTATATATTTACTTTAATAATAAATTCATACCTATAAGACTCATACCTATATGTATAAGTATATATACATACTTATGCGTATACATATACATATACATAAATACGCATAATAGAATAATTATAATAATTATTAGTATAGTCACTGATGTTCCTTACCGACAGTGCATCCTACCGTCAAGTCAATGAATAAACCCTAAGACATAATATAGATATGACTAAAATGTTTTAAAAGGGTCCTGCGAAACAAATTTGCTGTTTTTTGGAATGCAAACGTGTTTAGCCCTGAACATTGAAATATTAACAGTAAACACTAAGCAGCCAGCACACATCATTATAATCGGTATTCTAATGTGTGCTGGCTAAGGCTTTGAAAATCCTAATTACCTATATGATTAAAAAAAACCCCTGCCTAAACGTTTCCAATTATTTTTATCGATAAAAACCAATACTTCTGTTCTTATCTAAATTTACTGGAAATACAACAAACTGTAGATAGCTACACTATTAACGCCATCTAGTTTAAAAATCGTAATAAAAAATTATGAAATCAAAGATACGTAGAAATATCTCGTAGTGCGCACAAAAGAGTAAAAAAAATAGTAATAATTTTATAACTATAAAGTTATTATGTCGTATACTTTCATTACGCTTTATTTTTTGGAACATAGCAGTGAGTGAAATACGTACCTTAAAGTAAAATGTCAAAGGAAGAACGTTTCACAACAAATATACAGAGCATTTGGTAAAGATGGTTTTCTATTAAGGTAAAGATTGGATCTAGTGACAACTTAAAATTAACAGAGGAACTGTAAAACGAAGATTAAGAAGAATATAAAAAATAAAGAAGAAACGAGAAAGAAGAGAAGATTTATTTTGATTAGCAACCTAGACTCCTAGAGGAATAGCATGACGATTTATATTACATATTGTGACCGAACCTATGAACAATACAAATTTAAAACACTAAGATTTGTCAAGTAATAATGAAGTGGTAGCTCGTAATAGTAAACAGACATAATGCACTTTAGCTCACCCCTCTTATGCAATAGCGTGATAATTTTTTATAGCTTATATTATGTTAACCAGCCCATGTTACTGGAAAACTTCAACGAAATCTGTCCAGTATAGTGTCCGAAATCTGGACAGATTTCGTTGTTGTTTCGTCGTCACAAACAAACCGACAAACAGACCAAAATTCTAAAAATGTATATTTAGGCTTCTGTATCGTTTCTAGTTACATACATATATAAGTGAGTATCACATATGTAGCACTTAATTTTTTACGATTTTATTATGAGTATAGATCTAGATTTCTAGTTCAAGATGTTTACAACTTTATTATAATTTTGGTATTGCTTCTACATTTTATTTTCAATATTCAAAATCTTCACTTCTAGTCTGTAAGTTAACATACAAAATAGGGGGATATTTGTAGTGCGTCGATGTTCCTTGTTCGCAAACAATTGTTGCGACAACGTGCGTTGCCGTGCAGCAAGGCACAAGCGTAGCAACTACTACTTAGTACGGCGCCGGCGAGGCAGTGCTACGCTGCTACGCACGTAGGTGTGCGTCTACGCACGTAGCCGAGCATCTACGTACACCGTAGCCGCAAGCCTACGCGTGACTTTGCATCATGAATCACACGTGCGCGGAGCGGTTAATGCTGCGACATGTGCGTGTATTTATTGCCTTGTGGAAAAGCGCGTAACCGCACACATTAGCGATGCGCGTCCAAAATAGCTACGTAAATTTTAAACGCACGGCGGAATATGACAGATCTGAATTATGTGATAGCAAGGTGAGGTTACGTTATGGTAACTAAACGTTAGTTGTTAATTGCGAGGGTACAACCATACCTTTTACTTGCACAAACAACAATCATAAAAATGTAGCAAAAATATGGCATGGGCTTTTCCATAGACCTTAACGGACAGTTTGATGATTGATAATACCGATCGTTGAAATCTATCAAATCTGAAGGCACCTTAACAGACCCCGATTACATTAAAAGAAAACATTGAGTAATTTTATGCTGCAATGTGTAACCAGCAATGTCGTAACAGTTATAATGTAGGGAGGTAGTATCTACGTTAAGCAAGCCTTATAGGCTTAGGTAACTTGCCATAGTTCCGAGAGAGATTATACATCCTGCTTTGCGGACGAAGGCAATAAGATTTGTTTCTTAATAGCTGTAGGCGGTCCCTCATGTTTTACGTTCTACTAGATATTTATCGGAATATAACGCTTTCTGACGCATTTATAAAATATTTAAATCAAGCCCACTGGAAGTTGTTACTATTTTATGCTTGATAAAATAAATAACTTATAATAATTGTCGATTCTAAGTATGTGTACGGTAATGGTGAACATTAATTATATCTACCTATAGCTGCAATTCGATTTCATAATTTTCATAAAAAGTAAATCTATTACCAAATATTAATAAAATAATTGATTTGTTTAGCAAACCAGAAGTGTGTGTTCGTCGTAACAGAGCAATCGTCAGTTATCTATTAGAGAAAGGATGGTAACCGGCAATGTTTACAGCGGCGTTGCATAGCATGGTGTGTGGTAACACGCAGGTCGCGACCACAGACTCCCGTACGTGTTTCTCAAGCAAGGATAGTGTCCGGGCACGGGTGCGCCCGCACCGATGTGGTGGCGGCACGGGCGCAGGCAATACGCTGCAGCTACGTAATCCCGCAGCAACGGCACTTCCTGAAGGTGGCGCAAGCGGTACGCGAATGTCGGCCGAGCATTTCGCGCCACTTTCGTAATTCGTTGCGTGGTGCGACCGGCCGCCTTGCCTGGCCCGCAGGAAGTAAAAGTTCGAAGGTAAGAAAGTAGGTCTCCGCTGTAATTGGCAACGCGCCTGCATACTGATGTTTACTATATTTATATAGGTTGCGATGCGAGCACCTGTGACTACAACGCCGCCAATCAACAAATATGTCATACTTGTTTCTTTGAATAAGATTAATAATATAATTCAAATCTAACTCAATAGTCATCGGAATTAAAAATATTGTATGACATGATAAAATGACGGATTCCTAAAAGTTGCGAAGCACTCGGGGATAGCTACGTCACGTTAGCAAGATTCCTATGAATTATGTCTCGAAATAGGTCGAGTGTATTTTTCTTTGATTTCAAACAAATGTTATTTTGTAACACTATTAAAGGGTCTGTAGACAGCACGTATGTATGTTACGCACGCGCTTTGTATGACATAAGTCGTATGGACAAGGCGCAGGCGCCGCCGCTGACCCAATCCGCTTGCTCTATGACGTAACGCAGCAGCGAGCATCGAGCAAGCGTGCCACGAACTAGGCCGAGTTTCAAGATGCGCCGAAACTGATCGTTTGCGCAACTTGCAACTTGGCTAGTGTGGATTCGGGTTTATGTCTCTTTGATTAATTTTTAATTAGGTAAATATTATGGCATGAGTTTTTAAAACTTGTATATAGTTCGATTTCCAAAGCTTTAGTTCTGTGATAACGTTTTGATGCAATGATTTTTGAAAATCTCGTAAGGAAAACCAAAATACGAGTGGTTTATTGCATCAAAACTAACTAGGAATTTGCAAAACAACCGCAAAAGCATTGCATCAGTATGCAGGAAGTCGGCGGCGGCACAGCCAGCGTCCATGGCGGTGAGCGATGCGCGTGCGCCGCTGAAGAAATTGGGCGGCGCGCGGCGCGGCGCGGTCGGCTCTGCTGTGCAATGGAGGAAGTGCTGCTATCTGATGAGTTTGCGACAGACCACGTCGCTCGCTTTGCGAAATCTCAGGTGTTACGAATCGTACAATAATTCTGAAAATGAGGTAAATTGATATGGTCGAGAAAAATCACGTGCGTACCTACTAAGAAAAATTCTATGAATATTTACAGAATACCTTCGTAACAAAGAAAATAGACTAGAATCAATTTCAATTGTCGCATCTAATTTTGGATGATTTTCACATCAATTGAACATTGTTTGCTCGTTCTAGTAAAGCTTTTAAGGTTATACAAATCAAACAACCATGAGACTAAACATTTTTATGCCAACTGGTGAATGGAAATAGGCACCTAGTATTTTTTGTTAGTGAAAATGTTATACACAAGACGCGCGAGACTAATTAGCTTTGTCGATAATCTTTTAACATTAAAAAAAGTAAACTTGTAGTTACCTAATAAAATTCATGTAGGTATGTATATTTAGGTACTTAGTTATAATTCTAGATAGTGTACCTAAAGTACGTGTCACTTTCTGTTAGTAGTCAGATACAATGACAGGTGTAACTTTTTTATAAATATTAGGTATTGGGTTCTTGACTTCACTATCCCTTTATAAAACATCAACATCTACGAGTTTCAATATCAGGGAAAGCTCATCTTAACCCAAAAATATAAATAGTTTCCATATATTCTTAACCTTGGCCTAATAGCTATACCTACATTTTTATGACGTTGCGTGCATTTATTATGAGAAAGTGAAATAAACCTGTTCCACTTACTAAAACTATTTTAAGGGTAATATTTTGTTAAAAATGAAGATACCGTTAACAAGTGTTTAGGAAGCTTGAAAAGAACTCTCTTGAATATCAGGGACATAGAATAACCGACAAACTGGAGAGAAATGTAGTTACTTGATAATGCTTTACAAGGAACTGAAGAAGAAGTATCTAAATCTTATATCTGTGTAGTAAATTAGTTATATTGTCATCATTTTATTAGCACTAAAAACATTAATTCAATTAACTACTGCACTGTGTAAATTTCTAGATGTTGGTCTAGTCTTGCCAGTTATGCAAAAGTAGCTCCTAATTCTAATTTAGAAAGTAGGTGCGATAGTCACGTGATTTGTGTCACCGCTTTAATATTAAAGGACCACCACAGAAAGAAAGATAGGTACTAAGGAGGTCCGGGTAATTAAACTTAACTAGCCTCGTTTTTTACTCTCGATTACTTGATTGTAGCGGCTTCTAACAAACCACTTAGCGGCTAATCATTCTGTATCTTTTATTTAAGTGAAGCATCATTGCAGTAAACGTGTGCGTTTGCGTCAAATGTCTCGGCATTTAAGTTATTGCTATCAATATCAACGAACTGGAAAAAATAGTTCACCTTCTATGCCTTAAATAAAAAAATGTGACTATAAATATTGAATTAATGAGATCAGAGCCAAGCAAAGGTGGATTACCGGATGGCATAATAATAGATATGCAAATAGCATAGGTCGTCGTCTGTACTTGGCAATGACATTGTTGCTAAAATGTTAAAGATAAAGGTTGTGCAACATCAAACTGACTTGCTAGATCGTTCTCACATTAATATTATTGACGTAATTATCGTGTCTACTGAACCAAAAGCCTCCACGACGGGGTAGCGAGGAGGAAACTTCGACCGACTTCAAAGGCAGCCGGAAACCGGAACCGCGGTAAGGGTTAGAGCGGAGACGACGCCCGTTTCCGGCGGAAGTGCGGCGCCAGGAAGGTGGGTAGATAGAGAGAAGATAAATAAACCGACGCCATATTGCCGGACTCCAATCGATAAATCCGTTCGGTTTTGCATGTTCGTTACGTATGACTTCCGTCTCCTGTTTACTTTAACGTAACAGGCGGGAACAAAGCACCAAAGGCGGAAAAATGGTGGAAAATCTTTCGGGTAGTTGGAAAATGCGTAGAGAAACATTCTTACAATCCTGAAGCTCCTTTTGTATTATAAATATCTTTTTAGCCTTATAAACAACGATATTATTTTTTGGGAAGTATTTTCAAGACCTACGACATGAGTCTAGTACGACTAGGGACAATAGGAGGAAACGATTCGAGGGGACTTCTGTACCAGCATAATAGATTCTTCCGCTTACAAATAAATTCGTGTTCTACATAGGCTCTAAATTCAATTTGATACTGTATAGTAGGTACCTATGTAACTTTGCAACGCTACCTACCTACTCATACGGAGTAGAAATTCATCACTGTTTAGGTTGCTATGGTGTATTAAACCTCTGACGTGTATTATTGTTAAAAATGTTATGTTTACGAACGTGTATGTGAATACGAGGTGTTAAGTCACGCCGGTTCTCGGAAACGGACTTATTTTATACGAAACATTTCTAAAATCATTTAAACACGGGTTATCTGTTGTTCTCATACTTTTAGCGTGTTGCATGTTCTATAATTGAATTGACTGAAATAACTACGAGAATCTGAGGTGGACTCGTTTTCTAAATATCTAACAAGTGTATACTTGTTATAAGTAATTTATAAGTAGGTATTTCTTTAAAGGTTATCGATCATTTATATAAAAGATTTTAACTAGGTAATAATATTTTAACCTTAAAATTATGTTGCATGTTGAACACTTAATTTCAATTGATATATTTATAAATAATTATAATACCTAAGTACATATTAGAGATGCATTATAAAGTAATCATGAATAGGTTAGGTAGAAAAGATGTAAGAACCATGCACCGACATGTAAAGTTGATGTAATTTTCACGATAAAATTCAAAATACCTATGTAGGTATTTGGAATTTATATCACCAAAGTATAACAATTTTATTCGTTAGGAATGTACCTAACGAATAAAGTTGTTAAACTAAAGTTAGGTGAAGGAGGATCATGAGTTAATCGAAGATTACGTACGAGTCGATTGATTAAAGACTGAATTAGAGATTTAATTAAAATCTGGTAAAAGGAAGTGGTTGGATGGGCCAGGATCATCGCACAGTTGATGCCTGATGATGGGCGTCGTCGCCGAGGCAAGCCTAGGAAACGCTGGCGTGACGATATAGATGCTTTCACAGAAAACTGGCCAGAGAAGGCAACAAAAAGAGAGGAGTAGAAGGCTATGGGGGAGACCTTTGCCCAGCAGTGGTACAGAATAGGATGAATAAAAAAACGAAGTGAGTAGCAACTTAATTATCCTTGTCTAAACAGCAACAGTTTAATTCAAAGATTTTAGTTGGTTACGAAGGATTATAAATAACCATTAGATTTTTTGCCACACTAAAACGAATGAAGTGCTAAATTAATATTAGGTAAGTATAAACCTACCGGGTGTCCGCACGAGGAAGGAAACAAGTTGATATTTGGCGTCGCGTCGTGCTCTCGACCGGTTTCGCAAGTGTTATTCTGTAAACGAGATGACTCTGGACTTTCCGATCGCACGTTATTTTTACCTACTCATTTTTTTGTGTCGTCATATGTGGAGGACCACTACAGCTTTTTACTGACGGACAAATCGAAGGTCACACGGAACTCGAGTCTAGCCCGACGAGAATTATTTTTGCTTGGATTTACGAAGGAAGTAATAAAAACTTATTTAATGGAATTATTGATTGAGCAGGTAACATTTAAAGATATAAAAACAAAAAAATGTTTATGAATGCACTATGCAGCTCTATTCCAATTTATACAGCTAGAGCGTACCTTCCTTTTTGTTTATTTAAGAATTTAGTGTACTCAATAATCAGTCGTGACGAGCTAATATTGCCGCATCCGTATCCGACAGATACGAATGTAAATGGTTTTTTTTTTCGAAGTTTAATGTCACTAAAATTACATAGAAGTAAAAACTAAACGGCGAGATGTCTGCCGCGGCTAGAACATAAGATTGTTTACGTTTTCTCTCTTGAAGGGGTTAGGTAATATCAAAACGCAATACCTATATACTTGTTAATTTTAATACTCTAACATGCAATGATTACTAAATGACATCCCGGAACTAATCATCTTTCTATTAATACCTACATCTGCCTATCAACTAACGCATATTTTTCAGTACCTATTATTAATGGACAGGATATTTAACTAAGTAGATAAACATGTCGTCGTCTTATTCTCATCTCAGCTTCATTAATATGTAGATGAAGTTGTAATGAATATGTATGGCCACCGAGAAGAGGCCTCGACGACCGCTCTAGAGGTCAATGTCAGTTGAAAGACACGACCACTCAAGTGAGAACCTTCACAGACAGTTTTACTTCCCTTTCTCTATTTACTTTTACGAAACACTATAGAAAATACGAGAGTTCTAATTATATTGGCGTTTAAGTAGACTACCGGTTCCGTAAAGTATAAAGAACTTACTCCTAAAGTTATCACATATTGTTATGAGTTTCAGATGCTCTGCAAAAATATTCGTTCATTATGAATTTGGATTTATTTGATGTTTTTCTGTTACTTCATTACACTTATCGGGAAAGGAGTTGAGAAATTAAATATTTTTAGTTCTCAGAATAAGAGAAGAAAAAATGTAAAATATAGTGATAATAAAATAATTCAACGCTCTTTTCGTCAGTGAAGTCCTAACAGTGCTTAAGTCATTTTATGACTGTTTTGTCAATACGATGCGTGCCATTCTAGATACTATATCCATCCAATGACATTTAAATTTTGCGCGATTTTGCGATTTTACGCACATATGATACTCGACATGTCATAAATGCCTGTATCTGGTTTACATGAAATATAGATAAGTACATTCAATTCTATATAATAAGTAGATATAATTGCAGGCATCGTATCCACAATATACAAATCATCGGAGTCCGTTTGTAAAGTTATCTACTCAAGTACTCGCCTATTTATTTCTGGAACAACATTAATTTAAATAGTTCTTTTTTATTTAAAACGATATTTAAGTAACTATCAAACCTTTACTATTACAGAAGAATTTAAAAGCTTCCTCCTTTCGATACCCACAAAAACATTATAGGTAGGTACCTACCTACCTACTGTTTAGGACATTTAGAATCGAATAACCGATAATTGAAATAGGTAATGTAATTTTTTTGGAATATTTATAATTTCGTTTATTGTTGAATTTTCGAGGCAGACAAAGATACTTCATGTTGCGTTAATTATCCATGTGAATGCTTGGCATTCTATGTATTACAGCAGCTATAACGCCAATTAAGATGATGAACAGAAATAGAACATGACAGGGAGCAGGGTCCTGCACACACGACCTCCATCGGTTTTGGATACTGAAAACGTAGAGTTAGGTACTTATTATTTTATGATATAATGATAATTATAACTTCATACACAATAGTTATTTGTGCAACAAGAGAGCAAAGTCGTTTTTTGCTGCGAATGCTGATTTTGAATCCTGAGTGTGGCGAGGGATTCAAAGGCACGAGATGCAAAAATCTTTGCTCTCGTGTAACACACATAACTTTTCACTTCAGCAGCGAGAACACTTTAGGAGATAAAATGTAACATTATTGAAACTAGAAATAAATATTTACAGGTTAAATATCAGTTTTATTTGCAGTAAATACTTATTTTCGTTTAAATACAACATACAATAAAAATTCAATAAATTACACTATAAGACATAATTATCTTTTTGCAAAATTACTTTAGTTAGTACGAAATTCCGAACGTGTTTGTCTTTGAGGTCGAATTCAAAATCGGAACTTCGAAAGGGCTGGTCTTTGTCTCTCTCTCTTTCGAATGGCGGGAAAGAGATAGAGTGTGAATGTTTCGAATTGTATGATTAACCCAAGGCTAATTATGATATTCGCGGCTTTCTGAAAACAAAAATTCAAAAGTTACTTTGTCTCACTCTGATTTCAGGCAGCAAAACCTGCATGTTTGAGCTACTGAAGTGAAAAATTAATTAATATTGATATTGTATTTTATATCTGGGCATATTTAGACGAAATAGAAGCCCAGAAAATAAAAACCCACGAAAGGGCTGGGAACTGGGAACTGAAGATTTCAACAATCGTTATTATGTGAAACGTTAACTAACAAAACTTACATTTAGAATTTTACGTTCAATATTTATTTTCGTGTCACAAGTGCTAGCATGCGCACGAGTTGGAAAAGCGACGTAGAGAGCAAGGGGCATGGTCACGCGGCGTGACAACTCACTCGTCCAATTGGTCGAGATTGCGCGCTTCCGTCGCGGCTTCCGGCCGATAACAGCAAGACTGCAAGCGGACTTACGAAGTTACAACAACGGTCAACGGACTTGCTCAATACTCGATACTACCTACATAATTAGACGCTCGTTATGCTATTTAGACCGGACAAACGCCACATCGGATGTTTGAATCGAATATTCCGGACGGACTGCTATTGCTAGGTGGACTTGCTTCACTATCATCACTACATAGTATAAAACAAAGTCGCTTCCCGCTGTCTGTCTGTCCCTATGTATGCTTAGATCCTTAAAACTACGCAACGGATTTTGATGCGGTTTTTTTTAATAGATAGAGTGATTCAAGAGGAAGGTTTATATGTATAATACTTTCATATTTAATGTAAGGATAGTAGAGAAACTGCATCCGTGCGAAGCTGTCGGGTCGCTAGTTAGTAATAAGTCGCAAACATGTTAGCTATCCAGCAGCGTGATATTTTGGTTACAGATTGTTTGTCGCATATATCCAACTTACCCATTATTATTATGTACCTTATTCGGCAATTGTAGTCGGGCTAATAATGTCACATTCGTTGAATCATATTTCGTTTATCTTTTTTTCTTGGTATTGTGGGTAGGTAGCACCAGTTAGGTATCACAAACTCACTAATTTATCGCTATTGCAATGTATTGTTGCTATGGATGGACATGCAATATGTACTCGTATCATCGTATGTATCTATACTACGTACATATTATCATGTATGTATTGGCATTTGGCATTCTTGGGAGATTAATAGATATTAGTTTTTCTTGTCAGTTTTGATCTTCAGGAATTCTTCTGATTTTAAATGAAGTGTAGGAAGTACTTACCTATAACTTATACGATTACCTTATTAGAAAAGTTTAACATTTTGAAAAAGCAACACATAAGAATAATTTATCGAAGATATTCTATGGAGAAGGACAGCAGAAGGCTAAAATTACGGTCAAATTTCGACCTCTGGGCGACCACTAGTTTTCATGAGTTATGTATCAATTTAATGAACGATATTTTTTCTAAAGACTAACATTTAATCTGTAATGAATAATGCTTCTTATAAAAAACGGTATCTTGTAGGTAAGTTGTTGTACCGATAGCTGTTGATAAATATTGCAAAATTTCCAGAGAAACGAATGAGGACATTGCGACAGTCCTGTTGTGCAACTAAGACGGTCCGTTAATAAATGTAGTGGAACCAAACATTTTGCTTCAATGAAATCTACTCGGTGACCAAACTTTCTTGAATAACCCCATTTAATTTGAAACAAATATGGTGGTATAGTTTTACGGCACACAAGTACTGAGAATTTATTTGTTTAAGAAGAAACCATCTTGGGTGAATAGTTCGCCCTCTATTGTCAATTAACGTGGTCTCTAATAAGTTATGTTAGGAGGATGGGTAGCATCTCATAATCTTGCTATCTTAAGATGATAAAAATTATACAATGTCAATATAATACAATATACATATAGGTAAGTCGCATAGATAAGAATTAAGATCTATTGTTGTGTCATACCAACTGTGCAAAAGAAAAGAATCAATTTCATATTGATTTTATTTGACAGCTAGTACAGAAGACTGTGTACTCTTCGATCATATTTAAGGTCATCCTACATAAAGGAAATAGCTGAGAGTGCCGAGGCGCGAGCGAGCAGAGCGGAGCGGAAGTGGCGACCGTTCCCACGGACATTCATCCGTTACTTCACCTCGTCGCACCTCCCTCCAACCGCCACACCTCCCCGAACCCCCCATTACTTTCTTGGAATATCTGGGTTTACTGAACAAAACAATGAATCGTAAATAACAGACATTGCCCCAAAAAGTCCTGTCCTACGCGATATGGAAACTATCGTTTCAGATCAAAGTAACTGATCAGTTAGGCTACGATGTCTCGTTCAAGTTATACAGACTTATTTAAAATTTAAATTGGAGCAGAGGATATAACTAATAATAAAACAGAAGCTTTATGTATATAAGGATATGGAATGTCGGTCAAGGGCACCATCATCAATCAAGGCGATCAACATTACAACGGAACAAGGGCAATGACGATAGAAATATTGTCAGATAATTGAACTACTCATCCGAATTAGTTCTAAAAATACGTACTGCAAAACTACTCTATTTAATTCTCCCATCAATCCTCAGGTTGATGGGGAAAGGCTCACCTTTTGATCGCTGCTGTTTCCATTCTCTTGTTATTTATCTTAGTAGATTTCTGAAAACCCGGAAAGAAAATGGGGTAGCCTTCATACATAAGTTTTATAATTGTCTCGCTGTTTCATGAATTCAAAGTCAAATTATTATTGAACAATTGAACATATTTTGTCTTAGAAAAATACTTGATTGTTTTAATAAAAACTAAACTTTTACCGTCGCCATTTTTCGCGACGTAGAGCAGCTACCAGACTTCATAGCAATAGTCAGGGATAATTTGACACCTTGTTTATAGACCGAACACGATCACGGCGGCGGCGGAGGCGACGCGGGCGTCGCGTCGCGCCGAATAGAACCGATGTCTTTGTCGAGTAAATAGCCGATGTTAACGCCATGCCCGCAATAGGTCCAGCTGATCTCATTGTTTAGTCTGGGAACGCTTTTAATTCCTAACAAAACTGATTACAACGCGATGTGTTTACTCACGACCATATTTATTGGTTATGTTATAAGTGTAATGCGGAATGCGAGGGGCCGGTAAGTGGGGTTACGAAGTTTTGTGAATATTGTTACAAGTTACAACTATCGTTATTAATAGTAACTTTCAGCACGTAGACCCGTAATATGACATATGTTTTACTAGGGAATCCACTCCGCAAACGCGGGATCCCGTATGAATTTTGCGGGACTAAACAAGCGGGATCCGCGGAATTTGTGGGACTGAAGAAAAATATCTCAATTCCAAAAAATGACGATGTACGTGTTTGCGACCGTGGGCAATTTCAAACTACGACAAGAGATTACCCTCGCGGATTATTTTCCAAATCAAGTTTTTGATTCAGAAGTTGTAATCAGTCACGTCTTTAGAAGACCAGCCGCAACCCCAAATCGAAGCCCAGCAAGTTGGTGTTAGCAAGTCGTGAACCCTCGCTTTCTACATTAGAAGATGAATTGGAGCGTGGTCTCCGTACTGAATGGGTAGCAGAGCCTTCACCTGTATCAGTAGTCTGTACCCGCCCGAACATACTCACTTGATATCATATAGAAACGTGAGATGACACTTTTTGAATTCAGATCGACTCGAATTCAGGAATTTGATTATCACTTGCGTTAACGGTGAAGGAAAACATCTCGTGAGGAAACCTGCACATCTGAGATTGCCTCATAAAGTCCTCGATGGTATGTGTAGTCCGCCAATCCGCACCAGGCCACCGTGGTGGACTAAGACCGAGACCTATTTTGAGAGAAGGGGCCCGTGCCTAGCAGTGATACAGTAATGGGTTGAATTTATTATTATTATTATTAACTACTTAGTACAAAAGTCATTATTAGGTATTTGTCTCGCGGATTCGCGGGACTTGCGTAACTCACTAGGTGTGATTAAATTATTTAGATAACGTATTTATGCGTTATCCTAAATCTATGGGTATAACATAGGTACCTATCATTATAGGTAATGTACCTATTATTGTTCTACAAATAAACCGTAACTTTGTAGGCTCGAATGAAAACTTTAATGCCATCGATTAGTTTGGTCCATTCTCTTCAGCTAATTACAAGCAAATAATTTGACTTTTATGAAAGTACGAAGTGATAATAGTGATTAGCAATCTGCGGGAATAACAGGATGCTTAACAACGTTACTCACGACACTAAATTAGTGTAAGTACAAAAATATTGTTAAGTCGTTAAACCCAGGTACCTAGGTTGAACGTCGTGATCGTACAAGTGGACCGGATCTCCGGCGTGTGCGCCGAGCGGAAGTGCGCAAGACTTCCGCTCCCTCGGGAGTCGCCGTCACGCGTCGCGGCGACTGCGCAACCGTGTCTTACCAACTGCGGCTTTCACGACAATATATTACATACACACTACAAATATTACTTAAGTGAGTTCTATTCCTATGGAAGACATTACATACATTCAACTTGACTAATTAATGTGCTTTGTTATTGATAACTTACAGCAAACAATTATGTATAATCTATTCTTTTATTATTGGCTTTTACTATACTTACTCCAATTGTGCTATGTGGCTGCTGGAGAAGAATAGATCCACCAAAAATGATTCCGACGGTGCCCCATACGACTAAGGGAAAAATGCCCTAAATAATGTGATTTAGTAATCACAAATTAATTTGCCAAGTGACATTTCATAACGATCGTTCTTTGTAGCGGGTGTTGCAGCTATTAGAAGTCCACAAACCTCCATAATCTTCAATCTTACGGTAGACCATAACACAGGCCTTTCCGAAAGGGGTGGTTATACTCGCAGTTTATCTACAAACTAGTTTCTAAAGAACAGTCCTTTCACAACGGAGACGCTTCTATCTGTTTCTTGCTAGTAACAGACCAGGGCTAGTAAGTTTGATAGTTATCCTGCCATTTGTTGTAAGTCAAGTTAGAGCTTTGGATGCATCAGCTTAATATTTGGCAAATCTGGACGTTGTTACCGTTTGTTCTCATTCACTCTATAAAACTATTCCTCGTAAGCTTTAAAATAGTCCTTCAACGGTTTAAATGCGTCTAATTAGATATCTTTCACATGAATAACATCATGTTGGCATTCTATTATGATTCGTATAGCTTTCTTATTTTGAATGAAAAATTTAAAAATAAAAAATATTTATTTGCAACATACAATCACAAACATTACATATAAGAGATGTTGGGTACATTAAATAAAATATACAATGAATTCTCAGTTATGCGGCTTATAATTGCTAACCGCGATTTTAGAGGTGATTGTTAGAGTAGGTACCTAACCATTGATTGCAGATTAAATCATTGATTGATTCGCCACAATAGATACCTACATAATATTTTTATGTGTACAAAATATTTAATTTATGCATTTTGCTGGTCACTCATCAAGTGACGAAATCACGAAACGTAGAAATTGGTCTGTGCGTATTGTTCAAGGCCTCATGTAGCCGGTTGCGATTTGAAAGGCTAGATATAGGTACCCAGATAATTGAGGTAAAGAACGACTATTGCTTAATGCTGATAAATACATTTTACTAATAGGTACCTATATTACAGTTCACAAATATTTCAACCAACGCATTGAAAGTACGTACATGTAAGATTTAGTATACTTACTAAACTATCGAATTTATCTTTAAAACGCCACGTGCTAAAGTCGCGATTTTTTCTGCTAAAAATATTGTATTTACAATGCAAGGCTATTTTTGTGAACGTATCCCAGAAAGCAGTAAAGAGGTTTGCCTCCACCTATTTAAATCTATCGGGGCAACAAATTGTTAGTTTTATCTATGATATGAATCAGTGTGCACTTCAGAGAATTCAGACGTCATGCGAAAACTTGTAAATAAGAATATTTTTTGTAAATACATCGAGTTTTCTAAATTTCTACATCTTAAATTATGACGTCTAAACTCACAATTATTGATGAAGAAGTACAGACCATAGTACAGACGACTTCTACTCTCCCGCCGAAGATAATCCCCAATCCTCGGAAAAAAATCGAAGCAGCTCAGGTAAATATAAACTTTTTATAACTATAAATGTAACTACACTATTAACTGGTCTATTGGTCAACCCCGACTGCTGATCATGCCTCTGGCTTGGATTCTTAAGTTAGGCGAAGTCTTACTGGGGCTTTTTGTATCAAAATTCTCAGTATGCAAGTCGGGGTTCCGAATAGTGTCTGGCGATGGAAATAGGCTTGAAATTACAGGGACTTTATTACGGCATCAGTGCACGGGTACAA
This sequence comes from Allophyes oxyacanthae, assembly GCA_932294325.1. Taxonomy (NCBI): domain Eukaryota; kingdom Metazoa; phylum Arthropoda; class Insecta; order Lepidoptera; family Noctuidae; genus Allophyes; species Allophyes oxyacanthae. Next base: position 10,365,358 of record OW028615.1, read on the forward strand.
CAGTGCCTCTGCCAAGTCTTCAGGAAATACAGGCGTGATGCTATCTTGACTTATGTTCAAATATATAAAAATGACCTAACCGTCAAAAACCTCCGACTCCAACTAGAAAACGAGCTGTAACCTTTGAACGGCTGAACAGATTTTCATGAAACATAGCTAAGATGATACCCGATTAAACAAGCTTTCAATAAAAAAAACTATATTGAAATAAGTCCATCCGTTTTGGAGCTAAGATGCCACACACAGATACACATTATACACACTACAAAATTATAATACCCCCTCTTTGTTGTCGAGGGGTTAAAAAGAGGCATTGCAAGGCATGCTGGGTACGCCTAGTTATAAATAGGTAGAATAGATTAGAAAACTCAGAACAGTGTACAGTACGCGCAAATCTTTATGAGCCCTCTGAACTCTCTCCCTCTAGCACCTATAATAGTACGCTTATTATAGGTGCTAGAGGGAGAGAGAGAGTGTTCAGAGCTCAGTTCAGGGCTCATAAAGATTTGCGAGTACTATAATAATAATAATAAAATGTTATTTGCAGGTTCCTGCCAGCGAAATCCAACTGCGGCAGAAAGATAAAGTCAATTTGCGGAGTCAGTTAGTGGCCTACGAAATCCAACCGCCTCCTGTTCCAACACCCATGTTGCCGTTATCTATTACCTGGTCCCCGCATCCTTTATATTTTGATTTGGGTACAGAACCTGTTATAGCTAAATTGTGGTAAGAATTTTAGATATGACCTAGGTGATCTTATCAGTAAGATCACCTATCAGTATCAGTACTGCCAGCCCTTATCATCTCACTACTGGGCCTCTCCCCATGATTTCCAGACTTCCCCAGAACTATCTAGAGCTTATGGACCCTAAATGGGATAGCCAATGCGCGGGCGGGTTACCTGGGCCCCGTTTAATAAAACTTACAATGAGACGGATTTGTCAAAAATTTACATAATTTTTGCATATCACGATCAGAGAATGCCTTAGGCTTTAAGACGGCCGGTGTACATATTTGTATGTAAAGCATAAATAAATAAATAGGTGCTGTTTATTAAAGTAGACAAATATGTCGGTAAATAGCTGTCGAATTATCGCATTCTCAACCGTGTTTAACGAAACTCGACATACGCCTAAGTCTTCTGTCGAATTTCTTAGACAATTCTACAAATTTATGTCCACCGGTGATTACAATAATGTGTTTTTTCAAAAGCAAATCGGACAAGTTTTTCGTTTAAATTTGTCACCTATCATCTGGCAGAATCTGCAATGGCAGACAAACGACTTTATTATTATCATAAAGTTATTATTACAGTAATAATAACTTTATGATTATTAGTATTACGTCAAATTTTCGTGACAATTCTAAAAAAAAAACATTTTTAAACGATGGCATGAATTTTTTGCCACATATTTTTTATTATACAGTAACTTGTCACCTATCTGTCACCTGTCATTCCTTGATGGTAAGCTAGGAACAAGCATACCAATGGAAGTAACATATTTTAGACGAAATTTTAACACCGGTTTGACTTCTCGCTCTAAGAGATTATGACATAAGAAAAAAAGAGATGAATATATTTCCTCCGGTTACATTTTAATACAAATGTGGCCAGTGTGATATATTTCCAATAGTTATTGTATATATCCAAACTAGAGATGGGAATTTACGTATCGATATGATTATGATTTTAAAATAGTGAGCAATTTGTTCAAAATCTTAACCCAGATATTGCTGAAACCTCTGAATTGCTCCGATCTTTATGCAATTTATAATTATGATTTATATTTGATCTATTGTAAATAGGAAAAATATTTTGAAAAGTCTTACTCTTATGGGAAAGTCGGAAAATGGTATTCGTTACAGGGTTGTTGCGAACCAGGGTTGTTGCTGATGCATGTTTTTATCACATCAGCGGATGCTGATGCTGATGCTGATTTTCGTTATTTTCTTAAAATATCAAGGAATGAATTTAAAAAATTAAAAAACCCGATTCTTTTAAAGTGAACTTTAAATAATAACGGAAAAGAAAAAAAGTCCAGTAGAATTCTAATGTGGAACATAGCGACTTTAATAGTCGGGACCCATTAAAAATCGAGACCGGCTCAAATCTTCCTAATAACGGGTCCCGACTGTTATAGTCGCTATGTTCCACATTAAGATTCTACTGGACTTTTTTTCTTTTCCGTTATTATTTAAAGGTCACTTTAAAAAAATCGGGTTTTTTTTATTTTTTAAATTTATTCCTTGATTTTTTAAGAAAATAACGAAAATCAGCATCAGCATCCGCTGATGTCAATGATAAAAAATCAGCATCAGCATCAGCATCCGCTGATGTGATAAAAACATGCATCAGCAACAACCCTGGTTCGTTATAACAAACGCTAGCAAAATGCACTACTATGAAGTGGTCCAACAATGTTGAATTTCAGTTAGATTTATGCTGGCAATTTATATAATTTTACAGGGTTGTTGTTACTTTATTGAAATATCTATAAATAAAACAAGAATGTAGCTTTTGCATCGGAAATTTATTAGAGAAAACACTGAGTACACGGGAAATATGAAATAATTAGGGTGAAGGGTAACATGTTACACAGATGATGATGATGGTGTACATGTTATGCAAAAAACATGCATTTTAGTGGCAGCTAGCACAGAGAAGTTGGTTAGATCTATGCTTTATCATATGTCCAATTATCATTACGAGAACTTTCAGTAGTGCCCATTCATGTCTTTTCAGGTTTCTTAACCATTTCTCCTTTAACTCTGGATCTTTTGGAAACCTAGAAATGAACAATATGTGTGTTAATAATTTTTATTTTGGTTAATAATTTAATTGTTTGACTGTAAGATACAGGAAAATTCTATTAAAGTCTCTTAAACAGAATCTTTTTTAAATAATTTGGAGGGACCTGCGATTACATAAATGAGTTATTTCTGTAAGTTGTATGAAAAAGTATAATAATTTAGTCGAAATATACCATTGATGCGTTCAAAAATATAATATAAATATTAAGAATTTTTGTTGCTAAACAAATATATCATCCAATGCTGAACATGAGCTTCTTCTTACAAATTAACAATTTGTATTTATTTGATTAAAACAAGGGTAAATCCATGATTTAACAAAACATTTATAATCCGACAATACATCGATAAAATCGAACTATCGACAACAGTGTACGTAACTAGGTGCCATCAAAATAGTATATCAAATGTCATTTTCTCATAGGTTACTACGATTTAGGCGAATTATAAAAATATTATGATAATAATCTCTAAATGACTTTATCGAACCGTTATAATATTGTATTTACTTTATCCCTACAGCAAAATTGACAACAAACTACAAGTAAAAACTTAAATAATCAAATCAATACTTACCGATGGAAAGATGTCCTATTGTTGCTTTCACTTAATACGCCCATTCGGCCTTTGCAACCAAGGGCTACACAAGCCATGTTAAATTAGGAAATCGAATTTATATTATATTCCGCACAATAAAGCACTGAAACTTAGCAAATTGCAATTATCGTGAACCTGAAGTGGTAGCCGTGCGGATACCAAGCCGACTCAACAACTGACACTTTGTCTTTCAAGATGACGTTGAAGTTATGTTGCTGTCACTTTCTTTTACAGAGAAAATTGTCATAAGATAAAACGAAAAGTATGACAGTTATTTCTTCGTTTTAAAAATGATACTTCCATTGGTATGCTTGTTCCTAGATGGTAAGCGATAACCGCCTATAAGTCTATGGCCGCACATGATCATCCGCAACTGCACCAATTATGAATAAGTTGCTGGCCTCTAAGGTTAAAATTAGAATGCTTTGTGTTCCGGTCATTTCTCTGGGTGTTCCTACCTTTCACCCGGAACACAACGACACTTATCTACCCATATCTAGTTGTTATATGACGGACGGGTGAGATGAGTAGGACTGCTGGACTGTAGGATGCTAGTAACATGGAAGTCAGATCTCTCTTACAACAACATTTTTTTTTCCATCATAGACGTATATTAAATATAAATAAAAGAACTCTTGGTATAATATCCAATTAACTTCCATATTTATTTAGTGTTTTGCGTAAATAATTTTAAGATAGAATATTTATATTTCGTTTTTACATTAATTATGATATACAAAAGCTCAATTATTTACATAACTTCATAAAGCTAAGTAGCAAATAAAACTAAAATTTGAAATCACACCAGGATTTGGAATTCCTCCGATCGTTCCATCTACTTCAATTACTGCGGGCTGTGGGACGACATGGCGCGATTCGGCGCTAGCTGGTGGGTCTACCCCCGCACAAGGATCTGGCTGCCTCCAGGGTTGAAGGCAGAGCTGTTCGTCCGCGCGACCCCTCGGGAACTGTCGCCAGTCCCTCGCGCTGTCACCTACTTGCAAATAGCTGCAGCACATATGCGTGACAGCGTTACAGGCTACTTCTCGATACCAATAGAAGTCAATTTTTTGAATTATGTCATTCCTCCTGTAGATGAATGTGAAAGTTGCAGTTAAAATTTAGGCGAATAACAGACGGAGCGATGCGGCGCCGCGCCGCATGCTGTGGCGGTGCGCGGTCGAGCGCATCGAAACCGCGCGGAGATGCTGGCCGCGCGCCTCCACGGTACCGTGTGTCAAAACTCGACGGATTACCTACAGGACACAGCGCACTGCCGCGGCAGACGGCGGCGCCTCGCGCCGCGCCGCCGCGCCGCGCCGCCGCGCCGCTCCGTGTGTTGTTCGTCCTAGTTAATTAGGTGCAATCTATTACAATTTAACTTTTTTTTAATGGAAATTAAAAAAGCGACATTGAACATGCACTTGGCTTTAAAAATTAGACATCTAAAGGATAATCGATACTTCAAATCAAAACACTTTGATGTTATACTTCTAATTTGTTGAGCAGAATAATAAATCCAGGCCTGATATATTTACTTTCTCATTTTTAATTGTTAAGACCAACCGTCCGCGTCCTCTCGTACACACAACTCCTTGAGAGCTCTCATAGAAGGGGAAATCTTCAAGACACCTGTGCGAGGCATGCCATTTTAATTTTATACGTGTGCTTAACCTTTAAAGGTAAAAAAATATGGTAATATTAGGTATATACATTTGGGCATTTTGTGTATCTTTAGGTAGTTTATAACAGTAACTAGTTTTATCATAATAAATTACCTCCAACTAATAAAATATCTGAGACATAAGCGCCGCGGTGGATCCGGTAACGAAATATATTTTAAATATTAACGAATTGGCGTCATCGCTGTATTAAACTTATACCCGTTTTTGTAGATTTAGGTATTCTAAAAATACTGATAAGTAGGTAGAATATAAAGCAATATTAAGTATTAATTCCGGATAAGTGCGAAACCTCATACTATGAATGCAAATTTTAGGATCTGAAAATAAGTCTAATTAGTAAGATAGATAAAACCATCCTTTACTAGGTATTCACCTATAGATATAATATTCATTAAGACTCCTTCAAGAGATGATTCTGGATAAATGCGTCTTTAATTGCTGGATTATCGCACAATCGTAAGATTTCATATGTTTAAGGTTTAAATCCTATAAATAAGTTTCAGTTTTTATGAAGTCAAAGTCAAACGTTTTAATTTCAGCTGGACCTTTGTAGGCATTTTCAAAACGTCGTAGTTGTAGGTACAAGGTTTCAAGTGGGTTGGTCCTATGGAGAAGATACAGGCAAAAAAATCAATGGATATACAGTTTTTACTCGACTACGGCGCAGCAAAGGAAATGTAATGAATTTAACAGTCTATGTATGTAGGTATGTATGGATCCAATTTCAACAAATGAGGTATCGATTGTTTCTTCTTTATTGTAAGATTGTCAAAGGCTATGTTTAAAAAATCTCAACCGAACCGCCAGTGATTTTCGGTTTTCGGTTTGTTCATTCCACAGTTAATTTCATTCCCATACATTTTGATGTTGGCGTCTGATGTTAACGCTATCCGAGATTTTTGTCTCACTGTCTGTTCACTGCCTGCAGGCCTGCAGTACTGCAGTAGTATATCGATTAGTCAGGTCAGAATTTAGAAAATAAGATTTTTACTACTTACGCCATAGATTAAATAATACTACTGACACTGTGAGACTAGAACGACAAAAAACAGTTAGTAGCAGTAGTTAAATTTTCACAATGAAAATTTTTTTGATTAGTTTGATCTTGTTTACCTGTCGAAGTCAAAATCATACTTTCCTGCGCATACTTACCTAATCTTGATAAAGTAGATACAATAACGAAGGAAGGAAATTTACACAATAACGTTATAAGACGGCGATTTTAATTCTATTGGGGAATTCCTGACAGCACAAAGGGATTTTACTTAGATTTAATTTGAAGAATTTCCTTGTTATAATTCGAATAAGCTATTCAGCAACTTCCTCAAGACTTGCATCAATCGTGTCGTACATCCTAAGAACTTCGCATGACTTGGAATAGCAATCAAAACGAATCAAGAATCAAGCTTCGTCTGCGCCGAGACAGGCACGCAGCGTGGCGACCGACGCTCGCGCCGCATGCTGCGCTCCACTCGCTGTAATATTAGGCCTAATAATCTCGTCGATGACTCACTGCCTTTGTCCACAAACCGTGTAGGTAAAAACTATTATACCAGAGACTTTGATGAATAACACACGAAACTTATTTTCAGCCGTTTCATCAGCAGTATCATGCTGAACAGACGCCTTATATTTAAACACTGGGAAACGTGGGTGTTGCAGCAATTCTGTTTTTGCTTTTAAATAACAAAGTTCAGAAACGGATTAACGGATTTTATAAATACCTGCATTAACGCACACAAATTCTTTCTTATATAAGCATAATATAGATACTACAAATATTTTCTTGCGTACATAGCTCTGTACACCACAGGTGTAGGTAATCCTCTAGATAATGAAAGATTTAACTGGGTTTCTGTTTATAAATCGGTTCTGGCGATATTTTTGTTTTAATGTTGATTGTCCTCTGAATAAAATTATTTGTATTATAGTGCCTACGAGCCGCAATAGCGCAAGAAATAGATTTTACGAGTGCGTGTGGCGCGATATTTACGTGTGTTTACACTTCAGACGATTTTATAGGCGCAACGACACCGTCATGTGCCATATTAACATATAAGGAGCTCTTTAGTACCACTGCGTTATTACGTAACTGTTACACTTAAGTACCGACAGTGATTCAGGTACCTTTATGGCTGGAAGTAACTTCTAATTTTTAATACTCTCGTACCAGCTAGGGAAGCGCATTTTATGTTGATGCAATTGTACCTACCTAAATAAAATAAAGTCTAATCAGGTAAGTATAAAATCCTTCTAAAATAAATCATGCATTTTATATCCTTTTCTTATTTACTTTTTTTCTTTTGTCATTCTAGTCCCATTTAAATAATTACCCCACTGTTTCATTCTATGAGATTGTGAACGGCAACAAATGAAAGACTTCGTAGCGGCGTAATGATGTGTCGTTTACCGACTGACAAACTGATGGTCTTCTGGTCTTAAACGATGATGCAGTTTTTTAAGTAACTTAATATGTACAAGTAAAATAAATACCTATCTATACTTACGGAGGATATACTTATGAACGCAAAACAAAATAAGAGAGTTCAAAGACTTTACCTATACCTACTTACGCAGATACGCAGTTTTAATACATCGCTCAAAAATTACAAGCCTTGTACCTAATTATTTTTTCGGCCTGAGTACATACCTATAATTATTATATCCTACGTAGGTAGTACTCCGAATCCATCTCATATGGAGTAATCTTTACTAGATAAAGATTTCCTATTGGTACCTACCTATGCTAAATATTTGTTTATTTTGTTGCAACAACTTACTATGATAGCAAAAATCATTGATGCAAAATCTTTGGTAAGTACTGGCAAATTGGACGCTTACTGAATAAACATGTGAATTTGTGGCACGCATCGTCGCCAGCGAACAATCAGTTGGTCCAGCTACAAGGCTTCCGGGTGCTGATTGATGCTGATTGATATTGATTCGAACACAGCCGGGCTGCGCCCCGGCCGCGCCGGACATCTCTCTACACTTGTATGGTACCCAACAACAGTCCAGATTATATCAATCAAGAGATATTATGTGTGTATTTGTAGCTATGAAAGTAGCTACTGATGTGAAAATAAATTAACTTCCAAGCTTAGCTGAAAGGAGAACAAAGGGAGATGTCCTAAACTGTAATAAGGAAGAATATATAGCTGGATTTAGATTAAAACTGTCGCCATGCAAACCAAAAAAATATCTCTAAAAGTCTTGTTCTTATAATAATGTGTCCATTCAAAAAAATATAAATGACAATATTATATTGTGAGTTGTGACACTTTCTTTGAAATACCGACGTCTTACCTATTCAGTTATGTTCAAAGAAATTTTATTATTGTTGAGGACCCGCTTCTTTATTAATACTTAACATAAAACGTTTTCAACAATTTAATTTCACCGTTGCTTGTGATGTTCTATTCGGAACACAAATTATCGACTCGGTTTGATCCCACGCCCAAAATAAAATATCATATTTCCTGTCAGGCGAGCAAGCTTCAGCATTCGAGTGTCTTTTTTTCTTCATTTTTTCAGGCCACCAAGTTTTTTAAGGAACTGCATCGCACATGTTTGTTCAACATACGCGTCTTCTTTACAAGTATTTTTGGCGTCTGGCGGCAATACTTGTTTTTACCGCTCTTTATTGTATCGGAGATATTTGAGCTCCAAAGTATGGATAAGTTTGGTGCAGTTTTACAATGACAATATTTTGAGCGTAACAATTCAAAATAGAAATGAAATCTATGTCATATTTTCTATTTACCTCAGCTTATCACTGTTCACAGCTTGACATAGACTTCTCCAGAAAAGACGAAAGAAGAAGTTCATTTTCCGTTTGAGCAAAACTGTTTTACAAAAACATTGCAAAAACAATTTTACTGTTCAGTAATATTAGTTTTTTTATTTGATGTGGTTATATCGCCAAAACTTGAGTAACTTCTACACGAGTTAAATTCTTACATATGATAGGTTAAACACATTTGATATTTGATTCGCTATCCAATTATTTCCAGTTCTATCCAAATGTCGTTACCTCAATTCTGCGACTTCCGCGGTGTTAGCACTTAGCGACAATATTTTGCTAGAAGTGGTTGTACAACTTTATAAGGCTCGTAATCAATAATTAATTCAATGACGTGATTTCACAATGGCTGATCATTGATGGTTATAACGAGCGGCTGCCGTTAGGCGACTTGCAAGTATGCTCATACTGCTCATACGCGTTTAGCGGTGGCGGTGTATTACAGGTGTTGCGCTGCTTCTCACGGCCGGTTCCGCGCCGCTTGCATAACGGCCTGCGCCTGCACAGCACACGTAACGCGCCGTAACACCGCGAATTATGCATGTAGGGCGCAAGTCGTCGACTCCGACACTACGCGCTGGCTTTGTTCGCAATAGACAATTTATAGATAATAAATAGCTGTTCTTGATCATATTTCATACGTTACAAGTGGCAAAGTCAAATTAACATATTTTTTCATAGATGTGCCACTGCCTATGATATTCTATACTAATTTTCTAAGTTGAATGATTTTTTTAAACTGGTTATAATAACTTATAATATCCGGCTTCACCTGGCAAATTAATATGTCAGGTAGCCTCGGCGGCTGATGACGATGACAATCCAAAATCCTCTTTTATCATGCCATTTTAGGCTCAAGCTGCCTTTTGTATCGCCACCACAAAAGCCTGCCCACGTCTCAGGTTACCGATGAAGATGACATGCGCACGAGACAACGTAGATCACCCTGTCAGATACATGCAGAAATCTCGCCTCCATCAACAAAAGATCGAATTCCATGATTGGAGTCGAATGCACCCATTTTACGGAAGCGGTAGGCGCCAGCTGCCTGTAGAGTATCAAATACCACACTGATAAAGGCTTCCTTAATAAGAAAAATGTAAGACGAACTCATGACGTTCAACTTCGAAATGTTTTCACGCTAAATCGAACCGAGACAGTGAAGGCTTGTAACTTACACCGACTACGTATTGAATGATTGCTTTGAAACCTTTTTAGTTCTCTTTCATGCATTGCTGACGACGCCTCGTATCGTACTTACTTACATTGGAATCATGTCTTCGCATGTGTAGTAGCTTTAACTGTGCTTATTTTGGCACGAGCTTAGAATCAGCACTAATTTTAAGTTACAAATTACATTCTTCGGTTGAGGTAGGAACAGCACATGATCAATATTTATAATTATTCTAAAATGTTCTTGTAGCAAATCTGCACTTAGATAGCTTTGGCGCATTTCATTCGAGATGTATCATTTCCATAGGCATTTCCTGATATTTCAGGATAGAAAGTAGAATCTATGGCAGTGCCAGATTTACACATTTTTAAGTATAGGCCACTTCACTTTGTGCCGCCCCTCCCGCCTTCCTACCTCACTTACTTGTAGCTTGACGCGAGCTCCCTCTAAAATCTGCCGCCTATAGGTTGCGGCCTATACGGCCAAATGGCAAATCCAGTACTGGTCTTTGGTTAAAATTATCATAGACCGGTCCTGATTCTTATCAACATAAGGAATCGCGTTGTGGAAGAATGCTAATTCATTAAGCTACGAAAGGCTGCCGGCGCCTGCAAACAATAGATCTTCTATTGTATCTCTACCAAATTAACTTTTTCTTAGCTTTATGGTATCATGCAATATTTCATTGCAATACCTGGCTCCGTTCATTCACTGTTGATAGAAAAGAAATTATGTGGCACATGTGTGGGCACATTTGCCAATAGCCGAATTTTTTTACGTGTTCTGCTATACCGACTGTGCTATGTAATGAGTAATATTCTAGCTTTGAAAGTTCAGTTGATATCTGTCAAACAACCTGCGTAAGAGATTGGCACTACAGAAAACTATAAATGTTTGTTTAGATTTAGATTATGTAGTGACTCTTATTTCTTTTACCCTTTATAAGCATATTGCATGCACAGAGAAGTGCAGAAAGCTAAAATTTATATATAGGTAATATGTGGTCGAATTTTGACTACTGGGCGACCACTATAGTTATTGACATTACTCATTAGTCAAAATATAATGACGTTGATGAGTCAGATACTAAAGTCAATACAATTGAATCGATTGGTTACGTCAAACTACATCTTGCGTATCATTATTCCTATCTCTGATTCACGATCATATATCGCAAGCAAGAACGATTATCGAAATAAGAATATTATAATTATGTGTCGTATTATTTCCTTGTTTCTATAAATATTGTCATAAATTGTTTCGCTGTTCACGAATAACACCATTGTCGTAGACCTAGTGAATAAACAGAACTAAATTATCTACATAATATATGAAACACGAATCGATATCCGAGTGCTTTAGTAGGTATGGTTATCGACAAGAAATCGAGGAAAATAAAACATGAATAATACCTACCTAGGTAGAGGTACATTAGAATGTGTAAAGTAGTTCAATTTTTCCGCGTGCGATTTTATTTATGTGTTTTCCGCCTTATGCCAGTTGAAAAGTTGGGCACGGATGTCCCGTGACCGGAAGCGGAAGAGAATGGTGGGGTGGCAGGGGGAGCATCCGGTGACGTCCTTGCCTTTCCGGACTTTAACTTCCGGTTCACTATCGGTCTCATTTTCTCCGTTGTGCAATGGAAAGTAAAAATGATATTATAAAATAAGTTACCGTATGTTATACATTGAGATTGGACTAAGACGAACTTGAATTGAAAATGGACACAGGTTCTTCCGACAAACAAATTAGCAAATAACCACGGCATTCGGTAGGAATCGGAACGTACCTACTTAAAATTTAATATGAAAATGGAGGTGGCAATTCACTAACCGCTGACATGTGTGCCAGAGTATGCATTATAAATTAAAACGAAAACTTAAACTATACAATAAACATGATGGTTGCCAAGAAACACTGATTGATCATACGCATTTAACTGTGGCTTTACAATCTGCTTTCTCAGTTGCGTGTCATTGAGATCTTTTTTTTTGTTTCATTATTAAAGTACACGTGCACATGAATGTGATTGTGGAGACAGTTGTTTGGGACGAGTGACGAGGCTCCCGGAGAGTGAAGCGGGCGCCGCGTGAGGCCTTCCGTTCAGGAACCATATTTACTATCCTTCTACACAGAATGGCGCCAAATTTTGGGGCATTAAGGATGGCTACCCTTTCTGTTATAGTTAGAGAGTTCTAGCCTTAGAAAACTTTAGGTGAATTTTGAAGATAAGTATTAATCTACTAAGTTTAAAAAAAAAACTGACTGTACCTTTTCTCAAGGAACAAATAATTGAGTTTTTATTATCTTCAAAATTCACCTAAAGTTTCCTAACACTAGAACTTTTTAATTATAACAAAAAGATTTGAGCCACTCTTTAGATATGATCTACTAGACATTAAATAATATTTAATATTTTTGAAATTCGCACACTGATACGCGCGGAGGTTTTGATTATAGTTTAGTATTTGACGACTGTAGCGGTTGAGTGAGTCCCATGTTCAGCAGTGCTAGTTTAGGTACTGGCTGGTATGATCACCCACAGAACACAGATTTCTTTTCTATGTTCTGTGGGTATGATAGTGATGAATATGATGATTTCATAACAAAATACACATGGGTATATTATACAGGCGGTATCCGAATTAAGCGCCGTTACTTTGTGTTAAACTCACTTCCCTGCTAATTTTGGAATGCTACAAAAACATACCTAATAAGGAAGCGTTTTGCTATGGTGGCCGTTGGCGTCAAGCTACAAGTAAATAGCATTAAGTACGTAGTTATTCATTACAAAATACTCACTTGTCAGACCACCTCTCGTCGATATCACATAAGTTTTCAGACCATCCGGCAAAAATAAATGACCATTTTATAATTGTCGTAGTCGTGTGTCGTATGTCGTATAATCGTATTCCGTTACAGCTACAGGACTTAAGGCAGTACCCTGACCAAAACGCCGTTTTACATCGCCATCTCCTCCGCAATTATACCATATACAAATAAAAAAAAAATACAGTCTTAAAGTTCAAGATCTCTACTTCAAATCCAACGTTTCAAATATTTTTTTTAAGTAGATTATACTATAGTAATTGGCGATTATAAAACCCCTAAATCAGAATTTAAACCTTCATCTTCTTCGGAACTTGAAGCTTAATTTATTTCTGATTTGCAGCAATAGATAAATAATTCTTTTATTTATAAGTCCAACGTTTAACATTTAAAAAAAAGTCATTTTTAAATTTTTCCTTGAATTTAAACGTAAATCTGTGCCAATTTTCAGCTGAAGGGTCGTGTTTGGGCGACGGGCGGCAGTCTGCCGCTGGCTCTCGGACGTGATACCCGTGTCGATCGAGGCTATCGCGTTCGATTTATAAATTCAGAATTTATTTTGCTCTCTAGACACAATATTGTGTAGAGGGGGCAACCTATATAACTTGCCTCAGTAGTATGGCATGTACTTCTATAAACATATTTTGATTTTTTTTGAGTACATATTTGAAATATTATTATTTTAGTAAAATCAGATATAGATAGAGTCTACTGATCTGTCACTTTATCTGTCAAGTCAATACAAATTGTGTTTCATCTTCTAAAATATACTTTGTCTAAAAATATAGAGACCATCTTTTTGATGTTTTCTATAAACATAAATTCAAATTCAGTATGTGACCACGTGAACGTGACCGAATGTTGAATGTTGTGAACGTGACCGAACTATGGGACGGAGTCCCATCATGTTGGTATTCAAACTTCATGTTTTGGTGAGATCTATGTGACCACGTGACTAAAACTTTGAAAGTTTATATCTCCCAAACTATGGGACGCAGTCCCATCATGTTGGTAATCAAACTTCATGTTTTGGTGAGGTCTATTCATATAAACCGTGACCACGTGACTACGTGACCAAAATTCAGAGCTACCTTCTATTAATGAATTGATAATTTGTCATAATCAACGTTTAAAATAGTAAGTAATAATATGTTGATGACGATGTTGATCGTTTTTTTTTTTTTTTTTTTAATGTAACTTTGTCCCTCACTAGGATTTCTCCTGTATCGTGGGTAGAGTTTACAGACATTATCTCACATGCACACACACCCAGACTAATATTTGTTCCGTGCGCGTATCGAACCCGCGGCACGTAGCGTAGAAAACCACTACACTACTTGTAACAACCCTAGCCTCCATGCACTATCGCCACACTGTATTGACGTTGTCGGCGAGATCAAAGGCGCCGTCCTACTGTTGTTTTTCTTTATACTATTCCTTTACTATATATAATAATAAATACTATCTACCAACCTAGTTTTATTTTAATTCTTATCGATTATACTTTATATATTACTATTCACCAACACTGCTATTCCCATTTTTAATCGACTTCCAAAAAAGAAAATTCTCAATTCGACTGTATGTTTTTTTTTTGTATGTTTGTTACGCTATTACTTCGCCAATTGCATACCGATTTTGAAAATTCTTTTTTTATTTCAAAGGGTACTCTCAAGATGGCATTTAAATTTGTTTAAGATTTGATGAAGAACTTCGGAGATATACAATGGAACTCTTGAATGAATAACAGCATGTCACTTGCGATTTCTGTAATCGCATGATTATGAATTGTTTAAGCCACTCAAAATAGAAATATAAAATAAACGTTAAAAATAGTATAAACCGACTTCAAAAAACTAAAAAGTATAATACATATAATTTTCTTAAAAAACTTATCAGCTTCTGAAGTCGTTGCCACTGCCAAGCTAGGTGCATTGAAGAATTTAAGAAAATTATTTACACTGTTTAGTTTTTTGAAGTCGGTTTTTACTTTTTTTAATGCTAGGTATTAATATCTAATAATCGTGATATATTTATATGAGTGAATATTAAATGAATCAAGCAATTCTTCAAATAAAAGAGCAAGTTATAATTAGTTAATACCAAATCATCTAACAACTCGGCAAGTGTAAAGGGCATTTTTTGCTCGGAAGCTCGTTGACGAAGCATAATTTTTTTATAAAATCATTCATCATTGTAGTGATTGTACCACTGTTATTGGTATTAATTTTCTAGTAGTAACTCTGTTACTATATAGACCTATAAGTGAAACAATCTACAAATATATATTTTACATTGCCACCTCTATTTATTATATAGTTTTATAGTGTCTGGCGCGATGCTCGCGTTGACATGCTCCGAGCGGTTTCCGTAATATTACAGGGGGTCGCGTGGGTTGCGCGGGTGGAGGAAGCGAAATCGACAAATTCGTTACCTCACTGACGCGCCTTAAGTAAATACATAATTATTTTTTGACGTGTATTTTCATTGAATTATCTAAATTACAGTCCAGGTTTACATTACTGTAGTACGTATGCTAAGAACGAAAATGTATTTGTTAAACGATAATAAACACATTATCCAATAATCTTTTAAAAATTAATAATTCATAAGAAAATTATGTTTAAATTAGTATGTAAAGAAGTTGTAAATACTCATAAAAACGTATAAATATTAAAATATTTGGTACATTTATATTTAATGGCTACTCTAATTTGCTAATAAAATCGAAATTTTACGACTACTCAACGTAGGTAAACCGAAGTGTTAAAGATGAAAAATCTTCGTTCTAGTATGCATATTTTAAACCCGTGGGTACACGAGTTTCTTAAGGAACTCGGCGGGAGAGCGAATAGCTATTACACGCGGCGTAACCGAATGAGCTGTTACGTGATTCTTTAACTATTTATGCTTTGGTTATTCAGTCGGTAGGCCATACTAAAACGTAGATGCTAGGGGTCATTAAACTGCTAGCTAAATGTAAGATTCTATCGATATCAGTTCGGTAGGTAGGCAACACAAGTGCCCAAGTGTTACGTAATGACTCGTTTGGACCTGACACAATATTCAATTGAGGAAGAAGATATGAAATACAGATATGATGTAATCAATTCGCATATACCTAGGGAGTTAACATGTCAGTCGTTTGCAATAATAAGGACGTTACCTACTCATCTAATCTAAACTAATATTATAAAGAGAAAACATTCGATTTTTTGTATGTTTGTTTCTAATTTGTACTGAATAAATTAAAAACGACTGCACCGATTTTAAAGTACTTTCACCAGAAGTAGGCTATATTGTCACTGCCTAACATGGGATATAATTTATAAAGATATCACGCGGGCGAAGCCGCTGGCGGAAGCTAGTTCAAAATAAATATTTTTGCGTGATCTGCGTCAAAACATAGTTATAAATTAGTATAGCTACTTATTGTTTTATTTTTATAATTTTTATCCAATTTTTCCTTTGGATACTTAATATGTCGTTTTATTTTTACCCTTTTTAATTATTAAAACGATATCCAAACGCTGAGAGCCTATTAGGTACAGGTAGGTTAGGTGTGACTGCAGCCTTATATAATATAGCGTCTGTGTCTATGAACTCATATTTCTTTATATTTAGCATATAATTACCATGTTTCTTTTTTAACAATCTAATATTTTTGTTAGTTGTTTTTCAAGAAAACCTTTGCTTCATAGTTCATGTCTTTTCATATCAGTTGCAAATATTTAACTGAGTCGGGTTATTTATTGGGTATCAATTATGTACTTCGATTTACAGAACTATTTCAGAAGAAAAACAAATCCATGTACTTACGGACATTGTCCACACGTGCGCCGACGATCAAGACAAGTGCACTGACATACAACGGTTCAATTCTCAGAATCGGGTTAATTCGGTGCGTGACGTCATAGGCTACTGCGCGGGCGCTGCTTCCTTGTCCGACGGAATAACGACTCGTGGGTAATTAATAGTTAAATTCATCTAGTTCCTGACTTACAAGTTGACGCTTTGAAAGTGAATAATTGTTGGTTGAACAGGAACTGTGCGCAAGTGTGCGTCGTTCCTTATAATGTAACATTGTGTAACGCAATCCTAATTACATACTTTATGTAATATTGCACTGCCAAAGTTTTGCTCTCCTATCTAAGTTATTAATGCGGATAAAACATAATTTTCCCATCTCGCTTGTTTTCTATTACCTACCTACTTAGCTCGTTTATAAAAACAAAATATAATTTTTGTTTCAATGAGATTTCTGTTTTAGATTGTATCATGATAATCAGTAATGAAACACACCTACTTATATGATACTACGAGTATACATACCTACTTATATATTTGTTACACTTTTTTAAACGTTTTTTAAATACAAATTCGAGTTCTAACTGCCATTTGTAACCAACCAACAGACCAAGCAACAGAGCATACATAATATTTTAAAACATACTCGTTTACAAATTGAAGCCTGAACCCACTAAGTCATCGATAATCGAATCAGAAAAAAAATTAAAACCCCAACGGTCTTTGATTGGAACCACATGACGTCGCCGAACGACAAAATAAATTAAAAAACAATCACCAGATCATTTAAGTAAACATAAAAAAAGCTTTAAGCCTCGCTGCAACCGAGACATTTGCTCCCGAAAACAAACCTATTAGTCTCTAAGGAAACGAAAACGCGTCCACAGTTCAAAGTAAGTTTGTCCCGAAGATGCTACCCGAGCTTTAACGTTAACTGAGGCGTTTATGTTTCAAGGACTTGTTGCGTCTCAGCGTGGGAAAGCTTTGTGAGGTCAGGTGGCACATGTGGTGCACTCCTGTTTAGGATGTTTAAAAATAATATAGAACAAAATACAGATGAAGGTGCAGAGATTATGAGGAGACTTCGCGGGGGAGATACTGGGTTACACACCTACACATCTACTCCCGCCGGTGGTCCGTAAACAATAACACAGCATTATTTATCTTAGTTATGACGAGAGTTTACGATACTAACGGGGAATCTACCTACATATGGTGTTAATCATGTTACCGCAGAATCAAATTATCCCATCAAACTACAGTTTTCTGAGTAGAGTTGGGTTTTGTGGTGTTATAATTTTATTCAAATCAATTTTTATATCCCGAATTTTAGAACAAGTTGCTGGATCATACACTTAATAAATTTATTTTATGATCTCATTATTTTGAACCCATTGTTAACATTAGCAATATTTTGCTTTTCGACCAGATATTTTATTTATGTGTAACGGACTAGCGTATTGTCACTTTCTGCCTCCGAGGCATTTGGATTCGCATCCTCTTGTGAATACTTTTTCGCGTGATCTGCTGGGAAGAATGTGTTTGTATACAAAAACTAAATCTCAGCATTGGCACCGCCCAGTGTTCCCAACTTTGGCTTCTGTACGTCACATGAGCCCGTGGGATTGAAGCGATAATGGACGGGAATTCGCGACGTGGGTGTCCGGCGCGCGCTCGCATTATGCACCACTTTTTATGCCTCCTTGTAGATAGAGCGTTTTCTGTTCAACGATGCGCAATAATGTAGGCTTTGTCAATGAACAAATATGGTGAGTAAACACGCCCAGTGACGCGTTGCTTCACTGGCTTTTGGTAAATCCCTGCTTCTAAATATCCTATTTAAAAATCCGTTCCTAAGTATTCCTTAAATTTTGTTATGCTGCTCATGATTTCATGAATCAATGTCAAATCAAGATAGATGTAACAGAGAATATTAATTCAGGGATCAAAAATAGCTTTTAGCTATATTAAATGGGTGTGCTTTATTGCATGGAGGATGAAGAATATAATCTTTATTAATTCAAATACACTTTACTTCCGTATTTTTAATAAGAGAAATAACTCTACTTTTTGCTAGTACCTATTTACATATAATATATTTAATTGTTATTACACTCATTTGGATAATATTAAATCAAAAATAATTCATTTGAATTTAGTTTTTCGACATGTAACGACTTCTGCATAGCTTTGTTGTACTTTTATTGAAGTTTTTGTTTTTGTAACCAGAAAACACTGCTAAAATCTACATACTTATTATGTATTTAAAATTACGAGATAATAGACGCGAATAAAAGACGAGTTACCGGTCGCGGATGGCATAACCGACGGACGTCATAAATTAGCAAGTTGAACCAGTAGTGGGTGCGAGAAGCGATAGACACACAACTTGACAGACTGACACGGAAGCTAAATGTGCCTTACGCCCACAGCGACGACGCTTGCGTCAGAATCGAATCTCAGCCTAACTATTACTTCCTATTACACTGTACTTGTAGGGTTGCCAACAGACCGAGTACCTACCTACAGTTAGCTACCTACTACCGATTGTTTATCAATAAACCAGTAATATCAAGCCATTACGCATGTTGAATGGGTTATCAGTTTGTTGGAATGAAATATTTATTGCTTGAACGGGCAATACAACATCTTTAGGAGTCTTTTGGGTCTCTTTCTTTTCTATCTTTAATTCTAAATTGTTTAAATGTGTAGCAGCCTTTAATTTTGTTGCTTGAGTCATACATTCAACAATTCAGTGATCTGTGCTTGAGTTTGTATACCGTGAATAAATTAAATTGGTGACATGTCAAACTCCAATTACACCATACATTAACCGTTATTATTTCACATACCGATTGTATAGTTCTGGTAAAGTAAAGTAATAACTTCATGTTACTATCGGGTTTCGTCAAGGTGTCTTTCAGGATCATGGATCATTTCAGGACTAACTTAATGGAACCGTGCAACTAGTCATAATAATTTTCTAAAATCGCCTGTGATAGGTGTATTTGAAATAAAATCTTTTCTTATTATTTACAAAAAGAGTTGAGAATCATAGAAACTTATGGCATATAGGGCATATAAAATGTTCATTCGTCTAATAAAATCCATATCTACATCGCCAGTTATAAAAGAGTGAAATATAACGTTTAATGCAACGAGCATCACTGTGTCCTGCTAGTCTGGAATATCTATTGTGATAGTACAAGGCGAGCTGACAAACACTTCCCGGTTCAACGCTCGTCAATGAGATCGCATACCAAACTATGACTTAACGCAGCGCCTGACTGTGGAAGTGCTGTATCTAATTAGGTAGATTACGTGTAGGAGATTCAGTTATGCCATTTGAGGAAGTCTCTTTCACGGCATATTAACATTACTTAGGTACATAGTTTTGGTTGTGGGAATTCCTATAACTCTTGATAAGAAACATCGCTAACATGTTTTGTTGTTGATCATTAGAATATTTTAGTAAGAAAACTATCATTTATCACTGCAAACTGATGCTGCTTCTGATAAATATTTCGTGATAGATGGGAAATTTTCGAGGTAATTAAAAAATTAATTATAAACGGTGTTTGGGGCACTTAAATCAAGTTTCAAGTTTATTCATAGTAAAACAATGTTTCTTTATAATATAACTCTTTTGTATTGTCATGGTCATAGTCATTTTCAATAACTTTACCATCTATCTATTGGCAGTATTCTATTAGAGATAGGACAAGAGCTCTACATACGGTAATGTAAATTTTCTATCTCTAAAAATTGAAAAAGAAGAATAGCAGAATGGGTCAAGGAATATAATGATGAAGTACCGCCAAATCCATAAGCCCCCCGTAGCCGAGGTTCTAATCATTAGATAGAACTTCATGATCCCAAAATCCTATCCACTATCAATGTCACTATAATCCTAAAAGAGTACGTTATGTGATTGAAAACAAGAAGTGTAACATCATCCATATCTTCCCGATTTTTTTTTTATAACCTATAAAAAGTTTAATCGGGAGGATATGGATATAAGGATATGTATTGGAATCCGGTCTTTAGTAGATGTAACCGAAACGGGACGTAGGTCAGAGTGAAGACGTCGTTAGTGTTGTGTCGAAGTCAGACGCTACGTTGCAAATAATAAAAATCAAGACCAAGCGAGGGTAGGCGAAAATATCCCCCTCTTCACGATGATGACGTTCTGCCACCGCAATTTGCCCATAACTACGGCCGGTGAGATTTGATCGAAACTTTGGGAAATAAGTACTTAGGTCTCGTACATACCTTTTTCATATTTTACGCACGATCCAGTTTTAAATCATGAGTAAAGTCCGATTGGAATCATGCTCTTGTAAAAAAAGATAAAGATATATATATACCTATAGTCAATAGTGTGCGAAGTAGGGGTCATGGTAGTGTCACAGACTACGGAGTTACTACGGCTACGTAATTGGTGGCATCCGCAGGTAAAACCGACTTCTTATAAGAGGTACTAGAATGATTTTATTACGGTCAATGGAAACACTGAAATGACCGTACCTGATTTGTAAGGTAAACCATTTGTTTTTGCATAACTATAGGAACCGGAAATAATTTAGCAGCGAGTGAATGAACTCTTCTATGATTTCCCTACCTATCTCCAAAGCCTAAATAAATTGAAGCTATCATCTCTACATAGTATATAAATAAAGTCGCTTTCCACGTCTGTCGGTCTGTATATCCGCTAACTCCTCCTAAACCACGCAACGGATTTTAATGCGGTTTTCACCATCAGTTAGACAATTTATCATGGAAGGTTTATATATAATACTTTGATGTGGTAGAGAAATTGCACCCGTGCGAATCCGGGGAAGGGTCACTAGTAGGATATAAAATAAAAAATTGATAAATCTAGCCCATTACAGTCCCACTGCTGGGCACGGGCCTCTTCTCTGAATAAGAAGGATGAGGCCACCACGCTGGCCTATTGCAGGTTAGCGGACTACACACACCGTCGAGGACTTTATGAGGCCCTTTCAGGTGTGCAGGTTTCCTCACAATGTTTTTCCTTCACTGTTAACTTAAGTGATAATCAAATTCCGATCCCCACATATATTCGAAAAGAGGTGCAGGCCGGTTTCAATCACAGACCCTCCTTCATGGAAGGCAAGCGTTCAACCGCTAGGCTTTCACTGCTTCAGGACATAGGCCATAAATAAATAAAATTCTAAACAATGGAAGGTATTAATAAAATGATAGTGCA
This sequence comes from Allophyes oxyacanthae, assembly GCA_932294325.1. Classification (NCBI taxonomy): domain Eukaryota; kingdom Metazoa; phylum Arthropoda; class Insecta; order Lepidoptera; family Noctuidae; genus Allophyes; species Allophyes oxyacanthae. Next base: position 10,387,293 of record OW028615.1, read on the forward strand.
GTTATAAGTTTTTAACAATTTTTTAACTGTTATGGTCACTAACATTAGTATTAGAGTTAAGGACGGGGTATTTACCATAAACATGGTCAATACCCCGATCTTAACTCTAATACTAATGTTAATACAGTTCACTAAGACTGAGAGAGCGCGTACTTTGACTTAGCTCAGCCTTTACTTAAACTTTGTTATTTTTTCTGAGCTTATTTATACCTATGCTTATTGCTTAGCTTATACTTTGATTTGAAATTTATAGTCTTAACACGGTGCAATTGTGCTGAACATACGCTAAAACCAACGAAGTTAATAAACAAAATCTACAAATCAATAAAGAATGTACCCAAAGAGATTGTGAGCGAACTAACTAAGAACCTAAAACCAAAGTTATGTAAAAAAAATCTGAAAAGACACTTCCTAACCAAATAAGCAATGTCAAGTTATACAATTTAGATAGAATTACTAAATGTGTGTTTATTTTATTTTTAATTTTATTGTGTAGGTACTGTAGCACGGGTACTGTATTACGGGTGATCGCCCCACCACAGATAAACATGCGTTTTCGTTGGTGGGGCTTAGTGATTTAAGTGTATAGTATAATTATGAAATAAAAAAAAAAACCTAATTCCAAAGCAAAGTCTGAACAAAGTCTAAGTACGCTCTATAGATCTCAGCGTAACTGTTCTTGACAATTGTCGAAACTGACTGAAATTTTCTAATTTCCTCGAAATCCTATACAATATGGGAATGGTAGTCACACGTGAGTAAGTACCAACGAATAGAATCAATTATTTTTTTCACCTCTTCAATTTGTGCAAGTTAAATGATTTTGTGACGTAGTAACCTTGAGTTTGTTCTAACAACCTCTAGTTTCCGGTATGGTCCCGTCTAGAGACACACTGTGTCTTTAAAATTACATGATTTAGTACCTACTTACCGTATGTTGTAGAATCGCCTAGTCACTTATTCACAAACAGAAAACAACGTAATTATGCACTTAAATTTTTGTGACGTAGAGTTTAGTTCCTATAAAGAACTTCTTTATTAGTATAACACGTTTTTTTTAATAGACCGCATATAAATTAGTTCTAACAAAAATATACAGATTAGCATAAAGTTATTAATATAATTACAATTATTGATACATTTGTAATGTCTCTGATGTGTCGAATTTAATCTTTCATCTCCTGCTGTTTCACAAAAGTTTCTTGTAGGTACCTACCTACTACCTGTTTTATATGTTTAAGGGTGTATCTACGGACTTTTTATCATGTCATTACCACGTCTCAGCATGTTATTCCGCATTGTTTAACCACTTGACCGGTTCATCTTTGAACATGGTGACGCGGAAACGCACTGGTAGGTAGTCCGCGTGACATCGAGAGATTAGGTCAAGAACGACGAGCAATCATCATTTATCAGTTCAAATGATTACGACGGAAATACCATGGTGGCACACAATTATAAACGATAACGCTTTTAATGTAAAGAATTAATAGAATTCATCGTAAACTACTAACATTGTTCAATTACAATAACAATACATCGTGTTTGAGGTCGTGTCCTATCGTGATAACGTAATTTTACTACACACTGTCAGTCTTGCATAATTCCGTTTATCGGTACCAAAGCATAACAAATTCCAATTACATCACATTATACAAGCGGTCCCGAGTGCCACGTAATACCTCGTAGATCGTGGAGAAAGCACCGGCCTTGGCAATGAAGCGCGCGCAGCCGGGCGCGTCGCGTCGCGCAACGACCGCTGCGCCCGCGCGCCCACCGTCGCCGCTTGCGCTTATAATTGGCGCGAGTTTTCACGCATGCGCAACACTTTCGTTGTCAATGAACTTGGAAAGCGGGGATGTTCTGTCATTGTCATTAGATAGCTGGGAATGCACTCTCGCTGCTTTGCACGCGCTTCAATGGTTGCTGCTTGCACGCAAGTGACGCAAGCCACACAATCGCTTCATAATTATAAAAACAACATTCAATTTATATTAACTTCACCTTCTTAATTGCAGCAAGTTTCTAAAACAATCAACAACTTACCCATTTAATCACTTTTTCAGTTAATTTCATGAATAAGTTATGGGTTATAATTTTCTTCAGACTAGTTTCCAATTAACTGAATTAATTTGAGTTAGGTTCAACAACGGAAGCCGGAAGTAGCGTCTAATATAGACAGAGTATAGGTGTAAGGTTCGTTTGACCTGTCTAAATACGAACCTAACTACCTAGGTACCTACCTACCTAAGTTCCTACCTTATGAATATTAGTTACGAGAAGGTTGGATCATTATGTAAATCGTAAGTGATTTATTATGTGATCGTGTGATCGAATTGGGTATTTTTTATCCGAACACCCAGTATGAGAACATGCCTGTGACAAAAAACAATCACGTTCTTCGAGATGTCGTCATACAACGACTGATTTCGGTTATTTTCCTAACAGATTTCTAACGTATCTGTAGCGTGACTTAATTGGTTAGTAATAAGGCTTCGGGTGACGGGTGTACTCGTCCCGGTGGGAAAATTGTAGGCATTTGGACTCACTTGACGCTCCAACGACCACGAAAACTGCCTTGCTCGTATCCAGAACATAAAAATGGAGTAGGTGTTATTAATTAAAATATATATTTTTCTTTTTTCAACATTATTTAAAAGAGAATTTAAAAGGGACGATAGTTGGTTAAACAATGTAAAATTTTTGTTTTTCTCGTCGCCCGTGAAGACTTCTGTATTCTCTAATAACCCGGGACCACCGCGGGATGTGACAAGTTTACAAATTATAGCTTTTCTATTAGTAGGTACATCACACCCTTTCGCTTACTCGTCGGTAAGGCTGAACTCAATAGATCTTTTCCACAATTTAATTCACTCAGTGACGAAACGCAGACATTAGTATTATTTTCGGCCGCATTGGTCGGCTGTGAATGCTGTAATTACAAAGACTAACCAACATTTTGAAATTGCCCGTTAGTAGTAGTAGGTTAGTAGAAAGTTATTTAATTCAAGATAAAACAGGTTCTCAATAATGTAAAAATTAATCCAAAGTAGGTACAATATGTTAACTGATTATAATCGGAAAATCAGTATACTTAGTGGTTTGTTTACAATTAGGTACTTTCCTTGTTTGGAAGGTAGGTACTTCCAAAACAAAGGCGATGAGAATAATATTAATTCGTATCCCTAATTAAAAATTTACAAACTAGGTAGTAACTTTTAAACTAGGGTTTAACTTTAAACAAAACATTTTTACGACGAACACGTCTCTACGGACGTGCTGTTTTAAATCACAGCACATAATAAGAAAGGCTTGGGGGAATCGCGCTCCATTGGCGCCGTCGTTACGGGCCCTTCGACACGACTGCCATCTGACGGCTAATGCCGACCTCACCATTATGTTGAATAAAAAGCACAAGTTTAATATATGTACTTACACATACAGGTAGAACATTCTTGATTGAGTAAGTAAAGACAGCGATTAATATAAAAATAGATTTGATCATCGCAGTTATTGAGTTCTTGTGGATATCAGTCAATCTTCTGCTTGCCAATCTAGAGGACGAGACAATCTAGAGAGAAGTAAGAATTCGACTAGAGACACAAATATTGCTTTTTTCAGGGGAGTGGATACGAAATTAATTAAAATTTAGCGATTAGGTACCTGCGAAAACCTTTAACTTCTCTACGCCCAAATACTTCAAAATGGTGACTAGCGGAAACGTTACCACTAGCCCCTAGCATGGCAAAATGGGAAGAGGAAAATCAGGAACAAAACCATCTGTTTACCGTTTTCTCTCTCGATTTTACGTTTTTTCATCTTTCAAGAAGAAAAAAGATATAGAAAACGAGTTTGTCGAAAGAAAAATCGGTGACACAATCATCTCTTTACCGTTTTTCTCTCGATTTTTCGTTTTCTCTTCTGTCAATGAGATAGGTGGGTAACTGGTCGGCTAAAGGCATTTACCTACCGTAACCTACCTCCCTTTTTACGAGAGGAATACACAATCCAGCAGGTTACTGCAAAAGAAGGAACGTGCGAGTTTTTAAGAGATGTGATATGGTTGCCTTTTTGTGATTTTCGATTTGAGTTATGATTTTATGAATACGATACGAACGATGGCCTCTGTTCATAGTGTGGTAAATTTCCATATATTGGTTGCGGAAGTTAATTAAAATGGTAATGCCGTCATTAATAAAACTAATAAACTTACACCTAATTAGCACTTTAGTTTTAATACTTAGTAATTTTCTCATAAAACGTTATACTTAAATTTATTATATAAATTATAATTATTTTGGCATAAGTAGAAGTACACAAAGCTGTATTCAGTATCCAAACCAATCATTAAAGTCATATACTTTTAACTTAATTATAATTATTTATCATTTTAAAGCAAGTCTCAGATCCGTACCTAGGTACCTACCTATGGATATTTTTATTTAACGAAACTTAATTGCCTTAGACATAAAGCCGTGAAACATCCTCTTGTTAGTTCCAAAGTAAATACAGAATCCAGATTTACCAACACAAAAAATAATAATAATATAAAATCAATAAAGAACAAGAAGCTAATGGAAATATCCAGTAGGTACTAAGTATTCAAGACAGCACAAAAACAACAAATACGAGTAGATAGGTACTTAGTTGTAACACAATCTCCTTTCAATAAACGACTGAACTAACATCCCTAATTTTCACCGGAAACAATTTTCTTAGTACCTATCTATGCCTACGTGTAGATATAAAGGTTGTAGAAGGGTAGGGTGGGGGACTATAGGCTTACGGAGGCTCAGTGGTAAAGGAAGTGAACGGGCGCGACCTTGACATTTCCCTCGTCGCGAATGTTGTTGTAGCCGTCCGCCACGCAAGGAAGTAGGAACACGGCACCGACTCCCACGGTGCTGAAGTTCCAAGCATTACTCATACTTATCTAGTTTTTCCTTTAAGAATAATTATTCTACGATACTGTATATTGTTTTCCAAATGAAAGGAAGGCGTCAGAATCTTCAATGCAAGTAGTAGTCGAGTCTGAGAGAAAGGATATAGTTGCTACTTGTAATTTTGTGCTCAACAAGTTGTTGCCATGGTTCCCGGTGAGTCTTCAGTTTTACGAGACGCAGTGAACAGGTGTGTCAAGACACATTGGAATCGCTTCAAAAATAAGATAATGAAACCATTATACAGCATGCTTCTGGTGATGCTTTAGTAGAGTAATCAAACAAAGCTCCGACTCCCGAAGTCTCAATGAGCAAACAAAAAGTCAATAAGATATCTCTGAGTAGTCCCTTAGAAAGTGCATTCAAGCGCAGCGCTCACAATGTGCCCGCAGACCAAAACCACTTCAATCATGAAGCATACCTAGGGGAAATAAAAAATGTACAAAATGTGATAGCCTTTAAAAAACCCTTTATCCATTAGCCAGTTATTGAGACGATTGAATTTGGAAGCCACAGGCCATAACCAATTAGGAAGAAATAAGTTATTGCTGTTGCCCACTCTACTAGTGGGCAACAGCCATGTATGTCGTATGTCCTTTTTATTTTTGGGAAATTAATTATTTATTTCGCATCATATTAAATACCTAGTCTGTCAAGAAAGTCATGAAAGGGATTGAGGGCGCCACTTGTATATTCTCTTGTTTATTTTTAATATATTAATGCCGAAAACATTTTTTTATCACAAAAAATCTACACAGAATAGTAAAATAAACACATCGTTATACCCAAACTGACACCTACGGTACTTATTTAGGGTTGCGAGCGAAGAAGAATTTTAGTTCCTTCAAAATCCTTTTCATGACTTTCTTGACAGACTAGGTAGTTAGATTGGGGAAAGTATGAGAAGAAGTTAAAGATCAAATAATGTTAATCATTTTGACTTAGATGATAAATTTGATATTTTTCAGTATAATTTCCTCCAATCTCAATTACCTAAGTACATACCTTTATTTTTAGTTTATAAATAAATTGTTAATGAAAAAAAACATCTTACAAACGGTACACTCTATTGATAGGAACTAAAGCCTCCAGATATGTTAGATAACATACTTATAAGACATGTTTTATTGTATTTGTATACTTACTGTTAACGTAAGCGTCGACGCCTTGCATAACAATAGGAACTGTACCTATATTAGTTATGATATTTCTCAACACTGACTAGAATAATTAAATATGTTTTGGTGTTAGTTTATTTTATAGTACACCTGTAAGCCACATACTGGCATTACACTTAGTTTATGTTAAGCTCCTATGTTTTCTGTGATAACAAAGTAATTACTGTGCGATTTAGCTAAGGAAAGGAATAAGATAATAACCCGTTTTAATAATTTAAAAAATTGTATTTTCTTTTATTCAGCTGTAATAACATATATTAGGTCCATAATATGTAATCATTGCTAGTATTATAGAAAATGTAACCAGTGGAGACATGTACTCTGATAACGCCATCTATTGACGAGTAGACATAATGCATTAGCCAGTTTTCGTCTATTCTGCAATAGATGTCACTATTATCAACATTATTCTAAATGGTGATTTTTAACAATTTTGTACCTTCTATGTATTTGCATTACTATTGCTAACTTTATATACCTACCTTATTGTCATCTATACTAAAATACACTAAACCTATTTTTTGTTTTTCATTATCACCGAAACCGCTAAACACAGGAGAGCACTAGACGATTAGGCGGCTAAGAATAGTATGATAATAGTTGGTTATCATAAGTAAGATAAAAAACAGTACAAAATACGTCGTATTTAGTCTTTTGCCTCAGACCAAAAGTGTTATGGTTTGTCTATTGCCTACTTTTGGATTTTAAGATAAAAACCATTTATTACATCGTACTTACTCATCGGCGGTGATGTTTTGCGTGATCCACTTCTTCCTGTGCATTGATTTAGGTCGCCTTTGCAAATTTTCCTAAATCAAAATTCATGTAAGAACCAACTGACTTCATAAACGCTTATCACATGATTATAATTTATTTTCCAAGAAAATACCGAACTATGTATGTGACCGGAAGCAATTACGACAACATTCTTGGTATCAATAGCTATAAACTGATTTTCACATGCCGTCTACGTGATGATACGTAGGTGTAATGTTACCGTGTACACATAAGTAATAAATTTACTTCAGTATGTGGCCGCTTTGACCGCCAAATATCGTCATTTGTATTCAACATACGACACTCAAGTGCGCATCGAAGGCACTACTTGAGTTTACCTCCATGAGCGGGTTTTTCAAACAATCCTAGGGTTTGTAGCCGTCCATTATAATCAGGATACCTACTGATACAAAAATACCTACCTAATCCTAGGTAATTACCGTCCATACTAACATACCTACGCTACGTAACAAGGAATTTACCTGGAATATTGTCTTAGCGCGTTGTTCATGCGGGGGATTTTCTTAGACTTAAGGAAAATGGCAAAGAATCCGGAAATGATTCAAATGGTAGCATAATCTATTCTTATCTCCGTGGCTTATCTTAAAGCCTAACTTTATCAAATATGAAAATAAAGTTCTTTGAACTCGCCTTAAAAACAATAAATCAATTGGGTTTATAGTCAAATAAATAGTGCAGATGTTAATGCAAATTCATATCAAATAAGGTGCGCCATATTTTTGTCGGTCTATTATTATAACATAATTATATTTAAATAAACAATATTAATTCACTCCATAAGCTAAGTACTCGTGGCGTATTGAACTGTGAGCACCCTATTGTTTTATAACTTGTAATACATACTGACTAAACAAGGATGTACATTCTAAACATTCCGGCTGAATTAATTTGAATGCTTGAATTTTCTTCATGGTCGATTTATTGGTTTGTTTTAATAAAACATAAGGCACAAGTGGTTTATGACTACCTAAATACATATATCTATTGGCTTTGTATTCTTTCAATTCAACGGGCCAAGTGGATAGAACCGTTATATAATTATAAAAATCGAACAATAAGTGATTTGCTTGCCAAAATATTAAGGCTGCGCATGCCGCCGTGTTATTTTTCCATTCAAACGTAGAAAGGTAATAACTTCACTATTTGATACTAAACGCCCAAAAGATAGCATGATCTCGATTTGTCTCGTCATTATTTAAGATTATTGTTTTATAGAACAGTAAAAAAATATCTATTGACTTAGAAATTACCAGCCTCGAAATATTCATATTTCGACACTAATTTTAACGCAACTTTGGGCGTAAATAAATAAATGTTAGGATTATAAAAACTACACAATAACTTTTTGCATAGATACATTTATTCGTTTTTTGTAAGATACTTTTATCCTTTTACTGATAAAAAAAAAATCGCGCGCTTGTTGTTACAATATGAAAGTGTGCGCGTGCACTTGCTTCCGAGTTCTGACTACCTCTTACTGGGGCTATATCTTTTATAGTTGGAAACTTCGGAAAGTTTCCGTAATTTTGGAAGTTTTCCGGAAGTTTACTGGAAATATTCCCGAAAACTTCCAAAACATCGGAAGTTTTGGAAGTTTTCAGAAATAACTTTTTACCTCTTATGAAAATGGCAATTGGGGATACTTTGAACTTAATTTGTATAATTTTTTTCTAGATTTTGGATATTCGATCACAGCGAGCACAGGACAGGAATCAGGATGAGGGGTAGGGTAGGTACAGATTAAAAATGAAAATGTTTCCAAAACTTCTGTCATACAGCTGATACAGCTCGGTGTTTACACTACGCCCATTGCCTTCAATTATGAAGCCGATTGAATAAAAAACGTGATTTTATCAATTTGCTTTAATATAGTACTCGCAAATCTTTATGAGCCCTGAACTGAGCTCTGAACTCTATCTCTCTCTCTCTCTAGCTCCAATAATAAGCGTACTATTATAGGTGCTAGAGGGAGAGAGTTCGAGGGCTCATAAAGATATGCGCGTACACCTACTATAGATAATTAAAATAATAAAAGAAAATAGAACTAAATTAAAGGTTCATTGTCATTTGACGTAACAGATTCAGAGTATTCCCAAAGCAACGAATTTCTTGATTTTATAAATAAAAAAACAAAATTGAAAACTTCCAAAGTTTTGGAAGTTTTCAGGACTGTTTCCTGGAAGTTTTCAACTCTAATCCCTTTCTCAGACGACATTTGGTGAAATAGCAAGCATTTTTGCCGCGCCCAACGACGAGTTCGCTTACGGCATGCGTACTCATGATTCATTATCAACGACAATTTTAAATTACAACAAACAAAAGTTGGTAGGCATCTATAACCTATCAGCTTAATAAATACTGTGATCGGTATCGCGCCGTATTTGAATTCTGCTGTCAAACAAGGATCTGAATACAATTTGGTGCTTCTAACACGTGTGGGTCGTCTGTAGATAGTTATTATTCACATTTGGCACAAAGCCGACTTGGCCCGCGGTGTCAACGCCCTTGCATCATGTAGCGAGGATCACAAGTCGAGGAAAGTCATGGCGGAACTTACCAAGTCATACAGATGTTATGGAATTAAACATATTGTTGTAACTTAGATATTTATGTTTATTTCCTCAGACTTCATACTTTAACCTTCGTCATTCTTGACATTTGTATCATCGTTTTATCAGTCACTAGAACCGATAATGAGTCAGCGATGTAAGGATGTTTTGTTTGTTATGCCATCATGCCGAAAAGACGCAGTCATATAAATTTCAATGAATATGTAAGGTGTTTGACAAACTGCATGAAAACTATGTATTCCCGGAAGTTTAGATCCTTCGGCTATCTTTAGTCTATTCCATCAATAAATTCTTAATACGCCATTTTTATTAGTTACTTTTCTTTTTTATATGTAGGTAGGCAGGTACGGCTACGGAAGGGCAAGATCCAAGTGCTTCGCCGTAACTTGCCTCTATAATATGTCCGATATCTGGCTATATCCAGAATGGCTATAGACATTAATAATTTACTATAATCTTAGGTACTACCTGTTACAGTTTGTTTTAATCTTACTCGTAAAAAAAGGTGGTCTTTATTTATCATCACAATAAAATTACTACGTATAGTATAAAATAAAGTCGCCCGCCGCATCTGTCTGTTTCTGTGTTTTCGCTAATATTTTAGTGTGGGTTTCACCATCACTTTGAGCATTTCTTCCTAATGGTTTATATGTATAATACTTACATATTTAATGTAAGGATAGTAGAGAAATTGCACCCGTGCGAAGACTTCAGAGGAGCTAAAAGCTTGCTTGCTGACAAGCTAAACCAACGTGGTAAAATCGAATTACTCAGCCACTTGGGAACAATAGGTAAAGTGGTTTTCCCCCATTACTCCGAAGTTACTATGTCGGAGGCACCTAATCCATTCCGCTGTCGTATTGTACAATTAAATTACCATAGCGGTTGCGGGAACCCGGCCAGCAGGAAGCAGCAGTCCCCGCTGCATACTGATGCAGCGCTTTGTCTCTTTAATAGTAGGCCCTCATACATTGCTTCTTAAATGTATAAATTATAATTCTGCCTATTACTGTTCCACATCGATGTCTATAGATACGCTCTGTCATACAAAGGGAAGCTAAAAAAATGAGACGTATTTTTTAAAGACGTCAAATTCTAAATTCAACAATGTTCGAATTATATTTAAATAAAACAGCGATACATGCACTAATGGAATAGCTACTGTTATTATATATTTTTTATTCAATACACAAATTAATAATTATGTTTGTAAACGGCATTTGACTGGTGATCAACTACTCCATTTTTCTGAAAATGGAGTACCTGACACGTCTCACTTTTTGAGTTCACTAAGCATATCTATAGACATCGATGCTGTTCCACGGCTGAGCCAGGGCCTCTTCTCAGAATGAGAAGGTTTTAGGCCTTAGTCTACCACGTTGGTCTGGCCTTGGACCATAAATATGACAATAATTAAGTTTCGTCGTCTGCCGATGGCACTGGTCTATCAAATATAGAAAGAAAGAAAGAAAAATCATTTATTTGCCACAAAAACAAGACACACTAGAATGATAGACATAGGTAATAAGAAGAGGTCAGGTAAATCGTAAACTTCAATACGATCGTGAGACAACATATTATTTCGAACTACCTTGTATACTGTGAAAAAAAAAAAAAATTTTTTTTAACAAGGTAGTTCGAAATTTAGGCTCTCACGTTCGAAGTTCACGTTCGAAGGCGTTCGAAGTTTATTACCAGAATTTGATGTTCATTCCCACTTTGTTACGCGGTACACCCCCAGATGGCAATCGCTCCGTGTAAAAATCGCATTTGATTAGATTTATGACAGTTAAATTGAAACATAGGAAATTGCTCACCGCCCATACATTTCCATCCTAAGAACTGAAAGGAATTCTACACAACTCGAGATGGTTCATAAATCAATACTATCCTATTGAAACCGAATTGGAATCACGGATACGTCTCTTTAGTGTTATATTTAATTAATTATCAACAAAATACCCCCTTTTTATTGAAATCAACGCCATCTATGGACATTGCGCCATCCGCCCATACATTTCCATCCCAAGAACTAAAAGGAACTATAAACAACTCGGTAGTATAAACAACTTTATACAACGATAATATAATACAATGGTGGTTCCTGCAGGGATAGCACGGCAAACAAGGGGAGAAGAAAATCGGGGATAAAACCATCTCTTTCTTTTTTCTTTCGATTCCATTTCTCTTTCGATTTTTCTTTTTGCCTTCTATCAAGGAGACAAGGGGTGGAGAAAATGGGTTGGTCCATCCGCAGTGCTAGCTTTTTAAATTTTATTTACAATACCTTTTATTATTAGTCTTTAATGTTGTTTTATATTATAATATTTTAATTTAAGTCTTAAGATAAATATTATGTTTTTTTAAGCCTATTTTGCATACCATCTTAATGGTCAAATATGTGGCAACTTATCTGTATGTAATAATAACTGTACAAACCCATATTTCATGCAAATAAAGAACATTCTGATTCTGATTCTGATAGCCCTGCTGATATTACGACACACCTTTTGGTTCTTGTGGATATTGACTAATAGCGAAAGACTATCGTACATAATTTCATAAAAAAATGTTGTGGACCAGAATTTAGATGGAAAAGTGAATTTACCTAACATTATATACTTAATACCTATACAGAGTGGTGCAAAATTTTGAGGCATTATGGGTGACTACCCTTTATGTTATAGTTAGAGAGTTCTTGTCTTAGAAAACTTGATAAATGATGATGAGATGATTGAAAAGTGATAAGTACATCAGAGAAAATAATAATATCTGCTATAAAAAAGCGTACACCAACCTATATAAATATAACTTATGCCAATTAAAAAAACATGATTATAAAAAATACATTTTTCCTATAAATAAATATATATAACATAAACCAATTAAAATTACATTATACTTATAATCGAATAATACACATAATTACTATAAATTTATATACAAATATAACATAAAACTATTAAAATTAAAATACATGATACTTAAAATAAAATACATATTATATTGCAATTCAATATAATTTAAATTTCACTAGTAATTAAAATTTATCGTTTGATCCTACTTATATTAATTATTATAGCTAAGTACATAGTTATAAGTTGCTGTACCCTTACGGGGTTTCATGTTGAAACCTATAAAAATATAACACCTGTAACTAGATACCTACACATGAAAGCAATAAAGAGTTTGAGTTTGAGTTTGAGTTTGACTTTAGGTGACAAAATTCACCTAAAGTTTAACTAAGATAATAAATACCCTGTTATTAGTTTTTATTAAAAGGTAGGTACAGGCAGCGAGTAAATTGTCATTTCTTCAAAAATTTAAGTGGGGCTCAATCGAATCTATTTCCCAACAGGAATGTTTCCTCCAAATAACCGAAGAAATCGTACTTACCGAATTTGAGAAAAATACAAATAACTATTTCCTGTAAATTCATGGTCGCTTTTCCAAATAGGTACTTAGCTGAAATCATTGACATTTTTATATCCTTATCATGAGAGATGGTATAAATTATTTTAAGATTACAGGAGTTCTAATTATTTTCTTGTTTTAAACGCTACAAAATAAAACGCTGTAGGTTGCCTACCTACATGCACAATTGGCATTATAAGTTATGCACAGCTTTCATGGAACGACAACAGTACGTTACTTACTCATCAATATAACAATGACAAAAAAATGACAATTGTTAACAAGTACTTGAGAAGTGTCAACATGAATAGTTTCGCACCGTTCTCGCTAGTTGGGGAGTCTGCGACCTTACCGGAATACAAAGACAGGCGGCTCCTTATGCACGGCGACGCGCAAGTGCGGTCACCGACTCCAGACGCGGCCTCCCTCTCCCCCCTCCGCCCTCCCGCTGCCTCCAGGCCACGTGCGCCGGCGCATACTTACCGTGAAAATGACCATTTCCACGAACATACCGGAACTCTGAACGTTCACCAAATTATTTTGTCGATATTGATGAGTTATTGCTCGTCAGGCTATAATTTAAGTGGTTACTTTACATGCATTTCTTGATATTCTGCCTGTCCTGGCTGGTCCTTACATACCAATTATGATGATTAAGTACATATCTGTACCAAAATGTAGCCCGCTTATAGCTCGATTAATGTTTTTCACTGTAAATTGGAATTGTAAATCATAATCGAGGTAGGTATTAGGGCGTAGGACCACAAGTTTGCCTCCGGATCCGTATTGAGTAAACGCCAACGCAATAGGCACTTGATGTAACCGCACCGCAACCTTTCCGCTGACGCAATAGACAGCTGTTCCTACAACACAGACGCTCCATCTAAACAGTGTCAGTCGTGCCGACGCGGAAATAATTTGAATAGATTACGTCACTCATTATGATTACACGCCGAAATGCAATGTAAAGATTACATTATCTTCAATTGCGTTTGTATGGCCGGGTGGTCCTGGCCACCCTGTTTTGGGCCACCTTGTTTTGGTTCATTCTGTAGTACCTATAAATACAATATAAAAGGCTACTATGATAACAAAGTCCACGGTCCGCCTGTAAAGGTAGGCAGACCGTGGACTTATTGGCTTAACAATCAACTATAACTCAAATCACCGTGAACTACTTCCATGGCATGGTAGGTACAGGTAGAGGATCTGTATGTTTGTGCATGTGAAGATTTTTGTTTGTGAAACGCACCCACGATACAGGAATAATTCTTAAAGGCAACGTTTAATATAAAAAGTAAACGTAGAATGGAACGTTTTATTAAATAAAAAACCATGTCCAATAAAATTCACCTGCTGTTTCATCAGATAACTTGCATTCTTCGATAAATGTGCATTTAAAATTGCTTTCTTCGGTAATACAATGCGTTGAAGGTTGTTGGACGGAACGAAAGGATTCCAAGCATTTGAATTAGCTTCTTTAATTTTTCACAGATTACTTAATACTTACTGTGACTGACTACGTATAAGTACCTACCTAATTGCTTCCATGAAATGCTAATTTTGTCTCGGCTGGTTTTGGGTAATTTCGCAATAATACTAGGGTCTTAGGCTCTTACTTAGTTCTTCTCTCAGACATGAGACCTGAATCCCAGCAGTGGGAATGTTAATGGACTGCTGATCATGATGACCATCTATTCCAAAGAGATTTCAATAGTGGCGTCCCTAGGGGTGGGGTGGTCCGCCCCGGGAAAAGTTATCAGATTCCTGTCATCTATTAACCCTAGTCCCGGGTGTCAAAGCGCAAAGGTTCACTTACCTAACATTCGATAATATCGCTCTTTATCTAACCATCCCAAACATTATTCTCATTACCACTGTATGCGGCGTAAATGTTTGCGCGGTGTGATAGAGAGTACCTTCTGTACAATCCCCGCCCCTCAAACGGAAGTGCTCGAAAGGTCGGCAACGCATTAGCGACTCCTCTGGTGTTACTGAAATTCATAGGCGGCAGTAATCGCGTACCATCTACCATCACGGTATCTGACATGAACGTTTGCCGGTGCCACCTGTAATAATTAAAATTATAAAAATAAGTTACAAGCGTTGAAGTCGAGTGTCTAAAGAAGAGTGAAGGCACCGTCTACCTACTTATCTTATAAGGTTGATAGGTATATTCCTACTTCTGGTTCTATCCAATTAGAAAGCGATATTTTCGTTCAGAGGCTGCTGGATCTGCTTTGCAAGCTTGTCAAGTTGTCAGACGTAACCTTTTTGCAGAAGGCTGTGTCTTGCAGTGCCTCTGAAAGCCTGTTGATTGAAGTGTTTTCTGTTCAATAAATACAAATTCTTTTTATAAAGTTCTCTAACTCGTAACATTTTCCTTGTCGTTAAACATTTACGTTAACTGGCACTGGTAACTTCTTTCTTCCAAACTTTTATTACATGTTTAATATTTAAATCACCTTCATTTAGAATTTAATATGCTGATAAGCATGTACCTCGCGGCTATTTTTGATGCCTACGATGTAACGTTGGTCGTTATTTAAAAACAGAACACACCCGTTGACATAATCGCGCCTCCTTATTCGGCAAAAATACATTGTTTGGTGTGTCCGAGAACAATAGAGTTAACAGTAAAGCTGCTTCTTATTCCGCTCGGATACGGACACGGGGACCGCATCGACCGGTTGGAGTCTGTAAATTCCGTACATTGTAATTCAGATTGAATGTCGAAACGCACGAGTCGGCATGCAGCTATGCGGATGCTTCGATAAACTCGAATTTTGACTTACCTTGTCCATAAAAAATATCAACATAATAATTTATTCCAAACAATCATAAAATCCAACCTGTAGCAATCAATTCATTACTTACAATACCAATACAAAACATAAATTATTAAGCTAACTTACTAATACTTTAATTAAAAATACATAATAATTTAGTCTGATCCAATGCATCGTTTCTAGGAAGCGGCGTCGTTCGCATCTTCCGTGTCTCCACCCACTTTATTAATCAGTAAACGTCTCGCGGCCAATAAAAGTGCGGCATTTATAGACTGGCTGTATAAAACACATAAATCCAAGCCAAAAGAATGGCGTACCCTGTCCAACATCACAGAAACAGATTTCAAAGGCACGTCGTTTTTCATTGGGCCTATAAACTCAGGTGTTTATGGGGTTTGTCACTTTCGCATTTTTTTACCGACCCTTTTATATGTGAACATATTTATAGCGTTATAACTAGGACTAGGATTGAGTTCCGAAATCACCATCGAAAAACTTCTATTTCGAATGTGTACTCGCCAGATTAAACATCTGCCTGTATTTATAACTTTTTTAAGTGTATAACTTTAGAAATTAAATAAGCAGTAGGTACCTTTGTACTTGATATCTTTACTTATTTTCTTTGTCGTGTGTATGTGTTATGTACATTAAATAATAAATAAATAACATGTTAAATTAAAACTTATTATTAAAATTTACAATAAGAGACCTAAAGAACAATAAAAATAGGAGCAAAAACAGGTGTATTTTGTTAAATATCGGCAATTCGAGCAATTGGAGATGAAGAGTAGAACTTCAAAAGATACATTGTCGGCAACTTTTATTTTGCCAACACAATAATAACATATCTAATATTATCCATTATTCTCAATCAAAACCATTATAAGTCTATGATTTGGATCATGAATTGACAGTTTTACACACAAGTGCCGATTCTTAAGTTTTGCTATCAAAAAATCAAAACAGAATGCATTCCTTTGTCATTACAACACCCGCCGAACTTTTGTCAAAGCTTTTGTGATTTGCCGCCATTTGCCGCCCTTGCGAGGAAAAAAAGTTTACGCTTATGTGTGACACAACATTTACTTTGAACCGCTTTTTTAACATCGTTTCCCAGCGGTTTTGTTTGTTTTTTTATGAAAATCGGATTACGATTGTGAATAAACGACATCGATCGTATGTCCTTTTGTATATCAGTAAACTTAACACCGACAAAATATATTGTAAGTATCATGGGACCAAAAACGTGGTGCTAGAATGCGAATGCCTACCTACCTGTTTTGTTTGGTGTTTAACCATCGGTTTTACGCCTACACTTTTAGCGTTAGCAATAGGTATTATGAATGGGTAAAGGCCAGGAGAACAGAATGGATTCAATTGCATCAGTTCAACAATGTACATTGCAAAGTATTTATTAAATGTTGTAAAGAACGCGACACTCGACAACTGTTACAAAGCAACGCAATTAACATTGTTGAGCATCCAAATTCAATCGATTCCGATTACGAGCGTGTATCGTGATTAGGTACTTTTCAGATAAGTCACCCAAGAAATTGCATAAAGCACCCTAGTCCTAGTTGAAAGTCATTGGCACTCCATAGAAAGAACGACGAGGTATATAATTATTATGTGCACCTCAAATCTTGCAACTGAATTTTAAATCAGTTCCCCCAACCCTCAGATGGAGAACCCGCTAATGGCCGCTAAGCCCCAACCGATGGAGCTGTAGTACCACGGAACAGAAAAATAATTCTGTTCCGTGGTTTGCACACACTTTTATTTCCGGTGACAATACAATGTAATAAGTCTTTGAGTATCTAGAACCCTTCTAGGTATACTCTAAGTCTAGAACGGGGTATTCTAAATGGTCAAAATGGCCACCGCTCAGTATATAAAAGGTACTCTGTGGCCACCGCTAAAAAGATGGCGGATTACCTTTTTTCTTTACAATCCCTCTTAGATTATGTAAATCCTCCTTGATATGGGTAGGTCAAATTATTGAACTGAATTATGAAGTATATGTACAAAAAAGGTATCAAATTAATGCTTGTCGAGTAGAAAACAACTTTTTGGCTTGTACACTTTGAGTATCAAAGCTTTTACATAATGATGCCCAAGTGGTTCCGATCGTGTAATGACGTTTTTAGTCTTTTAGTCGAGTAGATTTGATCTATCAAAGAGTATACGAGGCTCTGCAACTTTTTAAACTGATCCTTAGGTTGGTATCACAATACCAACCTAAGGAATGAAAATCAGCGTTGCCAATTTGTAGGGAATTCCCCAAACTGTGGGAAATCTCAAGTTGATTGGGGATTTATTGGGGATTGGCATTATGCGGGGAAAATGCGGGGATTTTAACATCTCACCGTTAATAATTAATATCAACAGTTCTTACTTCGATAGTTTCATGGCTAATTAGTGATAAAGATTATTTGAAGTATATGGTCGTACTAGGTACTCTAGGTAGGTATATCGACATTTTTTGAATGATGACGAGTGGCGATCTCACACTATGTTGGATTTTGATTAACATGGGCTTGAACTTCATGAGATATGATGCTGAATGTTACTGGGGAAAAGTGAAAACGCCATAAAAACGGTGCGGGACAATACTAGTTCCCAAACATAAAAATTGAGATCGAAAATTTTGTGTCTTAAAAAATTAAAAAGAGAAAACCGCAAACGACTAAATACAGATACTGTAATATATCTATAAGGCTAAACTAGGCAACAAGGAAAGGGATTAAAAAATTTGGCGGCAGTGTCAAGTTTATTCTATCGAGCAAAATGTTTGCAACAAAAATAATTATGGAAAAAAAGTGTCCGATATGAAAGATAATAAGTTATGAGCGCGAGGCCGCGTGGTCCGACCAAGTAAAAGAGGCTATGTCCAAAGATTATATAATAGTATGTTCTCAAACAAATTTCAGCAGGTGGTGATGGCATCTTTGGACCGGAGTAGATGGAGGCAGATTGTCCGCTTGAAGGGTCCAGTGACCACGATCCTCAGTAATGAGGGACCTTGTGAGGGACCGACTGAAGAAGAAGAAGATGAAAGATATAAAATAAATATTATTTATATCGTTGAAACTTGTTTCATTTCTTAAAATAATTTTGAGGGGAATTTGTGGAGAATCGGCAGATTTTTCTCCCCTTATTGGGGAATTTGACTTAGATTATTGGGAAATTTGATAAATTGGCATTGGCAGCCCTGATGAAAATGTCAAGAAAGTCAACTGTCAAACTGTCAAATTGAATTGAACACAAATGAATGAACCATTTACGATTTTTAAAAATATTTTGCTAATAAATGTTTCAAAACTGGATTTTACCGAAAGATAAAATGCAAGGCACCATCAAGGAGCTTCTCGACGCTTTAGGGTAAGCTATGAGCTTGTTTATCTGAATTAATTTGACGTAACTTATGTATTGCAGATCTAGGAATTAGTAATTGATGCTAATGTCTTTTCTATTGAATTTACAGATGTAGTTTGGAGGCGGACACTGTTTTAGATTACATCCAGAATGATCCTAACTATGGAAACAGTAATTTATCGTCGAAGCAAGTGAACGAATATGCTCAGAGATTGGCGCTAAAAGCTTCGAACGCAAAGGCTTTTTTAAAAAAATACGAAGAACTTAGGAACAGAAAGTGAGTAATGTTGTGTTTCTTTTATTATTCGCCATATCGGATAATGCTGGCGGTATTTATACCTTCAAATAAGCTCAGGAGTAAGTGAGTAAGTCTCAGGGAAGCTGTGATGGTATGATACTGGCTGATGCTTCTTCCAAGATTTTTCTTTATCAATTTTACTAGCTTATTACTGTTAAATTATAAAAAAACACCTATAGTTTTAAAACTTATTCTTTCAGCACTGATAATTTAGCAGATATCATTGCACTCTTCTACAAGTTGGTCTGTGATGAGAAAAAATCAAAGATATACAAACCTAAAGTGGCTCCTAAGCCTATTTTGGGTGACAATAAACATCAAATCACAAAAGACGATCTCCCACAGGTATGTTCTTCTTTTTATGTTGATGATAGAGTTTAATTTATACATGCATTGCCTGCATATGCTAGGTTTGTTAATAGGTAGAAGTGCCAGAAATTTATTAATGTTCTGTGCTTCCTCCCACTGCTGTTTACTATCTTGATAGTTGCTATGACAACCTGTTTATTATTCTGGCATCTATTTGAATGGATTTTATGTTAAATTTATTAGTATTAATTTTAATAAGTACAGTAGGTAGTCATTTTCTGTGTAGATATATATAAAATTTAATGTAAGATGGCACCCTCTGCCTGGCGTAAGGTGAAAGATAATTTTTAAATGATTACTGTAGATTACATAATATCCTCCTGATAAAATAGTGTTTTTTGTAAAACAACAACTATTATAATTAATGTGTTTTATATTCAGATCAAAGACAAACTTCTAAAAGCAGTGGATGAAAGTAAAAAACTTGTCATGAAGTCCTTTGAAGAGAAAGAATCAAAGCTTAGACCAAACTGGTACAACAGTTTGGACTTACCCAACTGGCAGAAGGATCATCCGGCTATGTCTTGGGACTTCCCCAAGGAACCTCTCCCAATTATTGCTTCCCTAGGTAAGTATAAAGGCGATCAGATATCTGTAATAAAATGAGAAAACATATATTCTGCCTTCACTGTCGCACAGTTGGGTAAAAAGATGCAAAGGACTGGTCTTGGTTGGTTGCTATGGTTACTGATTTTTTAAAATGAATTTGATGAGTCATTTTACTGTTCTAGATACTTTCAATTAAATTCTTAGAGAACCTAATTTGGCTTACATTATGTAAAGCTATTATTACTTGGCCTTAGTTCAGATATATTGATCTGATTGTGTATTGTGATCCTTGTCTTGATACTTGGTTTTATCTTTAAGATACTATTGGTTCAGTGTCTACTCTTAAGGGTCTCATCCCAAGGGAACTTCATGTGAACTTCATATAAAGTACTTCTCTTCAAGTCGTTTTTATGTTATAAAGCACCAAAGTCACTAGCTAGGGCATCATTACAGCCTATTGAATGCTACTTAAATAGACTACCTCTATTGCTCCATGGTTGACAATGTGTTTTAGCAATGAAGTAATATAATACCCACCGCAAAATGTTCTTTTTCTATTTCTTCCGAGTCATGTCCATCCAAAGGTTGTCTGGAAGACATCGTTTTTAGCGATAAGACTGCCCATTGTACATGTATATATTTATGATAATGTATTTTTTGTATTTCTGGTGTACAATAAAGTTTATTGTATTGTATTGTAATACTAAAAGTTAAATTCTTTATTAATTAAAAGTTATTTTATTTCAGCCAATGTGCCAATAGCATCTCAAGAGAATATCATCATTGATGACTTGCTGTATGTGTTCTCTGGTGTCCCTGGCAACTACATTGTACACCAGACCGTTAAAGACACCTTTGATCCTCGAACATTCCTAATATCTGATGATGTTGATGATGCTCTGAGACAGATTGTTCAACAAATGCTTCCATTGGCTTCCAATTATTCTATAGTGAGGAGATTTATTGAGCACTGTAACATGTGGTCTGGACAAGTGTTGCATGCTTTGGTTGCAGCCATTGAGATACTGTTAAAGGATTATTATGTAAGTTATCTAGTATACTGTTTTTCTTTAAAGTAAACATTGTTTAAAATATTACTATAGTTTTGTGTACATTATTAAGTATTTTATTAATATATAAGCTTTACATTGACGCTGAGCCTTTGGCCTTATGCCATCATTTACTCGAATCCCCCATATTTGGTAAAGAAAAAGTGGCGATTTCTGGATTTATTTCTCGTTTTCTTTTAATACTTTTCTTTTTTCAGACTATGATAGCTCAGTTGGAGACTGAACACTTATCTGCAAACCTTACATTACAAAAGCTGTGGTACTTTGTCTTACCAACAATGCACACAATGCAAGTCCTTGCTGCCATTGTCACAAATATTGGAAAGGTTTGTTAGTTTAATTACTAAGATAGTAAAGGAAAAATTCTTCTCTTAAACTGTGGTGTTATCAGTTCAAATTCTTTTAAACTGAAGACTACAATAAAAGATGATAAGGAAATGAATAGTGTTTACAAATTAGCTTGATTTCGACTACCAATATTTTTGCTTATTGACTAAATGTTACTACACTAAAAAATCAATTTTGTGTACACTTAAAATTAAATATTGAATGATTCACATTTACTCAATATTATTTGATCGTCGACAAAATTCAAGCAAAATTAGTATACTTTTCAATTTATTCTCTTACAAATAAATTACTATACACACACTCACTGACCATTAATTTCCCAAATACAATTTTTTTTCAATTTTCAGAGTGAATTGCGTGGAGGCGCTGTCTTAACCGTTCTGCATGATAAAACAAACACATTGATGGGCGATGCCAGAGCCCAGGAGATATCTTTGTTCCTAACCGAGCGCGCTTGCCGACCATACCTCTGTATTCTAGACCAGTGGATACATAAGGGCACGATTGTTGATCCATTTCAGGTAATTTCTTAGTTTTCTCTTTATTTGCTTTTAAAGAGTATGGTATAGACAAGCCAAAAGCAGAAAAAGTTAATAAGAGCATGAGACTCTTCAAGTGAATCCCTTTGAGAGGGGGTTGTCATATTTTTTATTTTAAACTATCTGTTCCCGCGACTCCGTCCGCGGTGACATCGGATTCTGTGATTATTAAAAAGAGACCTATGTCCTTCCTCTTGATGCACACTAGTCTAGTTCCTTGTCAAATTTCATCAAGATCGGTCGGCCGTTTACTTTTTAAAAGGTAAGAGACAGATAGAGAGACAGAGTTACTTTCGTATCTATTAATAAATTAGTTAGGATTTTAAATTACTTTTTATTTTAATATCTTGCTATATTTCATTCGTAAAAATGATAAAAACGATTCCGTTTTACCTATAAGCATCATTTAAAAAGTGTAAACAGTATTCACCATGGAATTTGTAAATTTCAGGAGTTTATGATAGAAGATAATGAGCTAATAAACAAGGAAGAGCTTCCAGTTGATTATTCAGCAGACTACTGGGAAAAACGCTACAGTATTCAGAGGGATAGAGTGCCAAAGTTCCTTGAGAAGTTCACTGACATCATCCTCAGAACAGGAAAATATTTGAATGTTATAAGTCAGTGTGGTGAGTTTTACTTTTGCTATATAATATATAAGGTCCTACCTTTGTAGTCCTGGTCCCTTTAAGGGGTTACTGTACTCATCATTATGAACAACTTTTACTATGACATCAAATCTGAATTCGCGAAAGAAACATCTGCTGTCCATACATTTAGTCGAGTTATTAATAACTCGCTTAAACGGAACAGGACTAGATTTGACATTGTAGTTTCATATTTATCTTATATGCTGCTTATTGGAGTTCCTGCTGAAAATAGGCGTCTCGTAATAATGAAGTGACTATGTTTAAGGTTGGTAACCACAATGCCAAATTAACCCACGTTAGGTATTTTGCTAAAAGATAAATGGAGACATTAATTAAGTTGAATAGTGCATTCCTTATCTATTATAGCAGGTGGCATTGCATGCAAAAAATTTCAGTCATAATAGGTAGATATAATCTCATAATAAATTCTAAATATACTAAAATCTTTCAGGAAAGCCGATAACAAAAACCAATACAGAAGAAATAAAATACTCCTTAAGAGAACAGAACTATGGTGCCATAATACAAAAAGCCTATGCGTACGCCAGCAAATCTCTGCTGGAACTCTTGCTGAAGGAGTATGATCTCATGGGAAGGCTGAAGTCGGTGAAGAATTACTTTTTGATGAGCCAAGGCGACTTCATTGTACAGTTCATGGATGCTACTGAACAAGAATTATCTAAGAAGATAGATGATATTATACCATCGAAACTGGAATCTCTTTTGGGACTCTGTTTGAGGTAATATTTTCCCAATAGCTAATTACTCTTTATTGTGAGTGAAACATTGAATTAGAATCTGTTAAGTATAAGTTCAATAGGCAATCTTATCGCTTTATGTGATCTTTTACAAACAACCTTTACATGTAAAAGATAATGTACCTATAATCCAATGTAATGACTTTTAACTTTTTATATCAGTTGTTGTTATCATATGGTAAAGGAAAGCGTAGTCCTATCTGCGGAGCTACGTAGCCTTTATAACGTTATTATATTGCGATAATCAACATAATATTAAAGGAAAGTCAGTATAATATACTTTATTATCTTAATTTTAGGCTCTCTGCAGCAAGTCACGACCCGTACAATGAAGATATGAAGATTGAACTACTTCCCTACGACCTACAATTCCAAATGTTTAAAATTCTATCTATTGAAACTGAAGATGAAAAAGGTAACTCGTTTTTTTAAATAAATCTACCTGTTAATATTAAACGCTGGCTGTAATTAAATCGAGGTTATACGGCAAAAAATTTAATTCCGTTATTCATGACAACTTCTATTCAACATTTATTAGCCACTTGAACGTCCACGCCGCGACCTAAGGATAAAAGGAGCTAATATTTAGATTTCAGTCTAAAGCCATATATTCAGCGAAGTTTCTATTCACGAACTTCTAACAAGAATTTTCTAATAGCCCTTTTAACCTTTTGAACACCATCAACGTCTATAAGCGACAGCGGGCCCTGTACGCGACGTCAGTAAACCCGGTCCATGAAAATACGAAATAAATATATAATTCATTGCCTGCCTACTCTTTTTGTAGATATTTGCGCTGAATTTTTGGCTTGGCGTACAGAGCACGGCGAAGCGTTTACTTTACGCCGTGGCGATCAAAAGGTTTAAATTACCTTTTAGAATTGCACCTTCCGCATCCAGTCGATCCAGCCTCCACTTTAAGACTTACTATCTTCAACAGCTACCTATTTGTCAATAGGTCCAACGACCAATCAGCCGCGCGTATTCTTTATCGATTTAAGATGTTCAACCACTATGTCCTCTGTAAATTCATCAAGTGACCATATTTCAGAATACAAACAGAATAAAGACTGTCCGCCACTGACGGGTATCGAGACTTTCTCGTTCGGCATGGAGGTGAAGTGGCCCGTCTCTCTGATCCTGAACCACAAAGCCATCGCTTGCTACCAGATGATATTCAGACATCTGTTCTACTGTAAACATGTTGAGAGACTACTTTGCAGGTTGGTTGTCGACTTATGGATATTTTTGTAAAGATATTGTGCCAAATGGTACATTTGTAAGACAAAAAAGAAATGCCTAAAGGATGTTGTTCAAAGTGTAGCTTAGACAATAGTATTACTTATAACTAGGTCTCAAAACAATTAGTGGCAGTGAGCCCCAAATTAGACTGTTAGTCTGTATCTTGGGGAACATGGTTTACAAAGAATGTCCCTATTAAAAAAATGAAGATGACAATCAGAAGTAAACAATTTTTTCGTCTTTAGAATGTGCTCAGATTAAGTATTATTTGGATTATCACATAGGTAAACCATATCTTTTTCATAAAGATGATAATTTTCTTCTATCATATCAAATAATAAAAAATAAAAAAAAAATGTTTTTATTCTTATGCAGAGTGTGGCTGTACAACAAAGTAGTGAAGCGTTTCTCGGAGGCGCGGTTGTACGCGGACGCGTTCGCGCTGCGCCAGCGCATGCTGAGCTGCATCCAGCACCTGCAGTACTACATGTGCGTGGAAGTTATCGAGCCCTCCTGGTGCCAGCTCATACAGAGTCTCGATAAGGTCAGTGGAAACATACCTATACAGCGTGTGACAAAAATCCTGTCTGAACGTAAGGCACTGGGATAAAAATTAATCTGGAAATCATATTGGCAAAATTCATCTAAAATAACCAATATTTAGGAAATTGAGGGGTAATATTTTGTGTCAGATGACGCGTGGGCTGTGCTATCGGTAGCCAGACGAAATAAAAATTATATAAACTGCATACAATATAAAGAAAACATCGGATTGGACATGGTTTTTGACACATACTTATTAATAGTACTCGCAAATCTTTATGAGTCCTGAACTAAGCTCTGAACTCTCTCTGTCTCTCTCTCCCTCTAGCACATATAATAAGCGTACTACGTATTATAGGTGCTAGAGGGAGAGAGTTCAGAGGGCTCATAAAGATTTGTGCGTACTATACTATATTCTAAATACAAAAGTTTATGGTAATTTCCACTGAAGTTTGTATGTAAAAGAGATACTAAAAGTGTCTGCTATTTATCTTCACTACCAAGTAGTAAAATACGACTTAGAGATGCTGCACACCTGAGAGTTCTCCAAAAAGTTATCTATAAGAAATACCATCATAAAGTGGCATCCTTATATTATCATACTACGTAGCATGCAGCGAAATAATAGTAGAAATCAGGTTATAACTAAAATATTTCCCCTAAACGAATACAATATTCGTTCGTATCATTTATTTGTGGTTTACAACCACAGGTATTATTATTTAAAATATAGGATAAGAAAATAAAAATATATTAAAATATGTAAAAAGAATTTATTGGAATATTTTTATTAAAATGAGATTCATAGAACGAAACGTTGGACGCAACATAATAATCATTTCGTAATCATTTCTTCTAATATAAATGCCTCCAAAGTTAATACTGCGCTTATTAAATACGTTAACATATTTTAAATAAAATAATCATACTTAATTATAACAAAATAGGCAAATACAATGATATATTGTTAAAAGCTTTAAAATAATATTTATTAAACTCCTAAAATACTACATTAGTTACGGTATTCCAAAGCCTGTAACACCTTCTTTAACGTGCTTTCGAGACTGTCTATTTTCATTTCGTATTTAGATAGCTGATCTTTTATTTCATCAAATTCTGTCACGTTTGTCTTTTTAGTGACAACAATTTTTGCGTTCTTTACAATCTTGCGATCTAATCTGTAATTTTGACAGCGTTCGAAACAGCAGGTGCCACCTCCTTCAATGTCTTCATAATCATCGCCGAATTTTCCTAGTGGCTCTGCGTGAGGTATTTCGATCTTGTTGTCCTGATTTGGTTTCACAATTATCCTGTATTTAGGCAGAAAGTGTGGAAACAGACTTATCCGCTTTGCAAAAGGCTTTATGCAAAACATTTTCGGTTTTATGACTTTCAGGTTTTGCAAACTGGACGGCAGCCATGAGCAGCAATTACCACCTGGTCTGGAATACGATCTAGCGTTACCGATCAATACGCTCTCGAAATATGAAATAAGCTTTACTCTGGATATGTGCCCCACTAGTTCGGCATCAGCTCTGATTTCTTGAGTATCGCTTACAGCTAGACCGTTAAGTAAATTAAATAGTACGATAGGAACCATAAATACAAATACAATAAATATTATGTGACTCGTCACAGGGAATGTACTGAATTTGATTGATCCGGCGTCGAATTCTCCCGTTAACATGACTATCGTTTTGAATAACGATCTGCCAGGATCTTCAAAGAAGTCCTCTTCTTCCTCCTCCTCTTTTCCCGTACTGTTAGGATTGGGCGCTTTTTGATCATCCTCCTCTTCTTGTCTAAATAAAGTGTAGAAGCTCAAAGCAAACGCTATGATTAAGATACAATACCAAAGCAAGAATTTGAAGAAATTCCACGATACAGTTTTTAACATAACAATATTTGTTGATAATGTGGGAAACTGACCAATGAGTAGAACTAATTCAGCGGATGATAGTAATATAGCCACCGCGGACAATTGTTGTTTAGTAGACTCTTCCGCTGAGTCGTAGCCTACTATCCAAGCTGTAACGAATATCAACATTATTTCCATCCAATTCTCGATACTCTGTAAGTATCGTGTTGGCGACACAAGTAATTGAAACAACTCTCGGAATATCAATAAGATTAATCCAATAACCGCACCAACATGAGTAATAATGTTCAATGCTTCTATTGATCCTGGTTGTTTCTTCTCTACACCGTATCCCAATATTATGTAGAGGATCAGGCACAGCCAAAGGAGTGAATAAAATGTTATGTTTGCGTAGAACAGACAACTTATTCTTTGCCACTTCAAATACAAGAAACTAGTGATGACTGGATGTTTTAACAGCGGTCGCAAATCTTCGTTTCGTGTCATGTATAGTAACGCATCTGTTTCGGGTGCTAAAATGGAATCAAATTCTTTGACGTTATTGTTGGAATTGTCCATTAGAGGCACTTTGCACAGCTCGTTTTCAAGCGAATTGTTTGGATAAACTAGGAAGCTATATTTTATGTGTATTTCATAATCGTCGTCACTTGGTCGTTCGCCATTAGTCGTAATACATTCGTCCAAATATGTTTCCAATGTTTTAGCATTAATATCTGCTAATGGAGGTTCGTTAAACTTATTGCGGAGGCCCACACAAGCTCCATTCCTCAATAATTCCAATACCGTCTCTTGATCACCGTTCCTAGCAGCGTAATGTAAGGCAGTGTTGTCTTTAATGTCGGGATGATTAACGTTAATATTAATCTTAGGGTGCTTTAATAATAATTCCAAACACCCATTGAAATCCGCTTTGGGTGTCTTGGAATAAGATCGCATACCTCTCACTGTTATTTGGAGTAAGGACTCACCATTTACTGTGTCGAATAAAGTAGATTCGTTGTCAACAAACATTTTAAGGATCTTTTGGTACCCATATTGGCACGCGATTCCTATAGGTCTGCTTGTATTACCTGAACATGTAGCATTTGGATCTGCCCCGAATATCAGCAAAGTTCCGACAACTCTATCCAAACCTTTTTCAGTAGCCAACTGTAACATTGTATTCATGCCGTTATTAGCTGCCAATGCTGGACGATGCTCGTTTTTCTTTACGAGTTTTGTGAAGTCCCGGATAAAATTGTCTTCTTCATGTCTACTAAGATACGAAAATAGTTTGTCGATATCGATGGTTTCTTCTTCTAGCTCTTCAGTCTCGAACTTAGTCAAAAGATGTGGAAATGCTTCTTTAAGATAGTCACGCGCCGTTCTTCCTCTTCTGTCTTTGTATGTATCTAGATTAATCGGTTCCTTGGCGTAATCTAAAATCAAAGTAACAATTCTTTCCAGACCTTGTTTAGCTGCAGAATACACAGGAGTTATACCTTTTAAATCGGGGCTACTTGCATTGCAACCCGCTTTTAGAAGCAGTTCTACCATATCTTCATACGTAGCTAAGTCCCGCTCACGGTCGTCATCCAAATCTTCAATTTTTTTTATGGCCATTAACAACGCCGTGTTTCCTTTGCTTTTAATATTTACATCAATTCGGTCATCTTCTAGTAGAGCTGCTAAAGCGTCAATATGTCCATTTTCTACTGCGAAGTGTATTGGAGCGGCAGAATGTGTTTCATTAATTTTGTTGACTTCCACTTCATGTTGTAGTAAAAACTTCACGAAGTCTTGTTTATTTGGTTCGGATACTGCGAGCTCGAGACACGTTTTGTAATCCGGGTACTGATACATGTGTTCAAGATCCACTGCACCATAACTGACAAGCTTTTTAAATGTTGCGAAATCGTTGGATTGTAGAGCCGTTCTCAACTGAACCTGAGGGTCGGTACCGAAGAGGGAGCTCGCACGCGACAACCGGTTAGGCTTCATCTCGTAAGTGTCCCGCGTCATGTCGCACACTACACTGGCATCTGAAACGTAAAATGATTGTATTTAGCACAGGCACAATTTTCTCATTGAAGTAAATTGTTATAATACTCATGTGTAGTACTCCAAAATAGTAGTTAGGACAATTGGTTCAATTGAAATGAATTGGTGATTGAACATCTGACAAACTTTCACGTGCTTTCGAGCTTTAAACCCTTTCTAAAGATGTTGAAGTGTGAATGAATGAAAATATCCTAAATTCGCGCTTTGATTAACTATGTTAAGTGAATCCACAAGCTCTTTTGTGAAACCGTGTTAATCGTTACATTGTATGTTCCGTTAACTACAAATCAATCCATTTAAGTGAGTTGTGCCCTATTTTTACAATTCTCATAGATCGATGAAATGTAAGAGATACCCTTTTAAACGGTTGTGTTAAAATTTTAAAAACATACGTTTCATAAACTTTTGGAGGAGCAGAGTATAAACATTGTTGTTTATTTAGTACTCCCAACTCTACTAAGAAACAGAAACGTAGCCAGTTGCTTGTCATAGTACTAAATGAGCTACTTTATCCAACAATCATTCGAGTTTACCTAACTGCCCACCGTAATGAAGGGGCAATTATTCCGAATTTCTCTCACAGCCATAAAATTAATGCAGTGCGCGTGCTGCATGCCCATGCTTCTACAGTCGAGTAATTGGATTGATTTGCGCTGTCTATTATGTTATACTTAATTGTACAAATAAGCAATACTGTTTGTACAACATTTTTTAAAATGGACCTTCAGTTGAAGACATAGATGCTATTGTTGAGTATAACTGATCGCCCTGTTGTAAAGTTCCCAATTTGTGAATTTTATTGCAGTATAATTGATTTTTGGAGCATTAATGAACCAATGAAGTATGAGTACAGTACTTCGTGTGCTTTGTTGTTTCACAATTTACATACTGAGTACCCGCATGTTAGCTTATTTATTCTACTTATACACACACTCTTGATTATTTAACTATCGTGATGCGTACATTTTTATTGGATGTATAATCCGCTTACTATTTTTCTATTATATGTTTAAATCGTGACAAAGAGATACATGAAGCCTCTAACTAAATCTACATTTGTTACGCTTGTCGGACTGGTTATGACAATATTTATCTTCGGATTTGCTCTGAATACACCATGACTAACTCTCGCCTTGGGCATTCGCCATATTATAATCCTATTAGAGAACATGGCTTCTGTGTACTCAAAACAAAAATCAATATTAGGAGGTGACGTCCAGATTCAAAATTATTTTCTTATGTTTCCATACTGCAACTTTGTTGTAAATACAATGGAATGCGATGTGTTTATAACATTTAAGCGTTTTATTTGTAGTAAAATAGGAACACAGTACAAGAAAGTAAATAGTTTTGGCTTAAATATACCTAACATAAATAATTCATTACAATCTTCTAAAATTCTTGTTGCCAATTAAGTAAAAAAATGCTTGGTTTTATTTCGGTAACGCGTTTTTCTAACTGAATAATTTGCCGCTTCGTACGTCCAAAATAAAGATGAAACTAACAAAGCGTTTTCAACCAAACAATAGCGGTGTTCGCCCATCGGAACGCCTATGAGATACCCCACATGTTCGGCCGGCTATATTGTACAACATTGAACTATACAATATATCACGCGTTTCATACCACGTCGCTTACGGCACAACGAGGTTTGCTATTGTGTTCCACATCGGGATCACCTGTTCGGAGGCGAATAGCCGATGGCTCAGTCCGCTATTGATTGATCAACAAATGTGCCAGTCCGGTCGTTAAATAATTTTGTTTGGAATATATTTTTGTACTGTTTTTTAACGTTCGGTAGTTTTTGTTCGTGTACATAGCTAAAATTAATTAATAGTCTGTACAGACACACGAACAGAACATGATGTGATGTTATCATTGGATTAACAGCTTCTTTATCTGATAATCCAACGGCTCCTAGCTATCATAAGAGAAGCTAATACTGAGCTCAGTTCCAAGATAACAATCTCCATACCGTGCCCTTTGCATCTACTATTTGTAAAAATAAGCACACCCTTCCAAAGTCCTTGGCATTTATCATTCATGAAAAAGAGCTGGCCATGGGCGTGTTCCATAACACCAAGTACAGATGACCTTTTGTATTGTTTAAACTCGTAATTGCGTTTGACTTGCAAACCGTTAAAATAAAATAATAACATAATATTAACATAGGTATCGGTTTTGGGATCATAACATTGACTAAATGCTCACGAGATCACTTTATTTGACTAAATTATTGCCTATACAGGGTGACTGGTAGAACGAGGGAATCGTTGATGGGGGGTGTTGTACTCATCATTATGAACAACTTTTACTATGGGACCAAACCTGAAATCGCGAAAATAAAATCAGCTGTTCCATACAAATAATTCAATATTAATCAAAGTCAAAGTCAAAGTCAAAGATTTTTATTTCAACTGGGCCTTTGCAGGCACTTTCAAAACGTCGTGATTCTAGGCGCACGGTTCCAAGTGGGTTGGTCCTGGAGAAGATAATCGACTAAATGTATGGAACAGCTGATTTTTTTTCGCGATTTCCGCTTTGGTCCCATAGTAAAAGTTGTTCATAATGATGAGTACAATACCCTCCTTCAATGATTCCCTCGTTCTACTAGTCACCCTGTATTTACATAAAATTACAAAAACGGGTAATTATATACTTTTAATCCTTATTTGTATTACCTAAAGAGCAACAACAAACCGATTTTGTGGTTGTACCAAATCACTACGCGGAAGAAAAATTGTTATTCTATCGATGCTAATCTGAAACTTTTCATTTAATTTAGGAGTAGTTTAGCGTCATCAAAATATATTGATACTAAGATAGATGGTATAATCTTATAATTATTAATATCCATTATCTATAGCTATATAGATCTTCGTTTGACATGAGTAGGTAATGTAGGTATCTATGGGAGGATGTTTACTTTTCTTTCTAAGATGATTCTTATTCATCCATTGTATGTGTCTACTGTTTCGCTTAAATCTGAATAGTGTGTATTATTGAATATATCTACTAGAAACTAGATTCTCGACATTTTACCTCTGTTATGCTTGTCCAAAAATTCAAGTAAGAAACGTTACCAAACTACGTAAGCATTGAGTCATCACGCAACGTCAATATCAGTTACTCACATTTATTTATCAGTAACCCCCATCGGATGCTTTGCATATGGAGATTGGAGAGTATTTGTGTTAAATGTCAGTGTTTGATTCTTGTGCTAATGCAAGCGGTCTGTTGAGGTCATCCATCGACGAATATTGTTCCATTTAAAACGGGCTATTTAAATGATATATTAACCAACTTTATTTTGGGCCTGTTCGAGAGATAACGCAGGCGCAGTAGGCAATCAGTTTGTAGAAGCCAACTTTTTGCTTGGCTTGTAGGTACTAGACATGTCGGATAGGCTAGCACGGTTAGGACAAGACTATCATATCAGCTGATAGACTTGAGTATAAATAGAGCAATAAATCTCCTGCTCCTCGCTTTTTCCTAATGTGTTGGGGCACCAACAACCGTCTCACCTTCTTAATCTAGCTTATGGGATTACTCAAAGGTCTAGATGTATGATTATCTGTTTCTAGCTAGACCATTGACGGCTCCGGATGATTGTCACCGATCTTTAAACAGTATGATGTCAAAGCTCAAAATACATAAAACTGCTCTTCAAGTTTCCTTACCAAATACTTAATAAATAATGAATATAAATAATGAATCATAAGAAAGTTATTCTAAAGTACAAAAAGTTACCACTAATGGTGTTAGCAATTAGGCGTATCCGTTGTTTCTCAATAATATCGGTTTAGTTATATGTTTTATCTGCACGCTACCGGTGGCGAGCGCTTCGGTCTAATTGCCGGACACGCCTTGGTTTATGGTGAAATTGTTTCTTTTAAAAAAAAAAACTATTACAATAAGATGCTGCGCACGCATTTCTGGATTATTACTTCAGTGTAATGTTTTGAGTTCGGCTGCTTGATGATAAAGTTAAACCCACAAAACTAATTATAATTATTATTATAATATTACTGTGTGAAACATGACATGAATGTGAAGGAAGTAAATCTGGAAATGA
Source organism: Allophyes oxyacanthae (assembly GCA_932294325.1). NCBI lineage: Eukaryota > Metazoa > Arthropoda > Insecta > Lepidoptera > Noctuidae > Allophyes > Allophyes oxyacanthae. The sequence continues at coordinate 10,420,720 of OW028615.1, forward strand.
CGTCTGATAGAGATGAATGGAAGAAAAAGACATATTGCGCTGACCCCAAATAAAATGTGATAAGGGCAGGAGAATGATGAATATTACTCAAGTTTTTGTTTATTCTGTTCAGAGAGATTTCGTTCTTCGATTTACAGATTTATTATTAGTTACTTATTTATATACCTTTAAGGTTTTATTAATAAACCAAGTACATCCTAGAATTATCGATCCAAGGATTATCCTCTAGGTGTAACTCTACTTCTTCACTGTCACTTGTTTGAGAAAGAAAAAAGATAGAGCTGTCACTTGAATCCGAGTCACGATTTTGTATTAATAAGAGTAATAGGACAGTTTGCTTTCTGTACTGAGGCTTGAGTGAAAGGGTGAATATGGATTACATAAGAATGTACTTACAAAGGAAATCACGAACTTTAGATTAAATTAAACTTTTAAGTTGAACAGCGGCAGCGTCTAAATCGAATACGTGAACCAATATTAAACAGTTTAAGATATCTAACACTATTATGGTCAAGTTGTATATATTTATATTGCGGTTAATGTGGATAAGGTGAGGCAACTAATGTATTTTATAATAATATTAACTCATTAACAGTTTACACCTACGCATCTACTTTATAGTCATTGATATATTTAAAGTTTGTAGCCCTTAGGAATAATTTTGTAATATCTTAATTATTTTTCTCATTCAAGTCCGAAATATCCATTCTTTAATTAATAAAAAGTAATAAATAATATTGTGAATGATGATTATTTATTACTGTGATTTAATTACATATTCAAATTATGGTGGTGGTTGTATTATATACTGGTGTACAGTCAGCATTATAAGTCGATGATTTAATGGTAATTTATAAATTAATTATCAGTGGAGCTAATTATTGTTTTTAACGTATACAAATTTTATTGTAGTTTATAAACTTACTTTATCATTTATTTTACATAAAAAAAGAACTGCTTTCATTCATAATCACCTTTTTGAGCTTTGTATAAGTAATCATCAATTACTTTAAAGCTGACTGAATCATGTATTGATTTTAAAAAGAATAATTATAGTAAAAGCTTTTCATGACTCTTATAAACCTTAATTATAGTGGGGTATCAGATGTATCTGTACTTATAACAACTGTCCACAATTTTTCCTATTTATGAATGAATGATTTGGTAGACACTGTCTGTGCGTAGGTGCGTCAAGTATGTGTTATTGTGCATTGTCGACCTGCAACCCGTCCACCTTGGACGTGATGCAACTAAGTGACTCGTCATAGGGTATAAACTCCGTGCGATCTTTAGCTGCGCTAAAAACTCATGTTATTCAATTATCATCAAATTTTCGTATTTTCCGACGGCTCTTCCGCCGATTTTTAGGTTTCTAAATAGCTCACAATTAAAGAAAAGTAGGTACTTTGCCATAACTAAATTACACAACGATAAAATTTTGATAAGCCCTTGTTTGTATTAATTACATCTGTTTCTAACTAAGATTGCATGCATAAATAATATAATATCTAAATATTGAACCACCTAACTGAACAGGTTTCTGTGAAATACCAGATTGCTCTCATCGCGGTAACGGTCCCTTGACTTCTTATGAATTTTAACTAGTCTCATCAAGAACTTGTTTACTTTTATAACAACATCCAGTTGAGAATTGACGATTTTGTATAAACATGTATGAAGAAATCCAAATCGTATTCCACGTACAATCTTCAAGTATGCATCATCATAAAGATTGCTTATGGTCCGAACGTGACTAATTCTCATGAGAGGAAGTTCATGCGTATCATAAAGTCGATGCACCTTTCAGATATGTATTGTGGTCAAAATAAGTGTGGAGAATTGGCAGTAATCTCAGGCAGTATTACCACACATCCGGTACTTGACCAACTAAACAGTAAAAAGTCTTCCGTTCCGCACATAACATTTCAATTTGGACGCGCGTTACAACAGCGAGTCGGTGGAACGACGCTTTTTGTCAACTTTGTGCCTAATTTGCTTCGCCCTAAAAACAAGACGCGTTTCTTTTCTCCTCGCTTTCTGCCTTGTGTCTACAATCTGCTTATTCAAATGCAACGAAGTAATGTGAAGGGTAGATGACTACGTCCTAAAGGCGTTTGAGATTTAGCGATAAAACTAACCGCCCAGATTTATTTTGGGATAAGTGCGCATAAAACTGGCAATATGGACGCGGTTGTATGAAGGCTATGAACTCAGTAGCAAGTGCTTAATTGCCATTAAAGATTAAATCAACATTAATCATTACAACTCCCCGATGTACTCGGAAAGATCATTTCTAATTTCTAAGTCATTAGACCGGCGCGACCCACGTTGGCCGATTAAGTTTTTACAAAGATCAGCATTTTCTTGGCTTGAACGCTTTCCGCTTGTTCCGCGCAATGAATATCTGATAGATTTGTTTTCCTCGTGGTCTTGTTTCTGAAACCGTTTAGTTTTTATTTCTTTACAGTTTTGGGTTATAACTTTCTTTGGACCAAGTTGAAGTTTGTGCGTAGTTTTGCGATTAAATCCTATTTATATATATTCTAACATAACTATATCAATCAAGCGTACCTACCTACTCTACTATTGCGATTTTAGTATTTTCATTATAGGCATAAATGTTTTATACCTAAGAGGCAAATCGATTTCGAATGCTGTTATATTTGCTACTCTAATACTTTTGTTCGTATATTATCATTCCTTTGTTGTGGTTAAGTTCAGACCTTTTTTCTTTAACTCCAAATTAAGTGTACATTCTTATGTTGAAGTAGCATTCTGTGTAATGAGAGTTTTTATGTGTATTCAAATTACTTTTTATCGTGACAAAATGCCCTAATGACTGAGCTACTTGTTTACAAAGAAGCATTACTAAAATAAGAAAAAGGTGTAGGTTGAGTAGACTCAAAAATGCACTCAAGAAAATGTGTCTGACTGTCTGTTATGTCTTCACAAGTGATCCTCAACCCGGCATCTGTTATCCAAGAAAACTAATAAATTTTCACGAAGGTGGAGCCGCGAGTTTTGCTTTAAAACTATATATTTTTGCTAGCCAACCGTGAATTAGTAAAAAGATCCACACTAATGAAGTTGACATGCTCTTTTGGTCACCTTGTCTTTGCGTCTACTGGCTTCTAACAAGACGGTTCTTCTGTATTCACACTTCCATATATCCTAACCTCTGTTTGGCATATACAAATAGTGTCACAATATGCTACCTACTTAAATTAATTTCTATTGTAAATAGATTTCTTATATGGGAGTACCGTTGGTTGACTTCTGTGTCGGAAGTGCTTTATAAATCAATACTAATTCAATGATGGAAATGGTCTATGACTTAGGATCTATAATAGGTAATGCTAGTTATGAAGGCGAGCTGCCGTCATCGTTAGTCAATGATTGCATCAATGTTTATGTCTGATGACCGGTCAAGTTCGCCAATATTATATGAATACTTAAAATTCAGGCCAGAATAACTGTCGCTGGTGCTAAACTAGTCAATTGAGTTGTAATAAAAAGTGAAATAACGATGTTACTATATTATAGTGAAAGAATCTACCATTTTTTATATAAACAATCTTCTATTTGGTCGATATCTCGATTTCACAAATAAACAAACTGTTAGAAACGTTTAAGCTAACCAATTAAAGTTAACCATGCGACTATAAGTTTTATCACGCAAGATTCGTAGTATTCGTCACACAAACGATCTATTCGTTTGTGACGCATAATTTACAAAAGAAACTGGATTTTATCCATATCTTATCTATCATCTATATAATTGAATAGGTACTTTTAAATTGAGGGGAATGAACCTTCGGTCAAACGATTTGTTGGTATTGCAAACAGTTTTATCATCTGTATCTAGTTTACTTTTTATGGTAGTGTTTACTTGCTGTATGTTCCAACCAGGGTCAGACATCAGCACTATTGCCAGCATTACCTGTTGGTAATGCTGGCAATAGTGCTGATGTCTGACCCTGCATAGGAATCTGCATTGATGTATTGATACTGAAATATAATGTAGATATTCATGCAGCTTAGCTTCGCTTAATTAAGAACGCGTTTTGTCGGCGCTCCATACAAAATACTCTTGATCATAACTTGATACACGCCTGCTGATGTCACAAAAATCCGCATCAGCAATAACTATGGTTTAACTTATATATTAGGTACCTACTCGGACTGTGCAGTGAACCGTCGGTATGTCAAATACTAATGACTTTCCAATGAAAACCTACTTTGGCACCCGTTAAATACAGAGGTCGGTTTGGGGTCATGGCTTGTCTTTCAATTCATCAGTTACTTTTCAAATTCAAATTATCTTTTGTTGAGCACCTATTTATGCGTTAATAGACATTTTCTATTTAGTTGAGCTCTAAGACAAAGTACCTACCTATTTAATAGGATATTGCAAGAAGAAGAAGAAGATATTGCTCCACGACTGACGAAACATATATTATCGTCTGGCAAACCCTGGGCACTCAGATCCGATACTACCACTACTGAGTCACTGACTTAGACAGGCAACAGTGGGGTCAGGACCCACTGCTGCCTGTCTAAGTCCCCAGGAATGTTTTCACTAGTGAGCGACTCCCATGTGATAGCTCGTTGCGACTCGAAAAAATAAAATAATAAGATAGGTACTAGCACAGGTTGCTTTACAATAATGCATTATAGCTTATACCGACACACACAGGTGAAAAATCCAAAAAAGTTGGCCAATACCAATTTTTTTCCAATTTTTCATTAAATTGGATGAAGGATTGTTCCTAGTCCAGTTTTAGGGTTAAAGGGTTTAAAAATGATTTGGGGTGGTTAGCGTTTGGGTCACAATTCATATAGGCCTAAAAATATATTTGCTAGTGTTAAAAAATAATTATCCACTTCTTACTCTTCTAATAACTCCCCCTCCCCTTAAATTCATAGGTCAATCATATATACAAAACTCTGTTTGTATTCGATTTTTTTCGGCTGCAACCAAAGGTTTTCTCCGTGTGTCTCTGACATGCTATGCCATCTCGCGACCTTTGTCTTGTAGGCTACATGCAAGATGCATTCAGCAAATCTAATCCAGGCGTAAATCCAGGCATTTAACGGTGAAATGCCATACGTCAGGGATGAAAAATAAAAATTTGCACACAAAGCTAATCAAATGAAATCTTTGTTAAAGCGACGGTTTCGGATGGGAAAATTTTTAATTGTTTTAGAAATGCTAATGATCATTCTTTGTAATGTTAACATTAAAACCTGATCTACCAGGAAATTCAACTTTATCACTTCATGAAAATTTCTAAACAGAAAAAATCATCTTCACGTCGTTTTAGTGTCATTAATATTTTTTTAAAGTCATTTAGTATCTAAAATAAATAATAATAAATAGCTAATTACCTCCTGGAACACAATCCATCACAAATTGCCACTAAAAATTCCGAGCCAACAATTAATAAATGCATGACTATAATTTGTAATCACCTCCGATTTTGCACAAGTTCAACTTTGGATGGCGATAAGAATGACAACCGGTTTCCTAGGTTCCTCTAATTAATGTGAACTATTGCATTGATTAGTTAGGTAGTAATTAAAATTAGCTTTGTCGTGTTTCGAGAACTTTTACCATTTCAGGTTATGACCAACTTTTTTGGATATTTCACCTGTGTGCGACATCAAGCTGATTATTCATTGTTAACCTATCTCCTGTCCCTTATGGACTCTTGACCTACTTGTATCAGCGCCAATGAGTCACAATAACATTACCTAATACGGGCTGGGGCATACATAATTAAAATAACTTGTTTCACTCCGAAGCTTTAAAGTTTCTATCCCGCCTAAGTAACATTATTCAAGAATTCACATAATCAAGCCATTTATCGACACAACTGTCTCTGGGCTAACAAGTTTCATGAAGTACTTATCGACCGTTCGTAAACCTACACGTCTCGATTCACGATGCATTTTGCAATTTAACGGGCTCATTGTCTGGCTTTTCAACATAGGCATGTTGCTGGACAAAGATGATCCTTGTCCCTTGCACTCAAGCCTAACCTTTATACATACGTATATATCTTCCAGACAGCAAATCAGCAAACGCATTCCCTTTTTTCCGATTAAAAGGTTTAATTGAGCTTCGCAAAAAGTAACGTAATGTTTGTATTGTGTGCTTAACAGTATAATATTTTTAAACTATCACCGGATACGTTCGTTTCAGTGATTATACTCTCTTGCGCTCGTCGCATGCATTTGTCTACCACTTAATCAATTACAGCCGATGTGGCACAACTTCCCGCGCTCTGTATAGGCTCACCGACCCACATGTCCTGCGTCATCATAATAATAATGACGTCACCCCTGCCGACCTTGTCGAGGGCTTGGACAACCAGCATATGTGATGATCTCTCTTCTGTGTTTACACCCACATATGTTTTGTACAGTCAATAAAACTTTGTGTCACGGTCACCAACAAACTCTTGTTCGTGGGCCACTGAACCACTTCATGACGCGACCTTTACTATCGACTAAATACCTGCATAAACGGTGAGATTCTAGGAAGGTCAACAGGATTATTGATGACAAAACATGATCTAACGGTGTATTGCGCATGTCTAACTTCAGTGTTAGTGCTATTTTGATTAGTTGCAATTAAGTACCTACTTCCATCGAGTCTGAAACATATTTTTTGCGCATTGTTACCTTTATTCCAGTCTCTCTTAGATAACGTAGCGTTTCTTTATTGGTTAATTGGCAGATATTTATTGGGTTTTTTTAAATAACTTTGGAAGATTTATCTTTGACGCTCTACATTAGCAGGGATGACGTATTCCCTTCTATCTGGCTACACAACATTCACTCTTTTATATAAATTATTGTGTCTAGTTTTTCGGATTTTATACCTAGTTTGAATTTATTTTATAGTACACATATAGCAAATCGTAAGTATCTGATTGCAGAAACCACAGTCCGACGCGGAACTCTTCGAAAACATGGAAATGAAATACGAGGATCTCGTATTGCAACTTTTATTCCTATTGATCACTATATATTTATTGCACTACCTTTGTACTAATTGATGCAAGACATTGGGATTTTAAGAATTTGATGTTTCATAAACCCACCTGAGTATCACAATAGTTTAACTGAAAGTTCACACTTCACAGGCACTTCACTGACTATTGGTTGTTGTTCGCATAGCGGCGGTGCGGCCGCGCCACTCGGGCTTGTTGTCGGAGTGAGGCGGTGCGCGCGCGCCGGTCGTGTGGGAGGCGATAGTTGCTCGCTTATCCTGCACCAGAGTTAGTTGAGTGCTGACCAAACGCAATTACTGACCATATAGATAGTACTGAACATATATGATTTTAATTGCTCATATTAGAATCACAGAACACGTTCAAAACGATTTTCGTTGGTTAACGTAGTTAGAATAGAAGGTTGCGATTTAAAACTATTAATTCTTGTTTGAACATCAAAGAGTTAGTCAGAAATCTTAGTTGTTTGTTTGGGATGATGGACATACTTAATGTTTAAGAATGTAAAGCGACTAGACATGGTGACATGAGACACCTGCCTATTTATCCGTTTTAGTACCATTGTGTCTAGTATTAACTCTATTTGAAGTATCTTTTGCATATATATCTATGAATGTAATAACATCATCTAAGGAATAGTTAATAAGGTCGCAAGGTGAAATCTTGGTCAGCCATATTGATATAGTTTTTTACAAAGCCTCTGTTTTTTCTGTGGGCGGAGCGGATTTGCGATAATTTGTAGGCGTTACTCTTTACCAGAGTGGTCGCGTCACAAGGTTGTATTACTCATTGTTTTGGTTCGATGCCGTTTGTGTAAGGTGTTAAAAACAAGCCTTTAGAACAGAGCCATCGGGGTGGAACGTTCTATATCGCCAAAAAGCATATTATTGTTCTTTATTTACTCCTAATGTGATTATTGATTAAATATTCTCTCTACATTATGGGGTCTCTTTTGAAGATTAACTTCTTATTATAATCTGCTAATAATATCGAACTGGCTCAAAATAGGACATTCGTTGGCCTTATTACGAAAATGGATCCATGAATTATGGTATCTTAAGCCAAACAGCCTTATTTATCCAGACGATATTTCCTTGGATTCGTATCGGAGACAGTACACACTACACACACGTAATCTACTTTCTGTGGACTTTCTAAAAAGCGGCTAAGGAAGGAAAGATATCAGGGCTATTATTCCACAGCAGCTTCATAATGCAGCAGTATAAAGATCAAGGAGAAGAGTGGACTTATTTTACCAGAACAGTCACTTTACATCAGTGGGTCATAATATTGACAATATTTTGATAAGACTTATATGCCATTTTCCAGGTGCACAATGTAGATGAAGTGTTGGAACGCCACAACGATTTCTTGGAGTCGTGCCTGGGCGACTGCATGCTGACCAGCCCGCAGCTGCTGAAGGCAGTCACTACGCTGTGCCTCGTCTGCGTACAGTTTTGTACATTCATACAGGTGACATACTATCTATATATTGATATAGGTCTTCTAATAACCATTTAAAGTTTAGAATTTTCAGGTCAAAAATGTTGGTTGAAAATAGAGCAGTACAATAAAGTAAATGAGTGCCTTTTCACTTAGAAATGCACTTCCAAGCAATATTTATATTTGTAAAGTTATATTTGTTAAGTTTTATTTTTATAGTTATTATAAGGCAGTATTAAGTATTTACCTATTCCATATTATATACTTATGTTCGAAAATCAGGTGAAGGTTTTCTTTTTCATCTTTAATGAATATATTTTATTTTCTCCCGCTGTTATTAGCTATATTTTATATACTTTATTATTGATGTTTAGCTAGGCTTGCCTGTGGTTTGTATGTATATAATTTTTAACATTAATTTATTATTGTATTTTTCTTTTAACGCTACCAATACACGTTAATTGGCAAAAGGAGATGCACAAGTACTTCGTGGACGCAGAGCTTAACAGTATGCTTGGATCGACGTATGACAATACAGACTATAGTGAGGTACATACAGAGTAGATCAACCGTATAGTGCACTGATGCAAAGTAATAATAATCACATGTATCATAGAATTTCACCTTTGTAAACTTGTCTTTGGCAATATGGCGACCTATCAAACGTCAAATGTTCAGCCAACCACAAATCGCGCTCACTATATCGTGTAATATGATTGGATAAAAACATTTAATAATGCTTCTAAACGGTAAAGGTGTTTACACAATGTTGTAACTAAAACTAATGAATTTGTTAATACATTTTGCTTCCATGTAGTATTTGTGGTATATCAAAATCATTAACCTATATGTTCTTATTGTTCTTTCATGACTTTTCTGTTTTAGAACTTCACAGTGAGTATTTATTATTTAATTATTAAATATGTTTTAAAAAATCTATCATATTTTTAGAAAACAAAATATGCTACCAGACATCTTACACAAAAATACAGGTGTTTAAAGAAAAAAAAAACGAATTTTCGAAAAATGTTGTGGTTTTTAATTCGCATTCTTAGTGGAAATATATTGTTTCTCCTTTCACTAATTTAGAACCTAGAGCACATACATACTATCCTAATAATTATTGTAAGGCGGCTAGTGGTCCCGAATTCAATCCTATACAGTATGTACCCCTAACTTTTTATTCCCATAAATTTTGTTAGCTCGTGCTCTGCATTCATTATCAACATGTTTTACTATGATTCCAAATCTAACACCGCAAAAAATAAATCTGCTGTTCCATAAATTTTGCCGAGTAATATTGAATTATTTGTATGGCATAGCTGATTTTATTATCTCGATTTCAGAGATGGTCCCATAACAAAACATGTGTAGATGATCAACAGAACAAGTCCTTCAATTTTTCCTGGCAATAAAAAAAATGGTGCATAGATTGACCCTGATATTCCTGTTTCATTGGGCTTGCGTAGTCCTCAATCCCGCAAAGATGATTCCAAAAACTAGCAGCTTTAAATTAGTCATCACACTGTGCTAACAACTAAGCCAAGACAAAATAATGACATTTGTTGTAACTGTTATCGTATTAATATTGTATCAGGACGCGGGTTGTGGTGGGTCGACAATGAGCGGGTCGGCGGACTCGTTCGCTCGCTCGGTGTCGCGCTACGGGCTGCGCTTCACGGCGGCGCTGCTGTCCGTCCTGGCCATCATCGAGAGGATGGCCAGGGATAACAACACCAACAAACTGCTCAACATATCCGCTAGGTAATTTTAGATTATAATATCGATGACTTACCGTGTTATTGTCGTTATGGTGTGATTGCAACAACGGCTGTTCCGTGGTGAGGGAACTTTCATAAAGTGTACCGTGTAAATGACTGATATTGTCAACATTTTCAGTAAAAAAAATTGAAAGCACGGTCGGTGCAGTCATCGCTAAACATTTGGCTTTATGCACTACTGTAGTGGGTTCGATTCCCGCACGGGACAAAAGTTTGTATAGCCTACAGATAGTTGTTTCGGGTCTGGATGCATGCGTGAGATACATGTACTTTTATAAACTATACCCACGATATAGAAGAAATTCTAGAGACGCAACGATTTTTTTATAAAAATTAAGAAACTTAAACGAAGAAATTGGATTTGCGATAAAAGTGCACCCAGTTGTGGTACCATTTCATTAGCTGCGTTAAATTTTACGATGACGCGTTGTGTGACGTATGATACTAAAATAAGATTTAAATTGTAATGTTCCATGTGAAATGAAACAACTATAGCTGGCGAACCTATCGTCATTAGGTTTATGACCCAAATACAGTATTCTCCATCGCTTTTGGGCGTCACTGAGTATTAATTTTGTTAATTTAACATTAATATATCGACTTGCAGATTAAATTTCAACACGTACTACGTGAAGCAGTTGGAGAAGTTCTGTTCAGACGACAAGCTGCTCGAGGCGGAGCGGAGGCAGGCCTCCTAGCACAGGACCGCGCGCATGCGCACCAACCTCGTCACCTCCGTGTGACCTCACCGCCACAATCTTAGTGATACAAACTTTTTTGATCTGGTGACGGCATCGCTGGCAACACTATCATCGAATTATTAATTATCATCGCTTCATATTCACCTTATGTTCTAAATTCATAAGTAGTAATAGATCATATAATTTAACTAAATCAATAGTTAATTATTGTAGGGAATTTAATGTAATCCTGAAATGAACAAAGGCAAAACTAAAATTGAACGTAAACGCACTCCAGCAAACGGCCATATCATGCTAAAAATTATTATCCGTGGCGATGATCACCGGTCAGATTAGTTTGTGACACAGTACACTTATATCTACACTATGGCATAATTATATTTTATGTTGTAGTAATATCCACGATAGAGGCAAAGTGTATCGATTCTTACGATAAAAATGCTAATTTACTATGCCTAGGAAACATCACGTTAACAATTTGTCTTCTTGCGTTTTCGCGTAAATGTCTATATTTTATATATTAGTACTAACGCTACTACTACCACTATTTTTATACTTTTAATGGCTAAAATATTGCACTTACTCCTGCCATACATTTTAAAGTACAATGCATATTTCAAAGACATGTATTTTTGAAACTAATGAAATAATCTCCATTAATCTCAATATAAATAAATAAATTAACAAAGTTAAAATTAAATATATTGCAACTGATATTGTTATTTGTTAGTAATAGCCAATAGTATAGACATGTAGCACGTATTTAGATAAGAATTATGACCTTTTTTCAAAATTATAATTTAAAAAGTACAAATAACATTTTACTTTGCATTTTGGGAATGAACAGTATTTAATAGAATTAAATAGATACGTACCGTGTTTAGATGTTAGACCAACAACTTCTGATAGTTAATGTAAAATTTAAGCTAGACTTTATCTAACGTAAGCTGAGAGCCCGCGATATTCAAAAAGCTCGTTCGGGAAACACTCATTAACTACTTAAACTGAATATATTGATATATTATTACTTTACTAATTAATTCATTACTCATTATCTTACAAATTAATGTATAAAACATACGTTGACTGTAGAGTTATCTTGTTTGTTTAATTTAGCGGGTTAATTCACTCTCAGCTTTCGTTAGACAAACTCTTCTCTTCGTAATGGTAGATAACTTGATAGGGCGGAAATTGTATTAAATGTACGTAGCCAGTTTGCCACAGACTTACCAAGCGACGTCTTGCACTGGATACGGAAGATATCTAGGGCGATGTGTAAGCAATATTAAAACTAGAAATGTAACATAATTATCCTTAAAGCTTTTTGAGGTGCCTGTAGACTGGATAACTAACATATTTTTGATATAAAAGTTCACTACAATAATTATTATTATAATACTTGTATTAATAGACTACTAACTCAGTCACAAAGTTTCGCATTCCTTGCCATAAGTGATAAATTTAAGAAGCCATGACAAATAGCACATAAATTAGCCATTAGAAATGCTTTGTGTTCATAAGAAACATCACAAAAATAATAAATACTCGTAATATAATAAAATTTAAAATAAAATTAGTCTGATCACCGTTTCATTTCTATGTCCATATAACATAAAACATTATATTTATAGTAAGAATTTTACATTTGTTGTTGTTATTGGCTGTGTATCCAAATGCCCTAATCATTACATCTATGTAATAAAGTCGATTTTTGCTGTTAAATATGACGTGCAAATGCCTTGGTTTTTGGTATTCATAATATATTGTAATAGCGCAAGTTATATCATATATTTTATTTGTAAAGTGCTCATCTGCAAATTGTTAATCATTACTATTTCAATAATCCCATTTCGTAATTTTAAAAGTGAACACTGAAATGCCGACCCCCATTATTATTGTAAAATCTCAGTATGTTATATGTAAATACCATCGTTGTTATTCAATAAACACGATTACTAAGCTACATCGTTTAACTTTGAAACTTACGTTAAGAATGTATTATATTTCTTCTTACACTTCTGCCCTCTTTCCACTGCGTCGCGCCGCCCACGCCTATTCCAATTCCCAAACTAGGCTCCGCGGCGGCAGCTAGCAGCCGCGCTCCTTCGCTTGGTATCGGTTCTCGCCGTGCCAGCCGCTGCCATCTCGATGTGAATTGACCCGAAGTGGAAACTAAATACAGCATCCGTCAATTTCATACCTTTGTTTTAAAATTTGACACAAGAATAGAGGTGCTCTATTCTTTTGAGCTAGTTGGTTCTACGGGGTCACAGCATATTATCAGTGACCAATTCTTTGGTCATTGCATATTATAGGTAATAGTAGCGGGGGCTAATAAGGGTGGGGGGGGGGGGGGATTCATCGATTTTCGACTACGACCTACCATTTTCTATGTCATTACAATTTTTCCCTTAGGGCAGCTCTGTAAAATGGAAAATTGAACACGGCCCGACCTTGGAATCGAATCCAAGACCTGACGCTCAACAACCTCGCTGCGATCACTGGACCAATGAGGTAGTTCATGACTAGATACAAATAAACCGATTTTGGATCAAATATAACTACTATTATGTTCCCAGTAAATTTCAATAAGACCGTGACTGGTGGTAATTTAAATGGTATCGTGTGTGGGCTTTCGCTTACAATTACTTAAGACATTTTAAAACATGGGGTAGGCATAATCTATCTACAGGGAGTTGTGTTGAGGCATTGAGGTGCAGATATACAAAACTGTTCAACCTTAATGATATTCCAATCGTGGATCGATACTGTGATCTTCCCGCATTTGAAGTTGTGGAAATAAAATACAAATCGTCCATGACAGTTAATCTATATTTTAATATTTAACAGACTTTTAAATACAATCTTATTATTGTAACATTCAATTGGTTTCGTTTGATACATAAAGAAAATTACTTTTTGGACTTCAACAATAAATACATCATGTAACATTGGGATACTCACTATGCTAATTCATGATAAAAACAAATAAATTACTTTAGCATGGACATGACACAAAATGACTTGAAATCGTGAATGAAATTTGATAACACAGCATGCGAAATTATTAACTAATGAACAAGGAACTACATTTATATTAAAATATACTGTAAAAGCAATTATTGCTTTTTAATAACTTACGGCGTAATCAATGATATAAAAAAGCCTTAAATCGGCCACAGAGAACTACTTAATAAAGAAAGGCGAACCAACCCTGTAAATAGGGCATAAACAGAATATACATCTAATCAATTCATATTAACTAACTAACACACCATTCAATCATAAAACGACCGTAACAATAAGGTACAGTAAAACTACTAAGGACAGCCAACTTTTATGGAAATGTCTATGTAGAAGACATGACAAGTAATATCACTGCAATAATAACTACAATGTAAATATGAATACACTTTAATGTTAAGCCTACCTTACGTGCATGTTATACATTAACAATAGTGAAATGGTAACTGAAGTCAACAGCATAATGTTTGTGCATAATTTAATAAAGTACATTACATACTAAAACAACTGCATTGAATCAAGCCACCTGCGCCGGCGCGTTTTGATCTAAAATTTATTGGCACAATGTTCTGTAACCAAAATGGATAAGTAACAATTCCATGTATCAAAATGCCATTTACATCATTATGCATACGATATTTTCAGTGGTTATAATCAATCAAGCAGTACGACTGTTATCTATACTAATAATATAAGTAAAATTTGTTTGTTTGTATGTAGGGGGTAATCTCTGGAACTACTGAATCGATTCTAAAAAATTATTAAGTTATAGAAAGCTAAGCTATCCCAGAGTGTCTTCTTCTTTCTTTAATATATATAATAGTAGTTATAAACAATGGAATCGTGATATTGTCTAAACTCCATCAAATTTAAGTCTTATTTAGCTTAATCGATGATTAAACGAAAGGGATGCTATCTAGTAGCAATAATATTGAATAATTTAAATTGTCTTAAAAACTTCGCTCATTGTGTACTGTAAAAGTTAATAACACTATAAATTCGAAATGATGTTTAAAAGCATAATATACACATACAAAGGTCACTGGGGCAGTCTGATATACAATACACAAATTATTTGAGCATAAGTTTTTAACACTTATGCACAATGATATAAATAGAACCTGGTACATGAAATTTGTATTAAATTTTATTATTACAATCATCAAATGATAACGATAAGTACTCTCTAGTTTCTACAATTAACCTTGCAATATGACTGAATACTTAATACATAGAATTATCAGTATGCAGTGCCGTTTAAAAATTGTCCAACAATAACTAACATGCATTTGCTTCTACATTTTCTGCTTTAACTCAGAATTTTTGGTTCTCGACAAAATGTCATGAATAAATATATCTAATACATAGCAAAGAGAGCTGCAGAAAGGAAATTTTAAAAGCAAATGTATGTGAGTATATACCGTAAGTAAAAAAGCCTAATGCACATAATTTACCTACATCAAGAGGAGTATGTACAGAGCCCGCAGCTCAAATTCACTAATTCACAGACTAGAGTCTTCGTCTTCCGACGACCATCACCACATGTGCGTCTCTCGGATCTCACTGATAATTTGACCGGCGCGCTGTAGAGCCTACAATATAATATAGAAATGTTAAGTTGACATGAAATAAAAGTATGAGTACATTATGTGGATAGATATCAAACTACAACAATCCTATTACACTCCACGACTGGACTAAGGTTTTTCCCGAAAAGGAAACCGTTGTCCATATCACCAAGCTGACCAAGTGGCTGGTGACCGCAGAGCCAGCCACCTTGCCCTATCGACGGTTTATTTAGGTTATACAGGATGTAAGTGACATCGTAACGAAAACTGATATCATGGATTCAGTACCTATATGATTCTATACCAGCAAGAGAAATTTAAGTTGATGTTTTCAAAAAAAGTCCGATTTAGTTTGCCGTTTTTACAACTAACTAAATAAACTGCGAACAAAATCAGATTTTTTTTAAAAGACCTACTCCTACTCCTACTTGCCATGCTTTGGGTTTCAGGATTATGTACTGAATCAAATTTTTGTGAATGTAGTTTTCGTTACGATGTCACTTACACCGAGTATACAGGAAATTGGATGGTTCTAGGCCCCTTTTCGGCAGTCCGAGCCTGGACCTCTTCAATAACATTCAAATTTATAGATAATAATATGCTCTTCTTTCAAAAGGTATAAATTTATTATCTGAATAATGAAAGAGTTCATTGAACTGCTTACCTTGAGCATGTCGGCGGCCTCCTTCCTCCTCTGCGCAATATGTTCCGACTCGTTGAGCAGGCTCTCTGCCTGGTCTGACTTATACAAGTGCGTGACGAGCTCAGACTGCAGGTTATCTTTCACATAGTTCACTAAGAAATGCATTACAGCTTTCGGTACCGAGTCTTGGATCGACTTGCGGACGATGTAGAAATAAGACTTGATCAACCGCTCTGGAAAATATGAGAAAAGATGCTAAGTTCTCATCACAGAATGTTGGTTCTTAAAAGGAAATGTCCGTCAGGCGACACAAATCCTTTCAACAACCAACCTCATTGTTTCCTCAAGGTACTACTGACTGCGAGCATCAAGTTCCAAACTGACATTACGTATGCAAGCGGCCAGTACGCGCCTTCATGTTAGTAAAAAGTGCTAAATGTTTCATTTTTTCAAACGCATTGCAAATGATTCGTGATGGTTGGTTAATGCTAATTGAAAATTAAGATTTTGAAATCATAGAAAACAATGTTTCTGATGGTGGAATACTATCCCCATATCAAATATTACATCACATACTGAATTGTTTTCATGTTATTTGAATACTGAATATCTTGGTTTCAAATTATTTGAAAAAAAAAACAAACCATTGTATGATACAATTATAAAAGGAATGTTGGATATTATGATCCGACGAATCACCTGGCTTAGGCGATTGATTTCTTATGATTTATGTTACTCGTAATTTGATGAGGGGTTAGTAAAAAATATGGTATAATTAGATAATAATTAAATTAAATATCAAGCAGCAAGCAAAATAGTTCGATGGTAGGTGGTCGGAAGTGTAACAGTGAGCAAAATGAGTAAAGCATTCTGTACACCGCTTCTATCCTCACCAACTAAGTCACCCATTTGATTCAAATGCATCACGTTGATGCCGTCTACGGTCTGTGCGTTAGACATTAGGAACGATGGTTCATCGCTCCGTCCACCTAGCATCAAGAAAATACTGTTGAATGATACAATGTTCAGTTAAACATGAGGTATTAATAATTGTGGAAGTGAAACTAACATCTGAAGTCATTGCTTGATAAATTTAATGAAAAACAAAATTGTTATGAAATTCTATTAGTAGGTGTTATTAGCAGTTAACTCCAAACTATGTGCCTATAGTGTATCAATGTAGCTAAATCTTATTAATTTCCATAGCCCATGAAAATAAGTTATAAATAATTGCTTATGGAACATTCCATGCTATCAAACCAACCACACAAGTTTATTTAATACGCAAAAATGAAACAACTTACCGATGACGTCACAATCGTGTTGCTCCCTATCCGAGAGTTTGCGCGAGGTGTGGCTCGGTACTTCGGGCAACAGGTTTACAGGCTTTTGCGGAGTCAGTACTTTATTCTCCAGTGTGCCGTTCACCTGGAAGAAATAATATTGTGGCACTGTTTACCGAAACAAGCATTGAAACTATGATAAACGTTACCGTTACGATGGATATTGTTGCATTGTGTTATGTGTATAGCTTAGTGGTAAGAGAGAAATAAATAAAAACAAGTAAATAAATCTATTGCCATTTGCCGAGCGGATGAGTGTCCGGTGAACGTTCGCTGTAAAACCCGCCGCATTTTGACACAAGAGCAATTATACTCATCACCCTGTAGTATAAGTTAATTATATGACGATAATTTGTTCTGTGAAAGTTTTAGTTAATATTTTATATAAACTACAAACACACAATAGTATTATAATTAATTATAATTACATTGTGTTGCTAATACCTAATACGCGCACATTTCAAAGCTGCAATGCTCCAAGCGGCATGCGACCATAATTTAAAATTATTACTTCATAAATAATTCTAGATTATAACCTTGAAACCCGCTTACCTGCGGCGTTGTTGGAGATTCACTGTTAGCGCTTTGAGTTGGGGATCTGTTTTCCAGACCATCTGTGATCGCTGGCACATGCTAAAAATATAATTTGAAGGTTTAGGGCGAGCTTCGTTCAGCGAAGTCTGTCTTAAGAGACATAAAATATCCAAGATAGATTTTTCGTTTTACTAGAGTACATGCATTTAGTAAGGATTTCTAGTACAAAAACAGCTGATAGACAACATTGGTAATTTTATCATGTCATTGTAATGTTCCGTATCAGGTGCCATTTTCTGTCGATGTACTAGAATTCAGATATATTTATTAACATAAATGTAGTTTGCAATTAGTGAAATGTTTACTAATGGAAAAGGTTAGTCAGCAACAGTAAAGCAAGTTCAGATGACGAGCGATCAGTCGATCAGAAAATATACGAATTAAAAGCCGAGGTGAGTAAAGAGCGAACGCTTCATAACCGATATGTAGATTAGAATTTAGAATGTACTTCAACTACTTGTCACCTGAACTTTAGCCTTTGAAAGAGAGCCCACGGAGTATTCAAAGCTTCACCGACATGATTCCGTCACATGATTTAGTAGGACAATGTGGCTAACATGACACTGTAGTATTTACAGCACTAGCCCACACAGTATTAGACTTATTTAAGTGTTACCTTGTGGTACGTCTCCCATACACTTGCCAAGAATACTAGGGTGGACCCTCTTTCACCCAATTGTCGAAGAAATAGCTACAAAACAATTGGCAATAGTTATTTAAATCACAAAGAAAATTAGGTAAACCAAAACAAAAGTATAGAATCCAAGTCGATTTAGGTACCTACATAAATATTAAAACTGTGTTATTTATCATGCTAATACAGACAGACAATACAACTATATCTGTAATATACTAACTTATGAATGTAAAAACTATAAAACTAGAAGTTTGCACAGCACAAGCAACAAGAACTGCCCAACTAACTCAACACCACAACAGTGCAATTTACTCCATTCAGAGGTTCATCGCCTTTGATAATAGTACCTTTAAACATTATGACATATCGAAAGCATATCGACATGATAATTGTGTACGAAGCAATGCACATCGTCACTTGCAGGTTCAATTGTTGTAACTGACAAAACACGTAAAAAGAGTTGAATATACAGTTATTTTAGGATGTTCTGTTGTTCGGAGCGGTATTAAAACAATTACAGTTATATCATTAATTTTGGCTGTATAATTTTCAGATTTCCTTCAAAATCATGTTTTAACAGACATTTCTTACCTATTTGTACAAGTCAAATTGGTTTATTTTTATGCCCAAAGAAGGTAAAGTTAGAGTTATTTTAAGAAATTTATTTGGTGTAACTGTCAAGAGTATGCAAAAATTTGGTATAACTGAAATTTATATCCTAAAATATTATTTAGGAACAAATTTTATATTTAATAATTTCTACGCAGTGGCGTGCACAGACAAGTCTTTCAGGGTAGGCAAAAACTATTTAGCCCTGTATTATTGTCAAGTTAAACTATGTTTAGTTCGGCTGTCTTTTTGTCTCTATGAAGTGTGCACGCCAGTTTGTATGCATTTCTGACAAATCATCTTTTAATCCACTGTAGTGCTCGCCTTCCCTCTGTCTTTAGTTATAAGTATAATGTAACCATAATGTATTGATTATATTAAACATAGTCATTGGAACTAATGAGACGTCTCAATACACTTGGCTCTTGGGAAAAGTTCGCGTTGACCAACTGTATGGAGTAACTGCAACATCACTTACCTCATATTAGTGGCATTAGTTTCTAGACACGTGACATAATAAACTTAAGCGTATATACTTGGAACATGGTGAATACCGGTGAGGGTGTGGGTCGCGGCGTCTTCTGGCGGTACATGTGGTTGTGGTCCTCCAGGCAGTCGGTGCTCTTCAGCAGGCCCGACACCAGCGCAGCCTCGCGGTGGAAGTCGGGGTGCTTCGTGTTGATGTACGCCAGCTCAATTTGGACTATGTTCTCCACCTGAACATGTGATGGATAGACGCACGATGTTGAAATATTACTTGTTCGAAGTAGACAAAGTTGCGTGTTTATTTGTGCATGCTGTCCAACCGGGATTTTAGCTGTCATCATAATACGAGTATGTTGGTATTATTTGCGTGGATTCAGATCCAGAGCAATAGTATAGTGCTGTATGAGTTGCAGTCACAAAGAGTCCATACAACCCCGATTCCCATCGGCTTCCCTTTAGGAATTAGTTAGTGTATAGACCAACGTAATATTATATTATTTATTTATCCAACTGACAAAAAAAAAGGCTTGTTATTCAGTTAGGTCGAGCTCTTTCAGACATGACTATACAGGGTGGTGACAACATTACGACAATAAATGAAATCACGTATTTGGTATCATGTTCTGAAGCCGTGCAATCTACCTATAATAATAGGTAGATTACAAGAAACGGTATGGATTTTTGTCTTGCAGCAATTTTTAGAGGGCATTTTTGGGACGGCTTCCCCTTTTAAAACTGTCACCCTTCGCCACTGATGAGTTGACAGACGCGAAGATCTTACTAAGGCATAAACATTTTTTTTAAACTGTCGGTATTTCGATAGTACAACCATATAAAATATTCCAAATAATTTATCATTGTTAGTAAAATAATAATTTGCGGTTTTTGTAAATAAACCGCAAAGATATCTGTCATTGAAAGAGTCAAGGCTTTTATTGATAGGTACGTACTGAAGTGACACAACTCGTCACTACATACGTATCATAAAACAATTTTCTCGCCATCTTTACGTTTGAGCTTATCTCGAAAACTTCAGAGTGGCTTTTGATATGGTTATGTATTAGTTAACAAAATTGTCGCTTCGCGTAAAATACTAGATTTCAGCCGTCTCTCGTAAAACAGGAACAACATACTTGAGAAAGGCAGATTATCTTTAAATAATTATCTTGTAAGTGAGTTTACCATAGAGTTGGTGGCAGGAAGGCGCGTGCGCAGCAGCTGCGTGACCACGTCCACGATACGCTGGTGCAGGCGCGGGAACCGCAGCATCTCCTGCTGCACCTCCGTGCCGCAGTGCTGCACTATGCGCTGCATTTCTTCGTGCACCTGAGTCGAAACCACATTATTCACACAATGTGCCAAAAAATTGGGCCGCACAGTTAGGACCAATGTGTCGAAGGACGCAAACGTTGGCGCAAACAATGTTTCGTCAATCTACACCAACGTAAAACTTTAGTATAATTCCGCGGCCAGACATTAGTCCTATTTGCATCAATATAATGTATTAGGGACAATACACCAATGTGTGGTTGGGTATTGAACGAGAGCTGGATATTGATTAAAGATTGCGTCCAATCATCGTTGAATACCCAACGTCGACCCCTGCCGAGTCAGTTTTTGTGACACGATCAAAGGCGGGCTAGGCGGGCAATGCGCGCGGGCACTTTGGGTCTAAAGTCGATTCCCGCCCCCACACATGGGTAGCGTCAATCGATGCATGTTTGTTGTGCTTTTCCTTGATGGTTTTACGGCACGATGCAAAATTAGTAAATAATATTATGCACTCGTTACATAAGTGTAAGCCGCGAGTCCGAGTAGATGCAATTGTCATCAAATCATCATCCATGATAGGTTCGCATTTCGCTACTAGACGGTCAAAATGTTTGGCCTAGTTTGGTCATGTATTCGAGCGGAAAGTATTTGAAGCCAATGTGTAGTGAATAGAGTCAATAATTGACCATTCATATTTGGAGCCAAAGCTAGAGCCATTTTGTGGCTGCGGAATAAGGCGTGCTAAAACATGTTAGCAAGCATGAAGCGGCAGGTAGATAAACAATTTTTTCTAAAGAAAAGAAAAGTTTGTTTGTTGTGTGTGTGTTGAGTTTTGTTTAATAAATAGTGCTGTCAAATAACTAAATAAATAACTCGATCCAAATGTGGCAAAGCAAGTCTAAGCTAAAATTACAACAGTAGTATTCATATCAGGTATCCAATACTGTTGACTAGACCAGTATCATATTATTACCATGTAAGTATTACGCACTACTGACTGTACTAAAAGGGCTGGAAATAATGTGATGGAAATTACTAGCTCAGATTTACAAGTAATGCAAGCAAAATAATTGTTTCACTGATGACGACAACAATGTTGAAGAAAGTATTTAAATATCTTTGTGTCAATGAACTCAATTTACTTTGACCAATCATTATTATTTGTAAAAAATATTTATAAACATTTAAGAATTTATAGATAGCATTTTACCAGTTCAACACAGCGGAGTGAAGGATCCTCCAATCTCCTGATCTGCCGTTTGACGAGAAGCTCAAAGGACACCTCAGGAACGAACAGCGCAGGCCTCGGGCCCGTCGCGTTACGGATTGCGGTCAAAATATCCATACGCGTCAAACCTGATAACAAGAATCAATAATATTTCTCATATTATGGTATGTATGTATGTAACGACTACGGATTTTGATGAAATTTATTTATAAGAGGAATGACAATGTTTTCGAAATTAAAATCTGGCACTTGGCAGTAAATCAAGAAGATCAAGCCAACCAAATCGCGAGTAAAAGCTTGTTATTGTGTTCGGAAACAGATTGCAGATACATCACGATCGTATTTTGTTACGTGTTGATAAATGAAATGAGTCAACAAAATCCATTCATCATTAGTCGAGATTTTACGCGAGGAAGCACCTGCCCGACTAGAGATAACGTTATGTTACAAACAAATGCATTCCCAGTATGACGAGGCGTAATATACTCGTAATTAGAAAAAATGTAGAAACAAAGAAGAAATATTGTACCTCTCTAGGCAACTGTGTACGTGTAACCATTATCAGGTAACGCACATTTCATTGAGCTATAACAAGATTCTTCGACGAACTAATATGAAATTATTACCAAGAATCCTAAAGTACGCATTGTCTACGCAAACGCAAAACAACTTACCAACTAAAGGATGTATGGAATCCAAAGTGCGGCCGAATGTCTCATGGAATATGTAGCATATTCTGGCACCTCCACATAGCTCAGTTGTCTCAATGTTCCTAGCGGTACCCTCTATGGTGGAACAGTAAGCACTCGCAAACTTAGTGATGATTTGCAGTAGCGTCTGAGACTTATCGGAAACATCTTCCCCGTAGGAGTTGAGAAGAGATTGGAACTGAGAGATCATTACGTTGACGCGAACCTGTGATACAAAAAAATAGAATTGAAATGAAATCAGTACATATTATGGTTTAGATATTGAAAAAAAAAAAAGATTTAGAAAATCCACTATCATAGTATTCAATATACTGTGTATATTTGCCAACCATCTTTGCATTAGCTGGATGGAATAGGGAATGCAAGAGTGCTGTTTGTATTTTGAAAAAATTCACATTGATATAAGATAAAACATAATATGCTTAGAATAAGCAATTTAAAGATAATACAAAAATGTGAAACAGATATCTCAGCCCATATTTTTTCGCGTTATCAGACTGATATGTTGATATTCATTTTGGTCAAAGTTTATTAAACTGGAGGGGATATAAACTAAGTCATAAAAGAAGATCGCAACATGTGCGGTCGCGTAAAATGCAATCTACGGTGACTTTTACAGACAATTCATTATGGTTAAAAACTACATCGATTGAAGCACAGCCGTGAAATGAAACCGTTACAGAGAGATATTCAGCTATTTCAGTTTCAAAGATAATTTTTTATATCGGTAAGAATGTGCTACATTGCGTAACATTAGGTAATAAATTATCTACAAAAGATAAATTTTGTAGTATGGATGACTAGACAGTATTATTTCCATTTACCTTTAATTCCGGAAGACAATCCCTTATGTGATGCATCAGTAATCTATTCAAGGTTTTGGCCAAGTACGGCGTTCCATTGCGTGTGGCGATCGTAGGATATTTCCTTTGAAGGTATGTTGCTTCATCTTTGAGCGAGTCCTGCAAATAAAGCAATTGAAATCAATCAATCTATTCATTTTCTCCGGTGAACTTGTACCATAAATAACAATAAAATCTCGACAAGCATTACTCTATTGAATGTATTGTACCGTCAGTTGTAAAGGCTTATTTGCATATTACTATAAGAATATTTGGAGAGCCTAACGCAACAACTCAAAGAGGATAATAATCATAAACTTGGCCGACATACCAGACGATTTTTATTCAACCATTTATGAGGTTCGAAGTTATTGTTGTTGTTTCATAATGCAATGTATAACTATCCCATTAACTTTCCTTGATTCAATCTACACTTAGTAAATGTCATAATTGTTGTAGCTAAATGCAACAAATATCAATCTAATTTCGAATTGAATTGACACATGCTTACAAACCATAATTGAAGAAAAAAAATGAATTAATAATCATGATTTAGATAATTTACCCCTATCGACTTCCTATCAATAATGTCTTGCTGCGATCTATTTACAACTCCGATTATGCCAAGTTTCACAGGAATGACGCGGCCGCAGAGGATGTCTATCGCATCAGTGCCTGAAATAAATCACTATTTTAGTACTGTTTTGCTGAGAAATTTATGGTTCATTATATCTTGCTTGCAGTAGAAATTGTGTTATGCTAGACATTATTTAATCAGAATTATATTAAGGATAGAAAGTAAAGTAAATTTATTTATGACTAGAACACAATTTAAATAAATAAAAAGTACATACAAAAAAGCTATCGATATACATGATGCTAATTTCATACATATTAATGATAGCATGAGTGGCACAACTTATTAGGTGTTGTGCTCCTCAGTCCTTTCTCACAATGTCAAACATCATAAAATTGTTATAAGGCGAATAACATACGAAGCGGTGCGGGGCCGCGTCTGCCGCGCAGTGGAGCGGAGCGAAATATTGTACTGCTCTGTAGATAATCAGCCGTCTTGACACGCGGTACCGCGTCTCCACGTCTCGGCGGATTACCTATATGCCCGTAATATATTATTTCGATGATCTCGACTGCGAACGGCCGCGGCAAGCAACGCTTCGTATGTTATTTACCTAAGATTTAGTACTAACAAAACATGTAACATACAGGAAACACTTGTATTACCTGCATCCATGAGATCAAGTTTTGTGACTACAGCTAAAGTCCTCCTGCCATCAGGGTCAACTTCTTTGGACATTTTGATAGCTTCACTTGTGGCCATGTCTGTGTTAGCAGCAGTAACCGCCAGAATAATGGAATTCGGGTTGCCAATGTGTTTAATAATAAGATTTCTAATCTGGTTTTCTATATCCTCAGGCTGATCACCTATTGGTACCTATCCAAAAATTTAACTGGATTAATATTGTGACAAAATGTCAGGAATAAACTTGCAGACAAACCGTTGATAAACTTATAAGTTATAACAAAAGATTAGTGCACCAATAATAATGTTTACCTTCGTGATACCAGGGAGATCCACCAATGTGAGATTTACAACTCTGCTTGAGTATATCTTGAGACTTATGGGCTCCGGGCAGATACCCTTGTTGCTGCCTGCCATGCGGTCTGTTTCTCGCTCTATCTCCTGCTTTATTTGGTCGAAATCCGAATAGATCTTGTCTTTGGTATGCAGGAATTTGCCCCATTCTTCGAGATTTACAGTACCTGTAGCAATAGAGAAAATAGACTAGTAAGGACAGGGAATTACATCTCAATAATATAATGTAGACCTCAGATTGAATCATATTAACATGCACATTTCGTTTTTTATTCTGTATTTTGAAATACTTAATTGTACAATATAATTGAGGAAGGAATAAATTTCCATCTAAAATTATATATTACACAATGGGTGGTGGCAGTAAAAATATTAACTTGACTACTTCCTTGTATTCTCCCTATATCTCTCAATTTGATGTTATTCTTGGGAAATATAAATGGCAAATTATCATCAATACTGGAGGTAGAAAGTGACACAAACATGAGACAAGTACATGCAAACATAAATTACAGTCCAGAATTAATACAAACCTGCGGTCAGTTTGTGGGAAAGTTGAGCAATTGGATTCCATGATGTCTCTGTACTCTGGTTTCTTAGCACTATATAGCAAGGGATTTAAATAAAAACACAATACTAAATTAAGCTACTGAATAAATTACCATAAAAAGGATATAGTGGCTTAAATCATGATTTACATTTTATATGTTGATTTAATTCTCAAGCTAGGCAGTTTCTTGGCAATAAGCATAATTTCTGGTATACATTTTAGGCTAAAAATAAAAACTAAGTCTCTTATAATGGGACAGTATGATAAGAAATTTATGAAGTGGATATATAAAATTGAACTTTAAAAATCATAATATTGTTAAAAGTATTATCAGGAAAATAATTATACATAAATATAAACAATTTGTTTGACTGGTTCAATAATTGGTCATATAGAAGGTTAAAACTTTCATATAACAATTACTGTAGCTTTAATATCAAAGATCAATGCCATGTCTCAATGTAACACAGCAAAAATGTTATTGAAAACTTGACAATTATCAATTACTTTAAATCTGTATAAACAGCAAAATTACAACAAGAAGATCAATGCTCTATAATATGAATGACATTGGAATTTATGTACTACATCACAAAGACTTTTAGCATTGATAGACTGTGCAGTAATACACAATGGAATTCACTAGAATGAGTAATAACTAGTTCTTGTGATCTCCATTTCCTTCAATAGAAGGAAAACCATTTTTTAAGAACTGTGAGTCTATGACAACATTGATTCTATGTTCTTATAGGTACACCTATTCCCAATAGTTTCTAACTTTGCATAAATAATAATAATATAAAAGCAAGATTTAATAAAATAAAAGCTCTTTTCCACAAACAAATTGCATGTTTTAGAAGAATGTTGAATTGAATTCTTGAATTCATGTAGATTGTTAACAAAAATAAAATTATGGACTCACCTTCTTCAGCTGAACGATGTTCTTTACTATCCTTAGGGCTGTAGACTAACTGCAGAACAAGGGGACGCCGGGTCACAATTCCCGGGCCTCGAGGGAGAAATGAACGCCCCACTAAACTTTCTATGACAGAACTTTTTCCAGAGCTCTGTTGGGCAAACAAAAAAAACTTTTTACAAAAATGTTCTTTTATGACCACAGACAAAAGTTTATGACAATCTCTTAGTCATGGGAATGACTGGAGATAATTGATTAAAAAAGTAAGAATCCCACAAAAGAATCAATTGGTAAAGAATCAAGTGGCTCCCGCTGAAAACCAGCACTGTTGGGCTGCTCGCAGGGCGACAGCTTAAGCTGAGTGGAAGCTTTTTTGACACAGCTGCGACGTACAATCCATTTTTTATTTTAGATAAATATTCTTCTTTTTTTTTGTTTTTCATGTTTTATTTTTGTTATATTATCTTTAAAATTGTTTTTGTGCTGTGTCAAATAAATACTTTTTTCTTTCTTTCTTTCTTTGGTAAACTAATAGGTTTAGTAGCTTCAATTATAAAAAATATTTCGGCAACATTTCCTTTTTTTTTCAGTTTATATTCTTTCATGTCATTGATGTTTGTATTGATTGGATGTTAGAAACGTGACTATGCATAATATTTATCGTACAAATATGTAGCTCAATGCAGTTTCACTAACTGTGAACTGAGAGTGCGGTCTTGGTCAATGACAGTGTAGTCCAAATGAATAAAATGGGGACAAAGAACTCCACGACACCTTTACATAACCATTACAGATATATCAACAGGAAATTCATTATGTAGGTACATCAGCCATTTTAATTGCAACTAATAATATTGAAATACTAATAAAACTTTAACCAAAAAAGATTACCTGAGTTCCTAAAACTATGATTTGAGGTAATTGGATGGCATCAGCTCCGACCGTGTTGAAAACGTCTTGTAACTTATTAATAACTGGTATAAGCGCTTCCATAATTAGTTACAGATTCTAACGTACACAAAAATTATATTGCAATAACGCACGACAATTTTATGTAATGCGAAAAGATTATTTTTATCAAATTAACAAAACAGTCAAACCAACCGGTAAAAGTCGGCCATATTGATTTTTGATTTGATTTGACAGTGTTGCCAGCCAGATAGCAGATGGCAGACGTACTAATCTGTGGCAAACGGCCGTTTCGCTTTCCCCCGACAAGTGTGGCGGAGCAGTTTGTCGCATCGCGTAGTATTCTATTCGGGCGATGACGATGATGTACGATACGATGACGATATGATATGATGACGATGATGACATGACGATGATGTATGTATGTATTCCGATGTATTCGTTCGTCGCAGTTGCGACGAACGAATACATCGCGGCACTGTCGGTAAACTGGCGCGCATTAAAGGGTTTTGTCGCGACAATTTTCTCTCTGTGGTTGTAGTGCAAATGATTCTCGTACAACAAAAATTAATAATTTAGCGACATACAATACAACGCCACTATCCATTTTACTTCACAAGAATGATCACCTACATATCGGCCGCACAACAGGCGAACACGTCGACTGCTTAAGGGCTATTGAGTAATAATAATACTTGTGACTTTAGTCGGATTCGTGATATTATCACATAAATGCTTTTAGCAGGGTTGGTAAAAGGTGGACGCACACCTGTCCGAATCGACCGCGCCGAACGAGCCGAACGAAACGAAGTTTCTTATGGCCTCGCACACCTATCCGCGCCTAAAGAATCGTCCGCGCCGACCGAATCGACCGCGCCGAAAGAAATGACGTTTCGTTGCGTGCATTTCCTTGACGCATATCGCACGCTCATTAATGTTTCTTATTTTGTTTTCTGAAATCACAGATTTATTAAATAACTATGGTTTTTAAAAGAACTGCCTAAGTTATATAACTGATAAGGTTCATAACCCTATACAGATTTTAGCATGTTATATACCCCGTTCGTAACTCTAATGATAATATTAGTGACCATTACAGTTTAAAAACTTAGATTTTAGCAGTACCTTCTTCAGATAAAAGGCTTAATGCATCTGGCAATACTAACGCAGAAAACTTTTGATTCGAGCCCACTGGCAGCACTGTCCGAATCGTCCGCGTCGAATCTGATGACGTCATCCGAATTCGTCTGGCATTTGGATACATAATGAATTCTTCCGGCGATCCGTCCAATTCGACGCGGATAGGTGTGCGAGGTTTCATAGGATTTTATATAAAGAATTCGAAAATTCGTTTCGTTCGGATCGTTCGGCGCGGTCGATTCGGACAGGTGTGCGTCCACCTTAAAGAGGTAGCCAGAGTTGCCCTGCCTGGTTCGCGAGTTGTCAATTATAATATTTGTCATCTGTCAAGACACTGTCAATTTGTCACAATTGTCACTGATTAGTAAATGTTAGGCTTTATTTCGTCCGGGGGTCGGGGATTTTATTACATAGAATTGTCTAATCCATAAAAATTCTGAGCTAGAATTTACTTACACTGACATATCTTGGATATTGCCACTATGTTCAACGCTGAGGTAATAAATATATTGAAGATGTAATCAGTGAGCGCTCACAAAATGCCGGGAGATGCCCTACGAATCCTACGTGAAGATTCAATATTGTTATAGTTACAGGTAAACAGTGTGGATGCCGGAAGGTATACGAGCAATTCGCAGTCCATACAGTTCGGACCTTGGCATATATCATACGACGTAAGCTGTATACTGCCAAGCGTGTGTTCCACTAAGGTTGTTTGCGAACGTGATGATGATCAATTTTGTCAGTTTTGTGTGTGAGTGTCACCCTTTTGAGATTATTTAGTGTTATATTTTACTTTGCTTTAGCAATTCGACCTTACATATGAAGAATATGTAGCATGTAAGATTAAAATATTATGGTAACAATGACGATGTAAAAGTTCTAGTATTTTTTTAAGATTTGCTTCTCATGTAAGCATTAGCATCTCTGAGTATCTAAAGAATTTCGCATCATCAATATGAAAGTTTTTTTATGAAAATGTAGTTTATTTATTATGTTTCTTTAATTAATAGAATATAGGTACTATTCTGTATTACTAAATTGTATTAAAAACTTTTTCAGATACTGCAAGGAATTGAATATACCACACTTTCCTGACATGGTCTTCCCTAAAAATGTTCTTAAATTGACACACAGTAGTGGTGCAATTATATGTTTTAATCCTCTTGATTCTCTGAGATGTGTATCAAGTAGAATGGATGCTATTGAGGTGTCATGTGCTGAGGCATGGCAGGAGGCTAGGTAAATATATGAAAAATTGTGATACCATGTAGACTAAGTAAAGGCAGAGGTGATATGGTGAGATTAGGTGGTGATATATTGGTAGATTCACCAATAAGCAGTATTGGGTTGAATTAAAACATTGAATTTGTGGACTAAAAGATAATTGTAACCATAACCTTCCTAATCAAAATCAGACTTCACTTATTGAATTTAAATGCTGCAGTTATGACTAACTCGGTGAACCTTATTTTATTTTGAGTATTAAAGTTATTTCCTCATAATATCAGTATTAAATAGTAAAATAATCATATTTCTTAATTTAAGACCAGATGCAGCGAAACCAAAGCGGCCATTTGATTGGACATTTTCAACAGATTATAAAGGCACACTTACAGATAACATTGTCATAGAAGCCACCAATGAGACAATTGATTTTGACATACTGAAACAAAAGGAACAAATCCTTTTTTATCATGATCTGACATTATTTGAGGATGAACTACATGATCATGGGGTGTCTAAACTTTCTGTAAAAATAGTAAGTTATTTTTCAATTATAAACAAAATCTTGATAGCCTATCATGGGCATAGCTAGGAAGGACTACAGAGGGGCATGGTGCCTATGGCATGGCAGCAGAATGTCTTGTGCATCCCAGAAACCTGGTATCCATTAATGTGAGACTTCACAAGGACAAAAAAATGCTGTTACAAAATAGTTCCTCAGCTGAAAAGGGAAGCCCTGCCGACTGCTTACTTTATAGGTCTAATTGAAACAAAAAGCCAATTTTGACTTTGTTTCTAGGAAGCAGAAATACTTATCATAGGCAACTGCCGTACAACAGCAATGTGTTAATTTATGCACCTTTTATGGATATTGGAATGCATTTCTATAAAAGTCAGACTATGAAACATTAAAAATGTTGCTAGGTCTATGATTAATAAAACATACTTATGTAAGCAAATATTTATATTGTTTTGTTTTATAGTTTCTAATTGTGGCAGAATAAGATGGCCAAAATTGGGATTTATGTAAAACTATAGTTTTTACTTTCTCTCAGAGAAGAGGCCTAAGAATCATAGATTCCTTAGACATCAGTGGGTAGGAACACAAATAAACGAATTATAATGATAGGTACTTATCTGAGAACAATTTTTGTGAGTCACGATAAGTATATACTTGGTTAGGTTTGTGAGGTAAATTATGTAAGGTCTTAGGATACTGTGGAATACATTATAATTATTCATGCATTGCATTCTTACATTGATTACATCCTAACATTTAATTTGTCTGGCTAGTCTACTTGTACATAATGTACATAGGAGGATTTACATATGGCACATGACGTGGCTGTTGAGGTTGTTACATATTGATCAGAAATAAGTGTTTCGAATTTTGACATGAAAAGAAGAAGATGGAAAAGTAATTTTTATGAGGTTCTTTCAGTCTGTTTGACTTGCATATAACTACGGATTTTATAGGGACCTTCAGTACGATAATTCTTAGGGTCATGATATTTATGAGGGTATATGATATTTTTTTGTGTTATTTAATAACACAAAAAAATATTATAGGTTCACAATACTGACCCACAAGTGCAATATTATGTTATGAAATTCATTTTCAGAGAGTGATGCCTTCATATTGGTATGTGCTGCTAAGGTATTTCTTGAGAGTGGATGATGTACTTGTGAGAGCTAACGAGACCAGAATGTTCCACATGGTCAACTCTGACTATGTTCTCAGAGAATACACAGTGAAGGAAGCACAAGCAAAGGACATAAATGTAAGTACTAGCTTCAATAAAGTTCACATTACTTTCATTGGAGACAGGCACAGTCTCCTGTTGCTGCTGACCATCTGTCTGATGTTGGTATAATCATGAAAATATTGAGATTTTGCCAATCATCTGCATTCAATCAGAATTTTTATGCAGGTGAAAGATAACATCCGGGGTGGGAAATTCAATATTTATCCAGATTTTTTGCAATTTTTTGCGTTTATTTAAGACATATAATTTGAATGTATGTGACAATAACACATTATTTATACAGGGTGACTGGTTGAACAATTTATTTTATTTATTTATTTACACACATAATACACAACATAACAGTGTAACACCAAGGCGTTGTGTAGTTCAGATATGAACACTAAGTAGCACAAAATAAGATTAATTTAAAGAAATTAAAAGATAGTAAAGTTTAAAAAATAAAAAATAGTGATACAAACTAATGATAAATAATAATACAATAAGTACGAAAACACCAAAATTATGGAAAATGTTTTTTATTCGGGATTTCTTACTTGGTCCCATTGTAAAAGAGATTCATAATAATGACAATACCCTTCTTTAATATGTCCATTTTCATAAAATATATATAATTTATATATTTTCATGTAAATAAATGCTGCTTTTCTTTTAAAATAATATTGTTAAGTAGTATTCGTCGTATGTATAAATACTACTTTACACCATTATTGATTGAATATAGAAGATATTTGAAGCATAACTATTATTATGTACATCAAATATCCTCCACCTATGTTGTATATTATTTCTGTAAATAATTAAATTACTTCACCAATTTTTCTATTACCTTACTTAATTTCCCGCCTCAAACTGGAGCATCCCCTTAATTATGCCTTATTTCAGATGCCTACATCACATATGAAGGAAGCTGATGATGTGATCCCAATTCTACCAGTAAAAGAAAAAACTACACACAAATTGTTTGTCAATGTACAGTCAAATTCTTAGGCTCTAGAGCTTTGATCTCAAATAATTATGAAATAAAATAAGTTAAGGATTATAAATGTTGTAATAAAGTGCAAGTCGTATTGGGTATTCTGCTACTATTTTTATTACAAGCCTTAAATTTTTGGAACAGTGACATGCGGTGCTATTGTAGCTATAGAAAATAATATCACCATTAACACAATTCTATAAAGTATTCTAGAAGTTCTATTGCATGAAGAACTACTTGAGGAATAATATAAATTTGGCCAACACTTAGAAATTGAGACACTCTTTAATATCCATTGGCTAAAGAGAACATACACAGATTCTGGTACAAAAGAAAAAACGAAAATTCCACTCTGTGAAAAGAAAAATGCCTGTTTTAGAAATGGACAGTGCTTCCAGGCACTACATTATTATATACTTGCCCGCAAATATCGGAGAACAAAGAGCTTCGTTCAATACACGATATAGATAGATATATAACATATAATGTGGCTTTGCACAGAAAAGGTATATGTCCAAGTGCGCAAGCGCGACGTTTGAAATAAGCAGTGATCCCGCCATATTGACGTTTATTGACTTTGTGTCCAGGCCTGTTGAATTAGAGTCGAAGACTGAAAAACAGCAACTAATGATTTGTGTGTATGGTACTCGACCACCAAGAATCTTGAGTATAGAGCTTCCAAATCTATGGCCTCAGTCAATGAAACTCATTATGATATTATAATACCACAACAGTACCGATCAGTATCAGTGTTGTACTGCAAATGGCAATAAATAATCTATTTTTATAACAGTGTTTGTTATTCATTTATGTCATTTTAAACACCCTAGAATAATTCCTGGGTAAGGGATAATAATGGTAGGTAAATAGCTGTATTGAACAGATAGAGCGAATGATTGGTTATTCTCCCTACCTATTCCTCTGTAGGGTCTATCTATACAATAGCCCAAATACCCTGGTCGAAATTTACTAGATTTCGAAATATTTGTATGGCGTAGGTACAGATGTTTCGGGACCTGGGTGTGTAGGCATGTGAGATGTGTATTTGTAAACTGCCCACGATATAGAAGAAATCTTAGTGTGGGACGATTTCGGTTAACAGTGTTAAATTCAACCAAATATTGCAATTTTCATAATATTGGCTTCTGAAGATGTATTGCGGTCCTAAGGGTAGGACCGCAATATCTGATCGCCTGACAACGGATACTCTACTCTATCTCGATTCCTTTCTGTCGTTCAAACATAGGTAATTCTTCAGAGCGACAGAAATTGATTGAGCGCGCCCGCAGTCGGCTGCATCGGTGGGACGATTCTGTGACTAAATTTCAAAAGCAAAAGCTAGTCCATTAGTACTTAGTTTGCCAGCGATCGAGTGTCTCGGTAGAAGACATAATATATACTGTGGTAGAAGGCTTCAACCCCATTGATGGGCTTTCGCGCATCCGATTTTGTATTCGCTCACGCTGCCTTTCGGGTGCGCATGATTGTCGTCGCAAAATTTAGAACTGCTTTGCGGGATTGAGCTCTAGACGCTCAAGCGGATGGCGCAGATACGGTAGCCAGTTATTCGACTGATTGCAACATTATTTCCTCTGGTGTCATAGTGGCGTTTTCTCATCAAGTTCACAATTTCGACTGCTTCCTTCTCCAGTAGTCATAAACGCGACTGATGAGTGCGAGTTCCGCGTTTCTTTTCAGGGTGGGACAAAGTGGTAAAGCGTGTTTCTGTTAGGAAATTTTAAGTAGCACTCAGAATTTAAAAATATAAGTAGGTACCTACTCAGTAGATGGCAATACAATAGGCTCGCTTCCTTTTACTTCGGAGTTTTGAGAATCTATCATCGGAGTTATTATCGGTATCGAAAAATGTGGTTGGCGTACCAGCTACCTATACTATACAACAGTAGATAAGTACGCCTGTTTTCCTCAGCGGGTTAGGCAGAGGTGTAGCTCTGCCTAACCCGTTGAGGAAAACAGGCGTGAATCTATGTTATGTTATGTCAATGATTTGGATCTATAGGTCATATAAATAATAGGTAGGTTCTACCTAATAATGAGTGCAGTGTGCAGTAGGCTTCTTTTCATTTCTTCTTCTTGCTATAGGTACAACGTGTATCAGAAATGCGTGGTCATATGCATCAAATTGAAAAACTTTCTTTATGAGGCCAACATCGTAATCACGAACAAAATATCAGCTGGCCCATATGTTTGGGTCGTGTAGTAGGTAGGTATCTATTCAAGTTTTGTATGGGACTGCTGAGTATTTCCTTCAACGGGTCTGAGTACCTATTTCGGTCACATAGCCCGGAAGAAAGACGACAACCTTGAAATGTTGATCGTCATTGGGAAGGTACAAGGAAAGGAGACCACGAGGTCGTAGTCCTATGCGCTGATACAACCAAATCCGCATCACACTCGTCATTAATATGCACAAAGCCATGCATGCTGCCGAATATAGGCCCGGATGGCGCAACATCATCAAGCAAAAAGTTATCCGTAAAGGGGGTTACGATCCTCGACATTGAGGAGAACGACGCGAGCAGGAGGTGAAGTACCTAAGCTATCTATAACAATGAGCGCAGTAAATAATCTACTTTGTTTCTGATTCACTCCGTGCTATATAGTTAATGTGTCATTATGGCACGGATATATAATTATGTAACTACTTTTTTTTTTTATAATCATTGCCCCTCACTTGGATTTCTCCTGTATCGAGGGTACAGTTTACAGACATACATGTCACATGCACACACAACCAGACCCGAAACAACTATCTGTAGATCATACGAATATTTGTTCCGTGCGAGGATCGAACCCGCGGCACGTAGCGCAGAAAGCTAATCGCTTAGTCACTGCGCCAACCGTGTCGTCAACTGCGTCAACTACTATGTAACTATGTGTGTGCAAAAAGGTGTCATAAGAAAGCTCATGTGATTAAAGGACGACCCCTAGCACGTTGTCAAGATCATAGATCAATACTAAACTACCTGTCTGCATAGAAATAATAAGTATCTACCTAGGGCTCCCCTACATGTCTGCTAATCCCTATATCATAGACTACGTCATAGCGTAGGTATCATAATTTTAATCGCATCGATAAAGTAATTAATGGCGATAAAGGTACTTAATTACTATAGAGATAAAATTCGTAACTGAGATATCATAACTAAATTTGTTTTGACGAGTGTCCGTGCCCGGTGCAGGATATTTAGAAAAGTGTCAGTGCGTTCATCATGGGCCCCACATATTTACCATCACTGGCTGCCTTATTAGGTTTGTAGATATTTATAGATAATATTGTCCTGGTTACCAACCAACTCATAAGGTGTAACCAGAATGCAGTCTATCGATAACATCGACCTGCCAAACCGCATCGATGTCTAACCGATCCGGTGTGCATGTGCAATGTGCATGGCGGTAGGTCCAGCACGATAAACATCGACTGTTTGTATTATTTTATCATTTATTTTATTATATATTATTATCTCTTAGTTTCATTACCTAAAAGCACAGAAGCAGCGAATGGTTCCCTTAACAACGAGGCAAATACCTACCATAAAGAAATCTATGTCGATTTAAAAATCGCAATCGCCAAATGTGCCATGTACCTGCCTGCAATAGTTGCATGACGACGACATTACCTATCGTAAAATGCTAGTGTGATTTAGCTCTTGGACGGAATATTCAGTCAATGTTCGATCGAAGTTTACAGTCTGCTTCGATTGACTATCCACCCACAAACTATATAGGGATGCTAACGTATCCACCGATCATCATCATATGGAATAAATCAAACCTCAACAGTTTGTCTAAGCTATAGGTGCAATCAGCGATTGACTAACGAACGATCAAGTAGGTAGGTACCGAAATCTCTCACCTCGTCGAACAACTATGTATTCATTCAATCGACTAAGTAGGTAGATACTATTTTATGTCGATCCACTGCAATTTGGTTGCACTTTAAGTGTATAACGATATGTGGACTTTAAAATAAGTTGATGTCTTGCAGTTTTACTATGTCTGCACAATGTGGACGCTCAGATAGCTACGTATGAA
This sequence comes from Allophyes oxyacanthae, assembly GCA_932294325.1. Classification (NCBI taxonomy): domain Eukaryota; kingdom Metazoa; phylum Arthropoda; class Insecta; order Lepidoptera; family Noctuidae; genus Allophyes; species Allophyes oxyacanthae. The sequence goes on from OW028615.1 coordinate 10,457,775, forward strand.
GTGCGCTTGGAGAACCTTCTTAAGATGCAGCAAGGCATTGGATGGCCGTTACAGCTTTATGTTGCAGAAGGCAATGAAGCTTTGATGAAACTGTCCATTTCTTTGATGAACCAAGAGTCTTGTGAGGTTACCACGCCTGCGGGACTCAAGATCAATGTCAACAACCCGCCCGATGATAGGTTGGTAATTTTAAAGTTATCTACATTTTTGTTTGTGAAACTCAGTGAACGCAAATAAAACACGTTCACTGGTGAAACTTGGTGACACTTTTTCTTAAGATCTTTGCCCTTTACTTCTGTTTCTCATTTATCGTGGCATACCTACTCGTCCTATACGAACTTATTAGATAGTTAGGTATCTACCTATCCATTCTGTGACGAAGTTTTTATAAAAAAGTGCTTTGAAATTTTACTTGTAAGAACTTATCGCGAACTTAGAACAACACCAAAGATCGCGAACATCCAGCGCCCGTAGCATGACCATTATTATTTATTATAAGCCCGTAATGTCCCACTGCAGGGCAAAGGCCTCCCTCCCCTCTTTCCATTTCTCCCGGTCCATTGCGATCTGGGGCCAATCCTTTAAATAAATGTCCAGCTCATCCCGCCATCTCCTTTTGGGCCTGCCGCGCTGTCGTTTTCTGCCGTTTGGGACCCACTCTGTGGTTATTCTAGCCCATAGCTCCTCCGACACTAACATGGTCACTAACGCTCCGTCAGAAGTCCACACTCGGGGTTTGCCAACGAGCTATGAAACGAAGCATCCTGGGAGTCAAACTTACGGACCGCATAAGAAACTCGATGCTTCGTTCCAAAACGCAAATTGCTGACGTAGGCCAAACAGCTGCCAGAAGACAAAATATTCCTTCCAGCAACGGAGAAGTAGCATAAGAGTGTGACGAAATCCTTCACCTTCATCACTGGCCATTTCAACCTTCCAAATTGAAATTCAAAATTAGAACACTGCGCCTCATCATTTTTGATCTTTTTGATCTTTTTCTGACACTCTGGTATAAAGACACAGTATTGTGACACAGTGCTGTAATGGCTGTAATGAAACGAGAGGCGTCACAATAGATCTTCACAGGTCGCAGTGACAAAGGGGCTTAGTACCCTACCTCTTCTATTAACTAAATAAAAAATAAAGACACAGTTGTTGTCGATATTTTTATTTTATTTGTTATTTTTTTTATAAAATTATAATAATTTCATATGAAATCATCTGAAAGTATATAAGAATCACGTTTAACAGTTTTATTCAATTTTAATTTATAATAACTTTTTTTTTACATCAAGATGTACTACTAATGTTATCAAACCGTTCTCCTACGTTTCCTGATAATTTTACTGTTCCTCCTACATCTCAACGTTGTTCCGTGAGTCCGCCCTCCCAGAGACTGAGCACTAGCCGAGGCACGTCGAGGGAAGGACTCCGGGACAAGAGTATCTATTAAATAATACACGTATTATTTATTATTCTTAAGGAAGTAGTTAGTTAGTGCAAGATTTCAGTAATATTTCTACTCTTCGGTAGGATTCAAATCCTACCGAAGAGTAGAAATATTACTGAAATCTCTCATTTTGTCTATTCTGCTGTAGAGAAAACCAGTTTCTATGGTGGTTATGCTACGCCTGCAGTAGTCTATCCTTATGTGCAAAATTTCATCCAAACCAAATCTGTTTATCGGTCTATGCGTGATTGAGTAACAAACATCAAAACACCTTCAGATATTTTTACATTAATAATCAGCTGTTACACACAAAAATAATAGCGCTGTTTCATATAAATAATTCAATGTTACTCGACTAAATGTATGGAACAGCTGATTTTGTTTTTGCGATTATTATTGTTGGTCCCATAGTAAAAGTTGTTCAAAAACCTTCTTCCATTCCGGGTATACCTTTCCGACTAACCTTGTATAGTATTTTTCTAGAACCATACCGAACCGCTGCTTACCTTGCAATGGTCTTTAATATTCAGTAATTGTTTCTTGGATACAAAGTGTTTAAGTACGTTATCAAAAGTACCTATTTCTGGTTTATTCCAGAAATCCTCACCGACAAATCCCCACCGGTGGGGAATGGGGATGGTTATCGTACCTTTCGTGTTATAATTGCACGAAACTTTGTCAACCGCCCCCATTTCTCACAATTTCACGGCCTCATTTCAGTGACATTATAATTCCACTGGACCCACGCAGTGATATTGAAAGGCAGTAATATTAGGATAATTTCACTGTAGGTGCAAGGCCGTTAAATTGTGAGACGGTCAACAATTGGTCATACGAGTATATATTGTATCTATAACCTAACTTATCCTAACTCATTGTCAGTTACCTATCATTGAAAACGGACCAATGATGGACCGTCTTTATTACCGACCCACTTTATTAATCATTACCTATATGCAAAAAATAACAATAATTTTAGATGAAAAAGTCATTAATCTGTATGACTTGAGTTTTACTTTTACACCCACGATATTACCTATGGTTGAATTTCAGCACTGGGCGACCACTAACCACTAGTAATAGTAGATATAAATAATTGTTCTGTCCGGAAATCGAATCCGCGAAATGTAGTTACTTTATATTGCGTAAAGATACGAGAGTTGGGGCGATGGCTGCGGTGTGAGGGTCCGGAGGGTGGTTCCTTCGGATGCCGGGCGGTGGCGCCTGACTGCCTCCAGAAGGAACGACTCGTTCACCGGCTGGACAGAAGTGTTTGTCGAAGGTAGGCATGGCCGTATGGCCTTCAAAATAAAATTCTAATTAAATAATTTATCAGAATGCAGGCGGCTCCGAGTCATCTCCTTTGTAAGCGGAGATAATATAAATTCGCGAATAATATAAATTAAATATGCGGTGTTTCTTAAATCGTATAATTCCTTCTGAGGTAAGATGTCAGGCCCATGAAACTGAACAGCTTTAGCTAAATAAATAAAAAGAAAACAATATTCGCAGACTGTAGTCTCGTCTGGTCCAGTTTGTACCTACCTACATAAAAGATTAAATCAGAATAATAAATGACAAACATTACATTTTTTACATATAGGTACTGGTATGTACTGGTCAAGGGCAGATCCAGGGGCACGGGCGGCTGGCCAGAGTTAAAATAAAACAAGGAGCTGGAGATTAATACGATACCGCTTTAATAACATTCGTTTCTTTTTGCGTAGGTACATAAGTAGGGGCATACTACCGCAAAATATCACACAATTAACATCGACAGAAAAAAAACGTGAATGTAACGTCTTGTCCATCTCTGGAAATTCGATTTGCGTGCGATGCGTCTATCCGTCCTCCTGTTGCATAGTGCGGTACGTCGCGTACAATTATTTTTAATAGTTAATCTTGTATGTCATTGATAAAAATAAAATCCTAAAGACAAAGTGCAATACTATGGGGGACACTCCTTACATGTCTGGTCTTTGTGCCCCTCCCAGAAATAAATCCTGAATCCGCCCTTGCTACCGGTTGGTAGGTACTGCAGTACGACACAACTAAGAAGTCGCATCGGCAAACGTCGTAAAACCGATCACTTCCGAACTAAGTGCAACTTCAAGACGACGAATGTTTTAAATATACATTCGTCGTCTTGAAGTAGTACTGGAGTAAAAAAAAAGATCTTTACACTGACCCAATAAGTTGTAAATTTATCTAAGCGAGCGAGTGTGAAAGTCAAAGTTAAAAATGTTTATTTTTTAATACAGGTGAGTTATAGCTACAGTAAGGTTAATATTGTAAGTGCCTCTATATTCTGCCACTATTGTAGCAAACAAACAAAATACAAAAGTTAAATAAGTATCTACCTACATAATTATTGCCATTGCATTAGTTGTTCGATCAATTAAGTTCGCATGGCTACACAAATATAATCAAGCTTATTTTCAATATAAGCTGACCTCTCATTGTACGGAAAGCCTATATACAATGCGAGGTCAGCTTACACTGGAATTGTATAACTTGATATTATGCTTTCGAATAGTCACGTGATTCGTTAATAATGTCAAACCCATACACTTCGACATATTTTCATAAGTGCCTGTATTTGGTTTTAATAAAATAAAGATCTAATACATTTTGCTGGCTTTTCTACCCTCTAGCGATTATAGATCGCAACTTGTCTGGGCTGTTCTGTTTCATGGGCTTCAAAACCCTCATAAATACTATGCTTTTAAAGGAATTAGGTACACGGTACCGATGTATGTAGTCGGATCTCTGACACATCCACCTAGAGTTGGCAAAAAAATTGAAGAGGAATATAGGTACCTAGGAGATTTCCATTTCGGGTGCCAAAAAAAAACAGTATACATAAAAAAAATACTTAGTAGATACCTATCTTATTTATTATTCATAAAAGGTCAAACGCTTGTGTAGTTTTTAGTATTCACTAAGATATAACGATATCGCTATTACGATACCGATGCGAATGTATGCCTAAGTGATTACCAATAATAACGATAACGAATGTATTTCGATTAATTTCTTTAATAAAATTAAAAGAGGTGCGAAATCAATAAAATAAATAAAAAATTGCGTTCATTTACAATATTTTTATAAGTACCTAGATATTTATATCTGTCATGACTAACGAGAATTTCTTTAGTGTTGCGTGTTGTCTTACTGCTTGCTGACTGGCTAAAATATAGAAGATTCGGGTACTATATATTTTTCCAACAGTATTATAGTATCTTGGCCCAAAATATAGTAGGATACTATATTTATAAATAATGTAGATATATTTGGCAACCCTAAGTTCAACCTAAGTAAGTAGGTACCTACTGAAGTACCTACGGGTATTAAAGTCGGAAAGGCATGTGATATTTGCATTGACTTAAAATAGTAATAAGTCTTCGTCTGGTACCTTATCAAGATTATTGAGATGTTATCAATAACAGAATACTTATTTAAGTACAGAAAAAATATAAGTAGGTATCTACCTAATTGACTTGAATACCTATTAAAAGCATAACAAAGAATGTAAGATGAAGATACTACATAATACTTAATTACTTACCTAAATGCAAATTACCATTATCAATTGATTATTGCACTCATAATCTATATCTATCTACTTAAATTACATTACCATTAATACCTAATCATAGATATAAACTAAAAAGTATTATCATTATTTCAGCGGATGTACAAAATTACGTACCAGATGCTATATCTTTGCAAGACGGTCAACAGCAGACAGAAGTGCAGCTCACGTCTCTAAACAACTCCTACTGCCTGGTGGCTCAGCCGTTCTCCGAGAGTGCGCTGGTACCGGGGCATTGCCAGGTGACGCTCGACCGTACCACCAGGGCCGTGCAAGGGAAATGGAACATCCTGCTAGGTATTCCTGGACGAGTGGCCGAGCTACACGTCCAGAAAAGCGTGGCAGTGGAAGGTTAGCATTAAAGTAACAGTGTTTAAATAGAACTGTATAACTCCTACTATCTAGTGATTCAGCCGTATAGGGGGGAGAGTTGGGAAGGCATCTCCGTACGACGAATATGGTAAAAGGGACTGCCCTTTTATCATATCCGACGTTCGGAGATGCATAGTTTCTAAGTTATTAAATTTCGAAAAATCTTTAATACGTAAGAGCACGCAAAACACATAGACACCTACAAGCTATAGTAATATATAGCCACGAGTAGAAAGAAGTAATTATAAAAACTTCATAATCGTTAGATATTTCGCTAGGTTTCTGCGTTTTTTTTTGCAATAAAATTGCCGGTTTTAACGACTGAATAGAACCCAAGACCACAGAAAATGCGTTTGCGACCCTGAGACCAACATAGTCAATGTGATTTTTTTTAATTCATTAAAAGTAATAACGAGGTACTTATTTGAATTGTAGATGTATTATGCTAATTTTTGACTGTTTCATACATCTCATACTTATTTAGAATAATAACGCAAGCAACGCGGACGCAAAGTGAGGCAAATTAACCTTAGCCAATTGGCTAAGTTGTTCGTAAAAGCGTAATTACCCAGGTACCTCTGTGTGCGTGTCGCCAGCCAGTTATCGCATGGCGCTTACGCACACATATTTACGTTTGTTGCCTCAGTTTTTAGTGGGGAGCATGTATGTGATTATCTTTCTACGCGATAACTAAGATCTTATAGTTATCTAGTTGGTACGGCGTTTAGAGGTGGCTATCTATGGAACAGTTGGAATTTGCAAACAATACTGCACGCCTGCATGTCAACTGTCACTTCTGCAAACATTTGTAGTCAGTTGGACTTGTGTCTCAGAGTAGATTTATGTTATACATTCGCCTGAGTGGCGAGGCGAATAGCGAGTACCTATTGCGGTAACTTTCTTTATCTGTGTGTATAAGTATAATCTATATAATTATTATACGTGAAGAGAAAACTCGCGCATGGAGGAGTGTGAGATTTGGTGTAGTTAAACTTAAAGTTAATGTGGAGAAGGAGTGCAGAAAGCTAAAATTACGATCGAATTTCGACCTCTGTGCGACCACTAGTATACTTAACTATCCCAATTTTAGTAGGTTCCTACTAAGTACTATGTACCTACCTAGATCAGTAGAGTAGATATCTATGTGATAATAGCCGTTTTGCTCCTTTTTGTCCGGATTTGACGTCACAGACAGTAATGAGATCGTGAATGATTAAAACAAAGCAGAAAGAAATGTAAATATCGTTTTATCTCTGGAGATCTCCAGAAGGCAGATACTAATATTTATAAACAATAAATTATGTTTCATTAGCCGTGTAGAGGGTTCATAAAAATAATAAACTAACATTAGTAAAAAATCTTATTAGGTATAATGTGTACCTAAGTATTCTTAAATACACTTATACTTGGAGCTTGGTAAAAAATTATCTTAGAAAATTATAATGTAGTTTAAACCGGTTTATATTATGAGTATTATGACGACCTCTTTGAAGTGAATCTCTTAAACTATTTATGAATCATTGTAATCAAGGAAACGAAGTAACTATCTATCAATATAAAATAGGTCCTTAGAATAGCGAAACGCATAGAAAGATGATTTCACACGCTAAAAACTGAGACAGGAAATATAAATATGTGTGCGTAAGCGGCATGCAATAAATCAATCATTTATGGCTCAGGTTGATTTGCCTCACTTGCGTCTGCGTACTAGGCTTCTATGCGTTATTATTCTAAGAATAGGTCATACAAATCTGCTTCTGAAGCACCATGCAATCTCGCTGCCATCAATTTGTTTGTTCGGCAACAGCTTTTGTGGCTTATCTAATATTATAAGCATAGGTACAGATAGAGGGTAGGTACTTCCACATCACTTGCCATGGAATAATCTAATATATTGTTAAAATACTCTGAAACAATAGCTATGACGCAGGCGAAATATAACGTCATGATTATTGATTATACATTTATGTAAAGTGCTTCAATAGGTACCTATTAGTTAGAATGTTGTCTTTGGCACATCAGACATTGGTTTACAATAGCCTGCCAATCGCACCGATGACGCATGACTCGGATGTCCGATTAAGGGCAACGGTGCAGTCACTTATTGTACCTGTTTTGCGACTATGTCGTGCCCTCGACATTGCCTTATATGTGGGTAAGGTGATCTTGACATTAGTTTCGTGTTCTGCGTCAGTATTTTTGGTGACCGAGCCCCTTACATGCCCAATCACATAGGTTTTAAAAGGAGCATTATGTGTCACAGTAGATAGCCAAAACAATAAATCCTAGTTTGCCATGCTTTGTCTATCTTTCTGTGACACTATCTACGTTTTAATATATTGGATCTCCTAATACCGTGGTCTCTGAATTTCAAAAGGTTGGTTAGGTATAAACAATATTCATTATATTTTCAAAACTTGTACAAGAGAAGACAAGAAGTAAAAGGTAGTGATATTACCTTTTACATCTTGTTTTCTTTTTTTTCTTGAAGTGTTATTATATCACATAAGAACATAACAGTCAAATGGGTGAAGAATTAGAAGAAGGAATGCAAAGACATTACAAATAATATTGGAGGTTCCAAACATCCTGATATTTTAAGCTTCCCCATTCCTCGAAGCGTTCGAAAGGGTGTGGTGCGGCAGTCGGCGATTGTAAAACAAGACCATCGACTCTTAGAAGGCGTTCGAAGTTACTATACTTACCTATTCGAGTTACCTACCTACGAGTATATGCAACGGAACATTCAGCATGTGTTGGTGTCATTGAGCATTAACTGATTTTGGGTGTAAAACGTGTGAGGCATCGAGTAGGTATTATTATAACCAGACGAACATCTGAAAATCCATGTACGCACGTAATAACATTTTGCTAAAATGGCAATTGATTTGAACATTGTTGTTTTATTTTAGCCGAGCGTCTCGATGTCGGCTACGTTCGGGATGGAAATACTCATAAACTTCATTTGTACTGTAATATTCTGCATACGGCGAAAAACATTACTTTTTGCCGTTTCCAAAAAAGTACGCAGGCTTCTGGTTTCAATGTCATGGATGGATTGAGTGACGGTCGCTTCAGGTTAGTGAGTAATTAATGATATAAGTTATTACTAACGTTTTGTTACGTACCAGTATGGAAAACTCCAATGAAAAAATTCGAATGTATTATCCTATAGTCTATGTTTGGGGCATTACACCAGAGTTTACCTAATAGGTATAGTTACACTTATGATGAAATACTTGGTCTTTCTAATCCAGAAGTAAATTAATCTGCTGATAGTTTGCAAACGCAAAATGCAAATTTAAATAAGTTTGTAGGTACCTACCTACTTTGTGTTCTTGTATTCGTGTACCAAACTTAGATTACCTAATGAAACACGCGTCTAATTATTGAAACAGTTACTACGGAGATGGTTTCGCTAAAAGACATTGCGGAATGACGATAGAGTCGGAGAGTGCTGATGACTATGGCTCTTGGAGGTGCACCGTCGGAGTTCAGGAATGGGTGGGCACTACCATCCAACGGAAAACGCCTATGCAGGCACTTATAAATGTTCCCATTTCAGGTGAATGTTATTTATAGAAATGTAGATAGTGTTATACTATCTTAATTATATATTAACTATAACAGGATTGCTTTTTTCTTTTGTTAAACTTTATAGAGTTGTTTACTTTACGTGATTTATATTTTCATTGGTTAGAAGGCTACAATCATTTTTCTTTTAGAAGGATTGAAAGACTTTTTATAATCATCATTAAATACATAAGTTCAAAACTAATTAAAACATGACGTTAATAATTTTACATTATATTTATCCCGAGAATTTCTGTTCCCAGGGTCAAGGAACGAGCGAGAAAACAAGAGGACGGGCAACGAACTTAACACGTTGTTTGTACAAAAGGACTCTAGTTTAACGATAATGTGTCGCGCTGATGCCTCCCTTGCGTATTGTTGGTTCCAACACCCTAATGGCTCTCAGTTCACACCTGTGGAGCGACAAACAGAGGATGAACAGGAATTCTGGTAAACTTGTATTTCACTTTTGAAACTTTTTGGATTTTTGTGCAAATATAGATCTCGAAGTTCGTTAAGGTCTGCACATTACCAGAACTATGAAGACTAGAAAAATCAAAATGAAATAAAATCAACTGTAAATAATATTTACTTGCGTAGGTATACAGGAGAAAATCTTCAAACCGGCGAATGTGGGATCACCTTTCCTCACGTTTCTGATGACGACGCTGGCACATGGAAATGTCATATGGGTTATAAATACCAGTTAGGTGTAGAGATCATAGATGAAGTGGCTGTTCGAGTCACTGGACCTTTAGCTGCTAACAACAAAGAGGTCGGTGCTATAATTGGTGGTGAGGCCACTTTGTATTGTCATACTTCAAATGGGCGTAGACCACTTGATTATTGCAGATTTTTGGCCCCTAACTTAGTTGGTTTTCGCGTGGATTCTTCTGTGACTGCAGAAAAGTAAGTACCTTATACTTAACTATCGGCCCAACATACATATATTATGTGTCTAGTATTTTCGTAACAACATTGTGAGAATGTTCAAAAAAAGAATTGTTCATACAAACCATCGTAAAAAGCTGCATAGAATTGAAAAAGTCTGTGTATTTGCTCCTTAGTAAAACTTTTATGATAACTCCTCTCTAGAGTAAGACACTAAAAATGCAAAATGTAACTTTTACGAAGTATTTTACGCCATTTTTTTTTTCCAGTGCTATTCTTAATCGTTTTTATTTCACTCCTGAGAGAGAGTTGGACTACGGCGACTGTTCCATGACTATTAACCCCGTCCTTGACGAAGATATTGGTCAATGGACTTGTGCAGCTCTTTTGAATGATCATGTTCTAGAGTCGAGGGACACTATAAGTGTATTTGTTGGCAGTAAGTACCTATTGTATAAGTAAAATTTTAAGTTGTAGTTAGGTTAGTTGCAGATATGAGAAATGCAAATCTTGGAAAATTTTAATAAAATAACATCACATCAAAAAGCGTAGATATATGTGAAAAAAAAAATTACAACCTCACTGACCAAAATATATCCAGCTGGATTGCGATAGGCTGCTTTAATTGAATAGAATAGGGTTTTTTAGAGAGCTTGCAAACAAGTCGTATCTTAGTATAAAAAGTTTAGTGTAAAGTTCAAGTGTTAAAGGAATTAACATAATGATTTAGCCATTGGTGAGGATTATCAATCAAAATTAATGTACCTACTTTCAATAAAAAATAACATAATAGGAACATGTTCTATAAGTAGGTACTCGCAGGAGGCTCTGATAATATTTTTTTTTTTAATTTTTTTAGGTACAGCACGTTCGACTCGTTTCCGGGCGGGTATCGCTGGCATGGTCGCCGGTATTGTCGTTCTAGCACTTGTCCTGGCTGGTACAGTGTGGTATAAGAGAGGAAAGCCCGTACCTTGGCACAGAATCAGGTATAACAATAGAACTAATGCCATGACTATGGATTTACAATCTGAAAGATCTGATGGCAGATCCAGTACCAGCACGAACAGTAGTACCAGCACGAACAGTACCAGAGACCAAGGAAACCCTTAATAATTAGGTAGATGCTAGCAGACTATTGATGACTATTGTAACTTATTATTATTATTCGACTGGTACTGATGATGATGATTTTACACCGGCAGACAGTATTTTGGTTTTAAATTTTTTGCAAATATTAAACGTTAAGTATTAATTTTCTTGTAAACTTTTGATTTATTTACAAACCTCTAACCGTGATATTGATTTATCGGAATGACTACCAATACCTGTTTTATAAAGAAAAAAGTATTTGGTAGGTTAGCAAAATAGTAAAATAAAAAAGAGTTACGGTAAATTACAAAAAGTAGAATATTTACGGAGTTACACATATGCTACCATGATAAACCTACATGAAATATTTTTCTAAAAGGTGAAATAAAACCATACATTTTAGCGGGAAACAATTTAATTATTTGCAGTGTAATCAATTTACAAATTAAATTACATTACCATATTATCTACCAAAACATACGTACAGTGATGAAAAGACCGTCTCATACATCTTATTACGGTAACCGGTAGTTAGTCACGTAACTAAAGAAGTGCAGTGACCACGCAGTTGCAGTAAAATTTTGATCAAAACAACACATTTGGTTACATCACAGAAGTTGGAAGCATGTCCTATTTTAAAAGGTGACATAATGACACAGAATATAGAAACAAAAACTAAATACGTAAATAAATTTCGCCATTCACCTTGCTATCCTGTTATACAAATACAAAAATAGATGAAGATTTACAAAAAACTAGTCCTATTTTATCTTCTGATGGATTGAAGGTCAATGGCGGGCTTATAACAACCTCTAAAACTTATGAGTAAGAATAATCAAAATAACAGTTTATTTCTTAACTTCTTTCTGAATATCCTTTGATTATTTGGCTTATGGTGATTTTCGAGAAGAACTTGTTGATGGCTTTGACGACTGTGCGCACGATCTGCTTGATGACTGGTGGGGAGAGCTCGTCCATCAACTGCTGCCAGTTCTCGTTGGCAAACTGCAATGTTGTGTCCGCTGCGAACATAATATAATATTTATGTACTTACTACGCTGGCTCAACGACTCAAATAGGATCTTGGCATCCGACACTAAAAGCCACTAGAATAGTGGCAATAGCTCTTTGTAGGGCGCTTAGATTTTGTTGAAGTTCACCAGTGTTACCTGGGGCTTTCGACCGGATGTCGGCGTCATTCGGATGCACCAGGTACCTACGTGTATTTATTTGGTCATTCAATAATGTCTTCCATTTTCTGTAACGGCCAACTCAAAGTTCTTCACAAAAATTCCTACGTGGGCAAAGTCTTACACTATAATAGCTGCGGCTATGGAATAACCAATAGCACTTCCGGGGCGGGGGCACATGCAAAGAGAGCTAACTCAGCGTTTTCTGAATTCTACTTACGTAGCGTAGATACGGTCCCTACAAGTTATCTTATTAATGGTATTTTAGCAAACATCAATATCAATAGCAAGTATGGTAGGTACCTACGTATGAATATGGACCCCTCCATATCGTAAATATGTACCTACATATATATGTAAGTAAGTATACATACTAGGTCGCTGGTTGTGACTTCGTACGCATTGACTTTTTATAAGGAAAAAACACACATACATTGTTTATTTTATTCTAGAGCCTCCTTCCTCGGGGACAGGGCGACGACACGGACTTTGAGCTATAGTTAAGTTCAATAAAAATCACATCATAATTGTTTCAGAGTTTCTAATAATAATTGATAGCAAATTCGCATCGACTCGACCTTTGGAAGCTTCAAATAATATAAAGAAAAAGTCAAAATCAAAGAAAATGTTAGTTATTGGTTTACTGTAATAAGTCTGCCACATGTAGATATTTGCAGTTTCATGAAAGAACCTTCTGTGATTGGGATAATAATCCCATTATCACACGATGCTCTCAAACTCAACTCAAAATAAACAAAATCAAACTGAAATCTGTATTGTAACACCACCAAGTTAGTAAACTTGGTATTAACTTAGTAGTTTCAGTAGAGATTTCGGTATGTTCGTACCTACATTTAGGTAATGTTGTTACTAAGGCCCGGCGCAAACGACTTGCTTAATATCCGGGGGACAAGAATTTTTACAACAACAAATTGCCGTGAACAAGAAAACACACGGCGGCAATTTTTTCCGTAGGTACTGGTCATTAGAATCTGTCTCACTGACAACATCTTCAACTTCCAACTACGGACATTCTTGTCCGTGGCAGTCCGCCGGACATAAAGTCCGTTGCCGTCGTCTTCTCAGCGCCTTATACGTAGCGTCTTTTAAGAATGGGCTTTCAGTTTGCACTAAATCGAAAGTTCTTTTGGCTGTGGCTTAGAACCAAAAATATATTTTTCATTTGCTTTTCTAGATTGCGGTCCCTAATGTGGTGGTAGAAAGCTTTGAAACTAAGTTGCTCTCAGTTACGAGTACAATCAACACAATAGGTACAGTTAACTGGGGCGCGGCGGTCTAACCCTTTTTGGGCCTTGGACCAGCCCTATAAAGGCGGATTACCAAGTATGTTATCCTAGGCTAGGGTAACTTATTTAAAGTGTCAAGTAGCCTTTTAAATTAAATTAATGATGTGAAAAGTAACGTGATAACTTAGAATACTCACCAAGTTGCTTATTTCCGTTGAACAGGTTCTTTAAATCGAACGTAGTGCGTTCAATAGTGTATTTGTATTTAGGAGTAGCCAACTTGAAATGTTCGCCCGTGCTATCCTTAAAGTGGACCAGTTTGCTGTCGATTCGCACTTCGGTGCCCTCTGTGGATTGCGGATACGGTTTTATTATTCCTAAAGTTTATTTCTGAGTAACTTGTTTCGCTAGGTTTTATTATAATCTTAACAGGAGCTATAAATTTTAATCATATAGCGTATTCGTTTGTGAATTTATAAGTTCTATTAAAGTTTCTAGATTTTACTAAATACGTTTTATAATTATTATCTATAATGCAGTCTGATTTGCAGTAGGTACAAAACAAAAAAATTGCATACTGCTATATAGGTACTGCTAAATCTTTGGTTGAGTACTTTAGGTGTTCTAGATACTCAAAGTATTACGTACGAGTATATTAAAAATATTGGTATTCATTGAACGAAACGTCATCAACATAGAAATACAATTGAAACGTGTAAATTATTTTTATATTGCCGTAGATCATTAACTTACGTGCGCTAACGATGGCGTCTCCGTTTCCTTGTATCGGCAGAATGAGGATTCTGCCGTCCACCACGTACTTGGCGATTAAACTCAGGTTGCTTTTGAATGACAATGAAAAGGTCTCCTCGTCCTTACCGATATTCGCCCTGAAACGTTAAGGATAGATGCATTTCCAAATTTGACATTAAATACATAATATGCGTGATAAAGACTAAAATATACGGTTAGTCGGAAAGGGGAATAAAAAGCCAAAAGGGCTATTTGTATTCATAATTATGAACAATTTTTACCATGATAAAAGTTGGTCCCATAGGACCAAACATAAAAAAATATATATATCTGCTGTTCCATATAAATAATTAAATATTAATAGGTAGGTACTTGACTAAATGTGTGGTGTAAAAATTGGAGCTCGGGTCCTCAAGTGAAAACACAGGTGCACTATAATAACTTATTTATTTGATACTTGCAACACTGGTTGTTGGTACACGGTACAAATTCACCTGAGCCGAAATCTCAAAAAAAACAAAACGTTTCACATTACCCATGTATCGGCTGGTAACGAAACCATAGCGCGATTCACGAAATGTAACAACGCCATCTAGGGAGGCGAGGTGTAAACTTATACAACTTACATTAATATAAATGAATTGGACATTCCGCCCACCAAGGACATACTCAAAGGAGATGTCCTTCCAAAATGGAAAGCCGCCCACCATGAGGTCAAGGGGGCCTTGAAATAGACACAAAATAAAATGAAAAGCCGCCCACCATGAGGTCAAGGGGGCCTTGAAATAGACACAAAATAAAAAATAAAACTATACGAAACAATTCAATTGGTGATTGGCAATACACACAATTTACAAGTTGGTCTCTTTAACAAAGAACCGTTGCATTTTAAAGTTACAACTCGAGTGATTCCGTCCGCACCCGGATGCTTTTCTAAAATCTTTCCGAGTAACCATCGGCCAGGAGGCAAATTATCCTCCTTTACAAGAACAATATCACCTATGTTTGCCTCTGTTTGCTTCTGCGACCACTTATACCGCTGTAACATGTTAGCTAAAAATTCCTGAGACCAACGTCGCCAGAAATCCTGAGTCATTCTCTGCAACAATTGCCACCTTCTCAATGTACCCATACAGCTACGCTCGTAATTACGTTCCGGCACAAGAATCATAGGTTCGCCAATTAAAAAATGACCGGGTGTAAGCGGCATTGGATCATCTGGATTTTGATGGACTTGTGAAATTGGCCTAGAATTGAGGCAGGCCTCAATTTGGGCAAGTAGTGTGGCCATTTCCTCGTAGGTAAGAGTTGAATCACCAATGACACGCTTCAAGTGGTATTTTGTTGATTTAATTCCGGCTTCCCAAAGTCCACCGAAATTTGGGGCATGGGGCGGTATAAAATGCCATTTAACGCTTTTATCGCTGAGCCAACTTCTAATTTCAGTAGCGACCGCTGACCTTTCAGCAGCAACTAATGATTGCAGTTCTTTAGATGCACCAACAAAGTTTTTTCCGTTGTCGCTCCAAATATCGCTACAATGACCTCTTCTTGCGACAAATCTCTTAAACCCTGCTATAAAACCTTGTGAGGTGAGATCACTAATGGCTTCCAAGTGCACAGCTCTCGTAACCATGCACACAAACAGACAAATATAACCTTTATAGGACTTGTTGCCACGACCCTTGGATATTCTTATGTTGATTGGACCAGCAAAATCCACACCTGTGTGCAAAAACGGTCTCGCTGGAGTTACTCTACAGGCAGGCAACTGACCCATAAGCTGATTTTTAAAATTTGCTGATTGTCGAATGCAAACTACACATTTGCGTACGTGGGCTTTCACCATATTTTTTGCAGATATCAACCAATATTTGGTGCGTAAGTAATTCAACATCAATGTTGGACCTCCATGAAGAGTATTCTTGTGAGCTTCATTGACAAGTAATGTAGAAAAATGATTATGCTGTGGAATTATGATAGGGTGTCTCATGCTTTCTGACATTTGGGACTTTTCAATTCTTCCTCCTACTCTTAAAATTCCTTGATCATCTATTATAGGACACAAAGGTCTTAATTTACTTTTCTTGCTTACATTTCCAGTCTTCTTGATGTTATCCAGGTCTTCCTTAAATTCTTGTTCTTGACATTGTTTTACACAAATTATCAGAGCTTGTGTCAACTCTTCGCTTGTTAGGTAAGTTTCCTTTCGCTGTTTAAATTTTAAAAATCGTCTACAGTATGCCACTACTCTAATTAATTTTTGAAGTGATGAATACTTTGTCCACAGTAAATGATCTTGACTTGTTATTAAATATGTTTTAACACTCTTTAAAGACCTTGTCTCCAATTCCGTTGAAATTGAATTTGGTTTGGTGTAGTCAATCGATTCCTTTTTCAACCATGATGGACCATGCTTCCACAGAACTGACTGGGAAAGTGCTAAAGATGTCATACCTCTCGATGCTAAATCAGCGGGGTTATGGGTAGACCTTACATGCCCCCATTGATTGTTGTCTAAGCATGTTAGAATGTCAGATACTCGATTACCAACAAAGGTTGTCCAGCGACTAGGATGTTTGCTTAGCCACGCTAACACAACTGTCGAGTCGGTCCAACAGTGTATTTTGTCTTTAGCGATAACTAATACTTCAGATACTTCTGTGATTAATTTAGCCAATAGAACTGCTCCCATCAGCTCAAGACGGGGAATTGAGAGTTGCTTAGTTGGAGCTACCTTGGTTTTTGCAGATATTAAATTGACCTTAATGGTACCATCAGTTCCGATTACTCTTACATATGTGACAGCTGCGTACGCCAAATTAGACGCATCGCAGAAACCATGTAATTCTACCGCCAAGTCATCTTCTCTGGTTTCAACCCATCTCGGTACAACAAACTCAGGTAAGTTCTGAAGTTCTTTTTGGTAAGTTTTCCATTCTTTTAATAAGTCTGCAGGTAAGTTGTCATCCCAGTCAATTCCCGCAAGCCATAATTTCTGAATCATTATTTTTGCTGTTATAACACATGGTGCTGCCCAGCCTAAAGGATCAAACAGCCGAGAAATGTCTGATATTACTTTTCTTTTTGTTACAGATGCGGGTTCCAGAGGAAACGTTATTGAATATCTGAAACTGTCAGATTCTCTATCCCAAAAAAGTCCTAGTATTTTCACCACCTCGTTCAGCTTTATCTCAACTAGTCCTTCCTGAGTGATACTTTCTCCCATAACTTCCTTTGCTAGTTCCCTGTTATTGGTCAGCCACTTTTGTAATTGAAAGCCACCTTTTTGAAGTAAACTTTCCATTTCTTTATAGATCTTCTTCCCTTCCTCTATACCTTGGCATCCCGACAGGAAATCATCTACGTAAAAATCACGTTTTAATTTTTCAGATATCAGCGGAAACTGATCTCCTTCATCGTGTGCTAGCTGCTGCAAAGACTTCACGGCAAGGTAAGGTGCAGTTGCAGTACCGAAAGTCACTCTTAATAACTCATATTCCTTTATTTCAGATGCAGGATCACTTCGCCACACTAATCTTTGGAAATGTGTATCTTCTGGAGCAACTTTAACCTGCCGATACATTTTTACAATATCTGCGCATAAAACAATCGGATACAAACGCCATCTCATGATGATGTGACGTAATTCTGGTTGTATAGTAGGACCTACCATCAGCGTATCATTAAGTGATAAACCCTTCGAGCCTTTTGATGAAGCGTCGAAAACAACTCTGACCTTGGTTGTGATTTTATCTTCCCGAACTACTGCGTGATGAGGGAGATAAACTGCCTCTAACCGTTTAGTGTCAGTTTCTGGAGTAACCACCTTCATGTGACCAAGGTCAAGGTATTCCTGGATTACTTCGGTGTATGTCTTTTTGATCTCAGGATCTTTCTTGAAACGGCGTTCAAGATGATGAAATCGTTTAAGTGCGATATCTTTAGTGGATCCGATTTTATGTTGTGGATCAGGTTCATTAAATGGAAGTTTGACTATATATCGTCCTGTGACATCTCGTTGAGTAGTACTAGTGAAGAATTCTTCACACCGCTGCTCTTCTGGGGTAAGTATCCTTTTCATGTTGGTGATATCTGATTCGATCTCCCAAAACTGCTTTAGCATATCATTGTCATTAATATGTGAATGCATACTTACTAAAACCTTATGACAATCTGCTGAATTGATGTCGGTTTCTGTTGGTGTTTGTCCAGATAAAATCCAGCCCAGAGTTGTATTTTGTGCTATTATGGGCCCTGGAGAGTATTTGACCAAACCTTCTTTAATAATTTGTCCATAAACTTCTGCTCCAAACAAAACATCGATTTTGTTTGGGGTGTGGTAATCTGGATCAGCCAGAGCCATATCTTCTAGTTGAGGCCAGGTTGGTATAGATATCTTAGTAGATGGAATTAGCGATGTGATAGTGCTTAAAACATATGCTCGTACCTGAACACTAAATGTAGGATCGTGACGTGAATGAATGGTTAGGAAAACCATGAACCTAGAGGCAAAAGAACCCCCGTCACCTCCTATACCTGAGATGGTACTCTTTGCGGGTATTTTCTCGAGTCCGAGCAATTGAACTGCCGATTCGGTTATGAATGATGCTTGGGATCCTTGATCCAGTAACGCCCTCAGCAGTTGTATATAACCATTCTCAGTCTGTGCTTTGACAAGAGCGGTCGCTAATAAAACTCGATTTGGCATCGTTTTTTTAGAGAAGTGTGTCGTTATGGTTGGAGCTTCTGATTCTTGTTCCGTACCGGAGGCAGCGAGCAATGTGGACACTGCTGATTTGACTGCCACTGCCTCTGCGGGTTGGCTACTAGGTGACGTCGATCTTGAGGACTCCTTGGGGTGTAATAATGAGTGGTGTTTACGAGAACAAATTTGACAAGTTATTTTAACACGACAAAATTTGATTGAATGATTTGCGCCAAAGCAATTGTAACATAGATTGTGAGTTCGGACGAAATCACTTCGAGTTTTGTAATCTTCTTTACAAAACTGTTTACAATGACTTAAAGTATGATTTTGCGTACAAAAAGGACATGCCACGTTTACAGTGCTATTATTATTTGACTCGATCACATGAAGAACTTTTGGTTTATTAACTGTGGACTTCTGCATAGGCGTGGATGTGTCTAGATACTCCAAAGAGCGAAACCTTGATTCTAAAAATGTTTTAAATTCGTTAAACGATGGTAGTTGTTCAAACGAACTGATTTTTGATTCCCACAGCTTACGGGATTCGCTATCCAATTTAGCACTAATGATGTAAATTACTATGGCATCCCATGATTTCACATTAATACCGAGAGTACCCAAGCCATGCAAACAATCCACAGTTGTATCCAAAAGCTCTTTAACCGCGGTTGATGATGCTGTTACATTTGGTTGATTGATTAATCTCTTCAATATACAATTTGACAAGTACCGTTTGTTATCGTAACGTTTGTTTAACATTTGCCAACATTCCTGATAGTTTGCGGCCGTAACAGGAGTGTGACGCAACAATTGTTCCGGTTCACCCGATAAATGACCTTTCAAATAGTGTAATTTTTGTACATCATCAATTGTATCATTTTTGTGTATAAGTGACTGAAAAAGATCACGGAACGAAGTCCATTCCGTATATCGGCCGGAAAATACAGGAATGATAACCTTTGGTAACTTTACATTTGTGTACGTTTTTGTTGTTGACTGTGAACCCGTTATTGTTACTGTTGGTGTCATTTGTTTAATAGATTCTTTTAACTCAGATTTGTAAATTATATACACTTCTTCGGTTTTATCGTAAGTCTCTGATGTGAAATAGCTATGTTTCATATCAGCTGTTTCTACAATGTTCCTATGTGTTTCTACAAAATTAGACCACTGTTGTTCTAATGATTCCAATCTAGTTTCTAAATAAGACAATGTAATGCGCTCCTTAGGAGATTTTTTATAATTCTGTCTGCCTTTTTCTATGTTTTTTTTATTATCACTTTGTAAGTTAATTAATGACTCCATGGCTTAACCAGTGCAAAAAAAATATGTTAAATTAATTAAGCTGTTACACCAAGCCGAATAATGTATGTGAAATAACTATTTCAAATATCACAAGTCAATAACAATAACTTATAAAATTTTACAACTGCTATCGAATGACCAAAAATATTCTAAGTTGATCATGAGAGGTTCAGAAAATTTTACAAGTGTTTAACATTAAAACTTTTTAGTAAAATCGGGCATAGGTTCCCCGTTAGTACAATATTTCCTTAAATATTCTAAGTCCAGATTACTAAAAATTATTCTAAGTATTTTAACTACACAAATTAATGTTCCGAATCCTGGTCAACTTCACAAATAGTAAAACTTCTACTCACAGTTTTCCAAGTCAATTTACTTCACTATGATGTCACCAAAGTAGTTGATGTTGCAAGCGCGCGCTAGGTGGCGCTGCGCTCTCAGCCTTGAAGCTCAGCTACTAGGGGGATGCCGCTACCAGACAGTAGCTTCGTGATGTCCGGAAACTCGCGGCACTCTGCGACTCTGCGGCGGGGAACGCCTTCTGCAGGCGACGTCGTCAGGCACACACTTGTGTACTGCGGTCGCGCCTTCTGCAGGCGATGATGAAGCACTTCAGGGCGATCCACCACTGATTTCTGTGCTGATATACTAAAACTCGGTGCGCACTATTACTTCACACACGCACTGATCCGGCTCGAAGGACCATGTAAAAATTGGAGCTCGGGTCCTCAAGTGAAAACACAGGTGCACTATAATAACTTATTTATTTGATACTTGCAACACTGGTTGTTGGTACACGGTACAAATTCACCTGAGCCGAAATCTCAAAAAAAACAAAACGTTTCACATTACCCATGTATCGGCTGGTAACGAAACCATAGCGCGATTCACGAAATGTAACAACGCCATCTAGGGAGGCGAGGTGTAAACTTATACAACTTACATTAATATAAATGAATTGGACATGTGGAACGGCTGATATTTTTTGAGCGATTTCAGGGTTGGTCCCATAGTAAAAGTTGTTCCTAGTTATGAGAAGGTACAATAACCTCTTTCGGCTTTATATATCTTTTTCGACTAACCGTGGGTAAAACAAGATTGTCAACTTTGCAACTCTCAACAATGCCAATGTAGCTGTGGTAACTAGTTGATAAATTGACTGAATAAATAGCACCTCCTACGTCATAAATGGCAGACTACATAAATAAATTATGAAATGTAATATTAATGTAATGTTAATATTATTTTGTTACTGTATTAACATTGAAAAATTATAAAACTTAGTATAGTAAGTATTTGCGGACAGCTAAGTATGAAATGTTCTCTGTAGTCTGTGTTAGTCGATCAAAGGCGCCATTTTCTCAGTGGCTAAGCAAACTATCTGGCTACTTAGTAGTAGGTGCCTACGTAGTAGCGAATAGCGATGTACAAACTTGACCCTAGATTGATTATGTAACATGTTTCAGAGACTTAATCGTTTAGTCATGTAAAGACTAAGCCAGGTCAAAGTCGACTTCACAGGTAGTTAATGTATGCTGTACTTGCAAATTAATTGTAATTAGCGGAAAACTTAATCTTTGGTAAATTGCCAATATTAAATATCGTGGAACCTGCTTCTAAGCAATTAAGTATACACGTGTATGACTTTTCCTTGGAATCACTACATTGTGTCCATTGTATTGGTTTACCTACGTTAGTCATGTTTGTATATAATTGTTGCATTTTAGACCTCGGGGCCAGAGGAGTGCAACCATTTGCATACAATGTGGAGCGTTTTCCTTAGCGGCTTGTAACTTTAGGTATATAATCATTCATGATTGTTAATCGATTATCAATTAAAACTGTGTAAAAATAGACAGAACAATAGTTCCGGATTGAACACTAAGGCATTCAAGGTTTTGTATGTGGAAATAAGAAGCAAGAGAGAGACTACGTGAAAAAATAGTTTTCTACGCGAAGTAGGTCTTCGGAAAAGTAAACAAAGATAACTACTATACTATTAGACAACAAGTGACAGACACTGGGTCCCTTCTCGTTTAAGGACCATGAAAGACTATGTTAATTGAGTATTGTTTTGTGTGTTGTTGTATTTACGTAAACTCCGTCAATTTGCTCTTGCTAAGTCCATGCATAGCTGCCTCGGTGAAGGTCAGTTTCAAGCCGTTGCCATCAATCTCGATGTTGCTCAAATGTACAGGATCTATGGAATCGACTCCCATTTCGGGGATGCCCTTCGTGAATTTGGGTAAAGTGATCTCAATTTGTTCTTTCAGACAGTCGATTAATTTTTTATCATTGAGGTCACACGGCGTGATGTAGGGAGCTGAAATGAAAAAAATAAAAATTATGCGTTTATTCGGAAGGAAGAAGTACATTGATATTTTATCCATACCTATATCCTAATATTATTCAATTATTTAGAGGAATCTGCTTTATTGTACCTAATTAAAACATAATCATTATTATGACTTAGAAATACAACATAGCAGTATGCATTTCCAGATCATAAAGATGTTTATGATTAATATTTTTGTCATGTTAGTGCGAAACAATAAATGTTCCATTGTTATGTCGTCATTTTTTGTCCGGAATGGTAATACTTTAACCATTGATATTTTACGTTTAAAGTTCAAAGTCAGATAGATATTGTTAAGTTGGTAGAGTTAGGTAAAATAAAAATACAAACTTTATGTTCATTTGTAAATATAAAATCTCAATAATAATTACAGGCTTTCTGATAAATACCACCACATCTTACACCTTAATAACAAACCTAACCTAACCTAATTTATGTATAACTGTATAACTTTTCAGTTATACATATAATATACAGTATACAACCAACCCTCTCGTCCTGCATCTTAGGACACCCGTCCTAAGATGCGACTAAAGGGTTATAAATATCGCTAATCGTATACGGAGAAAATTATGGATTACGAAGACGATCCACGTAAAACTAAGAACGTTTCATAACAGACCATAAGAAAAAGAAAAGGTACGGATAGATCCTTTTATTCGAAGGATACAAATTAAACATAACGAAGAATCAATTAGAATAGTGTTTTAGGTGTTGTGTTTTTTTAGTTTGTGTGTTTAGAATTTTAGTGGTTTATAGGTGTTGGTAATTTACTAATAATAATAATTATTAATCTTAATAACGATAGGATAATACGTTATACGTGGAGACATTATCAAGTAATTTTCTGATAGGTAATTTTGGACACTTAGACGATCTCATCATTTCCTAGTTCGTAGTTACTTTCTCTACAAGAACTCAATAAAAGACTTTACTTGTCTTTCGAACATGTTTAGAACCTTTCTACACAATTTCTTTGGAAACTCTTATTGAAAATGATCCACTATTGGGTGTTACATTATGCTGGTAAAATGAAGAGTATTATGTTTGTCATTATCGCGTCCTTACATGTCTATCATTTAATTACGGATGTGCATAATGCTGCACACGTAACGTATTTTCATCTTTGACATTTGCTGATTAATTCTGAATTAATTCAGAACTGAACCTTAAAGAACTTTATTTGATAATTTCCGATAGCTTCTTCTACGTAGGGTTCTTATAGAATGGTTATGGCCAGAATAGCAGATAACATCATAACATTTATTCATGAAATAGATAATAAATCAAAGACGTCGTTGTGATTGAATTAATAGTTGATATGCAAGAAAATTCCAAATTGTAAAACAGCATGTAGGTAGGTACCTGAAACCAGCGGGTCTACCGCGTAACTATAATATTAATGAACATCGACTCTCATAATTAACTTTAATATGATCGAGAGAGCCTAAACTTTCAGGAACCTTCTAAAAAATTACCAATCATGATCGATAAAAAAATTACAAGATAGCTCGAAGCTTAGCCTTTCATGGTCGTATTGAAGTTCATTACCAGAGTCGATGTTCATTACCCATTTTAGCTACGTGGTAGACTTCCTACCAATAAATAAAACACTAGGTGCGTACCTAGTATTATACTTACAGTTTCCTAGTTTATCATCTTAAGGCGTCATAGCAAACAAGGAGGTCTTTTTAATTGTTAAAAAGATATCATACTAAATACGCGGTTTCATTTAATGTGATACCGTCGTCGCCATCCTATATGAGGACATTCAACACACGCGTCATGTCCCAATAAACCGTGGCAATGCGACGGTGATCGATTGTTATACCGATCACGTGTCGTTTACCTTGTCAAAATCCGATTAAACAAACAAAATCATTTTCTTTTCAATTTTATTTGATTTGTACAAATATTACTGGGTTGCTGTGGCTAGTTTGTCAGCGGTAAATGTTTATCCAACATACACATAACACACATGCAACATACACATAACTAGATCCTTTTTCCTCCAAGAGAATTTTCGGATACCATTGTAAATTGTAAATGGTAGGTAAGAGACATCCCCGGGCTTGGAAAAAGTTTACGAAAATACGTACAAAAGACTTGCTGGATAGATAATTAAAAGTTTATAAGGATTCTAATAAGGAGCCAGTGCGGACTTACCGATGACTCCAGTTCCAGCCATTGTATTCTTAACTTTTTTTTTTCTTCTTTTATTCTGCTCTTTTTTTTTTTTTTTTTTTTTTTTTAAAACATTGCCCCTCACTAGGATTTCTCCTGTATCGAGGGTACAGTTTGCAAACATACATGTCACAAGCACACACAACCAGACCCGAAACAACTATCTGTAGATCATACAAATATTTGTTCCGTGCGGGGATTGAACCCGCGGCACGACTAACTAGTTGAGTTAAAAATACAATGGCTGGAACTGAAGTTGATTGTCTTTATTTATTTAATGCACAGGTAAAAAAACACTGCACAAAGGCGGACTTAATGCCATAGGCATTTTCTGCTAGTCTACCTAAGGGTGATGCAGAGACAAACATGGTGGGTGAAACGTAAAATAAACGATAATTAGAAAATAAAATTTAAGATCAAGGAATAAATACATAGATACAGACATATAAACCATAAACGAAAACATACATATTGATATACTGCGTCAAGATACACAAAAATACGAAATAGTGAAAAACTAATTCAGCAAGTCACCCCTAGGCCAAGTCTACCAACTCCTTGCGAATGTGATCACGCGCCTTCACTTTAAAAGAAAGCCGTCTTTAACAATGACATTTTACAAAATGTCATTGGTCTTTAACGGAAGTTTAGTGACTAAACCCATGTTAGACAGTAGATATGACATTCTTCGCGATAAGGATTTTATTATGTAAGAAGTGATACTGTCGCAATCACAACCACTCATTATTGGGACAACATTGATTCTTATTTGTTTGTAGGTAAGTATAACTCCAAAGTGAACTAACACACAACAAGTTGTGATACTTTACGATCATGAATATTAAATGAAGAGCATTTACGATTAGTATTTTTCAAAAGCCTTTTAAAAATAAACATTAAGGGGTTATTTTACTTATCATTATGAACAACTTTTATAATGAGAACAAAGAAGAAATCGTGACAAAAAAATTGCCGTTCTATACAAATAATTCAATAGATAATAATCGACTGAATGTAAGAAAAGTACTTTTTTTTTTTCGCGATTTCAGTTTTGTTCCCATAGTCAAAGTTCATAATGATGAGTAGAAAAACCCCTTAAAGGCATCGGGACTAGAAAGGTAGGACCTTGTATAATGTACCTATCTACATAGGACATTCTATAACAAACACAGTGATTGATCCCTTTTTGCCGTCTGCTTCGCGTCGCTCAATGTTTGCTTAGTGCATCCATCCATCTATGTTTACAGTACATTCCTCGCTTTTAGCACATTACTGGTGTCAGCGGCGGCGGGCGCTAGCGTACGCGTATTGTGGGTGCGAAACCCAACGGGGAAATCCTTTATGTGATTCGAGGATTCCTTCTATTTTGGTCAACAAAAAAAGCGTAGGTACCTATTAGCAATCGAAGGAGATTAAATAGGGAGATATGAACGGATTTAGGTTTTAATATGGATCTCGATGAAATAATAATTTACTAAATTATTTTCACAGTTTGTCCGGACAGTTTTTACGAACTGCCTCTTTCTTTTAGTTTCCGTAAAACGCTATTTTTATTGAAGACAAATAATGCATCTGCAAACTATACTGTCTGATATCTGGTTTGCTCATGAGGAGCAGATTCAGGCACTTCTCATCGTACGAGAAGGCAGAAATCTTGATTGAAATTGCTAGCCAGTACCTATAGTCACGAGCATAAATAATTAAATATGTATAAGTATATGTAGCGACACTCAAACGAATTTAAAAAAGTATTGATTAAGAAATCTATGAACACAACTGAACACAACCCAAGCATGTATTATTTTGTGTTTGCAGGTCAACAATGTCGAAAGATTTTAATCACTAGTAGGTACTCCTAAAATTAACTTTTGAATGTCGCTACATTTGTGCTCGCGACTACCTTATTACCTTTAGGTAGACCTTGGCAACATTCCCGGAAAACGTACAGTAAGTGTTAATTTAAAGATTTTTTTATTACTTATAGGAAGATACTTTACATTTTACTTTGCATCTGATTAACGGAAAGGGGCCAATATTATCAAAGTCGGATTCTGAATTTCCATTTACAATGACAAACTTGAAAATAATTTACAATATTTTGGTGTAGTGTGTTGCTACGGAAAACTCTAGCAAGTCTGCAGTTATACTTTTTGATATAATGCAGTAAATCACATCTATCTAGTTTTAGTGTCGTCACTAGACACACTAGACACTCGTCCGTGTGTCACTGCAGGGGTGCCAACTGAAAATCAGCGCTGGGTGTTCGTATGCCCAGCAAATGCTGAGTTGGCAACCCATTTGGTACTGGCATTCCGACAGCACGTTGTTTTTATTGTTACCTTTTGCTTTTTCATTTTTACTTTTTTATGTTTGTGCACTGTGTTGTCTGATGTCTAGTCCAAATAAATGTTTTTTCTTTCTTTCTTTCTTTCTGTTAATTTTAGGCACTTATTCTGTAGCAAAAGTAATCGTTGAAGGTATCTGCTACATAACATCCCACCCAATTCTTTGTATTTAGAGCAGACCAAAGGAACGTATTTTGATTGCTTGTGTATAACCACCACAGAATTATGGGTGGGTGAGGGCATAATAAATTATTTTTATCGGGAAACCGGAAGAATGAACGCACGAAGCCATCGGATTCGTCAGCCGTCGCGTCTTTTTACGCGTGTTGTTGAGAATTGCGATATCAAAGATCTGAGTCCGCGATTTTTTTTTCATTTTTCTTCTCTTTCTTATTCTTATTCTTTATTGTACACAAAATTGTGTCTCTTTATTCATAAATTATAATATTGTTGTAATAGGTCCAATGTTTTTATTTTCTATTTTAATGTACCTACTTATAAATAGTAACAATTTACATAATTTTAGACTCAAATTGCAAAGATACACTAAAACAAAATTGACTCTAAATTAAAAGTTCAGCAGCATCAATTAAATAAAAATGTATGCCTACATAAAACCAGAACATCGGTTTTATTAAATTCTAAATAGTAATATTTTATTCTAATGAGATTCTAGTTAGAATAAATTCTACATTAACCACAGAAATCTCAATAATAAAGTAAGAAATGGACTTTTATTTAGATTTCTGTGATCTATAATATAGGTACCTACTGGTTCTATTTTGAGCTTCGAGTATTTAACACGCTATAAGATTTTGAGCTGTCTTTAACATTAATGGCATTTAAGCATACAACATTAGTAGATGTAATAAAATGGTTTTTCTCTGAGATGAAAAAAAATCAATGTCGATAGAGCAAGCGCTTGTACCAGTATTGATACTGATACAGGTGTTTCTAACACAGGTTAAGATTACAGTTTTTTTAAATTTAATTCATTATGTATAATTTTATTGATTTGAACATAATATTTATGACATTTGATGTTTTATTCCATTGCAGTTATAGTATTTTACAAGAACGACAAAAAAAACAAATTTAGAAAAAATAAAAACCAGCCAATTGCGAGTCGGACTCGCGCACGAAGGGTTCCGTACCAATAACTATAAAAACGGCAAAAAAATCATGTCTGTTGTATGGGAGCCCCTTAAATATTTATTTTAGTATTTGTTGTTATAGCGGCAACAGAAATAAATCATCTGTGAAAATTCCAACTGTCTAACCATCATGGTTCATGAGATACAATACAGCCTGGTGACAGACGGACAGACAGAAAGACGGACGGACGGACAGCGGAGTCACAGTAATAGGTTCCCGTTTTACCCTTTGGGTACGGAACCCTAAAAATCGACTGTGCCGAGTTTTCTCGATTTTCGTTTTAAAATTTTAAAGATTACGAAAATATATATTATTTTTCTATTTGCATCTCTATAAATCATAGTATGTAAGTACCTATCCTGATTCTATCACGTAATAAAACAAAGATGGGATTTTTAAATTTTATAGTAGGTACTTTAACAAGAACCTAATAATAATAGTTTATGAATCTGTTGTAAAATAGGGGTTATTAAAATACGAGTATGGTGAGGTTTTTCATAGTTTCACACGACCTTTTTTAATTTCGCGAAAAATACAAAAGCATCATTTTGTTCTTACATGAGGTAATTCCACTAAGAAATAACTTTTATCACATTATAAAAATAAGATACTTTGCCAGCTTTTTGTATTTTAGGCTTTTTTAAACTAATTAGCTAACAAATAAAACCGTTTTTCCGCCTCCTGAAAAGTAGATAAAAACTACATACGGGTTTTGGCAAGCGTACCAATACCAACGGTACCAACATATTTCCTTGGCTTGTGACAAATGCCTTTATGACTATCTTTTGATAGTCATAAAGTCATTAATTTGTGTATCTAAATAATAACCGTCATCTGAACTTTAACTTCGAGAATACACTTGTACGGTAAGTAAAATTAAAAACTAAGATATTCTTCAATAGTCCAAAGGTTAAAGGCGTCGGACTGGCGGAGATTACCGATCGTGAGTTTGAATTCTATTGTTGAATTATTGACATAGTGACTCTTAGAACAAGCATTATTTGGCGAGATTCATAGAAATACTGGTAAAGTGTAAAACAATATTAGTAATCTTTATAAAAAATATGTAGTTCCAATAATATTTCACTGTAGTGCCTCGCTTTATCTTTTTGTAGAGTTATGCGACTTATTTTTGTAACCTAATTATATTTCCAGTTACAGTTGTAATTACTTATCTTAAATACCTGAATGAACTAAAGCTACACTTAAGTACAACATAAAGAAGTATATTTTGACTTACGTAGATATCCATCTTCGCAATTTGTGATGTAAACGAGGGAGAGAATCACAAAACTGTATGCAATCATGTTTAATTTAAAATAAATTGTCTTTCAATATAATTACTACTACGACTAACCTATTACTTTTTGGCACAAGAGCTCAACAGATACTGTGCGGCGTCAGGATCGGCCAAGTTATTTATGTTAACTGGTCGATTCTTTTTCCGTCCGATATAATTAAGTATAATATCATGATCAATGTAAAACTATTTGTAAAAAGTGTACCCAGTTATATACGATGTTCCTTACTCTTAAAGAGATATATATAATACTGGCAGGTAAAGTTAGGGCTCATCTTAGGGTTGCCAAATCAAGGTTTCTTCCAAATTTTATTCATTTGGGATTGACTTAACTTTCATTATGGCATCTAAAAATATGTTACATAATTTTGTCCTGGTTCTGATAAAAGGCTATTGTCCTGTAAAAGACTTAAAATAAAAATTGTTACTTTATCTTTGTTATTCCCAATGAGTAAGGTTATTTACCAGCTTATTGTTATTTTTAAATTATAGTACTAAGTAATATGTCACCAGCTCCTTTACGTAACAAGTTAGAAACATGTTCCTATGCAAGATTTATTAATAAAAATCTTTAGCTGTCAAATAAATTTAAACCGCAATATTTTTAGAGCATCTTATACTTAAAGTTCTTATCAGGTGGATCCATGGTGGATCAGGTAGATTATACCTACCTATATAAGTCGATTGAAACCTCTTTCTGTTAATAATTGGTAGGTAGATTTATTGTATTTTCTTGGGATTTGACATGTATGTATAGGTAATTATGGTAGTAATCAGCCTCAATCATTGAATGATTGAGACAGCTTATAAAAAAACTAAAGGATATTGAGTTTGTTTTTGTTGATTCAATATTCGTAAACATTTATTGAAAATAATAGTAAAGGTTTTTGAATGAATGAGGTTAAAAACTGAAAGCTCATCGCAGATGGCGCCACTATCGGTTGTTCCTGAGAACCGCCATATTGATTTTTGTTGTTGTTTGGTATCCTACTTAGAACCATATTATACTAGTAAAATGTATTCTACGTGGAGTGTAATACAATTAAAAGACGAGCTAATAAAGAGGAATGCCTCTGGCATTGCTAAAAAAGCAGCATAAATTGCACGGTAAATAGATATAATTATGTAAACAAGTTTGGAGGTTATATTGTGTTCTTTTTGTAAAGCCCTATTTTTTCGTTGGAGGTAAGAGGCCTACGATCGAAATAATCTCATTGGTGTTGAAGACGTGCTTTAAGATGAGACTGTCAACATTCCGGCACTGCATAAGTTCAGGGATGTAAATGCCAGCACAAATCTCCCAACGCTGTCTTAACGCCACATTCAACAGTTTGCAGAAAGGTAAGAATGCTATTTAATTATGATTTTTTCATCTTTCCTTGTGGATTGGCTATATTTTGGATTAAATTCGACATACATGTTGTTTCAGGTGTCAAGTACCGCCCAAAGGAAGACTTCTGTACGAGTATAGAAGTTTAGTTATAAAATAATAAAAATATACACTGTAATACGTTGATAGCGGTGCCTAAAATAAAAAGGGAGCATTGAAATGATGATGAATGTTTGTTTTATAAAACTAGTGTAAGAATTTCTCCCCAAATATTCCTCAGGTTTAAAATGGATAGCACTTAACCTCTACTTATTACTAGTCTTCGAATTTTTCTTTCGAAGGGCCTTTTCCCATAGTTTTCTTCTTTTGGCTTATTTAGGGAATATTATGTACTCCCGGATTTTTGCAACCAACGGCTGCTCAAAGCGTCATTTTATTAATTATTCTTATAACAATTCGATTGTTTATAAAAATAGTATGAAAGTTGACAGCTATCTGTCAAATTTCTGGAACAACCGACAGTAGCGACATCTGAAGTGAGCAAAAGGCAGTTTTTTACCCCATTGGCACGATCTATGTTCTGTGGGCACGATATACACAAACAGTATTTATACACACACCCTTACACATACGTCTACACAGACACAGTGGTCGTAGAATAGATAGGGTTATGCCCAAAGTCATTTAAATAAGGATAAATAATAAAATATTTAACATTTACATTCAAAGAACTCCTTGCGAGACATTCATCATATTATTTATTGCCTTTTTATTTTGTAATGGACATCTTAAACAAACTAATTCAAGCAATATGTTTTTAAGTGTCTCTTTGTAATGTTTTTTAAAGATAGGTACAGTTTAGTTACTCAAACCTCAACAAAAATATATTGGGTTTATATTTAAAAGAGCGCGGTAAGTTAATTTTTATTAATGTGAGTAGAGCATGATGGATGGATATCGTTTACTTAATGCATGGTAATGAGATTAAAATTAGTAGTAAGATTTTAATAGTGTCGACTGCTGACCAAAAATGTCTGTCTTCTACTTGCTATTGCACAGGGCGCCTTTATCTACATTAAATATGCAACATTAGGAACATTAATTGATCCCAAACATGGTTTCCAGGCCATTAAACTCATCATTGTGTACGTCCTAATAATTACATTAAGTATCAATACTAAAATTCACTCCTGTCTCGAAGCATTTTTGTTTTGTCCACAAACATATCGTGCTTTAATATTTTTTATTTACACTCATGTCGTAAAGTTCTGAGAATTAAAAAATAGTACCTTATTCGTATTATCGTATAGGTACCCTAATGACAGAGTTTATGCAAGTGCAAATCTAAAAATTATAAAGGTTTATTATGATACAGTTTTCTTATCAAAATAATGGTATGAAATAACTATAAACATAAACTGCACATTATCTATGGTGGCGCGTGCTGCGCATGTGCGGTTTCAGTGTTTGATTTTGTTTTATATCATTTAGGGTTACCTATTGCAGTATAGATGAAAGTAGTGTATGAAACTGCACATAATTATGTATTTAAAAACTAGTGTGATATTATTATAAACTTCGCCTGAAGCTCGGTTTTTATGCACACATTCGTGTTTTAATAAACCCTAATACCTAGTTGTCTGTCACAAAACCTGTCTTATCTGGTTTTATCTAATGACATTCTACAAAAATAAAAATAATGTAGGTAATTGGTCTTATCAATATATTAATTTAGAATTTGAGGATCTCAAATCTTATATTTAAGAATAAATCATGTCTCTTTTGTAATTTGTCGCGTAAGTTGTAATTTTTACCAGTTTTAATAACGGCCGCGGCCTTTAATTTCATGTATGATAGGTAATTAAACCTAGGTAACACATACATTTTGTTTATTCATTGACTGCGATCACTAATTTATGTCTACCAGACGTGATGGTGTTATGTATGTTTATTGTAGCAGTAAAAAAATATAATGGTCCCTAAATTTAGACTGACTACTTAAATCATTTATTTATAGGGAACGGTGTATGCTTCTAAAATAAGCTACCGAAAAGTATCACAACCTCAGATAAAGTATTTAGTTCTTTTTCTAAGTTTAAAAGACATGTTAAGTTTTAAAGTTTAAAACTCATGTCAAGGACTATGTTGACGAGGCTTAAAGAGACAAATCAAATTCTTCATTTGTAAACATAGGTATGTACATACAGTGGGTAGGCATATTTTATTACATGATAGACGTGTGGAGCTATTAATTATCTTCTGCCCGTGCTGCTTCCCTGGTGACCCGCTATTTTCAGTCTGGTTTTGAGAACGATTCTCATGTCCTAGACATTCTTATTACATTTTTACATTATAATATAGATAGATTGTATGTTGTTTAATAAACTTGTATAGCTTATTATGTAAAGTGATGACAAGTTTTTAAAAAAATATAAAAATATCATGACATTCTGTAAATGCCGGTC
Organism: Allophyes oxyacanthae; assembly: GCA_932294325.1. Lineage (NCBI taxonomy): Eukaryota > Metazoa > Arthropoda > Insecta > Lepidoptera > Noctuidae > Allophyes > Allophyes oxyacanthae. The sequence continues at coordinate 10,491,089 of OW028615.1, forward strand.
GAACTTTGGCCGGGCCACTTCATTCATTCATTCAAAGAGTATATATTATGAAGTTTCTTTCCGGTATTTTCTCCATAGAACCAACCTGCTTGAGTATATCAATGAATAGGTATTCAATTGCAAAAGGATGCTCTTTCTTTTTGTAATAAACCGGTTACCTTATAATTAATCGAGATTTTTCATGATCATTGCAATGATATTGACATTGAAAATTGACCCCTCATTTTGCTGACTAATTTAACATTTAAAATCTTGGAACTATTATAATATCCGAAGTTAATACGAAGGTTATTACCGGTCAATTTGTATCAACGGTAGGTATTCCTATAAATAACCCTGAAAAGACAAATAAAAGGAATAAGAACGGGATCGTCGAAAGTGTACCGAGAGTTTAATAGTTATTTGTTATACAAGAGTGCAAAGTTGCTTTTTAACCGCGTGTTCAATTTTGATGACTGAGCAAGCGAAGGATTCTAAAATTGAATCACGAGCGCAGCGAGTGATTCAAAATTAGAATCCTGAGCGTTAGCGAGGGAATCAAAAGAGCACGAGGTGAAAAATCTTTGCACTCGAGTGCAACACGTAACTTTTCATTCCACCTCAGCGAGGAAATGACTAAATGCAAAAAAAAAAGTTTAATTCACAAACTTAGTGCACACGATGTTCTAAATTCAATTTACTTTATCCTCTAGAGAATAAAAACGGCTTTTCCACTCAGATATTGAAGATTAAAAATACTCTTTCCGAGATGGTGGGATGAAAATTTACTTTATCCTCTAGAGAATAAAAACGGCTTTTCCACTCAGATATTGAAGATTAAAAATACTCTTTCCGAGATGGTGGGATGAAAAATTAATTTGTTGGGTACAAGATATAGACGATTCATTTTTATATACCTACGTAGTTAGAGATTATTAAAGTTTATTATTTATTTATTTAATGCTTTATGCACAGGTAAAAAAAACACTGCACAAAGGCGGACTTAATGCCATAGGCATTTTCTGCCAGTCTGTAAAAAAAAAAGAAAAAAATAAGTCAAGTAATATCAGTCTATTGAATTGTTCGGAGAGAGATACGAGTATTAATTTAGTACGCACATTATCATACAATATAAAATCTGATTATAATGATTTTTCTAAGAAAATCTATTGAGTGTCTATTAAAATAATGTCGTTATTTAATAACAACGATTTATTAAATTAATGCAAATTATAGCTAAAACGATAAAATTCTTGATTTCCTCATAGTTTCCTAAAAAATTATAATGTATAGCTAAAGTGATTAACTTTTTAACACTGTTTGGATTAGCGTAAGGATTAGATCATAAATACTTGTTATTTTTCAGTGGAAACATATAAATGGTCTTATTTTTATGTAGGTAGGTATCTATCTTGAACATTATATATTATATTGCATGCTAGCTGTCAATTTTCCGAACAGAATAAAATAAAATAAAATAATATGATCTAAGGATCTACTGGTGTGTTTAAATTATTGGTTCACCTTTTTAAATTTAAATGAATGAGCAATAGATTTTATCATAACTTATTTGTTATATTACGTTCATAAAGGTTTGCTGAATTACCAATTAGTAGTTTTTTATGCATCAATAGTTATTGTGACCAGTCATCTATCTTTCATTCAATATTAAAAGGACACATCTGTTTTTCTATGGACGTCCAACTAGAAATAAAGATAAACACATGAGTTGACATGTATAAATCCAAACATAAGTTTTAATCCTTATATGTCCTGCTATTCATGGCCCTCCCAAAAACTGAACAATTATTATAATATTGTCAAAATATTGACAGTAAGATTAGGGATCGCTGTTCGCCTATCTGCACAGTATATATTTAAACTGTGCTATCTGCCTGTGACATCATAGTCGTCTTTACAACACTTACGGGCGGAAAACGTTTTGACGCGAGTGTAAGGAACGAAAAGCCATCACCGCTTCTTTGTCAAGAACTGCACGACTGCAGGCATTATATTTCATAAGAACATTGTCGCATGCCAGTTTTTTTTTTTTTTTTTTTTTTTTTTAACATTTCCCCTCACTAGGATTTCTCCTGTATCGAGGGTACAGTTTACAAACATACATGTCACATGCACAAACAACCAGACCCGAAACAACTATCTGTAGATCATACAAATATTTGTTCCGTGCGGGGATCGAACCCGCGGCACGTAGCGCAGAAGGCTAATCGCTTAGCCACTGCGCCAACCGTGTCGTCACCAGTATTGTTGTGTTGGCAGTAATATTTTGCAGTGAATTTTCTTGTAGCACCAGGTTACAGCATGATAGGTTGATAGTAGACGAAGGTGGACCTACTGCTAGCCTTCGACATTTTATCATTTTGTAGGTCAGTCAGGATAATAAATCTATTATTATTTATAACTAGCGGTCGCCCAGTCGTCAAAATTCAACAGTAATTCATTAAATTTAGCTTTCTGCACTCCTTCTCCATATAAACTATAACTATACCAAATCTCACAAACGTCCGTGTGCGCAATATGCTTAAAAAGGGGTACAAAGTTTTTTCTTCACGTATTAATATTATATAGATTCTATTATTACCCTGATCAGTTGGAAAATTCAGCATCTCACAACCTATGCATAAATCAAATTTTATTCAATCATGATATATTAAACGCTTCGACTTTTGACTCAGTTTTAATACTGAACCTTAATTATATTCTAGGAAATTGGTTTTTGTATTAAGCACGCACATTTAGGTTGGAATTTGTATTAAAATCGGGTTGAATAAGTATAATAATTAACCTAAAATTAAAATACCTAGGTAATTTATAGAATTTTTATATGAGTGGATAATAAAAATTAATTGAATTCCTGAGACTGGAATATTATAATAAGATATTCTAGTTTTTATTGTTATATTATGTAGAATTATTAAAATAAGCCTACGTTATATAACAAAGTACAGTAGATACGACACAACTAAGAGGTAACATCGATGTACCTGATGGAAGAACCAATGGCAGTCGCTGGCTTAGATAATTCTACAACTTATTGCATCCGTGTAAAGATCATGTTTTATTGCAGTATTAATGAACATTCGTGGTGTAGAAGACTCACTCAGTTCGATGATGCGACTTCTTAGTTGTGTCGTACCATAGTAAATTGTTTTTGTGTGATAAAGTAATTACCTACTTCACGACCGCAACGTCTAGAATATCATAATTTTTAATTATGATATTTAGCAAACTGAAGGTTGTTTGTAACTACCTAGTTAGTTACAAAAAGGTACTGCACATAAAGTTATTATTTGAATCTTACTCTTTTTATTGGTTGATTTTTGACGAATCGACATACGATGATAAACGATAACTTAATAACAGGTGCCGTGAACATAAGTAGAGTATGTTCACAGCTCCTGTTATTGAGTTATCGTTTTAGCTATTTTGCTTACCATCTTCTGACAGACAAAACCGACGGAGGGGATTGTTTATTCTTTTTTTGAAACCACACAGCAACGTATTTACATACTTCACGTTTGAGCGCTAGCCTTCTATGCAAGAGGGTCGGATTTAAAACATGGCCTTAAACTCAGAATTCTCGAATTTATGTGTGGAGCATAATACGTGAGGAAATCTACGCATCTGAGAGGGCCTTATGGTGTTCTCGATGGTGTGTGTAGTCCGCTAACCCGCACCAGGCCAGCGTGGTGGACTTAAGGCCCTACCCTTTTCATCCTTCAAGCCTTTGCTCGTGCTCAGCAGTGAAACAGTATAATGGGCTGGATTTATTATATTATTATAACAGAGTATCACCCTTGTATTTTACCCGAAGGGTTAGGCAGGTGTACGGTTATACGTGAAAAGCGGGTACGTTATGCCGTTATTGAGTCTTACATAATAGCTTGCGAGCGTATTGTCATTTACCGGCCACAACACAAGACAATTCCAAATGCTCCTTCTGATTATTTTCAGGTTCAGGTTTGAGATATTTTCAAACAGAAAAAGCCAATAACACTTTACCCGACCCGGGAATCGAACCACGCTTAGCAATTACTGCACTCGCGACCACTAGACCAACGAGGCAGTTTCATATTATTATTGCTTGTTAATGGAAACTTTTGTGCAAATAATTCTCACACATGTGGATGAATTCAAAGTTCATGGACATTTTCAATCGGTCAGGGTTCAAAACTTTAATTTGGTGTAAGTTTTTTTCCAATAATGCCATTGACATTTGATACAGAAGGTTTATGGAACGAATCGTGTTTCCGCTTCTTGATACCAACTTCTGTCCACGTTATAGGTACCGGGATTTGTTAAAATTGTTGAGAAGACTGCCGATTGTAGATAAGAATCAAAGAATGCTGTTCTTCTTCTGATTAGTTACTGTTCATCGTAAAAAGTGCTGAGTATGGGCGTTGGGCCTAGGTACTGCAATTTAGCGCTTAGTGTTACGCAATGAACTCGTGTTTGAAAGACGTTAAATTAAAAACTGAAATGGATAGGTATGACCTCTATACAATCTCCCGCCCCGAGATGTGCGCTAACAGGCGTTGTACCATGGTGGGTTTCGGCGCGGTCTTTTAAGAGTACCCGAAGCCCGCCTGTAGGTGCCGAAGCGGACCACCGTGGTGAGTTTAGCCGGCAGGAGCCCAGCATATCGGTCTCCCCCCAGCCGGAGGATAGCCAATGAAGGGATCACACCAAGCGAATAAAAAAATAAGGTGTTGTTACACTACTCGTTCTGAAGTATGTATTGTCACTTACAAGTGGACACCTGATCCACGATAGATTTGGGATCGGATAATTGTAGATATTAAGTAAATATGCCATATATTTTATTATGGACAGCTAATATTTTTATCATTATATACCCTCATTAGATAAAGATATTAGTTTCAATTTAGCTTATTAATACAGGTAGATATTCGCAAAAAGGTCTTATTGAACATTTTTGTTAAACACTCAATGGTTCATTAAAATTAGTTTTCTCCACAGAATCTCGAAAGATATAATGTAAAAAACTAAAATTCTTAGAAAAAACATTAACCCAGTAAAATAAGGCAATTTATGAGTTTTGAAGTTGCGTATTAGCTCCCTACATGACTTTGTCTCAAAATAATAATTGTACGGTTTCTCCAAAGAATTTATCCATCGTGTTACGTCTTATTAAAAAATAAAAACACATTAAATGATAAAAACAGAATATCTACATAAAATACTTATTAGTAACTCTACAAATAGAAAAATGCTTTTACATTGATTACAAAAAAGACAATTGATTGTCCACTTAAGACCTTCTTCAAAAATTTATATCATTTTGTTGAGATAAAGTTTATGGCAGTGGTTGATACAAATGTTAATTTAATGTATGTTTTGCTGTTTGTCTTATAAAAATTAATGTCTATTAATGTAATCTGTCATCAATGACCCAACCATTAGGTTCTTTTATTACAAAAATCGAACATATTGTTCAGTTTAGTTGTTCTAGCATCAGAGTCGTTTACGCGCTACGTTGAATGAGTTCGTCATTATGAGGATAGTGTCGCATGTCGGAATAAATCAACTGCAAGTGGAGGGTAGCGTAAAAAAATAAAATTAAAACATTTGCCTAAATCGATTCTGCGATTAAATGAACTAATTTTTATTATTTAGAAGATATTTTCGATAGAATACAGTGGTATCTATAAATAAAAGCAGACAATACAGTAATGTACATTTGTTTGGGTTCCATAGTTATGTAAAAATATACGCAATTTTACGCGTGCGTAACGAACGTGTGCGTAACGGTACTATAATAAGAAAATGAGTAAAGGCGATTTTACTTGACGATATGGATGTTGTTACTAACATGTAGGTGGTATTATTTGCGTTATCTCTTTATTGGTCGGTACTCTTTTGTTTGACATACATGCACATAGCATAATTTGTAATTAATTGAAATTGAAATGATTGATGAAATTTTCATAATTTCACTTGATCTATGGCTTCAATATTAATTTACTTACAATAATTATAGGATCCATATTTATTTTAAGCACATTATAGAATGTGAAATGGATGTAAGAAGAATTGAGCCTCGATACAATTTTTTTTATTGTTTTTTGATTCACTTTGGTTGTCAATTTTGTTTTTTTTTTTATGAAATACAGGGAATATATTTAGGTAGTATTATTAACGTACATATGCGTAACGATACATGTGCGTAACGGTCCTTTACGTGAGGGTACGTAACGGGACAATTATTTTGAGACCAGCCCACGATATGCCTATTGTCTAATAAATTAATGACTATCCATCTGAATAATTAATTCAATTTTTTTTTACAGTTGAGTTTGATTACTCCTTTAACTAAAAGGTTTGTATTAGGTATAGGTCCATAATCTACTAACTTTGGAGTTATTCCGGAATGTTGGGCCCTTCGGAGTTGATTATTGACCGCCTAAGTTCAGTAATTCCATTAAATCTATTCATATCTATCTCCACAAGTTTTACTGTTCGGTGCCTGGCGGGAAACACGCTCTAAATATAAATGAGGTGCGTTTTGAATCAAACTAAATGATCAGGCGCTTGCGTGGACTTAATGAACTTTTCACGTTGTTGGAGTTGTGTTCTATGTCGATTTCGCAGGTGGTCCCGGCCTTGTTGTCTAAATTAGTTCGATATCACCGAATATTATTTTACGTATAAGGTCCTACCTTTCTAGTCCCTTTCCTATTAAGGGGTGATTGTACTCATTATTATGAACATCTTTAATATGGGACCAAGACTGTAATCGTGAAAAAATCATCGATTCCATACATTTAGTCGACAAATATTGAATTATTTAAATGGAACAGCAGATTTTTTATTCACGGTTTCAGGGTTGGTCTCATAGTAAAAATGTTCATAATGATGAGTACAGTCACCCCTTAAAGGGATCGGGACTAGAAATTTAGGACCTTCTACATAACTTGATTAAGTGAACGAATGTAAAGTTTTTATATAAAAAATTAACATTTATTATTATTACAAAAGTATTGTACTGTCACTTGAATTGTATTGATACTTTTGTGATTAAATTAAGAAGTTGTAATAACTATTGTTAATCATAATAACCAAAACAATTTTTTTATTGTATAAGGCAAACAGGTTTTAAATACATGCCGAAAACTTAATATCATCCCAGGATGATAGTGTAGCAAGACCTACCTATATTTTGGAAATATTTTCTTCTGGTCTTATGGCGCATCCACACATGCCGCCGGCTTATGCCGCCGGGTTCACTCAGATGACTGACAGACTCGTGTATATATAATTTTTTCGTCACCGATCGGTCATCTGAGTGAACCCGGCGGCATAAGCCGGCGGCATGTGTGGATGCGCCATTACGATAAATCTATATAACACTTATCCTAAATCCTTTCAGTCAGGCTTAGAGCGATACGATATGGAACGCTGAAAGCTATCCTGTGTAACGGTCGCTACTTTCAGAGATCTGAAAGCTTGAACAATTTCAGTTATTCGCGAGTCGCAGTCGAGTAAGGATGCTCGCCGTTCCCGCTTTGGCGAACCAACGATCGCGCGGAACTTCCTAACTTTGTGACAACTTGTGACTGTGGATACCGTGGATACTAATACTGGAATTGTAAATGAGTTTCAAAAATTGTACGGTGTACTAATAAATTATACATAAGCGGTGAGGCAAGGAGATTCGATTTAAACTTGTGTAAGTAAGCGAATTAATTTGAATATTGATGTAGGGGACCGACACCGAAAGGATATTTATTTATCAAAGCATACGATATTTTTCTTTAGGAAAGTGTTTTGTGGTATATTCCTAAGTATATTTACCAAATGTTTTCAATGCTTTGGCAAGATAAACACTAAGCGCTCGCCCATTTCCATGGCATTACCTAGACGTACTGAAAATCTTGTTATACTTATGTAACTCTACGGCATTGCAGGTTATTTATCCATAGTGATACCTCTTTTTGTCGCCGTATAAATTTTATTGTCAGATATCGGTGTGATCGTGTTGTTATCGATTTTTATACGTTAATAAGATAATAAATTTAATTATATTTAGGTATTTATAGTGCAGTCTTCATTCATTTTTGATAGTGTATATTTCAAATGAATAATAATTCAATAGAATGATAATTAATGAAAACAATAATTTATTGTTGAAACTTTTATTCAACATAAGACTAAAACTACATAACAATATTTAACTACACTCGAGATCAATGAATCCGGGTCAATAATAGGCCTTAATATCTCGGAAACTAAGAATGTTAGCTAATTCAAATAAAAAGTATTTTATAGACTATTTAATACTTCTCAAATATAATTAATAAAACTTTTTAGTTTTTATTTGTTTTACTTATTAAAAATACATAAATAAAAATGCGTAAATTTTATCGCATTTTTTTATAGTATATTTTTTTTTTACGGGTACATTTTCTCACATTTTAGTACTTTGTGATACTTCCTGTGTTGTCAATACAGATGTCATAATATGATTCATACAGACAAAGTTTCTGAGGAGATGTTGCGGAATATTCTCGCATTCCTCTATCAATGCAATTTTCAGCTCTCGAAGGGTATTATTTGACTAGTATTACATAAGACTATAAAATACTATTTATTTGAATAAGCTATCATTCTTAGTTTCCGAGATAAGGTTTATTATGTTGGTGACCCGGATTCATTGCTCCTGAGTGTATTTAGGTACGTCCTATATTTAAAAAAGTTCAGTAAAGCTCAGTAAATTTTTTAGTGTCTATTCTTATTTGTTCATTTATTTTTAACTATTATAATATCGGAAATCTTTACACCGTACTTACTTAATAAAAGCACAAAAATATTTCTGGCATTGTTTTTATGACGTCAGATGTTTACTGACTTTCACATTCGATATGTTTGATTTCACATTTTATAAAATTGAGTAAATATTTTAGAAATGCTTTGTTACAATGGCTATCGTATCAAAGCAGTTCTGTAGCAGTTCCAATATAAAGATGATCGTAATTCAGTCCACTGTTGGGCACGGACTTTTTCTCAGAATGAGAAGAATTTCAGGCCTTTAGGGTAACAGGCACACTGCGATGGCCTGATACGGTTTGGTGGACTACGCACCATCGAGAACTTTTTGGAGTTCTCTTAGCTGTGCAGGTTTCTTCACGATGTTTTTCTTCAGCGCTTAAACAAATGGTGACCAAAGTAAAAAAAAAATGTTATATTAAAAATGTAAAGAGATGTCTTAGATTAAATCAACATGAAAGATAATTGAGTTCTGCTGGCAGCATCCCGTTTAGGAACATGCCGCGAGATAGAACATACGATATGACTAAGTTCAGACAGTTGTATGTGGTTGGATGGTCAGTTGCATTCCTTTGTACACAGAAAATCTGTATCTTCCCGAGGGAATGGGCGGAACGGTTGATAGCGGGTGCGCTATGTGCTCGATGTTGCTAAAAGACTTTCTGTAAAAGATAAACAAAAGGGACTAAGATTCTACAAAAATCCCTACAAAGCAACTTCAATCGTGATAAGCGTATCGCAGCCAGCAACATGCGTCAGCGATTTTCTGTATTTATAGCTCAACTTCATTAACTTCCCTATTCACCAGTCTCCATGGTCAAAGAAAAGATTGAACTCCGACATAACCTTCAAACGTATAGCGTTAATTTATTTAAGTCTAACATAAACAGCTACCGATTTATTATACACAATGGATCAACTATATTAATGTAAAAGCAAGTGGGATCTTGTTAAATAAATGCATTCATTAATGGTGATGAGCAGATCTGACGCACTCGTAGTGAATAATACCATTCAGCAGTTAGATTACATATAAATATAGACAAACTCATGAACTTTTCCAATAGCGTGATGAAAAGAATGATTCTTGGCAGCTACCTGGCTTCCTTAGTTAGAATTGCCAAGTCGGTTAATGTACCGAGAAGAAAAAAGTTTGAGGCAAAATGTAGCTACGGTAGATTTAGCAGTTATCATTAAAAAATGTAGTAGAGTATTATTGATAAGTATCTAGTAAAATTTGTATTAAATTTTATTTGAAGCTATCAATACGATGGAGCTTTTCCTCTTGTTTTTAAACTGTACTATTACCACCCAACTAACACAAAATTACTGAGCTTTAAAATCAATCCGTTTGTAATTGAAGGTGCTAAATGCTAGCGTCATATATCGCTACACAAGGCATTTGCAACAGATATGGTGTCAAAGGAGCGTCATATTTTGTGTTATGTAGGATCTATATGGGACGCTTGTACGCTTAAGAGACTCGTGAATGATTAAATATTAGTCATTCAATAAGAGTTTCTAAAGTGCCAAAAGGGAATCAAGTTCTGTTTATTTTATTTTATTCGCGCATTGTAATAATAACAAAGGAATAATTTAATATTTGCTTGTTTGGTAATATATATTTTTATATTTGCAAATAAATTATCTTCTAGGCTGAAAAAGTATTTGCACATTTCGGATTACTGTGAAATATGAGAATGTTTATTATGTAAATTTGAATGGACCTTTAGTGTGATTATTATTTTTAATGAAATGTGTAGGTATTATGTAAATATTATTTTTTTGATGAATGATTGGCCTTAATATTGTTACATTTGAATTCTAATGATAGATGAGTCTGTACTGCGGTTGCATTTAGGAACAGAGACTGAATCAATCTACAAATTATGCGCATTACATAAAAAATAGGTATCCTGTATAAAAGAAAAAATAGAGGTTTAGGCTCTACTAAGTATTTTTGAGACTTCGATGTAAGTGCTACCAAAAATTCTGCTTTAAGGCTATTAAAACAGCACTATTGATTCCATAAGCGTTATAAGAATTCCACCGGATACTTAAATATTACCTATTGATGCTAATATGCTACAGAAGGAATATGGTGAACGTAAACTTCTTTTTAGTGCTGAGAGAAATAATGTAGCTCTTATAAAATCTTTAGGAGCTTATATAGCAAATACGCATCTTTAAGCGGTTATTGACCTTATTAGTAGTAATAGCAGCTCTTATGCATCATGTGATTGCATCTTTCTCCCATATACCTCTACTTTAGAGTAAGTACTACTTACTCAGAGCTTAGTGCCATACCCTACAATAGGCATAAGTCACTTATGTGTAAGTTAGACTTCGATTTATTTTCACTATGTAACGATTACTTTAATGAATACCAAATTATCCAATTTTCAGCAAGATAACAGTATGAAAAGCATAAATACATACATCGATCATAAAGTCAATGTTGAAGTGTTTCTGAAGAGAAAAGGATTATTTTCTTTCTCATTCAATGACCGTTATAAGAAAAAATACATGATATATTTTTATGCCGTCTTCGTGGTTGATCACATTACATATACAGGGTTATTTGTAAAACACCGGCAATGCTTTAAGGGGTGAAACTACTCATCAATATGAACAACTTTTAGTATGGGACAAACCATGAAATCGCGAAAAAAAATTCTAACTTTTCATACAAAAGATTAACCTTGCTCCATCAAAATGTATGAAAAGTTAGATTTTTATTTTCGCGATTTCATGGTTCGTCCCGTAGTAAAAGTTGTTCATATTGATGAGTAGTTTCACTCCTTAAAGCGTTACCAGTGTTTTACAAATAACCCTGTATATGTGAGGCAATGGTAAATAATTACAGTTTTCTGTAATATAGTCACGTGCTTTCGTACTTCTAGATAATTTGTCGACATTATTTCAGTTGGTAGGTCACGTTCACTGTTTGTTGAGAAGTCAGAACCGAATTAGGTACAGATATATATTTGTAAGTAGGTATAGCAATCTTTTATATAGATTGGCCACAAAGCTCTCCTATTCATTATTTTTTTATTTGGCGTTATCCGAGGGTTGGTGTATATTTTACGATGAACACCGTGTTATAACACCTCGGTGCTTTCCATTACCTAATTATATTAATTCCGATCATTATTAGAAATAAGTATTAAGTATAGATACATACATAGTTCCAGTCTTTATTGCTATTAACCTTTGAGTAATAATCAAAGCTATTTACTTCAAACAGGAATTGTTGACTAATGAAGTTATATTTAAATGAAATAAGATATAATAATATATAATAATAATAGAATAACGGATATTTGAAAGGTACTTATATTAAAATTATAAGGCACTATCATAGAGATAATATATAGTACCTTAATATTTCTATGGGCACTATCTAATTCATCTTGGTTTTCAGATAGGTTATCTGAAAGCCCATGTGTGAATATCTGCCTAAAAAGGTATCAACTAAAACTTTGGCATCAGTGTCGCCCGTTACAAATCAAGAGCTTTCGGCTGTGAGCTTTAACAATATTTCAGACCTAAAATATCCGAGTATGGTAAATATTTGAGTAGGGTTGATATGAAAAATTCTTAGTCACTGTTTTGTATTAAAGTTTTATTCTGCAGTGCGACACTCACACGCATACGTACCTACAAATTTTCGACGATTTAGTTATCATTGCAGCTTTTGCCTCTATCACTTATTGGATTCTAATTGTAAATGGTTTTAAGCCCAATCCAGACGTTGTTGTTACATGAGACATGTTTCGACTTTAATTCATTAAAATTCCGTTAGTCAAAAATAACTTTATACAGTGTTGATTAGGTAGTAAGGGGGATACTCATTTACAGTTCCACAAAATGACTATCAAAAGTTATTGAACTCTACATAAACTAAGGAGAAATGGTGAAGTTATTTGTAAAAGTGAAAAAGACCTGAAAATATGTGTAAAAACGTGAAGAACGTATCATGGGAGACGGAGACCCTGATGGGTGTTCCACCCAAGTCCAAGTGGGGGAGCTTCGAGCCGAGAGCTGCGCTGTCCCATGTGGGACTGTTCGTGGCACTCATGTTGTACACAGGCGGCGGAGGGCTGGTGAGTACTACTGGACAACGATAGCTCGTCACTCCCGAACCTCCATTACTACCATACGTCGATCCTCTATCTCCCGCAAAATTTATATAGATATTTATATTTATATCGTGTGCACTTACACACCCATACTCATGCGTCACGTATGCTCCTGATAGCGTACGAGGGCCTGCGGAGAAGTCGGACACAAGTGACATGTTATCGTTGTTGCACTATTTACCATAAACTTAGAATATTTACGCTTCCCTAAATCTATGCTATTTACTATGTATTTTTACATCCGAAGGTTGATTATGATTCTAATGGTACAATAGCAAATTGGTTTTCACTTGGTTGTAAAGAATTGAGTATGCGATCGATTGTAGTGGAAATTACATAATGTAATATGAATCATTTTAGAATTCTAGCTAACAGCTACTAAGAAAAGCTTTATTTTCTATACGGAATGAGCCTTCTTGTTACAATAGTCATCAGTCTTTTAGACTGAATTTCGTGTGCCTATATATCCTTAGCATGAACGGTTGAACCAGACACATTATATTAGATCTGTTGGGCTTTAATATACCAAAATTTTAAGCTACGCACATCTTGCATGAAAAGGTTCTAAAGAAAATCGTTCAAAGTTAGTGCTCTCCACATAATGTCTAAAATTTCCTAGTAACTCCATGAAAATAAAAAAAATGTACTGCGCATAATAGGTACCCACGGGCGGCGAGGTAATGTTGCCAGGGTCAAGTTTTATTCTCACGGTTTACACGGAGACTCTTCGGGAGACAGGGAGTGATGCGAATAAGAACAAATGCTAATAATTCTAGTAAGCAAGAAGAGTAAGAATGCTGGTCTTAACTCATCGGTAATAGTATCCCCGCAAATTGGACTGCATCGTAGGTCCAGAAAACATAACATACTGATACTCGGCTAAATATGGTTCTACTCTGGTACTAGAGATCGATAATAAAGAGACTAGAGACAATGTCAAAATTTTGCGAGACGAATTTGTTCTAAGAACAATTCAAAATTAATCTCATTGTAGATATTTCGTCAATGCATTTAATACTTAAAGGATTCTGGAAAAAAAAAACAATAGTACACTGTATCAACATAATAAATACCTCTTATTTAGTTCTAAACAGAAACACAAAACTTTCTTAAATACTTAAACTAAATAATATCCTTATTCGTTTACAGTGTTTTGAAATATATGACCAAATATATCTTGTATTAACGCAATAAGAGCATTAGAAATCAGCAAACTCTTCGTCAAAGAGGCAAACAGGACTGTCTTTAATTTTTTCTTCTTCAAAAGGATCAAAGTTTGTTGTGTCACCAGGTGATTTAACTTTTGGTAAGAAAGGAGGGTGTATCCGACTATTCAATAGATTGTCCCAATCAACTTCTTTAAACCATTTATGATTCTTAAAATCCAAAACACCATCTTTTAAAACACCGAAACGCCTCGTTACATCCACTTGAAGAACATGTCCAACCAAATCTTTTAATTCAGTTGTAAAATGGCCTGGACACCTGTATTTTCCAGCAACAATTTTCTCATAAATTCTCATGGGGTCTGACGCAAAGAAAGGTGGATGACCCGCGCTCATTTCAAATAATAAAATGCCAAGAGACCACCAGTCCACGGACATTCCGTATCCTTTACTGAGAATAATTTCAGGTGCTAAATATTCTGGAGTTCCGCAAAGTGTCCAAGTTCTACCACGTATCAACTTACAAAACCCAAAGTCAGTAATTTTAATATATCCAGTTCGGTCAATTAAAATATTTTCTGGCTTCAGGTCACGGTAGACTAGTTCACATGAATGTAGATATTCAAGTGCGAGAATTACTTGAGCACCATAAAACTTTGCAGCGGCTTCCTCGAATTTTCCGCTCTTACGCAGGTGGGTAAACATTTCTCCACCAGCTATAAATGGCAGAACAAAATATACATACACATTATCCTTAAAGTAATACTTCATATAGACAACAAAAGGAAAATTAAGGCCACACAAAATCTTCTTTTCGTAAAAACTATGCTCAATTTGCTTTAGTTTAACAATTTTTTCTTTTTCTAGTGCTTTCATAGCATAATATTTGCCAGTTGTTATGTGTTTTACAAGATAGACTACTCCAAAGGCACCAGTTCCAAGTACTTTGAACCTTTCAAAGTCACCCATTTTCGCGTTACTTTCTGACTTTTCGTTCCATGAATCTATAAAATCTTGATGTAACTTTCGTAAATATAGTGAATATTGATCCTGCTTTGCACGGGGATAACCACCGGCCTCACCCATTGTACTTTATCCACTCACTAGGTGAATTACTATGTCTTTAGCATCGATGGTCGTTAGGCTTTTTCACACATGCCAGAAAAGCGTTAGCGCCGAAAAGTTACAAAATAATTAAATAACCTAAACATTTATTGTAGAAGTTCTTTTCGTTACAGGACTTCTTCAGTAAAATTACGGAAAATGGATAACCATACAATGAAAATATGACTTGTTGACAAAAGAATATTTATGTTTTTTGATACTTTGAATGAGTATGTAATAAATGAAAAAAAAAAGAATATTATGACGATTTAAAAAGTTCTTACTTTACGAGAGGCTTTGCTCAAAGACGAGAGGGCTTGGCACTATGGCAGTCGAGAACGAGATGTGAGGACATTTTAGGCAAGACTGCAAGAATAGATTGTGGGCGTGATTTTGTTATTCAATTTTTGCCCATCGCATACCAGCTGAAACAATTACGCATTGTAGTCACAAAGCCAGGATTATAAGGCAAAGGTGGGGGGCATCATTAGTTTAAAACAAAACTCTATCCTATTAACTTTCCTGGATTGTTACGCTGGCTTGGTAGCTTAAAAACCTGTCGACACGAAGTTAGTCCGGCCCACTAGTCAGCGGCCGCCACTAACGAAATATTGACATATGCAAGATTAAGTGGCACTGGGCTGGCCATGTCTGTTGAAGGACCGATAACCGTTGGAGCAGACGAGTCCTTGAGTGGAGACTGCAAATCGGCAAACGTAGTGTGGGCACCCCCCAGTCAGGTGGATTGGTGACTTGAGGGTAGCTGGATCAGACTAGATGCGGAAGGCGGAGAACCGGCTGTTATGGCGCAACTTGGAAGAGGGCTATGTCCAGCAGTGGACTGCGATAGGCTGAGTTGATTGGTTGATTGTAGACCTGGACATCGAACTTCCTGTGTTCGATAGGTCTGTCAGTTCAGGTCCTAACGCCAAGAAGCCGCGCTTGCGACCAAAAAAGAAACACCTATGTCTTTCCACATGATGCAAACTATTTTCTTATCAAATTTCATCAAGATACAGCCTTTTAGTCGTGATAATGTAATATTCATATTTATAAATTAGTATGGATGTAAAGTATTAAGTCTTTACTGATATTGCATTTATTGAATACTACTCGCAAGCCTCCTCTTAAGTGTACTATCTTTCTCTATTACTGGTCACATGTCGATTCACGAATTATCTTTTACCCATTTCACCCATTCTCCTCCATCAATCCGTTCATCCGTTACAGCGTTATTAAGTGGGAGTATATTATAATAATAATGAATGTTTTCTAATCGAGCAGTGTCAATGTTACCTGAAGTTGCACGATAAACTTAGTATTATTAGGTGATATAAACTAATACTTCGTTTATGGGTTGGGTTGTACAGCCCAATCAAATACTTATTAAACTACTCCAATCTTATAAGATTCCAGGTCCAAAGAGATGTCTTTCTTTAAATAATAGTAAAATTAAAATAATGCATTATCACTCAATGATCTTCATTTACTGTTCACTTAGTTGCAGTTAAGATTTATTATTCTGTAAAAAATATTAAAATTCGTCTTACAAACATTAAAAATCGATAATTAGCCTTGAGATGGGCTGACAGTACCAGTAATTAGTCTAACACATTCATTTAAAATTCCTCGAATTCTTTTTCAAAAAAACATATTGAAGCCTTTCGAAGTTTCGGTTGAGCTATTTCGGGAAAGTTACTAGTATCCCCCGGCGATTGAAAAGTAGGCACGAATGGCGGGTCCGCTTTTTGATGCAGGACATTCTGCCAGTTTATATCATAAAACCAAACATGACTTTTGATGTCATGTACACCATCTTTGTGAGAACCCAATCGTTTTATTGGATCCACTTGCAGAAAGCCTTTGAGTATACCCTTACAATCTTGGCTCATACCATCTGGGCATTTGTAATGGCCATCCAACACCTTTTCATAAAGTTTTGTGGGATCAGTTGCAAAAAATGGTGGGTGTCCAGCCATCATTTCAAACATTAACACACCCAGCGCCCACCAATCGACCGCGAAATTATAACCTTTGGACATTATTATCTCTGGTGCTAAATATTCAGGAGTCCCACATAGTGTCCAAGTTTTTTTCTTAATTATTTTGCAAAATCCAAAATCACATAATTTAAGGTAACCATTAACTTCAATCAATATGTTTTCTGGTTTTATATCTCTGTGAATTATATCACAGTAATGTAGATATTCTAATGCAAGAACTATTTGACTCGAATAGAATTTTGCTAAGCCTTCAGAAAAGCTACCATATTTCGATATGTAAGTAAACATCTCCCCGCCAGAAATATACGGCAATATGAAATATAGGTATATGTTGTCTTTAAAAGCAACGTCCAGCGTTACAACGAACGGAAATTGTACACATGTAAGAATTTTCTTTTCGAGTAATAAGTGTTTCACGTGTTTTCTCTCAACCACTACAGCTTTTTCGACAACTTTCATCGCATGGTACGTGAACGTACATTTGTCTCTTACTAAAAACACTTCACCATAAGCGCCGTTACCGATAGCTTTAATTGTGTCATAATTATCAACTGTTTTCTCAATAACAGGTGGATCACAATATTTCCCAGTAAATTCTTCCTTTAGCATTTCCAAATATCGCAAGTGCTCTTGATGTTGCTGAAGAGTGAATGACGACTTAGCCATTGCCCGTCACATGCAATTAAATATCCCATTTAAAAATTATATTCCAATAACTAAATCACCTCAGAAATATAAATAAATATATAAAAACCATTGCTTCGATTGCTTCATATTGCTGTGACATTCTTTTGGACAGATACTATAAAACTATTCACTATGGTTTATCAATAGTTTTTGTTTTTGTCAAACCAACAATATATAAATAAAACCTTTAATAAATCACCTAATTCAAAGGTTTTTCTTTTCTACAAAATACTTATTAATTTGAATCACTAAAGAAAAAAAAATCATTCATTTGTCATAATGTCATCACAGATAGTCGGTTCATCGACGGTAAAAGTTGCTTATTTATCAGTATTTCTATTTTACAGGTATTTTCCATTTTTGCTAGTCTGACCATTGTCAGTCTGTAGCGAAACTAATACGTTAGTTACAGTACATAATTAGTTTATGAGTAATTCAACGGAAATATTTCGGTAGTTATTTTATATTTCCAAACTGTTCGGCGCAGATGATTTTTCAGGTATGGGCGAAGACGCCAAACGACAATTCACATCCCCGAATGCTGTTGGTTATAGTCATGACAAACAAGACCAATATTCACTCTATTTGCGGAAATTGCATCAAGATTTTATAGAGTCATGGAATGAAAAGTCGGACAGTAATGCAAGAATGGGTGATTTTGATAGGTGCAGAGTCCTTGGAGCTGGAGCATTTGGAGTAGTTTATCTTGTAAAACACATAACGAGTGGCAAATATTATGCTATGAAAGCACTAGAAAAAGAAAAAATTGTTAAACTGAAGCAGATTGAGCACAGTCTATACGAAAAGAAAATTTTGTGCGCTCTTAATTTTCCTTTTGTTGTCTATATGAAGTATTATTTTAAGGATAATGTGTATGTTTATTTTGTTCTGCCATTCATACCTGGTGGAGAGATGTTCACCCACCTGCGTAAGAGCGGAAGATTCGAGGAGACTTCTGCGAAATTTTATGCCGCCCAAGTGATACTCGCTCTGGAATATCTACATTCATGTGAACTGGTCTATCGTGACCTGAAGCCAGAAAATATTTTAATTGACCTAACCGGATATATTAAAATTACTGACTTTGGGTTTTGTAAGTTAGTACGTGGTAGAACTTGGACACTTTGCGGAACTCCAGAATATTTAGCGCCTGAAATTATTCTCAGTAAAGGATACGGAATGTCTGTGGACTGGTGGTCTCTTGGCATTTTATTATTTGAAATGAGCGCGGGTCATCCACCATTCTTTTCAAATGACCCCATGAGAATTTACGAGAAAATTGTAGCTGGAAAATACAAGTGCCCAGGACACTTTACACCTGAATTAAAAGATTTGATTGGTCATGTTCTTCAAGTGGATGTAACCAGGCGTTTCGGCGTACTAAAAGATGGTGTTCTGGATTTTAAGAATCATAAATGGTTTAAAGAAGTTGATTGGGACAGTGTATTGAACAGTCAAATAAATCCTCCATTCGTACCAAAAATTAAATCTCCAGGGGACACTGCACATTTTGATCCATTTGACGAAGAACAATTAAAAGAAAGTCCGGTGTGCCTTTTTGAAGATGAGTTTAGTGATTTCTAATGCTGTGAATACTTTAATTCCAAATATTTTATAAAAAAATAAGGATATTATTATGTTTAAGTATGTAAGAAATTTTTAAGTTTTATGTTTCAACTTAGAAGTAACTGAGAAGTATATTTTATTTGATTTATACGGTGTGCTTTTGTATTTTTGCAATGTTTAAGAACCATTGTAAGAATTAAATGCATTAAAGAATTAATTAAAATGAGTTTTATTCCGGCGCGCACATACTGGGATACCCATTTTGCTTCTCACGATTACTCCAACAGTTTGGGAAAAAAAATTCAATTAATTTATATAATAATTCGTATGTATATTGGTTGTCGCAGCCGCTCCAACCTACGACAACAAGGCGACAACCAATCAATAATCTAAGGTGTCAACCATAAACTTATTATACTAGTGGTAAAACCCAAACAGTAATAAGTCTATGGTGGTAAAGTATAATAAGTTTATGGTGCCAACATGATACACATGAATACTGGTAACGTAGACAGAGATAGCCTTCTCTGTCTACGACTGGTAAGTTGCTGGTAACTGGACGTTTAACCCACATACGTCCAGTTACCAGTATTCATGTGTATCATGTTGGCACCATGGCCACCATCAACTATTCTTTGTACTTCTTATATGACCTACGATATGACCCCGGCAAATAAAATAAAAAAGTCATGTATTTATATTTAAATAACAATTTCCAAAATTGGAATTTAGCATACACGTTTAAACAAGGATTTAATTTAAAAGTATTTCATTTACTGATAATTTCTACGGTAACTTAGTAGACGAAATCTCCTTCCTTGACGTAATATTACAAAAAATCTGTATTACGTGCTCTTAAATAATATTTTGTTTATAGTCTACAGTATTTTTGCAATCTAAATGTACCTACTCGTTTAATTTTTCTATTAGTATTTTTTTTAAATCTACATGTTTAGTCCCTATGTTCGCTGTCCTTTAAGTTACCATCCGAATAGTGTTATCGCTGTAAGATAGATAGCATTCGCTATGATTGAACAAAGCGTTAGAAGTGAAGAAGTGTGTTAGAACATGTTTTATGAAGGAGCTATATACAACTTGTGTTTTATACCATTTTTATTTTTATTATTTTGTTAGAATTACGCCTTCCGATGTACAAAGAATAGTTGATTGACCCATGTATTCCTTGTAGGGCGTGGTGGAGTAGTTAAAATGAAATAAAAACCCCCCAAAAGTTCTGTAGTTTCCAATATATTTCAATTTTCATATTTCAATTTTCAGCTTGTATTGAAAGTTCCCCAAATAAAAGGAGATGGTCCCTCTATCTACGCCCTAATCCCATAGAAAAAAACCCCGGTCCGCGCAAAAGAATTGTATGATAGATTTTAGTGTAATTATTTTAAATTAGCACAGTCTCTGAATTTGGTGGCTAATATGTTTATTTTTTACCCAGACAAATTTTCTGATACATTTTTTATTATGTAACTAATTACATGAAGTCTTAATGGTACAGTCATAATAATATAATAGTAAAAATAAATTTAAAAGTAATAATCATAAAAATTAAATTATAAACGTGATAAACAACATTAAAACATTGCATTTCATGAATAAAATTCTTAATAAAATTAAAATGATTCTTAATTATAGTAATTTATATTAAAATATGATTGTGTTGCCGTTTGTATCAGAAAAACAGGCGCGATGTTATAAGTATGTAATAATTGTTATAAATATTTTTTATTATAATTATTTACTGACCTTACCTATAGCATACGAAACTTCTCTGAGTAAAAAATGTATGTTAGCCGCCGAATTCAGTGATGGTGACAATTTAGATGAATTACAATACATTATGTAGGTGCTATGAAATCTGAGACACAATTAGGATGCGCCGTGGCCTTCGATTCCAAAACGATGCAATGTACCTAGGTATACAGGTAGATGAAAATCGTGTATTTGGTATTACGTTCTCTGACCGTACGCCGCGGCGACGACCTTACGCAAATATAAATCAAATTGAATTAATATAAATCAAAATTAATAAGCGGGTTCTTCTTCTGAGCGCCCTGTAGGTATAATAATAGTGTGATATGGTGATAATAGTTCGGAACAGAGGAACAGACACAGACTTAAGAGTTACTCTAATGTCTGTGGCAGCCATTGGTGGCAACCAATGACGTAAGAAGCCTCTCTTGGCAACAGACGAGATAATACAAAGTTTAAGAGGGTTCTTCATCTGAGGTGATCTGAGGATTTTACATTATTAGGAAAAAGTTTTAAAAAACAGTTTATTCTGTATTCCTTTCACGTACCTAATTAATTAAAAATAAGTTCACTATGTCATATTGACTTAAGATGTTCGTAACCTAATGACAACATGTAATGTAAAGTAAATTTTATATTTTTATTTTTTTATCCGAGAATATTAAATACTGTATCTGTAAATATGATATCTTGTAACAAAAATGACGGTCGATAGGAAATCGCAACTAGGAATTAGAAAATCGCAACAAAACATTGGAACGTCACGCCAAGCACTGAATAGAACATCGCAGCAAATAAACAGAACATCAATACACATACTCCACAGAACATCACAACAACGAAATAGATCATCGCTACAAGTAAATAGAACATCGCTACAAGGAAATAGAACATCACAGCAAGTAAAGGCTCCATATGTGTACGAACATGCTCATCAAATAGCGCACAACAGATACATAGATATGTTAAAACAAGAGTTCCTGAAAAATTATAATCATCCCACTGTGTATCCAAAATTGCCAAAAGATTTTGATAAGATCAAGACTATTGGTACTGGCGCATTTGGAACAGTTTTTTTAGCTCGTGACACATCCAGTTTCGTTTATTATGCTATGAAAGCTATAGATAAGTCTGAAATTATGAAGAAAAACTGCCTAAAGCAATTAATCTCAGAAAAAAGGGTTCTTCAAAGCATAAATTTTCCATTTTTGATTTCAATGGATTTTATATGTAAAGATAATTGTTATATTTATTTTTTGCTGCCTTTTGAGGCTGGAGGTGAACTATATACTTTGATAAAGAAATCAGGGCCTCTAGCAGAAAAATTGATTCAATTTTATGCAGCTCAGATGGTATTAGCGTTGGAATATTTACATAATTGCTGCATTGTTCACAGGGACGTTAAACCTGAAAATATATTAATCAGTACAACTGGGTATTTAAAGTTAGTAGATTTTGGTTTCTGCAAAGTAATTAAAACTCGAACTTGGACAATATGTGGGACACCGGAATATTTAGCCCCAGAAGTTATACTGACAAAGGGTTACACATATTCTGTTGACTGGTGGGCATTTGGAGTACTTATTTATGAAATGTGTGCCGGCTATCCTCCTTTTTATAATACAAATCCGATAAAATTATACGAAAAAGTTCTTACAGGTCGTTTTAAAACACCAGAAACCATGAACAGTACTTTCAAATCTTTGGTGAAGCATTTATTAGAGGTGGACCCGACTAAGCGCTATGGTTCGCTAAAAGCAGGAGTATTTGATATTAAAACTCATCCTTGGTTTAGTGAAATCAATTGGTATACGATACTGCATCAAAAAGATCTGCCGCCGTATAAACCTTTCTGCAAGGATACGGGTGATACTACAAATTTTAAAGAAGTAGCCGAGAAGCAACTTTTACGGTCTCCAGAATGTCTTTTTGAGAAAGAATTTGAATGCTTTTAGATAGAAGTTTCTAAGCAATTATAATATACGATGAAAATGAATAATTCTTTGTATACTATAAGGTGAACCAGTTTCAGTAAAGATTTTGAATGTACGCATTTATCTAAAGTAATATTTTGTTTTTAGTTAATATTAATATATTTTTAAACAGGTATTCCGGGCTCTGGAGTATCCTGCCGAAATGGCTAAACAAGAGTTTCATAGAGAGAGACTTCTTACTGAGAGGTGGAATCTAATACGCTTCGTGTCTGAGCGCAGTAATAATGGAACGGATAATGATGGCGTCGAAAAATTACTCAGCGATCATTTAGCTGTGTATGAAAGGGTAATTATCTCTCATAAATATAAAAACGGCTGAACTTTGTCAACGTGTATTTTATATACTTATTTCTTATTGTTTTATAAGGTGCTAGAAGAAGCATCTTCGAGCGGTTTGGCGTTAGAGGTGGAGAATAATTTTCCGCCGCTGGAAGAAAAGTGGAGTATACTACAGGCTGTGTTTTTTTCCTCGACTGTGCTCACCACAATAGGTGTGTACGACCATGTAAGCATATTAAATACTTGGCAATTGAATCAGATTTTAAAAATGATTTTGAAATTATTATCTCATGGAAGTGTTCTAAGCTCATTCTTAGCTGCAGTTTATCCTAGGCCTGCTGAGGCTTTGGTGGCCTTTGTTAAACCTTCAAGATTGCTACTTAGCAAGACCTTTTTAGCATAAACCAAGGTCAGTTTTCAGCCGACCTGTTTAAAGCAGCACATATAATGTAAATTTTATTTGTAGGGTACGGCAACATAGTACCGGAGACCTTCTGGGGCAGGTTATTCTGCATCGCATACGCACTCATTGGGATACCTCTAACACTGACTGTCATCGCTGATTTGGGAAGAGTTTTTGCCACCGTTGTTTCAATCATTGCTAAGCAACTACCTGCGATGCCTAGTAAGTCATACTTCTTTATTCAGATAAGAAATTAGATTAAGTAACTAATATTTTAACCCCATTTAACGTAAAATTATTAAATAGTGCTGTCTCAAAAGTCGGTTGAGGATAATGCATTTAACTATAGGTTTTTCTGTATTTGATTAAGTTCTAGATGAGAGAAAGAACCTGATATATCTTTCAGACATTGAAATTACCTTGTTTGTTTCAGAATGCTGCAGTCGAGTATCCGAAGCGAATCCCGCTGGACAGAGATCCTTATATGCCTTCGGGGCCGTAGGTTTTCTGTTCCTGTACCTGTCAGCCGGGGCAGGCTTGTTCAAGATGTGGGAAGACGACTGGACTTTTTACGATGGATTTTATTTCTGTTTCATTACCATGACCACTATTGGATTCGGCGATATTGTTCCTAGTAAGTAAAACATTATTATAAGAGTGATTTTTTCTACCAATAAAAAAATACAAAACAGAAATATAAAAAAAGAACAGCTTGTTATATAGGTATATAATTTATAGTTGTGTTGGTAATTTCATAAATTTCTCTTATTTTATGCATAGCATTTGATTATCTAGGTATAATAACGTTAATGAACCGATTTCAAAGAACTGTTTCGTAATTCCCAGAAAGGCCAAAGTACATGTTAATATGTACAGTATACATTTTAATCGGCTTGGCACTTACGTCGACGATTATTGAGCTGGTGAGACGGCAGTATGCCAGGTCTTGGCAGCAGCTACGGGCGCTCTCGGGACCATTTGCAGACACGCTCAGAAGGCTGGGCGACGCTGGCAGAGGGGTCGACGTTTCCGCTCTACACAGCGATCTTCGAAAAGTACTTACTGTGGTAAGTGCCTATTTATATTTTCTTTTACCAGAAATGAGGTCACCCAATGAATAAGTTATTTGAATGTTAGCAATCTAAAATTGCATTGAAATGCATTCAAAGTTCCGAGTCAGGAGATCAGAGGTTTGTTTGACAGATGTTCGTCGAAGTTATAAATAAGGGCTACTTCCACGACGCAGACATCATGATTGATGCCTTGTTTGAAGAAGCCAAAAACTACTCACACATGACGTCTACAGTAAATATAGGTAGTTGTCGGAGATTCTTTTTCGTATAATGAGGAGTTTTCGATGAACCAAGTTGCGGGAATCTGGTGACGCAATACTTTCCTTATACTCTTAACTGTTGTCATTCAATTTTGTTTCACGATGTTTATTTAGGTCGACTCTATTCTATAGTTTCATTTGTTTGTGTGATGGAATGTAGACTCCAATTCTTATTTCTGAATAACTTTCATGGATATTTTTGATTTTAAAGTTTTATGTTTAAAGGAAGATAAAGCGTTTTTCTTAACATTCTGATAAATTTTATAATTATCACCGTGTAAAGTTGCAGTTGTAAGATTTAATCTTATCTCAATAATTAATTTTGTCAATGCTATATCTTGGAAAAAGGATACTTTCATAAATTATTTAAAAAGATAGTGATATAGATCACATTGATTATTTCACAGAAAAGCTATACCGGTACCGAGTCTATGGTAAAGCCTCGGACCTCACCTCCCAAGGTATTTTGCCAGATTTCGACAAAGTAATTATATTTCTGGCTTATGGGATCATTCACAATTATCTAATTATAAATATGTAAATAGTCCTCTTATTTTGCAGCTTACAATATTAACGCTGTTGTACCTACCACCGCATCATTTTGCGGAATGAACACAAAACGAGGCACATTTTGTATATTCCATATCCACGCCTGAACTGTAGTATTTAGTAGACATAAATATGTTACGATATTTTCCTAGGCATCTGAAGATAATAATATATTATTATTATTAGTGTAACATTCCAGTTTCAATTGATACTCCGCTGGTAATGATTTGTATAGAGCTTGCCTAATACCACATCGAGGCCGCTTCAATGTCGCAAGATACACCCTTTTAGCTTTAGTGCCCAATAAAATTCACGTTACGTTCAGTAATGCTTGCCTTATTTTCCAATGCTTTTACTCTAGGTATAGGAAAACTATTACTGCTTTTTAAAATTGAACAAGCTGGCAGTACGTTTTAATTTATAGTTCAAATAAAAAATGGAGTTGTATAAATTGTTATGGGTTCTCTGTAGTGCTTTAAATAAGATATATGGTCCCGATGCGAACGTAGCGGTGGCAAAAATATCGGTATCGAATTTTACAGTCCATAAGATGAATGTCTTGGTGTATTTTTATAGTTCCGATCTAGTGGTCATAAAACTGGGAACTATTATAAAAGTGCGTCAGCGTTGCGCGACCTTCATTCCGAAGTCCAATAGTTGCGCCGCGATGTTGACACGATATTGTTTATCAACTTGATACGGTTTTTCCTTTACCCATAGTTCACATTTTATATTGATGTTTGTTCCGAGAAACGGTAAAGTTAATATTAAATTACGAAAACTTTATATACAGGATGTATTATTTAAACAGCAGCTTTCAGGGGTTATGTTACTCATCATTATGAATAACTTTACTATGGGAGGAATAAAGAAATCGCGACAAATAATCTGGTGTTCCATACATTTAGTCGAGTAACATTGAATTATTTGTACAATCACACCTGAAAGCAGGTTTTCTATTTAAATATACTGCCTGTATATCTACACCAGTTCACATGCATTGCGTATATACTTATAGATATATTATGAAGTATGGGTACTAGACGGTAAAGATGTATTTATAGTTACATCATCTCCGTCTAGTTATAAAATTGAATTCTAACGTTCTTCGTTGGTTGAATGTTGCTAATAAAACACATAAAGCTTTCATGGTACACATGCGGTTACATACATTGTAGCTACGTTACTCTTTGCGGTACTAGAATAGTAGTGGACTCATAACATTGAATTAAACGATGTTCTCCATCAGACGTGCGATTTAGAATTTAAATCTCCCATATTTACTTCTTTATGTCTACGACTTTGTATTTTTATGTTTTCCATTAATGGAATCATTTCCATGTCCATATTCTGTTAGAATATATCTTATTTAAAGTAAAGAAGAACCTATTTCGATATTTCTTTTGTTCGAAACTAGATATAATATTATCGAAAACCAGAAATAAGAGTGATCTCCATTTTTTAAGCTTAAGGAAAAAACTGAAAACAGTAAAGCATTTGTTTCAAACGGTATAATAAATGGAGCTTGCCGTCAAAAGTTATTTTCTTTTAGTGCCAATTAAGCTTGCTCTCTAAATTTTTTGTACAAAAGGGTTTCCAATTCCTATGTCGAACTTTTATTTAGCTCTGCTGCTGTTTCGACAAAGCTTGATTTTTCAAGTTGTTCAATTCCTAACCTCAGATTATTTGTTATAGGTGACTATGCCACGATTAAGCGGTGCCGGTGGGAGTGCTCTCACTGACAAGAGAAGACTGGAGTGGGAGGCAGCGGTAGAAGCCGTCATCAGAGACATCACTGCCCCAGTGCCTACTCAGAAACCTCCAATAGTCCAGATCGTTATTTACGAGTCATCGGTGTAGAATTAATGTATAAAAAAGTTAAAAGAGGCTTGAAGTTGCTAAATACTGTTGGGCATCATTGACACGAGCTCAATCACCATCACATTTATAATGAAATGCTTCCATTAATGCCACTGCTGATGCCATTATTTCCAATTATTATACGGGGCTTGATCACGGCCGCTCTCGTTCCGCGTGATATTTAGACATTATGCGTCAAAGTTCAAGGCTAGTTACCCTTGTTGGGTTGAATTAACGCACTCAATACATTATAGCTGAAATACTGCCTCGTTATGAATACTGTTTGGGCAGCGTTAGAGAGCAAAGTAATGTGGCAGTCAATGTTAAGCATGTGGTTCTGTTCGCGTGCCAATATCAGAAAAAGAAGTGACTCGGTGTGTATCCACATTAAACTTTTGTTTTACGTTTTTTATTAAGACGTTATGACCGGCGGCGTATTGTCTAGACAAGTGTGATGAATACATTTATTTTTATAGTTTGCTTTCGTGAACGTTCAGTCAAAATGTTTTAAAAATCCTTTTCCTTTTTGATATTTCGAATTAATTGTCTTTAATGCAATAAAATTCATCTCGCATTTGCAATATCTTTGAATTTGTCTTCGTTGCGGAATTATTAACGATATTCGTCTCACTGTCGGTCTAGCTCGTGCTACGGTCATTAACGTGATCATAAGAAGACAACGATACAAATACACACAAGTATCGTGAAATAATTTTGTTTGTAAATTCATGAAAGATTTCGTCGTCACGTTTTTAGCTGTGTCTGCTACATCATAATGATTAGGTACTATGGTTAACCTTTTGGTTTGTTTCAAACAAGCAGGAGTTTTATAAATACCAATAAATATGTGATGTTTTTAAAATCTCGCTACCGCTGATTGGGAAAAAGTGTCGTGAATACTCGTGAATATTGATTAAAATAGTAAAGAAATTTGTACGCCCGTGTTAAATTTGATTTGTGAAAATAAACGAATTCAGACGTATATACTTCCTTCATTCTGCATTTATATGAATCAACCCATCCCATGTGGTAAGTCCCTTGACTAAAGGCGCAAATCGTGGTCCTTTGGTGGTGCGGGCATTTTGCGTTTGCTAGATGAACTTATTCTTATAATTTCTTATTATTTTTTTACAAATATTGACGACGCTTTTGACGTGAAAATGATTTACTATCGTAAACAAAATACACACAGCACTGCTTTCCATTGCAGCCGTGACAGATATTTTAGAAGCAACTTATATTTACTGCGAAAACAACTAAAAAACCTACAAAGAATTTGAAAACAGTGATACTTGATAATTAGGTACATTTACACTGTGCATTTACACATGAAATAACAGACTGCTATGTGTTATGAATCACTGATAGCTATCGAAATGTGGAGGATATTGTACGGATGGATGAAATAATAGATACCTTCTATACTTATACAGTTTTGATAACATGTTTTTTTATACCAATCATTGTAGACAATTATGTAAAATGATAGTGTGTCATACTAGTTCGGATTTAAATAAAAGAAATATGGATTCATTGTACTTTTATTTACTTCGATTAAAAATAACTGCAAAGAGTTCAATTTGATGGGAATGAATCAAAACAAATTGAGAACAATTTTATTCGATTGATCACGTAAAACCTTCGTAAAACTGGGATATTGACATGCGTATGCATTGAGCATTTTTAGTAGTAGCAAGTATTGATTTGTCGATACACGTAAGGTGATTTAGTAAGGTACATTTCTTTGTTGAATTTTCAAACTAGAAAACTAGAAAAGTGAGGGGAGGAGAGTGGACAAGTACTTGGACAAGTGATAGGTACCTACACTCAGCATCAACAGTAACGATGATAATTGTTGGACATTGTCTTAATAGTTTTATAAAAATAATTAGGTATATTATTTTTTATAATAGGGATATTATGATACGGTAGAACAATTTCATTATGGTTAGTCAAAAAGATTTTTTTTAATAACAACTTTCTTTGATAATTAATATCAAAATTACGAAAAAGTTATCAGCCTATGATGCTGACCGCACAAGGAAGCGTATCGGCCTGGCGGGCGTAGGTATTTAAAGCTATGAACATAACATTTGAATAAAACGTATATGGAAAGGAAATAACAACAATAGGGATGAAATACGTCACGTAAGCCCAATACCTCATAGGTACCTACTTATTTAATTTAGGGAACCAAGATTAGAGTTTACATAATAAATAATAAGTAAGCACATTTAAGCTTAATTATCAAATACTTTTTTGTTTATTCTACGAAGTAAGTTGTTGTGTTGGAGTTTGGAAACAATTTGAAAAGGACTTATTTTTATTAATTTAAGTTAGATATATTTTTAGAAAATTTAGCATTTTTTACAGAACCAATATCCAAACGCGTTGAATTAAGACTTAAATATTTATTTAATAAGCTGGAGCATTTTGAGTAATTATATGAAATTATTTTTTCAAAACCTTAAGGCGTGTGATAATGTATTTCGGCCTTTAGCTACCACAAGATATTAGCCGACTTCTTACTATCCATTGATGCCAGTTCTATGCCTAGCAAAGTGCTAAGTAGTAGAGAATGACGTGTTCTCACCCATCTGATGACTAATGAATATATGAGGATGCGTGTGCACATTTATTGCGCTGTGAACAGATGCCGCTTCTCTTACACATGTCTAAAACGTTTAAAAATACAGTAATTGTTTTAAACTGTACACAAGGCAACATATCTAGCTGTACCTACCTTATATCACATCACAAGCTGTAATAGCGTAAGCATTTTTGCAGATGTTATAATAAATACTACATACATGATAGAATAACGATCGTATTTTTAATGCAGTTTGTTACTTTAATACACAATTTGAAATGAAGCTGGAAATTCAATAAATTGTTCAATAAAACATTTGCATTTTTCAACGTGTTTTATTTATTGACTTGTCTCACATTTTTATTTCGGGCGCTTTTGGCAATTCTTTTTTTTGTTTGGGTTTTACCCAATATTGTTTTTGCATCGAGTGCCAAAATAATACTGGAAAAAGTAAAGTACCTACTTCAATATATTTTTGTGAAGTACTCAGGTAACGTATATTATATCGCAATTGCATTTTGAGTAACTTTATGGTTAACTATTCAGTAATTAACATACCCTGAATATGGCTTAGTCGATTAGGCTAGTCTCTAATAAGAAATGCTAATAGTCGCCACACTGAACAAATGGCTTAGTGACCGCAGGAAAAATTGCTGTCGACGTCCGGCCCAAGTATTGGGATACTAATTGGCAAGATAGGTGAGAAACTAACCAAAGATAGGTAAGAAATTAAATGGATATTTAAATAAAGAAAATAAAATATGTATTTCGGTCAAGTCAAGGATGGGTAATGCTTAAGCCACTAGCCAGCTATCTATCTAGCCGAAAGAGCTCGTGTTTGTAGCGTGAAATCAGTGTCGCTCTACGGTTGTTATGCGAATATCTAGGGCCAGGGAGAATTGCTTGAATGTATGTGTAGCAAACTAAATTCATGCTGTTGTCCGACATAACAAGCATCACGCCTGTATTCCCTGAAGGGCTAGGCAGACCTGTAGAGTTGTACACCCATATTTCGCCGATATAGATATACAAACTCCGGACTGTGACTGAAAATTTCCTAAAAGAAAAACTTGTAAGACACTGACAATAGCATAATAGTAAGTATAATAGCTGCATCAGTTTTCTTATGTAAGTATACAGGAAAGCAATAGAGCGCGCGAGACTAAAACTATAAGGGCCTGAACTAAAAATGTTACACTACTCGAAGTTTATCTAAATTACAAGTCCGTTACATTATGAATATTATCACGCGATACGTTATATCGCGATCCTGTATCGAGGAAATATTGGTGTAGATATTGACAGTATCGCATTATTATTGAAATGCTGATGTTCTTAAAATCTCGAAATCAAAGTTCCTGTGGCCGTGGCTTCATAGGTATTGACAATGTGAACGGGCTTATAGAGAAAACCATAATAGTAAAGGAAAATGTAAATCAACGAAGTTTTTTGTTATTTACGTTATTTATTTGACATAATTATTATAGGTAAGTATTATTTGAATTGGTCGATAAATATAAGAGATGTTTTTGTTTGAAGGCCATTTTAGATGTAACAGCAATTATTTTTTATCGAGCCAAAATAGTAAAAATGTGTTTTGAAATCAACCAAGTTTTTGGAAATACGAATCATAATATTTTATGTAGATAAAATTGTATAGTGTGCATATAAGACAAAAAAAATGTTTCAGGGAAATCAATTAGCTATTGACCTTGACCATCGAAACTCAAGAGCTCACGCTCAGCAGTCGCGCTTGTGACCGATATGCGAGAGACCAATTATGCCGTGTGTAAGTATTATTATACAACAATTAAAGTCAAACTGAAAATTCCAAGTTTTTCTTCTATGAACTATGACTAGGAGAACCAGAATCCTTAGAATAAAAAAAGTCTTGTTTGAATAACGCACATAACTATGTCATTTCCACATTCACTTATCTTTCCATACATTCTTCGAAGAATTTCGACAACGTGCATCAGTATGAACTGTTCTTCTACTGAGGACATCCCTTCTCTAATTCCCGACTTCTCAGAAATCAGCACGATAAATCTTTTTACTTATTATACGTATGCATTTGTTACGAGTCAATAATAAAGACTAATGACCTAACCTAACCACATGTATTTACTCGTAACTATTCGCTCGCTAATATCTCGTTTGCAATAGTCGCATTCTTCTTGGCGCTGAACCATCTCGCGTATCAGTGTTCGTTATTTGAGGCGAATGTGGTATATTGGTGTTCGCCTCTTTATTTTATGATCTAATGAAATACATCCCACTATTTGTAGTGTATTATAATTTACGGCGTAAACATTTCGTTAGTCGATATCGAACGGCGTCTATTGCTCGATCCGTGATAAAACATTTTGTTAATAATATTGGATTCTTTATAGATAGCTTAGTGTTGAAATAATAATGAACACTCGTATTTTATCGCTATTATAAATTCATAATGAATGTTTACGTTTTTCTAGTAGTAGGTCATAAAAAACCATTACCGATGTTGGTACTTATTGTTTGTTGATGATGTTGATACTTATATTTCTTTTGATCCTGCGTGAATACGAGGCTATGATTTAACTGAAAATATAATATATTAGGTATAGTTATAAAACGATGTTTTATAACTATATTTAATATATTATATATATTATATATATTTTTAATTTATTATATTTAATACTGAGCTATTTATGCTGCATAAATTAGCGACCTGGGTTGCATGCGAAAAGGTTCTACGGTTGCATAGAGAACATTTAGGATTATTTAAAGAAAAATAATATTAATTTATATATACAGGGTTATTTGCAGGTTATTTTTAATTCACCAAGTAACTACTCATAAATATCAATAACTTTTTATTATGGGACCAACCAACACAGAAATGGTGAAAAAAAAAATTGAAACTTTTCATACATTTTGATGAAGCAAGGTTTATTTATTTATTTATTTAATCATTTATGTACACACAAGAAAAGACACAGCAAACATTAAAAATAGGAGAACAAAGTACAAAGGTACTGCTTATTTCACAAAAGAAATCTCTTCCAGCAGACCTGCGAGAGGAGAATAAGGTTGATATTTTGAAAGTAAAAAAAGTATGAAAAATTCTTTTTTTCTTGATTTCAGTGTTGGTCCGTTAGTAAAAGTTCTTCATATTGATGGTTTCACCCCTTATAGTATTGCCGGTGAATTAGAATAGAATAGAGGATTTATTTTGTTTTTTACTTTCTATTATCCCAGTATAATTATTAAATGTATTGTAGATTAAACAGAATGAGATTTTCAAATTTCCCATATTCAAACATATTATACTAGAATGACAAAGGGATGTATTATTTCTTGCAAGCAAATTTTTTTTTTATAATAAATAACTAACATCAAATAAATTTTCGTTTTAATACTTTCAACACGTAATTATCATGCGCACAGGGTGAATATGCTGCGACCATGGTCGTGGTCACTAATGCAGTTACTCAACTCTTCGCCGTTCATGTTTGCGACTGTATCAAGACAAGACTGTAGGTATAGCATAGCATCGCTGGACTTTTCTTGGTGCTTACTCGCGATCAAGACCATAGTCACCGTCGCATTTGATCGCGGATGATTTATTATAGTATATAGGTACACGATATAACGAGCATGTTTTATAATAAGTATTCAAACATTATAATATTCACCCTAAGATTGTCTGGTAGAGAATGCCTACCGCATTAATACCGCCTTTGTACGTTGTACATGAAGCATGATAAATAAAAATAAATAAATATTTAGTTAATACCCATCCTGTGTTCTATTTATGAATAATGCGTATTCCAATATTGATTTCATGAATATCGATGTTGAGACTAGCGCTTACGCACTAATGTTTACTGAGAACAGACTACAAATCATAATAGAATTATTGACTACAGGAAACAACAACAAACATTTACATATTTAATTTATCGTTAATTTATTTCTATTGGAACTTTGATGTAGAATTATTGCATTTATAATATTATCTAAATGACATGAGATTTTACTGGATTGCTATAGGGCGGTGAATCATTGTGTTGATCTACTTATTGTTAGTTTAGTCAAAATGTATAGAAAAGTTCACATTGAGTCAAATATCCATGGCACACGATTACCGAAAAACTAGTCAGTTTCTTGTTACTAAAACAATACCTCTAGATATTTTTAACATTTGACATCTTTTGTTAAAAGTTGAGAACGATTTGCAAGACAGGATTGACGAAGCGTTGAGTGTAGTGTTACATTGTACATTTGGTATGTAAATAAATTAGCTACTACAAAAGACTTTGAACTCTTTTCCAGAGAAAAGTAGAACAAGTTTCCCGTGCAGAAATAAAATAAAATAATCAATTTACTTTGGCTCGGTCGAAGTCGGCGCCAAACAACAATAGACGAATTCAGAATGCTGGGAATTTTTCAGATAATCTTCAACTGTGACAAGTTTGACTTTGATAAATTATTTGGTTCTATATTTAGACTTAGATGTATTTATATAAAACTTTCTGGACTGTATGTTATTGTGTAACAGCGTTTCCCGTTAACGTTTTCAAAATATTGTTGTTCTATTTCGATGTATTCGGTTTCAACTTTCTATCTTGTAACAATACTTTTGATAAATGGAGCGCGTCCATTAACTGAATCTATGTTATGTTTTCGCTGCAAGGGTGCGACACAATTTGTCAAAACGTCAAAGCTAGCATTCAGATTTGATGTTACGATTTGACGCCGCACCCTTGCTATTTGCCTGCTTTATGACCCCATTCCCCTATTCAGTAAATGTGTCAATTTATGTTATTTCGTAACACTTGTGATGTATTGGCATCATCCACATTTAGGGAGTGATTGTGTCGGCTCGCGTTCAGTTTAATGTCTTGTAAATCTTCAGCGTCGCAGGTGGAACATCAAAGTGTTTGAGCTCCAAACAGACATTAAACACCATTTATATAACAATAACAATGTTATTAACGACTTTCGTGATGAGGTTTAAAAAGTTTAAGGAGAAAAAAAGTAGAATAGAATAGATCTTTATTTCATGTAAACCAGATACAGGCACATATGAAATGTCAAGACTCTAGGTGCACGGTTCGAAATGGTAGATCCTATGGAGTAGCTATGTTCATTACTTGACGGAAGTTTGAAACATCTAATCTATACTTATAATAAAATTGTAACGAGGCTAAATCTGTACATTGAATATTTAAAAAAAAAACTAAGTGCTACGTATACTAGGAACGATACAGAAGCCGAAACATACGTTTTTGAAATTTTTGTCTGTTTGTCTCTTTGTCGGTTTGTCTGTTTGTCGGTTTGTCGGTTTGTTTGTTACGGGTAAACTTGAAAACTACTGAACAGATTTAGTTGAAATTTTGCAGTAACATCCGCCTAAGGGCTGGTCAACATATAGGCTATAAATTATCATGCTATTGTCTAATGGGGATGAGCTGAAATGCATTATGTCTGTTTACTAAAACGTGCTACCACTTCATTATTACTTGACGAATCTTTATGAAATATTATATTTGTATACTTCATAGGTTCGGTCGCAATGTGTAATATAAATCATCACGCTATTCCTCTAGGGGGCTAAGCAAAATAAATATTCTTTTCATTTTCACAGTTTCTGTGTTAATTTGTTGAATGGTATTCTCACTCGATCCAGTCTTTATTTAGTTGAATGGTATCTTTATTAATGCTCTGTATACAGGATGGCGCAACATTTTGAGGCATTAAGGGTGCATCGGAACTCCACGCGGACGAAGTCGTGGGCACTGCTAGTGATAAATAAATTTGAAACAATACAAAAGTGATTTGATCAATCTGTATAATAATTACCCTATGCAATAGACAGATTTGTAAGTAGAAACCAGTTCAGATGTGAAAACATTTTACAAAATCGTTGTACATATTTTTTGCCGTAGATAGTTAAACCAAATAGGTAATTTATTTGCCGAATATAGCGACAAAGTACGTAGCTATAGATGACTATGCTTATATTTTGCATAATACAATGGTTCTAGGAAAGAAAACAATGAAAATATCTCGTGTAAAGTTCTATAACACGAGAAAAGGTGGTACTATTATTTATTCTGTGTTAGGAGATTTCAGTATGTGTACGAGTATGCTTATTATAACTGTTACTTATTGTCCGTACAAAATATTGTAACCCGTAATTACATTGATGGTGGGTAATTATATTTACGATGTAATTAAGAAATTAGTTTTTCAGTTGTTTATTGACGCAGATTTAATAGAAGGTGGACTCAATTTTAAAATTATAAATATCTCGGTATTCTTCAATTTCATTTGAATTCGGAGAAAACTCACGACTCACTGCAGAAATATGCAGTGATGTAAGTACCTATACAAGATTAATACAAGTTTAGTTTTCCACAAAATTGCTCAGAAAGAGAATGCAACACTGATTTTGTTTCTGCAAAGGGAAAGCTACATCTAGTTATCGGCTCTTTCCCTCCTTTCCTTAGTTTTATAACACAAAGAGTTTGTGTAAATAAAATTCCTTCACAGACATTGTTTAGAAACACCTTGTATTTCTTTATAATTTATGTTTTTGTAATTTACGTGACGGTGTCATTATTCGATTAAGATAATTACTTAATACTACGTTTACGACACTAACTATAATTTTTATTTGGAATAAGACACAGCTATAAAAAGGTAACTCTTCATTGGAATCCAGAAGAACCGTTTGTATCAACAATAAATATGCTGCTCCAGTTTGAAGCATGTTTGAGCAGAGTAAACACTTTTTTGAAATTAATTGGCATGAGTATAGACAGTGATGATAGTGATAAGACCACACTGGAACGTTTAAGAAAGCACTGGATCTGTTTAATTAATCTTATTGGGTTCAACATCGCCAACCTTTGCCAATTTCTATGGTTGGTCGACGGTATAGTAAATGGTGCAACTCTATGGGAAATAACTTATGAATTACCGTGTTTTACTCTATGTTTCCTTGGAAATATCAAACTGTACTGCTTCATTCATTACGTACACTATGTGAATGACTTGGTCAAGCTATTGAGAAAGTTGCAGAGTAATGTCGCGGAGTTTGGTGAACAAAAAGTAGGGGAAGCGAAGAATTGGATTGCGTTTTTGGCTAGCGTATCTAAAATTCTTTTGATGTTGGATATTTTTGGGGTTATGGCCTTTGTAATAGGACCTTTTGTGATCATGGCTTTATATTATTTTAGTTCAGGTGAAGTTAAATTATTTCTTCCCTTTCTATTATGGTATCCGTTTGATTCATTCGATATACGGTTTTGGCCATTTGCTTATTTCCAGCAGACGTGGGCAGGTGAGTGTGATTTTTATAAATTGTATTCGTATTACGAATTCCACGTTACGATACATGTTATTTATATTTATTTACTAGCTGTAGCACGCGGTTTCGCTCGCACGTTTTATGTTTTCAGATCTCTGAAATTCGTAGTCCTAGCATACTTTTACGCATGCAGACGACGAAATCACTCTCCGCCAGGAGAGAATCAAAATAGCTCGGAAAACATTCAACACTACACATGACAGACCGTTATAACTTATACCGACAGTCTTCGCCGTCGAGGTCCGTCGCAACGTCACGCTCCATGTCCTCCCCGATCCTCGCTTGCACCTGCCTGTGCTGAGTCGATAGCTTATAATCTCCCTAACAATAATATTAATACATCACAGACACAGCAAGCCCTCTCTTGTTGCCCCATCAGTGACGTCCTAAGCTGAGGCCCGTGTCTTACTAAGGGACGACCTTTGCCACATTATCGCCTAGACACATATTTGCGAGAAACATTATAAAAATAGGTACTAAATTTGTTTGTTCCCGATCCACAGCCGCTAGCCAGGCTAGATACTAAAGTAGTTTTGAAGTTTAATTTAATTCATCATACAGTCCCCCCCGACAATGCCACAAATACTGGCTTTGTCAGAGCCAAAATTTGATTTCATTTAGTGTTAAATCTATTCTAATTACCTAAAATAAAAAGATTTTAAAATCGCATTATTTTTTAGCTTGGGTGGCTATATTTTCTGTTTACGGGCCAGACTGCTTTTTCTTCACCTGTTGTACGTTTATTCATATTCAATTTCTGGTATTGCAATATGACCTGGAGCGAATTATAAAAGAAGATTCATGGGGCCGACGTGATTATACAATCGACACATTTAAGGCTGAGTTTGTGCAGCTTGTCGATCAGCATAGAGACCTAATACGGTATGTAGACCTAACCTACAAGTCATGACAGTCAATTTAAGACCAGGAGGGTCCCCAGCAGTGGCCACAGTCTTTGGACTGTCTGTCTAAACTCTAATGTCTATGTCCCATGCATGTTTTATAGAAAGTTGGATAAAAAAACCCGTTTTGTTGTTGGTTCATTTAAGAATGTCTTTCCAAATCTAAATAAAAACTGTTTGAAAAAATATCCAAATACATTTTTTAAATGCTCACGTTTTGAGTCATAGTGGAATATTGCCAAAACGAGTCAGAAGTTTGTCGCCGCTTTTGCAAATTTATTTATTTTGAGCTAAAGTTTTTTCAGCATAGTTGGTACTTTTTTAATTCAACATTCGTAGTTATAATATTATTTTGGTTTATCTTTATTTAATTACAACAGTATTTTACGGTGTTTTCCAGATGTGTGAGTTTATTAGAAATCATATATTCTAAGTCAAATTTATTCAACGTTGTCACCAGTTCCTTGATAATATGTGCCGCTGGATTCAATTTGATGGTAATGATATTTGAAATATTATTTTTAAATGTTTATTTGTCAATTTTACAGAAACTAATAAATATGAAATTCCTTTGTTCCAGGTTATCGAAAATTTTGCTCGAATGATTCCTTTCACCGCATTCCTAATTATGGGTTTGCTGCAAATATATATTTATTGTTATTATGGTGATTATCTGATGAAATCTGTAAGTTAATTCATGTATATTACTAAAACATTATTTGATCTGGTTTTCGTGGTAAGTAATTCTTCGTATTTTTTTCAGAGCATAGGAATTGGCGATGCTGTTTACAACAGTCTTTGGTATGAAACAGGGGCGGTCGAGAGAAAATATCTCTTGATTTTATTTGTGCGGTTAGTAAAATATTGATATTTATCAATTTGTTCAATCGAATATTTGGAATGAAATATCGATATACCTACAATACAACCCCAAAGGCAGAAATTGCGACAAAAAAAAATTGCTGTTCGACACATTTACTCGAGTACCTAATACCTATTGAATTATTTGTACGTAGCAGCAATTTTTTTTCTCGATTTCGGAGTTAGTCCCATAACAAAAGATGTATAGAATGATGAAGACAGCAAGTACTTAAATTTTTTCTGTTACTTAATAAAAATATAGAGGTATATAATTCGTAGTATTGCGAGACGTTTTGCGAAAACTTGCAAATTGGAAAAAAGCGTAATGCGTTTGTAGCAACTTCTAGCGCTACAATAAGAAACTAGCATACTAACTACATTGGGCGTATAGGTACATTACG
Organism: Allophyes oxyacanthae; assembly: GCA_932294325.1. Taxonomy (NCBI): domain Eukaryota; kingdom Metazoa; phylum Arthropoda; class Insecta; order Lepidoptera; family Noctuidae; genus Allophyes; species Allophyes oxyacanthae. The sequence goes on from OW028615.1 coordinate 10,530,843, forward strand.
AATTCGACCAATCAGATTACAAAGCCTGAATCACATAGGTAAAATGAATATCGTTTCGGGCCGCCAGGCATTACCTATCAGCCCGCCTGTTCGAAGGATCCTGCCCTTTCAATGGAGGAACACCATACTGTGTTCCTCCACACATTCAAAGTGCACAGAATTTTTATGGGAATTGTTTACTGGCAAGTTTTTAGGCAACGTTTACATAGGTAACGTGAGCTTTGAGTCTTTGTGAGCAGAACAAACGCAAAAGAAAATATCATGTCTCGTTGCAAGCTGTAGGTTGCCTCTGTGCTAGCTAGGCTAGGCAAAAAATTATTAGGATAAGAAAAACTATAAATAGATAAGTCCTGTCGCAGGTCTGCTGGCAGAAATTTCTTTAGAAATAAGCAGTACCTTTGTACTTGATATCTTTACTTATTTTCTTTGTCATGTGTATATGTGTATATAAATAATAAATAAATAAATAAGTACTACAGAAAACTACATGTTCATAATTAGATTTTCTTATTGGTTTGGTTTTAGATCTCAAAAGCCTTGCAAGGTAACAGCTTATGGCTATGCTGACCTCAATTTAACAGCTTTTACTCGGGTAAGACAAATACAACTAGGCTTATTAAGATTAAAAGTTAAAAAAAAGAACTATTAGGTATACCAATATTGATTTTATCTATTTTTCAGATCCTGAGTACCTCTTGGTCTTATTTTGCGCTTCTGAAACAAATGAACCAGAATTAAAATAAGATTTAGCTTTTGTGCATTATTACCTACGTAGATTGCTTTTAATGAGAGATGCAATTAATTTAATTTGTACTTTACTTACTATTAAAACTCATGTAACCAAAAAAAAAAAACTGAAAGGTCCTTCATCTTTCAGTTTTATTGTTATGCAAAAATGTTGAAAGTGGTCCATTCATTTTGAACACAGATACTAAACAAATGACTGTGTATGTATATTGCGATAGGCGGTACATTAGACGCAATGACTTCGAAAGTCCCACTAGATTACCCCTTTCTCTTGAACTATTCTGAAGTTGGTTATTAAAAAATATTGTATCCTGTACTTACTACATTATAGGTGGTGTCTCGGGGTACTACTGGGACTGGGAGTAGCAGTGAGGTGTATTTATCGTCACAGATATTTAAAGATAACAATTGTTGGTTAAAACTTAAAATTAAGAGATTTTAGCTTTAATATTTTATTAGATAAATAATTATGTTCTTAGATACAAAAATGAATATATACCTTCCGTCCTTTATACCTTTCCTTCAGTCCTTTAGTTTGGTGAGTATTGAACCTATTTATTTAATTCCTTTGTGATCAGACATTTACAAAAATAATATACAGTCAGTAACTCATCTGTACCTTATTCGTTCTTCGCTGTTATAAAGAAAGTGGGTTCTTCATCTGAGAACGCCAGAAAGATCGCCAGATCGCCAGAAAGAGTAATGAAGTATCATAGAGTTTATTTTTCGTCTTTTATTATTATATTTGTGTGAATAAAATGAAATAGAGTATATTGACTATTTATTTGCAAAGCCTTGCCAAAGTACATTTGTTTCGTCAGTTATTCCTTTCATGAAAATGTAGAGATGGGCCGACTATGGGCTTTGCCGATCAGCTGACTAGCAGACTAATCGGTTAGAAAATTGCCGATTAATCGGTAATGCCAATCATTCTGACTTCGATCAAATTCGGGCATCACCGGCTCGCCGGCTGGGACGATTACGATCATGTTTCTGACTTTTATTTCATTTGTCTACGACTTTCGCGGTTGGACATCGATAAATAAATTAAATACGACATACCCAATGCCCCATGCCAAAATATACTCGTATATCTCAGTTGTACTGCACTATTTTCTGAGGCTAGGATCTATGCAAATAAAAGGAACCGATTGCTCTCTGATTGAGCTGAAATCCTGCCTTTTTTTTAACGTAATCTACCCTTGATTTAATCAAAATTAATCATACTACTACAGAGTATAAACTTGTTACCTACTTTTATGTTGTACATTACTTATTTGTTGATTATTAGGTTTAATAAATTAAATCTTATTTATTATTATTTGATTGATTTGAGATGGGCGGGACGAGCTAGACTCCTATAAAAAAAACTAGCCCCTACTAGTAAAAACCTGAAGTGCGTGGAAAAAGGAGAGGGAAGCTTTTGCCCTGCAGTGGAACAACACAGGCTGAAAATGAATGATAAATAAAAATAATATTATTATTTATTTATCTCTCTTCTCCCTCTTTTTTTCTTAATAATGTTGATTGATTATTATTATTATTTTATAAAAATATTGCCCCTCACTAGGATTTCTCCTGTGATTAATAATGTGGTTTGTTTATTTTCTTAGATTTTGTATTGAAAACAACGGCCTTTTTTGCCGACTAGTCGCCGACTAAGAAACATCAATAGTCGGTTTTCCCGAATAGTCTGTGTGCTGTGCAGTCAGTCCGACTCTAGAAAATAGTTATAAATATATTGTTATATATAAATGAGTTTAGGCAAGAATTTACTTCTTTCTAACATATGGAATCAATAAAATTGTTTTAGCCTTTAATTGTTTTATAGGATACGGAAACATGTAGGTACTTGCAGCATTTTTTATTTTTTTTTGAAGCTGCTAGATTATATTCCTAAATTTAATACAACTGTAATATTAATAAAATTAATCGTATAAGTCTTTGTCAATCTATTTCAATATAAATTATATTTTCAGTTTTAAAGGTACAGTTTTCAAACATAGTTTAATATTTATTTATTACTGAGCTATTTATGCTGCATAAATTAGCGACCTGGGTTGCATGTGAAAAGGTTCTACGGTTGCATAGAGAACATTTCTCACTTAATCTGATTAAATATAGAACAAAAAATTGTATATAAAAACTTTATTTTTCACACATTCAAAACACATATAGGTAGGTACCTACTCAAATGATAATGGGAAGTAAGAGGTATTTCTCGAAAAATTTTTTTTTGTTTGTAATAAATATCTAGCATCTAATGCACGTTTTTCTCATGCGCGGGTGAATACGCTGCGACCATGGTCGTGGTCGCTAATGCAGTCTTCACCGTTCATGTTTGCGACTGTATCACGACTGTATAGCGTCGCTGGACTTTTCTTGGTGCTTATTCACGATCAAGACCATGGTCACGGTCGCATTTGATCGCGGATGATGATACATCGACGAACATGTTTTATAATTCGGTATTCAAACGTTATATTTACTTAATACTCATTCTGTGTTCTATTTATGAATAATGCGTCTCGTACGCCTATGACACTGACTCATTTCCGTGCCGATGCTTCAAACATGTCGATCCAATATGAATTTCATCAATATCGATATTGAGACTAGCGTCTACGCCCAAATGTTTAGGTAACAAGAACAGACTACATAATAGAATTATTGACTACTGGAAATCTCTAAGAAATAATAGGGAAAATATAGGAACTTTAGCAATTATATTAGTAAGAAGCATGCCATTTAGCGCACCCGCGTGGTGCGTAACAAATAAAAATTAAAAATATTTATTTTCTATTCCACCTTGCGCATCAACGGGTATAGTATATAGAGAGGGGACTACTAAGTTAAATCGATAAAAAGGGGGTCATAGAGTACCTACATAGAAGACTTTATTAAGTTAATTCTATAAAAACAGTGCTTCGGCTTTCGATTGAATTTTAGAATTACGTTCCAGTATTATTTGTATGAAATTATATGCAACCTGGGTCACCTAGCCACGCCATATGTGCCACATTTCAGGCTACTAAAGAAAACAATCAAAATATCTCGTGTAAAGTTCCACAACACTACGAGCACAACGTGGTACCTACCTACTATTATTTATTCTGTGTTAGGATATTTAGGTGATATTATCTGTACTGAGTACGAGTATGCAATTATAAAGTTACATTTCCGTAGCTACAAAATATTGTAACCCGTAATTACGTTGATGGTGGGTAATTATGTTTACGATGTAATTAAGCAATTTGATTTCAATTGTTTATTGACGCAGATTTTATATAAGGTGGACTCAATTTTAAAATTATAAATATCTCGGTGTGGTTGAACCTTATTTAAATTCGGGGAATTCTCACGACTCATTGCAAAAATATGCTGTGATGTAGGTACATTTCACAATACATATTTAGTTTTCTACAAAATTGCACAGAAAGTGAATGCATCACTGATTTTGTTTCTGCAAAGGGAAAACTACAACTAGTTATCGGCTCTATTCCTTACTTAGTATTATAATACAAAGACGGTGTATGAATAACCTAACCGTCAAAAACCCCCGACTCCAACTAGAAAAAGAGCTGTAACTTTAAACGGCTGAACAAATTTTCATGAAATATGTTTCATGAAAGAACAAATTTTCATGAAATATGTTTCATGAAAATTTGTTCAGCCGTTCAAAATCAGAAAAAAATCAGAAAATCGGAAATCATCTTAGCCATAGCTAAAATATATATATATATAAAATAGCTTTAAATTAAAAAAACTGCATTGAATTCGGTCCATTCATTTTGGAACTACGATGCCACAGACAGACACACAGATACACTGATATTCAGATACAGAAATACACACTCCGATCCACCATGGGACTAAATGCAGCCCCCCTTTAAAAACGCCTCGCGAAAAATAAGACCAGAAATAAAGTTGTGGTCTTATTTGTATTTATTTTATTTTCAACCTTATTGTTAGAAGTTATGTTTTATTTTTGTACTTATTTATAAACGACTTTTTTATTTTCAAGCGAAGTAGATATTGCTTTACGGGTTCTCCGATGACAGAAGGTCTTAAATATACATTATATTGCAAACGGTAATAAACTAAGTTTGAAGTTGTTGATAATTTTCTACATTTCGTAGAGAGAAATATAAATGTATAAATATAATATATTTATACATTTATATACCACCATACACCATCACCATTTATATATTTATATTTATATGCCATCGCAGTCACTTAAGAGATGTGTTTTTGTTCCTGATCCCTAATCTAGTACTATGGTTGATCGAAGGATATACACAACAAACTAATAACAACCCTATTTTTTGTCGGGGGTTAATAAAATCTTCACGAAGATAGTCTTGGAACACCTTGTATTTCTTGTAATTTATGTGTGACCATCACGTTATACGTGGCGGTGTCATTATTCGATTAAGATAATTACTTAATATTATGTTTACGACACTAACTATAATTTAAATTTGGAATAAGATACAGCTTTAAAAAGGTAACTCTTCATTGGAATCCAGAAGAACTGTTTGTACCAACAATATGCTGCTACAGTTTGCAGAATAAACACTTTCTTGAAATTAATTGGCATGAGTATAGATAGTGATGACAGTAGTAAAACCGTGCTGGAACGTTTCAGAAAGCGCTGGATCTGTTTAATTAATCTTATTGTGTGTAACTTCGCCAACCTTAGCCAAAATTTATATGGTTGGCCAATGGCATAGTAAATGGTGGCTTACTCTAAGTCTTCTTGGAAATTTCAAACTGTACTGCTTCATTCAGTAGGCTAATTCACGTAACTAAAGAAGTGCAGTTATCGCGCAGTTGCAATAAAATATTGATCAAAACAACACACTTGGTAATCTTCTTCTTTTTCTTTCGTTATGGCCATTGAGCCGATATCGACTATTCTGCCATTTGGATCCTCGGAGCTTCAGTGAGATACGCTCGCGTCAAGTTCAAGCGTCACTGCAATACGATCGGCGCGTCTTAAAATTACGTGAATTACCCACCAGTACCTACACTTTGTGAATGACTTGCTCAAGCTGTTAAGAAAGTTACAGAGTAATGTCGTAGAGTTTGGTGAAGAAAAAGTAAGTGAAGCGAAGAATTGGATTGCGTTTTTGGCTACCGTATCTAAAATTCTTTTGATGTTGAATATTTTTGGGCTTATGGCCTTTGCTATAGGACCTTTTGTGATCATAGCTTTACAATATTTTAGTTCAGGTGAAGTTAAATTATTTCTTCCCTTTATATTATGGTATCCGTTTGATGCTTTCGATATACGATTTTGGCCGTTTGTATATATTCAACAGATGTGGGCAGGTGAGTGTGATTTTTCGAATTTTAATTTCTCCGGACTGATACATCGAACTAAACCTTAGTGTCTTTTTCTGAAAATAATGCACGGTTTTGGGAAATCCATTTAGACTAATATTTACACTTCTCTCGTAGTGATTGAATTTCGATCGTGTTGTCAGTGGTTTCTATGAGCTGCCATAATAGTCGATTTATAGCGAGACCGCGACTTATATATTAATCGTTCTTTTCTCCTTGTTATTGTCATCATGGAAGCGTAAAATATAATACTATCACACTCGTAGACAAAATGATTTTAATTTGTTTATTTTATAATAGTGTTTTTATAATAATTTGACTATAAGTAAAATTTTACATTTATATTTTACACTAGAAATATTATTAATATTTCCTTTATTTAATATTTTAACATACTTTTATATATTAAAAATAGTTATTTGTGCAACAAGAGAGCAAAGTCGTTTTTTGCTGCGAGTGCTGATTTTGAATCTTGAGCAAGCGAAGGATTCAAAGATTGAATCACGAGCGTAGCGAGTGATTCTAAAGTTGAATCCTGAGTGTGGCGAGGGATTCAAAGGCACGAGATGCAAAAAACTTTGCTCTCGTGTAACACACATAACTTTTCACTTCAGCAGCGAGAACACTTTAGGAGATAACGCGTAACATTATTGAAACTAGAAATAAATATTTACAGGTTAAATATCAGTTTTATTTGCAGTAAATACTTATTTTCGTTTAAATACAACAATAAATTAAATATTCAATAAATTACACTATAAGACATAATTAAGAGAGGATTCTTTGGTCATTGGACATAATTGTCTTTTTGCAAAATTTCTTTAGTCAGTACGAAATTCCGAACGTGTTTGTCTTTGAGGCTTGGTCGAATTCAAAATCGGAACTTCGAAAGGGCTGGTCTTTGTCTCTCTCTCTTTCTAATGGCGGGAAAGAGATAGAGTGTGAACAAGAACAGTGAATGTTTCATTTTGAATTGTATGATTAACCTAAGGATTAACCCAAGGCTGAATAAGATATTCGCGGCTTTCTGAAAACAAAAATTAAAAAGTTACTTTGTCTCACTCAGTGAGCAAAATCGCATTTTGCTCACTGATTTCAGGCAGCAAAACCTACATGTTTGAGCTACTGAAGTGAAAAAATATATATTATACTATTTAAAAATTTAAAAGAGTAGTAAGCTACCGGTTGTCGGGGCTCTAGAGAGAGAAACCTCCTAGCAATGCGCGCAGTGTGAAGAAATACTGCTTTCTGAATCTGGCCCTTGATCCATACACCTAGCGAGAGCCTCTCGAGGTGTTGGTTGAGACTCTTGGCAATGAAGCCATTAGCCGTTACGACTATCGGCACTATGACTGCTGAGTCCACATCCCACATATTATTATTATTATCATGAGCCTGTAATGTCCCACTGCAAGGACCAGGCCTCCCCGCCCCTCTTTCCATTTCTCCCGGTCCGTTGCAATCCGGGGCCAATCCTTTAGATCCATAATGTCCAGATAGTGTCCAGCTCATCCCGCCATCTCCTTTTGGGCCTGTCGTGTTGTCGTTTACTGCCGTTCGGGACCCACTCTGTGGTTACTTTAGCCCATGGCTCCTCCGAATGCGGCAGATAAAAAATAAAATAATAGAAATGGTTTAACGTAAAATAATTCTGTGCAATATCTTCCGGTCAGATTAAATATTCATATTATTGTACAGTTCGTGTGTAATGCGCTTCATGGTGGAGGCGAGTCTCCCGCACATTCTGTAACAATCAACCACTATGCCCCTAATATGGGCTTTGTTAGAGCAAAAATAAATTTCGAATGATTTCATTTAATAATTCACAATGTCATACAATAAAAATAATTTAAATTCACATTAATTTTAGCTTGGGTGGTTGTATTTTCTGTTTACGGGCCGGACTGCTTCTTCTTCACCTGTTGTATCTATTTTTCAGATCCTGAGTACCTCTTGGTCTTATTTCGCACTTCTGAAACAAATGTACCAGAATTAAAATAAGATTTAGCATGCGCACCCTGTCACCTACGTAGATTGCTTTTAATTAATTTATTTATTCAACTTTACATGGACAACATTACAGTGAATACCAATACGTTGCACAGTTAAAAACAAAAATAACGTAATTATGTAAAAAGTAAATAAAAAAAAAGTAGGAACAAAAATAACGATAATTACAGTAAACAATAGGATACATAAAATTGAACAGATATCACCATTTAGATAGGCAACTACTCTACTCATCTCTTATCCATCTCCTCACAGAATCTCAAACATTCCCGACACACATCTATCCATCCCATCGCAAACAAATCACACTCTGGCGATGATGTCAGAAGGGCATTCAGCATTGTAAGTGCACGAACTAGTGGAGAGTTCGCGTGCGACACAGTGCGTGCCTCTGGCACTGCCAGTAATCGGTGGCGTCGTGGTTTTAAATTATATTTAGGCACAATAGGGACAAAAAGTCTCACCAGCTGAGCCACCAGTTCTGGGCAATCGGATTTACCCCTTAGGACTTGACAAGCGGTGATGAGCAAGCAGTAATTACGCCTCACTTCAAGGGAGTTAAAGCCAAGCATACCTAGCAGATATTTAGTAGGATATAGAAAAGGATAGTATCCAAACAATTTCTTGTGAAGAAATCTGAGAAAAGCTTTTTGAATTCTCTCAAGGAGTAATGCGTATCCACGCTCGTGCGGATTCCAAACGACTGAAGCCGACTCCAGCTTGCTCCTTACTAAAGCCATGTAAATTAATTTGATGGCGAGAGGATTATTAAATTCTCGCATATTACGGATAACAAAGCCCAACCTCCGAAAAGAATCAACAGCTAGTAACCTCATGTGTTCGTGAAAAGTAAGTCGTGAATCAAAAAGTACTCCAAGATCTTTTACAGAGTTGACACGGGCAATAGGTTCCGTTCCCAGAAAGTATTGCACATGCCGTGGACTGTGTGCACGACTGAACGACATAACACTGCATTTAGTAGTATTGAAAAGGAGTTTGTTATCAAGACTCCACTGGAGCACTGAGTTAACATCCTCCTGCAGTGTCACGGTATCGGTGATCTCTTCAATGCCGTATATTAATTTTAGGTCGTCAGCGTATAGTAAACACCTAGTATGCTTAAAGACTGACTCAAGGTCATTCACCATAATCCCAAACAATAAAGGTCCAAGTATTGAGCCTTGGCTGACACCGGAGCGAGTGTGATACGGTGTAGAAGCAAAGCACCCGTGCCTAACAAATTGCTGTCGATCCCTTAGATAGCTCGCGAAAAATTTTAGGAGTTTTGGTGAAAAGTCGATTTTGTTAATCTTGTTTAGTAACACATCATTATCTACGCGATCAAATGCTTTCTTAAAGTCGAAATAAATAACATCAACTTGTATGCCTTCGTCTAAGTGCTGCGAAATGAGATCAACTAGGGAGACAAATTTAATGAGAGATGAAGTTAATTACTTTTCAAATTCAAGCAATTTTGGAATTCTTTTTAAAACAATTTGTGTATCCAAGTAAACAACTCATTTAATGACAACCCATAATCAATAATGGAACGGCGACAGCACGGAGGCCACTACCGACCACCTCCACCCCTATTGAAATAACATAAAGCCTTAAAATCTAAATATACTAGCAACAACACATTTTATACAAAACAAACAATCAGTAAATATTAAATATACAAAAACCGTTGGACGGGCTGAGGGTTATCCAGGTGGAGATGGGTAAACGACGACCCTAATAATGACGTCCTGTTGCGGCATCAATGGGTTTATGATAGAGATGGAGAGTTTGATGTGCTTGGCTCTACTGGCCATCTATTTCTCAACTGATCGATATGTCTATGCACCCTAGGCCCCTCCTCTGTTCTTATTGTATACTCCGTTTCTCCCTTTCGATCGGTGATAATACCCGGGAGCCACTTATTATTTCCCCCGGTGAACACTCGATACCAAACGTGGTTTCCTATATCGATATGTCTATGACCTCCTCCTGCCGAAACACTTCGTTCGTTCTGTATAGTCTGAACTCGTTTTTCTCTATCTGGTTTAATTAAATCGAGTCGGGTTCGAAGAGATCTACCTTGTAATATTTTAGCCGGGCTCTCTCCAATCGAACTGTGTTCAGTATTTCTATATAGCAATAAAAATCTGTGTAGGGCTATCTCGATGTCATTTTTTTCAATCAGGGTCTTTTTAATAACTTTCTTGCAAATTTTTACCGCATTTTCCGCAGCCCCATTTGAGGCTGGATGGTAAGGCGCCGAAAAAGTCTGTGTTATACCATTACTTTTACAAAAACATTCCATTTCTCTACTAGAGAACGGTGGGCCATTATCACTTACTATTTGTTTTGGAATGCCGAACCTAGAAAATACTTCTCTTAGTTTATTTATAACTGTTTTAGCCGTGGTGCTATTCATTTTGAAACACTCTATCCATTTGGATGTTGCGTCAACTATAACTAAAAACTTCATATTACCAAAAGGACCCAAAAAATCTAAGTGTATCCTTGACCAAGGACGATCTGGCCATGGCCAGGGACAAGATGTGTGCGCCGGTGGCGCATCCGCAACTACTGCGCATACCGCGCATTCTCTACAAACTTTCTCAATAGCTTCATCTAAGCCAGGCCACCAAACATAACTACGCGCTAAACTCTTAGTTTTTGTCATTCCCATATGACTCGAATGAAGCTCCTGAAGCACCTTCAGCCGTAACGAGTTCGGAATGATAACTCGATGGCCCCACATCAAACAACCTAGCTCAGAATATAATTCATCTTTCCTATTAAAGTAAGGTTTTAAACCTTCCATATCTATTTGAGTTGGCCACCCATCGGAAACATAACTTAGTACTCTAGCTAATATCACATCTTTCTGAGTCTCGGTCCTTACTAAATTATTACAAAGCAATAAGGCATCAGTGGCAAAATGTAAATATGTTTTTTCTAAGTCATTTTCCTCAACTATGTCACTTGTTTCCTTGTGCGATAAAATTAAACGGGATAAAGCATCCGCCGTATTTTTGTCTGATTGAATGTATTCAATATCAAAATCATATGCTGAGAGTATTACCGCCCAACGTATTAGTCTACTAGCAGTCATTGTGGGAATTCCAGCGTTAACCCCAAAAATACTAATTAAAGGTTTATGGTCAGTCCTTAAAGTAAAACGTCTTCCGTAAAGGAACTGATGAAATTTTTTTACAGCAAAAATAATTGCTAAAGCCTCTTTGTGTATTTGGCTGTAATTGCATTCCGCCACTGTAAGTGCTCGTGAAGCAAATGCCACCGGGCGCTCGTTACCGCCCTTATCACGCTGTGCCAGCACTGCACCGAGACCGTGCGCACTCGCATCGCAAGTTAATATGACTTCGCGGTTCATATCATAATGAGCCAAAACCCCTGCACTCTTCAACAGTTGTTTAACTTCAATAAAAGCCTCGTCCTGACTTTTCCCCCAGCACCATTGTTTACTTCTCCGTAACAATTCATAAAGTGGTGCTAAATAACTACTAAGGTTTTTTATAAACTTTCCATAAAAATTAACCATTCCTAAAAAAGATTTAAGTTCTGTCATATTTTTTGGAGGTAACATTTTTAAAATAGGTTCTATTTTTACCGAATCTGCTCTAATGCCTTTTTTATCAATAATAAATCCTAAATATTTAACTTCATGACAGAATAATTCACATTTTTGTCGTTTGATTTTTAAACCATGTTTTCTAAGCGTATCTAGAACCGTTTCGATAGTCTGTACATGGCTTAAAGCAGTCTTACTTGCAACCAAAATATCGTCTAAAAATACACAAACATCGGGTATGTTTTTAAATAAATTTGTCATAATTCTTTGAAATATTCCCGGGCTAGAAGACAAGCCAAAAACTAATCTGTTATATTTAAACAGCCCTCGATGTGTATTTATTACAGTAAAAGCGGTTGAATCGTCTTTATCTTTATCACTTGTAAGTAAAATTTGATTATAAGCTTGTGATAAATCAATTTTAGTGAAATATTGACAACCGTTTAGTTCTGTTAATAAATCTTCAATTTTTGGGACCGGATATTTATCTACCAGAAGAACTGGATTTAATGTTGATTTATAATCTGCACATATCCGCAGAGATCCATCTGGTTTATGGACAATTACCAACGGAGTAGCCCAGTCTGAGTGTTCTACCGGCTCTATAACGCCCGCCGCTAACATTGCATCAATCTCTCCATCGACTCGGGTCCGCATTGAATAAGGAAGCGGCCGTGCTCGACGAAACACCGGCACCGCACCAGGACGCAACCGCAGACGCGCCCGCTCACCAGTGTAACAACCCAGCCCGCCGTCAAACACTTCTTTATACCTGGAAAATACAGATTTCATAAACTCACTCTTATTGATTGGCATATCCTTTACCGAATAATTATTCACCACCATTTTTGGAATTGTGATATTTAGTTCTACCAGCCACTGTCTGCCTATTATACATGTTGTGGCATTTTCGATGACATATAAATCTAACATCTTTTTTAAACCGTTGAATTCAACCAAAACTGTTAAGAGACCTAATGGCTTCATTCTACTACCGTCAATAAATTTTAAAATTAAGTTACAATTTTCTAGATCTAGATGACAAAATTTAGATTTATAGATCACTTCACTAATACAGGACAAGGCTGAGCCTGTGTCCACTTCCATGTGAATTAACACTCCATTGACCAACAGAGGTAAGCTCACCGGTTTATATTTAGCTAGTGACATCTGAAACATTGATTCGTCACAATCTAATTGTTCTTGTTCCTCATTGTTAATATCTTCTTCAAAGAAATTTGTAAATCCCCGGTTATTCATACCGCGCACATATCCGCGCATATTCCTTCCACGTAAGTATGAACCTCGCGTATTGCCACGCGTAAACATTCCGCGCCTGCCTCTTCTAAAACTTACGGTATTCTTATTATAGTCCTCATCCATTTGATGTCTTTGCTGTATCTCACCTTCCATTGTGCACATGCGGCGTAAGTGTCCTACCGTCTTACATTTGCTGCAAACAAACTGTTTAAATCTACAGCTATTAACATCATGACGGGAATCGCCGCACGCTGTGCAGTATCCGTGGCTTACGGCTTTAATTTCCAGATTATCACTAGTGTTCTGACCTTGAATTATTTTTTCCTCAACTGCTGCAGCCCCTTGTTTCGCTGCTTCCATTGACAACGCTAATGAAGTTGCTTTTGTAAAGCTTAAGCCCACTTCCTCGAATAATCGTTCTCTAATTTTGTCGCATATAATTCCGCATACGAATTGATCTCTTAAATGTTCGTCTAAATTTGAGCTTTCAAATTCGCAAAATCGCGATAACTTTTTTAATTTTTCTATAAAAATGAATATTGTTTCATTTTTACCTTGTTTGCTGTTCCGAAATCTGTACCTTTCAGCTAACACGAACCAAGACCCTCTAGGTCTTGGTTCCAGGTGGCCCAACATAGTTTCTTTTATTTCCTCATATGAGAGTTCTTTTGGTTTTTTAGGAGTGGCCAGATTTGCCAAGATTTCGTAGGGGCGTGCTCCCATGCACGCTAGCAAGGTGGGTACGTACAGATTTTGTTTAATATTGTTCGCTAAAAAAAACATTTCAATCCTTTCGGTGTATGAGCGCCAGCTCTCGCCCTCGGGATCATATTCACCGAACTTTCCTACCGACATTATTAAATAAAATTATATTTCTCGTCGCCACTAAAACAATTTGTGTATCCAAGTAAACAACTCATTTAATGACAACCCATAATCAATAATGGAACGGCGACAGCACGGAGGCCACTACCGACCACTTTTAGCATATCCAAAAAAACTGAAAGATCAAATATCTTTTAGTTTTATTGTTATGCAAAAATGTTGAAAGTGGTCCATTAATTTCGATCACAGATACTAAACAAACGTGTATATTGCGATAGGCGGTACATTAGACGCAATGACTTCGAAAGTCCCACTAGATTACCCCTTTCTCTTAAACCTTTCTGAAGTTGGTTATTAAAAAATATTGTATCCTGTACTTACTACATTATAGGTGGTGTATAATTATGCACGTAGCAATTATTTACTTGCTTAAATGCAGGTCTAGGTGTTCTTTATTATTAGTGACTACAGCATGTTTCAACATGGTCATTGGAAACATGGTTGAAACATAAAGTTATTATTACTAGTGGGGTTGAAAACTATGGCATAAGGTAATTTAAAAGTTAGCATTTTATTTATATTATTGCTTTGACTGACAAGTAAAACACTAATTTGGATTGGATTTTTTTTATGAGATGGTCCATACATTCAAGTACCTACATAAATAGTAGGTACGCACGGCTCCATATCAAGCTGAGCTCTCGTTGTACGGAAAGCAATGCGAGTTAAGCTTCATACTAGAAATGTATAGTTTGATATGTAGTCTAAAATCAACCTCTCCAACATAAATGCCATCACTTTCATGATTGGCAAAGAATCTTTGATTTTTTTTTGTCAACGTGTGACTACTTTTCATTTAGGTAAGTATTCTTTTCCAAGCACCATGTGACTATAATGAATGCATATTCAGTACTGTACAATTAAACTGAAATAATTTTTTATTTGTGGTTTGTCGAAGGTGTTGATATGATTTCTGTTACAAATATGCGCAAAGAGTTCGAAAAATGTTTAAAAAGAGTGAATATTTATTTAAAATTCCTTGGATTACGTCTAGATAGCAATGATGATAAAAAATCTATGTTAGAACGTATGCGAAACCATCCAATTTATTTGACACACTTAATTTCTTTTACCTTGGAAGTTAGTGCAGAATTGTTATGGTCTGTGGACGCCATAATAACTGGAAAAAGTTTTTTGGAAATAACGTATTTACTACCGTGCCTTACTCTTTGTTTTCTTAGTTATTTTAAATCTTTTACATTCTTATATTATGCTCATCATATCAATGAATTAATTGATGTTATGGGAATTTTGCAATCGAATCGCATGCCATCTACAGAAGAAAGAGATATCTTCGAAAAGAAATTAACTGAAGAACATGTTTCAATGCTGATAAGTATTACAAGTAAAATAGGATATCTGATCATCCTGGGTATACTAATGTTTGCTTCAGGACCTCTATTTATCATTCTCCCACATTATTATAAAACTGGTGAAGTGAAACTTGAATTACCGTTCATTGCGTATTATCCATTCAATGAATTTGATTTACGGATTTATCCTTGTATTTATATACATCAGATGTGGACAGGTATGAACCTACTTCTACTTCTAATTTATGTGTATTAGGTGTATCCATTTTTAATAAATAATTTTATAATGCACTGTAGATTGTGAGCCTTGCAATTCGTATCCAGGTGTTTTATTGGTAGCTAAGATTTCATGAATACTAACCACTTTAGTTTTATTTTTAGAATAATGTTTGGCGTTTTGTTTTGTTAATTTATACAGTATGGTCTCGCAGCGATAATATAATCTCTTTTGTAGCTATTGAGGCCGTGCTGTTGGTATTCGGACCCGACTGCTTTTTCTTCACTTGCTGTACCTTTACTCAAATGCAGTTTTTATTGCTGCAGTATGATATGGAGAGAATTGTAGGTAAAAACGCGTATAAATGCGATAAATCAACGATCAGGAGATTAGCCGTTCGTCATATCGAGTTGATGAGGTTTGTTTCTTCTATCTTTTATTTTTTTTAGAATAGAATAGTTTTTTATTTCATGTAAACCAGATACAGGCACTTGAAATGAATGAAATGTCGAGACTCTAGGTGCACGGTTCCAAATAGTAGATCCTATGGAGATTATATCTATTGTATATGTGATATCTATTGTAGTTTTAAACGAAATACTGTCGGCTTTGTTTAAATATTATGCTTGATTGGCGGACGATGATGATGTTAATAGGTGCCTCGGTGGGTACTAATAATTTTATAACGTTCATGATCATCAGTTGAATATGAAATTATCCTTGAATAGACAATTTTTTTTTCTCCTATTAATAGATCTTTTCTTTCAGATGCGTGAAATTGTTGGAGAAAATATTTTCGAAGTCAATGTTATTCAATGCGTTAACTAGTTCAGTTATTATATGCGTAACGGGGTTTAATGTTTTGGTAATATTTAAAAAATTGCTTTTATTCGTAATATAATTAATTAGTTACCATCAATAAACAAAAAAAAAAAAAACTTGTTCTTATTTTTTATTGTACACAAAATATTGAATATACAAAAAATAAAAAATTAAAAAAAAAAAAATGCACAAAGGCGAGCTTAACTCAGAATGAGTTTTCTTCCAGCAAACCTTTGGGTGAAAGAGAAATGAACATATTATAGAGTGAGAAAGTCAAGCGTACAATACAATTACATTACAACTTAAGTATCAATAAAATTAATTAATTAATTTTATTATAATTTCAGGAGGTCGACAATATCGTCATAACGGCTTCTTTCGCGGCCTTCTTAATTTTTGGCTTGTTGCAAATATTTTTGTATTGCTACTATGGTGATAGTATAATGAGATCTGTAAGTTACCAGTATATTACTTATTTTTTTGAGATTATTTAAAACTCCTAGTATATACCTACCTACTGCTACATTTCAGTCCATTGCATTGCTATATTCATCAGGGTCTTTAAACCATGAAGTTATTCGTCAATGTAGATTATATCGACTTTACATGAGCCAGTGTCTAAAACCATCAGATAATAACATAAGTAGGTACCTATATAGTAGCTTTACGACGATACGGTACAGTGTTTATCTTCATATTGCCAGGTGTGAAACATGCTATGTTGAGTTTGAACTGGCTCTTGCTAGATACAAGCTGGTCTGCTTTGATTAAATGTCATTGAATGTGTTATTGTGAGAAATCATCCAAGCTTTTTCCAGAAAAATATCTCGCATAATTTCTATCGATTTCTTGTATCGTTTGTAGTATATTTTAATAGGTTGAGTGGCAATAAGCCAATTGCACTCAATAAAGTGTTTCTATTTATCCCGCTTGTAATTGTAGTTTCGGTAATTTTCAGAGTATTCAAGTAGGCGACGCGATTTATAAAACTCACTGGTACAACATAGATGCGGCAGAGAGAAAAAGCTTTTTCATTATTTTGATAAGGTTAGTAATCTAAGTTTATAGTCAATTTTACAACCGATGTGGTTTACGAAATATAGGTTTTATTAATTATGTAAAAAAACGCAGGGATTACCGGTTGTGATTAGAAAAGTTAAAATATACTGGCGCCAATTCTGTTGTTTACAAGCTAAACTAAACAAAAAATATGAGAAAAGGTCAAATTAGTCCACTTCCTTGTTATCAATGTGAATTTAGACGCCATCACTATAGGTCGCGTCTAATTTCCCGTAAATTTCAAGGGCATAGACTAAGAGCATATACTTATTTCATAGATAACATTAAAATTATTTTAGTAAGAAAGTGATTAAAATTTGTTTAGTGCGATGTACAACAGAATTGGCACCAGTAATCCGTTTTATTTACTTTTCAGATCCCAAAACCCATGTAAACTAACGGCGTATGGATTTTTTAACATGAATTTGAGTGCTTTTACGAGTGTACGTAAACATTTTTTTTATTTTTTATAAACGCAAGTATATATTATGCTTTTGATTAATATCTCATACATTTTCAGATATTGAGTACATCCTGGTCTTATTTTGCGCTGTTGAATACAATATATCAACCAGAATGAAGATCTTGATGGTGATTTCGACCATGAATGATCCCATATCTTCATAAACACGACGATTGAAAAATGCTTGAAATATTTAGGAATATTAGATTGTACGTAGATATTGAGGTTGATGTACGCTTTGTAGTTAAATAAAAAGAATAAACTTTGTAGATCAACGTGTTTTCGTTTCAGTAATAGATTTTATTTCGATTTTACCACCAACTTGTAAGACAAAAGTTAGTAGGAACTGTAGGAAGTACACTGATGCATTGAATTACTTCGTAGAATATAAAGCTATGACAAATTCTACGTTACGTTTCATGCCAGTTAAACGCTTGAAGCCGTAAAGTTGTTCAACGGTTGTCGCGTTGTTATCGCTCACAGAGACTCAAAGTCTACTATTAAATTACCAGAACGATAAACAATACATAACTACTAAGAGAAACAATATAACAATAATATTGTTTCGTTCTAGCTCAATGTTTTGTCATTCGTGTTCTTCAGTCTCAGGAGAAATATATTTTTTATACCCTATTTCCTTTTTAATCCCCGTCGTATACTTTAAATGTATTTTGGATGGCGTTACGGAACAAGGTATTCTCAACTCAATTCGTATGTAGGTCATGAATGCGGTAGTTGTTACAGTTGCGCCAAATAGCAAAGAATCCTAAAGTAAGCACGCCGTCTCATAAGACAGACAGTAATAAAATAAACTTAGCTAAATGACCATTGTGAAGAGCAGTAACATTTGTGATTTATCTCTCACTATCAAACGAATATGTCTGGGACGTCGTAAACAGTTTAAAAAATACTTTTAGCCTAAATTAAACTGTCGTTTAAGTGATTTCTAAATTATTTTTATTAGATACGGTTTCATTTGAAAATCTTTCAGTAAAATCGCAACAATTTATTGAGGATATACGGTAATAATGTCGAGAAGTGCTCTGGGTAACGTGGCGGCCGGTGTGTTGTCAGCTGCAAACATTTGGCACGACGCGACGTGGGTGTCAAATGTTCGGTATGAGTTCGCTACCATGACTGACAGACGATAACTATTTCCGATAATCTTTCAAAGAGCATGAGTAATGTATGTGAAAGCTATTTTTAATGGACTATTTTGAATTTCGATTGTATTATGTAGGTATCTTTGGAAGTTTGATGGAGCCTTATTTGGGAGACTGGACATAAGCAGTTCTAAAAGAAGTGTGCAAGGTTGAATTACCCGATTTGTCCCGGATTAAACATCAGGTTGTGATTCTTAACATTCAGGAACAGATTAAGAAGAAGAAACCACAAAGTCAACTATTAGGGCCCATCCACACTCGATTGGAGAATCTCGCGTTTTCGCGTTCGTTTTTCACTTCTTGTAAACAAAAGGCAGCCAACGAATGTGAAAATGCGATTCTGCCGCTAAAAGTATCGAGTGTGAACGAACGTTTAAAGAAAAGTACAAAAATGTATTAATTTCCAGGAGTATAAAACAAATTCTCGCGTAAAAGTGCCCAACGGGCTGCGATTGTACGTCGATCAACACGAAGTGTAGTGATAGATAGGAGTGTCCGTCCGTGTAATTAACAAGGGCGCGACTAAATTGCCGTAATTGTCGCAGTGTACACACGCCGCGGGATTTGTAATTAAACCACACGTCCGGGTACATTTATAGAATGAAATACTGTTTTTGGTTTGTCATAACTTTGACAATATAACATTGTATATTTAAAAGGAGACTAAACTTTGACACATGTTTTTTAAAGCTTTTAGTTCAAGGTTTTTATGTCGCTCAGCATAATAATTATCGACATTTGGACATTAATTTGTTCTGACTTGCGTATAATATGAGAAATAATTTAAAATTGAACATTTATACACGAGGTTATCCTGTAGCTTATGCCGTATCATCTCCCTAAAACTCAGGGTAATTAGTATGCGAGACTGCAGGCTGCAGTCTTAATGAAGTCATAATTTTCTTAGGAATGTTCACGCTGGAAGAAATTGTGAAATTGATTCATTTGGTTTGTATAAAACTGCTACATGATTTAATGATCTATATTCGGCATTTAGGTTTATAATTCTATATAAATAAATATTCGCATAAAAAGCAGGATCGCAAACTTGTCGTGAAATTAAAAAGAAAAAACATGAGTTAGATGACGCGGACGAAGTTAATTAAATTTTTATAGCTGACCCATGTTTGTTGGTGTAACACATGTGGCTAAAAGAAAGATTTAATATAACACCGGAGCGGACGCGAATGTCATTTTAATAGCTTGATCTTGTAAAACAAAGCTTTATCAAATGTGGTCGCGCTTAATTAACGAACGAACTTATATTATTACCGATAATATATATTTTTACCGTTAAACAGTTCATGATCTACAATTCAATGTTAATGACCTTTCGAAATGAAACAAAAGATACTTTACAAATATACCGATTTAACACAAAGATTCAATGCGCAATAGCGCCAAATATGAAAAGTGTTTGGTGTCATAAATGAGTAAAATATCCCACAAAAAAAGGGCCAGTTATTTTAGGAAGCTTAGGAAGAGTTGGCTCTTATTTATAACGTATTTAGTACGATAGCCAACTGATATATTCAATGTTTTGCCTACATTGGCAGATCAATAAGCTTTCATGAGAGTAATACCGGCCGGCGGCGGCGGCGGCGGGCGGACATTTGACGTCACAAACAAAGCTAACATTTAGAGCATACGAAATAAAATAAACTGACGTCACATAGCAAATTCTCAGCGTCGAATCTCATCGAATCCCTGCTCAATATCATCGGGTTGCGTAAACTCCGTTATAAGCGAGATGCTCTTGTAAACATTCGCTTATATAAATAATGGCTGAAATATCATCAGCGTATCGATTGGGACGTTTGGTTGATTTCCTTGATAGTTGAAACGTGGTTTGGTGGAGATTTTCGAAGCAAATTTTTTCAATATTACAATACCTATACTAAGTTATAATTATTTGCGTAAAATGTAAAACGATTTCATGGTACACCTAATTCACAATGTATTCATGGTTACCCAATATTTTACATTTGCAAGTTAGTTTTCGTTGTGCCCAGTAAATTAAATAGTATGCCAGTGCCAAGTGGTTTCATACTAAAATAGGGCAGGATTCGACCCCGTGACCTTTCGATCGGCAGTCAACACCCTACAAGTTGGACAAGGGAAATGTAGTAACAGTTTCCTTTATTATATAATGCTAAAATAATCAGGCTAAAAGAGAAATTTGATGTAATTCATTTGTAGTTTACATACAGAGTGTAAGATATTATTGTCGCGGTATAACTTACATCTCAAGTGGAAGCTTGAATTATTTTATTAAAATACCTATACCTTCATGAAATATTTAATACAACCACAGAATGACAATTAGTTTTCTTTATTTGGAGTCTTGAGGGGAATATTGTCTTGTATAAACACTTCATTTCACTCTTTATTCGTCTCCTCAACTTGTTCGTCTGCATTGCAATTTTCATGTACAATTTTACGCTGTCATAACAGCGGGTGAGAAAGCCCGAGTTTGTAATTTAATTAAGAACAACTATCATACTAAGATTGTGGCAACTTTGCAAGAGCCTCGGTGAAAGTTTTGCTATTCGGTAGCGTAGCAACACAGGGTGCTTTTTACATATGAGATTTTTTACTATACATAAAATAGATAAACTAAGGAGATGTATTTTTTTATAAAATATTTTTTTAAAGTTTTGTATAGGTGAACGCGATATCCGTGGGTGAACGGGATGCAGCATAGTAAATTGAATATATCAATGTATACGTCTTAGGTACAGCATTTTTTCCATTTTATTTCGAAACTACTAGATTTCTCTAAATTTAAATATTCCTAAATTTAATACAACTGTAACACTCATAAATTATTCGTAAAATCATTGTCAACGTACCTATTTTTGGGTCACCATGAAGCCTTATGAATATTATAAGTACAGAGGCTGTCTGTCCCATTTCGTCCTGTCCATATTTTAATACAAATACTATTTTGTTGCCAAGTTACTCCAATTATTGAGTTCAAGGTCACCCATTTAGCCTTATTGTGTTATAGCCTTAATCTCACGAAATGATCTAAGAAACAAATAAGACGTATAATGTGTAAATTGATTATTTTCTAAACATGCAACCATTCTGTTGTTCTTTATTTTACTTTCCTAGTTATACATAGTTAGTAGGTATAAGTATCTATGGCTATGGAAATTTAAAATCAGGTAGGTACAAACTGTATCCGCAATAATTAATGCCAAATAATAACATTTAAATACACAATTAATGGATTTCTTTCTTTTTGATTACCTAAAGTTGACTTCACCGTTTAAAATTCATAATTTGCTATATAATTATTTTATTGCTTCAATAAATCTTATAACCTTCCACTTTAATATCTTCATATAAATCTGAGAATTATCCGGAATCTTGATAAATGTCAGCCCTTATAGAGCTTGTAAGTTAAAATAATAAGTTTATACAAAACACATTTGATACCTAATCCTATGCACCTATGATACCTAGCATGACACCTGTATTTCAGGTTGTACTATTGTACACCCACGTTTCACCAATACCTACCGTTATGAGTCCCATGTAATAGGGGGCCTATTGTCATTCAGGTACCGGACACAATTTAAAATTCGCGAGTTTAGAACAATTGGGAATTATTTTTGATAGGTAGATACATGTAGGTATCTAAAGGTTCTCATTAGAATTAAAGAATTTGAATCAGAGGAATGGAATAAAGCTACTTAATATATCCAATTAAAGGTCAGGACATAAACATCTTTCTTCATCATCTAAACAAAAGCAAATTGGTAGTTATGTGTTGTGGGGAGAAATAAAATGATAGCAACCGATATTTGGACAGCGTGTTTCAAGATTTTATTGTTAGGCGCATAGTACAGTAAATGTAATAGGTAGCTATACACACAAATAATTATAGTTAATTAAGTACTGCCTTAAGAGTTTTTATTTAATTGTATTTGCAGTACTAGAAATGGGATAAAAATCTGTTTCTCTTTATCTATATTATGTATCTAGGTACTAGTAGTTATTTAACCAAAAAAATATTCAAGAAAATAAATAAGCTCACTTCCCGTTCATCGCTACTTAAGCTGTTTTTGCTATCTACTTAATTTATCAGTTCACACGTATGGAGGTACCAGCATAGGTATTCTGTAAGAATATTTCGCATCTCGATTCGAATCTCACTGATAGTGTCAGTTGATATTTGACGAATAGAAAAGAGTATCCATGAAGTTTCTTGCCGGTATCTTCTCCAGGACCAACCCACTTGGAACCGTGCACCTAGAATCACGACGTTTTGAAAGTGCCTGCAAAGGCCCAGTTGAAATAAAACTCTTTGACTTTGCTCTTCTTTTAAAACACGAGTATCATGTTCATGACTTGTTCTTTCCGCATGTTGATCTGATAAAAATGCCACGTTAACCTTCCGTACATGGGTGGCACCTCCAAGGATACTGATAGTGAAATTTTTTATAGAGATATGTTGGCCAGAATTGGTTTCTGTAGGATACCAAGGGCAGACGGCAGTTGTTTTGTAATACCAATTACTTCTCATAATCAAGGAAATGATGAACGGATTCTTGCTAATGGGCGCACATAGTGTGACCTTGGCATAAGCTGAAAGCTAGCATCAAAATAAAATCTATTATAAAATAGTTGATTCGGATAAAAAACAAATTGATTTATAACCTTATTTTTTATTTTTTATATTAAGTTATATTTGTGCAATTATGTTATTCTGGTCAAAAGCGGATTTATATTTGGCTTGTATTTAAACGCTAACCAGAACTGAACCTACAAATTTGACTAGATACTTAAAAATGTCTGCCAAAATGGTTAAATGTTCACCAAATTGCGTTGACAAAATATCTTACCCACCTATATATAACGTTATTTTGTGTATATAAATGTCTGCGGCTTAGGCACCCCTAAGCCGTGAACATGTATATTATACACATATATAATTATATAGGGCTACCGCCCTAGGGCCATCCTAGGCCATCGCACTTTTATCTACTGTGACAGAGTTCATGTTTGGCTGAAATTCTTGAAATTATTTTTGTTTACATTTTTAGTTTAAACAATATTTAGTAAGCAAAAAAATAAGTCCAAAAATCGTTTGGTGAGCGTTTAATTTGACCGAGTTTGAGTGTGTTTTCACGGGTTTTTAAATTAGGAAACATTTCTGATAAGTAATGCCATTTATTTTAACTTATCTCGACAGTTAGGAAATTGTTATGAGCTGATGTTTAATCTGAAATTGTATAAATACAACAATCTATAAATATAATATATCATAACGGTAACCAGAAATTTGCATGCTATGTGGCTCTAAATGTTTCTCGATTTGTTTGTCAAAGACATTTTCATTTCCTCTTGCTTTGTGACGAAAAATAACATTAACATTTTTCCTTTTAACGCGAAGCCCTGGAATATTTTAATGAGTTTTAATTTGACATCAAACGTACGTAATGAAGACCTAGAAATATTCTCGATAGGCTGTAGGTAGGTATAATTAAATCGATGGGTAGGAAGTGTAGGAACGTATTCTCATAAAGTGAGTTATTTTTCTAAAGCAATTATGCATCCAGAACAACAGTACCTACTCGTATAAGTTTAAGATATAATATTTTGATGTATCATAATTACCTTCAGAAGAAACAGGATTTTGAAACGTGCATAATTTTCTAAATCGTCATTGAATAGTTGATGATAATTTAGGGTTAAAAAAGACAGGAAAATGATTTCATCGAAGTTAACATTGCAACATTTGAAAAACGTAGAGACGATTATAAAAATTTAAATATTTATTTTCCATCATGCACATCAACAATTTACTTAATATTTTACAATAATTGGAGTACTTGAACCCTGTATTATAAGTATAAGTATATTGTTATTGCAATATTTAATAACAATATTGGCATGCCACTACGGTCTGAGGATTTTAAATATTCACCTATTCAAGGTAAAAATAGATTACACTTATCGTATAATGAAAGATATCTAAGGAAAGCTCAAAAATCCAATTATATCCTGACTGGCGATATCGAGAGGCGTGAAGATAACTAAATTGCCAAGGGAAATGCCTTGTCATGTTCTTCATAATTTTTTTTTGTAGATTGTTGGTACCTATATAGGTTCTCTACATCATAAATATGCAGGGTGACTGTTTGAATATGAACATATTGAAGGGGGTATTTTATTCATCATTATGACCAATTTTTACTATGGCAGCAAACCTGAAATCCCGAAAAAATATCTGCTGTTTCATTAGTCGAGCATATTGAATTATTTTTATGGACCAGCAGATTATTTTTTCGCGATTTTAAGTATAACTCCACTGTTCTTCGATATGTCCATTGTTCGACTAGTCACCCTGTATAACAACGGCATAAAGCATATTTTCTCAGTACAAAAAGCTCCTGAAGTCCGCATAGTCAGTCCATTAATCAAAAGGTGGTTGCACGCAAAAAATGAACTCTCATGCTATGACTTAATGATTAATGAAAAAACGAACATGATTTTTGGTTAGACCCGTATACCTATGTGTGTATTTATATTTTCTGTCCTATTAGTATTACAGAGATAATTATCTGTACTAAGTTATATTTTACTCAGGCTAATGATACTAGCTTATGTCTCAATTGTGTAATTATACGAATATTTATGTCAACACGCTACTATTATGCTCATATTATTTAGCACAGAAATGTAATTAATTTTGTTTATGGAAAATATAACGGGTTAAAGTTTGTAAAGCTTTTTGCTGTAACCGATGTTTATGAAATAGTGTTAAAGGCATACTCCCATAATTATTGGGACACACGCTATAATGCAGTATATTTAGTATTAAACGATTTTATGATTAAATGCTATTTACGTATGGTTCATTTTTGAAAGGCATTCCTTATTAAATGTTAGTAAAATTCTATCATTGTCTCCATGATGTGTTAGGTTCGGAATTCTCAGCTTGCGTGTATGTTATCAGAAGACTTGGACGTGATGAAGATGTCATGATTATTAAAATAATTATATCAGTGAAATTATGTCATACACTCCTATAGTAAAAATATCGTTGATAAGTACCTACGCCTTTTTTTTAACACGCTTTTATTAGCTTCACCTGTAACTAACTAACTATATAAGACAATCTTGGAAGTTAAATTTGACCCACTTCCCGGTTTCCGATTGAGCTGAAATTTTACATACACGTTCAGTTTGGATGACTAAAGCGTGTTCTATATATCGTTTTTTTTAAACTATAATAATATTTTATTGGATAAATATACAAAATGATTGCGGCTTTATGCCACTAAACAATATTAGGGAAGGCACTCTCGCCTCATAGAATAAGACAGACCCACCTATAATAATATCTTTTTTGTGATTTAGTTTTTCCTACATACCTATAGTAGATATACTCAAAATGTTCATTTGTCGTGACAACCGCCTATAAATCTTCATCCTCACATATTACAATTGTAAGGACTATTTGTCATCTCGTAAAATATAATGTTGGACCAACCTATAAGTATGGCATGGCCCTAATCTTTCGCTACGCGCCTCACTATCTGTATTGGCCATGTAAATTGTAATATAATTATTGTTGACCAGTATCGGTCCCATCTTAATGTTCCATTAGTATTGAGCGTGCTTAAAATGGATTTTTTTCGGTTTTTTATCTGTTCGATATCGATGATGTACGATTACGATATAATATGATTATTATTTTGACATCGTGTAATTAATTATGTTACATTTAGTTCTAGCCAGTAGCCAAGTGGCGACAGACCATTCTAAGACACATAGGTGACCTGTATTGATTGTTTGCGTGGTTGGCCGAGCCATGTCTCTTGGGGTTTCTTACTCCTTTTGCGGTTTCCTTGTTCTCATTGGGAGCCTTACCTCGAGTCGCAGCTGACGCCAAGGATGGTTCTGGCTAGAGCTAGGAGTAGCTACACTTCATAAGTTGGTATAATAAGTGTGGGATAATACTTAACAATTAGTAAACAATTGTGTAACGTAGGTATAATCCTATTAAAATTTAATTTAATTCTGTGAGGCAAGTTATGCAAACACAAACAAAAAGCCTCGGATGGCGGTAGCCGATCTGCAAATGTATATCTTAGTTAATTAAAGTGTTTTCATCCTTTACGTTACATATTCTTTGAGAAAGGTAAAGTAATTTAATTTATTTTTTCTTCCCTTTTCAGTCTGTTATATGAACTCTGATTTACTTTTATACTGTTGGTTAGGCGATAGAGATTTATAATCACAGTGTGTTGTCTTTTCACAAATACCGTGTAGTTTCGACTGTATGTGGCGGAGTTTACAACTTTCCTTATAAATTACTGTACCGCGTCTTTGTTTTAGTTTTATTGCGGTTCACTCACAACATTTATGGGCTAAACTCGACTTTATATACGATTACCCACGTCTTCTAACATAAGTTCTTAAGATTAAGACAGAACTAAAGCAAGTTAAGTATGTCCTTCTAGCAATGAAACATAGGCTTATGTACATAAAGGCAGATTTAGCCAGAGGAATTATTGGTTCTGGGCCAGCGATAAATAGTAACGTATGTGCCCTTGAACCCCAAAAGGCTTAAGCTGAAAAATATGATTGAGCGATTTACATTTATTTCTAGCCGTTTGAAACATTTTCTTTTTTATGAAGTTCAGAAATTTCAAAGATGATCAGCAGACAGTGAACAACACGTTACTCGATCAATAGATGGTCCCAAGAGCAAAGCCCGACTTACATGGACACAACGACGCTGGAAAATGGATGTGTCTGACTATGAGGTTTCCCCTCACGATTTCCAGGATAGAGCGAAGTAGAAGAAAAACAATAGGAAAGCTGGCCTCAAAAATAATTACACCATAAAAACTACGTGGCTTTTACGGCATAATACTGAGGTTTCTGGAATATTAAGTCTAGTTGATGGAAGAAATAAAGGCACCTAAAGAAGAGATTTTAGCAAAACAAGCACGTTTCAGCAAGATTATAGCCAAGTCTAATTTGCATTAACAGCGTAGGAGAGCATACCGATAAGACAATTTATCGTTCTTCCAGTTGAAAATCGAAGTTTAAACTGTAAATTGGATTTTTATATTTTTGGTAAATTTTGTCATGTGAACAATGCTTTTTCATACATTCCAGCTGCCGGGTACCTGGTGACGAAGTGTATGGGCAAGTATGCAAGCTTTCACACTTACCGGCACAATATAAAAGGCTTGCCATACACTTCGCCAACATATCCAAAAAATTCAAAAATTGTGTTCTATTCAACGCATGACTGGCTTGGACAGAATATCAGCAGTTGTGCATGCCTCGCGCTGCCAGCTATTATGCTGAGTCCAAGACCTTTTTGTCTTTTACCTTCTTATATGATGTATCTCTTTGCTACCTATGTAATTTGAAAGACAAATAAAAATATTCTATTCTATTCTATATCCAGCAGATGTAGCATGCATATTAGGTACAGCTACTTATCATTCAGTAGGTTCTATATGAGTGTGAATTAGAAGTGGCACAGTTATGACAAGACTTTGTTGTTAGTTGTTGTATGCACAACCGAGAACGCCGCTCACCATACTCTTGGCATACCTAATCTTCCATTCTAGTCTTTATCGAGAACAAATTACCTCACGACTACTCGGAGCAATGTGAAACTTTCAAGTGATCTATTTTAAATAAGGCTTAGGCGAAGTCTCACAGAGATCCTTGTTACGTTTTAGACGTTGAATCTAGTTCTGTACTTGTATCCACAAGATTTATAGCGTACCCTTATCTGATTTGACGACTTATACAAAAGGATTCCGTTATAAATATACACGAGGGACCGAAGGATAAATTAGTCTATTGTTGACGTCTAGGAATATTTTTAGAATAGGCGTTTTTGTTTACAGGGACTGATATTGGATTACCGAAGGTTAAGCTTTTTTATTTGTCATTCTATTAAAATAAGAGTAGATAAATGTTTTTGTTTACAGATAAAGATACACTATCGGATGAGAAGTATCTACGGCTTCTTCATCTGTCAAGTCGGCACGAACATGGGAATCGCTCACACCGTAGTGTAAATATTAGCCAGTCAGCAGTGGTCGTATTGAGGCTGACTGCTCAGCGTGCACAAAACGAACTCGGGTTTCGTCACTCGTGGAGGCTCTTTCCTTGCTTCTACGTGTTCAAACGGCTCTACATGACCTTTAATTTCACTACGAATCATGGTAGCAGCATTGATAGAACTAAACACCACCCAAAGCACACATACTACTTTTTGTAACTGCGATCGGCACATTCATTTTCACATTTAGCATGTTTTTGGGGGCTTACCACTATATTTTACAAGACCATCATGATTCAGGACTGTTTTGATTAATCAAATTCATACCATGACCTTTCAAGAATAATAATGTTTTGTCTAGTCCTTGCTCGAAGAGAAAACCAGTGGAATGATTAACGATGACATCACAAAACTTCTGAGCAATAGTATTCTTACTTAAAGACGTTATAGTACGAAATTCTGATGTAAGGTTAAAACAATATTGCTGTAAGAGATGGTGGTAGGCCCTGCTATGAAAAGTATTTGCTACTCGTGTTATATAACTCAGTGACCACTACGTACAGTAATTCTCACAAAACTTTTAACATACAAAATTTATGAGCTTTTTCCTGCCAACACAATACAGTGTTCTCTCTTCCGTCCTCATTTCCAACCGAGGCGTATTTAACGACTCGTGTCGTTCCAGTACCCAATTTCGCGAAAAAACGTCCAATATACGAATTCATATAAATGATAATGTAGTACTATCTATGGTAATGACAATATTTTGGCTTGTCAAATCAAAGGAGTTGAAAATATAAGGCACATGAAAGGGGCCTATCCGACCTTCTCATGGGACTTTATGTAGGATGGTGTGGAGATTGGCTAGTTGGTATGGGCTACGACAAGGCTACGACATTCTTATTATTCTATTCCACAGTTTGTTATGTTCTGTACACGAGAGTAGTACTCTTTTAAGCATAATTATTCTATTTATCTATCTGTCTTACTCATCAGTTCCAAGTTACTAACCATCCAAACAAAGGTCTCAGAAATCGTGACGATAACTTTCATAAATCATAATAGTAGCTTACTATAACCAAGGATAATAAAGTATAAATACTCGCTATAACCAATTTCAATCCCATTTGGGATAGTTCGTATTACTTCATAAAAGGAAAGTTACCTATTAACTTCGCAAAAGTAATAATAGAACTTGTACGAGGTTGTAGTCCAAACACCACAAGATCCTGATGGATATTATAAAGTATTTATTGCTCTTAATTTATAATAATGTGTAAGTTACACCTACGGAATGTCCCAGTGACATCTAAATCCAGACCAGTCCTAGCTACTCGTATATCGTGTGTCGTCGTATAAATCTCTATGTCCGAAGATCTTCATCAGATCTTCTCTAAATTTAAATGAAACCACCTCGAGATTATACCCTTTCAAACAACAAAGAATTTTCAAAATCGGTCCGCAATTGTCGGAGAAATTGGTGAACATACATAATAAAAATTACATACAGTCGAACATTATAACCTCCTCCTTTTTGAAGTCGGTTAAAAATCGATTCTCGTACTAGCTCTAGAATGTTCTGCTCTTAGAGCTTATTTCTGGTTTTGAATACCTCTATCTTACTGTTATACATAGTTTGTTCGCAAGCCTCTATAAAGCTACTGCAGGACTTAATGTACTGCATTAAGCTAGCAATGAGTACGGTAATTGAAGCCTTATCTGCCACATTGGCAAGGCAATAAGGGAGTGCCACGAGTGGACGTAGTACAATAACTGACCCTAGTAGTTAGAGTGTGAATGAACATAATAAATAATTGCTCTGTTGTGTATTTTTAGTTGATACTAATTCAACACCAGAAAATTATAAAATAAATGCACTTGGCCTTTGTTCAGATAAATTAAATAATATTGACCGCTATATATTTTCGTGAAACAGTGAGTATTTTGATATCTAAGTTTTATGAGAATCATGTTCAATTAGTTATTTTTTTAATACTGTGAGAAACTGAACTCCTACAATTATGTAAAATGAATTTTGGGGTAGAATGGTGTCAAAGCTACATTTCAGGAGAGACGGCGAAAGGATATAAATTCCTGATCAAACTAACGTACTAAGGCCCAAGTTCATCGAGAATATAACAGATGATTAAGACAAAATCTTTTGTTTTACACCAATTTTTTGTATGAGTAAACGGCTGTTTTCATTTTAATCATCTGTTATGTTGTTGGTGAAAATGGCCCTAAAAGCTTTACATCCTTTATTCAATTATGTCGTATTTTCTGGTGTATATTATACCTACTGTTTCGCAATGCAGTGGTGGTTGTCTCACTCGCAAGCCGTCATCGCGTCGGCAAGTCACGCGCTCCGTACGTCCGATTTCAACAGTATGTCACAGTTGGACTGAAAACTTTTTAAATAGAGCCTTTCAGAGTTTATTTTATTGCTTGGAACGAATGTTGTTCTGGGTTTCAGAGTATGGAAGATACCACTGTATAAGCGATATAGAGCATTCAATTATAAAACTTTTGTCTAGTACAGATAGTTCTCGTTCTCCAGTCCTTAGTTACATAAACAGATAAAACAAAACCTGACTTTTTTCTAGTAATAAAATAATAAGTACCTAATAATATTCTACAAGTATTTAATAATAAATTACAACATAAATTGTGGAAGATTTAAGACAACAACATTTTAAAGCCCGGAAATGGGACTCCTATCCTGATCCGATAGCTAGATTATGAGAGGATCTTGTAATGGACATTGTAAGTCTACTAGACAGAATTTCATCTTATGAAATACGTGTTATGATGGTGTTATGTGAAGCGAGTGTTCTCAACTGTCATCGGTGGTATTACGGATAGAAGGTTCGCACAGTAGGTACTCCTTTCATCCCCCCGATACTCAGACACAAAGATTCCGTTTGTTTTTTATTTGTTTGACGACTCGTTCAGTCACTTGTGTAATTTGCCACATAATCAACAGCTCAACTTGGCCCATCGCAGTCAACTGTTACATATACGCCGACCCGAATCTCCCAAATTGCGCCATACCACATAGGTCACCTTCCACATGCAGTCCGCAACATGCATATTACTGTGTATACAATAATTGTTAATTATATTCGCTAAAATCCCTATAATAATGACACATAATAAAAAAAACCTACGAAATTTTCCAGATATTCATTAGAGATTTAAATAAATGCAAAAATATGAAACATATGGACTGATCGCAGCATAAGACAAGCTTATACAAGGAAGATTGATGTCTCAAGCGATTTAGAAAGTGGTAATGAAGATAAATTGTAACGCGTGAGGATTTGTAGAAAACTGAATGAAGATGACAAATTATGACACCTTTCTACTGAAAATAAAGATTTGTATTTAGCTAAAGCATGTTTAATTACACCTAGGATCCTTTGTAGAAAATTATCAGACAGCATACGCGTTTGTACGAAATGTTGAATGAGGTCTGAATAGGTATCTAACCTTCTAATAATGCAATTAACTAAAGAATTTAATTAAGACGTAGGTAGGAGGTAGGAGAGAGTATGGTCATACGACATCGACTTGTGTTCCCGACGACATCTTGGAAAATGCTTGCAGTCTGATAGTGATTCTTTTTTTATGGTGTCTGCTCTTCAAATTATTGTAAAAAATAAAAAATAAATTAAAGATACCTCATCCCTTGGAGGTTAACTTAATTCCTCCGAGCCTCAGCCCTCAGCTTACGGCTGTAGGTACCTCTTTGTTATACATTATTATGTCCTGTCAATTTACAAATATTCACCTTTTTTCAGGCACAATACTTTCAGGCATCAACCACTAATTTAACTTTACACAATGAAGGTCATATTAATTTTAACTTGGTCGTTTTAGAATTTAGATAGTAATTATATGAAGTAGTTCTTCACTGAAAAATAAATATAAAAAGCCGTGGCGAAACGTAATGCTAAGAGAAACTTGGTACCTATTTCTAACGCGCATTTTCTCAATAACTCAATAACTCTTGGTATTAAATTATATTCTAGTAAAGCCTGCCTCAATTTTGAATTCAGTAATTTCTGAGTGAACAGCGATCCAATTTCGATACAATGATCTTTGTAGCATATTGAATATCTTTCTTGATCTTAGTTATTTATATACTATATTATACTCAGTTGCAGAACGAGCTTATTATCTAAGATAATAAATAATTTGTAAGGATTTGTGCCATGGGACCGTAGATCTCTATACTTACTGACGTAACTTAGTCGAGATCGTTAGCGGGTTCATAATCTGAGATAGAGATATATGCGTCCATGGTAGCATGGAACTATTATGTACTATCGTACAACATTTTGTACTCACTTAAACTCGTAGACAGAGAAAATCAATGTATAGGTAGATTAGTTCATAAAACCTTTATCAGTATGACATTTACTAAAGAGTATACTATACACATCTATGAGTCACGACCATAAATTCAGGATTTGTTATGACGTAAACCATAGATAATATACTATGACGTATACCAAATAAACGAGCCATCACTGGATGTAATGAAAAATAATTATAATGAAAAAGACACAGAAACTCATTTCGTGGAAATAACTCACAATGTCTGGGTAAATTAGAAAGTGAAGAAGAAATGCCGCTCTCAGCAAATTTCCGACGCGGTAGGCTTTTGATACTGGTGTAGTAATAACAGTAACAATACCTGCTTGTCTTTGTAAGGCTGCATAAAAAGCTATGCCTCCATTGCTAACAATGACTCGAAATTAAAGTTTTCATGTTACGGGGTAGAATGGTTCATTCGGATCACATGTAGGTACAGTACGACACAACTAAGAACTAATATCGATGTACCTGATCAAACAACCAATGGCATTCGCACGCTTAGATAATTTTACAAGTAATTTCGTCAGCGTACAGATCACTGCAGTACTAATAAACATTTGCGGTTTTGAAGACGCACTTAGTTCGGAAGTAATCGGTTTTACGAAGTTTGTCGACGCGGCTTCTTAGTTGTGTCGTACTATACATGTGTAGAAATGCAAGTATATATTTGGATTTCGCTGTTTCTCTGAGAGGTTTCGTCTCTCAGATGATAAAACTCATAAACATTTTCTTACTCATTTAGTATTTGTTAATTAAAAAAAAATGTTTTATGCACAGTGTTATAGGATAAGCTAAGTTGACTCTGCTAAGCTTTTGCTGTCGCCTTCACTTACTGCCTGAGTTAGCTTAAATTAGATAAGTGGATAACTACTTCAAACAACGGAGATAAAACCCAATGAGATTTAAAAGTGTTAGCTTCAAGGGAATTTACTGGATATTTCGCAGTTAGAAAGCCAAAGCTAAGGTTTAGGAAACTATTTAAGGATTTATCGAAACTACTGACCTTACCTACTATAATAGATATATTGTTTCAGAAATGTTGATATCATTAAAGAATGCAAAGAAGAACAAAGATAACCGTGATGATGAGGATCCAGAAGGGAACAACGAAGCTACTGCCAGTGCAAATGTTGCCACAACTGACGATGGACAAACTATTCTGACAAAAACGGTCGACTCCAATAGTTCTGAGAAGACAGAAGATAAAACCAGTAGTTCTCAACCACAAACCGATAATTCCAAGCGATAAACCCAATATCGATAAGCCTGTAATGGATCTCAAAAAGAAATAATGGCATCTTTGAGGATATTAGTGCGCAATTATTTTGCAGGAGGAAAAGTGAGATAGATTTAATATAACATAAATGTCGACCTGAATTAATAATCTTAGCATCGACACGCCGGTGTTGATTAGGTATTATAATTTATTAAATTAAAGAGATATTGTAATTTCTACGGGAGTTTTCCTTGCTTTTTGAATCATGAATAGGTAAAGTAAATACTGTAACAGTATTATTTTATATAGGTACTGCTCAGCGATATTATGAAGCCCAATAAAAATAATACTATAACCACTATAACATTGACTGTAATAACTAATAGGTCAACTAAGTAGGTAGGGTATCTATTGTCATTGGATATATATTTACGCAAATCCAAACTTACGAATTTGTCTATATTAGTGGTTGCCCCGTGGTCGAAATTTGACCGTATTTTTAGCTTTCTGCACCCCTTCTCCATATAAAAGTTACCTATGCCAAATCTCACACCCCTCCGTGTGCGGGATATGCTTTGCTTAAAAAGGTGTACAAATTTTTCTCTTCACTTATTATTATTTAAAAGAAAATTTCACAAGTCTCTCCTATTTCTTTTAACTAGCTTGTCTTTACAAAACACATAATAGTCGTTTTATTTGCAATTTGTCTGTATTGATTGTAAATCGTAATCCATTATATGGTGGTGATTAGAGAGACAAGGGCGGAATTGATCGTGGTAGTTGGGACGATCGACGGCGGGCGCGACGTTTCGGCGCCGGCTTAGCACGCCCCCTAAAAAGGTTAAGTTGAAAACATACTGCTTGGCTCACACGTTTTAGAATATGGCATATCAGCCCCAAATTTTGCGACCACTACAGTCATATCAGTGGCATATCATAGGTCGCTCAAGGTGACCATTTTGGGTACAATAAGCCATGTATCATGTTATTCAAACCATAAAGTTATTATTACTTTACCACTAGTAATAATAACTTTATGATTCAAACACAGCAATAATACAAGTACGCCTTTGTATTACTGGGCTCAGTGTACTCAAAGAACCAGAATATTTGTCATGTAACATTATAAGTAAGTCTTAAGTTTCTACCACGTTTTTTCAGATCATTGGTCTGAGCATGTTTTAAAGTTTTTGTTAAAAAAACTGTTTAGTATCTATAATAATTATGAATTTGTATTGTGTACGTCTTGATTGATAATGAAAGTTTCAGTATATTAAAAACGGTTTAGATCATTTATCAAACTCATGGTTCTTATATTGTTTAGGTGCCGCAGGGTGTTCCGTTTATTGAACATTAGCAATAACGTACTCGTACCTATGTATTAGCAAGAAACAGTCTGGCACTCAATGTAACCAATAATCAGCTTTAATACTTTTTTCCTTAACGTTCACTTAGATCTTAGTTTTCTTCAGAAATTCGAAGCAATAGTAGTGTAACTTTGTGCGAAAGATGTGTAGCGGCAGCCTAACATCTGTAATTTGTTTCATTTGGGTCATGGGTCATGTGTCGCCATCTGTCGGCATTGATAATGTTACCCCATTTCAAGGTTCCGTCCAAAGTAGATTCAATCAACTGGAAGGATACAATTTTTTTTCTTCATTGGACTCTTTTGTCTGTGATTGGACTTATTTTGCATCTCAGTTTGAAGCGGGTTCTTCCATCGGGTTCTATCGGGTTCTTCATCTGAGGTTTGAATGCTATGTTTCTCTAAGTTCTTTGTGTACATATAACCTCATTATCTAAACGTAAGTATCCTCTTTAGACAAGTTATGGCCAGTGACAATAAGTAAACTAAAGTTATTGTGAAGTCGATGACGATTCGAACGTCAGTCGCAGTTCCAAACAATACGAAATGCATAAATAAAATATGTTTTCAAAACTTCGGTGACTTCGACCATTGGAATATAATAAATAACATGATTATCATTTAACTGCATTTTGCTAACAAGTTAGTGCAATACTCGCGGTAGCTTTAAAAGCTTCAGTTCCATGCGTTGTGAAGAGAGAAATTAGATGAATTGATTGTGATTATATTGGATTTATCGCTGTTGACAAGCATCGATGTCGACAAGACGCTTTGCAGTAACCTAGGCAACGCTTCGGTTACCAGGGCACAAAAAGTTCCCCATTGATGACGCCAATTTCTTCAGGTACAGTTTTGATTTTATTGGATGATGGTTAAAATTATTTAGTCTGTTTACATACAAATACAATATATCAGAATTAATAGGAAACTGCAGGATTCGTTGCCATAGCGTTGCTTCCAGCAACTGTCGCAACACAATTATTATTTAAAAATCTATGGGGCATCGTCCCCATAGTATCACTAATATTGAAATGTTTCTGGTGACTTCCCTTTTACTGAAAGTTGTGTTTATTATACAAATGTAGAACCCAATTTATGTAAGGAATTATTTTTATTGAGAAATGACGCTCGTCTTTTTGAGCTTCCAGTTGGTACTCTTCTGTTTCCTGAGGCTACTGATCCGAACACTATTATTTTTATTGTTAGGTACCTACAGCCCGGTACGTCGTGGTAGCACCATGTATCCATTGAATTGGTATCGCTGGTTTAACTCCACCAGCCTCCAGACACCACAATACCCGGAATACGTTGAAGTGAAGTGGCAATATGTGTGGCTAACCCCCGTAGTTAGTGGTGATGCGTTCCTTTGTACAGCTCAATGGATGTTTTCCGGCAAGAACATTGTACATGTATAATGTTCTTGTTTTCCGGTAATGTGAACGAAGTTGTCATCGTTGTTTTATATGGGGCTGATGTATGTATGTTATAATTTGTTACTTATAGTTCAATGAACAGATACGCAGTCCACTGCGTAAGATGAATGTATTACAACAGTATCACATTGAAAACAAACTGATCAGGTGCTCACCTTTAAGTATATGCTCTGAGGTGCTCATCCCTTAAAGCGCCATGAAAGTTTCCCGTGACCACAAAAAATAGATTTTCTATTGTGTCTGCTGAGTGGCAGTCAATGTGTTAATGTTGAAAATGGGAAAATTCTGAGGAAAAGTCATGATGAAGTGTTTACACAATCAACTGTTGTTTCCTGGACGTAAACTCGTAGATTCGGAAACTGCTCCAACTTTCAGCTTCTGGCTTGGCTAGTAGACTTTGTCTGTAGTTCACTCAAGCATTTCGGAGTGCGTTCCTTGCTTTCCTGGGTGTGTTTGTCTGCCTTAGGTACATCTAGCAGATTTACGCCATGAATAAGCAATGGAATAACGTCATGTCACGTGACTGTGTTTTGGCGTAAATATTTGAAAGGCATATTTTTATTTGCGATATATTAATCATTCTTGCATATTTTTTGTTAGTTTAGTTTTAGTTTAATAATATAGTAATATAATTAAATTAAATTAATAAAATAAAATACATAATAATAATACATGTACTTCAGCAGCAGAAAGCAGTACTCCTTGACACTGCGCGCATTGTTAGGAGGTTTCTCTTTCTAGAGCCCTGACCACCGGTAGCTTGGACCCTGTTCCCGATGCCGGTGGCCTACTAGTCTTTTATATTTTTAATGTTTCTTTTTTTTAAATTAATTATTTAAACATATCAAAAAGTACCTATGTTAAAAATTGAATAAAGGGAAAAATACATGTAAGTTCCATAATTAAATTTCTGATTGTTTGTAATTATACCGAAATCTTAATTATCCTGCACCGTCTCCGTAACATAAATATAAAAAAACTATGACTATTTAAATGCTCAACAGTGAAAAAATTTACTGGGCTATTATTTTACCTGTTTATAATTTGATTAATTATGTAATTAATTAATTAAATTATATAACCTGAAAGTTATTCATTAGATAAGATAGTGTAGAATTTGTAACGCTAACTGTTATATTATTACGAACCGTTGTTGTAAGCTTTGCTTTTCTACAATAAATCCAAGAATATTTATATTAAAACTCGTTTCTTCATTTAACCTTAAATAAAAAACAAAACAAAATAATAGCGTCATCCTACCATAAAACTTGCAAGTATTGTCAAAGTCTGTGCCATCATAGGTATAAAAGTTGGCTGTTGAATTGAATTCATAATTGAGAAAGTAAGCCAAGTCGTCTGAAAACTTGTCTACCATGGCTTCGAAAACGTTGCCATTGCCGGAGAGGCGTCCTCATAAGATGCCCCAACTTGCATCCTTGATGACCAGACGCAGTTTGGATAACTTGAGACAAAATGCTATATACTCCATAAGAGTGCTGGATCTCAAAGGAATTCGAAGGTATAAATTGTTTCATACCCTACGTCGCTTAGAAATGTACTCTTGTCCTCATAAATAAGACCACCCAAGGAATTCTCGTGGGAAACAAATAAATAGTTATGGTCACCAGAATTATAGATGGAAGTTGTTTAAAAACTGATGATGGATTTATTTTAAACGCTGTCAATCATTTGTAGATAAGTCCACTGATTCCTTTTTAGGGTTCCGTCTATTAATGTCTCTTTAAATGATTGATATCTACATAAAAAATACCTCATTAGTCTAGTAATTACGTAGCGTGAGGATATGGATTGAAACCCCGGGTGAGTCACAGTATAATAATTACACTTAGGGTTTCTTTGTCAATATGCTGCCTACCATTTTGGCATTCACAGATGTGACCACAGAAAGGGGAAGTACAGTGTAAGGGGTGTAGTAATATGTGTGTATAACATAACAAGCAATCATAATTTAATAAACCTCGACATCTATACATACTACAATATGATCTTTCCAAAATGGTATCTAAAATAGAATCATTCACCTTACGCTGACATTATCGAAGTATTACATAGGTGATTGCATATGCATCATGCATGCAGGAAAATATCGGCTGAGCACTGCACGATGGAACTAAATATTTTCTAAGTTTGGCAACTTATTATTTGTGCAAAATCGAGAATTGCGGGAAAGACCTAGATGCGGCCACGGCTCAGCAGTGGGTAGAAACAGGCTGTCGATGATGATGATAAGAAAAAAAATACAGAAATATAATTATTGGAGCTCTAAATCTTATGATGTCTAGAAATATTAATTTCATAGAGGATTTGTCCCCTGACGATGAGAAACTTAAACTCTACGGTATTTTATTTTCCCGCGGACACATAAATTTATGAGTTAGAAAATATTGTTTTATGGCTGGATTTCCACAGTGCTGTTTTAATTACCTTTTCGCGTACTGCTGCTGCTGAGAGAGACTCCCACACGCTGCTGCGGGGCTAGTACGGCGGCGGGTGGACAAACCTGTTTTCTCCCTTTGTCATCTTGACATAAGACAAAACGAAAATTGAGGGAGATAACGGTACTAAAATGGTGTGTCCCGGTTTTTCTTTCTCTTCTTTTTTGTCGTGCCAACCCTGCAGGTAAACTTAGCAAGAGGTAGGTTATATACCTCTCGCTCGAAAAGAAAAATGTCACGATCTAGTACTCTAAGTATATCGTAATGATGTTATTATACGGACCCCTACCGTGTAGTATGGGTCATAAAGGGCCTGGTCGTCAGTTCTAAATGTAGCAGTGCAAATAGGGTACAATAGGTCAAGGTATTTACTGTGGTACAGGCGGGGTGGATTGAAATATAGACGTTTAAAGGTCCTGTCTATAATCCGACAAACTAGAACAAAGCTGTTACGTTCGTTATCCCAACAAGAAGATAAACATCTTAATATTAATACGTTGTTTTGATCGACTAAGCAGTTAAGGTTATAGGAAAATAACGATAATTGGTTGAAAATATTAATTATAATACGGATACACAATTTGGGAAAAACGTAATAAGTCTGCAATGACTTAATATAATATCTTCTCAGTAATACCTACGTTGTTTTGATCGGCTAAGCAGTTAAGGTTATAGGAAAATAACGATAATTACTAGAAAGATTATAATTTTGGGAAAAACGTACTAAGTCTACAATAACATAATATAATAATTGTGGATGTGTGGTTATTATGTAGATACGTTTTGTTATAAGTAACAGCGATAGATACTATCAGGTTGATCGTATAATGAGCAAAGCAAGTGTTGCAACACGGATCAGTGCGTCGTACGTGATGAAGATATCGTTATAATGTATGTCCATTGAAGGCTATGTTATGATTTTGACACGAAAAAGTGAGAAATTACTGAAATGTTTTGTTTTTAGAGCATACTATCTAATACTTACTAAATTTTGAATTCTTGTTATATTCTTTATATAATAATAAACTCGATTGTACATTGTACCTATACCTTATTCAAAATTTGTCCATTCTCAGGTAACAATGAAATAATACGCTATGGGATTGTGGACTATAGGATTTAGGTACCATAAATTTTAACGAGAGCACTCATAAAAACTAACAAGGCCTTCTTTATTGTATCAAATTTATGTTCTTTCCAAAACATCCAATTTGTGTTGAATTATCAGCGCACTGGGCTACGAATTGCCTTGGCTCTGTTAAGAGATGTGCTCTTCGTAGGTTTTCCTTTTGGTTAATATTTTGGATGGCCGTAAGTACATTTCAAGATTTCAACTATGTACATAATTCAGTGATCGAATTAATTATGTGATATTTATTTAGTCACACCTATCTATGCCATAATTATAGTAAGTTCTTTCTCTTTCTTTTTTTCTTTTTTTTTAAACCTTGCCCCTCACTAGGATTTCTTCTGTATCAAGGATTTAGTTTAAAAAAATACATCTCACATGCACACACCCAGAACAGAAACAAAACCACCTAGAGATCGCAAAAATCGCAAAAATAAACCAAATGTTTGTAATTAAATTCTAAAGAGACTGACGAAGCTGGATTTCTAATATTCCTTAAATCTAAAACTTCATAACCCACTAAAACCAAGGTAAAGCGAGTTTTGCCCTGTTCTTTAACCCTTTCAGTCACGCATTTCAACTAGCACTTGTATGGAAGTGCAAATAAACGCTTCCGATGTATTTAAAACGAATTTGATGTCAAAAATGCAATAAATAAAAATAATCCCCTATTTCAGGGTGAAAACAACATTTTTTTTTT
Source organism: Allophyes oxyacanthae (assembly GCA_932294325.1). Lineage (NCBI taxonomy): Eukaryota > Metazoa > Arthropoda > Insecta > Lepidoptera > Noctuidae > Allophyes > Allophyes oxyacanthae. The sequence continues at coordinate 10,572,442 of OW028615.1, forward strand.
CATAAAATCAATTTATTTTAGATATTTCAGTGCGGATATATGTGTTTGATGTAGTTTATGCTGCTGGGTGAGAATCCAATATCAAAAATGTGATAAACCTAAAAACAACCCTTATTATAAGGTAGAATTGTTTATAAAAAAAATTACATCCTAATTTCGCAAATCGGGCTTCGTGAGTATCTTTGGAATTTAATTTCAAACATTTCTGTCTAAAAATCCTTTAATTTGGTTAATATTTGAGGTCTCTAAAAAGCGTAAGAGCGTAAAAAGCTAATCGCAATGACCAAGGACTCCTGGTTTCTTAAGCCATTGGCTAATCGCTTACCTACCGCCCCAACCGTGTTATGTTGAGGTGTTATGTGTGTTTTTTGGTTTACCTACAAGTCAATTAGGTAAGTATAATAAGACAATTTAATCATTTAAATCTATTATTAAATAACATAAGCACTGGGTGGCTGTTTAAAATCAGTGCATGGCAAAGAATTATAAAAGAAATGGATTGAAAACCTATACATAGATATATAGCTACCTATCCGTCAAACTACTTCATCATCTGTCTAGCCTTTTCCAAACAATGTAGGGGTCGGCTCCCAGTCTAACCAGATGCGGCTGAATATCATTTTACTCGGAGCGATTGCCATCTGCGGGTCTGCCGCGTAACTAAAATGGTAATGAACATCGACGATGGTAATAAACTTCAATACGATCGTGACAGATTAAACTTCGAACTATCTCGTTAAAAAATTACCGATCATGAAGTTGGGATTCCCAACTTCATGATTTCGCTTACGCTCGTGATTACCTTGCGCAATCAAATTGCGCAACAAACGGTTTAACGTTGGACCTGTCAAACCTATTTCAAACTTATTTTCTTACTTCTTGTAAGATACCGTAATACCTATAAAAAAGGAAAATGTTATTTTAAAAAAGAAATTCTAAAGTTTAAAAATAAATTGTCAATTTTGACAACCTGCCATGGCTTGATTACCTTGTAATCAATCAACACTTTTATAATTATTTTTGTAATTACATTATTATATTTACGAAATCAAAAATCAGTAATGGCTAACAATTCTAAATCAGTTTTTCCGAAAAGGCGGCAGTTGCCAAAACTTATGGCTTGTATGACCAAAACAAGCTTGGAAAATTTTCGAAACAAAGTGCTGTTTAGTTTGGACGTTCTTGACGCCAACGGAATACGAAGGTACGCACAAGGCTACAATATCAAGCTATACATTTTCAGTTAATTTTCGGTTAAGCTAACTTCTCATTTTACGGAATTTGCTTTGCTGACAATGATTTTGACATGGATTTTTTTATATTTATTTTTTTATTGCTCTTGACATTGTATTTATTATTTATTACATAAATTATTGTGTTGTGTTTAATTTTATTACTGTCAATGTTTATTATGAAACTATAATACTTACTTAATACTAATTGATACTTGTGCTACTTTTTATATTTGCATGCCAATTTTGGTTGAATGTATGGAACTTTTTAAAGTAATTGTCACCTTTCATACCTACTTCAGCAAATAAAGGATTTGATTTGATTTGATTTGGAAAGCCTATATAATGTGAGGTCAGCTTATATTGGAACTGTGTAGCTTGAATGTAACCGTGTTTAAAAACATTTTGGACGAAGTTCCCAGACTTTGGTTTGTGTTGTAGTAGGCTGATTCGATTATTATACCTTTATATATCTCTACTCGATCAATCAGCTGTGCTCAGGCAGCGAAAGTGTCTTTACTCTGGGTTTTCAAGTAATCATCATCATCAGATATTTGATGTGTGCTGGTCCCATCCCTCCTCTATACAATTTGAGAACTGTTTGTTTTCTTTATCTTATCGATAGTCTATTTTACCGTCTCCTTTACTTTGTTCGGCATTGAGCCATAGCACATATTTATAGCATACCTAGGTAACTATTTAAACCTTTTTTTATCAAAATCAATCTTGAAAAATCACTAATCCGGGTATAGTGGGTATGGGGAATATTGAATTATTTATCCTGGTGTCATATTTAGCTAATGGTCTTTACAATTCATTTTTACCATTTAACCTTTTTACTTCAGACGTAAATTCCCCTTATACGAATGTCTTATTCTGGAGCTGAAAGAAGCTGGCTATTCTGATTCATCGGTATATCTACAAGATCTTATTTACGATAATAAACAGCTCGTTGATCAAGACGATATCGGCATTGTGGTTGATCTTAGAAAGAGAACAGAGTATTTAGAACACATATGTGACGTTCTACAAAAAGCTGAAAAACACCGCGATAGGGGTAAGGATTTTACTTAATTTTTGAGATATTATACAGAAGGTTTTCAATTCACTTGCAAGCACTGGCTTTAAGAATCGTATAGTTATCTAGCATATTCATTTCTTGTCATATTATTTTGGCATTCATTGCAGTAAAAAAAATTGTTTAAAGGCTAATTATTTAACAGCCGGTTAAATCTCACCTTTCAGTTCATCAGTGTTCTAATTTCAAATTAATAGCTAGATATATTTTATCTGGCCATTGAAAAATGCGGGCCTACAGTTATCGGGTACCTATGTATTAATGATACATTGGAATAGCAGCTATTTGTGGGTTGCAGCTGAAAACCAGCGTCAGATGGCCAGTATTACTACCTCCTGACATGATACTGAGCTGCCGGCCCTTTAGTACAATAAATATTACACAGTAGCAGTAGCCCCCATCTTATGAAAATATAAACTGGCTCGAAGTCTATTGCCATCTCTATTCATTTTCATACAAATGACAAGTACATGGTATAGTAAATTACAATTTCATAATAGTAAGGGACTAATATTTTATTTTATAATAATTACTATAATTTTAATTTATTTCTTGTTGATTACTAAAATGTGAACATTTTAACATTATTTTGCCCTTTCTGGCGATGCAAGATGTTGGAATTCAATTTGATTTGTTTATGTATTGGAATTACCGCAAGAGCTTTTATTATGTTGTAAATTGGATTAGCTAATTCTAATTAATACATTTCTGCAGGCGAAACAAAGAAAGAATGTGTACAATTACTCGGCCTTGCCATGTACTATGCTCAAAGAGAAAAGGGCATTCTGTGGTTAGCAGAAAAATTCTATCAAGCCGCTATTGCTGTTTCGAGTCAGTACTTAATTGATGGTGGCCGGTTGAAAGGTGTCACTAAATACCACTACGGGAAGTTCCTGTTGGACAAATGTAAGTATTTTGAATTTTTAAATAAATGTCTAAGATGTTTGCTTATTAATATTATTTTTAGTTCCAGGAGCAGACCCAGAGGAACCATTTTCATTATTAACGGAAGTTAGAGATTCTGCTATTGGGAAGGTAAAAATTTCTGTTCAATCTTCATTGCTTTTCTTGTATTAGTTAGATATAAATACGATTTTCGAAAATTAGAATGGTAGGAAATATTCATATCATTATTTGATAATAACTAGGAACTAATTTATGGTACAAAGGTTTCCATCTGCTAAAATTTACAATGTTGTTCACAGTTTTTTTAGTTAGGTAAAAAACTACGAACAAATTGTAAAAAATCGACGCAAGTTTTTTCCGTGGGCAGTCCAGAGTCGTTAACTGAATCCATGTCAGTTTTCGTTACGATGTTACTTACACCCAGTTAAGTTATTTAAAATGTGTACCTACTATGTGCTGTGAAAGAATTGAATACCAAGTTCATAATGAATTAAACGCTAATTATGGCGGCAGTTGCTTTTTTACATTAGGTACTATTTTACATTTCATTAGGTACTATATAAATAATAATAAATCCAGCTCCACGTACCGCAATAATTATAGGTAGTAGCGCCACCTATATGCGTTAAATATACATTAAAAAATCGTGCATCCAAACTCTACTCGGACGGAGTCGCAGGCACAGCTAGCACTTGTTATACATATAAATAATGTATTAATTAATATATGCACGTGAATATATTACGGTCAAAAATAAAAATGTAGCTAATGCACGATGACAAAGCTCTGTATTATAAGTATTGTGTATACATTTTGTTACATTGTATATATAACGGAATAGTAATAAGCTACTACAGTGATTTTAAATATTGAACACCAAATAAATTAATTAATTATAAGTTAATTCTGTGACGTTGTAGATTGTTTACACCGGGGCACAAGTCGCGACTCTTGTCCTAGCAAAGAGCTGTCATAATTTTTTTGAACTTCAGTCTCTTCTTTTAAGTTTCTCATTTCACCTGGATATTAGGTACATTGCATATTTATTTCTTCTCCGATTCACTGATGATGCGTCATGTGACATTTATGACAACATTAATTTTTTATTTATTTAATGTCTAAATTTTAGACAATAAATAAATATCTCTTAGTTATTCGAAATGAAATGATTTATTATTATAAATAAAAAAATTGTCTTACTTTGAACTGTATTGCATCGGCACCAAGCCTAAATGTGTAACTACGATTTTAAGCGGTTATTTTAAGACATGTAAGTACTTATAAACATGGCAATCTCGGTAATAAACTGGTTAATTGATGGTAAATTTCCTTGATAGTGTAATTAATAAATGGAACAATAATTTCTAGAAATAGAAGAATATCACTCTAACAAATATATACTCGTCAAAACAAAATAAGGGCCACTTGCAAATTTCGACATTATGGGTGATTTAATGATCATTAACTTTATCCATGTGGTAAATTGTACAGCGTTGTGTTATCTTAAGTGTTTGCGAACACTTTAACAGCATTCCGCTTGAAAAACCGTTAAAATGGGTAGATTTTATCAATTTTTTTGAAACCAATAAATTTTACCCTGTTTTTAACGTGAACTTTAAGCTCATTTAACATTTGTATTGTACTGAGAACAGTTTAGTGTGTCGAGTCAGTGCGTACATCGGCATTTTAAGAACGTAATTTCACAGGTTCGACTTCAAATAGACTTGTCTACAACGACCAGGACCATAACACTCATCCAAGAAGGATATTCGTAGCGATCTGTAGTTTTACAGCCGAGATTTTTGCAGCGAGCGATTCAGAATGCCTGGAATTGCTTTTATGAGATCCAAAAATTTGTCAGAAGTCAGGAATTAGGCAGAGCCAGAGGAATCACCGCTCAGGAAGACCGCTACATAGACTTACATGCACGCAGAGAGAGCACCGTCATTTCCCGCTCTTTGCAAACCCGCTTGTGCCTGGCCACAGGCACATGACTTAGTGACCAAACAATTAGAAAACAGTTTTATGAAGACCAGCAATTGCCCAGGAGTCAAGTGGTGCGAATTCCATAGACCAGTATTCATCATGCAAATCAATAAACATCCGCAAGGCAACTATTGGACTGTAGCGTAAGTGACTGAAGCACATTGCTTTTTACAGATGAGAGAAAAGTAAAAGTTTTTAGTGTTGACCGTTGCATAAGGGTCTGAAGATGAAAAGGTGAGCAATTTACAGATGCCTGCATCCATAAAAATGATCGATTTGGGGGGCCCAATGTTATGGTGTGGGGAGGCATAAGCCGAACTGGAAGAACTGAGCTTATAATTCAGAACCAGGGTACAGTAACAACTTAACGATACATCCAGGAGGTCATAAGACTCTATGTGGTGCCATTTGCATAGCAAGTGGGTGCAGGTTTCAAGCTGTTGCACGGCAATGCACGCGCTTATACTGTTAGAGCCACCAGAAAGACACTAGAAGAGGCTTGTATACAAGTGTTGCCGAGGCCAGCGAACAGTTCGGGCTTGAACACAATTGAACACACGTGGGATCTGATAAAAAGAAGAGTATGAGACACAAATTGATCAGTGGACAATGAAAGACAGCCCTTAAACGTCCTAAAATCGAGCTAGAAACAAATCTCTCAAGAAACAATGCGGCATCTGATAGAAAATGCCCTCTAGGCTTCAAGAATATGTTCAGAAAAGAGGAGGTTACACCAGATATTGATTCAAAAAGGAAGAAGAATAAACGCAGTGGAATTTCATTTTAAATTGCCTTTTTAGTCCAAGTGTACTTTTTGCTGAAATTGCACTTTTTCTTGAAAATGTTGTAAAATTGCTTTTTTATTCTGTGGATTGTGTAAAATTTAAGCCCATTTCATTAAAAATAAATCATTGCAATGAATTTTACAACTTAGAAACCTAGGAACCTCATAATTTGCCCAGAAGGTCAAAAATATAAGGTGGCCCTTATTTTGTTTTGACGAGTATATAAGTGTTGCATTCCGCATAAATTGTGTTATTTCCATTGATAAATAATTAATTTGTAATGTGCATTCATTTGGCTACTTTAAGTATAATTGTAATTTTTGTGGCAACATCAAGCAATGGATTCTAGTTGAAGGTCTATTAAATCTTCTTATAGTTAAAATTTACAATAAAAAATACACAACTAGATAATGTTACGCACATCATATCCGCCTGTAATTTACAGAATATAAAAACGATGTATATTTTAAGACTATGAGTAATTGCACAATCATTATTGAGACATGAACATCATTAATTTAAATCAGAACCAAAAATAGCTAAGTGAAACGAGTTTCCTGATTATAGATTTCAGAGAATGAATGGACACGTAACGTATGCAATTTGTTACTGGAAGATTTCATTTTTATTTTTTCTTGACTTTAGGTATGGCCGTTATACGAACCTGAAGATAATGAAGAAGTTCCTCCTGATACCGTGTTTGGTGCAACTGCTATACAACTGCATAGGGTCCTGCTTAACAAAGCCAGAGCGGTCCGAAAAGAAGACACACCTAAAGCTGAGAGACTGTCGCGTTTGGCTGAGAGAAGAGCTAAAGATGGTTAGCGCATCAATCTATTGCACATAATCTTTTCTTTTCTTTTTCAGGAACATCAGTTATATTCCAATTGAGTAAGTATCTCTAGCCCAAACAAAAATTTTGAATGTCAGAAAAACCAAATTAAAATTACGTTGCGTTAATAATTGCATACCGTAATTGGTTAAATGTGGATAACGTTGCCCAGCAGTGAAAACCTCGTAAATGCAATTTTATTCAAAAACGTTTCATTTGTTCTTAAAGTTGATCAAGTTATTTATTTGTTCCTGCTGAAAAAAATTGAGTTTTACACTTACGCACGTGGTCTGCTGGATGTTGATATTAAGGACTTTATTTTATATTTTTAAGAACTTGATGTCCATATTCTGCAAATAAATATTCAATCAATCGAAATTGGATACTACTCAAATCGTATCGTGCGGAAGGAAACAAACCTTTTTTTATTTACATCCGGATTAGAAGCCCGCACATCCGCACGCCCTGCACCTTGTCCTAATGTTTACATTGGGACTCTTCTCAGCTTTCTTCTCTGACTTCAAGATGCCTGTATCAATGAGGACATAATATTTATGGTTACCACGGGCTAGCGGATTGGTGACCGCAGAACCAGCCATCTCGCACCAGTGCCACTTTTGTCTATCTACATACACTGGATATTTGGATAGCATTCCAGCCAAATGTCGGTCATCTGCGCTCTGTTAGTCTCAAGACGTGCATGTTATGCACCGTAACTTGAAAGTAGATGATCGTTAAAACTGAATATTATGACCATATTTGAATTATTCTAGCCGGTGAAACAGCCAAAACCGCAGAGGCAATAATCGAAATTGGCATTTGTCAGTTAATGATGAACAATTTGAACAACGCTCAGAAAACTTTCGAGAGAGCATTCAAGATACACGAGAAAAGTCAAAACATAGAAGGACTTTGCGAAACTAGAATGCACCTTGCGGCTGTTATGCAACGGTGAGAAACCTTGATTTATGTTCTAACCATTACCTGCGCTCTCTAAAGCTGTATAGGACTAATCCAACCTTTTGTTTTGCAATTAGCAAAAGTGATACCGGCAGTATAATTTATTGGGATAAATGATGAAATGAATCCTTCTCATTAGTGCAACAAATTACCTGTGTACTGTGTAACCTCGTACATTTTATAATGTCAAACAAATACGATTGTAGTACCTATAGTAGTAGTATGCAATGAGTAGGTACCAGAGGTCTCACTTTTACCTTCTGTGGTGATCATCTAATGCATTAGGGTTTACTATCTTGCTTTGGAATTTAGCTTACTTCATTGGTTCTAATATTCATTTCAATCAATTACTTACGAATTCTACAAAACTGATATCTACGATTATGCAATTATGAGCCACTTTCCAGTGACATCAATAAGTAATAACATTTGCATGCCTGTTTTCATTGAATCTACCGTAATTAAATAATGAATTATGTCTTCTGACTCACATGCATTTTGCATTCAGCTCAGTTAAATACTACAATCTTAGATAAGCATATTAAAGGACATGAAAAATTGTATGTTGTATTTCTGCAACATACTATGCTTATACGGCAACTGGATCCTGTGTACTTCAGATAGTGAAATAAAATATGTCTATGAGAACCAACACGAGTCCGATATTGTATTTCCATTGGAAGCTGGGCCGCATTAACCTACATATTTATATAGTTATAGAATTGACACCGGTTAATTTTCTTTGTTCAACAAAATCTGTAACTAGCTTAACTTTTACAGATTGGGCGAACATGAAACTGCAGCCAAATTACTCACAGAGATGGGCGCGTCGGCGATGGAACATGGCCTTAGGAGGCAGCTTGGTCGGGCCCTACATCTTCTTGGCGAGCTACACCTGAGGAGGGAGAGACCTGAGTTGGGCACTCAACATCTAGCTGAAGCATTTCTTTGCTTCATGGGTTTTCAGTTTCAAGCAGTACGTAGGCACTCCATTCTATATTTAGGGCCCAAACTTGATAAATACGAAATTTGTTGTATTGGTTTAGTGCTTCGGTCACAACGACTATAAGAAGCACTGAAATCGGGTGCAGACAATGGAATACGCTAGTCTATAATCTTCTAATCTGCAACGGTTTGCAGTATTCTGAATCACATACCTACAATAAATATAGACTATGGCCCGCATGTTGCCAGTTTAACTTGATAATTTTCAAAGTAATGTCGTTGCTCTTAGAATTAGGTGTCAAGTTGACTCTTAAACTTGCCTATCTCCCACATTCCTATCTCTGTCTTGTAGAGAAATTCAAAGCATAGCTGCTCGTAGAGTAACTTTAAGTTTGACATTTGATGGATTGGATGCAAGTGGCCAATAATCTTTCGTAGTAAAAATGTATGGCAGACGTCTTTTGTCCAACGGTGGACGACTTCCGGTTAATGTAATGATGAAGTTATTCCTTCTTTTCTCATTCTTCTTCAGATGTTGTCCCTAATGGATCATTTCACGTAGAAATATCAAATATAGTAGTAGATATGTAGTTTGTTTAAATATGAACTAAAAACAATACGACATGCAATTTTGTACAGAATAAAACTTTGGATTTGATGTACTTTTTTCTATTCCATTAAGATGCAAAGTGAAGATATGTTTGATCTAGACGATAAAGGAGATAAGGATATAGATGCAATATACACGACGACAGAGAAGGACGTATTTGAAGAGGAAGCTGAACAATCAAGACTTATGACCGCTATTTCTGCTGGTAAATGAAACAATAGATATCTTTTAATAATTATTTTAGTAATTTAAATAAACTCGTGATGCTGTTAAAAAAATTATATCTTCATAGATAGTTTTATACAAGTAAACTTGCGGCACTGTTTATATAGAAAGGGAATCTTATCTCTCTTAATTTTGCTATGATATTTATTATTACCAGGTCAAGAATTAATGGCTTCCTACTTCAATTTATTGCGAGAAGCTGGTACATGTGCAGTAGCTAAGATGAAAACTATCGAGTGGAAATTATCTCACGCTCGCTGGTGGGTCAAGAGGCGACACCATGATTTCCTACCCTGTTTCTGCCCCATTCACAAACGTACTCCATTGGATGTGTTGTGGTATGTAAATAAACAAAAGTTACAATACTTGTAATAGTTTTAAGAGCCAGTGTTTCAATTGTTGGACTTTTATAAGCTAATGCGTTTAACACCTTCATACAATATATTCAAATGACTTAACTACTGTCAAAGATACCACTTATCTGGCCCTTGGAAAGTTGGCTTCAAGAATATTTGTGAGTGAAAAATGTCTTTTATAGGATTCAACTGGAATATAAGAAGTTGGACACGCGCGTGTCCCTCTGGGAGTTCTCTAATGAAGCACTTGGTAGGACATCTACCATTCAAGATATCAGAAAACTTCACAGTAGTTTCTTACGCTCTTCGCCTGCAGTTAATGAGTAGTATACTACACAATATCTTTCCTTTATTAGAGTTATTGACATTTTCTTAATTATTTAGGGGCCAAATATTATTATTATTAGAAATAAAATATAGATTATTCATTATAACGTTTATTAGTTCGTCATATTCATCGTACAACGTACAAAGGGTATAAGTTAAATGTCTATTTACAAAGAACTTAAACTTACCAAATAGTTAAATATATTGAGCAAAACATGAAAATTGTTGCACCATCGTATACCTTACCGTGTGTAAAAGGTCTGCCACCGATATAACATCTTTCTTGATAATTAAAAAAACAAAATAATTTTAATTTGCGCCATCAGCACAGGTTTAACAAAAAGCGAGAGCCATGCATCGTCCATATTTACATAAACCTTATAACTAAATTTAGGAATCATTTGTGTCTAATTAGCACGCTTTGGTGGCTTTGCGTGGCTCCAGGCGAACCTTGAAGCCTTCGGCACGCTTGAGGATAATGTCGGCTTGCAGTTTGAAGTCCGACTCCTTAAGATCCGATTGGACACGGAAATTCCTAAGTATTGTTGACAGGATAATCTTCAGCTTCAACATGGCGTACTTACGACCTTTGGAAGAAACATACGAATTGAGTTAAATAATCTACAACACGTATAGAAACATATTTTTAGTCGCTTCACTCACCGACGCAACTCCTGGGTCCAGCGGAGAAGGGCACGAACGCGTAGTAGTGGCGATTGGCAGACCGCTCTGGCAGGAAGTTGTCAGGGTCGAATTTGGTAGGGTTGGGGTAGACATCAGGGCGACGGTGCAGCTTGTACGTTGCGATAACGACAGTGGTACCCGCGGGCACTTGCTTACCGTTGGAAGCTATAGAAACACAAAGTTCGTTTTAAAAAAGTGCCTTATTTCGAATTTCCAAAGAACATTACGCCAGTGGAATAAGGTAGGTACTTACGAAGAGTGACATCTTGTTTAAGATGACGAGCAATGATTGGCACTGGCGGGAACATCCTAAGCGTTTCCATGAGACACCTTTCCAGGTATTTCATTTCCAGAGTATCCTGGAATGTGGCGGGGCGATCTGAATCACCGAAGATTTTATCGATCTCTTCGATAACCTTGTCTTGAATGTCCTGATGGACTCCCATCATGGATAGGAAGAAACTGCTTCCAGCGGCGGTTGTGTCGTGACCCTGGATAGAAAATAATATATAATGCTTACTTTTTGATTCTACGATAGAAGTCACGGTTGTTATAATTCTATTGAGCTATATTTACCTCAAACATAATAGTGTCCACTTGTTCTTTGATTTCCTCATCGGAAATAACAACGCCACTCTGTGCACTCTCGAGGAGCAGGTCAAGGAAAGCGAGACGTTTCTTCTGTCCAACATCGGCGTCATCTACATCCAAATCGTCCTTAAGACCATCTGACTGACCAAACGACAGACCTTCCACAGATGTGGTTTTGGCAGATTCGTCAGTGGAGTTAATATAGTCGTTCAAGATTGTGGGCCTCTTGCCGGAGTTAAATTCTTCCTTCTTCCTTCGGATAACCTTAAAATAAAAGCCATTTCATGAGATAAATGCCGTATAAGACAAGTAATCTCATAGGTATTTATATCAGTTCATTATAATTTATAGTGCTAGTTTATTCTGTAGCCTTTGATGGTCGTATCAATTACTAGTTCTAAGTACCATCCGATAGGTCATCGAGTCTAGGACAAGATTATTTAAAAATATTACGATGATTAGATAATATAATATCTGCGTGAGGTTACCTTCTTGGTTAGACCATGGATGACGTCAAGGAGTTTAGTCTGCTTCTTAGCGTAGTCGGTGAGCTTGAAAAGTAGGTCTGGCCTGAGCCAGATCTTGGTGTGTCTCAAGTGAAGGATGTCGCACATCTTCATTACAGCCATAGCGTATTCAAATCCACTCTGGTCTTGTGTTGACTTGCTTACTCCCATAGCGGTTTCTATAAATTATAAAAGTAATAAAAGGGATATGCCCATTCGTTAAGGAGGTTTTGGCCAAGTGGCGTCCATAAATACAGCAAATCATAGGCATTAGGGTTGAAATCATAGACACAAAATCAACCACAATTTTTTACATAGAACTTGGACAGAATTTTAAAATTGTATGAAAAAAATTCAAGGTTGATATAAAACAAACATGGAGTTGACTGGCAAGCCAGTGTCGTCGTGGTAAGCGGGTACGGAATCCAATGTAAAGCGAAGGTTGTCATCGCCATAATACCTACTAATCAACGTCATCGGATAGAAAATAGCAAAACCGTGGAGGAAAAATCACAACTCAACAAGCACAACAAACAACCCGCAACAAACAAAATGGTAACTAATGGTAACTGTCAACACAGACTGTCAATTTCAATTATCATTGACGTAGTGATGGCGATTCGGCATCGATTTATCAAAAACCGATGTTATAGAGCTATGAATCGATATTTTTAATAAACTTGAACCAGCACTGCATAGATTTCGGAAGACAATCAATAAACATTTATTTTACCTATTCTATAGAAATTAAACGTTTTAATATGGGAAGCGAAACAAAAAAAAAAAGTTTTTCAGAATATCATTCAGTTCTCGATTTATTTGATTTCGATTTTTGTGACATTTGCCATCACTACTTTTAAGATTGACATACCGTGCGGAAATGAAGATTGCATCACATGCTTATTTGATTGAATATCTTTTTAATATAAGTTTTTAATTCCCGAGTGTTACAAACAAATAAATAATAACAATATTTTCGTTACTAAATAAGATATTTTTTTGTATTTTTCACATTGGTGTAACGAACCTGCCTACCTACTGGCCAAGAGTGGGCATTTGCCTTTATGTATGGATAATAAAACACTTATTAGTAATGTAGTTTTCCGTGAATAGTGTGCTGTGTTAAAATGGCACATAGGCTATAGATCTTTCGCGGTATGAAATACATAGGTAATAATAGTAACAATTTATGGCCAATTTAAATCAGCAGTGAGCACACTTTTTTTTGTTAAAATATTTAAACTTTGCCCCTCTCTAGGATTTCTCCTGTATCGAAGGTATAGTTTACAAACATACATGTCACATGCACACACACCCAGACCCGGAACAACTATCTATAGATCATACAAATATTTGTTCCGTGCGGGGATCGAACACGCGGCACGTAGCGTAGAAAGTTAATCCTTTAGCCACTGCGCCAACCGTGCCGTCCATATACTTACACTCTCTTCAATATAATAAAAGGAAGAGTTTTTGACCTCCATAAAATTCAAAACAATTGCGTAACAAGGATAGTAATAAAGGAGCGTTACGATCGTGGCCGGGAAAGGCGAATATTGGCCATTAGCACGTGAGCACGTGGGGGGTCGCCAAACTTGACGCCAGTAGTACTACGTGCACGATGAATCAGTGCCGAGTGGTACCACGCACGTACCAATGATTCAATCATACTTCCAATCAACACTGCGATACAGATTTCGTCTTTATGAAATAATGGCCTATGCTATGCTGACATCTATTGTAATCGTGACCTAGGCATGCAATAAACACAGTGAAGTGTGTTGGAAAGGTAATGCGTCTAAAGTACGCAGTTTGAATTCCTAAACGATCAATTTGTTGAATTTGCTACTTAAGAGCTTGTAGCGAAAATATTTCTAAATTAACACTTGAGTCTACCCATCTAATGGCTTTTGTTAAGCTTTTTAACCCCCATAAGGTTAAATTAACTTAGCACTCAACACGTAAAGGTCTTTTAGTTCCTTCCGAGACACTTAGTTTTCCGCTTAAGGAAAAACGTGGAGTAGGTATTCTATTATACCACAAGTTTAGGCGGTTCTATGTTGACCCGGATAAATTGTCTCAAGCAAACAACATAATTGCTACCATAAACATCACGGATGTAATCCATACTGCTATTTAGTGTTCTATTTATCTCAACTTCCTTCTAATGACTATTATTATAACACGCAATAAGACGATTACTGGCTACGTGATAAGTGTACATTTGCGTAGTTTGAAAATCTTGGAATTATAGCTGTATGGAATTACTTCTTAAAACCGCATAATACGATGCAATATGCAGTTTGTTGGTGCAGTGACGGGGCGACAATCACTCTGATTTGTAATACACAGATAATTTTGTAAGATATTTATATGAGCCAGTTGACTCAACACGCGTAGGTAGGTAATCTTCGTCTCTTAGATTTCGCAAACAGTTTAATAGGTTCTCGGAGCATTTGCTTCAAGAACACGGTCTATCGTCCATGTGAGGGCCGCCGTGTTGTCACAGCGTGGCTACCTACGTGACATTACATACAAATTGCTCTTTATCCTGCTATTTTTTTGTGCAAACGCCTTGAGATTTAAGACAATTCCCACCTAACGCGTTCAATCAGGTTTTGGGGTGTTTTCCGTTGCATCATCGTCTATATAACCGATTTTAATGCAAACTCATTTGTTTATTTAAATATGGGGTTTGTTACCTCGAATTATAACAATATTGCATTACTACATTGCTGTTATCGTTCATATAATGTCTAAAATGCCAACCTAGGTAAAATAACTGCTGATGTTATTAGATTGGTAATTGAAGGTCGTCAGCAAAATAACTACGGCTTGCAGTACATGTACAATCTATTGATTGAGAGAGCGTTTAGTATTTTGTCAAGTATTCAACATTTTTGATGGCTTTGGAGTCTGAGACATACCTACATATACATTATACTTTATTTAACTTTACATCTAATTCGATTGCATTGTGTAGACAGTGAGAGACTATATATAGGTGATTATTCTAACATTTTAACTATTCAATGCACGCACCTAGACTAGACCATCAGTAACGAAAACTGAATGATCTGACGCATGTCTGCTCGCACGTAGGTGACATTATAATAACCTTTTAACATTGAAATCAAAAGAAATTGTATTGTTCGTATGTAATTTATTTTGAATATTTTATTCAAATACTTGTTATTCCAAAATTCTGGTAATTTATTACCTTTGGGGGCATACAATAGATTTTGTTTTTGTATTTATAATATTGAATATGTTAGATTCATTAGAATTTTTCCGCATCATTTCCATTTATTACGTATTGAAATTAAACTTTTCCATGTTAGACACAACTACCAAAACCACTACCACTACTGTTTGGTTAGGTACCAAATGACAAGGCAAATTTTTCCAATAACAATTGAAGTCAAATAATCGGAAAATCCTTTTCTTTAGGTAATATTATCGGCTAAAACTCAGATCTTCTGCGTTTTATTACGGTACCGTGAATTTCAAAAGGACACGATAATATCAATCAATACAAAATCTACTTACCAAGCAGGATTTCTACAGTGCATTCGCTCATGTAGTCATGGCAATCGAACTCTCCAGCCTCCTTCCTTAGCTTAGAGACAACAGCCCTGGAATTGGCGTTGAACAGGTCAATGAAACTCTTCAGTACGTTCAAGTGGAAGGTGGGTGCGATCAGTTTGCGGTGAGACCTCCATTTCTGGCCTGAGAATAAGAAGAAAAATTGTTACAGTTACTTCACGATATTATTATAGATCTAATGGATATAATCGATGCTCGTTTAATTATAAATAATCACTAGTTTTAATTAAGGTCTAAGATATGTCTTTATGAGGCTGTAAAGTATTTCCTTGACTTCATTTTATGGCTTTGCTTTGTTGATGTATGCAATGTTTTTCTAAGGGAAGAGCCTTGTTTGTTTATGTAGACCGTATGTAGGTCCGGGATATTTTTCGATCTAAGATACAAATCTTTCCTCCATAAAAACGCTCATTAGCATTCTATAATCATTCTCAAATTTTATTATTTCCTGACGTCACGAAGTTCAGCAGTGATGATGAAAAAAGACAATGCAGTGGCTTTTTTTTCCTTGTTTTCGTCTAATTGCGGTTAAGCCGGTTTTTTACTGCTTTATGTAATCCATTCAGTTATTTTCCCTTATGGTGCCTATTTATGTTTGAACTTTACGGTTTCTGACCCAATTGTATTCTGCTTCCTGTACTTACTGTAACAACAACACGTATGATTTTATAATTAAAACTCACCAGTACTGATTAGAAGACCATTTCCGAGCCAGGGTTTGAAGAATCTGTATTCATCAGCTTTGTCAATGTGAACGTGGCTGCTGAGGATCACCTCGACGTCACGAGGGTCGTACAGGAAGACCAGGAGACGAGGTCCAATCCAGATCTTGACGACCGACTCGCCGTCGAATGGAATACTCTTCTCGATGACATTTCTGAA
Organism: Allophyes oxyacanthae; assembly: GCA_932294325.1. Lineage (NCBI taxonomy): Eukaryota > Metazoa > Arthropoda > Insecta > Lepidoptera > Noctuidae > Allophyes > Allophyes oxyacanthae. The sequence goes on from OW028615.1 coordinate 10,588,953, forward strand.
GATGTCTATTGAGGGACAAAAAATATTTTATTAATTTACTGTGTGAGCTCTTCAACAGTATTCATAATACTCAGAAGCTTTCAGTAGGTTCATTTGCAAACAGCAGACGATGAACGCAAAAACCCAACTTTTATAGTTCAACTGTCAACTTCGTACCTAATGAACGATATGACTTACTGGAAAAACTAATATTTATTTGAATTTGAAAACAGCTGGTCTATTTAACATTCTAATAATTATACTGTTTAAGGTTTAATTATTCAAGATAGTTAATTTCGTAATTATTACACCTACAACTACATATCCACATCAAAAATATCAAAATTTACCATGAGACCCTCCGGTGAATTCCAGAGCGTTTCCAAGGAGAGGCAAGCCGGGTGGTCCATTTAGTTTATCTGCGAGTTCGTACATGTGCCTCCTGGACATACGCCAGTACGCGTACCAGAGGATCAGGGCTGGCACTAGGAGTACGTAGAACAGGCTTGTGGCAGCCCAGGTGCCGGTTGACACCACGCTCTCGGCAGCCGCGTAGCTCATGTTGGGATGATTTTACACCTGAGGAATTACATTAGGTTTAAGAATCTAGGTAGAAACTAGTTTAAGATTAAGATGAAGAGCCATAAATATATTTTTATGAACATAATATTAAGTTCATAGCGTAGGCTCTGCATTCGAAGTGCTCATTTCGATTAGTATTTAGTCTATTTATTGTACTTACAAAAGATTTAAGGCACAAACTTAGATAATTTAATTTTTCGTCGATAATTGAATGATTGATATCGATTTCATCCTATATTCCGATAGACTCTTATCTGTTAATAATACTTTTCTAAACGTGATGCCTAGGTAGTTTAAGATTATTATCAGTTAGTAAAAGATAAGTAGATAGATAACACTCACATAAGTTTTATCGTAACTTATAAGAACTGCGTTGACATATTTAATAGATAAGTAGTTAGGGTATTGTATAAAATCAATAGGCCTTTAATATTTATAACTTCGAATTTAAAATAAAAAATAAGTAAGTAGGTAGGTAGATATTAATCAATTAAATACGTCTTATCAAATTCTTTATTTCGCATAAAATACGAGACAACAAAAATCATGGGGTCATGTTATTTTAAAAATATCTTTGTGGTTTATTTATGTAATTGTAGCTATTATTTATTAGAAGATGGAATTAAAATAATAACCGTTGGCGACTAACCTTTTTATTGTAATTTTATTTGGTTATGATTGATTGTTTTTAACACGCTTTTATTAGCTTCACCTGTAACTAACTGACTAACTATGTAAGAAAATCTTGGAAGTTAAATTTGACTCACTTCCCGGTTTCCGATTGAGCTGAAATTTTGCATACCCGTTCAGTTTGGATGACTAAAGCGTGTTCTATAGTTTTTTTTTAAACTGTAATATTTTATTTTTTTCTCATGTCAGTGTTTTACGATATGCTAAAATAAAGCAGGGAATAAGTAAAAAAAAAAAAATGGTTCGTCGTCAACAGTAATAGTAGGTTCCTAATTGAATATTCATCAGTACGGTTTGTAGTTTAAAAATAAAGATTGTTTTCAATGGAACTTTTATGTTTCGTAAACTTAGTAAACAAACCATTAATTTTCCGGATACGCATTTTTAGAGAGGCCTTAGAGATAAATAGACTCTTTTACGTCCAATACTTCTTCTCTGGAATGTCACGTAAGTTAACACGTGCTTAGCTACGGCTATACCTAAGTATTTCCAGTAAACGATGCGATTAAACAAATAGACATTGAATTATAATTTCAATACTATAATAAATCATTTCCTATGTAATGTTTATTAATTGTTGAATAGCAAATGTGTTTTGAACTTCAAATGGCTAATATACTACATACTCTATATATTGAAATAGTTATTATCACAGTTGATCTGGTACTAATTACTCACCTATGTACTTACGTACTTATTTAATAACGGTGTAATAACCTGAGCGCGTGGATTCTTTAATAGAACAACCTATAGCAATATTAACTATCAATTGTTACGAGGATGTTGTCATGCTCATAACATTTCCATAATATATCATGAAAATTGGATTAGTTTGATATTAGCAATTAAATCAACTGAAATGAAACGAGACTTCAAATGCTTTATTCAATGAGCTATTTTTCTTCTAAACAAAAAACGTGAAAATATTTTCCGTTTAAGTACCTTTGCTTGTTGTAAGTATACCTAGTTAAACTTTTCTCAGAGGTTTTGTTAAACTTTGTTAGTATCTCCGTAAAAGGAAACTTGTGTGGCCCAAATGCTACGCCATTGAAGACTGTATTTAAATCAGCCTTTACGGCACTTTTATATGTTTGTGGAAAACACATGAATTACCTATTCAAACAAAAGAAATTTTACGAAACTTATGTCGAATCTTTTTCTTTAAACAGCGTAAATACGCGCATATTTTTTTTTCGTATTAAAATATAACCGACTTTAAGGAAGTTATTATAATATTAAACTCGCAAGATACAAAATATCACATTTTCTAAGATTATAAGATATAGAATAACAATATCGTAAAATATAGAACCATAATAAAATCAAACTATTTAACTATTTCCACCCACGTAAAATCCGAGAAGCTGTACTTAACAAAAAATAGAGCGTTTGCGCAGAATACAAATCTAAGTGACCTACAAAAAACCCGACATTCATCCTAGAGTGGGGATTCGTTACTTTTTAGATTAATATAATCTAAAAGTAAAGTAGGTACCTAGTGAAGAATCTAAAGGTAATTTTTGAAGTAGGTACTAATTTTTAAATCGATTGTTTGACAATAAAGAAAATTACGTTTTTGCTGTTTATCGTGAAATTTTCATGAATAGCCATTTTCTATTTAAAATTGTAGAGTTGAACATGAGTCTAGTTTCAAGCGCCCAAAACTATTCCTTTTGTGGATCGTGTTTTGCAAAATCCGAGTGTAACTTATAATCGACGATCACTGTAAATGAAAGTAAAATCCTGAGGCTTCTTAGTTTCGTTTCTGACCTTTGTAAAACAGTCCAAAACGATTCGTATAACAAGAGTAGACAAAGTGCAAATGTAAGCAAACGTGAAGATAACGCAGATGGACAGTCGTGATCGAAATATTTCACAGCCAGCTCGCGTAGAATACACAATCTAATTAGGTAAGTTTTTTAGCAAATAATAAAAAACCAAAGAACCCTCGCGTAAAATACGTTTTCAATTATATTGTAATAATTATGTAATATGAAAATAGGCAATTTTTACCTAAACATCTCTTTAAGACTATTTTAATAGTTACAAAATCAATCTTAGCCTCAGAATTTCAGCTTCATTTACTTCCGAACGTTGATCGTTGATCTATTTTATTAGATGTTTATTATTAGTTCGCTACACCGGATACACCCTTTTAATTTTTTGGTGCTAGGGTAAAAGACGTATTTTTTACAAATAGTTTGTAATATAAATACGCAAAAATCATTACCCTCAGAATACAGTAGTAGTCTTGAAATCGAGTGCGATTTCAATCATGAATGTAAATTTACACTTCCTGTTTAATTTTTTTGTATGTTTTTAAAGACTTTGCCTCTGACTAGGATTTCACCTGTATCGCGGGTACAGCTTACAAATAAACATCTCACATGCACACACACCCAGACCCGAAACAACTAACTGTGGATCATACAAATATTGATCGAACCCGCGACACGTGGTGAACAAAGCTAATCATTTAGCCACTGCGCTAAACGTGTCGTCAAATAAGTTGTTAGTTCCGCAAATACAGCCTAATTTATGCTACGTTGGTCATTCATTAGAATGTATTAAGGTAAATATTCCTTTAGTTGAGTACCTACGAACGTGCAATGTTTAATTCTTGTAATAGGAAAACGGTTTTAGATTGGCTAAATAAATAGGAAATGCAAGTGATACGTAATTAATTAAAAGTTTTTTTCTTTCCCGCGTGAAAAATACCATGTTATTTCGTTTACGAGTTTCTAGTTACCTACCAAAATTTTATCGAAATCGGTTTGACAGTTCAGGCTTAAAGACGTAACAAATACAGACGGACCAACAAATTTTCACTTAGTAATATTAGTAAAGATTCTTATTTATTAAAATAAAATGGTAAGCATATATAATATTGAAGTGCGTGTAATTGCCATTGCATAATCTACGTAAGAAAAGAAGTTTGAGCATTCTGCATATTTTCTACGCGGCCAGTCTCAGTCAAAAGCTCATTATGAAAGGCTTAAGTTAATTTATATTTAAGTATATTCTTAATTATTATAATGACTGTTTTCATTGGCCGTAGACGTAGGTAATAAAACTACGATTACTACTAATTGGAAATTTTTTACATTTAATATAAGAAAGAAGTTGTAATCCAAGGTAATGAATAGATCCATTACTTTGACGATCATTGTGCAACAATCACACTAATACAGCAAACTAGCACAGTAAAAATATTACTTCTAGTAGGATATTAAGATCTATTTGTACTTCGATAAAATGAAATGCAATTTATTATAAACAAATTAAATTTTATAATATTATTTTCAACACTTTTTTATAACACACTAATTTTTTTATGTAAATGTTTTAAAATATTTTTATAATTTAGGTTTATAAACTTTGGAACCGAAAAATCTAATTTTATAAATTTCTTAAAATTACACTATATTTATCTAATATAAAATGGCTCCCTACCTTTGGTTTTCAAATCACCTCCCGATAGCGGGGTAGACACAAATATTGTCCTATGCCCAAACGACACTTAACGTGTCTCACTACAGACTATCTACGAAGCTCCTGCGCAACTCTCTATATACACGTGCATGACGTCAAACGCCGTCACCGCTGCCCGATGCTCCATAGCGTATTATAAATTATGTAAATCTGATTTCAAGAAATTAATGTTTAGGCACCTATACTGTAAGTATACCTACACATTTTTAAATCAACAAAAAAAACAACGTACCATTCACGCACCAATTTTTGCCCCGCACCACGAAACTGTGGAATCAACTACCATCAGCGGTTTTCCCGAAGACAAATGACATGGGGACATTCAAGAAAAGTGCCTACAGCATTCTAAAAAAAACGTTCTCATATGTTGTCATTGTCCGTGCTGAATAAATGTATTTATTTTTTCTTTCTAAAAGGTCGGCAACGCATCGACCACTCCTCTGGTGTTGCGAATGTTCATGGGCGGTGGTGAACCGCATGCTCGTTTGCCTTCTATAATATAAAAAAAATAAAAAAACATGAGAAGGAAATGATTTTGGGAAGTCGAAAAAAGTTGTCTTTGAAAAGAATTGGTTACCTGTAAAAATGAAATAAACTCATTTCGTTAACTTATTTTGATCATATTATCATGGTCTATTAATATTGTCTTATATTTCTTCTTTCTAGCTCTATTATAATTAGTTTATTTATCATGTTTTTTTTGTATGATTGTAAAATCTATCTCACCAAAATCAAGTAGGTAAAACAATAAGACATCTGGGCTGCAGTAGTATTCGTGTATTGATACTCAGTAATAACATAAAATGCGCATAATCTAAACGACCCCTAAGGCCATTTGAAATCTATCCATCGGTGAAAGTGTAGTAGAAATTGAATAAACTTGGTATTGCTTACCTCTATTATGGCACACCACTTATAGCAAGGTTATTGACAATGTAATTATGGTATATCGTGCGGTCATATGATCCTGATCCACATTTTCATAGGTATGCTTCATTGAAGTTTTTATACCTTGACGTTTCATTTCGTCTAAGTGTAAACTAGCCAACGTTCCAGCAAAATCGGCAAATATAAACCATTTACTTGTTAATAGGAACACGAGTTCTTTCAGGTTCAGTAATCGAAGTTTATTAGCAATGCAGGAGAATGCTGTCCACCATCTTAACATAATTTCCTAGTCACTTATTGCTACAAAACGGAGATTCCGTGGTCTTTTCTTTTCTGTAGACCATACGGCCATTTTAATAGTTAATGTTTGTATGTATTGTATAATAATTATTGTTGGTTGTTTTATATTCATGGCTTTGGTGTAAACACGCCTTAATGACGAAATGGCTTAATGAGGAAACAGTAAACGAATTACATTTACGGTGTAATTCTGTTAGATATGACTTATTTATTGCTCTTAGGTATATTTACAATAAAGAAAGAAAACGTTTTTATTTTTACGCCCAGTAAATAAAATAAGTAAATAGTAATACAACAAGTAGATATCAAAAGTAAATGCCATTTTAGAAAGAAGAAAGAAAGAAAGAAAGAAAATTCATTTATTTGCCACAAAAACAAGACACACTGGAATGACAGATACAGGTAATAAGAAGAGGACAGGTGCATAGACAGAGAAGACATTATTTTAGGATGGCAACAATGTAAAATTGAGTAGAAAAAATAATAATTTAAAATAATAAAAAATATGTGGGTATCTGCGACTGCGCATCACCTAATCAGTTTTAGCATTTTACAAATCGTTTTAAGAATAAAATCTTTTTTTTTTTTTTACAAATTGTCACAGAATAGTGCGTCGGTCAATCCCGGTCCTTTATTACTTAATTGAAAGGACTTGAAAAAGTGCACGGTCCAAATTGATTTCCTAAATGTATAATAAAAACCGGCAGTATTGTCTGCAGATAAAATATCTATTTGATAATTCTGCCTTCATAACTTGCTGGATATCATAAAAATACTGAAAATAATAATGTATTTTAAGGAAATAGTAGATTGAGTTACAGGGGAGCAAAATGATATTATAAGACTAGGGCGCTATTTTGAATCCAGAGCGGAGCGAAGGATTCTAAAGTAGAATCCTGAGTGCAGCGAAGTATTCAGTACATGTCGTCTGAGGAAATATAATTTTGCGGCCGAGTGATATACTCTACTTTTCATTTCCCTTTATGAGAAAAAAGTACCTAATAGATTTTAAATCACATTTGTTGCGTCTGTTGTAATACTTTCAGGTGTTAATATAGTACTTTCGTAACTTGATGAACTCATTTTTAGAAATAATTTGTCATTTAAATTGCTCTGTATATAATCCGTGAACAGAGTCAAGGAGGACGTAGCTCGCGCGTTTTCTAAACAGCCTGTAGCCACTTGCTTCATACAAATATAATGTAAGAAAGAGTCAATGTAGGTTAGGTGGTTACTTACACTGTTTGCCTCATTTAACTAGGGGGAAATTAATTACTTGTCTGAAATGTAAGCTGTAAGATTTGTCGTGCAAGGCCTCGTAATTCATTCTTCTCGCTCTCAAAATAACATCATTCATAATTATTTATTTATTTATTAATTCTTAATTATTTTGTTACCTTAGAACTCTGATCACAGAAGCTAGAACTATCATCTTTTATTATAATATAATAAAAGATGATAGTTCTCGCTTCTATCTGAGTAACTCAATCAGAAACACTACGACTTATTACATAATATTTATTGCACTACTATGCGGAACTGTATAGGTGTACAACTGCACACCTATTCTTTTTAATAGTTTAGGTACCCAATAATAAGTTTTTCCCATAATAAAAGAAAAGAAAAAAATATCTAACTTAGGTTCATGATGAGTTGCTGACTTGCCGTAGAATGCAAAACAAGTGTTCTATCTTCCTATGGGTGGAAAATACCAACATCTGTTGTATTTCAGTTCAGTGGAAGACCATTCATAATTATTAGTTCGTCTTGGTATAAACAAAGCCCAAAAAACGAGAAATAAAACACTGCCTAATAACATGGCAATAAATGACTAAATAGTACAAAAACGATTATATTCGAACAACCGAAATCACAATAACGTGCTGTTTTTTTCCCACATAATGTTCTTTTAATCAAATTATCTTTGATTACCACAGCTATTATTCTATTAAACTATTTTTATATAGCGTTATAAACGTTATTTTTATATAGACGTATAATAGGGGTCTAATAGTTATTTGTTATGCGAGGCTGCAAATTTGTTATTTGGTGCGAGTGCTTGTATTGAATACCGAGCAAACGAAGGATTCTAAGAGTGAACCACGAGCGAAGCGAGTTGTTCAAAAATAGAATCCTGAGCGTAGCGAGGGATTCAAAGGCACGAGACGCAAATAATTTTGCAGCCGTGCGAAACACACAACTTTTCATCTCACTAAAGCGAGAAAAATGTTAGATGCCTAATTATATTTGAGTCTACACTTGTCCAGGGCGCCAACCGCTCACTCGTGGCAGAAAGCTCTCATGATTACAATAGACTTGGGGCCCAGGTCTGTGTTCTACACCATAGTTCGTCACGTTAGAATTTCGAATAACTTTTCCACGCTAGCGAATAAAATAGACGTTTGCGCTCAGATTTCGAAGAATAAAGAAAGCCTTTCCGAGCTAGTGAGATGAAAAGATTATTAGTATCTAATGTTCGCTTGATAAATACCTCACTTGAATTATTTTAATTAGTTGGAGTTAAATGCAGTGCAGATTACTCATCTCCATTATAGCCATTGTCTACAGCATTTGCATTTCTATAGTTTCCATAAAACCTCGATCGCTAGTACCTTGTAGATTTTCTATTTTAATATGCGGTGGCATCATGACTCCGTAATATCACATCTTATCAATCAAAATTTAAGTTAAGGTTAATATAGGAGTATCAGTAATAGATTCGTATAATATGTGGGTCTTTTTATAACTCCTATACACCATTATTTTTAAGTATTACACTTTCAAATTACTTTGACCTAAGTTCGTGTACAATTTCCTCGTGGTATTATAATTGCAAATTATTTGAAGGAAATAACAAGTCATTATCGCACTGACTTATTTGGTTTAATTTGCCACGGTTTGGCTAAAATACAAACCTAGCACTGCGCACTGTGTGTTATATGTTTTCATGAATATATTGTACAGGTCTAAAGGGGTTTGATCCATAAAGTTATTATTACTAGTGGTAAGTTTGATCTATGAAAGAGCAACGTCATTGAACTGACACTAATCTATCTTCATAGTATAAGGCACATTTTGAAAAATTCGTTTAATACGGTTTTGCATTCATTGTATCGTCTAACTCGACTAAGTTAAAATATTCCTTCATTTCAATTTCATACAATGATTTGCAAAAAAGATCATGAAAACATTAGGTAAAACAACGAATATATACTTCAGTTGTAAATACATAGGGTATTTACAACTGAAGTATATATTCGTTGTTTAACCATACATTTTAGATAATAGTTGTTTAATTATGTCGAATTAACGGAGTAGGAAATAATGAACCCTTTCTCTGTGCGATACCTACTTGTACATATTGTGTCTGCTTCGCGGACAATGAACGTGTTAATTTGGGTTGTACGAATATTGTTATTGTTTATTTCATTTTGTAGTATTCATCATTTAACTCATCAGTAGCCTGTTAATATTTCCACTGTATAGAATAAATCCTCTCTGAGATAATTATGAACTGTCACAAATATCGCGTGGTACTTCCTGGCCGCGCCACAGTCGCAATTAGAATCGGAGTTAGTAAAAAAAAATGTACATAATATGTTCATTATTGTACATAATTTAAAAAAAATTGTACTATAAAGGTTCACGAGAAAATTAACAAAATCGGTGGCGCGGCCATGTAGTATACTTCCTAGCCGCGCCACCGCGTACACTGGGATTAATAGCCCAATAATGTAAAAACTCATGGGTAAACAATTGTACGTCTATTGTTCGTTCTATTATTAATGAGAAATCTGCAAAAAGTCATTATCTACATGATAAATTTAACATCGAAGATAATTTCAACTAGGTATGTAAAACTGTCAGGCGTTCGTTTCTGGTCGCACCACAGACGCAATTTGAATCGGAGTTCATAAAAAAAATGTACATAATATGTTCATTATTGTACATAATTTAAAAAAAAAAGTACTTTAAAGGTTCACGAGAAAATTAACAAAATCGGTGGCGCGGCCATTCTTCCTAGCCGCGCCACCGCGTACACTGGGATTAATAGCCTAATAATGTAAAAACTCATGAGTAAACAATTGTACGTCTAATGTTCGTTCTATTATTAATGATAAATCTGCAAAAAGTCATTACCTACATGATAAATCTAATATCGAAACTAAAATACTATTTCGACTATGGGAAAACTGTCAGGCGTTAACTTAGGGCTAAGGATAGGGCAGTAGGGACCAGTATCAAAAGGTTTTAGCTCATTACTAGTTACTAAAAATCGTCAGTTAAGTGTATTTTTAACCGACTTCAGAAAAAGTAGGAGGTTCTATGTTCGACTGTTTTATTAAAATACTGTCACTTAAGGTAGACGCACACCTGTCCAAATCGACCGTGCCGAACGAGCCGAACGAAACGAAGTTTCTTATGGCTTCGCACACCTATCCGTGCAAAAGTATCGACCGCGCCGACCGAATCGATCGCGCCGAGAGAAATGGCGTTTCGTTACGTGCCAATGCCTTGACACATATCGCACGCTCATACGTTTCATAATTTGGTTTCTGAAATTACAGATTTATTATTTAACAGCTATACTTTTAAAAAGAAGCAAAACAAAATAGGTACCTAGACTACATTGCATAAGTTATAATTATATCTGTTAAGGTTCATAACCCTATACAGATTTTATACAGAATTCAAGTTGAAAATATCATTCAGATTTTATATAGATTTTAGCATACCCCGTTCATGTAGGTAATTATATATTGTAATATAAGTAGGTATATGTGTATTGTATTGCTTAGGTTCTACATAAGTAGGTATATTATTATCCTCACCTAGTAATAATGACTAGTGCATCTACCATTTTTTTGTCTCTGCATCACCCTAAGGTTGTCTGGCAGAGAATGCCTTTGGCATTAAGACCGCCTTTGTATATATTTGTATGAAAAGCATTAAGTAATAATAATAATAAATAACTCTAATGATAATGTTAGTGACCATGACAGTTTAAAAACCTAGATTTTAGCAGTTTCTTCTTCAGATATAAGGCTTAATGCATCTGTCAACACTGATCCAGATAACTTTTGACTCGAACCCACTAGCAACACTGACCGAATCGTCCGCGTCGAATATGACGGCGTCATCCGAATTCATCTGAGATTTGGATACCTATCGAATTCTTCTGGCGATTCGTCCGATTCGACGCGGATAGGTGTCCGAGGTTTCATAGGATTTCATATAAAGAATTCTATAATTCGTTTCTTTCGGCTCGTTCGGCGGGGTCGATTCGGTCGGCGCGGTCGATTCTTTCGTACGGATAGGTGTGCGTACTTGCGTAGCCATAAGAAACTTCGTTTCGTTCGGCTCGTTCGGCGCGGTCGATTTGGACAGGTGTGCGTCTACCTTAAGTGACAGTATTTTAATAAAACAGTCGAACATAGAACCTCCTACTTTTTCTGAAGTCGGTTAAAAATACACTTAACTTATGATTTTTAGTAACTAGTAATGAGTTAAAACCTTTTGATACTGGTCCCTACTGCCCTATCCTTAGCCCTAAGTTAACGCCTGACAGTTTTCCCATAGTCGAAATAGTATTTTAGTTTCGATATTAGATTTATCAGTAGGTAATGACTTTTTGCAGATTTATCATTAATAATAGAACGAACATTAGACGTACAATTGTTTACTCATGAGTTTTTACATTATTAGGCTATTAATCCCAGTGTACGCGGTGGCGCGGCTAGGAAGAATGGCCGCGCCACCGATTTTGTTAATTTTCTCGTGAACCTTTAAAGTACATTTTTTTTTAAATTATGTACAATAATGAACATATTATGTACATTTTTTTTATGAACTCCGATTCAAATTGCGTCTGTGGTGCGACCAGAAACGAACGCCTGACAGTTTTACATACCTAGTTGAAATTATCTTCGATGTTAAATTTATCATGTAGATAATGACTTTTTGCAGATTTCTCATTAATAATAGAACGAACAATAGACGTACAATTGTTTACCCATGAGTTTTTACATTATTGGGCTATTAATCCCAGTGTACGCGGTGGCGCGGCTAGGAAGTATACTACATGGCCGCGCCACCGATTTTGTTAATTTTCTCGTGAACCTTTATAGTACAATTTTTTTTAAATTATGTACAATAATGAACATATTATGTACATTTTTTTTTACTAACTCCGATTCTAATTGCGACTGTGGCGCGGCCAGGAAGTACCACGCCAAATATCACAATGTTTGGTTCTAGTCATGCCAATTTTTCAAGGGCAATGCAGTGAACGTTTACGCCTGATAATAATAATTTTATAATGATAATGATTTTATTGCAGTTCGTAAATTTCCACTACAAATTATAGTTCGCGGTGTTGTTGGGGAGATCCTGATATACCTACTCGTGTTTTATCGAATATGTTGTTATTCAGGCGCTTATGTTTACCTCGAGCCGCGAGGAACGTACGTCTCTATGTGCTTACAGCGTAGCACGATGCACCTCGTAGAAGAGGCAAAAGCTAAAAAAAGGTGTTTTGTTTGTATACAGGCGATGACTTGCAGATATGGAAGTGATGATAATCAGTGATCGGAATAGGTGGTGCTAATTCACCGAAACTTTGGGGCACAGAGACAAAAAGTAGAGACTTCAGTACGACAACATTTTTTCTGGTACAAAAATTGTCCTATTCCGATCACTGGTGATAATGTAGGAATTTTATACCAAATTATTACAATTATAATTACACAATCTTATGCCAAAACAAATGTCGACTTAAAAAAAATTACTCATTGACTGCCTTACCCTGCGTATTATAGCACAATCATATTAGTCATCACCTTGTTTTTGTACTTAGTATTGGTTAGATGAACCTGCTGGAAACTACGAGAAAGTTCTGTGGACAAAAGCTGTATTTAAAGGCCCAAATAACTCGCATCACATTACAATGTGGATAAACAAGGTTTAAATATAGATCAATTATAGTTAGCTGTTGTTTATCGATATAATTAATGTTTGTCCGCTCATAGATAGGTACATTTCCATTCTTGTGAAGTCATAACATAAGACGGCCTTCGGGAAATTTATAAAGTAGGTTCTAGATCACTTGGTTCTATGTGATTCAACTCTCCTTTTCAATATGGAGTGCAATAACCCGAACCTTATTACTTAGAGCCAAAGCCCACTCGATATTTTTAGCATCCTGTAGTGAAAGATACAAAAAAGACAGTGTATATCCATGAAGAATGAAATTACAGGATATTTTTTCACGGCATTATATAATTCTTCAAATTAGAATGCTTTTCGCGTAGGTACTAGGTAGGTACCAGTTTCAATATTATACATTAAACATAAATATACCTACATAAAGGCAAAGGAACAGAATTATTTTATTATAAGCAACACCAATTCTGCTCTAAAATATAACACGTCAATTTAAAAAAAATCGTAGCGGCTTTCCCTTCGGCCAACCCTTCAGAAAACCATATTTTTTAGGTTGTTTATTAAATGTGGGATTAATTTTATAATGATTACTTATGTTACTTAAGAAACGGAAATATGGAAAGCGCCTGACGCTTAAACCCTAGGTTTCCATGCGCGTCGCTACCAAATTTTGTCATATTGACAAGACAAGAAACCTGTGGCACGAGATAATGCGACGACGAAATTATGTCACGGCGTTGTTGTTATCCCGGCTGGTTTTCCATCTTCTTCCGTTAAGTCGGCACGAGCTATCACGTTTGGATTGCTTATAATTGCTTAAAATTTGTATTTTAATTTTTTAATTGAAGATTAGCCAGTCAGCAATGGGCATCGAAGCTGACTGCTCAGGATGTGCCAGATGATCTCATGATTCGTCACTCGTGGAGACTCTTTCCTTGCCCGCGTTCCTTGCACACCAAAAATTGGTTAAAAAAACTTAGACTAAGTAGTCCATGTTTGTGCTTAGATGCTAATGCTGCGAATTGGACACATTAATTGGTACCTTTTCTGAGAATTAAGTAGAAATAAATATTATAGGTAATTCCTTTATTCATGTACAAACACATACAAAACATTTTTAAATAAACATTCAAAAATAGGTATAAAACACAGATTTCGGGTAATCTGTGGTATAAAATGTAGTAGTCCACCCGTATCGGGACAGGGTTTAAGCACCGGTGCCGGTGGTCAGGGCTGCAAAGAGAGGAACCTCCTAACAAAACGCGTCGTGTCCAGGAGTACCGCCCTCTGTATCAAGCCTGGACCCAGCTGCCCAACGCGAGCCTTTTTTAGGGCGATGGTCGCGGCTCTTGGATATTAAACCATGCTGTAACGACTATTATAATTATTAGATATTTTGTTTTTGTGTAGGTACTCGCGATTTCAACATGTTGTGATAAATCGATGTGTTTTGATTCACGAATTATTTAACATATAATTAAGGACACATAAACATGATTCTCTCTGTCCAAAATGGTATTATTTATAGTCGTACTATTTTTAGCTGTAAAATTATACGTGTTCGCCTGTTTGAGGAATCATGATAACGTAGTTCTAATTATAGTCCATGTTTACTTACTTACCTACATGACTTTGCTATTTTATATTTTCGACCAAGCTTTAAATTTTTAACATAGAACCTAAATAAAATTGCAATCCATCTGACATTTCCTAAAATTAGAACTAGTTGCTCTAAAGTTAATCAGACCTACTACGTAAGCTCCATTTAGTGAAAAAAGTAGCCACATTACAAAATGCCGGAATAACAAGGCTTTACTCCAAAAATGAGAGGTATTATTCAAAATAAAAAATGTAAAGCAAAAAATGTGTACCAAAGGAAAATAAAACAGGTCAAGTGCATTAAATATTTACTATGCAAGAACATTACGTAAAATTAAAAACTTAGGAATGCGTTGCTACTTTCAGAAATAAGGTTCTTCCGCAATCCTCGTGGTTTCGTTCCTAATTCCTTTTTGAAAATCCAAAAGAACTGCAATTGCAATCGAATAACGAATCGAACGAATTACATAAATAGAAATAACGAATAAGAAGTAATAAATTATAATCGTCTAGACGTGGTAGGAATGTAGGATACCTACTACCCTAGCGCGTAACTTCCTGCGGTTAAAGTTCATAGCATGCAAACTGAAAACTCGTGAAGTATAAAGATACCAGTAGAAATTAAAATAGTCCCACTTTGATTTTCTCAGTTTTTGTAAATTTGTGAGGTCATTCCACTGAAATCTGAAAGTTCTTGCAATATAATTATCTTCATAAAGAACAGAACAAAACGATCATCATAAAATTTTACAAGAGCTAAAAATGAATGACGAATATTCGACGAAGAATTTTATTCATATTCCAAAAAGATTTATTTGTGTATATTTATTTATTTATTGTTATTAGAATGGAATGGAGTAGATCATTTATTTGTCCAAAGTATAAGTACCTATACACACACACGGCATGCAAGATGTTAAATAATAATCATAACAGTTACGCTTTGCCTCAACAGCGTACAAATATAAACAAGTAGGTTTTTTTTATTAATAGGTTTGTCCATTATTCAAAGCAATTAACATAACAAACAAATATTATTCTTCCGTTATGATTAAAAATACAAACTTTTGATTTGATTAAGTACACTTTTAAGCAGATGACAGATTACAGAATTAGATCTAGGGTCTAGGCACAGTCTGACATACGAAGTTTTGCCCAGAAGTGTCATTAGATAATTTTGTTCGTCAGCTCGACTTGTTGAAAAACAATTTACCGTAGTAAATAATGGGACATCAGTAAACATGACATTTATTATTTCACAGCTTTATTTTAGTAATTTATCTTCTTTTAAGTCGACAAGACGTCCTATCGACTTTTCACAGGGCATAAAGTTTATTGACCACTTAAAAAAACCAATATAAATAAAACAATGCGCTAGTAATGAAATCCAGAGAGAAAATCGAGGAATACATTTGTATGGAAGAACCTAACCGTCAAAAACCCCCCGACTCCAACTAAAAAAAGAGCTGTAACTTTTGGACGGCTGAACAGATTTTCATGAAACATACCTAAGATGATAGTAATAATAACTTTATGAAAAAAACTGTACATAACAGTGATAGCTTAGCGGTTGAACGCTTGTCTTCCACGCAGGAGGGTCTGAGTTCGAAAACAACACGCACCTCTGACTTTTTGAAATCATGTGCAGATACTTCGTGAGGAAATCTGCACACCTCAGTGGGTTCCACGAAGTTCTCCATGGTGTGTGTAGTTCGCTAACCCGCACCAGGCCAGCGGGCTTAGGCCTAACTAACCCTTCCCATTCTGAGAAGAGGCCCGTGCTCCCACTGCTGGGGCAGTAGGACAGTTAATGCTGAATTATAAATATCTAGCTGTGCCCGCGATTTCATCCGCGAGAAGTTCGGATGCCGCGATTATTAAAACAAAAAATAGCCTATTTCCTTCCTCATGATGCACACGATTTCATGTCAAGCATCAAGATCGGTTAAGACGTTTGGTCGTGAAAAGGTATGAAACAGACAGGAAGACAGACAGAGTTACTTTCGCATTTGTAATAAGTATGGATTAATAAGCTAGATGGGTCCCGGGTATATTAGCTATCCAGTTCTTTTTAATATTCTTTAAAATTGGAAGAGTCAATCAATCAATTGCTTAGGTACTTACCTACCTATATTAATTTTACAAAACGGTCATTGCAGATATTATATGTGTACCTGTCTTTATTCATACTATATATTATATATTTATGAGCTGATATATAATCTTTAGGTAATGTCAACGCTGCATGTAATTAGGTGTGTTATTGGCTCTCGTACGTAATAATTTACATTGATCCGTTTTGTCTTTTTGTGTCTTGTATTCGATGGAGCAATGGACTATTTACAATAACTTTGAAATCGTTCTTTCAAGTTCGAAAGTTGCATTTATTTAATAGGTAAATGACACTCGTTAATTATACCTAACACAAGTCGTATTGTATAATTACTAAATAGGAAAAAAGTTTAATTTCTAGTACAGTCAGCATTAAAAGTTTGAAGAAAGAGGTTAGGGCACAGCGGGACTTTCTGCTCAAAAATGGATCTGCCCGACTGGGGAAATACCTCCACCTTGCTGAATATTGTAGCCAAATAATACTGCTCATCATCAGTCGAGTCGTATAATAGTTTGCCACTTTAGTAGTATAAAAAAAAAATGATATGATTATAAGTCAAATTTCAAAATTATTATTTAGGTACCATCATCATGGCGCTTGGTATTTATTGTAGTAGATACCTACTGTATTATTATCACTCAAAAGTACAGTAGGTATGTTGCTATGACACCTAGGGTAAAAGAGGAAGTGACAAATACCTTTTATGGTGACCACGGATATCTATAGATGATGGTGACCTACCGACCTATACCTAGGTGTTACAGTATCCATTATGTATGAGTAAGTAGCATGCACACAAGGTTCAGATTGCATATAACTGTCGTTATAGAAACATTAGCCCTCCTGCAAGTTGCAGTACGTGGCGGTAAATGTTTCAGTTGCCTGCAAGTGTAAAGTAAATGGAAATGCGGTTTGAAGTCAATATAATAGACATTTTCGAAAAAAATATAAATAATTCTAGCCCATTAAAGTCCCACTGCTGGGCACAGACATCTTCTCAGAATGAGAAGGCCTAACACCTTAGTCCACCACGCTGGCCTAGTGATTAATTATGCAATTAACTAACAATTTATTCAAGTACCTAAAGTAGATCTTAAGGGATTTTTACCCTGGGACTATGGCATCACATAATTTACTCTCGCTGTCTCTTCCTCAGACGTTTTGTACAACTATGGCTATATGTCCCTATCATATTAGTGCCAATAGGTAATAGGGTGGTTGTCCGAAAAACTTTTATCATTCATCGTAATAAATCATGCCATCCTTCCTTCCTTCCTTTGGTTGTAATTATCACATTTATGTTTGAATTGTGATTATTCTTATGTCATGGCAGTAACGTAGTTCGGTTTTTCATAAAACCATTAGGTGATTTAAACTTCTGCATTGTTAACTTTGAGGTGACGGTAATGACGTACTTAATTGATTTTTTGGAGAATCACCCAATAAGTTTCTCCCACACTATTCGAGCCAGCCCATCTCCGTCTTTACGTCATACGTCATACGTCTTTAAGAAAAGAGTTAAGGAACATTTCTTGTCAGCATGATTTTCCTTTTGTTATTTGCTGGTATCATGGTATGTATTTAGATATTTATATATTATGGTATGTGTTTAGATATATAGTATAAGTTATATAAGTAGTTGTATAATTATTTTTGATATCTAAGTTGTAATGTAATTGTATTGTACGCTTGACTTTCTCACTCTATAATATGTTCATTTCTCTTTCTCCCAAAGGTTTGCTGGAAGAAAACTCATTCTGATTTCTGAGTTAAGCTCACCTTTGTGCATTTTTTTTTAATTCTTTATTTTTTGTTTATTCCATATTTTGTGTACAATAAAGAATAAGAATAAGTTACACAACACAAAAACAACATATTTTTTAAACATGGGATAGGTAAGCATTTTGAATGTAATATCAGTGTTCTGAAACCCCTACGAAAAAGTCAATACCTATACGTATACAAGCAAGTAGCACCGCAGTGCGGTTCGAAAGAAAGTTATAAGGCGCTAATATGTTAGGCGTTTGCAGTATTATTAAAGCTTGGAAAAGTTGCCACGATTACCACGATTGCCACGTTGAATGGCAATGCTTATTCTTTGACCAAAGAATAGGCCAGCCCTCGGGTCACGCGTAGCGTCGACCAACCGTTTTGCAATATCTCTGAATAACCATAAGGTTAAAAATAATAAAAAAAAAAAAAAAAAAAAAAAAAAAAAAAATGCAAAAATGTTTCTCAGTAAATACAAGATTTGTTAGAAAATTATGAAGGTCTGTTCAAGCTTTAACAGTAACAATCAGTGGTACTATAATAATTCTATTGCTGGGCCATTATTGCAATCACAAATTATTCATAATAAAATAATATAATGATTATGAATAATGGGTTTATAACATAACCATACTCATCTAAATACCTGTTTATTCCTTACAAAATAATAATATGGCTCCCAGATTACCTATTTTCATGACTTTTTTTAAATTTATTTTATTTCCCAACCGACGTACAATGTTATCTACATCTAGTATACCAAAAACCACTGAAGTTAAATCTTGAATGCCGTACATTCTGCGTATTCAACGACATCAACATCATAATTACTGAACTAATTATTATTAGGTACAAGTAATAGCCTAGCGGTTGAACGGTTGCCTTCCATGTAGGAGGGTCTGAGTTCGAAACCGGCCCACACCTCTAACTATTCGAATTTATGTGTGGATCGCAATTTGATTATCACTTGCATTAACGGTGAAGGAAAAACATCCTGAGGAAACCTGCACACCTCGGAGGGCCTCATAAAGTACTCGATGGTGTGTCTCATTCCAAGAAGAAGCCCGTGCCCAGCAGTGGGACGGTAATGGGCTAGATTTATTTATTTATTATTTAATTAAAATACATTCAGGTATGAGTCCTATAACTGAAACAAACAATGTCATATGAGTAAGTATTTATTGATAGTTTTCTATAAATGAGAGTGAATTATGAATGCCCCTGATGCAATTATTTTTGCATGACTTTAACAGTTAGAGTTTGTCCAACCAAACTCTGCATTAAAATTGGAATGGCAACATCGAAAAACGACTAAATTCTTCACGTTATTGTAAATATTCCAATAGTTTGCTTCGCAAGCAAAATCCTAAGTCTATGGTTTTGCTAGACTTGGTAAGCAGGTACGACAATAGCAAAGTTAACTCTGTCGTAATTATTTACAGCTTGGTCAGACTTTAACGGACTTTGGCGGAGAGAAACCCATGAACGGGTACAATCTGTCACAAACCTGTTACCTGTAAGATTAGGTAGTCAGTTAACTACTACATCATCAATCAGTAGTAAAAAAGTGTAAGTATCAATTTTAGTTTCTACTTAGTATTTTATGCGGCTTGGAGAACTTTCGCCTGAAGTTCATGTAACAGATAGCGACTTATATTGATATCGATTGGTTTTCAGCTTCAAGATAAAAATCTATTAATATTCAATACATTCTCCACACTACGTCATAGAAATTGTTTATATGTAAGTATATTGAACAAGTATTGACCTCAAATAAAGGCACCTACTTGTACGAGGGTAGATACATCTATGCACAATGTATTCAAGTCAGTATATAAAGTTCCATTTCTTATCGCGTGCACTTGACGAAGTGGGTGTGTTTATGTGAACTTCACATTTCCTGGTTCCTTTCAGAGAAAGCTGGCACGGTTAAAACTATTTTGAACCCTGGACACGATACTAAGTTACGTGTTGGCCTTTATGCAACGTCCATTAATAGGCTACAGTTTGATTCACTGCGCTTGCGCTGGACGCTCATGCGTTGAAGTTTGTAAACTCTAAATACACTAAAATAGACGTTTATGTGTTAAAAGTGGCTTTAAAGAGCATATTCCGACAATTTCCTCTCTGAAACCTTTGGGAGAAAGTCTGATAAAATGAATAAAAAAAAAAAAAAATAGACATTAGGTACAAGTTTAGTTGGAAACGATATGATCAATTTTTACTATGGGTCTAATTCTGATTTTTCGTGATAGTCGAGTAATATTAAATAATTTGTACGAAACATCGTACAAATTATTTAATATTAGTCGACTAAAGTTATGGAATCAGCAGATTATTTTTCTGATTAACCTTGTATAACGCCGAAAAAACAGATTATCAGAAGTGCACTCTGCGAGAGATAATGATAAGATTACATAATTGCGTTAATAATAATCAAAGTTTTAGATGAACGGAAGTTGTAGTCGAAGGACAGGTTATTTTAAAAGGCTTTATTTGATTGAATCATCGCATACCTACTTGTATAATAATGATAACAATCTGGGCGACAATATCCTCAAGGAAAACATACAAATGTCTCCTATTTATTTACACACATATAGGGATCAATAATGAGAATCTTTTGGTATTGATTGTACTTATTTCGTGTTTGTTTCGCAGTTTCTGTGAATAGTTATGGTAAAAATAGTCTGTTTATATCCATTCTCATAAAAGATTCAGGTAAAAATATTCATGAACTCGGATTACAGCTGGAACTAAGACTTAGTGGAATCAATTAGTGAAATGGATTTTCATAGTGATTGCACATGCGACTAGTATGTACCTAAGGCCGGTTTTTTTATTTTAAGGCCGGTTTTTATTTGTATTTTTTTTTTTTTTTGTTTGTTACCATCAGTGTTATTGTGTACACTTTTTCATGCACAAAAATAATAAAACACAAAGAGATTTGTAGCATAACAACCACTTAAAGGTAAACACCACATATTATATGTATAAAAAAAGACAGATATAATTAAAATTTTATATAATATTTTTGGTCTAAGAATTTTAAACAGAGCGATTTCCGGCTGGGTCCGCAATCTCAAAGTGAGAACACAGGTTTTGTAAGAGAAAAACTACGAGCCTATCCTGCGGACTTCTAAATTCTGCGTTTCGTACGAATATCATTCTCTATCTACGTCATCACGGCCTAGATATTTGCACGAAACGCATGATCATAAACAGACGTAGCATGTTTGGTGTTCATATGCTCTCCTAGGCAAAGGGGAAATCTTAATGAGTATGCAGCCTCAAGTTAAAAACCCCTAAAATCCCCTAAAAAAATAATACTCTCTAAAAATAATAAATAAATTGTATTAATATAAAATAATTAAAACATTTTCAAAACGTTTACTACCAGCTGCGTCACACACAATCATTATAAACTTCACAATAAAAGTCAAGTGTAAAAAATTCCTAATAATACCCCTAAAAAAATAAAACCTTTAACAGGTTTATTTGTTAAATAACATGTGAGCTAACATTATATTGAACACAAACTTATAACTAGCTTTAACACAATTATTTTTGGGTCGTGGACTCCTGTGAAACGTAAAAACACGAAAAGTCAAATATCAGTCACGCAGGCGTGCGGGGACCCTAGTCGCGCGTGCGGGGCGCAGGTGAAGCGGGCGCGCTGCGGTTCTAGAAGGTTCTTCCCGCCGATTGAGCGAGACAGAGCGGGCAGCGGTCCGGCGCGGGGGGCGCGAATCGGCAGGAGCGGCGCGGTGCGCTCCAATTTTAGGCCACGTTATAAACCCCAAAAAAATCCCATCCCACTTATTTACCCCCTAAATTTGGGGGGAAAACCCCTAAATTGGGAACTCTGCAGTCACCTAAATAATTAGTCTTGTATAGTTGTATGCCGCGGCCGGCAAATGCTGCGGCTACACAAAAATTGCTATGAAACCTTTTTCGTCAACCAATATTGTCAATAGTATAAACCAACATCTTTCATAAAAAAAAAACAAATACAAATGTCGTCTTGTCATGAATCTTAAATTTTATGTGTAACATTGACAAACTAAATTAAGCTGTCCTTTAAATTGCAATGAATCAAAAACAAAGGAGAAAAGTAAAGTCTCCGCCTTATAGAAAAGGGCGTCCACTTCCAAGTTTAGAGACTCTTATAACATCGGAGTCTGTAATCGCAAACCTGCAGCCTGTCAAGGAAGAAACAAAAGCTGATCTCGTCGAAGAGACTCCAGAGAGATACGATTCCACCGAAGCCTTCAAGACAGAAGTTGAGAGGTTTATAGAGATATCTAAATATTTTTCTAGTCCTCTTCGCAAAACTGCATCTTACATTTGCGAGAATCGCCTAGTATCCTACCCAAATGTGTTTAGAATTGAATATAAGCGAGGGGTTATGACAACGGAAGATATAAAATTCAGCAATATCACGTTGGAACCAGTGTACATAAGACTTTTCAAACTCATTCCGGATTTGGAGCAGATCAGGTTTACCAACTTGTCCCTGTCTCGGTGTAAGAGGATTCCTCCGGGTCTGTCGTTCAACTTAGCATTTGTGTACGATGACGTGAATGAAAAGCCAGCGTGTAATGCGAAAATGATATTTGTAGCTTCCAGAAAAACAACAACTCCTTGCTATCAAATTTGCGAAATCGAATTAGATATTGAAGCACAAAAAATTCGTTTGGTTAGCATTTAATGAAGTTGATTGATGACCGTTGACCGTGGAATTCTAATTTTGGTTAATACAATGTCTCTATTGTTATTACCTTCATACCTACCTGCTTATCATCATGTTTTTGGCTATACAATCATGTTGTACATAATTTGTAATAATTAAAGTCAATAACACCTTATACAATGAATGTTTTTGATTTAAGTGCACGGACTCATCGAAAAGCGAAAATATTCTAACTTTATGCATCGAACAGTCAAATTACTTAAAAAGTCATGTTCATACAGAAGTATCAAGAGGCTCACAGGTCTCTTTAGCGAGACGTCATTCTTCGTTATCATAATCAGCACTCATACAACGTTGTTAATAGTCCTATGAATACTAGTATTTCGGCATAACGTTGTGAAATAAGTCCCATGAATGCTAGTAATTCTACACAACGTTGTAAAATAAGTCCTATGATTGCTAGTAATTCTACATAACGTTATGAAATAAGTCCCATGAATGCTAGTATTTCTGCACAACGTTGTAAAATAAGTCCTATGACTGCTAGTAATTCTATATAACGTGGTGAAATAAGTCCCATAAATGCTAGTATTTCTGTGTTATATAGAAATACTAGCATTCATGGGACTTATTCCACGGTGTTACACAGAAATACTGAAACGTGTATATACGTGAATAAGTACGTTGGGAAAGAGTTTGTTTGTCCTATGTGCATCGCGCCTGATAGAACTAAATGATATATTGACTCCTGCTGTAGATATCGCGACTAGAAGTGATATAACTATTGTATTGCAGGAACATTTAAAAGTATTTACCTAAGTACCAAATTTATTCTAATAGGTAGGTACCTCAGGTTCATACGTAACTAGATAGTAACGTATAAATTAGGGGGAAGTGAAGATTCAAGAGTTGATTAGCCTTGAACTTACTGCCTGGGTACATCCGCACAATTAACAATTGTGATGCTCATTTGGTAAATAAATAAGAGTTTGATTTTTTATGTGAAACGTTGAAACAAGTAAGTACACATATTTATTAAGCCTCTATGGAAATTCGTTTTTTTCTTGAGTATGTTTAATTGTTTACACTGAGAGTTTCAAAATGTGATAAAAATATTATTAGAATTTTTCAGTTTTCTCTCATCTTTTCATTTTTTTCTTGCCCAAAAAAACTCTGCCCCTCTCTTGGATTTCTTCTGTATCGAGGGTACAGTTTACAAACATACATCTCACATGCACACACACCCAGACCCGAAACAACTATCTGCAGATCATACAAATATTTGCTCCGTGCGGGGACCGAACCCGCGGCACATAACGCAGAAAGCTAATGGCTTAGCCACTGCGCCAACCGTGTCGTCGTTTAGGTACTTGTAGGTAGGTACGTTAATCTTATTTTAAGTAACTCTACTCCTACGTTACGTTGGTTAGAATTTCATTATCAACAAGCACCACAGTTCAATAATGTACCTATCTAGGTATGTATTGTAATATTTGTAAGTTTGGTTTTCTGGTACTGTTGGTAGGTACCTAGTTTTTCTAGTTTGACTTGTATTTATGAAAATACCTTTTTAATAAATTATTTTAATAAATACGCATACATAATTTAATTAATGAAAAGTACAATGGCGGTACAAATGATGTGTAGATATCGTTTTAAAACACCTAAGTACCTGTTATATTTTTTTAACGTGTGACTTGCCTGAACCACAAGTTCCGAATACTGAGTAGTTACTTCGTAACCACATATATAAATATAATTTAGGTACTTACATAGTTAACAATGCCATAATACTGAAGAGAAGCTGCTCGAACTATTCAAATATCGTTCAGACATTGTACGGTGTACCTACCTAATGAGTCTAATGACAAAGTCTAATGAGCAAATTTTCAGTATATCCACGTATACTAATGAGAATGGCCGATAGCTACAATAAATTAATAGTAAATGTCAATGATGCACCCAAATTGTGCTATTTCTGGTACACACGGCTACATATCAAGTTGTACATTTCCAGTATAAGCTGACCTCGCATTGTATAGGCTTTCAGTACAATAAGAGGTTAGCTTATACTGAAAATGTATAGCTTGATGCGCACGGGTACCACACCAACAACTACTAAACCTTCAAGCGGGCTTGAGTTTTGACTGACCTGACAGAGGACACTCTTTCAGGTCAGTCAAAGCTCAACGTTAAATGACTAAAGAAATCAGTACGTAATACTTTTACTTATTACTACCTATCAGTAGCGAAGGGTGACAGTTTTAAAAGAGGAAGCCGTCCCAAAAATGCCCTCTAAAAAATTGTTGCAATTAATACTGCAAGACAAAAATCCATACCGTCTCTTGTAATCTACCTACATTATAGTCATGTCTGGAAGAGCTCGACCTAACTGAATAACAAGCCATATTACGTTGGTCTATGCACTAACCAATTCCTAAAGGGAAGCCGATAGGAATCGGGTTGTATGGACTCTTCGCCACTGCTACCTACTTAACTTTAGTAAATAAAATAGGTATAAATGCAAAAAGAAAAGTAAAAACCGACTCTAACACGAATATAACTTTTCTTAGAAAACTTAACTTTTTACGTCAATGCCAAGCTAAGGTTTATTGAAGAATTAAAGGCCCGACTTCAGAATCTGATAAGTTTTGGAATAAACAATTACACAATCCCCAGTTTTATAGCATAATGCTTGTCGCGAATGTTTTGCTGTTATCAGTTGAGGAGTTCTCTTTCGCCAACTCGTACTTCGTGAACAATTTTTTATGGGACCACGTAGAACATCAACCCTTTCATTTAAAACCAAAATCATTATAATCCGTTCACGACTGACGGAAATATCCGTGAAAAGCATACATTGATGACTGTTAGATATCTAGTCAATATGGTTATTTCAGATTTTCTGAAAAAAATTCTGAAAATTTTCGTCATAGAAAAATACATGGGACAAATTCGGGATATACAAAATCGGATTAGCAGTTTCTGAGAAATCTGTAAACATACACAAAACAAAAACTTACGCGTCGAATATAGTACCTTCTACTTTTTTGAAGTCGGTTAAAAACACACACTTAGTTTTTTTACTCTATATTATATGTCTGTGGTTAAAACTAAAGCATAGTTCCACGAAACGCTACGCGCTATGGAAAAGGAGATCATTCAGATTGACGTCATATTACCGCAGGTACAAAGTTAAAGGTATAAATACTAACCGCGTAAGGAGCTTATAGTAATTCTTATTATTTATCATTGTATTAATTTTCGGTGAACGTCCTTAAATGTATGATGTATGAAGTTCATAAGTTGTTAAGACTAAATGGCACGTATCAATAAATTGTTGCATTTTTTTTAATCTTTAGCGTCATTGAGCCCTACTCAATGACGCTAAGAAACCGTTTCAAAATAGCATAGTCTATAGGCACAGAATTATATAACCATCCAAGCGTAACCAAGGTCAATTATTCAATTTACGAATGTTATAAACATATCTGCAAAAGCTAGAAATAATGTACTAATGTATTATGTTATACTGTAAAAAACTAAATTAAATTATTTTCTTACATTTACAAAGTAATAACCACAGACTATCCATGTCTGTGGTAATAACCAACGTAATGAACCTATAAAATTACACAATTACAGTCTGATTACAGCTTGTCGTGGTAATTAAAAGTTCAAGTTTGCAAGGAAAACCTGTAGTTACATGAGTATGATATAAATGCACCATATGCATACCTGCTGCTGGAAAATAACTAAATCTGTTAGGTATATAAAGTACCTACGTAGATATCTGCAATAGGTCCTTCTATGATTGCTAATTAATTATCTGTAGGTAGATACCTATTCGATTTAACATAATTATTACAAACCAAAACGTCTGTTAAGAGTACCTACCTATTGCTTGCAGCAAACATGGGTAGTGGAGGCTCTAAAGAACTGCTTAAAGTCGAGAAATGGCTAAAGATTTGGTGTATAATAATTTGAGGCTCAATTTGGCATTGAGCATACAATATTTAACATAATTATAAAGTATGTTAAGGACCAATAACCTAATATCACAGTTTAGAGCTGGACATAATATGCTTAACCCCCGAAAACGCTGTAGTCAGTACGCTGGGCAAGCAGTTTTGTGAACACAGGGCCAGATTAAGGCTGATAGTTATACGACCATCATTAATTAATTACTGAGCCCTAATTAGGTTAGCAGAAAGGTTTGCTCTTCCAGGTTAGGTTTACGGTTTAAGAAGTGAGATATTGCACCTTCTTCTGACATTTCCTCATAATAACCCGCACCAAGAGTCTTAGTCAAGTGTCAATCAATCAACTTAGCTATTCGTAGTCCGATGCCACTTCCAAGCTGCGGCACAAAACATGATTCTCCGCCTTCCGTATCCGGTCTATTCCAACTACCATGGTATAAATCTTTAGCTTGCTGGTCCATCTGGGGAGCGTCGCACGCCACGCCGAGTGTTCAATCCCTGAAATCCTACCTATAATCGAATGGGATCTTGGACACAAGTTAATTATATCTAATAGTTGTCTTGGGGATAAGGAAATGAGCAGTCGGTGCCACACTAGTAATAATAACTTTATGGTGCCAACAGTGCATAGATCTCTATACTAACGTAACCATTAAGTGTTTCTGGAAGCGACATCTGTCGATGTAGATGAAAAGTAATACCGTTTTTTTTCGGTCGGTCGTTGCTTTGCAGCCGTGATGTTGTAGAGAAGGTTAGTTGTAAGAAGTTTGACGGTAAGTCTACAGATGGCGTGAAATAAAAGGAACTAGGTAAATTTGCATTCAAAATTATATGTTTTACTTAGGTATATTATATGTACTTGCTGTGCAGTCATTATATGGGACATCATCATCTCTTGGATAGCGGTAACTTAACTAAAAGATAAATAATATCTAACTCATTGGAGACTAATAAAGGTATTCACAATGTTTCAAAGTTAGATGCGTCTGTAGTATTGAGTTGTGTGTCCTACACATTCTGGCCGTTCTTGCTCCGCAAACATGATTGCTGACAAAAGCCCAGTTCCCAGACCTATAAAAAATAAAATTCATTTATTTCAGATTCGAACACCCTAGCGCATTATAGCAAAATTCATTATAATTAATATTATCTTTTGAAATAAAATAATAGGTAGGTACATTAGATAAAACAAAATCAAAATTAATTAAGTACCTAGGTAAAGGTTAATCCAATTATATCCAAGTTATAACTGGTGCACGAATAGTTATTTCATTCTTGAACTGGTGGACTTGGATTCGTAGTTCGTAGATCGTACAATCAAAAAGTAAAACTCTAGGTTATGAATAGACAAAAATACGCGCCTGGTGTTATTTTGTTAGCAATATAACTACGTGTGCAGTATAGAAATTAATATGCACCCAGGCATTTTTCACAACAACTTTAATAGGTGATTGCTGATCTTGAACCCATATCAGGTTAAGGTTACATCAATTGCATGCAGTTCGATGCCGTGTTTCAGAATATTACCAAAGACTATTAGAAATATAAGCATGGACTCATCATCTTTGTTCCCCATCCCAGCATTTAGGGTATCGAATGTCATAATAAAAAAACATTTTGGTTATGTCAGCACAACTTGCGAATTTGTGTGACTGAATCTGAATTGTGCGGTGAGGTGCTATGACGCAAATAGTTTCATAACTCTAACAAACTATGACAAATAAGAGAGCGAACTTTGAGAAGTTTCATAGAGTGAATGTTTTTTGAATATGGGTGTAAGTTGTGCAACAGGAAGAGCTTACATCTAGATCAACTTAAAGTACACCTGCGCGTGTCGCACCCTTGTATAAGCAGGACAGTATGGCGTTGGCGGTAGGATAACTAACCACCACCACTGATGGTTTTTGAACCAGTGGCAGTGACGGGCAGCAGCGTCACCGGGCCGAGCATGCTTGCAGGTCACCGACCCGGTTAACTACGCGTGGAGGCGAGACTTGGATTCCATTTTGGTAGAGACTGTGTTGCAATCTTCCAGTAGTCATGCAGACCTTAGAATAACAGCCTTTTTCGCACACCTTCGGTAGGGTAAGAAAAGAGAAGCTGGAATGCAATCCAGGTATCTCTAATTTACTTATTTTACGCATTGCTCTTTTCAATAACAAACCTAAAATACCGTCATGCATGTACCGCAAAATACAACCTAGAACTTCTCATTGTTCACCTCCAAGGCACTTAAAGATAATAACAGACGAGACCCCAGCGGGAGCGGTTTGTTACACGTTTTAATTACGTATTATGTGAAAAACTATGAAGGTTAAAGCCCTCATAATGACTTTCCGAGTGTGAAACAGGTTAATTAGCGGATATATTCGCGTTCGGCCGCGTCGGAGTGTTTTGGTCAGGACTCGTCGAGTACCGTTACGTTTATGTGGGACACGCGACTCAATGCCATTGCTGTCGTGAAAGAGTTGTGTGGACAATCCAAAATCTATAATATGACGATGTTTAGTTGTTCTATTAGAATGTTGGGTATAAACGCGGTCGTATTAAAAAGTTGAAATAAACAATCTTTCTTGGAAGTAGGTATGCAGGCTTAGAGTGGAAAATACTGAATAAGTCCTTGATATAAATGCGGTTAAAACTTACAAAAGTTTTGCTATATTATTGCTCTTTACCACAGGTAACTGAATAGTTAACTTTACTAAGCTTTCAACCAATCCATCAAATTCTAGTTTTTTAAGAATAAATAACTAAACAAGACTTCACTATATTTTTTTTACTATTCCTGCGATTGATACCTAATTAATACACTTTATCAATGACGATAAAGCTAGAAAAAGTCTCCACAGTACATAATAAATCTTGAATTGCCAAAAGCGCACCGTGTGGCATCATAATGTCTGAAAAGTGGGAAAATGTGAATTGGAAAATTCTGAATAAAATTAAAAAGAGAGATACCTACCTATGTTTGTTAGTCAAAGAAAGTTACATTAAAGGTTATGTTGACATAATTATCTTCATATTTTTATTTTATTATTTATTACATTTTATCGAGGTGAACAGAAATCTAGGATAAGAAGTAAGCAGTTACTCACTGATTGTTTCTCATATACCTGGGTTACCTGACTGAATAGGTAGGAAAATAATATTTTAATGCTTGACTGCCTTAGTGTTATTTCCGCTGACATGATCACTTACCTCAACGTATGACCTAATCGCAACACAATAACAACTTTAAGACCGTACGAGGCTCCCGTTATAATCGAAAACGCGCAGTCAGAAAATGAGTTTGTTCCTACAAATCCACTTAATAACAGCCCACGCGAAGTGGGTTAAGTCAAAACGTCCTTGAAAATGACGTAAGAGAGTACAGTTAGAGCAGTCAAGGAGTGCCTAGCAAGACGAGCGGGGATTGTACCATGAGGCGTGAGTCATTGTTGCATGATTGCATCGCATGACGCTAACGCTTTAACGGGAGCTTTCCATCTCCGCGGTCCGGCACAGGATAACGGGATCACTCCCTTCGATTTCAGTTTCGAACACCTTTCGTTTTCGAGTGTTGTGTCGCGGCCGACCTCGGCTGCCTTGCGTCACCTCGCCCGTGTAATCGGGTTTTAGAAAATGAAATTCAGTGCTCTCGTGTCCTTCTTTATATGGCTAAGTTATGGTCTTTTAGCCTTTGTCCCGTTTGCGGTTGGCGCTTTTGCGGTTGGCGGCTTAAAGATCTTTGCGTCACCTCAATCCGAAGAGATCTGATGAAAAACATGTCGAATGAATAAATAATTTCGTTCGTCGAGTTTTTTTGTCATACAAGTATGAGTTTGCAATATAATGGAGGATGATAAGCAGTTCTTTGGCACGCTACTGTGCACAATGGATTAATATAATAATCTTCTGAAGGTAATTAGAAATGATTGTAGTAGATACCTACAAAAGTAATTAAAAATGATTGTAGGTATTATAAACTTTATCAATCCCGCACTAACAGAATAGACAGACAGAATACTGAGCACTGTAAAAGTCTTTCCCCCTTACAAAATTATTACAAAAGATGATTTAACTAAACCAAGTCTAGTAAAACCCATGTTTTACATATATCCGTTACTTTCTAACGTCATGTAACAAAAAGAGACGCTATAATAAAATCTGGGTTTTACAAGACTTCCTTTAAACCATGTGTTTTAAGTTTATCTATGGAGCTTAGATGCCTGAAATAAAGTGCAAAATATATAAATTTTACTCACATTTCACATGAATTTTCTTTACTTTATGGAATAAATAGCTATGGGCAATGCTAACTGGTCTTCAGCAGCATTTTCTGTGTTACCAGGATTCATTTTGCTCAAACAA
Organism: Allophyes oxyacanthae; assembly: GCA_932294325.1. NCBI lineage: Eukaryota > Metazoa > Arthropoda > Insecta > Lepidoptera > Noctuidae > Allophyes > Allophyes oxyacanthae. The sequence continues at coordinate 10,620,334 of OW028615.1, forward strand.
ACTAACTATCGTCCGCTTGCTAATAAGTTCCTTTGTACACGAAGGTCAGGTTTCGTGTGTAGAGAATGCTGCTTAATCTCATCGCATGACCAGGCGTATCAGAATATCAACGACAAATGAGTGGAAACCCACCCCGGGTTTCCACTCATTTGTCGTTGATATTCCACTAATATACACTATGTGTTTTTCTTCATCCTTTCGCATGCGAACGACCAAGGAGTGGAATTTTCTGCCGGCGTCTATGTACCCCGATTCGTATAATTTAGGAATCTTTAAGGCGCGAGTGAAAAGGTATTATTTGGGTTTACGTGATCTTTCCTCGGCAGCATCATCATTTACCATCAGATGAGGTGCTGCCAAACGCACTCAAATAGGTAAGTAAAAAAAAAAAACCAAAAACCATGCCATGGTTCATCAGGGAGAGTCTTCCTCCTGTAAGGTAACCACGTTATTTCATTAGAGCGAAAGAAACAGACAAACAAATCAGTAATATTTTATATTTGGAATCAGAAGAAATACCTACATAAGATTCAGCTCTTTAATTCTGTCTGTCTCAAGAAAAGAGGAATGAATCGAGTTATGCCCTTGTTATGCCCTCTTGTTTTTATAAAACATAATTATTTAAATGTCATGAAAATAAAAAATAAAACGAAATAATTGCACTGCACTTTGAAATGTAAATTTCAAATGACCATGACCACAACCATATTCAGGATCCAATATAGTTTATTTTGAAATTCAGATCCAAATATTTATTCAATGGTTTCCAATACGTTTTTATTCACAACTACCGGATGTAGGCTGTCGGATTCATAGTCGGATTAGTTAATACAGACAGTAGGTAGTTTGAAAAACGTGAGATCTTTCAAGTGTCATTCACCTTTGAGGAGATTTAACAAGGTATTATTCTGTTTTATTGCTATTCTATCTCGTTATTTTATAGCCACCTAGGTATATTGTACTGATGTTGTTTTAAAATTGGACGTCAGAACTGGTTTTTACCAAGTCTAGAATTCTTAGCCAGCTTGGCCTCATTTTTTTAATACGTTTTTAATCTTCTTTAGTATTTGATTTTTGGTTCTAAAAAATCTAAAATGCATTATCCTAAGTAATCTTGGGTTATAAATATAAAAAAATACAACATTAATTTAGATGCCTAAGTATGAATGTAAAGACCAGCAGGACCTCAAATCTTACATCATATTTAGATATTTTTGTCCTTTTATTCTTGCTCTACAAAAGGCAAGCCAAAAAATAACAACACGAATGTCACGACATTTCCTGGCATTGGCTTTGGCATATTTCTGTGATCTGAATAATTTATGAAATTATGACTCAATCGGTTTTCTAGCAAATTCGTTACGTACGTATCTAGATAAAAGAAAATTACATGAGTCCATTTCAAATACAAAACAGTCAGTCATAGCTTTATAACCCATAAAACCTCATTGTCACGCAGCTCGTCAACTTGCCTCCGCACTTCTGCGCTGCGCCATTTTCCAAATGCGTTTGCGAAAATATTCCGGGAGTGAGAGAGATAGCTGTTGGTGTCAATGTACACGCAAGAGCGAGAATGAATGCTGTGCTAGGCTGCGGCGGAGGTCAGGGAACCACAAGTAGGTCAGCTTCATCCTTCCTTAACCGCGTCTAGAGCGCGTTCGGTGTTGAACTTGAACGCGTTCGTAGTTAAAAAACACGGTTTTTGAGATAAAGAATTCAAATATGACTAATGTGAGCTACCTAAATAACGCTATTGTAACATGATAGGTAACTTAGTATCTATTATGACCACTAGTACATGTTTAGTTTTGTTTGAAGAACTATTATTACATATTAGCCCCACAGCCCGTTTTTCATTCGTGTTTCAGCCAAAGGTTTTCGGATAAGTACAAACTTTTTGTATTTAATTTGAAATCTCATAATCTATTCACTTGCATGCCAACTGAATTGTACCTACATCTAAACTTAAAGGTTTCATCTTATCTTTTTTATATTCGTGTCATGTATTGTAATAAAAACTTTGAATTCAAGCCTCAATGGATGACGCAACTGCCAAAATGGTCAACAGCGGTCATTTCACTTTGGCCAACTTACGTGAGAGCCGGCTCTATCGGCTATCTCCTTTTACCCATATAAATTTCTATATGCGTGACAGAGATAGATTATCGATTATCTTCAAAAGATTCAAAGTCAAAGTCAAAGTCAAAGTCAAAGATTTTTATTTCAACTGGGCCTTTGCAGGCACTTTCAAAACGTCGTGATTCTAGGCGCACGGTTCCAAGTGGGTTGGTCCTGGAGAAGATACCGGCAAGAAACTCCATGGATACTCTTTTCAGAAATCAAGCTTACTACACAACAAATGTGGGGCCGCGGGAGCGGCCCCGGCTAAAATTCCACCTCAATTTACACAATATTACAATAAAAAAAAAAAGAACAGCAAAAATCATAAGTACCATTAAAATAATAAAATTATACAATACTAGTAGGTGCGTACTTAACACTCAAGTCAGTCACCCAATTAAGAATAGGTACTAAAAAGATACAAGGGAAGCGTTAAAATTAGTGATATTCCCTAATAGATGTAGGTACGTGATTATACCTACTGGGCCTCTCAAAACTTGAATCTATGTAGGTATTGATATGAGCTCTAAAATGTTCGCATACGAGTTTAGTTTAGCAACATTCCTTGCGTGGGCAGCTTACATGGCTCCGAAGAGTTTTGTAATCTAGGTATAAACTACAAGCAACCCCGACGTCTGGGTATCAAGAATACATGGAACGAACTGATTGCATTTACAAAAGATATCTTAATGTATCAATCAAGTAGAATATTTTATTAATGAAGGTAAGAATTTAGTCGTTAAATTAATTATAAACCTAGAAATAATATGTCTCTATAGAACCGTAAAAAGACTGAAAAAGCGTGCGAATTTGTATATAAGAATTTAAAAATACCTATGTAGTAATAGATCAACATACAGTTTTATTCGATAAAATAACAGAGAAAGTAATGAAAAATCGAAATATTATTATTATTCAAAGCCATATTTGTTTTTATTACGTTTCGGGACAATTCAAACGGTACGATCTCCTTTTAAAACTCAACAATAGGGATACCTTTTTCAAACAGTTAAACGTAAATAGAGTATAAAAATGCACTTTTGTCCATATTTGTAACAGTTCAGACGCAATAAATTATATAGTGTAGTGAAATAGAAAGTTAAAGCAAAAGTATTTCTTTTTATTCCAACTTTTGTTTCAAAGGGTAGGTACATAAAAGATAGTTGGACAATGCATCGAAACCAAAAGGCCTACCGTTCGTAAACTTATTTCTTACAAAACTGAACAATTGACCTAAATTGCGGGAATTTTACGAAATGCATATTTCCGTGTAAGGGTTTTGCACTGGTAAGGCAACGCTAGAGTTTTATTATTCCTGCCTTTGTTTTGATAAACAAAAGCTGAAGTCTAGTACAAACGACTATGGCGTAAAAAATCACTACGACAAACAGAATTAAAATAAAATATGAACTTTATTAAGTATCTACCTACTAACCGAAATAACATAATTTAATTATAATTCACTCGAGCAAACCGCGTAAGTAGTTTCTTTCGGCTAATCCAATTGACGTCTGTCGAAATTGTGCCTTTATGAAAAATAAGTCTAGTTTCTGATGTCTGCCGCTTTTATAAAGAGCTATGCACACCAACTTATGCGAAGCGGAGGCGGCGCCGCCGCGCCGCCGCCGCGCCGCGCCGCCCGTCGCCGCCTCCGGCGCGGCTTCTCGTCAAAAGAGCAATAGATATTGTGATAGTTTCCATTGTGATAGGTTCTTCTCCATAGGACCTACTATTTGGAACCGCGCACCTACAGTCTCGACATTTCATAAGTGCCTGTATTTCGTTTACATGAAATATATAATATCCTACGTCTATACCTAGTCATAATATAATGCCTATACACGGTGTATATTTAAACAGGACGCGTGCTATAAGGGGTTATTGTACACATTATTAAGAATAACTTTTAATAAGTAGGTAATTCAAATTATTACTCGACTAAATGTATGGAACAGCGATTTTTGCGGCCGCTTTTTCATTTGCGCTCTGTTTATAAAAATTATTGTTACACAGTCAAATTCCCATGTACACAACAATTTTCTATAAATTTGTGTGTATTCAAATTGTGCATGACAACTTTCTTTAGAGTAAATCTTAAAATAAATAATTTTAGGGGTTTTTCCAATTATTTATTTATGCAATCGCCTGACTCTTTTATCTTACTTTATGCTAAATTCCTAAAATACTGGCTGTAATTATAATTGGATTACCCACAGTAATCTGTGCCCACAGCCCTACTACAACTGTACTGTAATAAGATGGTATCATTGCCAATGTCAATGAATGAATATAATGAATGATGGCATTGTACGTGGTATTGTGTTTGACCATTGTTACAAAAAATGCTTTAATTTTCAAGCGACCTTCAAAAGCGATAATATTCACACCATATAACAGAGTATTGTATTTAAATAAAAAGTACCGAATCATGTGAATAGGCTTTAACAAAGGTCCGTACTAAATCTGATCGCGCGCAGCTTCCGCAACGCATCTAGTGTGTGAAGTTCCTCATTGCTATCAAAATTCGCAATACCTACACATACAAATAAGTAAAACTTTTGTGTGTTCATCAACTCTACTCATTTGCGTACACTTTTGCTTAGATTTCTAACCACGTTTAACAGTCTTCCATAATTTGTGTGTTACGTCAAGATTGACGACTTAATGTGGTTGTAAAGTCACGAAAGATTTATGTGATTTTGATATTCTTTCTTTGCTAGTAAAGCAACTGACAAACTAAGCTACTGATACAAACAGATTATCATAGTAATAAAATGAAAATGGGTCACAGACTAAACGGATATAGTAGTCACGTGGCAGTATGGTTTGAGAGGATGGCTAAGCATGTGAGTGGTCACGTTGGGGAGCATGCGCAGGCACTAGTCTCTTAATTGTTATATTCATGTATTCTAAAGCCTAGGTTTTTAGGCCGGGGCCTTGTAGGGATTTATTCCGATGGCAGCTGAATTCAATTCTAGAGCAGACTTGCATTTACAATTAAATTTGGCTTATTTACACTATATGATACACATATATGAATGATATTTTTATGGATAATAATATATACCTAATATTTGTCAAATTATTATGTAAGAAAAGGAATCTATGATGAGCATTGAATAAGTTTTAATTTGACAACTGTTAATAGCAGTCAGAACGAAGCAAAGCAATCTTCTCTTCACCTTTCTTTACAATCACCAGTAACCATTTGGTAAGTTTATGTTGTCGTAATCCTCATGATGAACTCGGCGTCTATCTAGTTGGAGTACCCAATTTAACAATAGGTACTTAATGACGTAAGCTCAAACGAAAAAACGTTTACACGTTCGCTTGAATTTTACATTCAAACAAATACCCTAATGCGTGACATACGTAGGAATCGAAGTTCGCGGGCAGATCCTCATTACCATTACATGCGTTCTTCACAGTCGGTTCTCACGACTAATGCAACGAAATTCGAAGCACGCACGACTGGTGCCTTCGAATGCCAGGACGAGACAATGCCGAATCGATAAGTAACTGTACTTATCGCCAAATATCTACCCAGTCGTCACCGTGACCGAAACGACAAGGACAATCGTGTCTCCACCCTGCAGATGGTTGGGGAATTTCAAGGCTGTACAAGTGGGGTGGCTTGAAAGTGTTTTATGTGACTACTAGCTCTACCAGCGGCTTAGCTTACGTGATATCTTTATAAATTATAGCCTATGTTACTCAGTGATAATATAGCATTCTGCTGGTAAAAGAATTTTTTAAATCGGTCCAGTAGTTTTTGTCTTTATCCATCACAAACAGACGAACAAACAAACATACAAATAATCAAACCTTTTCTCTTATAATATTAGTTTATATAGACTATTGTATAGGTTTTCCTCTTTGTTCCTCTTTCTATATAAATTTTACGAATTCCAAAGGTTTTAATTATTTTTTATGGTAACTTGTTCATCTTAGATTAAGGCGACTTATAGTGGTAAATAATAATTAATCTCAAATCGGCTTTATACAAAAACGCGTACGAGTTAGCTTGTGAGTATTGCGCCGAAACAGTTATTGTTGTTTAAATTATAGACTATCGTTAATTTTATAAAAGGCAATTACCGTATTGGAGAGTGTTTAGACTAATCTAGACAGAAAATTAGGACGTTAAATAAATCGGTCTAATTTCTCTGTAGAATTTAAATCTTTGTTTATAAAGAGCAGCTTTTGATATATTTTCTCTGCAGTAAAAGTTAACCAAATAAGTAAAGCAATTACCAAAATTATTTCAAAGTAATAAAAATGGATGAATGAAATATCATTTCCGAAGGTTTTGTAATGGCTGAGATGCCGACAATATATTCAATTCGTATTTTGAAATAATTCTGCTTAAGTTTAAAAGGTTACGAACCTGAATAAAGTGAATATCATCGGCCTATTTCCAGAGTTGCCTCAACAATCTTGCGGTAGCTAGAACTGTTTACAAAGTCTTATTCTGGCACTAAACGGGGCTAATGACTACACATTTACCTTCGAACGAGTCGTCTTCAGAAACCTCAAGTGTTTGAGGCAAGTTTTAATTGTCTGTTTGTTTGTTGTTTACATTCATCGTTCGTCTGACGCATGTCAAATAGTGCTTATCTAAAGATCTTTTTATGTGCAGCGTATACGTTATCAGACATCCCCTAGACTTGTTGCTGGTCCAGAGATTGCTGTACCTACAGTTTTTTATATAGAATATAGCTATTTCCAAGAATTCCTCGGCATAGACAGTGCTTTCGTTTATGTACAGGTAGAAAAAAAAACTATCCATAAAGACATACATTAGATTAGGTAAGTAGTTTAATGGTTAGGTAAGTACGTATAGCATATTATGATATTAAGGACACGGCACAAAATCATCACTGTAAATTAAATATTCTCGAGAGTTCTGCACATAAAAGCATCTAGAATATCTTTAGAAAATGCATATTCATTGCACACTGCGAATTTATTTGCGAATTCACATCAAGTAAAACGGTCACAAATTAACTGTTTAGTAAGTGTAGCTAATAAAGCTGCTCGGTAATGGACGGTGCTGCCGCAATCTGTGGACATCTTAGTTACGTCTTTATCTGTGTTACCTCTATCGCTGGTTAACAGACTTTATAGCAGTGGAGGCAGCTACCGTAGAACGTTAGTTATGGAGTCTGGTTGATATGGTGCGTGTCATGCTTACAGGAGATTGAATATGTTATTTAATTAGTGCGTACTTAGTTAATGAAAGTCAATCCAATAGTAACTTGTTACCTGAACTGTAAAGGCGTCAACATGAACAAAGTAACTTCGTTTCGTCCTATAACTGAAGATACTAACCAGTGCAAGTGTGCGATTAATTCTTGTTCTGTTTTTGATGTTTATTTTTAAGGAAAATACACAATTACTTAGAGGTATTGATTTTTTTGGTCCCTACCACGAAAACGACTGTTGCGTTAATTAATCAGGAAAAACCCGCAAAAAACCTGATGACTTCATTAAAAATGCATACGGCGATGGCATAAATGCATAGATAGATATGTTTTTTTACCGTTTTTGTACGCAAACACTAATACAGACTAGAATAGCTATTCAGATGCTAATCTAACGAAATTTCAAAGAATATGATGTAGGAACGGCCGCGGCGGCGGCGCACGTATAGGTAGCGGACGGCGCGGTACAGGTTTAACCGGACAGCTTATCGTTGGCTCAGGAGTCGGGACGTAGGTATTAATAGATGCAGTGCAACCCGGATGACGGCTGCGATTATTATGATCGTTATAATTGGATGTTAAACATTCGATTTACAGAGGAAACCACTGATAATCAACTTTTGAAAATTTGGGAGGAAATGATGTAATCTCAGTCCCTTTTTTTGTTAATAGCCAACTTCCGCTTATATAAATTGGTTTATCTAGTGAGAATTAAGATATCATTCCGTTTATAGGAAATTTAAACTTAATTGAACACTACTTACTCCCTACATTGGCTCAGCGACCCAAAATATGTCTTATCCGATACGAGAAAACTTCTTCACTTCGGTCTCTGGCAGTTTCTCACCAATCTTTAGATCGAAGCTCCCTAAAATCAGCCTACACTCGTTTAATTAAATTAAAACCTTCAATGGAACCAAAAACTGTCGACTATAATGTCGATTCCGGGTCTTCAGACATTCACAAGTACTTTGCTAGGCTTTTTGGAGATCAAAAATAATACTATTCTTAGCAGGTGTGCAAAAATGGCTATGGATAGTGGATAGGATAGGATCTATTCAGTCTACTATGCTATGTTGTTAAGAAGTTTATATAGTACAATGCTGTAACTCTGTTTTGTGTACCAATAAATAAATAGAAGTTTATATAGTACAATGCTGTAACTCTGTTTTGTGTACCAATAAATAAATAGAAGTTTATATAGTACAATGCTGTAACTCTGTTTTGTGTACCAATAAATAAATAGAAGTTTACATAGTACAATACTGTAACTCTGTTTTGTGTACCAATAAATAAATGATAATAAAAAAATAGTGAAATAATATTTAAGGGGGCTCCCATACAACAGACTTGATTTTTTTGCCGTTTCTATAGATAATGGTACGGAACCCTTCGTGCGCGAGTCTGACTCGCACTTGGCCGATTTTTTTAATTTATTAAATAGAGAATATCATGGTTTTTTAAACCTAATGATGGTTTGACTTTTAAATCACACAACCATAAAGTGTACTGTTAATGCTTTATGTCTTGAACTATGAATAAGATACAGCTCTTATCTCAGCTTTAATGATTAGTATTAAAACAAGGTTACTATGAATGGTACTTGGAGGGACCTTCACAGACAAGCTGTACTTAATAAAACCATAACCATTACTCACACGACCTACGATTATATGATATAAACCATTGTTCCAAGGTGAGTGCGAAACTAAAAACATCAAAATTGTTATTCAGTGTTATAAAAATTCACGGTTCCTTGTTCAAGGAATCATATCTATTGCTATAGTAAAGTAAACTTACGAAAATCATCATAATTTTACTTTTTTATAAATCTAAGAAAAATAAACATAACTACCTATTTAGTAGGTACCTACACTGCCTAATTATCTAAAACTTATAATTCAAATTAAAATACAAAATATAAAACTACACAATATGAGCAATTCGGCGTCAAAGTACTTAATTTTAAATTTTCTTTTAACCAGGTAATATCAAGATTAATTAAAAAAATATCTTCTTGTAGGTCCATCCAGGTGGTATCATCCAGGATCGTCTCAAATAATAAAACATAATATATTGTCGCCAACCAACCAAATCTGCGAAGCCATACAATAAAAGGCTAGCTTCACAGACAACATAAGCCAACTTGGGCTCAGTTGTATGTGGGTAGCTACAGCCAGACAATTGCAAGAAACTAATGCGTTTCAACGTCATGCAGCACAACTTTTATTGCAATTATTAACATTACTTAAATTAATTTTCCTTATTCAGTTCCTATAACTCCCAGTAAATTAATAAACAACAGATGTATTTTATTGATTTTCTTTTTTTACGACCTGGAATTTAATTGCAACGGAAAATACTTACTTGAGCCGGCTATGACGTTAAAAGGAAACCACCAGTCTTTAAACCGTTTTGCTAGCACATTGTAATACAGATCCCAGTTAAGATAACGTGAAATATCATAGCATATTTCTGGTAAACAATACAATATATAAATTCCTACTAGCCAGGTTTACAGGCTTAGAATACAGTTTGCGCAGTTATACGAGGCGACATAAAATTTGCAGGATGGTCGGAAATTAACAAAAAAATAAAATAACATTGCTACTATTTCTAACAAAATTATTATATTTTCTTGTTAATTTTATACGTTCTACGTACATGGCTTGCGTTTCTATTTGTGTTGTGAAGACACGCTATTTTCCACGTAATCTCTGATTGGCGGTCCCGTTGAACGACATCCCGTGGTGCGCTGCCGTACGACACCGCACGGAGACGTAACGACACCGTAATGTGTCTGAATTTGCGGTTTTATTACGAAGATTTATTAGGCTTTAGTAAGAAGTGCGGTGATGCAGTAGCTACGATGGAAATTATATATCCCATCACTTCTCACAGTGTAGAAGTGATTAAGGAATCAACAGGGTGCCAACAATATCCGCCGGCATATTAATAAAAAATTTTCGCCAAGACATTATGGTAGGTAGGTATGGTAGGTTATGGTAGGTAGGTGGTGATTATGGTATGCTAATTGTCATGAGCTGCTAGACTCTGTCTAACCGACCACAATGGTACCCGCTTTCGGCACCTTTTGTCTCCTTTACAGAAGACAAAACGAAAATTCGAGAGTGAAAACGCTAAAGAAATGGTTTTTTCCCCGACTTGTCCGTGGACAATTCCGTTTTCTACACCCCTCGTCTCCTTCACAGAAGGCAAAACATCTAGAGAGAAAAAGGTAAAGAGATGGTTTTGTTCCCGATTTGCTCTCTCCACTTTTTTGCCCTGCTTACCCCTGTTGATGGTAGAAAACATCCATCGGCAGCTAGTGATTACTGATACGTTGCTGACCTATGCAAAGCTTTCTTCAATATTTAGTAATATTACCTGGAACATTGCGCTTACACATAGTTCTTATGGCAGGTAAAATAGGTAGAACTGTGGTATCACCCGAGTCGAGGTCTTACTATGGTTTTCTACTACCATTAATGAAAATATACTAAGTACCACGTAATCACCACCAAAAGCTTTTGTCTGTATTGACACTGCAAAGGAAGTAATCGTGATGATATGCAGTGGCGTGAATTCCATAATGCAATGCCTACCCTCATAAATTAAATACTTGTTGTTATGTTTGTAATATAAGTTAATTTAAACATTAGGGTTTGATGGTCAAGAACAACTTGATAACACATTTTTTGCCTACCCTGTCAGAATTGTCTGTGCACGCCACTGGTGAGATATGTATGTAGTATAATTGTTTAGTTTACATTTTTACAGTTATCATGTAGGTATTTATCGCTGTGGGTTTTCCTCTTATACGCACGAGATCGCAGCCAAGCGGTAAAATACGACGTATTTATATGGCTTGACTCACGTAAGTAGGTATAATATTATGTTCAAAGATAGCCATCTTAACAAATATGTTACTGGCTCATCATTTACGAGCACACTGACACAAATTTTAACTGATCAAACTTATTTATTTTGCGGTAGCTTCTTCTTGCATTTAGGCCTTGACTACGACACATTGTGGTCATGTGTAGACACGTGCACATAATGAGGGTAACGAAGGGACTTCTTTACTGTCTCTACCGGGACGTGTCTGGGGAGAGACCTCTTTACAGTCCCCCGGAAATGTGGCCTAACCGGCGTGGCACCATAGTGTGCTTCGGCGCGATCTTTAAGTATTCCAGAAATCCACCATTAGGCTCCAAAAGCAGGGCATCCGTGGTGAGTGTAGCCAGTAGAAGGCACAGACTTCTACCCTGCCAGGTAGAAAATAGCCCATGATGGATTCTTACCACGCTATTTAAAAAAGGCCTCCTTATCTCGTGGCTGTCGTAATGGGCGACTAAGCTATTGTGTCAAGAGAATAGGCAGCCACCTCCAGTGTTTATAACATCATACTACGGTCACCGATCCATCTGTAGAGCGTGGTTATTATGGCAATATCCATAGAACCGTTCATTTTAGCGGTCCTTAGTAGGCCCATCTTGAGTAATGAGCGTTTAGGGGATTACATGAGCTGACTTCAAGATGGATAAAAAATAATAATGTAAGGCAATGATGGATAGATATTGAAATAAAAAGAATTCTTTTGTCTTCTAGTCCCGTCCAGCCTAGACTTTTTAGAATAGAATAGATCTTTATTTCATGTAAACCAGATACATGCACTTATGAAATGTCGAGACTCTAGGTGCACGGTTCCAAATAGTAGATCCCATCAGTTTTTCCAACTACATTGACAATGAAAGCATTTGAATATCAGTATTTTACACAGAGCGTCTGCCATCTCAACCTCAACCACTCACTTAATCGGAGACACTGATATCCTAAGGTTAGACCGGTTGTCAGACTTTTTGGCCGCTGATTCCCGTAATGACTGTGTTGAAGAAATGGTCATCCATTCAATAACTGAACGCGGCGAGCCCTCCTTAACCTCGCTGATCGGCTGAACTGCGCGGTAGCTTGTAGCCTTGATATTTAAATTCCCCAGGTCCTATTAAAAGCAATATTCCAATAAAAAGATTAGCAAAACGGAAAATGATGCATGCCAATGTCGGAATGAGTTGTTGATGACGCATAATTATAGGTCCATGCAAATGAGTAATTTCCGTGTAATCTTATGAAACAGACCCATATACAGTTAGTAACCAGTCTATCAGAAATTAATAGTCTGTCATCAATAGACAGAGATTTAACTTCTCAATGCACTAATATTACCTATCTACGAAGACTTGTAAATGAAGGTAATAAAGTTTAGCTAGAAATAGAAATAAATATTTTTTTCTTACAAATGAATAATTTTAAAAATGATTATCTTTTGCTGTCCTCATTTCTACCCATATTTAATATTATAGCATCTAGTTTATAAATAATAAACCCGCTAGTGCATACGCATAAAAAGCGCGGGTCGTCGTTAAACTCAGCGTAGCGCGTAGCGGTGCGCGCGCACAGCTAACGGCGCGACACGTAAGGCGTTATGTCACACGGCCTTGGCCTAGCGTTCGCGTTACAACACGACCAACGGACCGCCTTCATTCAGAATAGATATGCCGTTTTGTTTCCTAACTGCTCTCAAGGTTAAATTTTTATCAAGGAAAGTAAATAGACTGCATGCTAATATGCGCTAGAATTTAAAAAATAAGTCCAGGTACTATTTTCATTTCATGGGCACGAAATTATACTATGTACAATTCCTTTATAAAATTGCACACATATGATATTGATATTGGGTATAAAAAGAATTGTAATGGTTTCACTTTAGGATAAAGGGAGGAAAAATAAGTATTTTCATACTATGAGAAACTTGTATAAACGTCTTTACACAAAATAGTTACTCACCCGCTATTTTGTTTCTCATTATTCAAAATATTTTTAGTAAATATGGTGAAGAAAAAATAAGGAAAGATAATTATCAGAAAACTCTGTTAAATTACTCTCAGTGCCAGTCAAGTGGCTCTACATAAAAATAACGGTAAAAAGGCCGTCTTTCCTTCCATAAAAATCTATGCCAAAGTTATAATATACTTACTTATTATGCGTCCGTTCATAATAAGTATGCCACTTTGTTTTCCAACTGCTCCATAGGCAAGGTTCTTATGAGGAGCATACACGCACGGGCAATATTACCATGTGAACAATTTAAGAAAAAAGTAGTTCCGTGCATTTTGATATAAATATTATATATTTTGATATAAATATATATTTTGTTTGTAAACTCTGTTTTTCTTAGTAATCTTATTTAGTAAACAATCTTCACACAAATCATTAATGAAATAATCATTTATAAAATACAACAAATCGATTACCACAGTAGAATTGGCAAAAAGTGATTAATTATCAAAAACAGATAAATTTAAATTTAACATGATTTTCATTAAGTATTGTTAAATAACGTTTTTTGTTAAAAGACGCGACATAATTGTTTACTAAATATATTATGACAAGTAAAAAGCACAGAGTAGGTATACCTAATAAGACCTCAAGAACACATAAGACAAAGCATATTGCGTAGCTACGTTGATATTTTGCGCTTGAAACGATATAATTAAGACACCCATAAATAACGAAGGAGAAAAAAAAACTCCCATTCTATGATAAATTAACTTACCAAATTCCTTCTATACGAAAATAGTACGTAATTGGATTGAGTCAAATAAGAAACGCCGTTTTGTTTCCAGTAAAATTGTCTTTACTGACAAAGCCAGCACGTGTTTTTATAATCATGATAAAAAAATTGCTCAAGTCATGTGAAACAATAATAATTTATGTTGTTTTAATAGTAGGTATAACGTATACAATAATAAAACACATGTATGCATGTAGGACTATGTATGGTCTATAGTAAAGTTATAAGTACGTAAAATTTCCATGTTTGTAGTAAAACGGTTGTTTCTACATGTTGAAGTATGTAGTTTAAAATATACATCTTAATTTTATATGTACATTTTACATTTAACTTGTGGACATCATAATTATGAGGCACATACTTTAGTGGCTTGGTTCAGAAATGTATGGTTGACATGCTTGGTTAGCAAGATGCCGCAAGATGGTAATTGCGTAATATGTATTTTCTTTAATGATGCCTTTAATTTTATCTAAAATAACCGTTTCTTTTACAACATGGATTTTATTTTCTACCTCATATACCAGGTATCATTAGGTGTCACGTACGTGATCCCGTAATATCTCCATTGTACTACTAATACACGGTATATATCTAAATCAAGCTAACGCGTCAAAAAAAAATCTTTATTCAGCGTTTATTAGGAAAATGGGTACTTGAGCCTTACCTACAATCATTATCATATCAGCCTGTAAACGTACACCGCTGAACCTGAGTCTTCTAGTATAATTCACAATACACATACGTATTGCAAAAATGACTCGTTTTAATTTCTTATTAAAATAATATCCAATTATTGCATATGGCATAGCCGGGAAACTCCGGAGTTTCCCGGCAATTTTGTCCGCATCCAGCACCGGTACTGGCGCAAGGTATTCCCGGTACTTTCGGGATTTTGTATAATGTTGTAAATATTTTTTAGAATTTCGATTCAAGATTTGTAAGACATCAAGAGATTTTTATATTTACGCAAAAAATGTTTTTCTTTTGTGTTTAAAATAGGGCGTATAAATATTTTGAGTAATTATACGTGTGCAGTAATCGAAATGAGATTATTTAATTTATAAATTCTGTACGTAACTTCATACAATATCATCCATACCGTATTTCTATGATAGTCCCGAAAGTACCGATAATCCCTGGAAATCCCGGTTTCAGTACTCAGATGAAACTGGAGGGAACCGGTACTTAGATATAGACCGGTTCTGCAACCCCTAATCTCAACCAATGAGACAGATGTAATTGATTGGATTTATGTTGACAAGTTTGGGTGTTTAATTCTTCTCTTATAATTACTCACCGCTTCTCTGTATTTGTCACACGATACAGGCTTGCCTAGTTTGGGGCCAAGAAAAATCCTATTATTTTATGAAGTGTCGTTCATTGTAAAAGTCTTGTAGCTTCATATTTTAATTTTAACTTTTTACTTTATGGCATCCCATTTAGTAAAAAAAAAACATTATAAAAGTGAAGCAACTCCAAGTAAAAACAACACTTTTATAATGAACGATAGATACAATTTTATGGAAATAAAGATTTTTATTTTGATATTATTAATATGATCCACTATAATATTTTTCGATACAATACTTTATCATGCCAGTCAAGGATCGATATGCTAACGGACAGTGACCCCGTACACCTGTCAAAAATAACAAATTAATTTTGAAATATACATACGTGAATTATCTAAGTAAATTAGCATAACAGATAGTTTCCAGCAAATTAACAACACATGTGTAAACGAGAGCAATGCGATGGCTCGTCAATCGTTTACCTACGCATACATTATGCGCAGACGCAGACGCCTCAAGCAACATATTGCAGCTGTGCAAATTACGAGCATTTATCTGCTTATAATAAATCGTCCAGCGGCTTCACGTAAATCTGTAGTTATTAACAGAAGTTTAATTTTCCAATATAATATAAGTAACCCTATTTGAAAAAAAACATCATCTATTCTTCAGAATCCTTCATCTATATCTGGTGATCCTATATACTTTCCTCATTGTTTGTCTGTATTAACTTGTGCTATGCCAGAAGCAGGCCTTGCTTTGAGCTCTTGCAAAGTCGTCAACGTCCTCACCATTTGGAATGCTAAGACTTCTTTTGCTCTACTTGCTACTGGTCCAATGTTTTCAATGACTTATAGATATTTAAACAAAAAAAGTTGTACTTCTGCCCTTTGATTTCAATGTAGGACGTTTTCTTGGGCATTCAAATTTGCATCAGTATCATGGCCAGTAATTAATATCATCTGACTTAAGTTCCTGAAGAAATGTTAATATTATGTTAAAGAATAGTAATCTAATCATATTCTAGCCAGTAGACACGATACTCCTATAGGACGCTCACTAAATTGCAACTTAATTAATTTGCCAGAATACTGTTACTCTTTTCTTTTAGTACAATGGTTTATTTATTTCTATTTATTCTTCATTTTAGTTTTCCATTCAATGAATGAAATTAATTCATGCTTATTGCTAAAAACATGTAGTTCCGTTTGTTCTCCAAAGTATGACCATATTATACAAATGCGCAAAATGTTTAACATATTATAAAACACGATTAACTATTCGTAAAACAAAAATACGTACACTACTACTTCACTACTTCGGTTTATGTAATACAACTAATACTGTAAAATTTCTTGAGCGACCACTCTTAGCGCGAGTAACAGTGGATATATTTATTAAATGGGACATAATTAAGGATCAGGTATTATACTTAGCGGCGAAGTTTATTAACGACGACTTGAACACTTTATGATAAAGCAATAGATCTGCTATAAAGTATAAACCGCCTAACTGTAGTAGCTATTAATTTCACCTTAAAGTTTATGTTGCCACTGGCCTCTGCCAATTCGCCTGTGTGGTGCTTTTTATTGCCTCCTTCCTTTACATGTTAAAGACCGAGGCCTTTGAGCAAAAAATATTACCTATTATCAAAATGTTATTAGGCAGGTATCCATTACAACTTGATTTGATTCATTTGGCACATGGTCATGGTGTTAAATATATTTCATAGTTACGCAACTTTACATTTTTTTATTAGGTGGTTTAGGTGGTGGTGGTTTACAGCAGTGAAGAATGGTGCTACGTCAAGTTTCAGTCATTGTGGTAAAACCAGTTGTTTGTACGACTTTGTATGACTCAATACAAAAATCACATTTTTAAAATTATTAATTTCGTTGTTCCTTTGTTTCCCCGTCATGTTAGTAGATGGCGCTGTATGTAAGCAATTCTACAACATCCCAAACAGTCCGCATAGGAAAAACCGCAAACAATACCTTTGATCAAAATATAACCATGTTATTCATGTGCTCTGTAAAAAAACTGTTCAGATTTGGATCAAGTGCTCGAGTAGGCCATTAATGAACTTCAAACTCAAGGTTAGCTATTGTAGTATTGTGCAAAGGTGTTTGTAACAACGCCTCCACACGTGTGCTGAATGGAAACAAAAACGCACTGATGGATTGCTGACAAATCGTACCCTGAGTGGACTTGCCTTTATCTCCGAGCTCGAACGGGGTCACAGCACTCGCATAATTACGGCGTATTTATAAACTCGAGGCAGCCATTTGTAAATAAAAACCATTTAAAATTGAATTGTGAAGTGGTCGACGATTAGTCAATGCAGACAGCACGTTCAGGTTCAGGGTTGATGCGTAAACAATAAATAAAAATGAGACTTTTGTGCCAGTTGGTTACGTTAATGTTTGAAGTATCCTCATATCCTACATAAATACTCGTATATAATGAAAAATGAAAATAGCCTAGTAAAATATACGCGTTATTTCCATTTCCACTGTCGATGCCTGCAGTGGTGGCAGATGCGACATTTTTTGTAAAAATATTTCATTTGCCATCAGTGGTGGCGTCTACGGTGAGACCAACTGGAAATAAATTAAATATATCCATTATCAATAATTCTTCTTTATATTATACAGAGAACAATTTGTACTCCAATTTATTATGAGTGCAAATGAAAGAAGGAATGAAAATAACATCCTATTTATCTTCGATTTCATAACAAGAATATCTTCAAGAATTATTTAGTTCATAAGCTGCGAACGGTCGCTGGCGCCCACACTTTGCATTTTACATTTTTATTTTTGTTTTTCACCGTTTTCCTTGTGCATTGCTAAGTGAACAGTGAATGATTCGATGCTAACGAATAAATTAAATTGGCACGTACAAATATTGAACAGAAATTTTATTTAATCTGCAACTAACAACATTTGCAAAATTTAACCTTTTTCATTCATTGTTTGTTTTTCTTGAATGAATGATACTTCAAAAGGATTCATCACTCAATGCCTCTCGTAAAGCTTGAAGAATGATTCTTGTCAAGATCGCTGAAGCAAATTCATTATAATAAGGCCTTGTGCAAACCTGTATGTATCTATCTACAAATATTAAATAAATATATATTTTCCAATATTTTAATTTCACTTTGATGCTTATATAAATATAGGAACGACATAAAATGGAACGGTATCGATATATAAAATTATAGGTATTGGCCGAGAAAGTTGTATAACACGTCATCTTCACATTTAAACAAAATGCCTTGAACTGGCCAAATCTATTTTACCAAAAGACCACAAAGTACTTCGGCATTGGGAAAGCTCCGTATTCTCTAACAATAAAATGTCACCATAGTTTTAACTTAATAATTTCCTGTTGGGGTTTTCCATTCAAGGACAATTTGTGGTCAATTCATAGAATTAAACTCGAAATTGCACAGCAGCTGATCATTTCTGTCAGATTTATGTAATAGATGGACCATGGAGTCTGTTTTTAAGAAAAATAAAAATGCATAATTGTACTGAACTCCTCTTGTGAGCTTGTGATATTATAACGCCAAGTAAAAACTGGCAATTATTTAAAAATCAAATATGGCGGATGCAGCTAAATTAATTTTCTAAAAACGTTGCCATCAATGTGAATCAACGCCGTAAAAAATCTAGTTAACAGTTAAGCGCAATTCGTATGAATAATAACAATTCATTCTTACGAGATTCCCATATAACGTAACGATTACCATCAAACGTTAATTCTATCAGTCACAGTAGTAGGTAGTCGTTTCTTCACACACTCGCCGGAAACCCCGTGTACTTGAGGTTGAAGTAAAAAGTAATAATTTGTATGATGGATGTACCGTTTCAGGATGACTAGAACTGGAGGGCAATTCTCGTTTCCTGCGAGATCATCTCGGAATCGAGTTTGCACTTCAAGCGGTTTTTCGACTGAAAAATCTCGCAAATCGTAATTATTTACTTCAATCTCTTATTAATATTACTCTTACGACTTGAAGTTTATTTCAATTAATGCTAAAAATACGGCGTAAACAATTTTGTTCCGATTTGCAAATTTTATAGACGAAAAAGCATTCGAAGTGCAAACTCGATTCCGCGATGATCTCGCAGGAAGCCAGAATTGCCCACCTGTACACTTATCCTTACTAAGATTATGGTCTCATTCGCGTTTTGAAGTCAGCTACTTACTTCTTCAGTGCTCTATACTGTTAACGGGGCATTTTATTAGATGCTATAAATGTGCTCGCGACTCCGTCCGAGAGGACTACAGACTGAGAGATTTATGAAAAAAAAAAGTTGTTAGCCTAATGTCCTTCCTCAAAATTTGCATCAAAATCGGTTAATTCGTTTAGTGTCGATATCCTTAAATAAGTAATGTTGATGTTCCCTCACGGCTGTTTTGACTATGCCTATGAACGTTTACGAGCTGATGCTGATATTATGATCCTTTATTTACTATTCTCTCCCATAGTTCTATATTTCCTATAATACCAAATCATATTATTTTTGTATTTAGTTAGGTAGGTAGTATTGTATTATATTTTAAAGCTAGCGCCTCGTAAATTACAGTTTAAAAAAGTTTATATTAGAAAATACATCATACCCTAATAATAAAAGATAAGATTATAACACATAAACGGTATTTTTATGGAGACGTAAAATTGGTCGCTTGAGATTATTTACTATTTATTGCGAATTTACCTACCTACTTAAAACGTATAATAAGGTTGATACATACATAGTATCTTGTTGAATTATTGTTTTTGCTTTGTATATTTTTTTCTTTTACATGTTTTATTCTTTTATTTTTTGTTACTTTATCTTTAAAATTGTTTTTGTGCTGTGTCAAATAAATACTTTTTTTCTTTCTTTTCTTTTCTTTCTTACCTATATTCAATTTATTATTAACTGAGATATTAGATAGCTCGTGTCCTAGGTACAAGAGGACTTCTGTGGAGTGATCAGATGAGAAGAAAAATGAAAAATATAATAATTAAAGGTAAAAACCGACTACAAAAATCTAAAACTTATTCAATGGTGGAAAGATTAACCAATCAGATAGGTTCGTAATGGGAATGACTATCCAGGGTTTTTAAAGGCATAAAATACCTCAATTAAATTATTATAAGTCATACCTATTATTATATATAGGTATGGAAGAAAACCGTAATATTTTCTACAACAGCTTGATTTCTATATAAAAACTATTGAAAATCAGTCATTTATTTAAAGTTTGTACGTATAGTATATTACCTAACTATTATGCCCGTAAATTATAACAATACAATTAGCTGGTTTTAATATACTTGTACCACAACTATTAATAAATAGCTGTCGTTCATATTGAACAAGCTACAAACATTATACATTTTTGCATAATAAAATACTTATCAAGTCGGTAATAAATTAAATGCGTAACATGTGAACATAACAGTAGTATAAAACAGTACACAAGTGTAATCATAATAGTGTCCATTGCAGCTAATACTGTCCTTGACCGTGACAGCGCAGCGGTTCGCTCCACTCCCGCGCACTTCCCGCCTCCCACCACGCCGCCGCCATGCCAACGCCGCCGCGCGCCGCCCCGCGCCTCCGCAAGGCAAAGAATAAAACTGAAAATGTATCCATAGGTCACAAAAATCGAACTTTACAGTTAGATAACTTTTTACTTTTGAGACTTGGTAATATTTTATCCTGGGTTTTCCCTTGAATAGAGACCATGAAAAAGGCTTTCATTTCCATGGTTTCTACTCTAACTGAGGTGACAAAAAGATCACAAAAATAGCTCATCCTTTTACTTACTTGTTCCGGGTCTGGGTGTGTACATGTGAGATGTAGGTTTGTTTGTAAACTGTAGCTAGGATACAGGAGAAATCCTATCGTAGGGCAACGTTCGTCTCTATCTCTAATAATCTCTATGTGTTCTCTATATAGTATAAAATAGTCGCTATCCGCGTCTGTCTGTCTGTATATCCACCATCACTTAGATAATTTTTCACGGAAGGTTTATTGATATGTATAATACTTTCATATGTAAGGATAGCAGAGAAATTGCACCCGTGCGACGACGCCGGGGCGGGTCGCTAGTTAATGATAAATAAAAACCGACTTCAAAAAACTAAAAAGTATAAAATAAATTTCTTAAAAAACTTAACAGCTTCTGAAGTCGGGGCCACTGCCAAACTAGGTGTATTGAAGAATTATAGGCCCCGACTTCAGAAGCTGTTAAGTTTTTTAAGAAAATTATTTAATACTTTTTAGTTTTTTGAAGTCGGTTTTTACTTGTTTTTTAAAGTTTATTTTATTTTTCAATTTTGAGTGGCATAAGCAATACATAGACATGAGATTACAGCAATCGCGAGTGATGTGCTGTTATTCATTCAAGAGTTCCATTGTCGATCTCCGAAGATCTTCATCAGATCCTCTCTAAATTTAAATGGGAACACTTTGGTATACCTTTTCAAACAAAAAAAGAATCATCGAAATCGGTTGGCGTGATATTGAGTTATTCGACCATTTGTCGCGCACATACTTAATGTAAATTTAAGACTTATATGGTTTTCTCATGGATCCCAGTGTCAGAACTGGACCAAATTAAATTGGGACCATTCCGGAAGCACCAGCTTTCCAATAAAAAAAGAATCATCAAAATCGGTTCACGCAGTCGAGAGTTATGAGGTAACAAAAAAAAAAAAACATACGCGTCGAATTGAGAACCTCCTTCTTTTTTTTGAAGTCGGTTAAAAAATGTAAGTTCCGCGAGGTCTATACTCACTGCAAGTATTCTACTCTATGTTTGCAAGTACGCAAGCGGCGCGCTTGGCCGCGATCTACGTCGCAAAATTACCGTCGCTTGTGTAATGCCGCGCAATGTTACTTTGTGATTTGATGTCGTTGGAGCTGTTATTACCGCCTCCACCATTTTTTTTTTTTTTTTTTTTTTTTTTTTTTTTTTTTTTTTTTTTTTTTTTTTTTAAAAGCCCCTCACTAGGATTTCTCCTGTATCGAGGGTACAGTTTACAAACATACATGTCACATGCACACACAACCAGACCCGAAACAACTATTTGTAGATCATACAAATATTTGTTCCGTGCGGGGATCGAACCCGCGGCACGTAGCGCAGAAAGCTAATTGCTTAGCCACTGCGCCAACCGTGTCGTCGATTTATCATTTCTATTACAGTCATCAATTGTTTAAGGTAGTTGCGTTCATGTTTACAGCTTTATGTAATTGTAGTTTGTATACTCGTATGTGTAATAATAATATAACTAACTTGTCACACCGCACCGTTGGCATCCGGAGGGTTAAGCATTGCCTGTCATACATTAACAGTTTATCGATGACAGTTTTATGTTCCAGTTATAGGTAGTGAGTCTACCACCAGTTAGGCACAATTGTAATCGCAGTAACTTAAAATTTTCGAAAATCAAGCATAGAAGGCCACAACTTCAAGAGAACTTATATATTGTTGTTACCCAGGAGATGAAAAGGTTTGTTTATGTAGGTACCTATGAAAAAAATGGATGCTTAAATAAACTATCTACCTATTTGCATCAACTTCAATATTTTCTGACATAAGTATATAGTTAGTTTTCCTGTAGGTAGGATATGGGTGTATATCGCATCGTGTATCGTATGTGCAAGCGTGGAGATAGTAAACTGTCATTATACATGCGATCTTGCAATCAACGTGAAACATCAATAATATCTAATAATTCGTCATAATTATGATTCTCTTCTCCGCTTCCCACGAAAAAATCTTAAGCTCTGTATAATTCTTCTTCTTATAATGAATTTAATGTCTAATAAACACACTATTGTATCGCTACATTTTTATCGTCTTTATCTATTTATATTTTACTAGCAACCCGCCCCCGGATTCGCACAGTTGCAATTTCTCTACGATCCTTGCATTAAATATGGAAGTATAATACTTAGAAACCTTTCGGAAGAAATGCTCGAACTTATTGTGAAATCCGTATAGTTAAGAAGGATAAAAGAGGCCAGGAAATGAGAAGCTCTAGCAAGTGGGTATGATCTATCCCACTTCTGACCTAAAAGAGGCCAGGAAATGAGAATGCAGTTCTTCGAGATAATCACTTTTATTTCACATCGGATTTGCACTACAGAGATCTTTACTCGGTGAGACGCCAAACTGGAATGCCTGTGTTCGCGTGTTCTATCCTTTAAGTGAACCAACGAACGAACGTCAGAGTGAAGTGATATACGGAATGACAGGTGAGTCAATACACCATCCAAGACACGCGAACACAGAAATTAAATTACAATGTAGGTAAATATAATATATCTGAAAATACAAGAATCCTTCAATTATATAATAATTGCTAACAAGGAGTTAGCGAACAAACAGACAGACGCGGCGAGCGACTTTATTTGCTATTTTGTAGTGATTTTCTTTCAAAATTCTTGACTGTATACAAGTAGGTAATATCCATGTTACGTGGATATCAGTTAATTCACTTAGTTACAGTCAACATCTTGTTGGGAACCAGTACCTATGAACATGAGACACTTAAGTAAGTTAGGTTGGAGATGTGGACTTGTGATCATCAAGTTAAGTCGATTAGTCAAGCAGTATTATGTGTTGAACTATTTCCGGTCTACTCATAAAAATGTTTGCTTAAAACTTGTCAAGTAGAAAGGTGCTAAGAGCAGTAAAGTAAATAGATGATGCATAGCTATTTATTTTATTTAAGTCAGCTATGAGTGCATTAGCTAGTAGGAAATTTTTCTCATAGAATTCCCAGAACTTTACAATTCAATTCAATTCAATTAATTTATTTTCGTACAAATAATGGAGTTCTGAAAAGTATTATAAGGAGGAAGGAGGTCTTTTTTATTTCGGTCCTTTGTAGAGCATTATTTAAGAACAGTGCCAAACTGCTATACTATGCGGTCCGCATCTATTAATAAAATCTTGAGACAAGCAAGTGTTGAAAACCAATTAACAAAATATTAGTCGAAAGAAAATTATCTCAGAATCTATTTCCCGGAAAATTTACAAAAACACGCGCACGATCGCTTATATACGACAAGATATCGTACAGCGCCTTAAGGAGTAGCTACAAGTACTGGTAGGATGTTAGTTTTTACGGGAGGGCTGCTCCGGACCGGTTCGCATCCTGCTGGTCCCGCAAATACTAGCCCCGCAACATTGTTGGTTCAACAAGTACCTCTGTAAATGCCAACACTGCCCATGTACTGACTGTAACGAGTTCGCCTTAATAACACATGTAATGCACATAATACTTTAGAATTTAGACAGTTATTGAGTACTCAAGGATATTGGCATGTGGTTGTTTAAAAGTAATTTATGACTGTCTGTCTATGTTCAGAAAAATGAAGTGTTTACTGTGGTTAAAAGTAATAAAGTAGTGTGCTAACACTGTGGACAGACATTACCAGCGTGCAGCCTGGAAAAAACAAAGAAAGTTCGTGCATACCCCACTCCTGTTTGATTTCAGTAGAAGAAATTGTACAGAAAATCACAATAGGATTAGGATTTTAGTGATGATAATATGATATAATCGGATGAACTTATTACACATTAAAAGATCACTTCTCTTAAACAGCGTAAGGTTAAAGTCTAGCGGTACTCATAAACGTGCTAATTGGCTATTATGTAATATAGAGCATAACATAATATTTGCTTCCACGAACATAGAGATTACTCACTAACTCCGACTTATAACGTGCTAAATGTAAATATATTCTTTTAAAACTTTATCCCCAACGCAACGTAAAGACAATACTTGAGAATCGTCAACCAATACAGGCGTTATGATACTTACAGAAATGTAACGCTCTAATGAGAAAGCAAAGCCGCAGATGTCTTCGACCTGCTCGTCACGACGACACAGATACGTGCTAAATTCGTCGAACCAAGACAAACCTGACGTGACAAACCACTAACTCGTTGTTTGAACTTCGAACATGAAACACCTACTAGCAATAGTTACCACTACAAATGTGTAATGTCATCATAAAAACTGGGACGTCCAAATAAGATGAGTCTGTTTAACGTAGCCGTGTCTAAGTTTGTTATTCCTATTTTGGAGCAAAGAAAATTAAGTATTTTATCATGTAGAAAATCTATGGAAATTCCCACGAGTAAATTAGGTGCTCATCTTGAATTTGAGATTAATGAACGAGGTTAAGAATCTTGATTATAGATAAATAAAAATAAACATTTCAAAAAAAAATGTTTATTGTCGTCGAATTCTTTAAATTGTTTGACATTGCCAGATACTATATTTCAATTTTAATTGATGTTGTATCTCGGTTGTAGAATGCAGTTGCACGCAAAGAATTACACATTTTAAATAATTGATTTATTATAGAACTTTAACAAATCAATTAACTCACCAATAACGTATGACTGAGGTTCGTGATTTACAGACAAAAAAATATAATGCATGTTTTGTATCTTTCCTTATAGAATTTCGCTGCCAAACAAAATATACTTCATCCAGTTGACTAAAAACAAATAATTAATATTATAATATTATTCTAATATAAATGCTTTTGTGTTTTAGACGTAATTAATTAATGCTTTCACAGCTTTTTTTGAGTTCTAAATTGTTAGCATAAATTAAGCCTCGTTTACCATTTTCAGATATGGTGGTGTAGTGGTTATATTCTGGTTTGACACACCTCGTCCAAAGGGTTTAGATCTGCACTGTTAATCAGTTTAATAATTAAATTCGTTAGAGTTATAAATTGGAAAATTATAAAAAGTTCTACTTTTTTTGCGAAAATCCTTCAAAGGGGTGAATATAATATATAAGTGCAAAGAAATCATTAGAGCCTAAAATACCATGGATATTATTGATTTACTAGTTTCCTCTCGGATTAACAAAACTGTGTGGCAATAGTAAAATATAAATGAAACTGCTGTCCGTATGAATATCCGAGAGGAAACTAGTAAATTAAATAAGTCATTTTTACGGTATTAATTTAACATTTAAAACAGTACGTTTACTTTTTCATTTTTATTTTAGATTATTTTTTTTCACTTAAATACCCCTATTTACCTACCCCTTAAAATTATATTTCAATAACGATCTCGTTAAACTGGTTCAATAAGCCCTTAAAAGAAAAACTTGTACAATTAATACTTTTATTACGTATTTAATTGCTTTCTTATAGGTCTTGCTTCTTAAAAATGGACTATATGAAATCTGGACTGGTTAATATTATACATTGAGATCCGAGGTCAATACTCCGACATAAATGTAGGTCACTGTTGGGGCCCTGTGGACCGTGGGCACTCGATTACCAGTGAGAGGGAAAAACGCCAAGATTATGCGTAATGGAACTATCATTACGAATATTGTATGGAGAATTCACAAAGAGTCACGCAATCGCTGCGATGATGGCATCAATCATAAAACCTCTTTCTTTAAACTCAAGAAACATGAAATAATTGAAATAGTTACCTATCTTAGGTACATGACGTGACTTACGTTATCACCGATAACTGATAAGTTTTAAAACATATAAATAAATAAAAGCATAAGTATAAACTTGAAATAAAAATAAGAGCAAACCAGTATCTAGAATAGATTCCAAGCTGTGGTTACGAGAGAGACACTCCCGGTCGATATGTGCTGTATCCAGGACTATCGCTTCCTGCCGCCCAAAGAACCTCTTGAGGGTCTCCGACACCACCAATCACCAGTGACCGCCCAAGCTGCTGTTTGGCTATGGCACCAAATTGTTTTTTTTTTTGTTTTGTAAGTACGTACTTTCTCGTTACTTCGCAAATTGTGAGTAATTGATTAGGAGTAAAAAATTAAAGGATTGAGGACGCTCTTAGATGCGAAATTCAGTTACACGAGAAGGTACATTTTCCTTGATGTGAATCATAGTAAAAGATTAACATTGTCGTGAAAACTTTACATCCTGTTTGAAAAGATTTTCTATCTTATATCTTTTCTGTTTTAATTATGAGATATGAATTATTGCTGTAGCATCTACACATTGTATTATCGGTACCTAATGTCACATTAATAAATTCTCGTTAAGCAATAATATTAAAACAAAAGACTGTGCTAGTCCAGTGCCATTTACTTAGGTATTTGCCACGCTGGTGAACTGGATTGGAGAACAACTCAGAGTGATAACTGAGGTAATAGTATACATAACTTTCCTGATACGAAACTTAAAGTTGCGACAGCCAACTTAACGTAGAGCAAGACTATCTCTTTGCAAGTGAAATGGCAAGGAAAACAGTAAGCAAGAAAAGCGAAACCAGACAGTTAAGTATATACCTACGCATTCGTAAAATAATAACATATAGACAGAAATTGATTACATTGAGCGATCTTTATTCTTTATTACTTTTCAATAGCATCCTTTATATTTTGTAAATTCTTGTTTCTTGCAATAATAGCCGTTTTGGGGACGTTCTGACTTTATCATCATGCCATAAATTTGTCAATTAAAGAAAGAGATTTTGTGCGAACTTCAGACGCAAGTTTTTGTTCATAAGTTTTGGAAGCGCTGCGCTTTATGCCGTTTTACCGAAAGTTAAGTTAATTTTAACAAAAACTATGTTCTTTTATTTGTGCACAAAATATATTTGTGTAAGAAAACTATAAAGGTACGAATGGTAAATAAAATTGTGTGAGTGAGCGTCGTGGGGGTCAATACTCTGCCAGTAGGTCAGCAATGAGTTGCCGGAGAGGCCCAGAGACCAGTCCCTGGGCGCGCCGGAGCCTTTGCTCATTTTTCGACATCCACGATTATCTAAGATTTGATAGACCACTTTAGAAACCGGATCCGATGATGATCGGGATGGCCTAAGTTGGATTTCAGGTGTCTCACGGAGCAGTTAATGAATTTACATAAAAAATACGAGTAGGTAAGTATTAGGAAAATGTATTACTGCAAATAGTTTGCAAACTTTTGATATTGGAAGTACCTAATCGAATAAAGATAAATTGGGATCCCCATTCCTTATCCGACTTCTATAACGAAAGTTGACAAAGCGCGTCATACACAGTTCTGAATGAATAATAATTAATTGCCAATTATCAGCGCAAATAAGTGCCAAATTGCTATGACGGGGCTTTAGTTGATATTACCTATCGACAGTAATGCATTGCACACGCGGTAATGCATTTTACTATGTCTTTTTGTTTAACCCATTGATACAAAGTAGGTGCCTTCTGCATTCCATAGGCAGATTTCTTCGTACTTCATTTGAGCCCCTATTACTTAGAAGAATGAAATTGAGCAATAAAATTAAGTTGATCCGTATTGCTAAAAAGCTTTCCGTAATATAGAATTTACGGGAATCTTGCAAATCGATTCGCAAAGAACGGGGAAAGCTCGTAGAAGTATCGTGCTAAATTCTTATTTTACATAAGTTACATTTGATGGTTATGATATGGAAATGGAATATTTAAGTCAATAGAAAGATAATACGAGCTTGCAAATTTCGATTATATTAGATTGTGAAAATGAGTAATACATGGTGCCTTTACTTCCAAATAAAACTTTTCTGTAGGTTTCTTCAACAGAAATTCACCTAGGATCAGTGACGTGTACTACATAAAGATACTGCCTACTCTAATAAATTAAGTTTTAAAGTAACATAAACGATAATATATTTGTAATATCAGTTAATTTAAGTTTTACGGTGAGGTGGCCAATCACAAGCATCATTTAACTTGACAATACAACATTGTTTTTGCCTACCCTATAAGAAATGTCTGTGCACGCCACTGCCTAGGATGTACCAGTCGCGCCACCGAAGCGCGAGGGTTAGCTCTTCGCGACTTCGGTCAACAACCCGCTAGTCTAGCGTGGTGGTTTCGGGCATTACCCTCTTTGGGGAAAGGTCCATTTCCAGTAATAGAATGCGAATGACTTTTATGATATATACCTACTGACACCTCAAACTTAGACCTCGTAGCGATAGTAATGAACAGCCAGTAAAAGAATTAGCATATGGATCATTAAAGCAACTCGATTCTTTATATTGACTTCTTCAACTCCTGTTGTCTGACATGATTTGTAATCTCTTAATCAAACATTAGAATACTTATATAGCTACATAAAAAAATTAAATTAACACAATTTCTTAATGCATTGTCAATCTTTGATTGATTTTATGTTCGATAACCAATTAATAAGAAGAAAACAAGAAGTCTATGCTAATCAATTACATTATTTACAACGGTTCTTTAGTTGTAGACAAAAAGGTCGATGGATAATTTTAGAATCCTGTTTAGCGAATTTAATCCGTATGGATTATTAAATGAACTCGATGACTATAGTCTTAACTTAAAAGATTTACTGATGCACCACATGTGAATTTCTTTTATGCGGTTTTTGACTTCTTATTTAATGATCGTAAAGAATTTGAGAAATAAAAAGATTAGTGAAGCTAGCCTTAAGTGGTCTAGACATCTTCATTCACTTTATGTTACCTTTTTGTTATAGATGCATCATTTTTAAAGCTTTTTACATCTTCTTTAGATCTATTAAATGGGCAGTTTGACGTCTCAAAGTATCGTTTTGGTTCAAAGTGTGGCAGTAAAGTAACAAAGTAAACTTAGCGACTTAGCGAGAGGCCTCTAAGACTTACAGCTCTTGTAGAGGACAAGGGAGGCCGTTCACCCCGCCGTAATAGACGTTGAAGTAGCGTGGACATGACTACGAAATTTTTACGGAAATAATTTAATGTTAATTGAAGGTCAGTAACATGCATGAATTTGGAAAATAACACATACAAATAATAACAGATCTTCACAGCGGTTTATTATTTATTCTATTGACTTTATTTTAAGAAATATACGCGTATTTGAAAAGTGATTCTGCCTATTTTAAAATTATTATATTCCTTCTAATTATTTTGTTGTCTAAGATATATCTAATAAAAAAAATTGGTAAGAACATTTCTTGGCATTTTTCTACCAACAAAATGGGAGTTATATGAGTTGAAATTCAAACTTGACACATTATACTTTCCTACGAATTAATATCACTGCTAAACATTACGTAAAAAATCATTTTACGACTATAAATGAATTCTTGAAAATACCAAAAATAGAGTTACAATTTAATAAAAATAAATAAATCCAGCCCATTGCTGTCCCACTGCTGGGCACGGGCCTCTTCTCTGAATGAGAAGGGTTAGGCCTTAGTCTACCATGCTGGCCTACTGCGGGTTGGCGGACTACACACTCCATCGAGATCTTTATGAGGCCCTCTCAGATGTGCAGGTTTCCACACGATGTTTTCCTTCACCGTTATCGCAAGTGATAATCAAATTGTCATCCGCACATGAATCCGAAAAGTCAGAGGTGCGGGCCGGGTTCAACACAACCAAACACACAATTACACAATTTAATATGTATAGAAAATTATTGAATAGATAAATAATTAGCCAATCGTATCCACACTATTCTCATCGCTAGTTAGAGGCACCTGTTCACCGCAAAGGACAAAGTCAACTCGCGGAAATTGTGTACAGCAAAAAACACCATTGAAACAGCTCCTAGACATAGACAGCTCTCAATTGATGTCGATCTCTCGCTATATTTTATTTTTTCAATTCCAAAATTTAAAAAGTTGAGGAATTTATTCTTTCAAGCTAGTATTTACGCTACTATGTAAGTAATGTGTGTTTGAGAATTTAATGCTAGACCACGACCTTACTTTTAAGCTGGTTCTATATCACGGAAATTTGTAGCTTCAATTAGTTTAGGTACTAAATGCCAAACTTAAGCTAATATCATCTAAACCAAAAAAAAATACAGTTAAAACGTTACTGTCTTATATCGTTTAGTAAAAGTGAATGTACTGAACTCCTTAGTTAACCTTTTTTTCAGCGTACCATTGCAATGGTATAATGCCAATGTTTTTATAGAAAAATATAATTATAATTACTTGTTGATATACATAGTACATACGGTCCAGAGGAAGCTTCGAGAACAAATGGGATGCTGAGTGTCTAGGTGCGGTTACATTCCTCGACGTATCCTGTATGAGATTGTTATTACATACTCGAACAAGGCATTCGATTTGCTACACCATAAATACATTAATATTTTTTGTATTTATCAAGAAATGCCATAAAGGATTTTTTTTAAATTGTGTTTTTTAAAATGAATTATTGTGACCTATGGTTACGATTTTGTTCGTAGATTTTAGTTAGTTATAAAAACTGCAAATAAAACATTAAAAAAAAACCTACGCGTCGAATTGAGAACCTCCTCCTTTTTTTGAAGACGGTTAAAAATAGTAATATTTTTGGAAAGACCGACTCAAAATTATAATGCTGAAGGGTCCAGAATTATATACTGAATCCATAGTATCAGTTTTCGTTACGATGTCACTTACATCTTGTATATTACATACAAACTTAGCTAAAACCAGAACAGTCGCTGCCATTGTTCCTTTAGCAACAGGGCTACTAAATACCAAACACATGTTTGCCAGTACACAATTGAGAGGACCACAGACGATGTTCTCAAACATATCGCAATACATGGCACATGCCGATGGTATTTGTTCGGTAATTAAGGCTACTCAAACATCTTAATCGGTCTTTCAACTTGACGTAAGCGCGGTACCTACCTGACTAACTGACTTTACTATTTACCTGTGATTGGTCAGTAATTGATTTAAGATAGTTTTAATAAGTAGGAATTTCCGTGCGAATTTACTGTCTGCGTGAGAATTTTTGTTTAAGTTCGTCAAAATTATTATGAATGCGTTAAGTTTAACGAAAGATCTGCCGCTGAATAAAGCTTTGTAGATAGAAATAGCTATGTCTTAAGGTTTATGACCACTGAACGTGAGTGTGAAAGGTATTATAACGACATAAAACTCCATCCTTTCGTAAGTTAAATATATTAGGTATAATTTTAGAGTTATTTAAATTTACGGAAAATTATAATAACCAAGCGATTTAAAAGTTAAATTTCGAATTCCTAACTTTTAGACTACTGTTAACCCGCTCTAAACACAAATAGATAGTTTAACTTAGCAAGTTAATAGGATCATTAATATCATACAACGTTGCTAATATTCTTTAACCGAAAACTTAATTTAGCATAAGTTAAACCGTAGCCGGTTTTACCCACCCTGTGAACACACACACAAACCAAACGCTAACTAAATGTGCTCATTTTAAAAGTAAGATAAAACTTGTATCTTTTACAGATACAATCATGTCATACAGCCATAATAAAATTGGTTTACTAGATCATTAATTATAGAAATAGATACACTATTATGGCCTACGCAAACCATAGTCAAGACTGTAATAAGATTACCGCTTGAAGAAACCAATGCAGGTGCGCACACTTGGAACAAAATGTCTAATAGACGTGTGTTACGTTGCAGCCAAGCCATGGTGCCAAACGTCATGGTTATGGCTGTAGACTTTTGTATACCACTTGGTACACAAAAGAAAAAAAAATAGTACCACATTATTTCACCACTTAAAGCTTTTTTTTTGTGGCCGATATAGCGTGACAAGATTGTGACTGACCCAGCACGGCCACGCTTAGATCTGCTGAAATCCACAACTTTAATCCACGATTCGTGTTAGAGGTAAATGTCGTTTTATTTGATACAAAATAAGCGTTTTTTACAAATACGAATAGCGTAAGACAATTGCAAATTTATGAGAACCTGTCTCAAGACCCAAGCGTTTGGCATAAAAGAAGTCTAATAGATGTTGTACGGTGACCGCAAGTCACATATTTGCACTGTCATCAAAATTAAACTGTTATTCTTTTCCACTCATTTACTTCACATTCAATTCACATTTCGGATTGTGGCATAGCAACACCTCAGTATCATTAGTTAAGACAAATGGACTCAATACACGTATCAAGTGAAAAACATAATTTTATTCAATAACAATCATATCTGTATCAAGCAGTACAAGGCGTATGATGAAGACCGTACAGATATCTTTAGACTGTAGTTTCTCAGGCTTATATTTATAAGACCAGTCTAAGAAACTACAACGACCACAGATTTTTAGACGTAATGAAAAATATTCCAAGATATAACCGATTTCGTGTTGTACAAACATGTTCTATTAGAGGTTTGATTATTTCCGCTGTGTAAATGTCGCGCCCAGAACGATTGACTTGTATTAATATGGGCGGAAGCTGTCGAAGACCGGTTGACTTCCATTGTGACTTGACAGTTGGGATCTTAAGTAGCTGAGTAACATTATTTTAGGCTGTGTACATTTGGCAAATAAAATGAGATAAACTTTTGAATACTCTGAAGAGGCGATTTTCTTTTATTACATGCATGTCCGTTTATTCACTTGTTTACCGCACTGAACTTCAAACAACAATTAAATAAGCATCTGCTAGAGATATTTGGAATTGGACGCTATAAAAATTCAGGTCTTATAATGCAAACAATTTTTACATAAGAGCTTAAGAAAAATATATACAACGATAAAAGCAAATTTACTCCTGGCAATCAGTCTAAATAAAGCTATTTACACACTCCGTCATTCTTCCAATGCATTCGAACCTTTACGCGAATCCACAGATGTCTTCCAGCACACATTTGAATACACTGTGAAGATAAAAGTCAATAATGATTGATCACTTAAAAGTGTCAGTTCACGTATGCACCTTGTGGACATTTGCGCTTCATTCAAAACACGCAATGTGCGGCTGTCAATTGCGAAACTATTGAAAAATATGACAAAATAATATTCTCTATAGGCAAATATGAAAACAATATATAAAAGTAATGGGTTCTGTAGAAAATATGGACCGAAAACTTAGACAGTTACTTTTCTATTTCTTGTTAAGCTGTTCTCATTAATATTGTAATATTTTTAATTTAACCATAAAATGAAACCATATCTTTTTTTTAACCAGAATTGTGAAATTTACATTAGACATCTACATAATTACTTATAAATATTTATTATTTACAGTACCTGATTTCTCACTAAACTAGAAGATATTTTCTCATTACCTAATTAGGATTAGGAGGTTGTGTTGGTTTGTCAGGGCCAAAGGATCTCATTTAGAAGTTCCGACTTTATGGTTTCGGAAATAAAGTGTTGCTTCATTTTAAAATCATCGGAACAAAAATACTGGAAGTTTGCGATGCGACTACTAGCGGTGGTTCCCACTTTTTAGAACTAGGTATAGCGACCCTAGTCCAGTGTAAGTAGGTACCTAGGTACTGCGATTTAAAAGTTTCACTCACTCTACGCAATTTTAGACTGCATTGTTGTTGACTTTGAAGTTATTTACTTTTAGCTCGCTGATCCCTAAATAGTACTAAGTATAGCGCGCATTAACACAGGAACTGTACAGAAATCATCTGTCGGCCACAATGCAGTATTTATATTATACAAAAAAATAAAAACGTAACATGCGTTTGTGACCAATCTGTGCAATCTGCGCCTGCGGTTCTCAAGATAATGCGAGTATTGCAAGTCATGTGGCGTGCTTGCACAAACCGCTAAAGGGTTAGCTTTTGTGCCAAACAATCAGTCCATGGGATTGGCACAAATGTTTGATGGACACATGCGAATTTTAAGAACGAAGTGAAGTTACAAAGTTGTGAGCCATGAAAATTGGTTGTAGTATTATTTTGTTAATGGACTACTAGCTGCTTTTGGGTACCTTCATAAAATATTTGGTAATTTTACGAACAGTTCTAGCTACACGTCTGTTTGTCTGTACCTATTACACTAAACATGCTTGATTCACTGAACTGCTGCTAACCAGAAAGCTGGAGTTCTGTACAGCTTTATGAAATACTAACTGTGCCCGCTACTCCGACCACGTGGAATTCTGAGTCTGAGAGTTTAGAAAAAAAATACCTATGTCCTTCGTCATGAAACACACTAGTTTCTTGTCAAATTACATCAAGTCAGTTCAGCCGTTTAGTCATAAAAAGGTAACAAACAAACAGAGAGACAGTTACTTTCGCATTTATATCAATTTGATATTTTACAAGAATGCTTAAAATGGGAGGATATCGGTGTTCCAGTGGATGATAATCTCACGTGGTTATGTACTCTTTTTTATTTTCGTACCTATAGGTATTTTGTTGATTGAAGTAAAAAAAAAACTAAACACTTTTTACAGGCCTGAAATAATTTATTAGATATTATTTTTAAACAATGCAGATGACGGACTTTAAACTAATATTTGCAAAATAATAATGTAAACGCGTTTTACGTACCACAGTCGTTTCCTAAATGTTGGGTACGAAGACAGTGGTTAAGTATAATAAAAAGCAATTTTAATACTCTCGTTCGTGCCATCCGGTATTTAAAAAGCAGATGCAAATAATTTTTAGGAGAACTGGTTCGCAAGAGTTTCTGTTATTTTTTTCCAAAATGACAGTGACCGTTTGCCATTAGATTGTCTGGAGATTATGTAAATGTTTTCAAAATTTAAAATGTAAAAGATGCAACACCCAGATGACGATGACGATGATGATGTCTTTAGCCATCTTTTTAATTTATATTTTACTAAGTGGTTTTGATCACTGTAAGATTGACTATCATCATGTTTTTTCCGTTAAGAATAAGCATATATTCATCAAAATAGAGATGAGACCTTTATAAGAACGGTTGCTATAAAAATACCAGGATTTGTACGAATGTAAGAAGAATGTCTTCTTTGAGATTTTTAGTTCTTGCTATTCGACACAATGTATATATTTTCTGCAACAGAAAATATAAATATAGTGACAAATAATAATACGCCTTATTACTTTAGCTTCATTTTCCTAGTTTATAGACTGGTTTTAATGATCGTTAATAATATTTATGACCAAATTATCTATTAAAGAAAATTTATAAAGCTATATATTAAACTTTATCATTAATATACGTATTCCATAAAGTCAGTAAAACTAGTAACACATAATATGCGTTGATGTCTTTTCCAAAGGCATTAGTTACGTAGGCAATTTTCATAAAGTCTTGACGTTCAAGTATTAACCGCTGAGTTACGGCACTAGTATAATTAATACTTGAAGCATACTTTCGTTATACACTGTTGTTACTTTTCAACAGGGTATGAAAAAATTGGGTCATGTCATGAAATGTTCTGCAGGTAGGATAAATTGAGAGTATCGCGTTCTGATCACTTAAGGCTGGCAGGGGTGCAATCCTTTCCTACCGTTCGTGGGAACTTCGACAGATGCACTCCTAGCTCAACACAACTTTTTTCG
Source organism: Allophyes oxyacanthae (assembly GCA_932294325.1). Lineage (NCBI taxonomy): Eukaryota > Metazoa > Arthropoda > Insecta > Lepidoptera > Noctuidae > Allophyes > Allophyes oxyacanthae. Next base: position 10,656,833 of record OW028615.1, read on the forward strand.
TAAACCTTATTTGTAGGGTGGCCATATTTTCTGAACTTTTAAGGGATTCTGCGTAAAAAATTCATTTCTTTCGGAGTTTTTTTTTAATAAATACTAATTTATATTTATTCACACTCTGAAATGTTTTGACCACCTTTCTGCTGCTATTTTCAATATATAAAATACTGGAAGTCAAATGAGCCATAAACTCTCAAGTTTCACATTAGCATACTTAATGTAAACTCATAGTGGCAATGCAAATTAACCTCGTTAAATTAATTTGCGATATAAAATGTTTACTTATATAAGATGCCATATTAGTAAACTTTACGTGATAATGAAAATTTACTCGACTTGTTTTATGTAGAAGTTAAACTAGAGAAAACTTAATTTATTTTAATACGAAATGAACTTTTATGATTATTTAGAAAATAGCAAACTTGATTGTGATATAGGAAACGTTATTAAAAGGCTGACAACGCATTAGCTACTTCTCTATCGTTGAGTATGTTGATGGGCGTTCGTTGGTGATAACCACAGACATAACTAGATCTAGCGATAACTTACCATCAGGTGAATGCTCATTTTTCGATTATATCTATGCTTATACTACTTTATATACTCGTATGTATTACGAAAAATATATTTTATTTTGATGTTCAAATATTAATTCGATCTACTTAACGAACAGCTACAAAATGGAAGTAGGTAGCTTCGTTTTAAAAATCGCATCAAATAAGCTTTTAATATTTTGCTAAAAACGGGGAAATAAATAAATGTAGACCGAAAATAACATAAAAACGTAGCGACCATACAATAAATAGCTACATATATATATGATAACAAATTATTTAAAACGGTCACAGTATTACAACGGAAGAGATATTGACGAAAATTAAATAGCCAATAATAATAGTAGGCAGGTATATCTGTTTGACAGTACCTAATTACACTGACATGACATCACATTTTCGTAAATCTTAATCTTGCGCTAATGATAAACAACAGTTTATTTTTATCACAGCTCATTGTCACCGTACACATAAATTTGATCAATAGGACAGGAAACAACTTTCTATTTGTTATAAGTTTTTCAAAAATTGTGAGTTCATCGGAAACGTAATTTTTGAGTTTTTGTGTGCAAGGGTTATATCGCATCCGGCGAATGCGATATTGGTGTGACTCTTCAAATTCCAGAATTCGCTCCAAAAAGGTTACAATGAAGAAAAAAAATGGCAAATTATTCAAAGGAAGCTGAAAAAGTTAATTTAGCTTTTGTACGTCTTTTAGTAATAAAAGTTTCCGTGTCCAGCAACGAAACATGAAGATTGTCTATACTAAAATAATACTATTTTATAGCTGCATATTTTATTATTCTACGCATTAATATCGGCAGTCAGCATCAAATGGCGCCGTGTAGTCTGCGGACGATATAGAATAGTAATAATAAAAACTCACTCTGAATTCGATGTGGAATGCGTGGTATTGTTCTTTGCCGATTTTAAGTTTTTTTCTGGCTATAATGTATTATTTAATATTGCAATTAAGCCTAGCTTCTGGCGCTTTATTTGTAAGACTCCACAAATCTTCAGGAAACAAAAATTCCAAGTACTAGAGAATATTACAAACATACTCAAGAAAATATTGGGAAAATATTCTAAGGCGAAGATCACCCAGCATAGACGTGGGAATGTTTTATGGTTTTATACCGTGCACCTAGAGTCTCGACATTTAATAAGTGCCTGTATCTGGTGTACATGAAATAAAGATCTATTCTATTCTATTCTATACTCTGCTTTTAAAGACCAAAGCCCCATGGAAGTTATCAGTGCCAAGCTTAAAGTACATAATTCTCGAAATTAAACAAAAAAATGCGAACTAATTTAAATGAGTGCAAACAATAACCGTCCAAGTTACAAAAATGTAATCTTCAGTGTTATCATCCTACAATTTTTCCGAAAGAAAGTTACGAGCGTCGGTCCTTTTGATGATAACATTCTTTGTGAGGCAATAAAAATATTTACCTGTTTACGCAAAGAAACTAACGTTCAACGTTTATCTGTGGTCGTAAAACTTTCTTTGAAACTGTTACATTGAAGGGTGAAGGAGAACCATTATTGGGTCCAAACGGAACAGAAGAAAGACGTTGAAAGCTTTGTACTTTGTTAGATACGGGACGGTTTGGATGCACAAACAGAATCGGTAAATACTTCAGTTCCTATCTTTATTGAAGTAACAATAGTATGAAACGATTATAATATAGGTTCAACACAATACGTACAAGAGTTTTTGTTTTCAACTTTGTACTCGAGCCGTTAACACTGTATTATGAAAGTAATTAAATTTACTTGATATATAAAATATGTCAGTTTATGAGTACGTCCAATTAAATTTTAATTGAACGTAGTCATAAACTGACTGAATTCATAAGCTTTCATATAATACTGATGTTTATTTGTATTAGAATATAAAACTGGTCTAATAACTGTTGCTTTGTTAATTTTACGTGACACAAACACGTGTTCTTACCCAAGTTATTTTAAATTAAAGTACAATTAGTGAAAACTCCGACATTATTAGTGTTTCAGCAAATAATAGCGTGAAACTGTAATTAGTTCCAATTTTAGATCACGTGTGCCGTTAGATCTGAGAACAAATATTAAGTTATTTAGTTACGATCGTAAAACGGTGATTAAAACTAATTTTAGTAAACGTATGTCAAACATAATTTGATACAATGGTTTATTTTATGGGATTGTAACTAATGTAAAGGGATTTATGCGGATTAGGTACAAAATATTTGTAGAATGAAACCTATAATAACTTTAAATTGGAGAAGAAAATAATTCATGTAAGTAGGTTTATCGTACAAATGATGCGATGTTTAAGCCAAGCAGTAGCTCAAAAAATGCCTGACTTTAAGCCGCTTAATATGCAATCAATAAAAAATATTAATACTTAATCATAAGCATACAAAATAAAATCATGCTTCTATAGGTACTATAATTTGGTTTTTATGAATTTTGCATCACACAGTATCTTGTGTTAAGCGATCTAATCATCTCATTCATACTGATTGTGATATACTTTAACCATAGCCCACTATAATGTACAAAATTAAATGTTAAGCCACATTCATTGAGAGCCAACTTCCGGTGAAATCTGGACAGAAGAAAAAAAGTAATCTAAACAAACACATGACAAGAATAATAGCAGATGGCGCCTGGGCGGAAATCGAAAGGGATTTTTTTTATAAATTTTTTGTTCATGATTGAGAGCAAAAAAACCTATAAGGATATGATTTCAAAAAAACAGTGAAAGCGTTTGATGTTTTGACCGTGAGAACTATCAAACTTCCAAAAACTTTTAAGTTTTGTGCCATGTGGTGATAAAAAATATTAATTAACCAAAATAATAATAATAATAATTTATTAAAAACTTTGTTTTGTTACAGGATAAACTAACAAACACGAGGTCTTTACTTATATCTATATAATTATGTATAAATTATAACTCGTGTACCTGAACTAGGTAAACCTGTGTTTCAGACGAGAAGAGCAAACAAAGAGTCTATAATATAATCACATACCTAGTTAATATATTTCAGTTACAAAGCAAAATAGAACAAGCTTTGTAATTCTTATATTTTGCAATAATAAGCGCAGTTAATATTTCGCTACAAGGTGGTCCCGTAGACTCGTAAAGGATAAAATTATATGGAAGCACGGCAATCCACTCTGGAGATATTAATCTTTAATCGCGGTACTCGTTATAACTGCAGCCCCGAAATTTGTTGCACGGATTTGTCACGAAAGTCGAATGGTTGTAGTTCATTCATTTTATCATTCAAGTTACTGTAAAACAAAATAAAAAAGGGATTTGTGTGTTTTTTCCGTTCATGCTCAGTTATTTATAACTATACAGAATAAGAAAACTACATACTTATATAATAAAAAACTGAAATAAAGGTTTTATAGGTTACTGTTACTGTTAGCCTGTATCATCCCACTGCTGGGCAAAGGCCTCCCCCTTGATTTCCATGCTGTTCTATCCTGTGCCAGTGATGACCAGTCCTGGCTGAATGTGTCTAGTTCGTCCCGCCATGTCTTTCGCGGTCTGCCGAGTCGCCGCTTTGCTGTGTCAGGGCTCCACTGCGTGGTTATTTTGGCCCACAGTTCAGACGGCATACGGCAGACGTGGCCTGCCCATAGGTACATATTTCAAACTATTTGTTGTAGTATCTACTAGATAACTTTGAAGGCTTTCAAAGCCTTTCTGTTAATTTAATTTAAATGGAATAAAAGTAATAATCTCCCATTTATATCGTTAAAATAACAATGACGTTGTTAACTAAATAACTAATGCCTTGATTTATATACAATTAAATGCAATATCCGGGTTAGTTCCCTGGTTTGTTTAGGGTTTGCTTTGCATACGTTAATGCGGCATACAATATTAGAATTCGTTGTAATTATATGCCGAAGCGCAACTAAAATGTCAACCTATTAATAAATGCACCTTGCACGATACCATTGTGCCTATTGACACATCACTAGCGATCAATAATAATTGGGTCTTATTTATTTCATGCCATGGACACATTCTGCATGGTGGCATTTATATATCTTTATCAATACTCAAGAATAATTATCAGAAATTATATAACACTCTCATTTAATACTCAAAAACATTTTTGTTATTACTACTACTTCAGTATTGGTACATTTTGGGAGACATTTTGTTGGTAAAATCGGCTTACGTTTGTCGGTTCTTGTATTTTTCGTAGCGGCCAAATGTCTTTATAAGAATACGCCACGCTACGTGCCGCGGGTTCGATCCCCGCACGGAACAAATATTTGTATGATCTACAGATAGTTGTTTCGGGTCTGGGTGTGTGTGCATGTGACATGTATGTTTGTAAACTGTACCCTCGATACAGGAGAAATCCTAGTGAGGGTCAATGTTTTTAAAAAAAAAAAAAAAAAAAAAAAAGAATACGAGTAGTACGTAAGCAGGTACTGTTAAAACTCCTAGGAATTTTAAAGGCTGTTTTTCTATTGGCACATTCGTATTATGTAATAATTAAATAACTAAGATTAGTTTGATATGATAATAGCCTAAAATTTATTTAAGATGTTATACGGTGGTCGACAAAATGCTCATTTCTTTTTTTCGGGTGAAAGGACGCATACCTAATAGAACCAGAATAATTCAAATAGTTACACCATTGTATTTTCTAATAGCAATATGTATTTTAAATTAAAAATGCGAAGTTTGTTTGATGGTCCCTTCACTATCTACCATACTCCACCGCCAAATTTCATTAGCTCACACTGAGATTATTTCCTTTCAATTTTACTAATAGAACAAGTACTTTCCTATTTCAATATATTTTTCAAGTCTAGACAAACAGGCGCAGTCATACAGTACAACAATATACAGTACAACAATATACAGTGGTGTACAGTAATAGCACGTAATAGGTAGAGCACGGGCGTGGGAGCATGCCGCAGGTGCAGTATCGTAAGGCGATGCGCTTCCTACGAGGTGCAGATGCACGTACCAAGATCTATGATCGTGTTAGATGGGCCTGTAATTGTTACAGATAGAAACTTACTATGTATCTCTTTGTGTTATAATCTACTAAATCAAAATAATACCTATTAAAAATACGCGTGTATTTTTTGACATTTGTGCCGACAGTACTATCGTAGCTGGAAAGTAGATTCAGTTTCTACCACTTTTTCAACCTTTACCCGAGGTACATGTCCACAGCTTCTAAACTCACAACTCAATCTCTCTCAAACTCCAAAGTATTCCGTGGTAAAGAAATATATATATTTCCTTATATATTATTTTTTATACCACTTGGACCAGGGCAAACCAGCATACGGCCTGATGGAAAGCAGTTATCATAACCTATGGACGCTTGTAATACCAGAGGCTTCACACGCATATTGCCGATCCTACTACTAGCGTCGTGTTCGCAGTAAGTAAGGTGTACCCCGGCATTTCCCCAAGGAGCACTGGCGACCTTGCTCACCGTTAGGAACACAACACTGCAAAAGAGTAGTTTTATTTGGCTACGAATACTCTGCAACGTGGAGGTACTTCCCCAGTCGGGCTGGCAGTTCCAATTTTGAGCGGAAAGTCCCGCTATGCTCTACCTCTTTTATATAATAATCTCTTTTAATTCTGATGAGTGTTTTCAAAACGAAAATTGAAATTGAAACATTCTATAGTTACATAGTTTAACTAGCATACGTACTATCTATAGGTAATTAAGGAAAATTAAAATTTTAAGAAAATTGATATTAATAAAGTCTGGTCTGGTCTAGTACGTCATAAGGCTATGTATTAATACGCATAAGTTTTTTGCTAGTTTGTACGTTAGACACCAGTTCGTTAAATGTAATAGGTATTGCCTTATAAATACTGATATATTGTCGTTTTAATCTATTTACAACTAATACCTATTATGCGGCATGGAAAAAGATGTGTTCTTTTAAAAGCATTTAGAAGCAGCTTAGTTAATTAAAAGTTACAGATTAAAATATATAAAATGCAAAGCTTTAGTAATTTTATTAAGTCAATTAGGCCTTTTCTTCGATATAAGTTCCTAAAGCTAAACTACATATTTACAAGGGTTAAGATCGGATATCTATGGCTAAGATCAACATAGAGAGATTATTATCATAGATTTATCTTTCACCATGACTGGAAGTAACACGAACATAATTTTACCAATTCCTTTCAATCAGTTCCCGCAGAACAATTCACAGCATACATAGCTGATTCATACATTGATTTTAAATAAAAATAACAAACAGTGTTTATATTTAAAAATTATTAATCACCCGAGCAATTGAGTTGTAAAGTACTAGCCACCTTGAGTATGCAGTTACTGAAATAAAACCTCCTTTGTTAATAACACCGTAAATCAATAACGACAAAAAAAATATAAACCAAAATCAGCGAAACCCTTCCCCACACCTGTATAACCAGTTTTTTCAATAAACCTCGTTTTAGATGCCCAGGATTTGATAACACAAGGTGCAAAAGTTGGAGAAACTGAACACCTTATTAAGAACACAGCCCGCAGCAATCCTTTCAGTCCCAAAAATAAAGCAAACCGATATTCGATAATAGCATCCGAAATTATTGCCTTCGTAACCCATCCCTGACCTACCATCAGCTGCCTCTTGTCGACCCATATGTTACAAATATAGGTCATTAGAACCGACAATGTTACGGGATAACAGTTTTTCTGTTCTAACAATTTAAAGTCCATTTTATGATCTCATTTGGATTTTCAAAATGTGGAACCACGAAATTGGACAGTGGTAATGAATCTTCTAAAACAAGGCACCTGATTTGTATTATTTTATGGTCGAAAATTGGTGACAGGTGCTGGTGGTTGCAACATAGTCATTTGTTAAAGGGAATCGGAATGGATCTCTGCATTAAGTTATTATTTGAACATTATTAAAATGAAAGTGATTTTTTTTTCAATCAAGTTTTTTGTTTGATCCTCTTTTAATGATTTTATCGTGCCTATCATCACTCAAAGTAAATAGATGTTCTTTATCGAATGTCAATCATAGCAGTAGGTAATTGGCACTTAATTTATCTAAATTGCATTGTTGATTCAAGTTCTATTTGTTAGGTGACGCTACAGGGTATTTTTCTTTTCTTACGTGAGGTCATTACACTCTAGCTACATTAGAACTGATCATCATTGTGATTATTTCTGGAATGTTAAATCAAAGCTTGATTACTTCAATTGTAGTTAATTTATTTTTACGATCGGTCTCTAATATATTCTCATCTTCATGCTCAAGTCTAGTTTACTCTTTGTCTAAGCTTCGATCAAAAATTGGATTATGAATAAAAATTAATTTTTCTTCAGAAAAATTCCGATGGGATTCAACTTATCTAAATTTTATTCTTATTCGTTACTGTCCACAAAACATGGAATATACAAAAACATAGTTTAAATATGAGTGCACATAGGCTCAGAATGAGTTTACTTTTATTTTACTGTTATAAATTTTTCCTTGAAATGGATATTAATTATGTTAAATAGGCATTAATAGCTGCTAGCTTATTTTTTTAACATGCCATAAGCACACCCATGACTGTCCTTGCTCAATCCTTCAAAGTCGCAAGTTCAATGACATTGATATTACACATACAAAATACCTAACGGAATGTGTTATAAAATACCAACCAATGTAACATTAAATTAACTATTTACATTTTTATTTATGCAAGTAGGAACAAAGTACTATAATATCAAAATCAATTCTAAGTTCAAGTTCAGTATAATATTATTAAAGTTTATGACATTGAACTGGTTATTATAATTGCATTCATTGGTAATTACATATGTGTCATCCAGTCTGATACTATTATTGGAACAATAACGTATTGTTAATACTTGTTATATAATTAACAGTGTCGTGATTTTGGCCTAGACATACATAACGGGTCTGGAAATGTTTAATGAAAACGTCATTGTCATAATCATAACGGAAAGTATCATTTGAATTCTAAAGGTATTATTATAAAATTGACAATTGACAATCCATTTTCCTGTTGTGATTATGGTATGACGAAACCCATGTTAAAGAATAAGCATTGCCATATAACGTGGCAATGCTGCCAGTCTTCTGGGCACGCTACGTACTGATATGGAGGAGTACTTTGACGCATAAGTGCTCATTTTTTATAGATTAATTTTTTTATTTTTGTTGCTTGTTATGCACTGAACTGTTTATTTTAGGATGTTTATTTTAGTAGGATAAAGAAGCCTATGTTCAGCACCGGGACCTTAATAGGCCAAAATGACTTATCGTAAGGGATAGTTCAATAGCGCATAAATTAATAGAACAGTGGTAAATACCACGTAAGTGTCAAATACCATTTTTTTCAGGAGAGATATTCAACAGTAGCTAAGCAGTGCACTTGCGCGAAATCTTAACTAGGCTAATTTCGTCACTTAGGTACGCGGTATTATACTAATGCTAATTACACGATATTGTAGGTACTATCCCCGACGTTATCATTCAAATTTCAAACTTTATTACCTGATCATGTTTCCACAAATAAAGAATCTTATCTTATTATTACAATACAATACAATAAACTTCATACATCAAAGTCAAAGTCAAAGATTTTTATTTCAACTGGGCCTTTGCAGGCACTTTCAAAACGTCGTGATTCTAGGCGCACGGTTCCAAGTAGGTTGGTCCTGTTCATCAATCATCATATACACACATACATATTATTTATCATTATACATTCTCCAATTAAAAGTGTTCTACAATACGGACATAGTTCCAGTTTCTGTGATCTGAGTTCCAGTCCTAGTCTTAAACGATACTTTAGAAGACATTAACTGAATTTTGATTTGGCTTTAACTATAAAAATGCTAGTTTAATTCTAGTTTTAACTGTGTTTTGGCATTAATTGTAACTGTATCTATTAATATAATATCTATTAATTAAATATTCAGGATTTTAACCGTGGTTGAAAGTTACTGTTAAAAAATCTAATCAAATTAATTTCTGACTAAAATTCGAACGGACATCTTAACTTGTTTTAAAGTGCATAACGCAACGTTCGAATTAAATCTATATTAGGTAGGAATATAGTAACATACTTAGTTAACATAGATTTAATTTAGAATCATGACGTTAAAACTTTTTCTCTTTGTTAGAATGAACCATTTCTCTATCGCCAATCAAGCTGAAATAATATTCAGCTGCATACCGCAAGACTGGAAGACAAATCTACTTGTAAATTGTCTAGGATGATGAACTTTACAATTTAAGCAAGTCATGAAGTCTGAGTCACAGCATTTTTTACCCATTCTAAACATCATCCTTCAAGCAGTAGGTACCGCCGATAAAGGCTATATCATCATCATCATCATCATTGCGGCCTATGTTGTACCCATTTTTAGGTGTAGGCCTCCTCCAAATTCCTCCACTCCTGGCGGTCTTGAGCCCTTGCCATCCAATCTGGATCTACGTGTCGCCGATTGTCATCCACCCATCGTTTAGGTGGTCGTCCTCGCGGTCTGGTATGCTGCCGTGGTGGTCACCATTCGAATAGACTCCGCGTTCATCGTTACTTTTCCATTCGAGCAATGTGTCCCGCCCATCTCTATTTGTGTCTGGTTATAATAGATGCTGTGTCTTGGGTTTCCGTCTTGGACTGTACCCATTCGTTCGTCTCATGGTCACGTAAGGTGAATCCAAAAAAAAAGGCTATAATAAACATGTACAAAGTAAGCCCTATTAACATTTAAGAGTAAACTCCGATTTACCCACACCCGTGGTAGCTTTCAAACAATCGTGGTTCTCACGTCATAACAGTGGTAATAGAAGATGTAAGATAATATGGTGCGTCAAGTACGACACTTTATAATGTACTGGGTTCTTTAATATATTTTTAATAATCTTGTATCCAATTATGGAATATCCTTCTTGTCGGAACAAAAAGATTGAATTGGCGTTTTTTGTAGAGCCAGAAAGGCGATGTTCTTTATAAAATTGAAGTCTATTGTCTCGTTTCTGACATGGCATCAAGCTGCTTAATTAACATTTAGAATTTGAGTATATCTAAGACTCGTACAGAACACGTTTTTCTTTGATACTTGGCATTACGTTTATACAATAAATGGTATGATTGCCATATTATTTTGTAGGCTACCTGCTGTGTGCATCATAATAATATTAATCTAATGTGGTTTATTAATTAGCTTATTCCAGGAAAACTAAACTAGCCTGTTAATCAAAACCTGTATATTCCTGACAGAACTCCGATATATTTTATCAAAAATAATTTCCGTGAATCATATTCATAACCCTACTGGATGCTTCTCGTTACTAACAGTCGGTCGTTACGAGAGCGAATCTAATGTCAATGAGAACTGTATAATACTCATTGTGATTACCCACACAATTAGCATTTTTATTTACCTGATAACGGTTCTCAACAAAAAAGGTTTCGTAACTATATAATTGGCAGATCTGTCTTTATATGGTTATCCTCGTCAGTGTTATTTTTGATAACGTATGGGTTGTTTACAAGCCTGACGTCGATAGTTTTACTATTGGTATTATTGACATCTTATATTGCTTATATTTGTATTTTCTAATCAATCTATTCGCGCCAAATATGAATCTTTGGTTCTAAATTAAATATTAGTATATATAGGTACTAACTTACATACTGTTTATCTTTCTGTAAACTGTTAAATAAATAATTAATGAAAAGGTTTATTTTGTATATAGATAATTATGTATTTGGCTACAAATAGATATTATGAACACAGAACATTGTGGTATGAAAATATAATTAGAAAAAAAAAAGTGTCTACAGTCTAAGTAATTAAATTAAGATGATGCCGGAAAGATTTTCTTGAATAATTTTGCTGGATGCCATGTATATAACTGCAAAATGTGTAACGCTACAGGAAACAGTCTAGTAGTTACCAACTGACAGAGAATAATAATATTTTAAATAGACTTGACGTATGTGGCTACTCTGCCAAAACATCATAAATAACGGATTAAAGATGTTATCTGTTTCCTTGAAAGTTTAGAATTTCTAATAAGACAACATTAATAATAACTAGGTATCTACCTACCTAACGTGTTGATACAATAACGTCAACAACAATCAGTATATCGTGCAAACGCGTTAATTATCAGTCTATATTCGACGTTAAATGCGTGGTATATTATATAGCACGCGTTATGCAATGAATGCATAGTTACATAGTGGCATAATACCTAGTAGCCGCCGTGACAACGTAACGTAACCGCGCGGTAATGGCGTCGTCGCCTGCGCGCAATCTTCCGTGATAGTGAACTTGAGTTTTTTCGCGGCGCGCACGCACCGTTAGCTTGAGCTACATTCCGCGGTTGCGCCGACCCGCCGCCGCCGCAGTGCGGAGCCACTACCGCAACGATCAATGTTCGTGCCTTGTTTCAACAATCTATTCTCCTATTTCTTACTTTTGCGTTCGTTTTGAATCCGGATGTTGGGTTTTGTAACAACAATGTTTTTATTAGTTTGTCTTATTTGCGGTTACAAAATTACGTTTAGTTTTCATGTGTTTGCAAATTATGTAATAGCTTGGTTTCTAGATTATTTTTAGCAACTTGACATTGTAGAATTAGTTGTGTTGGTATACTTTCATACTCAAAATATATCTACAGTTCTATCTTTAGTATTACCTGACAATTAATCCACAAGCTTTACTTATTTAATTTATGTACCTATAGGATTAATGTAGGTAGGCACCTAAACTTTTTATTTAACATCTTAATAGGTCTTAATTTCCTCAATACCTACTATTTAGCACCTGTAAAATAATATACAGATAGTATTATTAGAGAAAACGTTTTATCAGCACGTACGAAGTAATTTGATTTGTCCTAAATAAACATAAATTATGCTTTACCGTGACATAATTAAACCAATAGTGGTATATTGTTTATATTAATGTATTTATTAAACCTCATTTTATTATAGCAGTAAATTATGGTTATCAAGAGTTTCAGACGAAATCGTGCGTGAATTGAAACGATAACATACTTTTAAATAAAGACAATTTACTACGCTGATAAATTAATATTTAATTTAATAACCTCAATCATAGTAAAGTGAACGAGTGTTTAACATGACAATGTTCATACTTAGATAATTTTGTACCACTAACAAATCATTAAGTAATTATTTATCAAATAAAAATCATTGTCCACAACCTGGTACCTAGTCGCAACAAAAAACATTCGGCGAACCAAACAGTCCAATAATAAAATAAAAACATGACAGAAAATAACAACCACTCTAATGCTAGATCTAAGCTTTGAAGGCTGCGCGAGCGCTGGGTCAACGACCCGCCATTGCCAATGTCAGCCATCTTGAGTTCCGCAGTCGCTTACGTTCTTCACGTAAGAGGCTGTAACGATTCGTGTTTGTGTGTGTACGTAATGCTTGTTTTTCTATGTCGTTACGTTGGTGTGCGTGATTAGAATTGAATGTAGACGCATACATCTGCACGAAAATTTTGTTGTGTGCTGTAAGCTTGCGTGTCGGGTTTTGTTTAACTTTGCCGTCTCTAGGTGGAAATAGTACATAGTGTTTAATCATTTGTGGTTTTCTAACTTTATTTTTACTTACAAAAAGTACTTACTTATGAATATAAAATCTATTAAAAAATCTGGCAGACAGATTGACAATTTATTGTCAGGTGAATAGCCAATTTGAAGGTTTTTGTATCTAGGGGTATATTAAAAGCGTAAGTAGGTATTGTATAATGGTACATTGGTTTTCCATAGCAATGACTCGAAAGAGCCAAGTCGGTTTTTTTTTCTTCTTTCAGTTTTCAATTGATTAGATAGTTCTTCGAGATAATTATGCGGCTGCATCGATGTTTTATTTGCATACTGCAAGACGGAATGTTTAGGTGGTAGGTGGACCTAATATAATAATACAAGGTTAGTCGAAGAAGGTATATCAAGCCAAAAGGGTGTTATTGTACTCATCATTATGAACGATTTTTATTGTGGGATCAACGAAAAATAAATCAGCTGTTCCATTAGTCGAGTATTATTGCATTATTTATTAATTGACTAACCTTCTACATAAACGAAATAATAATTTTGAGACTAAATATTAAATGAACAAAGACATTTTCTCACATTTTAAATTAGTAAACCACTATTAAGTAGGAGTGAAATCTTCTTACAAACAACTTGATAAAGTCGATGGAAATATTGACCCTAGTCTTAACATGTCATTAAAGTACATTCTTTTTCTTTCAGAATAAAAGAACAATGGATATTTGCTTAGAATGTAAATCACAAAGCAATAGATACGTACGACAAACTCTAAACAATGAAGCCAGTATCGATAAAGAGATTTCATAATTATGTACATTAGTGTTTCTTTTACTTATCAACCTATTAACTTATTAAACTTAACAAATTAAATCCAAACGGTTATTTATTAGTGGTAATTAGAAATGAAAATGAGCTAAAATTAAAACTAATGGCGATGATATTCATAATGTGATAAATATCGCGAATTTTTTTGATGGTCATGTCTTAAATATCAACCTGTGGGGTGAACGGTCGACTTGCTGTAGATACACAGGCATAAAATTTGAGTATCTATCAATCCTAGTTCAGGTAACCTAATACAATAAAATATTAATAACACATATTAATCTAGTAAAAGAATGTCAAAATCAGGCACGTGTATTGTTTGTAGGTATAATTGAGGCCATTCAAAATGTCAATTCAGAACAATAGCACCTCATATCCAATATAGTAATTATACGCCCACTATTGACCGCAAACCTTGAGACTTCTAGTTGTATAAATGTGACCTAATCCAGATTAACAAAGGTAATCTAAAGGACGTGCTGCCTTTCAGATCGAATTAAGTACTAGCTGTTCCCGTGACTTCACTTTGTTGACGAATCCAACTTGATGTGTGGATGCGGTGCGGTCCCGCAAACGTGCCCTGCGTACCCTGAAACCTATACACGGGAAGAACTGATATATGCCACTGATAGCGCCGTCGTTGTGGCCAACTTCTGGGCTGGCCAATATATGTATGGTGCATATTCATACACAAAATATTTTAAGAGGTACATTTATAGGTAGTAAAAAGCCATACGAACGTCATTGTTTTTTATCTATTTTTTTTTAAATTAAATTATTTGACACTAGAAAAATACTGGCTCCTCATTATTTTCACCATTCTTTACGCTAGTTTCTACGTACGCCGTTGAAGCAAGCGCCAGAATGGCGGCGTGGCAAGGTGGCGCGCAGCTTTCATGAATGATCTCACACACTGAAAAGCAGTGCCGCATGTCAAAAGCGTGAATGAAAATTTTTGATGTTATAATTATTAAATTTTTGCTACAAAGCATTTATGCAACCTATAGATACACACTCTTAAAATATTTCGTGTTAGAACATAATATAGGTTTTCTCCGTCCACGCCTTATATGGACTGTCATCGACAGAAGATGTCATTTATAATTATGCTCGAACGGCTCGAACTGAATCCAAAAATGCTGTACAATAAATATGACGCAATATTCTTAAAACAAACGCCTTTGTTAAGTGGGAGTGCACGTTTGACAGGCAAACTCTAAATAGTACAGACGAGTACGTATGCACATATTAACTCTGTCCCGCATATTTAAGTTCACCTTTGGAGGTTGTATGCTGTCATGTAATATAATTACAGTATTATCAAGCCAAATGTCTTCTTTAATACGTGTATTAAATTGCTGATATATACCAAATAGGTTTACAGATATACCCGCATATTTATCGTTATATTTTTAGCTTTTTCAATGTGGCTGTTTTTCTAGATATTAAACTACTGATAGAGCAGCATTTTAAATAATATGGTTATAGGTTAAACTATTAATTAAATAAATGTCTTCTGTTAACATTTTGTTGAAAACGAGTTCATTTTAGTCTAATTTGAATAGAATTCAGATAGACTTTTATATTTAACATGCTGGGTTACCTACTTACCAGTTATTATAACTGACGAAATTCAACACGAAGATTTTTTCTATGTTCACTAATTATTGCTTTTGGCACTGATTTACTGAGTAACATTTAATAAAATTATAGTATTCAATTAAAACTATTTGGATTTTAACGGTTTATTTTTGCATATTCTCAACTCAATTTTTTTTTCCGTATTTACCTTTAAAGAATTTTCAATAAAATAAAAAACTAGACTACAAAAAGGACACTAGATCAGAATCTACATTCATATCGTAAATCTATAAAGGAAGAGAAGGGACAGTGAGAATAAACGGTGATCATAATACCACGCACGCAACCTATACGTTTCCATTATAAACCGACCTCGCATTGTATATAGGCTTTTAGATCATTTATACTGAAAATTTGTACCATGTAGCCGTGGTGAGTACAGCAATACATTTAAGTTTCCTTGAAACACAAGATATTTCTTACTGAACTCGGTTTGCCTTTGATCTAAGCGTAGGAAAACCTTCTATCTTAAAATAAATAAGCATTATTAATCGTCTTTCCAGTACAAATTAAAATGATTTAGTACGCTATTAAAGTGTCAATAATCTTTAGTCATAAGAAGTCTAAAATATTTAAATGTGAGCTGCTGGCATTTCATAGAGAATTTATATAATTTAGTGGGTAATGCCTTTTTTAGATAGTGCAAACAAATGTAGGTATTGAACTTATTAAATACTATACCTAGCTTTATATTGTACAATATTTATGGGAGTTCAAAATATTAGTACTTAATTATAATTATAATACAGAGTGACTGGTTGAATATTGGACAGATTGAAGGAGGGTATTGCACTCATCATTATTAACAACTTTTACTATGGTATCAAAAAAGAAAGCGTGAAAAAAAATCTGCTGTTCCATACAAATAATTCAATATCACTAGGTATGGAAAAGCAGATATTTTTTTCGCGATTTCTGGTCTTTTCTTATAGTAAATTTTGTTCATAATGATAATTATGGTATGCCCATTGTTCAACTAGTCACTCCTGTATAATAAAAATCAAATCAAATAAATAGGTAAATAGTAAATTCATTGCAATCGAATCATAAGTATAAAATAAAACGTTGCATAGCTGCTAGACGAAACGTCTACGTGACTAAAATTATTAAAAAAACATTACGACTTATTGGAAATTCGTTCAATTTACATACGAATGTCCCTAAGTTATGCAAGACGTGTGTTATGTGTGCAAGTCAACGATAATTAAATCACAGCTAACAGTGAAATATTTTAAATCCAAACCTATTCCCACAAGATTTAGAATGAAGTCACGCGTCAAAACAGCATCTAGCAATGACCTCGGACTAGGGACCTTCACCGAAATGTTATTGCAGTTCGATAACCCGAACCATTGTTCCACGCGAATCATTCCCATTTTATATATCACGACTGGCTTCATGATTTCCGCGTCATGACGTTCATAATTATTAAATTAAAGTTTACGATACAGTAGGATTTATGGCGTTTCGGCCGCAAACAACATGGATACTGGGAGATTTATAGTGCGTAAACAATAATTGCGGGATCATATTTACTGGACGTCGGATTTATGTCACGCCTTAAGTTTTTGATGATGGAGTTTTCAAACTTATTGCCACTTTGAATGGACTTGGTTATTTGTTTTTGTTACATGATGTAAATTAATAAATTACAGAGTTCCGAACATTTTGCAAATTATGGGGCCTACCACAATCTCTTACAACAGTAATCTTTTAACCTTACATCGATATTTCGTATTAAGATTACTTTAATATTGTATGGCTAAGAAGTTTTGTGACTTCATCGTAAATAATTCTGTCTTGTTTCCCCTAAGAGCAAGGAATAGACGAAACATTCTTATTCTTGAAATATCATTGTATAAATTTGATTGACATTGAGCAAGACATGAAGCTTGAAACTAAACGTTCCTAAAATTTGATGGTATTGTAAATTTAAGATGATGGTAAGCCCCCTGGACTATTTTACATCATTATGGCTTACTTAAGATTGCATTGAAAGCATTATAGCATATAATTCAAAAAATTATAAATTTTTATTTTTTATAATTTCATTAAGTAGGAAACTGAACTCAAGGCGGAACATAATCATAAACTTACACCTGTCAAGACAGTCTTAGCGAATTATTGTCTAACATTGCAAAAGTGATAGTTTGTCAATGGCCTACGTCCACCATGACAGTCAAACGAAACAGTATTTCGAGGTCAAATTATTTACGAATAAAATAATAGGTGCGTACATTTTCTAAAAAGGCTGTTAAATGGCCGCGGCCGTTAGCTCCAATACACTTCCGTTTAGACATGCCATTGTTACGAACTTCCTTGTGCTTTTTATAAACTTTTCATGTAACACACACAGGGGCCCTACCACCATTTCTTGTAGCAGTATTGTTTTACCTTACATTGAAATTTCGGATTATAACGTCCTTAAAGTAAGATTACTTTAAACTTTAATAATAAATTGCTATGACGTTTTCAGACGTTAACGTAAATCTTTAGTTTCGTTTTTCTTTAGAGCCTTTTTTGTTAAGAATATAGTAAACCGTAATTTTGATACCATAGAGTCTACTGAACTGTCACTGATCTGCCAGCTTTTTTACATTGACACCAAATTGACACCTGAGGATTGAAAGATCATTTGATTAACACATAGAGATAATACATAGTACCTATACTATTTCTATGGATTAACATTACTTTATGCTTGAAACAAAAAAAATAGATTAGAATAGAATAGAAAACGTTTCTGAAACACGACGATTTTTAAAAGATGGTGGTAAGCCAAATTGGGTAATCAAAGTGTATTTCAATCATAGATAGAGTAAAACTCTACTCGCTCTACGATTTCAATGTTATATTTCGTAGTGCTTCTAAATATAATAAATATTAAAGCTGTTATATGAATATTTATCACAAACTGCATAATTATAAAATTATAATTATAATATTTACCGGTTCTAGTTTTTACACGTGGCCTGCAGTTAGTTCGTGACGTATTTGTATACGTATTATACTGTGATATAAACAATAGATATTGAATTCCTACTAGGATATCTGTATAAGCGTACCCAGTTTTTGGGCTTTTTAGGAAATAAGGAATTTCAGGAGTATTATTAACCAGATAACTGTAAGGGAGGCTGGCGAGGTCCAGCAAGGGGTGCGGGAACCAACTGCCTCCTCTGTTAGTGTACATATTAAAATATAGTAATTTTTTTCTTTGTTAACTTTTAGGCCCAAGTTCACCGATAACAACAATCGATTAGAGCAAAATCAGCCGTTTAAACATGAATTTTTGTATGGCTAATTGGTCGATTGCATTTTAAAGATCTGTTATACTGTCGATGAACATGGCCCTTAGGTTAACATTCCATAGTAGTTTGAGGCAAATCAATAAAGGACAAAAAATATTCTTACATAAAGCATACCGTTGGCTACTGCGCATCCTACAAACGGACAGCAAAAACTTCACTTTACTCGATACACATTTTATTATAAGGGACCATCCATAAAGTACGTCACACGTTAAAGGGGGGGGTGGGGGGTAGGGGGTCGACGAAGTGTGACATTATGTGACAAGGGGTGGGAGTGGTCCTAAGTTTCGTGACGTCACATTTGAAAATCTAATACATCTAAGTGTTAAAATGCCAGAACTATTAACGAAAAACTTGAAAATATTTCCAACTCTATCTGTATGGCAATCGATGGCAATTGATTTATTTATATTAAAACTAATTTCGGAACGGCTGTTTTAATTTAATAATTTCTAGACGTAAAATTGCAAAATATGTGACGTCACACTAGGGAGGTTTAAAAATGTGATCAACTGTGACAAGGAGGGCTCAAAAAATCACAAAACTAGTGACGTACTTTATGGATGACCCCTAATTGCCGACTACTGCATTGTCGCCTATAACGTACCGTCAACGGTCATAACGTATTTCTACCGCACCTTGTTCGGACTACCTGTACAAGATTCACCCCCAACCTTTTGAATGGGGTTTATGAATTGCGGGGGATGGCGTACAATGCATGAATATAACTCGGTCGTGGGAACGAACGAGATGAATGGAAGCGTATAGCACCTGTGCCATCGTGTGAACTTGTAAAGCCTTAATAGGCTGTGTTTGATGGCTCTAACGTCGGATTTTATTGTTGTATTAATTCGTTATAACCCTTGCATTAAATGTAAGGTTTTTGATGAATGAATTTGGCGACCTGCTTCAGAGATTTCGTAGAAGATGACTAAGGGATTATGTCAGATAGATGGACGGTATCGTGCATAAGGTAAATACAATTGAAATTTTAGTAATTTTTTAAATGTCCTGAATGCTTCTATGTATATGAAAAGTTATCAATTACAGGATACCATTCGGAAAAATTTCTACGGCAGTGATTTCAAAATCTCTACTTATGCGACTGTAGAGCGTTTGTATTTAATGATCAAATGAACGGATTCCCAAAAATCTATTAATATCTGAACGGCTATGAATGCTAATATAACATAGCATACCTGTGAAGATAAAATTTGTTGTTTAAAATAAATAAATAAAACATGTTCTTTTCCAAAAATAGTGTTGCATATATCCCACGTACAGTAAGGGGACAAAAGTCCAGTGGCATGTTAGAGTTCATAATCGCATGCTACGGGGCGTACGCGCTGTTTGTGTGAGTGATGACTCAACGCACACAACGTAATGAGACGTCACCACACACACTCAGAAGCACTCAGAAGTTAAATAAAACGAAAGAAAGAATACGTCTGTTTCGCTTGTCAGTATGAATGACCTTGGACGGTCCATTCCACTGTTGTAATTCTATAATTCAAGAAATTGCAATAAGCAACTATAGCTGCATGCGTTATGCGTAGGATTCCGATTTACGAGACGTGTGGGTTCGAATCCTTGACAAAACATTGTATTTCTTTTTTTCTTTTTATTAATTGATGGATTCGCTTAATGATTTAATAGATACTATAAAGTAAGTGATTATTTTCTAGGTCATTATTGCAAAATTAAGAAAAATAAAAAGAATTATAACAATATACGTTTATTTGTTTTAATTACAATAATAATCCTACGACAAAATACGTTCATTTGTTTTAATTACAATAATAATCCTTACAGTAACACTTATTAGTTATTGAGGTAAGCTTAGTATTCGTTTTCTTGACGAAAAGAAGATTGAAACTAAACCTCAATCTTTTAATTCTTTAACTACCGACTAACTTTAATATGGCCAGCAATTACAACTTAAATCTTTTACCCCTCCATTGTTTACTAATAAACTCATGGTTGAGTTTATTGTTATCTCTTTTCTTTGATATGAAAATGACAATGAGTGAATAAAAATGAAGTGTTTAATAAGGGGGTAAAGCACTTGCAAATTTTCAACATTTAGTATGATCTCCATTGTTCTCGATACAGTCAAGTAAGTGTCGACACATTGAGCACAAGATTAAAACATATTTACGTTCCTCTTATATTTTCTCATATCTAAAGAAAAGAAAGAAAGAAAACACATTTATTCAGCACGGACAGTGACAACACACGAGAGAAATAAAATAAAAATTAACTTAACCTTAAACAGTAAAAAATAAAAAATAAAACAGACACTGCACGCAATACGACACATATAATACTTTCACATAAATTATTCACTATAGCGTGTGTTATCCTTACACCATATGAAGTTTTCCCTTTTGGCTAGATAGAATATTTTTTTCATTTGAAAATATAGTAGTTAATTAAGTGTCTCGGTTGAAGTAAGTATAAATATTCTCTTGCGAAACGTCCTTGATTTTCTATCAAAAAGGGAGCTGGTCTTCGGTGATGCACACCTTCAGCGTGGAGTGCATGGCGAACAGTTAGTAATGACGTGTCGAATACTTCTGCAAAATATTTAGTTGGTATAAAACCACTTGTTTGATGTTTCATATTCGTTCACCATGTGTCGTCGCTGCCCGGCCTTCCACTTCGCTCTCGACTACCAAGGCTACTTTCTTCCTCATAGGTATCTCTTAACCCATCGACTCATAGTATTTTTCTAGAACAATAAAAAGAAATACTATTAAAATCTATAAGCAAAATACTAAAACTGATTACTATTATTATTATATATTCTATATTTAATATTATTTTGTTTCTAATTTATTATATTATAATAATTAAGAAACAAAATAACATTAAATACTTATATTATATAACCTAACTTCCTTTTCCCTGACGGTCTAGGGCGCCGGGGTCGGGATAATACACCGGGATTTTAAAACTTGTGAAGAAACTCCGTTTCTATACATTATATTATAATGTATAGAAATAGGTTATATATAAGTATATATTATATATTAATATATAATTAAAAATATATAATTATACTTATAATATATCTAATAATTAAAGAAACAAAACAATATTGAATAAAATTATTAGAATTCTTATTCACCATTCAATAATCTAATTATATAAACTTATAAATGATTTATCTTTTTCTTTTGTTTTATTTGAACATAAACTAAACTATTATTACAAGAACATAACTATTATTGATCATGATCAATAATACACTCATCAATCTTTGATTTAGTTTTATGTTTAATAAAATATATAAATTACTCACAGTCAGTCCGATTTCATTCGATATTTATGTTTTATTTATAACGTCCACTTTTAGGCAGAGCAATAATAGGTATTCGCTCTCGCTTCGATAATAACACTATTGCCTGTATTTTGAAAAGTTTATCCACAACACTGGTATAATAGATTTAACCACAAATCACGTCCAACAATAACTTCCAACAAAGTTCTATTCGATCTAAATGACTGAGTCGTAACTGCATCTGTCTACCTTACAGAAATCGAAATAACTTATTAAAATTTTTGTTGTCTACCTACTTACTTTACAATTTATAATTGAACAAGACAACTCGGTAGGCTTGTTATTATTATCGAACCACTATGTTAAACTTAATGAATAAATGCCATAAGACTTATGAATATTTCATAAAACTTTAAAAAAACTATAACCTCACGTGAGATTCGAACCCACCGCATACCTTTGTTTCAACACACCTACCACAGCACCTTACCCGCTACGCTAGCACGCCATATTCTACGACGATTGAAATTATGAAATACAATCGGTTGTTTTTGCAGACAACAGTGCGTGTGTGTGAGTTTCTATAGTATGAACACGATATCGAGTATAGAAACTCGTAAAGAAGGTCGTAAGTCAACTCATTAGTGTTAATCTATTGCTTTGTGAGACTGCTACTGCATTAATGACCGAGACTGTACCTATAAATAAAAAATCCTTAACAGCGAGTTTTATTTTCATACCTGTTTTGATCCTCTATCTATAATAATTTTGAGGGTAATGAGAGATTTATTTAATTATTAGGCAATTACAACAGGTAACAATTGATTAGTATGAATGTAATTCTATGTAGGTTTAGTACAGATTGAAACCCTAGCGTAATCGCACAGCATGATAGTAAGGTACTCATACGTTACTAGACGAGTAGAAATATAATATTAAATGCAATGAAAGCTACACTAATTTTACACATATTAAAAATAAGAAAAAAAACCAAAATATAAATATCTGGCGGAGATCAGAGTTCAGAAGACATGCTGCAGCCAATCATGCAGATTATTATATGTACTTCATTTTTAATTATTGTAAGACACGGTTGGTGCAGCGATTAGCTTTTTGATTCCCGCATGGAACAAATATTTGTATGATCTACTGTACCCCAAGTGCGAGTTTTCTCGACCTCAACCGTCTGCACGCGTTTTCAATAGAAGTTCACTCAAATGTACGCGCAAGTTGTGTTCATGCATTTTTGGCTTTACTGTAACTACGGTCGAGGCCAAGGAAAACGCTGAATATGCATAATTTATTTTTGTAAAAATAAATGATTAAATTACTCTCTGTTGTTCCGGGTGTATCTGATTGTGAGATTTGTGTCTGTAAAAGCATCTACGATAGAGGAGAAATCCTGAAGATAGATTACATAAAGATTATGTATTGTATTATGATTGTTCCACAGAATTTCAAATTTCTAAAAAATATGCGTATATACAGGCGGTTTGTCCAACGTTGACGACCCGGGAAAACCAAACTTTCCTTCGACTCACGTTTTCAAAACGGTGAGAACGCGACGGGAAATTTTCAATACTTCAAGGCCATATCACACGTGACATCGACAGACACTGGGGTGAATTCTAAATTAGATTACCGTAAATATAATCAGTTTCAGCTGTATTTTTTTTGTAAGTTAACGGTACATAACAAAAAAAAAACAATAGCTTCTTTTTGCGTCTACTTGGAAACTCAAGCGATACAGAAAATTATCCAGTTAATACTTTCTTACGCTCTCTCTATCCGAGGGAGTTCACAACATCGACTACACGTAAGAGACATCGCCAACTCAAGACGAGGGGCAACATGCTCGTCTGCTGGTGGTCCGTGGTTACTGTGGCAATGTTCCCTACATTTCCCGCACGGGTGGCGCAGTGGCTAAGCTATTGGCTGTCTACGCTACATGTTGCGAGGTCGATTCCCGCACGAACGAATATTAAAATTTGTATGGTCTACAGATAGTTGTTCCGGGTCTGGGTATGTGACGTATATAAATGTTTGTAAACTGTACCCTGCACGATACAGGAGTATAAAACTAGCGTGGTGCAACGTTTTTATAATAATAAAAATAAATCACCACCAATCATTGTAGAGGGTCACGACCGTTCATTGTCGGCTGTCTATGAGGAGGCCTATGTTCAGCAGTACATTTTTAAGGGATGATGATAAATTGATGATTAAAAGCCATAAGTCCGAAACAGGTTTTAAAAACCGAATACAATTATTAAAATTAGAGATGCGCCGAATATTCGGTAAGTATTCGGTATTCGGCATATTCGGCGAATTTTTAACTATTCGTATTCGGCCGAATAATTTGGTTTTGGTGCCGAATATATTCGGTTAAACAGATTTAGTTTTAAAGCTGATAAAGTGATTGATGATGGTAGGTGGTGTAAGTGGGGTGGGCCTTGGGTCTTAATTAGCTAAATGTGCGTATTTTGATATACCATAGGTGTTTAAACCAATTACATGATTTTAATTTTCTTAATTCTTAATTCTTTATTGTACACGAAAAGAGATAAAAAAACAAATACAATTGAGATGGTATGTACACAGGCGAGCAGGAATTTTAAATCATGTAATTGTTTTAAACACTATGGTTAATAGGTAAAAACATGTAATTTTTAAATATTATGTAATAAGCCGAAAGATGGTTATTGTACTTGAAATAATTATGAACCACTTTTACTATGGGACTAACACTGAAACAAACGACCTAAAACAAAATCAGCTGTTCCACAGGGAAATAATATTGAATTATTTGTATGAAACAGTCCATACAAATAATTCAATATTTGTCGACTGAATTTCCACCCGACCGTCGCTAGTGCTAGCCTGCGCTGAACCATTAGTCTAAAAACAAAACAAAATAATAATCATAACCAGGTCCAGCAAGTCCCCTCTTGTTGTTCCTCCAGCAACGCTCTAAGCCGAGGCCCGAGTCCCACTATGGGCGCCCTTAGCCGTGTGGTTGGAGGCACTCTGGTCTCGCCACTTGATTGTTAACCAGGAAAAAAAATAAGAAATGAATGGCACAACAATATTTTTTTGGCGTTTTGTGTTTGGTCCCGTAGTAAAAGTTGTTCATAATGATGAGAACAATAGTCCTTTCGGTTTTTTGTATCCTTTCCAAATAACCGTGTCTACTTATTAGTATTTAATGTTATTTATTTTTATTTTTGGTCATAACTGACAGCTCCTGAAAACCTTGTTTAATATAACAATAAAACATACAACGCTTTATTTAGATACAATCTGGTTCGCCTATCCATCAACCACTAACAAAAACGTTACTGCTATGATATTAACCCACAGTGATTTTATCTGTACCGACAACACTCACTATCGACTATGCAAAGTACGAACAATGCGTTGTGTATAAAGTTATTTTGCTCATTTACTAAGCAAACTCCTTAGTGTGGTTTACTGTTTCCAAAGTTTTTACAGGTGCTGATATTCGATAGGCCTTCGACGTTGTTTTGATAACATGACCCACAAGATGTCATAATTACGGATTAAGGGCAGATTCTTTAATAGCCAGATATCGTTATCCGATGAAATAAATTAGAATTTTTGACAATTTTGCAAAATCTGTCAATTGTCAAATTTATTCGAAGGATAAAACATCTGCCAATTGTAAAATCGGCCCTAAATTAATGTCAGACTGCTGTGAACTGTGACATGACATGTGACATCGATGTTCTCGAATCTTTGACTTTACATTTCATTGCTGACCGACTTAGCCATGAAATGTGCTCGAACTGATAGGACGACAGCGCTTTATAACATGACAGCTGAGCACCAAAAAAGAAAGCAAACGACCATTCACCCCCAGGAACTTTACCAATAACTCACCATGACAAGGTAAGCATGTGGACGGGTTGGCATACATTTTGCAGTAACTAAAAGATAACGTAATTTTCTGTCATGTTGAGAACTGAAGAGCTCATCTCACATGGGAATAGGGTATTTTATTTAAAGCGAAATGTAGCTTTTCCTAAAAACCTAAGCAATAGTGTAGAAAATAATTAAATATTTTAAAACATGCCTAAGTTATGAGCATTTTAAATTGCTTAATAGACAGAGATGGCAATACTAGCATAAGACGTCATAATTAAGTAATAGTCATAGAAATAGTACAAGTACTAAATATTATCTCTATGGTAATAGTAAATAGTAACAGTTTCATACATTGTATATTCCATTATGCGGGAAAAGGATGTATAGTGCGTCATATAGAAATTTCAAATGCTAACTCCGGAAATTATTCACTGATTTTAATAATTTCTTCAACACCATAGTTGAAATAATATTTGCCTATTTTTAATAGTAATCCACACCACCTATTGTAATCACGTTGTAAATTCATTACTCGAGGCAGGTCTCTCTGGTCACCCGACCTTACCTTACCTATACAATATGTTACATAACTTATGATAGTGATTAAGACCTCTAATTACAAATGTCAAAAAGTACAGTATTTTCTCATGTAATGGCGACAAGACAGGCATAACAGTTCCGTGGGTTATTTCCATGAATACAGACGAAAAGTGAAATCAACATAATTCGGACGCTACGTGAATTTGGGTAACAAATATGTTTGTGGTGTAATAACACTCGTTCGTCACATGCTGGTCTCCTAATAACAGTCAATTTATACTTAAAACGACGCATGCCCAAAGAGATTCATGAAGGCAACATAGAAGTGTGTGATTATACTTTTATATTAAGTGGAGTGTTCAATAACATCGGCGTAAGATGATTTTAAAGCAAAAAAGAATCAATAAAAATAAAAAAAACAGTGGCTGTCATATTTAGAATCACCTTATCTATGAGGTAATTATGTGATCTTGAATTTGACATCTACAATACTACAGGCCGTCGTCAGGTGGCACCTGGTAGCGATACCAATGCAATATTTAACTGATTGTGTGATCATCACCGCTCGCTCTGAAGCATTTTACTGTTGAGCATCTGGGCTCTTTACATGGACGTAGCAGGCCCAGTTTCTTTATTACTCCATCATTACAGATGCACATTTGCGGACGCAAGCCGCGGGAATGATAGGCAACTCGCACTACTGACTTATGTTGCCGAACTTGAGTTCTGCATCTGTAATATACCGCCACAAAAACGGTCATAGTCATACTGCTAAGAGAAACAGACCGACAAACAAACACACACAGGTAGCTATACTAAAATTATAAAGATCTTGTTTGTCAGATAATCAAATTGGCACTAATAAATAAAAGATTGGTCATTTACTTCCACTTTGAAATAGCCGATAATTCTACCTATGGCATATTTTTTTGTAATTTTCTTTATATAGCCTCAATATATTTTGGTTGATTGTACCCATAAATCATAATCATATTATATTCGCAATCGAATAACAATTAATTATTTAATGAACTTCTTCATAGCATAATAATTTTTCAATTCATGTTAATGAGAGCTTTCCCAATTTGGACCGGCTCTTAATCACCATACATTTAATGAAATTACCATTTTGACAACCTGGTTCTAGTACCTGATTAATTTCTACATAAATCACAGAAATAAGCAACAGTAATACAATACACTATTGGATCAGTAGAAAATTCGCATTACAACGGATACTATTCGTAATGGAGCATCAGCAAAATCTTTTTTCTTGTTGAGTATGTTGTAAGAGACACTCGAAAAATGTCGTCACGTGAACTGGCAAACAAACTCAACAAAGATTTTGAGACATACATACTAACTGACAGAACACAATCTTAGATTTTAAAAGTAAAAATATCCGGTGCATCAGGATGTTATTTTAATTTTAAAAATATACCAAAATATATGTTTGTATGGAAATCCACGCGGGCGAAATCGCGGTCAAATTACTAAGTTTTGAACGTAGATAAAATATACGTAGAAACTAAAAATAGACACGCCCAGAATTAACAAGCTACCACCCAATTCTTCGCTCACTCGTTCGCCCTGGTACTCCATTTTACTGTTGATAGAATTCATTATAAAGTATTCATAGTTGAAACCAATACAAATGGGGTCGATAATAGCCACGTGACCGGCCTCTTTGTGAATTATGTTACTTTATGTACATACCCTGATACATTATAAGACGCCATTATGCAATCTGATAAGTTTGTATGAAGGATACGATGAAAATAACTGCGAGGGAGGTTACGTTACTTTGTTACGAAACGTGAGTTTTGATAGAATATTTTGAAATCTAGACAAAGAGATTTAGGGATCTGTATTCTCTAAATGTTTTGGGGTTCGTAGACTGCGTTTGATACGGTCATACCTTCGATATTTGACTGTTGAGCGTAGCAATATGGTTTTATACATCGATATTTACACGGAAAAAAATACTTTGCATGCTCCATCCTATTAGCAATAACTTCTTTATTTCTATCTATTCTATAATCTATTTCAAGCCGTTAAGTTTTTTCAGTGTAGAGTGCAGTATACTGGATAAGCTGATGATAATAATGACTCTGATATTTACTCGTTACTCAGGTTTTTGTAAAAACCTGTATAATTTTTTAAGATTACATTATTTTTATTTGCTATGAGTTATGACCACTTTGTTGAATTAATCTTTCACCTTAAGATTTATCAACTTAAAATTACTAGGGGACAGGAATAAAAAGCAATACTTGTATATTTATAATTTGGCAACTTCATAATTACTTTACTTTAAATTGTAGGTCTGCAAAGGAAAATTCAGGAAAATAGGTCGATCAACATGCGTAGACGGCGACATACAGTCTGTCACTACTGAGTGTGACAAATTGACACTGTTGTAATCTTTACCAAAGATAAAAAAAAGAGTGCCAATAGGTATTAGGTATAAATGAAATTAACGGAATAAACGGTTGAGAAAAAAACAATAATTAAATTATATTTGTAGATATATGCACTGAAGCCATAAGGCTCAATGGCTTTTTATATATATGAAACCAATCAATCTGTTCCAGATAGACGGGCCTGAAGAATCACACGAAATTTTACTGATTTGCAGTCTCCACTCCACGTCTGGAGAAATTGGAAACTGCTGATACAATGCTTTATCGTAGATATAGCTCCAATCATAACGGCCGCCTCGATTTCATACGACGGCGACGTAGTGACTCGCTTCTGCGACTATGCGCGTTGACGCGTCGTAGAGCGCAAACCGGGCTACGTACGTAGCAGTGCCTCGCTAGACTAAACTGTGCGAAGTCTCGTATTGTTGCCCTGCTATGAAAGCTTGCGGATACAGAACGCGTAGCGACGCATCCTGAAAATCGCTGTATTATTAAAAGACGAACACAAAGGCAAAAAAAATATTCGTAGTAAATATTTTTGGACAGGTGCTAAAAATAGCCGACAAATGTTAAAACTCAATATTGCAATATTTTAGGATTCTATGAAAATGCCAATGCCAAATGACATTTTAATGGGCAGCATACTGGGCAGTTAATTTTCTACCCGTACCTGTATACATTTCATCAAGTTAAAATCCCATTAATTATTATCCAAAACTACATTAAAATTTCAATTTACTTCATGCACTTCAATGATAACCAAGAAATATGCAGGTTAAGTATTTTAAGGAATTATCTAAAGATAGTGTGTGTGTGTTGTCATTGTAATTATCTTTCTTTTCTCCACTTTTTTATCAATCCTCTCTGTTTCTGTAAGTCCATGTTTATTGTATGAGTTGTGAACTCTACCTACCACTGCCTGTCGCACGTGAAACACGTGAGCCGAAAATGTTGCTGATATTTTTTTACAAATTAGAAATTCTAAGTTAACACTATTATAATTTTTAATTTTACCTTTTCCCTGAACTATTTATGGTTTTGGCAATGAGGTGAGATTTTATTAATTCATCAACAAGTCAATGTCATTCAAGTGATTTCTAAAAACATTGTTCGGATTAGGAATAGAGCAGAATGGCCACCATCGATATGGGTATCAGTGGCGAAGAGTCCATACAACCCGATTCTCATCGGCTTCCCTTTAGGAATTGGTTAGCGCATAGACCAACGTAATATTACATTATTTACTCATCCAACTGACAAAAAAAGGCTTGTTATTCAGTTAGGTCGAGCTCTTCCAGACATGACTATATTATATAGCTTACAAGAGACGGTGTGGATTTTTGTAATGCAGCATTAATTGCAGCAGTTTTTAGAGGACATTTTTGGGACGGCTTCCCATTTTAAAACTGTCACCCTTCGCCACTGATGGGTATCACTTTTTTTCACATACCTTGTGGTCATTAAGTAAGAAATGGGCGACTACATCTTAACCCTAGGAATTTAGAAATAGATACTAGGTACCTATCTATTTAGGTGAAGCGAGCTGATTCGCCTTATATTATCAAAGATATCAAGAACCCAAGCGTGTGCTTGCTTATGTTATGACTGTA
This sequence comes from Allophyes oxyacanthae, assembly GCA_932294325.1. Lineage (NCBI taxonomy): Eukaryota > Metazoa > Arthropoda > Insecta > Lepidoptera > Noctuidae > Allophyes > Allophyes oxyacanthae. The sequence goes on from OW028615.1 coordinate 10,687,469, forward strand.
GATTTTGACACACTCATCCGAATCAATTGGCAAACAGCCTCTTACTTTTTTTAATATATATTTTTAATATACATATATTAAGTATGTTTTGGTTAGTTAAGTTTATTTATGTATCATTATTATACTATGAATTTTAGATTATCGTTATTATATCCATTATTTAAACTTTTTAACGTTTTCACATTTCCCGGTACTGCTGGCACTGCACACTAGCAGCTTCATCACCTAACGAAGCCTTAATGTAGATCTTGGCAATGATCCACAAATTAAAAGAATAAGGTCACGATCCACCGCACCAGTGAGTACATCGGCTAACATTCACTACATTTTCATTCTCATGCCATATTGTTTTCTCCCTTCACGTGACTCTATGATAATATAGTTTAGTTTTAATATATTTTATATTAACCGTTCTCGACGGGTCAATATTTTTGGCAGTCACGTTTTCCCGTACCTACGTTATTTTGCACGTGCAGGTTATGGATGATGCTCGTTTTAATCAATTACAAAGACATGATCTCATGGCAATATAAAATCAAGAGACATATAAAATGACAAGCGTCTGCTTTAAATATTACCTAAGATGATACACAAATCATATCATATCATATCATATAGATTTGTGTGTCAATAAGCTGAACCGTGTTCAATGCTCTAAGACTGAAACTGATTCAGATCAAACTGATTCTGATAAAAACCTTATTCTGTCCGCTTTTCCCAATTTTTTGAGACATGCCTAACAAAACAATTGTCCAAATGTGTAATGTCCCTTAACATTTTTGGATTAGTTATTCCTTTTATAAAAGAGGCATGAATTTATGGTGACAATTAAGTTACTTGTCACTAAATGAAACTGCGACAAACCAAAATCGTATTTGGTACCAGATACGGCATACTAAATAAAGATTTCCCGATAAGGAAAGTGGGGAAGGAAAGGGACTTCCGTATAAGAGAAGATATAAAAAACTTGAATGATTCATAGTGTATCATACATTAATTATTTTCCTTGACGAACATTATTGTTGGCATTTGTTTATTATTTGACGCATGTCTTCGTAAATGTCTCATGAGCCTTCCCCACCAGACCAGAGGGCCGAGCACGAATGTTTTGACGTATAGTAACGTAAACGTAAGCAAATTTTGAACCAAAAATACACGTTTAATCCCTAATATTTTTTTGGAAACATGCAATATTTTTACATTTTCATGAAACAAGTGCGTTTGTTGCATAAAATTGAACAAAAATGCGATAGATTCATTGTAGTTTATAATCAAAATTTGGTTACGTTAACGTTACTATACGTCAAAACATTCGTGCTCGGCCCACAGGAGGCTTACTACGAGCTCTTATAGCAGGGCTGAAATTAAACTGCCCAGACATTTCCAGTATGAGCTGACCTCGCACTGTATTATAGGCTTTTTGTACAATGAAAGGTCAGCTTATTCTGGTTTCTGGGCTATTCAATTTTAGCCCTGCTATAAGAGCTTGTAGTAAGCCCCCAGAGGGCCTCTATGCAAGCTAGAATTTAAGCAACAACACGATTAAGGGCACCCCATAGTGAGACCCGGGGCTTATTAGGGCGTTGCTTACAGGATTTACTGGATCTGTGGGCCGAGCACGAATGTTTTGACGTATAGTAAAGTAAACGTAAGCAAATTTTGATTATAAAATACGATGAATCTATCGCATTTTTGTTCAATTTTATGCAACAAATGCACTTGTTTCATGAAAATGTAAAAATAATGCATGTATTTCCAAAAAAATATCATGGATTAAACGTGTATTTTTGGTTCTAAATTTGGTTACGTTTACGTTACTATACGTCAAAACATTCGTGCTCGGCCCTCTGGTTATAATTATTGTTGGCAAATTACCGGTACATTTTTTTTTTGTAATTTGTCTAAGCCCTTATAATTAAAATAATGTGTAGTCTAGATATTTCTTGCGTCATAATAAATAACCCTTTGGAAATTTCAGAAATACCTTCTTATTGTTTTCATTTGCTGTAATATCCTCTAAATAATACATGAAGTACATAAATGTATGAATAACTAGATTAACTAATGATTACTCTTGAGACTTTGGCAAGTTTTAAAGGAATTTAGACTGTAAAGTGTGAGCAATACATTTTATAATCGGTTATGTAAGGATTTATGTTCGAGCGATCAATTGAAGCGACTAGTATTATGACCAATTGATGTCTTATTTATCAGTCGCACTGCAAACAAATATAAACTTTATCAATTGCGTATAAGATATAATTTTGTATGATATAATTGTGTGTCATAGCCCTTTTTGTGTGGTACCTGGGTGTATTGCGCGGAGGCCGCTGAGGGTCGATGGCTTTGCAGAGACACGTGAGCGATACCGTTACCCTGCACACGCCAGGGCCTCAAACACATGGAAAGGAAAATCTGTGAAATAGTAGCGTTAGCAAATAAAAATTTTACGTGGTGGGGTTTCTTGATGTTTAAATGTTAGGTTTGTTACTATTATCTTAGATACGGTATTATATGATAATGGTTCCGGGAAATCGGTGGAGAAAAAGCTCCTTTGAATAAGAATTTTTAGACGACATACCAATTTCGTTACAAAATTGTTGTTAGTTTGTTTAATAACTGAAAATAATGAATTTAAATATCATAGTTTGAATCTCATACTCTAATAGGTCGCCTAAGACATAGCTACAAAGCAATAAATATTGAGACGTTTTATAGTAATTCGTTACACTTCAACATAACGTAAAGTGAATGCAACATAAATATAAAATAGGTATTCTAGAATTTTCCACCAAAAACATCCGTTACTTTTTTGCCGACTCTATATTTCCCGCGGTTATTCAATTCAATTACTAATTTCCAACGCTATGTCCATGCAGACAAAGCATAAAGTCACACAACACACACAACAGTCTTGATGTTCGTGAATGTTTGCATGTGTGTGTATCGTACATAAATGTTGATATTCGCTAACATATTAACTATGTTGTTTATGTCCTTACGCGACCGAGATTTTGAAGCTCCAAAAATATTTCTTTGAAATAATAAGTAGTGCAATACGTGGAGCCGAATAAATTATGTGTATATTTCGGATTTTATTGAGTCGTATTTTACTGAGTGTAAATGAACTGTCAGATTTAATTAAAATTTAATATGGTGACAGGAATCAGTATGAAAAATCACATGATACTTTTTCGCAGGCGTAAGTTTGTGTCACATATTACAAAAAAATACATTTGAGATTATCTATTATATATAAAAACAGGATAATTAAAATTTTGAATAATTATTTTTCTTATTTCCGTGTTTTGGACATAGTGAGTACCAGAAACTTAAATCGTCATGACGTCTTGAACGGACCGACGACGTAAAAGTAAAAAATAGTGTTAATAGAACACGGTAGGGTTTTAACCCGAAGGCGATTAAGGCTGTATCTATGTATCTCCCGTACTCACTATAATGAGGTGAGCTGAGATTTAAGCGAGTCCTGAGTCCGGAGACTTCGCCATTCGCATAACAACTTAGATAGTTATTTTGTTATTCAAAGTGCATTTGAAGAAGCGACAGACGGGTTGCTTTAACTTCTGCTTATAGGTATGACCCATTTTCGCTGTCGTACGAATTAAAGTAGGTACGAATTAATAATAATACATAATTATGTTCTTATACATCCCTATAGGAGTTATACGTTCTTTTTCTACCACATGAGAAAAGGAACCTTCAGATTTCTTAGTCATTCACACCATAATAATAATAATAAATCCAGCCCATAACTACCTCACTGGTAGTTATGGGCTGGATAACTGGCCCATAACTGCCTCTTCTCAGAAGGAGGGGCGCTGTCCTAGGGTGAGTGGGTTTGTGGACTACACAAATCGAGAACATTTGGAAACCATCTCAGGTGTGCAGGTATCCTCACGATGTTTACCTTCACCGTTAACCCAAATGATATCGATGATGATGATAATTATTGCGAAATTATTTTACTCTTTCCTGTATAAAAACTGAGTTGTAAATTACTTATATTTTACCGCTTGATTGTTCTTGACCAATATTTTTTTTATAACACTGGATTTTTAAAAAATGTAAATATACAGTAACAGGTATATTACCACTAACTAGAATTTGAATGAGGATTTTGAATGTTTAGAGAATTCAATCGACAAAATAAAACAAGGTTAGCTGATTATGCCAATTGGATTGTATAATTATGTCTAGTGGGCTGGTCTTTTTTATAGTTTTTAATTATGGTTGCTATGTTATTTATGAGATTTTTGGCTCGGAGACATAAAGCCATTATACTGGTTTTTACGATAGGGTCAGTTTCCAGTTACCATGAACAGCTGAATATCAATCAACATTTTGCACGTAATAAATGTTAACAGGTACCTACATAGTTTCGAGATTCTAATTTATTGCGATATTCTTAAAATGATTATCATTATTAACAGTACGATTGTTTTGTATTTGTTGTCAATTTTATATTTCCATCAAGTCCATATTATTTTTCAGTAAATTCTGTCTTTTAAATACGACGCAAATTAATATTGTTAAGTACAGAGAATAATCTGTAAAAAAATGCTTCCTTCGAAAGAATCATACTCAGCTTCGCATTATTTTTATTGCAATTTCAAATTAATTTTCAAAAACCAGTTGACGTATGTCGTCGGGCGCGAAGATTCACTTGGGCATTAAGGTCCAAAAATTTAAATTATAATACGTATTTTTAGGTGATTACGTGCTCTTCAAAATACGCTCATTTTCTCATTTGACGTTGGTCTTGGTACCTATCTCTATAAATCACCTCAATGATAAATAATTAATGTTTGATGTCTGAGAGTGATAATTTTAAAGGATTCCCATTTTTATTACATAGCTATCTTATAATGAAGAGTTATGTTTTAAAATCTTTATAAACCTTGGCATGGTAAAATACACCTAAAATGCTACGTATATTTTTGCAATAAAGAAAATGTCGCAAGTGCATTTCTATTTTAGCTAAGTTCGTATCTTATGAAGAAAAAAACTTAAATATATTCTTATCGCATGATATTACCAAAGCAATTATCGATTTATGGATCTTGTTTAAACGTTATTCAATTATTTCACATAAACACGTGGAAAACCGATTACCGTATACATATTTTTGTAAAAATAATGATCGATAATTTGCTCGTTATGAGTGTATCGTTAATATAATTTCAAGCGGGACCAACACGACGCATTGCTAGAAACAAATGAGAACCTTTTAAAAAGTCAAAATCACACTAGGTTTAGATATTATACCTACGTGTTAAAGTAACATACGTAGCTATAATATATATTAATATACTGAGCTATATATTACATTATAGCAAGCCTCCATACGTGGTAGCTATACTATAACATATTTTGATGACGTAACAGAAATATATATTATAGCTGCGTCTGAGGTCGCTCGAAGATTACTATGGAAAATATATCGTAATATGTCTTGCTATAATATATATTATAGCTACGTGTGTGACGGGCTTAAGTGAAGATATTTGGATGTTTGATACTCAATTACGCAAAAACGGCTGACGGATCTGGATGAAATTTGGCGCACATAGACAAAGTCCTGGATTAATACATACGATTTTTAAATCCGGGTACCTACATGAAGTACTCTAGGATGCGAGTGAAACCGCGGGCAACAGCTCGTCAAAACCTGAAACCTAGGGCCATTTTTACCGACAAATTAACAGATGTTTAAAATTAAATCAGTTGATTACCCATAAACGGCAGATTTTGCTCTAATCGATTGTTATGTTCTCGGTGAACTTGACCCTTAGTCGTTTCCAGGTTTGACTTGTCATTCCATAAATCTAACATAACGACGTAATCAGAGTTCAAACATATTATATACCAATCAATCAAAATGCTAATATAATATTCAGATTAGACGAAATAATCCTAGGGACATGATAACGGACAGAAAACTTTAAAATGAAAACGGACGTTTACCCATACAAAATTTCAAGTTAAACGAGTGATTTTGTCTTAAAAAAATTGTCGGTGGCCTTAATATTATATTTCTATAAGAGCCTCCATATGACGCTTATACAGAATTAGCGTATTGAATACAAACATTTTATTGTGGTTTTCCTTATAAGTAGTGCGCATTTACCGTCCGCGCTCCCGTTGATGTCTTCCAGTCGGCACGTAGGCAATGTTCGCGAAAATGAATTTGTCGTGAACCTTCGTAGTTTTTATATCATTTTCTTTGATGGTTGATGATGTATAATTGAGTATAAAGGTCCACGAGGTAAAACAATAATGCTAAAATCAAGTTTTTGGGTTGGTGACGAGATCACCTGCGTAAGGCTGCGTATCATGGAAATTTGTGTGAATAATATCTATAATATCAGAGGCCGCCGGAAGACTAAAAGTTTCCCGGGACCTCACAGCCGCGTACCTACATACATTTTGTATTAGGGCCCATTATCGCAGCAGTTCTATTACGATAATGGTTTCTTATAAAAAATCTAGGCACAAAAAAAAAATCTAATCATTAATTATTTATTAGACACACATTACCACACCGAGCCTGCCACGCATCGCACAAACTATCGGTAGCCTGATACCGTCGATTATTGTTGTTGTACTTCTTTGTTGTTTATGTTTTATCCTTTCTGTGTGCGTAGTAATTTTTATTGATTTTTTATTTTATTTTATTGTGTGTTGGTTTCTGTGACTTCTAATAAATGTATTTTCTTTCTTTCATAATAAAGCGGTCTTTAAAACTGTGATAAAACTATTAACTTGAGGATGCCTGAAAATCTTTTTTCTAGTTGAATGATGGAGGTCAGTTGGCACTCGATTCGCATAAAATACTGATATTCAAACGTATCTAGTTATACTAGTAGCCGCTCCCAACACATTTTTAAAATGACTCAGATAGTTGATAATATCAATCATGTAGATGTATGGTAGTCAATATACTGGTATGATTTATGAAAAGAATATCGTGAATGAGTGTTTACAAAGAGTGGGTGTGTCCGGACAATAAATAAGAGATGTTAATGTGTATACAGAATTATCATTGGACATACCTACCTATATAGGTATTTTTCATACGTAATGTCGGTATGAAACTATTTTTAGCAATTTGCAGAATTTTTTTTACCTTGAAGGATGCACTTGACAGTAGGAATTCCGATAAAAATTTAACATATTAAGATAGATCTAACCATAGGTAATAGGTAACCACTAAGTGGAGCCCTGACATGACGAGAACGCGACGCGGCAGACCACGAAAGAGATGGCGGGACGAACTTGATAACACGAACAACGAATGGTTCACACTGGCTCTAGACCGAAAAGCCTGGAAATCATGGGGGGAGGCCTTTGCCCAGCAGTGGGATGATGTAGGCTAACAGTAACAGTAACAGTAAGATAGATCTGTTAGCAGTAGGTACAAAATAGGAGCCTATGTCATAATATGATATTGTAAGTCTAGTCTGATGAACCTCGGTATAATAGGTACCTATATCTTTTCCTAGGCCAGCCTTTCTTCAAAAGTAATTTTGAGGCCAGGTAAATATACCTAGTTTACATACGTTAAAAAATTCGATCAGAAATACTTATTCTTAATTTTTTAAATTAGACAGACAACTGCCGAATTTTTAAGGATATGCGAAATTGTTTACACACAAGTATACCATTACTCCTACGTACTACTAACATTTCACATCAATGTACACGAAGAAAAATATTGTGATAACAAGACTATCAGAACGCTTAGAAAGTTGCTCAACTAAATGTTAGTACTACTTCATAATAAATATTCTATTTCTAAATACAAACTTTGCGATAACTTTACAAAAAAAAATACTAGGTTAGTTATTATTTACAATAATAAGGTAAAGTTTATTAAATGCTTCTTGTTGTCACATATAACACGAGAGTTTTTCCAATCACAACGAGATTTTTTTCTCGGTGTATGCAATATTTTTTAACAAACGTCAATATGGTCACCATTGCTCCGGTGACGGAAGATCGACGAACTGGATATACGGAGCTGTTTCGACCGCGGCGACGCGATATAAGATGCTAATTTGATAGATCGAATAACAACAAGTCATTTATTTCAATCCTGTTCGTATAAGGACATTTCACGTTAACTGCATACTACATAGGCAGCTTGCTGTCGGTCGTATTTTAACTCGGCAGGCATGATCTGCTTATATGGAATTAACTAGCGTTTGCCCACAATTTCCTCCGAGTGGATTTCAGAAAAAAAAACATACCTACGCGTCGAATTGAGAACCTCCTCCTTTTTTTTAAGTCGTTTAATAACACTGCTGATTTTCAGGTTTAAAATAACTTTATTTCTCAAAAGAATTGACATTCACTTACATGAGAAATTGTAGTTAAAAATGCATGTTTTATAACTTTACGTTTCAATATTCTAGATACGATTATTAGAATAGATAGACTTGTGACCCCCGCAACTTTGTCTACAGCATTATCACGATAAGAAATTACATAGAAAATCTTCGTAAGGCTTTATTTAAAGATATCACATTATTTTAATTATTATTGTTCAACAGTTTTTTATAAATGACTTGCTTTATAACGTATGTATACCGATTCTTAAAACGTAGGTAGAAGGAACAACAGGGTTTTTGTTACATATTGTATATACATATATATTTTTATATTGGGCTATTTAGATTTATAATTGAAGTTTTCTGTGTTTTACAAGATATCACTAAACACAACTATATGTTAACCCAAAAGTAAATTGTAACTAACCTATTGTAAACAATTAAAGACAATCCGTACAATTTCTACAGTCACAGGGAGCGGTGCTTGATATACAAACAAATATTATATTATTCATAAATCTATTATTATTTTTCAGTTAGTTCTATTCAGCTAATAAGGTAATGCAATGTCCCGTTTTAAAAAAAGAATAACACCATATATTTTTCAAGAAAAACGGTAAACAATCCCACGTATCAGAGACCAGGCACTCGCCCCTGACTTCGCAAATCAAAATCAAGGTTTTTGGCACGGTCTTGTTTACAACAATCTCGGGACGTTTTGTTTGCATTCTGAATACAATTTTAAGGTCGTTGTCGTACTCTTCAACGAAGTGTCGTATTTATAGGTCGCTGGAGGAATTCCTAATGGCGCGTACAGACGTCCTCTTATTCGCACAGAACTGCTGCGGTTGTTGGTATGCCGACAGGTTTTGCCTAATATAATATTAACTCTTCGTCTGCAATCATGACAGCTGTAATAGGTACAAGCAATGTAGGCAATATCTCGACCAATATAATTGAGCACACACATCTTGACAGCTTAAGTCTAAGCCATAGAGCGCTAAAAATAACAACCTATACAAATGTAGCGATGTGGAACCGTCAGAAAATTTCGAGTCCATACTTGTACCGTGTACGCACTGAATCTGAGCACACACACACTGTATAGAAATAACGAATATTTTAAGGAATTTAAATTCCGACTGATACGAAATGGGCCAAATTTTAAAATTCAAAATGTTTTTGAAATTTCGTTTTGGTTTACATGCTCAAATCCTGCAGTGTTTTGTTTGGTAACTGCGAAGTTAAGGGAGAAATATGAATTAATTCAATAGATTCATATCTCAGTACACGTTTCATATACAAACAGAAATTGATGTCGGCAATACATTTTTGGGGCTTTTATTGAAGAGGATTTTCGGAACAGTTTGAGGATTTTCCTAGTGGTCCGAAAATATTGAATAATCACCCTGCGGGTGACATACAAAATTTGAATTGTGGACTTAAATACCTTGTCAAACTAGAAAAAAAGTATATTTTCATCAATATTGAAAATAAAACTTTCTTGCACTTGCATAAGAGTTCGCAATGGAAATAACAAAAAAGGAATTGTTAATTTAGTATTATTTTTCTCACGCTGATTCATAACTTAACCAAAATAAGTGAGCCGGTCTCTGTGTCCCCATTTTTTGCCACAAACAACTTCGGAGGGCATTACCCTCTCTTACACTCTCGAATGGAAACATCTAGCCTTGAGGCGAATGGCCAAACTATCACCATCATATAAAAAGCTCGTGAGCTTTCATACTTGAGCTTCGTAAATTTAACAAAAACTCACAAAGCAATTAACAGGAATAGAACATAAAATCGGTTACATTTATTTATTATTATAGGTATATTTACAGCGAGTAAGCATTACCACTAAATAAAAAATTAAATTTGTATTTCATTTGTTTTAAGTAGGTACATAAATAAGTTAAATAATAAAGTAATATGATATCTATATTTATTACATTTAAATTGCCGCTTAGAAATAAATCGTAATCACAAATCACGAAGACAGGAATAAAACTTCTTAATTAAAAAATCATTAGCGAAAATGAAAAAGAAACACAATAACTACTTATTCTGGCAATATACCTAACAAAAAACACGTTGTGACAAATACGTGACAGTATTCAGCAGAGTAAATACGCTCGCAACTCGTTTATGGTCTGAAATTATGCAACCTCTTTTTGCAAACGATGAAAAAACCGAACCGTGTCGAGCCGCCCACGGAAACGTACCAATGAAAACGCCACTCCACTTCGGGTCCGAGGACCTTACCCTAGACATTGGCTCATGGCTCAACGCAATAAGGTTGTCGTCGGTCAACGGCCGTCCCCTCCCGCGCCCCCGCGACCTCTTTTCGCCACAATCCAACAACTTTATAACGCTCGCCGCCACCAACAATGGCCATACTAACGAACTACCATCTCACAATAGCAGCCTTATCTAACATGAGCGCGAGAGAATGTGTGGCGTTCGCTCTATTCCAAATTTAGTTGAGCGAAGCAAATCGAAGCATGTAATGGCTACTAAATTACATATCATTATTGACATCTACGCACATAACTATTTTTCGTAAACTATGGTGTTTCGATCAATTAATTTGTGGGCGAAAATTGCTGTTCAAAACAGCTTTGTTGTATCAAGCTATTTAAATTTTGTTAAAATGATATAGTCATCTCTAAATTATGTCTTTATTGTTGGCAGTAACTTAGGATGTCATGTATGAGGAACACTGTTTTAGAAACTTATGACATAATATTTTTCCGGCGTGGCAAACAACACCATAATATCGAAATTAGAGATTATTAACACAAGTCACTTAGAACTTAGAAGGCAAATAGAAGGATTAATTAGGCAGAAGAAACTTAGAACTCATGAGAACGTCACTTTTCTCGATTTTCATCATTTTCTGTACTTTTCTTACCAATTGCCAAAGTCAGCCTTCTTCAAAGAAATGGGTTGACAATTCAATAACTACGTCATAAATATGAGTACGACGTAATAATAAAATCTGGTTTTATGCAGGACAATTTTGTCACCACGAAAATTTTGGATAACCAATTTTTTTTTCTCTGTTTTTGTATAGAACGAATGTTTCGCCTATTCACCAGATAGAGGCTATCCCAAAGTTGCTTATTATGATACTCACGGGAACAAAGCAGCTCTTCTTATCCAGAAACCTCATGACAAAATCAGTTTCAGTACCAGATTTTTTTTCATGCAAATAAGAATCAAGACGATTCGTCCGAACTTTCAGGAGTACCAAATTATTTCATAATCTCTCAATTCTTTTTAAGTCATGACCGATGTACTCATACTGTTCATGTTAATTTCGTGGTCATTAGACTCCCCGGGCATGCGTGGGCGCATCTCAATGCACAACAATTAATGTTCCGGTGAATAACATCTGTCATGACATGAACGATTTAGGGTAAGTGACTTCATCGCGTTCCGTGACTGTATCTATCGAATATTGCACAATATTGTTTTTAATTGGCGTTCCACAATTAGTGCGCTTACCTGATTCGCTCCAGTTGTTACCGATTAAGTTTTTTACAATCCTCTGACTAAGTCAAGTTTACAGTTAGCTTCGCGGCCTGTTGCCAAGTTATGGTGAGATATAAGTGCGGATAAGTTAATGAGATATAGATAGAATAAAAGATTGAATCACTGGTATTTAACACTACACTGCATAATAATAATAATAATAATTATAATAATTACTTATAGTGATTCACTATAATAAAGAGTACATTCAAGATTGCGACTTCGTAATCTTCAGTCTGTATCCCGTTAAGTAACTTTAACCCTAACCCCTACATTATTGCCAATAACTTAGCGATTGCGTATTAAACGAGTATCTTAAAATGTAGTCAGATTAACTGTACGTTTAATAAAAAATCAAAAATCTATAGACATACCCAGATTTTTGATGCTGGTAATTTTAAATCGTACACAGCGTTACACTACTTACATTGATATTACATTTGTTTGTTACCGACAGAAGGCATCAATTTATTCAACTGATCAAAATGTTTTGACGTAATAAAAAATACTTTTGGCTCGATTGATTAATATTTACAAATACGATGTTCACGCTGATATCGTTGCATTTAAATTGATGTAGGTATGCAATCCAAAATATAACTGATGCATTTTAAACATGTTTATCTTTTGCGACTATCTCTACCATCAACCGCTTACCAGCGGTAAGTCGGTGTAGCCCAAATTCTGAAGAACTCTTTCTTCACAATGAATGTTTCTAAAGTAGAGATGTGATACTTTAATCGTCACGTGGAACTGGGCCTGGGTATGCGGCCGATGCAGCGTGATACCTAATAGAATTAAGGATGCACTTGTTATGATTCCTTTATCGACCCATACGACATACTTAAGGAATCCCAAACGGTACAGAACCCATTATTTTTCTGTATGATAATAGTCCAATACTGTCCAGGCTTGAAATAAAGTAACTGTCGGCCGAAGTTATTTTAAAAGGACAAGGCGCCAGCCGAGTCCTTTTTAACTAAACGAGACCGTTAATAGCTATTTCGGCCAAGACTTGTACAGTACTTTTCTCTAATCTGCGAAGAAACAATAAACTTATGAAAACATCCACAATACAATTTATCTAATTTGCATTCGTGCTAAGTCGACCGAGCAAGGTTTGTTGATTTTTTAAACTTTTGAAAAGAAATGCGAATTTTGTCTCTAGAATAAATATCATGTAACTAAAAACAACTAGTTTATATTAGTGTGTACATGAAAAACCTCGATAGCACTCCAAGAATAATAAAAAAAACTGTCCAGCATTTTCTATTATTGTCGTGTTGGAAATTATTGCTGGCGTGTTATTTCATTGAGTATCAAAAAGAGTCGATTGATGTTTTACTTTTTAAATAATGACACAATTCCCGTGCTAGTGACAGAAAAGACTATTATAGTCCTTATTCACACCCGATGGCATCCTAAATCTTCAAAAACATAGTAAAAACAAAACAAAGCACTTACAAAGACAATCGCAATTAATTGATATGCGCAGCACGAACTTATTTAGTTCAATGTAGGTAGCTAATATCTGCATATAGATACATTACTTCCGTCGCGTTGTGTGGGTGCCCGCATCAAACAACATTTTCACTCATGATACTATTTTTACGATTGTTAATGTCCTTATATTCTCTTTACGAGTACGATAATACTTAATACAGGAAAATATTTTCCGTGTTGGATTCCTCTGCTATATTTATTTTATATAAATAATCTTTAAATACCCTGATAGATTTAAGGTACTAGAATATACATAAGCACAAAATGAGTAATACTAACAGGTTAATTACCGAAAAGCGTTTCCTATAAATCATTATACATTCGGCCCAGTACATATTAATAAAATATTATATTATAATTCATAAAACATCAAATGAAATAATGAACTCCGTAAAAATAACGTTTACGTGCGTATTTTCTTGTCTCCAATTGGAAAATGGTCGAGCCTCGGCCGCTGGCTGTATATTAATACCAATATTTCAGGACACTTAACACTTTTTTTAGGTTTGATAAAGCTAGCCTGTGATATCAATTCTTCGACTTCTGTTTTAGGCGACGAATTGAAAACGTTGGCGGCAGGGATCTTAATTTTTCTCAGCAATTACATAACATTCAGAACGAATATTTATGTACTTCATTTATTCTTTGGCATAATTTTGGTAAATGCTTTACATGATTGGTTAACTTCTACAGCAGAGAAATTAATAGAATAATCCATAGATATCCGGAATAATCTAATAATCTAATCTACAGAAAATTCAAAAACAGAGATTTTCATTTTACAAGTGACTGATGCCGATTTGAACCTCTAAATTCTCTGTATAAATTAGACTAAACACACACTTCCTGTAAATTGGATTTTATAAAATTAATGATAGGCTTTATGTTAAACGATAAATACTGTTTTGACGCAATACGCACAAATTATCTCGCGCGCGTTTTTGTATGCCGCTGATTTGAGATTAATTGTTTACCACTGCGTAACCTTAAGTTTTATACTCATTTTAATTTATATGATTAAAATCTAAGCAAGCTTTTAAGCGATAAGATTTCATGGGAAACCTTGGACTTAATTGCTTGTGGTCATCGCACGGGCTTGCTTGAGAATTATGATGTGACTCATAACGATAATCGTGAGACTGAGAAAATGAGAATAAACTTAGACATATCCCTTGAGATTCCCGTTAAAACTGGAACACATTTTACCTTCACTATAACAAATTAAAAGAAATCAATCTATCCTTAATTATTTATGGAAGTTCATAGACACATTACCGAATCGACTGAAGAGAATGAGGAGGCCGTTGTTCAGCAAAGTACCTATAAATGTATCTGGCTGAACTTGTTTCTGCCGTTTAAAAGGATTACCTGGCCCAACAGCCTTAAAATGCCAGAAATGCATATCAGCATAATATATGTTAATTCTTCACATGAGCAAATGACACAACAATAGAGGGCCACGAATTTAAAAGACCAACAATGGGTTTTTATTAATTATGCTCAAATGTATTTGAAAAATAAGGAAAATATCAATGCAAATTGTTAAAGAAGGTCATTACAAGGTCATCTTGATCCATTATAGCGAGAATCAATTATGGTTAAAAATGGCCTTATTTTAAGATTTACTTTTACAAAGTTTAGGCATATTTATAAATAATTAAATCACTATAATTGATCCGTGATGTCCTTTAGAAAATAAATAAATTATATTGGGTAATGTACTCCAGGATTCATCAACAAACTTTAAACATAGGTACTGTATTTGAGCCATGTTACATCCTTAATTCTTCAGGCTTCACTAACTGCAACTATTATTACCACACTTCATTATCTGTCTAGTCTTTTCTAACTACATTTGGGTCGAACTCCCAGTCTAACCAGATGCGGCTGAATATCAGTATTTTACACGGAGCGACTGCCATCTGACATCCACCACTCAATTACGGAGAGTCACTGATACCCGGTTAGACCAGTTGTTAGATTTTTTGGACTGCTGACTCCCGCAACGACCGTCATAGGTACCAACTCGTATGACAACCGGGACCAACTGCTTTACGTCTTTTCCGGGGCACGGAGGGGTCTCAATGTATGAAGAAACGGTGATCCGTCCAAGAACTGATCGCGGCAAACTTAACCTCACTGATAGACTGTAACTTACGACTCCAATTACACTGTTATGGTATAATATACTTACTTGGAAAATCGGTAATATTTTAAATATAAAATCTCGTGGATTATAATCAGTGATTTTACAGTATTATTCATAAATTTTATTAAATGGCCCCAGAAATCGGATTATCCTAAATGTGGACACTCAACATTCAGATGAGGTCATCATCTGAATTTCTGTTATGTATGTTTCTATATCTTAGCTATGGTAAAAAAAAGAAAGATAAATACGTCACATAGTATAATCGTAACGTTAGTTGAGTAAAGTCCAATATTGTCTATTATGAAATACCTTCATAATTCAAAAAAAGTTCAATTTAAAACTGATAGTTCAACTCGCATCCTATTTAACATTTCAAACAACATACTGAATGCTAATATTCTCTACAAACAAGACAAGACTACAAAAAATGAAAGCAGCACATGTCTAGTATATAACACATATTTATCAGATTCTGATCGGCGTTCTATTTACGTCAAGGAGTTATAATTTATTCTGCAGAGACAGACAAACAATTAATTAGAAATAATTCAGGTTGCGTAGGGAAGTGCTCTGGCGCAGGTGACACCGGACGCTCCGCTGCCGCCGCGCGCGCCGCTTCCGTCGGTCATTGTCGCGCGAACGTGCAGTGCTTGCATCCATTACTGTTTTTTTATCATCGACGTGGCCAGTTAGATTTTTAACTCGCTTTTTACAAAGGTAACAATGGGTGCGATCGATTCCAATTTATTTCGAGAAAAAAACTTAATTGGTACAAGCTAACATTAGCATCATTGCATTACTCGCCATTTTGATCTTTTACTCGTATCTCGCTTCGACTATTGATATTAAATCTTGATTCAAACTTTAAATTGATTATTATTTTTATACAATACCTTTCTTATGAAAGTGATCTATCTATTTAGAAAAAATAACATTTTATGTCTATTTGGACACGCCTAAACTGAAACTTCGTGTTCGTGAAACTGAAACGTAATTGAATTTTAAAGAAGTGTAAAACGTTAGCCTTTGATCAGCTGTGGACGTTTACGGCATAGACTTAGAATATTTTCGCTTCCCTCAATACATCTATGGTTTACGGGATAATTTATCAACTATTTGATGGTGTTGAACATCAAAGTCAAAGTCAAAAGTTTTTATTTCAACTGGGCCTTTGCAGGCACTTTCAAAACGTCGTGATTCTATAGGTGCACGGTTCCAAGTGGGTTGGTCCTGGAGAAGATACCGGCAAGAAACTCCATGGATACTCTTTTCATAAATCAAGATACTTAATTAACAATAACATATGGAGCCGCGGGATATCTATTTATATAACATAGATATTGACGACATGGTTGAATAGTGGCTAAGCGATTAGCGTTCTGCGCTACGTGCCGCGGGTTCGATTCCCGCACGGAACAAGTATTTGTATGATCTACAGATAGTTGTTTCGGGTTTGGTTGTGCGTGCATGTGACATGTATGTTTAAACTATACCCTCGATACAGGAGAAATCCTAGTGAGGGGCAATGTTTTTTAAAATGAATCATGATAGATGTTCAGCAGCTATGGACGTGTCATACCTTATCTTATCTATTATTTATAACAGGAACTACTACTAGAACAATTTGAAAGAATTAAACAACTGCCAAAAATACTCATGAAAATAAACATACAGTACCATAATGTCGTGTTGACATACTGTATGTATGTACTATTAGATGCCCGGAACATAGGTGTGATCGAAGTTTTGCATCATCAATTATCGTGTAACTAATTTTTTGCATGAAACGGTGACTGCGACCAAATATATTTATCCTCGCTCACGTGTAAGATATATTTTAATGTTAAATATGCACGTGATTCAGTGACATAAAGTAACTGTGTAAATAATAACACGAGTATTTACTTTAACAAAAAAATAAATCTGAATTCAATATCTATATATCTGGCTTCAAGTATTTCCTGATAGCTCTCCGAGATCGTAGCGGTCTCATTGCTGGATATGGGGTTCTAAATCTCTTCATGGACGGACGTAGGGCACTATATTGTTGTGCCACTCTTGGAAAATATTTACTCACACGATTTTTAAGACCATCGAAGAATTGAATGTAGGTACTTTCTACTTGATTAATGAGGAAAAGATAAAAATGCGTTGGCTAAAATCAGCACATACATCTACAAGGGGAAATGATGCCTTTAGTATGGCTAAAATGAGCCTTTATCTACAGAAGCCGAAAGGTATATTAATACGTGAAGAGAAACCTTTGTACCCATTTTTAAGCATATTGCGCGTACAGAGGAGTGTGAGATTTAAATTGGCATAGTTATGTTTATATGGAGAAGCCGTGCAGAAACCTAAAATATATTTATAATAGGTCGAATTGCGACCACTAGGCAACCACTAATTATTATAAAGAGGTAACATTTGTTTGTTTGTATGTTAGGTTATCTCTAGAACTACTGAACAGATTCTAATTCTTTCACTAATAGAAAGCGGGACGACCTAGACAGGTTCAACAAGGACTGGTCATCATTGGCACATGATCGAACAGCATGGAAATCAATGGGGAGGCCTTTGCCCAGCAGTGGGATGACACAGGCTAACAGTAACAGTAATAGAAAGCCATACTATCTCTGAGTAATATAGGCTATATTTTATAAATTTATTTTGGTATAAATACAACGCGCTGCCGGTGAAACCGCGGGCAACAACTAGTTTTGAATATTTATCCAGAAACAAGTTCCTCCTTTTTATCATCACGCTCTATTTCCTTGCGCAGTGACATAACTTATCGCATCCCTCATTTACATGTCCTATTTACAATGTAAACGTTAGTGGGATTTACGCCGCAATAATGTTTTTTTTAAATAGTTTCAGAATAGCACGCATTAAAAATAATTTAGATTTTGTAACGGTATAATTGCTCCCGGCTGCAAAATGTGGTGTTTATAGTAATAATCGCACGATACAATTTAATGCGTAATGCATGACTATAGACCTATGTTGAGCAGTAGCGGATTGTTAGTATAGCCGATATAGCCATAAAATGATGACAGTTGGTTTTGCCCCGTAATCTAAGTATATTGCATCATAATTATACAGGATTTTTTTTTATGTAATGCATGTAATTTGTAGAGTGATTCAGTCTCTGTTCCTAAATGCAACCGCAGTATTGGGTTACACTTTGAAACAAAACGAAAATTCGACTGTATATCACTCGCATAATTTACTAGCGCCAGCCATACAAAAACAAATTTTTATTTTGTTTTGGAGTGAATTTTTGTACAGCGGTTGCATTTGAGAACGGACACTAAATCAATCTGCAAATTTTGCGCACTACATAAAAAAAATATCCTGATACAAAACTCGCAGTATGCGTTTTTTATCAAAAAGTATCCTTCCAAATATAAAAACAATTAATAACGCACGTATTTTAGATTCCTAGGCACATTAAATCAAAGTACCTATACCAATACATCATATTTTATCTTACACTTAGCTAAATTGGACTTTACGTAGGCACACATTTTAGTCGAAGCTTCTCGAGTCTGACTCAGTAATAAAATTATAGTATGGCTCACTAAAGGTTCACTAAACATCTAACACGGAAAATTTGCAAGCTCCATCCTAACCAAATTATTCGGTTGTAAATAGCAACAACCTGTTTATTTCTAGCTGTTACGTCTTTTCAGTGTAGAGAGGATATTCCATCAAAACGCCTATTTCGACCAATTAGCGCTTGAACGCAATAGTTGTGTTTCGTCATCGCAGTCTACGTCACCGCGGTCATTCGTCGCACGTGCTCCCTTCACAGGTCGTTGCCGTAGCTAGGCCAACGACCAATGCATTTCAGAAAATAATATACCTATTTGTATGTATGTAAAAACGGCGGACTTTTTATTACAGGAAGTATGGTGGAAAAACCATAGGACTTTATTCGTATACGTCATTCATTTCTCTGTCATAACGGGTGTGAAGGTTTAAGGCAAAAACATCTGAACAGCCTGTTTTAAGATCAAATCAAACCTGATTTTTTGGTTCCGACAGATTCGCCATATTGAGAATTTCGCTACTAGCAGATGAAAGGATGACTTTACAATTTACGATAGTAGCTCAAATACTTCGTCTACTTTGTGTTTTTGTTCTGTAATCAGTCGGTATTCAAAGATAATGTTCGTATGATCAGTATTTTATCTGAATTCTCTTTACTTACCACATTATTGGGCCAACGCCAAATGCTGGAAAGAAAAGCGTAACGGCTAAAATAAAAAAGTTATTGCTATTTCCAACCGAATAACTTGGTTCGAATGGAGCATGCAAAAATGTTTTTTCCATGCGGTTACAATACTTTTTTATTGGTCCGTCAGTATTTGATTTGTACAATTATTTCCAGAATGCAGTACCTATCCCTGAAACCTTCTTAGCACCCACGCCCCGCGTTTTAGATCTATTTACTCACAAATGGCAACATTGATCAAACCATAAACATAATAAATATTATACCTAGTTATTATGTTTATGGATCGAACATAATATACTATAACCAAACGAGGGGCTTGCAGCTACAAGGCTACCGTACAGATCAATCGATCAACAAGGTATAGCAGCGCTTGCCGCGTCGACTTGGATGGGTGACCGTTTTATCGAATACCTATGACAGTGGTTACGAGAGTCAGCTGCCCAAAAAATCTGACAACCGGTATAACCTTAGGTTATCAGTGTGTCCCAGTAATTGGGCGGCCGAGGTAAGATGTCAGTCGCTCCGTATAAAATACTGATAAACAGCCGCATCTGGTTAGACTGGGAGCGTATCCCAACGTAGTTGTGAAAAGACTAGGCAGATGATGATGTTTAAGGAAAAACACTAAATGCTGAATCAATTTTTAAATAAAGAACTCTTCTTTGGTATTACCAATTTTCTTCTGAATCAGTCTCTTAGTAGGATCACGACCCAAAATGTATATTTTGCCAGGTAATTCAATTCTGCACACGTCTCGTATCAACATAGAACGGTACACATTGATCCAAAATTTCCCGAATAAGGTCCAACGCCTTAATAAAGCTGAATTTTGACCCTAGTAACCTCTTGCTTAGTCCTTTGACAATAAATATGACTTAATTCCTTGTATTCCGTGGCTTGAGCACTATGTGTCCCAAATTCAGCAGTGTTCTTCTATGAACGCAACATTGAGATATACTCTTGCTATTAAATTCAGCGAAGAATGTACTTATTCATTTGTGTAGATGGTCCAAGATATTCTGGGCATGAGCATCCAGCGTTCTATATCGACGGCACGATGGGCGCAGTGACTAAACCCTTGGTTTTCTGTGCTACGTGTCGCGGGCTCGATTCCTACAATGAACTCATTTGTACTCCATATTGTTATTTCTGATCTGAGTGTGTATATTTTTAAAACTATACCCATAATATAGGAAAGAAAATGTATAGTATGGCGCAAAGTTATAAAAAAAACTAAATAAGTAGGTAATATTTATTAACTATTCGGTATTCATGAACCTCGTATTGAGTCCGACTAAAAGGCAATGCCCTTATTAGAAACAGACACGTACACACGCTCCCATTGTTGTCTGATAATTAATATGTATAGTAAAGAATTAGCAAAACCAAAAATTGGGAATTTAATTGTCGTTATCAGTAATGACATCCACAGCTGGATAACACGGTTTAAGATGTATATAGATGTATACAACGGTGTAAACACACGACTTTATAAATAAGCAAAAATCCGAGCGTTTTCATCTATAGGTACCTAAGTAAAATTCCAACAGAAAAAATTACAAATAAAAATTATACTTTCCTGATAATTTGGCTTTTCGTTGGAGTCAAATCTATTTGTCGGTCTAACACTGTTTATAGATAAAAGTAAAAGGACAGAATTCAGGAAATATTGTAATGTTAAACTTTTACTGTTGTACTTACTTATATACCAACCAACCAACCTTAAGATGTCATTGTACCCATCATTATGAACAACTTTTATCAAGGGGCCAATACGGAAATCGCGACAAAGTATTCTGCTGTTGCATAAAAATAATTTAATATTACTCGACTAAATATATGGAACAACTGACTAGTTGGATAAAAAAAAAACAGATTCAATCAAATTGTGAACTTCCAGGTAGTAAGTTCATATCATGTAATAATTAAACTTTAACCATCGCTGTCCTGTACATAATATATAGGTACTTATAATTAACTAACTATAATTGCCTTCAGTGTCACCCGCAAGTTTAATTTTTATCCAAATAAAAATATAGCCTACATACCTATCACTTTGGATTCCTGAGTCAGGAATAGTGCAATTTTTTTAGAATCGGTTCCGTAATTCCAGATAATATCTACATACAAACAAGCAAACGTTTTACGTCTTTATAATATTAGTAGAGAAGTATAGATTAGAAATGAGTACAAACTTAGTTCGAATAGTTAATCGCTGAGGAGTCAAGGCTTGGTCATATCGCAACTACATATTGTAAATCAAGGTACATATTGACAATGGATACGATGAACTATTTCAAAATAAGAAACAATTGAATAGAAATAAAATTTCAAGTTGCCGTTAATACAAATAAACTTAAGTATGCACGTAGGATAGGTCACTTACCCAGCGGATATGCTGCTTTCCTTAACAAAATTTATTACAAAACAGCTCTTTCTTATGGTATTAATATAATTAATGACCGCTGACAAACCCAATTACCAATTGTCCCTTTTTTATACCTTTAAGGTGGCAAACAAGCATACGACCCGCCTGATGGGAAGCACACGATTCTTTTCAAGGAGCACTGGCGACTTTGCTCACTGTTAGGAAACACAACCCTGCAAAAGATTAGCAGGTTGCAGTATTATTTAGGTACGATATTCTGCAAGATGGACGTACTTCCCCAGTTGGGCAGCTCCAAATTTGAGCAGAAAGTCCTGCTATGCTAGTATCCCTCTTCTTCTTTTCCCTGCACTATAACATTTTCGCAGCCAAAAAAGTATCTATCAAACAAAACCCCGCTTCCTGTTCTTCTGTTGAATGCTGTCCTGAGGGAATATTGCCATAATTAATACCCGCACTCAGGAAACGGTGATCACAAAAAGTTGTTCCTACCAGGCAGCGGTCAACTGCGTAACTAAAATGGTCATGAACATGAACTCTGGTAATAAACTGTAAAAATTTTGACGATCTTGAAGTTGAGGGTCGTTATTACCCTACAGTTTGTTCTCTTCGATTTGTCAACCCTTCTTTCCATTAAAGGCACTTATTTTGAAATACTCACGCTCTTACCTCTAACAACCCTAGAAGCACCTACTAAAACGCAGTCACCTGCATTACCCGACATGACCTCAGCCATGTACTTACAGGATTTTACTGCGCCGTATTTATTTACATTTAAGTTCGATACTTCTATAGAGACATGGGAACGGAAGAAGTAGGTAAGTACCCATGGCTACATAATACATATCAAGCTATAGATTTCCAGTATAAGCTGACATCGTACTGTATAGGATTTCCGTACAATGAGAGGTCAGCTTATTCTGGAAATTTCAGGGCAGTTTAATTTCAGCCTTGCAATAAGAGCTCGTTGTAAGCCCCCAGTTCGTCGGTAGCAGTTATAGTCTACGAGAGAGCCCGTGATCAACATTAAATTTAGATAACAGTAAAACAATCCACATTAAATTTCGGTTGACCTCCTACATTACTGCAACTTATTTCAAACAATTACAGCGCAAACTTTGGAATAAATAATAAGTTCTCTAAAAAAATAGGCGATCTTCTACGTTCGTTATTCACAAAGTTTCGATGATCTAGAACTACCTATAGGTATAATTATTTTGCTGTCTCACGCAGCGTAATGAACAGATCATGAATAGCGTTGCGTATGCGCAACGTAACTGTCTCCTTCTATGATGTGTAGCTTCTTCTTATTTAATTTGTATCTAGGTACATAAAACATGATTTCGAAGTCAGACAAAGACTACCATAATTATTTGCTTGAATAGATATGAATTTTGTAAAATTGAAGTAAAGATTGTTCAATAGGTAAGTAAGTTTACATGTCAAATATCATAACATTTTTATATTTACCTATTTAACCGACTTTTCCATTAAAACTTTCTTCGACATTTTTGACATGTAAAATCATCCATTGAATAATACCTGGAAATGCATTTTTTTATATTAAATCATGCTTAAATATAGAATATGAAACAACACTCAACAAAATATGAGATTTTGCTACAGATCTGTGTCTGCTGACTACAAACAAGCGTTACAGATAAGATACACAAAATGTATCACATTTACAGTCATTCTGATTAGTCGTTTTAGTATGTCATACAATACCAAAGACATTGATCTACATAATCGACCCGTAACAGTTTGTTCCCACCTGTCCGTCCCAAATAGTAAACAAAGCATTTATTTAGGTGCACTGTCAAAGCATCTCGAATGTTGCCGGTAAGAAACGGTGTCACAGCGACGCGCGGCGCGGGCGCAATTCAGCCGGGACGCTTGTAAAGGGGGCGCGAACATGAATATGCATGTACTCTTTGTTACAGCCAACTGTTTTGAACTCTGCGTACAATTGACGTGTCGTTTACTTCAAGTGACTCAGTTCAATCTTTGCGACAGGTAGGTGAAATGTTATTGCTTATTTCTTTTTAGTTGTGTTTCATTTTCGGTTGGAGTGATCTTTTAATTTATGTTTTAAATAAAACACTATCTCTATCTCATTTAATTACTTTGCTTTATTGAAACATAACAATTTCATCTCAGGTAACAGACGATAAAATTATAAAAGATATAGTTTTTACTTTACTAAACCTACCACGAGTTATAAAAGAAGACGGGGATTTTTGGGCCAGATTGTAATAAGTTGAGGTACGGTTTAAAAAAGGGCTATATTTTTCTATTTCAAAATATGAAAAATCAACGCAATTTACAATCTGGAAAATGAGAAAATGCGTATCCGTCTTCTTTTCTTTAGTCGAAGAAACGAGAGCTACGAGCTAAGAAAATAATTAGTTAAATAGGATATGTTTTACTTTGCATATCGATAATTACAATGTTATTTAACCATTAATGTAAAAGTCAACCCGTAAACTCTATGTATTGACAGCAAAAATTACCCGCATTCATTACGTCCTGAAGATAAGATTATGTAATTTGAAACGGTGAAATTAATTCAACCCTCACACTGCAGCCCGTCGTTACTAACATTGTAAGTGAACAAATAATCCCTGTCAGCACGGTGGTCCCTAGTCCCGGGTAATGATAGACACACTGAAATTGACATTGAAATTCACATTACACTTTGCAATCACTAGAGGCACACGTATTGCAGAAAATATTCAGTCTCCCACAGAAGAAAGGTTATATAATTTTATGACGGCTTATTAGTACTGTTATTACTTTGATAACGCATATAATAAGCTACTCCTTCCGTTTCCGTGTCATGTAAGGCGGCTGTGGGATTATAATTATTACCAGGATTATGAGAAGTAGCATAACCAAGACAGCATTACGAAAGAATTTCGAAGTTTAAACAACAGCAACATCAGTTTTAACATTTAAACATTAAAATTTCTAGTCGACATGGTATTTCAGAGTTTTTGATGGAAAAATCATTTTATATTAAATTTTTGCGCCCCACATTCTGGTTGGTCATCGCAGACAAAATATTATGCTATTATATCAACTTAATGTACCTACTCATTATGATGCAAAATAAATTATTCTTATTCTTAAAATAGATACCGAGTTAGGTACGATAAAATAAATGGCTACAGTACAAGAGTACGTTAGTTCGACACTGTCTTATTACAAAAGATGGTTTATAGCAAGTCTTGTAAAACCCACGTTTTAAGATAGCCCCGTCTCTTTTTGTTATATGACGTCAGAAAGTGACGGATATATATTTTAAAACCTGGGTTTCATTAAACTTGCTTTATACCATGTTTTGTAGAAAGCTTATGTTTGGTATTGCGACGTACCTATGCTACGTAAGATCGACAGTTTGTTATATGTTATAGATTGCAGTGTTCGTTTGTTCACAAGTCTCATAAGAAGATGTAGGTACTTCAAATGATTTTTCCTAGTTTCAGGCTTATGATAACAAATTAAGAATATTTCTGTGAATCCATAGGCTACAATCAAAAATCCGATTGCCAAACCGATAATTACCTAGAATTGTGTTAATTATCGCTGTGATGACAATGGTGTCGATTTTGTTGCACATTCTGACAGTACTAAACTAGACTAAACGCATCTATCACTTTCTTTTTCTATTGAAAAAGAAAGACACAGCCTTAGTTTAGTTTAGTCCTGTCAAAGTGCGCAACAGAATCGACATCGTTATCTCCTTTCTCGTTTTCGTTGTTTTCTCGTTTTTGTGCTGTGTCAAATAAATACTTTTTCTTTCTTTCTTTCTTTCCTTACAACTGTTCATCAAATTATTTACTGATATTATTAAAGCGATCGTGAAACGGAAGTTTATTTTCAATAGTTGAAGATTACGGGCTGATGACGAACTTTTCGTACCTCATAAATTCTTTCATAATATATTTTGTACCTACATTATAATAAAACATCAGCAAAAAAAACAAAAAAAAACAACAATTTACTGTCCTAACATTAAAGTTTACTGCCAAAAGCAGGTGCATAAAATATATATGAAGTCATAATAATTAGTGCAAGCAATCTGCGGACACATTGTCGAAAAACTTGACAAAATCATATTCTACATCGACACTGCACCTGCAAAAGATTTGCGATAAGAATCAACAAGACGTGAAACAGGCACAGGTCGGTTTGGTTGGACAGCGATTTAGGGTTCCTTAATGTTCCACATGGTTTCCATGTTAGTCGGAGTACCTATAAAGGAAATACTAAAACTGTTCAGCTGCTCGTTATCCCATAATTTGTTAAAGTTGTCCTGAGATAATCTTTAAATGTAACACATTGTTGCATTGTAGCGTGCAGTTTCAAGGGCTCGTGATTTTTAAGTAAAATTATCTGAAAATTCCATTTCTGCACCTAATGGCTGTTTGGTTCCCGGCAAAGATAAAGCCTTCCCATTTTATGCCATAACTGCCATGAAAGAGACTGAAGGATAATGTAAAGAGAATGCAGTAACAGCATGCTCTTGAGTCGTAAAAATAACATACACATACCTAATTGAGTATGTGGAGCTCTAGTACGAGACCCCGGAGGTATAGGTAGGTACTTGAGTTCCGCAGTGAATTTACGGATGTTTAATGATGTTGATCTGAGTTAGTGAAACTTGTCCAATGGATACCCTTGGTTTAAAACTTTTTTAAATAGTCCCTTCTAAATATATTTAGCTTTATAATTTCGAACATCTAATCGGAATCAGTAACGATTCAAGAGTTCAAAAAAGTCTTCCAAAATTATAAAATTTTGGAGCAGAATATATCTCTGTAATAGGTTATTGAACTCTGTAATAAAATTTATAGTAAACACAAACTCGTTGAGTCATCTCTTGTCATTGTTTTGTTCGGCACTATACTAGTACCTAATACTATACCTACTATAGAAATCGCAAAAATACACTATAAAACATTAAATTACAGGCGATATTCTTTAGAAATATAGTGGTCATGTTTTCCAAGCCATTACCACAGTGAAAGAAAAACATAGCGTACATCAGCTGTCCTCCCACGACAGCTCTAAATGTCAAGTGAGGGAAACGGGTTCTTTAATAGTACGTACATGGTGATCGTAGGCGATAGACTAGCCTATCACTATCTACATGCTATCTGTTAACATCATAATTGAAAGAAAAACATGTTATTTTTGCACCAATATTTAACGATACACGCTAAACATTACACATAAAAAAAAAAACAATAAACTAACAAAAAACTTATAATAAAATAAAATTATAATGTACCTTTGTGGTCGGTTATAATTGTACTCATCAATAAGAACAACTTTTACTATTGGACCAACACTGAAATCGCGATAAAACAACAGCTGTTCCATACAAGATGAGTATAATGTCCCCTAAAAGGAATAGGATCATAGGAATTAGAAAGGTAGGACCTTGTATAATAAAATTTAAGGGCTGATTTTCCAATCGCCAGATAGGTAACTTTACACTAGGAAATAAATTTGATTTTTTGACAGCTTTCCTATACAAAATCTGTCATGCGTCAAATTAATTGGCTAGACAAACCATAATCCGGCGATTGAAAAATCAGCCCTTAATTAAATAATTAAAAAACAAAAGAACAGAAGGCCTAAAAATGCCACATTTAGCAATTCCCCTGGGAATCTCCATGGTAACCTGTCAAACAGATGATTCCTGAATATGAGCCTTGCGTATGATGTTAAGAGTCTTCAATTAAGTGGATATTTAGACATTTGTAATATGAATATTATGATTCGTATTCGATTCGACACTCGTGGAAGCTCTTTGCTTGCACCCCCAGCTTATGTGCTAAAAACAAGATACTGCCATCCCTACCTAGTATCCCTAGTATGCTTACTTACTATCCCTTTACGACATTGTCGTTGTAGCGAACGATAATTGAAGGTCCATTTTTCGAAGGTCTAACGTATGGAGAAGCAAAATGTAAGCTTCTTACTCCAAAAATCTCTGTTCGTGATTGTTGCATAAGTCAAATGGAATTCGCCCTTTACGTTCAGCTCCCGCTCAACGACGCAACTTGGAAGACACCGTTGAGGAAAACGCTAAGATAAGTAAGAAACCACCGTGTAGTCAAACTTATAATAACAACCTCTTAAAAGTTCAACAGACAACTAGAGTTGATGACCCAGACCAATATCAAACTATAATTCTTTTTTTAACAAATTCACCTTTTCCTGGATATACCTATATGCATTCACTTTTAAAAGTGTTTGATTACTTTCCGATGCACTAATGCACACTGGCAGAGTTGTCCGTCTTGTATCGCTTATATGGGACACTTTAATTAAAACAATTATCATCTATAGTCACTGGAGAGTACAAAAGTGTTGACATTTAACTTTAATCACTTTGTGCCTATCCGATAACAAAAAGCTGCGAAAAAATAAATCAGCAGGTGGTGTATTCGAACGATTAAATTCACCAGACCTTTGTTATGTGACACGAAAGCTAATTGTTCCGACTGACAAATAGCCTTATTAGGATGGCATTTGTAATTATTACAAATTGCTTTTTAATAAAAACCTAAGACAGTTTAGCATTTGTTGACGCTATTAATACATGTACACATTTATGGCACTTTCTTTCAAATAATTTTAATTGTACTCTATAAAAATAAGGCCAACCCTTTTTATGCACTGTAGAAATGTTAATTACTTTTTAAAGGTTGCGTTACGTTGCTCTAGTTAAAGTTCACTTCAGTTTACATACGTAGAACTGAAACTTATTATTTATTTACAAATAACACCCAGCCATATAAAGGACAATGAGTAATTCTGGACCAAACTCTCAACAGTGATGAAACCTATGCCATGTGAGAGCTTTTGGGGTATTATTTAATTCATTATATGGCAGCCAAGTCGAAATCGAGCGCGAACATGGTGTTTTGGCACATTTTCAATACTGAAAAACTTGCTTTTGTTTTGCGACTACCGGCTCCTTATTTGACTCCAATATCAGCTTATTTGTGTCTATCTGGTAGGGATTATCGATATTCATCGATGGTAGATTAGGGGGAAAACATCAATGAATGTACATAAAAAAAAATAGTCCTCAAAAGTATCGACACATAGATGTTACGAGAATCATATCGGCCCATCGATATACAGGAGTATATCGATGGGCCGATATTATTCCACCCAATTCACGCTAGTTGACTAGGAAGTCAACTAGCGTGAATTGGGTGTATGTACTAGATTTCGCTGACTATGTACTAGGTTTCAGAGACTGTATCATAGATTTACAATCACTGGGCTATGAAGCACACTTTCCTCCTACAAAGGATAGAAATGAAAGCCAATTAAGGACAGAGCAGGCTAATAAATTGAATAGTCAAACGAACTTACCTGTAAGTGAAGTTCGACGGTAATTATACGAAGTTGTTGTGTTGTGTTGTAGATTTGTAAAAAAAAAAAAAAGATTTAGGTTTTTTTTTTTTTACAAATCTTAAATCAATCATAAAAACAAATAATTGTTGGTAGACCTACTTGCTACTTAGTAATCAATATCTAAGCGTTATAAAGAAAATAATAGTGGTTTAAGTTGCACTTAATCATTTTCATTAGCATTAAATATTGCTTGTATTGATAATAATTATAGGTCTAATATAAAAAATGTAGTAAACATTTATTGCCTCTCTAGAGTCCAACCAGGCGCTGTCTTAATATCATGAATATTCACACCCTCAATGTACTATGCTGATGTTATTACAAGGCGGGTACTGCGCGTTTAGAACATGCTGATGTCAATTCCACTCCAATCAAAAGTTATTATTATATATTTATTTTAAAGGACAATGCGGGATTTTGTATGGACCCCGTCCCCACCCACCAACAGTTATAGAATGCGTGTCAATATATTTATTAGGAGCTACAAAAAACTAACTACCTGTTTCAACCGCAAAATCGATGGGGTTCTTAAAAAAAACAAAACCTAACCTAACCTAAACCTAACCTAACCTAGACTTTGTTTTTAGATTATGGCGAGAACTGACCCCTGTGGAACCTCGCAGGTTACCTCCCTCCGCTTGAAGCCACCGTCCTTGCCCACGTAGCGAATGTGCCTGTCGCGCACAGGTCCGCTTAACCTAACCTAACCGATTTTTTTTTTGTTTATTTTTTTTTGTTTTACGTGGTGGGAACCCATCATGGGCTGTCCTCCGCCTGGGGGGGGCGAAGGGGTGTGCCGGACTCCTACCGGCTAAACTCACTACGGTGGTCCACTTCGGCACCTACAGGTGGGCCTCGGGTACTAACCTAACCTAACTAACCTAACCAAACCTAACATAACCTAACTTTTATTTTTTGATTAGCGTGTTGTGCACCCATCATAGGGCTCTTCTCCGCCTGGAGGGGTGTGCCGAACTCCTCGGTAAGAGTCCGGCACACCCCTCCAGGCGGAGAACCTAAACCTAACCTAAGCTAACCTAAACCTAACCTAACCTAAACGTAACCTAACCTCTAAACAATATTATAATCTTAATTAATAAATATTTGTAAATACGGAAACCGTTTTCATATTCAAAAATAAATCGAAATAAAAAATTATCTATGAATTCAAATACCGGGGAATATCCGGAATACCGGGGAAAGAATTCGCTAAGATTATTTCTCGATCAGAATTGGTGGTAGTAGCCACAGATAATAGGTTTGCCGAAAACATTTTACGCATTATACATGCTAAGACCAATACAACAAATATTTTATTTGATTACGTTACATTAAGAAATCTTAACAGACAACGAGTTGCCTTTGAAAAGCTTACCTTTCAAAAGCAACTCGTCTGTTAAGATGCTCATCTTCCTCAGTTGCAACTTCTTGATACTAACTGATGATGATTTAGTTGTGATTTCTCTTGGTTCATATCAGTTGAAACTTGTAAATCTATGATACAGTCTCTGAAACCTAGTACATAGTCAGCGAAATCTAGCACATACACCCAATTCACGCTAGTTGACTAGGAGTAGGTATATCGATGGGCCGATATTATTCTCCTCAAAATTGTCCTCAAAAGTATCAACACATAGATGTTAATCTGTGTCGATACTTTTGAGGACAATTTTTTTTTTTAAACATTCATCTATGTTTTCCCTCTAATCTACCATCGATGAATATCGATCATCCCTACCAGATAGACACAAATAAGCTAATATTAGAGTCAAATAAGGAGCCGGTAGTCGCAAAACAAGCAAGTTTCTCAGTATTGAAAATGTGCCAAAACACCATGTTCGCGCTCGATTTCGACTTGGCTGCCATAGAATGAATTAAATAATACCCCAAAAGCTCTCACATGGCATAGGTTTCATCACTGTTGAGAGTTTGGTCCAGATTCCATACAAATTTGCCCATGGTCCTTTAATTGCTAGAATTTAACGATATTATAATTCATTGCACAGCAATTACAATTATATTAGCCCAGGAATATAATCACTATATTTTTACAAAGGATCTTACTACGCCATAATTTCTGCCAAAGTATGTACGTAACAGATACCTTATAAAATATTAAACATACGCCGAGCTCATCCAAGTTCATCCGCGTAATGAGTATAGAAGATAAATTGCACACCCGTAATGATGGTCTTGCGGGAAGATTATGGGGCGAAGCGTGTCATAATAAAACTGCCAGTACAATTAGTAAATCATAACTTACAACGAGTGTTTTACAAACTCAAAGTGGCATTTACACGTGCATTCTTGAAATTGCTATTTAAATTCTACCCTTGAGCTTGACCGTCGTAAATTTAAGCAATTGACTTGAACTTTATTAACACATCTTTCGCTTAGTGAAAGAGTTGTTCTAAAAATGGAAACGTAGCACCTGGCTATGCAGTGAACTAGACTACCGTTCCCAATTCCCATTGAACACTTACGACATCGTCATGTAGCCCTGCACTACAGACGCAAACTCGTTTTGTCGATGCTCAATTTCGTAACATTTCGCCTCTGTGGGGTCTGTGTCTTGGTCAGGGCCGCGGTGGGCGAGGGGCAGCAAGAAATGGAAGGAGGAGGGGGGGCGTGCGCCCGCGCAGAGCGGAACGCCAGATCGTGCTGCACCGCCGAGCGCGACCGCTAAAGCAGCCTCGGCTCTTGAATTGCAACATCGCTGCTTTGTAATAGTTAGGTGCTGCCTGCTAATGTCATATCTATGTTATATGGCGCCTTCTATGGGAAATTAGTAATTTCAGAATTATAAAATAACGGAAGAATATATTCTGTGTTTTATTTATTTAATTATACTTTATTCTACATCTGAATAAAGTTTGGATAGTACATTAGAATAATATAGAACAATGGGCAGCCTTATCGCATAAAGGAATTTCTTCCAGGATGGAATATAGTGACATGAACAAGTTATGTTTTTTTAATTGCCTTAATATTTGTTAATTTTATGATGATTACTTTCTATGCGTTTTTAAAAGATCAAGTTCAGCATTACCACAGGTGATTTGAATTATGATGTCAACGTTAGTATTAGTGATGGAATTTATCTTTAGCTTCATGTATGCAGATAATTCCCGGGTATTATCCAATATCTACATAAATTGCATAAAGTGTTCAATAATTTCCTGATTTTAAAACCTAGAGTACTCAGTTTTAAGTACCTATAACTTTAAAATTGATAGGTACACCTGTTTCCCCGATAGTTTTACTATCTTATCAAAATCGTTGCACAACAACAATGATAATAACAAACAAAAAACACAACAACAACATGTAACAACATGCACATGTATATGTTGTTATTGTAACAATTCCTCTTCTAATAAAATTGCAATGTGCTACTTTTTGAGGAGCGATCGGATCGTTGAGATAATACTGTATCGTTTGTTAATTAATAAAGCTATATAAACATGTATGATGGGGAATATAACAAGAGTGGTACTGCGGTGTCTGCCGGCTCGTAACCGGTCGCGTAAGTCTCATAACGTTATCGTCACTGATGTAAGCGCGTGCGCAGGGGCCGAAGAAAGGAGCCGCATGCGAAATAACCACTAGAATCTTGGTTTAAAACTTTTCTTTGTACTTAAATAACTTAATAATTTTTGTGTTTAAAATGGAGGTTAATAGTAAATATGACATCTTTTAAAAATATATTTACTGTAATAAAGAGGCAAGCGCGCGTAGGTGGCAAATCTCATACTAAAACCGAAATCACGAATTTTATCAGTATAAAAAAAAATTAACAAGCTTAAGAGATTGAAATGTTAAACTTTAATGTTAATACCTATAAACAGCACATATAAAAATAATGAGTTGGAAAATAGGTCGCACTGAAGAAATGTTCCCACAATTATTAATATTATAAAATATTGATCAAAGCATCGAAGTCTATCAGTCAGATGAGGCAAGAAAACTTATTTCCATAAGTCAAACAGCGACCTGAGGTCGTCGATCTTACAGACCAGTGAGACCGGATCTTGAAGGAAACTTTTTATGTGACCAGCGAGTCAGCGGTAACATATTTACCCAAGAACGGCCGACATTACCGCGGCCACAAATTACGTTGTGTTTAATTAAATGCATATCTTTGTACTATCGTCATGTTAATGTATTCATCAGTAAAGTCTTACTCTTAATCCGCTGTAGAAGGATATTGTTCTATGAAAAATTGTTTTGTAATTTCCAGCTCGTTTTTAATGCTGGGTATATTAAGGCGTTCGTAGTGCGAGTACTGAACTGTTTTCTGCTCCTCGTCATGGAAGAAGACTTTTAGCCGCAGGGCGTGGTGTTCCGTCGCTTTCGCGGACCAGTGCCACAGGACAGCACAAAGACATATAGTGCAGAGAGAAGTACTACTAACATAGTCCTAAGCCTTTTTGCTAACACAATTTTATATTTAACTTATAATTATGTATATGTTTCGTCAACTACCTCCAAAGGTGCCCAAGATACAGGCGTAGCCTAGTTTGGAACCAATGGAAGGTATTATAATGTAAATATTTATAGAAATAAATTGAATTGAATTGAGTATAAATGTATCTTCATAGCAAAGTTTATGGCAAGGATTGGACGAACAAATTAGATTTATGAATGATTTTTGATCGTTCTTAATCCATGATATCTTGAAATCCAATAGTCTTTTGCTCCTTAAAGAAACGAGACCTTGAGTAACACTGATGCTGGAAATTCTGCTCAGTACAGTAAAAAAAAAACACTTTAAAGTCAAACTGAAAGTAAAATTTACTTTATTAATGTCTCAATTATAAACCGAAAAGACATGGAATGGATTATGGATTTGATGACTAAATAATCAAATACGTCATTTAAACAGTCACAATTAAAACCGCCAATCTTGTTTACGATAAATAATTATGACCTAATGGTCATATATATTATATAAAATCGTCGAAAATATCCTCCTATTTTTATATTCACACTTCTACAGCAATTATCAAGTAAATTTGAAAAAAATTGTAGGAAGGCGGAACTTAGCAAAAGTTAGCATTAATAACGTCAAGCAGAAGACGACTTGTCGAACGACTAATCCTGACATGAAATATTTCGCTAAAGGAGTGGGGTACTCCTTCTCCCTTAGCACCAATAACAAGAATACTGGAAATTATCAAGATACATCTAAGGAGCAATAATTTCTCCTTTCTTTTTGCATGTGGACAATGTAGAGTCATTTTTATAACCCCAAAATGACTTCATTAGCAACGTAGCACTATTATAAAACAGCATTATCAGTGTATTTCTGGAACCTTCAATATTGACTCAGTTTGACTTCCAAACGACTTTTGCCACATCGCTTCGGTCACACTGTAAATTGATTCAACAGGATTCTCCTCAATTATCGCCTCAAGAAGAAGTTTTTAACAATGTTTACATACAGTCGGGTACCGGTTCTACAGTTTATTTAATATTCTAGACGCAACGTCGCTTTATTTATTTAACGTATAAATAAGAAGTCACGTTTTCTTTATTTTTTGCGATTTTATCAAGTATTATCAAATATCAGTTTAAACAAAACTTGTGTTTGGTTCCTGGTGCGATCCTTGGAAGATTTAGCAAAGATAAACGGGCATCAAAAGATTTACGGTGATGATAATAATAGATAAAGAACTAAGAAGAAGAATTTCCATTTATTTTGAAGAAGCGAAAGATTACAAAGATAAAGCAGAATGTAAGAGCACATGTAGAGTATGCTCTTACACTCTTTATGTTTCATCATTTTAATATTTTTTGGCAAAATTCAACAGAATGTAAAGTGGATTTCGTGTGCAAGTATTACTTAAATATTTTTATATTAAATACTGTTTTGGAAATGGGACACCTGTATAACATATACATATTTAACGAAAGTGCACTCAACCGGTTGAGTAATTACTTAGCTGATGCACAGTCAATATTTTGTGTGGTAATTTGCATTGATGTTAACTTATAATAAAACAAAATCTCTGTAATGAAAGTATTGGAGGAAAATCCATAAAATGTAGCATAAATAGAAATCATTTCATAATAATTTCATAATAAAACTGAAAGCTTCCTTGACCTCTCAAATAGAACAAATAAAGTCAAAAAAGGCGATAATGTTCGAAAATCATCAGACTCCCTTTCAATATAAATTTCACTGGCTAAACTCTGTAAATCCCGCTACATGACCCGTACGCATTAGGGCAGTGTGTGTTGGTTATGCTCACCTATACATAACTACACACTAGTCGCACGAACCGTCTGTATTATGCGCAAGCACAAATCGTCCGGCATTCCTGAGCCGGCACGCCGAGCGAGACAGACACGAAGATGATGTCATGTGGTCTCGCTCTGCACTCGCAATCCTTTCCTTTCTACCTGTTGCGCTGTTACAAAAACCCGGTCCTTAGGGCCGCTACCTTACGTGAATTGAATGAGGATTGCGGGAGGCTACGGCTCGGCCCATATAAAGATAGGGCAAGGGCTATTATACATACAAGGCGACGACGCAAACCAAAGCTCGTCAGGAGTCTTGGGACACTATTTACCGTGGGGATGGTGGGCAAAAAACGTGCGTGCCTATGTGAGGCGGTTGCATAATAGCTACTCGTTTGGGGAACGGGAACGGTGCGTGATTGGTGCTCGAATGAAATAAAATTGATGTAAGTTACATTCCATTAGCTTGTACCTACATTGCTCTTAATACTTAGGGACAAACGGGTAGGTAGATAGGTACTTGAGTTGTCAAACGCACAGCAAATGATGAATGTTGTCTTTTGAATTTTCCCGTTTTATAAAAGCGTTTTGAAAGCAGAGTCCTGAATACGTTGTATTACTTATTTGAATGTAATATTCTTGCCTTTAATGCCTTCAGTAACTGAATTAAATTGCTCATGAATACCTGCATATGTTTGACTGCTGAGATTATCATTGTAGAAGAGGAACTGACATCTTGTAATTTTTAAAGTAAGTACAGCCAACAAGAAATTTCGATAGGTGAATCGTGATTGTATTCCGAGTTCTAAATCCGAACGATCCAATCGCGATAGCACGAAGCTCAATCGTGACGTGGCTGACATTCGCCGCGCATGCGCGGTCCGTGATCTTGGCAATGGTGGCTGCGGCGGCGGCGCGGCAACCATCGCTATTGCGGTCGCTGTACCCGGCGTCCGCCCCGCGCGCCCCGCAACCCACCCCGCCTCCGCCCGCGCACCACGCAGCCTTTTGACAACCGGTATACGTAGGTAGGTAGTTAGCTACACGTGAACATGGCTTGAGAATTTTCTGACGTTTAATTCACGTAACGAAGAGTTCTCACAATTGAACTTTTAATGGAACTTATGGAACGTCGTAGAACTCCACACGACCAGAAGATTACAGCACTTAAGTTTTTATGGAAACAACAACATAATTTTCATTTCGATACAGGTATTAGACTTTAATAGAATATAGTCATAATCGATATTTCTAAATGGTTAGTGTTAAAGCTCTATGTGGTAATAAAACGCTTCTAATAATCCTTTGGCGAAATATGTAAGCACAGAAAGCGTTGTTCACTGTCTGTACTAATGAATAAATAAAGCTATTTATCAGCGAAGTACCGTTGAATAGATTCAGTGTTTTAGGTCGGAGGACATGAACATGCATTATCGATATATCCTACTTCTGTACTTACGCAAATACGAGGAAAGGTAGCACAGCACTATATTTCTAATCGTCTTCAATTTAGTCATACGACTTGTGCCATAGTATGTATAATTCAACTTATATCTGAATACGATTGACAGTTTCATGTCACAAGATCTACCACAGCAAGAACTACATACAGGACATTAAATATTAATAAAGTGTTACACAAAATAACACACGTAATGTAAAGTAAGGCGACGACACAGTTGGCGCAGTGGCTACGCGATTAGCTTTCTACGCTACATGCTGCGGGTTCAATCACGGAGCAAATATTTGCATGGTTTACAGATAGTTGTTTCGGATCTGGGTGTATGTCCCTCCATACAGGAGAAATACTAGTGAGAGGCAACTCTTTTACATAAAACAGAAAAAAAAAAGTGTCCCGGTTATTTTAGATTTAAATTCTTTCTGCGTGTTGGACCCTTATGCCCCCGGGAAAGCCTTAATTTCTTTTGAGGAGTTAATAATATCTGTGATAGAGACGCAGAATTACATTACAAAGGCCCAAATTATAATTTGTTTTTTTCTGTACAGTACACATTTACAAATAGGTACTGTGACCTTTTTTCCATTTAAAACGACTTCTTTAGTTTTGAATATTCTATATTTAAACGCACTTTATTTATACACTTCGTATTTTTAAACCATTGGCCTTCACGAAAAAGATATTGCTTTTTACAATGCTATTGTATGTGACAGACTGAAAATGTTTGTCGTTTTGTGAGTGAAACAATATTTTTATTATTATACTAAGTAGCTGTTAGCCGAGGTTTCTCCTGCGCGTTTTATTTTCTAAACAATATATAATAATATTAAATATCAATATTAACCCCAACATACAAACAAAAAAAATTACCTACATATAATATTATAATGATAATATTATAATATTATTATAATATTATAATATATATTATAATTATTAGTATGGAATCAAATATAGAATAGATTTATTAATTACTATTTGTACAAAATATACCAACGTCTATTAATACGCTAGAGTATGAATCGCCAAATATATCGTAAAAATATCAAGGAACGCCTCCTTATTAGTTTCGGGGATACGATTTTTTTCTAAGCTCCCAATACCAAAGAAAAGTGTTAATGACAAAACTCCGAAAATAAATGTTTGATTAAAAAGCGAAGAAACAAAAAGCTAAATATTCTGAACTGATTGATTCGCTTCTTATTAGGATCTGTCATCATAAGTGATGACTGATGAATACCAGAACACCTCCTGACTTCTCGAACACACACGATTATATTGTTCATGATTATTTTTAAAATATTCACTGTTAAAGTTATCCTTATACCTTCAAGGTGCGGGTGATAACGCTCTACCGATCACGTAGCTGCGTAGGCGCCGCTACTTCCTCCAATTAACGATTTGAAAGGACCAAATATATCACTTAAAAAGGAACATTTTATACAAATGTACCTATGAATTTTCAGACGGTAATTTAGATAACCGCTTACACTTGTTTAAGTTTTTATTAATCAGAAGAAAAACTTCTGTTTTGCAGACATGTCGAACAATTATTTTTAAAATATTCACTGTTAAGATTATCCTCATACCATCGAGGTGCGGGTAATAACGTAGCTGCGTAGGCGCCGCTACGTCCTACAATTAACGATTCAGCTCTTATCAAATAAAGTGGAATATTTTATACAAATGTATGCTTTTCCAGACATCAATTGATATTAAAAACCTCAATCATGGTACGTGGACATGTATAACATGTCATTGATCAAAAGAAAAATCTTCGGTCTCTTATTATTGATATCTTACTAAACTTATTGTGAACGCAGTTGGTATTACTTCACCGTTGAACTTTATAAAACATATAAATATTAAAGTTATCAGTCAAGTCAGTCATAAAAGTATAAATTGACAATACAAAAACCGTATATTCATGTTAATCTATGTGTGTATAAGTGCTACCACATACAATTTCATGTGATTTAAAAACATTATAATTATGTATGATATTTCTTTGAACAGATGTTAATTAAGAATAAGACAAGTAATTTTTATGCAAAAATATAAAAATAATATAATGTAGGTATATACTGTATTATGTATTGTCAAGACGTTTCAGAGGAAACAAAGATCCGTTCATCACCGGTATTTGATCTAACGATGAAGATTATTTATTTAAAAACAAAGTGATACCACCGTTTCAATTTCATATTATTATCATGCTAAAATCATACCCCTATTCGCCAGTACTCCTTGGAGAAGCATCGTGTGCGTCCAAAATTACGGCGACTGACGCCAGTAGTAGAGTCGGCAACGTACGAGTGATGCCCCTGATGTTGCAAGCGTTCATAGGTTACCGTAACCTGTTACAATCAGGCGGGTCGTACGCTAGTGTGTGACTCTAGAGATATAAAAAAATATGAACCCAATCTATTTGACTAGCAGACAGCCTAGCTACACAAGCCCAGGGCCGCCGGCCTGCCCGAGCAAACTCGGCGCCCTAGGCGAAAGAATTGAATGGCGCCGCTTTAAAATAGATAATCATTATAAAACAATAATAATAGATCTAACAATAATAATCATGATCAAAATCCAATATTCAGTTGGAATTTAAGTGTAGTGCCTAAATCGGAGGCTGGTATCGCATTCAAGCCACCCGCCAAATTTTAGCGCCCTGCCGTCGCTCGCCTATTTTGCCGCCTACTTTACCGGCCCTGCAAGCCAAATCTTGGTCACACCTAATCACTGCAGTTCTTTACATAATATTATAAGGTGGTTTAAAGTATAATAATCCAGCCTATTACTGTCCCAATGCTGAGCACGCAAGTGCCTATTCTCAGAATGATAAAGATTAGGCCTTAGTTTCAAGTATAAATTATGTATTATTTTCATCCCGCTCGATATCTCTACATACACACTACGTCAGCAGAATTCAGTTAATTCTGTTCTAGTTGTGAAGTAAAATAATTTATTAAAAAACATAAAAAATCATTAGGTTCTCAAAACATAACAAACGACGCAATGCTCATAACAAAGTAGCAGGCTCGTGCAACCAATTGAATAATACGAGTGTTCAGTAGAGTGGTAATCAGTGGACCGGTTCAAAACATTAATACTATTGCAATTTATTCCCCTGTGATGCTACGCGCGTGCTTCGGGGCAATCATCGAGACATGGTGGGTACCGTTGCACCGCGATCTATTTACACGACATACTTCGAAGAGACTGAACTTCTACCACTACGGGATGTTATTTACTTGCTTATCGTCGCGTTAGGAATCTAGCGGAGGCAGGAAGCTTAGAAAACGGTGCCAACAACCAGACGCTAGACCATTTCTTGAATCCATCGTTTTTTGTTTTGAAGCCTGTTTTTGACGCTTGAATCTTTAGCTTTTATAAAGGATTTGCCAATTTTTGTTGTGGTAGAAATCTAGTGGGGTAAACAGAAACCATACATACAGAAAACAGACGTCAAAACGTTAGAAAAATCTATTAAGTGGTTAGCAGAATAATAGGGGTATATTATATACTGCCTGGAATATTGCAACAACTGCTAGATATGGTGCTTTTAGGTGGCATGGCACTACTAGACCTTAATTTTTTTCATCCCAGACCCTTAATTTTTGGTAATGTCGTGATCTTTCCGATCTCCTCAATTTGATAAGAGAGAAACAAACAAAGAAAAAACTCTTATTCAGACTAGACAACACAATACTCAAACAAAAAAGATAAAGAGAATAATGAAAAACAAAAACGTGCTGCTGATACCGACAGCACCGTCAGCACCGAACGGGTTGCCAAGTTAGCATTTGATAACACCGCCACACATAAAATAAATCACAAACAACTCGGGGTCACTGAAACTTTACGTAGCAATACCTTGATAATACCTTAAAAAATCTGTAGGCAGTAGACACTTAGAAAGGCCAAAGCAGATTTGGAAGCACTTGTTAGAAAACTAGCTTTGTGTCTACCAGCAGACACCTACATTCAAGTAGTAGTGCTCATAATTATAATCAGCCATGTTCATTGTTTTCTAGATCGGACGTTGAAGATCAAGTTCGCCTTCGGTGGTTATGCGTGAGCGCCTGTCAAGTGCAAAAAGAGTTTCCGCCGGGATACCTTCGTCGTAGAGTATATCATCGTGATCACTGTGGAATGCGTGGATTGATATCAACCTGACATTCTATCTGATATGATTGACTTCAAGTTCATCTCAACCTTTATCTCTTGAGGAATTTTCAAATCAGCTCGACAAAGATTATAAATACCATAAATAGTCGACCAGTTCGTGAGATCGTAGTAATATTATAATTTGTGAGGTAAAAGAATAAGTCGTGGCGAAAGATTAGTAAAATCCAAATAAGTTTCCACATCTTTGCACGGATTTAAATTAGTAGCCTGAGTCAACAACGAATATAGAATTACTTAAGTTAACGGATTTAAATAATAACCGTTATTATTGTTTGTTAAACGATAAAAGCACTAATTCATTCATTCATTCATTCGATAAAGATTTAGGAATTCCGCATGAAGAAGGCATGAAGCCTTTATAAATAATTCATAGTTATAAATAATTTGGACACTTTGCCTAACACAGAAATCATGATCTCTTTTATAGCACATTATTTTTGATATGATTTTAACATAATATTTATGACCATTTTCATTTTTCAGATGCAATACAGGTTTTTCCACATTTCCATCATCTTTGGTATTCGGAACAACAATATTGGCAACAAATATTAAAATATTGGTGATAAGGTAATACTGGTGGCTACAGCTTCTTTAGACTTGAAAGAGGTTATCGTTGCCGAGAACTTGAAGCGGGTTACCGGCGTGGAACCGGCGCGCGCGCCGTGCAGCCAATCGTTGCGCAATCGACACACACGCACCGCCCGTCGTCGCTCAGATGCGCCGCGATCTATGAAGCAAAATATCCTCTAAAAATCATATATTAAACTAATGAGTCTACAAATTTTTTAGCGTATGGGCCACACTGACTCCTCTACTAGGTCTCAAGGGCCAATACCATAGCCTAGCTAGCCCATCGGCCCTACGCTCATCGTACCAACATAATGTAGTTTTAGGTTAAGTTTCTTAATTTGATCATAAAATGGATATTATCTTGTATGATTTATTTTATTTACTATAAACTATGGCGGGCCGGATATAGGGCATATTCGGGACGCTGCCAAGGCCCAGATTGGTGTAGGCCGACCAGGCCGTAGTTTGAAGACCCCTAAATTGTTAGATTAGAGAAAGAGAAGTACGGATTACTTCTCTTTCTCTAATCTAACATTTGATTACTGCTCTTTACTGGTGGCATTATAATCCAATTTTCAGATATTACAATGCTACTAATAAAAAGCAAGGGTGCTGAGGCATTAAAATAAAAACCACTAAATTAGCAATAGAAGTTATAAAAAATCTTTATGTAATAAAATGTGTTAATGAAATGCATTAAATCCAGCCTAAGTCTCTGTCCTAGATACCTACCCCAAATAAAAATTCTACCTAATGCTAAAATGTAGGTATCCTTAAAAATGTAGCACATCCATATTCTCGTACCAATTAATTTACTTAGTACATTGTTGGCGTAATCTCGGCGATGTTAAAGAACTCGCACGACGATGCTGCGCCGCCAGCGCACGACTCCCAAACACGTGCACTCGTTGTTAAGTCCAACACGATTATTGAACAACTCGCGCTGCCCTACATTGTACTCAACCACTTAACAATCAATATTGAGATGTTGTATATTGAAGATATCTTTAACCACACTCAATCAGAACTAAATTAAATTAATTAAGGTAACTACATACATTTCCAGATGTTTGGATGATGCACTGGATTATTTAAAATGCCACATGGGTACCACAAAATTTGCTTGTAAGTGTGTGATATTGACTCATCAACAATGTTTATAATATAATGTAATATATAACTTAGTAGGTACGTATTTAATTTTATAAATATATAAAATATGCCATGCATGAATCAATGAACTGGTTAAATTGGAATACGCATAAAACTAGCCCTTAAGGCCATTTTTTAAAAATTATTTTATGATTTTAATAATCACTTGTAAGGACCGACAAAAACTCACGCAGTCGTCGCAAAATCGCTACCATTTTTTACTAAAAAACCAGACGGGACCAATTCGGTAGCGTATTACAGTTTTATTTTGTTTGTGTAAACAACGCCTTAGCACTTTATGGAGTCGTTAGGTTCATTTTTTGATAAAA
Organism: Allophyes oxyacanthae; assembly: GCA_932294325.1. Classification (NCBI taxonomy): domain Eukaryota; kingdom Metazoa; phylum Arthropoda; class Insecta; order Lepidoptera; family Noctuidae; genus Allophyes; species Allophyes oxyacanthae. The sequence goes on from OW028615.1 coordinate 10,731,025, forward strand.
AAATGATTTATGATCTTTAAAATGAAGCCTTTTTAACCATGAAAATAGCGTTGATTGGATTCCTAACGAACTTGACATTTGGCTATAGTTCTGAATTTCTTTTTCAGATATTCTATGAGAAACTTATATTTTAAATCCAATTTTTTCTTATATGTTAATAATTTTATATTTTTATGAATTTTCACAGATATCACAGAATATTTACAGCAATACAAAATAGTAGTTTTCAAATTAATATAATGGTAAGTACATAGATACATGTGCAATAAGAAGATTAGTTCCTCAAAGATTGGTGGGTTTTATTTCCAAAATATTGAGACAAATATTGAAAGGTAAAGTACTGGTAACATTTTTTTTTTCGTGATATAGACATTATTATGATTCTTTTACAAAAGATTTTATAATTGAGCTGAATTTATTAAACTTGTCCACTACGCTATCTTTACGAACTATTGATTTGCTTAAAAAATCCAAATCGGAAACATTAATTTATTTACAGATTTGCTACAAAAGAACTGTAAACTCAATTTTTCAAAAGCACGCGACATTCCATTATCTAAAAATATTTATTAAATTTTCTACAATACATCTTATAAGTAACACTTAAGTTCTTTTAAATTATTTTTTAAATATGAGAAAGGCTGATACATCTATAAGCCGTTATAGAAATAAAGATAAGCCGAGACTTATAGATAAGACTTAAAACAAAATAAGCTTTACCTGTCTCCCAACGGCCAACTGAGTATATTCGTCAAACCGTGTAATCTCCCAATTGTTTTGTCTCAAATGAATAATCATTTTCTTTTTACCGAGATGTGGTTAACAAAAAATACTAAGACCCGTTTTCTCGGGATTACTTTAAGGATATCGGCCAACTTAATCTCGTCTTTGGCTCCGATAAACCTTAAGATTCTTATCCCAAACTCCCTTACGCATTTTGGCTCTTTCTATGAAATTATTTGTTAAAGCTTATTTGTTGCAAACGTCTTCATAATAAGCAAAACGCGTTAAATGCACACCATCTAAGTAAGCCACTGTACTGGTATGGAATCTGCCGGAAACATAAATGAAAAAGAAGGAAGTACAATTATTATTAAACTGAGGTGTTCAGAAAAATAAAAACGACACGAGTAATCTGGATGCGGCATTCAACAAACTAGAATATTGTGTACAACTATAACTGTTAAAAGCGATGCAATAAAATATCCGCCTAAAGGATGGCGTCATGAACATGTGATATGAATTCCAAAGGCGCCGCCGACACTTCCACTGCGATGAACATAACAATAACATTTTTCCCAAAGCCCGTTCAAACAACTGAAGCTGTAAAGTTTATTGACGTTGTTTCATAACTATTTTGTAAATCCCTGTTCCTTTATACTGATTGCTCTCTGCCCGTTCGGACACTTTTGTTTTGCAAATCTCCCTGTTAATTGAAAGGCTGCCGACAACAGACGCTGTGAGGTCCTTACCTGAAACAAAATGTTATTACTACTTTCTAATGAATAAGCCATAAATATGTACAACACAATTAATAGTTTAGAATAATGAATAATGTAATAATAATTTTAAGTCAGTTAAATATCAATGTAATGGTAATTTTCCTAAAGTAAGAAGTAGTTGAAGATGCTGAGGCCCCCATATCCTCGAACGATTCATTCGGTGATTCAACTGACACAAATTTTAATGCAAATTCACAAAAGTGCGAAACAAAGAGTTTTTGAAGGATTTTCATTATTAAATTATGTGGGCGTTTTTCTTAATGACGTATTGAAACATATATTTTGTATTATCAATTTTTCTAATTTCGAAGAAAACATTATAGAAGTTTAGTGTAGAGGCTAAATGAAAAAAAAAGGCTTAGTGTTAGAACAATGTGAGACCGAACAACTGGCATATACACAAAATAGCACTTTTACTGGTGCGTGTGGCTGTGTGCAAGAGCGGTGGTTGTGCGGAGGTGCCGGTGTGGTTCGGTGCGCGGACGCACGGGGCCAGGCGGGCGGCGCCGGCGCGGGCGGGGGCGGACCTGTTCGGGCAACGGTGTCGCGGGCACCGCACACTAGCTCTCAGTCCTTTCGCAGCGGCCAACGGTATTACATGTGCCGCTAATTCTACGCACAAAATAAACATCAACAACGCGAGGAAACTTAACGTGCAGTGTGATACGATGCTGATCTGTGAATAATTGTAAAAGACCAAGTGATATAGACGAACAGAAGGATCGAGTGTAGTGTTGAATAGCGCCCGAAGATGCCGAAAATCTTCCTGATCAAGAAGCGGCTGCATGAGCAGCAACTGGGGTTGCAGGAAGGGCAGGAATTGCTCGCTAGCAAGTCCGATACGCTCTGCACCGGCTCCCCGCTTGATGATGGCCCCATTCCACTCCTCTCCAAGAAGGATTGCATCGGTAAGTCTCCAGCATTTGACGTCTTGCACATTTTGTTTTCATTCATAACTTCAACATTTTTTATGTTATTATCGTATCTAATTAGTATAGGAAGTACTTCAGTAATGTGAGTCTTATTGTTGAGCTATTGTTCTGTGTAAAATCTCGACCATCTTCAGGGTAGAATTCTTTCTCAGTTGCATCATCTGTTACACTTTCTTCAAATGCATCCAAAACATCATTTTCATTTGCCTTATATATCTACATTTAAGTCGCCATCGTTGTCGTTTCGACCAAAGCTTTTATTTTTATTTATAATTTCCTCCGTAACGGCCACTTGCTTGCCCAAAAAAAAGATACTCGCACTTGAACAGAATCCAGTTCTCGGCTCCGCTTCGCTAACAAATGTCTACCTGCGATCATTTGTGTGTCTTGCGTGATCCTAATCTATCGCTGGTTTTGTCAATTTGAGAAGACACGCTTTTCTTCTACTAATGTTATTCTAGGAATGATTCCGTTAAAGGTATTCTTCTAAATCTTAAAATTATAGATGTTTAGTTAGTTTTTACTGATAAAGATATTCCTATATGGATACATTTGATGTGTCTTTTCTCTAATCCTAATCGGTTTATCTTCATTAAGTAAGCAGTAAATTAAGATAAATAAAAATATAATTGGCATCCCGCCTCCATCACTGCACATTTTAACGGTCTCACTCTCAGGTAGTGACCAACCGTGAATCACTGATATAACTGTCGTGTTTTTGCGTTTTTCCACGAATTGTTTACTCTCATAGTTGTGCTAAAATCTTGACTTCATGTTTCGCTCTTAACATTGTACATTAACTTTTATTATCGTGACGTTGGTACTTGACAAATCGTCTTTCCTTCATTTGATCTTATCGTGGTGTTTGTGACTTGAATTGTAATAGCAAGCACCAGAATAGATTATTCAAATTATAGTACTATGTTTGGAACAGTTCCAGGGAAGTGAGGATCCAAGCGAGGCAAGAGTTGATTCTCGAAACCTTTTTTTCAATACCATATGTGTACTATTTTAATTTATCGCACAACATTCCCCAAACCCATTAATGTCATTGCGAACAGCTTGATTATCATCTTTTGTAAATTCGCATATTTCTTATTTTACCTTTTTACTGTAAATCCAAACGGTATATACCTATCCTATGTTACCTTCTATGAGGTCTTCGAATGATGTATCATGCATAGATAAAACAGACTTCAGAATTACGATAAAAGAACATTTGGGATGTCACAACACTTCAAAATTTTTGACCATTAATTTTTTTGTATCTAATGGAGAGCTCCACACGGTACGGGAATGGACCGGATGATAGGTACCGAGGTGTCAATGGTTGCGGGACAATGGCGCGACTTCCGGCCGCCAGCCATCGCCGCTCGCTTTGTATTTAGGTTAGTCACCGCAATCTCGACTGTCATTTCAATATAATTAACTCGCGTGACGTATATGTCCCGTATTTGCATTAATTTTGCTCTAAGTTCAATTACCAAACGATTACAATTGTTTTGTTCTGTATCTATTACGAGCTGTCGATTACCATTTTTTAGAATATCTAAGAATGGACATTTCATTTCTCTTATAACTTTACTTACTTTGTTTTTCATATTATTTCAAAGAGTTGACATCAAACGGTGCAAATCACCTGACTGTAAAACAAATTATCAATGGTAATATAAAAACAGAAGTTATAGGACATTGTAAAGTTATAAACAATTCGAACTTTTCTACAAACAAAACAGTGAGTCAACGTTTACCGTTAAGCCCGCATGCGGTATATTTATGGCGTAATTTTAACTTTTTAAATGGTTTAAAAATAGAGTGAGTAGGAATGAAGTAATTACAGGTGTGTTGGCACCTGTGGGTAAAAGGGCACGGATGACTTCCCGAAGGTCGCGACACCCCAACCTGCAGCTAAGTGCACTATAAATAAAATAGGGAGCAAGTAGGACGGTAGCGACGTCTCGCCGTTTATGTATTGCCTCTTTATATTGGCAAACGATAAATAGAAGATCAAGAATTATAGCTTTATTTCTTTTATTTTTTATTATTGTTTTATGTAATTAGTTACGGTATAACTTTACAGTAATATAATAATAAATCATTAAATATCGGATAGGAAATACTAAAAACCTTGATTTTATTATATTTATAATAATTAACATGTAAAAAAAAAAACCAAATAAAAAATAATGTTGCAATAGGATCCAATTTACAACAATAGTTCATAATTACTACCGTTTCATAATTATGAAGTAATTAATTTAAGACTCAACATAGGTCTATTACAGTTCAGTACAAAAGACTTCAACGAGTTGCTTACTTGCTATCCCGAACATTATTTTATTTATTATTATTACCGCGGTCAATAACTTAAGGGGTTCTATAAATTAATTAGTTTCTTGATATTAATACCCCCACTACGTGCCCTCCCCCCGCAGAGGTTGCCGTGAGAACCTTACGGTTAGTTGCCGACCTTCGTCGGTCATCAACAATAACCGTTACCGAAAACTAAATGAATTATGCAATTCTCACATTCTTAAGACATTATAAAACAACACAAGTATTTAATTAACGTAATAATAGCAATTTGTTCCAACGATGTTGAAATTTCTACGCAATTGTAATTTTTATTAAGTAAGTAATATTTATCGATGTTGGACGATAATAAGGTGTGACGTTACATACAACCGTCACGTGAATAATTAAGAATGACCCTGCGGTTTGCCGCGTACGATCGTGTGCCAATCCGATCTGCGTTGAAAGACGTCAACGTACGACACAACTACACGTAAAAGTCTGGTTAATACCGTAAACTCCAATTTAAAAAAATGTGTACATATTTTTCTATAATTTACCTTTAATTAATACTAAAATATTTAGACGTTTTACGCCTTACTCGAGCTGTTATTGTGAACAATACCTTACCTTACTTAACAAAATACCTTAAAGAATTACTGTAATCTTTCAACATCTACAACTATGAAACATTTTTAAAAAAAGGGGAAAACTCCAACCCATTACTATCCCACTGCTGGGCACGGGCCTCTTCTCAGAATGGGTAAGGCCTTAGTCCACCACGCTGGCCTTGTGGGGGCTGGTGGACTACACACACCATCGAGAACTTTATGAGGCCCTTTTAGATGCGCAGGTTTCCTCACGATGTTTTTCCTTCACCGTTATCGCAAGTGATAATCAAATTAAATAAATTACTCGCAAAAAATCGAATTAAAATATAGTAGCCGCATATATTTGCAGTCACAATATTCTGAAATTAACACGAAGGCTGTAATGAAATAGTACAATATACTTATTTCATATATATTAATTAAGTAGTACAGCAGAACATAATATATTTAATTAAACAGCTTCAGAATCGTGCGCATCAATTAACATATGCTGTTGACGTTCGCATTAAGGCCAAGGGAGGTATTGAAGAGATGCACCCAACTGTACTTCGTTAAATATATATTGTTATATAATTATGTGAACTGTTCTTATTAAAACTATTGTATTGGAGAACACGATTCGATTCGGTTTGAATTGAAGGCAATATTAACTGTTTAGATCAAACCATCAAGCTTAGAATAATAAATTATTTTTTATACTTTTCCAATTAAATATACACTTTATCAGTATTACACACGCAAATTAGTTTTTTATTAATTATTATACATTATATAATAACTTCTCAGTCAATTAATATAAAAAACTTATCTAAGAATAGTATAAATCTAATTCATGGTCAAAATCTGCACAAACGCGGCCGACAACACAAACAATAATGTGTTCGTTATCGCGTGTTGCCATAATATTATATATATATATATATATGAACAGTAAATCTGCATCTTTACGAGTCACCAAAAAAGAAGAAACGTATTTCGCCATGTGGCCGCGGCTATTGTATCCTTCCCCATTGTACTGCGCCTACCTTTTTAAGGTTTTGCCTTTTTAAAGATTGGCGATCATAAAAAAGCGATTACATTCAGAATAGGCGCACAAAATCTGTTCTCAGAACGACCGTGGTTCGTATAATTGTTATTAATGGTGTTTCAATCCGGAAATACCATTTACTTGTAAATGTTTATATTTAACTAGAGTTTTTGTGATAATTCTGTTACTGTGTATTGCTAGACTGACGACTGGCCCTTGATCGTTGCGGGTCAACGAGACGAACTGAGGGCTAATAATTCACGTAATTTTATGACGCGTCGATCATATTGCATTGGCGCTCGAACTTGACGCGAGCGTATCTCACTGAAGCTAAGAGAATACCAAATGTGTTGTTTTGATCAAAATTTTACTGCAACTGCGCGGCAACTGCTCTTCTTTAGTTACGTGAATTAGCCTACTGGACATCATCATTATCACTACATATTACCAATAAAATAAAGTCGCCCGCCGCGGCCGACTGTTTGTGCCTTAACTTCTTCAAAAGTATAGAATAGATTTTGATCCGGATTTCACCATTATTTTGAGCATTTCTTCCAGAAAGTTTATATGTATAATACTTTCATATTTAATGTAAGGATAGTATAGAAATTGTAATGCATTATTAATCGATAATAGGATTCTGTACCTACGTGTTGTTCTGCTAAGAGAACATAGTTGGTCGCGGGACTTATCTCATTACCGTGACCCCGGAACGTAAAGGGCTATTGAAGGAACACCGTGGATTTTAGTCAGTACAAGTCTGACAGTCCCTCCCGCCCTGCCCGGGGTGGGAGGACTCATTTGATGATTTTACCACGATAAAAAAAAAAGTGCAGAAGTTAATTTTCATTCATAATGTGTATAGCTGTATATTTAACCAACCCAAAATACCATATAGACGCCGAATATTATTTGAACCTATATAAAAGCATACGAGGTCATTGTATATTTTTATTACTGCGCCCAAAACTACGAAAAAGGATACCTTAATCAAGCCTCGTTACCTAGACAACAGTATAACCTAGACCTCATATATATTGGTCAAGGTAAGGAAGCCCATATAAGGCATCCTTTAAGCTTAAGCCTGCTACTTTTAAACACCAACACATTTCTCATTTCGAAACATAAACCACGAGAGTCACCGAGTACATGCTACAAGGAAATTGACTTAAAGAGTCAACATCCGACGTTGCCACACTTAAGTGACGGTTACTCAAGGGCTCGCCATATTTTTCTCTTTTTTTAACGAAGATGTTTTGCACGTGAGCAGTTTTTCTAGGAACGGTCTCACACATGTCCTGATAAATATTCTACGGTTATAAGTGATGGATACGGGCAGTTTTAATTGCTTGCAAACCTGTTTATTACTACTTCTTATGCATTATATACATCTGCTGTTCTTATGTACTAAGATATTCTTACTATGTGTTAAAGAACCTAATGACAAAACATGCAGTATCAAAATATGCGGGCTGAGTATAACTACTGAATGAAAAATGTAGGTTAGAAGCAGAGAACTTTTCAAAAAAAATGTTATTTCCCTAAGAGTGATAAGAAGTATAGATAAGTCACTGCTTTTCCGGAGTAATTGATCTATGATTCATAGACAACTCTTAGAAATAGTGGGTAGTAGCGCATTAGTCATTTTAGGAGTATTTTATTGCGTCTTTTGACGATGATTTTTACTTTAGATGTAATAATCAATCGAGGTAATTAGTGTGAATTTTTTTCGCAAATAACTCTAGCTTGTCCAGTCCATACCACAAAAGCATTTTCCAAATGCATCTGTCATTAGTAGGCGCGGTGTGCGGGGGTGTGGGGTGCGGGCGACCGCAGGCTGTGTCCAATCGCCTATATTGCGGAAACAATAAAACTCGGCGTCGATGCTCGCGTGATTGATATTATAAAATTCTATGAGAACGCCGTCTAAGATAAACCGCAAAGCAGTTCTGCGATTTTATGCGCTCCATAGACGATAACGGTAATCTAATTACACAGAGTTGCGTTTAGAAAAAATGTAATTACGAACTTTTTTAATTATTTTTGCAATTGATCAGGTTTTAAACTTGCCTCTTTAACCACAAAATGGAGCAAAATATTTACCGTGAAGACAGTTTAAAATTTTGTCAAATTGCTGCCACTTTAAGTAAAGATTTAAAATTTTAAACGAGCTCTTTAACCAAGAATAAGTCCACATCGCAAAAATACATAGTTAAGTTCATAAACAATTACCATGTTAAACGGTAATTTCAACAAATACAGACGAGTGACGTAGCGTTGTCCGTCTCGTCCGCGAGTGACGGCGCACGCGCACACACCGTGTGATTATGTTCCCAACTAGGTACTTGCAGTGTTGTACAGCTTGAGTAATCTTATAACACGTGGAAATAAATCGAACTTGCATCGATCCTGTACCAACCATTCATCGATTCGTACTTTACACGCCGTTTCAAACAGATAATATAATGTTCCAAGTACCATTGAAAAGTGTTTCTGGTTCATTTCCGTTTGAAGTGTCCCATTTTCAGGCTTAATTTCCTTTTTATTCTGGCAAGTATCGATTATCTTAGTCATACTGTATTTCTGTTGTCAAAATCTGGTAATGTACATTCCTAAGGCGAGTTGAAAACAAAAAGTAGTAGGTAATAACACTAATAACAAAACACCGGTTTCCGGGAGGAAAATAGTGCTGCGCGTAGGAAAAATGATATCACTTTTCCATTTGCATTTAAATTACCTACATTGTTAAGAAACCTTTACGTAAAATAAAATCAATTCAATGTTGATAAGTATAATGGATGTAGCGTTAAGTTCATGGCAGATACCCGTATGTTCATATAGTATTTTCGATAAAAACATTCTTCATCAAAAAAGTACACCGTCCATTTATCTCGAACATTACAACGTATAACAACTGTCACCTTTATCACAATTTAAAACAGTGTGGCTATCATCGTGATCCCTACTTAAAAACTATTATCTTCAACCTCACTCAGAGTTAGTATAGTTTGACAGAAAATCCAAAATGTATTTTAATGTAATAGGACACAGGACAACAATGTCCGTTAAAAATATAAGTAAAATAAATAGCGAGCGGTTAACCAAGGCTTAAATCTCGATCGTAAGGTCATCTCCTCCATTGTTGTGTCATGCGCAATAAAAGATAATCATTTCGTGTGTTTTGGAGCAATTTGCTGCGGACCGCCCACGATCGTATACATACCTATGTACAACACAACACATGCTTACGAATAGGTAACATGTACCAAAGTGACATTTAAAACGCGTTTTAAGACGCTTAATAAACATAAGAGGACACTTTGCTTTAGCTCAGTACAAATGACAAACCGAAAATGCCTCTAATTTAAATTTTACAAAGTGGCAAATCTACCATTCTTTTGAGATTTATTTGGATGAATTGCCACCTAAGCCCAAGATTCTGATTGGCTTATTATGTGACTGCATAATGCGTGTTAAATTTCATTTTAATTCAAGGATCAGTTGACCTATTTCACTCTCCAGACAGTTTCAATAACAGCTCTTTGGGTAAAACTTTTTTACATCAATAAAACTACGGTAACTAATTCACCAATAAATAAGTTCCTATTATTTTTCCGATTTAAATATCGCAGGCCCTTTGAATATTAGAATAACGGTATTTGTTTTAACGGCTAAACCAGTAAAGTTGGAGTTGCCTCAGATGAAACGGAGGACTAACGACAACAAGCTAACCGATCGCCTTCTAAGATACCGGATTTTTTCTATTAGCTAGTCAAATTAGTCGACTCTAGCCTTGAACACTTCGCTAAACATATTTGGGTCATTAACCCTTGCCAAATCTGATTGTGATTCACGTCGTGATCAAAATAATAATAAAGCGTTGAACAGTTTTTGCGACCGTTGGTCGGAGAGACGACGTATTAGAATCGCTTTTTTGTATACCAAAGTGGTATTGAAAAATATACGGAAGGTTAAATAATTACATTTGTAGGCGTACCGGGCGTAGGTAGGTAGGTTTTTGTATTAGTCTGTACCAATTCATGGGTAGATAACGCATGTGCGAACGGAACAAAGGCGTTCGAGAAACAATCGCGTTACATTAACAGCCTTTTCTTCCTTCCTTCAATATCAGACATAACAACTTGAATGTGCAAAATTATTTTAAAAAGAGGCGACCAAAACGTTCTCTTGCTGCATGCAGCTGTGGGCTCCTAAATCGTCAGTTGCTACGAGTATAGGAGACGACGTCGGAATGTTTGCAGATTTCTGTGTAACACGCTTACATATGGTCCGAACGGTCCACATGCGGTCGCGCCCACTATTAATAATTCAAAACAAAAAATGTCCTTCGAGGCGACCTTTTAACCGCTTCTTCACTGCGGCCGGAGCAGGCACAGCTATGTACCGTGTGCTATCGGTACTTATATTTATAGAAAAAAAGGCTTCAACGGAATTTTATGTGCTCTCCGTCCGGAGCGGTTCTTCATAGCTGTCTTACGTTTTATAATGCGTTAAATGCTAACAGCGTCCGATAACCCCGGCCACAAGGTCACACTAGTCCGCCCCGCTGCCTCGCTAGTTTTTATTAATACCTCAGGCAAGTTTTACTGCCGCCTTTACATGTGTGCCTTCGTGCGTTTAGTTCTGTGTGTCTAATAATAATTTATTATGTTAAATTTTAAGTTAACTTATCTATCTAATTATGCATAGGTATTGAAAATGGAACAAAGGCCATAAAAACGTAAAAAGTCATACGCGAATGATAAATCATAATTCAAATGTCATTATATATTTAGTCGCTTAATTTTATAAATCGTGATGAAAATAAAACACGAAATAAAAAGTTTAGCTAATCAGCTAAACTTTTTATTTCGTTTTATTTAAATCACATAGGATTTTTATTAAACGTGTTTAGTAAAAGCAATTATTAGAATAATAAATTAACTACCTATTACTTTTTAAATTACCTATTAATGATACTACTATGATAACTCCTGCACACATCCAGACCAGAAACAACTGTCTGTCAAATATTCACTCCATGCGGGGATCGAACCCGTGACTCGAAGTGCAGAAAGCCAATTCCTTAGCCACTGCGCCAAACGTGCCGTCTATATTGCTTTTCAGATTCAAGTACCAACGAAGATTTGTTATCGTTACGCATGTAATTGTAACAGTGTAACGTAACGCATACAGTGAACAACCCATAATTAATCATTTTAGAATAATATTTTGTCGATGATTAATGTGTCGATAATTACTAGGAACACGAGTCGTAATGGTGCAAGCCGCAAAATGTGTTAAGGTTATTAATGCTTTACATAGTTACGCGGTGATTGCTTGATATTATTACAATTGTAATTTAATAAGCAGGTATGCGTTACCCAAAACATGCTTCAATAATTGTGTCCAAATACTTATAAAAGACCGTGAAATCGCAATAAGGCACTTATTATGTTAAATAATTTCATTGTTCCGACTTATCAAACTTTATAATAGAATCGCTAGGAAAACGTTCTACTAACTTTGTAGCAAAAAGAAAATTCTGTGTGCAGGAAAAACAACAGGAAACATTTGATCGAATAAGGTTATATTATGTTCACGTTAATTAATTCGATTTCTGCTTATATACCTATGAGGAAATAGCTTGATGTTATCTACGTCAAATCATTAAGCACTCAAATGGCTCATGCGTGTAGTTCTAAATTGTCTAAGACAGAATTCGTCTGCTCGAGTATCGCTAATTATTGCCAAAATGTGATGCGGAGAAGGCTGCCGTTAATGACCAAATAATGAGTGTTCGTATTCAAGGTTGCCGCACACACTGATCCTCTACAGGAAACACCGAGTAACTGAATAGATATAGCCGCGGTAATTACGGGGCCTTGACTTACCGTTTTAGAATAAAAACTGCGCTATTTAAATGTGTAACTCGTATATTATTCATGTAACTTTGTTTGTTTTAATCGCGAGAACAAGGGGCTTGCAATAATTGTCGATAAAACATTATTATTTAAATGCTGGGATAAATAGGTAGGTTTTAACGATAAGTTACTATTAAAATAAAATTCCTATGCAATCAGATGAAATGATATAAAGCTGGATGTTGACGTAAACATTGCAATTTTTAAAACAGAATTTAAATGTCAAACAGATTTTTTTTAACAAGTTTTTACACAGCTTATGGCTACGCGTTTTCATCACTCCAAAGGCGTTACAAAAAATGTTATAATGACGCATTACTCTAAGAACATATCAATCAGCGAATATGACGTAAGCTCAAAACGCTAACGGTGATCATATAAGTGATATAACTGCGGCCGTGAGCGATGCGATGTACGGTAACATGTGATGAACGCCCCAGTAACATGTTCATGGACTTCTCATTGTAACGCGAATAACATTGAAATAATTTACAGATTATTTTGCTATTTATTAAACATTTTCATACCTAAACATGTCTGTAAAAAATCTGAAAAGAGCTGCTGTTTTTAATGTTATGTAATATTTAATACATAGAATATCAACAAAAGAATATATTCAACAATCATCGGAACATCGAGGTATAGTAACAAATATAGTACGACACATTATTACACCAAATATTAAAACGATTTATAATACTTTAATGCATCGAATTTTGTAATTTGAAAATCACAGTATTCTAGTGCTTTGAAAGTTCGTATAATAGTCCGCCATGAAAAAAAATCTTTTGATAATAGCGTTTGTTTGGATATTACAGAAAACACGTCCACTAATATTACTTTATAAATAATTTCTCATTATTATTCTTAGGCTGCTAATATCTCGTCGTAGGTACACTAGAATAATAATCACGGAGTTAGTCTGGTTTCGAAATGCCAAATGCATAGCGGGAAAATGTGATTAGTAGCTATTATAGCATTTTTAGTACCTTATAAAGTCAAACTAATTAGGAACACGAAATAAATACTATTCAAATTTTAAAGTTCAATGGATAGTCTGTATAATGAAACTTCAAACACTTCGCTATAAAACTTAAATTGTGAGTAACACAAGATTCCACATTATTGCTTTTCTATAATAAAGAGGTAAAATTCCTAAAAATTATTTCATTAATAGGAAGCTATACTTCGAGTATATTTGATAAAAATGAAACGCGCGTGTGATACCGTGGACAACAGCTAGTATATTAGATATACATAATTAAATAGTATTTATTGATATTTCAATTTCTCTAATAGCTGTTGAATTATAGTTTCCAATTACCAAACTCTCAAATAGTTGATGAGTTGCTAGCTATAGATAATTAGCTTGTTAGCTAATTAACAAAATGAACTTGCGGTCCGTCTGAACGCGCCAGTGAAGTCGGTTAGTAAGCGCCCTAAAGGAAATTCACAACATGATAAACCAAAAATTACCACAAATGAAGGTAACTGTGGTAATAATCCGGAAACTACTAAGACAAAGACGAACAAGACTATGTGCTAAATACTTGAATAATTTGGCTATACCTGAGAAACTCTAAAAGGTAACACTTATTAACATAGGTGTATGTTACAGTCAAAAGTCATAGCCGGTCAAAACTAATTTTCGATTCCGAAAATCAGTCAAAAGTAGTTATAGAGATAAAAATATTTTATTTGCTTAAACATGAGTATACACACACATAGGCATGCAAGATGGTTAATAATTAGACGAAAGACACTCATGTTTAGCCATTGAGCCGTGCAAATGAAATGCGTATGACTAAATAAAGACTTCAGTAAAAACTAGTTTTGACTGAAAAATATTGGCTAATTGAAAAAGTTTGACTGCAAGTTTGAATCAAAATTGGTTTTGACCGATATATCAGTCAAAAGTACTTTAGACCAATGTCTTTAGGCTAAAGTAATTTTGACTGAGTTGCAGTCAAAATTAGTTTTGACCGGCTAAGAGTTTTGACTGTGACATACGTATATTCCTATAGCTGATACTTAATATACCTACTAATTGATACTGTACAACCTTGTCTAGAGGGCAGTACTGTTGTTAAACTACATATATATGCGTTAAATATTGTTAACTTATGTAGACATATTTCAAAATGTAAAACAATACCTAGTTAACATAAATATTAGTGTATTGCAGCGTGCCATGAAATAACTCGCGATTCTTTTTTTTTCTTACTTGAACAATCTTGAACTATTATTAATCTGGTTAATACTCTTGTTTTTATATATATCTACCTATTTCGGTGAAGTTACTCATACCTATATCAATGAAAAAAATAACAGCTTCGCAATAGCAATAATGTAAAATATTTATTGTATCCTATCTATCTTATCTACCTGCCAACTTTATTTTTTTATGTATTTATATATTCTATTTACCATACCTACAGATTTACTTTATAAAAAACGTAATTTTTTCGACAACTTTTACAAAAGTCAAGAAAAATCGTTTTCCATAAAAACTTGTAATGTTAGTCGGTACTTCGCATGGACAGTTCTTCTCATAGAATATTTTAACAGAGCATAGTGTTACAGTATAGCTACTTTATGTTTCCATTTAAAATGATGCACCTAAAAGATAAATTATTGTCAATTAAAATATTAAAGGTATTCCTCTATTTTTATTGGCGTCAAGACATACCTCAAACCGCTATAATATATCTCTGTCACACATTTAAACGTTATCATTTCCATCTCTACCATATAAAGTGTGCCGACTACGGCATTCCACTCCATCTGCGGCAAATTTAATTCCAAATTCGTGAGCTATTTCAAAGTCGCGACGTAAGTTTTTACGGAGCAATATCTTTGATGTGTATTTACATTTTTGGAGATTATTAAAGTTAGATTTTTATCACTTTTTAAATACTATAATGTAAGGCTCAGTTCCATATTCATGTGTGTTGGTCGCGTCGTAGGTTCTTACATACAACTGTTTGTAAACTTTTCTGCATTTATTCTGGTAAACGATGTAACCTTTACAAGAAACACAATGGACTTCGAGGAGCTTATCTCTTACTTAAATAAACTTTTGTTTTTATTAACATTCCACTATTTAAACGACCATTTTGTTACTGAATGGGCATTTAAGAATTAATAATAACTCATTATTGTGTCCCATTTATTGTACATGCGAAATGCACATACTGTACGTATGTATACGTACAGTAATTGCTGAAAAGACAGCATTATAATAAATTATCCAATGTCTCTTGTAGGTCAAAGCTTACCCAATAGCGAGGGACAGCTTATGGACAGTTCTAAGAAACCGAGGAACGAATGAGCGAAGCGTACAAAAAGCAAACATAAAATATTTACGAGGCTTAAGTGCCGCTATAAACCTTGTCAAAGCACACAATCCTAAATGTTCTTTTTGAAAACTGAAAGCAGTACAAAATCGTGGCTTATGAACGATGAGATTCAAAATGAGAGTCCGCGTTTCACGCCCGGCCGCGCAGACGCATACAATTACAAGCGCATACAAAAAAGATCCCCAACAATGCCAGGATTCGTCCTTGGGTCCCTAACAAAAGCCGAGAAAGGGCAAAGAAACTCGTTTAGCCCAACCTTGGGACTTTCACTGACTACCACCGCATATTTTGCTATAATAGGTGGAGTTTTCTACGGTAAATTGAACTTCCTTTAATTTCTGAACACACTAATTTTATACCGTTGAGTAACAAAATGTATTGGAATACTAATGTAATATTGATTTGATTACGGAATTAACTTTTATTCACTTATAAAATACAATAACCAGTATGACTTTTGTTCTTATTACAATGTTTTTTAAAATTATATTCATTCCTTACTCGTTCGTGTTATGATTGAAAGTAAAATATGAAATATTATGAATGATGATAGACAGGAAACATTCAGTACAGACGGAACGATTAAAACTGTGGCGTCAATGGTAGGCAGATTTGGGTCGAGATTGATTTTGTCACTTTGTGTGCTGGCGCGCCAATTGCAATAATGCGACATACACACGAGATATACACACACATATATAATAGCGTGAGCGTGTATGTGGAGGCGAGTATTACCGTTATGGAGGCACATACCAGTGACGTCAACGAGGCCTCATGCCTCCGACGCCATATGAATACGTTAGTAAAAAGCCGAGGACGAATAGTTACCATTTTATAACTCGTTTTATCTTGATTTTTTTATAAAGCCTCGACAATGGAATTTATATAGATTTTTAAATATTTCACTATATTTTTAGTTAAAAGATATATTAATAACTTCGTGTATTGGTTTTTGTGAGTCATGTCATTTATATTTTTTTTTTTGTATTTCCAGATCGAGATGTTTTTGGCGAAAGCAATGGAGCAAAAAATGCAAGAGATAAACGTACAAAAGAACCCAGATTTGTCTCATCAATACTTGGAGGTGATGTCCCATACGGCAGTCACAGAGGACACGTTCTTACACAAGCAGAACGTAAACAATACTTGCCTGTCAAAGCACAAGAAAAGAAAACAGAAGACAAACCTTTAATAAAAGAAGAAAAAGATTCCCTAGACAGTGATCCAGTAGTACTCCCTTCCAGAAATACCCCATCACCTGAATCGGCACCCTCTCCTGGCATTGATAACAGTGTAACTTGTCAAAAAGTTTCAGTCATACAAAGAACACCCTCACAGTCACAATTTCGTGACGGCAAAAAAGAACTGTCTGACGTTAGTATTCCGCCAACATTGCCCCCGCCTGAACCTGAACAAGACCAGCCCATCGATTATGTGATTGCAAAAAAACGTGGTGAATCGGAAGATGAAGAAACTGAAAAGAAAATAAGGGAACAGAGAAGAACAAGTAGCTCTAAAATTGCGAATGGAATTTTGGCAAGACCGTCTTTTGTCCTTCGTAATTGCCCAGCGAATAAAGTTCCCGGTATTATCAGTGCTGCTGCGGGTCATGGTCGATCGACCGGAAACACTGGTTCAAGTGGTAGCTCACAAAGTAGTGGAGGATCCGGTAGCTTTAGTTCTGGCGGTGGCAGTACGGCACCTTCATCTGGTGGTGGTGGAGCGATAGGTGGTGGCTCTGGAAGTGGTGGCAATGGCCGTGATGGCCGCTCCAACTACGGTCCCAATAGCCCACCTACAGGCAGTCTCCCTCCTTTCTATGAAACTTTAGGACCATCTACAAAAGGCGGTCAGAATTCTTTTAATGCCAATAGCTCATTCTCTAATGAATTCAATATTATAAATGGATTCAATATGGACTGCGAAAACCACGACAATGCTACGAACTTCCCGGAACAAAGTAAACAATATTCATTAATGCAAAATGCTCACTATGGTTTAGCCTTAAAAGATGAAGAGATAGATTATGAAAGCAAATTAGAAAATATAGGCGCTATTGGCAATTATGGAAGTAATTTTGACGAGTCAATGGTAGTCGATATGGGTGAAGATGTAATAGACAACTATCAATTTGCCAATACATTGACATTCCCCGGACCAAATGAAGGTATATTAGGGAATCTGTCAGATTCAACTGAAGACTTTGCTACCCTATTAAATAATCATGTAGATTCTATAACTGATTCTGATATAAGAGAATCATCATCAATCACTCCAGATTCAGTACACAATCCTGTTGATATTGAATCATTAGCAGAACAAGTTAATTTAAGTAGACAATACTATGAAAAGGCCAATTATTTGGCATTCGCCAGCCAAGAAAACCAGGGTTCCTCTTACAATTTCGCTAAAGACCGGCCAGATTTATTGATGCAACTGAATCCAGCGCTTCTACAACACGGTGAAGGTCAAATGCAACAACTACAAATCCACGTGCAACTCCAACAAAGACAACAAATACTGTCTCCTGGCTTCCCCTTCACTAGTCATCCAGCTCTGGACCTGGACTCTCCTACGGGCACGTCACTGCCATCACCCGGCGGGAACAATTCACTTGATGGGAGCAGTCACATCGAGAGCTCATCTCTCAGCCCTGCTGCTGCTGTAAGTCTCAAGAAAGCCTCTGGCGATGGCAAAATTCAAATCTTGCAACAAAGGGTAAGCATTATTTGATTTTAAGGCGAAGCTTTAATGCATTTCCTTTCTTCTATGTCGTCTTATAATAACGACATAGAAGTTGTAATAAAATACATTTTATTACGCCGAGCCTAAATCAACTTATGCTTTAACTTTGACTGCATTTGAAATTCAAGTATTCGTGTCTAATAGAATAGAATAGAAATATAAGCTAAGCCTTATAATTCAATAATGAATTCAAATCTTTTATGGCACAATACCCTTTTCGAGTCATGTTTCACTATCTTTATAATTATGTAATTAGAATTTAAGTCTTAAAATTACTTCATCTTATTTACAGTTGGGTCTACCAGCAGAACTCCCTTTGGAATTCATAAATGGTGGACACGGTGTCAAAAATCCATTGGCGACGGAAGCCAACGCAAGACAAAGAGAAGAAGAGAAGAACAAACAAGTATTAGTTAGCGAAGATGATCCCACGAAGTTCGTTTGCAGAGTCTGCTCCAAAAACTTTAGTTTACAGAGGCTGTTGAACCGACACATGAAATGCCACTCGGACGTGAAGCGATACCTGTGCACATTCTGCGGCAAAGGGTTCAATGACACTTTCGATTTAAAACGACACACGCGGACGCACACCGGTGTCCGACCCTACAAATGCAACCTCTGCGAGAAATCGTTTACCCAAAGATGCTCTCTGGAATCCCACTGCTTGAAAGTACACGGAGTCCAACACACTTACGCGTATAAGGAAAGGAGGACTAAGGTAACTATTATATCCACTTGACATTTCAAAAAGTTTTTCCATAACGGCATTGATATCAGCCATAATTGTATACACGAATAAGAGGTTATTAGTAAATATGTTATGTAGGCAAAGAATATACCACCCCCTTTCAATTATGTCAACAAGATGAGTAACAGCATCCTCCTTTACTTTCATTGCACCGATTACTAAAAGAACTATGTTTAGCAATTTGACAGGATGGTGTAGTGCGTACGTATAAGTTATAATATTTCTTGATCTTAATAATACCACAAAAAATACTTCTCGATGACAAAAAACATCGCCACTAATATAAATCTTTTTCAATTATTTCAGATGTACGTTTGTGAAGAATGCGGACACACAACGTCAGAGCCAGAAGAACACTACATGCATCTAAAAAAGCAGCACCCTTATTCCCCAGCGTTGCTAAAATTTTACGACAAACGACATTTTAAGTTCACTAACGCGACGTTCGCAAACCAGCTACTAGGACAGCTGCCCATGCCAGTACACAACTAATACACTAATGATAATTTCATAACTGTTATAATTAGTACTTGCAATCATTATGGACATATTTGTACTCTGGAACAAAATTTACAATGACAAACGACATTCTATGGTCATTTCTCTTTTTTACTAATAGTACTATGTCCAGTACTGAACATTTTGTCTGTAATGAGTACAAGTCTCAAAGAACAGGTACCAATTAAGGTATCGGATTTTTTCAACAACATGGTTCATCAAATCAAATGCATTATGGCATTAATAAATGTACTTAACACTACGAATTTATTCCGTCCGTTTTTATCGTATACAATATTTTGACTAAAAAACCCAGTTCTTAATTTAGTTCAATTTGAGCCTGCACACTCGAAATTCCTCTTAGTTATATAATCGAAGTTGTCTTCCAAACTATTATTGTAGACATTCCGTGTTTTAAGAGAATACTTAATTTATACGGTTTGTATTAAATTACGGAACAGTATCCATGTTTTGTTCCATTGAAAAAATACCTTAATTTTTTAACAGTCAATGTGAAATAATCCACTTGGCCTATGTAGTTAGGCATGACTGCAATTAAAAAATCAAAGTATCGGGTATTATGTGCAATCTTTGGTGATGGTACGGGACTAGGTTTAAGTTTAGCATTAAGTTAGACTAAGAATAGATTTAGTCCGATTGTCTCATAGAAATCGATTTTAAGTTTCATTTCAAACCAGCCAGGGTAGACAAGCGAGATTATTGTGATGACAGTGTAGAGTTAAAAGTGGATGGTGCTAGATGCGATGTACCCGTTGCTGACTTGAAATGAAGCGATTATGGGTCGGATGACACTTCTTGTCCGATCCATAAGCAAATATCAAAGACTTATGCTTTGGTATAAATTAAATCCACGGTAAGGAATCTCTTTCCTCGTTTTAGTGATACTAGCTCCTAATTATTTCTCAAATTAATAACACAAATTATGTCACAATTTTAATTTGTATTGTAACTATAGAAAAATGTTATGTTTGTTTTTTATTTTGTACTTTATTGTAAAGTCCAAATTTTTTAAATTCGATAGTGGCGCCCCGCTGCGGCGACACGACATGTCGTACCAAGTTGAACTGCATTTCTAGAAGTATTTATATTATTTAAATTAAAATATTGATCGGTTACAGTTTGTGCTGTGAGTGTGTGTGAGAATTATGTATTGTGTAAATGTGTTATTTAATGCGTCAATTGTTATAATTTTAATTAGACACCAAGGTCGCCTTGATGAAGCGCTTCCGAGTTTTTGAAAGAGGGTTTATAAGACTATGATGCTCAATTGATACATTTGCGCTTTCACAGCGAAGCTTGTGGATAAATTAGGTACTTAAAGAATTGTAAATACGTCTAAATTTAGAAAATAGTAGTAAAATTTTGAGAATGTAATATTACCTAATTATGTTAGTAGTACCTACTTAGCATTTATGAGATTTAAAAAAATATTGTTAAAGTATTTTGTACAATTTGGTAAGATTTAATAGATCTGAACTTTTATATTGGCTTATCATTGGTCGATGCGATGACGGCGCGGGTCCGGAACAATTGTGATAGCGCAATGCCTTCGTTATACATACTTGTCTGTTGCATTTATTAGCATTTCGATACAATTTCAAACTGTATTTTAAGAAACAAACAATTTGTTACTCTGTATTGATAAGCAATATATCATCAATAAAATTTCCTTTGTTTCATTTAGCATATATACGATCTCTCGAATTGTTTTCGTCTTAAATAAAACAATTAAATCGAGCTAAGAAGAGCCGATCAGTAGAAAGAGCCTGAGTGTAGCTATTACATGTATCATTATCTCCATCACATTCCGTCAAGTAAATATATTGTGAGCTAGCTAGTAGCGTTACCAGAATAAAAAAATAATAGAAACAATATCTTATACGTTTCTCAGGAAGATATATCTATACTTAAAAAAATTACTAAAAAACATTACTCTCTGTTCTTATTAATAATAATAATATAATAATATATTTATTTGCGTAAAACATGGTATATAAAGGTGTTATATTAATCACGTACGCACAGACGCACACTCACGGGTGGTTTTAATCTAGGTACTTAAATAAAAAGGTTTTAATTCATCAACTAATGCATATTTTATTGAAAATACACAATAACTTTTATTGTTCTACATTGTAGAAGATAGTGATCTTAATGCGATCTCCAGGGTGAAAATGATTGCGCCTAACTTTACCCCTGGGACTACGATCCCTATCATAATAATATAGATACTCGTTAATATCCTGATTGTAGTCCAACTTACTTTGAAGGAGCAAGACGTGCTGACACAAAATGGCCGAGTCCAATAAAAAAGCACTTATGAAGGACTATGTTAAAAAATTCGATAAAATTTTTAGATTTCTTGAATTTAGTGGATTTTGTCGTTTTGTTATCAGGAAGGGCAAGGTTGCGGAACGTAACTTTGGCACCATGCTGTATAATATTTGTGTACTGATCGTCGCCGACGCCTGCGCAACTTATCTTTTGTGGTTCGGAAACGCTAAAGAACAATATTTAAGTTTAGTTGAATATATAGCAATCACGCATTTCACGATATTTGCCAATTTACTTTTGTTTAACATAACTTTTGGTGACAAGTACAGAGGTCTAGATTTAATTCAAAACTCTATAGAAATTGACAATTTACTCGGAGCTAAGGAAACTGAATTCATGCGAGAAGTATCAATAAACTTTTATGCAATTTTACTCTATTTCGTAGGAATCACTCAAGTGTTTATCGTGGCTTACATGTATTACGTCTTCCATGTATCCCTCGCAATACATATAGTGGGCAGTGTATACTTCTTTTGGTTGTTTTTCGCCTACGATGATTTTTGTTTCTTCATATATTCATATTCGTTCCTAACGACGAGAGTCCGATACCTGAATGTTGCTTTAATAAACATCACGAAGATGAAAATTGAATACATCCCGAAACAATTGCTGTTTAACAAGATGTTTTGGAAGGACGAATACGACGAACGAGTGACTTTTCACGCTAGGTGTGATACTAAAGATTTCTGTGTCGCTCTCAGGATGCTGTTTGATCAATTAAGACGCATAGAGCAGTGTTATAGCTTTCCTGTAAGTCTTCTTATTTCCGCGTTACCTATGATATGTATATTATATAATATGTATAGCATATATATATAATATATCTTATAATATATATTCTGTATACATATATACATGCTTCATATAAACACTTAAATATATTTTATTTAATTTTTCAGCTCATTTTAGGTGCAGTTACTGTGGCAATTGGCTCTATGGTAACAGTACAAACTTTTGTTATGTACATCCAAACTTCAGACGTAAGTATTTCTACAAAGTATCGAAATTTTTGATACATTTTTTCTTTTTTTGAAGTAGTTACAGAGAACTGAGGACAAATGTTTTTGACGTAAGCAAATTTTGATCATAAGACCATAATATACTTCATATTAACTCCCGACAAAAAAGAGGGGTGTTTTATGTTTGTAGTGTGTATCTGTTTATCTGTGTATCTGGCTGTGGCATCGTAGCTTCAAAACGGATGGACCGATTTCAATGCAGTTTTTTATAATTGAAAGCTGTTCATCTGTTTAAAAGAACCCCGAATCCATCTAAAAAAGAGCTGTAGGTACCTCTTTATTTAGTTGGATTCGGGGTTCTTTTTTTTATTTTACGCAGTGAAAAAGTAAGTAAAAAGTAGCTTTTATGTAGCTATTACGCATATGCACACTTGTTTCATGTGTGTTTTTTTTTATCAAGAATTAAACATGTATTTTTGTTTCAAAATTTGCTTACGTTACCTACTGTTACATTACGCTACGTCATAAACATTCTTGATCGGCCCAAACAGGTGTACATAAAAGAACTAAAGTCATCGACGTGGTTTTTTGAAAATAGGATGCTGCTAATAAGCTGTCAATGCCCAGGCCGCATAGTTGACAGTTCTAAAAAGAAGGGGTTCTGGAATGGTGACCATGATTTGGAAAGTTGAGATGACTCCCAACTACATAGACAAACGACCTGGTTAAGGTTTCGATGGATGAAAGAGACTGGAACTACTCTCTATGAAACATTTTGGGGCCCCTGACCCGTTGCGAAAGTTTTATAGTTGAAATGATTATTGACCAGTCCAATCCAAGTTTTTTGTTTTTAATAGCTAAATTGGGGCAAATTTTCCCCCAAAAACCGATGAAGAAGATTACATAAAAGGTCCTTCCTTTCTAATCCCGATTCCTTAAAGGGGTTATTGTAGGTACTCATCATTTTGAATAAATTTTAGATACTGGAGGAATAAACCATAAATTGCAAAAAGAAATCAGCTATTCCATACATTTAGGCGAGTATTAGCAGATTATTTTTTCGTTATTTCAGCGTGGTCCCATAGTAAAAGTTGCTCGTAATGATGAGTACAATAACCCCTTAAGGCGCTCTTGTTTGGCCAAAATTTGCTAAAAGTGGAAATACCTCGCCTTAAAGGGATGGGAATTTGAAAGGTAGGACCTCCTATACTAAAAAATAATAACGCCTCAGCGGCAAAGTTCTGGGCTGGTGAAATTTAACGATGTACCATCGACAAGAAGAAGAAATAAAACCTAATGACTTGGAATTAACGTTTTCGGCTCCCGATGATGTTGATAAAATATATCAACAAAAAGAAATCGTTATTTGATTATTTTTCATGTTTTTCAGACGATGTTGATACGGGCAACTGCTATATCTGGCTGGTCGGTAGCGAGTTGGTTCCACCTTTTAGTCATCAGTATGCAGTCGGATTTGTTCTACAGGCAAATAGAACAGACTAAGCTCATATGCGCTTACATACAACTAAAGCCAAATACTTCTGGTTAGTAAAATATCTTGCTTATCTGTAACAAGGACTTTAGCAGCGTTTCATCAAAGACGTCCTCAAAAATCGGAGCGAGATTGACCGATTCCAAGAGTATAATATCGATGGATATTGCTGATAAAGGTAGAATTTTCAACAAAACTCGCGCTAATGCAATACGAGTAGGCCGGGGCGTATATTTTAAGTCGGTGGAAAATCGGCTCGTAATCGTTACACTCGATACTCACACACTCACAAATCACGTAAATGGAGCGTAATAATATACAATATAATACATAAGAAAATACATATAATACATAGAACAAGAGATATACAAAGCCCGGTCCTAATATGCCACTCGTCGATTTCTGCCAGAAAACCTTATTGACCTACCTACCTACTACTTACCTTATTATTGTTAATTTATTATGTTATGCTCCCGAGATTTCACGCATTGGTCCACGTATGATCTGGATACAAAGTCTTCAATACAATGATTCCATGCACTGACCATAATTATGTTTTGAAATAAATGTAATTCCATGTGTTCAACAAGTACCTACACGTACATAAGATTCTAGTGTTTTGTTTTGTGCGCAATAAATGCTTTTCAGAATGAATGGTAGGCAATTGATATGTTCGATTTTTCCAGCTGAGATCTTGAAACTGACGAAGGACATATTTTACACACTGGAAGTGAGAGATGCCCGTGTGTCCGTATACGGTATGTTCTCCTACGACACTGGCCTGGTGCTGAAGATCGCAGCCTCGACCTTCGTGTACATTACAGTTCAGCTCCAGCTCGCCTTTCCTAACTTGAAGGAGGTCCACAAATTTACAAATGTCACTTCGACTCCCGCCGAATTTGATTTTGACCCTGTTAAGGTGAAAGAATTTTGGTTTTTATAAAGCTGTACCTAGCATTTCTCAACTGGGGGTGGCGAACAGAAATGCCAGAGTGGCAGTTAGTCGAAAAAAAATTAATAATTACCTACTAATTGTACCGATACAGAACAGTAAAGTTTTACTTGTCATTATATTACAGCTGGCATAGATACCCTTAGTTATAGTTGATAGTCAAAATAAACACAACAGTCTCTTTGATAATAAACTGGAATGTACGTCTGAAGATCGACGGGCTCTACAGCGAAAGATGGCACTACGACGGCCTAAACTCCTAACTTCGCTGGGACTCATCTGCGACACGAATTTGGTGTTTAGATACTAATTTAAATTTGACGACAAATTTGAAAGTACGTACGACCATAAGAATCTATACAAAGTGGTGACGACATTACGACATTATATGAAACCACGTATTTGGTATCCAAATCCAAATCCAATTAGTAGTTTAGCCTCAGGAACTTTCTTCATTTTGCATATATCACGATCTCGTATCTCGTATCTCATGGTATTTGCTCTTAGGGCAGGAATGTTGCTGGTTTGGCACGGCATAGATTATAAATTATTTTTCTTTTTACGTTTTTGTTTGTGTTGCGGTCGGTCGGTATACTTACCTAATCATTGTTTTGTTGCTGGTATGACAAATGTTTGGTAGGTATGAATGCTGCTATTTTTATTGTATGTGTGTCGTTTTTACTGCAGAAATAAAATATTTTTCTTTCTTTCTTATCTTTCTTTCTATCTCTACGCGAAATTTGAAAAGTTTCTAACCTGTTCCTACCAAAATGATCTTTATTTACACGTATAAAGTAGATACAGATGACATAAGTTTGTACATTGATAACCTGCTAGGCTAATATGCGCGCCGTGAGTGAATTTTGTTGTATTGACGAGACGAGATGCCTTTAAAAACCTGCTCCGCACGAGATATTGCAACGACAAAATTATGTCACGGCGCTCATGTTAGCCCGTCTGGACGAATGAGGGTAGAGTGAAATATTATGCAAAAATAACATTCGTGAAAATCGTTACTTTTTTGTGTATAGCTTCAGAACGTGATATAATACGTAGTTTTATTTAATGTATTAATGTCGCCACCATCCTAATTTACATACTATACTAAAATCGTAGGGGTCAAAAAGTCTGTACCTACTATTAAAATATTTTCGCGAAAGAAGGCTAGGGTGAGACTAGAAATAAAGAATAGAACATCATAGAACATAGAATCCATTTTTTTCTTTTTTTTGTCTTTCTGTCTCTTTATTACCTCATTACGGGAAAACGGGCAAACAGATTTGAATTTAAATTTACAGTTCTATAGGCATTAGTCGATAGTAGATTGGTTGCCAATAAGTTATTTAAAATACTAATGGTACGTCACCACACACTGCTTGGAGATTTCAAAGAGCGCTAACCGAGAGAGCAGCAGGTACATGCCGTCCGCATAGCATAAGTTGCTGACGCAGACTCCGTCAATAAAGCAGTTGACAAGCTGACAGCTCAGCCACTCGATCAGGTGCGTTCAGATGCAGACTGAATAGCTTGGGAGAGGTCAGTTCCCCTGTCTTACCCAGTCACCCAAGCCTGCACGATACTGAAAGATTTCCCGCCCAGCACACCAAGGTCACTTACAGTTACAGCATTTAACCAAATTTTTCCATTTAGCATTTTTTATCAAAAACTTGTATAAAATTCTTCTTTCTTAGGTAATAAATAAGTACCTACCTACCTATATTGTTGTGCAGTGATTCGATGTGAAGTTGAAATAAATAAATGAAAATGTTTTTCATTCTAGAAAATTCTACATATTCATTCATTACTTACATATTCCAAAACGTTTTGTTGTAGAACGATTTAGAGCGAGTATAACTCGCGCGCTGAGGGTTCCGTAAAAATTGCTATTACTCAGAACTATAGTTAGAGAAATCGTTTTATTTTTCCTGTAATATTTACAGGGCATTCATCGGGCAAATTGCATTTTAATAAATTCGCATGGCAAACTTAGAAAAATGGAGAGACGACCCCAAAGTCCAAAGTGGAGAAAAGACCTGGGTACATTGAAAATCGATTGTTTAAAAACAAAAAACAAAAAAAATATTCCTTCCAATAAATTCATATTCATATTTATAAACAAAAAATGCACTCCATTGCCGAACAAAATATATTATTAAAATGTTTACTTGTTAATTTGGAATAGTTTTATACCAGAGATCAAACATGGAAGATCGTAGATTTTCTTTCAAATAAATAAATGAAATGTCCTGGTGTTAATACTGATAGGTCATTGGGATCATTACTCATCATACTGACCCTCAGTAGGATCTAAAATTGTTCCAAATTACAAGTTTATAGCCAATACCAATACCAATAGTACCAATAGTTTCACAGATGTCATGGTGTGATGTTCCTTTTTCTCCATTTTAGTACGGAACCCTAATACAACGACGGAATATACCTATGGATATTGTGTACATGTTCTGTGTTACTTGCGCAACAAACAAAATATTTTTGACAAAGCGTAAAATTGATGGTCACGTAAATAATAAGTTGTATTTCTGCGTTTAAAAATGAATTCAAATTAGATAATATTATTATTTTATTTAATATTCAATTCGTTGTCTTGTGAATCTCCTTATGTGCCCAAGTCATGGAGTACAATTATTGTACTCCATGGCCCAAGTACCTACATCGTTAACGCACGGTAGAAAGATTTCTCTACGAAAATGAAATAATAATTACAGCACCAAAAAGAATACAATTTTTATATTGAAAATTAGTAGGTTACCTACAAGTCCTACAACTAATATTTTACACAAAGAGTTCAAAGCATTTATTCAATTAATGAAAGATTATCTTAGATATTGTTTATTCAGATGAATTATTGCAACTTGTCATATTTTGTACACTATGTATAGACATAATATTCGTATGTTCCTGGACACAATTTGCGGCGATGTCATGAACGTAATTGCAATACCTGCCTCAAAGATCGATTCGGCGAAAACAGCAGACTGAGCTCTGTAGCGTTTATCAAAGCCTGGAGTACGGGAGCGTGCCGGAATGACAACAAATAAAAAATACGTTATCTTTATCCTTCAGAGAGGATGTTATTAGGGAATGAAAACCGTTTTTTTATCGGTTTAGGGATTTACCTAATTCCGGTTTTTCAGTTCGAAGAACTTTTTGATTAAAATAATAACGATTCTCTTATTTTTACGTAATTTCAATATTTTGTATGCTCTCCTTTTATAGCCCACTAAAACCGTATAGGTATATAACGGTCTTCAAAAAAACATTTGGGAGGGAAAACATCACTAAATGAAACTAAAGGCGCTCGTCTCTTTCTGTGTCAATAGAAATAGAAAGTGACAGATGCGTTTAGTTTAGAGTAGTAAATGCACAACAGCACCATCGTCTTTCTTCTAGGTGGCATTTTGTGCCTGTAAGTACACTGCTGAACATAGGCCTAGAATATTGCTATAACTAATTTACTGGTGGTTGTAATAAGTGGTTATAGATACATACACTAAGGAAGGTTCAAAGACAACATAAAATTATAAATAAGTATTTGAAACATTGGTAGTCGCCTTTTATAGCCCGACTTAACCAGGAACACGGCCAGTGGACACTCATATAAATGTTAGAGTAGGTGTTCCAATATATTCAGTATTCTCTTTTTGATATCAAGTAGCCCAAACTGTCTCACTTCTTGACGCCAAAGCCTCCCAAGTTCTTCCCTATATCAATTTCCTTCACCACCTCGTACAAGCCCATCTGTGATCTAGTACGCGCCTAAGTTACCATTATAATATATTATTTGTTATTCATATTCGTTTTAAATATCTAATATGTTCCGCATGAACACACCTTTAGCATAAAATACGTCAATCGTCAACCTGACTTGAATTTAGAACAGTCAACAGACAGTGAGTGATCCCTTAACAAAAGTTCGACGGCTTTCATGGAGTAATTAGTGACAAACAATTTAACACATGAATAGCAATTTTTTTTCGTAAGTAGGTATATATGCATATTTATTTTAGAACAATTGTTTATCTTGTTTCACGGCTTCACAGATTTCATATATAACACGCTATAGCTCTGCGATGTGATCAGTACCAAATTGTTCTACCCAAAAGTTGGATCACCAGTAAAGGGAAATAAAATAACTAATAATGAAGACCACGCTAGTTATTCTTATAATTGCGACATTATGTGCCTGCGTGGTAAGTATTGTTATACCTTATCATAATTATGTACCTAAACTATTCGATTTTAGGATATGTTATAATAATATGTAAGTAAAATCATGCTCGTTATTTTCTATTTACCTATAACTAACCGTAGGTATCAAGACTTCATGAATTACTAAGAAACCCTAGTATAAGTTTTATAGTGAGTTAACAACAGATAGGTACGATTGCATGATTTCTGTCCATTTTAAATTGAAAATACACAAACGCAGTGAGAAGTATCTACTATTTACTTCACTTTTACACGAGGACCAATGCGCGAGCGAATATAATCAACGCGGATCGCAGAATTGAAAACTTTATTCTTTTTCAATGTCAAAGTCATTAATTAATTTTCTAAATCATTTTACTGTAGTACGCTAGGCCGGACGATGCCGTCGCCACTGCTGCCACTGCCGCTACTGCCGCTACTGCCGCCACTGCTGCCACACCCGCCACTGCCGCCACAGCAGCACCTCCAGCCGGTGAGCAATCTTAAAAATCTATATCTATACAAATAAATACCATTGAAGTGCCTGTCTGCAATGTCTAAATAACAGCTTTTACTATGCATATGAAAGTAGGTATGTACCCACGAAAATAATAAAAACCTATTAAAAAAAAAATGTCTGCCTCTTTGTTCCGGCTAATCAAACTATTTCGAAATTTTTCGGTTTTTCGTTTTGTTTTCTGTCAAGGAGACTGGCTACAGCACACTAACTACTTTTTTTAGCAGAATCACGCGATTTCACGATCGTGGGCTGCGCGACTGCTGCACAAAATAGCTAGTGTGGTATGGCGCTAAGGCTTACATTCAGAGACGACAGAAACGAGTCTACGCGTGAACTTACGCTTCCATATGTCAATTTTACGAACAAATTTTGACAGATGGAAGCGTAAGTTCACGCTTAGACTCGTTTCTGTCGACTCTGAATGTAAGCTTAAGAGTAACTAGGTATTTTTAATTTTATTTTCAAACAACATCTTAGTTCCTATACTTACCTGTTTTATATATTTTTGTATTACAGGCGGCAGTGGCTCTCCTCCAGATTTAAGTAAGTACATAATTTAATCACTAGTCATTATTTGTTTCTTGATTGATTTGCTTTTCATTATACATATATAAGACTATTATATTTTAAAAATCACATCATATAAAACTAACAAAGCCTAATATTCAGGGTATATAACATTTGTTTCATCGGACAACAACATAATTTTCAAAACTGAATTTATGCGAGCAATGGCGTCTTTTCTGTTTGTAAAATAGATGTTATATAACATCTATTAAAAAAAACATCTAACATCTATTGAAAAATATATTTTTCCATACGAGTTTCTGTAAGTCGTTTAGCCTATTAAAAACAAGCAAGCATACATGCAAGCATGCATTCAAGCAAACAGTCTTGCTTACAAGGACGTTTCATATTTTATGACTGTAAGCAAAATTTAAGATACTGAAATCAATTTAAATTTCAATTTCAATTCAATTTCAATTCAATTTCAATTTCAATTCAATTTCAATTTAAACAAACAATTGTTATTTATTTTATTCAATGGTGAAATTAAGAACCATTTGAAATACTAATAGCGTATGCCAATATGGGGTTGGTTGGTGTTAAAATATTCCATTTTAAGTCTCAGTGTATTGTTTGGTGTAGGAATTACGTACAAGCCTTTGACAGAGGGACGAATACCATGGCCATAACAGGATTCCACTCCATGTAACTATAAGAATATTTATTTTTTACAGATTCAAGAAAATAAGAAGACACTTTATGCAGCACTAAGGACCACCATTACTACTACACCACTGCTAATCTTTCGTTAAAATAAAGTGTGTAGACGATTCGATAATTTATATTGAATTGAAACTGTCCCTTCATTTAAAAAATATGTATTAATAAATACCTTACTACCAACCTAAATCCATAGTATTATTGTTATAGTAAATAAAGTTACTTTTGTAGTGTACCTATTCTTCACATCCCACTGTCGTCGTCCTACCAGTAAAATAATATGGAATTTATTCGCGATCGTCCCATTCAACATTTTAGTGGGACGAATGGGAATAGATAATAATAGATATATTCTTAGATTAGTGCCATGTTTATTTTTTTGATAATGTCTGTCACAACTAGTCACAAGTTGCTCATTGAGCCTTTATTATTTAACCGGACTGTCGGTTTTAAAAAGTGAATTTAGGTGTCACACAGCCTAGGGCGACCCCTAGTGGGACATGGGCCTTGGGGCGATAAGAGAGGGCTTGTTGTGTCTGTGTTGAATTATTATTATTCGGGACGTTTAAATCTATCGACTCAGCACGAGCTCGCGCGAGCGAGGGTCGGGGAGGACATGGAACGGGACGGTCGCAACGCAAAGGGCGTCGACGGCGCCGGCGGCGGCGAGGATGGTATGACATGACGGTTTGTCGTGTATTATGTTAAAAGCTTTCCAAACTAGATTAGAGCCGTTCGTCCCACTTAATGATATTGTAGTTACCTACCTGTGTGTAATAGGTACCTATGAATCGTTATATTGCACTGTCGACCAAATAAAAGAATTTCAGCCAAACGCATCAACTAGGTATGTCACAGTAGGTTAACCACGGATATAGATTTAGGTTATAAATAAATATTTCAATTAAAGTTCAATTTTATTTGCAAAATATAATAGCAATACCTTAAGTAGGTAGTATTCATGAAGTGTTACGATTTTTATTATAAAAACAACTTTTTTTTTTCTTAAATAGGCTTAATCTCGATATTGTCGAGATTAATCGAGATCTCGCCAGTTTGTTTGGCGAGATTTCGAATAGCTAATCTCGACCCCAGGGTTATCGCGCGAGATCTCGAATAGCCAATCTCGGCACGAGATTGCATTCCCAAGCTATGTGCAAGTGTGATGCATAGATGTAACGGATATCCATATCCGCAACCGCAAACTGCGGAGAATCCCGATAAATTTTGATTTCCGCAAAACATTTGCTTCCTCAACTTTTGATTTTAAAAGCTCCGCACCCTCATCTGCTTCCTCTTAATTTCTATGGGTATGTGACTCCACGTTGCTCGCTCAAATTGTGAACTTTTAAAAACTCGTGCCGAGCTAAA
Source organism: Allophyes oxyacanthae (assembly GCA_932294325.1). Classification (NCBI taxonomy): domain Eukaryota; kingdom Metazoa; phylum Arthropoda; class Insecta; order Lepidoptera; family Noctuidae; genus Allophyes; species Allophyes oxyacanthae. The sequence continues at coordinate 10,763,748 of OW028615.1, forward strand.
TGGTCGGGCCGGAGCGAGTTACGCGTTCCAATAGGAACGCGTAACTAGGCCACGCTAGGTACGCGCCAATAGGCTGAATTCGCAATATCTCTGTCCCATGACAGACCGCCGCATGTATGGCAGTTGCATGATTGTGAATGTCAGGTGTCACAATTTGGATTACTGGGTCACAGGGTGGCATGTTATTGTTTATCTTTCATTTACTCGTTTATACGAGTTAAGATTTTTGAAAACCTTACAAAATATTGTGTTGCTCGAAATTATGTAGGTACAAAAAAAATGCACACAGCAACATGCCGTCCGCATAGCTTAAGTTGTTGTTGAAGACTCGGTCAATAAGGCGGCTGACACGCTGACTGCTCTAGCCACTCAATCAGATACCTACGTTCACATGCAGACCGAAGAGCATGGAAGAGGTCAGTTTCCCCTGCCTCACTCCGCACTCAAGTCTACAAGATTTTGAAAGATTTCTCGCCCAGGCCACCCAGATCTCTTACAGTTACAGCATGTAGGCATGTAGGTTGGAGTTTATTGCCGGTTCTTCTCCATAGGGTCTACTATTTGGAACCGTGCACCTAGAGTCTCGACATTTCATAAGTGCCTGTATCTGGTTTACATGAAATAAAGATCTATTCTATTCTATTCTAAACAAATTTCGCCATTTAGTAAAACAACAAAAACAATTTAAAATTTATAAAATTCTTCTTTCATAATAAGTACCTAAGTATATTGTTATGCACTAATTCGATGTGTAGTTGAAATGAACAAATGATTTAAAACGTTTTTAATTCTAGAAAATTCTACATATTCATTGACTATTTATACTTACTTATTAGGTATGTTAGTTTCGTAAATTTCTAAAACGTCTTGTTGTAGACCTGTTTAGAGCGAGTATGACGCGCGCTGAGGGTTCCGTAAAAATTGCTATTACTCAAAATTATAGTTAGAGAAATCGTTTTATTTTCCTGTAATATAATAACAGAGCATTCATCAGGGCAAATTGTATTTGAATAAATTCTCATGGCAAACTTCGGGGAGACGACCCCAACTTGGAGATAAGACCTAGGTACATAGAAAATCGTTTGGTCAAAAATAAAAAATATATTTATATATTTTATTCCTTGGAATAAATTCATATTTATTAAAAAAATTGCACCCCATTTTGCTCGCCGAACAAAAGATATTATTAAAATGTTTACTTGTTCATTTGGAATAGTTTTATAACAGAGATCAAAGATCAAATATCGTAGATTTTCTTTCAAATAAATAAATAAAATGTCCCAGTGTTAATACTGAGAGGTCATTGATATCGTTATTATTCATTACTCATCATACTGACCCTCAGTATGATCTAAAGTTGTTCCAAATTTCAACTTTAAAGCTTTAGTACCAATAGTTTCTTAGTTAGAGCTTGGCGAGGCTGACACATGCGTCATGCTCGTGAACGGGTGCCGTCTGTCGAAACTGGTCAACTCGTGACTGCCATGGCAATCTTATTCAGAGGCAATTCATTATTATCCTAGTCTTATTTGTATTCCATTGAATTGCATTATTCTCGCAGCTCTTACCACAACATTGTACTGATAAAGATTGTCAAGATCTATTATTTATTTGAAAAGAGTTTCCATGGAGTTTCTTGCCGGTTCTTCTCCATAGGATCTACTATTTGGAACCGCGCACCTAGAGTCTCGACATTTCATAAGTGCCTGTATCTGGTTTACATGAAATAAAGATCTATTCTATTCTATTCTATTCTTTCACAGATGTCATGGTATGACGGACAGACGGACAGACACCAAAGTCTCACCATAAGGGTTCCTTTTTCACCATTTTGGTACGGAACCCTAATACAACAACGGAATATGCCTATGGATGTGTACATGTTTGAAAGCAAAATATTTTTGACAGAGCGTAAAATTGACGATCACGTAAATATTATGTTGTATTTCTGCGTATAAAAATGAATTTACATTAGTGATTATTATTCTGTTATTTATTATTCAATTCGTTGTCTTGTGAATCTCCAATATGTGCCCAAGTTCATCGTTAAAGCACGGTAGAGGGATTTCTCTACGAAAATAATAATAAATACAGCACCAAAAAAATACAGTTTTATATTGAAAATTTGTAGGTTACCTACAACTAATATTTTACACAAAGAGTTCAAAGTATTTATTAAATTAATTAAAGATTATCTTAGATATTGTGTATTTAGGTGAATTATTGCAACTTGTCATATTTTCTACAATAAGTATAGACGTAGATAATATTCGTATGTTCCTGGACACAATTTGCGGTGATGTCAACACAAATGTCATGAACGTAAGTGCAATACCTGCCATGTACCTGCCTCATAGATAGATTTGGCGAAAACAGCGGACTAAGCTCTGGGGCGTTTATCATAGCTTGGAGTACGGGAGCGTGCCGGAACGACAACAAATAAAAAATACGTATGTGTATCCTTCAGACAAGGTGTTATTAGGGAATGAAAATCGTTTTTTGTTTTTTCGGTTTAGGGACTTACCTCATACCGGTTTTGGAGTTCGAAGGACTTTTTGATTAAAATAATAACAATTCTCTTCTTTTTACGTAATTTCAATATTTCGTATGCTCTACCTTTATAGCCTACTAAAACTGTATATTTAACGGTCTCCAAAAAACATTTGGGAGGAAAATCAGAACTAAAATAAAGGCGCTCGTCTCTTTCTGTGTCAATAGAAATAGAAAGTGACAGATGCGTTTAGTTTAGATTAGTATCTACAGTCAAAATGCACAACAGCACCATTGTCTTTCTTTAAGGTGGCATTTTGTGCCTGTAAGTACACTGCTGAACATAGGCCTAGAACATTGCTATAACCAATGTACTGGTGGTTGTAATAAGTTGTTATAGATACATACAGTAAGGAAGGTTCAAAGACAACATAAAATTATAAATAAGTATTTGAAACATAGACACAATTGAAGAGGAAGTACACAAGAGGACTTGTCGCTAGTAGTCACCTCTTACAGCTTGACTTGACCAGGAACACGGTCAGTGGCCACTCATGTAAATGTTAGATTAGGTGTTCCAATATATTCAGTATTCTCTTTTTGATATCAATTAGCCCAAACTGTCTCACTTCTTGACGCCAAATTCTCCCAAGTTCTTCCCTATATCAATTTCCTTCATCACCTCGTACAAGCCCATCTGTCATCTAGTACGCGCCTAAGTTACCATTATAATATATTATATGTTATTCATATTCGTTTTAAATATCTAATATGTTCCGCATGAACACATCTTTAGCATAAAATACGTCAATCGTCAACCTGACTTGAATTTAGAACAGTCAACAGACAGTGAGTGATCCCATAACAAAAGTTAGACGGCTTTCATGGAGTAATTAGTGACAAACAATTTAACACATGAATAGCATTTTTTTTTCGTAAGTAGGTATATATGCATATTTATTTTAGAACAATTGTTTATCTTGTTTCACGGCTTCACAGATTTCATATATAAAACGCTATAGCTCTGCGATGTGATCAGTACCAAATTGTTCTACCCAAAAGTTGGATCAGCAGTAAAGTGAAATAAAATAACTAATAATGAAGACCACGCTAGTTATTCTTATAATTGCGACATTATGTGCCTGCGTGGTAAGTATTGTTATATCTAATCATAATTATGTACCTACCTAAACTATTCGATTTTAGGATATTATCTATTTACCTATAATTAACCGTATCAAGACTTCATAAATTGCTAAGAGACCCTACAATAAGTTTTATAGTGAGTTAACAATAGATTTATGGTACAATTGCATGATTTCTGTCCATTTTAAGTTGAAAATACACAAACGCAGTGAAAAGTACTATTTACTTCCCAATTTACACGAGGACCATTGCGCGAGCGAATGTAATCAACGCGGATCGCAGAATAGAAATCTTTTTTTTTTCAATATTACAATTTTATTAATTGTTTTTATTTTTAACAGTAAATTAATTAATTTTCTCGTTTTCATTTTAGTACGCTAGGCCGGACGATGTCGTCGCTGACGCTGCCACTGCCGCTACTGCCGCTACTGCCGCCACTGCCGCCACACCCGCCACACCCGCCACTGCCGCCACAGCAGCACCTCCAGCCGGTGAGCAATCTTAAAAATCTATATCTATACAAATAAATACCATTGAAGTGCCTGTCTGCAATGTCTAAATAACAGCTTTTACTATGCATAATATGAAAGTAGGTATGTATGGAAATTATAAAAAACTATTTTAAAAAAAAATTACTGTCTGACTGTTTGTTCCGGCTAACCGAACTTTTTCGAAATATTTCGGTTTTTCGTTTTTTTTCTGTCAAGGACACTGGCTATAACACACTAACTACTTTTTGTAGCAGAATCACGCGATTTCACGACCGTGGGCTGCCTTTTGCTTACAAAACGTGATTAACGAACGCGAAAACTCGCGACTGCTGCACAAAGTAGCTAGTGTGGTATGGCGCTAAGGGGGTAGTTAGCCTTAGCGGTTACGCCGAGGGTAACGCAAATTCTTCAAAAATTGGTCAATCGTTTGTGATAACGTGACAATGACATTTCATAAAAAAGGCTACAATAGGGATAGGGACCGTGAACGATAGCGCTTGATCATAATTTCATTCGTTAGAACTGTCAGAGTTCTTTACCCTGAGCTAAAATTTGCGGTGTAATTTGGGTCGCCTACAGTAAGTAGGTACTAGGTACTTAATTATATCTAACAATATAGGTAGGTAATATGCTACAAGTTCATACACTTAGGTATTTATCTTATGATCCATGTAAGCTTTGAAAGCATGAAAAGACGTATAGTTTTGTTTTCAAAATAAAATTGAAAGTAGTAAGGAGGTACTTTTAATTTTATTTTCAAACAACATCTTGGTTCCTGTACTTATCTGTTTTATATATTTTTGTATTACAGGCGGCAGTGACTCTTCTCCAGATTTAAGTAAGTACATGACATATTTAATCTCTAGTCATTATTTGTTTTTTGATTGATTTGCTTTTCATTATTTATAAGGCTATTTTATTTTAACAATCACATCATATAAAACTAACATAGCCTAATATTCAGAGTATATAACATTTGTTTCATCGAACAATATAACATAATAATCAAAACTGAATTTATGCGAGCAATGGCGTCTTTTCTGTTTGTAAAATAGATGTTATATATTTTTCCATACGAGTTTCTGTAAGTCACTTAGCCTATTAAAAACAAGCAAGCATACATGCAAGCATGCATTCAAGCAAACATACAAGTGTTTCAAATTGTGCTCCACCAAAGACACGCTTCCACGCTCAACTCTCCGCTCAGGGGGTCACCGGCACGCTTCATTCGCAACCGCAACACTCTCTATGTTTCGGCCTCGTGTACTCGTTACTTAGGGTCGGTACATATCTGACGGAAAATGCGTCGAGCTTATCATCATCGATTGAGAGACGCACGAACGCATCATCGGTTGAGTGTGAAAGGTTGAATGTTTTATCATATTTTATAATTGTCTGTTCTGGCGTCACGCGACCGATAATGTACCGACCCTTAGGACCAGGTACGCGAGCTTCTGGCTCCGCAATTTAGAATAATACTAGGGGTATGACCAAGTCTGACCTGTGGAGATTGAGTGCTCAGAGTTAGCTCTGTGTAATATACAGAGTGTCCCAGGAAACCTGTACCAGCGAAGGTCTGTAGTCAGGGGACACTAATAATCATCGATTGAACCCCCATGTATGTTCTACGATATTTTGTAGTTTTCGAGAAATTAATTATTTTGTAATATTTTCTCCGAAACAGAATTTTTATCTTGTGATCATATTCTGAGCTACTAGTAGTTAGAATTTGGTTGTTTTGTGTTTTTAACAGGTGAACACACATTCTAGCCATAATACTAACAAGAAAAATCTCAAAGAAACGCCACTCAAATAAAGTTATAACTAAAACCGCCTACAATTTTTAAAAATCTGAAAATATTACAAAATAATTAATTTCTCCAAAACTACAAAATATCGTAGAACATACATAGGGGTTCAATCGATGAGTATTAGTGTCCCCTGACCACAGACCTTCGATGGTACAGGTTTCCTGGGACATCCTGTATATAAGTATAAACTAGTAAAATTCAGACACACCTCAAGCCGTTCTTATCCCAGTCGGAGAGCTAAAACCAAGAAAAATGTTACAATTTGAACGTTATATCAACGACCTTTTTGTCAAATGATCGTTCTTTCATATATTATGAACGTTATGCCTTACAAATTTATATGTAGGTACCTATATTTATGACCGGTATATCTATTAACAGTGTTAATATTAAAGTGACCTTAGTCTATAGGTATGAACGTTACAGGATATGATCTTATAGAAAACTAAAATAACTAATGATAGGTAACTCCTTTGTATTTTAATGATTCAGCAATTATTGATTGATGATTAATATTATTTAGATTTTTGTGGTTGATGGTAAAATTCAAAATTTGAATGATTTACCTTAATGTAATTAACAGCTGATTTCATCTCAAAATTGACGAAGCAGACCAAGAAAATTTTCAAGTTACCCAATGAACAGACAGGAGGTAAATGTAACCTTATATCACATATTTCCAATATTGAAATCCCAGTTTCTTGGACTTGTCAGTTAGGTTACTGCTACCTATCTGGACTTAGGAACAAAATACCAATACCTACTTATACAAAAAACCAAATAGATGCAGTATTTTTTCTTGAATCAAATACGCAGATTTAAAATTCACAAATGCCAGTTCCCCTCTAACTCGGCGTGCTCCTGCTAGAAAACCTAAATATATAATAATAAACCCTAAATACCTAGGTATAATGATTGATCAACGTCTGTCCTGGCATGTACACACAGAATTGATAATGAAACTAGTTAGGAAACTGATCTGGACCTGTAAGATCGTAGGGTTTAGGGTAGAGACGTAGGTCAGTAACCTCCAAAAGCCTTTTACTCCAGATAATAGGTACATCTCACTAGCACAGTCGGTTCTTTTGTATTGGCTGCCGGTTTGGGGAGGAGCAACAAAAATTAAATACTTGGAGTTAAAGAGGGCTCAAGGCTGTGCTAAGTCATGCTCTTCAAGCCCTTTAAATTCTTGAACAGAGGGCCTATATCAAACATCAGACCTCCTAACTGTTAGAAAGTTGTACCTGCTTCACATCATTTCAAAAGTATAGTGCGCGCGCGAGCTCCGAGGAATCGGGTGAAGAACGAGCACTTTGTGCTGCACTCGAAAGTCGCTCATACCCTGCACTCTCCCAGAACCAGTGTCTCGGGGTACCACTGGTACTGGGAGAGTGTAACTTAAGTCATTTAGTCACAGTAGTTCAATCTGGAAGCAACGGTTAGTGGAAGATGATGCTCGGACATCATCTTTATATAGTCGTAGGGCTAACAACACACCCATAGAGGTACATATATTTACACACAACCACCCACACGACCTGCGCGCACGCTCATGCATGATATCCGCTCTTTAACCTGTCTCTCATGGCCTTGTTCATTTTTGCATTTTAAAATGTAAGTACTTTCTTTCAATGGCTTAAAATTGTAACCAACCGGTGGAAGTGCGGAGCGTCCTAACACAAGTATTCTTTGCTTACAAGGACGTTTGTTATTTTACGACTGTAAGCAAAATTTAATAGACTACTGAAATAAACAATTTTTATTTATTTTATTCAATGGCGAAATTAAGAACCAGTAAAAGTAAGAAAGAAGAAAGTAAGAAACAGTAAAATACTAATAGCGTACGCAGATATGGGGTTGGTTGGTGTTAAAATATTCTATTTTAAGTCTCAGTATTCAGTTCAGTATTTGGTGTAGGAATTAAGTACAAGCCTTTGATAGAGGGACGGATAGCATGGCCATAGCAGGGTTCTACTCCATGTAACTATAAGAATGTTTATTTTTTACAGATTCAAGAAAATAAGAAGACTCTTCATGCAGCACTAAGGATCACCATATTTCTGATTCCTACTAATCTCTAGTTAAAAATAAAGTGTGTAGACGATTCGATAATTTATATTGAATTAAAACTATCCTTTCATTTAAAAAATATGTATTAATAAATACCTTGCTATCAACCTAAATCCATTATTATTATTTTATTATAGTAAATAAAGTTACTTTTGTAGTGTACCTATTCTTCACATCCCACTGTCGTCTTCCTACCATTTTGGTGACAAATAAAGAAAACACGTGATTCTGCGTTTTTGGAAATTCATCCCCTAAAGGGGCGAAATAGGGGTGAAAATTGTTTTTGAAGTGAGAAACGTGAAAATTGAGATTTAGGCTTTTGGTTAGAAATAAAGAAACACGTGTCACCGCGTTTTTGGAAATTCATCTCCTAAAGGGGCGAAAAAGGGGTGAAAATTGTTTTTGAAGTGCGAAACGTGAAAATTGAGATTTAGGCTTTTGGTTAGAAATAAGGAAACACGTGTTACCGTGGTTTTGGAAATTTATCCCCTAAAGGGGCGAAATAGGGGTGAAAATTGTTTTTGAAGTGAGAGACGTGAAAATTGAGATTTAGGATTTTGGTTAGAAATAACGAAACACATGTTTCTGCGTTTTTGGTAATTCATCCCCTAAAGGGGCGATAAAGGGATGAAAAATGTTTTTGAAGTTAGAAACGTGTTTTGTATTTAAGCTTTTGGTTAAAATTAAAAACAAAATTGGTTTTGTGTTTTTCGAAATTCAACCTCTAAGCCTTAGAGGTTGAATTTCGAAAAACACGAAACCGATTTTGTTTGAAAGATCAAGTTTCTCTTTTAAATAAAATACGGACTCTCATATAACTACTCGTATTTCATCCGCTTTCCCGAGTTATATGAGAGTCCGTATTTTATTTAAAAGAGAAACTTGATCTTTATTATTTACGCTATTTGATCAAAATTAACGTGTTTTTGGAAATTCAAGCCCGCAGGGGGTGAAATATGGGAGGAAACCTGTATGTGGGTCCCTTTGTTTTTGAAGTCAGAAATATGAGTATGGATACTAATGGGTATGGATGGTACTTAGGCTTTTAGTCAAATATTAAAGAATACCTACAAGAGGGTAAAATATATCTAGAGGGCATCTTCATATTGGGCCTATCAAGATCATGGGCTGAAGGGAGTCAATATTTGGAACCCGCGTAAAAATTGTACTAAAAAGGCATTTTGAGAAATATTAAAATTATGTCTCAGTAAAAATAGTAGAATACCTATTTATATATATTTTTAGTGCTAATTTAATCTACCAAAATGTTTGGAATATTTTATGGGGGAGTATCTCTCCTGGGCTCTCTAGCACAGCCGGCGCCGCACCGACACTCTGCCGAAGCATCAAGAAGCTAGCCGCAGGTGACGCTTGCGTTTTGTAGCATCCACTTATGTGATGACCATTGTGTCGACCATTGTTTTGACCACTTCGATATAATTATAAGTTCAAAATGCGAGGGTCAGAAAAATAATAATAATTATTAGTGATGCAACGAATACGAATAACGTAATGGTACGTGGTAACGCTACAAATGTGATGCATAGATGTAATGGATATCCGTATCCGCAACCGCAAACTGCGGAGAATCCCCATAAATTTTGATTTCCGCAAAACATTTGCTTCCTCAACTTTCGATTTTAAAAGCTCCGCACCCTCATCCGCTTCCTCATAATTTCTATGGGCATGTGACCCTACGTCGTTCGCTCAAATTGTGATCTTTTAGAAACTCGCGCCGAGCTAAATGGTCGGCCTGGAGTGAGTTACGCGTTCCTATTGGCTGAATTCGCAATGTCTCTGTCCTATGACAGACGATCGGCCGCACGTATGGCAGTGGCACAATGACTAACTTAGTTCAATGCAGTGGCATGATAGTGAATGTCAGGTGTCATAATTTGGATCAACTTTACAATCTACAAAACTTACAGAAAAGAAATGGATACCTACATTATAGCAAGAGAGAACGTGATCACAAAAGTAAAAGGAAGGAAGAAGTTCTGTAATTCAACGGAAGTTCCACAAGAGTAGTTCATAGTCAAGGGTAAACCACCCACTAGGACTGGGTCACAGGGTAGCATGTAATTGTTTATCTTTTGTTTGCTCGTTTAGCAGTGAAGATTTTTGAAAACCTTACAAAATATTGTATGTAAATCAAAGGATATAGTTATAGGGACATTAGGGACTATTACGCATTTCCGAACATGTTTAGTTAAGAGTCCACACAAACGACAAAACCTGTTAAATACCATTGCTCAATATTGTACATGTAATTTTGTACAGTCGGGTACAAAAAAAATGTATACGCTTAGCAAAATACTAAAACGCAATTTAGGAAAAGTAATGACTGAAATAATATTTTTTGTGTTCGCAGATACCATCCGTTAAATTGCTTAAGATTTCAATTAGTAGTTATTCCAAAATTAACTTTTACACTTTGGTAAGTGAAAGTACCTACCGAATAATGACATCTTTTACAAATTGGAAGTGAGAGATGCCCGTGTGTCCGTATACGGTATGTTCTCCTACGACACTGGCCTGGTGCTGAAGATCACAGCCTCGACCTTCGTGTACATTACAGTTCAGCTCCAGCTCGCTTTTCCTAACTTGAAGGAGGTCCACAAATTTACAAATGACACTTCGGCTCCCACCCTATTTGATTTTGACCCTGTCACGGTGAAAGAATTTTGGTTTTTATCAAGATGTAGCATAATTTTTCAACTGGGGTGGCGAACAAAAATGCAAGTCGCAGTTAGACGAAAAAATAACAATAGTTACCTACTAACTGCAGGCTAGGGTAACATACGCGCTGTGAGTGAATTTTGTCGTCATGACAAGACGAGATGATATGCCTCTAAAAACCTGTTTCCGCACGAGATATTGGGACGACAAAATTATGTCGCGCCCTTCATGTTAGCTGACTGGACGAATAAGATTAGAGTGCGATATTATGCAAAAATAACATGCGTGAAAATCACAGATGTTTTTTTGTATGGCTTCAGTGTACTGTCGTAATGTCGTCACATAATATATACTTCAAATTTTAGAGGTCAAAAAGTCTGTACTATGAAAATATTTTCGTGAAAATAGGCAAGAGATGAATGGAAGAAAAAGACATATTGCGCCGACCCCAAATAAAACAGGATAAGGGCAGGAGAATGATGATGATGAGGCAGTGAGACTAGAAATAAGTAATCGAAAACGAATAATTTTTTTTTGTCTGTTGTCTCTTTATTACCTCATCACGGGAAAACGGCATTAGTCTAACTTAGCAACAGGTATGTTCCATCTCAATCTGTTGATTCGATTCTGAGTTACAGCTTGACCCCCCTCTATTGTTAGCAGTTCCGTACAAAGCAGAGGTCACGATTGATTGGTTGCCAATAATGTTGTATTGGGCCGATTTTGATGTTACTTCCACTGTGGCGTAACTTAGGGATCGAGAACTTATAATAAATAATGTATCTTCATGCAAAAATAAAATCCAAGCATCCGAACTACACACGGACGAATTCGCGGGCATAGCTAGTAATAATTAATACTGTAGGTATTTATCATACTAATGGTACGTCACTACACACCTTTGAGATTTCGAAGAGCGTTAACCGAGGGGGCAAGCAGCAACATGTCGTCCGCATACCTAGCTTAAGTTGTTGACGCAGACTCCGTCAATAAAGCAGCTGACACGCTGACTGCTCAGCCACTCGATCGTTCACATGCAGACCGAAGAGCATGGGAGAGGTCAGTTTCCCCTGCCTCACTCCGCACTCAAGTCTACACGATTTTGAAAGATTTCCCGCCCAGCACACCCAGATCACTTTTTGCAAATTTTTCCATATAGTAGAAAAAAATATCAATTAAAATGTATAAAATTCTTCTTTCATAAGTAAGTATATTGTTGTGCACTGATTCGATGTGTAGTTGAAATAAATAAATGATTTCATTCTAGATAACTCTACATATTCATTGACTTCTTACATTTATTAGGTATGTTAGTTTCGTACATTTCCAATACGTTTTGTTGTAGAACGATTTAGAGCGAGGATAACTCGCGTGCTGAGGGTTCCGTAAAAATTGCTATTACTCAAAACTATAGTTAGAGAAATTCGTTTTATTTTTCCTGTAATATTTACAGGGCATTCATCGGGCAAATTGTATTTTAATAAATTCGCATGCCAAACTTCGGAGAAAAGTGGGGAGACGGTATTTTATTATATAGATATTTTGCGTCATATATGTATGACGCAAAATGACTAAAATGTCCTATAGGCTAATTCACGTAACTATAGAAGTGCAGTTGCCGCGCAGTTGCAATAAAATATTCATCAAAACAACACATTTGGTAATCTTCTTCTTTCGTTATAGCAATTGAGCCGATGTCGACTATTCTGCCATTTGGTATCCTCTGAGCTTCAGTGAGATACGCTCGCGTCAAGTTCGAGAGTCACTGCAATACGATCGGCGCGTCTTAAAATTACGTGAATTTGCCGTCTGGTGTTAATACTGAGAGGTCATTGGGATCGTTACTCATCATACTGACCCTGAGTATGATCTAAAGTTTAAAGCTTTAGTATTGTTTCACAGATGTCATGATGTGACGGACAGACACCGAAGTCTCACCATAAGGGTTCCTTTTTCACCATTCTGTTATTGAACCCTAATACAACGACGGACGATGCCTAAATGGATGTTTACACGTTCTGTGTTAATTGCGCAACAAACAAAATATTTTTGACAAAGCATAAAATTGACGGCCACATAAATAACAAGTTGTCTTTTTACGTACCTATAAAGATGAATTCACATTAGTTATTATTTTTATTTAATTCGTTGTCTTGAGAATCTTCATATGCGCCTAATGCAACGTAGAAAGAAGAAGTAGAAGGATTTCTCTACGAAAACAAAATAATAATTACAGCACCAATTTTTTTTTTTATTAGGTTGTGGAAAATGTCTTTTCGCATTATAGTACTTATGTATGAACTTGTAATAAAATATCTTCGGCTACACTATTTGCATCTGGCTGGTTTTGGTATCATTGAAAGTTTAAATTTTAAAGAACATAATTCCAAATTCTAATTAGGAAAATGTGTGATTTTCATTTGTTTTTCGTACTGTCAAGATGAGTGAATCTACGGAAGAAATTCGATACATTTTAAAATTTTACTACAAAAAAGGTAAAAATGCAACGCAAGCCGCGAAAAAGTTTGCGATGTTTATGGACCTAGTGCAGTGTCTGTGAGAGTAGCACGGTTTAAGCCATAAAGTTATTATTACTTTAATAACTTTATGGTTTAAGCGTTTTCAATCCGGAAATTTTGATGTCAAAGATGCACGTCGCTCTGGTCGCCCTATTATGGATAAAATGGATGCAAAGAGATTAAAATAATTTAATGTCATTGAATGGATGCCATTTTTGAAAAAGTGGAGCAAGATCGGCCGGCATATCAGTAGTTACGACGTAGCTGAAGAACTGGGAATTGACCACAAAACAGTATTGGCACATTTGAAAAAAAAAGCTCGATATTTGGGTACCTCACGAGCTCACTGAAAGAAACCTAATGAACCATGTAGGTACTCATTTGTGATTCTTTATTACGACGTAATGAAACCGAATCATTTTTGAAGAAGCTGATAACTGGTGATGAAAAGTGCATCACGTACGACAAGAACGTGCGAAAAAGGTCGTGGTCAAAGGCCGGTCAAGCTTCACGACTGTGGCGAAACCCGGGTTAACTCGCAACAAGGTGATGCTGTGTGTGTGGTAGGATTGGAAGGGCATTATTCATTATGAGCTGTTACCACCAGGCAGGACCATCGATTCTGAACTCTACTGCGAACAACTGATGAGATTAAAGCAAGAAGTTGAGAGAAAGCTGCCGGAATTAATCAACAGAAGGGGTGTGGTTTTTCATCATGATAACGCTAGACCTCACACATATTTAGCCACTCAGCAAAAATTAAGATAGTTTGGCTGGGAGGTGTTAATGCATCCGCCGTAAAGTCCTGACCTTGCACCCGCAGATTTCCACCTGTTTCGGTCTCTTCAGAATTCTTTAGGTAGTGTCAGGTTAACATCACGAGAGGACTGCCAAAACCACTTGTCGCGGTATTTTGATCAGAAGTCCCAAAATTTCTATAGCAATGGGATAATGTCCCTACCTACAAGATGGCAAAAAGTTATCGAACAAAATGGTACCTACATACTTTAGTTAAATGTAATTATACTATATTAAAAAATGTTTTGAATTTTAAGTAATAATAAGTTTATGGTCAACACGTAATTTCAATACCTGCATCAAAGATCGATTCGGCGAAAACAGCGGACTAAGCTCTGTAGCGTTTATCATAGCTTGGAGTAAGGGAGCGTGCCGGAATGACAACAAATAAAAAATACCTACTCAGCTTTATCCTTCAGAGAGGGTGTTATTATGGAATGCAAACCCGTAGCAAAATGAAAACCTTTTTGGTTAAGGGAAAAGTTGGCCCTAAATAAATGTCATTGCCCTAAATACTGGCTTTGGAGTTCGGAGGACTTTCTGATTAAAATAATAACAATTCTCTCTTTTTTACGTAATTTCAATATTTCGTATGCTCTACCTTTATAGCCCACTAAAACCGTATAGATATACAGGGTTATTTGTAAAACACCGGTAACGCTTTATGGGGTGAAACTACTCATCAATATGAACAACTTTTACTACGGGACCAACCATAAAATCGCGAAAAAAAAAAATTCAAACTTTTAAGGCGGTTTTAAAAACGGTTAATCTTTTGTATGAAAAGTTTGAATTTATTTTCGCGATTTCATGGTTTGTCCCATAGTAAAAGTTGTTCATATTAATGAGTAGTTTCACCCCTTGAAGCATTGCCGGTGTTTTACAAATAACCCTGTATAACGGTCTTCAAAAAACATTTGGGAGGGAAAACAGGTCTAAATTAAACTAAAGGCGCTTGTCTCTTTCTGTGTCAATAGAAATAGAAAGTGACAGATGCGTTTAGTTTCGTTTAGTATCTACAGTCAAAAAGCACAACAGCACCATCGTCTTTTTTCTGGGTGTAAGTACACTGTGCTGAACATAGGCCTAGAACCAGGGCCGCGCCGCCCCTGTGTGCGAAGTGTGCGGCGCTACAGGCGCCAAGACAATAGGGGCGCGCACCGCCATCGAAATTATTTTTGTTACACATACATATCGCACCTTTATTCAAAAAGCGACATAACTCAAAATTTACATTTTTCGAGATTTTACTATAAAGTGAATTAACGTCGCACGGAGCATACATTCAGTCCAACAGCCGCCTCAATACGATGAAAATGAGAGAGATAGATGACTGTAGTTCACTTTTTGATTTACGCGCGGGAACAAGTTGGTACCGGTAAAGTGATCGAATTCAGTGATGCGCCGACTTTTTTCAAGGTAAGATCTCGGAAGATAGATAGAAAAGCGGAGTAAAACGAAATAAGGTCGGTGTTTTAATACCAGGTGATTATTTTACATGCTTTTAATTATTCAAAAAGTGAAATTGGTTGACTTAATTCACTTTTTTGTAAATTGTTTCATATCGTATTATGAAATCATTTCCAGTTGATGCAGTTTTATAATAAAATGCATCAGCAAACCTAAAGTGAATAGGTATTATTTCATTATTGTACTATAATTTATCAGAAACGTAGTAATTGTTTGGTTTATTCCTGTTTATTATTTAATTTGTCAGGTACGACTTTCGTTTTATTTACAGTTATTTCACTCTTTTAGTAATTTTGTAAAATGACGAGAGTCGGATTTTTTAATTTAAACATTAACAAGAGTATTATTTGTGCAAGGGAGGTGCCGGATTTGTAAGAAATTTTAAATAATAGATTTAGTATCAGGATAGGGCTTGAGGTTCTTCAAATAAAATACTGTCTTCTTCAGCTAATCTCTTCTTTATAAATTTTAATACATATTTAATTGCATAGATTAATGTTACCATTTCTAAACTATTTTAATAAATAATTTCTGATAATTATTCTTTTTGGTTTAACCTAGTTTTAATTAAAATAAATCCCACAACTCGGCTGTCCTGCTCGAGTCTGACCTCAGACTTAATTTTTTAAACTTACAACTTAAACATCTTCTAACAACATAATTCCAATATGACAATATCATCAAAGATCCAATTCAGGGTGTTTGGTGTATGCACAAAAAATAAGTGTTCAAATGCTCACCGGCCAGCTTTTCATATAATCTGCAGCAGGGTCCTTCAGCAACACTGTCAGCCTTTTCCTAACCACTTAACAACTCTGTAAGGTCCTAAATATTTTGCCTTTAACTTTAAAGTTTTACCAAATTGTGTTATCCTAATAGCTGCAAAATCTCCAAAACTTATATTTCACACTTTCATTCCTTCTTTCATTAAAACTCTTTCTATTTTCTTCCTGTACTCTTAGTATTTGAATTTAAGCCTCCTCTCTTAGATTTTCTCGCTCTTGAACAAATCCTTCCCTCTCTTCCTCTTGCAATATCTGTATATTAATACGTGAAGAGAAATCTTTGTACCCCTTTTTAAGCATATTGCGTGCACAGAGGACGAGATTAGGCATAGTTAAAGTTTATATGGAGAAGGAGTGCAGAAAGTTAAAAATACGGTCGACCATTGGGCGACCACTAGTATCTATTTATCAATTTCACGACTTCTTTCAATTTCATCTTCATCCCAATTAACAACTCAAAAGGGGTTGTATTGTACCAATACTGCGCTGAAAAGTACTATTTATTGCCCTCTGCATCTGGGTTACATGTGGATGACCCTTGCTTCTCATCTCCCAGGCACAACTTGATGTGTACTGAAATCAAGATGCGGTGTATCCTTTCCACCTGGCCATTACCCCGGGGAACTCCTGTGGTTATAGTAATGTGCTGTATACCTTCTATCTGGCAATATTCTTCAAAATCTTGCTTGTAAACGCGGCACCTTTATCTGTAATGATTCTAATTGGATTTCTGAAAACTTGCTGATGAACTTTAAGTTTGTTAATTGTTTCCAATGCATTCCTTGTTTTCGTAGGAAATAACCATACGAATTTTGTAAATGAATCTACGAGGGTTAAAATAAAATTACATTGTTTCTTCGTCTCCTATAATGGGCCAATGCGATCACAGTGTATAGTGCGCAATGGTATGCTCTCTTTCTCAATGCAATTCAGAAACCCCTCCTGCTTACGCTCTTTCTTCAGACCCAATAGACAAGGGATGCAGCTGACAATTAACTCTTCGATTTTTCTAGATAGATCCTTTATATAGTAGTCTTAGTTTGAATCCGTTCTGTTCACAAAAAATCAAATATGGTTTTTGTTTTTAAATATCCAATATCGCCTTTACTCCTTCATCCAACTGTTGAGCTCTTCTCACCAGCTGTTCATGCACTCTTCTGATTACAATTTTCACACATGGACCACGACTAAGGGCGTCTACATGCCGCATTCGGGTGTCTGACTGATGTTCGACTGTAAAGTCATACATACTCCTGTAGTAATAACGCCCATCTGAGCACTCTATAGACAGACCAAAGGGTGCTCTATTAAATTCGTAATGCCCTGTCTGTGTTACAAACGATGACGTGTACTTGGTAATCTTCATTATTCTTTACATGGAAAATGCATCCTTGAGATCTAATTCATAAAAAATCTTAAAACCTGATAGCTTGTTTATATGGTCATCAATCATTGGTAATGGAAATTCATCCTTGACCATCTTAGCAATAATTTTTCTATAGTCAACACACATGCGAATAGACTTATCTTTCTTTTTAAATAATACAAGCGGGCTGGAATACTCAGAGAAACTAGGTTTAATGATACCGTTCTTCAACCATTCACTTATAGTATTTTATTCTAGAATAAATAAATAAAAAATCCTTTGATAATACTACATAGAGTATTGCAAGTTGTGTTTTTATAAGATTCTACATTCCAATTTCAAAATTTTTGATGATAAATACTGATAAAACAAAGAAACACGTCTTTTTCTTACAAAAGAACACGTTTGTAATCATTTTGTGAATTCAAATTAACTCAAACAATTAGGAATATTTTCTCTGTCAGTTTAAGATTCTTAGGTTAACAACGCAAAAAATCTAAATATTTCGTCCACTTGCAAGATGATTTTAATATAAAACTGCAACATTTACAATTACTCCGTCCGTATCTAAATTATTTGTTTACATATTTTATTGAAAAGTGAAATAACTACGAACTTTTTTTTAAATTATTTATTTAAGTGTCTTCATGATAAAAATCATGATATTTTATACGATAATTTACTAGTTTATTAGTTACGCTACCTATCCCTACTTCTGGAATTGACCTAAACCATTTTTTCATTTTTTTATGATGCATTGAAGCCATAAATGTAAACATGCCAAACTTTGAATGCGTTTTCCCACAAAATAGAAATTTTGAGTTATTTCGCTTTTTGAATAAAGGTGCGATATATTAAACTGGAGAACATTTATTTCGGTCAAAATTAACAAATAATAAAAAAAAAACGATTTGAAACATGAAGATTCGTGAAAAAAAGAGGCGCTTCATAGGTTTCGCACACAGGCGCTGTCGGTCGGCGCGGCCCTGCCTAGAACATTGCTATAGGTAATCAATGTACTGGTGATTGTAATAAGTGGTTATAGATACAGACAGTGAAGTAGGTTCAAAGACACCATAAAATTATAAATAAGTATTTCAAACATTGACACAATTGAAGAAGAAGTAGGTACTCAGGAGGAATTCTCTCTAATAGTCGCCTTTTATAGCTTGGCTTGAACAGGAACACGGGCACTCATGTAGGTACCTAAATGTTAGATTAGATGTTCCAATATATTCAGTAGATATTCTCTTTTTGATATCAATTAGCCCAAACTGTCTCACTTCTTGACGCCAAAGCCTCCCAAGTTCTTCCCTATATCAATTTCCTTCACCACCTCGTACAAGCCCATCTGTGATCTGGTACGCGTCTAAGTTACCATTATGTTACTCTTATTCGTTTTAAATATCTAATACCTATATATTATGTGCCGCATGAAAACATCTTTACCTTAAAATACGTCAATCGTCATCCTGACTTAAATTTAGAAGAGTCAACAGACAGTGAGTGATCCCTAAACAAAAGTTAGACGGCTTTCATAGGTAATTAGTGACAAACAATTCAACACATGAATAGCAAAGATTGTTCGTAAGTAGGTATATTTGCATATTTATTTTTGAATAATTATTTATTTTGTTTCACGGCTTCACAGTTTTCATATATAACACGCTATAGCTCCCCGATGTGATTAGTACCGAATTGTTCTACCCAAAAGTTGGATCAGCATTAAAGTGGAATAAAATAACTAATAATGAAGACCACGCTAGTTATTCTTATAATTTCAACATTATGTGCCTGCGTGGTAAGTATTGTTATATCTAATCATAACCATGTAGGTAAACTATTCGATTTTAGGATATAATAGGTATATGTAAGTAAAATCATGCTCGTTTTTTTATTAACACGCTTTTATTAGCTTTACCTGTAATCAACTACTAACTATGTAAGAAAATCTTGGAAGTTAAATTTTACCCACTTCCCGGTTTCCGATTGAGTTGTATTCTATAGTAGAGTGTTCTATAGTTTTTTTAAACTATAATAATATTTTATTCTATTTACCTAACCTAACCGTATCAAGACTTCATAAATATAAATTGCTAAGAGATCCTAGCATAAGTTTTATAGTGACTTAACAATGGATAGGTAGGTACTAATGCGATTGCATGATTTCTGTCCATTTTAAATTGAAAATACACAATCGCAGTGAGAAGTAGGTACCTAGGTACTATTTACTTCACTATTTACACGAGGAACATTGCGCGAGCGAATAAAATCAACTCGGATCGCAGAATAGAAATAGTATTTTTTTTTTCAATATTACTAGATAAGTAATTGGTAAAACAGTAAATTAATTAATTTTCTTAATCGTTTTCTTTTAGTACGCTAGGCCGGACGATGCCGCCGCCACTGCCGCTACTGCCGCCACTCCCGCCACTCCCGCCACTCCTGCCATTCCCGCCGTTCCCGCCGTTCCCGCCGCTCCCGCCGCTCCCGCCGTTCCCGCCGCTCCCGCCACTCCCGCCACAGCAGCAAGTAAGTAAAGCTGGTCAACAATCTTAAAAATCTATATCTATACCATTGAAGTGTCTGTCTAGTGTCTGTAATGTCAAAATTACAGCTTTTAACTAAATGCGTAATAAATATAAATTACTAATCTAGGGAAATTATACCTACCAAAAAACAATTTAAAAATTTGTCTTCCTGTTAGTTCCGGTTAACCGAACTTTATTTAAAAAAAAAAACAATCATTTTTTTACCTGTTTTATTCCCATAAGGCTGAAATTTCCAAAAATCCCTTCTTAGGGCACCCCTATGTCATAAAAGGAAACCTACTGTCAAAATTTCAAGTTTTTAGCCCCAGCGGTTTAGGCTGTGCGTTGATAGACCATTCAGTCAGTCAGTCAAGATAAGTCATTTTTATTAAAGATAAGTTAAAGATAAAGATATTTTTATTTTGCAAACATGGGAAATACACAAAGCATGGTGGAATAGAAGAATTTAGGCTCAGCCATGTTTTACCAGAAGGCGTGCAAAAAATAAAAAAGAAACAGTAGGTACCTACAAGTGCAGTAGATACTCTGGTGATGGGAGATTATCATCTTGTCTGAGCCATAGCATAATAGCTACTTTTTGCAGCAATATCGCGTGATTTCGCGTTCGTCGGTTGCCTTTTGCTTACAAAAAGTGAATAACGAACGCGATAATGTGCGACTGTTGCAAAAAGTAGCTAGCTAGCGTGGTATGGCCCTAAGGGGGTAGTTGGCGTTAGGGCTTACGCTGAGGGTTACCTACACAGATGCTTCATTCAAAAAACTGTTCAAACGTTTGTGATAACGCGATAAATTTTCATACAATATAGGGATATAGGGATATTCCTCCGTGGACGCTACCGTTTGTTCGTAATTTATTGTAATTATTCGTTAGAACTGTCACAGTTCTTTATCCTGAGCTCAAATTTGCGGTGTAATTTGGGTCACCTACAGTAAGTAGGTAGGTACTGAATTATATCTAACAATAGGTATAGGTAATACGCTACAAGTTCATATACATAGGTAGGTATTTATTATAAGATCCATGTAAGATTTGAAAGCATGAAAAGACGTAGTTTTGTTTTCAAAGTAAAATTAAAGTAGGGTAAGTGCTCCAGTGAATGAACACTTAAGCGATCTTCGAACTTCAAAAAATTATTACAATATGTTGCCTCTAAGGTATACGCTCCAAAGCTATATTTTGGTATTAAGATTATATTCAAAAATAGTTTTTAAGATCTTTTTACGACATAACCTGTATACTTTCTTAGATATTAAGCAATATATTGAAAAATACCCCAAAACCCCAGTGAATGAACGAAATTTTCTAGTAAATGAACGGAATAAAACCAGTGAATGAACACAATTTCTGTTTAATTAATAATACAGAAAAACGCTTATTATTATACCAAATGCAGTCCAACAATCAACTAAATAAACGAAAATAATCTATGCCAAATCTCGCACGCAATATTAAGCTTAAAAAGGGGTACAAAGTTTTCTCTTCACGTATTAATATATTATAAATTATTAAAATTAGTTGCAGTAGGAACTGTTAAATCAAAATCTTGAGTATTATGTACTACATCATTATTTCGATTATCTGCATTCTCTATAACTATGTTGGAATTACATTCGAATTCAATACTTTCTTGAGACAGCTCTCCGTTTGTGTCAGTTATGAACTATCTAAAGGAACTAGACTCCTTCCAATATTTCTTGGGTATATCGAAACCGTTCGTATTTACTTTTATTGGAATTCATGGTAATATAAAGGGGCAGTAATATAATACTAAAATCCAGGTCTTAAAAGGATGAAATCTAGCTCAAAACGTTGTGTTCATTTATTGGTTATCTTCATGACGAAAGCTAATATTTGAACATGATGAAAATGTTAGTTCATTCACTAGATTCTTACTAGATTATATGAACCAATAAATGAACATTCACCTGTCCCAATACTGGCCTAAAGATCAGAAATCTATTTTTAAAATTACTCCCAAAACATGAATCTTATGGCATAAACATAAATATTTTTTTTTATAAAAATATGAAATTGACGTTTATCCAGTGAATGAACGGTCGTTCATTCACTGGATTTTTAACGATTTTTAGTTCCAATGCTGGGACACCTAATATTTTAATTAAAACAGGCTAAAATGGCAACGAAATCGATTTAAGACATTAAATTTATCTATCCTTTATTCGAATTATTAAATAACTTTTAGCAAATACATCAATTACGGCTACAATGTGATATCAAAAATATTGCGTCTTACCCGCGTCGTAAACTCTTACCCGAACAAATACACAGTTATCCTACACTGACAACTTTAGACGCTCGCTATTTAAAAACAAATAGTGGTATAAGAATTGGTTCATGCCACTATAATAGGAAAATGAACTGCAAATACGAAAAAAAATACTGCGTTGGGTAGAAATATCCAAATTTCTTATTTTTTGGAAAAAACTGCGTTTTGTCCATTCACTGGGGTGTGTTCATTCACTGGAGCACTTACCCTAGTACCTAAGTAACTAAGTACTTTCAATTTTATTTTCAAACATCTTAGTACCTACTTAATTACCTGTTTCATATATTTTTTTGTATTACAGGCGGCAGTGACGCAAATTCAAATATGTTCAGTAAGTACCTATTTAATCTCTAGTCATTATTTGTTTCAGAGTTATATCTGTATCTATTAATAATTTATAGTAGTTAAATTAATGTTCAGTGAAAGGACAATGGGCGAAATTGATCCAAATAGTCCACTACTAACGAGACCTATGTTTTTAAATAGCCGCGATTTACCGCGGTAGCACGATTAACTTTCCCTTTCGCAGTTTAGGAATCAATGAGCCCCAGCTCTTCACTTCATTTATTATTATTATAACCTATTATTGTCTTGGACTGTAATATAACCAGTAAAGAAAAAAGAAAAAAAGAAAAAGTTTTTATTTCTACGCCCAGTATGACGCACAAAACATAAATAAACTCACACCAAGATCACTGTCTTAATACTAAAAATTGTCATTGTTCTGCTTTGAGTATCTATACTATAGTTATCTATACTCAGTACGTAGATACCAATAAAAATTTGTGCGGAAATCATGTTATGCTTTGTTTTTCCATAAAATTTTTGTTCTATTCTGGAGTGCAAAAGTACACAGCACGGAATTATTAGGTGTAGCTAGTTGCATACGTAACATACATAAGTTCATCGGATGAAATAAATAGAAAAGTATCTACTTATTGAACAAAAACATCATCAAAATAGGTTGCCATAATTTTCCATCTTTAGCTGACTAATTGAAAAACTAATGTAGGTATCACCACTAGTAATAATAACTTTATGGTATCACCTTTGTATTTTAATGATTCGGCAATTATTGATTGAAGATTAATATTATTTACATTTCTGTGGTTAATGGTAAAATAAAAAAAATGATCGATTTATTCTTTATCTGATTAACAGCCGAGTTAATCAAAATGGTGACGGGAACCAAGTTCCCGTACATACCCAATCCATGGACAGCAGGTAAATATAACCTTTAAATATAACATATTCCAATATAGAACTCCCAGTTTCTTGTCAGTTCGGTTGATGCTACCCACTCGTCTGTGATGCTACCTATCTAGACAAAATAGGTACCTACTTATACAAAAAAAAACAAATACATGCAGTATTTTTTCTTCAATCAAACCAGCAGATTTCAACATTAAAAAGCAAATGTCAGTTTCCCTCTAAAACGGCATGCTCCTGCGAGAAAAAAAAAGTGCATTATACTAAATGCCTAGGCATACCTAATGATTGATCAACGTCTGCCCAGGCATGTACCTACACACAGAATTGACAGTGAAACGAGTTACGAAACTGATCTGGACCTTTAAGACCCTACGTCATGTAACCTCCAAAAGCCTTTTACTCCAAATACATCCAACTAGCACAGTCGGTTCTTTCGTATTGGCTGTCGCTTTGTGGTGGAGCAACAAAAATTAAATACTTGGAGTAAGAGAGCGCTCAGAGATCATTGCTAAAAGTCACGCTCTTCAAGCCCTTTAGATTCTCAACAGAAGGCCTATATCGATCATCAGACTTCCTAACTGTTAGAAAGTTGTACGTGCTTTACATCATTTTAAAAGTATGGTCCGCGCGCGAGCTCCGAGTTATCGCGGGCTGAGGAAACAGGCATTTTGCGCTGCGCCCGAAAGTCGCTCATACCCTGCACTCTCCCAGTACCTGTGTCTCGGATACCACTGGTACTGGGAGAGTGTAACTTAAGTCATTTAGTCACAGTGGTTTTACGGTCATAAAGTCATAAAGTTGAAAACGTACGATGAAATTGAAAACTTAATTCAATCTGTAAGCAACGGTTAGTGGATGATGATTCTCGGACATCATCTTTATCAAAGACTACAATATATACTTGGACAATCTTTATATCCCGAGACAAGTCGTAGGGCACCACACACGCATGCACTCCCCCCACACACACACATAGGAGCACACATTTACACACCCCCACCCACATCACCTGCGCGCACGCTCATGCATCAAGATGCCACTCTATCTAACTATAAGAATGTTTAACTTTTACAGGTTCAGGAAACTAAGAAGACACTTCATGCAGCACTAAAGACCACAATATTTCTGGGGACTACTAATCGTTACTTACAATAAAGTATGTAGACTGATTCAATGATTTATATTGAATTGAAGCTGTACCTACATTTTAAAAATATGTATTAATAAATACCTTGCTACCAACCTTAATCCATAGTATTATTATAAGTAAATAAAGTTACCTTTGTTGTGTACCTATTCCCTTCATCCCACCGCGCCGTTGTCGTCCTACTGGTAAATTAAATTTATTCCCGATGGTCCCGTTCAGCATTTTAGTGGGACGAATGGGAATAAATTCTTACATTAGTGCCACTCGTCCCACTTAATAATATTGAAGAGACATATTATTATGTGTAATATTAATATTGCACTGTCTTTTTTCACTGCACTGCACTTACAATTCAGTTTTTTTTTTTTTGTATTACTCTGTCGACCAAATAAAAGGATTGCAGCCAAACACGAACTCTGTCACAGTAGGTTATCACCAGTTATCACTTATCCCATAGCTGCGAAGTTTGGATTTGTAATTTCAGTGATTAATTGTTTTAGAAATCCTTCTTAAACATGGGGTAGGCACTAGGCAGAATCCTACAAGGGGGTGATGTCTCAATGCAGCCATACCCAAATGTATATCTTATGATATCAACATCATGCCGACACTGTTTCACTCTATTTGGACTCTACTCTCTGTCTCTGTCTCTGTCTCTGGTGACTATAGAGTTAACACAAAATTACTTCATATATAAATTAAGATATGAGACTTTCTTGTCCGCTCAAAATTACAAAACTGTGTCAATATTACTACTTTACTAGTACTTCTTTTAAACAATAAGGAATATTTATTATGCTATCCAAAATATAAATAACTAGCTTCCGCCAGCGGCTTCACCCCCATGATATCTTTATAAATTATAGCCTATGTTACTCACTGACAATATAACATTCTGCTGGTGAAAGAATTTTTAAAATCGGTGCAGTAGTTTTTCGGTTTATCCATTTCAAACAAACAAACAAACAAACATACCTACAAAAAATCAAATCTTTTGTCTTTATAATATTAGTATAGATAGATCAGTCGAAAACAACAAATAGAAAAATGGACAAATAAAATAGACCTATTTATTACATTCAATGACTGTAGAGTTAATAATAAAAGAACAATACTTTAAACAGCAATTTATTCGAGCATCATTAATTATACAAAAATTAACAAAGATTTGTACGTAAATTCGTCAAAAATTTGACCTATGAACTAAATATGCGGCTAAGCTATCACTAATTTGTGTCGTTTCGTTTATATTACAAAATAATAATTAATTTTATGAAAAATCACAACAAAATAAAAACAAATCGAATAGTTTATGGTTTCTGAACAGAACAACAAAATGCGAAGGTCAGAAAAATATCTAATGGTTATTAATAATTATTAGTGACGCAATGATTATGATATACGAAGAACGTAATGATACGTGGTAAGGCAATAAATGTGATGAGCACCTTGCGCTCCGAGACTCGTTGAAGAACTTTTATTGCTTATTTTTTTAAATAATTTTTTCACAACCTATCACTTGCTCGCATAAATTTTCAAATTTTATGGAATTTGTTAGTTCACGTTGAGTATTGTTTTTGTTGTTTATTTTTTTTATTTAATATTGATTATTAACTCACTAAGTAACTCGCCACTAGAAAATGAATAAGAGTGTATTTTTAAACTATGTTGAGTTATTCGTATTTGCCGAACAGTAGGATTGATAGTTCATACTGGTAAAAAAACTATGAGTAGTAGATTACTATTATTAATCATAATAACAGCTTGCTTTTACTTTTAACCAATTACCAAGGATATCCATTCCTTAGTAATTAGTTAAAATAAAGAAACGGTCGTTTTAACAATAGATTAGTAGATTTATTTTTTTGGAATTGACTGGGTTCACGAAACTTATTTTCTTCATTATTGGCATAATAAGGCAGTCCCAGCACTAAAAAACGGATGAGGAACAAAGAAATAGTAATAATATACCGATTATTTGAAATGTTTTAGAAGTAGGTACAGTCAGTGTCATAAATCGATGAGAATTTTTGTAATTTGGAAATCAATTACGAAAATAATTAATGCTTCTATATAGTATTGCTTCTAATACATGTCATCATCATACCGACCGATAAAGTTGCGCTTCTTTTATTATCAATTTTGTTCTTATAAAAACGAAATGTGTGCTGTGGGACACATATAGTAGAAGTGAAACTTCAACGGACAATATTTACATATTTTTGAATATATCGTCTACCCCCTCCACACGGCCGTAACGCTTTTTCGTGACAGAAAAATCCTAATACCGGGGGTATTAGGATTGTCTATATAAAAGTTTCACTTCAAAAATAATATAATTAGATAGATTTTCATGATTATATTAAAAAAACTTGAAACTTTAAAAAACTTCGGCCGCTCTTGACGCTGACTGTATTATCCACACTCAATATTATTCACATGTTGTCAGTGGCGTAGCGTAGTGGGGGCGGCAGTGGCGGCCCGCCCCGGGCGGCACTTTTAGGGGGCGGCAAAATTTCACAATAAATAATAATAATAATCGTGTAAAAATTTGAACCATTTCATTTCATATTTTTGTCGCTCCTACGATTCGGACCGATTGAATTTTTCGTTACTTATTCAGTGACGAAACCGGGGAATCCCCTTTCTTTAAATGAATTTATAATAATGACATCTAGCTCATTGTAGCGACTGACAACACCGTCTGTATTGACTTGCAGGGATTCCCCGTATATTTTCAATAATTTTTTATCGTGTTACTGTATATTTTAGTTTTTTAAATTGAATTTCCTAAAGGGGTTTAAAAGTAACTATGATAAAATACATTGACATACATAATCTTATATTTTATAAAGCTGATTTACATGATTAGTACGAAATAATTTTATTTAACAAGATAAGGCAAAAATTGGACGTGTCTTATTCCATCAAAGATTTTATCTTTACCTATAATCCGCTTCATGTCATATTGAATACATAGCTATTAAAAATATTTCACTGTCCTGTATGGGCGAAATCGGACGCCTTAAAAGATACACTAACCTATATTTTAACGTTTCGCTTAGTTATTACGACCATGAGGTTAACTATGGACTCAGTATAAAATGTGATGCCCAGTACAGACCAAGTGAACGAGAGCAAACGGGTCTAACGAGTGGGTATCACCGAAGGACATCTCATCACCGTGAACCCCACCCCTACCCCTTTCCTCGATATTAGGATGTGACACACGCACTTCACACACGCGTACGCGCGTTTATACCGATTCAAATGCTAAAAACTGCTTCATATGCCATTTGCAGCGCAGTCGACGAGCGTTTACTAATAGCGTGTCGACTACGAGAAAAAATATCGTAGTGTACAAAGGCTCTAAATATTTCAACGAAATTGTTCACAAAGAAACTGTAACGTACGTCTGCCTCGTTTGAATCGTTGCAGCTGAATGAGCATTCGCGTACTCGTCCACGTCACGTGCGCTAGTTCACTGTATTTTCCTTTTAAGTACCGAGAGCGTGCGGAGCTCGGCCGAACACGAATGAAAGCAGTTGTATGAGTCCGCTTGCATTCGCCGAGTACTTCACACTTGTTCGTTTGCGATCGTTCGTAAACCTTTCGCTGTCGTTCGTTTGGTTTGTACGCGGCATTATACGACGTCACCATCGACCTTCAATACAAACAAAAAGACTTCAAGTCTTTGTTTGGTAATGAATAAGTTTTCCTACAAAATATGTTTACTTATATACTGGGTACGAAGGATCTATATCTACTAATTTTTATTTAGATTTAGCTATTTAATTTCTACTTTTACTTATACATAATACAAATTATTGTGATTTTAATTATACGTAATTTACGGCAAATACATGGCAAAATTATATATTAAGTAAAATAATTATATTAGAACACCCTTCCTATCGCCGCGCATAAAGTTTGAAGTGGATGCGGTACTCAACTTGACGTCTTGGTGCCGGTCGTTGGACCCACGCTTATCTTTCGTCATTTGTGTTACCTGACAAAGAAAAAATGTATTATAGCATATGAAAACCTTCGGTTTATAAAACGCACAGCCGCCGTCGCGGTGGTGAATCGATAAGTACGAGCGTGACGTCACACTGAAAGCAAGGCGTTATTACATAGGAGCCGCGCCGGGCCCGCACTGCTACTGAACGCATTAAATTATTTTTTGACACTGAGGTAAATGTAAAATGTAAAATTATTTTTTGGCCCGCTAGACTGGCAAATAACACGCGATTAGGATTAAAAAGAATATAAATTTTTGGAATAATTTCTTCAAAGACAGTTGATTGGTCTTACAATATGTTTATACTTACAGCATCATCGATGGCTTTGAACTGCCAGTTCCAGTGAACTCGGTATAGGAACGGTCTATGGTCGAAGCGATTGTCGTCCGGACTGTACGTCTCGGCGTGGTAGGACGGAGTGAGGACGGTCATCTTATGACGATTGATAGCGTAGCAACGGAAGAAATGCTTCACTTTCTCTGCCACCTAAAAATACAAGATTTTCATTTAAATTAAACTGAACAGGTGGTAATTTCTGTCCAAAGTTTCCGTTTGAAGCTGGACTCAGAAAATGTGATCGGGGCAGAGTGGAAATAACTTGATTCTATTTCTAGCATGAAGCCCGTCACACACGTAGCTATAATATACATTAATATACTGAGCTATATATTACATTATAGCAAGCGCCCATACGTGGTAGCTATACTATAACATATTTTGATGACGTAATAGAAATATATATTATAGCTGCGTCTGAGGTCACTCGAAAATTACTATGGAAAATATATCGTAATATGTCTTGCTATAATATATATTATAGCGACGTGTGTGACGGGCTTGATAATTTAAAATTCGCGATTTTTATCCATAATCACTACGCTTGCCAGGCGATTGCCTATAGTGGATAGGAGTTTGCCACTTGGGCGCCTTTTACGACACCCATGGTCACCGAGTGAGTTTAGCTAGCTTACTCTTTGCCAGGATTCATAGGGTAAGCTTGTGGCACAACACGCATAAGAGTATCATTTCCACACTTCATTCGCTAACTAAGAAGGACTGGCTTTGTTATTGAACTACTTATTCAACGTAGTATCTACAACCATTACTTCCCTATTAGGTTCAGAGGCTTATACACTGCACATGACTACTATAAATTTTGTTAGTCAATTGAAAATTACCTCTTGCGGCGTGCACTTATCGCTCCACGTGTGCACGAGTTTGTGGAACATGCTGAACGGCCCACAGTGCTGCGTCTTCCTCAGTCTGCCGAACTCGGATAGCTCTGCGTACGTCATGCCCATGTCTTGTTCGTCTGTCTGCGTGATCTGACCGTCTGTTAGCGGCTCGAGCTCCGCTGTAGGAGGCGCTTGTAAGATCTCCGAGAGGGATGGCAAAAAGAATCTGTGAAATCAGAATAATTATATCAAATACAGTTACCGAACGAGGGGCTGGATTGGGTTTCAGCTGCAAATGAAATATATTGTTCATACCTACATTATTGCGCTAAAATCGTTAGAACTTATTTCTATAAGATTAATTTTAGTTTCTTACCAAATTACTTATAAATACTGTATACAGTTGAACTGTTGTAAATATTACGACTTATTTTTTGATATATTACTCTACAAAACCTTAAACTTGGATCATTGCACTTTAATATTTTAATGGCAGCTTATTGTTTGGATTTTTTTTAATTGCACATGTGGACTTTAGCTTTAAGTAATATTGTTACATTGTTATTGTTTTTTTCGCATTTATTATTTACTTGATATCTGTATTAACAATTGTTGGTAATACTAATAAATAAAATGTTATTAATCACGGCATTTTAAACCATAAAATATGTTTTGACGTATAAGCTTTAACATTATTTAGCGTTTATTAGTAGACGGGTAGGTACATTATATTTAAAATAAGTATATTAATCGTAGAAACAAACTAATAAAGGACACACTTTCGTGCATAACTCACCGATTCTTAGCATACTGCAGGAACGCCTTGAGATCAGTCTTCGATATACCTCCAATAGGGTTAATATCGGCGCTGGAGCAGTCGTACTTCGTCATATACCCGCGCAACGCTTCATCTACGTTAGAGGAGCCGAGGACCAGCAGACCGCCCGGACGACCGCGCACCCACAGCATCAGCTGCGCGAACAGGTAGGACAGCACCATGCGGAGACGAGCCTACAATAAAAAAGGTAAAATAAGAAACGGTTACTAGGAAGGTAAATAAGTAAGGAGCAAAAAATTTATAATTATGGAAAACGTATGGGAAATAAATAATTTTGTTCATAAACAGAACCATTTTTAAGAATAATAACAGAAGTGGTTCCTTCTAATTGTGATTCGTTTTTGTGATAGAGGACGGTAAACGAGCTTGCGAGTGGGTCACCTGATACTGAACATCCGCAACCTATTTACAAATGCATTACCGTCCTAATAAAGTTGAAATCCTTTATGTTCCGGAAATTTCTCGTGCTTTTCCTACCCTTCAGCCGGAATATAACTAATATACTACAGCCGGAATATGCTACACATAGTTGTTATAGCGCGTGAAATATAGTGACGTATAATAGTAGACGGATAAAGCTACTTCAAAATTTAAAATAGTAACAGAAGCTCAATTCTGGAGGGAGGACTCACGGAAACAACGTTGAGAGTAACTCAGTTGCATAAAAACACACAGGAAAAACGGGTTTATTAGTAACTTATTGTACATTATAATTCTTGTTATAATATTAATCTTAATCTTAGTAAAAAAAAACTGTAGAAAACACATTCAAATGTAAACGATTTAGTTATTTTTAACATTGTAACTGAATTATTATATAAACTTGTTGTCACAACTGAAGTGGCAAGTGATGAAGGAAATTGCCAGTACTAAGTAATGAAATGATAATGGAGGACTTCGTCACAACGTTATTGTCATAGGAAATAAGGCCCCTGAACATCCCCTTCCAATTCTCAGATGACTTGATATAGAAGGGCGCTCGGACAAGATGCTGTGAAAACAAAATGTATAGCGCATTCCATCCGCCCGCCAGGGGCGCTTGCTACATCAAGTCGATGCAATACGTAAAGAACTTACCTGTATATTTTGTAGGGCTAGATTCTGTCTGGGACAGCCGCCCTTGGTTCGGAACTTTGGTACGAAGCCCGTGGCAGCAGTGAATATACCGATGACTGCACTCACAGCCGCGTCTATCACTATCGGAAAGTGATAACTACCGATCTCACTGGCGAGCTGAAACAGTGTGTTATCATATCTAATTCTAAGGCAAAACCTTACAAAATATTATGTGTAAATCGAAGGATATAGCTATAGAGACTAAACCACGTTTCCGAACATAGTTTAGTTAAGAGTCCACACGAACGATAAAAGCTGTTACATAACATTGCTCACTATTTTGTACAGTCGGTACAAAAAAACTGCAGACTCTTAGCAAAATACTAAAACGCAATTAGGAAAAGTAATGACTGAAATAATATTTTTTTGTGTTCGCAGATACTATGCGTTAAATTTCTTAAGATTTCAATCACTAGTTATTCCAAAATTCACTATTACATTTCGGCAAGTTAAATGCAAAAAATAATATTATTGATTTCTTTTTGACCCTCACTGTACCATTAACAAACATTGCATACTGTTTTCAGCTTAAGCCCTCGATATCGAGTTTTAATAAAGGTTATAATTTTTCAAATTAAAAGTTCAATAATCTTCTTGGCGGCTCTGAATGTAGCTGCGTAACGATGCGCAGAAGAAGAAGCGAGTGGGCGGTAAACGGCTACATTCAGAGCCACTAAGAAGATTGACGTGAGCTGTACCTGTGAAGCTCGCTGTTTGGTCTCCTGGCTGGAATTTTCCGAAGCCATGTAACATGTCACTAGGAGCCTATTACAGAGCTCCATCGGATCGGAAGGCGTGTAGTCCGAGTGACAAAGAATTTTACGAACGTCGTACAATACTTGACTTTCTGCAAATAATTATTAATGCAAATAGAAAAATCCTATAGCGGGTGCATACGGCTGGCGTTCTTCGCCCAATCCCATTATGATCAATATTAAAGATATTCCATAATTTTATGGATAGTATGAAGTATGATACAAACCTCCTTTTTGAATTGCATCACATATCTGCGTGCACATAGAGAACACGATACAAGCCGTGCTGGTGGAGTCCACGCCGCCGCTCAGAGGCAAGAAGAAACCTCCCTGACCGGATCTTCGGAGATAATCCCATAGCCAGCATGCAGGACCTAGTCAATAAAGTTCCTGTTGTAACTAGACTAAACATGGTTTGCGAAATTGTTTGAAAACCTGAAAAAAGCTGCTGAGGTAAACTAAACGGGTGTTATGGCAATTTGGAAGAGTCGTGTGTCCAACAATGGAGTTTGATAGGCTGAATCAATTGATATATATTATGCAAGATGGAACAATTTGAACAAGACAAAACTACAGGAGGCGAATCCTTATCCATATTGCTGGTATTACGCTCCTTACATGTGGTATTATGCTCCTAAAATGTACTATTACGCTCCTAAAATTGTAAGCATGTGTTTGCCAACATCGAATAGGCATGGACATGACATGCAAGACAATGGACAGTTGCATCTTGTACAAACAACTAAATGCGATTACCGATCTATTGTGTCAGTCGTGATTATGAACAAGGGCCATGTTTAGGGTTGAGTCTACTTACCGAGTTCGATTTCCTCCTCGGGAGTTAAATACTGCCATTGTATAGGCGGACTGGTGGTAAGATACACGTCTTCATCATCCGACAGAGCGAAGTCAACTGTGATGCGAGGGAACGGCGGGTTTGAAGCCGCCAAGTGAGACCGGGAGCGGATTTGAGTCCGGTACGAACGAATGTCTTCAAGGTCGATCGTCGCTGTCACTACTTCCTAGGAATAAATCTATAATTTATAGAAGCTGAAGCATATCATAGGGCTTTTTATAATAGGAAACTAAAGAACGGCCTCCTTTTTGGAAGTCAATTAAAAAGGATTAGGTATGCGAGCGACCTAAGACCATATGGATAGTACTTGGTTTATCATCGATTAAAGATTGAATTTGTCTATCTTTGGATACTGAACAGACTATCAACACGAGTCACCAACAACTGCCGACAAGTCTCCACTGACGTATTTTGATAATATTCACGAAGGTAGAACTGTGTCAAATTATAATGTAAGTATTTGAAATACTAACCACGTCATGCAGAGCGAACTGTAGCCCCCTACTGACGATCTCCCCATTAACAGCTACACAGGAGCAGCCATTGAAGTATATCCTCTGGCCGTCGCACCCTCTCAGGTTGCTGAACAAATACGCGCCCCCACTCTTGAACGTGGCGCTTTTCACCAGGTCTACTGTGACGTAGGCCTTGCGGAGCTCCATGTAGCTGCCCGAACCGTTCGATATTATCTCCACGCCGTCCAAACTTAGGGGGATGTGTCGACTGAAATGTGATTGGGAGTATGGGTTTAGAGAATTGTGCATCGCTTCTCATGAGTTCGTATTGGGCATAGAAAATTCTTATCGTGGACTAAGTATACAAATCAAGTTAGTATCAAGTAGGCATCCAAAACTGGTTTAGAGCTTCGTAGGTTGGAGCAGCAGCTGAGTGCGCCGAGGTTGTTATTGTTGTTGAAAGCTGCGTCTACCTAATAATGACGTTCTCCGTTACATCTCTTAACTAATATCAATATCCATTAACACTACAACTGTATGGTTAGCTGTAGATCTTCCTTCAAAATAAATACCAAATACTTTATTTCAAAGTTTGGGCTTTTACTCCATAATTTTAGCAAAATGTCGATATTATTATTTCTACTACGATATAATATAATACAATCTTTCTCCATCTATATTCGATAGTGTATGTAATATTGTTCTGACCTCTGCGGATTCCACAATTCTTCGCATATTTCAAAACCTATGCACGTATCTTTAGTAGCGATGACCGCATCACCGATGGGCACAGTCGATTGGTTCGTCACCGCCGATATCATCCTAGGCAAATAGTATTCTTCAGTCTGACGTTCCTTAATAAACAATTACAAAATGGAATTAACATACTAGCACTTCGAATTACAACAGAATTCGAATGCAGTTGAGGAAAAATGACATTGAAGTTTTCATTTCTATCTGTACTTACAAGTATAACTACCATAAAGTTATTATTACTATTACCACTAGTAATAATAACTTTATGATAACTACGTAACATCGAGCAAGAAGACGCATAAAAAAAAACATAGGAAGTGCGGAGCTGCAGCTAAAACCTATTTCAATTAAAACATAGAATCAACTAGGTACTTGGCGAAAAAGAATCTATATTCGATAAATTAATAGGTGCTTTGGATGTGATCAAAAAATGATGTTGATGAGATGATGAGAAGGCTGTTGAAAATCAACATATTTTATTGAATAATCACTTACTTTGGTCCAAGCGGAAAACCACCTAGTTTCCCTATAGTTTCCATCTTCACATAACAGCATCTTTGGTCTGATGAGCAGTATTTTTTTGTTTAGGAACGCTACTCGGCAGTTATACAGAACGTTTCTGTGCTGGACGGGCATGCCGACGTCGATCAACATGTCCTTGCATGTCGGCGACTTGAGCAGCTCGGCCAAGACTTGCCAACTGTGAAGGTATGTGTCAGGCTCGTAGAAGTGGTCCTCACAGCTGTAACCACTGCAAAATCATATTGATTAAAATATTTATCACAAAGTATGTATACCAAAATCTAAATATTAAATTGTGCATTGTAGAATTTCTTTTAATAGGATATAATGGCTTGGCTTAATCTGAATTTTATTATCACTTGCGTTGAAGGAAAACATTGTGAGGAAACCTGCACATTTGAAAGGGCCTCATAAAGTTCTTGATGATGCGTGTAGTCTGCCAACGGCCAACTCGCACTAGGCCAGCGTGGTGGACTAAGGCCTAACCCTTCCCATTCCGAGAAGAGTCCCGTGCCGAGCAATGGGGCAGTAATGGGAGATTTAATGTATTCATGGCTTGGAAACCCTTCAATTAAACCATATAACCTCACCAGAAAAATAAAAACCTGAGGTAGTGTCGTTAGTGCTACCAATACGTACAGCTCGTGAGCAGAGGTAAAAGGTGACTAAATTGTTTTGTGAGGAGAATTAAAGCTACTATTAAAACACACGCTAATATACAAACTGCAATCACCAATCAGGTGGCCAAGAGTAGCAAAATAGGATCCCATTTATATTATGATCCATGGGCAAAGGCTGCCGGCTGATGTGACTTTCTCAGCGGTCTGATATGTTAGAATTACCATATTTCCAACTCTGGTCCCGTGCGGTATAGTGCGCCCATTTCTTTGGCCTCCTGTATGGACTGCAGGATC
Organism: Allophyes oxyacanthae; assembly: GCA_932294325.1. NCBI lineage: Eukaryota > Metazoa > Arthropoda > Insecta > Lepidoptera > Noctuidae > Allophyes > Allophyes oxyacanthae. Next base: position 10,799,981 of record OW028615.1, read on the forward strand.
CTGTTCATGTTGCCTTCAAAGTCGAGCGCCCATTGATTCAGCGTGGTCACCGCTACTGTCACTTTTCGACCCATTTCTGTAGATTACTTTGCCTGTAACAAAATATATTTTGACCTTAACTATGGGTTAATGTTTTATGTTAAAAACAAAGAACTTACGAGTACAATGATTGTAGCGACACCTAGCGCCACAAAAAGGAAATACGTAACAAGCTAACTACAATGGTTGTCAATGAGCGTATGCTATACAAATTCGACCAATCAGATTACTAAGCCTGCATCACGCAAGGAAAAAGATTATCGTATAGTAACACATATACATTAAACAGCTGTAAGACATCAACGGTCGAGCTTTTACCACCACACAATATCACGTAGCCCGGTCGTAGGAACCTCCTTTTTCAATGGAGGAACACCATACCTCGTTGATCTACAATGATATTGTTTTATGGTGTTTTACTAGACTGGATTTTATTTAAAACAATAGCTCCTGCCTCGACTTTATCCGGCGTGGATTCCTGATTTTTCCTACAAACTCTAACACGTTCGACCTCCCCTTAAAGTGATTGTTTTTCAAATTACAACGGGAACTTTTAACCCATAATATGGAGGAACAATTTCAAAAATCGATTTGCTGGTTCATTAGCTTACCTCAAACTCACAAACAAACGCTTTATAGGTAGGTAATATTAGTACAGATAATATCAGTACTTAAATCACAATAATCTGTACCTCCACGTACTTAAATAAAGTTGCTGTTATATTACCACAATAATGGTGCCTGCTACAGCTTTAACTTTTCTAATATGAAGTTAAAGCTGTTACTATTCTAATTCCCATTGTTCTTTAACTTTAATCAATCTCCGAAATGTAATCCAGGCACGCGCACGGCACGGCTCGAACTTTTATTTAACTTCATAATATATAATATAAGTCTTGGTATTCTTCAAACTATGTACCATAATGGAAAGTATAAACCGCGGAAGTTCTACCTTGTACAAGCACTATAGTCACTTATCATTAGTCACTCATATCCATAGAAACTGTTACATTATTTTTTTGTTGTTCTGAAGTTACAAATATCAAACAGACATTTATATATTGTTCTCCGCCTACCATAAGCATGTTTGTCGAATGGAGAAAACTTAATTCTCCTTACTTACCTATATGACTAATAAACCCTTACTTTTCTGTCTTTTCATTTTCATGTCCTATTGACGGTTCCTAATTGTCCTATATTCCCAACAGAGATTAGGACCGTTTATTCTCTACGGAAATATATTATAGCGAACCGATTAGGTAGGTACTTATCGCCCGATTATTTATACTGAGTGAAATAAAAATGACCAGCTATATTTTAGAAGGCAATCAGGTCCATGAAACTGAACAACTTTCCCCAAGGAACATAGGTCGAGATCTGAAAACTAAAATTCAACTCCTCATACAAACGTGAGTAACGTAACCAGTCACCTTGTATGAAAAGTTGTTCAGTTTCATGGACCTGATTACCTCCTAAAATATGGCTAGTTATTTTTATTTCACGCTGTATTATACAGCATCAATTTCATAATTTGTGTAGCTGTTAGATTTTACATGAATATTCACAAGACGTAAAGAACAAAGCCGACGTGGCATTGATGAATGACAAAAGACAATAAGATCGGTCGTCTAGTAGCGAATCGATCCGCGCCAGGCGGTGCCAAGTGCCAAGGCCCGGCCAGTCACCCCGGAGCCCTTACTTGACACGTAGTTCACGCATTCCTCGTCTAGTGAACATTCTGTAATTGAAACACGTTACCGGTGAATTGATATCTTTATCGAAATTATAACATGCCAACGATATATCAGGCAAAGAAAATTAATCTGTTAAAAAAAAGTTCCTCTTTCCTTTTTCTCCTGTATCAGGTGTACAGTTTACATATATACACCTTGCATGTAAACTCACCCAGACCCGAAATAACTATATGAAGATCATACAATTATATTTGTTCCATGCGGGAATCGAACCTGCCACACATAGCGCGGAAAACGAATCACTTAGCCACTGCGCCAAGTTGTAAGTATTGCATGTAATAATTTTAGTCCACTAATGATCGCTAATCAATATCCATCAATTTCTTTTCTTTTTCCTAGTAGGTTAGAATGGTTGTCAGACTTTTTTTTTTGGGCTTCTTACTCCCTTACCTACTTTCATAAGTATTTGTATGACAACCGTGCACGAAGGCGTTTGTTTGAAGAAACGATCGCCTTTGGACTTATCGCGGAAAGTGCTGCTCATCCTCGCTGATCGACTGATCTACGTGGTAAGTATATAGCTAGAAGCCCACATACTAAATTACCTGCTACCCCGAATTCTTCGAAGTACCTGAAGTTTATTACCTTTTAGCATGTTTACTCGCAGAAAACCAGAAGTTGAAGTATTACACTTAAAACTACGATGCCAATGTCATGTGCCTAATACAAGTTAGTAAATAAAAGCCTTTTTTCTATTCAAACTATGTGTTGTTCGAGGTTCATGGTACGAATTTTCTGGAGTTATTATGAAAATAGTAGTAGTATAAGCCGCATATTAAATTACCAAAATATCGAACCTACTGAAGAAACAAAAATCTTGATGGCATTTCATAGTATCATAAAATATGTATCTAGTTCGTATTTCATAAGGCTATAACTGAACAGATTCCGAAATTGAAATGAGTTTAATATGGTTGTAGGAATTTAATACCGTATTTTATATTAGCTTAGGCCTAGGCATTCTTCAACGCTATTTAGCTAAGGCTTTATTTAAATATATTCAAATTATACTTATTTTTATAACGTGAGTTCATGACTAATTTTACTTTCTTTCATTGACGATTTAAGCGATCGTTATCGTTAACATATTCTACAAATAGTTTGAATAGGTATTTGGGGTTAGAAATAACTATTGAGTCACGATATCCCAAAGACATGAATAATAGAATTCTGGTTTCAAAACGAAAAAAGTAATTTTTTTCTGGCGTCCAAAATAATAGGCAAACATTTCATTCAATAGTACCTATCTAGTGAAGTCCACACGGTACTCATTTATTATCCTGCTATTTGGTTAACATCTCAATATCGCGTGCGCGTGTTACATAGACACGCGATAGGTATTATGAGTTGTTGCAAATTCAAAGCCAGGCATGTGCTGCTGTGTCCCAAAAAATATAAAAGATACATTACACCGTCCAACTGTCAAATGAGGCTTTATTTTAGTGTGATGCTATCAGGCACGCTACGGAAGCATTCCAGCAGCACACAAAATAATTGTGTCTATAAGTGTAAATATAATTATTGTACCGTACTAAAATAAATATTCTCCAAAATAATTTATAAAGAAAAATACAAGCAAACCGATAATGTCATATTGAACATGAATTATGTAATGAAGTATAGAACTATGAACAAGCCAACCACAACGGAACTATTTCATAAAAAGGCGATGTACTAATGAGATAACATAAATGTAGTGCATAACTTATTATAGAAATGTATACAGCAATAATAAATCTTACCAACGAAATCTGCGGATACTACTTTTAAGTGGTCTTTCATCGATTTTACTTGATAAGTTACCTAGGCAACTTGACGTACAATGTTGTGGAAAATTCTTCATTCCTTGCAAACAGATCTTTCAAGTGTTTCATAAATTAATCAATTGTTACTGTTAGTCTTTACTCAACTATATTAGGGTCGGCTCTAAGTCTAGCGAGATGTGGCTGAATATCAGCTGATTTTACACTGTAGCGACATCTACCGCTACAATAAGAAACTACGTAACAACATAGCAAGCTAACTACATTGGGCGTATATATACAATAGAATAGAATAGATCTTTATTTCATGTAAACCAGATACAGGCACTTATGAAATGTCGAGACTCTAGGTGCACGGTTCCAAATAGTAGACCCTATGGAGAAGAACCAGCAAGAAACTCCATGGTAACTCTTTTCAAAAAATAGATTATAATCTTTATCAGTACAATGTTAATAAGAATTCGACCAATCACATTATGAAGCCTGAATCACGCAAGTAAAATGATAATCGTATCTATCACACGTACAACTGTCTGACATCAAACATCGGGCTCCGGCCCGCCAGGCAATATCACCCCGTCTGATCGGAGGATCCTCTCTTTTCAATGGAGGAACCATACCTCGTTCCTCCACAACACGAAGCGACTGCCGTCTGAACTCCGCCATCTAATTGCTGGGACATATTGATAACATAGTTGTCATACTTTTCGGGCTGGAGACTGCTCGTAACGACTAACATAAGACACGGACCCCTCCGTGTCTTATGTTAGTCTCGTCGTTTTTCACCCAAGTACTGCCCGCGGCAAACGCAGCTTTTAGGGCAACAAGTCATAACATTGATATCCACTATCCAGGTAAGCACTAGGTTAGTAATCTGCCACTAGAATAATGTAAGCGTCTTTTATTGGTGCACATTTATTCATAACCTTTTTTATTAATAACCAGCGCAGATTGTCCAATTCGCAAGAAATATGCAATGATGCTTCCAACAGTGACTACTTATTGGACGCAATAATTAGTGGCAATACTTTTACTACCCGTGTCATTGAACTTTGGGCTATTGCTTTCTTGGAGAAGTGATATAGAAATCCAGACAACAACTGAGCAATAAATATTTTTGCCAATATTGACGACCACGCGAACGTGCCCTTGGGTAAATAAAACTGTATACACTGACAGTAGGTAATAAATCTGCATTTTTAGAACTGTTTTAGAACGCAGTACGATAAAGCATAATTAAACAGGGTGCTCGGTAACCTGGATAACCACGCAACTGCTTGATCGAATAAAAATTAAAAATCATAACATACGAACTTTTTTTCGGGCTCAGCTCAGATGAAAACAGGAATATAATATACAAAATACTGAATACCACGAAACAGCAACGATCAAGAATTACTTTTTTGAAAATATTGTGATACAATTCGTGATTTTTATTACATATAAGTAAATATATTTAAAAAAATATAGATCATAGTCGTTCGTTATTCAACCACACGAAAAAATAAAAAAAATATTCAAATGCGACCCTCTGATGAATTAAAAAGTTACTAAATTAAAAAGTCTTTAAAAAAGTTGACAGTTAACGAAAAGTTATTTTTCTAGGAATTCTTGCTCCTTTGTTCAATGTCGTGTGGGCAGTACCTATCCTCGTATCCCTGCATGTTACGTTAACGATTATTTAATCATTTTATTGAAAACGAATAACGGTATGTAATTGCCTTTTCCTGATGGACGTGCTAGAGAAACGAAAATGAATAGAGAATCCAGAAAAAGAAGTTTAAGTATATAAAATTAGATTTACAGGGGGGCTAAAAAGGCCGCTTTAGATGAATCACAATATATTTCATATTACAAATGTCAAAATATCTACTTAATTGACAACTCTTAATGTCATCCGCATAAGGTTCATATTCAGTAATCATCTGTTTGACAGTTACTATGCAGATCAGTAGATGAATTGCTCAATGTTGCCTTTTTAGGCCCCCAGATCTGATTATTGTATTTGTATACATAAAAATATAAATCCTATCATATAGGTAGTTACACCCTTAATTTTTCATTACCAGAATTTTTTTATTGCTCTGCTCATCATTATGAAGAATTTTTACTATGGAACCAACGCTGAAATCGCAAAATAAAATCTGCTTATCCATACAAAAATTCAATATTACTAGACTAAATGTATGGAACAGATTTTTATTTCGCGATTTCAGCGTTGGTTCCATAGTAAAAATTGTTGAAAAGGAAGAGCCGTGCACGACCAAAAAAAAATTCTGGTACAATAAAAAAATTGTAGTGTATAAAATCAAATGTTTAATAAATAACATAAAGGAGAACTTAATGTACCACGACAATGATATTTTCAGTTTTACATTACGATCTTGATACTCCATTTTTACGTCACAAGAGTTCAATGGCTGGCGGCATCGCCACTTCGAGGGAATATCTATGCATTCTGAAGTCTACGAGAACGTTAAAGTTTACGGCCATGATTGAGGCCAGTCGCGAAGTTTTCCACACAACTGCCACAAGTTACCTACCAGTTACCAACAACTACGTAGAAGTGCAGTCACCTTTTAAGCCTTAGCAAAAACGTTATCACAGTCACAGTGAATAATTTAACAAGTATACCAATTCAGTCGGAAAACAGGGGGAGATGAGTTTATAAACATTCCTATTCATGTACTATGGAACAACGTTCACTTAAACATAAAACTGAATCACGTGCTTTCGCCAAACGTTCATTTGTAACTGTGTGATAGCGTTATTTTGCAGCGTTTAAACAGCTGACACCATAGGTACCCCTCCTGAGCACATGCAGACTAGTCTAGACAGAGGTGCCGACTGGATTTTGTAAGAGCTAAGCACCCCTGCTTGACAGACAGACGCCTTCTCCGATTGCAGTGTTTGTTTTTATTAGGCCCTTTTGACTAAAATACCATGGCAAATCAGAGTGTGAAATCGGAGATTGTAGCAGATAAAGAAAAACTCCCAAGTGATAATGATAAAGGTAAGTATAATTATTCTATGTATTTAAATGTTCATATTATGTTTAAAGTAGTTTTAGACCTGGAAATTGTGGTAATCCATGTAATGTAAATACTAGATACAAAACTATGAAATCCGTCTAGGTTCTGCGGCTAATCCGAGTAATAAAATCTCTATATTGTCGTGAGTCATGATTTCATGAACTTCCACTTGATTACCCCTGTAAAGCATCCATAAATCAAATCACAATTTGACCTCCATCAAAGGTTTCCGACATCGAAATTTCCATAATTCCGAATTTCGCATGAATAACCATTTGACGTCACCAATCACCTGATAAGCTTTATACGGTCGAAGCATGACATTACTAGGGCAATCGTCTTTCGGTAACCAAAAGCGAGTACCCCTGTTTTTCATGTCGTCAGTTCAGTTCGGAGAGCCGCGCAACCCACCAGGTTACACGCCTAATATTGAAACCTGACGACTAGCATTCAAACAATTGTGTAGCCATGGTGATGGAACGCTCGAAATCACTGACTATAGAAATACACATGTTAAAGAATTATTATTTGTGCTAACGAATAGCGAATGTGGCTGTTTGTAAACTTTTCTAACATGTTATGGTGGAGACATCTCGAGAGGTTTCAAGAGAACTTAATGATGCTTGAAAGGGAAGAACAAAAGAAGGAGTTCACAGAGAATGCGACGGTAACGCTCACACTTCCTTCGATACATCCTGTAATGCAAGATAATTTGTTCATAGCTAACATAGAGCAAGTTAAATCGCTACAAGCCTCATTGTTCCCAATTTGCAGTAAAGGTAAATTCCGAATATTTTAGCTACGTATGACAAAGAATGTGATCATAATTTTGCATATTTCAATTCGACTATTGATTTGTTTATTAAAACTTTACTCACTTACACGCTACTTCAAAAATAAGCTCGTACTTTTCGCAAGTGTTCAGTCTCGTAATGCTGCCGTTTACAAAATTGTAACAAATAGAGCCCATTAAAATATTTTTAAATTTCAAATAATAGTACCTACAATTACCTTTTATTCACGAATGCTTTATGTATGCTACTGAAATAAATTAAACCCACAATATTAAAATTACTCCTAATAAACTTGATATTGCGTGCTATATATCTAATTATGTGCTACGTATTTTCAAAGAAAGCAAGATACTTTGTATAATTTCCGCAATAACTAATTCGTCGTCGGAAACTCGCGTGTTTATTGATGTAATTTGTGAAGCATGAAATGCCTCCAAATACGCAAGCTGCCGTGAATGATATGAACGACAGTAATTTTCACTAAACTAGGTCATATTACACATCTTTATGACTATCGGGTTTTTGCATCGTGAAACTAAGTATTTGTTATTCAAAAGCCCTATAAAGGTCAGATTTTTTTTGTAAAATATTTTTTATCCCTGATATTATAATTTAGTAGATAAATAACTAATTGAAGTGTTTTTTGGTGCAGGGACTTTCATATCAAACTTTCTACAAAACAATATTAAAACAAATCAATTAGAAATCAACACAGACATAAGAACATTTCGGACGACAGCTAAACTAAGAGAACCAAGAGATTTGTTTGCACTTCCAAAAGAACTTGATTGTCCCCAACAAGCACCTCGGTGGCCAACAGAATGCCAGGTAGGTGATCTTTTGATTATTGATCAATAATAGAGTCTGTTTATAAATTAGTCTAGAACTATAGGAAGCCGTTGCTAATGACTTTAACTCATTAGGTTTTAACCATGAATATTGAAACCCAACAAAATTTCTCTATCTTCTACTTGATAAGAATCATCTCAAACGAAATAAGAATTATTGCAAATAGCATGCATATCAAAGTTATTTGAGTTTTAAAGCTAATTTGTAAACAGACTATACAAATGCTATCGTAGACGGTAAGAATAGACTAACATAACTCATCCTGTCTAGCTGTTGTGTAGAATATTGCAATCTGCGAAGGCCAAAAGCTGCTCGACTTTGATTAGCCGCAGTGACAAAGTTTCTTTACACCGTACTCAGTCTATCGCAGACTCAACTGGACAAATGTCTATTTTTGGGACAGGCCTTAGATCAGTATACTCTAGCCCATTGATTTACCTCGCACCATACTTCTTGGTGGCCGCAGATACACCAGACGTCTAACAGAAGTTAAGAGCTATATGCACTATCAGTTGACGCATCTTTTTAAATCTTCGCGTCTTTGTCACAACGAAAACCATATTATCTCGTAGAAACAACAGTAACTACGAATTTTAAATTATTGAATACTAATTATTCATAACTGATAATAGGTTGTTGAAGAAAAAATACTACATATTATTTGGAGTACCGCGTCCCCAGAGCCATATTATATATCTACAGGCAAAGAACTGCAACCTCAACCTGTTGGGGAAGATGCAGGAACAGTTATATTTCAATATTATCCTATGAGCGCTGTCAACTATGTAAGTATTAAGAAGACAGTCATTTCTAAATTTAAAAATGTTGCTGATTACTGATTGTGTTTCAGTTTAGTCGATCTACAGTAGGAGGGTCGCGCTTGTTTATATCAACGTGTGCAAGTGCCAACGATGAAGATGAACTGCAATTTGAATCTCGTTTTGAAAGTGGAAATTTAGCCAAAGCAATACGTATTACGTCAGCTTATTACGAACTGCATCTTCGCACTGATCTGTATACAAATAGGCATATGCAATGGTTCTATTTTAGAGTCACGAACACTAAAAAACACATGACGTACAGGTAAAACCGATTGCATGATAAAACCACGTTACGTGTTGTTTCCTAAAAAATTATCCGCACGCAAAATATTACAGGTTTTCCATAGTGAACTTATCAAAAGCCGAAAGCTTATACAACGAGGGCATGCGACCTCTATTATACTCAACCAAGGACGCACAGTTGCATTCGATCGGTTGGAGGCGATGCGGCGATAACATCGCGTACTATAAAAATGATTCCACGTAAGTAACAAACTTTTTGAAGTTAAATTGTTGGAATATCTTCAGACTACAGCTCGATCTAATTACAGGTGCGAAGAAGAGGAGCAATTTCCAAGTTACACATTAACATTTAATATTGAGTTCCCGCACACAGATGATGCTGTGTATATCGCACACTGTTATCCGTACACGTATTCTGACCTGCAAGAATATCTATCTAAATTACAATCACACCCGGTCAAATCAACTTACGCAAAACTCAGGCTTCTGTGCAGAACATTAGCTGGGAATAATGTATATTATCTAACCGTAACTGCCCCACCAAATCCTTGTGAAGTAGAGCAAAAGGTAATCATTTAACTGTATTTGTGGCAATTCTCAAAATAATATAAGTAGATACATAATATCTAAACATCAATTGACGTTAGTCGTTGGATTTTCAGAAAAAGAAAGCGGTTGTAATAACTGCTAGGGTCCATCCAGGAGAAACTCCTTCATCGTGGATGATGAAAGGTTTCATGGACTATTTAACCGGAGACTCAAATCAAGCACGAGAATTAAGAGAAAAGTTCATTTTCAAATTAGTACCTATGTTAAATCCAGATGGTGTGAGTGACAATTACATTTCACACAATACCTACATAAATGTGTCGATCATTATCATGAAATAAATACTCCTCTATTATTACAGGTAATCGTTGGTAACAATCGGTGTTCATTGACCGGAAAGGATTTGAATAGACAATATCGAACTGTTATACGGGAAACATATCCACCAGTCTGGCATACGAAAGTTATGATACGGAGGTTAGTAGAAAGCATCAAACTTATCTTACGCGTACTTATCGACCTAATACAAATTAGTTTTTCTAATAAATTGTTATGTATCAGACTGCAGGAGGAATGTGGCGTTGCAATGTACATAGATCTTCATGCGCATTCCCGAAAACACAATGTGTTCATTTATGGTTGCGAAAGTCGAAAAACTTCAGACAAACGCTTACAAGAGCAAGTATTTCCCTTGATGCTACACAAAAATGCTGCAGATAAGGTAGAAAATATCCATGTTAATGCTAGTATAATGTATGTTTTACAAATAAAGGTTTAAACCACTTCCTAATTACAGTTCTCTTTTGAAAACTGCAAATTTAGAATACAACGCAGTAAAGAAGGTACTGGTCGAGTCGTAGTATGGATGTTGGGAGTATCAAATAGTTACACAATGGAAGCATCTTTTGGTGGATCAGAGTTGGGCAGTAGAATGTCTACACACTTCTCTGTTCAAGACTATGAAAGTATGGGAAGAACATTCTGCGAAACATTGCTAGATTTTTATGACGAAGATCCTAGTAAAGAGAGGTTGAGAACGAAAATCGTCACTAGACTATTAAAAGAAGGATCAAATGCAGATGAACCTACCAACATTGATCTATCTGATTATTCAAGGTAATTTTGGTTGTATAGAATTTAATTACTTAGTATAATTTTACCGTCTGACAATATTATCGAATAAATTTTTAACAGTGATGAAGGGGATACTTCAAGCAGTAGTTCAGAGGCAGGAGTTAGAAGAGAGACAACAAAACAGCCTGCACCACCGCCATCACCAATTTTTCCGGACATTAATAAAAATTCTAACGAGGTAATAAGAGTCACTACAATTAATATTTCTGAAGTTGTTTCATATTCATAACAGGAATTTGAATATCCAAAATAACGAATGTGTGAACTTTATACAATTACAGAAGTCTAGAAAGCAACGTCCAAAGTTAGAAAAGATGAAACGAGTCGAAAAAAAGAAAACAAAACGTGAAACTTTACAGGTTGTTACTAAATATGTTCGTAACATGACACTAAAAAAGTATAAGATTTAATTTTGAACTGTATCACATATATTGCAGGTATCAAGAGCGACAATAGATTTAACTTCAGACGCAATGACGGATATGTCATCGGATGCTGAATCATACGATGGAAACCACAGCCCTATGAGGCGAGTTCAGAAATTGATACATTCAACAGTCAAAATAAAACCAAGACGAAAAAAGAAAATGCCACCTGAACTAAAAATCATAAAAGCACCGGTAAATATTATTATAATCGCAATTTTATTGAGACCATTTAACTATGAACGAGCAGCAGTCTCGCTGATTTGTTCACAACAAAATAGTGGAATAAAGTCTATTTTACATGTTGTAGTCCAAAGCATTTTTTTTTATTAGACTTTTTGCCATGTCTATCGCAGTTTTGTTTTTATTCTGAGCCATTTGTGCAGGTGGCATGTAAAACTATTCACTGATTTGGCAGACACTACACTTTTCGGGAGTTTATGGAAGCAGATACCTTTATCGAACCTCTTAACTTTTGCCTTTCGTGCCTATCTCAATGCTTGTTTCCTAAAGCATAACACAGTCTCTGGTCACCGGTCCGTAGGATGTATTTTACGCTAGTTTCCGTCTGATCTGCCTAAAGATAATACAGCCCAACTAGAATGACTCTACTGGTGACCCTGCATAATTATCTTTTTGTTCGACTTTACTTCTTTGGTTCCCTAGACCAAATAGACTCACTCTATTTTTTCAGACAAGTGATTCTCCATACCACTCGGATCAAGAAAAGACCTTTAAATGTAGAAGACCGAGAAGTGTTTCCATGTTCAATGAAACAACAGAGAAATCGAGACTGAACCCTGCATCATGGCATCAATTTAGGTGTTTACCACCACCAAAGTATGAATCCTTACTAATATTATAAACGTGAAAGTGTCTCTGTCTGTCTGTAACCGTTTCACAACTAAACGGCAGAACCGATCTTGATAAAATTTTACAAAGAAATTGTGTGTATGGAAGAACATTGCCAATTTTTTAATAAAAAGTTTCAAACATATACTATATTTGTGCACTCTTTCTCCACGCGAACGAGATTGCGGCCACAGCTAGTATTAAATAACTTTTATAATTAACCAAATCTCATGTGTATGTACATATGTAACAAGAATTTCATGACCGTAATTTTCAGGTACTTATCTGACCTGAAAAATAGAAGTTCTCAACCATCCGAACTCCAAGTAAAGTTGAGTACACTTAAAAGAAATATATGGACAGGTGTTCAAACCGAAGAGAAAGGTCCATTATCATGGGGTATATCAAGTTTTGCCATGAACTCTTATTTCACTGACAGTGAAGCTTTGCTAAGGTAATAATATGGTTTTGTAAGTTGTCAATGACCAATTAAAACCTAGGTACTAGATCAGGGTAATTAATATTTCTTAGATATTGTTGTTAGATCCTGCTCGAAAAAACTGGAAGAGCTTGAAGACGAAAAGCAGAAAATTAAGGATGAAAAAAAGAAAAAGAAATCTAAGACCAAAAAGCTCACACTTAAAGTGCCAAATTCTATGACCGATATCTTAGAACCTATTAATAAACTACCTAAGCCTTGGAAGAAAAAGGGAAAGTAAGTTTCAAACATTTGTTCTGCTATAGGTATTAAGAAAGGAAAGTTTATTCAACGACTTAAATATAAAATCATTCTACATGAATGATTTTATATTTAATTTAATTCATCACTACTATTGGATTCCTCGCCTCCCATAATACCCCTTTATATGAATTAAGCTGATCAGGGACCCCTATATGTTGTAGTAAATAAATATGTAAGAAATTCGTTCGTAAGAGATTATATTCACTTGTGATGCAAAATTAAGTAAAATATACTACTTCTTTTCCAGATTAAAACATAAGTCTGAGAGTTCTCCTTACCAAAATAATACTAGTTTTACTGATATACCAAGGAACACCCAACAAACACAAAAAACAACCGCAGCAGAAAACAGACAAGCTAAATCTCGTTTTAAAAAAGGCGCCATTGTTACAACTGCTGTACAAACGAAAAAATCAAATGCCAAACCAAGTATAATGATGTCAGACAATTCTGACTCAGACTATAATTCTTTTCAGTCAACAAAGAAAATAAGAAAGAAAACTAAAACAGTGAAAGCCAAGTTTTCTAAAACTATGTCTGAAAATAAATCGAAGAATTAATTTTTAGTTTTATTGCTTCCGTTTTATATTTCTTTTTTTCCTGGGCAGTTTCAAGACGAGTGGCTAAATAATGCCAGTAGGAACTTGCTCGCCTAGGCCGTGTAGTCATTATTGGCATTATTTGTATTGCCTAGGTCTAGTACATGCTAGGTTCTGACATGTGATGTGCTGAGCTATAGTTATAGGTTTTTTAATACCACCAAGTTAGTTCCTACAATAATCCCAATAATCGAAAACTTTAAATCATACAATAATATTTATTAAAGATGTTTGGGATATTATAAATTGTAATTGAATTATATTGAAGATAAAATGTGTCTCAACTACACATTGTAATATTTTCAAGTGCCTTATCTGTTAACCTTATACAATTTGCTTCAGTTGAAGCTCTTACATCACCATCCTTGAAGTTAAGATTAAAATAAAAAAAATATCTTGGTGATATGTTAAATAGTTTTATTATATTTTATTTTTAACTCTATTTTAATACAGTATCTAATGCTGGTACAAAAATTGTGATTGATTAATTTATTTATTTATTATTTATGTACGTACACACATACAAATGACAAAGAAAATAAGTAAAGATATCAAGTACAAAGGTACTGCTTATTTTTATTATATTAAGAAATAAAATATATATATTTATATTCAATATAATTTTATTTATAGTTATTAATTTGTTGGGGCTTTATAATCTATACTAATTTTATCATTTTTAGTTACAGTGCGATTTGATTGCCACAATGTAAGTTACTGACAAAATCATATAATTATTGAAAAGATCAATGCAAAATTCTATTATCCAGGATAATGTACTGAATCCATGATATCACTTATCTTTACTCTGTCACATACATCCAGTATAGTATTGATATTAAAATCTTGTAGATTGGAATTTGTCTGCACCCTGGGAGCCAAAAATCATTTGCGAAGTTAGTTTGGTCCGAAAAATAAACAGAATAATTTCTGACTTCACATTCAACCCTCTAACATGTAGATATGTGATATTTTAATTCACCAAGAGCCTACTAAACTCTTATGAATATCATAGATACTTAACATACACCCCTTGAGACTCCCATAATATTTATATTACAATGTATTTTTAAAATTTTAATATTATAAAAATGTGGGGTGTGTCGTCTTTTCTAGCTACTAACAATGTTGCGCGAGGTCATGAGTCAATGGAATGTAGTCTGAACATGACGCTGGCAGAATAATCAACATTGGCTCAGTTGCCATTAAAATGTAATAAAAGATTCTAAAATAAATACTTGTACCGTTGACATATATCCTCATTAGAATATCCTCGCACTTGTTAGTGGCCTATCACTCGATGAACAATATCATATTGATGATATGTGAAATAAACTACCAGAAAGTCTAGTGTCTGCTAAATCAACAAATAGTTTAAAATGTGTGAAATGTGTGAAATAAACTTTACTCCAGTACTTTTAATGTGGACACATCAGTAAGCCTGCTGCTTGCCCATTATTAAATAATAATAATAATAACAAAGAAACAAAGTAAAATACTGAAACAGTATACCTAGTAGCCACCATCTCAAAACTCCTAGCACTGGTAAAGAATTGACTGCTATGTTACAGAGGATGTCGTCAATCGTGACTAATGGTTCAAGTCTAGAAGAACAGCAGCATTCTCCTGTGTACTAACCTAATATAATGCATACATCATAATAAAATTATATGACACAATACTGTTTGGTATGTATGGTGATTCTGGCAATGCTCTGATGCCAGTTCATTGTAAATGGCCAATAGAAGACCCACTTATTAAGGCTTGTGCTGGTGATGATGATAACACATAAAGGGCCGGCGAGTGAAAAAAAAACAACATAACAGTAATTACTCACTGTCATCTTATGCGATAAAGTAAAAGAAGCCACTTACAGAATTGCAAATACTTCTACAGGAAACAATTTTTCAATCACAGTAACAACTTAAGTTTTCAAGACTATTTCAACAGTAGGTAACAACTTAAATAGGTTTTCAAAACTATTTCCAACTTCTATTCTCTGAATTGTTTGACATTGACACTTGACAGTATTGGCATTGGTTGTCAATTTGACATCAATGTTTTGCAGGCAAAGACTTTACGCATACAACCTATAAAGACTATTTGTTATTCTATTTGCTTTATAAAAATATCCTTTGATAAATCCTATATCCTTTGAATTTGATATTTTTTATATCGCGACTAAACTGAAAAAACTGAAAACTTGGTTAATAGAGGTAACTGAAACCAAGAAATGAACTAGGGCGCTTTTCATCACCAAATGGCGAAATCAAAGCTACAAAATAAGTCAAAATCCGACTAGATACGTGCGAGACACAAGATTTATTTATTTTTTGTCTAAATAATGGTTTACATAAATTATTCATATTTATTCATTAGGTACATAAAAGGGATGGATTAGGGGATTAGATTAGGGGGAGATTTAACACACATTTGTTAGCCAATTTGTCTGTGTTAAATTTCGAGATATTGTACAAAAAGAATTACTAACAGGAGTATTTGTAGAAAAAGCTAAAACTCTAAGCTCTCCTATTTCTGAAAACTGAAGAGCGTTACTAACTCTGGTTCCTGAGGAAGTATAGCCAGGTAATTGAGGGTCCCCAGTAATTGGATTAAATGTACCACACCGTGACTTCGCTAATATACACGAAGTTACATTTTGATAAAATCGAATGTTATCTGCATCTACTGTTATATTAATACCTGTCCTGGCTTCTCGAGTACATTGTGTGACCTGAAAAAACAAAACAGTAAATACTATAACAAGGAATAAAAAATATAAGGAATAAATATTATACCTTTTGAATATTAGATATTTTTGTTTTATTTTTTGACGGGAATACGTACCAAATTAACAGAATTAGCTCTCCTTAGACAACGAACGAAATCACAATAACCCATGAAACACCCGGAAGGTTGTACATTTAATGCCGATGTAGATAGTGCCTGTGAAACGAGTAATACGTAAGTAAGTATACCTATTTATTCTAACAAAAATAATTCTGAACTGTACCTATAATCAAGGCTATTCTTTTCTACTGCTAATAACTAATGCCTACCTACCAACTTTTTTCGTCTTTAAGTTGAATGATGATAGTGTTTCTTACCTTAAGGGCTGTTGCACAGGTTGCATACGAGCTTGTAAAATACTGCACAGCGCAAACACTAAGTGCATTTAATTCTTGAGGTCCCTGTAGATGAATTTTGTTTATTTAATTTGGTAATAATTTAATATTTTAAATCATTTTGATAGGAAATTTTTAAACTATACCTACCTCAGGCATCGAAGTCACCCGCGAAAAACAAGTTATGCAACCATCCCTTTGTGTAACATTTGTCGGTTGTGCCGTGCTGCATACAATATTCAACAAATTTTGCAATTGTTGACTGAAATTAGATAATATAATAGTTAGAGTATATCCACAGTACACACGGCTACATATCAAGCTATACATTTTCAGTATAAGCTGACCTCTCATTATACGGAAAGCTTATAACAATGCGAGGTCAGCTTATACTGAAAATGTATTGCTCGATATGAGTACCCATAAACTAAAATAATACAGACCCGTTTGCTGGACATAAACCAGCAAGCTTTTGTGATTTCCATTGTAATATTTTATTTTTTACGTCGCTCAAGTCAAAACCACCATTAGGTGAAACTCCGATCTGTAGAATACATTAAAATTCTAAAACTTTGATTTAAAATTTAAAATTTAGGTACCTACATACATCTGTTAAGTACATGGACTCTAACCTCGCTGAAATTGAGTAAATTCTGGTTCTTCCACTGTAAAATATTTTTTTGAACTTCGTTTAGATCTATTATAGTGCTATTTGATCCGATCTGTAGGACGAATATATGTAAGTCATAAGACGTTAATACTTTAAAATTAATAATTATTTATGAAAAACATAGGTACTTACAACAAAACACAAAAATAAAATAGCAGATTGTATTTTTAACATTGTTTCAATTTTTTTTTTAAAACTTGGAGTAAAAATATGAATTATTATGCCATGATCAAAACCAGTATATCATGTGACAATGTTTCACACCGCGTACAAATATTTATATACTTTAGAGCTTATTAAAATAATTATATCCCCGCTATAAATTTTCATCATCCTTTCATGTGCAAGTGCCGTGAAGCAGCGAAAGTGTTAATAATACATCACGCGAATCGTTTTATATGATTATATTGTTGAAAAGCTCTAAAATTCCACCAGCTTGTTTGCCTAGATTCTAACTTTTGGGTTTGGGAGATTTGTTTATAAACACTTAGGCATTGATTTATTTTCCTTTGGGACGAAAAGTTACAGAAAACTCTATTGCGCAAATCTGCCGTTTGACGTTTTTCGCTTGTTTTAGGCACAATACTGATATCTTCTTCTCTATACTCTAAGACTAATATTCAGACTATTTTTTTTTTTTTAGCTTGGTAAAATCATCAAATGAGTCCTCCCACCCCGGGCAGGGCGGAAGGGACTGTCAGACTTGTACTGACTAAAATCCACGGTGTTCCTTCAATAGCCCTTTACGTTCCGGGGTCACGGTAATGAGATAAGTCCCGCGACCGATATTCACAGACTTAAGGACTATTTAAATCAACACAAAATTTTATACGAAACTGGCTGCAGATTAAAGCGTCGCACACACATCCGTGGTGGCCATTCAGTCCGCAGAAAATGTACCTATACCGCGCGCCACCAGTGTGTGAAGAGTCCCATACCTACAAGAAAATAGGCCATTACAACTGACCGCCCACTGCATACCCCGTCGTTGTAGACGACGGTTGATCATCTTCTTCAAACACATGCGATAGGTAGTAGCGGTGGCGGGCGGCCTATTTGTAATCACAAATTGACCGCGCGGTTCAGTCGGTATTGTCAATGATAATTTCCTAAAAACTCCTTATTCTAAGACAAACTCCGGTTTTCTCACAATTTACCCAAACATTTTCATTAAGTAAATAAAAATAATAATTTGACATAGGTAAATCAACAACTTATAACATATTTTAATTTAAATACATTTTGACATTTAATAATAATTCAAAAAATTACAAAAATAATTGGATAGCTTAGTAACTTAGTAGTAGTAGCTTAGTAGGACTGTAAGGTCTGAAATAAAAGATTTTTATTTCTTATTATTTTAGTTAACGACTAGGACTTACGAGTAGGTAGACGACTTTTACGCTATAATGATGTCGAAGGATAGGGACTTTGTTGTAAACCTAGTGTATTATATTTATTACTAACCTAGTTCATAAGTATTTTGTAACTAACCAACTTCTATGGATGTATAGTCCGAAATAAATATTTTGAATTGAATTGAATTAGTTGCTGAGCGTGAGGTCCTAGGTTCGATTTCCGGGTCGAGTAAAGTGATTTTGTATTTTTCTGTTAGAAAATTCTCAGTACCTAGGTGCTCAGAGTTTTGAATTGTGCCCCGTAGGTGACACCCTACGTAGGTGTAGGTGGCCCTTTAGAGCATGATAAATGCTTGTGAAACTTAATGATTTTTTTTTTATTTTACACATTGCCCCTCACTTGGATTTCTCCTGTATCGAGGGTACTGTTTACAAACATACAAGTCACATTGCACACACAACCAGACCCGAAACAACGATCTGTAGATCATACAAATATTTGTTCCGTGCGGGGATCGAACCCGCGGCACGTAGCGCAGAAAGCTAATCGCTTAGCCACTGCGCCAACCGTGTCGTCAAGTGTACAAATTATACCTCTGCCTTACCCTTTGAGGAGGCAAGATGCATTGTTTTGTTAAAAAATGTTAATTATGTACCTACTATTATTTAATATAATAAAACAAGACATATATTTTATTTTTAACTATAATCCACATCTTTACGTGATGGCGGCCAAAGAGTATGCACAGACTACTGAGAGATACTACGTATCAGACGGTCATGTCCCATACATCGGCACTATACCGTTGCAAACATAGCTTTTGGCTTATGTTTTTTTAGTATCAAGTGTAATAGCCGCTTTGGCGGGAAATTTGAAAACATATTTATTTTGATCGTAGACGGTTAGCGATAGGTAGGTAATTCTGGGAAACATGATTTTATGGAATGGAGAAAGGGAAGTGTATCAAAATTGTTTTCTCCGTCTACGATTTTGATACATTCCCTTTTTCCATTCCATAAAATCATGTTTCCCAGAATTACCTACCGCTAAACTCAAGTAGTAGTAGCAGTAGTAGGTAGGTATTAATAGTAATCAAATCAAATCAAATCAATTTATTTGCGTAAAATGCGGTATAAAAGATCGTACAATAAATCATATTTTAGTGCAGACACATTCCGCCATTTAAAATGGCATGCAAATATATAATAATACAGTACATTATAATTATCAATTATTAGACAATCTTAGAACTAAAATGACAAACTTTTAAAATTTCAAAATTTCAAAACACTAACCAGTTTTTATGAGATACAGTAGTGATGACCAAAGGAGTGAAATTACTCATAAATATGAACCTTTACTATGAAAATAACTGAATTTGCGATACGGTGATTTTATTTCGCAAAATCACGAATTGCTCCATGGAAGAGTTTCTTTATAACTGAAGTTACATGCGTTGAACTTTGAGTTAAACTTGTATCCAAAGAGCCTGAAATAAAACCATAGTGTTAGGTATTAATAAATTATTTTGAATAAACTAAAAGGTGCTTATTTAATAGGGAAATGTTGGGTATTAATAAGAGCTAAAATGAAACTATTCAACACATGCAGTAAGTAAATAGACAGCACATAGGTCTCTGTAAATTCAGCCCGCAGCATCTTAGCACTCAGACTCCATTTAACGATGATGATAATTATCTCAAATTTGAATTGTATATCTTAGGACACTGATTGATTATTGATAAGGAATGTCTATGAGTGCACTTTATAGTTATACTTCCAATGGTTAAAAACAACAGATTTTCTATTGTATAATTTACACTGCTTGATAGGTTAGTTTCAAAGATACATGCCTGAATTTGATATTCCAACACACTGAAGATGCGGAATAATTGTGGTCTGAGCGAAGCTGCCTCCAATATGTATGATCACCGCTGTACGATGGCAGTTAATTTTGTTCTGAAGATTAAAAATAGATATGTTTTAATAGGTACATTATTTTATTTAATGTCATAATAAAATAGACTGAATAGATGTTATTTCATAACATAAGTTCTTACCTGATTCAAAGCTGAAATTCTTTGATGGGTTTCCAGATAAAATTTCAGAGTCAGTAAACAAAGTAGGACATGCACCAAATCGTAGATGTTTATGACATACAAATACTTTGTTATACAAATTGTCCATCCTAGATACTCAAAGTGTCCATCCTATTAAGCTCTTCATATTTTATTAATTTATACACTACGGTGTATCACTGATCTCGAAATTCCTTTCTCAAAGGAAATCTATGTAATTTAACGTCCTGTTGTTGGCTATCACATTTAGGAACACAACACTTGCGAAACATTATGTTTCACGGTAGATGTACGCGAAATTACTGAATATATGGATTATAAAATGTGCAGAAATTAATCGACGCAGACACTTCACATTCTTCATATCAACACGATAAACAGGTGATAAACAGTAATGGCCGCTGTTTACAATATGGCTGCCTGCCATCCGATATACTATTGTAGTCTTTGCTGCCTGCTAATCCGCCAACGGAGGTGAAGACGGGGGTGAGGGAGGGGTACTGAAGTCGAAAGCTATGTTTGCACCACAGATAATGTATAAGTTCGTACGGTTATGATTTTTGTTTGGAACATTGCCGGGCGTGAGAGTATGTAACCAATACATTTTTACCGTCATGGCGGCTGAAACAACCAACCGACCAACATTATTTAATTTAAAAATTAATGATGATGATTATTTTCTGATTTCCGTAGGGTACCTATTCACTGAGCACTAGTGGCTCTTTACATGAAGTTAAATAAAAGTGGGCTATCACTCTCCAATACCTAACTGAAACTGACCTTGACCCACCTTGACCACTCAAGTGTCGTGTCTGTTTCTACGCGTAGCCCGTAGCTACCTAAAAAGAGATAGATACACTTTGAAACCAACCTTGAGGTTTCACTTAGGTATTGGAGAGTGATACCTCCACTTTTATATTTTAACTTCGTGGCTTTACATTACAAGTTTGGGGTTCAATAGTTGCATAAGCTCATAGCTTGGGCTCATAGAAATTCAATCTATGGTTGATGATTGATAGTCAGAGAGTCTTCTTACGTCATTGTTGATAGACCCACAAAGAGGGAAAAAAAAAAAAAAAAAAGTTTGATTCGTTCGTTCGTTGATTCGTTCATTTCACAAACTATATAGGGATGCTAACGCATCAGACGGAGCACTCCCGAACAAAAAATCGTACATTTTGGTTATCTGTGGACCTCTTTTATAGACTTTGACAAATGTTTACTTTTTTAGAAAATTCAGCCAATTCGACGTACTGATTTGAAATCAAGCCTTTTAAGCTTCATTAATATGTTTGACCCCCCCCCCCCCCCCCGCCCCCTTTGGGTTCATAATTTTGAGGAGCTCCCTAATGTTTTAAGTGAAATATTATTTCAGGAATAATAATAAACAAAGAAAAGACTCATTTATAATTTTTTAACTTTGTTTTATATTTAATAAAAGCCTATAAACTGCATCAAAAAAAAAACACGATTTCTGGTGTGTTCTTGAGTGTTATGCTGACTGCATTGCCATCAGCATAATGACCTGCAAGAAGAAAAAACAACTTTTATAAGACAAGAATAATAAGTACCTATTTATTATAATTATGTAATTATGGAACAATTATGTGAAAATCATCATCCTCTTGCCCTTTTCTTTATTTTAGGTTAAAACATCATGATTTTTTGTCCATGCAGCCATCAGCCATAACCACCATGTTAACTAAGTTCTATATCAGTTTTCATACAGTTTATTGATTATTCCAATTATTAATATTCGAATAATATGACACTATAGTACATCCATCTTATGTACAAGAATTTTTCTAGTTTAACACATACCCAAGTATTGTGTGAGTGGATTATTTATGACCTACACATAATAAAGTAAATAAATCATTGATCCTACCTCTTGCTATAGGTGTATTGTTGCCAGTGGTTTCCTTATGAACTTCAGTCAGAGGATGAAGGTAAGAAATCTGAAAAAAGAAAATAGGTATATTGTTTTGTGATTTCTTTCTGGAGCAGTGTTAGCCTAGTAGTAGACTTATGGGTTCAATGTATGTAATGAGTACAGTGCCAAGTAAGAACACTAGGCTGAGAGTTCGGTTCATATGAACATGTAGAATTGAGGCATATATGAACTTGTTTCATGTAATCAAGCTATTATAAGTCCAACTTCCTCTCTCTGAGAGGAGGCCTTGTGTCCCAGCAGTGAGAACATAAAAAAGAAAAAGAATAAGACGGCTGATTAATGAGCATCAATAATTGAAGTTTCTGTTTACCTGTTGTTGGTGAATCTTCAATAGATGGAACTGTGTGCTTGGAAGTTGAAGGCATGGGAATAAATTCTGAAAATAAAAATAGTTTTGTTTTTTATTTCAATAATATTACATAAGAATGTATAAAACTGGCTTTGTTTTGGCATAATTCTTTTTCTGTTCTATGACTAAATAGTATAAAATAATGACACCTTATATAGGTACCTAAAACACATGTATTCACTTAAAACTTTTGTAACTACTTCATGGAATTTGATAGAAGATTTTTTGGGGACGGTGGTTGCATACCATAGGTACATACTTTCATAACATGTAAAGCTGAAGTAATGCTGTAGCCTAGAAATTATATAATTCAAAATGACTCAAATCATTATTTTACATACCAGTTTGGGGCTGCATTTGTTTTTCTTCATTTTTAACTTTACAGTAGGAATGATCATGTTGCTTCCTCTTTCTAGTTTAGTCATGATCCAAGGATACTTTCACATTTACTGAAACAACACATGTAAGTAGCTATAGTTAATTATTCAACTTAAATAAAGATTTCTCAGAATAGAAATTCAGTCAGTGGGTCATCATAAGGGAAATTCAAAGGGTTAAGAGTATACATAGGTCGGAATCAAGAAAATGTTAATGTTTTGTTAACAATTATAGAATTAGATCAAAAATCAGTCTACCCATACAAATGCATTGACCGTTAGTGGGATGCAATGATTCAACTATAACAACAACAATAATTAAAGAATGCGTTTTCGCATTTGTGCTTAGCATTTTTTTATAAAATAATAACAGCGGGTACTTACCAATTCCATCAGGCATTCCGTTCGTTATCTCACATAATAAATAAGTTTGGAACTGCATTTTGATGAAGACGAGTTTTTAAATAGCACACTGTAAAACTTTTCTCGCCAAAATGTTCTGCACACACGAAGTAGGTACCTTTCAAGATCTTGGGGACTCAAATTCCGTAGATGTTCCAACTTGATGTACAAAGTTTGATCCTTATGGAGTCCCGTCTCTGATTTTGGTATTTTGAAAAACGCGACGTCCTTTCGTCTTCTCTCACAACCCACAACACAGCATATATTGTACAAATTTGCGGCTTTGCAAGGAATATTACATAAATTGAGAGTAATGCTTAAAAAGCTATTTATTTAATTATATACACTTTGTTGAACTGCAATGGCGGTTGACGGCGTCGTACCCTGCATACGTAGTATCTCTCAGTAGTCTGTGTACCCTGCGGTCCGAATTGCGCTAAAAGTATAAGTAATATTATCGCGAACCCGACCAAAGCCACAAGCATTATTATTACTCAATAGCCCTTATATTTTGTGACTATTAAATTTGGTTGGATTCGCGATATTATCACTTTTATCGCAATTCGGACCGCAGGGGTAGGCGGGCAGAATGACGTTAAACTGACGTCACGATCGTTCCATAGACTTTTGTGACGTCATAAATCGTACAGGCATCAAAAGGGTGAAGTATGAGTCGGGGGGGTTGAGGTAGCTTTCAAAAGCTATAATTGAGCCATAGAGACGAACGACGAAATAAAATGTTCTATGATAACCCCCTGTGGTTCATTTCATTCGTTCTTGTGACCGATGAAGCTTGTGACTGACGGCATTTATTTCTTCAGATACTAATTTATTTTATTTTCTCTTTATTTTATGATGATTGAAGGACGCGCAAATGTAAGTTTAAATCACTGTATGTAAAGGAATTTTTAATATATCAATGTACATTTATCCACATCATTGTTACAAAATAATAACCTGTTTTCAGGAACTACCCGATTTCCAAGTCTTTCAGACAGTAATAAAGTACTGCCTGATCATTATAGTGGTCCCCGTGCTCTCGTTCTTCACTGCGAAGAGTGTCTTATTCGATGGAATTTTACGACTGGAACCTATTACGAGCAGTGTTTATTCGGCTGTAGTTGCGGTAGTCGTTCTCCATGTTACTCTAGGTCTCTACATCTACAGAGCATATAGTGACTCTGAAACTGAAAGAACCGAAAGACCTAAACCCGTCAAAAAGGACTAATTACTTTAAAAAAGTAATTCTTACCATCAACCTCATCACACAATGGACAACTTATACATGAAAGGTGAACTTTTACAAGTTCATACAAAGAACAGTGAAATATACGAAGGCCGTTTTTATGGAATGACTAATGATAAGTCTAAAATTTCTCTTTACAATGTTAAAGAATCACCTAAAGGAGACCCAAGTGATGGTATTCTACACTACTATGACTCAGACATAAGGGACATTGTTAAACTAAAAGAGCCAAATGAACAAAATCATTTAAAAATATCAGAAAAGGAATGTGAAGATATCATAAAGATATCTAAAAAGTACATCTATATCAACCAAGTCGACAAGAGTTTCCATGAAGCACTGGAAGACTTGAGCCAGTATAGCTACATAGGCTTGAGTACGGATGGTGCTAGCATGGGGAGGAAATGTAAAATGCCATTCCTGGTTCTGTCTTCACCTCAACAGATCTACATTTTTGACATTAAAGTAATGGAGTATCATGCATTTGATGCTGGATTGCAGAAACTTCTGCAAAATGAGACACCAAAAAAGATAGTTCATGATTCAAGGAATATATCAGATTGTTTGTACCATAAGCACAATGTGAAGTTGAATGCAGTATTTGATACCCAGGTATTCTTTTATTTCTTCAGAATTAAAGTACCTTGCGGTCTACCGTGTAACTAAAATGGTATGAACATCAACTCTGATAAACTTCAATATGATTGTGAAAGACTAAACTTTGAACTTTCTTATAAATATTAAACCGATCATGAAGATGGGAGTCCTACGAGCACAATCACTTAAATTTTTACTAGGTAGCTCAAAGTTTAGCCTCTCACAATAGTATTGAAGTTTATTACCACAGTTGATATTCATTGCCATTTTAGCTACCCGGTAGACCCCAGATGTCATGGCAGCATCATATTTCTAAATTGGTGACAGAAGTGTAATAATTATTAATGTTGTTTAGGTTGGTGACCTACTCATCACACGAAACAAAACGGGTCGCCTGCCTGATAAAGTGAAAAGCTTATCAGAGTGCTTAAATCTTTATCTTGGTTTACAACAGTCCTCTGTTGATGAAAAGGTAAGAATTTTATCTATTACTGTATAACTATTGCCTATGGTTTCATATAGACATTTTATTTTTATCAACGTTTATCAGCTTAGGAATAGTGTAGCTTCCTATTAGTAAAATAGTTTTTAGATTTGGTTTAGTAGATCCAGTGATTACCCCTATTTACAAAAATATACATCTTTATAATAATACTGAAGGCAGTATTCAGTGGTATACCTCTCACAAAAATTTATTTGACATCATACTATCTGATTATTGATTAGATAACCATTTGCGAATTAATAATAACTACGAAAAATTAAAAATATAATTATTATATTGCTGATGTTTTATGGTCAGCAGATTTTAAATGCCTTCAACACTTTTTGTATCCATTTAAAATAGTCAAATTCAGTCACAGGTCTGTTTTGAGTAGAGTTGAAAACTGCGGAAAGTTTCCGAAACTTTGGAAGTTTTCCGGAAGTTTACCGGAAATATTCCCGAAAACTTCCAAAACTTCGGCAGTTTTGGAAGTTTTCAGAAATGATTTTTTACTTATAAAAACAGTAATTGGGGATACTTTGTACTTAAAATATGTTACATTTAGCTAGATTTTAAATATTCAACACAGCAAGCACAGGACGGGATGCGGGGTGGGGTACATGTTAAAAATGAATATTTCCAAAATTTCGGTCATACCGCTCGGTGCTTACATTATCCTCGTTGCCTTCGTATTATTTAAGCCGATTGAATAAAAAACGTTATTTCATAAATTTGTTTCAATAGGTACCATAAATAATTAAAATAATAAAAGAAAATAGAACTAAATTAAAGGATCATTTTTATTTGACGTTACTGATTCTGAATAGTCCAAAAGCAACGAATTTGTTGATTTCATAAATAGAAAAACATAATTTGAAAACTTCCAAAGTTTCGGAAGTTTTGGAAGTTTTCAGGAAACTTTCCTGGAAGTTTTCAACTCTAGTTTTGAGCCACTTTTCCAGGTGACATTGAAAACTATTCACTGATTTAGCAACACTACATTTTCTGGAAGTTTTTTCCACATTTTAACCATACAATTTTTCACGGAGTGATGTTGTGGGATTGGACTAATGAGTTGACTATGGACCTCACCAATAAGAAAACATTGTAAACACTTACCACATGCCTAATTTTGATGAAGAGTCATCAGAGTTACTTATTTCCACCTTATAACTACCTCCACTTTTATTAAATGCTTTTTTTTATTACAGCTTGGCGTATTGGAGTGTACTGAACGTCCATTAGCTACAAAAATTAAGGACAGTCTCGCCAAGAATATAGCTTTCCTGCATCGGCTTTCAGAAACAATCAATGATGAAATGTTGCTACCATTTGTGAGAGGAGTTGAATGCTTTGTTGAAAATATTCGCTCACTAGATGACTTCAAAGCTTGGGAATGTTGTGGTATGCAAAACCAATTACCAAAGGATTTCAAGAGTGCAATTGAGTATTGAATATTATCTTTGATACATTCCGAAGAAAACAAAATTATTATGTAGATGTAGAGATTTTTTTCTTTTCTGGCACATTTTGGTTCAATGCTAATGTTTGGCTTTAGTATAGTCTCTTAAAAATACAGTATTAAAATTTGTAGAGTAGTGATTTTCAACAACTACTTCGTAAAAGTAACATACTTAAAATGCTTCATTTACTTAGTGTTGATGCTTAAGGTCAAGTTTATAAATTGACATGTTACAGACAAAATAAATAAAACTGCTTCAGTGTTTGATGTATCTGTGATGACTCAACGTAAGTGTTTAAATAGCTTTTTAAATCTTCATAATTCTATTAAGTTTATTTTTGTATTTATCGGACGAGGTATAGTTGGTGCAGTGGCTGAGCGTTTGGCTTTCAGCACTACGTGTCGGCGGTTCGATCCCCGCACGGTACAAATATTTGTATGGCCTACAGATAGATGTTACGGGTTTGGGTGTGTGCATTGTGAGATGTATGTTTGTAAACTGTACCCACGATGCAGGAGAATTAATCAGGTCACATACTATTGTGGTTCAATATCTATATGTGTTGTGTAAAGACTACCTAATATATATTATATAAAAAGCAATGTTTTTCATCATATCTTGTGCTAGGTACTAGTATAGTAAGTTAATGGAACTATGTATTTCTTTGATGTAAGATTGAGAATATTTTGAGAGAAGGTTTACAGATATGGAATTTCTTAAGGTGTGGTTTATTATAAATTATGAACTTAGGTTATAAATTGTTCACTTTCATCATGAAGCTAGCTTTTGTGAAGTTAAAGCCATGCTTTTAATAAAACCTGTATGTGCTTGAATGTTGTTGTATTATTTTACTTTGGAATAAAATACCTGATTATTGCAAATAATTTTAATAAACTCTTAACACATTATTAACAGCATTTAACAGTAGTTTCCTAGGAGGCTTCTCTTAGGAAGAGGTTGGGGTAGAACGCGAGGCCTTCCATGGACTCGTCTCGGCACGCCATGCCGAGGCGCTCGGTAGTGAACAGGCGCTCGCGTGCTAGCAGGACGGACACATTTGCTATTTGTGACAACTTCACAGGGGTTAGATAACCATTTTCTTCAAGCTGGAGAATAAAATAATAATCATTTATTAGAGGCTGTCAGATCATAAGATGGATTTATTTCTCATTAGGGACTAACAAGAAAAAGGTTTGACACAGACGTAGGTACACCAAAATTTCGGCGATGCCGGAATCAAGTTCTGTACATGGTCAAGTTTCCGCTGATGCGCGCATTTTGTGTAAATGTTATGAACAACAAGGCAACAAATAATCTATCCGACTCCACTGAGCATATTATTCTGTCAGAAAAATTCAATAACGTTGCCCGACTGGGAAATCGAATCTGATCAATCAGTAGCTGCTCTAAGGCCCACAAGACTAATGCTATGGTCATTCTACTATTTATCTAACAATAATGAGTGCTTACCTTTTAAATGGTATAAGGGCAGAAGAACGTGGTGGTGGTAGGTGATACATATAGATCACAACCCTCAACAATGAGGACTACAAGTCATTGGAGCTGGGGGTCAGGAGGGAGAATGATATATAATGAGTGCTTACCAGTTCAGTAGTAGTCCTGGCAACTTCTTCATCTCTATGACTATTTAGCTGGAGAACACATGCACCACTTGGGAATTTCCTAAGAGACATAGGAGCACCAATAGTTGGCAGCAACCTAAAATAGACAATCAAACATCAACAAAAAGATCTCTGTTAGCAATAGACTTTATGCAAGTAACAAAGTTGTACACTCACTTGCAGGCATTCAGCAGATCTTCTGGGGATATGAGTTCCAAACCTCTGGCTCTATTCACTCTGCACCATACATCAGCTAATGACATTATTCCACTACAGTCCTGTAAGCATACAACACAAATAATTGAAAACATTCTTAATTCACCTACTGAATTATTATCACAATATTACTAAGAGTGCCCAAGAACTGAGTACAAATTTGTTAACGCGGGCGAGTTTCCACGACTCCACATACAGAAATGACCAACGCGCTGGTGGGGTCAATTCGACATGGGCATAAAGAGTGCCTGTCACAGTGGCTATGTCAATGAAACTAAATAATCACCAGTAACAGTATGTCTTGGATATTTAGCAGAATTTGTACTACCAGCAATCCATGAACATTCAAATTATCTATCAAGTACTTAGTAAATAAGATATAGGCATAGAAATAATAAAAATTTACTAACCATGAGAACTGCAACCATCATATCGGAAATTTGTTGTGCTAGCCCCAAATAATAGTCTGAATCTGATCTAAATGCATCTCTTGTTACTGGATCATCAATACCTAAACTCATGAGGTAGGCTTTAAATCTTACTGTATCATCTTCAGAGATATCACCTTGTTTGTCCTGTAAAATAGGTAATTTTGAAATTGGAATAAGTATACAAAGAATGATGCAATTTTTTTTTGGGAAATTATTTGTGGCTACCTTTTCTGTTATAGTTAGAGGTCTGGTGAATTCTGAATATCATAAAAAGCGCATTATTAAATTATTATTTTTTGTGCGTACAAAAAGATGTTTTCATAAAAAATGTATGGGAAATAGTTATATTTTTGTATTTATCTCAATTTCGCCATGTTTGATTTCGTTGGTTGTTTGAAAGAAATATTCCTGTTGGTAAATAATAAAATTGAGCCCTACTTATGTTTTTTGAGAGATGTTGATCTTCTCGCTAACTGTACCCTATTTAAAATAACAAATAGTGGGGTTTATAATATCTTAAAAATTTACAAAGTTTCCTAAGACCAGAAAGATCAAAGGGCAGCCACCCTTCATGCCCAAAAATATTGCACCACCTGTATAAAATAATTTTAGTACAATCATATTTTTTTTACTTGAACTGTTTATACACTTACATACCCTAATCTTAGTAGATATATTTTTAGAAATGGCAACCATATCCTTTGCTTTTTCCATTAATTTTCTTAAATCTTGAAATGCTACAGTTATGCTTGCATCAGTTGCTCTGTGTTGTTCTTCTATACTTCTTTCAATTCCAACTATTCCAGAGCGGATTTTCGAATTGACAGGTTGCACTGAAGGTTTTGGAGATGACAGTGGGCTGGCTGCGCTTATTGGTGAAGCAATAGGAGTTGGTCTTTCCCATGATTTGGCAGTCACAGCCTCAGTGAGGGCTTTGTAGAAACCTTGATCAATGCCATCCTTGAAAGAAAATTTAACAAAATGGAATGGACTGACTACTGCTGGCCCTGGCCTTTTACCTGAAAAGTACACATTGAGTTGGTTAATATTATACCCTAATATTTATAATATGACATAATATACCATAATATGACATCGATAAACTATAACAAATATTCCTAAAAGTTCATCCATGTAAACTAATAAGCAAAATCTTGGTCAATGGCACACTACTTTTGTAAGGATGTTATTTTAATATTTATTATACAAATATTATGAAGCCAGAAGTATACAGGATATAGGAGCATTAAGTTTGAGGTTTTATTTTTTAACTGTTGAGACTTATGAAAATAATAATGTGACATTTAATGTAGTGTAGGTAATTTGAGTTATTCAGCTAAAAATTAAATCCCAGTATAAGTTAAACATATACCATCTCAAAATTGTTATCAAGCATAAACAGGGTACAATGAACATAAACAATCAAAACCATGAAATTATAATCACCTGGGAGTGCAGGTCCTAGATGCAATATAATTCTCTTAGGCCCACCAAGTCCAAACACTCCACCACTCTCTTCTTCTACACAGAAGACATAATATAAATGCAGAGAAAGACATACAAGTCCTTTTGGTATATCTCCTGGCTTTCCCCATAGTATCCTGTGGGTCGTTAACACTACTTCTCCATCAGTAAACTGAGTCTGAAACATGAATGTTAGCCAACATAATTTAATTTGAGTAAAATAAAATTAGAATAGGTATTTCTTCAATTTTTTTGTTTTTCTCCACATGGGAAGAACTAGTTGATGCTACTGATAGCGCCGTCCTTGTGGCTAACTTCTGGGCTAGGACTTTATAGATAGTCATAGACTTCCTAAGATTACAAGCACCCAATTGATACCCTATTTTAAACTCTACGACAAGAGGTTTTTGTTTTGAAGGTGTTTCCATCAATAAATAATAGTGATCGAAATATTTGCCAAAATCTGCATGAAAAAGAAACTAACTTCTGTAATTGTAAAATTTGGTCAGTGTCAGTGTGTCAGATTAGGTTTGGTTTTTATTTCCTAGAAGGGAAGTTGATAGGAATAGAGTTCAAATGTGTTAGATACGGTTTGCGGCAGCACATATTTACATAGTATAAGTAAACCCAAACAGAATAGATGAGATAAAAATCCTCAAAAATATAATATTTATAAAACACCTTATCATCTCCATCGTATATCTTCACATTTTTATCACGTTTGAGGTAACTTTCACCGTCAAACAGACGTGCTTCTATGTATTCAAATCTATCCATTGCACAATTTCATTTATTTCTTTTTGTTCAAGATCGTACGATATTTTTGTGTCGATGTGAATTTCAAAGATGAAATAAAAATAAATCTGACGCTTTGATTGTTATTGTTTGACATTGACAGTTCGTTCCAGTATTACCAACTCTCAAAAATATTTATCCCCAAAACTAAAATTCAAAGCCCCTAAAACCCCCAAAAAAAAACTCTGTAATAATAATATAAAATAATTGAAAAAAATTCAAAACGTTTACAGCGTGCTTTGCGTCACAATCAAACTTCCCAGTAAAAGTCAAGAGTAAAAAAAACCCTAAAAATTCACATCACACTTATTTACCCCCTAAATTTGGGAGGAAAACCCCTAAGTTGGGAACCCTGGTTTGTTCGTTCGTTCCTAGTCCTATATAATTTGGTAATCGACTAAAAATTATTTAGTCTGTTATCGATAGGTATGTATCGATTGTAGTATATGTATGATGATTGTATGAGAGAGGCTTCTTACGTCATTGGTTGTTTATGATCGATTGTCCTGTCAGTGTCAAAATTTGTCACGTATGATCCGTCAATTTCAATCAATCTCGCTTGTGTTCCAGATTCGATCACATAGCATATATAACTATTTCCATGACGAAAAAAGTGATGGTGAGATGAAGTAATATGAGAGCAATAGGGACACAGTATAATGTTATGCTATTCAAAAGTTTTAGCTGTCATGTCGTATAACCTCCAATCTAAACTCGGCGCTTCGGCAGTGTGTAAAATTACTCGCTTGCTATTTGCTGCTTCTAAAATAAAAAATGAAAGGAATGAAACCGAGAGCCGAAAGCCTATAATTATTTCTATGTAAGCACTTTTACTTCGAAGCCTTGAGAGAACACAGTTTTGATTTAAGTTTAAGTTCAAGTTTAAATTATGGCAGATAACCAAGAAGCTATACTTTTGAAAATAAAAGAACAAGGTGAACTCGTTAGGAAATTGAAAGCTGCAAAAGAATCAAGTGAGAAGGTACGTTGAATTGTATGAATTCGAGAAGTATTTATACCATATTGTTGACTTATCATTATAATATTACATCATGCTGTCAAGTAAATGAAAATTATTTGAATTGTAGGGAAAG
The DNA here is from genome assembly GCA_932294325.1 of Allophyes oxyacanthae. NCBI lineage: Eukaryota > Metazoa > Arthropoda > Insecta > Lepidoptera > Noctuidae > Allophyes > Allophyes oxyacanthae. The sequence continues at coordinate 10,833,303 of OW028615.1, forward strand.
GAGAATAATTTAAAATACGATTTACCAGAAATTGATAAACACTTATGTCAGTACAGTTATGTTTGTGGGTATATGCCCAGTTGCTGTGATATAGATCTGAGGAATGGACTAGGCAAAGATATACATTTTCAAAAATACAAATATATCAAGAGGTGGTGGTACCATATGCGGAGTTTTAGTGACTCTGAAGTATCATTATTACCTAAACTGAATCCTCCGAAAGTGTTGCAAAGAGTGAAAGAGGGTATTACACTACTTGATAAGCAGGTGTGTTAAAGAAATATCATATTGTTGTAGTTTTGTATGCTGTGCACATATGCTGGGTTATGTATTAGTTGTTTTATTTTGGTTTTTGGTACCCCTCTCATTGAGTACTTGTTAGAAAGTTGTTGAACCTCCACATATGGTATTGTCGTCACCACAACCTCTTACCGAAAATGTGTTCTGTGTATTATAATAATTTATAATATATATTCATGAAATAACTTTAAAAAACAGGTTTATTAAATATTGTTATGACACAAAAATTTCTTTTTCCTGTTAAAACAGTGGTGACGCAGTACCATATTTTTTGCTAATGTGGTGAGATAAACCTAGTGAAGCATGTCTTACAAAGTGCTGAGGTTCCTCAAGAACCATGCAACAGCAATGCGATTACACAACTCAGTACTAAGCACCAATTTCACGAAATGTATTGCAACATCATCTCAATGCAAGGTATTGGTGGCCTACTTACTGCTTTCGTATTTTATTTGAGCTATTAGTTATGTAGAGTTTAAGGAAGAGATAGGTATATGATATATAATGTGTAATTTAATTAATGCAAAATCTCACACACACATAGGTGTTACATTTTAAAAAATTAGAAACAATATCCTAATCTTAGTTTTTTTTTTATAGTTAACTATTATTTTTACACAGATTAGACTAGACAATACTAAAGCATATTATGCAAATTTTTGTATTATTTGTTATCTTTATAATATTAGTATAGATGACTATATTTTCCATTGTTGTGTTTTTAGCAGAGCTTATTATGTTGTCTGATTGGCTGGCATAAACTTTCTTTAACATAATTATATTTAAACAATACATACCGCAAACTTTTTTTTTTTCAATGTGATTCTTGATTGCCCCTTCTAATTAAAACATTTTTGCACTCTGCTTCGTTATTGATCTATTTATTCAATATTAATCAGAATATTTGATTATTCTTCTAGATTAAAGAAGAAGTAGCAAAGTTACTTGCATTGAAAGCACAGCTGGGCACAGAAGATGCTGCTCCCCAGAAGTTTACCCTCAAAACCCCCAAGGGTACCAGAGACTACAACCCACAACAGATGAGCATCAGGAATGGTGTGCTGCAGAAGATTATTGCTGTCTTCAAGAGACATGGAGCTGAGTGTATTGACACACCTGTGTTTGAATTAAAGGTAATACTTGTTTATATAGAGACATCACAACGGTTAAGAATGAAAATTCCAATTTACAGAGGAGACAAAAACAAAAGTTTCTGTGAGTTGAATAAAAAGTTAACTTAGTTACATTCTGTAACGAATAATAAAATACCAATTTTGTAAATTTTGACATAGTCGTCTAAACGAAATGGGCCATGTCAAAATAAATTAGACATCTATCTCAATTAATAAGTGCAAAATGCAAAAAACGGATTCACAATATTTATTCATAGCCATCCATATTCCATGGAACACAATCATTATACCTCTGCCGAACTGTATAATGTGAATGACACACTATACTAAAGTTTTATAAATAGATATATAGACAGTTCTCTGGTTACCTATTATCCCAGAAAAATATCAAACTATAACCCTGCATTTTTTGAGAGAAATAGGTACTAAGGTTGCATAAAATCAATCTCGGTCCCTCAGTCCCATCAAATATTATTGCTTACGAAACCGGAAAGGTATTTGCCTGAATTTTTTTGTTGGAAAATTGTTTCTAGTACCTAACTTGACCACATCTTGCCATACTGATTCATCCCATATGTGATTATAATCTGTATCTAACTAAATTCGGATTCTAAAATATACACTTACTAATAAAGACATGTAAGTTTTAAACACTGATTTAATTATATATTTTTTACATACAAATGACAAAGACAGGCTTTGTCATTTGTATGCCAATGAATGGAGACGGCAATAGACTTAAGAGCTAGTTTCGTTTAATCATCGCTTATTAGTAAGGAGGTTAGAGTGAAAGACTATAGTGGTCCTTGTACACGGCGCGGGTAACATGCGCATTGCGCATGTTGAGGCACTTGCGCAGGATGCATCGTGTAAACTACCGTGTAAAGAAGTGCGCGGGTCCAGTGACTTAAGCAGGCATACTCTGGGTCGTGCATACTGCTTGCGCATGTAGCCCGCGCCTTTACTTGCTCCAGCTATTTGTACCATGTACAAGCATCTTTAGGCATTTGCCTGGGGGATGGGTTAAAAATTGTACTACATCACATTTTTATTCTGATTCCAGGAAGTCTTAACTGGGAAATATGGTGAAGACTCCAAACTGATCTATGACTTGAAAGACCAAGGAGGCGAGATTCTGTCTCTGCGGTACGACTTGACTGTCCCACTGGCACGGTACCTGGCGATGAACAAGATCAACAGCTTAAAGAGGTACCACATCGCGAAAGTGTACCGGCGTGATAACCCCGCGATGACCAGAGGCAGATACAGGGAGTTTTATCAATGCGTAAGTTTTAATTAAATACAGTATGATTATTATTGCTTATTTTTTTTGTAAAATTATTTTTATATTTTATTACTGAATAACTGTAACTTGTCACTTGGCGGGCGACTGGTGAACGAAGTCACTAAGATGTGTTTAGGAAAATTCCATAATCATTATTTTCTTCAATAAATTTTTCGAATTCGATAATGAGAAAAGAATAGAGTGTGAGGGATGGCCTTTCGAATTTAAAGCTAACTGTCAAATATTATGACTGGCATATGATAATAATATGTAATTCACGACTATTCCAGGATTTCGACATTGCCGGTCAGTACGACCCGATGGTCCCAGACGCAGAATGTCTCAAAGTAGTGACGGAGATACTGGATGCGCTCGAGATTGGTCAGTATGTGTTAAAAGTGAATCACCGACGGCTTCTCGACGGCATGTTCGAGGCTTGCGGTGTTCCTGCTGACAATTTCAGAACAACATGCTCTACTGTGGATAAATTAGACAAGGTGAGCTTAAAGAGATGGATATGATTATGAGAAGTGATGGAGAGTTGAATTGCATATACTTAAATGCGATTCAAGTTTTTACTAACTTGTAGGGATGACAATAACAATAGAAAACTTCTTGAATATAGACGGTAAAGGAATAAAAAAATCTGGCTTGTTTATTTTTAATAATGTGCATATGTGTCCAAAAAAGTTATCAGATTGTCCAGTAGGTATATACATTTTTGTCTCATTATTATTTGTAATGAAATTGACTAATAATATACAGGTGTAAGCAATACTTTATATTCTTAACTTAAATATTTTACGAATTCTTCAGTCCCCTTGGGAAGAAGTGAGAACAGAAATGATAAACGAGAAGGGAATAACGCCCGAAGCTGCTGACAGGATAGGAGAATATGTTCGTCTGAACGGTGGAGTAGAACTAGTAGACAAACTCCTTAAAGACGAAAAACTGTCCAAAACTAAAGCAGCTGTCGAAGGCCTGGAAAGCATCAAGTTGCTGTTGGAGTACTGTGATCTTTTCGGTATCAAAGATAAGATATTATTCGATCTAAGTCTTGCGAGAGGTTTGGATTATTACACTGGAGTTATTTACGAAGCTGTGTTGACGCGTAAGTTACTATTTTTATTGTATTTTTTTTTCCAAGTTTTCTCTTGCCATCAGTCGATAGACTATGAGCAGATGCAGATGCAATTGATTTGCCTTTCAGAGTAAAATCCTCTCTGGGAAAGTCTCTATAATTAGCTATTATGTGCAGCTGTACGTTTCCAGAATGTGACGCCTAAATTGTTATCATAGCTATCGTTATTTATAGATCAAAAATATAAAGCGCATTTTGAGCTTGAGTCTTAGTTAGTTTCAACTATAATGCCTTATTCAGAGAAATTCAGCTGTCCACAAGGTCAACTGCAAATTGGATTTTCTAAAACAAGACGACGAACGATTTACCTTTGCATAATGTTTTCAAAATTAGCTCTTTTTGCTCGTGTAGTTCATTATTTTTTTGCAGTCGGTCAATCATTTTAATTACAAATTTTCGCTTCTACGAAATTGATTTAATCAACATGCCTTGGTTCGTCCAATTATATTGATTGTTGACTTATTATTGAGAGCAGATTGTGTGTTTCCTTTCAGAGCCAATTAAAATCGGTAATGAAGACCAAACTGTTGGATCAATCGCAGGCGGCGGTAGATACGATAATCTTGTGGGAATGTTCGACTCCAAACATAAACAGGTAAAGTATTTCTTATACATAACAGCATCACGCCTGTATTGCCCGATAGGTAAGGCAGTGGTTGGACATAACAAAATGTATAATAATAATAATTCTCTTTATTGCACAACATAACAAAAGTACATGGTCATTATGACTAGGTAAGCGTACTATTGGCGGTCTTATCGTTACACAGCGATCTCTTCCAGAAAACCATTGAATGGACTGGAAAGTCTTGTATAATTGGTGCTAAAAGGCAAAAACGAATGTAATTACTAATTGATTGCATAGTCATTGATGCGCGACAACGTTTAGTTCTACATTGTTACGCTTCATCACATCGTTTTGTAATAATTGAACAACCGAACAACTATACGAAATTATTGTGGCACTAAGTAGGTAACAGGTTATAGGAATTATCGAGAAATAATTATTATTTATAGTTACAATTAAGACCATGATAGGTTCTCATACATCTTGGAATGTCTAATAAATCCATTCAAATAAATACGTTAAAATTTCAGGTTCCTTGCGTTGGTGTCAGTATCGGTGTGGAGCGTATATTTTCCGTATTAGAAGCGAAATTGGCTGCGGGCGATATAAGCGTACGCACCAATGACGTCGACGTGTACGTTGCGTCTGCGCAGAAGAACTTCCTTGAGGAGCGCATGAAGATCTGTGCGGAGCTGTGGAATGCTGGTATAAAGGTAATAATATCGAACAAATTATAGTTTACTATTATTTTTAGCATTTAATCCTTGAAACATACAACACGAAAATACTGTTATGGATTGAGAACCGATTTATGAAACTATTTCAACCGCCTAGAATCTCCGAACTTTCATTATTTTGTACATGTTAGAACTTGTACTATTATTACGTCATCATCAATGTGATTTAAAAATAAACTACTAAAAATATTTTTTTGTACTTCGAATATTAAATTTTCTATTTTTATTTACCTTTTGCGTCTTTTACTAAACCAAGTATGGCTATGGCAACATCTCTGACGGTTCAATATGGCGGCGTAAGGCCCATATTTAGACAGTAAACGTTTACAAGTTGATATTATGTTAAGACTATTGAAAATACCCTAATCATTCCTTTACTTTTCAGACTGAGCAATCTTATAAGAAAAACCCTAAAATGCTGAACCAACTGCAGCATTGCGAAGAGAACGGCATTCCCCTCGCTGTGGTGTTGGGCGAGTCTGAATTTAAGCGTGGTGTGGTGAAGGTTAGAAACATTACATCCAGGCAGGAGGACGAAGTGGCCAGAGACAATCTTGTGGAAGAGCTCAAGACTAGAATCGCCGCGTTGGGAGTCAAAGAAAACGGAACAGCGTAATCAACAACACTCATTTTAAAATGTCACATTTGACAGTTCAAATTTGGAAACGTGACCCAGTTATGTATTTTATTAAAATATAATAAAAGACCAGTGACCTGCCTCGAAATAAGTTTCTGTCAATTGTTTTAATACTGCTAGTTAGCGTAAGCGGGTTCTTTATCTGAGACTGCTAGCATTGCATTGGGACACTAAAAAAGCAGAGCGGATTTCAGTGACCATGTCATGGTGTATTTATGTTTCCTCCAAACTTATTGCATTTCGGTCTATTTACAATACGTGTTTGTTGCTTCATAAAATCTTCGGGAATAGTTCCAAACCATAGAATAATGAGTTACTTGCATTGCTTTTTATTTCCATCCATATTTTGAGCATTTAGGATGTAACAGCAGAGCCAGTGTGCTACATAAGTAAATCTAAAAATTCTATTTTCTATTGTTGGTACTACTGGATTATTTACTCCAGAAAATCTACTTTTTTATATGCGATAGTTTTATAACATCTATCAAAAGATAGAATTCATGTGTAGACAACAAAACAGTCGCACTTTTCGATCAGATCTCTCTGTATTGCTTTGCTGAATACAGATAAAAGAATACCATAAAATATTGTTCCATAACCTAATTTTACCATAATAATTATCTATGTACAACAGAAGTAGTATATAAGTATCATTAAAGTACTGTGCATTTGTCTAAATTCTAAACTATTTATTTAAATGATTATGTTCGTTAGTAATTTATTGTAGATTCTGCAAAATTTTAGTATACATCATGGTAAATAGAAATATGCATTACTTCTTAAGCATAGCATAACAGATTTTTGTATATGTGTGAGTTAAAATATAAATAAAGGGGTATGCAACCTTTAGTATGGACCCGTGGCATCATTTTTTTTTTCATTCGCCAGTAATGAAACTTAGGTTATAATTAGAGTACTATATATGAAGTCCACAGAAGAAAAAATTAAGTCTCTAAGTCGTAACCTACCAGAGATATGACAGTTGCTATTTTGTTCAAATCAGGCGTTATTTTTATGGAAAAACAATATACACCGACTTATTATGGTGAATATCGACAGTGTTTTGTTAATAACAGTGCTCAGAGGACCTTGTGGCAAGTAACAGCAGCACGGGTTGATAGTTTTTTAGGTTTACATATCAAGACTCCTCCGTGCCTTTATATACATATACCTACGAACGACTATAGCAGTGGTTATAAGTTAACAGTCAAAAGCCCGAAAATCTGTTAACGATGATCGACACTGTTTTGTAATAACATCTACGCTACCAGCTCATGCAGTCCGACTCACTGCTATATCTATTTACTAACTCAGATTACCAACATTTGGATTTGGGGTTTTGGTAGCAAAAAGGCAAATAAAACGTGTTTATCTAAACTAATATTATAAAGAGAAAAGATTGGATTTTTTGTATGTTTGTTTGTAATGTATAAACTCAAAAACTACTGGACCGCTTTTAAAAATTCTTTCACCAGCAGATTGCTACATTATCTGTGAGTAACATAGGCTATAATTTATAAAGATATCACGCGGGCGCAGCCGCTGGCGGAAGCTAGTTTATAAATAAAACATCTTTATTAATTGTCACTATAATCAGTTTCATTTTCAATTTCATTTCTTATAATAATAACTAAAAATGGACCTGGAGGAGTCAAGTTTTGTTGATATCTTCCTCAGCTCATATACCTTATTATAGAAATCACGTGGCAACAAAATCCAAGTGTCATTTTCCAGACTATGCATGAACAATATTGCCCTTTTATGGCGTTTATGCCCTCATTTGCACCTTCTAAAAATAGGTAAACAAAGTATGATTGTCGCCTTCTATATAGAGACTGGATACGACCACGTAACAGCCAAGGATCGTGCATTATTAAATTATATCTTTCAAATGCACGTATATTTAACGTGTCCTCTCTATGTAGTTCGATAATGAACGAACCATCGCTTCTTAAATGTTCTCCATAGTAGCTCTTAGCCTGACATAATTGATACGTTCCTAGTTCATGTATTATTAAGTCATCTAATTGGATTGTGGGGAAGTTACCAAGGCCAGGAATATTGGCCACCATACGCTCAAAATCGACTCGATGGTGATTGACATTTCTTTGATCCACGTAGTGCCTGAGATCTTTATGATCTTGAGTGTTATTAGTTATTACTTTTATTGACTATTGAGTCGATCAACCGATGGTCCGTTAATGGTTTGCCGAATGCATTTAACATATCAGCAGCTATTCTAAATTCATCACACAGATGACCTGCACCTCTATTAAAAAACTGACCTCTAAGTTGTCGAACGAAACTGATTTTTAAAACTTCCATTGACAGTTCGACAACTCATGCGTACAGTGTTACCCGTCTAGAATAATTAACCTGCTGAGTAGTCAATTGTGTCTCACCCACATTTTTAGAAAGAGGCATGTACGCGCGGGATTTTGCAGCTCTAAGGCCCTCCATAACATCGTGAAACCCTCTATTTAATATAAAAACATCATCTGCGTTATAAAACCGCAACTCGCCAGCTCTGCCGCCAACTCGATTAGCAGGTACTTCTGTTGCAAATGATACAGCGTCTTTGCCTTGCCGCCATTACAATGAACACAAATATCGCGTCACGTCACGTAGCATAAAAGATTTGTATATACAAATCAAAGTACAGTAAGCACAGCCAGGTCACACATTAAAACACGAGAGTCCAAAATATAAAACAAGCCAAGTCGTAAAGTATCGCAAACCAATCACAGAAAATGTACGTACTCACAATCCGAACACTGGAAGGTGAGTGAGTGCATCAATGTCATTTAATTACCCTTCCTTCTTGTCTTTAATAACCCGAAGGGGGTTAGGGAAAGGGAAGGGAAATTAAATGACAAACTCCGACACGACACGACGGCGACGCTGCGTCTACGCGCACTGAAATTCGTTCCAAAACCGCCTGTTAAGAACAAAAGAGCAACTGTCATATCTCTGGTAGGTTACGACTTAGAGACTTAATTTTTTCTTCTATGTATTACTTATATAGTCCGTTATTTATCACCAAAGTTTCAGTATTGGCGAAAGAAAAAAAAAATGATGCCAAAAGGTTGCATTGTCCTTTGGTAACATTTATTAATTGGTATTTTGTTTTGTTTTTTTCCTCCATCCGCCTATTATTGGCACATGGCACTCATTACTACTATTTTAATGAATGATTTACTAGGTTATTTGACTACTATTAAAAATGGACAAATATATTTTTATATTCCCTTATAGGTAGGTGGCAGATAAAGAACACCATAGTTGACAAAATAATTCAAATGGGTAAATTAAAGCTGGAAAGAACTTTCGAAACTTCTGACCTTTTGAAAATTCTATATGAGGCATTATCCATCCATAAGCACTATGATTTCCCGCAAAATGGAATATGTTTAAAACTGTCACAATAATTTACTATTTTGGGTATACACCTGCCTTCGCTAAAGATTTAGGGAGAGGATTCTTTAGTCATTGATTTACATTACTAGTTTATGACGTTACAAGCCAGTAGTGCCATCTCTTTTTATTATGCAATTCAAAATGCAAAGGCTTATTTTGAAATAATTTATTTATTTTTACACTATTGCTAAAGTTTTTGGAAGAGCTTCAATTTAGCTTATAATAAAATAACAGTCAAATACTCTATTATACTAATGAGTAATTTATAAAAACAAACAATACCTTGACATGGCATCACGCTTGCATTTCCCCAAGGGTTAGGCAGAGGTGTATGTAGTTTAACACTCGCATTTAGCTGACATTACAAAAGTCCTATGTAAGCCTATTACCATCAACCGGGCATAGTTACAACTATTTTAGGTATAAACTTATTATACTTTACCACTAGTATAATAAGATCATGGTTACAACCCAGGGCTGTTAAACTGCCAAGTTGCTAAATGGCACTGAGTTTTTTCATAGGAAAACCTAATAAAACTGGCCGACCTGGGAACAGCACCAAGGATCTCCCGCTTGGCAGCCACGCTTGCGATCACTAACACCAAAGAGACAGCAAACACGTGACATGTCCAAAATTATTGAAAAAATTAAAACTCAAGTTTTTATTTGCAATTTAATTTGCGGCATTAAGACCACCTTTGTACATTGTATATGAAGCATTTTAAATTAAATAAATAAATAAATAATTGGTCACGTTCCTTTTTTCGGAATTCATTTTGGACATCGCTCGTCGTATTTGTTTTTGCGATTGCTCTGCATTGTCATTGTACCTACATTTTAATCCATAAGAAATCCCGGAAGACGTGATATCGCTATAAATAAATATTATTATATAAATTATACCTATGTTAAAAAATAATACTTATAGATATAAATATCATTACATATCGACATCGACTCTTACCATAATGATAGGTTGTTAAATGTATCTACCTATGGAACTAAAATCTACATTTTGGACATATCACATTTGTTTTATAGAAGTGATTCATTTTGTTCTATGTAACCTAGTTTTGAAATCAGCTAAAAGTTATTTGATAGATATCATAATAAGTAGGTAACTTTTAGCTGCTTTCTACTTGTCTTGTCTATCTACTTACTTGCTTGTCTAATTTGAAACAGAAAATATGTTGGCGCTGGCACCCTTTCGGCCTGATAAGTCATTAATATCGTTTCCAGCCTCTATCACTTTGAGGTTGCACCTACAAGGTGGATTTACCCGCGTCGAGCAGGCTATAGTGAAAACTAACTAGGTATAGATACCTACTAATTTTTTTTGGAAAGGCTATGTACCTAGGTACCTTCTTTACCTTGATGTAGCCTTTTTGTAAGCCCATTTTGATCTGTTTGGCGCTGCTGAGAATTCCTTGAAGAGAACCTACATAGTATCGTATTTATATAGCAAAAGTATTTTGTTAACACTCCTTCTGCAACCAATTCTTACAAAATCTCTTTTAAGTTCCATGTTCCATTGCATTAAGATTCTTCATTTTCAAACAGAGTAACTTTATTCTGTGAGAAAAAATATCAAAATAGGTAATTATAAGTAGGATGATTCAATGACCTTCTAGTCAACGTCCCGGTTTGATTTCATTGACCTCGATCGGTTTGTCCTACAGAACGTCCGCGTGCTTCTAGTTCAATAATGTCATGTCATGGGCGCACCGCCAGTTGTTTGCTTCATTGTTCCCTCCACAACTTCTGTGGTTCCTGTCATTGTGCCCTGATTTACCGTGAAGTCCAACACAATTTTCATCCATATAAAACTCTTATAACCATTCAAACCCGCCTATTATAAGTTATACAGTTTTACTGACAACATCTAACGTTTATCGTGTGATGAAATGATACCCTGGTACAAATATTGTTTTAGTTTGTGCGTTTGTGTGCTCTTATTAGTTTCGACAGTAAGTGGATCGGCGATAAAAGACGCTTTGGAAGAACATTTAAAGGATGTTAATCACGATGAAGGAGCGGAGTCGATCAAGCACGATAAGCAAAAAGGCGAAAAAATACACCAAGAAGAAAGTCAAATTAACGACAACCACAAGAACCAATATTCAAAAGCTAATGATGAGGCAAAATATTTGAAGAAAGAGCATGATACTAAATCAGCGTCAGAAAGTGATGCATATAAGGGTTACAATAGCAAACAAGATAAAGCTGAGGACAGTGAAGCAACCGGTTACAAGAGAGGCCACAAGAAAGGACACCATAATCAAGGATTCCAAAATTCATATCATAAAGATGAGTCATCTAATAAAAGTACTTTTTTCGATGATTTGAATGATGAAGGCGACCGGGCTGCTTATAACAGCAGAATAAACTCGCACGACAACCAGGGAGGCCGAAACTATCATGGATCCCACAATAATGGTCAAGAATATATAAGAGACAATTATAATGGTGGTGGCTATAACAAATACGGCGACACCGGAGTGAAAAATCATGGTCATCAAGACTATGGAAAAAAGTATTACCTAGATGACGCATTAAATCATAATAAGTATCGCAATTCCCAAAATAACTACGCTAGAGATCACATTCGAGACCGGCATGAGTATAGAGCTCCTGAAGTTCCCCAACATCGTGATACTGGGTGGGATTGGCAAAGGTGGGAGGATAGAAGAGGTTGGGATCGCCCCGGATGGCAAAGGGACTCTGGTTGGGAGAAAGAACGTGACTGGCAGAGAGAACCTGATTGGCAGCGAGATCCTGGTTGGGAGAGGAATTACGGTGGCCCTGGCTATTATGATGATAGGGGTTTCCGTCACGAGGGTGGCTACGGGTACGGTCCCAATCATGGTTACGGCTACGGGGAATCACGAGCGAATCCGGTTGCAGAAATTCCAAAAAATGCACCAGTAGTTGCGCATAGAAAACAGACTATAACTATATATGAAGATCCGAGATACGATGGAAAGGATACAGGTCAGTTGAGGAGGGAGGAGGGGGATTACCTTCAACTGGATTTCAAGCCGAGTACTCAACGTTATGCTAGTTATGACGACACTTACTACAACTCTCCTGTAACCAGAGAGGGCGCAGTGGAAGCTAGCAAAATTAATAGATTAGTTTACAACTATCGAAGACAATGAAAGTGCCAGGAAATATAACAATTTGCTTTCTATAGATACTCAGTAAATAACTTGTAGAATTTCTAACTTTAAGTTATTTAATTAAGTGTGTCTTGAATAAATAGTCCCTTTTAGCGAATTACTTAGCCCTTTTAAATGGATGTCGTTGTGTTTAAATTTCTGTGTGGGTAAACTTGGAGTTAATAATTTATATACGTTTAATTTCGGAGATAATTCGTTCTAATGACAGGTAAACAAAAGTCAACAGCTACCAAGTTGGAACTGGGAAGTGGTGGTGGGTAAAACTGACACTAATAGATAGTTATTTATTGTACTTAGAGTAGATACTTTTACAGAACTACAGAATATAGTAGGTAAGTAAAAATACAGTACCTACTAAAGATTATACATTTCTTACAACCTTTGAGATTTCATTTCTACCTTTACAAGATATAGGAAATTTGGGATATGCGGATATTAAAATATGAGTATTGACAGATTTCCAGTGAAGCGTGAAAGTCAAATAGGTATGATACTTGGAAGGGATTCCTTAGGGCAGTTGCTACGTGACGAACGGACGGTCAGTCGGGCATGTTTCAATATGCTACATACGCCACAGTTGAGCGGCCCGGGCTTTCGACCGTGACAGCACCGGGAGCGTGCTAAATCGGTGTCACCGGCACGGGGGTAGGTAAACCTTTATATATAACACTTTTACAACTGTCTGCCTAAAGTTTGTTACAATTACCAATTTTATCTTTTTAAATAAAGGGGTGAAATTACACAAAACATCAACTTAAACTAAGGTTATTTGTATAAATGTTATATCTGGGTATCCAGTTAATGTTTATAAAATATAAGTACCTAAGTGGCCAATTAATTTTAATAGCTTATTCTCGTAGTCGTTAGCGCCACCTCAGCGACGTCACTGCTTGCTTGACGCGGCGTGAACTCTTGCAAAATTCACAAAACTCTTGGGTGTCTTTCACGATAATTTTAACCATAATTCCGAATTAAGTCGTTTTATTACCCCTTCCGCTTTAATTAAAAGACATCGTTATTGAGCCACTACCCACTCGTAGATATTTTTCAGTGCTTTTATTTGTAATTTAAATTTTGCAACCCTTAGCCGCGGTTCCGCTTTAGGGGGATAAACTAATTTAAACGTTAAGCTCCGGACAAAGTCTCGTTTTATAATATGTATGGTCTGGGCAACATTTTAAAATTGGATTAGACCAGCGTGCATTCGGAATGAAGAGGTGCTTGTTTTTATATTTTTTCGTTTACATAATTCAGTTGTTTTCAGAAAGAGGTTAATTTATTTTGGTTGGCCGAGTTGGGTTAAAGCTTATACTTATTATACTAGTAGATATAATAAGTTTATGGGTTTACGGTCCTACATGTGAACAGTCACAGTTTACGCAACATAGAGATGTAACGTTCATATAAATGCTCTCTGAGAATAGAGATTTTTTGAAACGTTAATGGTAATGTTGGCCTGTTTTTATCTTGCATTATTAAGAGTTAGCCAATGAATAGTTTGGCTGGTAAATAATTTCAAGTTTTGCATAAATGTAACCATCACCACATACCTACTACTCTCTTGTATTCTACGGTATAATCCATATTCATTGGTAGATTTCCATTTAAAAAAAAAACTATTTTTTTATTATTTTTTTCATTGTCGGCCAAAAATGTATTGTAAGTAAATGATAAGTGGATTTAAAAGAGATATGCATATTAGCAGCCAATCTGCAATTTAAAAAATATCCAACCACTCCTATTGCTTTGTGGTGACAACAACGAATAGTCTGTATTTAGTTTATCTCGCCTTGTTGAATTAATTAAGGGAGTGCTTGTTTTACATAAAATGCTTTGTTTTTGATAAATGTTTTAATTGCCTGATTTTTAACTTTTGCTAAGTGTATTCAATGTTAAGAGAAGAAAGTTTACATTAATATACAGTTATTTATGATTTGAATCTTACATAATTAACTATAAAGATATTATTAATTTATTAGGTAGATACTTACACTAATGAAGTTAAACAATGCAACATAAAATAGAATAATTGTGAATATTGAATTGCGAGCTTCCCTCATTCTATACTCCTTTCAAAGTAAACACTGAAACCTGTACCTCTATTTCTGGAAAAGGAAAACTGCTCCCAAAAGCGACAAGAGTAAGCACCTCGCAACTAATCACCAAACCCTCACTTTTTATTGTACTTGCTAACGACTTGTCTTAGCACTAAAGCAATTTCAAAATGGCACCCGAATAACACGCCAATAATCGTTAGCAGCGATTGGAAAACAAAACTGTGATTATAGGGTATTATCTAGGCTTCCCCGTCCCTTTCTATCTCGTTAATAAAAGTAATGTCGTCTCATTTGTCTCGTGAGGGGACGAGATAGAGTGACATTACTTTAACGAACTTTCGATGGTCCACAACGGGATGGGGTTCGGAATTTTCTACTTAGTTTTCATCTGATAGAGCTTAGCTTTGTATAATTGCATACAAATATTTCTTTGGACTAAGAAAGACGTTGAGTCCCCTACGGAACACAAGACAGTATTTTCTTGAGTTCTGTGGTCTACAAATCTCAAAATTTGGAAATATGATAACTAAAGAAGGGCGTCCCCTTACTGCCAAGACGACCGTAGTAGTAGGGTCGGCAACGCGCGAGTGATGTGCTTGGTGTTGCAAGCTTCCATAGTTTTGATAACCGCTTCTCATCAGGCGGGCCGTATGCATGTTTGCCAACAAAAAAGAAATGTATTTTCATAGGTTCTAAGTACATGAATGGATACATATTTTTATAATAAGCTTACAAACAGTAAGACGTTGTCAGTGAATAGATACCAGATTCTTCAAAATTTGTGTCACATGTTCTTCCGTTGGTTTACGTTGGTGTACGTTACACCACGAACAGAATATCTACTACGCCAACAATAGTTTTTATACAAATATTCTTACAACTTCAATATCTAGGCATATCATTCCACCTCACTGCACAAACCCTGCTATCAGCTTACTTTCTAAGCAGTCAGCCCGTCCACGAAGTTAACCAACAATGCGAGTAACTCGCTCTGTTATCTGTTACTGTTTATTGTCTGAACTTGGCTGGATGGTCGTTTTGTTACCGATTCCCCGACAACTCGGTTTAGATGAGTAGCCGTGGCGTTTACCCTGGTTTACACTGCACGATTTTGTTACGATCCGATTTTTTAGAAGCAATTTTGTCAGATATCTACCTAGTGTGTATCTACTGTACATTCTGCTACACCTAATAGTGGTGGAAGTGTCTGAATGATCTCTCTTCTATCTTAATCATTGTGAATTGTCAAGTTGATCAATATGGTAGTCTTCTCAGAGGATTTATCAATCATCATTAGCATCACCGTTGAATCCCTGCCTAACTCTTTAAAATTACTATGAAAGCAAAAGAATGCAAAGGCAATTTTTTTTTTATCTAATTTGTTTCCTATGTCGTAATGTGTAAAACTGGTATAATTCAAAGGGGTATTCATTCACTCGTGACGAATCCACTGCCTGTAGCTAACTAATTGGTATAAAATGAACCGCTCCCGTGGGATACCAGCCCCGATTTTGTTTTAATCGAAATTTTCTGCGCAAAGTGTCGGCTGCGGGATGAATTGTCACAATTCTCAACATCCAATTAAACATTACGCTTTGTTAAACATAATTTACGACTTTTGGAACACAATTTTTATTTTTTTTATGAAATAAGAAAAGTTGAGGAAAAATTCAAGAAAGTTGTGAAAGGGGTTTTTCTTAAGAAGCATTTCTGGAGCTTCGAGACGTTCTTAAGGTTTCGTATTGAATTCTAATTTCTATTTCAGTCGACGAGAAGGTTTTACAAAGTAAAAAAAGTAAGACATTTGTAGCGATCGTTGTGTTTAAAGTCTTTGGACGCCAAAGGAAACAATACAGAACAGCCAGTGAATTAAGCAACTTATCAATCAATGAGGTCCTCAAATAATCGAGTCAAGCAAGTATAGAGTTTAGTAATAAATTAAACTGACCAATAAATAATGTGAGTACCGTCGATATAACCGTCGTTACAGTAGCGTTCATGGTTACGCAGGTGTGGTATGTTTGCGCTGGCGCGGCAATGTTCCACAAACAGCCTTCAGGTAAGTTATGGGGGCTTGTGTGCAGTTTTGCTTATTAACGAGACCAACATGGCGGGCGTTTGATAAGATTTCGGTTTGTCTTGGCATTCGTGCCTCGAGGCGGCCTCGGGGCATTTGGAGTTGAGGCCACTGTAGGTGTAGTGCGATCTTAGGATAATATGCTCTACTTTGTATTAATTTTGTTACGAGGTACTAAAATAGTCGCAACCCTAGTGTAACAGCTACCTAAGTAATTATTGTTAGAAAATTACCTAGGTGTTAGCATATCCGAAGAAAAACTCAAGAACAAAAATCAATTTACTATTTAGACAAGAATATAATGATACTTGAATTCATCAAGCTACGTAAGGATTCCGGGCCTGCAAGCAATAAATTTTCTATTGTGTCTACGCTGAACAGGTACCTAATCACACTAATATTATAAATGCGAAAGTATCTCTGTCTGTTTGTTATCTTTTCACGTCTAAACGACTGAACCGATCTTGATGAAATTTGAAAAGGAAATAGTGTGCATCATGAAGATGGACACAACTTATTTATTTATTTTTCATAAATTGCAGCAGTCCACTCGGATGGAGTCAGGGGCACAGCTAGCAAGATATAAGAGGTTAAATTTTTATAAAAGAAATTGAAACATCCAAGTATTAGTACAATTACCTACTATACAATAGATGAAATAGAGCATCTTACAAGTTAAGCAATTTAGAAATTCGGTTGCAACGTGTAAGGCGCGCGTAACGCATAACTGGAGGCAGGCGCAAATCGCCCGCCTGCCTCGGATAACTGGCATCGTGACGTGTGTAGGTACACACACTATAAACATTCATATGCTATGCTTGTCACTTTAATAGAGCTGTGAAGATATTAAACTATCAAAGTGCTTAAAAATTGTTGGATCTTGACATATGTATCCATGCAGATGCAGAAGTATCTGCAGATAGTTATATGAAGAATTGGCATAGATAGGTGTAAGCGACAATGTTTTAATAAGTATATTGTAAAGAATGAAAACGTGACACATAGGTAGGTAAACTCCTTTATATCGTTGATAAAGAAATAGTCCAGTGTATGCTGAACTTCACTCGAACAATATTGGTAAGCAAGACGGATCGTGGCAATAGACAGCCCTAGAGCTGAAGAATTTGCTTTAACACTGTAATAATGTAATAAATATTGAAGGCTGTTATACAACAACCCGCCCAAGAGTAAACAGTGGAGGCTCGAAGGAGGAGCTTATTACGGTAGGCTTAGCCGAGGCGTGTTATCTCGACAAAGTTCAGAATTTGCAAGCGCCCCGAGCTTTGCGCAAAATATGAGAACGCGCCGGTTGAAACTTTGTATCAACATTTGACAGTGAAATACTGACTTCATTATCATACTACACCAGCCTACATACTGAATTCCTTGTCATTTCTATTCTCCTTTCTCGTTATGAATAAAATTAGCAGCATATCGAGCTGCTCGCTGAGCACAATGGACAGATTATGAATTCTTACTTTTATCATTTGTGCGCTATTTGACTCAATTTCTGTGGCACCAACTACCAGCATTAATTGATATTGTGCTTACCGAAATTGATATAAAATTTTGAATATTACTTAGCTTATCTCGATAAGGTATAATATTTAATACTTATATTTAATTTAAAAAACGAATGGCTTAGAGATTTACATGAGACGACAGCCACCTCAGTTAAGAAAATGAACTAATCAACTAGGTAAGTAATTTGTAGATTATCTTCCTTCCTACAGGTTTGTTTGGCTTAGACAAATAAATCTACTACTTCACTTGTGGAACAACAATATCGATTGTCAACATCCATTTAATCTGTAGGCACCTTAACGAACACCATTAAAAGGATCTCGTCAATAAACTTCAATACCAGGAGCAAAGTTGTTCAGTAAGTCTTTACAAGTGGAATGGGGGAGATCGGGAAAGAAACTGATAGATTGCTGTCGACCGGGATTAGGGCGGACAATTAGATGCGCAGCCGATCTAATCTGTAGAAGTTCGCTATTTGTTTCGGATGAGTAGATTACCTAAATAAGCTTCGATTTATTTATGTAGATCAGATATTTGTTTAGTTTATTTATTGAATAGGGATTGTTATCCTCTAGAGTCTAGTGGGCCATTCGCCATCTTGGATTATGCACATCTCTGTGGAACCGAATATCGGATGACCCACAGACAGGGACCGGTAAAGAAACTCCGTGCCTTTAAATCGCAATTTAGCTGTTTTTTTTTTAATGCAAATCATATTGTTACTGTGCCAAAAATCGAGTGGCACACAGTTATCAGATGTTTAATTATAGTAAGAACTAAACTGTAAGATATTCTTGACTTTTTAATATAGAGATAGATTAAGAATGTCTCACAGAAAGTGCCTTGGTTGAGCTTTGTTCTCATTCCTTTAAACAATAATTTTCATTAAATTCTAAAATCATGCTGCATCTCGTAAAAAGATAACGTTCTCCAATTCATAGCAATTTTAATACCACCGTAGCGTACCACAATTAAAATAATTACGTCATAATATCATCATCTAAAATTAAATTTTCAGCCCTTCGCCGCTCAAAGGTATCAAGTTGAACATCGAATAAATGCGGCCATTTCTCATTCTAACCGAAGCAAAACTTAATAACCCTACTGGAAACGCAATAATTACCAGCGCTCAGTACGAGATTCGGGAGAGAAATAAATGAAAGCCATTAAGAGACTCGCGTTTAGATATTTCATCCCCCTTGAAGAAGACGTTAGCAGGGCCAACGGCACGCCACCGGTGTGGATTGTTCCCACGAAGCAAGCCAAAGAAAAATACGGACCTTTCTTGCCTACGAGCAAGTGTTATTATTTACAATATGGTTTTACATAATATTTATATGATTTGAACCATTACCGTAATACAACGCTACAACGGGCTACGACGCTCGTAGGTCGTAGCAGTTACGAGTATTTAGAGTAATTTTAAAATCGTAAGTTCAATATCGTGGATTTCATGACAAGAATTGAAGATTAATATAAAGTACATAAATAATAATTAAAGGTTGTCTGGAAGACATCGCTTTTAGCGATACGACCGCCCATTGTACACGTATCTATATATTTATGACAATGTTTTTTTTGTATTTTTGGTGTACAATAAAGTTTATTATATTGTATTGTATAATTATCACAAAAGTTTACAAGTAAATTCATCTTTATCGTGTCCTATCTTCGTGTTTACTCTTTGACCGCGTAGCACCTGACAAATTATCGCCGCTCATAGGCTATCCTCACGTTTGTTTTTGTTGAATTGTTGATGTGCTTTTCGGGTCTGAGACTAATGTGTAATGTAATTGCCCACACCATACGAAAGGTGTGTTTACAGGAGAAAAACTTAACAAAAACATAGCTCATTCATCTGAAAGTAGACTATTACCTATTGTTCTATCTCAAAATAAATATGCGTGAATTTGTTTACATGTCCTGGCGAAAACTTTGTTTAAATTATTGGATACTTTATTAAGTACGTACGCGCGTACGTACGTGTACATTATCTTAAGTGTAAATATATTAGTTTAGACTTAAGATAACGTACATCATTATTAATATTATTTACTAGCTGTGCTCGCGACATTGTCCGCGTGGAATTTAACAAAAAAAAAAAAATTGGATCTCTGTTTCTTTTTCTTTAAAAGTAAAAGTAGCTAAGTTACTCCTAATAATATCAGCTATCTGCTAGTTAAAGTCTCGTCAAAATTGGTCCATTCGGAGATTAGCTCGAACAAAGAGACAGACAGACAGACAAAAAGAATAAAAATAAAAATTGTTATATGTATACGACGTGTAACAGAACTAACTGTACTTTCATATGCATCGAGTAAGAAGCTGTTATGTTGACATTACAAACAGACACTTTAATTTTATTTATTTGTATAGATTTGCGTTACACATTAGGCTAGGCACAATAATGGACTCTGTAGAGCACAGCAAAATTTACTAAGGTTAAAATTACTTTTTACAATATTTGATAATACGCTGAATGTTTTTAATAAGGCCTGTTTTAAAATCTGAATTACATGCCATCGACAGTGGGATAAAGTAAATCAGACGTAGAGCTGTCATTTAATTAGTACTAATGTTGTTTCTAAAACTTAAAAAATATTTGATCCTATATTGATGGCTTTTCTTATGTATTGTCGTAGTAGGTACAAAGTATATAAATCTACTAAGAAACGGTGCCAACAATTTTTGTAGTCAAAAATAGCTCAAAATTAAATGATTTGTAAAAAGAGTGAAGATATTAAATACAATGCAGAGAGCACCGAACAACGAGCGTGTTGACAGCGGGACGCGATTGCGGACGCGCCTGTTCACGCAGAAACCCCAGCGCAAATACCAATCCGCGCTATTGACGGATTCTATTCGATTTTGTTCGCGCTAGTGCTGTTTTGTTGTACAATTGTATCGATATTTGTTGGTATATCGACCTACAAATACAAAGATGTATCGAATCCGAAAGTATCGTTATAATTTTTGTTTAATTTATGGTTGCTCTTTCAAAAATGCCATGGATATGGTTAAGTAGATATGAATCGAAATATGCTTAAGTAAGTAATCTACTTAGCTTGAACTAAAGTATTCATAAATATACATGGATGTTAATACATGTCGATAAATTGTAAAAAATAAATCATATCTATTGCATCCGCGAGGCAGGCGACATATCAGATTGCGGTGTGTTTTGCATATAGAGCGGGAGAATTTTTTCACAAAGCCCTATCCGATTGCCACCTATACGCTTGAGTTTTTGCCTATTTCTAACGCAGCATGAATTTGAAAAAGAATATTTTATATCACATGTCATGTACCTGTGTTCTTTGGTAACGGCTGCGGGATTTGAAGCGCTCACTAAACTCAACTTGATAATGAATAGGTACGTCATTTCGTGTACAGGCAGCGTCTGAGGTAGCGAAATCTTTCGTATTTTAGAAATAAATTCTTAAAGAAGCTTTTTGGTGACGTTTATCAATTTTTATTTATACAGGGTGGTGACGACGTTAGAGTAACGTATTTGGTACTACGTTCTGTGACCGAACACAAAAAAATCAATACACCAATCAGTAGTATGGCTACATAGGAACTAATTAAACTTTTCTTAATGTTACACATATCACGATCTCTAGGCGTTTAAAGTGTCTCAATCTCTTACGAAAATTATCTTTATTTTACACGTGTAGAATAGATAAAATAACATATGTTGCTATTTTTATGTCCCTTCACCTAGACGAATAAGAGTAGAGTGAAATATTATGCAAAAATAACATGCGTAAAAATCGTTGATTTTTTGTGTAGGTAACTACGGCTTCAGAACGTGACACTAAATACATGATTTCATTTAATTAAAAAAAATTATATGTATAAAGGGAAATATTTTAATTCATGATCACTTTAGAACCAAAACAAACACTAGCTACTTTCGCGCTAACATACCAACCTAAAATTTGATTTAATTTTATACCAAAAGTTATTATTCTTGGGAAACGAATATTTAACACGGATATCTTTATACTAAGTAAAGGAGTCATGAAAATCCGTTGGCTTTATCTGCTCCCTTTAATTGTTGGCTGGAGTACTATCTGGAGGTTTACTGGCGCCGATTGCACGCAATAAAATGTAACAGCCCTTTTGTTGTGAGCTGTTCATATCGTGCTTTTGTCGCCTGCGAACACCGCTTTGTGGATTAAGAAAACATACAGTTGTGTAGAGTTTGTCCTAGTTCTTTTGTTTATACGTTATATGAGATCTATTGCATATAATATATTTTGAAGATTCGTTATCGTGCCCATATCTTCAATACATAATTTCATGCATAGACAAAACAAGGCTAGTTTTTTTTTGTATCGGTTAATATGTACATAGGTAGATTACAACTTGTTAGCACCTCAAACTGAGCTAAATATTCTTGTTTTGGTGGTGCCCGGCTACATAATATTATATAGTGCAGTGGGTGGGGATTGAACTCATAAGCTCTCTATCGGTAATACGATGACTTAGCCATTGGCTATTGTCGCTTTAAATAAAATTTGATGTATTTTTACAAACATAGTATTATTTATGTTTACCATCCGTGCACGAAATAATAGTCTGTAAAACGCACAAAAAATAGTGGTTGGTACACATTTTTTTTTACATGTTTTTTCTCCCTATATTTGCTATCATAAACACGTATCTGTGTTTTGAATAATTTAGTTTGTTGGAAATTTTCACGCACTTCCTGCTCTGCAGATCTCTCCAGGATAAACTAAGTTTGATATGTGATTGAGACGTGACTACACTTACAGAAGAGGTCATGTACGAAGTGCGTACGTATACTAATAAATGTTTTTGGATCTTGTCATTGAAGAACCCCACCATACTTGTAGTTTACACCCTAAGAACAATGGCAGGGTTTTACCTGAGTGTTTTAGGAAGTGTCTACAAATGTGACTTGTGCAGAACTTAGTAATTAAATTAGTTCGTTTTTTATACGAGTAAAAGCCGAGGTAAACATATTTAATTAATGAACTTCATAGACGCTTCAAATCGATGTCAGGTAAAATGCTGTTTGGGAACTTGCCACTCTTTTTTTTTTTTTTTAACAATATTCCGACATGTGACAGATCAGTTCCGTTAAATTTATTATATGTATACGTTCGGTAGAGGTAAGGGTCGAGTCGAATTGACGAAATAAAATAATAGTAACTATTTAAAAATTCCCCTAAAGACATATTTCATGAAAGTCAAATCGACGTACAACTCAATGTAGATGATCCTATGCTAAGGTAAAAGCAAATAGATAGGAGTCTACTTAAAATAAATTAAGATAACATTTTTTCTTTTTGCGTTTTAAAACGAACTTTAAACTAGTTAAGGTATTTAAATGTGTTAAAGCGGAACACACGCCACTCTTTGACTAGTATATTATTACGGCATTCAACGATTGCTTTTAAAGTTTTCATGGCACGTCACTCGTAAGACTCCGTTGCCTGCGCGATTATCGTGCTAATAATTATAAGCTGGACTTGCAACTAGGGTTGCTAGATAATATCGCCCGATAATAGTATATTTTTTCAGAATAATTTATTAAAAAATATATCAACACTTCAAAAAAAATGTTGTATTTTATGGAAAGAGTAAAAAAGGCAAAGGAATTTTATGAAAAGTGTTAAAAATAGAGTGAGGTATTTATTTGTTATTAGATTCGTTGCTACAAAATAAAGATTGATCCATTCAACTGAAATATGTACATTATTTTTGCGTACAAGTAAGGTAAGGTAAGGTAAGGTAAGGTAAGTTTATTTAACAGTACATAGTATAGAGACTCAAAATACAGTACACTACTATTATAGTAGGTACGGGTGTCAACCCTACTTGCAACATTGAAATACATTTTAAATTAACCGGAAATTATGTTTTTGATTGCAATTATTTCTATACAGTTATAGGAAATTATATGAAAAGATAATGTGAATCTCTTCAGTCTTTTCCTAAAACAGATTTTAAAGCGATTAGCTTTATAGCATTGTTTAAATTAGATATAATTAAAATTTCACACTAATTGTAAGTTCGACTACACCATTGGCGCAGTGGCAAAGCGATCGGCTTTCTGAGCCACGTGTTTTGGGTTCGATCCTCGCACGGAACAAATATTTGGGCAGCGAACAGATAGTTGTACCGGGTCTGGGTGTAAGTACATGTGAGATTTATGTTTGTAAACTGTACCCACGACACAGGAGAAATAGTAAAATGGGACAGCGTTTTTAAAATAAAGAGAAAACGAAGTATACTTCTTTACGTTCTAGCAAGGTGTGTCGATTTACCTATATGTATATACCTAAATACTATATACTTACTAGATAATATACTATAGTAGCTAACTATAGGTATTGCAGTATATTGTTTGTATCGTATTTTAAGTATATTACTAGTTATCAAACTATTT
The DNA here is from genome assembly GCA_932294325.1 of Allophyes oxyacanthae. Lineage (NCBI taxonomy): Eukaryota > Metazoa > Arthropoda > Insecta > Lepidoptera > Noctuidae > Allophyes > Allophyes oxyacanthae. The sequence goes on from OW028615.1 coordinate 10,857,779, forward strand.
TACGAAAATTGGCTCGTATCTTATTCCAGGGGCTTTCTAATGATATCGGAGAAATGTGGGTGCTAGGTATAGCAGTACAATCTCTAACGCCTGCCTAACCCTTCGGAGAATAAGGCCTGATGCTGTGTTTGACGAAAGTTTTTATGAATACTATTTTATATGCTCGGTTATAATAGATAGTCTATAAACAGTTCCCGAAGTCCAGAAGTCCACTATCAGGTACCGAAAGCAGACCACCGTGGTGAGTTTAGCCGGTAAGAGTACGGCACACTCCTCCCCCAGGTGGAGAATTATAGCGGAGGATGGATTCTCACCACGCCAATAAAAAAGACAGGTAGGCTAGAAACATTTCGTAATCTCCTTATTTATCTAACGTAACAATAAAACAAGTAAATCCACAATTCCACAAAAAATATTAAATAGAATAATGCTCTCTGTCGTCGAACCAAAATTTGGCCGACCATTAATCGTGAACAAAGAAGACTATAAAATCAATTACCAGCGTTAAATTTCTATAGGAGAGGCAATTTGCATGAGCGTGGTCAAATGACGCTAATTTCAGTGGTCATTGGATGTGTCATAAAATTTTATCATCATCGGACATCGATTAACCCTTGACCGGATGTGAATGGTTCCGACCGATCTGTAAGGGTTGTTAATGGAAAGGCATTGGAAAGGACAGAGATTCCATTATTGTAAAGTAGGCTCACGTGTTCTAACTGTCATGTTGATTGGATTAAACGTTCGGATTCCACGCCAGGAATAGTTTGTAGTTTAGTTTTTTTCCAAAAATAGAGCATCATATTACACAAAAATTAGGTTAGGTTTGACCCTACTACCATTTCCCGGGCACAGTTCAAAATTCCAGACTGCTTCTGTAAATTTTCATATGGAAACACCCAATAATTTTCTCGGCCTGTGAATCCAACCTAGGACTTCACGGTCAGCAGCCGCGTTTGCAACCAATATAACAATGAGGCGGTTTAATCGTAAAAAGATTTTAATCCTGAGAAAACTTACTTTAAAACATGTTCAGAAGCAAATAATTTATTTTTAAATAATAAATAAATGACTACTTGAACATTGTCAATTGTTAAGTATAGACTAATTTCATAAAGACAAGACCAAACCTTAAACAGATCGATCACATTCTTTCATGTTCAATGAAGTTATCGTATTGGAAATTCACGTCAGTTTGTCGGGGTGAACTCGTGGCTTTGTCGGTGTTGTCACCGTGAAAATCACTCATTAGGGAAACCCACAGGAAAACGCCGGTTTAAAGGGTTCCCTGCTCCACATCTCCTGTTAATTGTAACACATTTTTCGATTGAGTTAACTTTGTTTTTGGGTGAAGATTGAAATCGTTTTGACAAGTTGTTATACTTGATTGACTTGAATAAAGGATAATTATTTAAAGATAAAACGATTTTAGACAAGAACTGACGGATTAATAAACTGTTCAATGTAAAAATAGGTAAGTACACGTGTATATTAAATCTATGAAAGAAATTACAGTGACACAAAAGAGAATAGAATATACAACGTCAATAACTGTACATTTCAATTTGAACGGATAAGGCTTGATTTTCATTAAAATAAAGGGTACAATGTCTACATAATAATATTTATTTGACAATGGGGTGACCAAAGTGCACCCTAAAAGCGTGGAACGCTTTATGCTTCATGAAAAAAACTTTATCAAAATTTAATAGCATTCCCCACTAGTAGGCAGAACGCCCAATGACTTTGATATTTTCGACGGCATTAATTAAAAAATTATAAAGCTTCCCTTGGTCCGCCCCGCAGCCATTGTTCGATACCACAAAGCATTTATATAGCGGAAAAAGATAAATATGCGAGACGCAGGTAATTGCGTGCGCCTTTATTGAGCTGTTGTTTGATTTCAAAGGCTTTTTATTGTGTACACTGTACAGCGTTTATTGCGTGTATGTACGTATTGACATAACAATCGAACACTTTAATGAACAACGTTTATTGGTATTTTGCGATTTATTTTTAGGAATACATATCTCTGCGGAATTTATTTCGTCGCGCTATTGTACTTACATAGGCCACGCAATTTTAGGTGTCATTTGTATAAGGAATTGTTAGTATAAGACGTTTAATAGTCTGCGGTTGTGTTCGATGTATCAGGTGTTCCTACGCTTTTCTGTTTCCTTTTTTCCCTTGGCACGCTTTCTGTTGTAATGTGTGTATCGTGGTCTTGGAAAATAAATTAATTATTTAGCATAACCAAACAGTGTTTATTTAAAAAAATCGAAACATAACAGGTTGTTATTTTAAAGATACGTAACAATATTCAAACGCCAACCTAATTCTAAGGAAATCTCAGAGGTAAATATTTTTTCTCATCACAATAAAACGGCTGGAAGGATCGGCGATGATTTTCCGTAACAATGTTTCCCTGAGGAAGGCGCAGGTAATTATGATTGAGCACAAAATGGGTAAAAATAAGGCGGCGTATTGTTTCAGACATAATTAGGGTTTGTGGTCCCGGCGGGCATCGCGCGCCAGCCAAAATGCAAGTCATAGGAACTTCGCCATACGGTATACTTTTTTTATAGCTATGCGTTTATCTTTTGCGTGTTGCAATTTTATGCGGGTAAATGAGGTGAAGAAAATTTTCTTATATTTTACTTCAGGTAAGTAATAGCTGAATTTACGGCACGGTTGGCGCAGTGGCTAAGCGATTAACTTTCGACGCTACATGCCACGGGTTCGATCCCCGCACGGAATAAATATTTGAATGATCTACAGATCGTTATTTCGGGTCTGGGTATATATGCATGTGAGATGTATCTTTGTAAAATGTACCCTCGATAAAGGACAAATAATAGTGAGGGAACGTAAAAAAAATGCTTGTTTTTTTCCAACAATTACCATCGATATGGGAATGCTTTGCAGCAGACAGAATAATCGTTAACTACATATATGTATACATATATCTAGCTTCATCGCTCCACGTTTGAGCATAACGGCAAGGAGCGACGATTATGAATATTAATATGGCGGCGACACTCCAGGTTAGCGGTTTAACGCTAATTCGGATAGACAAACCTCTCCCGACGTAAATGTTGACATGTACCGTGAATTTAATAGACTGGGCTCTATATAAGAAATTTTGTGCTTTATTTAGTTATGGCACTTACTTCAAGTACCGTTGGCTCAGCGATCCAAAATGTGTCTTGCCCTCCGATACGAGAGAACGCCACTTCGATCTTTGGCATCTTCTCGCTAATCGTTAGCTCGCAATATGCAATCTCAGTGGTAACTCTACGGGACGTCAGGATGTATATTAAACCAGGACACCTGATTCAAAAGGTTATTGTATTCAACATTATGATCAACTTTTATTTTGGGACCAACACTGAAATCGATAAGAATAAAAAACTGCTGTGTGAACATTTAGTCGTGTAATATTGAATTATTTATTTGTATTTATGTGTGTATCTGTAGTAAATAGGTAATAAGAAGTATATGAGAATGATCTTAGAGATCGGCTATGAGTAGATGCTATGAGATTCTGTACCTCTACCATGAGTTTTCCGTGCCGTCTAACGTTCACGTTCATATGCAATATTTGTATAGTGACTTTAGTTCATTATTTATATCGCTAGAGGCGCTGAAAAAATTCCCATACAAATATTGCATGTGAACGTGAACGCACGGAAAACTCATGGTAGAGGTACTGAAAGTCTCATAATACTTATTAGTAGAAGTGAATAAGACTATAGGCAAAAAGTGACTATCTACACGTTATGAAGAGCATGTTACACGCTCTGTACTGAGCCAATTCAAGTCAATTCAGATCCGCCCGCTTCGATCTTCATTGCTGCTAAGATAAAGCCATAATTAAGGGCCTTCTCGATCGATTAAGTTAAGCCGAGTTTAAATAGACGTTAACTCCGAGAGAAAGGTTTACTCCGGCGTGAAATGGCATTAGGTTTTCGCGCGTTTTATGCTCCTTCAGATGAGTCGCTAAGAAAGGGGGATTTAATGGGAGATTGACTTAATTAGGTACCGTCGTAAATTAGCGGAAGTATTTTTGATTGATACGACTTAAATGGATTTGTAAAGTTTACAGTAGATTAGTCAATTTACCTACAAAGTGTTGTTTAAGCCTTTGGCAAGTTTTTTGATCAGTTGAAAAGTTTGCTTCTATGGGAGATTTAATTTAATTTCTTTATTCAAATCAACTTAATGGGCTTGCACTCAGTTAAATCTGTAAGCTAGTATTTACTCTCTATATTTCGTTTTAATTAACATGAAGAAAAATTAAAATCAAACCTTTTTACATGTAGACGTAATATTGACCTGTAACTTGACCAAGTAACAACAATTAAAAAAGAATTACCTTAACAGGAACATAAATGTGACGTAGACGTAAATAATATAAATTAATAATAAATAATAGTGTTGACCTCACTAAACGCAATAGTTAGCACGTTCTTAAACGCGTTTCATGTTAAATAGCAGTTAGAAATTACTTTTGTAATTAAATCAGGCATTCTTTTCAAAGTTACGTATTAATAATTTAGTAAAGGCTTTGACAGGGCAATACCGTCTCGAGTACTTGCTACCCTTCTGTTTATGCTAAAAGGTGGGCTTAATAGGGTTGTGAAGTGAATGATCGATAGTTTGAAATGCCAAGACTAATTTCATTACTATAAACTAATGATTTAAGTTGAAATTGCTTATAAGGGATCCGTCAAGGTAGCCCGCAAAATTCAAATTTTACTTACGTTTTTTGCAAATTGCAGCACTGTATTAGGATGTATGTTGATCAGAATTTTTTTTTTTCAAATAGTCTTTTTTCCCTCAAATATCTTAGAAATATGTTGATGATTTATATTATTCACATTTTGCAAAAATCCCAAGAATTTTTTTAATTTCGCAGGCTACCATATGTAATAATTTGTATCATAAATTCCTTTATTTAATTTTTAGATTTTGCCCGCGACTTTCCATTCAAGTTTAAATAACAGAAATTAATTAAACTTAATATTTTCAGCCTTGGCCTTTGGCCTGTGAATTGATATTTCAATTAGTCATTTTGTCAATCACCTTTCCTCTTTAACCCATGAACACTATAGAAAATATATTGTTTGCGGGCGCATTATGCATTTAGAAGGTTGAATTTGACCTAATTGCATACGAGTGGGGGCAAAGTATCAAATCGCATTGCCTTCGTACAAGTAACGTCCTATATAAAGAGAATCAAGGAAGCACCAAGAGAGTCCCAGAAAAAGAAAAAGAAAACAAACAATAAAAAAATGCATACTTTGATGCTGATAAGGCTACTTATACGACGCAAAACAATATGAAACCCATAAATAAATAATTAAATATCAAATTCCCATCACTAAAATAAGTGTTGCGTGACGGAGGTTTCCTTACGATGTTATGAATCGGCAGCGACGTAAATGTTGCTCCAAATGTCAGTTTGACCTTATGCTAAGCGGTGGGCCGCCCCTGAATTATTTGACAAGTGCCTGTTTGATCTTTACGAGCTGCCCTTTCATATGATTGCTGTCAATTTGCTGTGTGAATTTTTGATAACTGACTATATTATAATAAGTGGCTTGTAGACGGTATGCCCTTTGCGGTAATTTCGGATAATGGGTGACTGACGCCAATCATACTTCATAATATTCCCCTTCCTTGTCACATGTCAGTCAAAAGAGATTTTATAACTGACAAAAGGTTACTTGGCTTTGGGCGGTAATTGATCTTTTGGTTTCATAGTGAATCACTTGAATAGTAAAATTAAGTTGAAGACGAAGCGCATAATCTTATAATTTAACATCGTTTTCGTCAGTAAAGAAATCTTCAACTTTATATTGTTTTTATACAGCCTACATTTCCATTTTTATGCAGATAAGTTATTCCAACGAAGAGAATCATTAGCTAGCAGCAGGTGTTCTTAATGTACCTGTTACTTTAAGATTCTTTGTATAAAATTGCGTTATAAAAAGAAAATTCCTGTCCAATGAAATTGTCATTTTATTTGAGAGTGAATCGGTGTCAGATGCTTTAATAAAATACTGGTTTCACGTCCGCATTTGAACCGTAAACGTTTTATAGGCCGTACAACTCACCGTCCTACAGGAATATTTACGTTTGTAAGGCAGATAGTGATCGCTATATAATGTTATTAACTTATATTTATTTATTTATACTTGCACTTATGAGTGCATAGGTGAATGATGTTTTTAATAAAACTCCGTATAAAATTGTCATTCATGATAAACATAAGAAGCAAAGAGCGTTATTTTTATCAATATACACAAATGCACATGTTTATTTGTAATAAGATTTCTTATGCTGAATAACTGCACTGTAGGCCTATACATAGAATGTACGCGATAAGGTGTAGGTAAAACATATTCAGCAATAAAATCAAAACCATGTCGAAAGTTAGAACATAATTGAATTACGTGGTAACGATTGTTACTCGGGTTGTGGTTCGTACCAAGTAGTCATTAACGTGAGTAAGTGATGTAACTCACGCGCCAAATTCTTCGGGAACTCGTTAAGGGTCGTTTCAGGTCCGATACGGGACGGGTCGGAAACGGCGCCACTATCGCCGGCCGCCGCGACAGTTTCTATTCAAATTAGCCACGATTCGACCCCGCACATATTACCAATTAACTTCTGTAGTTCTCTGTAGTTAATATTAATAAGACATGCATTATGAATTTTAGTCAACGGCGGACATTCACAAATCTTGACATTAATTATAATAATAAAAAAATTCACGCAGTTAGTTCAACTAAGTTTCTAGGACTTACAATAGATAAGGCTCTAAATTGGAAGGATCACATAGAAGTGCTAAGCAAAAAATTAAGCAACAGATCGTATGCTTTATATACCCTGTCGCGAACGCTTAGTATAGATGCGCTCCTTACTGCTTATTATGGACTAGTTGAATCCGTTCTCAGATACGGCGTCATATTCTGGGGCAACTCTACGAACAAAGAACTTATATTTAAAGCTCAAAAAAGATGTCTTAGATCTATGTTCCAGTTAAATATGACTGATAGCTGCCAACCCTATTTTAGACAATATAAGATATTGACTCTGCCGTCTTTGTACATTTTAGAAATTTTGATATTTGTTAAAGTAAATCCTAACTTATTCCCGACCTTAGCAGACACATTTCCTCGAAACAGACGTGACAACAGTAGGTTATGTCTAAACCCGGCTAGGACTGCACTTATGCGCAAGAGTGTCTTCTGCATGGCGCCGATCATTTTCAATAAACTCCCTAAGAGTTGGAAAGACCTCACAAATGGGGCGTTTAAAACCAAGGTCAGGACGCTTTTAATTAATAAAGCATATTATAATGTAACGGACTTTCTAACGGACCAATTTGCTCTTACTTGACATTCACTTTTTGTGTGAGTGTATTCAATCCTATGCACCTCGATACCTACATAACATTCGTACGCCATTGCTGTGGCAAACATGTTGGAACGAACAAATTAATTTCTATGTTTACATCTTGCATGCAATTGTATGTATACACATGTTTATGCAAATAAAAATTTTCTATTTCTATTTCTATTTCTATTTCTCTCTTATTTTGCGTCCACTGCTGTTTGTGTGTTAGCCGGGTTGATATTAAAAGGTGTTATATTTCAATGGACTAAAAGTTTAATCTATTCAGTCTTCAGGTTGTAGGTTCGCGGTACCGATAGGGATGTCTAAGCTCTAGACGACAGCGTCACTGTTTCCGGGCGTCGCTGTATCGTTGAAAATGCGTGCAGACCAAAGTTTTGTTTATATGCTATTCTGTAGATACCTACTGTATCAATATGTGAATTGTTACACTTTAATGTAGTTGTTTTAGATTTTAATCTTCGTTTATTAGTAAGGAGGTATTCCTTACTAATAAACGATGATTAAACGTTATTTAGCTAAACTATTTCTAAACTGTATTGCCATCTCTATTCATTGGCTTACAAATGACAACGACAGGTAGGTAGGTATTATTTAATCAGTGTTTAAAAATTACAAGATTTTATTAGTAAGCGATACAATTAATTGGAGTTTATTAAACATTGGTATTGGGCTTATAGGATATATTATTTGATCATACAGCATTTTATACTTTAGATTATAACTGCAATTTATTACATATTATCAATGAGCAATAATGATGAGAATATTTTTTGTAAAGTGTTAAATGTAGAGGTCACGTCTGTTGCGATAACCAAGTAGGTACTACAGGAGATAACGATAAAGTCACCTTTAATTCTTTTTTACAATCTATCTTCTTTTATAATAGTAGTATAATAGTGGGCCGACCCCAAATAAAATGTAATAAGGGCAGGAAAATGATGATGATCTGCTATTAACCTAAACAAGCGAGTCCTATGTGATACCTCTTGCTGACTCGAAAGAAGCAGAAAAAGAATAAAATATGATATTTTTTGTATGGCTGTGTACAGACGGCTAAATATCAAACTATACATTTCCAGTATTTATAAGCTGATCTCGCATTGTATAGACTTTCCGTACACTGAGGGATCAGCTTATACTGAAAATATTTACCTTGATATTGTGAAGGTTTTATGGAATGGATCAACCTTCTTCAACAAAAGGATGGCAGTTAATAATCGGCATCCACATTTGATTTTGAATTTGATGGTTTTAGACTTAGATTATGTAAAGTTTTAGAGCAGTCCAGGTCTGTGTAGTTTTAGAAAAATAATATAATTATAATAAGGGATTGATAAAAAATAGGGAACTTTGATGATTGTGAATTTGAACCTGTGAATTTGAAAATATACCAAGTCGGTCCCACGGATTCCATCTTTTACTGTCTCCTGAGCTACGTAAACACCCCCACTATATGCTGTGCGTACGTACAAACAAATAATGTTGATTGTTTATTATTGACAGGGAGAGCAGAATTCTCGGGTTTTATCGTATAATACGTGAGGTTAAGACTATAAATGATAAACACAGGCAAATATTAACACGTGTGACTTTGAAGAAACTATTATTTTATATGTGATAGTGCAAACTAGGTAATTTAATAAAGTTGTATAGGTACAATAATGATGTACAATTTCGATAAGTCTCACGTGCCTTCGATAGCTCAGTTGGTAGAGCGGTGGACTGTAGATGTGAAACGATTGTCATCCATAGGTCGCTGGTTCAAATCCGGCTCGAAGGAACCTTTTTGAATTATTCTATTTATGTATAATAGAAAGAATAATTAATAATTAATTAATATAAGAATGTGATGCTGTCGAACGGAAAACTGTGAAAGTAAATAAAGGAAAATGGTTGTTAGGTACATATTGATTGAAGGGCTCAACTTAGGTATGCGATAAAAAAAATATTTTGACCCTAACGTGTACCTACCTACCCTAGACAATATTTTTTGAACATGTATCAATTTGGACTAAGTATGTGCTAGATTTCGCCTTCGGCGCGACTCATTTCGGGTGGCAAGTGAAGAATTTATTTTATTCCTCCATCTAGGTAGATTTATCGAAAATCTATGTACCCTTCTTATCCCACCCTACGTATCTATTGTCCAAATTTCAAATTATATTATGGAAAGCTTATTTTATTTCGCTTAAGAATAGTAATTACTAGTGTTCACTACTGAATGAAGTATTTAAATATCTTAGTGCTGATTTAGTCGCTCTATCAACTGAGTTATCAAAGGCTAATTACCGATATTTGGTAAAAAAAGCATATCAATAATTCCAAACTAAGACGGTTGGGCGCATTGGTACAATAAAATTAAAGATTCCTTCGAGCCGGATTTGAACCAGCGACCTATGGATATCAGTCATTACACATCTACAGTCCACCGCTCTACCAACTGAGCTATCGAAGGCTTGTAAGTACTTATTAAAAAAAGTATCTCAATTAAATTAAAAATAGTGGTTCTGGTAATAAAACATTCCTTCGAGCCGGATTTGAACCAGCGACCTATGGATAACAGTCGTATAACATCTACAGTCCACCGCTCTACCAACTGAGCTATCGAAGGCTTGAGTATAAGTATTAAATAAGTAACTATAAAGCAACACATATTAAGTAATCACTCGAGGTGAAAGGTGCTCTACTTTGGCGGCGGCTCGAATCTAAATCACGGAGTGGTAAGCGAATGGAGTGTTCATGTGCATTCAATTTTTTTTTAACTATTAATAGCCTGCTACAAACACTTCTGAAAAATCAAGATTTCAGGTGCACGATTTGAAAATGGAGGATCAATTTATAAACAAAATACACACAAGTTCAAAAATTATTATTTAAAGTATAGAAAACCCCACAGTTGAGAGTTATGAAAAGTCGTTGTCTGATGACACTTATTGACGAGCTCGACACATGCATCCACTAGCTAGGTTCGACCATAATAGTCGTCACCATCAGAGTCAGCAGGATATTTGAGTGAGCGCCACAAACTCAGACTACCAGTTAAGCTTACTATTCTAGTATGATATATACTCGTCAAAACAAAATAAGGGCCACTTGCAAATTTCGAGATTATGGGTGATTTAATGATCATTAACTATATCCATGTGGTAAATTGTACAGCGTTGTGTTAGCTTAAGTGTTTGTGAACACTTTAACAGCATTCCGCTTGAAAAACCGTTAAAATTGGTAGATTTTATCAATTTTTTTGATACCAATTAATTTTACCCTCTTTTTAACGTGAACTTTAAGCTCATTTAACATTTGTATTGTACTGAGAACAGTTTAGTGTGTTGAGTCAGTGCGTACCTCGGCATTTTAAGAACGTAATTCCACAGGTTCGACTTCAAATGGACTTGACTACAACAACCAGGACCATAACACTCATCCAAGAAGGCTATTTATAGCGATCTGTAGTTTTACAGCCGAGATTTTCGCAGCGAGCGATTCAGAATGCCTGGAATTGCTTTTATCAGATCCAAAAATTTGTCAGAAGTCAGGAATTAGGCAGAGCCAGAGCAATCACCGCTCGGGAAGACCGCTACATAGACTTACATGCACGCCGAGAGAGCACCGTCACTTCCCGCTCTTTGCAAACCAGCTTGTGCCTGGCCACAGGCACGTGACTTAGTGACCAAACAATTAGAAACCAGTTTTATGAAGACCAGCAATTGTCCAGGAGTCAAGTGGTGCGAATTTCATAGACCAGTATTCATCATGCAAATCAATAAACATCCGCAAGGCAACAATTGGACTGTCGCGTAAGTGACTGAAGCACATTGCTTTTTACAGATGAGAGCAAAGTAAAAGTTTTTAGTATTCACCGTTGCATAAGGGTGTGGAGATGAAAAGGTGAGCAATTTACAGATGCCTGCATCCACAACAATGATCGATTTAGGCGGCCCAATTTTATGGTGTGGGGGCATAAGCCAAACTGAAAGAACTGAGCTTATAACTCAGAACCAGGGTACAGTAACAACTCAACGATACATCCAGGAGGTCATAAGACTCCATGTGGTGCCATTTGCATAGCAAGTGGGTGCAGGTTTCAAGCTGTTGCACGGCAATGCACGCGCTTATACTGTTAGAGCCACCAGAGAGACACTACAAGAGGCTTGTATACAAGTGTTACCGAGACCAGCGAGCAGTTCGGGCTTGAACACAATTGAACACATGTGGGATCTGTTGAAAAGAAGAGTATGAGACACAAATTGATCAGTGGACAATGAAAGACAGCCCTTAAACGTCCTAAAATCGAGCTAGGAAGAAATCTCTCAAGAAACAATGCAGCATCTGATAGAAAATGTCCTCTAGGCTTCAAGAATATGTTCAGAAAAGAGGAGGTTACACCAGATATTGATTCAAAAAGGAAGAAGAATAAACGCCGTGGAATTTCATTTTTAATTGCATTTTTAGTCCAAGTGTACTTTTTGCTGAAAATGCACTTTTTCTTGAAAATGTTATAAAATTGTTTTTCTTTTCTGTGGGTGGTGTAAAATTTAAGCCCATTTCATTAAAAACAAATCATTGCAACGAATTTTATAACTTAGAAACCTAGGAACCTCATAATTTGCCCAGAAGATCAAAAATATAAGGTGGCCCTTATTTTGTTTTGACGAGTATAGGTACAGTAAGCGGACAAAAGTCCAGTGGCATGTTAGAGTTCGTAATCGCGTGCTACGGGGCGTACGCGCTGTTTGTGTGAGTGATGACTCAACGCACACAACGTAATGAGACGTCACCACACACACTCAGAAGCACTCAGAAGTTAAATAAAACGAAAGAAAGAATACGTCTGTTTCGCTTGTCAGTATGAATGACCTTGGACGGTCCATTCCACTGTTGTAATTCTATAATTCAAGAAATTGCAATAAGCAACTATAGCTGTATGCGTTATGCGTAGGATTTCGATATACGAGGCGTGTGGGTTCGAATCCTTGACAAAACATAGTATTTTTTTTTCATTTTTACTTTTTATATTTATTACTACTATACTATACTAGATTTAATACTATAAAGTAAGTGATTATTTTCTAAGTCATGCATAATGCAAAATTAAGAAAAATAAAAAGAATTATAACAAAATACGTTTATTTGTTTTAATTACAATAATAATCCTTACAGTAACACTTATTACTTATTGAGGTAAGCTTAAAGTATTCGTTTTCTTGACGAAAAGAAGATTGAAACTAAACCTCAATCTTTTAATTCTTTAACTACCGACTAACTTTAATATGGCCAGCAATTACAACTTAAATCTTTTACCCCTCCATCGTTTACTAATAAACTCAATGAGTTTATTAGTAATCTCTTTTCTTTGATATGAAAATGACAATGAGTGAATAAACATGAAGTTTTTATTAAGGGGGTAAAGCACTTGCAAATTTTCAACATTTAGTATGATCTCCATTGATCTCGATACAGTCAAGTAAGTGTCGACACATTGAGCACAAGATTAAAACATATTTACGTTCCTCTTATATTTTCTCATATCTCCATGCAATACGACATCATATAATACTTCCACATAACTATGTATTATTATTCACTATAGCGTGTGTTATCCATACACCATAAATGAAGATTTCCCTTTTGGCTAGATAGAATATTTTTTCTTCTGAAAATATAGTAGTTAATTAAGTGTCTCAGTTGAAGTAAGTATAAATATTCTCTTGCGAAACGTTCTTGTTTTTCTATCAAAAAGGGAGCTGGTCTTCGGTGATGCACACCTTCAGCGTGGAGTGCATGGCGAACAGTTAGTAATGACGTGTCGAATACTTCTGCAAAATATTTAGTTGGTATAAAACCACTTGTTTGATGTTTCATATTCGTTCATCATGTGTCGTCGCTGCCCGGCCTTCCACTTCGCTCTCGACTACCAAGGCTACTTTCTTCCTCATAGGTATCTCTTAACCCATCGACTCATAGTATTTTTCTAGAACAATAAAAAGAAATACTATTAAACATCTATAAGCAAAATACTAAAACTGATTACCTACTATTATTATTATATATTCTATATTTAATATTATTTTGTTTCTAAATTATTATATTATAATAATTAAGAAACAATATAACATTAGATACTTATATATAACCTAACTTCCTTTTCCCTGAGGGTCTACGGCGCCGGGGTCGGGATAATACACAGGGATTTGAAAACCTGTGAAGAAAGTCCGTTTCTATACATTATGTTATAATGTATAGAAATAGGTTATATATAAGTATATATTATATATAATTAAAAATATATAATTATACTTATATATATCTAATAATTAAAGAAACAAAACAATATTAAGAATAAAATAATAATAATGTTATTAATATTAAGAATAAAATTATTAGAATTATTATTCATCATTCAATATTATTATTAAATCATTTAGGTATAAGTTTATTTATTTAGATTATTTCTAAATAAATAAACTTATACCTAAATGATTTATCTTTTTCTTTTGTTTTATTTGAACATCATGATCAATAATAAACATTTGAAAAATAATTAAAGGATCATCAATCTTTGATATAGTTTTATGTTTAATGAAATATATAAATTACTCACAGTCACTCCGATTTCATTCGATATTTGTGTTTTATTTATAACGTCCACTTTTAGGCAGAGCAATAATAGGTATTCGCTCTCGCTTCGATAATAATACTATTGCCTGTATTTTGAAAACTTTATCCACAACACCACTATAATAGATTTAACACAAATCACTAACCAACAATAACTTCCAACAAAGTTCTATCCGATCTAAATGACTGAGTCGTAACTGCATCTGTCTACCTTACAGAAATCGAAATAATTTATTAAAATTTTTGTTGTCTACCTACTTACTTTACAATTTATAATTGAACAAGATAACGCGGTAGGCTTGTTATTATTATCGAACCACTATGTTAAACTTAATGAATAAATGCCTTATGACTTAAGAATATTTTATAAAACTTTACAAAAACTATAACCGCACGTGAGATTCGAACCTACCTTTGTTTAAACACACCTACCACAGCACCTTACCTGCTACGCTAGCATGCCATATTCTAAGACGATTGAAATTATACAATACAATCGGTTGCAGACAACAGTGCGTGTGTGTGAGTTTCTATAGTATGAACACGATATCGAGTATAGAAACTCGTAAAGAAGGTCGTAAGTCAACTCATTAGTGTTAATCTATTGCTTTGTGAGTCTGCTACTGCATTAATGACCGAGACTGTACCTACTATTCAATGAGTTAATTATTAAATTTTTGTTTCGCATACAATTTGAAGGTAATAACAAAAAACAAACAATGCTGTCAAAATAATTATGATGTCACTAAAAGATTGTTACTAATTAATAAACACAAAAAGATGGTTCATAATTTGCTAGTTGCTGTCATATTTCCAATTGGTGACCATCGCGGCGCTGTTCACAGCGTTTATGCAGGGTGATTGCTCCATTCTTACCAACATTAATACTCCATTTGCTAACTATTCTGTTATCCGAACACATTGAAGTTCCGATTAACAAAATGCATAAAATATTCCTTCGAGCCGGATTTGAACCAGCGACCTATGGATAACAGCTATACAACATCTACAGTCCACCGCTCTACCAACTGAGCTATCGAAGGCTTGAGGATATGTTTAAAATAAATAACTACAAGGGAAAATGTTAAGCAATAGCCGCAAGTGAAAGGTGCTCTACTTTAGTGGAGGCCTTTTAAAATATCTAGTCACTTGTTTGGTAACAGTCATCGACACCACTTTAACTATCCTACCCTCTTCCCAACACAGTTGCAGGCGGGCTTCCAGGCTACCCAGAAAATTACCCAAAGCGACTACCATCTGACACCTGCTACCCTCGGGTAATTGTCTGGTACATATACCTATGTTGATCGTCTCAAGCAGTCAGAAAACTATAATTTGGCTCGTCTAAAATTATCACCAGGCCAGGCCAATTACATTTTACTGGCTTCAACAACCACCACCGACGGCTTTTAGGCCGAAGAGAATATTAAAACGTTCATCCTGGTTGACTTCCGTGTTTACAAAAAGATCTCGAAGAATCAGTGCGATATCTCATTTAAAACATGATCTCAGTATTTTTTTATCTGTGCAATATCCTACACCTTTGAAAAGAATTCGTCATTAACCTGTTAATGCAAATTAATATTAGGGTTATCAAAAAAGATTCCTTCGAGCCGGATTTGAACCAGCGACCTATGGATATCAGTCATTACACATCTACAGTCCACCGCTCTACCAACTGAGCTATCGAAGGCTTACTATCACTTGTCAAAGAAAAGTCTCTCAATCATAATATTAATTAGAGTTGTTATTATAAAATAAAAAGATTCCTTCGAGCCGGATTTGAACCAGCGACCTATGGATTCCAGTCATTTCACATCTACAGTCCACCGCTCTACCAACTGAGCTATCGAAGGCTTGTTAATACTTATTAAAGAAGCGTGCTTATCTAAATAAATAAAAACAAGGGCTGCACAGTATAAAAAAATATTCCTTCGAGCCGGATTTGAACCAGCGACCTATGGATAACAGTCTTTTTACATCTACAGTCCACCGCTCTACCAACTGAGCTATCGAAGGCCTGTAGGTAAGTATGAAACATGTTAGTACATAGTAAAATGTTAAGTAATCGCAAGGTGAAAGGTGCTCTACTTTAGTGTGCGGACGCAATCTGGCGAAAGTATGCAGTTTACGCACATGTGACCTTGTCGTGATACGTCTTACTTTGTTTACGTTACTGCCAGTACGGAACAATATTTAATTCTAAATCACGTTATTAGCAAACAATCATTGATGAATCGTCAAAAAAAATCATTATTTGATAACTCATCGATTCACGTCTGTTGTTCAACGACCACTTAAAAATAACGACAAATTGAATAAAATATTTCCTATTTCTTATTTATTTTCGGATTAAAAATCTAGGTCATTTGAAATATTTAATTGTATTATAGACGAATTGCACTTAAAAAGTACTCATGTCTTACGTGCTAATTTATTGACTATTATTTACGATAATTTTTCTGGCTAATTAGTATTATGATAGATCTGGTATGCACCAGAAATATGTTTAATAAGTACCTATTTTATACACCACCATTCACTCCATATCGATATAAATAATTGGTTTATTTTATTAATTGGTTATTATTATTTATTCGTACTTTATGCACTATCTGCACAGGTGGACATAATACCTTAGGCATTTTCTGCCAGTCAACCTTAGGGTGATGCAGAGAATAAACAAAGGATGGTACGTGCACGAACAAGATAGGTAAATACTCGAAGGGTAAATAAGATTGTAATAAGCATACTCATTTATACATAAATATAGGTATCTAACTCAGTATTACAATATAATATAATTATATTATATATGCAACAGATATATACATAAATAATAGGAAAGCTGAGAAGACACTGTCAATTTGGTGCGAAGGTGTCTTGTCCAGTTCATGCACTTTTACTTTTAAAGGAATAGCGACTGGACTGGTTTTGTTACTGGTTATATTCTAAAATTATAATTAATAAAACAGACACAGCAGCGATAATACGAAGTGTATAAGACAGTGCTATTTCAACACGAGTTTGGTTTTACTGCACCTTGCACGGCACCCTTGTCAAATCCTCCATATTATTAGCATATTAATTGAGTATTCTGGTTTTAGGAACGTCGCAGGGATCCTACGTCGGGGTAAAGCCGCTTTACAACGCGACACTACGTGTTCGAGGATTGGATATGATTCTCTAACTTCTAATGAATGCTTCGTGGCTGGTTATGCAGCTGCCTATTTAGTATAGAATCGCGTGCATAACAGTTCAGGAGTAAGCAAAATCAAAGTTTTCGGACCTATATCAAGCATACGGTAACGATATTAGGATGAGAGGACAGGAAGTAGAGCCAGCAGGGTAATCACGATATACAGGCGTAATCAGAAGCGATCCGAGTTTGTCAGTACAACAAAGTAAATTGCACAGTAAAAATTGCTTTAAAAATCACTCCACTTGACAAATGGAGCAACGCAATGAACATTGTTGAACTATCAAAATTGAATCGATTCCGATTACAAGCGTGTATCGTGATTATCCTATAGATTATTATCACGCTGATTATTCCTGAATTGACGCCCGAAACCCCTGAAACCTTAAAACTCGAACAAAACACAATCCAATGTCGTCTTCCAATTTCGAAACCTGTAGAAAAGTACATAACAATATGTCATATTCTGAAAACATTTTGTGTGCTATTAATTTTATTAATGACTTGTTATTGTATTCCAGATTTATGTTGACTTAAGTGTTCGCTTGACGCACACGAAGTTCATGAAATATTTTAATTACTGTGTTTACAAAGAAAAACACGTCTCTGTGATATGTAGGTTTGTATGTACACAGATTCTTTTAAATTAATTTTATTTAATGCCATCATTCCTCTTGTCAATGATGGCTTTATAATCTTGTTGTAACTTTTGTTGAAATTGAACAATATAAATTTCTAGATGAAAGTATGTACCTATTTTAAAGAAAATAATAATAATTTTAGAAATAATTTTAATAACGAATAAATATACCTATATAGGTATAAGACAAGTAGTCCTTTATATGCGATCAACATATAGCAGCAAGGCAGCAAAGATTTCTCTCCCGGGACAATTTAACTAACTCCAGAACTATTGTGTCAGCAGACATACTCAACATCTAACTTATGCGACAGTTTCTCAACAATAATAGCGGCGGGAACGAAACTATTTAGCGAGTTTACTCCGTCAATAGAGGGCGCCACCTCGGCGGGAAGGAATAATTCATTTAGCAAGAATTAACTCCCGAAGTTCGCGACGCGAATCTCCTGAGTCGACGCGTCTCATCTTTAAATATGTTGATTGTACACATAATGGTGAGATGTATTGTGACTGATTTCGTTAAATGTGGTTTACGACGATGTTCAGTCCAGTCCAGCGTCTATAAATAAGTTCTTCATAATTCATGTATCTCATCACCTGAAACATCACTGTTCACTGTTGGATAGATTTAGTCTTTTGGTTCTGGATCTAGACTGTCATCGTTGCAGCTTTATAGGTACCGTACCTACTGACATCTCAGCCAGAATATTTTCGTTCTACAGTTTGTTGCGCAGTTTCATCTCTCCAACCTAAATTAATACAGATATAAAAAAAAGCCAATGAAATAAAAATAATCACCTGTGATTTTTCTAAAATAGTTTTTGTTTCCGAATAATAGCTTCATGCTGTCATAAAATTGGAAAACTGACACTGATTGCCGGTTGCACTATGCCAATATTTTTTAATAATCTTGTTATTTTGTCTGCAAGCATGTTTGCTAAAGCGTGAGTGACATTTCGCTTTTTAACATTGGTGTTGCGTTTCAAAAGAAATTTTAATGCGTTGGTAGAATAATGTCGGCTATTATGTCTCACGCACCTACAACACAATACAGTGTTCGAGTATCATAATCGTGTTTCATGGCGGGCGAGGCGGCGACGAGACGGGAGGCTTGCCGTTCCCTACTAGGGTTGTCGGAGAAGAATACAGTGGGAACGGTCCTCATATTTCCAAAGAATATTGATTTTAAAAGTTTCTATTTAGGTATTAGACTCAGGTAAAACAAGACTAAGGGATACTTAAATCATATAGTATTGTAATGAATATTACATAAAATATTTATTACGTCTTGAAATATGGTTGAAATTTTTATGAAACCTGAGGCAAAAATGATTGAATCGGCAATTTATTTTCAACTTATTACCTAATTAATTTCGTAATTACCTACATACTATGTAATAAATTTTACACAACAAACATAAAAATCTTTACAAAAATCAAAGCTAAAGAATACTTTAGACATTTTCTTCGTAGCAACCCTATTTTAAACCCACCCTGACATTCACTTAATTACATAGATTACAAGTTGACATTTTCGTTTGCCGCGATTTAAACTTGACTGATATGGATTATCCATATCCATTGCGATGGGTTAATCTAGTGTGTTTATTGTTTAGCCTTTATTTTATCGCGACAAAACAGTGCTGGACAAAACATTCCAATTCCAACAATGGTTTTTATGTTTTTGAAAATAAAAACGGTTTTCTTTAAATTAATAAAATCTTTTTTGGCTATATTCTCATAACTTAAATTGGTTTCTAGAAATAACTAAAGTAAAGTATAGCTTGGACGTCTCTTCTTACTCTTAGTTAAAATTCTAACACTGAAACATAAAATTAAAAAACGCACTTACGAAATTGTAGTTTATTTATTTATTAAAAATAAGAACTAACTGTTATTCGTTCGAATATACTGTTCTTTTTATCTTAAAAACCAGCCAGCAATTCTCTTGTGAGAGCCAATGTCGTCACGACATCAGAATAAATGTTTTGATCAATTTCAGATGTAATGAAACATTTCAGCTCGTGCATATTGCCACAAGTATTTAATTATTCTGAAAGTTACAAAGCATTTATAAATGGACGATCATTTCGTCATACCTTGAAAGCTCCCAACCTGTCAAGTCCAATATTAATCAAAGTCGAAACAGACTCGTACGCATATGAATATGTGGGTGCTTTTTAATTATAAACGACCGTAATGATCATTTTTCATTCTTAATTGCCGTTTTCGTGCATTTTACCTAATCACCATTATCCGAGTAAACATTATCGTTGGGGTTTTCAGTGAGTTTAAATTAATTCATATAACATTGTTTACATTAAAAAGGTTTGAATACATTGCGGAGATAGTACGTTCGAATGTTGATAGTTTGCAAACAGTAATAAAAACCGTTTGTTTGGGGTTAGCTGCGTTGATTTTCGGCACATGAATATTCCGAGGTGTTTGGCATTCACGCCGCAGAGGCGGTATCTAAACACCGGGAGTGCAATAAAACTAAGCACACGACAATCCGACGAGCAATAAAACTCGACGCGATCTCGTACAAAGTTACACGGATGTTTGGCTGAAGAGAGGCTGGAGTGACGTCACTTCGCTTTCATATCACGAGCCTAAACCCCGCTTACTGTGTGCAATGCCTGTCGACGTAGCGTCGAGATGCTCTACGACACTACCTTTGAATTAGTGTTGTTACATTTTGTTTATCGATGTCTTTAGTTTACCTGTAAGGTATATCGAGTGTGATATTGTTTCATGCTATTGCTGTAATGTATTTCTTTTGATAGAAATTGAACAAACTGAAATTATTAACTATAGATTTCCTGCAACATATGCAGATTTACTCTACACTAGTTCTTGACGCAGGCATTTAATCTGTAGAAAAATCTTACTGACTTGATCGATTTCAATATTGTCACGCTCATTTTGATGTCGGTCTTACACGGTTTTACAGTAAATTCTTTTTGACAATAATTATTACGTAGGGTCACATTTAAATTAAAAGTATGAATAGTACCGATACTAATGCCAATCCCTAAACTCTACCGTGTTTGTAAAAGCGTACCCCTATAGAACAACGCCACCTGACACCATTATGCTATTATAATATTTTGCTACTTTGCCTCCTGATGTCTTCTTGACGACGCAGTGAATACCAAATTCATGTACAAACCCTCCCGCGCTATTCTTTGATTTTATTTCGAATCAAATTTATTGGTGATTGTATTTGTATTTGATACTGGTGTTTTTTGAATTACATCGTAAAGTTTATTTTATTGTGACAGGTCCTTATATCCGACTTTGTAGGAGTGTGTTGCAAAAATTTTTGAGCGCACTTTATATTTGTCATTGGGGATCAAAATTTGCCCGATAAATCCGCCATATTATCCGTTATTAATTCTGTGAGATGTTTTGTATTTAAGTATGTAAGTACCTACGTTAGGAAATTATAAATAAAGCGTTCTATCAATAAATTAATGTTGTTGTAAATGCTTTATAACGAAAATCGATGTAAAATATAGTTCAACCTAGCGCTATATTTTTTTCTATATAACGTAGAATAGGAAACTTAGCTTTACTGGACTTAAATTAAAAAACTAAGAAACGTTCCTTTCCTATAACTGATTTTTTTTTTAAATAACCAGTGCATTGTAGGTATCCCTACCATAGGTACAATTTTATCTAAAGAATAACACACTACAACGGATAGTTCTAGGCGTTTCATAACATTGTTTGAAAAATATCTGGCAGAATAAAAGTTTGGCGCATGTTTCTACGTTTGCCACGCATTTATTTTTTATTGTGAGGGTTCGAAACCAGAGCCTGGATTTTTGTTTAAAATTGCATTTTTATATTTGGAACGCGACCCGCGACCGACATGGCGGGTGACAAATACGCGCATCGCCGCCATGAATGACAATTGAAGAGATGTTTTTATAAAGACGCGCCGATTTTTATTTTTATGCGAAAGAAATTGTGCTCATAAAAATGGTGTTGAAATGATGAGTGCCATTTTTCACTGTCGACGGGATATCTCTTTATGGGGCTATTGTGTCTACATGATAAAGAACCTTGTTTTTAAACGTACCTGACATCAATAAGGGGAAAATGCTTTCTGGCAAATATTAAACTGAGTTTGTTTTGGTGCGTCACGGAAGAAGCGAGAGGAATATAAGTACTTGCTTATGATGATTGAATGTCAGATTATCAGTACTTTTACCTGAAATTAATGTTCTCGGTTTTCTAAATAGGTATTATTTTTTAAACGAAATTGTTGTCTAGAGACATAATGTTCAAATAAACCTTGGTGTTAGATGGCGTATATGCGTGTTCCAAAGTTCATATTATAGCGCGGAAAGTAATTACGTTTCAAAATCTGAATGATCTAATTCTGGAAAAAGACAAAAAAAAAACAATTTTCCATAGTTTTTTTACTTTTTTATGTCTGTTTCAAACAAACATTAACTTCTCTCTTTCTTTTTAAGACTTCATTAACTAACAAAAGTACCTATTAACCAACTAAGTTATGTACTAACTTTTTAACTTACTAAGCTCATTTCTAAGTCACAGGGGTAGAAAATAGGGTGGTGTTAAATATAAAAATTAATATTTTAAGTTAAGTAGCCATGAGAACGTATTAAGCTTGTTCCATTGAACTTCCACTTCCGTAGCTCACAGTTATGTCAGGAATGTGCGCATATGGTGCTGTGCAAAACTGGACAGGTCTTCACAAAACTGTTTGATGACAGTATTCTTTCGATGTGTGTTATATATAAAAATTAATATTTTAAAGTTAAGTAAGCCATGTGAATGTATTAAGCTTGTTTTATTATCCTCCACGTCCGTAGCGCGCAGTTATTTCAGGAATGTGCACATTATGTTACTGCATTGCACTGGACAACACCGTACACAAATGTTTGATGAAAGATTTTCGTGGCATTGTATTAGAATACGAGTAGTAAAAAACATTTTTTTAAGAAAAACAATTAATAATAAAAAGACTTTGACATTTATAAAAATGTTTTAGCACGGATACACGGTTTTTAGAAATTTATGATGTGCAGAATATGAAAATAAAACATCATATTTTTTGAAAATAGACATCTTTATTTACCGCGTTCCTTTTTTTAAGACTTATTTCTGCAGCATGTCCAATATTATGACTTAAATACTTCCTGCCCAAGCACTTTGTTCGAGACTGTATCTCCTGCATACCCTAAGCTCCAGTGGATACATTTGATTAACCTGACTAGACAGGCTTCATTGATTTACAGTTTGGTATCTACTTTAATCCTAAGCCGATATCCAGTTGCTAACTAGATGCGGTATGACTAATAATTATTGATAAGTACAACTAAATTGCCATTTTATATTGATACAGTGTTAATTGAGTCATTGTCGTCCCGCGGTGAAGTGACATTTCAGTCGTATACTGATCAGTCAGATCAAGATTTTAAAAATCATGACAAAAAGTAACTAAGTAATCCTGAATAAATAAATCTCAAATATTCCATACAAAGTGGTCGATCATCTTGACGAGTTTGTATGGAAGGATGATTTATTTTGTTACAGTTTCGAAAGTCTCACATCACTAATCGATATTAATTCTAAGACGATAGATGAGTATACATTGTGAATATACACTCAAAGGCACATTTAACCGGCCACGTACATTTTGTCAATTTCTTCAAAATTTTACAGTAATTTAATTAATTATGTTATCTTATTATATTGGGTGAACCTTTACGAAAAAAATGGAACATGTGTAATTTGTGAAATGGTTTAATTAAGATAAAAAAAATTAAAAAAATGAGATAATGCATTGTTCTAACAAAAAATTTATTTAGTAAAATGTTTTTTTTTTTTTAAAAGTGTGCTCTAAGTTAACGGATTAATAATGTGTATTTCCTCCTCTGGTCCTTATGACCTCTTGCAACCAATTTGAAAGCCCGTCCATTATGTCTTGGATGTCGCTTTGAGGAATGTTCTCCCACTCCTCAACAGCTGCAGTTTTAAACTCACTGATGGTCGTAGGAGCTGGTGTGCTACTCCGGATCCGTCTTTTAAGATTGTCCCATACATGCTCTATCGGGTTCAGGTCAGGACTCCGAGCTGGCCATGGTAATTGCTTAATATTGACGGCGTCCAAGTAATCGGTGACAACTCTCGCGGTGTGTGCACAAGCGTTGTCGTGCATTAAAACAAAATTGTCGCAAATAAATGGCGCAAACGGAATCACATGTGGTTCTAGGACTTCTGTTACGTATCTGTGAGCATTAACACTGCCTCTATCAAAGACGACCAACTCTGTACGGGCGTCGTAACAAATTGGCCCCCACACCATTATCAAGCCTCCTTCGTAGCCCACTGTTTCAACCACAGCACACTCTGCAAATCTTTCACCGCGGCGTCTATACACGCGCTGACGTCCATCAGGGCCTCGTAGAGTGATTCTTGATTCATCAGAGAAGAAAACTGCCTTCCATTGTTCCGAAGTCCAATTTAAATGTTCTCGAGCAAATCCAAGTCTCGCTCTTCTGTGAGTTGCGGTCAGTTCTGGGACTCGAACTGGTCGAAATGCTCTCAGATCCCTCTCTGCTAACCGTCTTCTTATTGTTCTTAGGCTCACACTTACATTTCGTACCTCAAACAAACGGTTACGAGCCTCGGATGCTGTTGTGAACCGATTTCGTAGAACGTTCGAGACGATGTAACGATCATCTCTCTCTGATGTACACCTTCTACGACCTTGCTCTGGCCTTCTTGTGTAGGAACCGGTCTCTCTGTAACGCCAGATAGTATCTTGTATAGTGGTTCGTGGATATCCAAGCATTCGTCCAACCCGACGCTGGCTAAACCTAGCGTCTACAAGTGCCACAGCCCTGGCTGCTCCAGCTGCGTCAAGTGGCATTTTTTTTTATGTAAATGAAACCACGGCACCCCAGAACCTCGGTTTTATTCGAAGAAATGGTTTCACAACGTTTTAAAACAAATGTATCCTTCACAAAAAATAAGCGGCAAAAATTTCTAATTTCGACTAAACTGCTTATTGTTGAATAAAAACCACAGATGTAAAAAAAAACGCGGGTATGATTGTTTCGTCTATTGCAGATATACCCACTTATGAAGTTACGTCTAGTAGTCAAAGCGTAAGTTACCTTAAACAAACGATATGTAATTTGAGACGGGTGGACGGCTAAATGTGCCCCTGAGTGTATATTTTTTTATAGACGGAGCTAAATACCTATGATTGCATTGATAATAATTATGAAGTTTGAAGTTATAATTTTACGATTACGTATAAATAATAAAATTGAATTCCCGTCTACGAGAAATTAATTTCTTTCGTAGGAGGCGACTCAAGACGTGTACTGATAACAGCTATGTGATCCGCATGCCAAGCGAAGTGACTAATTCACTTCGCTAGGTTTTATATCCCTTAGATAGTTTGTTAAAGAGGTTTGTGGCGAAGTGCCATGTTCATTAGGTGGTTGTTTAGCAATATTATAGGATTATAGGAAGTTCAAGTGTACTTTAAAAGTATTATTTATACTGTTTTATACTCATTGACAGCTTTAAATGACTTTTCATTATTAACCATATAAATAAACCGATTGGCATATAAAATTCTTGTAATTACTCTCTATAACGCTGTTTTTGACAAGTATGAGGTGTGGTGATACACGTAATTAAATTATTCGTTATTTCCGTCAGTGCCGACAGCGTATCTGGTTATGATCCGTTTCATGGAAGGTAAAACGGCTGATTGCCCGATGGTGGACATTAATCGCCCGTTAGCGACGCATTATTCACGGGCACGCGTTGCACCGAATCCAACCACCCTGTATCACCCCTTCGATATACGCATTCATGTTACACGTATCAACAAAATAACACGAATTATTTTCAACTTTATTTTGAACTTACATAGAGCACAATTTAGAATACACACCTAATATAGTTACGCTGTACAGTCGCGGACAAGATCATTTAACTAATCCAAGCCAATATATTCTCTATTTCCCAATGAATAAAATTAATTCCTTTTTAAATTCCGTATATACGACCGTTCGAAACTGTTTGTTAACGTGTTACAGTGCACTATTTTATCAGTAAGACATAGAGGGAGTTTTGAACTTTAAGTTTTTGGTGATAGAGTACAAATTGGTTGGTAATAAGTTGTACTGACACAAATATATTGGATAGAATATAGCATAGCATTTATTAATCCAATATCAACAGCCATAGTTGCATTCGACAATTAATTATTTGTAAACAATATCGGAGGTCGTGTTCGCTCATAAATGGCTTGCTTTTGATGTAGATGCTTGATTCAATATTGATATTAGTCAATGATACTGTAGGTATTACTGACGCATAATCGCATTAATGACGTATACTGGTAATATATTAATTGCCTTCATTAGTCTGGGTCATTGACCAGACGTATTTGACAATATAAGTACGACTAGCTAAGATAATCGTAGGTAAGTAGATCCAATAATTCGGTATAAGTACTTTGTTAATGCACCAACAAATATCTTTAGTATTGCTACTTTGAATTCATTTTTAAATTACTTTGATATATAATTAATTACCCCACAAACATTATTTTTCCCTTTTTTAGGAATTTATGTTGGCCAGTTCCAACATGTCCTTAATTCTGTATTTTTTAACATAGCTTCTAGAACAAAATTTCAAAACTATCTGAACATTATTCATGTCCCGTTTTATTGAAAGTTAAAAAATAGTTCTGTTATAGCTTGAAGTGCGTAAAGGGATCGATGCGTGTGATGGAGCAGAAGGCTTCCACTCGGCCGAGCGTGAAGATACCGCGATAGTTCGCTCCACTACCTCACTATGGCCACCTCTATGCCAGCTAATGTGCTTACCAGTTACACCTAGGGTACGTGGTAATAGTATCAGTTTATTACAGGATTTAGAATGGAAGTTTATACAGTCAGCGAGATCAGTAGATGAACTTAATTATCAAAGTATTTTTTTTATTATATTGAATTTTATATAATCTTTATGATTTTTTGGTGGAATGGACATTATAATTTTTTTTATGTTTTTTTATTAGATATATTATTGTCCTTTACATTCCAAAATATAGGCTAAAAAGAAAATAAGATTGGAATTATCATTATTGTATCACCTCAGCACCTTTTGTATTTACTCTATTTAAATGTGAATAATAATATAATAATAAATTCTTTATTACAGTAAGGGCACAAAAAATTGGTACAGGAGAGACTTATAAACTAGCAATTATGTCATTACATACATCCAATTTAATAGCAGTAGGACACTGGTAACCATGGTAAGACTTAACTTGTGTTATGGTTGTCAGTGCGCACTTCACATTTGTAGTAAAATAAACCATAAGTAATAATGTAGGTAAATAATATAACATAATATTATTACAAAAGTTGGGTACTTAGTAATATTAAAAAAAAATAAAACTTACAGAATAAAAAAAACTATAATTTTAATTTAAAATTTGCATGCATGTATGGTGTGGAGTATGTTGTGTATGTGAGGGTGTGTGTTGTGTATGAGAGGGTGTGTGTTGTGTATGAGAGGGGGTGTGTGCGTATGAGTGTGTTAGGTCAACCTTATTATGTTAAAAGATTTTCCGTTTCCTCATAGTTTAGAGTCATAAGCCAAGCAGTGACTTTGTTTTTGCAAGAGTACTTGCTTTCGGAATAAATGTTGCAATGTTTGTTTACGATGTTGTATAAATGGCTACTCATAATATAAAAGTGACGTTTGGCAGCACTTGTTCTATGTGCAACTGTTTCGCAGACCTTATAAGCATTACGTCGATTTAACTGGTTAGCATCAAACTTTAGACTTGGATGCTTACGAATTATGGTATGAAGTACAAAAAGCTGTCTTACAGTTAATAACTTACATTCTGAATATAACAGCTGTGTGGAATATCGAAATGGTTTGAATTTCATAACTTTTAAGACGGCTCTTTGCGCGCGCTCTAGTTGGATGAAATTAGACTTTGGAGCTCCTCCCCATACTGATATACAGTAATAAATGAATATTTGAATTTTTATAATATTTACTTACAAAAATCAATAAAGTAACTATGTTATCTACTGATTTAAAGATAATATTGTTTTACAGTCCTGCTTTTTCTTAACACTTCTGAATACGATTGTACTTATGAATCTGAATACATTTCAGTTAGCAATTCGCGTCAAAAATTCAACATAAATCGTTTTTATTTTCTAGAGCTTGCGTTTCGCGCGAACATTACCATCCCGAAGTTTTCGAGAACACATCTGTCGCACAAACAAAACGCAACTCAAACGGCTCTCGAATTTAATACTGTCAAAATGAATATTTATAAAGGCGTCAACTGTTAATCCGGTATTGTTACATTTTCACTCCTCGTGACTGATGACGTCAAGACAATACGGGGCTCTTATGGTGTTTGTACACCGCATACTATTAACAAAGACTAAAACTTTACCTATAAGAGTAATATTTTTAATTTTTTTTAAGATAAAGGCAGGTATTTATGGAATAATTAATAAAATTTATTGCAAGAGTTTTATCAGAAATAAATTGTACCTATATTCACTATCAAAAAACATATTCGTTTTTTGATAGTGAATATAGTAATTTAAGGCTTTTATTACTTTTATAAGTAATAAAAGCCTATATTCTATAGGCTTTTATTACTTATTTTTTAATGATTCGCACATATTGTTACGATTGCTAGTATAGAAAAAAAACAATACAATCAATAATAGATATCCCTGTGAACTTCACTATTAAAATAATTGGCCATTATTTGTTAAAATAAGTAATAATAAAAAAAAAAACGCGAATACCTGACGTCGACACCAACGTACATCAACCAAGAAAGCGCAGTGTTCATCTAAGGAATTAACGAACAAAGGCTTAAGTTAGCTCCAACGCCTCGCCTTTGTTTGAACGATTCGTATAAAAGATCTCGGCTTAACAGCTGACGGGCCGTCGTTTACAGATCAAATCTGCTCTTAAAGGCTTGGAAAATTATAGAGCCTTCGTACTCGTAACGGTTCAAGCAAATATTTGCAAAAAGAACAGTTTACTTGAGAGATTACATATAACTAAAAAAAAAAGAGTTATGATCACAAAATACTAATAATTGTGTTTTTTGAAGTGAAACTTCTATATAGACGTATTAGGATTTTTCTGCCATGAAAAAGCGTTACGGCCGCATAAAGGATAGACGATATATTGTCCGTTGAAGTTTCACATTTCGTTTTTCTTTTATTCCAGTTGTCTTTTTTATGTGAATACGATTTTTTTTTCCTATTTTTCCATAGCTGGATTAACTTTGGTTAATATTCCTCTGATAAGTCAATACAAAAACTGTTTACATGATTTATATCTGGCCATTGAAAAATAGGGCCTATAAAATTGATATTATAGGCGGCCTTCTTTTTAATTTCATTTGTAATGTGTGAAGAACTCAAACCTGTTAAGTAGCTTACATTGAACTTAACAAGTTTCGTTCAATTACCTGAAAGTACACAGTTTCAAAATGGGTGCAACAAAACAGATTACAAATGGTCCACGTAAATCACGGTAACACTTGCAGCTAAGGAGATATTGCCCATTCGGCTCTCTGCGTCTTAATTAACTTATGTCATAAATATTAGGCACCTAGAACGTGCGTAGAGTAGATTAAACTCTATTGTAAAATGTACGCTAAAAGCTATTTCTTCTAGACAACCCAGGGACAGACCAGATTTCTGCGTTTAAAGACTCCACGGAAAATAATAATATTGTCGAGGTGTTTAAAAAAAAATGTTTTAAAACGAAAGATTTTGTTGTTGTATAGCTTCTGATTGATACGCCAACAGATTATGACAGGTAAAGTCTAGTAGGTACTAACTTTATGTAGAACAAGACTAAAATAAAAAGGACATTTTGTAAATCAATATTCAATGGTAAAATATAAAGAGCAGTTTAATCTGTAGGCACAGTTATAAAACTCAGTGTAAATATTTACCGGTATTCGATAGCTCAGCTTTATTAATCGGAAGGGTATTCACGATAAATACATTCGTTTATTTTAACATTTGTTTACATTATAGTTATACAAATATTCGATATTTAATTAACTTTAACTTGCCGTATTTATATTAAAAGTCGACGCAAACAAAATTTTGTATGGTCGAAATGATAAGTTCCGGTTTAAAATAATAAACAAACCAACAAAATCAGAATTGTATTATACATTTTACCGGTCCCACTCACGGACAGGACTTTTACTAGAACCAATATCACACGACACAGGGGGCCCTATTATGGTGTACTTACTACTTTTTTTTCAGACAAATAAATCTTAATCTTAATATTTTTAATAACTACCAAATAATTTATTTTGCTACCCTGTCGACTCTCCGCTGGAACCCACTTTAAGAATCCTTGCTCTAAGTAAAACTATATACTTGACTATAACTTGTTTATCCATGTTGATACAAATAATGTATCGCATATTTCCCGGGAGCATCTGTGCTCCGTCTTAGGATTCTTGACTCAAGTCCGCGACTCCAAAACTGTGGTTGACGTAGATCGATGTGGCGACCACGATCCCGTCGGTGGGACTGGGACAACCCTAAGTGACTGATTGCAGGACCCGAGCTCAGATGTACTTACATTTTGTGTGCTTTGTACGTATAGAATTTCTTGAAGTATGTTGGAGTTAATTTTGCTACCATCATAAAGAGATCTAAGGATTGATCTTCATATATGTTTTTCTGCTGATTCTATAGAAAAATCATATCAACCATCATTAAATCCCACTAATGTCAAATAACAGAAGCAAAAAAGCTTGAAAATCAAAAATACTAAAGACTAAAAGGTTCTGGAAGACATTTAATAACGTTACAGGGTTTCTCAGCAATATTAAACGATCTGAAATCTGAATATCAATTCCTGGAAACCATGGTGCGTTTATTTTCAATATCTGCAGTGTCAATCAACAGATCGCTGAACCGGTCGTCGGGAGGTGACGGCAGACGGTGCGTGGGGACCAAGTGGCGTAAATAATTGATAAATTGCCGCCGCACTCCCCGAAGTGACCCGAGCCCAAACTTGGAATTTACGACCATTTAATTGTAGCTTAATTCCCAAACTAGTCTTAGCTCATGATATATAGTTTGGGAGCGAAACGTGATTTAGTTGCTTTTTGTTTGTCGTTATTATTAAACAAGAAATTAACTCTCAATAGTTTCGACAAATTAAAATTATACTCACCGTAAAATTTTGATGGGTTTATCCCGCAATATAGTGACATCGTTATGGTTAGGTATTATGAATTAGTTACATAAAATCTTTCCGATTCGCTTATCGAGTTTGTATCATTTTTGGTACATTTTCAATAGTCTGACCAGAAAATTCGATATTTCCTACTGATGATTGAGTCACTACACGGAATGAACACGATCGATCAGAATTTCAGAGTGCAGGAAGTTTAAAAATTAATATTTATAAATTCCAGTACATTTCGAAGAATCCTTCAAAGGATGACGTTGATGAAATAATTCCGTGTTAATTACATTCCATTAGTGCAAATTATAAAATATTTTGTCGAACCACATGTAAAATTGATATTGGGTACACAGAATTCACATAATACTATGACACAGCATTATTGTGTAATAAATGATATTCTGATCATGCGTTTACAAAGCAAAAATTTATTGCATTCAAATTTTGTATTTTCAATAAGGTCAGAAACGTGAGGTGGTTGAAATTTTGTGGTGGCGAATTTTTTTATATTTTTCTTTTGTCTAATCGATACGAGCTATGATCGGAATCTTTTTTTATAATGCATAGGCTGTGC
The DNA here is from genome assembly GCA_932294325.1 of Allophyes oxyacanthae. Classification (NCBI taxonomy): domain Eukaryota; kingdom Metazoa; phylum Arthropoda; class Insecta; order Lepidoptera; family Noctuidae; genus Allophyes; species Allophyes oxyacanthae. Next base: position 10,889,522 of record OW028615.1, read on the forward strand.
GCGCATTAGAAATAAAACCTATTGGTCGACTACACAACTTACTTAATATGTTCATACTGTTCATAGTACGTGCGGAAATGCTATCATAATTAATCGGCCGGTTTCAAATGATAAGATGCGAACTGCTACGACTACGATCGATTACGTAATAGGTCGATCGAGCTTAAGTAAAAACAAATAATTTTCATCCACGTATTTTTTTGCTCTACAACGTTACGAATAGATTACATTATTTGTTTGATGCAAGCACGTGTTGATTCTAAAAGCACATATCTAATATTTTTCACTGCACTATGAAATTAATAGCCGTTGTAAAATGGGAGGTTAATAATGTTATGTTTATCATTTAGTACTTATAATTGACTAAAAAACAGATATAAGTCATGTGTCCGGCGATTGCGCCCCAGGCTGGTAATACCGATGCATTAATTGCTCGGCCACCGCCCGCCCCGGGTAGAGCGACATTCGTTTTGTAATAAAAATGTAATAGGTACGTCACTGTTTTTATGTAGACACAGATTTTATGTGATGTTCGCTTAATTTACGTTAAACGGTGCTTTTAAAAGATTGATGCGAAGATCTAACTTACTGAAGTAAAGATAGAAAAATACCACATTTTATTAGTCTTTATTGTTCTGGAGAAAAAGCCATAAATGAAAATGCCGTTAAGGTTGATTTGGAAATGGATGGATGAACCTCAGATAGGTAAGTTTATTTCTCTGATAAGTCCATGTAAACACTATTTCAATTACATAATAACAGCTAGGTATATATGTGTCCATTAAAATCGAGCCTTAAAGAAGTAATTTGAGAGTCTAGTGAACTTATAATAATAAGAAAACCTTCAAACTTCAATCCAAACACTACACTATACAGCTCTTTACAGACACAAGTTACAGGAGAACAACCACTAATCATATTAGCTATATTAATAACATCCCGGGCGGAGTACTGCCGAATGAAAATGTATGGCAAAACTCGAGGAATTCCCGGTAGAAACTAATAAAGTGGAAATCCGTGCCGTATTCATGTCTGAGACGGCTTCTGTGTTACAAGGCTTTATGATTATGATTTTCCCTCATTAGTCATTCCTATAATTTGTTAGAATGTTAAAAATGTTTGTGTTTGTTTAGTGTTAATGAATTACTTGTGGATTTAACCTGGGGAGTTACTGAGAGCTATTATATCAAGGCAGAAATTGAACTGCCCAGAAATTTCCAGAATAAGGTGACCTTTCATTGTACGAAAAGCCTATACCTACAGTACGAGGTCAGCTCATACTGTAACTGTCTGGACAGTTCAATTTCAATCCTTTAAGAAAGAAAGAAAGAAAAATCATTTATTTGCCACAAAAAACAAGACAGAATGATAGACATAGGTATTATGAAGAGTACAGGTGCATAGACAGAGAATACAATTTTCTTAGGATGGCAACAGTGTAAAATTAAGTAGAAAAAATAATAATTTAAAACAATAAAAATATATGTGGGTATATTGCACCGACTGCGCATCACCTATTCAGTGTGTGTCCCGAGCTGTAGCAAATGGGTGTCCAGCTCAGCATGTGCCAAGAAGAAAACGAAGAAGTGTTAAGAGTTCGTAGTAAGCCCCCTGATAGTAGAAAAATTATGATCATACTCTTTTAAAAACTATGAACACATAGTTTTAGATTCATGCTGATGTTAAACTAATGCTAATGTTTACTATTTCACATGATGTATTTATTTATATAAGTGGGTAATGTTTTTTTATTTAATCATGCATTTTGTCTATGTTTTTGTTTTTTTAATATCGCCAGAAGGTGGACACGACATTACGTGATTACGTCATACCACCCGCGGACGTCGGTCATCGATGAAAACCAGCGTCATTGGTGTTGCCAATGACAACAAGCTGATCGATGCCCATTTTCTTGCACATGAGGGACACACACTTCCATGCTTTATTTTTCATTGTTTTTATTTTATGTCATTTTCTGGTTTTTTTATTTTTTATGTTTGTTATGTGTGCATGCTCGGTGTCCTGTGTGCAAAAAATAAATTGATTTTCTTTCTTTCTTTCTTTCTTTCTTAAACTATATATTAACTACTTAACGTACCCGGATAAAAAGTATCCTATGTGCTAATCCAGATGATGGGCTCTCTGTGTCCCAAATTTCATCCAAAGTGAAACTTTCATATTTATAATATTAAGTAGATAGGATGTAAATTATTTCACAATAAACTATATCATCTGAATTTACAAAACAGCATCACTATTCCAATTATCAATTCAAAGACCACCAAAATCGACTGTCGTGGCCCCCATACGGCTAATCGGTCTATTATTAACGTTACACCGCGAAATCATGATGGCCGCCAAATTCAGAGGCACAACATTTTCATGTTACGTTGTAAATTGAACATGACAGTCTGCGGTTTAATAACTGCGACTATCAGATACACAGACGGACCACTGTGCTGCACGTTGATTAAATTATGACCTTTGACTACGAGCACCTGTTTGATTTACCAATACCGAATGTTTTTAATATGTAGGTAAAAGCATGAAGTTGAAAGGCATAATATAGTTGACGGAATTAAAAGCGCCTGTTAAAATTTATGTTAAATGGTCTTCTAAAAGAAGGGAGGGGTGTTTGTATGAATGTTATAAATCATTATCATTTATATCGATCTCGTATAATAGGCATATAATATAATAATAACATGAATCAATCATCATGCTCCTGAATGGGCAGACTGGTCAGCCAGTAACTGCCTTGGCAATCTTATTCAGACGCAAATCATTATTATCTTATGCTTATTTCTTATTCACATTAAATTACATTATTCTCGCAGCTCTTATCACAACATTGTATTAATCAAGGTTGTGCTCTATTATTTTATAGGACCTACTATTTGAAACCGCACACCTGGACTCTCGACATTTCATTAGTGCCTGTATCTGGTTGACATGAAATAAAGATATATTCTATTCTATTCAATAAATACCAAATCAAAAAGATTCTGTAATTTAATAAATTAGGTTTGTTAGTATAAAATCAAAAGTATATTCTTTCCTTAAACTCCTTTAACTGTATGCTAACAAACAAAAGACCAGGAAATGATCTGTAATACTTTTATCGATTGCACTACAGAATTTAAAGTGTACCTCGTAGCGTTTGAAATGCGGGCTACAACAGCTGTGCGTGCAGAGTGGAGCGCGAAATCGGACGGGACGTATTCGGCGCCCGCGCCACACGATGCGATATAATTTAGATGTGGATGAGGCATTATTCAGGGGCATATAGATAAAATAATATAATTTTATTCGTAATTTTTTCCGCGTAGGTTTTATCTCGTTAAAGTAATATTTTCATGTTATTAGACATGTCCAAGTAAGGTGTTGGATCTAGAAAGTTTTCTAACATTGTGATTTGTGATGTTAGTTTTGATGTCTAAAATTGAATAACGTATTTTATTTTTCTTTTAAATAAAGAACTGCCTTTATTTATTTGCAAGGGCGCGAGTACATTATCTCCCCTAAAGTCTACATTATTTATAATTTTAATTTTCAGTTTAGTTTCCTATAGTTTCATAGTTCTGTGTGTGTAGTGAGCAAACTAGCTTATCATTAGTTTCCACCTCAATTCTGAAATTAAGTCGGTCCCTTTATTCGCCCTTTGTGTTTGTCTAGTTAAATTAAGTTGAAAATTTATTCCGTATCAGTTTTGTCGGGGCCCTCTGTGTCAGCGAGGAATTTATAATTTTGGACGCAAAATTAATATAGTTTAGGTTTTAATTAGTTTTTGATGATAATTGTTTACCCGCAGCTATTACTACTGCAGTTCAAATAATTGCCAAACAAGTATAAAGCTGCATAAATCTATTGCGTGGGTACGGTTTATTAATAATTCCATTTCGAATTAATTAAAATAAGGCATGTGCATTTTAATATTCCATTACCGATAAATAGACATTTGTAAGCTTTAAAAATACTCTCTAACTAAAATGCTACGTAGCAACATTTGACATGACAATAGCAGACTAAGTTTCCATGCAATTAGCAGTGAGTGAGTTCAGTGAGTGCGAGTGATGTTGCGAGATGCGGAAGCGGCAGTGAATTTATATTCGCGTCGGTCGCGCGGACGCGGATGACGTCACCAGCAGCGGACGCAAGTTCACGCATGCCTTGCTCGCAGTCCGACCGTTCACCAACACTCATTAGGGCAATACCCGGCGAATTGCTTCAAAATGATTCAAAGTTTAATGAAATTTGCTATCGAGATTAAGTCCTATAGCGAACTAGTCATATCTGCTATTTAGTCTTAGCGAGAGGTAGTCATAACGCTTCTAACCCATGAAAAGTTATTAAATGTTTGTTCCGGTACAGTGACAACATTCCGAGTTTCAGCCTGTGTATTAAGGCTAGATCTAAGAGCCTTTACTGGAAACTGAGAACAGATACGTATATGAATAGTTGGTTTGTGCAACTAACAACAATAACAATTGTTTCAAACACACCTTCCTACGTGTGTAACGTGTGTTGTAAGCTCCTGTTTGGAATATGTGTGATAAACCAATCACACAAGACGTACTTAGATAGTGTAGAATTTTTAGACCAACTCAACATTATCATCATATCAGCTTGATAACGTGGAACCTTCTTCAAGATTGGTAGATGGTAGACATTATACACTCTAGAAAATATTATAATTGTTGTAATCACGACGTTTGGCAAACGGATTGGTGATCAAACTAATGTTATAAATGCGAAAGTAACTCTGAATGTTTTTTAGGTACCTTTTCACGACTGAACCGAGTTTAATGATAATTTATCCTTTCTTTTCCCGATTGTCCCTGAGAAGAGAGAAAATGAGCTTTTCTATGCTAAACAGTGAACTGCATCCAGAAATATTTACCAATAGAATCCAGTTTTGTTTGATATGTTATCGACCCCTACATAGATCGTACAAGCAAATGCTATAGGTTACGTAATAGCAGATTAATTCCACTTCACTTACGTCTGTTGTTTAAAATATCTACACGATGTCCTCCCTCATCAATTGTCAAAACGACGGCATAAATTAGAGCCCCCTGCCACGGGGCAGCTGAGATTAATGCTGGTATTAATCGAGTGACCGCCGCACTCCCGCCCTGTTCCGGTCACCAAGAACGTTCAACGTTTAACCCTCATGCGGTTTTTTACTGTCTTTTGTTTTAAAACAAATGTTTGAACAGATAAGATTCGCGAGTGTAGTTAATTAAATGATATCGCTGAAAGTTTTACTTTGTGGACTACCTACGTATTTTGAACTGTAATTACGGCAGTATCGCGTATCGGATTCATTGTTTCTAGAATATTCGATATTTTATTATCACTATAATATTCAATTTATAACCTATAGTTATACACGGGAATCTGCCGATAATTCCAATCATTGGCTTTGTATGAAGCACTTCAAATTTAATGACATACCGTCCTGTTCAACAACAAAAGGATTGATATGCTATAGTGAATAATAGTGATGTTCCATCACTATTAATTGAAGGCTAACAATATCAGCCGAATATCAGCCGGAACCGTACTAACGAATACACTAGTCATAACGATTTGTTGGAAGGCCAGAGGGAATGAGGAGCAGGCGTGTAGGTGACCGCCAATTAAACTAGCGGGCGGTTTATCTTGCACGCCGCATGCAAGTAACGAGCCTGTCTTCAAACCTTCGAGTACCGTCCGCACGAATTTCGCCACTTTATCTTACGACTGTACTGACTTAATTTGAATATTACATTATTTTTTTGTGTCAATGTTTAATAGTGTCGAATGTTTTTATTAAATTTTCTTTTTGTTTCAGTTTCACTTAATTTACTTGAAAAAATTACATAAAATCCAAGACATACTCTATTCACTTATATCAGACCAAACACATCAAGCCGGACGGCCTGGCACACATACTATTTCACAGCCAGAGCACCCGAACAATGACATTTAATGTAATTTAATTTCCTGAAGCCCTATTTTATCGCCGGATTATTTGATCAAAGGGCTAATCGAGTCCACATACCTACAGTTTAGCCAAAGATAAACTTGCGACATGCGGGCGGCTGTGCGTGTTTAACTAATGACCGAGTCATGGGGGCCTATCGGGAGCTGTGCGGAGGGTGAGGCGGGGGAGGCAGGGTGCAGGTCCAGCGATATCATTAGCCACAGATGCCGCTGCCCGGTGCCCGGTATAAATACATTAAGTGCGCCGTCAAACTGTTAAAGCTCGCTTCAAACATAGTTTTGCACAGAGATTACCTCGGCTTCACCCGGGTTAACGTTTGTTTGACACTTTTTGTTTACGTTCCATAGGAGATATCGTATCATATTTATTGCTCATACACATCATATTTCTGTATGCTGCCCTTAAACGACGACAGTTTAACCGAAGCGCCGCACTATTCGCATCAAAATCAATAGACAATGAAAAACAGCGGCCACTGCATGGAATATAGCGTCATAAAATTCTATAAACCCAATAAAATTCGTGCTCAGCGTTGGAACGTCCACATAAAATCTCAAAGTACATAAACATATCATAAGAGGGGATGTAGAGCGAGTTATCCTCACAAAGAGAGTTTTTCTAAGGGATAAGCGGCGGTTTCCCCAGATGGTTATTTTATACAGTGAAGTCGAGTTAACGGCCTGGGTTTTTAGCATTCGTAGCTCCGTCGTAGACGCGCTACGCGGCCGTAGACTCGAGCGGTAAGCTTACTGTCTCGTAGTATCATCCTGTGTAAATGGTGGTTTTTGCTACTTTTATCTTTAAAATGTTATTTTTGTTGTTAACAAAAATATGAGGGATTTTCATAGCGTTCTAAAAAGGGGTATAAGAAATAAATGTTAAATAGTCTATAAATATAAAACATCATAAAGAGTTGTACTTTTTATTTACTGCTGCAATCCCTCCTCGTTTATTGCGATATAAATCGGCGACTAGATATGATTTATCAGCTCATCACTCCTGGTTAGATATGAGTAATGTTCCGACCGTTATTGCAACATTATAAACGCCACGATGTATCTCTATATATTTCGTGTTCTAACGTTTTCTGTACGTTTTAGACAACAAAACCGAATGAATCGGACCACGGCTGACTTAAAACACATTACCATACTCGGGGGAAACTCACCCTTTATACAGACAACGGGACATTGAAATTGAAATGGATCGGATTCGAGAGTCCATCCATCACGGTCTTTGCCCCACATCTAATGGTTTTTTAATAATTCCACTTCGGACTTCAGTGTGTCGTCCCTCATTAGAAAGAGAAGTGTGATCGAGTGCCGATTGTTCGCAATATGACAGCCAATTGACAGTTCTCGATGATAATCGAATAATGAAAGCGAGACGGTACAGACCAGACAAAAGGTGTCATTGAGGTGTGAAATGTAAAATGAAGAATACAGACAGAATATAAAATTGTGTGAATAATTCGTTTGGGTTTTATGCATTTTACCTTTGCGATGGGTAAGAGGTTTTGGAGATATGAAATTTTGAATAATAAATGTAGCTTATATCCAAAATGTGATCATAATATAATAAATATATTGAACTATAACAATTTATTATTATTTTCATTGTTGGATTAAATTAAAATTATGCAATTATTGTTCGAAAATTATGGTGCTTTTTTATCATTGGCATTAATTATTTTATTTGACATTGCACCATTCTTAAACTTTTGTACTTAGTGATTAATTATTATTGTATGATTGACTTGTAAACGATATTTTTTCCCAATAAATATCAACAAACCATAAAAAACATTATCCCACAGTAGTATATTTTTCCTAATCTCACATGTACGCAGTGCGGGATTCGAACTCGTGACCCGTCGCGCATAAAGCCAATCGCTTATCCACTACGACGAACGTGCACATCATATAAACGTGAACATACTTGAACAGACAATCAAAATAAAAAAACTCGCCGTGCATTACGCTACAAACATTCATTCGTAAACTTCTCTTAGCATTAAATTCCAAATAAAAAAGTGCTTCCAAGTATTTGAGCACACAGTCCCATTGCTCGACAATTTAATTTACAATTTCGCTGTAGTCCTCCCTTTGTTTATCTATTTCATAAATATATTATTATTCCGATGTCATGAGCGGAAAGTAAGACAATAAAGGTACGAAGACAGGAATGCAAAAGGGGCGAGCCAACAAAACGACCGCGTTCGCTGACCGCTATAAACAACGGGAAACTATGTGTGCGGTCACCTTTATATTTCATGCAAATCGACCCGCCGCCGACTGTTTGTACTATAATCGTATTGCGTGATAAACGATATTTGTTGCTTTCTTTGCGGTCCTCGAGGAAAATTGTTTTTGTAAGACTATTTTACCACATGAAGAAACTTAATAGGCAGTTGGAATAAATTTGTTTGTAATATGGCATTCATATTCCTAATAATAATCACCATCTAACCGTAAATGTCGATACGGAACGCGTGTGTTCTAATGAGTGCTACAATTAACGTTTATTGGTATGTTACCATAATCACCATCATTGGCAGACGAATTGGTGATTGCACAATGTTATTATTAGCGCTGGAGGACGCTGTTCCCATTCTCTTCAGCTGTAGTAGTCTCTATTATGACAACCATGGGCTGAGGGGGTGACCTATTCTTTGCTGGGAATCACATGGCCGTATACAAAATATAAAGCTCTTCAATAGAAAGAAAGTAAACAAAAATAAATTTGTTTAGACAGTCACATAAAGGGACACAATTTATATAAACAAAAAAATAAGAACATATAAAATAAAAACAGGTAATTGTGTACCCGCTCCTCTAAATAGGCCCAATTCAGCAAAAAATTCAGAATACTAGCCTGACGCTGATAAATACAAATAGTAACTATAGTTATGTGTAAGCGTATACGGTTACCATATCAGTAACAAGTACCATAAAAATGCGAGCCAAAACGATCATGCTTCATATAATGAAATTTCACTTACGCATAATATTGTTCGACATAAAGAGTCTTATCTAAAAATGCATCTCCGAACACGATCTATTCCCTCCATAAAAGTTACAAATAACCGCGAAATGACGCGTCATTAAATAATATCGCCGAGATAAGTGTAGATTAATGTGGCTTTTTATATCTATCGATCGACATGGCGTTTTTCAAACGACCCCTTCACGCATTAAAACCGCGAGAGCAACCGATGTATGCGATTTCAAATTACGATATCGCGACGTTATCGCGTAGAAAAAATTCAAAATCCGAACACCAGTGAACAAATTCCAAATATATTAGACTATCATACAATACATTAAATGAAGCGTAAAGAGTAGTAGATGAGAAGTAATATAAAAATTGACTAGCGTTAGTTTGCACGTATCTAAAATTATTTCCCCATATTTTATGGGACACTCATATATCAAAGCTATGAAAAAGTTTGCCCCACCTACATAATATTGGTAGGGCAAGCATCTGTGCAGAAATCACCCGGTCACTAGAATATTGTTTTCACTATATTAGAAACGTGATCGCAATTTTTAAGAGCGAAAAAATTCTATTTCAACTCGAGTCTCTGACGTTGGGCGTATTTGATTATACGTCGAGTGTGTATTCCCTTTTACAGTGTTATAAAGAGAACGATATTGGGGAATTTTACGATTCCATCTACATGCCATATTGAAATATTAACTTGGATTAAAACTACGCGAGCCACCGATAGGATGGCGTAACAGATTTTGATCAAATGTAACTTTTATAGAGGCAAAATTCTGAAAATTATCTTATATTTTATTTATTTATTTATGTACACACAAGGAAACATGGTAATAAAAATGTTACAGACATATGAGCACAATGGAACTACTTACTTATTACTTACTTATTTCTAATGAAATTTCTTCCAGTAGTCCCGCGACTGGAAGTATGGATGATAGCCACGTAGATGCAGTGTGTTAAAATGACAAAAATAACTTATTTAGACCACATAAACTTATGGTATACTAAACTAATCCAATAACTACACAACTATGAAATAAACTCAATAAAATATAGATAACAAATATAATGAATTACATATACCGTACAAATAAATGCCTATCTAAATATACAAAAACAAATACTTATATATTATATATAGGAATTATATATATATATATAATATTATATTCTAATTTGACACATTGACACATTTCTTAAAAACAGAAATAGTTTTATTGCATTACTATCTCTCATTTCAATTTTATCATTGCTAATGCTTTCTACCTAATTACTAACATCTACCTACATACAAATATTGGCATAGTTGTGGGTGGGTATAATTAATCACTCGCATGTCCCGGTATCTCAATGTATGCATGTCCTGACCGTCTCCAGTTTGATTTTCATTAGGGCAAATCACGCTCCACGCCGCTCACATCAATTTATAGGTGAACGTATCAAGGCAGAATGAATTTCTAGTATCAACGGGATGATTGAGTGTAGTACTCAACTGAGAACCTCTATTTACTAAGACAATATGGTAGTAAGATACCACTGAACATCAGAGAAATGACTCTCTATGTATATAAGATACTGTAACTATTTTTTATCTAGCTATGCCTATTGTTTGAGGATGACATCGTTTATAATATAAAAGAACTACACTTTTAAAACGTTACATAACGTTTATTATACAAATTAAACAGCTTCAGATTAAATACACGTTCTACGTTCAACGAAGTTTCAAAAGTAGTCTCTACGCGTAGCGGATGTGCTACGAAAGCGTAGCTGACGTAGCCAAGACAATTTTGTTTCTCCTAAAACCTCGTGGGACTAAGTATTGAAGCTATAAGTAAATTATAATCAATAGTAAGACCTAGTAAGTCGTATATAACAATTAATGTTTTCTTTTACAATACAATACACTTTATTGCACACCAGAAAGAGAACAAAAGTGCATTTGACGATTACTGCCATAGAACCTTGGGATGGCCAGATTTGCAGGTAAAAGAGAGGGGTAGTATGTGTATTGTATCGGTACACTATATGCAATTTGAGCTTCATGTAAATCAATAACTGTCTGTCGAGTCTATATTTCAGTCTTAATCCAGTTCAGTTAGGAATTTGATCCTAGATAAAGGCCTGCCAACCGGGTAGCCTCAAGTCCATCTTCGATCCGTTTCCATCAAGATGTCTTAATGAACGGACTCAATGTCGTTTTGGATATGCTGAGGTGTATTTATTGCATATTATGTATCAGTGCATTACACTGTTGTTTACTGAAGACTGAGTAGAACGGGCTCTAAAGAGACGTTCCATTTGCGGGGCGGTGATAGATATATATTATATTAAATTGTGTGAAATAAACTAGCAATGTGCAACCCAAGTAACGAAAAAAAACCACATCTTCACTTGTGTGTAATTTTATGCAACATATTTGCCCACATTGTTACGTCGGGTTGAAAAATAATTAGGAAAATCTCTCCAGTTGACGACACGGTTGGCGCAGTGGCTAAGCGATCAGCTTTCTGCGCTACGTTCCGTGGGTGCGATCCCCGCACGGAACAAATATTTGTATGATCTACAAATAGGTGTTTCTGGTCTGGGTGTGTGCATGTGACATGCATGTTTGTAAACTGTACCCTCGATACAGGAGAAATATAAGTGAGGGGAAAGGTTATTAAAAATATGGTGGTAATCGAACTCACGACTTCTCAATCACCAAATCGATGCCTTAACCGTTGGGCTATTGCCGCCTTGGGAGACCAAAAATTATAATGATATTATTCTCGGTACTGACTCACGTAAGCGAAGTCGCAGAAAACGTTTCATCATTGACATAATAATATTAATAGACCTATCATATTGAAAGGACATATACGAACATAGTTTGTTAGCTCTCGCATCCGTTTTCACGTCAACAAGTAGTGACGACATTCGCTTATTGAAATTCATTCGCAGGAAATTAATATTGAGATAACAAGTCACACTGTCTATCCACCATTGTCTTACTATGTCATAATGTTGAGTTCATTTCACCAAGTACTTATGTAAGTGAAGTGAGACCATTTATAATACAGAATCAATAGTGTTCCTACATGTTCAGCGTGGTGATGTCATTACAACAATAAATGAAACCACGTATTTGGTATCACGTTCTGTGATCATACACAAAAAAATTATCAAATCCAGACACTAGTTTAGCCACAGGAACTAATTTAAATTATCTCAAATTTACACTTATATAATTTAATTTTACATTCAATAATTTTACACTTCATAATCAGTTAAGTGTAAAAACATGTAGGTAATTTTTTTTCAGCGAAAAAAAAAGCTAACGAAGGCTGTTTGTTTGAAAATAGGGTAGAATAATATCCTGCAATGAAAATATTTGTGTTCTTTGACCTACACTTTGATATTTGCCATGAGGATAGTAAAATGTGACTTATGCCAAGTGAAAATAATTAGCAGCACAAAAATATTGCATTATTTTGTTAAAACTGATATTATTGCGTGTTATTAGGATGCGTGGTCAGCAGCGGACGTTGAAAACCTGTTTTTTTTTATCACTAAGTAACCAAGCATATTGCCCGCCTGATAGTGAGCGGTTACTGTAACCTATGGACACTTACAACACTAGGGGTATCACTCGCGCGTTGCCAACCCTACTAAGCTTCCCCAAGGAGCACTGGCGACCTTGCTTACCGTTAGGAACACAACACTGCAAAAGAGCAGTTTTATTTGGCTACGATATACTGCAAGGTGGAGGTATTTCCCCAGTCGGGCAGCTCCAATTTGGAGCAGTTAGCTATGCCCTACCAATATCTACCTGTACCCGTGTGTATCTCTCTCTACCTGTTATATTAATGATGGAAATGGTAATGGTTGATGTATTAATACTCACTATTATCTATGTATTTTAAGGGAAAATGATCACAAAGATAAATAAGTAAGCGGTATTCAATTCAGTTCTCCTTGTTGGAACTTAGAACTTTAGGCAAATTGGGGTTGATTATAATAATATTGTTAGCTAAACTGTAATCAATATTGAGCCGGGATTGTTTATACAGTGTTGTTCGTTTGTTATCACTTGTTGTATTTTAGTTGTGCCGGTCTAACTAACAGACAAACTAATAATGCTGGTAGGCAAAGTGATATTTCATAGACGCAATATACGAAGACGTAATCGTGGAATTTTTGGAATTATTTATTTTATCCTTGACATGCAACATGACTTGAGTATAATATTATGATGTATAAAATATTTTTTTCGTATTACGAGTATAAGGCAGGTACTCATTGGCAGAACTTATACCCTTTCTAAATCAAAATGAGTAGGATAAATGTAGAGCCTTAAAGCAGCAGCGCCATTTCAGTTTTTGTACTTATGTACTATGCACTAAATGAGTAAAGACAAAATAATACTTAGAATCAATATCCACTCAAAATCTTATACGCTCAACATAATTACACAAAAATGCATCTACGTTGGTATACAAAGAGTGTATGACAAACCCGTTTGTCTGACTGCAGTTACACGTAGTAAAGGAAGTCGTTGGCAGTTCCGCTCTCCCCCGCCCCCCTCCACTTTCGCAGGAAATTCCCGACTCGCAACTTTGACTTCAATGAAAGAAATACTTTGCGGGAGTTGTCCGCGTTTTCTTTATTAGCCTTTTGGTTTGTTGTAAGTCTGCTGCGAATAAAAGGGTAGGATTTGAAAACAAAAAAAAAATACTTTGATAAAAAATTCTGTTTTAGCCGAGACCAAGACGAAGCCAAATAAGGACACTGAAAAATGATTTGGTTACGCAAATCAAACAAATAATAGCATAAAAGTATAAAGTATTTTATTTTTGATGAGAAAGTATAAAGTATTCGTAAGAAGTGAGTGCAAAAAAGTATAAAGTACTAACTTATTTGTATGTTATTTTTGAATTATTTGTATGTTATTTTTTATGGCTGCTAACTTTCGTTTGTTGTACGGCAAAACCATGAAATCCTTAAGAGTACCCACTTTTAAGTTGACGCCATCATATCTAGTAAGTACCTGAATTTAGATTTGATTCATTTACTTATTGAATATATCATATTAATCATGTATTACCAAACTTACATTAAAATAAAAAACATTTCAGGTAGTTGTCACCAAGTATTTCGTCATGTAATAAATAAAAACAAAACATTACACATCCAAATTCGTATTTCCATTAACAAAATATCACTATCAACGACAATAGAATACCAACTATCAAATATCAACAAAGACAACACTAAATCTATACAATTCAAATGTAAATAAATAGCAGTTAAATGGAGAGCCCGTATCTGCAACAGACAAAGCACGAATTTAGAAGGCTTAGTTCTAAACTAAACCGTGATTTAATTTTAAAGCCAAGTTCTCCCCGCCGGCATTTAGGAATAGCCTCTTAATAAATCTGCTACTTACCCAACGTCCGGAGTTCGATTCCCGGCGGGGCACGCTACGAATTAACTAGTTAGCCTGTCGAGTACTGACCAACGGAAGTTGCGTTAACTTTGTAATTGGCGAGAATTTATTACTGATATCTTGAGAATACCCTTAAATTTTGACAGTGTAGTTCGGTGGCTTTAATATTTTGAAAGGGATGTTCGGGTATGTACAGGGGGTCTGTAGAATTAATTAATTAATGCGTATTTCATAATTTTCCATGATTATATGTATAAGTACTATTGCTCTCTCTGTAAATTTACATTTAAGTCGTAAATTATGATAGTAAGCGTTTTGGCGTATGCTGTAAGATTACTATTATTGAATAAAATAAACAAATAATAATGTATTGGACCAAGTTTAAATGTTTAGTATGCATTAAAACTTTATAAAACCTATATAAAAAAAACTGTTATTAAGAAACATGTAATTGGTTACTAAAATTATCAACTTTTTATTAATTTATAAATAATTTTTTAAATCGAATTACTTTCCACTGTTTTGCCATAAACTTGTGAAAAATTATATATATTTTGTAGGAATACGCAAATGAAAAATTAAGTAGTTATGACTATTTACACAAAAATGCAGCCAAAGTTCCAATATTTATAATTAGCTATCGAAAGCCGTTTACACAAGACAGTCACGTCTGGCCGGCAGGTCGTCAAAGGGGAACTAATCCCAACTATGATTAATTGAATTTAGGAGTGGCTCGTGCAATACCGACGAATCTGTTACTTCAGTCCGTCGGCGATACAGTTCAGTGCGAAACTTCCAAGTCTGTGGGGCTTGCAGTTACCTGCCTTGACAGGTTAAGATTTTGATAGTGGAATACAGTTTGGATGTTGGTTTTCGATTTGTGAGAGAATTTGTGTTGGCTTTTATTTAATAAATCAGATTTGCTATACATGGATTAGATTCTATATCCAAAAAGTTACGTACTCGAATACGAGTACGTAACTTTTTATGAAATGTAAAATGTGAAACGTGAAATGTAAAACTTTTCATGCATCAAAAATATGATGCATGAAAAGTTTTACATTTTTTAGATCTACGAGCTTATTATTATAAGTAACAGCATTAATCAATTTTAAGATTGAAAGGACAACTGGATGGAAAAGAAAGAAACTCTTCAGAGTCAAGATATGAAAATTAATGACATCATACTGTTATGCTATCCACAAGTTATCACGTAAAACAATAATCATTATTTCCATTCAAGTACTTATGTTTAAATAATGTATATACACAGATTAGTGTATAACTAACAAGTAAAGTGTACTCAGCTGAGTTACGTCCGTTTTAAACAACATTTGGTCACAAGTGGGAATAGTGTTCAAGTTTTTGATAGTTCGTGCGGCTTCGGTATTTACTGGTTAAGTTTAGGGTCAGTTCGGACAACTTACACCGATCTCGGGCATTCTCGGGGGACGCCGAGCTTGTGTTTGACAGGTTACTTTTACGTTGGTTTACTTTATAATTGAGTAGATCATTTATTATTTAGATCATCGTCTATAGTACGCGGATTCGATTTTGTAAACAAACAATTTTATTTTGAATGAATTTTTTTTTAAAACCAACTTCTATTGTTAGAAGGACGGGGTTTAAAAAAGTTAGTGTTGTTTAGTTCTTTGAGTGAATTAAATAATTTTTAAAATAAGGCGTCATGTTTTTTTGTCTATTACCATTGATTACCTACCACCGTTTAATATAGCAGTCTTTATGGAAGCCTATATGTTTAGGCAGTGGACGTTTACAGGCTAAAATGATGATAGAATCTCATTCTCATTAATAATTCACTCTACTTAAATAACTCTACTCTGAGTATTACAGATCGAATACCCAAAATACTCACAAATTCTATATATCATGCAGCTCTGTAAGTGCATACCCCTTCACAAACATGTTAACGACAGTACCGGAATATTTCCAGCTCGAACTGTAAACAGTGGTGCATCTGAGGTAGCACGTGCCGACAATCAGTCATTCGGTGCGCGTCGCGTGTCGCTGCGGACCGTTGCGATTCCGACCGGTCGCCGGCGGCGCGCGGCTACGTCGCTGCATCCTAAATGAGTGTGCAACCACCTTATTGTTTTCTGATATTACATGATATTGGAATCCAAGTAAGCTTGTCAGGGTGTAATATCGGACTTATTGACTTGAACTTAATAACATTTTGTAAGAAGAAAATGTACCTAATAAATTGCTAGTTTCAAGACTTTGCCGGGCATGCTTTACTCACGCTCCTGGTTTGGGGATGTCTGACAAGATTCTGACTCAATCGGTGTTCTGTGTCTGGAGTTCTTTAAGTGGAATAAATAAAAATATACTTACATCTACTTTCAAATAAATTATAGTCAATATGTTACGCCAACGTGTACAAATGCGAACGAAGCCTTGTGCTCTGTCTAGTTCAATCTGAGAATTTTACCAACTGCGGACAATAAGCGAAATCAAACAATCGAACGTGAATTTCTCATAAAACACGATTATTACAAATGACCGCTAATGTCCAAACAGTGATAGTCCGCGCATGACGTGATACGATCCGATATAATTGTCGAGGGCTGCGATCACGTACGGCGCCGAGAGTAATGGCTGTTTGCTTAGGCCGTGTCCACGGGCGCGCTTCTAACAAACAATATGTTGACATGACGCACATTAGCTAAAATCGACGGTCGCTATGAATTCCAAGTTTTGCGTGGTTTGCGTTTCAATGCTTGTGTACCATGGTTGTGCCTAAATACCCAAGTGAATGGTGGTCAAACGTGCGGAATATGCCTAATTTAAATGATTTGAGCCGAATAGTGAGTTAAGTACAAACTGGGACCGTTGTTAGTGGATGTTGCAGGTTAATTTTCGCCGTATTTAGAACTTTGAATTATCTTTCATATTCTGTGAGATTATCTTTGATAAGTGTGCATTGTTTTGCGAGTCTAAGTCCCATATAAAACTTCAATATCTACTCGACCCAAACGTATGGACAGCTGATAATTTTTTCGCGATTACGATGTTGGTCCCATAGAGAAAGTTGTTCAGTTTGATGGTCTGATGCACACCCTTAAATATGACCACGCATTTCTGATACACGTTATTTAGTTAAACTATTTGCAAAAATACGCTCTTAAATAATGCTCAAACAAAAGGCCAAGGGTAAATATAGTGATAATTTTTTAATTCATCCTATAAATTATTAAGTAACGACATAGGCCGAACAGATGAATTAATTGTTAGTATTACCAAAAACCGCCGTCGATAGTCCAACCGCAGAAATACAACTTGTTAATATTTATCTATGTTTGATATGCAAAGTTAATTATTAAAATATCCCATAGTAAACATAGACACAGATTAACATCTCCTAAAGTAATATCTTTATACGAATAAAATTATTATGTTGCTTTTAATTGTCAAATAAAATATTATTTTAAATAAAAAGTATTTCAGCTTCCCGCTGTGTTTAAGCTTAGTCACGTATCTGTACAATTGAGCATAAAAGTGTTAAACAAAAATTAAATTATTATTAAATAAAAATAGCTTTTTTATTTGATCAATCTATCAAACTGACAAATCTATGTTGACTGACAAATCTATGTTTATGTTATTGTCTTAGTAATTATTGAAGACTTATTATTTAGTGCAGCTATAAATTATTGTTTTAGCTGGAAAGCATGTTATCTTACACACTACGCTAGAGTTTACTGTAGGCAAATTTGGGAAGTAACTGTATTGGAATTGCTCTAATACGTGTACTCGTACATCACCTTAATTGCAAGGTAAGGCCGTTCTATCCGCTTGTACAGTACCGGTCACTGAGTCAGCGAATGACCGGCAGTAACAAATTTAGTCGGTGGTCGCAAACGCATGTTGTTTTAGGCCGTAGTCAAACAAGGTGCAGCGTGACCGGTGCTAATACCGTGTTTGCTTTTGATATTTATGGTAGCACACTCGACGTGCTCACACTCTGGAATAATTAGCTCGTTATGAAATGCACGACGCTAACTTATCTTGTTTATCACGCGCTTTTGAACGCGAGTGTAAGGTGCTGAAAAATGCCTGTTAAACAAATGCTACATTCGTGATGTATTGCATTTTTGATAAATAAATTAAAATTATAAATATTATTGTAGATGGTATAATAGTATCGTTTACAGGACCGAGTACGAAACACACTATCAGTACTGTCGTTCAAGAATAGACTGAAAAACTAGCTTATTGAGCAAAATTTTTGTAATCTGAACGAACTTGTGCCTGTTTAATGGAGATGAGCCGGTATTTTTTTTAAATAATTTCATTATTGAATGACTACTCAATCTATTCCAACTGTTGTTTCTCTCAATCAATTTTATTTGAATTGTATCTACAGTAACTTATAATCTATGTTTGACTTGTAATACCTAATATGTACTTCCAGATATTTTTCATGTATTTTTCTCTATTTTCAAACTTCCTACCTAACCTGTTCGTTAGCGATCACTGCAAATTAATTGGAGCACATTTTATCTCGTCACCGTGTTATTCGGTTACAGGAAATACTATATAGCTGGGTCTCTGTTAAAGTGGTAGCCATATCGACGTGACGGCGAGCCGAGTCGATTAAACGTTATAACCGGATTAAACTGACCGCCGGCTAAGTGCCAGCCGACCTGCCACTAAACTGGACACTCGATAATCTACTCCATGCATGCGCAAATATAATATTCGAGGCTTGGATACTGAAACAAAATATTTTAAAAGAAGATTGTAGAAGTATGCTTATTTATCTTTCTTTTTGTAATATTATTCTTTCCAGTAAAATTTTGCCAATTTGATTTCATTTTCAGGACGACCAAAAGGTCCTTTATTCATTTAAAACTTTCCACTTACAGGGAGTCTATTTTATGCCATTTTATGAGAAAAGACTGTAACTGAAACCATCAGGTGCTACTTATATGGCAAGAACTAGGTACAGCCAATTTTTTATAAATAAATTACTCACGACTATACCCACCTGATACAGTGATACATTAATATTGTACAAGATACAGAAACAGATCTCCTATAGTACCACCACAAAGTACTCAGATGTCTGAAGCCAAAGCATTAAATTTCATAGTCAATACCCACGTAATCTGAGGGCGCATATATTCGCAATTCGTCTCTGTAACGGGCAGATGTAATTAACTAAGGGTTTAATGACCCCCCTTCTAATTGGAGGCTAAGATTTGAAAGCCATTGTCTTACATATTCATAGGTACCTTGGGGCAGGTGGCTCTAATTTATTCAAAGAGGCTACGGACATGCAAATTGGTAGTAGAATATCGGTCATGTTTACGTCAGATTTGAGTGAAAATTATTGCGGATTGGCTTCCTCGGGTAGGTTACGTGTACTCCTAGACTGAATTATTAGTATATGCTACTGGCTTTCTAAATTGTTAATGGTATATATTAAAATATTTGGCAGACTTTAAAGTCTGTCGATGAAATGTGTTTATTTTATTACATGTCCTCATCTTTGGAGAAGCCTATGGCTGTCTTGATTGATTAGGTTTATACTGGTCATCTCGCATTGTTGAGCATTCTTGTTATAGATATTACAGCAAAAAAACCTTCAAAATAAGTTACGACGACGTTGGTCAAATAAAATAAACAATAGAATCAGTACATAATTTTTAATCTTATAAATTACTAGCTTCTGTCTGCGACTTCGCCCGCGTGGACCGTATCCAGGATAAAAAGTTTCATAATTATGTTCTTCGCCAGGTTCTATTTAAGTTGTATGCGAAATTTTGTTTAAATCGGGTCCGTAGTCGAGGCTTCAAGAAGGAACAAACAAACACATACACTTTAGGATGTATAATATTAATCGAGTAATAAAAACTCATTTTGTTGATATACATATTGCTTTCTCATATCTCATAATGTATAGCTGTCCTGCGTAGCTCTCTGAAGTTCTAAGATGTGTTAATTTATAATAACGTATTCTCACATGTAAGGGTTAGTGTTGAATTGTTAATGTGACGTAATTAGAGACTTATCTACACGGAGGAAGAAACGATAAGTGTAAGGCTTTTCGTCGTCATCACTGTACACGTGTAATTAGCAAATTAAATATTTACAGTATCCAACATCTCAATTCAGGAAAGTTCTTAAGAACAAAACGGGAACAGGAAAGTTCTTAGGAAGAAGAAGGAAATTATAGAGAAAATTGTTTATTGAAAGAATAAAGATTTTGTATTATTCTTTTTAAAGTATTCTTTTTAAATGGATTACAGTCTTTTATTCTTAATTCGTAGATGCGGCACTTATGCTAAAACATGCATGGTAACGTGCTAAAAAACATGCAATATGCTAAATGCAACATTCAACATGCTAAAACATGCTAAAAAGTAACTTAAAGAATCTTCTAAAAACAGCTTTATAAAGCAACTCCATTCACAAGTAAGTTCACTCCATAGCTTCGGGATAATCCTACCTATCCTTCAATGTCACAATCTGCCACAAATCTCAAATCCCACGCGCCCTTAAGGCACTAAACACTAAACGCCGAAGATGCTAATTGCTATCTGTTATCTTATGCTAAAGAAGATCTTACTGAACAACAAACTACCCTTATCTGAGACAAGGACTTTCTGGGAAAGGGCAACCCGCCTCGGGCTGAGCTTGAGATCCACTTAAGCAATTATCTGAGGCAAGACTTGTGAGTAGTGAGGTACTGCTGGCCGATACGGATAGCTACTGTTATCGAAATTGATGACTTGATTGCAAGACCATTGAAGTAGGTAATATTTAAGTTAGATGTCACGATTGGCGTAGTGACTAATCGATTAGCTTTTTGCGCTACGTGTCGCGGGTTCGATCCCCGTGTGGAACAAATATTTGTATAGCATACAGATAGTTGTTCCAGGTCTGAGTGTGTGTGCATGTGACGTATATATGTATGTTTGTTAACTGTACTCACGATACAGGAGAATTCAAAGTGTGGGGCAAAGTTTAAAATTTTTAATTACATATATTTATATTGACTAGTGGCCCTGTGGTGAAATTCGACCATAATTTTAGCATTCTGCACTCCTTCTCCATATAAACTTTAACTATGCCAAATACATTCCTCCATGCGAGCAATACGCTTAAAAAGGGGTACAAACTTTTCTCTTCACGTAGATATTAATATATAGATATTTATATTTACTAGAGGCCTCACGATCAATACGTCTAAGTAGCAAAACGTCCAAATAGTCAAAATGTCTATATAGCAATACCTATGTGTAATTAGCTAATTGTCTTTATAGCAAAACGTCCAACAAATAAAATTCACATTTACCACAAGTGCTAAATCATTCATATGTATATCAAAGTAAGTACACAGAATATATCCGAGAAACACAACACAAAATACGCTACGCTTTCAAGAATACCCAATATGTTGCGGTGTAGTTGAAACAATGACACAAGTGCATCGCTCATCCGCTAAACGGACGGTATGGCACGCTTTGTGTCGAGTGAACTCGGAGTCGGTGTCGGGGTGGTACAGGTAGACAGCCCTCCAAGAGCCACTCAAGCGCAGGAATGCCGTTACTTTGGCAACGGACCTCACGTGGAAACTGGCGGCCGATCTGTTTGTCTGATAGATTTCAAGGGATATTGAAAACACAGGAAAATAAGTTTAACTGATATTCCAAATACTAGTCCAGTCAAATTAGACGTAAAAAAGTTGAAATTTCGAAATAATTTTACCTTTGACCTTGATTTTTTTATTGCCGAAGTACCACCGATGCGGGCTTTTGACATTTTATTTATAATGGTGTACCTATTAAGGGTTGTACCAATTTTCAGCACTATGCGAATTATTCCGAGATTGACTAAAAAAATATACGTATAAAATTAAAGAATGACTAAATGACTGACCGACGACGAAAAAAGACGAAAAAACCAGGCTAATTATACACTTTGGGTTAAAACGTATAATAGGTTTTATAGTGCCCAGGTAGTGGGGGCTGGGGGGGGGGGGGGGGGGTTTCCTATAAAGAACTATAATTCCTCCCCGAATGACCGTCACCTGAAATCACTTCTCACATGACCGAAATCGCGGCAAAAGTTAGTATATTTTAAACCTGTAACTCAAAACTCAAATACCAATTTTTCACCCGCAATTACCGCAAGCATTCATCGACAGAAACGATTGTATTGCGAACCACTTGAAACTTTTCCTTTGACGTCGCTCAGTCGCTCGCTCGCTCCGTACCGCCGAATCTAAACAATCGCGCTAGAAGTTACAGCTTTCTAACTTTGCCGCAACTTGTTCGGCTTCACTTACGCGATAAATATGCTCTGGTTTGAGTTTCAACGTGCTCATAAAAGTCTTATAAATGTAATATTTCTCGAGTTCTTAAAAACTCTGTACATACGTAACTAGAATTGTTTACAAAACAATTTTCGAAGTTCTTTTTTCTGCTAAGTATATCTACTGTTAGGTTTTATTGGACATTTGGCAATGATTGACGATAAGATTGGCTGACTTTTGCCAAGGAAATGAATAGTGTACTGTTAGTAGTATGTATAAACAGTTTGCTTATTGGTTACAATTTTACCCAAAATGGCAGCATTTTACGGCACTGAAAAGTAATACGATATGCGGCATTGAATTTACAAGTAGGAGTCGACTCCACTAGACTCGAAGGGGTCGCAATTAATTCCTGATTGATTCACAAAGCTAGTTGGAATTTCACTAGTTCTCTCCCCTCTCCACCGCCACACCGCACCTCCCCTCGCCCACCTGCCCCCACGTGAGGATCAGACAAAGATACGAAGTTAACGTCAGCTAAGGTTTGTTGTACAAAATTTATATGAAACTTTGCTTCCGAACTGTAAAGTGTGCGGTTTCATAACGACGAATTCAGAGTATAAAATAAATGTTCTTCGTGGAATACGGTGAAGGGCTTTTGGAGTGCAACTTTTTTCAACATAATCTGGACAAATGGTTAAATTAGTAATGATTAATAAAATATTTAGAAATTGAGTCTTGCAAGTAAAATATAAACATACCTAACAATCGAATCCCATCATTGTTTGTATTGACTTTCATTCTAGTAACTCGGTATTCATTTTGGTTAATATAAATGCCGAGTTAGCAGTATACTGTGAAAATATATATAAGCGCAGTATAAATTTCATCAGCTTGGGCAACTATGTTGAAGTCTAACTCTAGAAGTAATTGTCGGCGAAGAATCCATTCCTTATCAGTAACATTCGTCTTAGAGAGTCAGTATATATGGCTAAACTGACGTTATAGCGGTGCAACTACTAAGATATTCTGAGACGCAGCAAGTTCGCGGCCGCCGCTTCATTATGTACGAGACCCCCTTTTTGTTGCTTCGTCGAACACTCACGCTTCTAAGCATCGGTACATTCGTTTTAGCGAGCCAGCATCTGGCTAAACTGAATTGATAGCGGTACAACTACCAAGATATTCTGAGACGCAGCGAGTTCGCGGCCGCTTCATTATGTACGAGACTCCCTTTTTGTTGCTTCGTCGAACACTCACGCTTCTAAACATCGGTACATTCGTTTTAGCGAGCCAGCATCTGGCTAAACAGACTTGATAGCGGTACAACTACCAAGATATTCTGAGACGCAGCGAGTTCGCGGCCGCTTCATTATGTACGAGACTCCCTTTTTGTTCCTTCGTCCTTTTCTCACACCCCTGACGTGTGTTCATCGAGTAATTATTATCTAAGAAATTATTAATATGTAACGAGACGTGTAAAGAAAGTGATAAGTTGAAGATGTTATTCGAAAGTGATTATGAATATTTAATGTGAAGAGCAGAATGTTATGTAGGTAAATATGGGCCTGTGTGAGTATAACTTGGATTCTACATTACTCGATTCGATATTACTATTTACTGGGATATTATTTTTAATAGCATATTTAATAGAAATTAAATTAAATTAAATTAAATGAAAATAGAAAGGGTAAAATAAATAAATAGTGGCCCTAGTTATCTTGGAGATGAAAAGAGTTACATGAAACTATATTGTAATCATTTCAACACCCAGCCATGGTGACAAGCAAATCTAAAAGAGAGTTTCAATCATGTTTCGTAGCGAACGTTTATGACTTAACAATATGATGATTTTCTTATCTATTTAAACATTATACATTTGCAACACCAAGGCGTCGTTTTTCAATATGTAGTCCAATCTATTTAATACAATTTTACCATCTGAACTAATTTACAACATTCTAAATCTCTCAGATTTTGCCCTCAAAATTCGTTACCGCTTCATAATCTAAGCTCATAACATCATAGCGGTTTAACCCTTACACCCGTTAACTTTGCGAGCGCCTTTTCGCCAGTCCACGAATATTTTATGACGTAAACGCATTAAATTAACTTCGTTACTTCGCGTAGACGTGGCGTGGCAGCCTTTTTAACAACATTCAATTTTAATTAGGACGTAGTACTTACCTTCTTTATTTTTGCGACATAATTATCATGTAAAGACTAATTAGTTACATGTGCAGGACTTTCGAATTTGTTACGTACATAACAACAGCATCCGCCTTACCTTCTTCTATCTTCTTCACATACCTACGTATTAGACCTTCAATGATGAATCGTTAATCGTGACTTCGTGACTTATTATAATAATAATATTTGATGTTAACAAGCATGGCGTTTATTTAGTCTCTTTGGCAAAAAATTAGGAACTATCATAACGTTATGTAGAACCTAAATGTCTGAACATTAAAAAAAAGCATTAAAAAAGAGAGCTAAAGTATATTCACGCGACCGCTAAACAGCAAAAAGTCGACATCCGCTACGTCATTCGTGTAACACAGGTGCTTGAAAAACTCGAGTTTTGTGTAAATGAGCGCGAGGGTAGTCGGTACGGCCACGCATATGGCGGGAGGAAGCGACGGGCATAAATCTGTGTGACGGTGGCGCCGCGGCCGGAACAGGAAGCGCCGGCGTCGTTTGCCGCATTGTGATATCGGCCGCCGGGCCGCGCGGACGTCTCTTTGTGAATGCCACTTTATGGAGGCTATTCGAGAGATACGCCGCCACCCTGGCGTGTTCTCAAACGCTATTGTCATGCCACCTTTATGGTGATAGCCTGCTTCAATACAAGTGGGTTCTACATTTTTATGTTACTTGAAGAACTGAATATTCTGAATAAGATACTTTGGCGACGTGTGAAGTTGTTTACTCTATAATGTTTTATCTATGGCCATTGATTTTTGGTTGAAAAACGAAACGGAAGAGCTTTAAACATTTTGCTAGTACGAAACGTTTTTTTATAATCAATACTAAACAAGTACATATTGTTGTTTACCTAGCTGTCATATCCAACACAAATCACCATCCAATAAAATAATTTTAAAATATTCTACCAAAAAAAACGCTCTGGATCGAGATCAGCTTGACCGGTAAACAACGTCAATATCTAATGGTTTTCAAACCACCACACGGTATGTACACTTTACTAAACACAGCGGTCTAATCGCGGAACCATTTGGAAGGAAACATCCGTCCGCTACCCGCAGTTATTGTGCTCGGCTGAATTTTAAAAAAGGATGTCAACGTTGCGTGCCCGCTTCGGCTATCCGAGCATTTTGTATATAGATTCTGGAAAATACTATCTATGATTTCGGTGAAAAATTGTTGCTTCGAATCCTTTGATTGTTGTTGGTTTCCACAGAAAAGCCTTTGTATGGGGCAAAGTGGTATGTTTGATTAATTAAATTAGTCGTAGAGATGGTTTTTTTTTTACTAAAAGCAAATTAAAGGATTTAATACAGTAATTGTAGTTAATTCGAGTATGATGCTTTGAATATCTTTTCAGAATTAAGACTAATTACGTTAATTAAAAGTTATTTAACTATTCTTAATTAAGCCATTTCTATTAATTGGCATAGATACTCGTAGATATAATTTAAAGAAATCTTTAAAATTTACAAGTTTTTATTAGTTCTCATCTATAAACGATGCGAATCTATGTAATAACTTTTCTTTCAGTTCGTAATGGCGATCTGAATAAGGTAGCTAAGAAACGAAGACGGATAACTTAGTTTTGGGGCTCAACTTGCTATAGACCTGTGCCCAGCAGTGAGCTGCAACAATTTAATCATAATTATTCGCTATGTTGATACTACATCAAAACGACTTTGTTTAAAAGTCCAACATTTTAATATATACCATTTTAAACACTTTTCATATAACATTCAGAGTTATCTACTACACAAATCTGTGTTTCATAGCAAGCAGTTAAACAACACGTTAACGACAAACGTTATGCAAATTGAATTGTCCACAGCACGGACATCGTCTGCGGCGTGGATTTCCTGATCGTTCTGATAAAGCAATATTTGTGGTCATCCTGCACGATTCTTTTATGCATTTGTAATTTTAAAGTTCACTGACCGATAAGTTCATTGGGCTTTATTATTTTGATTTTTCCGCCGATAAGCTCTTATTTGGGAATTCAGGTACTTTAGTTTCAGTTTAAAAGTATCCTTACTAAGTCTAATGCAACTTTAATGGCAGAATACACTAAGCATATCCAAATACGAAACAGCAAAACTACGAGATGGCACCAAAAGATTCCCGCAAACTATTTCGCAGCGTGAGTTCTCAATATTTATGAAGCCAACTTCTCAGCCGTCATCAATCACAAAGTTATAAATAAAACAATAAAAGGTAAAAACTTACCGCGAGGGTCGGCTACTTCACTCCCGGGCGCAATATTGCCCGAGGAAAACCCACTTATTGGAATAATATGTAGATTACAATGATATTAGAAATATTGCGAGGGACCTGTCGATACTTTATTATGCGCCCGCTTCAATAACTCTTTCGGGTTTTATTAAGGGATGTTTGATGGAATTTTGTAAACAAACAGATGATTGAAAACGGGTACTGACTTTAAAATCTCTTTTCTTGTTGTCATTCTTAAACAGAGTGTATACTGTGTGGTTATTGAAATTTGTGGATCGTCTGTACCATTTGAGCAACCATTTCAGTAATTAATAGATTACTAATACTTACAAAGAGACTCGGACTCGGAAGACTGAAACAATGTAATAGGCCTTAATACTTTTTGAATTTGAGCTATTATGTATGTATTAAAACGCGTGGCTACAGAGATCAAAGTTCATGCATTCAATGATATAAGAAATCTAATATCCTTTGTACACTAAATAGGGTAGTAACAACAATAGTTTTCCAAATGGACTCGGAATAAGTTATTTATGATAAATCGTATAAATCATTTTCTCTAACGCGCCTCCAGTTCGCGATAAAAGTGAGCGAATAAACTTGTGTGTGATTCGTAAACGTGATACTACTGCGGCGAGGAACTTTGCTGCCAAACTTTGTGGAGACAGAATAATGTGGCCATGGTTTTATTCATGCCGCGTTTTCATTTTTATGATGTACTCTAGGTAATAGAATGGTAATATCTTAAGCTGTATAAAAATGTTGATGACACCTTGAATGGAATTTAAAGATTCATAAAAGATAGAGAACTAATTTAATTAGTTAAATGTTGATTAGCTGTTTAAAAAAATATTTAATATATTTGCATGTTAACAGATTTGACTACACTTTTAAGGAGAAGATCTACGCTGTATTAAAATTTTCGCAAATAAAGAATTTTAATAGAAATTGAATTTAATTGATGTTATTTTTGCTCCTAACCCACCAAATGTTTAGCGTAGGTGTAAGTATTATACCTACTTCAAAGATAATATTCGTGTCAATAAGTTTTAATAATTATATTTTTATTCAATTAATAGCTTTATATTGCTACATAACAGAATTGTACAAAAATATGCATATATTCAATAATCGGTCCAAATTTTTGTTTGGGAAAATAAGTTCTTTTCCTTCTACAAATCACAAAAAATCCACATAATCCTAACAGCCCAGTCAAATGAAAGCGAACGTTCGTTTTTTCTTACCTCATCTTCCGGCCTATATGCCACTTGTAATGCGTTTAATATTTCATGATATCGCCGCCGGCTCTATCTGTATCTCGCCTGCCATAAATAACGAACAAAAAGCGACCGAGGCGCGAGGGGCCGAATCAAACCTATCAATATAATATTAGGCGTATATTGTTGTCTCTGCTTCAAGTATCGAAATGAAGCTGAATTGGCCAAATGATGAAAGATGTATGTGACAAACTTGTGTGAATATAAAATGACGGTGAATCAAAATGTCACGGATTGTAGTGTGTTTATTGACTTGATGTGTTTGATGGGAACGAGAAATAAGTTAGCAATACTCGAATTGGAGTAACTCTTTTTTACGTCTATACATTTAATTTTTAATCTCACGAAAATTTACGATGCCTATTCCGAAGAAAATTATAACACGGATTAGGTACCTAAACAAAAAAAAAATTGCATACCAAATCGTTCGTTTCCAAGCGGCACAAGTTGCTAGTCAAACTACAAACAGTACTTACAATTGGTGCTGGTAATTTGAATTCAAAAGGGCTAAACGGTGAATTTATCGCGTGTTTCCGATTTAAATCGGCGAATTAACGACATTGCAGTGCGACACGGGCGCGGGGCGCCTATTTGGCGGATTTATTCGAGTCGCGCCGCGCCGTTGCCGCGTCCACCTGCAAATTATACAGTTTCGTCTACTTTAATATTAAGTGAGGGAACTTAACTTGATGGTAGTGCAACGGTAATTGTCTGTTTTGTCAGATTCGCTTACTGTTAACCGATTATATTCAGCGTAATAATTATACGATTTAATTCACCTACTGGTTCAAAATTATTGTCATTTATTTAATAATTGAAATGCGATTATATTCTCAAAGGGGTTGGTAAAGAACTTAAAAAATTTAAAATGCATTAAATTATTATTGTAATTCTCAAATTAATAGTACAATTTGCAATGATACCTCAAACGAACTAGTTACACAACACACATGCTCAGTCCACAATCCACATACAAGCCGTGCGTTATCTCGCTTACACATTAGTAATTTTGAATAGGCCCCGCCATAGCTGAGCAAAGTTTCATCATGTTTTGTACTGAATTAAGCTGCTAATTAAACTTGCTTTGAATAATTGTATTACGTAAGAGTAAGTCGTGCCTTGATATTTATTAGTATTACTTACGTATATTATCATAATCATCATTATCTAAAAGTTAGGTAAGTACATACAACCACAATATTTAACTATTTAATATATATAAGACATAAGGCAGAAGCTGAGACATTTAATAGTATATTCGATGTATAGCAGTGTAGAGGTAATATTTTGTGTATTACTCGTATATGAACTTATCCGTGGTTATCTAAATGTTTAAAAAATATTGTTGGTTCCTTGTACCGAATCACGTTCTTCCATCCCTTCGTCATATTCGCATATCCCCAAAAACAAAAAGTATCAGCTGTGCGCCTGACATGCGCTCATCTCGATTTACGAGCACAAATCAAACATTTAGTCGGCGGCGGTAAATCAGAATAGAATGGATTTATGGCGGGCCCGCAGATTTGTGTTAAGCACGTGCCCCCGGAAAATACCAAGGTAAACACGTGATAAGCGGCCATAATGAACGATTTCCGTGTTCATAGGATTTCAGGTAGTAGGCATTAGATTTTAGGAAATTAGTAAATGTTCAATAGTGGGCAGACGTGTGGAATATGTAAGTACAAGGCATGTAAAGTATTATAGGTTATAGTATAATGTTATGTGGACTGCGCTCACAAAACGTAGTGGGTATAGAAGATGGGTCTGTCCAAATGCACATATCTACAAGCGGAAAACTGTACTGCTGCGGAGTGCTATACTGTTCATTCAAGTTGCTTGGAGTTCAGTTTCCGTGCTCAATGGTCTGTTTTCACCTTCGTTGTACGGAGCAGGAGCACTTTATTACGCTTAGCGCTTAAACGGGTCTCTATGATCAGCCATATTCTGTTCATGCTGTCCTTCTAACTGAATTATAGTTTACTATACTGACACGATTATCGTGCAATGTAAAGGCAATATTTTTTTAACTCGCCTTCTACTGCATGTTCTTTCAAGCGTTGTGTGTCAATGATCAAGCTTTGCTCGTTTGTGGCGTAACTAAATAAAAATTATTAAACATTTCAATCATTCTTTAAGCATGTAGTTACAGTATTACAATTAGCTATTCAAACAACAGAACATCTGAGCATATCAGCCGCTACTGTTCCACTGTTTTTCTATACAAAAGCGTGCAGTTAATGGTTTTTTAAATATCGCCGAGCACGGTGCGGCTTCCACACGTCGGTGAACAATGGCACGAAAAAGGGGGAAAATATAATTTATTTTGGAGTTAAATCTTTTGTGGAAATAATATGACATTTCTATTTGAAGTTGGCGTGTGATTTATCGGTTGCCTTGTTGCGGTCTCGCTTTTGAGCGGCTCGTTCAATGGAGGTGTGTCCGCCACAATCGGCTTGCCTGTTTCCATTTAAAGATCGATGGATTGTGGTTGGATATTATAATATAAATTTAATTAGTGTTACAATATCATGAAATACTACAACAATATTTGGTAATTGAATTATGCTACTGCAAAAACAGTTTAGTGTAGAAAATAATTAATAGATAATATATTTATATCTAAACGAACAAATTCGAAAGAATTCACCGCTATGAATCATTCAAAATGTTTTGTTATAACTCTGTAACATGTAGTGAAATGCAACAAAACAAACACATGAGTTTTGTTGAAATGATTTGAAAACGAGTTTTTAAATTCAACTTCAACGACAAATAATTTTCAATACAAAACTGAATGGAAAAATCTCGCATCGCATTCGCATGTTACTGGTACGTTAATTCAAAAAGTTTCCATTACGCGACTCTCAGCAGAGTGGTCTGAGCGTGCGCGAACATTCGCATAAAGCATCACGAGTGAGGGAAAGAATTTAAAGTATAGTAAAACAAATAAAAGGGGCAGCGACAGTCGCGGGATAAAGCCAGCGACAACAATTGCTACATTCCAGCCTCGAACCGTTCGCGTCGGCTAGGCGGCTCTGTCCTGCACTTAGAGGAGCTGCTACAATCACCGCATTATAGAAATAGAAATTAGAGATTAGGCAATTATTATGTTGTACACATATAATTAATTATAGATTCCTAACTATATGAACTCAAATATTATCGTAGAGAACTCTATGTAAATCCGCAAAATACTTACGCATTTTATAAAAAACTAAGTATATTTTTTTCCTACCGTGTATTGTCTAATTGATGGGCAAAAGTCTTCTCCATATCCTTCCGCAACTCACGTTGTGATACTCTGTCTGTCTAGTGCCTATTAGAGGTACGCCTACCGGTTTTTAGGAATACCTCGGATTGCTTGTCGTTAATTTGTAAGAAATATAATTTCAAACATAAATAATTGACCTATGACAGAAAAAAGAAGAAAAAGGAAATACATAGTTCCGAAAATTAAAGCGTACGAAGTGTGTGAGAAAAGGATAGGTAAGTGCCTTTAATTCCGTATTAACCTTTCAAATCAGAAGCGGTCACCGGTGGCCGAGAACAATACTAATGTCTGCATTTCATCAGTTAATGAATTAATTCTTGGTTCACTATAGAACAGCCGTCAAAGTTGGCAAAGCTTTGGACAACTAACTCCTAGTTTTTCTTTTGTTAAACGAGTTCAGTCGCCTCTAGAGCAATCTCCACAAAAAATTAAGCTTTGTATGACGCTAATATATTACACTATTGTCCACTGAAAGGATTTTATCTGTACAATATATATATATATATATATTTTTAACTGTACAAACGCTCAGAGCTATTCCAAAAAAACCGGTCCGCAAACTTTGTTTTGACAATAAAATAAAATATTAAAATCCGGTAAACATTTCGTAATATAAGCATGGAATATGAAAATGTTTTTTCTCAAAGCGACCCAAACAGTGCAGGCGGACAGTGAACGGACCGTCACGCAGCCGTGCCGAAAATTAAAGGATTCCATCCGTCCAAAACAAATACGAGAATATTTTTATATTTTATTTTTGTTTAAAATAAAAAAAAGCGGGGAATGGAGAGAAGGACCCGCAGGTGGGAATTTAAATAATCTGACAGGGATTAAAAGGAGAAATATCAGCTTTTGACCGTCGCGAGCCTCCGCGGGATTATCCACATTATGTTATGTTGCATTTATATGTATTCCAGGTTTTATAATTTAAATAAACGGCAGAGGGTGTTTAAATTCCTGGAAAATTACGATCGTTTGACATTGTTTTAAAGCAGCTTTATTTTTAGTACTCGTACGCTTCGTGCTATTCCTAAATCATGTAAAAACGTATCTTTGTATGATAATTATTATGATCTCGCAATAACCCAGGTACCCTTTTTTTGCACTTTCTAACCTGTTGGCTTCAGGTACTTAAGAAATGGCCTACTGGCATGCTTTACGACGAGGCAATAATGGCAATAGGCAGTCTAGGTTTTTATAGTTACGACGATTACTTTAACGTTTAGAAATCAATACATTACTTCATATCGACAATCAATCTGACACTATAGCGTACGTTTCGATATCAAAGAAGTTTTGCAATTTCTGTAAAGTAAAAGCCGTAATGATACATACAGAGGAGGAATTAACTCTGGATCTCAATTGACTGCAGAGTCACCACAGAAATCAAAACCCTTTAAGCCAACTCAACCGAATCGAAATTTTAATGAATACAATTTAACACTTATACCCAAGATCTCCTGTAGACCTTTCACAAACCAATGCATAAATTGCGAGTGGCACCGAGGTTAGTTACGTCGGGGATCTGGCTAAACGTCAACTTGATTAATCACCATTTCCCCTATGTTATTAACATGGTAATGGTCCGCGAATCGCTTTCTTAGCGATACTTAATGATACGGGATTTGCGGGATGATTGCGCGGTATACAGACCGACACGGGTTAGCTTACGGTTATCTTTTGGTTACAGATGAGGTGATTCAGACTAAGTCGCCCGTTGTGGATTAACCCGAGCAAGCGAATATTCTGCAACTCAACATCTGAAGTTTCGTTGTAAAAGATGCAAGATATTATTCATTTAGTTTTGCCATATAACCCATATGAAAATCGGTTAAAAAAAGGTGTACCTACATATTTTAAAGCGTGGTAAAGTAAAGTAATGTATTTGGGTATAATTAATTTAAAAACGAACTGAAACGTACTTCAATCAAAGTTTCACAATATAAATTAGGGAGATTATAAAAAAAAAATCTAAAGGTCCAACAATGTTTTTCTATCTTATTTAAACACTGTGGGGTAAAAATGAAAATCCAAGAAACAGTACCTAATTATTGTAGCGCAACATCATTCACCCGCATCATCCACCGCTCGCTAAAAGGTACTCGACTCATTAAAATATTTGTTCACCTATCCACCGCCCCGAAGGACTGTTGTTTCTATGAATAAAATAACAATTATAAGTGATCCCCGTCCCTAGCGCGCGTGCTTAATTCCGTTTGAAACAATATTCATCTGGCGATTTACTCTACTGACACACTGTTGGCTTCTTCGATTTACCGAACAAGCTGTGCCTTCTGACAAAAGTATGTATATGTTGCAATAGCAACATATACATACTTTTGTCAGGATATTACTTTTGATTGAAAGTTAAATATTTGTCATCAATCAACTCTGCAAACAACTACTTATCGCTCTCAATTGCTGAATCTAGGCTTGGATGCAAAAGATGGAGTAACATGATGTGTTGTAGTGCTACTTTAGATGATCCTAACATTCTTTAAGAAGCCTCTAATTACTAGCCTAGGGGTTCTGGATGTCAAAGCTTTTAATCGACTCCATACGGGCATACAATACAACAATTTTATATGTAGTGTAGTGATTCAGTCTCTGTTCCTAAATGCAACCGCAGTATTAGGATAGACTTTAATCAAAACAATACGAAAATTCGACTTGGTATGAGGGATACCCATAATTTTCTAACGCAAGCCATACAAAATCAAATTTTTATTTTGTTTTGGAGTGAATTTTAGTACTGCGGTTACATAAATTGGGAATGTACATTGAATCACTCTGCAAATTTTGCGCACTACATAAAAAATATCCTGTATAACAATTTTTTTTAACCTAAATGTTAATCTTTCTCCGTCGGATACTTGAGTTCTTGGTAACATTACCTGAAAAGATTGTTACAACCTCGAACAACTAATGGTAACAGGCAAAATCGACGGCAAAGTTGCCAGAGTTCGAAGCCCTATTAGATGGGTCCGACCAAATTCACCAATCTATGGATCTACACGAGACATTCTACGTCGCCAAAGATAGGAACAGGTGGCGCAAGATAGTCAGAGAAAAAATTCATGGGGGAATCACGATCTTCACTAATAAGGAACACGAGGCAAGGAGGGAGGAAATTTTAATCATTATGATCAGTTTTGATATGTTATCGAACATGTTGGCTGCACTCATCGAACATGTTGGCTACACAAGACGGTCGTATGTCCCAATGTCTGTGGGGATGTGTGAAGTTTGTTCTGTTCGTCATTCCTCCCATTATTTGATGTGGGATTGCGAGTCGTTGCCCAAATTTAGTTTTGATGACACCCACTACGATAAGTGGCGGCTGTTGGGCTTGCAGACGTTGGGGGTTTTAAATTAGTTTTCGTTATATCTATATATTAAAAACTGTATTCCTGTAAAACACAGACCATTTGCAATTTGTACAGAATCAAGGAACCGAATTAATAATGGTGTGTACATTTTTTACCCTAATTTTGAACCATTACAATATACAAACATCGGTTAAAAAATCAATTACCTCGTAAGGTAAGAAGAAAGAAGAATCAAGGCTAGATTAAAAAATAATACATCCACTTTTATTATGATTCTACTTCCATATTAGTTATTTTCTATTAAGATAAACCTAACAACCGTTACACGTTTTAGTATTAATAAACTACAACGATGGTAGATAAAACAATTACGTAACTTATGATGATCAGTAATAGCCATAATAGCGGTAAAAATAACCGCGCGACATAAAACCATCTCATAAAACGATGGTTGTAAAGTTGTTTTTACTTAAAGTTCCCTTTATGGGCGAATAACCGTAAAGAGCGAAGTTTGCCGAACGATAGCCGATATCTGTCGAACGTTTATCTGCGAGGGTTAACTACCGATCAGCCGGTCGATCGGTTGTGCCTGGTATGCGCTAAATCGTTGGTCGACCACACGCTAAACCAGAGTCAAAAACAAACGTTAGTAATATGGTTAGGATGTTGCCGCTTAAGTTGATAGTTTGATGATAAGACGTGATGGGAACTTTGGAACGAGGTAGAGGAATGTACCTATACTGCTGCTCGATATAATATTGAGATCGTAGTAGACGACTAATAGAGACAAGTTGATAGTGCCAAACTAAGTTGGCGAAATATTAGGTTATTGATGTTCATAAATTAACAAAGGCCTTTCTGCTTTCAGCATTTTTTCGATTCACACTAAATAGATCATTAACTCAATTCCTAAAACAATTACACTACATGACCACAACACACGACCACCATCGAAAAATCCGGACACAACACGCAACCTTATTCAATTCCCACATTCCCATCTCGTTCATCGATAAGCGCGCCATCAAAAGCTCGAATTCTTTTTTCTCGTCAGTCTCCCCTCGCAAATGATCGAGGCGCTTATTATTTGGCGTGTGCGCAAACATTTAGCGCTCTTATCGCGGCTATTAAAGATACGGCTTCATTACGCCGAGAAGGTTGCGGTACCACCATTGTGCTGTATTTTCTTTTTATGCACTTGTTTTTCCTTGTTTTTGTTTATTTTATAGTCGTGCTATTGTATAATTATGATGAGGTGATTATATTTTGGCAAGGTTTTTACAGCGAAAAACAGCTCTGTTGCTAGAAGTATGCAGAATTTACATGGGGCTAAAATTATTATACTATTACATGCAACTAAAATTTAAAATGGAATGGAATTATGTTTAACATGTGGACTCGAATGTCGTTCTAGTCGTAAGAAACATTTGACTAAATGTCACAAACCATTGCATTTCATGACATACTATCCAAATTTATACGATTCTGTATACTTGGAACATAACGTTTTATTTCATTATTTATTGTTAAATGGGAGTTTTACGTCATTTTTACGTCCCCATACTGCCATTTAGATAAAACAGCTGACTCTCATTTCCTAAACGACTGCCGACGGCGCTGTCATGCTAATGTTTGTACTTTTAAACCTTACAACAAAATATTTTCTATTCAAAAACATGCGACATTACCAGAATTTGTGATTACGCAACATTACGACATTAAATTGGAATGGTTTTTATTATAATTTTTTTACAAAATTATCCTGCATGCAATGCCATAAGCGATAATAGGCAGAACGTACCGATGTACGTTCTGCCTATTATCGCTTGACTCTTCAAACAGGCATCCACAAAAGATGTAGGACATGTATGTAAAGCAGAATATAATATATTATAACCTTTGGGAACCACAAGCGCGATGGTTACATTATATACGCTATGTAAAACATGTGACGTCATGCGCGGGTCGCGGGAAATGAAGTGGAATCTTTCAGATAACGCACACATTCACACGGCTGTGTTCATACGGACATCACACGCACACATACACACAAATAGCTCTCGTAGGGTTGCACACAATGTAATGTAGGTGACATCGATAATTCGTTATAATGGGGAGTAAGTGCTAAATTGAATGTGAAGATACAAGTTATGAGTTGATTCAGTATGACGTGACCTAGAAATACAATTATGTTCATAATTTATGGTGAACGGCGCCTTCAATATAAATTATGATAATTCATGTGTGTGAAATGCAAGACAAAGAATTCAGATGGATTATTATATGGATGTTTGGCATGGGACCTATAAACTATAGATATTAAAAAAAAACGAACTTAGTATTCAAATGTAGTAAGTTGAGTTATAACTATGATTGTTTCTTGTACCTATCTTAAGACGGCTATGTATAATTTGTGAGTGTAAACGGACAGATATTGTACAGTAGAGTACTGAAATTCTTTATTTATTCTGAAACAAAGCATCCAAAGATTTTTGATGTAACTAGGTATAACATAGGTTTAATTAGCCACGTAACTTTATTGAACACCAGTTAAATAATTGTTGCCTTTAACGGATGTAAACATGGGTCTAATGAAGCTGAGAGCCACGTATTCTTCACATCATTATGAAGATTTTTTTTGTACTGGGCTATATCTGTAAACATACTGGTTATGAAGATATTGAAGGTCATAATTTATTTAAAAAAAATACCAATATCAGTTATGATATTTTTGTTTTTTTTTTAAACTTCATTTAGTATTTACTAAGAAACATCAAACTATTTACAACCATAATATATAAACTTAAATATGTACACTAATTATTGTTAAATAAATAAATCATAAAATAAAAATATGTTATGATATATTGTTATTACTAAACTTTCTTACGTGCTTATACTTCCACACCCACTCGTCCAGTTCTACACACACGTATTACAGTCTGTTGCGCACGTCACATTGCGAGTTACAGAAATTAGCTTATTTTTAATACCTAAAAATAAAAGTCCGTTGCCCAGCAATTATTTTTGCACAATATTACTTGGTTTAATGTACTGTATGACTTCGGCTTGGTTACGGGTCATTTTACACCCTGTAGTAATATATTAAACCATACTCACAGTTTGATACGGGTATAACCGGATACGATCTAAACATTAGCAACAGTTCACAAGTGATGTCTTCATTGGGCCCGAGTGGGGTAGCTTCAAACATTTTCCTGTTCGCACAATTGCGCGCCAAAGGAAGTGGCGGGAGATAACGCCCTCTGGTCCCGCTGGCTCTCATGTTGTTTTCCACCCGTGTACACATGTGTTCAACCCATACAGGCTTAATGCTCAGGTAATGTATAATTATTTTAGATGTAATTATGATTGCTGTATATACCTATTGTACTTATATGAGCGTGCTAGATAAATTGTCTTTCTTCTTTGTAGCGTCTTTGTAAACGCAACGAAGGAAATTAATGAAACGTGACAATATTAAAAAGTCGCCGAAATAAACTAAAACATAGTAAAGTTGTTACGTCGTAGCTGCCGGCTACGCTAGCTACGTAGCCGTAGCAGGCACCTCCACGTACGAGTATATTGGAATAAAGCTTTTTCAACAGAAATATTTAGGTAAATGAATCTAGAGAAGTTGGTAGGTAGAGACTGCAGTAACCATCGGTAATTGGGTTATTCTGGTCTAAAAATTCGGACATATATATCAGCATAGTCATTAGAATATTTTTAAATTATGTTGTGGTCATGTCACAAATAAACGTTTCTCAATATGCGACATAATTACACGCCCAATATTTGTGGCTCTTCTTATAACACATTTTATCTGCCCACAAATCAGCAAAGAGATTCATCCATCACATTTATTTCTTTCATCGAGGGTATTATT
The DNA here is from genome assembly GCA_932294325.1 of Allophyes oxyacanthae. Classification (NCBI taxonomy): domain Eukaryota; kingdom Metazoa; phylum Arthropoda; class Insecta; order Lepidoptera; family Noctuidae; genus Allophyes; species Allophyes oxyacanthae. The sequence goes on from OW028615.1 coordinate 10,928,432, forward strand.
TTTACGGAGTACTAAAGATAAGCTCTGCTGTATTTATGTGCCACTATCAATCTTTTCGACGCCATTCTTGTGGAAGGATATCGTTCATAAATGATTGGCGTTGGCTACTTTCTTCGACATACGTGTAATAGAACTGGATGTACCTGATTAAATTACTTAATTTGCATTGTGTTTTTTAAATAAGTACATACTATTAAATGATAGTATTACATGCAAAAAGATTCCAATAAAATAATGAAAACAATTCTATTTAAATATAAATCTACTGAATATTATGATCCGTTTTATTGGCTGTATACGCATTCATGGTATACTCGTACATAGTTTCCCCAAAACCAATGACACGTAATTTAAGTGCGTTACATAAAAAATTCGTAACTATTTTGAGCAAAAAATATAGCCAATTAAGCTTACATTGAATATTTTAAAACATCTCCGTAATAAGTATTTATCATCAGCCAACAAAAAGTATCTAGACAAAAGAAATAAAAATGTATCTCAAGCAAAACACCCCATAAAAGTGAATGTCTCGAGAACTTTATAAACGCGATAACGACTAAAGTTGTTCGGAGCTTTGTTTCTCCGCTTACATAAACATGACCAAACAACCAAGACCCGCCATCCTCCGCACTATGTTTAACTTCGTGGAATGAAAAACAAAATTAGATGAAGTGGCAGAGCTCTTGTTAATGTGGACGCTGCTTGCCTAGATACGCGCGGCTACGTAAAAAAGAGGATTTCAAGGAGTGTCCGTCTCAAGCTCCGCCCACACCACGACACGCCCACAGATCCTCTTTAGAAAGGAGCAGAGTGAGACATTTCTTCAGATTCAGTATAATATAAATGAAGCTGTGAGTACACGCCTCGTATACGGCGAGTGTCGGTGTGCGGGCACTTAATATAACCACACATACGCATACTATTCACATAGACGACACACTACTGGGATAATATTCAGAAAGCTTTCAGCGTGTTTATGTAGATGTAATCGTCGCACACACACTAGTAAAAGTACCCATTTACTAGACTATGTACAATTACATATACCTAGAGGTAAATTAGAGATAGCGTAGGAGGGAGGTAAAATCCGGCTCACGATCAATAAATGTGACCTTCAGAGATAAATACTCTGTTGAACAATTTGACATAGGTAGGCACACACACACAATTAGATGTTCATTTATTTACACATAGTTTTATATTCAGTCTCAAAATTTATCTCTGTGGAGGTTTATGGTATGGGGTATACGTAAAATTATACTTAATAAACTTTACACACCCACATATTCGTAGATTTACATTTGAGACATTGTGTGCCTAGCAGGTGATTGACATTAATTCAAACACTTAAGGACCATTTAAACCATGCAAGTTTCTTGTATCAAAAATGGAAATAATTGAATGCAATTTAATCGCGCGCAACAATGCCATTCAATTATTGAAAGCGATTTTTACATGGTCATATAAAAATTATCTTGAATCCAAGAAAAAAAAATATAATAAATATATTGAATTGTATACAAGTCTAGACAAGATAGTATTTTAAAATCTACAGTATTTGTTTACATGTAGGGAGTACGTGCTTTCTAGTTTTCACTTGTCTAAACACATACATAAACCATTTTTTGGCGAGTTGTTCCAAAGTTCAAATTTTCATTTAATATTGAACGTTCTTCAGAAGTGGTTCTGTCGCTCATGCTCTGTTTACACTAGTGACAGTTTTGAATTCAACTTGCCCCTCCAGACAAAGAATTTTACAAGTCTTGCATGGTGTAAATAGGCCTTTAGCTGAGAACAGTTCAGTCTTTTTCCATGAGAGGCTCAAACTGTGACAAAATATCAGACTGGTGCACGATAGGGATCAGTTTTCATTCATTAATAAACTGATAAGGTCCTTTTATTCTATGTGATGTTTATGGTAATGCTCGATCCAAAGCGTTCTTTATGGGATGCTAGCACGTGCAACAACGTGCTTTTACAAAGTACTTCGATCTATGCACATTTTTATATTTATTTTGAATTTGGATTTAATGTATTTAATTTTATTGATTTTAAATTTTAATTGACATGTTTTATTTTATTTTATTTTGAATTTTGTAATTAATGTATTTTATTTTATTTTGCCGATTTTTAATTAATGTATTGTATTTTATGTTATTGTTATTTGTGCATACTCTGTTATGTGATGGATCTCTGTTGTCTTGAAAATAAATGATTTTGTTTTTTTTTTTTTTTTGATATGCGATCAAAATTACCTATATAGGTAGGTATATAAGTATTAATGATTTACGAGAGATCGAACATTTATAATATTTAGAGATTTTCATGTCTTGCTCTGAACTAGAAACCCCGAATCTCAATGCAGTTGTAAGCTCTAAAGCTCCGGCTCATTAAACCTATCAATTCCATCCAGCGGGCCTACCACCAGCTCTTACAGCAGTATTGTTTTAACATTATATCAAAATTTCGTATTAAAACATCCTTAAGTAAGATTACGGTAATATTGTATTGCTATGAAGTTTTGTGGTGTCATCGTAAATCGCTGACATGTCTAACGAAGAAAATAATGGGAATATAAAAAAAAATATCTGCTTTTATAAAACAGGCGTGTTTAGGACAATGATTTAATTATTATCAACCATTCATTCTTTTAAATCACAATGCAGGAGTAAAACAATTTTATTGTTTAAAGGTAATGGTAAGAATTTAAGTAACATTACTTTAAGCTTAAAACAAAACGTTCCTCAAACATGGTTTTGTAAAAGATGATGGTGGAAGCCCACCATCACCAGGGGAAAATGCCCGTGCAATCAAAGTAGTCTCGAATTCGAGAAAAAGTTCCAATTCGAACTTTTCCGGAGTAGTAAAGTAGTTGAGCTAATCGGAAAAAGTCGATCCCGACATTTCATGAAGCAAAGTCGCTCGACTTGCTTCGACTGGTCGGTACCGTTCGAGATGTAAGTACATTTCGAATTCGAACAATCTTTACTGTTTACTGTTAGTCTGTATCATCCCACTGCTGGGCAAAGGTCTCCCCTTTGATTTCCATGCTGTTTGAACCATCTCGTCAAAAATCGCTCGAAGCGCAAACTCGATTCCGTGATGATCTCGCTGGAAACGAGAATAGCCTCCCTTTTAATCTCAATGGTATTTTTCTATTGGCATGGAAAGCTTTTGGCGTATAAAATTACACAATCCACCCCTTTTTTCTAAAACCGACACCTTGAATCTGTTGTTATCGTCCACCTTACTTAACCATTGATTCATTTGAAATTAGATAAGATTTTATACGGATTTATAACAGGAAGAAGTTATCCGTGGTTTATCCAGCCGCTAAACGTCTCTTTCTTCTTCTTCTATTGATAAACCGGTTCTTAATAAGATACCTACTCAAAGGTTTGCTGGTAGAAAACTCAAATTTGGGTTAAGCTCGCCTGTGTACAATGTACATACCATCTCAATTGTATTTGTTTTATCTCATTTCGTGTACAATAAAGAATTAAGAAGATAAAGCTAAAAACACTTTGTTAACGCTGAATTCAGCGTTAACAAAGTACTGAACGGACAACTAAATTTAGTTGTCCGTTCAGTTTCTCGTAAGAATACATCTTTATCAGGCACAAGCCTTTTTCAAATATCGGAATCTAAATAAATCTCCGCTTACAACAAAAAATAATAATAAGCAAAGCATACCTCATGGTATCCGGAAACGGATCCTCGTTTAATTTTTAATTCGGTCGGCAGCGACGCGGCGCTGTCGTCGCCGTCTTCCTGCCCGTCGCTTCCGGTTGTGAGCACTCCTTTTTTTAAAGGTTGTATTTCCGTTTTGGCGCTGAAGCCGATGTCACGCAGAATTGGACATGACTGACGGAAAGTCGGACAACGATTTCAATTTTTCTATTCTTTTTAACAGTGCTACATGCTTATCTAACGATAAAGTTCGTTAAAATTTATCGCTGAACTGGAAAATGTTAATTCATAATTAACTTTTATTTTCCTGTATGTATAACTATGTAACTACTACACTGGTTTAAGAAACAAATACATGTGATTTAACATAATGGTAATAATGATAAGTAGGTCTATTATCAGGTATATACTATAAATGACAATATAACGAATGGCAGAAATAAAATTGAATAAAAATAATATAATATGTCGTACTTGTATACGATTCAAAACAGTGACCAAAATCACAACAATAAAAAAATTGATCATATAAAATACATGTAGGCTTTTCGGTTGTTACATAAAAACCGTGGTGATAAACCGCTTCCACGGCACTGAGTTCGCTGTGAGCCAGTATTATAAATGACTTTTCACGATTATTTTTCCGCCGACCACCGTTTTTTTCTCGTCGGATGAAAAGTCCGCATCTGCCGGATATTATCATTAATTATGAATCAGAAGGTTTCACAGCAGTCAACGCCCTGACGTTTATAAATTGTATGAGACAATTTTTTGCCCATCAGGAAGCTATTTTTAATTTATGAATAGATTTCGGTTCATTATGCATGTATAATCAACCCGTATTTTTGTAAACGAGGCAATGTTTATCATTATTTGTAAAATAAAAGAAAGTAACACATTTCTTTTTATTAAAATGAATATACAGGATATTTTTTTATGTAGTTCGCATAATTTGTAGAGTGATTCAGTCTCTGTTCTTAAATGCAACCGCAGTAATGGGATACACTTTAAAACAAAACAAAAATTCGACGTATTATGGGGGACACGCATTTGTTACTTACGCAAGCCATACAAAATCAATAAAAAAAATATATATGTCGCCGCGAAGATTATTCCGCCATTTATTAAGTTGATTCTGTTATGTTAATTTACTGTAAAATAATTATCTTAACTCTCATTACAAACATGTTAAATTAGTTCCAACATTTAGAGAAGTTTCATGTACTGTAAGAATTAAATCCGAGGTTATTTATTATAACCTCCGATTTAATTATTCGTGATTTTGACATTTATTTAATATTGCTAATTCAAATTAGTTTTGATTACTTTAAGTGAATTATTCTTAATTTTAGAACATTGTTTTGAAATTGGTATGCTATTACCACTAGTAATAATAACTTTATGATTAAAACTTATTAAAAAATAGTGACAGCAACGCCATCTGTTTATGTTGTGATAAAGTGTATTGACGTTCGCCTCTGGTGGGGCGAACGATTTTATAAAAGGCGTGACTTGAGCGCGGAGCTCACTTTTGCTGCCGATTTTTGGAGAGGACACACTGTGAGTAAATACTATGTTGGTTTAAATTAAAATAATTATTTAATTGATTTACTTGTTTCTATTTTGCTGAATTCCTATAGGTTAAAATACTTCACTGGTAAGAGTTTGCCTTATAGTTTAAAGTGTAAGATCCGTTGTACCTATAGCAGAACTGTTGGCCAGAATAAGGTCAGCAGTTCTGCGTTTTTTAAAAATAACTGCCTTGTCTCATATTCGACATCAGAAGTGGGATACTTACCTACTCTTTCTGTCCGTTATTATTTATATTTTTCAGATTCCATCTACCCACGTGAAACAAGTTGCGTGCAACGATGAATACACAAGACCAGACCGGATCAACGGCACCGAGCGTACCAACGTGCACCGTATCCGGACCTGACGCTGGCGATCATGGACCAACTACATCCGCCAACGAAGCGCCGCTACAACAGCAGGGTGGTAACGTACCTCCTGAATTTTACTTACATATGATAACTATGATGCAAAATATGAGTGAAAGACTGTCGAAGCAACGCGATAAAGTGAAAATTACTGACGTATTTTTGCCTTCATATGACCCGGACGGTAATGTTGGGGTTCGCGAGTGGTGTAATCATATTACTACGGCTAAGACTAATTATGAGCTCAGTGATTATGATATCCGCATGAAAGTGACTAGCTTACTAAAAGGTCGGGCTAAGATGTGGGCTGATAACTGGCTCGTCACAACGTCCACGTGGGACGAACTGCGTCAAAATATTATCACTACATTTGAACCCGAAAGTCGCTATTCGAGGGATGTGCTAAGGTTTAAGGAACACAATTACGACCCTACGAAAGACATTGCAGAGTTCCTATCACAATCATGGATTTTGTGGAGACGGGTTACTAGAGATAAACTTGACGATAATGATGCGGTGGAAGCGGTGATAGGAACGATTAGTGATGAACGCCTTCGGATTGAACTGATGAATGCCAGAGCTACCTCAGTGCCAGAGTTAATTTCCGTTGCCTCGTCTATTCGTGTTAAGCGTCCCAATCATCAAAATGCCAACCAACCGCCATCCAAACGTTTAAAATACGCTATTGATAATCGGAACGTCCCTTATTGTAGCTTTTGTAAGAAGCCGGGGCACGCTTCTCGTGATTGTCGTTATAAAAATACGCCAGTTATTGTAGAAAAACAAACTACCGAGAAGACCCCTAGTGTTTCAGCGCCGTCGTTACCTCAACAGAGTGACAAAAGGTTCTGTTCGTTTTGTTCAAAATCTGGTCATACATTTGATACGTGTTACCGTCGGGAAAAACAGATAACCTCTAATGTGAATTTAGTTATAAAGGATAAACAGAGTTTGAATACTATGCGTATGCGGGTAGGTGATATAGTTATTGATACGGTATTTGATAGTGGTGCGGAGTGCTCCGTCATGTGCGAATCTGTTGCAAATAAGTTACCTGGGAAACGACGACAAGTAGTTAATTATTTACGTGGAATAGGCCCGTTTCCTGTGGTATCGACGAGTATGTTAACAACAGTATGTGTTATTGATAATATAAACGTAGAGATTGAATTTTATATTTTGCCCGATTACGAAATAACGTCAGATGTGTTGATAGGCGCGAATCTTTTAAGCAAAACGGGACTAACTGTAATCGTGACTCAAAATAGCGCGACTTTGTGCTCCCAACCTAGCGTCATGCACATGCGATCGACAGGCAGTTTATTTGACAACATAAACCATGATTTAAGTAATCAATCTGAGGTTGAACAATTGTTAACTTTGCTCAATAAATATTCTGACATTTTCACGCGTGGCTTTTCACAAACTCGTGTCAACACGGGTCAATTAGAGATTCGTTTGAAAAACCCTGACAAGTTTGTAGAACGAAGACCTTATAGATTAAGCCCAGTCGAACGTGAGAAGGTTAAGGCAATTGTTAAAGAATTAATAGATAATGATATCGTGCAAGAAAGTAAGTCTCCGTATTCAAGCCCAATTATTTTGGTAAAAAAGAAGAACGGTGACGACCGCATGTGCGTAGACTACCGGGAATTAAATTCGAACACTATACGTGATCATTACCCCCTTCCTTTAATCGCAGACCAAATTGATCAGTTGGCTGGTGGTCAGTATTACACAACCCTAGATATGGCTTCTGGATTTCACCAGATTCGTGTTGCTGCTGATTCTATAGAGAAAACAGCTTTTGTCACTCCAGATGGTTTATTCGAGTACAAGACCATGCCATTCGGGTTGTGTAATGCACCTTCAGTGTATCAGAGATGCATTAACCGTGCCTTAGGCCCTCTCTTGAACCCAGGTAGTGCAGACAAAGGCCATAATGATAGCATAGCTCAGGTTTATATAGATGACGTCATCAGCAAATGCCGTGATTTTTTATCTGGCCTTGGATACTTAGAGAAAGTCTTTATAGCATTACGCGAGTCAGGATTTTCGATTAACATTGATAAATGTCTGTTCTTCAAACGGTCAATCGAATATCTTGGTAACATGATAGAAAACGGCCAGGTTCGTCCCAGTCCTAAAAAGGTAGAGGCCTTACTTAAGGCTCCAGTACCTACTAATGTTAAGCAGGTTCGCCAATTTAACGGTCTTGCAGGATATTTCCGTCGTTTTATACCCGATTTCGCACGAACTATGGCTCCCCTTTATGAATTGACTAAAAAGGGCGCTAGGTGGCAATGGACTCATGTTCATGAAGAGGCACGTCAAAAGATAATTCATCACCTAACTTCTACACCGGTTCTAACAATATTTCAAGAAGGAGAACCCATTGAATTATTTACCGATGCTAGTAGCCTTGGCTTTGGAGCGATACTCATTCAGATTATTAACGGACGGCAGCACGTGGTAGCTTACTTCAGTATGCGTACGACAGACATAGAAAGTAGGTATCACTCCTATGAGCTTGAGACGCTGGCCGTAGTCCGAGCGATCAAGCATTTCCGGCACTTTCTTTATGGACGCCAGTTCAAGGTAATTACCGACTGCAATGCACTCAAAGCCTCAAAGCACAAAAAGGACTTGCTACCCCGCATTCATAGATGGTGGGCCTATCTTCAAAATTTCGAGTTTGAGATAGAATACAGGAAGGGCGAGCGGATGCAGCATGCAGATTACCTAAGCAGAAATCCGGATCCTCTGACTGTCAACGTATTGACCAATAATCTAGATTGGGTAAATATTGAACAAAGACGTGATAACCAGTTGCGGGCCATCATAGATGCTTTGCATAATGATGAAGATGTCCCTGGATATCACCTTGAGGGCAGTGTCCTTAAATTTGAGAGGCAAGATGCTGTCCTAGGTTTACAAAAACTCATTGTAGTACCAAAGTCTTTCCAGTGGAGCCTCATCAATACCTTCCATAGCGCTCTTAAACACCCGGGCTGGGAGAAAACCCTTCACAAAATAAGGGAAACCTATTATTTTGACAAAATGAGCACCACCGTCCGTGACTTTGTTGACAACTGTATTGTATGCAGAACGTCAAAGCAAACATCCGGAGCTACGCAAGTACAGTTGCATCCTATTACCAAGCCAGTAGTTCCATTTGAAGTAATACACATGGACATCACTGGTAAATTAGGAACTGCTAATGAACAAGAGTACGTCGTGGTTACGGTAGATGCCTTCACTAAGTATGTGTTACTACGCTACACTAATGACAAAAGTCAACACAGTACTCTGGCAGCCCTGAAGCAAGTCATCCACCTTTTTGGAGCTCCAAGGCAAGTTATCGTTGACGGCGGTCGCGAGTTTCTTGGTGAATATAAAAGCTACTGCGATACGTTTAATATAGAAATACATTCCATAGCACCAGGGGTTAGCAGAGCTAACGGACAAGTGGAGCGAGTGATGGCAACACTGAAGAATGGTCTCATCATGATTAAAAACTATGAGACTCCAGACTGGCACACAGCACTGGAAAGCCTTCAACTTGCCCTCAACTGCACCGTCCATAGAACCACTGGCGCAGCTCCACTTACACTACTAACTCGACGTCAAAACTGTGTCCCACCAGAGTTACTAAACTTGGTTAACCTGGACACTGCATTGATTAACATAGAAGCCCTTGAACGTCACGTGCAACAAAAAATGACGCAGATATCTGCTAAAGATAAAGCAAGGTTTGACAGAGGCAGAGCTAAAATTCACCGGTTTCAAAGGGGCGATTTCGTTTTGATAAAAAACAACCCCAGAAACCAGACTTCTCTCGACCTTAAATTTAGTGTTCCTTACGAAGTTCACAGGGTTCTGGAAAACGACCGCTACCTGGTGAAAAAGGTAGTGGCACATCATGGGCGACCACGCAAGGTCGCACATGATCAACTGCGGCGCGCTCCAGCACCAGGAGGGACCACCCAAGCGGCCGTGTCGCCTCCAGACGATCAACAAGCCGGGCCTTCCACCGTCGCAGCAGCCTCGCAACCGCTAACCACATCGGATGCGATGCCGCCCGCAGACTAACAACAATGAAATAACAATGGTGAGAGCCTTTCATATTGATTTTATAACTACTCTAACTCTAGTTTGTTTTACCACAAACAAACATAAAAGGATGCTATTGGCGCGTGGAGCCGTTCAATAAGCCTAATTTATCATAACAAACAAAAAGATGCTATTGGCGTGTGGAGCCGTCCAATAAGCCAACAAATTTATTATAACAAACAAAAAGATGCTATTGGCGTGTGGAGCCGTCCAATAAGCCATTATTAAGCCTATCCTAAAAGAATTAAAAGTCCCCTGTGTACCACGGCGTACGAGACCGCCCAGAGCACAGCATCGACCTACCCTATGATCCTTAGTGCCTCTGTTCTATACAGCATCGACCTTTCACCCACCTATCCTTTCACTTTTACAAAAACATGAAATTATGTTACTGTTGTCATGTGGAATGAGCAGAAACACTGTTAATAGTGATAACTAAATCGATTGTTGTCATGAATGCTTATAACTATAGAGAGCTAAGCTTCCTATTTTCATAATGAGTAAGTAGTACTTATTATGTGTCATTGTAATAAAAATAATGTTTAATTTAACTGTAGTCACGTGGAGTGAACAGTAAATATGAATAAAAACAAAACATTTGTGCTATAAACATTTATAAATAGGCTTGTGTGTACTGTGGAAGTGCCTGGCCTCAAAATATTTATTTCTCTATTACAGAAAAGACCAGGAGCGATGCAGAGCACGCATCGCGTATCAGTATGGCCGTGTCGCCGCGAAGATTATTCCGCCATTTATTAAGTTGATTCTGTTATGTTAATTTACTGTAAAATAATTATCTTAACTCTCATTACAAACATGTTAAATTAGTTCCAACATTTAGAGAAGTTTCATGTACTGTAAGAATTAAATCCGAGGTTATTTATTATAACCTCCGATTTAATTATTCGTGATTTTGACATTTATTTAATATTGCTAATTCAAATTAGTTTTGATTACTTTAAGTGAATTATTCTTAATTTTAGAACATTGTTTTGAAATTGGTATGCTATTACCACTAGTAATAATAACTTTATGATTAAAACTTATTAAAAAATAGTGACAGCAACGCCATCTGTTTATGTTGTGATAAAGTGTATTGACGTTCGCCTCTGGTGGGGCGAACGATTTTATAAAAGGCGTGACTTGAGCGCGGAGCTCACTTTTGCTGCCGATTTTTGGAGAGGACACACTGTGAGTAAATACTATGTTGGTTTAAATTAAAATAATTATTTAATTGATTTACTTGTTTCTATTTTGCTGAATTCCTATAGGTTAAAATACTTCACTGGTAAGAGTTTGCCTTATAGTTTAAAGTGTAAGATCCGTTGTACCTATAGCAGAACTGTTGGCCAGAATAAGGTCAGCAGTTCTGCGTTTTTTAAAAATAACTGCCTTGTCTCATATTCGACATATATATATCCTGAATGATTGAAATACACTGAAATACATATTTTAGAACAAAATCAACTTTCTAATTTAATTCTTTTAAATACCTTTCATTATTGAGTCATACTGTTTGTTTCTGTTATTGGTCCACCTCTAGTCACATCACGAACATATGAGGCGACTAAATCAATATCCTAAACATATCTAAGCTGCCCTCAAGCGATTGATCTCTTTTCGGGCACGTAAATCAAAGCGTCAAAGACAAGGGCCGGCTAATGTCCGCCAAGGGCCAGTTGGTGGGCGGAGGATGGATGGTCCGGTCCGCTGCGGCCGCGGGATGGATGGGATAGCCCTCCGAGACCTCGCACACCTGGCTGAACGCCGTAAATCTTCAGTTAACCTGTGTAATTAAAGGTGTGGTTAATTGTTGTGGTAAATGCTCGAGAAAATTATGTTACTTTACTTACTAAAAGATTTACTCCAAAATTAAGATTTCAAATTAATATTACTATAATTTTGAGAGCACTGATTCGTCTCAAAGTATGTATGAAAGAAAGAAAGAAAGAGAAAGAAAATGTTTATTTGTTACAGAGGAATGAGCAACATTTTTAAATAATATAAAAACATAAATGCGTGTCTCACATCTGCGCTAAATAGGCATGTATATTTTGGGTGTATGATGTAATATTTTCCATAAGTTTCTCTCTGATTTAATGTCAAATAAAAATGCATAGATGTGAGTTGTATTAATAATCAAACATTGATTTCTAAACATTTTCAAATAAAACTTTGTTTCTATGTTCATAAGTTCAAGAGTGTCATCCCAAAGTAGCGTTTTGTCAAGTAGACGTCATGATGTATGTATGGCGCGGTCCCCCGGGCACTCTGGGCTTTGTCCCGGGCAAAGGATCTCCGCGATTTATGCCCCGGATTTCGCATGTCCACTTCTAACAAACACGCCGTTAAATTGTAATATGATGTAAATAAGAATTTGTGGTACTTATCAAAAGAATTATTAACGGTGTCATAATAATTATAATGACAATGACACTCTAAAAGAAATAGTCGAAATATCGATTCTTTCATTTAGAATGTAAAGAAAAAAAGTATAAAATAAAAAGGAAAGAAATAGTCGAAATATCGATTCTTTCTTTTAGAATGTACTCAAAATAAAAAATGTTATTTTGGCGCGCAATTTGTGAAAAAAATTCATGTTGGTGACCAGAAGTTGATGTCTATGAAAAAAAGAGATCGACGAAAGAACGCAAAAGTCTGTATGATTGAACCAACGATTACCAGTATGCACTAGCAGAAGTAGAAATGTTAACGATAGTGATGTAAAGGACCCAGAGACACGTGACACTGCTTAGGCTTTTCTTCCCTATAATCCTTAAATTGGAAAAACTAAAATCACTATACTATGAAGAGATCTCTAATTCAATAATAAGCTGACCAAATCATAACATCTTTATCAACACCTCACAGAAAACTACGTCACAAACAGTCGATGAGTCGTGATCATTTATATCGTGATCGCAGTCATTAGTCGCACAGTGCGCACGCGGCACAAACTTGAACGTATAAATCGCGCCAACACTTGCTCTTTCCCATCGATATGATTAATAGGCGCTCGTGAATAAGATGTTATTGGAGTTCGTGTCTCTCTATTACAGATAATGAAACGAAAATAATTTCTGGAAGAGATGGAAACTAATTATTACATATTGTTTTGTTTTTGCGATGTTCGTTTTATGTGTTTTATTAGATAAAGAAGGCAGCGTAGTGAATAAATTATTCAACGCTCATGATTATATTATGATGCACTGATTTTATAATAAAATAAAACAACGAATATTTTTAACCATGTTACGTTATAATAATCAGTTACATAGCATTTTATAAAGGAATAAAAATAGGGTGGGATAGGATAAAAAGCCTACGGAATTGATAAAAAACGCACTATGAAATCTTTTTACTAATACACTACTAATTTATAGGCCATTTTGCAAAATAAAATTGGCGTGATTTTCATTCATGCGCTATCTAAACCTAGAGCGGTTACATGCTTACCTGTTCTTAATTTCCTACTACACAAGCCCCATAGCATGGTTTCTTTTCGTGTATCTATTTGGAAAAACTCAATGGTATGAGACAATCAATCTGGTGTATAGCTATTATTCTACGTACTTGAAACCCAACATTGTTTTCCAGACGGTAAAATCATTTTCCAGTACATTTTATTAAATTTTAAAGATGCTGACGCATTTATGATGGTAGGTATCTACAACAGCAGCTTATTAACCATGAATAAGGTTTTAGACACTACTAACATCATCTACGAATAACTTCAAACGCACAGTTAATTTAACGATGATCACATTATGGCTCACCAATAGTCCGTAGCGTTCCGGTAGTTGGCGCCCACCGCGGGGCCGGAACGTATGGGCAAGCATCGGCATTATCGCCCAACCAACACCTATAAATAAATATGGCGGCAAAAATGGCGCCAGTTTATCAGCCACCGGAAGTGGACACTGGGGACCGGAAGCCGAGTAATAAATGTTATTAGATAGCCCCTGGGCTTAGTTGGGCTCGGATTATGTGCGTTTTTTTCGTACTTCTTTCGTCCACCGGTTTTTGTTAATGTGTCTGGGTTTGAAAATAAATTGCTCCTGACAATTTTGGGCGGGTTGATTAGGTGCGGGATTTTCATTATGGAATTTACTTTTATATGGGTGTTTAGTTTGATTTCAAATTCCTTGTATTGCCAAATGAAAGGTTTAATGAATTTTAGGTACATAAATCTAAAACAAGATATTAATAATTTCTATATGCATGTCAATAATTTAAAAAAACTCGACACCGTTCCCAAAATATAATTTACTGCTTTACTCACATTTGTCTATATTATCAAAAAACAAACTGTTTGTGAAGGATTTACCTTCACAAACAGTTCTCTACGCAAATAAAGCGTCATAATCGTCGATTTATAGAATTAACGTGAAACATAAATTGGCAGTAATAATCCCCATTAAATCTCGTACAGTGAACAAAAATAAAAACGGCAGCGTAAAAACAGTGTGCATACAAATAGTGGATATTTGCTCAATACTTCTGGCTGTCAAAAGCATCGGCAAACGATGCGTCGGTTATTTACCTTCGACGTGCAGGCAGCTACAAATTGGCAGATGCTACCGTTGCAAGCCTATTTTTACTTTTCTTTCTCCTTTATGCCGAGGATATAAGGTTGAGTTTTGCGTGGCTGAACTTCGATTGCGTTGGATTAGGTCAAACGCTCGATTTGATTCTACTATGATCGCTTACACTGTTTTATAGAATTTTAGATACAGGGAATATTTAAGGCTTTTGTATCTAGGTTTTTGTTTTTATATCTTTTACTTATTTTGATCGGTAAAAAGGTGCTGTACATTGAAAGTAGACTCACTTTGAAAAGAATGTAAATTGTACCTGCCTTTGTCATTTTTATGCCAATGAATAGAGATGGCAATAAAGAGCTAGTTTAGTTAAATAACGTTTCATCAACGAATTAGTAGGTCTAAAGATCAAAACATATTCATGATAGTAAGAGACAATTATCTTATCTATATCTTCACGAAAATTCTTGGAAAGATAGCTGTGTAAGTAACTATATTTCCAAAAACATTCTCTGCACCATACTGAAATTGTTCCGTAATTCTTTACACTGAAATAACCATATCGATAACATTCTAAAGTGTTCCATAAAATATGGTTTCTCTACGTATAGGAAGGCATCGCAGTTTGAGCGCCGTCCGATAGCCGATAATGTCAATACTGGCAGGCCTCCAGCTATGAACTGCTGCATAGCGCTATTTACATATAGCCAACATCTGATACGAACCGCCATGAATAAAATATCTACCATTATAACTGGGCGGTAATAATCGAATATGGCGACTATTTGTAGTGTAACGACTAGCTGTTTCAGGTTTGGATGTGTGTGCATGTAATATGTATGTTTGTAAACTGTACCCACGATATAGGAGAAATCTTAGTGTGGGGGCCATGTATTAAAAAAACAAAAACAAAACTAGTGCTCGTGTTCTTTTGTGCTTAGATTCTAGTAATTAAATACTTTTCTGGTGCCTATATTATGAAATATAAATTATGATATTTTTTTAAGTAGATATTGAGAATCTTCATTTTCTTATTATTTTCTATAATTGTAGAACGAGCATGAGAGTAATATTTTTTTGGCTCTTGGAAAATGGGCTTTATTAAAAATTGTGATAGGTAAGTTACTAGTTAGTAGTAGGTAGATAACTATTTCTCTGCAAAAAGAGTTGACCAAAATCAAAAATTCACACTTCAGTTGGCAAGACCCTAAGCTCGTTACGTTGGCCACTAATTACACCCACATTTCTGTAGCTTAAAATTTCAAATTGCAACCCTCTCATGTGTGCTGTCCCTTTCCGACACGCTTAAAACAATACCAACTGTTGCGAACGGAGGCTTGTGTGTGACGTGCGTGTGTGTGCGTGGGTAAACACCGGTTTAAGCCTAACTGGCCTTAATGAATCGTAATGGCCCCTATAATTCGCGGCGTAACTAACTGGCCATGTGGGGACGCCCCCGCCTCCCGCTCGCGTTCCCCGGCCCGTTTTCCCCGGTATTTGGAAGCGAGCCATATCGCGTATATGACAGCAGCGATTCTCTTTTTAAAATTTTCAGGACAGCCGCGTTTGGCGCTACAATTTGCGGTTACGTGTTTAGATTGCAACGCCAAAATATTGTCGCAAGGTAAATATGATGCGATTTTATTCGACACTATTTTCGAACGGTTAGATTGTTTACAGTTACGTTAGTGTATCCAGCCGTTAGCAAGAATAGTTACCTATGAAAACAAGCGGTTTTTCTACTTTTTTTTTAAAGATAAAATATACATTTTATTTTAACTATTCCGAATAAAATGTAATAATAATATTTCGATGGTAGGATAATCAATTAATGTTACGCCATGCCCCACTAAATATCTGTATGAATTTTTTATGCTAGCAATTGCGATTGGTAGCAATTTTTTTGATATAGACTAAAACAGTTTCATCTGAAGTATTTAGAGATTTTAAAGAGTTTCAAACGTAAAGTGCAACATTCTGCTCCCCAACTTTAAACTAAAGCCCGAAGGAGGTCGTTATTCCTTCTGTAATTTATTTAATTGCTCTGTGGCGTAATTATTCATGAAATTACGGCAATTACGTCTGTGGAAACAATTATTTATTGTGCAAACTTGGATCTTAACTCACATTTTATTTCATAATGCATCATCAGATAACCGGGTGGACGGAACAGTATCGTTACGCAGAAATAGCTACCATTTGTTACTTTGTAACTAAGTTATTGTCTTGTGAATTTCTGATTTATTTATGTCTTTATCTTTTTACTTGGTTACATTTATACATGGATGGTAATAAAAAAAATGTGTCAGATAAAACCCGCCTATTGCCACCATCCATCTTACGCAGAACATTCTCAATTACAGGTAAGAAGTAAGGCATCATAGGCTTAAAGTTAAAATTGTTGATAAGTAAGACTTAGACATCACTTAGGTACTGTTTACACAAAAGTGATACGTTTAATTCCGTTACAAAATTGCGCCGAGGAATTCTGTGATCATTTCATTTCCCTAATAACGTTTGCGTCCGCTTCGCCTGGACAAATTGTTATCAAAACGTAGGAAAACAGCCGTGGAGTTAGATTCGGCGTGGTTCGACAGTGTCCATCCTGCATATTAATCACAGGAAGGTGCCATCTGCCGCCGGCCATCGTGCCGGACTCCGCCTAAATTAAAATATGCCGCATTTCGCTACGACAAACATGCGACATTTGGTGCTAATAGTCGTTGAGGATTCTTGGGTTGTGTCTCATTTTCATAAAGCTACATCGAAATTCAGTTATGTACCTATATCTGTGTACCATAGCTTTAATTTTGAATTTTATTCCAATTAACATAGCGCACGCTAGAATTTAAATGCATATTTCACATAATTTTTCTATTGGTAGGTATTTTGGTAATTTAATATCTAATGTTGTCAATTTATACGGTAACTATATGGTAAAGGTTAATAACAAAAGCATAAACCTGCCAAATAAATCGATGATATATCGAGCCAAACAAACGACGATCATAATAAAAGGCGGCGCAAGCACGAGCGCCACATTGTTCAAACAAGAGGTACCAATGGATAGTTAGGCGTGAACCCGTCCTACGTGATAAATTCATTTTTGGGAAAGGTTTAATTTGTTTGCCGCCGCCGCTATTTCGAATACGCCATTTCTCATTGAACAGATTACGGAGATTACGAATTCATTAGGGACGCTATATCTTTTGTTCGTGGCTACGGGGACGGCTAATTGATATTTTGGGCACACATGTAGTTCGTTGCCGTAATAATTGGTTCGGTAATTAATTTTCAAAAGAGTCTCAAATTCTTTGAATAGCTTTCGCACGATATACGTGAAAATTCGGTGTTATTTCGTAATTTAAATGATGATATTTTGATATCATTGTTTAGTAAGCTTTTTACCCAGTCATCAAAATAATGTAACCGTACCTGTAGGTACTGTATAATCCCGGTATTTAATAACGGTATTTCACCTAACCTACACATATCAAAATACTATCTGTATATATACCCTTTATCATACCCAAAACTATGGATTACAGTAACCTATATCCCAATATCGTGTTACATTACAGTCAATAAGCTAATAGAGCCACATAATTCGGTGGGGATCTCAGAGCGTCGGGATTCCGTGTTGAGGACAGCGCACACCGCAGCAGACGGGCCGCGGGTGTGCGGACAGGAATTAATTGTGGCGCGCGTCTGAGGTGCGCCGTAATTATCGTGTCTGTGGACTCGCAACCGATATCGATGATACAGATGTGGTTGGGTTAGAATTTTTTAATATTTGTTTTCAGGTGGGTTCGTATTGGAAAGATTGATCAACGCATACAACAGTTTACTAAAGGTCGGTACATATTTGACGGCAACTGTGTCGCGTTTTATCGGTCGCGTAACGCCAGAACAGACAATTATATGATAAAACATTCAACCTTTCAAACTCAACCGATGACGCGAAAGTGCTTCTCTCAACCGATGATGATATGCTCGACACATTTTCCGTCAGACAGGTATGTACCGTCCCTAAATGTGGGTGAAAGTGGGTTGAAAATAAAAAAGTGCTGCTATTTCATTAACTATGGTAAGCTTGAAAGGCATAAAGATTGGATAAAGATAAATATCGTGAAGATTAAGAGCATTGTTGGTAAAGTATTATTGTAGCTTAAATTCTGGAAACGGTTGTATAAGATATTGAAATATAAGTCTAAAAGAAAAATATAAAACGAATTTACGAATTCAAGTTATAAAATGTAAATGATAATGTTACAAAATTATAACTGTGCCTAAATTATTACTGATATCAAAGTTGGCTCTCGTAACAAGATGCGCTGGGGCATACGCAAGCAACACTTGGTAAAGACAGGGGTCGTTCCGCACGGCACGGGCATCGAACCGCAGCCGACCTGCGCCCGACGCCGCGACAGAATTAATTGCTCCACCCACTGCCTCGCCTGCCCGCTTACCTCGAATTTCCTTGGAGAAAATTTTACTGTTGATAATGTAATTATGGTTGAATTAGTGTGAATTTTAAGGGAAGATTTGTAGATGGTATACTGATGTTGAAAGTAGATACTTTGTTTTATTTTTGTGGCCTTTCACGACCTTTTGAGAGCACATTAGTGCCAAGTGAAATGTAAAAAAATTGGATATCGCGTCGATAAATGCATTATCAATGCGATATCCAATTACTTTCGAGAAAATATTAAAAATTAATAATGTTTGTTGAACTTTTCCACATAATCATTATTCTGTTAGGGCCATAGCACTCTTGCTACTTTCTGCAGCAGAGTGTCGCGTTTTCGCGTTCGTTATTCACTTTTAGTAAGCAAAAGGCAGCCAATGAACGCGAAAATGCGCAATTCTGCTGCAAAAAGGAGCTGTGCTAATTCCGTTAATGCAAAGAAAATGCAACCTAAATATTGGTACGTTTATTTCTGCTAACTTATATATAAAGGTAGGCAGATAAAATTACAGTTAATTTGAGCGTTGGATAAATCTATCCATCGAATAAACAAATCGCCTGCAAGGGAAGAGCCTCCACGAAGAACATATGAGTTCTTTTGATGGACCTTGAGCAGTTAGCCTCGATACTACCACTACTGACTAGCTAATCTTCCCAATACGGTAAAAGCGATTCCCATGGGATAGCTCTTGCCTACTCGACAAAAGAAGATTGACTGCCAGCACGCACAAAGTTGTAACGAGGTCTACTGTTATCTTTACCCGTAATGCCTTCACGTCGATATTAATATACAATCTTAATTCTACACCTTTACCTGAATACCTAATTGGGATGCCAGCCGATCAGTATTCGTCGCTTGTGCGTTCTTACCGGGAAGATAAGCCCGGGATCCCGTCGCCTGAATCCCGCGATACTTGTGACTAATCGCCGGGATTCACCTCGCGCCGTCTCACGATAATCCCGGACAAATTATAGGGGTGCTTATTACTACGTGGGGTTTCGTGATCATTATTTAACAGTCAGTTGAGGTAAGTCCCGACATTCGGGTAGATAAACGTTGTGTTTATAGAAATATAAAAACAAATGTCTTTGCGACTATTAACTAATGTGTATAGGATTTATACAGTATAACAATTAAGTTGTAACCAGAGTAATCCAGTAACAAAACAACGTAATACAAGCAAACCAAATTAATAATCCCAATCGTACTAAGAAGGCATAACGTGCTAATTAAAAAAAATGTATACCTATATTGTGGCACCCAAGCACACGATCTGCCTGATGGTAAGCGTTTACCGTAGCCTATGGACGCTTGCAACACCAAGGGCACCACACGCGCGTTGCTGACCCTACCACTAGTGTCGCAGCGACACCACGGACGCTTCCCCAATGATTTCTCGAATCTTATATCACAAAAGTATGATCTTTTATAGAAAATACTGCTTCATTAAAATATAGAAATTAAAAAAATTGTATGCTACCCCCTAGCAATCAATAGCATAACTGTATCTCAGACTGTATTCACCAAAGACAGCTTTAATAATTTAAAAAAATATATAATTACACCACCACAAACGAGTCACAGCCAGACGCAAAAAAACAAAACTATAGTCATCTCATTCACAGATATAGAATCCAAATAGCCAATGAAACCGGATCCGTAAAATAAAAGACCGGCGACTCATAAATAAATACACTGAAAAATGCAAAGGGAAAAATAAAAAGAGGAATAATGGAGGGTATAAAAGAGGACAGTTTGCGTCACAAAGCCGCATGCGGGCCTCAGATATTGACAGTAAATTTCATTCATACGGCATTAGTGCCGCACCATCAGATCCAGGGATATCTCCCGCAAACAACACTCCTACGAAACTATAGATGCGGTAACGGAGAGAATACAAGGAAAAATCGTACTAAATTGTCTTTAAAGCAGATAGGCACTGTTTACGTATTAGAAAATAAAGTAAAATACTGTTAGTGTTTTTTTCTATTATGCCTGATAGTACGTAACCTTCTACGCGTAATGAAGTAGAGGTCAGTGTTAATCTCATAAACTAAACATATTGAAATGTTATGTGTAATGTAACAGCACTATCAGGTAGGCTGTTATAAATATTATAACATGTGATTAAAATAAAAAAAATGGTTGGATTAAAAACAGACATATAATATTTAATATAAAAATTTCACGTCTGTGGGATTAAACTGGATTAAACATTCATTTCAACAATGTTTCAACATGAAACAAACATTTCATAAAAGAAGCTCTTGGAAAAGTATTTATGTCACTAAGATAAATTTCGTAGCTCTACGGAGCCACTGTGGATGGCGTAGCGGCATCTATGCCAAACCACTACGCGGCCTACACGCAGCGACCAATTTAGCGTAGAACACCACAAAGAAAAACGATGGACTGAGAACGAAAATAACCCACTTTGAACAAGAACGTATTGCAACAGGGCTTAACAACTTACAAAGGCTTTTTAATAGAGAGCTTTAAGTTCTCTCAACTTTTGTTGACAATTTGGTTTTGATTACAATAAGGCTAATAAATGTAATAAATAAATACATTTATTAGCCTTATTATTAGCTTATAAAATTTTATAATATGTATTTAAAAATGTAAAAAAATATATATATATACAATGAATAAAGGTGATAATAAATAATAATGCTTTCTTCAGCAGCATAATGTTATATTAATTTCACTGGTAAGTGTAATAATTATTCCAATGAAGCGATTATTAAATGTGTCATAATTTTTTTTTTACTTAATTTTTTTATTTATTACCACTACTAGATAAATATTGTATGCTTTGTTTATTTGTAGCCCGTGTTTATTCCAACTATTACAAATAACAAAAAGAACATTATCCTTATCTCGTTTGTTTGAAGTCACAAATAAAACATAATTCGTATCAAATCCCGGGACAAGATTCCGTCCCATTCTTCAAGTTAAGCCAATATTTGGCGAGGCCGGGACAACTTCCGCGAATGTGACCGGGTAATTTATCGCCGGACAAACTGAAGTTTATCGAAAGAACGAGAATAACTTTATTATATAGTGACCGGAAGTGGAGGGTGGACGCTCACCCGCGCCAGACGCAGCTGTACGCTTGCCTACACAAGTGTAGAGCTAGTTACGAATTAAAATTGTGTGAAGTTGTTTTTACTGTTCCTTATGTCGTACTCGTTGTCTATAATATATCTAATTGATGGTCCAGTCATAAACCATTAATTTGTTTGCGTATTTATCGAGAACTTGAAAACTCTATCATAGCTACAACATATTTTTGGTTACCTATAAAAATTTTAGGTATGTATTTACTGTTTTACGAGTTTGAGGAGGTGGTAACACTATATTTATGAGGCTAAGAATAATTCGCTAAATTGACCATCAATAATTTAGCAATATTATCTAAATAATTTTATCACCTCACCACAATATGTTAAGCCAACATTTTACAAACGCATCTAAATCCTTTTACGATTCTGTGCCCGCCTGTACAGTTTTGCGTCGTTCCATTTTTATGGAGTCGGAGGCATTTCTTAGCAATAATGAAATATGTCGCGTCCACCGGCCGGCCCTCATTGTAAACACATTTCGGAAATCGTCCACGTTCTAGTAATTTTATTTCGTGGAATCTTGCATTTCCCTTTGTTGTAAATATTCCGAGTAGGTATGTTATATGAGTGAGATATGATGTCTCTGTTTGTGAATTTTGAATACTTTTTAGATGTTATTTACATGTTTGTTATGTTTGTGTAAAAGGACTGTTTTCACGGGTAAGATTTACGCAATGATTCGGATTTACTACCAAACCTGAACGGTCATCGATATTACCTAATAGAAGTAGTTTAACAAAAGCTAATAGAAGGTTATGAAGTCATGAGATAGGATAGCTGTTAATGCAACTAAGAATTGTTTGTTTAGCGTTCGTTCATACCAGTGGCGTGCACAGTCATTTCTTACCGGATAGGCAAAAACAAGTTACTTATTGTATTGTCAAGTGAAATGATTTTTGTGATTGGCCACTTCACTCTATGACTTAAATTAACTGATATTACACACAATTAACGTTTGTATTATTGAATACTTATTTTTTTAAGGTAGGCAGTGTCTTTTTGTCTTTACGGAGTGCACACCACTGGTTCACACTCTATAAGTTTGGCAGCTACAGAATTGCGCGTTTTCGCGTTTGTTACTGCCTTTTGCTTACAAAAAGTGAATAACGAACACAAAAACGCGCGATTCTGCTGCTAAAAGTATCGTGTGTGGATGGGCCCTTATACGTACATAATTTCGTTTCAATGAAGTGAATCAATTCAATTCGAACCTTATTATAATGTCATAAAAGTCAAACTATGTGTCACGTTGAAACAAACTAATACAAAAACATGCCATGAAGCGAGATTTTCAACAACCAGCACAGTTATTTTTTTGTAACCTTTTACGAAAAAGAATCGCTATTCTTTTGTGTAGCTTTCCAAGAATCTCTCATACACAGAGGTACCGTTCCTATATATTTGGTGAGGGTTTTCGACGCAAATGAAAAATGTCCAATAAAGTTTCATTTGGCGTCCACTCGGCGCTCGGCGGACACAACAGACCTTCAGAACTTCAGATATGATACTGTCAAGTCCTTCACGCTTCACTACACTTATTCATGACGACGCGACGTCTTTACGAAATTCGAAGGCTACGTAAAATGTTTGGTATTAGATATCGTTTTGTTTTATTTTCTATTTTGTAAAGCAATTAAATTTGAAAATATTATAGGTATTACTTAATGCTTGTATAATAATTATAATAATCATCCTGTTTGTGGATTTGAAACCATTATAATTTTATAATAGACTGTTTTACCACTGCTGAGGCGATCTAAATATGTAGGCACTAAACAATGTCTGAAAAAGTAAAAATTTAAAAATTGTCTCTTTAAAATGACATGTATTTTTACCCGACTACGGAGAGGGTTATATGTTTGACCGGTATGTATTTTCCACCGAACAAAATTTATATACTGAACAAGAGTTACTTTACTTTGAGGAATGAAACTCCAGTGTTTGATAGTCTATCACTTTACGCGACATTTGTGAAATTGTGATCATTCCTCCACAAAAGCCACTAACCAAGAATTGAAGTTGAACAATTTAACTAATTTAGCTCAATAAGAGTTTTTAAAACTTTTGATTTTAAAACTTTTGATAGAGTCAAGGAAACAGCTATGCCTCGTTTGCACAGGGCTCTAACTATAGCAATTTTATTTCACAAGCACCCGGTTACATTCTACCTCCCTACCCTTATCCGGTGCGCAGTGAGTCCACTGTTTCGATAAAGGCTCGTTTAATACTACAAAGTGACCTGAAGCGAGGCCGCTGTCGCCCCGGGCGACGCTTTACCCCGTCTCTTATGAAAATTTTGTCAAGAACTCACTAGCTACCCGACTTCAAACTGCTTTTGATATCTTACGCGCTGGGTTATTGAAAACAGACAGGTATCATGCACGTGTATTATTTAAAGCCTCGGACACAAACTCGTTTTTCACTTTCATGTTAGTGAATTACTAGGTACAGATTCAACACCATACTTCCTGACCCTCGATGCAAACAAAATAATATTCAATTGGATTAAATGTTCTACTAGAAGGAATATGCGGTGACTGAAATGGAAATAGGCGGGATCTTATCACTGTACACACTTGGCCAAAATAATCAAAATAATAAATGGCAGATTGAGATATCACATTCATGTTTTTTTTTTTTAAATTACTGTTTTGGAAGCGAGTAGCAGCACTTCACCTGATGCTGCCGATGATGGATCACGCGACCCAAATAACACCTATCCTCTTTTTGCAAATAAATTGTACAACGAATGCAGGTAAAGTGAAATATACTTTCCCAGGTAAATATGCTAACAAACAGACATTAATTAAACCATTCTAGCACTGAACGCGCGGCTCCATTTGTTCAGACTTTCTGTACCACGTGCGCCATTTATAACAATGCTTTTGGCTGATAAAACTTCCCGCGATAATTTTTAGAGATCCGTAACTCACACATTAATATACCACAAATGTTATAATTTCATGGCGAAACTTTGAAAATGCGTTACTCTGAACACAAAGAATACATGAAATAAAGAGAAAAAAAAAACATTTTGAAAATTCGTTCATTCACCCCAGTAGTTTCCCTAGATATGATCTTGAGAATTATTATAATAATCATTATGTTTAGCTAGAACCCTGCTGCCCATATTCCTTATAAGTCATTAGAGGTCTCCTAGTACCACTTACTTAGGTCTAACTATAATATCTATCTATCTAAATAATAAGTTTATTTATTTATTTATAATTTCTGTGTATCCATAATGTAATAGGAAGCAGGTGGTAGGCTTAAGCTATGGTAACAATTAATGGACCCTGTCGGGTTATAAAAATAAGTATGTATCGGAATTTTTCTGCTCTTATCTGTGCAGAATAAACAGACGAAATCTTTTTGTACAGTGTACGTTTAAAATACCACATAATTAAAGAAGATTCTTAGCAATAAAATTTTTTAAAAAACCGTCTTGGAAATCACCAACCAAATAAAACACCAATAATTTTTCCTACGGAACCATCGGTAGCAAACCATAAGCTTTTTTCTTCCCCGTCGTGTAAATACGTTTTGGCTCGTTTCCGAGCTTAACGGAAAATATTGGCGGAATTTTTTATTTTTTCTAATGATTGCGCAGAGATTCTACGGTTTTCCTTTTTATATTTGTTATTGTCTTAAGCCATTGGAATTTTTATTACAATAAAAGAACATGTAAAACTTGTCTCTATTGGCTTGTTATTCATACGTCAAAAAATTTCATTTAGCCCAGCTTAGACCAGGCTGAAGGAATTATATCAGATGGCCAGTCAGACAGACTTTATTTAACCTTAAGATTCAAAAGTAATGAGAAAGAACATAAGAAAATCACCACATCATGGCTTTTTATGGATATCAAACGGTTATGTTTGAGGAAAACAATTTTAAGTAAAGATTTACTCTAAGCTAAGCCATGATTGCAAGAATAATTGTAGAGTAATCTAACAGTATTGACAAATTATGATCTACACATACCTAGGTACAGGATGATCAGATGAATATCAAAATTGTGAACTATTCACTAAAGTTAATGAAATACATACATAATATACCAGTTTTGTCAACTGAGATCTCATCACGTTTGATATTGACTGTACATGTAGTGTAAACATGGAATTTTACTGGCACACAGTGCAGAAGCAATTCATGTCGCACTTTTAAAATGAATGATTTCTTTATAGGGTCAAAAGTTTTCCGGAACATTTTTTCACACCCAATGATTTAGTTTACGTGAAGCACAAACAATATAGAGCGTGAACACGTGTTAACAGCGCCATAACCGTGTGAGTTAACTGCCGAACTTAGGGCACTTTGTGAAATATGACGCAGTGCGAAACGACCCTTATCGCCTTGCTGATTTTGTTTTATGCTCTGTCGTAGAGTTAGCAAAACTTGCAACTTTGAATTGAAGGCACACGAGAAAAATATGAATTTTATATAAAGAATTTGAAGCCTTATGTGGGCAGATATCAAGCTAATCTCAACGCACTAAGATTATCGGTGATTTGATAAATATCGAATTTTCTACTGCCTATCTCTATTACCCAATCACGTAGTCACAGTAACGGCTGCAAGGATTTGCATGATATGTATACAGGTGGAACCATGGAAGGCCTCTGGTGTGGGTTGCAACCTGTGCCGACACCTTTGGTCCTTCCCATGTTCTTAGTTCGGCGGGTTATACTGGCGCTGCCGCTGCAGCCGCAGAGACACTCAAACGGCGCAAATAATAATAACTTTATCAGCAATTATAATGATCAAATAATATGGCACCAAATCTGAAATCGCGACAGAAAAGTCTGCTGTTCCATACATTTAGTCGAGTAATATTGAATTATTTGTATGGAACAGCAGATTTTTTTGCGATTCCAGCTTTTGTCCCATAGTAAAGTATTACTTAGATATTTAATATTATTTTGTAAAATTATATAGATTCTTTAATTAGGTACTACCAAATATTTGTATGCCTTGCAAGGTGAAACATAGTGGTACATGAAAAACTTTTAATTTTCCACCAAGTTTGTAACTTTTACCTATGTTTATAACAAATAAATTATTTTGATTTGATTTGATTTGATTTGATTAAACGTTGTTCATAGGAAGTACCTTATAATATAACGTGGCTTTACCCTATACGATATTTTGCCAGAGGGTTATCAAAAACATGTTTCGTGTAAGTTAATAGACTAGCGCAGGTGTTTCCAAACAGCATATCATAGATTTTTATTGGAAAAGGGTTCGACAAGAAGTAAGGCTATAACCATCGACACGGAACGTAATGGTTTATACCCCAGTTACGATAGATTTATTGTGTGATACTACATTTTACGTATAATGTTTTGTTAAAGTATCGAGGTACTTGTGGGACGAAGAAAGATGCAAAAATGTTTTCATCATTTTAGCCACTAGAACTATAACTGCTGATCATTAGCCTGAGGTTGAATATGGGCGACGAAAAAAGGAGCAGTAATCAGGGTCTGTTATCATTTCAGCCCCTAGAATTACACTTGTGAACATGAACCTGAAGCTGATGGTGCTGAACATAAGAGACGAGTAAAGGTGTAATTAAAAAAAGTAAAAACCGACTTCAGAAAACTAAAAAGTAGAAAAAGTAGAAGTAGGTTTTTCCTTTTTTTTAAGTTTATTGACTTCAGAAGCTGTTAAGTTTTTTAAGAAAATTATTTTATACTTTTTTTGTTTTCTGAAGTAGGTTTTTCCTTTTTTTAAAGTTTATTATTTTTTTCTATTTTGAGTGGCATAAAAAATACATAAAAATGTTATTACAGCAATCGCGAGTGATATGCTGTTATTCATTCAAGAGTTCCATTGTCTATCTCCGAAGGTCTTCAACAGATCTTCACCAAATTTAAATGGGACTACCTCGAGAGTGTACCCTTTCAAAATTTTCAAAATCGGTCTGCAATTGGCGGAGTTATCGCGTAACAAATATGCAAAAAATAAATAAAAAGACATACAATCGAATTGAGAACCTCCTCATTTTTTTTAAGTCTGTTAAAAATCAGATCTTTCATCATTTCAGTCTATAGAACTACATTGGTGAATATGAACCTGATAACAGACCGTTATATCGAAGGGTTGTTGTGTGCCAAGTTTGACAAACAGATTACTGTCGTAGTTTGTTAATATTAACTACCTTTTACTACACCCATGGTTAAAATAAGTCGTGGTGTGGTGTATACTTGGTGTACATTTATCGGAAAATTACAAAAACACATAATTATTATACCTACGTCTGAATATAGATATAATTAGGACGTGATTTGGTAAACAAGTAATCAAACTCACGCGGGGCACCAATAAACCTAATACGATTTCTTTTACCTTTGGGAGTTACGTAAACAAATAACCGAAAGATTTCTTAAGAACTTTCCCAGAGTTCTTTAACATAAAACCATTTGAATAACTTTTTAACTTTGAGTTCAAAGCTTTTTAATTTTAAAAATAGAACGTATTGTATTACGTTTTGTTTTTTAACTTGCTTGTAATTAGCCCTTGGCCACACCTGCGAGGCTTCTCTCGAACTCTGACCAGGGAATCCCGAGGAATGCCTATTGTGTAATGCGATCGGTTCGCCTTGCCTAGTTCTCGTAAACAACTCGACTAACTATTTATGAGAGGTTTCCTATAACAAACAAATCGTTGAATAGTTTAATAACGTTAACTCAGAAACCGGGGAAGCAGTTGTGTTATGTACCTAACCAATAATAACTTTGCGCCTCGCATAAATCGCAGCATTAATTTTACAACTCAAATGTAACAATTTAGTTGTAGGCAAGTAAGCACTTAGTTATACGCCAGCGGCGCCCTGCTTCGCAACTTAAGCGGCCCTCCCTTACCGCTAAACAAATTTGACAGCTCCAAGTTAGCCTAAGTTTGGGTACACGTGTGCAAACTTTGTTTTACAACCTACTTAAACGTTTATAATCCTTAAATTTATGTGCTTAAGGAGTAATATTGTATGGCATTTTGGAAATGATGGTTGCATGTATGATTGCGTTTCGTTAAAGTTGCGTCTGACTAGTTAGCATTGTGCCCACGTTGAAACAAGTTGTCATGATTATTAAGGTGTTTAGCGCTGAGTTAGAGTTGGCGTATGATTACTTTGTGAACTTATCTGCACAAGCTACGCACGCATAATTTTGTGCACATACAGAAGATAAGCAGACGCTATAAACAAATGAATAAATAGGGACTGTCACATGTAAAAGTATGATAGTGTAGTACCGGGAGTAAATAATACAATCCTTAATATTTATGATAATTACCTATATTTTTAAGACTCGAATCCCATCTCCGGATTACACCGTATCACGTATGTCACTTTCTCACACATTCTACTAAAACCCTACTTACCTACCCTACCTATATATAAAATTCAAATGCCGATGTCTAATTTATCGGTTGCCAATCATTTACTGAAAGGTGGTTAGCTTCTGCCCTAAAACGGTAGGTATTGTAATCAATCGGTGCAGCAGCGGCCCTCCCTCAAAATTAAGAACGCTATATCGGGTTATTTATGAATGTACCTATAGCCTTGTCTTGTATTAGTCCTCCACACAGGATCATCATTATAATAATAACTATTCCTTAAATTAATGATATTTCATTTGGTTTTCTACAGATTTACATTATTGCACCGCCCTACGTGCAGTACAGATAAAAAGCGCATACAGTCTAAAATGTATTTCAGATTGATTATTAAATAACGACCATTAAATTTTCGACAGGGGTGATCAAAAAACGCGGGATTAATTCAGATTTAAGCTCCGCGAGTCGGAAGCTTTTAAATTCGCATAAATACAACATGTCATGGGCGGTGGCCGCTGCCTTTATCAATTACAAAGAGGACCGCTCCACAAAATGTAAAGCGAAAAACGTTACATGTCCGAACATTTAATATTTAGTGGAGCATTTAGCACTACGAGGTAATCATTTTAGTTCTGTGATTTTAGTTATTGGCTTTTAGAGGCTTGCACAGATGTGTTTCGTATTTTGGGTATACGAATATAGAATACAGCTTTGACTATCATACCAAATTGAGGCCTGAGTTTTTTTATTTTATTTTGTTACTTTACTCTTTACCTTAAAATCTCATGCGTCACCCCAAGACCTTAAATACATTTGAGGTTTGTGCGGAAAATTAATGACATTTTGATTAGTTTCCAATTAGTTTAAGTAATGATAACCATAAACCATTATCATTTTTCATCAGTAAGTTGCAATCAGGTACAATGCGAATCAGGCAGATTGAACATCGAAGGCGATAGACAGGGTGTTATGCATCACTTTTGAGAGCGTTACTGCCTTGGACTGCGATAGTGTGATTTGAGACTCCTAGGAAACTGTAACCAAACACAAAAGCACATAAATGTAGTATCTAATCTTATACCAAAATCAAACAAACAGTTTAACTTATATAGCCCTCTATATAAATTGAATTGAGCTTAATCTTTGAGTATCTAGAACATAGATCTTGCTACTACTGCAAAGTACTTATCATTTTGTATGAAAAATTCAACCTTCCGACTGCTAATTAACTGTCAATAAGAGCTCATATTAAGGCGGGATCAAATGCGATTCCATTCAGTTCGTAACGTCCATATCAATTACAAAAATCATTTCGACTGACTTAAAAAAAACAATTACGACGAAAATAGTAGGTTTCAATTCGAAATTCTGAACACCACTTGAGCTCCAATGTTCACAAGTGGAAAAACAGTGGAGTGGTGCACTTTTTATTAAATGTTTTATTTCACTGTCGCCATGTTGGACGACGCTTGCAAGAGCAACTATGTCCCTTGCGATTTAAAAATATAGGTATCACATGGAAAAAAAGAAAAATTCTTACTACTTTAGGTATAGAGCTGCATTATTTGTGTAATTATGTTATGTGGATGACGTAACGAGTTTTTTAATCTTGTTGAAAATTTGCTAATTTGAATGGATCTCAGAAATCGAAATAAGCATTTTAGACACTATTCGTATCAATAATATAATATTACATAATTTCTCAAAGCAATCCTTTCAATGTTCCAATAGATTTTTTTTTATCGTTACCCCTAGAAAGGGGTAACGATAAAAAAAAACACACAATGACACAGGAGAAGACCTAGAAAGGTCTTCTCCTGTGTCATGGGTAGTTTACAAAAATACAGGTCACATGCACACACACGCAGACCCGAAACAACCTATCCATATGCCATAGAAATATTTTTTATTCGTGCGGGGATCGACCCGTGGCACGTAGCGCAAAAAGACAATCACTTAGCAACTGCGCCAACAATGCTATCAAGTTAAATTCCTTCCTCAGAACTGACTGATTATTATGCGCGCAATTAGGTACAAGTTTTTATAGAAAAACCATTTAATTATATTATGTCCATATATATCTCTGTACATCGCGAAGCATAACCCATTAATTAATAACAGCCAAACCTTTTACCATTATTAATCAGACCGCCAGTTTAATAAAAATTTAACATATATTAATTACAAGTGGCTTAACAAACGAAAAATATTTGCTCATTTGCAAGCGAACATGATAAATTGTATATTACTTGAAATGGTGCGCTTTGGAGGGCCGTTGGAGCTGAAATTTTTAAATGGTGAAACAACAGTGGAAATGAAATTTACGGGCAAATAATGAGGGGCGAATTAAAAATGCAAAAATTGATTAATGGACCGTTGGCGGGTAAATATGTACTCAATAAGTGAACACGTGGGTCATTGTTGATTGTCCTGTACTCGTTACGGTGTTTGCTTTATGCACTTTTAACTGCACTTATTGTCTATAACATTTTACTATGAGACTTGTCCTTTGTTTTTTTATATTCAGTCAAATAACTTTATTGTGAAATTTATATTAGTTAGGTCTTAGCTAAGTATAAGCCACGCTAATTCCAGATATGAATTGCGTACAAAGTGCTGTAGGCTAGTTCCTCTAACTAAAGAAGTGCGGTTACCGCGTAGTTGCAGTAAAATTTTGAACAAAACAACATATTTGGTACTTATTCTCTTAACTTAAGTGAGGTACGGTCGCATCAAATTCAAGCAACACTGCAAGATGATCGGCGCGTCATAAAATTACGTGATTAGCCCTCTGTTTGATATACATTTTCTATATAAGCCCTCTTATTGTATGGAAATCCTATACAATGCGAGGTCAGCTTATATTGGAAATGTATAGCTTATATGTAGCGTGTGTAGGCACCTACCTTGATTAGTGTATTGTATTGTGTATAGTGGTTTCTGCCAGATAAAATAATACCCAGTTATTAATTTGAAATAGGTACCGTTTTTTGTGGGATTATCGAAGAAGTAATTTATATGGATCTATCCCAGTTGATCATGAAGTTGAGTAGGATTAGTTATCACAATATTGCTTTCAATTCCAGTCACCGCAATGTTGCATACTATGGCTACTAATAAAATCGTCATTCCATTACGAATTAACCGACAACCTTTTTAAGGGCCACAAACATATGTTGCGAGAGTATTGTCGTAATTACTGAAATGTTTGTTATATTCCGGTGCCCTGCGGAAACCTGACTGGACGTACAAAATTAACAACTTTTGAATTGTCACCAACTGTAAACTAATTAACACTTGCTACATTTATAGCTTGCGGGTACAGATTGCGGTGTAATTTCGCAGTGACAATGCTTTATTTTTAAATGCTGTTGTGGTTGAATTTACTCATTTCTCACGTAATGCGTTGTTTCACAGAAATGTATTATGTATTTTTGACAGTATTTCTGTTGTAATCACTAGTTTAATATTTCAATTATTTAATAAACACCATAATAACATTGAAGTCTTCTTGCTTTGTTGTCTGTCATCACCTTCGCAAAACAAAGCTTTTATTTGACAGACTGTTTAGTTATGTTCATAGATCCCGGTTTGACTTAACACAGCAATATGGGTAGCTAATTACTCAAATTAATTTAACAGAGTGCTAAGCTTCAAAGGTTTCACATAAACTCCAATAAAGCGAAAGAATTGCTTGTATAGTGCGAGTTTTTCCCGTAGATTAATAGCATCAATCGCAATCGGCTATTCAACACGCTCAGCCGTTTCACCAGGCCATTAAACAAAGCAAAGTAACCCGCACGGGATCGCGTGCTCAACGTATATTAGGTGTCATAACATTGCAACCGGCTGCAACCTTCAACCGTGCACTTGGATTGCACTGGTGTGGATAAAACTTTGATAGTGAACCTGTAATTAGCGCAGCATTTCTCAAACTACTAAAATTGGGCTGTTCCAAAAATGGATAATGCCCATGGTCAACACACTGGGCACTCTTCCAAAAATGGATAATACCCATAGTCTGGAGATGCGATATAAAAATCACAAAGGCTGCGAGAAGCCCATCAGAGGATTATGGTATTTTGAATGGGCAGTCGGTAAGTCATCCGGTCATTATATCGGCTATCAGAGCCAGAGCCTGAAAGAGTGATGTAATCGTTATAGGCATACGTCTTCTATATTTGTAAATGTGTTTATTTGTTTATGTTGTAAGAGAACATTGTGAGATTTTATCAGTGGGCAGCAGCCACCTGTATGCCTAATTCTATTTAATGCAGGTAAATATGGTGTTCATGAGGCACTATAAAAAATCAAACCTATATACACTACCGTCTGTCGGGACGGGTCAGCTTGTAACTGCCATGGAAATCTTATTCACTTATTATTATTATTCTATTCTGCTTTTTAATTCACATTAAATTACATTATTCTCGCAGCTCTTACCACAACATTGTATTAATCAAGATTGTAATTGATTATTTTAAAGGAGTTTCCATGGAGTTTTTTACCGATTCTTCTTCATAGGACCTACTATTTTGAACCGTGCACCTAGAGTCTCGAAATTTCATAAGTGCCTGTATCTGGTTTACATGAAATAAATATCATTCTATTCATCCTTCTAAAAATGCCTGAAGAATTAGTTAGTTTATCCAGTATTTACTAAACCAAGCCGTAGATGCATTTTCCACGGTGCCATTTCGTAGCGAGATCGCGACGATAACGCGCCGCCATGCAACAAAGCCTCACTAAACACCGTAAACTTGTGAATTATTAATCTTATCGAGTACTAAACATGGGCAGCTTCATGAAAAATTTAATAAATCGCTCTTTAGATTTATTGCGACGTGTTTCATGCCAGCCAAGTTATGAGCTAATGTTGATAAAGCTTGAATGCGATTGCTTTGCGTTATTTTAATGGTTGATAAACGGACTTGACGTTTTGATGATTTATTTTGAGTTTCGTTTTCTTTTTGGTGACGTTTTGGGGTTTTCCTTATCAGAATGAGTTGAATGGCACTCGATTTATTGTAGCTTAGAGAATATTTATAAAAGTAACGTGATTGTGTGATTCTTTTATTTAACAGTAAGAATATATAGAAAGTATTTCTTTTTAAAATTGTATTTAAAAAATATCAATTTAAAAATAATAATAATCTGGTAAGTAACCAAATGACTGAGTACCTACATCTTTCACCATTAATCAGAGTTAAAAATATTATCTGGCAACCCTTTAACCAAGCACGAAAGAGGGAAAGCAAGGAGCAGTGGTGAACAAATTCGCTAATTTTATCCAGAGAGTTGAATAAAGATATATTAGTGGTCCGCAAAGATAAAGGGATAAATTGTGGACGCGATAAATCAGTAAAGGATGGTTTTAATTACACGTCCGGCGGAACCACTTGAGTTAAGGTTGGTGCACAATGAATACGTCTAGCGATGATGAAGAAGTGGTCTGGCGAATTTTGTACGAATACCGAAAATTTTGTTGGTATGCCTACTCTTTTGTTGCGAATAGATTTATGGAATACAATAGCATAGAAAGATTAAGTAGATCCTAAGAGAGAGAGAGATTAATATAAGCGTAATTGATTATATTTACTCAGTTCAGCGGGTCTACCGCGTAACAAAATGGCACTGAACATAGACACTGGTAATAAACTTCAATAAGATCGTGAGAGATAAAACATCAAGCTACCTTTTTTATTTTAGTTATGCGGTAGACTCGCAGTTTATATAGAAGAGAACATTATTTAAAAGAAATCTATATAAATATACATTGACTTTAATGTTAACTGCTAGTTCACATTTTCTTATAATATAACCACCCAACAAATATTTTATATTTTAGTAGATAAATATTGCATTTATTCAGCCATTCATTTTTTTATGAAATGACTGAGTGTGTCGCAATCCGTAGGAAGGGTTCTGCAATTGCCAGGAGGCAAAATGTAAATAAAGTTAATTATTGCTAGTTAAGTGATTTTAGACTTACAGAATATATTTTGCTTGGAGTTTGTTACTTTATTTCGTACATGTTTACTTAAAAATTCACCATCGGCCGTAAATTCAGAATGGAAACGCTGTAAGGAATAAAAGAATTCTATGTATTTTTATTATTGAAAAGATTTTGGTATAGCAATTGTTTGTATTAACTTTTAAACGATTTCTAAAAGGTCAAAACTTTCGTTCGTTAATTATAACCTATGTTTTAGAAATGGTTTAAAAGTTAATACAAACAATAATTTTGTAAGATATTATTATTAAAGTATTTATTACTGAATTTCTCCTTAAATTGTCACAGATGTCCATTAGATTATGATAACTGCTTACCATCTCAGGTGGGCCATATGTTTGTATACCTTAGTGATATAGAAAAAATACATGTCATTGAATTAATAGACATAGTTATCAGAATTAATATTGATTTCAAAGCCTCTTCAAAAAATTCCATCATCAGTTCTTTAGAAGAATTTCATCTATATCTGGTGACCGTGTATATTATCTATTTCTTTGTTAGAGTAAGTATGTCATTTACTGTGTGACTGTGATAAGTGTGATGTGGCAAGTGTGAGAATAGCAAAAAGATCTGTGTACATTATCATCTTTCTGCTTTTAGTGGGTACCGGGCGCACTGTGTCTTCTTTATTGAATCATACATAACAAGCTTGCCTAGTTTGGGGCCAATAAAAATCCTACTATTTTATGTATTTTTTGGAAATAAAGATTTGAATTTGAAGTCATTTGAAAAAAATCTTATCTCTTTTTTTTCCGTGTCCCGCTATGTTGGACTACAGACCAAATGACTTGATACACAACTGTATGTAGCTGCACGTATTGACAACAATTTTGACTTGCAGAACAGTGGTACGAGTAGCATGGCAACATTGATTAGATCCGGCATCAGCATAGCGTGCGGCCGGCGGCTGTTAATTAGCATTCCCTGCATTACAGGTACGAAACCAAACCTTCCTCTTGACTCAAAGCTTTGTTTGGTTTCAGTCGCAAACGATTGTTTCACGTATGTGACTTAGCTTGCCAATGTGATTAGTGTAAGTGAGTGGCCAGTCGAAATTAGAACATCGATCGTTACAAGTAGAGCTTTGCTCTTTGTGATTTGTGTAATGGAACTATTAGGTACATTTCATTGGAATTAAAGTGTTAATAGTTATTGAGATGTTTCTACCGTTATTATTTTTGTTTAGTGAACAGAAATGCGAGCCGGATTAGTGTGTTTCAATATTTGCAATAGGTACAAAAACCTTTGCGTTTCTGTAAAATGAAGTAAGTGGAAAGTATACCTTGCTTTCGAACCAAAATCGAGTACCTACCTATACGTTGAAATGGTTTCTGTTAGGTACATTGTAATCCTATGCCAGATCGATCAATAGCAACACGAAAGTGGTAATAACCAAAAACTAAAAAAAGCACTGGAAGCATCTACAATTTCAAGATTCTCTAGCAATACAATATGTCAACAATTGGTATTTATTTTACTTTCTTTTATATTCGAAGAAATCGTAGGTAGCTAATTTGGAATATTGAGATTCATCCTTTCATTAACGGACATCTCTTTCCATAATAAAAAATAAACACAAAAAAATGCATCCACGACGGCCATATTTACCACATTTCCAATCAAAAGCAAAGATGACACCCGAGTGAGCACAAAAAATCGCTCACAAGGCGAAGTGGTCGAATTACATGCGTCGTCTGCTCGCAATCTCGCTTTGATTCGCCTGAGCCGAGTGTTATTTTAATTATAAACATTATTTACCTTAATTAGAGTTTTTGCGAGTGCTCGAGCCAACCGGCGGCAAATTGGCGGCCCACTTTGAATGCGCCATAATTAGGATGCAGTTTTAGAGCACACAGCTCTCGAGTGCTCGCGTGTTTGCTAAACTGTATGTCGATGGGGCTGGAGCTGAAAGCCCTTGCTCTGGCAATTAATTCGTTGGGATATAAATGAAACTCGCAATGTATGCGACTCTGAATTGATGACGAACGTTCTGATTTGTAGGGATATAATTGTGTGTATGTGTGTTGCCTACGTGTGGTTAGTTGATCTGTTAAAGACGTGGAAACCAATTAAGCATGTTTGTTTGGACATGTTGCCCAAAATATTCAATATTTGGCTTTTCCAACTTCCCGCATATTTTCCAATAGGTAACTACTGTATGAATGCAGTGCCATGTTTACGTATTGTGTTTCGATAATTACCTCGAGCCAGATCCAGACTGGCGGTGCTTGTTTGCTAATTAAATGCTACTAAATTAGCGTTTTCCATAATGATGGTTACATAGCGCAGTTCCGAACTGACTTCAATAGTTTATACTCAGTACCTGCTTACTATACATTGATAGTACGCCGTTGAAGGCTTGTTCATACAGGCGTGGGTTATCATCAGCGCTGACGTAGATACCTCATTTTGTACAACGCTCAAAACTTTTATACGTAATTTTCTCCCTTTCTTCGACATAATTATCCATTGTTGGCATTCTATCCTGTATGAATAAGAAAGTTCGGACTGTTTCATTATTATTCACATGGAAAAATGTAGGTCTAGTCTCGAGTCATAGTAGGACAGGTCTGTAGTTTGTGTAAACACGTAATATGAAAAACCAATACAGTTCTACGATTAAAGTTATACGCATAGGCAATCTTCGAGCTTAATTATGGAGAGGCGGAAAGTCGCGCGGCGCGCAAAGCGGCGCGAGGTGGTGCGGCGTGTCGCTGTCTCGCTCGCTCT
Source organism: Allophyes oxyacanthae (assembly GCA_932294325.1). Lineage (NCBI taxonomy): Eukaryota > Metazoa > Arthropoda > Insecta > Lepidoptera > Noctuidae > Allophyes > Allophyes oxyacanthae. The sequence goes on from OW028615.1 coordinate 10,966,394, forward strand.
CCGTGAAAGGAGATACGCGCGAGATATCTCCTCGTTGCGCGCCACTTTGCGCTCCGCGCGACTTTCTGCCTCTCCATAATTGAGCCCTTAGTGTTTTCGAATTAGTACGAATATGTAACCAATATCTGACCGTCCGTCTGAAGATTGCCGAACATTAATCGTAGCACTATAGACTCAGAATATTTTCGCTTCTCATCTATGCGTAGCACAATATAGCGTACCTACTCAGAGTAGCATGTTTACTGTAGGTACTTATCTATTACTTTAAACTTTAATACGAAATATATTGTAACGTTCTTAATTGCAATCTAATTAGCCTACCTAACAGTATTAACGATAGAGTCAGATACATTATACTTATGTATTAGACATCCACATACGCATTTTTTACATCTTCCCAAGCGGTTAAGCGCCGTATAATCTACGAGCTTGTGAACAAGACACCGAGTGCAGATAAGAATGAACGAGATGGGTCTTGACCGACCTTATATCGGCACCATTAACTCACCGGAACTACCCATAGACAATTTATGAGAACAGGTTGGTTATCTTGCGCTAGTTAAACAAAGTTGAAGATGTAGTATTATTCTTTCCTAAAGAGTAAAAATAGATAAAATAAAGTTGTACACAGTGGGCACACATTAAAAACTTCCAGGATAAAAATAACAAAGCTTTAAACTTTTAATCCTAAATCTTCTATATTTTATGAGAAATTAGATCATTTTAAAGTTTCAAAACTATTTTATTAATGAATAAATGGTAAGTAATTATATATTTTTCGTATTAAATTGATATCGAGTAGAACACCGGTTATAGACTAAATTTTTTATACATTGTGTATAACAATACCAAAGGAGATGGTAATTATTTTAAACAAAATAATATGATATAATAATACGATATGATATGATATAATAATACGATATAACAAAAAAATCATCGACGTTAATGATAATTTTGACTGTAAGAAGGATAAATACTACTCTAAGAACAATAATGGCACCATTTAATAGCACTCTTTATCTATTCAAGATTGACCAGAGTGCTGCTGTACATTTTAAATATGAATTTTATTATGGCACATGAGCATACCTACGGTCCACCTGATGGTAAGCGGTTACCGTAACCTATGGACGCTTGCAGCACCAGGAGCATCACTCGCGCGTTGCTGTTCCTGACACTAGCATCGTGTTGGTTTCCCCAAGGAGCACTGGCAATCTTGATCACCATTAGCAACACAACACCACAATAGAGCAGTATTATTTGGCCGTGTTAGTCTAATTCTAAAAACGCATGCATTCATCTAAAAAAGTGCTAGGCACTTGTTGGTGTAGCAATTTCCACCTTTTTCTATGTAATGCAAATCTTTTAATTCTTTATATTTTTCCTTTCGACATTTGCTTTCTCTTTCAGTTGATCAATGTAAGTACTTTCTTCTTGGTCTTCTTCTTTGTCTTTATGCCGCTTTTTTATGTTTGAAAATATATATTCAACAAAATACCAAAACTCACAAAATTAAGACACATAATTATTCTCATCAATTAACTGTAGTACATTTTAATTAAGGTGTTAAAAACGCGCCATTATCTCGGTTTATTTGCGTACAGGAAGCTCGCGGACTTGGCGCTAATAAATCAACATGGCACAATGGTAATGCTGGGGAATTAAAAAATACTTGGCTGCCGAGCCCGCACTGAAATAAAGGACTTAGCGCAATCTTTGTAGCGGTTAATGAATTACTTTTGCTAATTTCTCACTGGGGGCCGCATTTAGCAAAGTTTGAAAATGGAATTGAAATGTTTAAGGTTTTTTGTTGCAGGTAGAGCAAGATGATAATCAGCAGAGATCACCATTGGTTCTGATACAGCCAAACCAAATCGATAATTATCTGGTCCGACGCATTGGTAAACAATTAATCTCAAATCGGCTGCATACAAAAACGTGCGCGATCTTGCTTGTGCGTATTGCGTCAAAACAGTATGTATTTATCATTAAAATTATCGACTATCTTTAAAATAGAATCCAATTACCATATTAATGAAGTGTTTAGAACAATCTATACAGAAAATTTAGGGGCTTAAATCGATCTCGTTTCCCTGTAGAATGAAAATATCTGTTTTTATAGAACAGTTTTTGATATTTTTTCTCTGCTGTGAAAGATAATCAATCAAAATATTACCAAAATGATGTCAAACGAAATGATAAATGAAGTACATACATAAATATCAGTTCCGAATGTTTTTTAATTGCTGAGAAAAATTTAGATATCAATTCGTCGCTTTAAAAGACGAAGATAACCTGTATTTTTATGCAATTACTGGATCAAAAAAGAAAAGCAGGCAGCAAGTTATCTTTGTCAATTGTCTCAGACTTAGATGATGCTCAATCTCAATATACTATATAATCCTAAAATAATAATATAATAACTACTGTTAGCATATTCATAAGTTTGCTAAAATCTAGCTACGTTCATATTCTTTGCAGTTCCACAATTTAAATTAGGCGGTAAACTTAAAAATTATCATCATCATTACGGACCTTGTTCGGGCACAGCGTCAGATGTTTTAACAGCTACTTTTTTACAAGGTAACATTACATTTGATAAATTACACATACAATGTATCTAATAAAATTAATATAATTTAGCTTCTTACATGGAAAATCAAATTTTAATATACGATAATTCAATATTTCAACCAACAATTATTTCTAAGGTAACAAAGTAATCATAAATCATTTATTACTAATATAGGTAAGTAAAAATATTTTTTTCTTATTCTTTCGTATTCATTTTTTTTATCATCCTTTATTATCCCACTGCAGGGAAAAATCCTCCCTTCCCTCCTTCCACGTTTCCCGGTCAAAGGCAATTTGGAGTCAAACCTTTAGATAGAAGTCCAGCTATCTCCTTCTGAGCCATTTCCTGTTCAAATGTTAAATACAAATTTTCCTGTCATTATTTTTAAATCTTATTCTAAATTCATCTCTGTGTTCGCATAAAGAATCTAAGACAATATTATGATGTATACTGGGCCGTGCGCCCTCTGCTGACATTTTAATTAATCATTGCAGATTAAACGTGAAATACGAGCCAGATAACAACTCCAAAAGAAAATGCAATCAACTGCATTAATACTGAGTCCTCTTTTTTGTATTATTAAGTCTGATTTTTAATTATATTTTGCTTATTATTAAGAAAGATACGAAAGCTTGATTAATTGGCGCTTGGAGTCGGTTTTAAAATTGTTTGAAAAAATACTGAATTGTTTCTAAAGGCTGTTGATGGAAGTAAAATTAATGCGTTTGAATGGTGGTGCAGAGTCGATAAATCGTGAAAAAAATATGCAAATGAAGCAAATGGAATTTACAAGAATTTAAGAAAAAAGAGCTACAAGCCGACGAATACTTTGGTGACATTGCTAGAAAATCCATAAAAATATAGTGAAACTTGTGTAACACAGGAAAGATTGAAGATCTCGCGGGTTTAGTTCAAGACGATGGACCATCCAAGTCATAAAAGTGAGAGACAGACCATTGACAACACGATACACTGATTGGTAAACGCCACAGGCAGAAATGGAAAACCACAGAAAAGACGGGAATTGCTTTTCAAGGGGACCACTGTCTCGATGTCTAGAGGTACTGATAAAATATAATGGGCTACACGATTGCTACGTCGTAGCAGGCGTAATGATGTCAGCGCTACGCTAGTTACGCTTTCGTAGTAGATAGGGTTCGCTCCCCGTCGAATGTGTTGCACATAAGAACCTGAGTCGACAGAGCATAATTATAATTTTTTCTAAACTGCGGCCTCAAAATAGCAACAGAAAGCAACAAATAAATTCTTGTTTATGTATCTATCAGTAAATACGATAGAAAATAACAAACACGTTTTGATAATACTAGTTACTTTTATATTCTTTAAGCACATCTCATGCAAATTAGACTTCGTATAATTATTTTTTGGAAAAGTGATATAGATAATGGACAAATAAATATTTTTCTTTTATAACACCAATTTTCTCTTTCACATTCCCATTTTATACATTGAGTGAAACCATTTCAAACAAAAATAAACTCATTATGATACCTAGACTGAACAGCAAAGCAATAATAAGATATTAAATATAATAATTGATTAGGCCTATTACTGTCCCACTGCTAGGCACCAGCCTCTTCTCAGAAAGAGAAGAGTTAGGCCTTAGTCCTCCACGCTAGCCTGGTGCGAGTTGGCGGACTACACACATCATCGAAAACTTTATGAAGCCCTTTCTGGTTTGCAGGTTTCTTCAGGATTTTTTCCTTTACTGTTAATATTCAATATTGCCTTAATATTTAAATTTACCAAATGGTTGCAGGTTAGAATTAGCAAAAGGACGACTCCATCACTCTCTTTAGTGTCTTATTAGCTAAAAAGAGGAATTTATTTAGTGAATAAGACATTTTCTGTACATGCTTACATTATATTGTACTAACCAATACCTATTTATTAGACAAACTTGGTGGTTATAAGTAACTAGCTTCGACCGCGACTCCGTCCGTGCAAAAAGATTTTTCATACAACCTTCCTTTCGCCACCATAAGGATGAATTTTCATAAAATTTCTTAGCAAATACCTACACCATATAAGGAACCTACTTGGCAAATTTCAAGTTTCTAGGCTTTATGGTTCCTGAGATTTCATGAAGATTCAGTGAGTGCCGCACCGCTTTTTAAAACGCTTTTATTAGCTTCACCTGTACCTAACAATGTAAAAAAATCTTGGAAGTTAAATTTGACCCACTTCCCGGTTTCCGATTGAGCTGAAATTTTGCATACACGTTTAGTTTGGACGACAAAAGTGTTTTCTTTAGTTTTTTTTTTTTTAAACTATAATATTTATTATATAGATGGATTATAATTCTACTATCAGGGTGTTCTGCAATAAATAGTGCAGGTAGCCCTTAAAGATGTGATAATATGATCTCTTATTATAAATCTGCTAAAACAAATGAATCTTCGAGCTAGATGAAATTATTTGAAAACTCCGTATATCGGCAAACATCATGGGTACATAATGTAGTGTACAGTTAACAAACCTACGATTGAATTTACGACTCTTTTTTAGCTATATACAACTAATTAATATCTATGTGGGTAGTAGTTATTAACCAACAGTTATTAATTATACGATAACTTTGTTCATTAGTTAAGGAGTACCTAATGTGCAAATGTGATAAAAAATTCTTTAAGACAGTTTTGTTTGGCACTAAAATGAAATGACAATTTATTTCTGTGTGTTAAGATACTGGCAATTATATCTCTCTACTATGTAATTAGTTAAACTAATTAAAATATTTGATCTAATCCTATTTTAGAGCTAGGAGAACATAGATGATGCACTACATAGTTTGCCATGGCAATGTTCCAACTATTGAAACATATGGACTGTCTGCATCAGGTACATGTCAGGCATGTCAACAGTATCATCGCGCGCGACGCTTCGCTGGCGACTGAAGTGTCAGCCGGTGGGCGGGGCGCGTGGGTGGGCGTGCACTCGCCCACCGCGGCCATCGTCCCGCCCACCCGCGGGACCGCCCTGTCTGCTCGAAAAACCCGTGACAGGTGGGCGGGGACTCCCTGAAGTATCGTCGTTAAGGATACTTTATCAAGTAATTTGTTACTTGCGATACGAATTTAAAATTTATTTGTCTAGGCAAAATTCTACGGTTGATGATTTCAGGTATTCATTTTAGTGCTCCACTATTATTTATTGCTATTATTATTTATATTATTGTATGTATTGTATTTATCTTATTTTACAACTTTATTCATAAATTCTTATTAAACCAATCTATTCACGGTTTCTTCAGAATTATGTTCATAAGTTATTATATGATCAAAAGCTGATTTTAACTTACCATTCCTCAAATTGATGTCCTTTATCAAAAAGGTTACCAAAAACCCTTATTTTTAAATAAAAATTTAACAAATTATTATACCTTAAATACTTATTATTTCGTTTATAGTAAATACAGGGTGGTTTTCAGCTTTTTATACTAAGCACTAAAAATATTATTATTAACTTAACTTTAAAATTTCACATATTTCTACCCGTCTTATTTTAAATTTCAAATATTTTCATCCAAAAATGCTTTTAAATATTCCAAAGAGATATTCTGTAAAATGTGAGGCATCTTAAAGAGTTAACAAAGCGTTACTGAGCGGTATGGCAGGAATGTCTTTGAGAATATTATTAACATAGCCGAGCCACCCCGAATAACTGCTTTTGTTATCACTTCAGAGGCGCAAGGGTAAGTATATGGGTACAAAATTCATATTTTAAGACTCGCTTGTAAGAAAGCCTTTGCTCGACGAATGGAGCTTCTGAACATGAGCGATACTAAATCCTGAATTTTTTTAAATCCTTCCTAAATGAGTCAACAAAACAATTATATTAAAACTAATTTCACTTCGTTTTATCGTATGAAATTTTGGATCGAAAGCATGCCAAGGACTGTAAGTAGATAAAGTTGCTTTGCCATATTGGATATAAAACTTTTCTTTTCAGAGTGCAATTATAGCTACTAGATATCATTTGACAATTTATTGAGATTTAAATAATTAGATACCACTTAAGGGTATGAGTAATGTAATTAAAATAATGTATGCTTGGTAGGGATCACTTTTAAAACTTTCCGATGTTTTGCGTTATAAGTATTCCTTTGCCTCTACTTTTCAAGAATCACAATCACCTTATTAATTAATTTCATAGGTTACACATACACTTACCATATAACAACCGGGTGTCATTTAGCTTCTAAAGAGCAGGCATTTCAACCCTTTCTAAGAATTACATCCGAGGTTCTCAACCCCTACGAACACACCTTTGATGTAGGTGATCTTTGACGAGATATGTTGTAATCTGTCCCCTACGCAATTATGTTTTACGGTGATCAGTATAAATGTATAGATAGATAACACTAAAAAATTAAGTTCAAAAACTAAAACCCGACTACTGAAAAGATGGAACAAGAAAATATTAATACATATTCATAGTGATGTTCAGAGGATAGCCGTGGTCGTATGCCACTTTGTCCTAAAGCTTAAGATCGCTTACTACTTTTAGACTGTATTGTTTTGATAGGGTAGGTGGCATACGACCACGGCTATCCTCTCAAGCTCTCTAGTTGTCATTTTGTAACGACAACGAAAATAAGTGTGAACTGATTCAATGTTCAGATACTACGAATTCACTACGATCTTCACCATAATTATCAGATAAAATTATGAAGGAGCCTATTGCATCACGCAAATCATTACTTTCTTTGATGTATTGATAGCCCTGTTATCAGAATAAATGGACCATACACTGGACAGACGTAATGGCTAGAAATAAACAAGTGAATGCTATTTGCAACCGAGTAGGTACTTGGTTCAGATGGATCCTGCATATTTAACATATCTACACTGAAATAACGTAACGGCTAGATATAAACAAGTTTTTGCTATTTTCAACTGAATAACTTGGTTTAGATGGAGCCTGAAATGTCGTTTTTTCCGTGTACACTTATTTATGACATTGGTAACTAGTTGCTTAACTCTCTAGGGAGTAGGGATGTTAACCGTAGATGTAAGGTAGGAAGCGCAAAGCACTTTTTGAATGTATAGACCCATATTAGTAATAACACTGTACAGTCAGACCTGTGAATTTCAATTTCATAAATATTTACAATATAAAATACCATCCATTGCAGGTCCCAAACTAGGCTAGGCCTGTATCTGGCACATTTGGAGGTAATTGACAATACATAATATATAATTAATTGTATAAATGTTTATACAAGTTTTTGTCGAAAAGATCTTCAAACAAGTCACTCCTCTTTTGTTCAAAAGGCTGAACACAGGAAGTTTCTCCGATATCAGATGCCACAAGCAACGGATCGCACGATTCGATGGGGACAACCCGCTTTTTCATATTGAATTTAGGTTTTCGAGAAAGAACTGTAAAACTGTAATGGTGTCACAATCGATCTTTAGGTACATGTCACGACGGTCAAAAGGCTACCAGAGATCCTAATAGCACTTTCTTTAAAAAGCATTATGAATTCCAATTCCATAAAAAACCTGATTTATCTTATTAAAGTTTGCAAACATACTGGGCAGAAGAATTATTTGTGTTTTTTTTTTTGTACCACTAATGTGGCAATCAATAATACAGCCCGCCTGATGGTAAGCGATTACCGTTACCTAAACACCAGGGGCATTACTCGCGCGTTGGCGACCCTACTAGTAGCGTCGTGTTGGCAGTAAGTAGGACCCCTACTGCCAACACAACTCTTCCCCAAGGAACACTAGTCACCTTGCTCACCGTTAGGAACACAACACTGTAAAAGAACAGTGTTATTTGGCTACAATGTCCTGCAAGCTGAAGGTACTTCCCCAGTCGGACAGCTCCAATTTGGAACGGAAAGTCCCGCTTTGCCCTATATCTCTCAACTGGGGTGTATGCTAACGTACCTTTGGGACCCTACGATACAGGCTTGCCCAGTGTGGGGACCACGGCAATTAAACTCTGCCTTCACTCACAACAATGTACTAAGTCATAATGATCTCCGGTATCGTTTTTAATTTGTATTGGCAAATAAATACTTTATTTTTGAGTTTTCATCAGGTTACTATTTTTCATCATGTGGTTCTTCATACCCGCCTATAAACATCCACTACAGATCAGACACTTATTTCTACCTTTGTAATTATGGAAAAAAACTGTACCTACACTAAAAATGTTTGTGCACAAGTCGTCAACATATTTTTTTTTATTTTTTTTTACTGATATACCATATATATCCGTGCGTACATGAATTTTAAAATTAATCAATTTAATCCCATTTTACTGTACATTATACGTATACACAATCATAATTACCATGATGATACCTACTTAAAACATTTAAAATTGAATAGGTAACTGTATAGGTTTGCAACTTCTTTCACGCCGATCTGATAGATTTAAAAACCAATATCGAATTACCTGCTCCAAGCAATACCATCACTATAAAGTTACTGCACAAAAACTGGAATCGGAATGCCTTTGGATATCCGAACGTCCGACTGAATAATTCAACTTAGGTGAACGAAAAATCCGGTGATATTTCCTGTTGGCTATCTGGGCGCACTGGGCGCATGTCACAACAATTAGCTAAACCGACGGAGACTGATTTATGAGCGGAGCTAAGCCGAGCGAGCTTATCCGAAGCGCACCTTTAACGGAGCCAACCGACGGCCCCTTTTACGAAAAATTACGTAGATGCAACGTAACGTGGGCTCAATTTTTTTTTTCATGGAAACTCTTTTTTTGCAAGCTTTTATTTAGCTTACACTATTTTGTATTATGCTTCCCATTAAAATAAGATTTTACATGTTTGAAACAAGGTATAGGTACAAGACAACATACTTTTTTCACATTTTATCATGGATTTGTATAATGACCGGAATCTGATGATTCAAGGTTGCATGTAGGTAGCTAGGTATGTATCAAAAATAGGTTTTAGTAAACAAAAATGTCAACCATTAGGATGAATTTTTTATTGAATTGGGTGGAAGCAAGTTAAACGAATCCATAATGCATCTACCGCCAAAAGCCGTCGGTCGGATGTCATGTGCTTTTATACGTAAGTATGTATAGGTACCTAGTTTATTTAGGTATGAAGACTTAGGTCTTCACGGTTAATCGAACCCTCAATAAATCTCACCTTAGGTTAATAGACTCACCCGAGATTGTTAAAGAATAAATTATATTTCTGTCACTCGATGTGAAATAGCAGGAAAAGGCTAGATTAAAGATCATGATAATTTACATCATCGTGTCATTAATTCGATTAGTTTTGTCAGCAAAATAATTTAATAATATAAACTTCGGGATCTTAAACGTCTTTACAATAATACTTACTTTGTCTAATGTCTATGCGTTTCCCAGTGATTCTCAGAAGACATAATCACTCCCAAAAATTGTTCATTATTGCTAATTATTTTAGCAACACCATTTTTACCTATTTTGATTTTACAAAGGTACTTGAAGATCTCATAAAGTTATAAAGAGGAAAGATCTTGAGGATGAGTTTATTATGATATATGATCTCAATGTATATTACGATGTATTCAAATATTTATTTGTTTTGAAAATAATAGCAACATTTCAGAAATAGCTGCTAATTATCCATTGTAAGAAGAGAGTCGGTGTGCGACGGCCCGTGTGACGACATTAGCTCTGCCGGCAAGCGATAAACAAATTCAAACGTTCCCGACTGCCTTAATCCATCTGTTGTTCGAAAATTAATTATTTCCCACTTTATAACACAATACAGACGCAGATAATTATCGTTGCATTCATATATTCCCATTTTAATTACCGATTTTATTCGCATATTTTCAATAGCTTTCGGAGTTTTTTTTTAACAATGTTGTGTTAATTATACTGCTGCAATACCAATTAGTAAATTCCACAAACACATACATAGTGTAATATTACTGTTGAATTCATTTTACAAAAGGCGTATTAATGGGAGTGAAAATTATAATTAAACATTCCAACCTGCACGAAAATATTTTTTTTTATATTTATTTTAATTGCCCTCTCATTATTGACAACATGGCATAAACAATTAAAACAACAAATATGTCCATTCATATTGTGTAACGAATATTATAATGGTATCAGCCAGCTTCGGGCCAAGCTAAGTGCTAATACTGACCGCAAGGACTATGATAATTTTTTCAGATGTAGGAAATTTTCAGACATTTGGTACGTCAATTTCTGACGAAAAGCTAAAGAAAAATGCTAGAGGGCGGAGGATGGCCTGTTGGTAAGAAACTTGAGATAATTCCAGCACTAGAACGCTATATACCTACTCTGAGTTGATTATTATTCTTTTTTTAACTTTATAAACTGTACCTGTCGGCGACACTCTGTAAATAGATACCATTGTCGGCGACCACACAAAGCGATAGCGCTGTATGTAAATAGATATCATAAGATAAATAGATTATTGCTGATTTAGACGGCCACACATTTAGGAAAAATATGCTGATCATTTGTTTAGATACATTAATTTTGTTATAAGATAGGTGAGGCGCATGTTTATACAACATGGACAGTTTTTTATTCAATAAATAAAATAAAGACTTCTAAAGGGTTCCGCTATAGTATAAAAGGAGCGGCCGTTTTCATTACGGCCACAGTCGCAACACAGTCGCAACACAGTCGCAGAACAGTCGCAGATAGTCACAGCAGAGCAGCGGAACCCTCAAGAAGTCAGCAAGTACTTGAAGAAAGAAGTAGTTTTAAACACAGTGAAAGTCATCACCCCTCCCCTCTCCCCTTGGTTATCCGTAGCCAAGTGAGGATAGGTCAGAAGCGCATTACAGGGTGCGCAGAGACGGACGTTACCAGCGCAGGGTTGGAAGACGGCAACTTGGCAGGTACTCAGGTACCTACCTACCTATTACCTTCCCTCCCTTCATCAAAGCGTCCGTCGCCAAGTGGGAGACTGTCCCAGGAGTGGTCGGCCTAACCCCCACTACCGAAACAGCTGGTCCTTCGAGCCGGATCCTGCAAGAAGAAGATGGTGATGACAAGAAGCCAGAAGGACGTCCCCCTCCGCTCACCGCCGGCGCCTACAGAAGAAGCACCGGCAGAAGAACGTACAGAAGAGCAAGAAAGGGCTACGTCAGCATCAGCGTCTTCTGGAACTAAAGCTACAGAAGAGTCGAGAGGAACCGACGCTTCAGAAGAAACCACCGCGATCGAAGCGACTGTCACAACGGGTGCATCCAAGGTCATCAGACCAGAACAAGCAGCACCGCTGAGGAGGATGGACCAGAAGAAGATGACAGATCAGAAGATCCCAGAAGATGCACCGGTTCAGAGGGTGGACAACTCCGCCCGGACCCTGATATCGGTGGGGATTAGTCGTCGGGCCAGGTCAACGAAGACCACGAGTTCAGCAGCCAGAAGACGCGAGCTGGAAGCCAGAGAGGAACTGGCACGCCTGGAGCTAGTGCAAGCCCAGGCAGCAGCGAAGCTAGCCCGCGTCAGATTAGAACAGGCGCAGTATCAAGAAGAGGACTCCGTGGACGAAGACCAGGAAGACAGAACGGCCCAGGTGCAGGACTGGATCCAGAATTCGATGCTTGAAGAGAGGGAGGCTGACAAGCCAGAGCCGCGAGGTCAGCGACCCTCAGAAGCCCTGCCAACAGTGAAGTTTGAACAGAACTCGCCTTCTAGAGGTGCTACGGTGGAGGTTCAAGCTTTGGCAGAGGCACTAAAGGAAGCCTTTGCCACAAAGGGAGGATCAGCTTCGCAGCCCAAGTACATCCACGAGTTGCCTTACTTCGATGGCAACAGCAGCGAGTGGCTGGCCTTCAAGGTGGTCTACGAAGATACGGCGCCGATGTTCTCCGAGCCGCAGAATATGGCGCGACTCAGGAAGGCGCTGAAAGGCAACGCAAGAGAAACCATCAAGAGCCTGCTGTACTCCGCAGCGTCTCCAGAAGAAATGATGCAAGCTCTTCGCAGAAGATTTGGCAGACCGGACGCGCTGGTGCTGGCAGAATTAGAAAAAGTGAAGGCGCTGTCAAGAATATCGGAAAACCCGAGGGACATATGCATCTTCGCCAGCCAAGTGAACAACAGCGTAGCAGCCTAGCAGCCATCAAGGGATTGAAGAAACCGCAATACCTACACTCTCCGGAAATAGTGAAACAAATTGTAGAAAAAATGCCTTCGATTCTCAGGTTCAGGTGGTACGACTTCACTGCGAGCAAGGATGAAGATGACTTCTCCGACCTGACGTTGATCTCCAAGTTCCTGAACTCCGAAGCGGACAAGTGCGGAGCCTTCGCAACTTTAGAAGAGAAGAGTGGACCCAGACCTACAGACATGCCGCAAACTCTGCAAAGGAAAATGAAGCGAAGCAGAAGGAGAAGAGCTGTCCTCTGTGCCAGGAAGAACACTCCCTAGTCGAATGCAACAAATTCCAGAAGATGGCGGTAGAAGAGCGATGGGTCCTAGTGAAGAAGAGTCACGTCTGCTTCAAGTGTCTTCTGGGGAGACACCGAAAAGAAGGTTGCAAGAAACCGCCATGTAAGATCTGCAGAAGGTGGCATCATCAGCTACTGCATACGGACGCCGGTGCAGAGCCGAAGATACCAGAAGAGGAGACCAGCAAAAAGGAGACGGAGCATAAAGTGGCGACAAACATCATGGCGCCAGTGCACGCAGTGAAGACAGCAAGAGCGTACCTGAAGATGACTCCAGTTGAGGTGTATGGACCAAGAGGATCACAGAAGATCATGGCGCTCCTGGATGAAGGCTCAACAGTATCGTTGCTGGACGCAGAAGTTGCCGAGCAGCTTGGGGCAACAGGAGAAGAAGAGGAGCTGGTGATTGAAACAGTTGGAGGAAGGGTCATCAGGAAGAAGGACTCAAGGAAGCTGAACCTTACGATAAGAGGGGTTCATCGCGACGTCACAAAGACGCTGGAACGAGTCAGAACAATGGATGACCTGAAGCTTACTCCGCAGTTCCTGGACAGGAGCAGAATAGAAGAATGCCAGCACCTCAAGAAGATGACCGACATCCTGTATTATGAAGCAAAGGCGCCTCAACTACTCATCGGGCAAGACAACTGGCAGCTCATCATCTCTCAAGAGACAATCAGAGGGAAACCAGGGGAACCAGTGGCGTCAAGAACAGAACTAGGCTGGATACTACACGGATCTGATGCAGGAAGTGCCAAGTCAGTACATTTCCTGAACAACTGTCTGCACGTCAACACCGTGGAAGAGGACATGCACCAGGCGATCAAAGACCACTTCGCGATCGAAGCTTTGGGAGTGCAGCCAAGAAGACCAACAACGGACTCCGAGGGAAGAGCAATCGCCATCCTGGAGAAGACCTGCAAGCGGCTGGAAGATGGACGCTTCGAAGCTGGTCTGCTGTGGAAGAAGGAAGACGACCAGATGCCCGAGAGCTACGCATCGGCTAAGAACAGGCTGAGTAGCATCGAGAAGAAGATAGACAAGGATCCTCAGCTGAAGTCGGAATACAACAAGCAGATGCAGCATCTACTCGACCACAGATACGCCGAAGAAGCACCTCAAGATAGCATCTCAAGAAAGAAATGGTACCTGCCTCACTTCTCCGTGTTTCACCCGCTCAAGAAGAAGATACGCATCGTATTCGACGCCGCAGCCAAATCAAGAGGAAGGAGCCTCAACGACGCGCTCTTGCCGGGACCAGACCTGTTGCAGTCTCTCTTCGGAGTGCTGCTTAGGTTTCGGCAGGGCCCCATGGCGGTAGCAGCTGACATCAAAGAGATGTTCCTACAAGTGAAGATCAGGCCAGAAGACAGGGACAGCCTTAGGTTCCTGTGGCGGGGCGAGCGGCGAGACACGCCGCCCAAGGAGTACAGGATGACGTCGGTTATCTTCGGCGCCACATCATCTCCGAGCACGGCAATCTTTGTAAAGAACAGGAACGCAGCTGACTACAAGGATCAGTACCCGGAAGCCGCCAGAGCCATCGAGTGTAATCACTACATGGACGATTACCTACACAGCTTCCACACCGAAGAGAAGTTCCTGAAGATAGCAGATGAAGTGGACCTCATACACAAGAAGGCCGGCTTCGAGCTACGAGGATGGGCATCCAACCAACCAGGACTCCTGCAGAAGATCAAAAAGGAAGCTGCAGAGAAGAAAAAAGTGGAGCTGGGCGAGAAAGAAGAGAAAACCCTCGGTCTTCGCTGGCTCACAGAAGAGGATGCGCTGGGATTCCGCGCCAATCTGCGCAACACACCTGAAGAAGTGATCCAGGGCGGAAGAAAACCTACGAAGAGAGAAGTGACTAGCGCGGTCATGTCAACCTTTGACCCACTAGGCCTCGTCTCTCCTGTGCTCATCCAGGGGAAGAAGCTGCTGCAAGGAATATGGAGAAGCGGCATAGGATGGGATGAAGAAATTAAAGAAAAGGAACATGAAGCCTGGAAGTCTTACCTGGGACATGTGGAGCTGCTCAAGAATCTGCACGTCTCAAGATGCATAGCACCACACTGCACCGAGGGGGAGTTACACACCTTCACAGATGCGAGCGAGATGGCGTACGCTGCAGCAGTCTACTGGCGCATAGAAGAACCGAATGGAGCCTACAGCACTCACCTGGTGGCAGCAAAGGCCAGAGTGACACCGCTGTAGCCGGTCTCCATACCTCGCCTGGAGCTGCAGGCCGCCCTCCTAGGAAGCAGACTCGCACACTCGGTGGAACAGGAGTTGGAGCTCAACGTGAAGAACAAAGTATACTGGACGGATTCTAGCATCGTGTTATCCTGGATCAAGACGGACCCCAGGACCTTCAAGACCTTCGTGGCGCATCGGCTGGCAGAGATCGAGGACCTCACTACACCGCAGCAATGGCGATGGGTTCCCACAGCATTGAATCCTGCAGACGACGCTACCCGCAACGTTCCTGAGAACTTCGACCACAATTATCGCTGGTTTACAGGACCAGACTTCTTGCATAGGGACGAGACACATTGGCCGCCAGACAGAAGCTTCAAGAAAGAAGTCACCGGGGAAGAAAAAGTAGCTGACATCGTGGCGACCTCGAGCGACAGCAGCAGCATCACGCCAGATCCAGAGAAGCACTCCAGTTGGCGAAGACTATGGAGAGCAACAGCACGAGTCTTGCAGTTCATTCAACTCTGCAGGAAGAAAGAAAGGATCCACGCGGCGAAAGAAAAAGACGACCCCACGTGGAAGCAACAGCAGCGCAAGAAGACGCCGGTGAACATACGACTGGCATCGAAGAAACCCAGCAAGCTCTTCGTGCCGATAGACGCAGAGCTACTGGAACGAGCGGAGCTGCTACTGTTGAAGAAGAGCCAAGAAGGGAGCTTCGGAGAAGAAATCCGCCTCATGCAGCAGGGGAAACCCCTCAGCAGGAGCAGCAAGCTTAAGAGACTCGACGTCGGGCTAGAAGAAAACTTTATCCGGCTGAAAGGAAGAATCGACACCATCCGAGGCGTATCCAGAGACTACAAGAGGCCCATCGTGTTGGACAGCAGAAACAAGATCGCCGCACTAATCATCGAAGATTACCACAGAAGATTCAACCACGGAAATCACGAAACCGTCATGAACGAGCTTCGGCAACGCTTCTGGATCATAGGATTGCGGTCGGCGACCAGGGCAATGCAGCATCGATGCCAATGGTGCAAGATCAACAAAGCCAAGCCTCAAGAGACACCAACAGGGAACCTGCCTTCGGAGAGACTGCGGCACGGGAGCCACCCCTTCACCTGTACTGGAGTGGACTACTTTGGACCCATGACCATCACAGTAGCAAGGCGACATGAAAAACGATGGGGAGCGCTGTTCACCTGCCTAACTACCAGGGCAGTACACGTGGAACTCACCCCTTCTTTGTCGACAGATTCCATGATCATGGCGCTTCGCAGGTTCGCAGCAAGAAGAGGAATGCCGAAGTCCATCTACTCCGACAACGGCACCAACTTCATCGGGGCCAACAGAGAGTTGCAGGAAGCTGTAGAAGAAATGAAGAAAGAAGAACTCTCTTCAGAAGCAGAGAAGATCGGCGTGCAGTGGAAGTTCATTCCACCAGGTGCACCAAACATGGGCGGCGCCTGGGAACGACTGGTGCGATCAATCAAGACTGCACTAGCCGCAACGCTGAAGGAGAAGCATCCTCGAGAAGAAGTTCTTCACACCCTCCTGCTGGAAGCTGAGCACATCGTGAACTCCCGACCACTCACGGACCTGTCGGGGAACCTGGAAGAAGAGGCACTCACCCCAAACCACTTCCTCATCGGAAGATCATGCGGTGCCGCTAGGATCGGCGCCTTTCGAGACAACGAGCTCGTCGGCCGTGAAACCTGGAAGACTACACAGCGGCTGGCAGACCACTTCTGGCAGCGCTGGCTGCGGGAATACCTACCCACCCTGCTGCCAAGAAGAATCAGCGGGAAAACAGACACCACCGGACTACGAGTCGGCGACGTCGTCATGATCGTGGACCCTAACCTACCACGATGCACATGGCCACGAGAGAAGATCCTTGAAACGTATCCAGGACCAGACGGAAGAACCAGGATCGTCGACATCGAGACCAGAGGCGGCGTACTGCGACGACCAAGTTCACGCGTCGTGCTATTAGTACCAGGAGAATCGCCGAGTCAAGAGGATGGTGCTGTGCACGAGGGGGAGAATGTCGGCGACACTCTGTAAATAGATACCATTGTCGGCGACCACACAAAGCGATAGCGCTGTATGTAAATAGATATCATAAGATAAATAGATTATTGCTGATTTAGACGGCCACACATTTAGGAAAAATATGCTGATCATTTGTTTAGATACATTAATTTTGTTATAAGATAGGTGAGGCGCATGTTTATACAACATGGACAGTTTTTTATTCAATAAATAAAATAAAGACTTCTAAAGGGTTCCGCTATAGTATAAAAGGAGCGGCCGTTTTCATTACGGCCACAGTCGCAACACAGTCGCAACACAGTCGCAGAACAGTCGCAGATAGTCACAGCAGAGCAGCGGAACCCTCAAGAAGTCAGCAAGTACTTGAAGAAAGAAGTAGTTTTAAACACAGTGAAAGTCATCACCCCTCCCCTCTCCCCTTGGTTATCCGTAGCCAAGTGAGGATAGGTCAGAAGCGCATTACAGGGTGCGCAGAGACGGACGTTACCAGCGCAGGGTTGGAAGACGGCAACTTGGCAGGTACTCAGGTACCTACCTACCTATTACCTTCCCTCCCTTCATCAAAGCGTCCGTCGCCAAGTGGGAGACTGTCCCAGGAGTGGTCGGCCTAACCCCCACTACCGAAACAGTACCCATGATACAGAAGAAATCCCCGTGTGGGACTAGGATTTCTTCTGTATCGAGGGTACAGTTTGCAAACATACATGTCACATACACACACACCCGCCGCTTGATTACGTATGCTAAATATGACAGTCGCAAATTAACGTCCTATTCCGTATCCTCTTATGAAAACGTCTATAAGCGAGAAAGGGATGATTGTATTGTTTGATGGTCGCTGTGGCTGTCAGATTTTTCTTACGTTATCAAGGCGCGGGACCCGTAACAACTATTCGTAGGCCTTACAAATATTTGTTCCGTCCGGGGTTCGAACCCGCGGCACATAGCGCAGATAGCCAATCGCTTAGCCACTACGTCAACCGTGCCATCAACGACATAATTATGTTACTTTGAGACATTGTCAGTGCTTTAGTTCACATTTTCAATCCGCTTACATCCCTGATCAGTCCGAAACAACAGCCACCATGAAGGCAACCAAACAATTCAATCACATTCAACTCGTATTACGTGCACCACAATAGGTAACATGGTAGGTACAGTCGCGTCCGAAAGACATTCATGTAGTTTATATTAAAAGCAATTTGATATAGAGAAGTAGGTATCTACCTATGTAGGTATATACTTACTCAAGGCAATTAAAAAAAAAAAAAAAAAAAAAAAAAAATTAAAATTAAAATGTCTTTATTTCAGCCAATGTAGCTATGACCATTGGTATATAAAAATTCGACACCTAAAAGTAATGTGTGACAACTAACTAAGGCTATAACAGAAGACACATCAGCGACCACACAATTTGACGGCCATTATATTTTAATATCTCTTTCATCTTAAGAAAGTTAACTTCCTGTTGACACGAATATTAGGTTTGGGAAATATATTGTAAAAACAATTAATTTTGGCACTTAAATAAATTAGTACTTTTGTACGTAACTGTACCGGTCTCAAGTTCCGCCGGCATCTGTTATTACTAATCAGTGCTAATTGTGCGTTAATCAGTCGTTAATTACTGGTGGGCCGCGTGACGTCATTACCCTACCGCCGTTCTCGCAATCAATAATCCACTGTCATGTGCAACTTGATCTAATTTGTCTCGTGTCTAATTACAAATGACCTGAGTGTTGTCTGTTTGATGCCCATCTTCGGGCTATGAAACTTTGATGTACCTACCAGAGTGCCAAGTTTCATAGCCCAAAGATGTACGTCAATATGTATGTACACATATTTAAATATGTATGTATATTCCATAGAGATAATAATATATATAACTATAATGTACATTCAGCGTTGGTCTAGCAAAATGAAATAAATGACAAACAAGTTTTTAATTCGCGCTACTAAAAAGTCGGGTAAAGGAAAGGTACCTAGTGATTAATTCGTAGAAATGCAATAGGTGACTGAAATGGCATTTTTATAGACTTCTACCAAATTAAAAAAGCGCTACCAACGTGTGCGCTACCGCATATGTCTATGTGGTCAAATGCATGTAGGTGTAACTCTATCATTAAAACCCTGCCTACCATAATAAATTAAATACGTAACTAGCTTCAATCTCTCAAAATGACTTTCCGCAGTACGAATACATAAGCTAGAAAGCAATCCCTTCAACTTTCATACTAGCCGTATCCAGAGCAATTCATTAGCTAGCCGCGCGTCACCCGATACGGCGCGTCATTTGTTTCTCTCATCATTTGCGTCCGTCATTTGTGACGGCCGTCAATCGCGCGTGATTAGCGCCCTGTGATTGCGCATTGATTACGTACCGGGGTACGGTACTAGCGCACTGGTGACAATACCAATTTGTGTGGGGTTTGAGTATCAAGGCAGGTAGAGTTTTGTGTGTCATTAGGGTATAGGTATAGATATATAATCTATAATAGCTTTTGGAAATGAATGAATGATTGAAACAAGCGATGGACAGGTACCTTTAGAAAAAGAAGCCCGAATTACTTATTAGCAGTACATTTGATCTCATCAATAGAATGGGCAGTTCACCTTTTAATCGAGAACGACTGGTGTATAAAGAATAGGTATATAGGTAAGGTTTACAGCTTTTTAATGCAAACGGCAGCACAGGTCACTGACAACCGCATCTAATGCCGATTTACAATCCGCTCTACCATCCATTCAACAAACCGTATATAATTGCTTTTAAAATCAAGCCTTTCCATTCCATATTAATCTCCACTTCTTTAATCCTGTTACACCGCCAAAAATATGAACTAGTGGAGCTGTGGAGCTATAAAAAATTGTAATAAAGCCATAACGGAGCGAAACGTGCGAATAAACGGGAGTCGCGTCGTAAAACTGTCGAACTGAATGGACGCTGCAGTTGGCCGGGCTGCGTTCACACGTGAAACAAACAAGACAACACATTTTCTTTCCACTGTGATCAACTCGGATGGAAAATATGGGACAAGTACCTATGTAGGTACCGTACCCAGCCGTAATTCTACGGCCACCGTATCAGTTCTTAATGATGTAGTTAATGTCATAGGTGACCGTAGAACTACGGCTGAATTACTTAGTTTGTAATCCGGCCGACTTGCACATATTATGAGGGGCAATCTGAATAGTCCAGTTTGCATCAGATAACCCTGAACGTAAGCGTAGACATCACGATCAAATTAATTAACGATACACGATACAATTAAGTCAGTTTTGTTTCGGTTCGGTTGTTCCGGCTATCGGTTGCGTGCGGCCTCTACGCGAAATGCCATACATTGTTCGGATGTCAATCTGGCCAGGCGCGGCCTGAAGAAGACCTCGAATATACGAGTAGCTGTCTTATCACCCAATGGTCTTTGAGAGGAGTCTGTGGAAACGTATCATGTATAGCCAGAAGGATAGATGGAGGAAGCTAGGACAAACTGTATTTAGAAGGAGGAAGACCGGCGTCATGTTATGGCGTTATTTGCTATAAGCCGATGTCTAGCACTGATGTGCGTAAGAACTCTATTTGGATAGGGTTTCTTTGGCCTAGAATACATAATGTCTTATCATAATCTATAAAGTGACATTAACCGGGGGCGATAATTTAAAGGTGTCATTAATCGATCAGGCGTTACCTGGTTCTTGGTCCAATATTTTACCGTGCTGTAATTAATTGAACCATGCTTACAATATTACACTTCAAATAATTGTTATAGCTTTCAAATCAACTTGCTGGAAATAGAGTGATAGTTAAAATCGATTTTTAAATATGAACGGTAGCAACGTGCTTTTGCTCTAATATCTCGAGTCACAAGATACTTCTCGTAACTTCTCCTCATCATCACCTTATATCTCCGTCATCACCTTTAAGCCTATTACGTCTGAAATCATCTGATTAAGACGCAAATACAAAACATTCGGAACTCATATTTATGGACTTCATATATCATGTCTTTGACATTATTTTGGTAATTTAAATGACCGGATAAATTAAAAAATACTGTTTTTTTAAAACAGATATTTTCTTTCTACACAGAAACGAGAACGATTTATTAAGCCTCTAAATTTTCTGTATAAATTAGTCTAAATACACACTTAGACTAATTTATACAGTTACAGTTAATTTTTTAAAAATCTTTATAATTTTTTTATAAAATTAACGATAAATAGTATTTATTTTTTAAACGACTTATTATATACAATACTATTTTGAATACATCCTTGCGGCACAAGCTAGCTACAGCGCGTTTTTATATGCAGCCGATTTGAGATTAATTCTTTACTTCATAAAGAAGGATAACACGTTTTTTTGTTCCTATACGGGTACAATATACCTACACTACACAGTGTACAGTCGGTAATAGGTACATAACGAATCATAATAACTACATATTGTTAGGTAGCCGTCAAGCTCGAGTTTCACTCACAACAGTGTCACTATAAACACGAGCTAGAATCCGTGTTATATGAACGCAGCGTAAAATCAGGTGTGGCCAGGGATCACGTACGCATTAATAATGATAAATTCGCGTCATTAATTCGGCAGGATTAGTCGCGCGGGCCGAGTGCGCGCTGCCGATAACCAAATATTAACTCAATTAGAGCGGAGAAGCGGCCTGCGCATTCAAATGTCTGCTAATCCCGTCCGACCGTCCTACCGTCCTACCCCTTTGATATCCTAGAACTGACGGCATTACGTATGGTGGACGATTCGACTGAGCCTTTTATGGTTATTGTAATAGAGAGATATGGTTGTATTATAAACGTGACGTGACGGGTATGTTTTAGATTCACCTATCCATTATTTCGAATGAATAAGCCCCGACTTATGCGGGACTACCTATAGTATTTTTTATAAATATGGTGGCGCTTCGTAACCTTGTAATTTTTTTACCAGTGATGCGGTTGTTACTCCCATCTTCATGATCGGTATTTTTTTTACAAGTTACCTCAATGTTTAGTATATTTAGTATATTAAGTATTGAATTTTATTACCAGAGTCGATGTTCATGACAATTTTAGCTACGCGGTGAACCCGTAGGACATGGTATGTTGTTAACAGGAAGTAAGAAAATGCTGGTGCCTCCTGACAAACATCCATACGATAAAATAACAAAATACAATAATATTATCTTGTTATACCTACTGCTGTCAACCGACATCACACAGTATCACGTCTTGCATATCATTTACATACGTCATAAGGCGAAGTGAAGGGCCAGCTAATGACGTTAATCCAATTAATGTTGGCCAATCGTAATGACAAATGCATGGTTAGCAATGACAGATTGGTAATACGCAGCTGACGAGGCAAACGCGACGTATGGAACAGTGACGTGACATCCATCATGAGCATGACGTGTTTAGACTTTGTGTTTACATACATGGTCCAGCTAAGGAATGCGTAACGTAGAAAGTGGAAGGAGAATAGACTGGAGCGTGGAAAGTGAAGATAAATGCACTGGAAGTAAATATGACAAAGGATAATTAATATAACTTACAGTGATAAGAAAATAAACATTTACTTACTTTACTTTACTTAGGGCTGATTTTTCAATCGTCAGATTACTTTATCTGAGGGAATAAATTACAATTTTTGACAGTTTTTCTATACAAAATCTGTCAAGAGTCAAATTTATTCTTTAGATAAAATATTATCTGTTGATTGAAAAATCAGCCCTTAGGATTGCTGTTATTAGCATGATTGATTAAAAAAATATTAAAGTAAATAAATTCAGCCCATTACTGTACTGTACACCACGCTGGCCTAGTGCGGGTTGGCGGACTACACACACCATCGAGAACTTTATGAGGCCCTCTCAGATGGGCAGGTTTCCTCACGATGGTTTCCTTCACCGTTATCGCAAGTGATAATCAAATTCTAATCCGCACATGAATCCGAAAAGTCAGAGGTGCGGGCCGGGTTTGAACTCAGACCCTCCTGCATGGAAGGCGAACGTTCAATCGCCTAAGCTATCACTGCTTTAAAAAAATATTAGCTTTGGAAAATGAGAATTTTTATGTGACGTAGGTATCTAACGCTATTTTTTATGTCAATGGATGTACCGTAATATTAGATGTACTCATCTCTTATTTATGGATAGTTGGAATGGCATCTAACTTGCTTGGCACTGCACGGCTCGCACAGTTTCACAAACATCCAATAATTATTCACTGTTCACTTTTCCAGATACTTACTCGTTGTATCAATTCATTTTTGTCCACGCCAAGCTCTTTTAGCAGACTAGTAAAATTTGGATGCCGTGGTTAGGTTACGTTGCTGAAAGCGTCCAAGCTATCGCTTTTTGTGACCATCCACATAGATACCGATTATATTTGCATACACTGCCGCAGAACGACAAACGGGTTGATCGGTGCACCATTATACAAATTTTCGTCCGCTTTTGTTCCCCATTTCTCCAATTAATCTCTTATACCTTCCAAACTTAACCCATCTATACCCTTAATTAAATACCGAACAAAGACAAATTCTCCGCTACAATCACAGTTCTTTCAACGTTTCCAGACGAACAGCTTTTCTTTATAAAGCAAACGTACCGAGCCATGAGCAAACTTAATCCAATCCGCGATTCAACCGAGTAAGACGTTGGCTCAAACAAATTATTTGACATAATATCGTTAATTAGAAACCCTCCTTTGTAACCGAGGGTAGGGTAATTAGGTTCGGATGCTCTGAATGGGCCCTTTTTCTGCTCGTTACGGCTGAAACAAAGGGGCAAAGAAGTAAACAGACCGTATTCAGACGAGGATTTGCATTACTGACAATGAAAGAGTTTGACTTTAATTTGGTTACAATGTTGGTTTTGGTTTGTCTTAACACAATTGTTATTGAAGGTTTTACCAAGCATTATAATATGTTGCGTAAGGAGTTTTAATTTTATAGTTTAGAAAATTCAAATTCAGGGAAAAGCATTTTCTGTCAGAAGGAAATAAATAAATGTGGTAAAAAGCTACAAGAGTAGATAGAGATTTTCTTTAATCAGAATATTTTCATACCAAATTGCATTAAAATAAGATACAAGATTTACAAGAGGTCCAAGCTTGACGACTAAATTGAGTCTATTTTTCTAAATCCGCACCTCGAGCCCCGTCGCAGTCGCACAATCCTCGTCTTTGGCGGTTACAACTCTTAAGACGTTTCCCCTCGCGGGTTTAATTGCCGCCATTGTTACGACTGATTTGATTCTGTATCTCTCTATAGGGCACAATCATAATAACGAGCTTAGCGGCCGGTACGCACAGCATGAATAGCCACGCAACTGACTTTTTAAAAGAAGAAGAATCCATGGCTCTTATAAAATTGCAATATTTCCATCATCACTATTTTAGAAATAAACATGCAATTCTATTCGATATTATTCGATACCCAAGTACGTCCGGCGCACCCGCATCCTCTAGTCAACGCTGTTACGTACCTTACTGACTGGCTAATTTTTGTAGCATAGCATGAGGAAACAACCGTAATATAATAGAAGTAACCTCAGAAGAAATAAAGGCAAAAAAAAAAATCGGACTAGACACTAAACAACACAATGCACAAACAGAAAGAAAAAAAGCCAAGATTAGATAAAAATCACAATAACAACATTCTAAAAGTAATTCTAAATGTACAACAAAAAATGATAATGTTCTACCAATTAATACTTAATTTGAAATTCGTAAAATAACTTAGTAACTCCGCAAAGACGTTTTACTTAATGTAAAACAAACTGGTTAGAAGTTACACGTACAGTAATGTTTGCAGTTGTGTGGCTGATTGACAAATAAGCAGTAGCGTATCTGTGCATCAAGCGCCACGTGTCATGCACACTCTTTCCCTGACAATTTACAAACAACAACTTGCTCCTAATTGTGTTTGCGATTCCTTTAGAAAGCTCTTTTGACTCGCCTCCAATTGTGAAAACTCGTTTTGAAACGACGTTAAATACGACCGAATTTCAGATAATTAACTCAGATTACGGTCTTTCAGCAAATAATTTGCTTTTGTTGCAGAAATTTTGAAGAAAACCTAACCTCGACAGTGTTTTAACATAAACTCATGTGGATAAGGTACAGTTTGTGACATGTTATCTATTTAAATGGAGTGATTGGTTTAAATATATGGACCAATTTATCTGTGGATACCGAATGCTTTCCCCGTAAGTGTTAGTAATGACCTAGGAGAAAACATGATTTTTAAGAAGTAAAAAGTATTTTAGAAGACTTGGAGATATATTGACTACGGAATAAAAAATAAAAAATAAATATTCAGCAGTATTTTTAATTAGTATTTTTTGTAAAAATACTAATTAGAGCAGTCATGCAAATACACAGAACGCAATAGTTTAACCACCGCTCCGTGAAAATATCGAATATCGAGTAACTTAAAACCCATGCAAATTCGGAAAAACCTATTATACGCTCTTTTCATTCAATACCTTTTGTTGGCGGATTCAATTAAGTTTACATCGGCACCGAGGTCAGTTAATAAAAACCGAAGCCTACAAAAATTGGCGCGTAAATCAAATTCAATAAAGTGCAGCACAATAGAATGGGACGGGACATCGGAAAATGACGGGGGAACAATGCCGGCGCACGCACACTGCGACAACCAATTTATATTGTCAAGCATGTGAAACGGATATGTTGTGTTAATACCGTTGAGGTTTTCATCATCTGGATATGAAATGCGTTTCAACGGATTTCATTGTTCCTCCGGTTACCGCGTAGTGGTACATGTCAATTGTGTTCATTAAGGAACGAAAGGTTGGAATAAAAAACAATTGCTTGCATTTTAAATGTTACACAGTGTTGCTTTAAACTGGCTTATTCCCCTGCTTATTCTTCTTTACAGTAAAATCTACTAAAAAACAGTGCTACTTTATACCAATATTTGATAACATAGCAACGAAACTCATAGGTACATTATACCGAAACCGGAAAGTAGAAACAAAACTCCTATAAATCCTTAAAATAATTTAAACGAAACGAACCCCTTCTATTAAATGCACCGATTGAACACCTCCAGTTACCCTTCCACATTAAGAATTCCCGTCCACCTTTCCACGTCTCCGAATTAATCGCCCGAGAGCCTCTCTCTATTAAAGTTTCTTTGCAACTTGTTTAAGAGGCTCAAGTTCCTTAAAACTCCGCAGATAATGTTAAACATTCATTTAAGTGCGCAAGGACCAAACTTCCGAATTGTCGTATAAATCTTCTAATTCTTGAAGCGTTTAATATTCATATCACCGTTCTCGAGTCACAGTTGGTAAGCCGGCGAAAAGTTCGGCTAGCCTCCATGGAATTCGCACGCAACCAGTACCTAACGCGAATTTACTCACACGCTTCAAATAATTAGTCTAGTGTAGCTACGTAAAATATCTAGCTTAATTTTAACTTACTACTTATAAAAATGTATAGTAAAAAATATTATGTATATAGGAATAACACCTCTCTGTAAAGTCATTTCAACACCAGTTTACCCCTAGAATATTATGAAGGATTTGTAAAAGGTGCTCAGAAAATAATCTACACTTGGTTAAATGAATGTCTTGAGATTTAACATTATGGGATCATTTATAGACAGATCTTAATCACAGATCATAAATATTAAGTAGATATCAATTAATAATACGAAAATTCAGTTGAACGAAAATAAATAAAAAGAACAAATTGTGATTAGATTCAGTGTATTGAATATTGAAACACTGCCATCGTTTTTCAAAACTTAGTTTCTATGAGTTCAAATAACGAATAAATACCTACTTTCGTAAAAATAAAAATAGGTAGTGAAACTATCGGCGTTCAACAAACCCGGTATCATTTTATATTCTCCAACAAAACAATAAAATCGGCCGCTGTTACGGATACCCTATAAATATTCGTTCGATTGCTTTTTTTACAAAATCAATACCGCTAATAAAATACAGCTGCGATTAAAAGTTATATTGCAGTTTTATTGATATTTTAGGACACCATTTTACAATAGCGTACTAAAGGAGGAAGTGTAAAGCAATTGCGGGAAGCCGCCAAAACACGTAGCTCGTTCATTCGGACCGTTACAACAAAACCAACTTGAGTTGAAACTGCCTTCCCTTAGAATCATGCAATGTTTAAGAACATTGAGAGGAAGCTTAGAACATTGAGGACAGGTCTAGATAAATTGGACATGTAATAACCGTCTGAACAAGTGGTATTGACGTGGCTACATCAGCGGTTTGGATACGACATTCCCGCTCATTTGTGGACAATGTTAGTGTTTTACCTTGAAGTGACTTACTAATTGTAATTTTGTTGGGACTGCTTTCAGACATGTTTATATTCTACTAAAATTGCAAACGACAACAGTGGACAATAAAATCAAAGCTCATTCACAAACTAACTCTTTTTCCCCTCCAATGTTTTATACATTTATCCAATTTAAAATAAAACTGAAAAGACGTACACAGCGCTCTCGCGGCGCGCCTGCCCAAGCCATGTTTCCGTCCACGGTATTTTAAATAAACTGCACTTTTTATGTTCTTAGCATATTTTTCAAAAGTCGATGCCGCTCCTGGCGTATTAATACGCACTCTTAAACACCCCTAACATGAATAATTAGGTGTTCCTCGGATTTATACTCCAACGTTATCTGTAAAACACGCGTTTTAAAATCGCGAAGTCATTCTTTTCGCTTTATTGAGGATAATACATCTTGGCTGGGATGAGATTCTGATTAATGTCTTTAACTCGAGTTGGTGTAACTTTGTCAAAGATAGCGGAGAAAAATAAAGGGACGTGACTCGACTAATTCGATTTTTACGACGGAGAGAGTTAAAAAGAATTATAGCATTTAGTTAAAAATGAGGATTTAAATACTTGAGCAGGTTTATGAAAAATTGTTTGATTTACCTGGCAGTGAAATTATACTAAGAAAAATGATATCAATTCTTCTTTTGAAATTTCTACTGTCAGAACAGCAATGTATTTGACGGTAAGACGTCATTTAGTTTTCTTATAATTGTTTATTATAGTTTTCTACAAATATGAAAACTAAAATTCTAATTGCACTGTGTTCCGGTAATTCTACGATGATTATATTCATAGATTTATGTTTTCACTGTAAGCGATCGGTTTGTAAATATATTTTTTAATAATTTTCCAGCATTGGCTTTGTGTGTTGAAGTATATGCCGAAGGTGAACAGGAAGCTAGAAGAGGGCTTTTTCCGTATATGGTAAGTCAGATTATTGATACTTTACCACGCAAGTAAAATTATATAATCATAGACTTTGTGAAGAAGTAGCGACGCAATATGTCATTCAACTCGATTCTGTGCGATAACTGACTGTTAATCAAGTGATTTGTCGGAAATAATTCTAAATATACCATGTACATTTTTTACTTTCGAGGACAAAAAAATATTGAAACAGTACCTATTGTGATCGTATGTGTAGGAAGCGGGTTATAAAGCGCTGATATATTTAAAAACGACAATAAATATCAGTGACGGTTTCATTGTAAAATGCTTGCACACTTACTATACAATTTTCAATATAACCGACTATTTAAATATCTATTTATATAATAATTATTCTATTAAGTATCAGGAATAGGTATACTTACTTAGTTTGTTCAGCAAAAATCGACTTTAATCTCCTCTATAAAATACGATACGTGAAAAATTTTTGTAGTCCCGCTTTACCCATTTACCCGCTTTACCATTTATCCAAAAACTAATAATAAAATATTTTACCAGGCATTCCTATATTACCCCGATGAGACTGTATTAGATGGCACTGGCGCCAGGTTCCTCCGCGGCGCAGTTCTCATTCGACCCGACTGGCTGGTCACCTCTGCTGTTGGCCCCAGTTTGATTACAGATGGTCCTAACGGTTTCCCACGAAAAACACTTTTAGCCAGGCTTGGCGCAGTCACTATTGATACCAATTTCACGCTTAATGAAGACGAGGACGAGCAAGAACGAGAGGTAACAAAAATTTCTTCGTTACAATAGTTTATAATAATATGTATCACATTCATAAGATTCATTTTCTTTTATATTATCATATTGTTTGTCACAGGCCTTCCCGAGTCACCTTTATCTGTTCCTATGTTACATTTAAAAAAATTGTAAAAAAAAAATTGTTTGGACTTGCTTCCAAAGTCTTAAATTTACAAACTGTTCTTGTAATGACTACAATAAATCTTTATTTTTATTCAAATATTAAGCAAACCTCAACATACACTTTTTATCCCTAAAATCCATTCTTCAATAATAATTCGCGTCTCTTTTACATTTTAACCATAGGACCTTGTCAGCATAGAGGCTTTGTCAGACATTATGGGCAACAAAAGTTGATTAACAAATTGAGCAACTTAATATTTTTACGTTTAACTTTGACTTTTCGTCCATCCAAAGGTTGTCTAGAAAAGATTGCTATATGCAATAAAACCGCCCATTGTGCATTGATTTACATTGTTTTCTTGTTTGTTTTGTGTGTTCATGTTCAATAAAGCTTATTTCTATTCTATTCTATTCGATAAGATTATAATGACTTCTTTTATTTACGATTTGAGTCAAAGTTGCATCAAATTATTCACGCTTTCCCTTTTATACAGGTTATACAAATCGTTCGTCCCTACAACCACAGTGCGACACAGTGGTGGCGCACAGATATCTCTCTGATGAAGACTCTGATACCTTTCAACTTGACTTCAGCGGTCGGGGTCACAACTCTGAGCCCCAAACGTGAATACGTTGAGAAAACTTGCATCATACTTGTATATGCAGTAAGATCATTTTGAATGACACAGTAGATAAATTTTGTAATATAATATAATTGTTGTTTTATAGTTAACGTCCAGCAATTGACTTAGTATACGCACTATGTGACTCTACTCGACTATTTAGTTAACTTAGGTCTCTCCCAAAAGGACTGGGCAAGTGGGTTGGTTACGTGGGGCCAGTCCTCTTATATACCCACTGGTGTGCTACACTGAGATACATGGTTATACCGCCATATTATGACTATGTGTCAGAGGCCCGTTAATGAGTAGATAGAAGCAGCACATGCAGGTCAATGTTTGAGGAAGCTTTATGTTCAGCTTACCACTTATACCCGATTTATTTAGAAGATTAGAAGAGGTAATAGTAAGGCTAATTATTTTTATTTCTTCTCTTTCCTTTACAGAAGAAGGATGGGAATTGGACTGAAGAAAGGAACTTAATGCAGCTCACCGTTGAACTACTGCCACCTTCGATTCAGAACTGTGGCTCCCACTTCATGGGCAACACCATGACGTGCGCCGCCGACAGCGATGAAAACAAGAACGCTGTCTACGATGCCAACTTTTGCCAAGTGAGTTATAAAACAATAATTCCAAAAGTTTAATTTAAAACAGTCTTGGAGTCAGTTAAATATTACTGTTCTGAATCTGAATTCTAAATAAGATAATATATAATCTTCAACTTTTAGTTAAATTATCTGAAGTAAATTAGTTTCATATTGTCAAATAGTCCTAACAATATATTTTTACATCATCGTAGGGCAACAGCGGTGGACCTCTAATTTGTGAAAGTGATGTTATTGGAATTCAAACCTACATAGACAACGACTGCAAGCAACCTCATCTGTATCAGCTGTTGTCAGCATGGGACAACTTTATATCTTGCGGCACGGAGGACAAATGCCATGAGGAACAGTGCTCGCATATCTGCGATGTAGCTAACAAAGATCCACCCGTAATAAACATCGGTACAACATCTACGGTGAAAATTAAAGCACATGTGATGCAGGCCACCACAAGTGCTTCCATGCCCATTATTAGTTCTGCCATGCCAGACGCCTCTGAGGACCTTGATATAACAACTGGACCGCTAATGCCCACGACGGCACCGGAAGAAGCAATAACAACAGATGTCCAAACTACTGCACATGAACCATCCTCCCGTGCAGTTTCTGAAGTAGAGACCGAAACTAAATCCTGGCCAAATGAGAAATATTCAAATCAGCGTAAGAAACTCGAACAAGGAGATTTAGGCAATACAGAAAGGAAGCCAAGCGTGGAAGCCCAACACCATGATATAAAAATAAAAGTACGCAGTGCCGGACGGAGCAATGTATCAAATTCCCTGAGTCTTTTCTTTGGATTCTTCATTATGGCGTGTTTGATTTAACGTTTATTTTATTGTCATATTGCTTGAAAGAGTATTAAAATTTTAATTTTCAGTACTCTCTGTTTATTTGTATAGGAAAACTTTTCTAACAAGTTCTATAGTGTAAAATCACTGCTCTTATAATAAAATCCTGCGCTGAAGATGTGTCGGTACGGCGGTGCTGCCGAAGTTTGCTTAATAAGTAGAATTAAGTAAGGTTGCAGGCTTAACGCCTCCGCAGCTTGCTCTAATAGCATTAACAAGTTTCCAGACCGTATTGAAGGAATTTATATAATATGCATTTCAGATTTTACATTATTTTATGTTTTTATTATGTAACTTCGCACAGTAGATTTGGGTTCATTAGATCTTTAGGGGTTCAAACAAAGAGCCTCTGCGACTGATGATACCGAGGATCGTCTGGTGCACCCTGAGCAGTCATCCTCTATGCCAACATTGCTCACTGGCTAAGCATTTTACTACGGGATGAAGTATTCCTATGTGATAGCTTGTACCGGTACTACAGAAGAATATCAGATTTTTTACAATTTCCTTTAGCGACAAGATAGGACAAACAAAACGATGCACAAACGTTTGCTGCATTGTTTCATTACGACTGTTATGCTTAATTTCGTAGGTATTACAGCTGACTCGGAGTCAACTGATATCTGTTTTGCACTTTATAATATTCAAGTTAAACTTATCCAACTGCTAGAAAATTATTTTTATTACTTATGTTGAAAATAAAATTCACGGTGTATATTGCTAATTCGCGTCGCTGTAAAACTAATTATCATATCTGGCGGAGACAAATCCCGAAGCCCCGGCCGAGGCAGCGTGGCGAAGCTCCTTATTTGCATTTCACAAGTTGCGGTTAAGTACACTTAACTTCCAAGTCTACAAGCCTCTTGCAATTTGTTTCTGATGCGTTAAATTCTTGTTAAATATACTTTATGGCTTACATAGTTTGGACTTTATGAAATTTGCATAAGGACTAGGTATACCTTTCTTGGTAAGTTGTTATCTTTAAAATAAGGTAATTAGAATACATTAGATATTTCTATCTTCCTTTAAACTTCAACAAGTCTTGGTATTAGGATTCGTGAAGGTCATAATATTGTACTTAAATACTTGTTTATTTTAACATTCTTCCGTTTAGTAATAATACACCCAACACGTTTGACAACCTCGCTGTTATCTTGCTACGATCTCTCAAATTTTTGCATGAAAATGACGCAGATCATTGTTTTTATACCTCTAATATGGCAAACAAGCTTACGGCCCGCCTAATGGTAAGCGGTTACCGTAACCTATGGACGTTTGCAACACCAGGGGCATCACTCGCACGTTAAACCCTACTCGTAGACGGAGAAACCAATACTCTACCCGTAACTAGAGTCGTGTTGCCAAGGGGACCCATACTGTCAACACGACGCTTCTCCAAGAAAAGGAAGAAGCACTGGCGAATTTGCTTACAGCTAGGAAGAAAACAAAAGAAAACGGAGAAAAAAAAAGAAGAGCAACAGTGCAGTGTTGTTTGGCTACGATATTCTGCAAAGTGGAGGTACTTCCGCAGTCGAACAGCTTCAATTTTAAGCGGAGACTCCCGCTAGACCCTACCTCTTTTATTGTCTTTTATAGTTATTGACATAGGCTGATAGTAACGGAACCCCAAGCCGACAACGGTCTAACAAGGCCAAACGTCATATTTTTGAGCTTTGTCGGTTCCACTATTCAAAGTTATGTGCGTAGGCACACTTATAAAGGAGCTTATTAATGATAAAGAAACTAATGAAGATGGCATGAAAGTATTTTAGTTTCAAACGAATAGAAACTTTATAACACACAATTCTTACCTTACATTTTATACTAAAACTACCAGCAGCATCATCTTTAAACTGAGAAGCATTTTCTTCCGAAACTTCCCAAGTGCACTGAATCGAAATGTATCTTAATACGACTCGATGTGTTTAAATTCGAAAGGGGATCGCATCGGAAAACTGTTATGCATATTTTAAAGTTAAATTTACTTACAGCGAACCCACGGCGCCGAATGAAGATTCCGTTCGAATATCTCTTTGCGAACTTTAAAATGTTTTATGATATTCAGCGGACGTGATAACGGTAAATTTGTGAATAATCCACTCAATCGAACTGAATATAAAACATATTCATTTGAATTTATCGTTCAAGAAAGACGTGAACTTATTATTCGAAGTATTTTATTACATTCTTATTAGATTCTAATGAAACGCCTGGACGTTATATTATAGCAACAATCTCTGAGAAGGTTCTTGCAAACGTGAGATCACCATTTCAATTTTGCACATTAATTACAGCAAAACAAACGCAACTTTTAGCATTTGATAATACAAGGAGGGTCGAGTTAACAAACAAAAGGAATTAATTCAACAATCTCGTAAAAAGAAATAAGCAGTTCATAAAACTTTTAATAATTAAAACTCAAATAAAAATAGGAGCATCGGGGGCATAGCATGGCCAGTGTAGTAGACCTTCTTCTCCCCTCTTGTGTTTAAGCAAACATGGTATTTCCAACGGGCAGTAATGTAAGCGAGGAGTTCTTCATAAATGGACATTGTATAAAAACCATTTTCCTATATAAATCCCTAGCCGGAGGGTAAAAGAACTGACAACTGTCGTTAACTCATCCTGACCGGGTATTAAGGAGTGTAAACAGGGAATAGCTCGTAAAAATAATAGCTCGCCTATTTATCACTATAAGAATTATAAATAGCCACATTTTATATTTAATTTTTATACACTGTAACGTAGTTAAGTCACCCTACGTATACGTACTTAATTAGGTATATTTTAGATATTAACAGCATCAGCCATAAATGATTTTCATCATAATTATAAATATATAATGTTTACTAATATGATAAATGCGAAAGTCTATGTCTCTGTATGTCTGTCAGTCTGTTACCTATTCACGACGAAACGGCTGAACCGATCTTGACGAAATTTGTCAAAAGAGTGTGCAGAAAGGACATAAACAATTTTTTGTATTTTTCATTAATCGCAGTTTCCTAAGACCACGCGGGTGGTGTCACGGGTGGCCCCGCTTTAAATTAAATATTTATTACCTATATTTTTACTCCCACATTAATAAATTTCCCTATAATGCCAAAGAAGTAGCTATAAGCTACATTTGTCTGAAGCGACTCATAGCACGTGTTCGGCTGTAAACAAAGTCCTTCAGAATTTTCTAGTATTTTTATGTTTCCTTCGGAAATAAATTATATTTTAGAAGAAAAGTCTTACATCAAAAGATAGCGCGTGTATCCACTGACTCCAGTAACAAGAGCCAACAACTTAATAAATCGTACAGCAGATTGGAACTATCTCGGTCTAACGCTTGCATTTCCATTTTCTTTTAAACTTCTACTTATAATTTACAATTGCAACAAGTGATAAACGGTTAGATTCATCTCTAAAACAAATTTTTTTATAGAAGATATAGGTTTAGTTCAAAACATAAACTAAGCTTTACATAATAGTAGTTGATTGAAAAATCATCAAATCCGCCGCCAGCGTCTCGCCGTAGGCAATTTTCAATCTCTTTCCTATTTGTGACAGTAATAAAGCGGCCGGGAAAAGTCAACAATCAATTTTGTATTTCAATTTATTCCCAACCATCCTAGTTCGTGCGATGATAAGAAAAAGAAAAACGCGTTCATTGAAAACGGAAATTATTGCAAGAAGCCATCAGTGGTGTGCGCCGGCTTCCTACGGTGTTATTCTGTTTTTATTTTCATTTTTCGCCAAACGGTTTCACAGTTGTGATTTGTGGGCCGTCGCGTCGGTGGAGCCATTTTTCACGCACCTCATTGTGACGTTCACGCTCGAGGAGGCCGGCTGCGAAGGTTTGTTCGCTCGTCACAACTCACACCTTTATTTATTGTCAACCCTTTCTATTTGAATATGCGCTTCATGTACAATGCACACGATTGTTTTATCGATTTGTTTGTTGGTGTCATTTGGTCAATAACAATGCCAGATATATGATTTGTTTTGCTAAGCGAGAAATTGACAATGATTCTTAAGTAAGTATGGCCACATTTAGAACAATAGGTACTTATTTAAGAACAATACTTTGAGAACAGACAGTAAGCTTTGACCTTCGACCCGCAGTGGACGAAATTTCAACTGACCGACCAATCAAATCACCGCATTATTCACTTTACGTTCACTAAGTGAACAAATTGACGACACGTTTGGCGCAGTGGCTAAGCGATTAGCCTTCTGCGCTACGTGCTGCGGGTTCGATCCCCGCACGGAACAAATATTTGTATGATCTACAGATAGTTGTTTCGGGTCTGGTTGTGTGTGCATGTGACTTGTATGTTTGTAAACTGTACCCTCGATACAGGAGAAATCCTAGTGAGGGGCAAATGTAAAAAAAGAAAAAAAAAATATCTAAGGGTTGATTTTTCAATCGCCAGATAATGTTTTATCCTTCGAATAAAGACACTTGACAGATTTTGTATAGGAAAGCTATCAAAAATTCATATTAAATTCCCTCAGATAAAGTTATATGGCGATTGAAAAATTAGCCCTAAGAGATGTTCTTGAATACATTCTGCGGTTCTACCGCGTAACTAAAATTTTAATGAACATCGACATCGGTATTAAACTTCAATACGATTGTGAGAGCCTAAACTTTGAGCTAACTTGTAAAAAAATTACCTATCATATAGTTGGGACTCCTATCTTCATGATCGGTAAAAAAAATACAAGTTAGCTCAAAGTTTAGGCTCTCACGATCGTATTGAAGTTTAATACCGATGTCGATGTTTATTACAATTTTAGTTACGCGGTAGACCCGCTGATATTAATGCAGGAGTATGAGAAGAGTCAGAGGGGCAAGAACAGATAGCCTAGCCGTTTAATATCTAGGTATGTGTATACCTGTTAACCTGTGTAAGTAGATAATAATATCAGTCAATAACTAGCAGCAGAATGTGATAATCCGAGTAATATTAACAAGTCCTCCAGGTTAATAAATTCGTCATATTTCAATTTTTCCCAACGCCTTTAATTATTTTTATAAGTAATACCACCTTGGCCACCTTAGTTGTGTGGAGTATCGTAATGTTGTCGGTTGTTTACAGTGGTGAAATTAAAGATGGCATCGATAACAATTCTATCAGGGTGTGCTGGGCCGACAATGAGGGGGCGCCGGGAAATTGGGGTGATTTTTCTCCTCTTTTGCACACTCGCTATAAGCAGTAGCATTAGCATGTTATTATAAAAACTTGCCTGATTTAATATTAAATAAAATTATTATTATTTTTTCGGATTTTGTATCACCTTACAATTGTTTAAGAAATGGAGTGACTTCCTTATTATATTTTATTTAAAAAAAGCTTTAATTCTTGCGTGGATAAGGATAACAAGTAGAAGATTTTCGAAGGCATCTTGTTGTGTAAACATATTATTAATATAATGACCGAAATATTTATAAATCCTTTATAAAAACTACAACATATGCAAATAAATCGATCGCTGAACTAAAAACGCCTGGAAAGGAAACTGATCCATGAAGACGCTCCTTAAGGGAGATCTCCCAATCTTCCAGAAGCGCAGACTCATCGATATGTGTATCCTGCCCACCCTAACATACGGTTCTCAGACCTGATTACTCACCGAGTCGCAGAAGGCACTGGTCAAAGAACAATGGAGCGCAGGATTCTATCTTTAAAAAGAAAAGACAGGATTCGTAACACCACGCTGCGGTCAAATACGAGTTTAATAGACGTAGGCTACCAGACTCAGATGTGGCTGAGCCAGTCACGTCAGCCGTATGCATCCCGACCAGTGGGCAAAGGTCTCTACACAATGGGTGCCTGAAGATGGACGACGAAGCCGTCGACGTTGGCCCAGAAAAAGGTGGCGAGATGACCTGGACGCGAAGCAGAGGTGCTGG
This sequence comes from Allophyes oxyacanthae, assembly GCA_932294325.1. Lineage (NCBI taxonomy): Eukaryota > Metazoa > Arthropoda > Insecta > Lepidoptera > Noctuidae > Allophyes > Allophyes oxyacanthae. The sequence goes on from OW028615.1 coordinate 11,003,802, forward strand.
TTCGAGGTGGCGCAGAAAAGAGACGTATAGAAGAACTCGAGGGAGGCCTTTGCCCAGCAGTGGGACAGTACCAATGAGCTAAATAAAAATATTAAAAACGCCATATGCGAATATAGGTAAGTATTACCTACCTGTATTTGCATAATACCTACTAGGTAACCTACGGCTAATTAAATTTGAATACTTCCGCCACTTTTCATAACTTTTCCACTTCTGCTGTCTGTACACTTCAGTGTGCTGCTCCTCAGGTGCTATCAGTAAGTACTACAATGCTGTGGCCGACGACATTTTTATGCCCCCGATATGAGACCGCTTTGCTCTCCATTCTCGCCCACTAAAGGAGCACCTTTTCGAATTTCTGCTCACCCCGACTGTTGATAACGCATTTTCTCTTTCATTGGTTTCTTTATTGTATTTGTTGGAGTGATCAGGTCGCCATATTATTTGGTTTTGGTTTTGTAGTGAGAGGAAGTCTTAAATGAAGCGTTATAAATTTTACGCTTAGGTTAACATTCAAAGGCATCTTTACAAAGTATCAATATGTCATTATTTTGCGTACAAAAGGAACTTTGGCTTTACGGTAGAAGATGGAGTCTGAGAAGAAGAATCGTTTTCATTTCGACAGCCCAACAATATTAATTGCACCATAACATACATCAATGAACGACCGCGAGCCCAAATCCACAAGGTCCCTACCTTTCTAGTCCTGATCTATTTAAGGGGTTATTGTACTCATCATTATGAACAATAGTAATAAAAAAACGATTGCTCCATATTTAGTCGAGTAATATTGAATTATTTGCTTGAAACAGCTGTTTTTTTTTTCGCGATTTCCGTTTTGTCCCATAGTAAAAGTTGTTCATAATGAGGAGTACAATAACCCCTTAAAGGGATTGGGACTAGAAAGGTAGGACCTTATATTAGGTATATGTAGCGACATTCAAAAGTATAGAAAAAATGTATAGAATTTTAGAACTATGGATTAAAATCTTTAAAATATTGTTCACTTATTACCTGCAACTCATAATATAAATACTTGGTTTGTGTTCAAAGATTTCACAAACAATATTTTTTATCCATTTCATTTGATTATCGCTACATGTGTTGTGTTATTGAGGTAACTTTCAAAATGAAAGCGATTCCGATCTCGAGAGAATTATTTAATTAGAGTGGAGGCTTTCACGTTGACCATATTTACTATGATCATAGGTATAAAATTTTAAGAAAGTAAGTTTTTAAATCGAATTGGTACTTATTATCGTAATTCGGTTCAGAAATAAAATACAATATAATCTTGAACAAGGCTTTAATGAACTACATCTTTGGTCGTATCATTGGTTAGAAGAGAACTTGCACATTTATATATATACAAATGTTCGATTGTCTACACAACCTCGTCTCTTAACTACAGGAATGCAAGAGCCTGTACAGTCGTCAACATAACACCTAGCTTTATAACGATTACACATTGAAGTACTTTCAAACGCATGTACTAGTTACAACTGCTGACAAAAAACACTGGCTTCATAATAATTAACATTAAACGTGAATTGATTTAAATACTCACATGTAGTCTGAAGTTCTATAATAATTTTAAAATACATATTATTGGCGACTGTACACAATTAAATGCAAACAATTAATAAATCATCCGAAGACGACACAATCAGATATTATTTATTTAAAATATCACTAGAGAAACTAATTTGAACTATTTCGAATTATGTATTTTTAATTAACACATATATTCACATTTAACTAATTAATCCAAATATTTTATATTCACCATTGTATAATAATAGATACAATAATCTACTTACAGTAAGTGATATATTTACATAAATAATACAAACATTATAACAATGTCTATAGTAAACTTAACAATTAATATACATAGGTACAAAAAGAAATAACAAATTGTATACGAATTCAAGTGTTCGTCAAAATAAATTTTCCTTCACGGCTTAGCCAGACTAAAACTAAAATATGTGAAAATAACTAAGCAATTTGTTCGTTAAATATACCTTATCAATTTGAGAGTCGATTGATTGTACTGTAATACGTACATAAAGATGATTATATTATTTACATTAACACTGATAGTTTATTCTAAAATACATTTCATCCTTCAAAGACGACAATCGGCAGTCTTAAAACCCGCGCTCGTTAAGGTTCTAGCATTAGGCTGGATACATATTCAGCGGTTCGCACGCGCGCTCTATCGCGATCGAGCCACCATAAACTCTGTACGCCAAATTCAAGCTTAGCCAAAGAAACATAACGACCTATGTAACTGTACATCTGAACCGCTTAAAGTATTGACAGCCTTATGCTAAAATCGCACTGTATAATTATCCGTACGTGTTCACACATTATACATTGAAGAGAAAAATACAGACATAATATTGCAACTTTTAACAGATTTATACAATAAGGAGATTCAATAATCCTTAAACTATTATCCTAATTCAGCATAATTGCTCATCTGAGATCAAATTCTGAGATTTTAACAAACTAAAACAAAATTCTCCTTTACACGTCTCTATTCTAATAACATACGTAATAATGTCATTATTTTTCAAGAAATAATGATATGAAAATGTTGGCTATTTAATAATGTGCTGTTTATAAACAATGAGAAACTTTAACTAGAGTTTGGCATTTACTTTGCTTCAGTTTATACACTTGGAAACACGTCAAGTCCAGTAATAAGACGATAAAATGTTCTGTCTTTATTGTGAGCTGCGTTCTAAACACTGAAAGTTTGTTTGCAACAGCAACTGATTAACTTTGTTGTATCGATTGTTCTTGTATTAGAGCACGCGTGTCTAGTTTTGATACTTGGCGTAGGGGTGGGCCGCGTCTCATGCGCTGTAATCTCAGCTGGACGCTGAGAGCCCCAGGGGCTTGAGGTGCGGTGGGGGCGCAAACGCAGCCGGCGACGAGCCCGACATGTTGTTGTTCAGATCACCGGAGCGACTCGAGCCGTTCATCAAACTGCTCATGGCATTGCTTGTCTGTTGAAAATTTATTAATTAATTTTCTGACTATCAACTCCAGACACTCGTGCGGTATCTAAAACGAAATCTTGATCAAGAACATCGATTTTATAATTTTATAACAGTTTGAATGTGGTTTCTTTTACATTGTGACTTAGAGTGATGCAAAGATTGTCTTGTTGGCGCATTAACCTTTAATTTTTTTTAAAGATGTGGATACAAAAAATTTTTGGATATAAACAAAACTTTTAATATATTTCGGCCTGAATATATTAAAGATTTTGGTTTCTCTACTTTTACTAAAAAACTTTTAAAAGTAAAGTCGCTTACCGGTGGCGGCGGCAGATGCGTGGTTTGCCTCTTGAGGTGCGCAAGCGGCGGTGGGTTGTACGCCATGTTTGCGAACACCAAGCGCTCCTCGTAGTCGTACTCGCACAGGATCTTGTTGTCGCACAGGTAGAACCGGTCGCCCACGCAGAACCTTAGACAAACGATGCAACTTATTGATTTAAATATCCTGATATGGCAAGTATCAAGTTACTTTAGTCTTATGTTACTTTTATTTACATCAATAAATTCTACCTATAAAGAACATTAGCTTCTTTTTATTTATCTTTGATACAGTGATTAAGGTACGGTAGATATTGAATTGCATGGTTACGATGTCGATATGGCAATTTCATTGTTAACTTCACCTTTAACCTCTAACGAAAATATGAGTCTGTCGTAATTATTAGGTCGATAATGATATCGACTTTGTAATAACGACAAACTCATCATTTGTTGATAGTGTTGATACAATATAAAATAAGGTAGCTACAAGCAGGAAGTGCCAATTAACGATGCTACCGGAATCTACTACCTGCCTACACTACACAGCCCATGCGTTATTAAGGTTAATAATTATACGCATCCTATTTCTAATAAGACACGTTTTGATCTAATCATGAACATCATTACTTTGATGGAACGAAACCGAAAAAGCTAACCACAAAATGTCTAAGGAATAAAATTTACTATCATGAGTGGAAAGGTCAGCGCGAACCAAGGAGGCGCGATAACGTCACGCAAGCGAGCATCCCTCAATGTGGCAAAACAAAAGGTATCGCCTTCGACTCGCCAGTGGCCGCCCGGAACCGCCGGTGATAACAGCGACCTTATCTCCCCTCGGTCTCACCCCCGCGGCCCGCCCGCAGCCCCGCGTCTCCGCCACCCTGCCAACTCTTTTGTTTCACTTGTCACAAAAATTAAGCGCAATAGCTCCGCTACAAATGTCTCTTTTTTAAGGGGCCAATTTCCACCGCAACTCAGTCGATTTCGCCGCTCTTAATTAACTTTATTTCCTGTTCTCTTCGTTCCCGACTTTTGTTTTGGGCTTGTCGTTTTTTATTTCGCTATTTTTTGTCTGCAGCTGCGTAATGGAAAAGATGGAAAACGAAATTTTAATGACTGGGTGCAAGTTAAGCTTTGTTCGTAGCGCCATTGTGTCGCGACGGCACCCAAGCCAAGTTTGACGTTTTACGTTAAACGGACGTGTACATTGGTTCTACTCCCTCCGCCGTGAGACAATAGCATTCAGGAGGTGTTCTGATCGAAATCGGCCATAAAAAAACAATGATTCATTTCAGTGATTTCGTAGCATTAAAAAATCCTCATTGCCGTCTTTGAATATGGTATCTCTATAACTTCAAAAAAACGTAATCGGATCATTTCTATACCATATACGTATGTCTGATTTTGAATAAACATTTCGTCAGTTATGGACAAATTTTAGTGGTCTGTCATAACAGCGTAAAGATAGTGGTTGCAGGTGCGGGCGACGAGCGGTGAGCGGTAAGGATCTCGGGCGTGCGAGCCGCAGCACGCGGCTTCCGCCGCGGGCGCGCCGCCGCCGCCGCCGCCGCACGCTGCCAGATTGCTACTAAATTATTTAGCCGTTTAGTGATATTCGCCCGTGATATCTGCCGTCCGCTCCGATCGGACAGCCTGCAAATTGGATTCAGATTTCTGCCCGGCATGGAAATTGATTTGTACGTGATATTTAATAGTCTGCACTACCGTACCGTTGTTGTTGAATATTTATCAAGTTCTACAGAGTTAATTAGTGAAATACCTATGTAAAGATACATCGCGTTTGTTTCAGTGTATGATAAATTACAATAGATACTCTACCAGTATAATAAAAGCAAAACGAAGTTTCAGATTTCTTAGACAAAGTTAAAGCGCTTCACGTAATACGAAGCCAACTGTTGAATCTGGATGGTAAGAGCAGTCGAATGAATATATAATTCGGCGAGAATGTCGCGCGAGATCTACTAACACGGGAAAGGTTCACAAGTGACATATAAACCATTCAGAGCGGCTCCAATCTTCGCGACCTTTCTATTATTTAAACGGACGCAGTCCGGCGAAAATTGCCGTTTTCGCGCCTGCACCCCTACTCTGAACTTTACGTGACATTTTGGGGATGATAACAACGGTAAAATGTGAGCCTTTTATCTATTTTCACCATTTTAATACAAAAATCTTCACCAGAAGATACTAAAACTACCATTGAAACCTAAGTAGTTTCAAAGCAAACCACAGACTTCAAGAAATTTTATATTTCCTGAAGCATACCTACAAAATAGATTTCCTTTGCATATTCACGTAACGTGAGTGGAGGCCGTGAGCCTCACTAGAATACGGACGGCGGTATCCGAACTGGCTGACAATGTCGTGCACCGTACAATTGAATTGAATAAAACAGTCGAAGAGTATTCATATGTTTTGATTAGTCAAGAATCTGTTTGCCAGGACAATGTTACTTTAGAGAAATATTAAAGCTTGTTCTAATATGCACGTGTTCTGGATAGTGGTGAGTCGTATAGTTGTCTTGATATGATTTGTTTACTTTCAAAGGTGGGTTATTTTCTTAACCTGATTGCTTTTTGTATAATTTACATATTACCAGCTGCTATAGTGCTTAGATATATTTATATTTATGAATAAAATGTACTTATTTGTTTGAATTTAATATTTTTTATTTTATTAAGAAGTATTGTGTAAATTATATTTTACTTACAGTTCTGAGTTTTAGTTTAGAATATAATCTAATATTTCATTTCAATTACAGGCGCATTCAAAGCTTAGATTTAACAAAACATAATCCTTACTTTACTTTTCACGTCGGTAAGGGTAGATTACTAAAGCTTGAAGTTTAATCAAACTGGGAAAGGCTTCACAGTCACACGCCATTTATTAATCCAGAATGCAATACGAATACCTACAGCGCAGCGAGGAAATGGAGCACCGTTTACCTTTATTATTTGCTTTCTGACGTTAGACTGTAACGCACTAAGGGCCATTTTCACCAACAAGATAACAGACAACTATGACAAAATCGGTCGTTTACAGTGAATTTTTGTACTACTAAACGGCTGATTTCAGTTTAAACATCTGTTATGTCGTGGGTGAACATGGCCCTAAGCAGGTAGGCTGTGGCGGGCAATCTGATTGCTGGACGTACCGTAGTAGATACGTACCTATGTTTGACTGTCGCAAGTTTGCAACCTTGATGCGACGTTGAATTAACAGCTGGCTACACAGTGGTATACATTGCCTTGTGCTACGGGAGAAAATCCCCAGTGTTTCGTGTCACCAAGGTATGTCCAATTTTACAGCTGTTAGTTATTATAAGGTACTGGAGTTATCTAAAGCTATAAGCACCTAAGCAACTTTGGGAACTATATTTTTTTTGTTTTACTTCGAATTGTTCTCCCTCAGCAGAAAAAAACGTGAATATAAATAGAATAAGCTCCACAATTTATAGACACTGGATATTAAATGTTTATACAGGAGCGTGTAGGATACGCATTCTCCTTTTGACTTTATTATGTAGCGGAAAATTTAATCGCGTTCTTTTCAAGTCCGTGAGATGAATAAACAATCTAAACTGCTCTTATATTATATCTCTGTCTCTTTCACTCAATAGTTTACAGGATGTTTTATCCCACTCGTAAAATACGCGGTGCTCAATATTACTAAGAAATGTTTAGTTTGTTTTCTATCACGTAGTCTACATAGAGGGTGCGACTTTTTTAGATTTATTTCTTCGGTTAAACACTTTTCTTCATGTCTGCTGACTGATTATTGTACCGTAACCTTCCATTTAGAAATAGAACACTTCTTGTTAATTATTAATCCTTGCAGAATTTCTAACTATCAGTAATTTCAATGCCAATAAAATAGATAAATACGGAAAACTTTTGTGTAATTTTTTTGTTAATTCCTCTATAATATGAGGCATTCGTTATGCAATCCACATTTAAACATTGGTAATTGCGATGGTCAATTAAAATATTTTATTTATATTTTATAAGAATTACTATTTTATTTGGATGCTCCATGTACGGGATTATCAGGCAAAATTTTTTCATTATCTGATTCAACGTAAGAGTTGGAAAAGGTTTAAATTTTACTATTTTATAAAACATACGCAAAAAGATGCCTTTTTCGGCTCATTAGAAGACATTTTACACATATTTTGAAAACAGTTATTAGAGATTTTCTTGATAAATACCTATGATTGCACTGTTGGCAAGCGAAGCACTCAAGGTGGTATACGTTGCTGCGCGCGCGCATCACCATCTCGAACGCAGGGATCACTTTGTTGCAAGCCGCGCAGTAGCCAGTGTTGCCGAACAGCCTAGGAAAAAATATCAGTTATAGTAAAAAAGATTATTCTATTTTTTATAGTATTCATTAAATAAACGCAGACTAACTAACAAAATCTAACGTCCATATGAAAATGGATTAAGCATGAATATTATAATATAGCATTTAAAGTTTTAAAATAATTATTATAAGTAATAACTACAAGAGTAATCATCAGACTACCCTAATAGGATCTTCGTGGTAATAAAATCACAAATTCTATTCTATTCTAATATAGGAGTGCTACATTTACACAAATCAAATATACCTCAAGTAGTCCCTCTTGCAGAGGATGAGGTTGGCCCTGGTGTAAAGCGTGTGGCCAACCTCGCCGAGCCGGCAGTCGCAGCAGCCGCACTTCAAGCAGTCCTCGTGCCAGAGCTGGTCCAGCGCCTTCAGCAAGTACCGCTCCGTTATCACCTTGCTGCATCCAGCGCAAATCTGACACAACAACAAAGAAAATAATGAAGTGAAACTTTACCTAACAAAACCTTCGAAAAATGTAACTGATCTGGTTTTTTTTTTTTATAAACTTAAGAATCGATCTTTATTAATATTAGAGTATTGACATGAATAAATTCATGTCATAACAAAAAATCGGTTAAAAGTACAATGATCGGTTAAACGATTTTCATGATAATTTTTTAATAATCTGTAGAAAGAATATTGTGTTTTATTGTAAACTGTAGACTGTTTACAAATTGAAACTTTGCAACATTTAAGAAGGTAGATTTTTTTTTTGGAAAGATCTGCTACGGATCCACTACGAATGCAACTCGTAGCAGTTCTATTAATGATCATTTAACTTTTTTGTAGATAATGTATGAGCATTTCAGGAGATCTTAAATATCAAAGAGTAGAATAAGGTCGAGAGGATTGACTAACTAATTGTAGGTGTACGTACCTACCTAGATGACGGACATCTGCGCGGAAGCATGCAGCGGCTACGCGCGCCCCATTTGAGAACCTGTTGACTATATTGGGTAATCTACCAGCTTATTGATATATACCAATCTATCTATAAAGTTTATTATTTACCTGTGGTTGTGGCGGTTGAGCAGGTTGCGAAGAGGATCCCGTCTGCGCGGAGGCAGGCAGGGGAGACGCGCGGGCCTCTTTGGCCACCTCCATGGCGAGCATGTGTGAGCCCAGTCCTGGACTGCCGCCGCTCGCCTGCTGCGGCGTTCGCCTCTCGCACTGTAACAAAAACAGCATGTTAATCATCTATTATAGAAGCTATAGGTACTTCCTAAAACTAAGACGAAAACGCTTTTCTGGTATCTTATAGTAGATCAACAATAATTATTGTACCTAAGTGGTTGCGATAAGTTAAATCCGAATATGTATATGTATGTATGAACAAATATTTGTATGTTCTACAGATAGTTGTTTCGGGTCTGGTTGTGTGTGCATGTGACATGTATGTTTGTAATCTGTACCCTCGATACAGGAGAAATCCTAGTGAGGGGCAAAGTTTGTAAAAAAAAGAAAAAAAAAAAAGATGTAAAACATTATAAGAATATCATGTTTAAACCAAACAATGAAAAACATATTCTGTTTGCGTTATATTTCTTCGCAACAAATCAAGTGGGGTCCTATCGTGGTCCATTCATATTGAATCATAAGTCACAATACGTAATCGCCTCAGAACTGTACAACTCATTCAGACCATTTTATGTTACAGCATAAACTCCAGAGCCATGAAATTTATCGCCTGTAATATTTCTCGAAAAAATTAGCACAACTACTCAAGCGATTAATGAGAACGTGAAACACGACCCAACGTTTCTGAACTATAGCAAATTATGTACCTTAAAATATCGAATAAGTTCAAACAAGAAGAAAAAACTATAATTGAGATCGTGTCACCGAAAAAAGCAGCAATAAAGTCAAGCACGGACCGCGGCGTCGTCACGCTTAATTAATATTTTAAATACAATTCAATTAAATTTGGCAACCGGTGCAGCCTCGCACTATTTTGTGGGCGACAGTCGCGCGCCGGTTACGACTGCGACCTTTTGACTCATTTTTTTACCCACGCACAAACTTGTTTTCTAGTACAGTGGATTCGGGTATTATGAGCCAACGTGGCTGAAACAAAGCTGGCTATTGTAAGGTCCGTGACGAATGGTCCGCGGCTCTTATTTTTGTGTTTTGGAGAGTGCGTCCGATCGGCCGCCATAAATAATAGCGTTCGGATATCGACCGGAAGCATGCACACTACGCCGACAAATAGTGTCAATGACTGTTTGTTTAATCTACAGAGGAAGCTAATCAACTTTGTTGTGAGTCAACTGAACTTCGAATAGCGGTTAAATAAAACCTAATCAAGTGTGGCGAATCGTTTAATTGCACGTATATAATAACAATGGTTTATTGCCTTACTACTGATGCATTAAATAATACAAAATACGGATGTATGCCCATTGCCCACTGCACTGCTCGAGTTTCATGTAACTCGGTGCAAACATCATTACTGGTCCTGTCCTAACAATAGTACCTATATAAAATAACTTACAGCAAAAAAATAATTGCATTTCTCATCAATTAGACTTGTCTTTAAACAAAAGAAAATCATTATCAAGAGGAAATGGCATGTGAGGTTTTTATGTTAAAACATTTTATCCGAAATATAATAATATTGTAATGTGATAGATAAATTCTAGTATTAAACCCATTATTCAGTAAAAATATTGTCTAAATGACATTCACTGCATTTCAACAATTATACTAAGCGAGTTCTTCATCCGAGTAACAATACAACTCAAACTCGAAGTCAAATTCATTGAACACCGTAAAGTACCACGAACTTAATAATAGAACAAGAATTCAAATGAATTAGGCCTTCGGTCAATAGAATGGTACTGCGTACTGCACGACCAAGTATCGATGCGACATTTTTTGCGAAGTAGACAGGCCGTGAAGCGAGCCTTCGTGAATAATTACCGATCGGTGACAGCAACACGCTACGCCACTCGGAAAACAACCCGTGGCGAATGCAACCAACCGAGATTAGACGCAGCTCAAGCAAAAAAGATCACGCCTTCCATTAGCGGTGACTTTCGAAACGTCAATACGCACGAATTAGGATTTAACGAACGTCAGCCGTGGAAACGGGAGAAAAAACTATGCAAAAATAATTTCACCGGATAGCCAGAGGCTAATTGTAGGGTTATTAAACGAAATAAAACAGCGGTGCGTTGGAAGCTTGGGCGATGGATGCAACGGTTGAAATTGAAGGATCGCCAGCGCGGGCCGCCTGGGAGCCCGCATCCGGCGCACCGGACCGACGTTAATGATTAACACAGACGCGGTCCGAGACCAATTATGCGCTGCCACCACACTCCAAATTAGAAACTATTTTCGCCCATTAGTGGCCAACTTCATAATCAATTACACGTTAAAATTTCACAGCGCTGTTTCGGGAGCTCTCTGTTTGGATAATCGGAGTTTGTGGTCCCACGGCGAGCTATTACGTGGCTCTGTACGGGCCATAAAGGTTTTTGTTAGGCTTCCAACGAATTTTAATGCACGTTTCGAATGCATTTCGGTTCAGGTAACAACATTAAGCTAAATAATTGTATGCAACAATAATTTCCACTACTCCGTATTCCAGTACCTAGTCCTCTATAGTGTTTATTCGTTTTCTTAATTTTTTCTTACAGTCAAATGGTTAAATGCCAGAAATTGTGCACATATTTCGCCGTGCATGCTGTTCTATCAATTTTGTAATGCACTTCAAATTTTACATTACACCCAAAACACTAAACAAATCTTCCAGAAGATTATTCGAGACAGACAACACTAATAGGATTGAGTGCACTCCGCTAATCATAATTCATCAGCGAGATTAAAGAATAAGCGGCGCGATGAGGGGGATACGGGGCTACAGTACTCCCCCCCCCACACTCCACCGCTCTGCCGGCGTTCGGATGAGACTGAGAGACAATATGATTGCCACACCTGCGGAAACGACGCAAAGTAACGAGACGAGAAGCTAAATAATTCAACCAACTAACAACGCTCGGAATATTGCTCCACTCCATTTTTTGCACACTAAATGTGCGGAACATGAGCAATTTATTTGCTAATTACCTTAAAATTTAAATCGAGAGATTAAATTTAAAGAGCTTTATTAGCTAGCTTTATTCTAAAATTAAATCAAAATTAAGTCGTCATTTCTATTCTGATTGGATGTTAACGAAAATGAAACACGAAAAATATGAACACTAAAATTAATTTCATTTCGAAATTTCATGAGCCTAGACAGGTTAAAGCAACCGTGACTGGATTTTTTGTAGCGAGTACCGTGTTTTAACAGTTTATTTTTAAGTATGGTTAAAAACCAAATTAATCAAAATTAATAAGTAGATAACGTAGGTAATTCGTAAGCTAAATCTGGCAAAGATTAAACAAAATATAAAACCACATTTTCTAAAGTAGAGCACCTTCCTCCGCGTAGCAACTACACTGGTACTTATTTAGCAGATTGCTTTCCTTTAAGTTGTTCTTTAATCTAGGTATGGCCGTGGGCCGTGGTGCTGTACTTCACACCCTCCTAAGTCACATCCGGATGGATCCCGCGGTACAAAGGATGTTCGCACGCACTTTGATATTAAACCTCTTGCAATGCGATGCAGTGTGGATGAAAATTGTTTTGCTGCTTTTTCAGATAGCTTTGAGTTTTGCCTGTAAGTAATTGTCTAGCACTCGGAAATAGGAACACCTTAGGCTTAGATGGTTGACCGTTGTCCTACTTAGAAATAGCTAGTAATTGAATTAGATAGATAGAAAATGTTGAGTTAATTTAATTAAAAAATTGTTCTGAAAGTAAATACTTACTGAGTTAGATTTGAAAGCTTTCCCGTTAAAGGAAGCGATAAAATTAGCTATTATGTTTTACATTATATGCTGCATTATTTCTTATCTCGTCGCTATAAAGGACCGTCGACGAGGTGAACAGTAGACGATGGGCAATTAGAACACCAATGTGAGGAACATTATCAGTCGCGCGCCACAGAACGGCAACCGCGAACTCGACGCGGAATTTCGTTAATACCAACCCATATTGGATTAGCGGCGCCACCCGACCGCCGCAATAATATAACGAAATTCAAACATTAATAGGCTCAAACACAATCACGGATGGCCGCATAATCGAGTTAGCTGCTATTCGGTTAAACCCCTATCGCGTAATCTGCCCCATTGTCTGACAGTCGTTGCGCTGATCATGAGGGCCGATTATTGTGGCAATTTCGTGTTTATTGTTTTCAGGTGTCTCCTGTCACCCTGTCCTGAAGGAGGAGCACAATGCCCGCCCAGCCTTATCTTAACCAAGACAATCTCGTAAAATGTTACCGTGAACGTCTGTTACATTTCCAAAACAATGCTACGTAATTGTTACTTCACCAAAATTACTTCAATATCTGGCTGTGACACTAACCAATAACTGAACTGGAGCGTTCAGAGAATCTGACCATCTAACAATAGAATAACAAAACGGAATGGCAGATAATAAACAAAGTCCCGTGGCAGACCAAGTAAGTGATACTCAGGTGGAATATACGTCGGGAAGTTAAAAGTTTCACCTCAGTTAGATGCAGCTGAAGGAACAAATAAGTAGATAGAAGCTGTGTCAAAACTGCCAAAAACAAAACTATAAAGTTTGCTTTATAACGGGTAGATATCGCTTTATCTATTTGAGATGTCGAACTCAATTTGGATTGGTGAACTTGTCTTTTATATCTTGAACTGGCTCCCACGCGATCTTTTGTTCATAACACCACATCTTATTATCGATTCCGATTTCTAATCAGATCGAATCTTAATTTAAATCATATTGTAATTAAGGTAAGCGTATTAATTAAAGCAACTTAATAGAATAGCAATTACTCAAACATTCACTGACGTATTCATTTGAAGTAGTCTAATAGCTTTGACCAAGTTACAATTTCAAATTAATGTTAAATAGATTGAACAGAGTGGACCAGTTATGTCTACTTTGTATCTCGATATAAGTATAATAAAATTGAAAGCTTTTACGAATACTTAAACGTACAAGGCGCGTTAACGGAACGAGTGTAACGACATCGCTGTAACATGTAACGTCACCAATAGCAAATTCTGCTGATTTTTTATTAGATGATAAAACAAACGTCTCGTATTAATTATGAGTCGCGATGCAGTCACATCCCTATTGATCGTAAAGTATCCTTGATAGCCGTTGTAAAATGTTCCAAATCGTTGTCGTGATAATTTATGAAGCATGTTTATGGTTGAATTTATGACGTTATCTGTCTGTTCTCTGTATACTTATTTAATATGGCGGATCCACTAGTATCCATCCCGTGATTAACGTCATCATTTCCAACTCCAAAAACATATTTTTCCGAGATGAGTTGTAAAGCTAAATTAGTAAACGCGTCGCGCGACGAGGGGCAAAGTGAATTAAAGCAACTTGGAGCCTATTACGTGAAGTGAGTTATAAAATAAAGCCGCGGCGAGTAACTTCATACATTACAAGCCGATAACCAGACGAGACTTCTGAGACACAAACCAGTCCCTTTTAGTGAAATTGAAAACTTTTTCTGTTACTCATACCGCGGCCACGACACGGCTCCTTTTAAATCAATTGCCTTTTATAATTAACTTACTCCGTTATTGGAGTGCACTCGTTCGTTGACTCAATTAAAATTCAATCGAAATGTAAATCTAGTATCTATTAAAGAACGAGTTTTTCTGGCAGATATAATTGAATAAATTGTTTTCTAGATAAGTGTTGCTTACATACGGGCTTTGAGTGCAGATATTACTTACTTAGCAATTCTTTATCGCAACGATTAAATAATCAACACATTCTGGTCCACTTAACGACGTCGTCATTTCAAGATCGCGTCAGTTTCTTATCCTTAATTTATATCTACACTATAAGTGAATAGCAGAAAAAATATTCAATAAATTAGAGTAGGATCCATTAATGAATATTAGTAGAACTGGTATACGACGGACCGTGTTCAACAATAGAGTGTCAATTCTGACATTATGCAGCCCCCTCTAATGCAATGAAAATCCCCAATGCCTGTCCAGGGAGTGCCACTTTTACCTAATTCTTATTAAACATTTATTAGATTAGACAAAAGCTATCGGGAGGTAACGTTCTCAATGTTTTATTTATGATCTTTTATTGGATTGCTATTTTCTCTCTGCAATCTCATAATGTATGTGATATTATTGTCCGTGTTAGAAGATAGAACATTTCTCAGACAGTTTACAAACAGTCTAAATAATGTTGTTTTGTTTTACTGTGACAACACTTTACTTAAAAACTTTTTATTTTATTTCTTAATAACAACCTGCAACACTTCCACGTCATTAAAAAGGTTTTTGAATCAAGTGTAAAAGCGGAAAAGTTATGTTTTACAAAACTTTAGAAATTCCTCACTCTTCGGTTCCAGAAAACAACGACAATTTGCTCAACAAGTGCTTTAAACTTCATCGTTAGTCACCGTTCATTTTTCCGAGGCAGATATTATTTAATCAGAGTTATGCGACCCATTAATTAAATTACGTTAGCTAAGGGCTGGGCTATAAGAAAATTGCTTTTATTTGTGGGGAGTCATTCAATTAAACATTCATTCATTTGCGGGCCATCGAGTGGCGTCCATTACGTTTAATTATAATTTAGACTGACTCTTTAATAATTACTCTGGACGTGTTTCGTCGGCCGCTGCGTGTGCGCCGTTGCGTAGTGAACACCGCTACTTATAAAGCTAACTTTGGCTAACTAAGCTTGATTAACTAATTATATTCCTTACATTTCTGTTTTTTTTTAATACCCTTTACATATTTTATTTACAACGTTTAAAATTTCTGAAAGATAAAAGTTTTTATGCTGTTAATTGTTCGCCTCGTAACACTACGACTTTTTTTCTTGTTAATTTAATGGTTTAACTTACGTATTAATGACTTACGTATTAATCTTTAATCGATATTTCCGTCTGTATTGAAACCGGCTCACTTCCGATATTAAGTTTTACAATTACCGTAAATAACTAACAGCTTGGTATTCCCACGAGCGGTAGCCATAGGTGGTCATAATTAGCGGTAAGTTCGTTAAGTAAGTAACTGGCTACGCAACGTCGGTGTGCGTAATTAAATCACTCAATTAGTGTTATTAAAAAACTCAATCTAAATTAAATTAACTTTGTTCACCTTTATAAACTAATTTAGTGTGCTTAATTAGATTATGTGTAATTGTGAGGAAGTTCTTAGTTGTCTCGAATTAAATATTTAATATATTTAAAAATACGTAAATGTCTGACTTTTTGGCTACAATTAATTCATGAGAATCTTCCTAATTAATATTAACGAACCTTAAAAAATAGCAGCATTCAGACCAAATGTATTAAATCGCCAACGTATTAAAATTCATTCGCAGTACATAATGAAAAAAACTGACCACGGTCACCACACTTTATCGTAAATTGGCTAACTACAAAACTGATTTGAGATAAAGAATAGTATATAGTATCCAAGTAAGGAAACAAAGCGTGTAGCCTGTAGATCATGGACCACTGTATACAAGAAAGAGCCTTAACATAGAGGAACTGAAGAACTGAACAAACTCTTGATGGAAACTTCCAATAAGCTCTACATTAATTGGCATCAAAGCTACCAGCGAGGAGCGTCTGCAAAAGTTTACAACACTCATTATACTTATTGCACTTAATTAAAAAATGTTGAGATGTTAACAACAACGCTGTAAACAATAGTACTTTCATAACAACGCGCTTATTATTAGAATTATGTTGCACTCACCGCACACTAAATTGTACTAATTAAAACAAAAACATTCTTCACTTTGTAATTACTGGATAAAATAATTTATGAAATTAATGCGTTCGTAATGATGAATGACTTCTTTCGCTAACAATAGTACGTGAGACGCGACGCGTGTTCACTAAACGCATTCGTTTTTAAAACTGAATGAATGAGCGCCACTCTATCGAAGTGCTTCCTGCCGACTGTGATAACACCCCGCGCCGCTTAATGAGACGTCTGCTGCCATTGTAGCCACTTTAGCTAATTATTGTGAACATTTAATACCGACTTAATGATCATTGCGTATTTTACCATCGATGTAGGTAAGCGCTTCCGCTACAACACGATAATTGCTAATGAAAAATGTTGCCGCTGATGCAAAAGTCTAGTTGTTTGTAGGCACTTTCACATTTACGTATCCCATTTAAATAAATATACCTAATAATTTAGCTGACGTAAAAGAGAACTAGAGAGATTAATTAATATTTTGCAGCAGACTTTTTGTTTATTTTTCGTAACAAGAACCAAATAACGGAGGAACAGTGAAGTTGAAGAATCATAGTTTATTTTTGAGATTGCCCACGTGCAGTGGTAGAAAAAAGAGTAATATTATTTTTCAATTCCCATACAAAAGTGGTCGGTGCGCGGCGGCAAATTGGTTGTATTGTCAATTTGGGCAGTGCGTGCCGGGGCGCAGATGAAATGTTTATTTTCAATTTCCGCCATTTTCCCGCCGCGTCCGCCGCAGGATTAGGATGCGGAACAACTACACTATCGATGGATAGCCTAGTTTTTTAATATTTACATGGTCCATAAGTAACTTTCTATGGCAACATGTGTTAAGAGTGAATCCTTTTTTTAATATCAAAAATAACTTCCGTTCGATAAAATAACAAGGATTTTTTGGAAAGTTGGTTTTATTAATTCAATGTCAACATGCCAGCTCTGTTAATAGATACATTTTAAAAGTCAGGGTATTTAAAAAAGTATTATATTACAATGTATTCTATTTTACTTATTTATACCTTGTGACAACATCATATTATTATAATGATCATTATTATAATTTGTCTCACATTTTAAATTCAAGTGACACGAACGTATAACCTATTCAATCAAACACACCTAGTTCCCTTCAAATGCCATGCATGCATTGTAAAAATAATAAATGGTAATTTTACCACTACTCAGTAATCGCTCTTCACCTGTGTATGGCAAAATAACAAACTGTCCGTCACAATCATGCCACAGAGTAACGAACTCTCCCAATGTTACCTTACGGAACTGCATATAAAGCGCGTAGCAAATCAGATAATTATGCTTGCATATAAATCCGTCAGCGATCGTCTGGGCTGCATATAGTCATGGGATATAAATTATATTTTTGACGTGCATTAGTGGTACAGGTGTGTGGAACATGATTTTAATCGTGAGATATCTATCCTAACTTCGATCATCAGAATCTACTAGGATAATTATTTGAGAAATTAGTTAAATACATTCAGTATTCATAATAAAAAATTAAATCTTGTTTACTCGGATCAGTCACTGTGACTATCATTCAATAAAGATCATAAGTACCTAAGTATATAAAATGCATGCCAACTATCAGATTCGTTCAGGGCTTTTTAAACTTGGAAAGTTTAATAGCTACATTGCAATTACTTGCCAATAATTCACCATTAAACGGAATAAAATTGATAGCCATAAAGGGGTCTAACAATTGACCCGATGATCAGCCATAATGTTCTGAAAGTCAGACTGTGTGCCAAAGGTAGGTAATTGCGTGTAATCGGTCAGCGACGAGCTCTGAGCACGATTTCAATCCACCATTCGCGACCTTTAGCAGCATGGCGGCATCAGTCGCTAAGTGACTGCGCGCTCGTTTATAGCTTAGAAATAATTTATGTCTAAAAGAAAATTGTTCTCAA
This sequence comes from Allophyes oxyacanthae, assembly GCA_932294325.1. Taxonomy (NCBI): domain Eukaryota; kingdom Metazoa; phylum Arthropoda; class Insecta; order Lepidoptera; family Noctuidae; genus Allophyes; species Allophyes oxyacanthae. Next base: position 11,022,247 of record OW028615.1, read on the forward strand.
CAGAATTACATCTGTTTAAATATCAGACATAAAGAAAATCTAATGCTGCAATTTGACCAACCCTAACTTTCATTAGACAAAAACACTTGAAACGATGGCAGATATCTTGAATAAATTCTGACGATTACCTATAGGTAGATAATATTCACTCGAACCTGTTGCATAAAAATAGACACAACAAAAACTTTCATCATCGAAAAAATTCCACGAAAACATTCGAGTGGAAATCTTTATCTTTAACTTAATTAAAGAAAACGTAGCAATCGGCTTACTAGACAAAACATCTACTCTAATCAGATTATAAGTAATTATATCCGTCGTAATAGCGGTACCGTTTAAAATACTGTAATACCTACCTTAATTGGTTCATAAGATCCTTCGTTGGTGGTACTCGTACGTAAGTTAAACTTAAATATTAGCACATTTTATTAGCCTGTGTTTACGTAGAGCTTCCTTTGAGATACTTTAACGTCGCCAGCGGCATTTTCATAGATAAAGGGTTCCGACCGGACGTTGCTACTAATATTGTACCTAAATGGGTACGTTAGTTTTGTGTGATCTTTGCTTATACAGGACATGAGGGTGCCTTTATAGTGATGTATCTTTTGTATATAGTTCTTTGCGACAGTACAATGTAGTGTTGTTACTAAACTTGATGTTTTACGAAAAGGTAAAAACTTAATGCTGAAAATATAGATTGATAAATATTGAACGATGAAAGTATGCAAAATATTTGTAATCCTAATTATTGCAAAAACATGAATCTTTATTAAATATATTTGTAAATTAATACCACTACCTAAACATATTCTAAAATACCTTATAAATTAAAGTCTATTTTAAAATAACACATAGATATTTACCATTGTACATTATGATACAAGTGAGCTAATTTGGTCATTACACTCGAGGCTGGATTACAGCCCGAGCCAAAGACGAGGGCGTAATGGAGCCTAGACTGAGAGCCAATTCTCACGCGTTTCATAAAGTGTTGTTCAATACAAATGTGAGGAAAAAAAATCATAAACTTATTTTTGTGGAAAATGGCGACCGAATTTCGTTTTTCGCGCGCCGTGTCTGTGGTTGACGTAGACGTGCGCGCGCATATGGAAGGAGAGGTTCTAACGAAGCCGCTAAACAGCCTTATAATAAAAATATTATAAACGGAATATTTTTGTATTTATAAAACAAATGAATGAATTTTTTTTAACAATTTTTTTTTTATCGAATTAAATTTTTATATGTATATCATACTTTAATTAAAACAGTTTATTTATTCACAAAAATGGTTACCTATTTTTATAGACAAGCAAACCCATCGTTAAGATTAAAAAAGCACTAAGTAGTGCGTTAAAGTAAAGTAAAAAGCACGCGTGTTTTATAAGCTACATTATGACCGTAAAAGCGGTGCAATAATAGCCACTTTACGAGCAAGTGTGTTAAAAAAGAAATACCTTTTATTATATTATAGAATCTATACTTAAAAACAAACAAAGTCCATACGGTAGCGACCTGGGACTGCGACATTAACGTGGATTATATTATAACAGACACAGAAATCGGTAATTTGCTTGACATTCTACTTCAAAGGGCTCCTCGACAATTGTGTCATTTGGTAGGAAAGCGGTGCCGTACGGTCAATACCGCGAGTTTTGCTGTAATACTCTGCAATTTGCTACGTACAGACGACCGTACCGGTTGAGGAAAACACATTGATTCATTATTAAACTGTCATATCGTGTTATTACAGGTACGAGTATATTAGCAAATTGTCAAGTAAATGGCAGTTCTATGCAGTGGAAAATTTATTTGAATAAGAAGTTACGTTGTTGTTCTATATGTGAGTGTGACGCAAAATAATGATGCAAGCAAATTATAGCATAATTTGAAAAATAATGCCTAGTTTATTACCTAATTGCTGCAATAGATAGTTTCAGTTACAGCTTAGCTACACTTCTTTCAGCGCTTTATAAAATCAATGCCATATAGCTAGTTGGTTTCCTTTTATACATCATTATTATGACAAAGTTCCGATAAAGCAATACAACCAATAACATGAAAGTTATTAGCAAATATGCACCATTTTAACCTGGTGAAGGTGTCACATTGAGGCGCACATACTTGAAACAAATTAAATATTATAACACGAGGACGCGTACCTACATGCCAACGCGTTACAGGAATACCAACAGGATGGCCGCGGGCTTATTAACTCCCTCCATTAATTAAATTATTAGAAATCTCGAGCCCGACTAATTAATGAAGAATTCCAACATTTCGGTCCACCTATCGGGCTTTAATTAAAATTGACAAAGCCGCGGGCGAGCGCTCTCGCTCGCCAAATATCGCCTCTATTAATGAAATGATCACTCCAAACTAATTAAATTATGGAGGTAATGGTGCGTGCAAGTGATACCGGCCGCGGGACGATTCTGACAACTGCCTGTGTAATGTAACACCTACGCCTACGCTGCGCCACTCCGCTGCAGCACAGCTTTTAAACCTGATATAAGTACTCCAATTATTCCGGTATAAGCTTTACGTAAAAGTCCTCAATGGAAACCAATTATTCGGCGAAAGCATAAACACGTGTTGGAGTAAGCGGATTCAATCAATATGTAGTAATTTTTTAACCGTTAAGTTAATTGGTGCTACCATGTTAGGTGCCCGTATAATTTCAAGTGATTTCAATATCCTGTAAGTAAGTGCTCGCTATACATGTACGTACCTACTTATATTTAATACCTACGTTGCCCAATTATTTTTAAATGCTTAAATTTACTCCACGTTGTAGCTAATGAGATGTCGAGCAATAATAACGAGCAATTAAAACGAATCATACAAGAGAATAATACCAGCTCTGTACTACACGAACTTTCAACCTTACAATAACAATTACCGTCCGTATATTATTAAACCTCTTAATGGATACCCGTTTTCCAATTAGCGTTTATACTGTAATTGAGATCATTAATGGGTTTTAAAAGCTATTAGTTCTAGAATTTGAGTTAGTAACGAAGTCTCGGAATAGAAGAGTTAAGTGAGGGCTGTAACCGTCAGCGTTCATTTGACTGAAACTTAGTATGTGGCACGACACCGGCGCGACGCTGGGCGCAGCGACATTAAAATGAGTAATTATAATAAAGCTGATATGTCCTCATAATTAACTAAGCCTGATGAAGAGTGCTTTGACGAGAGGAGCGCCCACGCAGCCGCTACAGCGCTTTATTCATTTATTAAAACAAATATTATTTGTCTGGCCCATTACAGTATTTTTTTAATATTATTATTATTATATTATTTGGGAATCGTTTGCTGTATAGTTTTGTGGTTCAGCTAAGTTAAAATTCAGGAATAACGACGAGTTAAATACAAGTAAAACCTAGGTCTCCTTCAAAAAGGTCAAGACTTCAGGAACAGAACTTATAAAATGTGGAAGCAGCAAAAGGAGTATAAATCTGAGTAAGAATCGTTGCACTTGGAATTATGTAAATTTTACCTACTCCCATGGGAAAAACTGAGTGAGACATGATAAGAAATATGTCAGCTAATAAAAAAAAACATAACACAGAAATAAGATTAGTTATTTTGTCAATTAAGTGTTTGTACCTAAGTATTAGGTACAATTAATGCTGCATGACATGTCACTCTACATGTAGCTAGTAAATTGGATATTCGGGTGAGTTACTCCAGGCACATACACCAACTCCTAAGCAAATAATTAATTATAATAATTTATATAGTTTCAACACAATGTTAAATTGTTATGAAATAAATTGAATTGAATTGAATTGAATAAAGCAAGAGAAGAGAGACCGTATCATAAGCTTTTCAGATGGCTTTTCATAACGTTATACTATATCCAATTTCCACGAACACTCAGCGCTTCACCGCTGAATCGCACCGCTTACAGCACTAGCGCTAATTAGACGGAGTGACAACCCACTCCTGCCATAAAGCGCTGCAGATTTATCGCCACAGATTATTTATATTATGTTTATTAGGCCCCGCCCTCCGCGCCCTGCGCCCTGCTTTCCCGCTAATTGAATTGCCGGGATTTTTATACGTAACAACACCTGAGGAGTTTATTAAAGGTCATAACGTATGACGTGACCTTTGCCAAGTTGCGTTTAGATTACATAATTTGCTTTGCTTTTTATTTTGTTGCCGTTTTGATGAAACGGGACGGTTAAATAAAATTGAGCATTCCTGTGTTATTATAAAAATCTTACACAAAAAGATATCCATTTTGATTATTTCTCGGGTTAAAATTAGACGGATCATCTCCAAATGATAAATATCTATAATGATCAACAGAACTGACCTAAACACGACGTAACCAAGATCGTAATTAACATGCGACCATCATAAATCATCGTTCACAAGGAATACAAGTTATTTTGGCAATCGCACCAGTTATGATTAACAGTGTCTCCTCCCGTACGCCACAATGATGAATTGACTACGAAAATAACTGTTATTTTATAACAGTTCCAATTTACAGGGCACTGGGCATGTCAATAGGCGTGTGAGATTGTTTCTAGAAAAAATAATGTCACGACATAAAACACCTTTCTTACCTAATAACTGAATAATTTGTAATATAAGTAGACCGTATTATTAGACATTACAGAATTATATATCAATTTATAAATAAGTAAAATAATGATTATTTTCAGATATTATATAAAAATGAATTAACACTTTTACACAGAAATTATCTTAGCGAATAATGAACTGAATCTAAAGAGCTTCTTAAAATAGTTGATTTTAAGTAAAGAATTCAGAAAAGTATTATTCTACGTTTTAACTTGTTGTAACACATATTAATATTGTTCAATTACAAAAAACATATTAGGTGTCGAAACATGTCTAACAAAAAAACATACAAATTTAATTTTAAAAGAATAACACGTGAAATTGTTATTACAAAAGGCAATTTGAACACTATATCCTGTAAATTAAATTTCATTTTGCAGTCTTTTGTACAGGGCCCGTGTCCTTATCCACGGACACCGCTATCCGAAGTTGTATCTTTCGTTGATTTGTTGCTTCGGTTTGAACGCAGTGTTCTGTAGCTAATTAATTTTAATTGGACCGAATTGCAACACGTCTATTATACGCGACTTTTGGCTCCTTCCCTTCGTTTGAATATACAAACATGTTTCTTGTCGTCGATATTTGTACATTGTAACCTGTATCATTCATCTCAAAAACATCTGCCAATTTTTTCGAGTGTCCTTTTCATCTAGTATCTACATAATTATTTCGAGCTCTACCCATCTCGATCGTCTTTCGTATTCGTCATTAGCTTTGTCCATTTTATAGCGAACAAGTACGATAGATACGCAAGCATTGGAAGGGAACGTAGGGTTGTCTCTCCGCAAGTTCCACAAAGATTCATAATTTAATTTTAAATCCTAAAAAGTCAATAACATAATAAATGATCAGGGCATCAACATTCGAAATCTGTGTGTATTTTTAATCCCCGTATTGTACGGAGTACGAAGGGCCACCACTCATGAATTCCTAACACTTGCAACAATCGCATTTAATTTTCCGCTCGTGCGCCTTTATTGGTAATCGCCTCTCTAAATTGAAACGAGAAGAAATCTCATTCGAACACGTTATGAATTAATTAAAGGATTTGCTCATTTATATGACGGAACAAATAAAACACGCTTCTGCGAACTGACATGTTGGAACAAACACACGATAATTAGTCGTTGCTAGTCTCGGAAATAAATGAATGTGTATAAAACGTTTTTTCAGCGTTTTTTATACTTCACGATTCACATAAACTTTTTATACAATTTTTCACTGTAGCTGCTTCGTAATATTATACGGCCGGTCAGCAAAATTGGCTGCCACTTAATCCCCTTATAGGAAGTCGACCTTATCGCACATCCAGACCAATGCGGCTACCGCGTAACAAAATGGTAATGAACATCAGACTCTGGTAATAAACTTCAATACGACCGTGAGAGACTAAACTTCGAACTACCTTGTAAAAAAATTACCAATCATGAAGATGGGAGGCCCAACTTTCGATATTTTTTTTACAAGGTAGCTCGAAGTTTAGGCTCTCAGACCCCTAGACATGCGAATCATCTATTATTGTCTCTATAGAATATATAGATACTAAAGGCGTGTTTATTAAATCATTACCCACATTAGTCATGTGAACACAGTCTGTGTACGTTACTCATGCTTGTCATATCTATCATACTATTCACTACGAACAACCATTTGCGTCTAACATGACAAGGGTACACTGTGGGCGATGCAAACCGGTTGTATAAAAAATCAGGCAAACACGCGCACTCTACTTGTTTAATCTCATGAGCAGGCTAATTGTCCACAGCAGTGACGATGACAGTTGGGGGAGGCGCGGGGTGCGCGGGACGGGGGCACGTGACCTGTCACTCGCAGGGAAATTAAAACATTCCGTTATTATTTTCATTTCGCGGGCTCCGCGTAGTACGACACTGATACCGACTGTGCACGACTGTACTGCAAAAAATATCTGACGTGCCTACTCTAACAATAAACTATTGAGTTGTTTGTGTAAGCTAGAAATGGACTATCGTGACCAATTCGACAGTATTGGCAACCTTTAATAAAAACTGAATGAAAAACAGTAAGTGGTCAATGCCGACGCAAAAGATTTCTCTGTTCTGCAGTTGAATAGGGAAAAAATACTTTACAAAATCTCGATTTTCTACCAACTGAATTTGGAACGCGAACCAAAATGAAGAGGGAGACAAGCCACGCAACAAGTATTGTTTAGCAACTTGTACCCGCCTGTACTCCGCATCTCAGTGAAAAAATACTGTTCTCGCAGTTATTCTGTTTTATGAGAATTTAATAAGAATCGTTTGTGTTCACAATGGCAGGCTCGAGGCACACCGAGCGTTAAAGATAACTTAAAAAAAATATTGTTCGTTTTAAACTTTTTAAGTTTTTACTTTACTGCTTATTGATAAAACGTTGAAATTTAATATTCTTAGAGTTAGGAAGATCAAGAAAATAAATTCTAAAGATATCGTTCGTCATTATGTGATATAACTAACTGAAAAATTTATGTCTACCCACTTCTAGTTTATCTTATGAACAAACTGAGCTTAGCCTAGCTAGCTATCATAGCAAATATGATTAGACATATTGTACCACTATCTGATAGAATACAATAGGTATTGTACACAATTTTTTTAAGAATTATCTCATACCTTAGGTATACATTTAATACGTAGATAGCAACAAGAGTTTACCCTATCTAACAAAAGCTAAAAGCAGATTCAACCTAAACAACAGAACAAATACAGCTTTCAATGCATTAACTTAACGAAGCCTTAAGCCTTAGCCTGCATCTGTGTGTACTTTAAACACAAATAATAAATGTAATTGATCAATCAGTGCAATGCATGCGAGTAATAGGCAGTATTACCTCGTCAGACCCCATATCAAAGCAATATCGGCAGACGCCAGCGGCGTAGAATTTTAATAATTAAAAATCACCCCAACCATGAAGGGGGTCGCCGACACACTGCACATTACGCGTTATCATTTTTAATTAAAATTCTCGCGCCACCACTAACTATAATGATGAAATATTTCGACTTTGTTATCGTTATTTATGATTTATTATATCGTCCCCGTAGAGCGAAAAGTCATTAAGTCGAAAATGACCAAAATGAGAAACAAAGCCTCAAGGAAAAAAAAAAGAAAAAAAATCATAACTTTAATTTGACAATAGATATTTCTGAATTTATGATTTTATCTCATTGGTATTTGATTCAATTTTATGTTTTAATATAAAATATTAAAAGAAAATCATTTGTTTTATAGATAATTGAGAAAAACGAAAGTAATTAATTTTTACCCTTGAATCATTTAGTTTCGAAAAAAGTTAGTGATTTTTTGATCTGAGTTAGTGATTTTTTGCCCATCTTTAAACTAATTTGATAGAAATTAACTTGATTTAGTTATATTATAACTTTTTTCTGAGCACAATACAATATTCTGAAAATAATGACTAATTATATTATATTATTATTTTATCACTGCTAATAGTTATAATTGAGGATAAGAAAATCATTAAAATATAATCGATATTATACCATCATTAATCTTTATTAATTAGCAATCTCCAGCAGTTAATTGACAAACACACTAGATTTCGGCAAGGAAATCAAACATCAGTCCTAGATCTGGTCTTATCTAACGATGAGTCACTCATGGCCAATGTTGACCACCAAGCCCCTATTGGTAAAAGCGACCATACCTGTTTGTTAGCAACTATACAAGTACAAGAACAAAATAAAGGCACCGCCTCCAGGCTTAACTTCAATAAAGCCGATTATGATAAAATCAACGAAAAATTACGCACCACGTTACCAGAAAGTATAAGAAATATTAACTGCGCAAAAAGCCAATTTGAGATCCTTCTCAGTACACTCAGAGAAGCAATCAAATTATACGTACCTCGGATCAGACTTAGTCAACACTCCACGAATAAGCCATGGATATCTAGAGATACCAAAAATCTTAAACTACAAACTTGCATTATGGAATAGATACGTGTTGACTGGACTCAACGAACACTATAAGGATTACAGAAAACTAAACAACAAATTGATAAATCAAAATAGAGCAGCTCGCATAATACACGAAAAAAGCATATTGCAAGCTGGACCAAAAAAAATTTACTCCTTTATTAGACAGCAAGTAACATCAAAAGTTAGCATTCCAAGTATTCTACGCAACAAACATGGCCAAACAGTAACTCAGCCCCATGAAATTGCCAAGGTATTTGCGGAACAGTTCGCGAGTGTTTTTCACATAGAGCCGCAGATCCAGTTGCCTATCTTAGACCCTGTACTACATGTTGAATACTCGATTGAAGAGATATTTTTCACCCATGACAAAATTCAACAGGTCATAAAAGAATTGAAAATAGACTCTTCGCCAGGAACAGACGGCATTCCCGTAGCAATGCTAAAAAAATGTGACCTCACCGAATGCCTTGCAACAATAATCCAGACATCATACGATACAGGAACCCTACCAGACTTGTGGAAAACAGCAATGGTGACCCCCATATTTAAAAAAGGAAGTAAGTTGGAACCATCAAACTATAGACCTATAAGCTTGACCAGTGTGGTATGCAAGGCTATGGAAAACTTTATAGTTAAGCACATCAGAATTTTTTTAACGACCAACAGAGTTATTGCTTAACAGCAACATGGCTTTTGTCCGCATCGCCCCACGGTATCCAACCTGCTGTCATGCTTGTCGTCATGGACAAAACACTTCAATAGAAAAGAACCAATCGACGTAATCTATCTTGATTACGAAAAAGCCTTTGATAAGGTTCCTACAAGAAGACTCCTACAAAAATTGGAATACGTGGGAATCTACTTAGTTGGATCGAAGCATTCCTACGGCAGAGAACTTTCCAAGTTAGAGTAGGGGAAACCATGTCAGATCACCGAGAGATACATAGTGGTGTGCCACAGGGCTGTCTTGGGTCCAGTGCTGTACATAATATACACCTTTGATCTTTCCCATTCCCTACAGTGTAATGTAAGCATCTTTGCCGATGACACTAAAATATTTGCGAACCCACTGATCGATTACGACCTCCTTCAGGACGACCTAAACAAAATAGTTAACTGGTCTAAGGAATGGCTCATAAATCTCAATGCCTCAAAATGTACGGTGTTGCACATAGGCAGTCGAAATCCCCGTTTGACTTATAAACTGAATGATGCTCAATTAATGGAGGCCAAGGTGCAAACAGACTTGGGAGTGAAGATCACAGAGGACCTGAAATGGGAAGAGCATACAACAACAGTTACCAAGAGAGCTAAAAGCCTAATCTACCTCGTTCGGAAAGCCTTTGGGGTCTTTACACCCGAAATGGTGCTCCGGATCCACAAAACGTTTGTCAGACCAATCCTTGAGTACGCATTTCAGGTCTGGAGCCCCTATTTCGTAAAGGACATTGATCTTCTGGAGAAGGTGCAGCGCAGCTTCACTAAAATACCACGAATGCTAAAACAACGACCGTATGAGGAATGCTTAGAAGTTTTGAAGCTCACAACTTTAAGGGATCGCAGGCACCGTGGGGACCTAATTGAAACTTATAAGATCTTATAAGGACATTACGACCTCAATGATTTTGATAAGCTGTTTACACGTAATGATAACGTCCATCTAAGAGGCCACCACCTTAAGTTATGTACCAGCTTCTCAAATAATAACCCTCACAAACACTTTCTGAGCAATCGAATAGTCAGGGCGTGGAATAAGCTCCCAGAAGACGTAGTCTCAGCCCAAAATATAAATCAGTTCAAGAATCGACTTGACAAATATTCTCAACTGCAAGAATAAAACCAAGTGGGAAACAGCAGGATACAGGCACTTATCAGTTGTCTCAATTGCCTGCCTGATAAATAAATAATAATAATAAAAGATAAACAAATCAAATATCTTGACTTGGCTCACGAGGTTGTCGACATGTGGGATGTGGACTCAGCAATCATAGTGCCGATAGTTGTGACGGCCAATGGCTTAATTGCCAAGAGCCTCGACCAACATCTTATGAGGCTCTCGTTGGGGGGCTGGATCAAGGGCTTAATACAGAAAGCGGTACTCCTCGACACGACACGCATTGTGAGCAGGTTCCTTTCTCTGCAGCCCTAGCCGCCGGTAGCTTGGACCGTGTTCCCGATGCCGGTGGCCTACTACTCTTTTATATTTTTAAATGTTTTTATAATCTTTTTTTTATTTAATTGTAAAATTATTTAAAAACATAAAAATGTGTAATAAAAAGTGAATAAAGGTCATTATTAATAAACATAGCTCGTTTCATTGTATTGTTGCACGTATGTTATCAAAATTATTTTATTCAACACAAAACAATAATAATATAACGTGAGCTCCTTAATCAACGCACGTGTCGCGACTGGTTCGCCGCGAGAAAGATAACTAACTCCCCACTCGGCGACCAACGAAGGCGACAAACTTACTAAATCTCGCGCGAAATATACCTAACTGAATAGAAACATGTAAAGGGTGTTTAAAAAATCATTAAAACCTTTTAATGATATTACGAAAACTATGATTTTGTTGTATTTATGGTATAGAAAAAGTCCATAACATGATTTAATTATTTTTTGCGTATGTAGAAATAATGCTAAATATATTGATGCGTCTATCGAGAAATCACTAAGTATACTTAGTTAGTTTTCGCTTTTATATTTTGTAACCAACCATTTATTTTAAAATAAACTAAATTGTTTTGGTGAATTTTGAAACAAATAAGACTAATAATTATAACGTTTTAAAAAAAGGAAAAAATAACTAAGTTTACTTAGGTATTGTGTCTTGCCGATTTTAGGTAGTCATAAAATAATTAAGTAACTTGGGTATTTGTTCCCCAAACTTTAAGGTTCAACATGTCAACATGATGTGTTTTCGCATAAGTTAAAACAAAAACTAATATAACTTATTGAAATATAGTTAAATAGAAATTTGGAGAAAAATACGGTGAGTTTGATGGCATTTAAAACCATTTTAACCATTTTTGGACTTAGTGACTTTTCGTTCTACGGGGACGATATACAAGTAAACATTACTTAAATTATACAATCAACTGCTGTGAGAAGATTTTTTCTTGTTCCACGTAGATAAAACCCTAACTTAAAAGAATTTATTTAATCAGAATCATCACAATTCATACAACACAAATAATAAAACCCCCGACATAAAAAGATCTCAACATAATTGACTAGAGCACTTCGGTTTAGATAATGTTAGCTATTTCATAACTAGTGCAAACAATTTTTAATTTCGATTCAGTTAAGCGCTCGTACATGCAATATAGAAAAAATAGCAAACATTCAGAGCGATTCCAATAGGCTAATCGTGAGTTATTAAACCCCTCGCGGGAACCCACCTGATCGCCTGCCAGCTATAATAGAAATACCAGGGACTTATTATTAAAATTGCTGCTAAATTGTTCCCCTCACCCCTCGGATTTCGTGGGTCGAAGGTGACTTATTGACGTTATATTATATTCGTAATAATATTAATTTGACAACGCACAACGTGTCACTAAAATTAATTAAATTACATTCTGTACGGTTCTGTATGAAAGCTACGTAGCTAACTAGTACGGATTCGGGAATGCACATGATTAATTATCAATCAATCAACGTGTGACTACGAACGCTATAAAGGGAAACTCGAAACGTCATATCGAATGGCTAAAAAATTCAAACAATATGTCCGTCTTTTTTAATTTTAATAAAAAGCAACGTACAAAGATAGCTTAATCATTTCCGGAAATAACTTTTTAAATAAATATTTTATGTATTTGGATAACGCGGCGACCTTTTAAAATGAAGCTTAGATAATTAGCCCCCAAAGGAAAAAAGTTCAATTTCGTTCACTCAAACGTTTTTTACTGTAATTGTACCTACTTCAAAACAACCCTTCCGCTTATCGAGCAAACACGGAACGTAAGGGTTCTCTATACGATTCATCGGATAATTAAATATTGATGATATTAATGGCATTGTCGTCGAACATATTATAATAATTACGTATCGATATAATAAATATGTAGTTACCTAATCAAAACGTATTGTGGTTGTATTAGAGCACATTGTTTATGCGAGGTAACTCAATCAGTGGCAGTTAGCAGTATTATAATAACAGCGGTATTGTTGGCTCGGTTCTGGGACATTAATTAGGTAAGTACGTGGAACACGTCAGTCTCCTCACTAATTAATTGAGCGTATTATTGGTGCAATGCCTAACCGATGCGATGCGGTTACAACGACTAGTGGCGTAGATACCGCGATCGTGATTCATGTCCGATATTAATTCAGTTGCGTTTCAATTATATTTTCCAATATTCGCGTATTGTTTGCAAGAATATGTAATATGACTAATTGTTAGATCAATGTGACTAAGAGTAGTAATTGGCAGAAAGTACAAAGAGCAAAAAAAAATCCTACTTTTCTTGTATTCATTAAAACGGACTTGTAGGCTTTACACTCATAGCTAAACAATTTAGATATGACTATACACGACCTGCTTCAGTAAAAGGAAAAAGTTTAGAAAATACTTTCATATCACGCGACCATGGGACCACACTCATAATTCTATAAAAATCGATATAGAATCGTATGATCGGTGTCTATCACTAACACAGACATTAAAGTATACGTCTTATTATAATCTTGTAACGTGATTCAAATCTCTCAGTAGTATTAAACAAATCATATCCAGTGCTTAATCTCAAACTAGTTGAGTGGGGGTTAATTCGTGTTGTTGGCTAATTGAGTGCATAACACGCGTTAGTGACACGGCTAATCAGTCAGTAATGTGACTCCACATACCTCACGTGACGCGTATGTATTGATCGTAGATACAACGCGACTCAACTTATTTACTATTATTATAAGCACAAAAGGGCAGTATGGGTGTCCAAGTTTAGCAACATTAGCGTCTAAACTTTGTATGCGCGTAACTGATTTACCTAAATGTAAGTAGATCATTCTTCAGTTTGTTAGTAAAAATTCTAAAGACATTCTAGTTACTATTTAACAATACTTCATATTATAACCCTATTATTAGAATGTGTCGTCTTTATAATGAACTGTCGCAAGACACAATGATATTTATATCTTCGTTTCCCGTGCTGCCGTTTTCAGGAGACATGTTGCCGCCCTGCTTGCATGATTGGCTGCAACATATCTTCTGAACTGATTTTATTTTATTTTTAATATTTGCAAAATTACTGTAGCTTTAATTGCGTTTAATATTATATTTATACTCGTCTAGTACCTATAGTACCTTACTAGTTGTGCGATTACGCTAGGGTCTCAATCTGTACTAAACCTACACAGAATTAAGTTCATACTAATCGATTGTTACCTGTTTTAATTGCCTATTAAATAAATAACAAAATAATCTATTTAAGTTTTTGCCGGCAATGACCAACGGTGACGTCAGTACCAGTAGAGCAAAGCCACCAGAAAAAGTTTTAGCTGTGATCAAAATGTTAGATAAAAGTTGGACAAGACTAATTAATATCAACTTTCAGATATGTACAATTTTCTTTGTTCAAACAAACTCGACTCTTATTTTTATATTTATTCCTGGTACAACTGATCTTTATTTCTTGGTTCCGTATATCCCTTTCATCATAAAAATAATTATCTACTAGCAGCTAGCAACGGAACATCGAACTAATTAGCAAATGACATGTACAAATTAATTAGGTAAATGTATTAATAACGATAGACGTGAACATCAATGTTTTCAATAATTAATTTAATTATGTGTTTGAGATAAGCCTGCGCAGCTGTCCTCTATTAAGAAACAGTCTAATAACACCAACCAATACTCCAAGGTCCAAGGACAGAGCCTCCATTGCTGCACTGGTGACGAATTTGAAGTTCGTCTGCCGCACCCTGAGCTATCAGCCTCGATATCACTATTACTGATTGGCTAATGTTTCCACAACGGCACGAGCGATCACCATTTGATAGCTCGTGCCAACTCAGCAGAAGACTATAGCGTAACTTTTTTGTAGAGTTTTTTTTGTATCCTGAACTGGGGAATCCAATCCCGCAATCGGATCGTGTGTTTGCGGGATCCCTCATATATGAGGGACTACATAAGCGGGATCCGCGGTATTTGCGGAACTGAACAATAATCAGTAGATACTTACACCTAAATTATATTTTCAGAAAGAACTTTGGGAGTGGGACTACTTATTTAATCCTTTCTTGATCATAACTGATGTTACGAGTACTCGTATCTACTGTAAATATAAATATTGTAATTGTAGGTACTTATGCTTTTGAAATCCTCTTTTATTAAAACCACAACAATTTTGTAATTAAATTAGGTATTACTTTATAGAATAGTCCGCTCAATTATAAGTAAAACACTATTTGCATCCGATACTGGATCAATGATGGACATTTGATTAAATCGATTCGCGCCGTCGACTCGCAAAGGTATGTTACAGTTCGAATTCGATAGCGCCAATTAGTTACTAAATTAAATTAATTTCCTATAATTAGTACCTAGAATTTCCACGCTTCGATCCCAAATTACCGATACCACATAAATTTTACACGATAATTAGGTTGTTTTATCCTATGCCTCGTTCATTATGAACTAGATATTCTATTGAGCATTTACGGGGCAATTAAAATGTAGTTCAAATACATAATTGGTCGTGGTTCATACTGAAATTATAACATAATTTGAATACATTTTCTATGACACCTAATGACGAGCAAAAAATCTGTAAAGGAATCATCAATTCATCAGCCTGTATTCACTTAATTCTGAATTCTCAAAGATGAATGAATGAACATAATCAGTTCACATTCACGCCGAGCCCCCAAACGGGTCGAACTCACTCAATACTCAAGTGTCGCAATAAAAAAAATGGTCGTCGTATGTTTTTAATTAAACGCTTATTTTGAAGAGGGAATGAGTCACACAATAGCTCATTGTGCGACAGTGCTATTGCATTATTGACGTTTTATGATGTGAATGGTAGCTGATCACAGAGTGTCGGGATATACATTTTCAATCTTAAAGTGCTTTGTATACGGATTAAATTACAATACATGCAACACCGTACATTTCATACATAATATGAGAATAACATCACAAAAGAAATTGTGACGTAATGCGTAATGTGTGAATGGTTGAATGATGTCAATAATTTCCGAGGATCGAAGTTAACAATCAATACACAGCACGTACTGTGTGAGGGATTCACAAAGGCAGTTGGTAATGTTTTACAGTACTCAAGTCTACATTCCACTTCTAGATCAACTTCTAATCTTGTTTATCTCGATACCTAACTGATTATTTGCGTGTTGTTTCAATGTCATCTGACCTGATCACAATCATTAAGTACCTACCTAAGTCTGATTTTCATATTACAGAGTTACTATCTATAGGTTGTTGCTACGTTTCCACTTGATATGATTCCTTGGCAAAATGGCAACCGAGAACAATAGTGCATCCTAAAATTGTGACAGAGAAACGGTAAACTCGTACATACTTATAAACATACCTGAGCAGAAATCATTAGAGGGCCTCACATTTTGAAACAAAGCTCAAGAGTGCTAGATGTAAGATGTCTCACTGTAAGCACAGCCGTAAGGATTAACTTGATTAATTGCACAGTGTTTTATCGAGCCCAACTGTGTTAGTACACTACATAGTTGTAGTGAGGGCTTATTCCCATTTACTCATTCCCCAGTTCCCCATCGGCTCCAAAATCAAAAATTAATTTAATATTAATAAATAAAATCGTGCTTATGATCACCAAAGATTATAAAATACTGATTGCAAAAAGTTTGTACGTTAACAATGTTTTTTTTAATTTTGATAAATCAATTATATAAACTGACTTTAACAAATTATTTTAATAATGTAAGCTAATCCTATTTTATTTTGCTGACTATACCTACACAATTTATTTCGGAGACCATGGCATGGTTACAAAACAGGCAATTTTCTTTTATTCTACAAATCCTGTAGCTCTTGGTAAATGTAGGTATAAAAAAAAAAACCAAAGAACAATAAATTTGGTATAACTGGGAATAAGCCGTAGTGACTCGTAGTGAGTTAGTGAGCGAGGCTGCGAGGCCAACCAAGCTACGAAGTATCAACTTGAGCATCCAGTTTCAAAGCTCCGACCCGCCGCGCGTGGCTCTTGCTAAGTGGATTAATTACGTGGATGATCTTCCACCTAAATTAGTCTAACAGCCGTATACCGTTACACGATCCTTCAAACTACGCTTTGTGTTTATATTAATTATACGTAGCTATATAAGAAGCTTGTCTTCAGTATTGCATATCTGCAATTCTGGGAACGACACCGGTTCTCAGTTCTACCTAATTTTGCACCCGATACCACAGATTAATAATAGTTACAACGTAACCGATACAACGGATTGTTAATTGGGTTCGTGGTAATCGTTAATTATTACAATAATTATTATATCTACCACAGGATTATACTCGATGTATGTATTATCACAGAACAGAGTAATTTCTTTTGTTTTATTTATCATATATGATTATTCAAATTTTAATACGGTTGCAACTTAGATTATTGATTGGATGTCGCAGCCGCTCCAACCAATCAGAAATCTAAGGGTTGCAATTAAAATAGTATTAGCATCTATCTACAACTAGTAATGAGACGATTATCAACATTCAGCGAGTTATCGTAATCATCGGTTATCATTGCGATTACCTATTTAACGATTATTTAGCGTAAATAATTATCGTCGTAACAACGTGTATAAACGTGCCTAATAGGTTGCATGATGTATCCAAACGCAAATTTGTCTTAAGGCCTCACCAACGAAACGGCACGGAATGCTTTAACTGCTGTGGCATTTAAGTTCTAAGTCCATTTCATAAGGTTTATTTGGAGTTGTTAGAAATAAATACTTTTCTGTACCGTCCCTTTGGTGAGCGCCCCGGCCATTAGACGTTTCGGGGGGTTCCCCGCGATCGCATGTGACAAAATTGAATAGCTATTATGCCAACTAATTTTAAGAAAACTTAGGTAATTGTTTCATTTCTGTTTGATGTTTTAAGTTTTGATAACTTTTTTTATGTTTAACTGTGCTTTTTCAATATGAATTATTAAAACTTGTATCAATTTAATTTCAATAACTTGAATAGGTACCTAGACCTACACATTGTTTTAATAACACATAAGTTTGTGATACTCGTAATCGTCGATTATTGTGGCTAATAATCATAACCGCTAAGTGATAATCGTTTCATCACTATCTAGAACCTAACTAAAATGTCTTTAACCCCAGCAATCTTATGTTATGAATGATACGTTAGTGCTGTAGCACCATTCTCTTGTCCCAAAGACCACGTAAGAGCCGCAGGCAGAAGGTAATTAGCGGCTAAGGGCATCATCGCTCTCTTGTTTACAAATACTTAAGTAATCCTATATCTTAAAAATAACTTACTGCAATCGTGGTCTATTAGTGTTTTGTATTCTGCTGGTAAATTACCTGTAACAAATAATACACGATTATTATTATTGTACTTTTCTCTGCTCATTTATAAAACAAATATTTTTCAACCAAATGTCAACGTATACCGTAGCAAAATAAGCGTAAATAATTTCAAACGAAATAATTTAAAGACCATCCCAAATTACACGGAAAAAGTTTTAAATACGCATTATTATGCTACAAACATGCAAACAGACTGCAGCTGCCCAAACACGAGTGCACTCATCTGTACTTTTTAATGTTCTAAGTAAATATTTGCACCATCGGTACATCACAGTCGTGCTCAATTGGTTGGAAAACCACGAGGGGTATTTGACTATCCAACAGGGAATCTCGCATGAAACCAGTCGAAGATGAAAATTGGAAATTCTCACGAATATTTTTCACGCTGATTAACCATAACATGCCCTCTACGCCATGCCATGACTCACAATTAATACGAGTTTAGCGAAAAGAATTGATGATTGTCCAAACAAATCACTTGTAAATAAAACCAACATAGTTTGATACGTGAAACATGAAAAGGTAATTTAGAAAAACAATATCAAACATTTTTCATAGAATTCCAGTGTGTAGAGGATTCCAAATATCGGAAAACTTATATTTTTTTTTAGTCGCCGTGCTGTTATCGGAAAATAATGAAATGTGAATAAATAAAATGTAAATGATGATGATGATGTAATCTAACACATCATTTAGATTACATCATCATCATCATATCAATATGAACTGAGTTAAATGCTCGACTTATTACCCAAATCTATCGAACAGTCATTTCCGTACCCAGGGCGCGACTAGCGGTGTGCAGGCAGAGGGTACAGACCCTGGAAGGGCGCAGAAAAGACCAGACCAGGACCAAGTTTTGGGTCATGCATGGTACATATACATACATGATACAATACCTATTATTTATTGCGTAATACGGGTGTAGACGCGCCTTGCGTCTTTACTATCTCTACTAACGAGGATTTGGTTTAATTTGTGTATTGTATTATTGTGTAGGTACTTTGGCAAATAATTTCGAATAAACGGTTTTTTTAACTAATTTATATAAACTTATTCAAAATTCTACCAAGTAGGTACCTATACTTAAAAAAAAAATTACTTTAGAGTGATAGATTTATTTTTATAGACTTTGTCCATTTTATTGTCAGAGTCGGGTAAGATTAGAGCATTTTTCAAGAGCGTAGTTATAGAAGCTTGCACCGGGCTCAAGAAATAGGCCAGTTACGGCTCTGCGAACAGTTACTATTGTTTTACTTCACCACCATCCAGCATTTATACTGTATAGATTACAATTAAAATAATAATGAGTTCTTCGCAATCTGGGTCTACATACACAAGATACAAAATTCACCGTCCATATTAACATCATTCGCAAATCACAATACTAACACGATCTAAATTGGCTACTAAATATTCAAAACCAATAGTCCGTGGAAACATACAGGGGTAATTCGACAATGGACGGCTAATTCAATTTGAATCACACACAATATTCTATTAATCGTGACGGGCAGGTGTAATCAATCCGTGGGCGAGTGGGACGCATTGTCCTACGGGCCTGCGAGTGATGCGCTACCCTATACAATGTTACTAAACATAACCCATATATTGTGTATTTATGTCATTTGAAAATGTTGAAAGTAATTTTTTTGTTTAGTTGTCGTCTTCCTATCCGTCACAAGACATGCACTGCTGGATATAGAATCCCATTTTCCCCTCAGTTTGGAACATATAAACATTTTATTATGTTACGGTTTTTATTCCATTTATTTAATATTTTTGTTTAGTTATTTCTATGCTAAAATTGCACCAAATAATGTTAAAATGATGAGCCGAGTGTTGAGACGAATATTCACTGAGGATACGGATCAATTTAACTTTTTAAGAGTTAAAGCAAGTTGTCTTTCTCATATCGATAGAGCATTTTACATTCTTCACTCATATCATAAAAGTCACCGGTAGGAAATTGTGAAAGTGCAGTTGTAAACTTGTATTGTAACCAATTGCTAAGAATCACTGCGAACGAGATGTCAATAGAGCGCTTCTCAATCTTGATCTTTGAACTCCACTCGTTACCTGTAAGTAGGTATAGAGCTTAAATATTCTTGATACAAGGAGCTCGATACTGGTTGAATCTTAGATCAGTATTAAAAAACACGTAAAAATAAAATGTGAAGTATGGGTAAAAATAGTGTATGGCAAGAAAACTCGCAATTGATAACATTCGGATTTTCAGATATCCTTGGTGCGGACTTACGGACACCTGTTGGGTGAGAACGATTATACGACACTCGACTCTTTCATAAATTAGGCCTGACATCTTGTTCCACTTCCGCTTTGAAGGTCGCCCAAGGAAAATAATAGAGATGAACATTTACATTGAAATTGCTTTGCCTTCTATAGATATAAATACAAGGAAACTTAAACTGAATATTACAAGGGAACTTTATAATTTCATAAATGTATCTAGGTAGGTATTAAGTAAATTAATCAAAAACATTTTTTTAAATGAATGATTACCTAGATTTATCCGTCTGGACTGGACTATAAAATAAATGCGACAATCTAAATGTATGCTACCATTTTCATAACTCGTACAAGTACCATTGCTAAATACTTATGTAACAAGTAACAACAAACAACATAGTTTAGAAAACATTAACATAAAAGTACACAATCACATGGTAATACAATCTGTCCTAATGGCGTCTGCCTCAGCAGCAGCTGTCACAAACACCACTAATGAATAAATAAACCAAACAAACAGATAACAAGAGATGCCAATTAAACAATACACTAATCAATTCCAAACATTGGTGTAGTGGACTTAATTAGAGTAGGCAACATTATCAAACGAGCAATACACAGGTAGCTATATCTACACAGAGTAGATGAAACGCACTGTGAAAATTAATATTTGATGAATACGTTGTATGACTTCTATATCCACAAACCCATAAATAACATCAATGATCCGACTATTAGCCCGTACGTCAAGACCAAGGAGAAAATAAAACAAGAAGTCGTAATGTTATAAATGATAACATATATTAAGCGTGAGTGTCGCATGAGTACCCAAAAAACATAAACTACTTTACGACAATCTCATAAAAGAAGCCGCACAAAGTCGACAGTGGCTTTTTTAATATCGAAGGCGAGAGCTGGCCGCACTGTCCCACGAAACATTTTCCATTAATAAAACGCGAAAAAGGAATATTACATATGAAAAAGACATATATCCGTATCGCCGGACCCGGCGCTATCTCCTTGGAAGGTAATAACTTCTTTACAAGTCCAAAGTCCGAGGGATTGAAAAGCAATTTCAGCAGGACACCCCCGCCCTCACGCGGTGCCGGACTCGCCATATTTCTTTTTCGCCGCTACTGTAATTCGCCTTTGATTTAATCTAGAGAAACAAATCTTTGAATGTGAAAGTTTAGTGATAGGCATCAGTGGAACTAGTTTCGCTGATTGGATTCCATCCCGGCTCGTGCGCGGAGCCCGATAGTTCCTACAATTTGAATTGGTCACTGCAGATATTCCACTATTTGTCTGATTCTACTACAAGATTGCATTTCTTATTTTCTTAGCCGAATTTCGGTGGCCGTATTCTTTCCGTTTTTGCTATAACAGAATTTATTTTAAATGTATATCTACGACCACGTATTGAGTAATCTGAGAAGTGAATCAATTATTAGCACGAGGTTAATTATTCCATGAATCATTAATGTAACGATAGTTTTCATCGCAGTAATTAAAAGCGCCGCTCTAATTGATAATGAAAATGGCAAAGAATGTTTTTGCGCGGCTTCAATGGTTTTTCCCGTAATTTTAAAATTAATGATGCAGCTAGAAATGTACATAAAAATATCGATATTTATAGTGGAGGTATTTCATGTCGTCAATTATGTGTGTATTGAATATGAGGCAACAAAGAGGCTGGCGGTGTCATCGAATCAATTTGTAACGTATCGCTAAACAGGGTAGGATGGTAACTGGAACCAGTGTAGTCGTGGGCGGCGAGGCGTCTCGGCACTATCGCCTTACCGCCTCGTTCTAAACCACACCGCAAAATATACATTACAACAACTATGATAAAGATATTTGCATATACTACATTAATAATAGTATTTATAGATATTTTTAATCCGCAGTAAAATGAAATAGATATTTATTTGTACTCATAAGTCCAGTTTAACTTACGAATAAAAACATTCAAAAGTTGTTAGTGATTTTATAGAAAACCCACTCACATCTAGACTTCCAAGAAACCATTAAAAACACAGACCAAAATCGTACGCATATTTAGCTATCCTTTCTAAGTTTACGTAACATAATAACATCAGTAAAGAAATCTTCGTAAAACCCAGTCAATTTGTGCGAGACGGTTTGGTCGAGGGCTACCCTATACCCAGTGTACCCACAGATCGCTATCGGTCAAACTATTCCGGCCGCCTTATTTATATAATCTAACTATTTGCGAGGGACAAACACCCTTATGATATTCCCTTTGCTTCGTTTTCATGCGAATGTGGGTTTTAAAATGCAAAGTTGTAGATTTAGTTTTATGATTTGTAATTGTTATATTTTGTTTATAATTCATGCTGAAAATTTATTCAATTAGTCAATTAGGTACCTACACCTTTTGCTTACTGTTGGACACAGGCTTCTCTCAAAATGCTCTCGAACTTGATTTCTACAGCACAGCACAGAAATCAAAATAATTGGGACCATAGAGCAAAAAAAAATAACGGGATGCTGGAACATTTAATTTGTCTCTACCTCGTTCTGAAATGTTTGTTTACCTTCAGATTTGATCGTGCATGTTTATCACAACTAATTCGTAAGCTGTGTTCTGTATCGCTAATATAATTCTGTGAGAGGGTGAGGGGTGAGGCGCCAGCCAGGGACGCCGCTCACGCGTCCCGCAAACCATTTTCTGCGCGAACGAAACTCTATATTGAATACAATTCTAATAGAAAACACCTTCCACATTGTACACTGGATACTTATTTTTAAACAAACTTTTGGTGGACTAAAAAGGGATATTTTTATTTAAACTGAACTCAAACTAGGAAGTCATCTTCGCAGGACAAGTAAATGTTTTGTAAATTTTGAAAGTAATCAAATTAAAGGATGTGTTCTCAGTCACCCTTTACTAAATTTTGTTGACCATAAAATTAATTTCACTGTAGTAAAATGAAATATTGCATCAAAATATGTTTATTGAATTAATCGCAAAACTAATAAATCGAGAATAAATAAAAATCTCTCATTTTTTCTAGTCGTAGTAATGAAAATTTGGTGGAAAACGTAGCGAACAAGAGTGCGCCTATTGTGGAGAGGTTAGCGGGCCGCGATCGGGCCATTTGCTACTGTTTTCAATTTGTCTGCCGCCGCCATACATCAGCCGCGGCACGCAGCGGTAACGGCCCCAACTTTAATACACTTACGCTTGACATTTTTCCGCCCATTATGCATTCAGCTTTACCAATACTTTCTGTAAATACTTACCGGGAAATTCAATTTACTAGGGAAGTAATTCACATTTTCTTAGAAGCCATTCAACAATGCTACTATTTTCAGTATTGTTTTCGATTTTTATTACCAATCAAACGCTACGAAGTATCACAAAACGCAGCACGATGTTATTTTAAAAATCCTTTTATATAGTGCCAGTTTCATATTGTCTATTTCATAAACAAACATTCACCATTTTGCTTTATATTCTATTAATATTTACATGCATGAAATGCTAGGTCCAATGGTATTCGTCATAAAATCCATTTCACAGCAGTCGGTTGATCCTCGCTAAAACGCCTGTAATTGATTCGTGGAATTGTTACGCTTCTACGCAAACATGCAGTCGGATATTTGAACCCACTTTGCATGGGAAGTTCAGCTGAAACTCGTACAACATATTGTAGTACCTATTAATAGGTAAAATACCTGTTACAAGCCTTCGTAGAACATGGATATACTAAATAAAAGCCCTCATAAATGATCTCATAGTCCTACAATTTCCTTGCGACTTGACGACACGTTTGGGGCAGTGGCTAAGTGATTAGCATACTACGCTACGCGCCGCAGGTTCGATCCCCGCGCGGAACAAATACTTATAATTATGATCTACAGATACTTGTTTCGGATCTGCAATGGGTGTGTGTGCATATGTGACATGTATGTTTGTAATCTGTACCCTCCTACAGGAGAAATCCTACTGAGGAGCAACGTTTTTAAAAACAAAAGTAAAGACTTATACGTTATTCCAGTTACTTTATTTGTAAATCACTTATTAGTCACAAAATTGCATATCTATTATTAGGATACAATATAACCTTAAGTAGCGTTATTTATATAAAACATGCTAAACACACTTAATCATAATAATACCTGAAACTTGGCCTACTGATCCTTAGTCACGTAGCAGTTACTAAAGTAATGACAGAGGCAAATTATAAAAAAAAAAAAAAAACTTTAATTTGGCAGTCTATCCGACATTGTTCGACATGTTTGGAATTGATCGACTATTACCTCAACGTCAATTTATATGTTTGAGTGATGTCTTTAGAAAAAAATACTTAGAAGAAAACAAACAATGATTAATAATAATAGTACAATAAATCTGAGATGCAAATAACTGCAAACATTCTCCGATATTCTGGAGCTAATTACTTGATTTTATGTACAGAACATTGCATTGCAACGTCAATAATAATAACGTAGAACGTGCACATTAGAGAAATTCAGATGTATGGAATTCTCGAGGGAATGAGCTTGGAGCCCGTATCAATAATAATTAGAGGTGCTTTTAGTCGACGCAAGTTGGTAGCCAGCCACGCTCAGCTAAGCTTCCTAATTGGGCCCCCGTCCAGCTCACAACGATGTTTGACGAATGGCCCAAACGTTGACAAACAACGTCTGTATTAGAGAACTAGGATATTACACAGAAACCTCCTTTCCCAGTGATTACAACTAACGTAATTGAAGCCCAAATAGGAGCTCGTTGCAATATTCCTGGAAATAATTATTATATTGGATCATGCTTGAATTCAGTGGTATATTGAATATAGCTACTAACTAAATACTACAGTAGCTAAGGGTCGTTTATACTGAAAAGGATTGTTTTTCATTAAAAACAGAATTCCCATAACTTGTTTATAAAATAAGTAGTGTCATTTATTTACAATCATGCCTGTTTATGAATAATGCTTATGACCAACGTATTTTCCATGCAATGCGACACTAATTAATGCGCCAGCAAAAAGTTACATTCACACGACAAAAATGTCGTCTGAGTTGAAACATAGGTGTCGTGTGCGCGTATGAATGATCACCTAGGCCCGTCTCTGCTGTACACCAGTATTTGTGCTGTTATTAATTCCGCAAAATTGAAAGCCGATCCGAGTCGGCCGTAGCTGTCGCGTTGTTGACTCCGGTGGCGATTTAGTCCAGTTTAAATTGCATACTGTGACGCTTTGAAATTCTACCGCGTTAGGTAATAGATTCAACGCGAGTACGGAGCGATTTTCATGTTTTAAAAATATTGGACGCATATTTGTCAACGTCAATTTTATGCATATTAAAATGTTAAGAGTGTATTTTGTTACCCAGGGTTATTAATATTGTTGATGCTATACATAATGCCCATTTTAAGTTAACATTGTTAATTAAGTTAAGCTTGTGTTTTAGTTTTATTCCTAGGTACTCATAATATGTAGGTATAATCAATAACCTATTAACTTTGAGCTTACATATGTCATTTCAGATTTCAGTAACTTCTGATATTGATAAATGACTCTACGTCACATCCAACAATACTCTATCGCAGCAGTAAAGTAAACGTTTCTAACAATAAATTGAAGACATCCTGCTTTCTATTACTTTTGAAATTTACAAAGCAAAACGGACACAATAAAATCCAGCTCGACCGACGACCGTTACCTTTCACAATCAACAATAGCTTATTCAAATCATTTCCTGTGTAATCCTTAATCAAGTGGGCAATGAAAACAACTGACGGTAAGCACTAAGTATCGGACTGTAGTAATTTCGAGGACTGTTGGAACGCGCCGGCCCACTGAACGTTCAAATTGCCGTAGCGTCGAGCGCGTTCCCGCTCGTTCATTACCGCCGGACGATGTTTGCTACTCCACGATCAAGTGAACTACAACATCAGGAAATGAACGATTTCTATGAACGGCTGACGAGTTTATTGTGCTTTTACAAACAAAACTTATTGCTAGTACAACAGTTAAAACTATATATATATATATTTCGTGCTAGGTAGTCCTCAATGAAACCTTCCAATCTGGCAGCCAATTAAGAAAAGGAAGGAAATATTATTTCTAAATGTGATCTCGTTAAAATGTCTTCGGTTTAAAATAGAAAACACGTGGAAGTTGTAATCATCACTGGAAATATAACGAAATCTAGAGCGCAATTTCCCAAAGAATGTCAATAATATAATTATGTGGTAGCAACAATCAGATAAGTTTTGCAGTGGAAATAGACTTCAAAAGAAGATAAAATATATTATTTTTTAAAGTTTTTGATCATTGAAAAAGGAACGTACCTTATTAGGTATGTAAGACACTAATGAAGCATAAATTACGTCTGACGCAATTTTATAAAGCAAAGCTATCCTATGCGTTGGCTAAGCAAACAAAACGGCCTAATTGAGCACTTATGTCATCACTACAACTACTCGTCCATCTAATCAGGATACCCACAGTGTACAGAAAACACTCGAGCGCGGAAAGATTTTAATTCCAGGGAGAGATCTTGTTGGCTGGTGTTCTCCAGCTTTGAGGCCTTTCGTGTTGATATATCCAGATGGCTTGTGAAGGTCTGTAATGGAACCGAAGTTGATAAAGACGTTAATGATTGCTTGCCTATCTCCTACTAGTATCAATCCCAAAAAAATCATACGTTTTACAAAGATTTTGTTTTTACTTTTTACATAGCTTAAACACGAAAAAGAAGTAAAACATGAACACATTTTGTGACCCTACTAAATGTCATCATGGCAGAATTTGCATAAAATCTGTCGGCCGAACCCACAGTTGCAAACTTTTGACTGTACTTAAAAAGCACTAAAATCGAAATGAGCTATAAACGAGCGACCCTTATTTTGGTGGGCTAGGCTTCCCGATTAATTTTACGTATAAATCGACTTTTTTAAGTTTTACGTTTGAGTTCAATGCTTTTAAAACTCAAAATTAAAAGCTTTATTTTTTCCATACGCATGTCATCTCTTCTTCATTAAAGGAATACCGAGACATCCATTTATCTTTTAAAAGAATCAAAAAAGGTCAAACTTTTTTCATATCTCCGTTGGTGTAATAATAAAAAGTCTTGAGAGTGCATTCGACGAACACTTGAAAAGTTGACATAGATGATAGGGGTGTCATTATTAGGGTTATCGCGGTAATTTATTTTGTTTTCACTTTAGTTTAATGATTTGCTTTCGGGATT
Organism: Allophyes oxyacanthae; assembly: GCA_932294325.1. Classification (NCBI taxonomy): domain Eukaryota; kingdom Metazoa; phylum Arthropoda; class Insecta; order Lepidoptera; family Noctuidae; genus Allophyes; species Allophyes oxyacanthae. The sequence goes on from OW028615.1 coordinate 11,049,828, forward strand.
CCATGAACTTCTATTTTAAGAGTCACATCACAATCATAATCATTGAGCCTTCGTAGTTCTTCTATGATTGAAGAATATTCTTTAGTTTATTTGCGAATGTGTTGATATTCTTTCTATATTCGTGAAACAGGTCATAACGGTGATTGGCCTAAAATTGGATTTCGTGGTCGCAAGCGCGGCTGCTGAGTGTGTGGTCCCAGATTCTAAACCCAGTCCGGGCAAAAAGTTATTGGGATGCACTGTTCAGAAATTAGCAGTAGCAGCCCCGAGATTGGTCTTGTGCCCGGTAGATAAGTTGGCAATAGGCTCGCGAAATGAAGATGTATAACGTTACATCTGTGCCTCGGGAAATACAGGCGTGATACAAAACGATATTATATAAAATTTATAATTTAAGTAAATACCTCTTCGTCTACAGAATTTACAATATTCTTCTATATATTCATACGTGAAGAGTAAACTTTGTACCCCCTTTTAAGCATAATATGGCGCGTACTGAGGATTGCGACATTTGGCATAGTTAAAGTTTCTATGGAGAAGGAGTGCAGAAAGCTAAAATTTATATACATATATTATAATATTATGGTCGAATTTCGACCACTGGATGACCACTAGTTTATATAAAAACACGATGAACATGTCCAAAATATATTTTATTAATTAAGTGACCAAACAATTATATTTTGGGACTATTCGTATGACCCTCAATAATAACAAAGATTATATCGCAATTATCAGTTAATTAAATTAGTGTGTTGACAGTGGCACAGTTTTTTATGATTTTAATATTTATAACATTAAAAACAAGTTACCTACATATCTACATCATTAACTTATTTTTATGTTCTTTCTCAATACGCCACAAACCAGGCGAAAGATATCTAATTTACTCACTATCTCTATTTGTAAGTACAGTCAGTAAAACCGAAGGAGCTATGAGAAACATAGCCTAGGAGACATTTTATATTTTTTTGACAAAATTTGCCGGTAGTTGTGCTGTCCCGGTTTAAAAAAACACATACTGTATGATATGAAATGGCACAGGAAATAAATATTTAAGTCAACTGCAGCTAGCTCCCCAACTGGACCATTAATTAAATTGGTCACTATAGGTAATCCGATATACCTAAATCCAAATTCGATAACTCCTAGCTGTACTTGGCATTCCAAATTATTTTTATTCACTAATTAATGACTGGTGGTAGTAAGTAGTATTCACTGGGTATTTTATAATGACGCCTATTGACGTCAACCGGCATTCGCATACAGATAACCCGCGGTCGCGACTTCCGATCAACTCACTGAGCTTCATTCACACAGGGCTTTTAAGTTTGGTCGGAACACACAAAAACGACCTTTAAATAAATACAAGATGTGGTAAAATATTAAATGTATTTTGCATTAATATTTTATATATGTATACCTATATACGGTACAAAACGAGCTTTGAATTTTTTTCTCAGTCACCGGAAGTCACGGAATATTCATACTGGTATTCTACCACAGATATACTTCTCACACTTTCGATCCTAAGTAGGTAGATAGGATCGAAAGAATAATAAAATGGATGGATTATAATTAAGAAGATTCATAGGTAGGTATATCAAAATAGAATAACCTGTAATGCAATTGTGCCTTATAAAATTGGCACCAACATCGATCTTCCTAAATCCAAAACTCTGTCGCAAAAAGCTTCGGCTTCAAGCTTAATTTCGAACAATTTGATTATTGCTACATATTGGGATTCTAGGTAACAATTATCTTCAACCTTTATTAAAATACTAATTAAGTTGGAAACGTGTTAGCTTCTTGGTATACACAACCTAGTAATACAGAAATACTTCTACAACAATAATAAAATCCCCTGTAGCAACTCCTACGCAATCAGTGACAGTATGGTTCGTATAATTCATTTCATGGTTTTATTTTGCAATCGCCAATAATTACTTGAATAACCATTGTTTTTCCTTAGTTTAAAATGACCTACTTGTGTTAATGACTTCTGGCCACAATAAAAACAAATATTTAAAAAAACATTAAGATTAACAAAATATTTCTAATTTTCAAACGAAACAGCGTACTTAAAACTTGGTGCGTGTTAATATAATATACACATGTTATTGTATGAAGTTTCTGACGTGAATAAATCTAATTGAGCTAATGAAGGAGGAATTTCTTAATTAGTAGTGTTTCGAACGAACCATAGGCACACGTAGTGTACCGAAACGGGTTAATTACGACCGATAACTCTTTAATTAACCTGCCTAATAACAGAGTATTTGCATTCGAGCCAATTAGGGAGTCGCCGAGATCGATAGAAAATATTATTTACTCGTGCGCTTGCCGTTTGTTGAGAAACCCGGCGTGGTTTATGGTAACGTGTTCTAGAAACACTAAGTGACTTTTTACGCGCATCTACAGTCACTACTTGATTCATTCTATGCACTAGTTTTCCTTCTGCGATTTTAACACCAATTTGAAGTATTCTAATGGAAATTCTGCAGCGACTTAACGTTACATAAAACAGTCAATTAGTAAGCAAAATATGGAATTCTTTTTTTTAAATCTTTATTTTAAAAGTTTATTCGCCAATGCTAATATGATACTCTATAATTTCATAACAATTAATAGACATAAATTACTTAACTAAACATTACTTAAGATCTAGATCTTAAACTCAAGCCGAATTTAACCATATTAATCACGGCGAGCACACCATCGGATAACGGATATGAGAGACTTATGGAATTCTTAAAAACGTGAGAAGCATAAAATCAAGAATACATTAAGGTTATTTATTTATAGCGTTTTCACATACATGTAGATAAAATAAAATAAAACAGGAAAATAAAAAGACGCTATCATCAAACTATCGATATTAATGGTTTAAAATTCAAAACACCCACGCAAAATATGTATCTATTAAAATAAAGTTAACAACAACTATCAATTATAAGTAATGATTTTCAATAATTAAGACATTAATTGGCTTGAGGTCGATAAACACAAAAATAACATGTAATCGGGACATCCATAAAATGGTGTGTACAAACAGAATGTACGTATGTTGTGTTCTAGTACGTCAACGGACGTCACTTGTCACGCCACTAAGGTTATCGGTCGCGGGCCCAAGACCAGGATCCCTAATGAGGGACCTTTCTAATTGCATATGTACACTTTATGGACATTCGTGTGTTAATGACGGACGCACTTGACTAGATCTGTCTGCTTGATACGAGATATTATCGGTTTGAGACCCATGTTTTGTTTAGGGTCCTACTTGTTTTTAAGCAAGGACAATGTGAGGGATTACGACAATGATCCTCCAGTGTCAAGTTCTCTTTTCCTTTCTCTTTCTTGTTCTCCAAGCGTGGTGAGTGTGGCATATATCTTTATGACCATCCATTGCAGCGGTTGGATTCATTTTCAGTAAGTAATAGAAATTAACGGGTTACAATTATGAAAACTTAGGCCGATCAATCATTTACAAATACTTGATTTTAAAATAAATATTATTATACTGTTTTCATTGTTAACCAATATAAAGACTTTTCTTACGAAAGAAACCAATGTTATTGAACTATATATAGGTACATAGTAATTAGGTACTTTAGGTTAATGTAAATAACTGTGTGAAAATATGGCAATTAAGCAAACTACGTAAGTAGCTATCAAGCAACTCTACCTAAATAAGAGCTAATTATAAAGTAATCAAAATATACAAATGCCTACTGTTTAATTTGCATAATTATCTACTTTAAATAATAAATGAAAAAGCTGAGACGTTGATGAGAATGATATTTTTAATCAGGGTCGTTTGTGATTAATAATCGTCGTTTAAAATCAGTGTATTTATATTAATACGATGCAGATGATTATTTATTATGTATCCGGTCACATTCTAAACGTTACAGTGGCAGCGGTTCCTACCAATTCAACTTTAACTTTGGATTTGGATCTATTCACCACTGCTCTCAGTGGCGTGCCGGTTATGCAAGGAATAAATAGCAAAGAAAAAGACACTCCCCATTGAGCCAGAGTAGTAAACCACAGCGTCTCTTTCTCTAATAGGAGACCGGCACCCCAAACGTGGATGTTGATGAAAAATATATATCTCAAGAAATACACCACGCGCTTAAATAATCCTAATCGGTTTGCAGAACATAATGGTTTGTATTAGACAAAGTTCTAAGAGCCCAAGAAGATTTCTACACATCTTCTTCAAAAAAAACCTTACTCTTGTCGGTGTGGCTGATGCAGTTCTCTCCATTTTTCCCTCTCCAGTGCAGTCTCCTTAGCCTCCGTATACGACGTGACAGCTTCCTTTTCTTTTATTTGACTCATGTAACTTATGCGTGGCCTACCTCTACCTCTCCTTTCCTCCATTCCGAATTTAAGGAAAGATAGATTCTTTCCTTCAATTCAATTATTAATTTGCCTACACATATGAAAAAAAGCAAGTAAGTATCTAGTGAATATACAACAAATGTTCGTATCTGTGTGCTATCATAATTATATCACACATATCTTCGACACACCCTCTGCAGATAACATTAGTCTTGTAAGCTGTTTAATTTGCTAACTTGTAGAAAACCTCCCGTAAACACGACATCATAATTTATATACTATTTATTATTCTTATCATTTCCAATATCAATTTTCTTTATTTATAGTTTCTTCCTATTATTTTCTCAACTAGGTACTAGAAGTACTCTTTCCCTAATTAAGCCTTTCAAGTACAATAACAATTTCTGCGAGGGCATGTTACAAATTCTTTATTTTTCTCGTCCATTAGCGTAGAATTTTCTAAAGTCAAACTGATCGATTAGTAGTAGACAGTAAACTCGTGTAACGTAAGGAGGAACACTTAATGCAGCATGGGAACACGAGACAAGAGTCGCAGCCCTAATTAAATAAGTAACAAGAGGAAGCGCCGCCACCGTTGCTGAAAAACATAAGCCACACCAACAACCTAATTACTGGTGACCTTCGTACAGGGCTACCACTCACACCATCCAAAACAATTTTGAATTTCGATAACGAAGTACGGTTCATGTAAGCTACGTGGTCACTGTCGAATGAGGTCGAACCATTCCGTTCAGTTTAGGCTAATTCTAATTTAAACTGAAGTTTACCCTGTAAGAACGACGTCATGGTACAAATTAGATGGGCAGTTTATCAGCAGAGCTTCAACTGACAGGCACGAAAAGCTCGTAAAGTTCTTTTGTTTGTGATAAAAACATACTCCTTTTCCTAGAATCAAATAACATCATCAAAATTCAATAGATCTCACTGACAGGTGCGTTATTGGATACAAATTGGATTTGCAAATTAAGCCGTACCAGTGAGTGAAACAGTTTAACTTTTTTTCAATTACGTTATTGGTATGAAGCGTATTTTGTTGAGTGGACCTCGTTCCGCGATTAGTTTTCCGGCTCAATAATCAATTTAATTATTTAATTCACTTGCAGTTACACTGATTGTTTCAATTGCTGCATATTTTTATGTTCAAATAAAAATATAAAGGGAAATATCTACTTATAAATCCAAACAGAACAAAGGACTGTATCGAATATTTTTAACCATGCAATTTTGTCTGCATATATTTTTGCCAGTTCTTATAGGTTTAGTTACATAACCTCTCTCCTACTAGTTACAAGTAGGTAAGCAACTTCAGAAAATTTACACACACATTTTATCATTGATTTTTCTACAGTTTACGTTTAGGTTTAGGTTTAATTCTAATGTCATCATCAGAATCATTGACAGCCGTTTTCAACCCACTGTTGAGTATAAAGGCTTACTTCTTCATATGCCATGCTTCCCTAGATTATGCCATAATGTATCCCTGCCAAAAGCCTTTACGAATACTTGAATAGTTTTAGTGCTAAGAAAAGTATTTTTTATTTTTTTACTAATTATACGAAACCAGTTTTATCTTTTCCGCATAATCTTTAAAATATGTGTCAATCGAGCTGTCATCTAAAAAAAGTGGTAACCCTACTACAGCGTTAACATCCGTTTCTCTGGCTAATTTGTTTGTAGTATGGCGCGCGCGGAGGAGGCTGCAAGCCAGACCAATTAGTGCGCGCGGTGACCCTGCGTCCCGCACCGAGGACCCGCTAATGACAACCCTGGCGCGAGGGTCACATGTCACTTTAATTATTTTTAATGAAACAAATAAAAAATAACTTACGAGCTCTATGAACGCTCGGCTTTAAAATATGTTTTGGTGCCATAACTAGTAGACTAATTAGTGTTTAAAGCTGGGTTAACGTGAACGCGATTAGGTACTTAAAGTGAAATAAAAAGGAGAGGCCTGTTATGTAAGCATGTAGTTCGCCTTCGGTCTATGAAAACAAAAGTATTCATAAAAAAATAGTTGGGTTTGTTATTTAAATTTAATCTTAAATCCTTCTCGTATGCGCATGAGCATCATTATATTTCGTTCCATGAATAACGTACCGTATTCTAAAGAAAGCGTTAACAGAAACTCATATTAATAATACATGTCAACGTCATTAATAACGTGACCATCTATAATATAGAAAGTTAATAAGCAGGCGTAGTTCATTTGACTTAATTGATATTCCATCTAAAGAGAAAATATTATGACATAATGAAAATTTGAAGGTGCGGCCATACTGATCATCGCGTGGACCAATCAGCGCTGATTAATTTATCCTAACACCCACGTTAATTAAAGCCGGTTTATTAATTAGCCAAAATTAATTAATTGAAATGCACTAGCCCATTGTACTAAAATATAATTTTGACATAGCTAATTGAACATTAAAATGATATTAATTTATTATGCGACTCCCGTTATATCGGTTGACGTCATAATAGCAATATTTTATAGATCGAGTACGCCGCGGTTTCATTAGTTTTTGCTCGGATTTACTCGTCAGAACAATAGGGTATTATTTAAAATAAAAGCTTGCACTAATTAAATACCTGGAATAACATAAATATTAAATAATCGATAAATGTAAATATGCGACATCATACATCATTAGTTGCTTCATAACAAAATAAAGAAACAAACTTATCACGCAAGAAATACCCCTTAGCTAGGTTAATGCGAATGATACAAATTCCAATAAAAATAATATTGCAAGTCTAAAAAAATATCAAAAACCCGATAACCAAGCAGAGCGTCGTTAATCCATTTTGTATAAACATTCATTATGCGTAAGATAAGCAATAAAATGTTGTCCATTAATTGTGCACGGTAATTATAAGAACAGAAGGAGCCAGTGTTTATAATTAAAACGAATGAAGCATTGCTACACTGGCTGGTCTAGTGATGTAGCTCTAATGAGCTACTTGCTAATTAGAGAATAAACAAGCCGGATACGGGATTCTAATTGGCTTTTGGGACAACCATGTCGCGCTCAGCGCCAGCCGCGCCGGCTTTTTATAGCAAAAAGATGCTCTCTTGTTTTTGGAGTTCCGTGTTACAAGGATCTTTGTATACATTGACGGGGTATTTTGATGTATTGATTTAAAGCATGATTTTTCAATAGGACTGCTGTAACTTAATGATTAATTAGATTCGGATGAAATTTGGCACAGAGTATCCTGGATGAGCCCAGAGGGTTAATTTTGTCTCGGGAAATTTACTTCATCTCGGCCGAACCCGCGGCCAGAGCTAGGTCTTTGGGATCGAATATTTACTTCCCAATTAAAAATATTAAATTTACGTGATTAAATAGACTAATGCTGCGTAATCTCAGCATGTTTCAATACAATACAATTTTTTTTTGGAACCGAAATTTTGTGGTCATCCAGTGGTATGTTGATTAATTTCATTTTAATCATTTTCTTAAATAAAATGGTTGGAATAAAGTATTATGCAGCATTAAAATGTTAAAAACAACTTTTCCTTAGTAATTGATAAAGGATGTTATTTTAGTACTAATTAGCTTTCCCGATAACGATGTCGAGCAGACGCGCTCTACCTCCGTAGCGAAAGGGTTTCATGTTTTTATTATAGTTCTGGAATTATGTCCGATCCGGTTTTGGTTTAAAAACATATTTTTACGATTTAATTAAGTTTGTACAAAAGAAAATGTTTTAAACAAATGAAATAAAAAATGTTTCGAGTAGGCATGTAAAAATAAATCAAATAAAAACTGTTGCAAAACGATTTAGGTACGTAATTTTCTTTTTTCTTTTCTTAACTTTATTTTTTGTGTGTAGTTGCCCCTGTTTTCGAATGAGTTAGGTCATTTATATTGTTTGTTGTTCCCTATTATTTAGTTTCAATTCAATTATTATAAATTATCGGGTGCCTTTGCTCATTAGAATAATTATTGTCATTAAGCAAGCAATAAATCGCAAACAATCTTAATTAATAAAAGAATTATAAAAATTCTAATTATGCTTAAACTTGTATATGGTATACAAATGATTTATTAATTATATTTTTGACAGACTCTACAGGGTATTGAAAAACTAAAAACACAGTTTTAAGCTTTTAGAGAACTCGCCAGTCGTTATCAACTTTTATTGACATTGCTCTCCGGAAATTGTCTATCGGTTACAAAATATGAGTCGCGCCTTATCTCACATACGCCTACTTAAATTTAAATATATTATTGTGTAAACTAATTATTGTACTTCATGCGGTTACTATCTGCAATGATAACCCGACCAATTAAATAAGTGCTCTATAAAAAATAATTAACTTATCATGGTGGTTGATATTTACAACAGGATACTTACAACGAGATATTTTATTTCCTTCCGATTATTTTAAGGTTATTAAAATCTTATTAAGGTCTACTTATTGGGCTATATAAAAATGAGTTAGTATCTAATCATTTCTAACTGATGTAAGATTACGGTAAAAGTATTTAATGAATGTAAAACTTTAATCAAGTTATCAAAATTGAAATAAGTCGAAGAAAATTATTTACGATATAATATTTACTATGTATAAGTGAGTAATACATACCTGATGCAATTTTTTGTTATAAATTAAGTTCGTAAAGTATCTTTCAAAGGATTAAATATTCATCCTTTAGGAAATGAGAGATCCCTTGACGTGATAAGCGTAACCCATACAATAAACTAATCAGTAATTAGTTTAAAACCACCATACTAGCTGCGTGGCTCCACTCTAGCGACTTAATAGTTTTTCAAAGTGTACAAGTCCGGTGGTAGAGATCATTAAGCGACTCTTCAAACCTGTCGCCGCATTACACTAATTGACGCAATTAGAGGGATTGCCGAACGGAAATAAAAGTCGGCTCACCTTCATGAAACGCCGGCCCAGCCAATTAGCCTAGCAACCCGTAATTAGCTTCTTCAAAACACTCTTACGGTCGATTAGTCTTTACACAATTGGGAAAATATCACAGCACAGAAAAATCTTGTTCATTTTGGCATGTTCGAAAAAAATATGTTTTTCACCGCACTGAAAAGTTTTTTCGCGATCGCGTGCCGGTACGTAGGCTGTGAGGACGACGACGTGCACTCGCCGCGGCCGCCACGGAGCGAATGCGCTGATTGTAGCGGGAGGAAGCCGCCACACACCGTCAGCCTGCGCTAGGCGGGGTGTGATGCCCTTCCTTTTCCCGTACGAAAGCTCCGCACTTGTGGAGCTTTTCGCACAAAGCTACGCCGGCCGTTACGGCCTTTTGTATCTGAAACGACGCTTAACTCTGTAAGTGGGCAGATTTTGCGCGGTATCGCATTTAGGCCTAAATAAAAACGATACTGAATCAAATTACGATCGGTCCATTGCATTACTGTGTAGAATATGTTAGTATATTTTATTGCAAACAAGTTATAACTTGTTTTTCTGGTATGTCCATCGAATGAATGATTAACAGGAACCAGCTGAAAATCAGTGCTGTGCATACTACACAGCGAATACTGAGCTGGATCCCTTGCTACACTTTTTATTGTATTTTTATTTATGTAGTTTGTATGTCCTTTGTACCCTATGTGTGTAGGTGAACAAATGACTGGTTTAGAATTAATTAAAATATTTAGCAATCAAAATAATCTAGTAAGATAGTGGTTCCTGTTGTAAATCTAATTATTTAGCAAGATTTTCCTGTACCTAAGCAATGTGGCGCTTAAGTAGTTAGTTAAAAATAAACATTATAACGTACTACATAATAATATTGTGAAATTATAATTTATTCATCAAAATAACAAGAATTGCAATTTAAGTGTTTTACATATAAGCAAATAAAGATTGTTACGCAGAATACTACTTACTTGTGTAACAACATGCACTTTATATGCGAATTTCCTTAAGGTTAACGAAGTAGTTGTAGCACAACTAACTGACAATTATAAACACAACACCAAGGCCCATTCATCATTGATAAAACTTGTCGGCGACGACATCTCATTCATTGCTTTGTGCCAGCAGTGCCAACCCTGCCCCGTCGCAACCCTATAAAGTATTTTAATTTTGTATTCTATTGAATAATGTCTGCTAATAACATATTATTAAAAGTAATATATATTCAAAATTAAGTGATAGGTATGTTCTTTGATTTTTGGTTTCACATTTAACAGCATTGTAAAATTCAAAGCTTGTCACACAAAAATATTATAATATTAATTGCATTTAATATAACATAACTAAATAGATATAATATTCTATTATAATTTATTATATTAATAATATTATATGGGATTACTATAAACGATTGAAATTTTTATTTTTATTTTCAACACGCCTAATTTTAAAAATTCTGTTTCCTTTAATAATTGGGCAAAAATAAAAGTCACCTATTATAAGAATTAGATATCACAATGGGGTAAATAACTAGGTACTACATTCTGTTATGACTTCATAAGCAATACTTAGGTATAGGTTCCGATAAGTAAGTATAGTATGCGGTTTTCCTCCTTGCGGTTCGTTATACTGATAGCTCTTTATACAGACAATTATAATCACTTAAATAAACGAAAATAATGAACCGTCACTATTTTTGGATAGTTACTTACTTTTATAATGTGATTTCATATTACGCAAACGGGAAATACAGTATTCCGTGTAGGTAATTCTAGTTTGAGTAACTTAATAATGAAGGGAGGATATTCACATGTCATGTCACCTAATTGAAACATGTGTTGGTGTTCAAGAAAAGAGTGTACGCGACTCAAGATACCTGAGTTCGTCTGGCGCAACCAGTACCTCTACCATGAGTTTTCCGTGCCGTCTAACGTTCACGTTCACATGGAATATTTGTATAGTGACTTTAGTTCACTATTTATACCGCTAGAGGCGCTGAAAATTTTCCCATACAAATATTACATGTGAATGTGAACGTTAGACGGCACGGATAACTCATGGTAGAGGTACTGGTCAGCCTCTATACCACCATTGATGACTAGCTTATCTTTCCACTACGGCTTGAGCAATCCCCATGTGATAGCTAAGGCCGACTTGACAGAATAAGATTGAAAATTGTGTTTGTAGAAAAATTAATCGCTTGCACTAGGGCTGCTACGACTTCCACAAGTTGCAAAGACAACATGTCGCATTTATAAATAACTAGCGACCCGTCTCCGGCTACGCCCGGGTGCAATTTCTCTATTATCCTTACATTAAATATGAAAGTATTATACATATAAACATTCTTCTTGAATCACTCTATCTATTAAAAAAAACCGCATCAAAATCCGTTCTGTAGTTTTAAAGATCTATTTAAGAAACTTAGGGACGGCCAGCGGGAAGCGACTTTGTTTTATACTATGTAGTGATATAACGATGATTCTGATACAGTGCAAGAAGCACATTAAAAAGATACTGAAAATGTAAGCGAAGTTAATGCTTTCTTGGTAACTTGGCTATTATACACGCCGAGCACGACCATAAGCAGTAATATTACAAAAACGTTATAAATGCATTATTCTCCACTTAGACCGGTACCTACCTTGTTATCATTTTATGATGGCACTTCTGCATTGAATCAATTAAGTCCACGTAGAAGGGGTGCAATAAAGAATGATTTATTACAACGGACTATAATAGTTTTTAATTACATTTCAAGAGGGTACATGAGTGTGTGGAATATTGTTAATAAGTAGACAATGTCGTAAACATGTTCTGGATAAAAAATCTGTTATATTGACGTCTGGAACTTGTACCTAGTGGTTTATAAACGAACAATTTTACCCTCGTATCTTTGATGGTCAATATGAGAAGAATAATCTTTAAAAACATTGAATTAGAATTTAAACCTTAAAAAAGTTATTCCATCTTAGTGGTATCTTTAAATATAAGGATCTTGCAGAACTTTGAATTAAGAAGGTACCCTTAAACAAGTTTTCGCAACGCGGCTAACCGTTACGTAAATACGTCTAGTGAGCTCGCAGATTTTGGCGATGCGACGTTGCATAGCAGTTTTATGATTCGGTCCTAAAAGACTTTGAATACAATGTGTCTCGATTCATAATACAAGTTAACACTTAGGTGAATACGTTTAGATTGCGTACAAACAAATCTGAACGAACGCAAGGTTCTGTGTCAATTTGCGATCCATTCAGTGCACGTCCCGCAAAAATCAAGGATGCAAGCCGAGCATCGGTAAACATATCGATACGTCAAGAAGCAAGTTTGTTTAAAATGTACGAGTTTGTTCACAAATTAACTTTACTTCTTACATGCCTAAAGATATTAAATAACAGATTTTAGTGGCCTTGTATGATAAAATTATCAACACAGCAGGATTTTTAAGAAGTCTTCTACTTGTTAAGAAGAGCCGAAGCGACGGCGACGGCAAACATAGCAGAGACTGATCAAAAATTAACTTTACTAGATGTAAATGCAAGAACGTTATTATTATAAGTAGCAGTAATTTTAACTATAATTATATATTTCAATTAATTGGATGTTTCGACACAATTATTTTTTAATTTCTACGTCCATTAAAATATACTCTTAACTAAATTATATAAAGAAATTATAATTGGTTGCCATAGTTTTTTATAAAGGCTTACTGAAGACGAAACGCATTTATCATTAGAAGCTAACCACGAGCTACATGCGTACGTCAATTAAATCTTGTGAACGTCAAACTAACAAGTAGAATATGAAACGTCTGATACAAAACTCATCGATAAATCTTACTAACATCACTACGAGCGACCCGAACAGGGTTGGGGAAACGTATTGACGCATTCATTTTCTATACACATTTAATTTATTGCCGAGTAACTCGAGACATGTACGCTCACAAATCAACCGAGCTTTTACGCGTTTTCAGCGACGTTTTGTGCGCCACTCACTCGGAAGCGCCGTATTCTAGCCGAGCAACGAAGGGTTAATATCAAAGGGCCTTTATGAGTTGACAAAAAGTTAAATCTTGTATTGATGGTTCAAATCTTATAATGCCCTTTCATAAGGCCCAAATTCAATGAGTTTTAGTTTCGAAATGACTCAGACGCCCCAGCATAGGCAATCTGGTTTTGAAGAATAGCACGTAATTTTTTATTCTATTTAGTAGTAACAGGACAAACAGAACCTGTTTTTACTATAGTGTTCGCTTTATTTAATGCTTTGTTAGAGTTCAATACTTATGACACTGTATTATATTCATTCTACAAAATATAGCAGAAATTAAAGTAGGTACTTATGTGATAATTCAATGTGGTCACATACGCTTCTTACCTAAACACTGAAATTAAATTCAAATAATTATATTCATTTTGAAATAGTCATACCAGTCATACCTATAGTCAGTCATAGTTATAGTCGTAATGATTTTTCTTTCTTTTCTTCTTTCTTTCTTTATACCAACTACGTACCGAATATATATGTGTACTTAAGTAATTATTGTGAATTCTATTAGTTACATTGCTGTTTAACAATACCTGAACCTAAAAAAAATTACAAAAATTATTTCCAAATAGAATTATAACCCAGCTTATCCGCCTACAAAAAAACGTCGGCATCGGGCGTAACTTTCATTGAATTCGGCTTAAACCAATTAATCACTCTTATCAGGTTGTTTCCTCGAGTTTTTGGACAAAGGGATCGACGGCTGACCATTGAGCCGTTGTTGTGGGGTAAACGCCACTATTGTGGGATAAACGCCACAATCGGGGCGTTGTGGACCGGTCGGTCATTGTTGCCGACCATTGTGCTGGAAACTGATGACGCCTTCGACCGAGGAGTTTAAGACGACGATTAGTCTTCGATAACGTTTGAGATGGTGGAACATTAGTTTGGTGATGCTAATAGAATTTGTTCATTTACTGTAATCGATGCATTGTGAATGGTTGAGTTGATTGATTGATGAAATTGTGTTTGTATTCATGAATCTACTAGAAACTATCGAGAAATAGATTCATCAAATTCAAAGTCAAAGATTTTTATTTACTTTTAGAACGTCGAGACTGTGCACGGTTCCAAAGTGGGTTGGTCATGAGAAGAGACCGGCAGAAAACTCCATGGATACTCTTTTCAAATAAATCTAAAATTTTACAAATGTAACAAATAAAAAATTTAAATTACATGACAAAAATTACATTGAAAACAAAGAGTTAATTCAATTATATATAGTATAATAGTAATTGTATAGTTAAAAAATGTATCATCTACATACTAAGTAATTTACGTAAGATTATTTTCGCTAATCGCCGAAGGAAGAATGGGTATGGGGTGGCTAGTCCAAATTAACAAATTTAAAAGCACCCTTCACAGATGATGGTCTATTGTGGAACTCTATTATTTTTATTCCAAGACGATAAGAGCATATTAAAGGACATTTTACGAACTCTAATTTATAGTTTTAAGTCTAATTTCTGTCTTATGTTCCTTCGTTAAGTATTATTTACGGGACAGCCGCTCGTGTAGCGTGCCGGGTGACGTGTAATACGTATATAAATCTCTCGGGGAATTTGTAAGATTGAGATTCCTTTTCAAAAAGTCAACCTTTATAGAACGAGGTAAACATTTCCCATACGATGCCATGCTACACACGCTGCTGTTTCGTACGCAGTGTAAACGTTCAAGACATTGTCTTCAGGACTCATTATTCGTCTTAAGCCCAAATCTTTGTAACTTTATACCCAGATATATGTAGGTATAATTATAGACAGAAGCTTTACAACTTACATTTACAAAGATAGCTACAGTTCAAAAGAAGCTCACATCCATTATGCGCACCGCTTAGCAAGGCTCCGCTAAGAAAACAACCAAACTGGAATTAGCATAAATTAAACGAAAGCACCTTTCGCCAGTTTACGAAGTGTGCTAATGGCGGCTTAAGGTTCTCACGCGAACTGATTCGGTATCACGTGACGAACTCACGAATTAACTGACTGTTTAAATTTAACACGCCTTTTTATTATTGCCAGTTGAAATGTTTTTGTAAAGCCTGAAAACGTTGGGTTTCACGAAAACGAAAACTGACACCGACTGAAAACGTTGGATGTTATCTTTTTCTTTCGTGGTAGAGTTCACCAGGCACGAGTATCACATAGTTGGTATCATAATATGGGAGATTTCCATAAGCCTTATTAATATTGTGTAAGTGCTAATTTTGTTACTGTAGATACTTGTGTTATTTTTGTGTTTAAATTCAGATACAATTACTTGTTTATGAATAAATGACTATGACTATGACTAAGTAGCATCAGATGAAGTAGGTAGGTAATTTCAATGGCTCATTTCAGGATATTTTTTACTTACGTGTAGTATTTTCTTTACTTTATAAATCAACATGGAAGCTGTCTTTATCTCCCACGTATTATAACTCTGAAATGAAGAACATATCGTTTTTACATTAGTGACATTTAATGCCAACTTAATAATGCCTTAGCGTCTTAAATATTTCAGTAAATATACCAGAGTAAGTAGCGTTAAGTAAAACAGCACAGGCTGCGTCAACTTCGCATCACTTATTTGAATAATGCCCACTTAGTTGTTTCGACAACAGCCTTCCTTAACTTAAAGATTTCAATTACGAGCCCCTCGCTTAAGGGATTTAATATCACCTCTTATTTAATTAATTTAACGTACAAAAACAGCTATGAAATAACGAGTTTTTTTTTTCCAAATTGTGCATTCTAATTTAGTGAAACCACCAAATCGCCTCGAGCTTGATAAGTATCTAAGTATCGAATTACCTATAAATAAAACAAAAAACCCTCGACAATTAAAAAATGAGGTCACTATGGACACAGATAACCTTAAATTGATAAAACGGTGCATTTAAGTGTAAAATAAATATTTATTTCTGTTTATTATTGCGGTGGTGAGGCAAAAAAGGCAATTCCACGTCAAGTGCGCGAGCGCAGTAGCCGTGAAGCGCTATAATTGTCACCAGCACCCAATATTACGTCGATTAGAAAAAAAACGACCGAAATAACTTTTATTGATATTTTTGCGTTCTGTTATTTCTAGGTCAATCTAAAAAGTGAAAACCAAAAGGTTAGCCTTCTATGCTCTAAGTATATTAAATTGCATATCAGAAAATATACATACTTTGGTAACTTACCATAATATATTTTCTGACTTGTCACGTAGCAATCGTATAGCACCATAGAAATAATAAGTAGGGTTCCTACTTAGTTAATAAGTCTATGTATAGAACCGTGTAGCACAATTTTTTTATTTCCGGGTCACAGACAATAAGTTTTGACATCCATAAACGCAGTAAAAACTTTTTAAACATCCCCAAAATTCGTGCGAATCGAATCTACACTACCATCGTGACATCTAAAAATTATGTACGGGGATTTAAATAATGAGATCAGTCTTATACCCTACAGTGAGTCACGGATGCCATGGGAAATGTAAACAGTGGCACGATGGGGGCATCATACTTATACTAATCCACAAATTAGTTGATAAACAGCCGCCGCCATAAAACTAGACCGCGATTACGAAGATTAATGTCACATCTTTGTAATTGTTGCGATGATCTGATATAACGTGATTATCTATATATTAATACGTGAAGAGAAAACTTTGTACCCCTTTTTAAGCATATTGAGCGAACGGAGGAGTGTGAGACTTGGCATAGTTAAAGTTTATGTGGAGAAGGAGTGCAGAAAGCTTAACTTATGGTCGAATTTCGACCACTAGGCGACCACTAGTTTGTTCCCTGAATACGACGAATAGTACTTATGTCCTGCCTCAGCTCTTTTACTAATATAAAATATAAAGCTGCTTTATGCAATATGAAGACACTACACAGTACACAATTATACGTATACATGAGATATAGAGCCTAAGTTTCTAGTGCATAATAAGACAGAAACATTAACATTTAACTTAGCAATCCCCTACGCATTAACCTGTTAACCTCACTCACTACCTTAAAAGTAGCTACCTAATACTAAGCTCTGAACTCATTTTGATTCAGGTTTCATAAAAATAGCATAAACTGCTACATAAATATACTCGAAACAGTACTCCGTATACCATAAAAAAACAAATCTACATTCGCCGAAACCATACCCGTAAGTAAACATAAAAACAAGAAAGACATGAAAAAAGAACAAATGAAGTCGGGCAACCCTCGGCGCGTCACCGCTGCCCAATCGTCCATTCAGCACGCGGCGGGGCCATAAAATTAAATAAATCCGTTATTTTTCAGAGTGAGAAATGTTCGGGAGGCAGGAGGCGCTCCGGTCAATCGGCCGGCACGATAACGGCCCACATTTGTAAAGATTTTGCCGGCCCACGCCGACCGACGTTATTCGCCGGAGTAGTGGCCATACGTTTAGGTAGAGTTAGAAATTGTGCAGAGCAGTCAAATGGTTTAAGAAGAAAATGATCTTTTCTTAAATCCAAAGTAAATTAGAATAGTATGAAGATACATAACACAACCAAGAGACTGGATTTTCTTGCGATAAACTCCATGTTAAGGTTGTATTTTACGACGATTTCTTACTTTTGAGGGGGTGAAGTATCAGCCTAAGCCCCACCCACTGGGGGAGCTCCGTTCTCGCAATTACGCAATTGACGTATCAGACTGTGTGACACACGTGTCACAGAATAGCAATATTAATTAGCAACATGCAGTATGACACCAGCAAATACTTGAAAAATATAAATCCATAATATCGTATACCCAGTGTCCTATATTACGCTAGAAAATCTGTTCCTCCGTTTTGTATTTGTAGATTTTATACCTATTTAACTATCTACTTATAAACTATCAGTCATACCTATTGTGTATGAGTTTATGCAAGTGCACATAATTGTCTCGACCAACATTGGGCATTTTCACACTAAGCCAATAATGCCGTAACGAAACCGATATATCGGCATGACAAACCTGATGACACTGCCAATGTGTGTGTAATGTTAGAAGAATAAGCCAACTCAAATCCATGCCTTGAGATAATAACCTACTCTCACCCACACCTGTAGGAGTCGTCCGTTTCCGTAGTCATACCTACTTATGTATGTTCACAGGGTTGCTTTTTTACCAAAAAAGAAATTGCATATTCATAGATCAAAACCATATTCCTAGTTCAGATTCCTCGCTATGTAATACATAAATAAAGGTAAAGATTATAATTTAAATTGGTGAATCATTTTTCTAGTGGACTGCAAAGCCCATAAAGAAATAAAATTAAAAGAAGTAAAATTAGGTTGGGCCACCGGCAAATCGGTACCTATAGGGCCGACCGACACATTTTAAAATGTCAGCGTTTAATAAGGAACAAAATTATACAAAATCTAAGGAAACGTAGATCAGTTCAATACGAAATAATAGTAGTTTATGAAACTGTTGCATAATAGGGGGTATTAAAACATCAGTGTGTTTAAAAATCGAGCCGCAGGCGAGATTTTTAATAGTATCAGACGATATATCAAAATGATATAAGTACTATGAATATTGTTCTATAAAAGTAGGTAAATAGAATATACAACATGTCCCAAAATTCAACGATAAGCGGGCACCAGAGGGTTGACCAGCTCATGACTACCCGAGAACAAAAAAAATTTAAAAAAAAATCTCAATTTTTAAGAAGTTACATAAAATAATTGAAATCCTTCAAAAATTTACACCCCTTAAGATATTTTTAATTACCATGACCACAATGTTTCAGATATTTCTGAATTTCTTTTTGTACCGGTAACCTAAGTAGCACTGCTATCCACCACAATCCTTAAAAATCCCAGAATGCCTGTAGTTTTGACACAAAAATCAATCAAAATTATTTTTCACCCTAAAATTTTGAAAGAGTTTTACTTTTGGTCCACTTTCACTCCTGAAATCCTAAGTGGGATGACAGGTGATGGTATGCCACAGACGTACTAGCAGACTGTTGTAGTTGTGGAGAAACTTACGTAAATTTTTGAAGGATTTCAATTTTTTTATGTAACTTCTTAAAATTTGAGATTTTTTTTATTTATTTTTTTGTTCTCGAATAGTCATGAGCTGGTCAACCTTCTGGTGCCCGCTTATCGTTGAATTTTGGGACATGGTGTATATAAAACTTCATACTCTTTGTTCTCAACACTACAAATTGTCGTACTGATTTTTCTATACTACATCCTATAAAATGAATTCTTGACGGAGATGTCAAGAAATTATTTTAGCATATTGATTTTTATAAACGAAATACTTAGATTTTCTGAATAAAAGGCAAGTTACTTATACTTCCTGTTGCTTTTTAATAAATTTTTTAATGATTTTACTGTCATTCTTTCTTTTGGTTTTGAATAAAGTGTAAGCGCAGGAAAGTCAAAAAAAATTGCACAGGTCCGACCTCGATGCGCGCCGAAACGCGACTGATTGATGGCAGAGATGACAGAAATCACGAATTTTGTGGTTTTTATCAAATTGTGACCAATATACGTAATTTTATAAAAAAATAACAACCGATTTTCGTTGGTATATTTGCGACCAATATTGTGATGTAAAAATTATTTGAAATAATATCATGTTTTAGAAATAATCTTGTAAACACTTTTTTAAAAGGGGTAACTTTGCGAAATTTTTTTATCGAGCCAACTTCATCCAATCATGTATCGGACAACCGTGCAGAGATTGTCACATCTTCAAGTTTGATATATATTTTTTTCGGGACAAAGAAATAAGAATTTCTATTCAAAAAATTGTAAATACAAATCGGTTTTTGCGGCATTCCTGTAAAATACCCCCTTAATGACGATTTATAAGCTGAAGTCCGTTCAAAAATTGAAATCGATCACGGAAATTCATTAAACGGATCAAAATAATCAAACACAAAGCAGAACTACAAACATATACTTAACTATTAAGCCATATAACGACCACATGCATCCAAATACCTCTTAACTGACAAGATTTTAAAGGAAAAAAAATACTTGATATTTTTTTTTAAACTTGTATTCATATATACTGAAAGTCCAAGTTTAATATTTTTTACCATATTATCGGCTAATAAAATTATTGAAACATTTAGTTATTCTAAGAGAATTTTACAGCACATGACATTAAAATCAATTTTTGAAAAAAGAAATAGATAGCAGGTATTAGTCGCATGCAGTCGATATATAGAACACTTTGATTTCACTTCAATAGATAAGCTAAGAGCCAACTACCACAAATATCGCGTACCATTTAGCCAAAAAGGATAATTTCGTAACAGATTCTATTGTCCGAATTTGGACCGAAACTCAAGATTACGATTGACAGATGAGCTCATGACCGTTACACTAATATAGAACTAAATTCAGTGTATTTATTAATAATCTGATACCAATAAAATTAAAACTCCTCGCACCTCTATAGTTTACCTAGCTCTATGCACATCATAAGGCGCACTGAGCTAGTGAAGCTAAGCCGCGAATAAATGAAAATTGATTTTAAGATTGCGTGGCCCCAGCCTCGTTGACAAATACACTGGCTTCAGCCCACGTATTAACTTAACTCCCGGCGAATACCACGCGTTTGGAAAATGTACTGTAAACATAAAGTTATGTTTCATTGAAAAACAATTTCATGTTACGGTATTATATTAATATAAAAAGTTATATCGGATTAAGTTAGGACAAAAGGATTTATTTGACTGATTGATATGCATTAAGATTCATACACTACAAATATTATCACCTGGACGCCAGTAACAAGATGCCATCTCCTAGCATCATTGTAGGATTGCAGCACTGTCTTTAGTCATAAAGAGCCCCATTATTTTACCATATAGATATTTAGAATGATTTTAGACTAAACACATGGAATTAGAGTAGAGGGAAACCCCCGGATATAATCTCTGACACCGCTTGTCACGTGAGAAACGATATGGCAGCCCTTTTCGTACCCTATCTTTTACTACTCTTAAGGTTTAACAAATTAGGACAAGGTAGGATAGCTGCATAATGGATACAATATCCAAATAAGTAAACAGTAGTACAAATTAGTACACCTACAAAGTCAACGTCTTCATTTTCTACGCGGACAATGAAAGTGCTAATTAATTTAATTAGGAATAACAGAAGCATAATCTACCTGCTAAATTAAATACTCAAATGCTCAATAGTGAGTTCCATAAAGCGGTAAAGGTAACTTCAACTGAACTGAAAAAGCGAATGCCTGTCTCGCTGACGAAGGGTGACAATTAGCCTCAGAGGGGGAGGGTATCGAGAACAGTAGCCACACGTGACGTCATTCCTCTGCATCGCAACCACCCCGATGGAAATTTAAATACAGTATTAAACTCTACTTTTACGGTGCGTATTTTTTTCGCTTTTAGTGTCATATGGTTTGCGAAGTACGGATTGAAGTATTCAATTATAAACCATGAGTATTAAGTAATGATTATGCTTTTTTTAAGGTATGCAGAACTCGGATGAAGTTAATGTTTTACAGAGGAAAGGCTGAGATAGTAGATTGTTTGAAGCAATGATGATATTCAGCTACCACGATAAATGCTGAACTAGAAGTAACCGCATGACATTTCATGCTTAACATGACTGTCAATCCCATTTGCGTTTTATAAAAGGCTCCGCGAACGTTTGGTGACTATTAAATTATATAGAATTAAATGCACACTACATCTATTGTGCGACCACGTATTCATTCATTCAAAAGTAAAACCATTCTAACGTGCGAAGAATTATGCGGCGTGAACACATTACTTCACGAAACTAATTGTGAAAATAATAAAGCGTATCTTAAAAAATATTAAATTCGTGGGAATAGCACGTTGTGTAATGAGTTGGACAAAAAAAGGACTGTTTAATATTGTAAAGAGGGACATGATTAAGTTTGGGGCTTAATATCCGCCGGGGATGCGCAAGACATAATGCACATCTAGTGTAGGGTTGGCACGCTCGGATATTAATTTATTACAGAACTAGAGCTGAAAGTAAAAAAAAACTTACTAACAATGATACAATAGATGATGATGAAGCAGTGATAGCGAACGGGTGAACGCTTGCCTTCCACGCAGGAGGCTCTGAGTTCGAACGCGGCCCGCACCTCTGACTTTTCGGATTCATGTGCGGATTAGCATTTGATTATCACTTGCGATAACGGTGAAGGAAAAACATCGTGAGGAAACCTGCACATCTGAGAGGGCCTCATAAAGTTCTCGATGATGTGTGTAGTCCGCCAACCTGTACTAGGCCAGCGTGGTGGGCTAAGGCTTAACCCTGTGGGACAGTAATGAATTGAATCCAATAAAACATAACCAATAAGTCTTCTAATATATTTACACTAGCGACCCGTCCCGGCTACGCTCGGATGCAATTTCTCTATTATCTTTACATTAAATATGAAAGTATTATACATATAAAACTTTCTCTTGAATCACTCTATGTATTAAAAAAAAACCGCATCAAAATCCGTTGCGTAGTTTTAAAGATCTAAGCATACATAGGGACAGACAGAGGGCAGCGACTTTGTTATAAACTATGTAGTGATAATTATATATTAATTTATAATATATCAGAATTTTATCACGATTGCTGTGTGTTGCACACGGATATCTATGGTTGCACACCTATATTTTTTTAATGAAATTTAGTTACTTTTATGCATTACTTTATGTGTCTATATTTCGAGTACTTGATTCACATGGAGCCTGCAAAGACGTTTTTTCCGTGTGGTTTACAAATTCAACCTGATTTATTTTTTACGAGATAGTTAAACTATATTTCTTTCCAAACTTTGACAGCCCTATTAATTTGCCATATCAACTGGCCAGTAGCGAATAGAATACGACCGCCGTAACAGTAGGGACGCACGCCAGCTATCGAAACACTTACCATTTTACTGTTTCGTAAGACGACGGCCATTCAATTCTAAACTCTATGTCATAGCCATAAGAATCTTAACAGGAATAGATTTTAAATAAATGAGAGAATATTCATTCTTGTGGCATAGTTAGCAAGGGAGAGACGTGTGTATGACGTTATAAAATAAAATTGAAGCCGCAAGGGCACTCGACACGGATCTAATTAAATGATAACTGCGATCTAAGATTAATGTCCTCTACTAAAGAGATCATGACTAAAATCCTTAAACATTTTGTGAATAGGAATCTAGGTCGAATAATTTGAATTGCACTAATTTGTAGAAATTCAAAAACATAATTTTTTTTGTCCGTCTGTAATTCGAATAGAGTCGGTTGATGAAAAAATTGAAGGAAGTTTTAGTTTAATATTTGAACGGTACAGTTGGCGTTGTGGCTATGCAATTGGCTTTCTGTGCTTCGTGTCGCGGGTTCAATTTCGGTAAGGATTTCATATAGGTATATGAAAGACCAATACTTGTATGACCTACGTAAAATAAATATTCCGGGTTAGGGACTGTGACCATGTCTGTATGTGAGATGTACGATATAGGACAAGCCTTGTATGGGGCAACGATTTTTAATTTAAAAAAAGAAAATACTTTACATTTTTTAATCCTTAGATACAAGTATACCTAGTTAAATGTAATTGGGAAAAGGCTAGGCAGAAGATGGTGTTATTTTAATATGTAAGTTAGTCTAAGCTACACTTAAGTACCTACAATAAGCACACAGATACTAGAGAGTAAATTTTACTTACTTACATGTAGTAGTTGTGTCCTATAGTGTAGGTACTCATACAGAATTGTTTTTCAAAAATTTACCACCAATCAATGCTTTGTTAGAAAACTACAAAGCTCCACTCGTGAACCAACTCGATCCCTCAGAGCCTGAAATTTTTGGTGACCATGATTTTGCAGGACATCAAAGTTATTGGTTTCGGCCTACACAGACATAACCTACCTTTGCCAAATAAATGTTTTGGAAATGAAAATTCTGGTACGCTATATCAATTGGGAATTCAACGAAAATCTGAATGACTAGGAGATCAAAAAATACCAAGAGAAATGAGTGACTTTTTACTGAAACTTAAAACAGTTGTTATGGCCAACTTAAATGATAAAATAATAGTCAGAGTAATTCTTTTATGGAAATAAAGAAAATAATTCTATCTGTTGTCTGTTTAATACTAATAATTTTATCTGTTGTCGTTTTAATACCAGATACTTGCCTATATGAATTATTTTATTCCAGTTTAAATGTATTTTGTATAACTAATAAACCGGTATACATTTTACCCGTATATACCCGTAGATATGTTAATAGAATTCTATAAGTTTGGTAGAGGTATCCCTAAAGTAGAGAAAATTAATTTACCTTAACTCATTCAGCTGAACAAAAATTGAGTTTTTTTTGTGTTGCGAGCATTCATGCTTAGATATGTAGGTAGGAAAGGTCTACCCATACGAATTATCGAATTTTGTTACGATGCACTATTGATTACATTACAATACATAACTAACACCAGTAAAGTATGAAAACGGACATTTCCTCCTCACAATGGGAACAATATCTCGAATACAATGCAGTGTTTTGTTTAAAAATATTTCTCACGACACTCAATCACCAGTTATAATAATCTTTATTTATTTTGCGGCAACACTGAACGCAAAGCCGAACTTAATGGTGTGTAATCCCGAACACATTAACACCAGAATAAAGATTAGGGGTCGAAACGACCACGTCACGTCATATTAGAAGAACCATTAAATAAATCCTCGATATAAATGAATTCAAAATTATGAGATTATTTTAATAGGAAGTGCCTACATTTTAGTAGTCAACTAAGATAATTATTATTTTATCATTTAATATTTGTATAAAATGCATTTCTTAAATATATGATTCAATAACTACCCATACTATTCATATTTCCATACTATAATATTATAAATTCAACACTATGTCTGTCCGTTTAATTGTTCCTTCTTAGTTCTTGACGACTCTACTACTGAACTGATTTCAACGAAATTTGTCATACAACTTAAATACAATCTGGGGTAAGACATAGGAGACATTTCATCCCAGAAATAATACACACTGGTGAAGCAGCGGGCAGTAATTAGTTTGAATAGAAAGTTGCAATGACCTCATAGGGTTCATGTCCTCTGATTATTGTAATGTTAGATTGAGTTAATTGTTGCGGTGCATAATATCAAATAAATAAATAAAAATTCCCCGTATAAAAGAACTACGTATTGATTAACTATAAAAAAATACTTATAGCAGAATATCACAGATGTATATAAAATAAAGAAATATTTTCCTTACATGAGAACTTAACGGCATCAGATCAATTAACAAATACTCATGGTAATGACAGTTTTGCAATCAGTGCTTAAATAAACTAAACTTCAATACATCAATAGGCCATTATAGGCGTCTATTAGACTGTGTTTGTGCAGCACTTGGGCTCAAAAGCTGCGTTCACGAGACACATAATTTAATGTGGGATTTGCGTCGGTTAGCGGGCGTACGCGCCGTTCGCGGGTGTTTTCGGGCCGATTACCGCGTGGTGCCCGCAGATGGTATAATAGATATTGCGACGCGTGCCAAATGATCGCGTTCCGACATTGGCGGCCACACTACCCAGATGCACAGACGTAGCAAGCCGTAGACCCGAATAATACTCGTAGCATTCGTAGCGTTCAAGAAAATATTGATGACCTTTATAGGTCGAACGAAATTTCTCCGTGAGGTAAAATGTTACCTGTAGATTTTTTTTTTTTTTCATTGCTCACATGTAATTAATTTTAACGGCTTATTAGTCATGGTCATTATGATAACGAGCACTGCTACGGACCGCTAACCCTTCCGTATCGGTGCGGCCTTTGTTTTATTCCCACGTCGAAGAAACGGGTTTTTTACCTAGAAACTATTCAGGTAATAATCCGTATTGTTATTTAGCTTATTCAGCATAGTTTTAATTCTCTGAAGTGAAGGTTTTGTATTATTTAGATGAATTTTATTTTTTTCCTCCAAGAAATGTTTGACGCAGTGAGTAAGCAACTGGCTTACTGCGCTAAGGGTACGATTCCCGGACGGATAATTTTAGTTCGTGTTTCGGGTGTGATTACTGCATAAGATTTACGTACTATGTGTGTCTGTAAATTATAACCACTATACAATAGTAGAGAGTCTTTACACTCAAATTTCTCCAAATTTTTTATATTGTCTCTAAAACAGAATATTTTATAACTGGTACCTCTAAACATCTGTGGGACTACTGTGTCCGGGAAATGGTCGCACGCGACGGTCACGTGACTCTCCGATCATGGTTTATCTTTACTTGGTACGCGTGTGAGTGACACTACTTGCACCCACTGCTTAAGGGCAGTACTCACCCCACTTCCCGTTTATGTAATTAATAGCCCGTACTATTGAGGACCAGTTAGTCGTGTTAACAGTTTACTACGTGCTTTATATTTCTTTAGACACGTTTTATTCGATTAAACCTTTACTTATACGTAGGAAAATATTATAAATTGAATTAATGTAACGCATTTAATTAATTCACACGCAGTAAAATATTTGTAACTGCACATATTGTATTCGTCATTATCTAAACCACAAAGTACACAAACCTATATATTATTATTTGTGTAAGTACCGAAGTAATATGACACAGTTGTCGCAGTGGCTAAGCGACTGGCTTTCTGTGCTACGTATCGCGGGTTCAATCCTCGCAAGGAACGAATATTTGTATGTCCTACAAATATTTGTTCCGGGTTTACGTGTGTGCATGTGACATGTATATTTGTAAACTGTATATATTGCAGGATACAAGAGAAATCCTAGTGAGGGGCGACCTTTTTAAGAAAAACGAAGAATATCTACGCAGTTCTAACAAAACGATAAACATCAGCTAAATGTAGGCAAGGTGTACAAATAGTACGCCTCATAACTCGGGAATACAGACATGACGCTAAGTTATGTTATTCTAATAACAGCTTTATTAAATACTCGTAGAACGCAATTTATGTACCTAAACGATATAAAACATGAAGCTTCAAAAGTATACTTACAAGTATAAAGAGGAGAGACATCATTCCCGCCAGATCTCCAATAACCCGTACCGTAAATACCTGCATAGCCCGCGTGCTTCACCGCTCATTTGTACAGCCGACATTTTAATAATCGCATATTTTTATATATGTAGCAGACACTTGCACAGTTTCACGGTCCAATCAAAACGTCTAAATAAAACCACAACAAAGGAATATAAATGCTATTATGATTAGACCTACAGAAGGTTAAAACGATTATCTAATTTTACATAAATACAATTAATTGTCACTGATTAATTATAATTATGCTCATGTGATTCATATTACAACGACTTATGTATTTATCTAATTAACCGCAAACAAAATAAGTTTAATAGTCACGTAAATATCATTAAGTATGCTTAATTATTGTAATTATCTTGTAAGTATTTTTTTTTTTTACTGACTTTGTTTAATGCAATTGTAACAAAATCATAAGCTCATCATAATTTTGGCAGTGGCAATTTTAGAAAATGGAAAATAACGGCTCTTTATTTCGCCAAACTTAACGATGGAATTGTCCGTCTTCTCTGTAAAGTGGGTTCGATCTCCGCCTCGTGTTATATTAAGTGACATTAGTCTTTATGAACTTTACGGATATAATTCAATACAAAATTAATATTTATAGTAAACGAATCTTGTGTTCAATGAAATTTTGCCAAATTATGGTATACCAAACATTTGTTATAACAACATTTTTATCGTTATTAAAATGAAAATATAGTAAATTATACAGGGTGTAAGTGACATCGTAACGAAAACTCATACCATGGGTTCAGTACATGATACTGAAAGACTAAGCGAAAGAATTTTGCGTCGGTATTTTCAAAAATTTTACGACTTTGTTCGCAGTTTTTATACCTAACTAAAAAATCTGCGAACAAAATCGTTAAATTTTTAATAAGACCGACGCAAAATTCTAACGCTGAATGATCCAGTATCATGTACTGAACCCATGGTATGAGTTTTCGTTACGATGACACTTACACCCTGTATTATCTGAAATGCGAAGCATCCGCTATATCGCATTAGAATGCTCATATTGAGAATCTTGCTATCAGATTAGATAGCTGTTATACCGAATAATATTACGCAGGTTGAAAGGCCTTTGTCCAGCAATAGTGTCCAAAGTAGGTACTGATACAATATTTGTCGTTCCAACTGGAAATAAGTATCTGTTTAGGGCAGCAACCGTGCTCGCCAGATGCCACTAGACTAACGAAACGAACATAATACAACAAATTTTGTCTAATTGTCCAGACTATTTGCAAAAAGTCCGGTTGTAGAGAATTCCCACGGCTCACGCCGCCGCGTCGCGCCGCATCCCACGGGCCGTACGCCGTGTCTTTAGAATTTTAATTAAATTGTTCATTGGCTCAATTAAATCGATTATTAAAAGCCGTGCTGAGTCGAGGGGTGAATCGTCACGACTGTTGCCCCATACTTGAAACGCAACATGTCTTCTATTATGTTAGCAAATATCTGATTCAATTTTCTTGTGTTAAATATAAACGTATTTATTCATTTGCCATTGAAGCGTGGGTAAGTCAAGTGAAGTCCTTAATTAAATATGAAATATAGGTAATATCAAGCGAACTGTCAATATAACCAGTATTAATTGCATTTGGCAGAGTCAGGAAGCCCCCATTCCAATGAACATACAAAAATAGCTCGTATCCATATACCAAGGAGCTTCATGAAACTGGCAGTGCGCCTGCTATAGCAGATCCAATTATTTCGCCTGCTCGCAACAATGTCATTAGTTTGTTTTAACACTATTATTTTGTAAATTGTGCTTGGAAATAGAATATTAATGGGCGCAGGGTAATTAATGTATTTTAACGATGACTTCCGCTGCCAGTTCAAGCGGTCCGGTTGAACTCAATAGAGTAGGTACAATAAACTTTATTGTATTAAAGTAAGTACCTGCAGCAGTAGGAGAAGAAATATACTCTTTAAAAGATAGAACCATTTGATATCAGTACCTTAGTACCAGTGGCGTGTTTTAGGCGTATAGAGTTCTGTTATTTATAGGTAAATAAATAACAAATATAACAATAGGGCAAGCCCGACATACCTGTTTAGCCTATGTTTATGGCCTATTGCAGCCTTTTGATATAAAAGATTAAGATGACATGGTACTCCTAGAACAACTTACTATAGTGAATTTATAGCTTATTTAGTGATTATTTAGAAAACCAATGCTGCTCTGGACCGAATCTAGGATTTCGTACATACAAAATCCTACAAATCGTTTCAGTGACTGCACTGAACCTACTACTATTAGATACTGATCTAATACTTATAAATAATAATAAAACTTTAGGTTTTACCTTTTCTTATTAGACGTCACCACTTTTATAACAATGAAGAAGATCAACCCCGTAGCAATGATCAAGATTATTGACATATAACCCGTGTTTCATATCTATCTCTGAGCTGCCAATAGGTACCTATAGTTGATAATATCGTAAGGGGTATAAATTGAGGACAATTAGCGCTGGTCGTAAATCGCCACAGCATCGCCGCGACTGTTGCTGCCGGCTCCCGGGGGCGTCATCGACAACTAATTTATTGGTTTTCTTCGCAGTTAATTTGGGACGATTCCTTATTGAGATAGAGATAAAATAAAGCGTAGGTAATGGTTATCATTACTTCATCATAACGTAAGTACATGATAAAGAACCAATCGTTTCGATTACCTACGGTCAGGGACATGCCAGCCCATCTGAACTGAACTTTTTTTTCGTAGCGGTCTACGAAGACCGCTGTGAAAAGATGTTCAGTCTGTTCCAACGGGTAAGCTAAACAAGCGGATTGGTGAATACAAACTAAAATTATGGTATTGGATTACGAATTATCCTCGTGTTCATGTCCGTTATCGTCTTCTACAATGACCCATATTGCGTAACAAAGCCTACGTCGAATTTAACTCAAACAATAAATTACAATATATAAGCTTTCTGTCACACTGAATATGAATAAAAGACAAATTAATAGCACAAATCCGAATACATCAGTGTCGATAGCTTGTCGAAACTTTAGCAACACGTGTTCTTGAACGTTTTGAAAAAGTTTAAGTATAGGAAAGGCGCGATCAATCACTAACAATGGTGGAAAGGAGGCACCCTCTCGGGAAAAAACTTGAACGGGGTGTAGCTGATTTATCGGTGTAGTTAGAATTATCACCATTTGCAATTCTTGGCGTGGCGGGTTTAGCAAACAAGTTGCCAGATAACGACCTGTGGGAGGCGTAGCGGCCGCTCCGAAACTTCACGCATTCTTTGTCTGTCACACTTTGTTTTACTGAACTAACGTTTCACATGTAAGTAATTCAAATTAGTTACGACACTCTGAACTTTAGCTGTTGAAAGTAACAATGCGATGAAACCAGTGGTTCGAGAAGTGGCCGGAGCGAAGCTGCAGGCAGTCATTCAACGTACCTACCTACTCAAGATCCAGCCTGGAGAGTTGATGGTTGCGGCCGTGACCAGCGATTATCAAGTACCTGGGACATTAGGATACGACGAAGAAGAATAACTTTTACCTACTTACTGGACATAGTTAGAGGCCTTATAAAATGAGCAATTGCATGGTCATGCTCTGTTTAGTTATTCGTGAGTAGTTTCATATAAATCACGTTTTAAGTTAATCACTTCTAATAAAGCAAAAACACTATAACATTAATATATAATTGTTATATAACCAGGCTATAGCGTGCTGGCATTCCGCTCCCGGCGCAGTCCCATACCGGAGGCGCCGACAGACGACACCCACGGGACATCTCAACGACTTCCCCCAAACTTCGCCCGGGCATATACGTCTTTAAGAGTTTTTCCAATCCGCTCCTATCTAGCCAAATTTCTGATAAACGAGCTTTCTTATACATAAATAAAAGTGCTTATTTATAAAAGGCAGAAATGAGTAATAATGATGTTAACTCGGGTTTACTCGTTTGTCAGATATTTTTCCTTCTTCTTTTGTCTGCTTCCAGTTTAGCAGGACCCGCCTGATACCTCAGTATTTTCACCACGCGTTTACCATGTGATCCACCATCACCAATTTAGTACCTACGGGTGGGTACCGATATCCTAAAGTTCCACTAGTTGTTAAGATTTTCGGCCTACTGACTACCCGTAACGATGACAACCAAAAATATTCCTTTCTCGAAATCAAAGAGTGTATTAGCAAACATTGATGAACAACTACACCCAATATTAATATATTGTAGAATGACAACATCAAGAACAAACAGGTTCATAATAAAGTGATAAAATCTAAGCACGAGCGCAGATAATATCATGATTGATCAGATATCTCGTCGAGTGAAGTACCCAGCAAGTTATGTAGTTACCGTGATAATTACCGCCCATTTAAATATCTCGGGTCTAGATAGATTGAATGTTTAATATGCACCACGATGTTGCTTGATCAAGAATGTATCACTTTTATTTTATGAGAAGATTATCGGTCTTTATGAGCTAATACGTACCTATACCTAAGTACTTATAAGTTCATTGTTGGTCGTAAGTCTGCTTTTAAAGTTACGGCACTACAAACATTCACTGATCTGATTTAAATCATTTTATGTGTGGGATACTTGCCCTCTACACCCCTATAGGTGAGCTCCTGCCAGCTGCCACTGACTTAGCTACAAGGCTTATAAATCCGGTAGCTGCCAGCCAGGCCAAATACCACAGGCTGATGATGGGCAGGAGCGCATCGTCACCAGACCAACTTAGTGCGAGACTTCTTTTTCAGAAGAGGCCTTATTTACAAAGGACATTATTCTTCTCTAAGTAGGTCACCACCAGTCCAACTAAATAAGAACAAAAAAATACTAACGTTTGTATGGCATAACTGCGTCGACAACAACCAACCAAAGGTTACTTACATCCGCAACAAACCAACTGGCGATAAGCCACCTAATAATGACAAGATGACTTTATAATGTCTGTAAAATAAAGCCAAACGGTAATGTAGCACACAGGCAATCACAAACAGTGTAGTGGCAATAAATGGTCCTTACTGAGGTGTAATCACCGGTCTCCCGACCCTTAACCCTCGCTCAAGTTAACACCGTCAGACGGCGATCGTCAAGACCGAAAGACATTAAACTCAATGTAACGCCGCGGCGGTCCCGTATGGCCGCTCAGCGATTATCTTAAAGTTAACCCTGTCGTTACGATCCTTATTTGCGGTTGCACCGAGCTGAGAACGCTCCCCGCCTGTGAAGTTAGGATCACATGAAATTATATTGGGAAGTAAATTCTAACACATCTGGTGAACGAGCAGTCTTCTAATGAACCTTCTTTCTCACGCATTTTTTAGTATCATTATTTTTAGTTATTACTAACTGCATGTGCCCGCGACTTCGTCCGCGTGGAATTTAACAAAATTATCTTTAATTTGAATTAAAAGCAAAAGTAGCCTAAGTTACTTCTTATAACATCAGCTATCTGCCAGTGAAAGTCGCGTTAAAATCGGTTCAGCCGTTTCGGAGATTAGCCAGAACAAACAGACAGACAGAAAGACAATATTATTTTAATTGTTTTTTTTTATAAGTAACTACCATACATATGATTTTCAAGTCACTTTTGTTCTGTGGCGACGGTAGTTCCAATTTTGGTCACCGGGGTCAGTTGAGTTCATAAACTTGTGCCATAGCACTGTAGTAAAAAGATGTTATTTTGACATTACAAACAGACACTTCAATTTTATTTATTTGTATACACTCGTATGTATAGATAATTATTAAGTGCTACGTTGGTTAAGGCATCTTTTCTATATTCTTGAGTATATTAGGTAGATACTGGGTCACTTAGATAGGCCGCTGATCTAGATTTTCTAGTTTCCGCTTAAATACAATTTAGAATCAACAGCTATGCTGGATTAAATAAATCACTTATTTTAATCCATAGCAACTTCTTACCCTGCAAATCGGCTTTAATCCATTAAAATATATTTACCAAGTTGGACAAAATCTAGACGAATTCAGATCAGGTTAACTTACTTCATCGAAGTAGCACTCCATGAACAAGACCACTGATATTGTAATTTATAGCTACCCTGAATAACATGAAAGAACACTAGAACACATCTCAATGTGAACGCAGCATAGTCTCCGTAGCTCCGTAGTAAGAGGAACAAGTCGGGGCAGTTACAATGTGCTCCGAATGAGATGCGACTCGGATGGCCGCTCTGCGTCACCACTCGCTATTTGTCCGATATTGGACCGTTACAGTCGAACACCGCACACGTCAGCGCCGATTATGTCCTCGCATTTCTATAGGTTTATTTTCAATGCTCTGTAGAATGTTTGGATTGTACTTACCAAGAAAATAAGAATTGAATTTGTAAGTATGCTTATCCAACTACGATATTAAAGTACCTACCTAGTTTTCAGTAGATATTTAAATTAAACTACCTACATACAAGCTTAGTTTTGGGATACGATAAAACTTAGACATTTTTCTCCAAACCACGTATGTTCCAAAATAAGGCAGAGATTATCTTGATGATGCAACACAATTAATACCTCAAACCTAAGCGAGAGATGGAAACAAAGAACGATTTTTTTTAACTGTAAGATATAATATAATTATTCTAAAGCCTCAGGCTATAGGGACTATTCCTGCCCCTATCAACAATACTAAAAAATACGTGAAGTGATCTACTACTACTAACTACCGACTGGTGCCTACCTACCTGTCTGTTTCCAAAAACTATAATAAAACGCTTTCATTACTATTGTTTTGAAAAATGTACTAAAACTCTGTAAAATATAAATTATTCTTTACGATGCACAGATGACTTTATGTTCAGGGTAAAATTAACGTTTTGTTGCCTTTCCTGCAAATTCCATAAATCGAACGTATTCTTCTCCAAGAGTCACGTCTCGGTTAATAAGAGGTACAGAAGCATTCAAAAGGAACGCTTCGTAGTCACTATAGATAAAATCATGACATGCCTGTATTATGCCATAAGGTCCTACTGTAGTGGGGCCAGAGAAAAATCTTGTTCCAAAATGTGGATTGGCGGTATAACAGTTCACTACAACTTCGCCCCCACGAATCGCATCTACTAATGAATCGACAAATTCGTTGATAGACCACGCCAGTGCTAGTGTTGCCGCTTCACAGCCTTGTTTCTGAAACACCACTTCTGTCCCGGATTTTCTTACAAGGCGCGTCAACATGTCTGCTCGATAGGGATCTACACAATATTCTACCGGCATAATGTTTGAAAATAAGGGTATTATTGTTTCTTCTGAATGACCTCCTATAACAGGAAGGGTCAAATTACGTGCACTTACCTGCAGAGTATTTGCAATGTAAGTGCGGGCCCTTGCGGGGTCTATGTGGGTTATGCCTAAAACCTTAAAAGGATTGTAGCAACCATACTTATACAAAAGTGCACTTGCAAACGGTACCATGGAATTTATAGGGTTAGTTGCAATAGCAAGAAACGCTTCAGTGTTTTCGTCAGCAATCGCCCGACAAAGCCTCTGCACTGCTGGAGCATTGGCAGCAATCATTTGTTCTCTCGTATTTCCTGGTTTTCTAGGGATTCTATGAACCATCACGACCAGATTAGAGGCTCGAATAGCTGCAGTTAAGTGATTATCTCCAGCAAACGCGGTTACTAGAGGTCCTCCAGGTATTTGGCGCAATTCCATCGCAATTCCTTTAACTTTTTCATCGTCATCATATAATTGTAGTCTCTTTATTTTGTGGCTCTGCTTCAGTAGAAGTGACAAATTGAATCCTACCTCACCTGTCGCACCAATCACGGATACTTGTACGTTTCTCAACGACATTTGTTTTATATTGGATGTACATAGTTTACTTAAAACAGTGGTCAGTCTGCGGTTAAACATTATATACTTATTTTTTTATACTCAGTTTTATATTCAATTTTGCAATATTTTACAGAATTTTAAGCAAAGATTTTGATCAGTTACATTTTAATTGTAAGTTATGCATGCTGTAATTTTGACATTGTTGCTATCATGACCTCAATCCCCCATAGAGATAATACATAGCAATCCCCTCAATCATGACGATCATGACAGATGTGACAGATATTGTTGGAAACCAGAACTATAAATATAGAATATTCTTTATCTATGCTCAGAAATACAACGTTGAAGTCTGAGGTTGGAGTTTATATTATCAAAGAGTAAGGTGCCTACATCATTAAGCGCCGCCCACACTACTGCGATATGTGGAGGCGCGGCAGTGATGGTAGCGGACAGTTTTAATGTCTCGTAGGTACGGGATACCCCAAACACGCGGTGGCTACAACTAAACTGCTTAGCTACTAGCAGTTCCTCTGATTTTCAAAAAGGAAAAGTTCTTTTGTTACCTCCTAGAGCCTCCAAGGAGACAGCATCGACTAACCGCTTGGCATTCTGTGCTACGTGCCGCGGGTTTGATTCCCGCACGTAACAAATACTTGTATGACTACAGATAGGTAGATGTTCAGGGTCTTTGCAGGTATGAGTTGATGTTTGTAAACTGTACCTATGTGATTGTTTACCGTCAATGGCGAACCCTGTCAACTTTCATGATGAGTGTAGATATGGCTGGTGAAATCGAAAGTACAGGATACATCTAAGAGTATAGGGCAACGTAATAGAACAATGCAAATATAAAAAATCAACGAAAACCATCAAAATTCTTGATAAAAATAGCCACAACGCGTTGTCACTATCTCAAAAGGGCCACAAAAGTGAAGTTCGTGTCGTGGGTGTCATGATATTTGACCACTCGGTAGGTATTACCTACGGTACGACACAACATACCTACCTATATAGCTTACCGATGCACCTGCGCAGTTAACAATTAAAAACGCGGAAAATTGATCGTGTGTTCGTGTCAGTGCGAACGAAGATTCACGACGCGCCTCATTTATTGTGTCATACTGTACCTACGTGTGCCTATTGATTAAGAAAAGCAATAACGCGTTCCTGAATATTAGCAGATGCAACGCGTTGTAGGTGTTTTTTTCGCTCTATGACATATTTAGGTCTTTGAGCCCTCAACAATCCTATGGTCTGAGTTTGAGCCATGTTTGAGCCTAACATAATAAATAAGTACTAAGTGACCTACTGGAAATAAGTAAGTAGATACCTACCTAGGTACTGGCTAAAAACCAACATTGAAAGTAGGAGCGAGCGAGGCGAGCTTGAGTTTCCTTTCCATGGGAACTTATGACTATATACAGAGAAATACCGAAACCCCGCAGTAGGTAACATAACTTAGTGTCTGTCGGTCCACGTGGCCGTCCTCCAGTGAAAACTGCAAACTTCGTATGACGGCATTTTGAGACAAGATTTTTTGATTTGCGAATCTCTAAGGTTTGTCGATGAAAAGGTTCTTGTTGGTACTTTCATTCGGCCTTTTTTTTATCCATAAAAACTGCGATAAAAACTTATCATAGATATTACTGAATGTCAAATTTTGGTCAAATTGAAATGGGGATATTTTCAACCACAATTTTCAACAATCTTACGACTGGGACAGTGCATCCAACAATTTAATATAATGTAAATCGAATGTGATAATATACTCCATAACAATATGAACAAATTTATAATCAGGAAAATATGGCATCCTTTATCTACAACTAGGCGGAACTATCAAGTCACCGTGGTCGGAGGTGCTAGCGACGTTGGGCAAACGCTCAGTTTGCTGCTACGAGCTGAACCCAGTATTTCTCGGC
This sequence comes from Allophyes oxyacanthae, assembly GCA_932294325.1. Classification (NCBI taxonomy): domain Eukaryota; kingdom Metazoa; phylum Arthropoda; class Insecta; order Lepidoptera; family Noctuidae; genus Allophyes; species Allophyes oxyacanthae. The sequence continues at coordinate 11,086,880 of OW028615.1, forward strand.
TAGTAGTTCATGACACACGAGGCCAAACACCTGGCGTGGTGCTGGATTTGTCGCACGTGCCTACTGCATCCTACCTACAAGGATATACCGGAGACGACTGTCTGGACCGGGCCTTGAAAAATGCTAACATCGTCATAGGCGCCGGTGGACTCATACGCAAGCCCGGTATAACTGAAAAACTATGGTTGTCAGCAAACACGTCATTCATAAAAACAATGTCAATGAGGGTAGCAAAATTGAATCCATTGCCTTTTGTAGGCATCGTCACCGAGCCAGTAAACTGTCTTGTTCCGATGGCGGCCGAGGTCATGAGGAATCACGGAGAATATGACCCAAAGAAATTATTCGGTATCACTGGCTTAGACGCATTGCGCGCTCAAACATTGTATGCCAATAAGTATAAATTGAACCCCCGTAATTGTCTCGTACCTGTTATAGGGGGTCATTCTGAAAAGACTGTGGTTCCCCTTCTCTCTCAAAGTCTACCCGCTTCAGATTTTGATGCTAGAGTCTCGCAGGAGTTTACTATGAAATTACGTAAGTCTGACGACTGTATAATAAGAGCTAAGAAGGGTTCGTCGCCCGTACTGTCAGTTGCGTACAGCGCACTACTTTTCACCCGTAGTTTACTCGAAGCCTTGGATGGACGGCAAACTAAAGTAAACGCTTTTATAGAAAATAACGATTTTGGTACATCATACTTCGGAGGATTGGTGCATATCAACCATGTCGGTGTGAGAGACATGGAAAGGTACACATCTTTGACGCAATACGAATGTCAATTATTAGAACAAAGCATTGATGAAGTGCGCAAAGATGTGTTAAAGGGAAAGAAAGTTTTAGAATTTGCTTAAATAACCTCTATTTCATAAAAGGCAACTCCACAAAGCAATAGAAATTTCCGTCGTTTGTTGAAATTAGTAAAGTATACTTCTGCTAAGATTTTGTGTGTTAAGTAACACTGTCTAAAATATGAATGAACACGGAAATTAAATACTTTTTATCAATTTACGAATATTTATTTACAAGACGTTTTTACAATTAATGTACAAATTACGTTTGTACCATCAACAACCTAAGGAAAAATAATCATATCACAGAGAACAATTAAGATTGATTCAACTTATGGACAGTGCCCATACATAACAAACGTTGCTTGGTTTAATATTTACCAAAAATCAAGTCATCCTTTTCTTCTTGTATAGTTAAAATATTTATTTAAACTTAGAAGAGGACGGACATTCGATATATAAACCATAACACATTAAAATAACAAACAACGCCTAAAATTAAAACTTGGTAGTTCGAACAAAATTCATTTTAAATATAACTGACATCTACATCTACACTAAATAATTAGGAATCAAATACTGAACACTTCTCTTTTGGCAAATCATTTGATTTCATTTAATAGAATTGATTTACTTATTCATGTGCTAATCGAGTAAAATCATGATATAAACGTACAATTAGAATTTCTAATGCCTACTATTTTCACTTTCATATAACAAAATATTAGATTCAAAATATTGATTCAATATTTGAATTCAATTATTCGACTGACATAAATGTTGCATAAATGTAATAAATGTAAAAAGAAACAATATGTAATGAACTTAAAGTTTTATATAATTTGATAAATACAAAAACTAAATCAAACTTAATTTAGAATTTTCTAATCATTAAAAATATTTAGAATCTAGATAACGCTAAATTTTGAACTACCGAAACTCCATACTTGTAACATCCATCTAAATCAACAATCACACGTAATCACGAACAAAGAGATACGCAATCAGACCATCAACCTGCAACAATGAAAGAGGCACTGTTAGAAAGGGCAATACGCATCATGATGCATCATCAGTCCCATAACTGTAACGCACAACTGCATGGAACTTTTGAGTGTTTTCTAGCACGTTATATTGCGACTACGATTGCGACACACAAGCGACCACAAACGCCACTCGTCCACGTCAGCCGTTGACATGTAGCGATGGCAGCAGTTACCCCTGTCGTAGGCAGGGTAACCACGAGCGACCGTGGTTAAGAGCTCTAAGGCTGACATTTATTTCATGAAAATTTGTTCGTAAGTTTGACAGATGGAAGCGTAAGTTCACGCTTAGACTCATTTCTGTCGTCTCTGAATGTCAGCCTAAGACAGAATTGTATTTCCTAACATAGTACAAAAAAGGAAATCTAGCTTAGCCTTTAAAAGCGATAAATTCAATTGTTTTTAATTTGTCTGAGGGCGGCAAGCGAACTTGCATATCATCTGATAGTAAGCGATGACCCACATCCGCATCCACAACCTTGCGGCCGCCGAAAGAATGCGTTCATGCTACCTGTCAACTATACTGGTCTCCTTTGTAATAAAGTTTACAGTGCCACAAACTTATCTGGACCCGTTGATCAAAATTGATACTAACGTCGAACGAAATTAAAGCATTTAAAAATTCAATTATTTTACAACATAAATCTTATTTCATTTGGACATAGAAATGGCTAGTTTTAAGAATGGAAATTAGTTTTTTATAAAATATTTTATTAATTAGGTATCGACATGTCATGGCAAAATTATTATACGACTGTTCTTTGTTGATTTTTTTCCATTAAACTAGAGTTTAAACAGTATAACAATAGTGAACTTACAACTTCATTCCTCGTTACTTTTACTAATTTCACTGCCAGACTCGCTGACCGACGTGGAACGGATGCTTATTGACGTCTCCTTGAACTGACTGATGAAGTCTAGAAGCTTCTGAAGATTTCTCTGCGTCTTGATCTGGTCGGCCAACAGTTGTCTTTTCTCTGCGTTATGCTCGTCTAAGTTCTCCTTGAGGCTCGCGGCTCTTGCTTCAAGTTTACGAAGCTCTACGCATAGTTTTATATTCTTCTCTTGTAAGTTTTTCCGTTCGGCTAATTTATCTGTAAAAAATTATATCTATGAAAACTTATATACAATTATAAAGACATAGTTTCACAGCAATTTAACTTATAACTATTTTATCTTATTTTTATCTTACATCATAATTTTCGATATTATTCAGATATATCAGTGGAGCAACAGACCCCAACACCACCCAACAGAGTTACACAGATCCATAATCAAATGGAGTGCTTAATACGCACTTTAACCCCGGAGTGAGCGAAAATAAATACTTGCTAAGGTATCATACGACGGAGATCCATTTAGCTACAGCACAGCGCGCGCCGCTACTGCCACACCCTGTGTGCTGCCACGTCACATACAACAGTTAGTTACCTCGGTACAGCTGCGCCTGGTGCGTGGGATCGGGGTCGTGCGGCAGGTGAGTCGGGGCGGGCTCGGGCAGCGCACCGCTACACAGCGCACAGCGCGCGCCGCTACTGCCACACCTGTGTGCTGCCACGTCACATACAACAGTTAGTTACCTCGGTACAGCTGCGCCTGGTGCGTGGGATCGGGGTCGTGCGGCAGGTGAGTCGGGGCGGGCTCGGGCAGCGCACCGCTACACAGCGCACAGCGCGCGCCGCTACTGCCACACCTGTGTGCTGCCACGTCACATACAACAGTTAGTTACCTCGGTACAGCTGCGCCTGGTGCGTGGGATCGGGGTCGTGCGGCAGGTGAGTCGGGGCGGGCTCGGGCAGCGCACCGCTACACAGCGCACAGCGCGCGCCGCTACTGCCACACCTGTGTGCTGCCACGTCACATACAACAGTTAGTTACCTCGGTACAGCTGCGCCTGGTGCGTGGGATCGGGGTCGTGCGGCAGGTGAGTCGGGGCGGGCTCGGGCAGCGCACCGCTACACAGCGCACAGCGCGCGCCGCTACTGCCACACCTGTGTGCTGCCACGTCACATACAACAGTTAGTTACCTCGGTACAGCTGCGCCTGGTGCGTGGGATCGGGGTCGTGCGGCAGGTGAGTCGGGGCGGGCTCGGGCAGCGCACCGCTACACAGCGCACAGCGCGCGCCGCTACTGCCACACCTGTGTGCTGCCACGTCACATACAACAGTTAGTTACCTCGGTACAGCTGCGCCTGGTGCGTGGGATCGGGGTCGTGCGGCAGGTGAGTCGGGGCGGGCTCGGGCAGCGCACCGCTACACAGCGCACAGCGCGCGCCGCTACTGCCACACCTGTGTGCTGCCACGTCACATACAACAGTTAGTTACCTCGGTACAGCTGCGCCTGGTGCGTGGGATCGGGGTCGTGCGGCAGGTGAGTCGGGGCGGGCTCGGGCAGCGCACCGCTACACAGCGCACAGCGCGCGCCGCTACTGCCACACCTGTGTGCTGCCACGTCACATACAACAGTTAGTTACCTCGGTACAGCTGCGCCTGGTGCGTGGGATCGGGGTCGTGCGGCAGGTGAGTCGGGGCGGGCTCGGGCAGCGCACCGCTACACAGCGCACAGCGCGCGCCGCTACTGCCACACCTGTGTGCTGCCACGTCACATACAACAGTTAGTTACCTCGGTACAGCTGCGCCTGGTGCGTGGGATCGGGGTCGTGCGGCAGGTGAGTCGGGGCGGGCTCGGGCAGCGCACCGCTACACAGCGCACAGCGCGCGCCGCTACTGCCACACCTGTGTGCTGCCACGTCACATACAACAGTTAGTTACCTCGGTACAGCTGCGCCTGGTGCGTGGGATCGGGGTCGTGCGGCAGGTGAGTCGGGGCGGGCTCGGGCAGCGCACCGCTACACAGCGCACAGCGCGCGCCGCTACTGCCACACCCTGTGTGCTGCCACACGCAGCAACCAGCACACCAAACCAAAAGGGACGCTACGTCTGCGACAAAGTAAATCGTTAAATCTTTTTTTATCAATAATCAATTTGACACAATCCACATTAATCCCACCCAGTCCTGAATCCCACTTTAGTACGCCCGTAGCCATTAATCCGGCTGAGAATCTCAGATTCTACGTATTTAACCGGTAAAGAGCACAAAGTCGATTTCAACTACCAGCAGTAAATACGAAGAAAGAACAAATACACCAATAATTTGGAAGGGGTGCTTTCAATACTTGTAAAATCGGTGACCATCAAGTAATTTTAGTCACAAGCAAGATAACCAAGATTTATGTAAACCACATTGCCACGCTGCTTATCCAATGACTCAAAGGAGTTGCTACGCTAGGGACAAAATACTTTTTTGTTTCTTTGTAAACGTTGCTACACTAGGAATTACTCCTGTTTCATGGGTGCGTTTACAAACACATATCTTCATGTACACAGCATCCAGATCCGGAACAACTATATGTATAGTATATGCAAATATATATAGTTGTACCGTGCGGGAATCGAACCCGCGACACGTAGCGCAGCAGTCAATCACTCATCCACTGTACCAACCGTGCCAACAAACACGAAACACAAAATCATAAAAAAAACTAAAACTAAGATTGTTTAATACAGAAATCCACTTACCATTTCGTCCACATACATGACACACTTTTTTATGATGCGATGAGTACACTGGTTCCACAGATAAACTAGCTGGCAGAGTCGCTGCCCACGCGGGCTTGCCATTGGTCCAACCTGCTGAAAATAAAAGATCCGTTGAACGCAGTGGCGCACACAAGGCCGTGGCCAGGAATTTAGTTCAGGAGTGGTAGAACCACTCCTGAACCAGAAAGGCAAAAGAACAACTTTTTACAAACCGTTTTATTAACAAAAACTTAAAAAAAAACTGTTTCATTTAATTGAATGCTGCTCGATGGGACTCATCTTGGGAGATAAAGAGATAAAAACGTCTCAGCAGGGTTAGCACGGTGGGTGGACAAACCCGTCTTTAGCATCGTGTCTCCTTGACAGAAGACAAAACGAAAAATATTGAGAGAAAACGGTAAAAAGATGCTTTGTCCCCGACTTTCTTCCCCTTCTTCGCCGTGCTTGCCCTGCTGGATTGACCTCAACATCACGATGTAATTTCATTGTCTCGAGGCTTTGGAGGAAGTTTGAACCCCCAAAGCAGATCACATGGGCCGGTACACAAAAAAAAAAAAAAAACTTAAAGCTATCTTTTCTTTTGTAAAGCTGTCTTTGCGTGCACAGACATTTCTTACAGGGCACGGCAAAACAACTTAGTTATTGTATTGCCAAGACAAACGACGAGCGACGACACAGCGACCAAAAACTCCTTAAAATAACTGATATTAGACAATATTAACGTTTGTATTACTTAATACTTAATTTGTTAGGGTAGTGTCTTTTTTTCTCTACGGATCTATATGACCCATAAAGTTATTATTACTAGTTACCAGTAATAATAACTTTATGATATGACCACTACCGTGATACTAAAATATTGAAAAAAAAATAGACTTTGCTCTGCTCATGTGTAAGTTATAACACTCACTTTATTTTACTAACCTTTGTTTTCAGTAGACGACCCTGAAGGCGAGCCTTCGCGAGAAGTTTTATTCTGCGACTGAAAAACAAAGATAATCCTTTGAGTAGGTAATCAACTTAACTGTATATTACATTGCAAACATTTGTCAAAGAAATATTACACAGCACGATTTTAATCAAATGTTTGATGATATCATGAAATATTATTAGTGCGACACATAGCACTGAAAGCCAATCGCTTAGCTCACATAACTTGTTATTAATAAATGTTAAAAAGTAGAAAATTACCTGCTGTTTGCGTAACTTCGCAGATCTTGTCTGTGGTGGGTCATTGTGTGTCTGTAGGTATGGAAACTGGTTGTACTTTTTCTTTTTCTGTAATAAAAACCAATAAAATTCATTATTATCTACCAATATTGAAACATTTACACAATTTTTTTATTTTTTTTACTAACAGGTAACATTTCGTAGTTTCCGTAAACGAATTCATTTCTATTGGTATTCGCCATGGACCTCTTCCGACGCTCGCTTCTCTTCTTTTCCCATAGTTCCTTTTGTATAGGTGTCACCAGTCCTAGAAGTCTGAAAACAATAAACATTACATTTTATGTTATGCAATAGTTTCTTTAGAGTTAACAATGTAGACAGCCAACTCAACCTATGCACGTAATATTGCCCAACGCAATGAGATTATCAGTCTACACTACGGCCATCGGTCGCAATACCGTACATACTTTAGCGCGTTAAAATGTATCATTGAATATTTTACTCAAAAATTTTTTTTTTTTTTTTTAAATGTCCCTTGTTTCAAAGTCGCATAATTAAAAATAATATTTGTACATATGACAAGCTCCATTCGCGCGCGCATTACCACTCCATTTACTTACTAATCTGTGAACAAGAGGGAATAACTTTCAAGTTTAGAAACATGGTTACCTCAAGAAGGTCTCTTTGGTGATGGGTTCCCCGGGCCCCGGCAGCGGGGGCGGCGACGGAGTGGTCGATGGGGCCGCGCCTCTTGAAGAGTCCGAATCAGACTTCTGTTCCTGCCACTCATTGCTGTGCTGATGCTTTGTTCCACTGTCAATTATATTTAATTAATATTTACAATACTTTGAAAAAATAAATTATATCAGGGGAAAATACCAAGTTAAGATAAACCAAGCATAAAATTCTCTTGTAATACAAAACATTCTTACCTAAAAGCCTCCTTCACTTTCTTTAGGGCATTCACAAAATTGTTTCTGCTATCATGCACAGTGTTGGGCATTTGTGCAAAATTCCTTTGATATTTATCTTTATCATCATTTTCACTATGATTAGAATTTTCCTTTTCATTAGACAATTTGATCTCAATCTCTGAATCAGATATATTATTCTCTTTTACTTCATCACTGTTGTTTTCAGTTTTTATGTGTATTTCATTTAATACAGATGGCTTTAAAAGTGAAACTGTTCTATTTCTGCTACGATATTGTATTTGATGGTCCCTCAGTTGTTGTGCCACGTATCTGTTATCATTCTCAATGTTGATTTGCTTGTTACGCGCCTTCAATCGTTGCTGATACAGCTCTAGTTCTCTCCGAAGTCGATCTACCACTAACTTCTGTGGTAAAAACATTGTGATGTAATGTTGGTGTCAATGTGTCGTTGCCACTATGATGGTAACAAAACATGGACATACATATATTACATGAGAGTCAATACAAGCATGCCATTTAGTGACCGATCTTGAATTATAAGGATTGTGGGTAAAATTGCCTACCATACAATTGGTATCAAACAAAGAGAGATATAATTTTTGTGCTCTTTTAATGTATCTACTATAGTAGTAGGATAGTTTTGTAACCTTTCAATTTCAATGAAGTGAGTTTATTACACTATTTATTTTTAAAATTTGTCTTTGAAATAAATGCACCTTTACATACATAGCATGAACTTTCTAGTCACTACACCTATTATATACCTATTTCTCTATATTTTAGTTTAAAGCTAAAATATCAATAAATTAGAAAAAAATAATCTAATTTATTGATATTTTAGCTTTAATTAATTATTTAATAATAGTTGGAGATAATAATAATTGTAATTTATCTAGGTAGGTAGGTATAAATTATTTATTTTATTTTGTGTGTAATTTTTATTGATAAACTATTATAACAATAAAGATTACACACAAAATAACCCCACTTAAAGTTTTATTTTATAATTTTCTTATGTAGGTATTTTATAATGCAACCTAACAAAGACATTCTTCCAACAATTTGACACTTAATAATAACTAATTTATTTGTTGATCACAAAAGTTCACAAGGGCAACAGCATCATCATATTTTTACAGAAGTTGAAACATCAGGGCACTTCAAGGGCCTATATTTAGGTAGCACTACATAAATAATGATGATAATTTCTGATAATTTTTAATATTAGTTTATTTTTGCTATACATTTAGTACTTACTTGAGTTTGTCCAATGGCAATAATTTCTTTCTCCGCATCTTTAACTTTCGATCTTAGATGAATATTCTGTGAACAATGAGTACTTATAAATTCCATAGAATTTGCATGAGATATTTTATAGCTGACAAAACAAGACTTTCTTACATTTTCATCTTCCTGAAGGCGCGCAACCCAGACCTGAAAATGTAATAATTTAGCAATTATACATATCTACTGTAAATTGTTGTTTATTATTTATATAAAAAAAAATATTCAAAATTACGATACCAACCTGATGGATTCGTATCGCATTTTTCAAGTCAGATTGGGTTTTGCGGATATCTTCCTTTATTTCATTAGATACTTCCATGCTACAATCAAGTTAACACCTTACTAACAGTTTGTTTTCGGTTTATTTATGTACTTCAACTCGAAAGAAAATGAAACAAAATTATCGTGAAGTTCACGAAGAAACAACTCTTGTTAGGTACACAAAAAATTAAGAAACTTCTTATAGCGCGAGTTGTATTATATAATGGAATTGAAATAATTATAAACATAATAAAAATACTTTCATACTTCAAGTCTGTACTAAATCGGATTAATAAAAATTTACACTACAATACAACAGACAGAGATACAACTTTATTCAACGAAGTGAGACAGAGTTGAATTGAAATAAATAGTATAAATACATACACCAATGTTGCCAGATGTTTTTGTAAGCGATCGTCGTAGTCCTACGCTGCGCTGTAGGGAAAAAAATGTACGAGAATATTATTAGACGTATAAGCAAACGTTGCTTCGGGCGCCTCCGGCTTGCAGGTATTAACATCATAATATATTATTGACAATCTAAATTACATCTTATTACTTCCCCGTGTAGTTTTATGTTTCAATGTGCGTATTGCACACATTTTCATGCACGAAACCCTCAAAATCCAAATCTATCGAGTGTAGTGAAAATCGCTTCGTTTATTTTCTGTTCTGACAGTAATAAATATATGGTTTCACTATTGAGTTTGTGAACTATGAATTATAACTGCGCTCGCAATCTGCAGTGGAATGCGTAAAAAGCATTGCTTAGCGGTTTTTGGTACGTTAAAGCATGGGACATTCAAAATCTTTAGAAAAAATCGTACAAATCATGTACGATTTCGGTATTTTGATTGTACTTAATAAAACGGGCAAAAATGAATACAATTTTATGTTGTATTTCTGGCAACGCTGACGTAAACATACACACAAACACACTTGTCACACACACTACCTTACCTACAACAGAAAATTGCGGATGCGGAAAATAGCTGACTGAATAACTCTTTTGTACACGAACCGATTAACGAACGCCTTTAGTTTCTTTGAACTCGGCAAAGTAATGGAAGTCCCAGACATGAGACCAATGACTGAGGATTCTTTAGTCATTGCATGAGACACATCACACCATAAAGTTATTATTACTAGTGGTAATAGAGGAACACTGTCTTCATTATCGCGAGACCAAAAAAGAAATACGTATGTTAGCGCATTTGACATGTGTGTGAAGTTTAGGGATGTGACTTTGACGTCTCCGCATTATCGATATGGCCGTGTTATTGTGAAATTATAATATCACCAAATTGACAATATCCCTGCAATATCGATATCAAAATCGGCTATACTAATAAGGAGTGGAATATCATTTAGAATCTGCTAGGCTAAATTATGTACCTAACTTATAATCTTTTAAAATTACCAATTAAATCTTTCAAATGTTCTATAAACTAAAATACCATATTTGACATATTTAATCTGTCATTTTAAAATATTAAAAGTTACGTAATAGAGGTTTATATTAGGATGGCAAAATTATTAACGTCACGAAAGTGACGAATAGGTAAGTAAAAAGAAAATTTATTGTAAACATTATGTAATCATTCATTATCATATTCATTATTTCTTGACGTCAGACGTTTCGGTTTTGATGTTGAAGGTTTTGGTGATAGGTCCCTGTATTTGTACACTGACACAGGCCGAGAAATGTGGTCCGGAAACCTGGAAGTTATGAAGTTAGCCAGTCAATATAATGAAGTTATTTTTTTCACCAGGCTACTCTTTGTCTGGAAATAGCGCTATTTTATGCATTTTAATGTGCAACAGAATCAGAATCTTCGGAATCGTAAGTTTGCTTATTGTAGAAGCGGACGTACGATTCGGAAAATTCTGTCATCTGTGGGGCTAGTACAAAATGCGGGTATAGGCTATGTACGTACTATTAAAATGTTGTAATAGTACAAACATGGTGTGAATAGTGTCGAGTGCCCTCCGGTGCGTCAGAAATATTCCGACTATGATTTTCTGACAATGTGCGGGGCTGGACTAAATCAACCTTTCAATATACAAATAAGCAAGGATTAACAATAACTCTCAAGTTATGCAATGGACGAAGCTAGGTAGTACGAAAAATTAATTTGGAAATATCGACATATCGATAGATTTTGTACACACAACCTATGCCAAACGGTTTAATTTTCACATTTTCACGAACACAATATTTTTTTATCTTACACATAATTATTTAAAATAATATATTATTTAGAAAATAGAGGGCTTACTGCATGTTATAAAAGTATTACTAAATAATTTTAGGAATATTTTCTATGGAAATATGCACTCTGAAAGTAATATTGCACTGTACGGTATTTACCTGTAAAAGGTCTCTTTATTTGCATTATTGCTGTAAGTTACACTGCAGTCTAACACAGGACACGAAACGTTTTCGATTATTGATATTTATCCAATAAAATACAGAACGATTGTGAAGAAAATCATAAAATAATACGAGATCTTATTTTGACAGGTACCTAATAGTTCATGAATTGTTTCAAATCGGTCCTACGAACATTTAATTGTGTCTCTTTCTCGCACGTAGGATTTTCGTAAAGATCGGTTTCTCACTCGCACACTGTGTTCCTCTATTACCACTAATAATAACTTTATGCATCACACGTCCCGTGACCTGTGTTCAAAGTTCAAATCTATGCAAACATACTGTGACTTTGCAAAGATTTAAAGGCATTCTATAGAAGAATAGGTAAACATTTATGGACATCGGTACTGTCCAAAAAACTGTTATACTTAGGCTGACATTCAGAGACGACAGAAACGAGTCTAAGCGTGAACTTACGCTTCCATCTGTCAATCTTACGAACAAATTTTGACAGATGGAAGCGTAAGTTCACGCTTAGACTCGTTTCCGTCGTCTCTGAATGTCAGCCTTAGTTCTGTGGGTTAGATGTACTCTTGAAGTGTAATATAAAAGTGAAGTTATAACTCTCAATACCTACCTAACTGAAATCTCAAGGTCGGTTTCAAAGGTGAGGTGTATCAGTATCAGTAAAAAGTATCTGCTGTCCCATACAAAACTTCAATACCTACTCAACCCAAACGTATGGAACAGCTGATTATTTTTTCGCGTTTACAAAGTTGGTCCCACATAGTGCCAATGTCGAATCCCGCCAAAATGACAAAAAGCTATGAATTGACTAGGTAGGTCTGTCTACAACGTGGGTCTACGAGGTAGGTATTTAGAAGTGTCAAATCTTGACTAACCCTGCGGTCCGAAACCCGATTTCAGTACTCACGGTGCTGACGTCTTCGTTGCCCTCCACACATTTGTGTTCGCGTTCAGCGAATACCGGTACAGGCAAATGGAGGCGCCACACACTGGAACGGTTCGTACAAATGAGCGGACATAGGAATCTTATAGAACGTTTAATCGATTTCTGAAAAACTAAAGATGCCAATGTATTCCGCTTAATGATTGTATTCGAAAACAATCATACTCATTTTTTGATTAGACTTCAATTTTAGAAGATATTTGACAAAAACTGATTTCAATGTATAGAAAACTACTTTAAAAATCGAATTTCTTGCGATTCCCGCATATTTTCGTGTTTCAGTGATTATAGTGATTTTGTATGAACTATTTGCGAAATATCGGCCAAACATTCTATGTACCTCTAGCGACCTCTCTGGGCGCTATATGACAAAACATTATTTTCTCCTATTTTCTTTGATAATGGGGAGATAAATTCGTTTTTGTTACATATAGTTCGTTTTTAACTTAGTACTTGGCTACCTACTTGCAGTAGTTTGAACTGGAATTACTAATAAGGGCTTTTGGAGATATTTAGAAGGCAAAATACAGTTTTGCCTTATTTTCTATAACAACATTAATTACCATTACCTGTCACAGTAAATTAATTACTATAATTTAAAAATACTGTTCCCTTATGTATTAGTGTATTTATGTTTGTATATCTCAATATTTTATTGAATTGTAATAGCGTGTATTATATTATTATATTTAAGTATTGGATGTAAGTACAATAATGTACCAGCTTGTACACCTGGACTGCCCATTACCTATTTCTTTTCTGTTATGTCCATCCAAAGGTTGTCTGGAACAGATCGCTGTGCGCGATAAGACCGCCCATTGTACATTAGCTTAAGTGATTCTCAATCCTGTATTTATTACCGGTGTACAATAAAGAGTATAAATAAATAAATAAACATTTTTGTAATGTGGTTCTGTCTGGCCTGTTCGTTATGACTTGCACAAAAGGTTATATTCAAATGTAATAAGTCCAAATCGTAATATCCTAATAGGTCAGTTCTTCTTTTATCGTCCTCATTTACGCATCATTAGTATCATATTAAGAAAATAATTATTTCTGTAAAATCGGCTTCGAGTAGATGTGCCATTAGATAATTGCATTCGCCATTGAATGTACTCTTTTATCTTATACCAAGAAGAAACCTACAATTTATTATGATGTTACTGTCATACTATTATGAGTAGTTAGTGAAAATTTTAAAGAGAAAGTATATAAGGACAAATTTCAATAAGCATAATCAATTATAGTTTTGATTCCCTGCGAGCTTTGTCATTATGACTTTCCGTGGTTTTGTCACTAACTTGGACCTTTTTGTTGCTTTACGCAACTATAAAGATATTTGCGATCACATGTATTTGTTCAATGATTTGAGATCAAACTCTAATTTGGACCTAAATGAAAGTGAAATACAAGAGTTCCAGAAATGGTGCCGCCAAATCTGCTATCGTATGTATTCAAAGTGGAAAAATTCACATCATACTCATGAGCCATTCATAAAAAAGTATTCGTCTTGGCTAGAATCTGAGATAAGGTGGCCACAGATTGTTAAAGACAATATTATGCCAGTTCCTGGTACCAGTGCTGAACAATCTGATTGATTGGAAACAAGTGAATTAACAGAACTGCAAGAAGAGCTAGCGTCTCCTTCTAAAATGGATGCCTCGACTTCTACTGGAAATATTACTCGGAAGGTATTTGAGGATCTTAGCGATCGTCAAAAACGGAGACGAATTGAGCAAGGCGCAAGAATTCGTACAAAAAGTGAAGTTACAGAACTAGTGTTCTCGACTGTTGCAGCTCTTAAGTCAATTGGGAACCAAGAAATTGCTGAAGTATTGAAACACATGGTGGAGCATCCAGAAGCTGTTTCCAATATAAAGAAAAGCATTAAAGGAGAGACACAAAAGTCGCTAACAGAAATATCAGCAGTACAAGCACTAGCTCTGTATGTTACAATGAAAATGTCTAAGTGGCGTTATAATACTCTTAGAGAGTTCAGCCTCAAACAGGGTAAAACCAATATCCCAGCTACTACCCGATACAGAATGAGAAACAAAAGTGTTATCCTGACCAAGAAGATATAATTGTGACAGAAACATCGCTAAAATCCGTTTACAAGCTTTTTTGGATCTCACATCGAAAAGACTTGTTGAATCTCTAGCTGATTCTTTAACAATCGAGAACCAACAGCTCATATTAGTGAGTAAATGGGGCTTTGATGGTGCATCAGATCAAAGTGTTTATAAGCATACAAGCAGTAATAAAGATAGTATGGCTAGCGTTTTTATGGCCAGCTTAGTGCCAATAAAATTAACCAAAGAAGATGGAGAAATCGTTTGGCAAAATGAGCGCCCTTCATCCACTTTTTACTGTCGCCCAATTATGTTTAAGTTTATGAAAGAGACAGAGTTCAACGTTTTAAGCGAAACTAAAGATTTTGAAGATGAAATATCTGAATTGCACTCTACAGACTGTGGAAACAACAGCATAAAACACCAGTTGCTGTTAACCATGATTGACGGAAAGATAACGTCAAAGAAGAACTGACCTATTAGGATATTACGATTTGGACTTATTACATTTGAATATATCCTTTTGTACAAGTCTTAACGAACAGGCCAGACAGAACCACATTACAAAAATGTTGTTATAGAAAATAAGGCAAAACTGTATTTTGCCTTCTAAATATCTCCAAAAGCCCTTATTAGTAATTGTCATATACTATTGTAGTCTTTGTTAGTAATTCCAGTTCAAACTACTGCAAGTAGGTAGCCAAGTACTAAGTTAAAAACGAACTATATGTAACAAAAACGAATTTATCTCCCCATTATCAAAGAAAATAGGAGAAAATAATGTTTTGTCATATAGCGCCCAGAGAGGTCGCTAGAGGTACATAGAATGTTTGGCCGATATTTCGCAAATAGTTCATACAAAATCACTATAATCACTGAAACATGAAAATATGCGGGAATCGCAAGAAATTCGATTTTTAAAGTAGTTTTCTATACATTGAAATCAGTTTTTGTCAAATATCTTCTAAAATTGAAGTCTAATCAAAAAATGAGTATGATTGTTTTCGAATACAATCATTAAGCGGAATACATTGACATCTTTAGTTTTTCAGAAATCGATTAAACGTTCTTTAAGATTCCTATGTCCGCTCATTTGTACGAACCGTTCCAGTGTGCGCCATCGCACCATTCGCCTGTACCGGTATTCACTGAACGCTTAGATAATTAAAGAAGAAGCGGGTCACATGAAAGCATATACTTATTTAATAACTAGTTGTAGGGGAATACCTACATATTAACTTCTTTGCCTGAAATCAATGACCAAAGAAGCCTTTCTTAACGTCACTGCCTGAAAGAAAGAAGAAGTTCTTCACCTGAGACTATCTATAAGGTTCTTAGGCTGACCCAAGGCATGCCCAAGGCTGACCGTGTAGAACGAGGCTTCTTACGTCATTGTGTAGAACCTATGGTAGAACCCCCATAAAATGTTACTAGACGAATATATTCAATTTACAAGACATTCATTCACTTTTTCATTCAATCAATGTAGTGAGTCGTCCGTCTACCGGTCCACCGCCATCGGTCGTCGGTATCAAAGAGTATGTAATCACTACGTCTATTTCGGTTATTCGGTATTCTATGATTCTATTCGATTTGTGGTAGTAGATACTATAATTTTGTATAAGTACATGTAATAAATTACTAGACTAGAATTAGTATTTAGTTATTTAACCGACAGTTTAGGTACTTCACTGTAATCAATTCAGTGCTTGAGTAAAGTCAATAGGGAGATATGAATTGAAATTTTACACGAATGAAATCGACATGTTCATGCTGAAATCTTCATGGTGATTGGCGCTACGTCAAGATTGTATTTTGTATAATTTCTGGATTGAAGTATTGTACTGAAGACTTAAAAATGTCAGTCAAACGACAAGCCAGTACAGAATTAAACCACGAGAATTGGGATCAAGATGACCCAGCAGACCATGAAGAAATGGGCAGTTTTAAAATTGCGACCAAAGACATTCTTGAGAAACGTGTTATCAGAACTGCAAAAAGGCGTTCACAAGTTGCCGGTGACGAGGTAAATCTAAATACCTATCTGTTTTGGGTCCTTGACTGCAAGTAGCTTAGAAGTGTCACTACTCACTAGTGTGCCAATTGTCATGTCTATAACATTTTCTGCATGTGTAAATGAAGTATGATAAGCCCTGTGGCTGGCTCTCTAGCCACAGGGCTTATCATACTTCAAGGCTTCAAGGCCAGTCTCTCCAATCTCTGATAATGTCAAGAGATGTGTAGCCTTCTGTGTTACCAAATTCATTTGCCAAGCTCATTCATTGATCATTGGCGGTGAACATAAAGTCCACCTCTAGCAGTAGACAATAATAGTTTGAGTTAATCCTTCAGTCATTTCCAATTACCTATCTTTGGCTATTTTGATTTAAAAATAGGTACCATAAAAAAGCAATGTAAAATTCCTGATATTCTGATAGGTTATTGGAAATGGCTTCATTTTGTATATAAAAAGAAGTGTCTTTTCCTGATCATTTGTATGTAATGAACTTGTTAAATAACCTCTTAATAATGTCACACTTAAAATCAGTGGTGGATTTACCAGCAGGCTGAGTAGGTTGGAGCCTAGGGCGGCAGATTTCAGGGGCGGCAAATTTGAGGCCAATATTTTGGCATACCTTACCCCGCCTTATTAGTAGTAGGTACATGATTGATCTTTTATTCGCTCAAAAATATATCCATAAACTATTTCTGGTACAATCTTAACTAAATCATTGGGTTGTAAAAATAATCTGGGAACTGTCACATCAATCCCTAGTTCACAATCATACTAATTGCAGGAAATAGGTTGTGTAATTAGGATGATAGTGCACAAATCATAAAGTTACAATTTCATTGACAAAAGAATTGTAATTAATATGATTGTGAACTAGGATATCAAATTATAGAGGTTGATACGGGTGGCAAAATTTGAAAAGCCTACTGGCAGCAAATGTGTAAATCCACCACTGCTTAAAATATTAATTGATGTAGGTATGACTACCTAACCTACTAACAATAATTGAGCAATAGGTATAGAATTGTTGAAGATCATTAGATGATCTTCAACAATTCTGTTGTGATCAAACTTACTGAGACCAATATCAATATAATAATTTCATATACACAAAAAAAATTAATGGTTTTACAAACTGAAGGGGGTTTTTTTACTCATAATTATGAATATTTTTTACAATGGGTAATAATATAAAGAGTAATATTGAATTATTTGTATGGTACAGCAGTATTTTTTTCGCAATTTCAGCTTTTTTCCCCTTGTAAAAGTTGTTCATAATTTATTGTGGTTATCTTATCAGATGCATAAACATGATGTTTTTTTTATATTTTCAGCCTAAAAAAAGTGTCTTCAGTGGATTTGGTGGATTCAATAAAACACAACCAGCCTCGTTTGACTTCTTGTCCAAATTAACAAATGGTAACAATGAGAACAATAGTTCATCCACCAAGGCAGATTCATCAGTAACATCCAGTTTGTTTTCAAATAAACCACTTGCAACCAGTCCCAGCAGTGGTATTTTTGGCATTCAATCAAATACTACACCAACCAAGTCCCCATTTGGATCACCGTCAACACAGACAGGTTCAGGAAACCTATTTGGAGTTTCTTCTCATAACACATCTACAACTCCAGCTATGTTTATGACATCAAAGGCTGATTCCACTGTCAATGACTCTCCATTCAAAATTCAAACAGTTACTAGTTCAACTGATAACAATACTGACTCCACAAAATCATCTATTGCACCAGTTACTTCCAGTAAATTTGACATTCCATCAACCACTGCTAATGTTGCAAAGTCATTGTTCTCAACTACTTCAAATTCTGCACCATTTAAAATGCCACCAATGTCAAATGCTAGCACAGGACAAAGCAGCTTTGGTATGTCATTAAAGCCTGAATTAAATCCAAATGAAACAGAAAAAATAACAGAGGACACCAAGAATGATAAGAAAATGAAATACTATTCAAAATTGAAGGGTTTAAATGAATCTGTATCAGACTGGATCAAAAAGCATGTAGAACAAACTCCCCTCTGCATACTTACACCAATATTTAAAGACTATGACAAGTATTTAAAAGAAATACAAGATGAATATCAAGGTCCGGATAAAGAAGTTGACAAAAAGATAGATGATAAAAATCCCACATCTGAAACAAAGACAGAATTTGGAAATACTGCTAAGCCAGTAGCTACAACTGCAAATAATATGATAGGAACATCTATTTTTAATGTTTCTCCAAGTTCAAAATCTTTGTTTGCTCCTCAAAGCAGTAGCACTGCAGCAGCTGACAAACCAACCACATTCTCCTTTGGAATTGGCTCATCAACTGGTACTTCTAGTACAATCACTACCAGCTCTGCTGGATATTCTTTTGGTGCTATTACATCAAGCACAGCAAGTGCTGCAATTTCTTCATCTCCTTTTGCTTTTACTACTACTACTACAAGTACAACAACTGCAAATGGATCTGCTGCTCCATTTTCATTTGGAATGGGAAAGCCTTTCAGTTTTAATTCTAATGTTAAACAGAACACGGAAACGTCCGAAGTAGCCACTGAAGAAGAGGATACACCACCTAAAGTGGAATTAACGCCAGTTGTTGAAGATAATACTATTTATGACAAACGATGCAAAGTTTTTGTGAAGAAAGACAACAATTTTGTGGACAAAGGTGTTGGTACACTTTATATAAAGAAAGTTGAGGAAAGTGACAAACACCAACTCCTAGTTAGAGCCAATACAAACTTGGGCACTATTTTAGTTAATTTGATATTGGTATCAGCAATACCTATACGACGCATGGGTAAAAACAATGTTATGTTGGTCTGCATACCTACACCAGAATCAAAGCCACCACCAACACCAATTTTAATTCGGGTGAAAACTACAGAAGAAGCTGATGAGTTGTTAGAAACTTTAAATAAATTCAAAACATGAAGATTTAATTGTACTGGTTGAGTTTGTGTTGAGGACGAAATATAGACAAAATAAAGATAATATTGTTAGCTGGACTAGGGAAGCCATTTTTTTTCCAGATAATGTAGGTATTTATAAATATTTTTATGTATTGTATTCTGAATTAACATGATCCAAACCTCTTTTTGAATGAATATTAAGTTAGTAAAAATGTAGTCCTTCATCATTTAAAAATACTATATTCGTGATAATGTCATATTATATTATAATGATTTTAATTACCTATGTAATTCATGAGAATGAGAAATACATCATTTTCATTGTGATTAATTATTGGTTTGAAATTGCATCTTAAAAATAAACTCCCCTTCAGCTATGGAATAAACTGTTAATATCTTCTAAAAATACATTTTATAAGATAATAACAGTTTATTCCATATGTCGCAGTGATATAATCGCATGCCGAATAATAGTTCTACGAAACTATTTCATTACCATCTAACTAGGGATATAACTATAACACAGTTTCAATCTAGTAATATATTAAATAACTTGATTAAACCCCGTCACTAATGGTGGAAAGTGATCGGGGGTTTCTGGCACTCGCCGGCCGCTGCCGCGAACACGGTGAACATGGCCCTTAGTAGGTACTATATTACCTACAGTACAATTTTCACCATTTATCCTTCCTTAGAATGAGTAGGTAGGAATGGTAGGTACCTACAGAATGTTTTCAATTTTTTAATTTCTATAAGGTGTGAGTGTATGTGACCTTAATAAAGCCTACCCTCAGCTAGGTCAAGCCCCTCCTAAACTGGCGCGACTGGATCGACTATTTACTACTATATGGCAGCGTATACTTCAACGCAACGTATCGGAATCGCGCGATAACAACATAAATCCTGCACACCACACCACTGTCTGCCCCATAACTTGTTTGTCACTTTATTTCATCCAAATTGTTGCCTGGAAGAAATCGCTTTATGCGATAAGCCCGCCCATTGTACTCTTCTTACTTACAAAATTGTTATATTTAGGTGTACAATAAAGGATATAAAAAAATTAAGTTCAAAAACTAAAACCAGACTACTGAAAAGTTATGAAACAAGAAAATATTAATAGATACATATTCATAGTGATGTTCAGAGGATAGCCGTGGTTATATGTACAGTAATGAGTACCTACCTAAGGTACTCGCAAATCTTTATGAGCCCTGAACTGAGCTTTGAAATTTCTCTCTAGCACCTATAATAAGCGTACTATTATAGGTGCTAGAGGGAGAGAGTTCAGAGGGCTCATCAAGATTTGCGCGTACTACCTACCTACTTACTGCTGTAAAATTTTGACCTACAGTATCTATGTACTTGAGCACAGGCACGAGAATTAACCAGCAAAATGCATGAGGGGCAGAAGGGCTCAAGGGTGGCAAGCCCGATCCAGGGTCGAAGTTATACCTTATTCCGAAGAAAGTTCCGATTTCGCGCTGTCACAGTCATGTTCATCTGATGAGTGATGACACATGCAAATTTAAATCTTATGTTAACGGGCTAATGTTTATTTTGAATTATAACGATAACATGAATACCGACATAAAGATTTATTATCCCTAATCTCCTTTAGTTCTGTAATATTGTGCCTAATATAATCTGAACCTTGTAAGATAAATTATTCTCAGAGTAATTACTGCACTTACTCTTAGTAGGATAAATTAACAACAATTGCCAAGCCGAAGATGCAGATGTTACTACCGAATTGGTGTGTTTCGTCTCTATTTGGATACCTACCTTGGTGTTCCTGTGTATCTGATACTGGCTGAACTAATGCAAGCAAGAAACCTCTCGGGGTTAATTCTACGCGGGTTCTTCATCTGAGGTTCTACGCCATTATAATTATATAGATAAAAAATCTGCACAGCTTGCTTGGATATATTCACGAAAATTTTAACCAGTGAGAGACAAGAAAATAATAGAAATAAATTATAGTATCCTATAACGTAAGTGGCTTCTTAAGGGAGAAAAAATATAAAACAATACTATCAAAGTTGTCATATTTTATTTCTAATTATGATACACTTTAAATACAAGTAGTATTAATTTATTCATGGCACTGAGCAATATTCTAAGGCCATGTTACCAAATTATAATAAATTACAATTTTATAAGTTTTTCTTACAAAATGATTTCTTTATGATACATTTATCCCATTAGAACTACATACATTTAAATCATAGTAGTATGACTATGCACCATGTTTGTGTTTGCGAGACAAAGTTATTTTACATATTAAATTTTTAATAAAAATTCATTAAGCATCCAGCAAATGATTAAAATTTCATAAATAAAAATAGATATTGCACTCTATGTACCAGCAACATAACTATTAGGGGTCATTTGACCTAAACCCATTTGAATTCTGTGCATATGAATCTCTACATTATTTTGAAATAGTTTTTGATGGTGTGGTTCTAATTTCATTTTTATTTGTTCCATTGTGCCTTGCAAAACTGTTAATTCATATGCATTTTGATCGGAATCAGACAAGCTTTTGACTTGGAGCATTAAAGCAATAAGATCTGTGATTAGATCAATTAAATTAGGATCTTTAAGAGACCCATTATTATTTTTCTCTACCAACAATGAAGCTTTCTCTCTGCAAATTTCCCTCAAATGTGAAGGTACCAACATGGCAGCTAAGCTAGGTTCTGGTGCAATTTGTTGGCAGTACTGTTGAACATCATTTATATAATCTTGTAAGTCCATATTCATTTTTTCCAAATCAATCACAACTGCAGCATATTTTCTCTCGAAGTCTTCGGGCATTTTTTGACCAAATGACTTTCTTTTCTCTGCATCACAGTTATATTCTTTTAACAAATTTATTTTGTCTCTCTTAGCATTTAATATTCTTCTTAATTTTACAATTAGTTCTAAAAGGGCAAATGGGTAACTGCCAATAGTATCCATTTGTTTTGCGATATCTGAACAACCAATAAGCGGGTCACCTTGAGAATTGTTGTTTGTTGGTTCATATAAGCTAAATATATCTTGGAGAACAAATCGAGGTCGAAACTTCTTTGCTATACTGGAAAGACTAATAGTGTCTGGTGGTTCATTTGATAAAACTTCATAATCTGGCACAGAATGTGTGCCTAATTTGGGCCGTTCAAATGTTATCCTATATGTGTTATTGGATGTATCGACTGCATCTATGCACCCTGTGAACAAACCATCTTGTGGTTTACGTAATCTAGCTGTCACTTTAGTGCCCACTACTAATTGCATTGGTATTTCATTTGGCAAATCTTTTACACTAATATCAGCAGCCTTCCTCTGCTGGATAAATCTTATCAATTTACGTTTTCTCTCTAGTTCTCTACGCTCTTCATCAAAAAATGCTTGGGAACATCTTCTAGGCTTTCCCATCATGCGTCTAATTTTAGACCATTGCACTTGAGTCAATTTGCGGTTTGAAAGTTGTGGAAAGGATTCCCTAAGGCATATCATAAAATCATTTTCCCCATCAAACAGAACTTTATCAATGTTGCTATAGAAATACTCAAAACAGACCCATTTGTGAGCTTTTGGTAGTTTCAACAAGTTTCTTAATCTCATTCCAATTCGATGCCCAGATTTGGTGTCTGGTGATTGGGTTCCAGCTGGTTCGGATTTCTCATCATATTTGTCATTTGCCCTTTGAACTTTTGATGGCGATTTCTGTTTTTTAGCACTTGGTTGTTTGTTAGGAGTTTTAGATATAATCTTCGGGGTCCGTTTTGGTGACTGGCGTGGTGGCGATGTATTTACAAAGTCATCAACAAATATAAATCTGTTTTTCTTTCTGATGCGGGCTGGCATACCTCGCGCATTTAGTTTTTGGACAGGTTCACTTGGTGCTGGTTTTGGCGGTAACTTAGTACCAACCCTGTGAAGTCCAAGCGCGGCGGGACCAAACGCTGGGGGTTCTTCCTCCTCTTCGGGAAAATCCATGTCCATTGGTTCATCCTTGACTCGATAATGTGATCTAGGTGTATAATCCTCATCATCATGCTCTCCTAAACAAAAATTATAAACAATTTAAATAACTCACAGCCAAGAAAACTTACTATGCATTCAATTAAATCAATGTTTACAAACGCATGTCTTCAAATCAAAGTGTGTAACGTGGTTCATACTAGTTTAAATTCTCAGTTCCAACTTAATGTACTGATTGACATTTCTGCTAAAAATTTGAATTTTTTCAAATTTTGAATCTTGCGAACCACATTACAATCGTAACTACAGAGGAGAACACATTAAAATTATCATAAAGAGATACTGGTACGTACATAAATAAAAAAAGCATTTGTTTCCATAACATCTTAATAATCGTAATAGTCTATCAAAATAATAAATAACAATATAAACAAAACTTACTTTCTGATTTATCCGCCATGTTGATGTAGTATATATTTGATTTAATTTGAAGATGAGAGCGCCAAGAACAAATACGATCGGATATCAACTGGGGAGTAGAGATTAGAGACAGGCGAGGCACATCACTAAAATATTACTAAAATCTACAAATTATCATAAAAATATTCTAATAGCTTTTGTATTGCCAATAATGTGTAATTCTACTATGTGCCCGAACCATGACCCGCAGAGTAATCACGATGCACGCTTGAAATCGGAATCGATTTAATTTTGACAGTTCAACAATGTACATTGCGCAGTATGCTTTAAAAATTATACTGAACGACAATTGGAGCAACGCAATGAACACTGTTGTAGTGTCAAAATTAAGTCGATTCCGATTACGAGCGTGCATCGTGATTAGCTAGCGGAACGCGAATCCCAATGTCACGCTTGTCCATATTTAGCATTTGCAATGGTCGCAATAATGAGATTATTTAACTATAATTACAACGTTTCGCGTTGCTCGGCATAGTGCCGTATTCTCGTAATTTGAAAACAATTTGCTTTCAAAAAATTCTAACCGATTTTTGTAAATGTTTTCTTAGGCGAGTTTTAAAATAGTCACTCACGTTGATTCTAGCTCAATGACTAAAGAATCCTCTTTCTATTTCTCCGTCTACGTCAGAATCCCTCTAGGGACTCTGGCGCCTTTACTGCATAATTTAAAATAGTTTGAAGTAAGTTTTGAAGTAAACTCGCAGTAAGCTCGCCTGGACTCGGCTGGAGGCACTTCTCAACCTCGCCTTACTCTGTCTACGACCTCGCCTTATTTTCCGGATTAGCATTATTATATATTAGCATTATTATATAATATAATTATGATGACATCAAACTTTAGCATTATTTATATTTCAGGATAAAATGCTATTTCAAATAATAGCTGTTATTTGTGAAATCATCTTAAAATGCTCATCTACGGACACATTACTTTTCGAAATAACAGCGTGCTATGACAATACTACAACTGTAGATATGATTAAAAATAAACCAAAAATAATTGATGTGATTTCTGGATCTATTGTGCATTTGTGGTGTAATTTTTGGTAATTTATTTGTAAAACATAATTTAAAATCTTTGACTAGGGCTGTCGACTAATAGATGGACCCTGAGCCTGAGGTGATGTCGCTAGTATTGTTAATGGACACATTTCCGTTCCATAAAATCCGCTGGCTAACGTCCAAGTTTAAGTTGTCAACCTTTACCTACTAAAAGAAATAACTGTTAACCGTAAATTTTTCAGCGAGGGAAAACAGGACTACTCTCCTAAATTGTGGTTTTACAAACCAAGAGAAAATAAACCAACAAACGAAATAATAGTAGATATCAAAACGAATTATTTAACAACAAAACTATCCATGACTCCAATTCATATATTAAATATTAATTATTTCAATGTAAATAATTCTGGAATATACATGTGTAAAAGTCCGGAAATAAAAAAAGGAAGTATTTTCATATATATTCTTGAAGGTAAGTGCAAAATGTTTAATGCTTTGGATGTGTGAATTATGGCAAAGAATATCAATAGACATCGCAAAAAGCCAGGGAATGAGTTCCTGACCCTCGCCATTCACGACACTTTATGTGGTATATTCAGGATAGGGAAGTATAAACCTAATTTCACTATCTACTATAATACTTCACTACTTTGTGGAGGATTCCAACCCTAGGGTGGTTCGGTATCGGTCGCTTCAAGTGAGGTGGGAGGCCAATTTTCTAATTAAGAAATAAATAATTAGAACGGTTTTGTGTGGGCCAAGGGGGTCGCATATAAACGATCCAGTCGAGTGTTTAGTGTCATAAGTTACTTACCTTAGGAACTTGAACCGTGTAAACAACCATATCTATATAGGAGTTTTTTTAGGGATATCCTGGGCAGCTATGCTACCAGTTACAGATGGGAAGCTTTGTTTTTAGAAATCCATGTAGTTTTCCAAATGTAATAAAACTGCATTTATGGATTTTTGAAAATATGTTATACATGGGCTCAAATCGAAAAAATACACGAAAACGAAACTTTCTGTTTAGGAACAAAAAGTTGTATCAACACAATTTTTTAAATTAGCCACTAGTTGATGAAAATTATCATGATTTTGATATATTTTTGTAATAATTATTATCAAAGTGAAGTGTAATATTGAACACAGATAATTTTATTTTGAATCCAACTTAGCGGATACACCGCAATTATGCTCATCAAATTTTTATTAATATTGGTTCCAGCCGCAGGAGCCGGTAGGCTGTGCCTCTATGTGCACCCATTACAATTTACATCCCCATGTATGTTTAGCGATATTGGCTAGTTTAGGAAATAATTGGTATTTATAGATTCAGTTATTTCAGTCATTTCAGTTTACCGGTAGATCAAACCAAAAATTCCGCTATCCTGACGAAACTGTAGTGTGTCCTACGCGGGTCCTACGTAACCCTGTCTCATGAATCATGACCGTAATGATAATATTGTATTATGTTTCATTGAAATCATCATGAATACTTCAAAAAAAATTCTTGTTTATGAAATATCTCTAAAATCACTCACGAAATTGGCGAGGCTCAACCCAAAAATTTGTATGGGTACTTATTTTATTTTCTGTTTTTCAAACATTCCCATTTCACTGGAAAGTATGCCTCCAATTATTATGCTAACATGAAGGCTTCACAAGTATGTAACAATTTTGTTGTTGTTGTTGGTTGTTGTCTGTATATATATAGACTTTATTAAAAGTACGAACTATTATTTCTTCATCATCACCATCCACAGCCCGAATCTACCTACTGCTAAGTAAAGGCCTCTCTTTGCTTCTGCCACCTACCTGGCATACCTATAACATAACATTTGTATTCCCCAAAAGATTAGGCTAAACATATACAGTCAACTACTTACATCATAGTTTTAAAATTAATTCAAAACTGAAAATGTAGGTAATCGACTTGTGATGTTTACGGTGGTTTTATGATCTTCTTCTTTTATCGTATAATATATAGCTACACAATAATTCAAAGCTCATGCCGTGATAAAAATATTAGCCTGTCAGCAGATGGATTTGTAGCGGGACTGACTGCGCGGGGTGAGGCGGTCGATCGATATGTCGTTACTCGTGGAGGGTAGGTAGGTAATTTTATGGTTATAATTATTGGAGATTAATATTTATTACTGATAAATGAAACCTTCAAACGATTTCTTTTGTAAAACTAGCAACTTAGAAACGTCAAATCACCCCGTCAAATTAAGAATAAATATTTACAAGGCGAATCTTCGATTGACAGTGACAGCGTACATTGACAGCTACCATAATTATTAACAAAAAAATTCAAGACGTACCTACTCTGATTTCGGGGCGATGGCGCATTACATACCTATACCTACAAATGAAAATAATTGATTAGTAATCAACTATTTCTTCGGGCAATTTTTTACATAAAATAAGAACGTTTTCTCTTTTGCACTATACTGACATTCGCTGGAGAAGTAAAGAGTAGTGTGTGAAAGTTCACAACATAAACATGCCGCCCCCCTTCCATCTGTGTTCTTTTTTTAGACGCATATTATTAGAACTGGAATACTATTATCGTCTCATTTAATGTTAACAGGTGTTATAAATAATAATGTTAGCCCCAAATTTGGAACATCTAGTCAATGGCAAGAATACAAACGAAATTATATCGATTCTGTAAACAAGAAATTTAAAATATCTGAAGAGGAACCTTTTAAATCACTTAGAAATAATTTTAGTTTAACTTTTAAATTGTCTACGATTTGGGAAAACTGGGGTGAATGTAAAGAAGTTGATCACCAAAAAGGTGTACGTAAAAGACTTGGGAGATGTCGTTTACATACTAGTGTTATAAACAACACCTTCGAGGTAAATACCTAAGTATAAAATTATTATTATACATAAACTTTTTTATGTGATATTAATATTCTATTTTATCTGTCATACGGTTTGCCCATTACGATTAGAGATAAATAAAGTTTATTTTTAAAATAAACATTGTTTCTTTTTTAATAATATATTACAGAAAGTGCCAATGGATAATTTTTCTAAAACTATTATCACTTCGTATCTAACCGATGGCTTTGATATCGCTTGCCGTTCATTACAACTTAATGAAACAGTACCAGAAATAAGTAAAATTATAAGAAATATACCCGACTATGAAGCAGAGGAACCTTGCCATGTTTTAAAAAGAACAGGTATTAAATTAATAAATACCCCATAATTATTTGTATCAGTATTGAATATAATAATGCGTCTTCGATGGATCGTAACGTAATCCAGCTTCAGAAAAACGCGTGACTTATATGGAATTACAAAGTCGTTTGAGGCTATCGACTATCAACGTCAACCGACGGAAAGTAGATACAATAGAAAACCCATTGTTTGCGAGTGCAGGAGACCGTGCGCAATTTCTAATCGACCGTTCAAATAAATTAGGATTGCAAAGATTCCTTCTGAGATTCCTGGTTAATTTGACGTTGAAAGTCGATACTGCATCGTAAAAATGATTTATATTAGACAAGTACAGTACTTTATGAGCCCTCTGAACTCTCTCCCTCTAGCACCTATAATAGTACGCTTAATAAAGGTGCTAGAGGGAGAGAGGGAGAGTTCAGAACTCAGTTCAGGGCTCTTAAAGATTTGCGAGAACTATAGCAGACTGATCATTGAACCAGTCAAAGTAAGTAGCCGAGAAAATTTGAGCCTTGATTGATTTGTAATTTGAAAACGTTCTCCCTCCATTAGTTACTCCTCCGTGGTGCCTAAATCAATAAATTTTATTTTAGATAATCTTTCATCACTCATTTAAATAATGTATAAAAATAATTAAAAGGTTTATGTGTATTTTTTTAATTTCTAGTAAAGCACAAAACAGCTCTGGATAAATACAGACGCAAAACTTCGAAGCAGGTAGCAGAAAATAGTCATGTGACACTTTTGTGCTCGGAAGTAATTCCAAATTCAGATCTAAAATGGTTTAAAGACGAAAAGTTGCTGAATTCTTTGTTTAGGTAAAATATCAAAATAAATAAATTTAATAATTAATATTTCATTAAAAAAATATACTACTAAACGGGTTAAAATATATTTACTAGAAACCCCTTAGCGCGCCCCTCCAGAGGACCGGCGGAACCTCTGGAGTAAATACGCTTGCCCGGGTACAGGGGGCACGGCATTTCTGATTAGCGTAGGTACTAGATATACATTTTACCTTTGTAAAAGTTTTTGCTAAAATATATTTCTATCGGCCTTCTATTTTTCATCCATGTGTATTTAATGGTGTCGATTCTGTTGCGCATTTTGACTGTACTAAACTAGACTAAAACGCATCTGCCACTTTCTCGACGGCCGCGGCACCGACGACGCGCGACGGCACGACCGGCTACCTAATCACGATGCACGCTCGTAATCGGAATCGACTCAATTTTGACACTACAACAGTGTTCATTGCGTTGCTCAAATTGTAGGGCGTACTGGTTTTAAAAGCTTACCGCGCAATGTAGTTTGTTGGACTGTCAAAATTGAATCGATTCCGATTGGGAGTATGTATCGTGATTACCCTGCGGGTCAGATAAGTTTGTGGCACTGCTGCACTGTAGTCCTGAACTCCTGACCTCTGTCAATGTGCGCAACTACTATATTTAGATTTACTTTAACTATGGTAGGTACTATCATAGAAATTAATCTAAGTACAAGGTACTATATAATAACTCTATGGGTACTATATATTATCTCTATGCTTGAAATTTAAGTAGGTACAAAAGTAAAAAATTGGGATCAGGACCATCCATATCCATCATGTAGGTTTATTTATTTTATTATACCTATTTATTGACAAACATGTTTAAAGTTTATATTTATTTCAACAGAAATAATATATTATGTAAAACTGAAGAAGAGCCTCATATATCAGTAGACACAAATAACTCTCTACATATATTACATATTAGTAAAAATGAAGAGGGTAATTACTCATGCCTGGTTAATGGCAAAAAAATTCAAGAATTTGAAGTAAAAGTCGTATCTAAATCAAAACTATTGAATCAAGGTAAATTTAATTTTGTATACCTAGTAATATTAATAAATAATTGCGAACGCTTGATTGAAATACCATGATATTTCTGTTACAGAATTTATTCGTTATTCAATTTATTTGGGTTTCGTTCTGTCTCTGACAATGACATGTTACTGCGCAGGAGTATGTGTGGCATGGCATAGGAGATCTTCTTTTGCAGATCCATTGAATCTTAATAAAAAGGGAATTCATGACTCTAATTGTTTACAATGTGAACAGGAAAAACTCTTGAAGTGAAATAATTATTGCCTAATGTTATTTATATCTGGCAACATTGATATACGATTTTGGTCCTTGCCCCTGAGTTATCCCTATAACCTCAGGAGCAAGGGCCAAAACATTAGTGGTCAGAATTATTGCCGAGTTGCTGCAGATAGGATTCAAGCGTCCATGGCATTCATTTTTATTATTCGCTTATACGCATAAACGCATTGCTTTGACCAGGCTTTGACTAACGCAACGCGCTGCCCATCAGTCCAGCTAGGACATAGCCAAATCCCTTCTTCGCGCTTCTCAACGTTACACGTGACGCTTAGCTTGGACAAGGGTGCAATAACTGTTAAGTCAGTTGCACAAACTATATAGGGCATAGACTACGTCTATGATATAGGAAGGATATAGGGATATAGGGATTGGGATTGCTAAAAGCATAGACTAATAACTATGGCTAAAAGATTGGAAACTTGTCAACATGACAGCTGACAGTGACACGATAAGATTACATTGGCTACGTTCAGTAATTCAGTTTTCGGTGCGAAAGTCACTCGGGCGAATGTCGCTCGCTCATCGGGAATAATTGAACGATCCACAACTGCGTTACGCGAGTGACCAATCCGGACCAATCGAACGATCTCAAATTATCTGCTGCTGTATCCTATGACTACAGTCATTGGTCGGTTGTTAGCAGTGCGACCGAGTGCGACTTTCACCCTCCTATTTCACGGAGTGACCAGAGCGATCGTCCGACGACGCTCGCTCAAATAACTGAACGGTTTAGTGTGATCGCCCGCGTCCTCGAGCGTCGTCCGGCGTAATAACTGAACACACCCATTGGCTACGTTCAGTAATTCAGTTTTCGGTGCGAAAGTCACTCGGGCGAATGTCGCTCGCTCATCGGGAATAATTGAACGATCCACAACTGCGTTACGCGAGTGACCAATTCGGACCAATCGAACGATCTCAAATTATCTGCTGCTGTATCCTATGACTACAGTCATTGGTCGGTTGTTAGCAGTGCGACCGAGTGCGACTTTCACCCTACTATTTCACGGAGTGACCAGAGCGATCGTCCGACGACGCTCGCTCAAATAACTGAACGGTTTAGTGTGATCGCCCGCGTCGTCGAGCGTCGTCGGGCGTAATTACTGAACACACCCAATACTGCTATCAACCGACCAATGACTGTAGTCATAGGATACAGCAGCAGATAATTTGAAATCGTTCGATTGGTCCGGATTGGTCACTCGCGTAACGCAGTTGTGGATCGTTCAATTATTCCCGATGAGCGAGCGACATTCGCCCGAGTGACTTTCGCACCGAAAACTGAATTACTGAACGTAGCCAATACATTCCACAGAGTACTATTGATACATTCATTCAACCCAGGGTTCCCAACTTAGGGGTTTTCCCCCCAAATTTAGGGGGTAAATAAGTGTGATGGGATTTTTTTAGGGGTTTGATTTGTGGTATTTTTAGGGTTTTTTTTTACTCTTGACTTTTACTGTGAAGTTTATAATGATTGTGACGCAGTTGGCTGTAAACGTTTTGAAAATGTTTCAATTATTTTATATTAATACAATTTATTTATTAATTCTACAGAGATTTTTTATTCGGGGGATTTTAGGGGTTTTTAACTTTAGTTTTGGGGATAAATATTTTTGAGAGTTGGTAACACTGATTCAACCCGTCAACACGTCCGATAGCGATAGTGCTAAAATGGAAAGTTTTAGTTGATTTATTACTCTTACTTTTGTTATTCTTGTTATTTACATTATTACAAAATGAACTACAGTAGTGTATTTTTGTGTACATTAATGTTATTCTTAGTGGCACATGAAGTTCAAAGTAAGTTTTCACAACTTTTGACACGACTTTATTTATCAAGGTAAAGTGAGAGTTTTTCAACAATAGCTTGCTAGGAATGTGAGCAGTGTAAGGTGTAATTCACTCTACTGGCTACGAATAGAACAAATTAAATTATTATTTAGTATAGTTAGTTATTTATAACACATTTTTGTTTTTTTTATTACAATAGAAAGTAGAAAACTTTTAGCCATATTTACAAGAAAAAGTAAATTGTAATTTTATTTTTGCGATTTCTAGGTTTACATAAAAGATGCATTAAATGTAGATCGCGAGGAGAACTTGGTACCTGTGGTGATCCATTTCCAATAAATGTGACAGAGACAGTAATTGAAACTGGCCTTCATGTTGTGGCGTGTCCCTCAGGCTGGTGTGGCAAACTAATTGAAGGCACTGTAGGAACTTTCAGATCTGATGGTGAGTAATTTTTTTATTTAAAACTATAGAAACTTTTGAATGGGATATCTTATTTATTATATTATACTTTATTGTACACCTGAATATAACAATTTTGTAAGTAAGGAGATTACAATATTAAACTACAATGGGCGGCCTTATCGCATAAAGCGATTTCTTCCAGGCAACCATTGGATGGAATAAAGTGACAAACAAGTTATGGGGAAGACTGTGGTGCACATAAATATGATTTTGAAATAAATAACTACACTGCAAAATTAAAAAAAAAATACATTTGAGTTAATATAGCACAGAAACATATACATATACATACACATATACGTCTTAGTAAAATGTTCTTTACTTTAAAAAAAAAATAGATTATATACCATTCTAAGCAATTAATTTCAATAATTTTCTTTTACATGTAGTACATATTATATTATTTTTAAATTAATTAACAAACTTTTGCTGCTGCGGATGTCACAGAGTAGACTACTCTGAAGATTTCAATGTCTATAAAATTTAAATTTCAGTAATAAAATACCTAAATAAATATAGTTTTTTTTTATTGAATTCTTCAGACTACTCTGTGGCATCAGCATCAGGAAAAGGTTGATAATTTATTAAAAAATAAATTACTGTTTGGAAAGCAAAAATATTGAAATTAGTCACTTGAAATTGTGTAATAGATAAAGAAAACAATATTTAAAAAATGCTATCCATTTGTGCTGTCAAATCAACAGAGTTATTTACATTTAGTGTTTTAGTTCCTTGAATATGATATAACTATTATTTTGTATAAATTCATTGGCATGCCATTCCACTTTATTCTTTTGTTCCACTTAGAAACTCTTGGAAAGTTTTTAGAACCTAATATTGGTATTATGAATGATTACAAGTATTCTTCATATTTATGATTCTGTTATCCATTTTCATTTTATCTATTTCATGTTATAGATTATGGTGCTGCAACAGAAAGAATGTGTCTTCAACGAGCTCCGAGTGATTATGAAGAAAGGTGTGCATACACTATGTGGAACCGCAAGAAGGTATACATGTGTTTCTGCAATGGTGATCTATGTAACTCAGCAGTTGGAATCTCATCATACTCTCTCGTACTTGTAGTTTCAGTCTTAATACCGATGTACAACTATTATTTTTAAAATCTCATTTTTCTCAAATGTTCTTTAAAATATTGTGATATAATGTAAATCAAGGTGATGCTCCTCTAGTTTTTCTCTATTTATCTAGAGGATAAAGCAATGTGAGAGTCCGGCATTTCTAGGATTGACCAACAGTAAAAGCATTTACACATCTGATACAATATTACCTGGCACAATATAAAGTGCATGTAAGTATTGGGTCTGATATATCCGAATATTGTGTTGGATGTGAAGAGCTGGTACACATTTCCTTGTATTTGCTTGTATTGTGCCTATATTATATATTGAGTTATTGGTAATTAACTAATAGTGTTATGGGGTTATTGTACTAATCATTATAAACAACTTTTACTATGGGACCAATCCTGAAATGGCGAAGAAAAAATCTACAGTTCCACACATTTAGTTGAGTAATATTTAATAATTTATATGGAACAGCAGATTAAGTTCCGTGATTTCAGGTTTATTCTCATAGTAAAAGTTGTTTATAGTGATGACTCTATTAAAACTCATGTAACCCCTTAAAGGACTTCAAGTTTACTATCAATAACCCTGAATATATAGGCAAAGTAACAAATCAAATTATGTATTATATCAGATAATGTGTTGATGCTCTTATTAGTGTCATTCTTCTGAAACTCTTTTCCTTGCTAAGAATTTAATTTTGATATAAAAAGTTTATGATTGTTATGCATGTTAGATTATACAATAATAAAATGAGACATGTATCTTTAAAATTTTGTACTGTCTGGTTTTGTAATCAGGCAGTAGAATAGAATAGAATTAATATGCTATCTATTTATTTCTTATTTTTTATTATTGTGTTATTTATACTTTATTGAAAGATAATATCTCAATTCAATTGTAGTTCTAAGTTCTTATCATCTCTTAATGACATACGTAATTCAATGAAATTTTATGTTTTATTTCATTTAGTGATTTTACAACCACAAAATGGGTTATTTGATAAAGATAACATAATGTGACTCATTAAAATGACATCACCAATACTTCCATCAATATGATAAAATGTCTTTGTTCCTGCATGATCATCATTAGGCAAGTATCAAGAAAACAGGAGATTATTAATTTTAATGATAGTGATATCGAATAAGAAATATAGAAGGTGTGATGTTATGTGTGTATGATACAGTGAAAACCCGTTTTTAGTTATAACGCATTTTCGTTAAAACCAGTTTTTACTGAACATCTTTGTTACAACTGGAATTTACTGCTAGTCAAAATTGAATGTCAGATAAAACTGGTTTTATCTGTCAATCAGTATAATGCCAGAAAAAAATGGTTTTAATTAGACAAAACGCATTCTAACTAAAAACGGGTTTTAACCATAAAGTTATTATTACTAGTGGTAATAGTAATAATAACTTTATGGTTTTAACTGTAACATAAATATACCTACATACATAACATCACACCTCTATATATATATAGGTAGAAACTACAGAACACCACATGCTACGATCTTTACATACCCTTTCAGTACATTCTACATTCATGCAGAATGCTAGCTGCATGCTAGTTGCGAACTACTGCACACTATGTTTTGCCTTAGGGGCTGTTCTTTTATTATGTGTAATCTGCTGATACTAATATTATAAAGAGGTAAAATTTGTTTGTTTGTACATATGTAGGAGGTACACACTTGGAACTATTGAACCGATTCTAAAACTTTCACTAATAGAAATCTACACTATCTCTGAGTGATAAAGGCTATATTTTATTTTGATAAAATTAAAACCCGCTGCTGAAATCACAGTGAACAGTCAGTCATGTATATTTCAATGGTATTCTATTTTATGGAGAAACATTGGTGTCCTTATGTACTACAGCATCTCTGCCCTACCCTTAAGAAATACAGGCGTGATGCTACGCTATTGTATTTATTCGATAATATATCTCAAGTACTTAATTTAGATTTACATTTTTTATTGTGTTCATAGCTATTTCCATCACTGCCTTAGCATTTGATAGTAATGTACCATAAAAGTTGGTTTATTATATTAAGTTAATAATAATGATGCTCAATAATTAACTAATTCATTCCGTCCAATATAGACTTATAGAAAATGATAACTATAAAAAATTAAAACAATCATACTGTTTTACAAACATAGATAATTTTTAAGCTGCTTTAATATGTTCAAGAATCTCTTTGTAGCTGGTAACCATTTCGTTAACGTCATCCTATCTTTGGTTTCCGTCCAGGCTAATTAGAAACAGCATTTACATGCTGGTGTCTCTTTATTTGTATTATTTAAATGATAAGTTATTTTATGAAATAGGTATGTTAATAATTATTGTTACACCGCCAATTACTTCTTTCCTTTTACTTGCAAATCTGTGGGTACACCCTAAGATTGTGTACCAAAAATCGCCGCATGCGATAAGACCATACATAGGTACATCTTTCTTGTTTCTGGTGTGCACTAAAAACAGGTCTTAAGATTTTCGAATAAAATTGTAAGTAAGTACATTATATCTACATAATACACTTATTATATAGTAAATGGAAATAAAACTAGGTAGGTTTAGTTGTGTATAATATTAATGACTTTTTTATTGAGTATTTTTACAGCTGTATACAAATATATAATTGCAATTTTTTAACTATTGTTTTATTTGTCGGTCGGGATAGCGCTAAGGTCTGTTGTAAGGCCACGTGTGACGTATGCTAGCTATTCGATGAGGTTTTAAGTTGTTCTTGACTCTGATTTGTTGGTTGGCGAGCAGTGATTCAATGTGAGGTATGTCGTGGAAGTAAAGAAGACCATGGCCGTTCGATCTCGCGACCGCTGCTATTGCCTCTGACCCCTCTAGTAAATACGGGTCCAGGGAATCTGGTGCTGTGAAATAAAATAGATATAAAAAATTGGTTAAGTATATCACAAAACTTATTATGGTATAGTCAGCAACAAAAGTTGGTTAATAGTTTAGTTTTTAATATCAAAATGTTAAAAAGGAATTTGTAATGTAGAAGAAAAAATTAAAATTAAATTCTGATGATATATTTACATATTAAAGCTGCATCTTGGCCCTATACGATCACCGAAAACATTAATATTCTTACTGCATTTATCAGCGTATCAGAACATTAAACATATTGCTTTAGTTATTAGGTATACCTTTGTTGCTGACCGTATGCATTGGATGAAGGATGTTTTCATGCTCAACATTCTATTTACAATAAGTTTTACCTGACAATACCTCACTGCGACGGTTGCTAGCCCCGAAGCGTGGCGGATCAAACGGAGGTATAAATAGACCTTCGGGCCACAGGGACTCTGGGTCAGGGGAATCTACCCTGTACGGTGATGGCGGCAACACAGGAATTGCAACATCTGTAAATATATTGCGTGTATTATTTATTTTGCCATAAATACGTCGCGTTGTCATGCCTGTATGTCCCGGAAATAGGCAATATCTAGATTTTTCCGATTACCAGTATTCCCATTCGGTATATAGGTACTAAGGCTGACATTCAGAGACGACAGAAACGAGTCTAAGCGTGAAAACGTCAAACTTACGAACAAATTTTAACAGATGGAAGCCTAAGTTCACGCTTAGACTCGTTTCTGTCGTCTCTGAATGTCAGCCTAACTGCCCAACCCAAGAACCTTGTTTTATCTATAAGGTTCTTGGCCCAACCTGGTAATTGTACTTAGGATGACATACTCGGAAACCGCGCTTGTGACCACTTAAATCGGTCGAGTGAAAGTAGGTATATTAACTGAGTGGTCATGTTCTAGTTGTTTCAAGTCCAGCTACTAAGCTTGAGGTCTGATTCCCAGTGTTTCATAGATCAACAGAACCTAAGTACCTACCAGCACTAAATTAGTTTATAGTGATCGCAAAACTGGTGAATCAATAGGTTGGCAATGTTGAGTAGTTGACCTTTACGATGTTGAGATAGATGACTCCTCGTCGGCGCGTCGACTAATTAGATGAAAACAACTTCACTTGGATCCAACTTAAATACAACGTGGC
Source organism: Allophyes oxyacanthae (assembly GCA_932294325.1). NCBI lineage: Eukaryota > Metazoa > Arthropoda > Insecta > Lepidoptera > Noctuidae > Allophyes > Allophyes oxyacanthae. The sequence continues at coordinate 11,124,503 of OW028615.1, forward strand.
CATGCCCATTTGTTTTGACTTCTCCAACAAGATGGAATGTAGGTATTCAGCGATTCTCCTAAGGCTTTTGGTAAACAGAATGATGAGTGAGTGAAGCATACCTACTCATGTTATTATTCTCCTATCCGATTTCGGCTACAGCGACCGCTGGCGTCACGGAGGCCCTATTGTTCTGTCCGCGCATGTAGCTTACGTGTTTTCTCGCTAAGATAAATCTATCGTAGCGAGTAAAGTTCGGTCACTCTTGGAACGCCTCAGGAATCAACCGGGATAGTTATATAAAATAAGCAATACCCATGTAATTGTTGTTCTGCCAGGGTGATACGGTCAGTGTGTTGTCGTGGAAGAAGTCTTCGTGAGTGAATGGTACAGTCGGCTTCACTCGCGCGTAACCCGTACCACGAGTCCGCATAGGTGGAACTGGAATCATAGACATTCAATGATTAGATACCTATTATAGTTATGATAAAAATACAATATATTTTTATTCATGTGGATCAACAAAAGGGATATAAAGAATAGTCGCTCTAGTTGCCATGTTCCAAAGCGTTGATTTCCTATGAAGAACGGGCAAGAAACTCCATTCCTTTTGTCCCTGGAATGTTCTTATCTTACTGAAGCATTATTATGTTTCTAGTTCATCCTGTCGACTTTTATGTAATAAAACTAGCTTTCAATAAAAAAAACTGCATTGAAGCCGGTCCAACCGTTTTGTAGCAACGATGCCACAGACAGATAGACAGATCCGCAGATCCACAGATACACACTACAAACTTATAACACCTCTCTTTTTGTCGGGGGTTAAAAAGGTTATTTATAGCTTTAACCGTTTATTTTTGTTCAACCCGTGTATCTTACTGCTTAGGTAGGTACAATAATAAGTGATCAAACGAACTTACCTTGTGATGTTCGATCATTATTATACGAAGTGCTTCGTTCGAAGATATATGTTGTTAACCATGCAGCTTCCTCGATTTACTCGGCAACTGAACGCAATTTTCAGAGCTAAAACTAAACGGTATATTGAGTGCGTTATCTGTGTCCCTACGTCAACTGTCATTCTTTTTAGAGTCTTGTAAGGTTATCTCAATTTTACTGGGTTTAGGGTGGGTAGGGAACATATATCTTCGAACGAAGCATTTCGTATAATAATGATCGAACATCACAAGGTAAGTTCGTTTGATCACTTATTATACTGCATGCTTCGTTCTCGATATATGTTGTTAACCATGCAGATGTTTAGAGACATGGTAAACTTGAGATGAACCTTAGAATCCATAAGTAGGTACTTATAACTTCTAATTTTTTTTTTTTTTTTTTTTTGATAAAAATCAATGTAGTTTTATTTGAAACAACTTAAATATTTTAAACTTATATAGAATTTCCCATACTTAATAACAGGAAATGTTTATGTTAAAATTTTTAACATAAACAAATAAGACTGATTTTAACTTAAAATCAGTCTTAATTGCTAGATACCTAACAATCTCATTTTATAATAAATGAAGGCAATTATGAAGGCAAGATTGAGATCAATAGTGACAAAAAAAATAAACATTTAAAATAGGTATTTAAAATTATTCTGCATTATGCACAGCATGGGTAAAATCTACTAAATTAACAATTGGTTGGTTATAAAAATATTCAACTGTTAATGAGTTACTTATTTGTCCAACCAGCAGTCTGACTGATTACATCTGATGAAATTCCTTGTTTCTTAGCCTTGGCAGGAAAGGCGTGGCGTGTACTGAAGATACTGGTATCAATACCGCAGACAAAAGAGTACTTTTAATCCATCTACCAATGGTAGAAGTAGGAAAAGGTTTATGGAGTTTTTTAAGTGTTAAAAACAAAATAATAATCATTATACACTCTAATATCTCTAATAAATCTTCTGTTTTGGCTGAGCAAATCTCAGTATTTCAAAACAGGGGTAGGTGAAGATTTAGCTGGGTTCGTCCCACAGCCAGAGTTTTAATCATATCAGTACTGGCAATATTGACACAACAATTTTCAATAAGCGTTATATTAGGTACTATAATAAGTGATAAAGTTTGTGCTCATTGAGCTGTGCTTAGTGCAAGCAAAACCACCACTTTCTTTGAGATACTTTTAAGACTTTATGTCATGTTGGGAATCCAGTTTAATAATCAATTTAGAACTTTATTTGGATCCCATATTCTTTGGTATTTTGCCAATAGTGGTTTAGACTTACAGACTCTTTTAAAGTATCTGACGATTTATTTATTAATTATTTAAAATGCTTCATGTACAATGTACCTACAAAGGCTATACAGACATATACAGACTATCTGTATATCATCCTCCCCAATTTTAGAGCCTATTATCAAAGATAGAGCTGACTTGTGAGAGTTAGTTTGTTAAAAAAAAAATACATAATAAATTGTATAGATGGAGCAAATGGATCTATACCATGTTCCTGATAAAAGCTCGACCAAGTTTTACATGTAACATTATACTGTTTTAATGTAGGTATTACTTGAAAGGAATGCAAACATGACATACATTTATGTTGGGGGAATAGCCCTTTTCAGCCACGCTTGCCTGATAATCCCGGCAATCAGATTAAGCTGGTGGTGAAGAGGGTGGTGGTATCTAAAAGAAGAACTTCAAAGATATTTTGTGATTACAAATAGATTCGCTTTGAGATTAAAAAATAAATTGATATAATAAATTATATTTATATATTGATTGCATAATAAATAAATTAACATATCCTGCATTAAGGGATACCAGGCTTGTGACGGCCAGTGGGGTGTGACCAAGATACCTGTTGCTTTTTTTTTTTTTTCTTTTTTTTTTTTTTTTGCATGAATTAAAATCCTTAAGGAAATATTCTGTCCAAGCCAGAGTAAAAGCAACAATATTTATTGCCTCTGGATCTGGTTTCCAGAAGACATAGGAAAAATATTTAGTATTAGTGTGAGATGCAAATATTTCTGTATCAGGTTCTTAATATTAATATTAAGTATTTATATTTTGTTATTTTTCTCCCTTCTATGAAGGGTTATTATTTTTATTATTCTTAATTCAGATTATTAAATCTACATAGTAGTAGTAGTAGTGTAGTGGTCGTATCCTACATTAGTAAGATGTGACCACTGCCATATGGATCTGGCCAAGTAATTTAAATATGGTAACTGAGAACCACCCATTCTATTTATTCAAGATATTGCTGTGTCTTAATCTACATGCAATAGGATGTTAGTATTCATAATTCTTTACAAAAAAAGATTAATGCAAAAATATTGCAAGCAATTTTAAATTTAACTTCTCTCCAGTAACCTTAAGCTTTATAGTTTTCGTAAACAGCACCAGTCCTGGAGGCATAAATGAACAGTTCAATATCATGTTTATGGTAAGCAATACTTTTACATACTGTACTGATATTACTAGCCCACCCTTGCAGATCTAATTTAATTTCTGAAGTAATTCTATTTAACAGCATAATTTTCATTGCTGTTATCTAAGTATTTATGCTTATGATGTTCTAAAAATTTGGTATATATACCATAAACTTATTATTACTAGTGGGTATAAACCCAATCATAATGGTAGTTGAACACGCTGCAATTAATATTTCAGTTAACTTTCCTAGATCATATATAAATAACAACTTTCCAGGTGTGACTTTGTCTAAGGGCGATTCTAATGTCACATTTCTTGTATCAAATATAAAACCTAGAAATTGGTAAGACTATGATGGTATTATTCATCAATATGTATTATTATATATATATTATTTATTTGTATGTACTTTTGTCAAAATTTATAACAAATCCCAAGCACTTTGAGAGCTATTGTTTCTTGAACATTCTCTAAGTATGATTGATAACCAGATCCTATACAATATAATACCAGGTCATCTAGATATTGTACTGACTTGTAACATTTTGTCTAAGATGTGTCACCACAACCTTAATAATTTTTGTGAAAATATTAGGTGCAGAGCACAAGCCATAAACTCAAATAATTTGTTATATTGAAAACATAGGTATTTCTATATCGTAAAGTAATATTTACTAATAATATACCTAATTATGATTACTTAATTTTTTTTTTATTTTTTTTTGTACCATTATTTTTTTGGTATCAAAAATATTAGAATAAGTGAACTGGCAGTGGCTTGCACTCCATAAAGACAAAAATACACTTCCTGTCTTAATAAATTATGTATTAAGTAATACAAACATTAATAAGTCTGTAATATCAGTTAATGCAAGTCTTAGGTCTAACTGTAAGTCTTAGGTGAGGTGGCCAATCACAACATCATTAAACTTGACAATACAACACTATGTTGTTTTCGCCTAACCTGTAAGAAATGTCTAATCACGCCACTGTGAACTAGTCTTTACATGACTTACAAGGGGATATAGCTCCCAATTTTAATAAATTGCAAATCATTATATGCATGTCCAGTATCTTCCTCAGCTGATTTTACTGAGTCCCGGTGAGGCATTTATACAAAGGTAATTGAGTATCCTTTGATATGGTCAGGTATGGACTTGTCTAATTTTCTTCCAGCAAGGTAAAAAATGTGCAAGCCTTCCGGCATGACTTACCTCTGTTTGAGCAGGAGGTTTTTCCCTGTGAGGCATTGTTTTTCTTGGCAGTGGACTGACAATGCTGGCTGTAATGTTACCGGGCCTGCATTGAGGACTGGATCATCTTGTGTCCGTACCTCGCTGAGTTTCCCTTATGATTTGTTGTAGGCTTCTTGATGGATTGGCCACTTTGTTGGCAAGTTTTCAAAACTTTGAACATATCACTAATTATTTCCATAGATATAGTCATCTCTTTTACAACATCTAAAAACTTTGTATCAAGAGCAGGGAAGACCAGGTTTCTCCTTGATTTTGTTTGAACAAAATGTAAATCTGTCAGGATCCTATCAGCATCACTGAGTAGGTACTTAGATTTTAATCGGTCCACTGTATTATTATTTACCAACAATTATAATGCAATATAGACTATTTTTCAAAATATTGCTCCAAATATGAGCTAAATTGCTATTTATAGCCGGAACATATTAAGGTTTATCTGGCATAAGATTGCCCAGTGCTAACAGTACCTCCGAGCTTATTGTTTATGCTGCTGAGGTAGGCTCAGGTTCAACCGTCGCAGTGGAGATATTTTCCACTAAACGAAGTTCAGATTCATTTGGGATTAGATCTGTCACAGGTCCTGGTGACGTATCACTTGGTTGAATAATTTCGACTTCTTTAGATGTGTCAATAGGTAATAGGTATTGTAATCTGGAAAACGTTATATAACCATACCACTGAAAACAGATTGTACAAGTGATTGATAAAACTGCTTATTGAAGCCTCACGGACTTCACATAAGAGTAGGATGATCTCGTGCGTATATCTCGTATACACCCCGAGTCCAATGAGCACGTCAATGTATCTCGTACACCACCCGTGTCAACCGGTATGAAGGTTATTAAAATCTTTGCGGCCTTAACTGCTATGAAAGCCAGTAGCCGTACCGGTGTAATAGCAATCACAAGACAACGTTTTTAGTACCTGGAATACTAGAACGTAATGTATCACTTAAAACATCAGACGAAGAATGATTGTCGTCTCGACAACGCTTCATTTTGCGTTCAATTTTTATTATTTTCTTCTTGTAGTAATGTAAATCCTCTTCATGATGCCTTTTAAGCATAGTTTGAGATTGAATTGAGGACATAAAGTTTTATTATTTCAATGAACACAGAGATACAACCAAAGACTACAATAGTATATCGGACAGATACAACGTATCAGTTGCCGCGCAAACGAAAAGAATGACAGTTGACGTAGGGACACAGATAACGCACTCAATATACCGTTTAGTTTTAGCTCTGAAAATTGCGTTCAGTTGCCGAGTAAATCGAGGAAGCTGCATGGTTAACAACATATATCGAGAACGAAGCATGCAGTATAATTAATTTTACGAGTGATAGGTAAAAGTAACATTGTTCAAACAAATGAATAGCTTTGTCTCTTCCGTTTCCGTGAAAGTTGTCGTTCGTGTTCACTTATGAGAATGTATATTAATCTCAAAATAAATGGGTAGTTACGAGTATGTGCTATCTTCTAGTACCTAGATATTTTATTTGCTAAGGCGAGATGATTTCGCAGGATGCAACAATTTTTTTAAGCTGCATCGTCTATGAAAATGGTATAATTATAGGGACCTTTCTATTTCCGATCATAAGGGATTATTGTACTCATCATTATGAACAACTTTTATGATGGGAACAACCCTGAAATCGCGAAAAAAATCTACTGTTATATAGAAATACCTAATTTAATATTATACATATGTAAATAGCCCATCTCTTTGGTTTTATTAACCGTGGTTTTCCTAATGATTTCATGAGACAATACTGCTGTTTTACAAGTCCACACACCAATTTAATAATTGTCTGTAGGCTATAGGTACTTACAAATATTTTAAGGAATATCTAATTAAATACCCGCCACCTTTACTGCAGAAAACCAGTTACTATCTACTGATACTGAGCTATCTGAGTCGTGTGCTAATTAGTAAGGGGGCACTTAAATATTTTGCTTCCACATCGTTTCTTTAATCAGTTTATTAAATAATATTTACTTGGTAAGCTTCGGAAGGATGGCTGTCGGTCGTAGTTTCGTCTGGCGAGCAATGGCAGAGGGTCACCGACCCCATGCGTGAAGCTCCGCGCAGGTGTGTTCACGCTGACGTGAGAAGCAAACCGCGTGCCCGCCGAAACTTGTGATGCCAGTTGTACTACGAACAAAAGGCTGATTGTGCTTTGGAAAGTTTTGCTTGATGCCGTCTGTGAAAAAAAACGAAAAGATTTTTAATTTGTAGGTATTGTGAATTGGCTTGATTTTTACCGTACGATGAATAAGTTCAGACCGATTTTTTCGTAGCTAGATAATACTCCGAGGCCGACATTCAATACACAATTTCTTAATAGAAAAACATCTAGACAATATAAGAAGGTACCCCCTATACGTACATATCACTATAATAATAAATAATAACAATTCTTTATTACACGTTGTTTTTATTTCTTTATTTCTTAATTCTTTCTTTATTGTAAGGGCACAAAAAATTGGTACAGGAGAGACTTATAAACTAGCAATTATGTCATTACATACATCCAATTTAATAGCAGTAGGACACTGGTAACCATGGTAAGACTTAACTTGTGTTATGGTTGTCAGTGCGCACTCACATAACCCTAGGCACTTACATTATAACGGCACATAGGCCCTTGAAAAATTTGACCTTAGTAATAAGACAAGTAAGTAATAAAGTACGCTAGGTACCTATTCGCATTTTATTTTGTTTGTATCTAAATAAGATAATGATTAATTATCACTTATACAACGTGTAATTTAAAAGCCTATGGAACCTACTTATGTACATTATGGAAAATTTTGGGTGACTTTTACCTATGTGGCTACGGCTTCGCGTGATTAAGAAAAGGTTAAAAACATGGCATTTATCAAGAAAAAGTCGATGTTGTGTCAATCAACAACTAGGTAGGTGTACGTAGTTATAGGTAGGTAGTTACTAAGTATTTATTGTATTTCCATATTCGGTCTGATTCGGCTTTTGTAGTTGGTGTCGCTAGTTACCTAAGAAAGTACTTATTCATGTAAGCAAAACCACTTCCGGATCTCCAAAGAAAAATAAAATTGTAACGTTACTTAGAAAATTTGAAATATCGCGGTCGTAACCGAAGCGATAGCTGAAAAAAAGCTGACGTTTACCTATATCTAATTTTAAGTGCTAGTTTAGGGGGCAGATTAAATGTCCACAAAAGGTCATATAAGCATGAATAATAGTTAAATAGGTACAAATTATTATAACTTAATCTACTGCCCAGTTGTAGGACATCATTATATCAGTAAATAGTCATGTAGGATTTATAAATATGATATCCATTTAAAACGGGGGTTAGGTAATTGGTGCGCTTCCTGCTTAATGTTACATTCGCGTGTGGTCACGGCATATTTCATTAATAAATAATGCCTTGGTATGTTTCAAATTAAAGGTCGATTTAGTGACACCGTTTTAATTTTAATATCATGGTTATTTAGATACCTTGAACCTGTAACTTACAAGGTCTGTACCACATTTTTTCATGGAAGCTCGAGACAAACAATAAGTACCTATCTACCTAGTCTTCCTTGAAAAATGATGCAACGCTACGCACTTACGATATTAATTGCTGTCGGCGAATTGCCACCACTTTGGAGGAGACGGATTCTGCACGCACGAAGAGAGCCCTGTGTGGTACATACTCAAAACGGTCGATTGGATCGGGCAAGATCTCTGTCTGACACAGTAATTTTGGATACATAGATTAATATACGTATAATAACAGACGCTATTGACGGGCAGGGCACTGTGGTTTCCTGCGAAACCGGGAGAGTTTCTGCTTAGAGACGGAGGTACTGTACTGAGGTGTCAACCGCTCGGTGCCTAGACTCTTAGAGCTACACGTCACTCCCTCTGCCTGTGACTATGCGACTAGTAGGACATCTTGAACATTCGCGGGGGGCGGTCAGAATGTTGGATGTGGGCCTCCCACTACCAAGCAGTCACAGGGATGACCATGACGCGATGAAGGTAGCACGTAGTGGTGACGTGCCGCTGTGAACACAGCGAGGGAGGCGAGAGAAAAATCGGATCCTGTATATTATTTAACAATGTTTTAATGGGCATAGATAAACTTATAGGTAGGTGCACCATTAATTTACATTGAATTGAAAAAAAAATAACACTCACTGTAACAAGAAAAATCTCATGTCTCAAGTGCTTTATTCTTGGAATATTATCAAATTGATCAGGTATTTTTAAGAGGATGATGTGTTCATGGCAATAATTCTATGGAACGTACATCATGATTACATCACACATCATAAGTGTAGCTGACATAATAAGTTATTGCTAACCAAATGGGTGGTATAGGACGATCGATTACTGCGCTGGCGCTGGTGAAAGATGTTTTTTGCGTCAATTTGTTTATATAATGAACTCTATATGTTTACGTGAATATGGTCACTACTACTGTGACCAGTAGGTATAGGGGAGTTTTCAGGGTCTCCCACCAATCTGCTTGCCAAGCGTGACGTAATTACGGGCATTATTAATAGCACCCTTATGGAAGAGGCATATTTCCATCTGAAGGTAGACTTCGACAGGCTATGATATGATGTGAATTTTGTAGTTACTTGTGTACCTACAGTTTACTAGGTACTCATATCGAAATTTGATTCTGGGCTGAGATGGCTTACCTACAACTTACAATATATTGATGAGGATGTGATATTAATTATATATCTGATTGCAGTACACCGAGAAATTAATAAGACAGGAGCTGTAGCATGCTAAAGGGTAATTATATGGATCTGGTGGCAGATTCAGGGGCTAGCAATAACATTATCAAAATCGAATTCGAATTCAAGAGTCAGTCAGTGTTATTAACTATGTAGGTAGATAATATGCTTTTTATAGAATCTCTTTTGAACTGATGATGTCATGACGGAAGTCGCATTACAGCATCATCTTAAACGTTCAAAAGCAGTTAAAAATATGAAAAAATTGTGAAGCTGAAGCCACCTGTCAACTTATTAGGTAATTACGCAGACATCTTTTATCGTTAGATATACAAAGAAAATTCACAGTCATCATGTAAAAATGTTTTAATAGGCGGCTGCGTAGGTACGTTAATGTACGGTTCTGATGAGCAACATGCCAACAATGGTATATACTAATATTTAGATTACCGTCGGTCCATTTAGACGTGCAGCGGCGTGCTCTCACGCAGACGCGGTTGCGACACAATGCCTGTCGTCTGAATTGGACCTGCCGAGCGGTGCAGCGGTGGCGAAATGGAGATGAACGAATGTTTCATCTGGCAGAGGGACCTGCTTATGGTACGCTATCATCTTTTGCGTAATCGGGAGAAATGACCAAGAAGTATTATCAAGGGACCTTTTAGCTAAGTATAGTAGGTAGAATGTAAGAATGCCTTGATGCATTATGTATTAGAGTAATTCGTGGGTTAAGAACTAGAGTAGCGTAAGGGCAAAATGACAACTTTACTGGAGAGCCGAAAAACAACTCAAATTTACCTACCGTTATCTTATAGCTCTTTTATGGCAAAATCTATAGTAGTTAGATATGTGATTTTTACTAATAATAAAGCTTTATTTATCGGCTACAGAATAGTGTAACTTTTTGGTCGATCAAAAAACGTTTTTATTTTTATAAAGTTTATTTTTCAAAAAATGGTTGACATACGTCATTTTGGCTATTACATAAATTTAATAATATATGGAATGCAACGGAACTTCTGTTAAAATGGCCTTAAAAATAATAACAAAAATCTTCTAAAATTAATAATCCCTCGTGGCTACTTTAAAAATATAATTAAAAATAATTATTCGTGGTCGACCTGTAAATGGCTGTAAAAATCATAATATGTTGAAGGAATAATTTAGATCGACACAGCTCACTTGCAAATCGTTGTACTTATCTGCTGATTTAGCTATTGGACCACTGTAAGCTTTTGCAAAATTACTCTCGACGAGGTTGCTCTTTTGCCGCTTCTGAATAACATGTTACTTCCCTCTTTTCTTTGCCAAAATCCAGTAAAGTACAGTTATACACAGGCAGCCTTCGTTTATAAAAGATTTTTTTGGAAGATGAGGTAGGAATATGATAAATAGCTTCCATGTCATATTCGGCGAAATAAATTTCATACTCACTAATTCTAGCTTCTAGCTTCATTCTAGCTTCATCTCTATGTCTTTTCGCTTGAACTTTTCTCTCTAAATGAGTTTCATGTTCACCTTTTTTGGCTTCTTTCTCTTCATCATTCACATTATCATATGCAAAACATTCATCGCACATATCTTTCCGTGGCTTATGGAAGCCAATATTAAAATCTTTCTTTAAAATATCGCGGTACATGTTTATTTTGATAGGTTCCACGTCATCTTCCTTGCACTTATCAACATATAGTTCATACATCTTCGTGACATTAAGGTCTTGGTCAAGGTACTCTTTTTTGGTATCTTTTCTAACAAAGTGAGCTGGCATGCGCGGAAAATAATTAATGCAGTCTTTCAAAGTCAAAGGTTTTTATTTCAACTGGGCCTTTGCAGGCACTTTCAAAACGTCGTGATTCTAGGTGCAAGGTTCCAAGTGGGTTGATCCTGGAGAAGATACCGGCAAGAAACTCCATGGACACTCTTTTCATAAATCAAGTTAACAATACTATGTGGTACTTACTTTCAACCTAAATATAAACAATATTACAAAAAAGAACAGGAAAGATCATATTATTAAGTACCACTATAATTTAAACAGTACAAGTAGGTAGGTACATACTTAACACTCAAGCCACCCAGTTTTGAAAAAAAAGGAAAGCGTTATTAAAATTAGCTTGTGAAGACAGGAAGCAGCGGGTCACCAGGGAAGCCGCATATATGCAGAACATAGTCACTTCCATACGTCTCCATCTTTGAAGTACTGTCTAGCACTTTCAGGAGTTTTATTGTGTGGACAGTTTTTTGAAGCAGCCTCTCATAAACATTTCAGAAATATTGAAAGTGGATAGGAAAAACTTTTGACACACTTTAATTAGCTCAGATTCACTTGGCTTTTTGAGGAAATACTTATTGATAAGCTTCCAAAACTTTTTGATGTCAAACTAACGTATACAGTTGTATTAGACGCGAAAGTGAATCAGACCAACAGAGATTTATTACATGCTAAAATAACGTATATAGCTTCTACATTATTATTGACATAAAAAATGATTGCATTACTTTATTTATTTAGTGCAATAGTAGCGTATCACACCCTTACGTTTTTTTGGCAGGTAGAAAAATGACGGAAGCGCACGAAACAAGTTCCCATAAGCAGTAACGGTACTTTACGCTTATTTGGCACGAAACAAACTTATGCTACTGCCTAATCAAACTTTCTGCGTTAAAAACGTATGACAAGATACGTTATTTGAGCGATTACATTGAAGGCATATTCGGTGTCCTATTCACTCTGTAAATCGAGTTTCGATCGTTGTGCTCGTAACTTTTTTGGCAAAACAATGTCAAGATTATTGTAAGAAGAAACACTACATTTTGGCAGTAACAAAAAATCAATCTTTTTAATATGTTATTTTTGTACTAAGCAATCTACACACTACATCGCTCCAGTTTTTTGGCACATAAAAGTATGGGGATTAAAAAAGCGAATGGTGAAAAAAAAATTTTTTTGAATTTTTGCCCTTACGCTACTCTAGTTCTTAATCCACGAATTATACCTACTGCCCGGCATTTAACTATTGTAAACTATGATATCAATCATGGTTTTCTGCCGACTAATTACGTACCTGCCTATGGGTTACTATGTACCTACTAATAATCTCTTAGATAGGTATGTCAAGACAAAACCAAGATACCTATTCATTAGCATTACAATTAAAGAACAAATAAGTAAAAAAAAAAAAACTTGCCGCATTGGACCCAGGAAAACAGACTAGGAAAAAGGATTGTAGATACAGGACATGTAACTAATAAATAGCAGACGACAATTCTTTTATGAACGACACTTTGTTCTGTCTAACATTGTTAACATAAAATATTATGTGGCATTTATCCACCATTTGTCAGAACGTCAATTTAAGAATGCACTTGAATACTTCCTGACGTGTGTAGAATTGATATTTACATTTTTTCCTTTCTATTTGTCATCTTGCGCAATAGCGCTAACAAATTGACAATAATATTTATTATACCTATCAGTCATTATTTATTTGATGCTCCACAAAAATGGATAAGTATGGAGTATGTCAACAGTCGCAACCACTTGCGGTAGACCAAGGAACATCATTATTACGTAATAAATAAGCGGTAAACGCTATTAATGACACTCTTTCAGGTGGCGTGGTACCACTCTCGCTGAAAGATGAAGGACATTACCCTGTGGTAATGTTAAAAACACTATTTGTAATACCTACCCCTTTTCTGTGTTCTGTAACACAGAAAAGGGGTAGGTATTACAAATAGTGTTTTTAACTTTTTAGATAAAAACTCGCTCGCTCGAAATTTCACGTGGTCGCACGAAAAATACACGTGATGGTCACAACATGAATCCCTCCCCCATCGTGATCAATCTTGATTTTATTTAACCCTCTCCCCCGTGTTCCACAGCCAGAACAACACCTTATTAGGGTTCACTCGCTGTTTTTATGTCTTGCGGTATTTTTCTTCACCTCTGTCTCCTAACTGGAGATTTTCTGGACATAAATGGTTTTGCTAGAACGTTTGAGTGCTTGATTAGCCTTTGTTTCATCTCTTTGTTTGATCTCTTTGTTTGGCTGAGGGCCTCTTCTTCAACTGTGTCACTTTGAGATCTCTGTGTTTCTACACAGAGATCTCAAAGTGACACAGTCACCAACAACCTTCTGGTTGTTGGTGACATACCTAAGCTTTGTGATAAGCATATTAAGACTTTGGACTGAAATCTTTGCAATATTGCCAAGTTTGATTTTGAGGCCGTCTCCCAGACATTGAGGATGAATGAACATAAATTGAAATAGTAGCTAGATATAAGATTACTTAGTTGCAAAGTGCAATGCCCCGTGCTTGTCAAAGTCGTGACCAATATTTTATACGTCGCCGCGTCGGTACATCCCGCAATAAAATGCTTTTTGCAGACAATGCTCTAATTTTATCCGTACAATATAATTTCAATGGTAAGTGCCATTATTGCCATAATGTTGAAACTGGCTTATTATCGGCCGTGACCTTACGTGATAACAAATAGGTCTGTCGACGATCGAGACGAACTGTAATGGAGTCATATGATCCAACCATTACACCAAGGTGAGACAGCATCATTACATCGTAAGAAGACAAAGCTAATTGTCAGTATATCCGTATACTTATACGGATATAGGCATTGACAATTTTGATGTAACGAAAAAGTAATTGAATTTATTTAGGCACTTAATCACGATTAAGGATAAATGTACTCTCCACTTTCAATGGAATACTTAATTACCTTAGCTAAACTAAAGATCAAAAATCCTTTTGTAGCGATTGTGTGACAAAAAATCATTGGTAGAAAAAATGTTTCTATATTTCCGCTACAGATACAAAATACTGATTATGCATTTGGGTCTTATGCTTCATGTGCCTATTAAATAGAGCCATAATTATAGGCATAAACCCATTCAAATGAGAAAAAAAAAATAAGATTGACATAAGTAATTAAGTTTACCAATTCATTAAGTTTATTAATGACCCTCGTAAATAGTCAGTCATTATTCATTACTGTCAATCAGCATGATTGTATTATCACATCCAGGGAATAAACCTATTATCTATTTTAAAACAACAACCTGTATAACTAATCGGTGTTTAGGTGTACAGTGTACTATAGTAGGTAAATTCGAACACTCGCTTCGCTCAAACGAACAATCAATCCTTCAGTTGTCAAAGGTAGCTTGAAGATCCATTTTAGAACGTGACTTCAAACAAAGCGCCTTCTAATTATCGATTCAGCGGTCTATTTAGAATCGTTAGGATTACAAAATTTCGTCTCGATAGCAAAACCTATTAAAGCATCATCTCAGGATCATTGCGTGAAGTGGAGCAAGAGTCAAGAATTGTCACGAGCTACACAGCTGACGAGTTAAGGTGCTCCAGTCAGCAAACGAATTTGTCGATTTCGCTTCCTCCACCCGCGCAACCCGCGCAACCCCCTGTAATATTACGGAAACCGCTCGGAGCATGTCAACGCGAGCATCGCGTCAGACACTAAAAAACTATATAATAAATAGAGGTGGCAATGTAAAATATATATTTGTAGATTGTTTCACTTATAGGTCTATATACTCGTAGTAACAGAGTTACTACTAGAAAATTAATACCAATAACAGTGGTACAATCACTACAATGATGAATGATTTTATAAAAAAGGGAAATAAAAATTGTATGCTTCGTCAACGAGCTTCCGAGCAAAAAGTACCCATTACACTTGCCGCGTTGTTAGATGATTTGGTATTAACTAATTTTATCTTGCTCTTTTATTTGAAGGATTGCTTGATTCATTTAATACTCACACATATAAATATATCACAATTATTAGATATTAATACCTAACATTAAAAAAAGTAAAAACCGACTTCAAAAAACTAAAAGTAATAAAATAATTTTCTTAAAATATTTAAATTAAAAATGGGAATAATAAACACTTACTTCACATTTTTGTTTGGTAGCAGTGTTGGTGAATAGTAATATATAAAGTATAATCGATAAGTATTAAAATGAAACTTGGTTGGTAGAATACAATACAATACAGTACAATACACTTTATTGTACACCAGTAATAGAAGAAAAGATACAGTAATTAGAAAAAGAAATGTACAAAGGGCGGTCTTATCGCACGTGGCGATTTCTACCAGACAACCTTAGTATGGACAGATTTGCAGGTTAAAAGAGGGGGGGGGGGGGGTTAAAGGGGGAGGGGGTACATAGTATTTATTATTATATATAGTAAAGGAATAGTATAAAGCGAAACAACAGTTAGGACGACGCCTTTGATCAACAACAACGACAACGTCAAGACAGTGTGGCGATAGTGCATGGAGGCTAGGGTTGTTACAAGTAGTGTAGTGGTTTTCTACGATACGTGCCGCGGATTCGATAGTCTGGGTGTGTGTGCATGTGAGATGTATGTCTGTAAACTCTACCCACGATACAGGAGAAATCCTAGTGAGGGACAATGTTTTATTAAAAAAAAAAAAAAAAAAAATATTTTAGATCAACATCGTCATCAACATATTATTACTTACTATTTTAAACGTTGATTATGACAAATTATCAATTTATTAATAGAAGGCAGCTCTGAATTTTGGTCACGTAGTCATGTGGTCACGGTTTATATGAATAGACCTCACCAAAACATGAAGTTTGTGTACCAACATGGTGCGTCTGCGTCCCATAGTTTGGGACATATAAGCTTTCAAACATTTGGTCACGTAGCTACATAGATCTCACCAAAACATGAAGTTTGAATACCAACATGATGGGACTCCGTCCCATAGTTTTGGAGATATAAGCTTTCAAACATTTGGTCACGTGGTCACATACTGAATTTTAATTTATGTTTATAGAAAACATCAAAAAGATGGTCTCTACATTTTAGAAGATGAAACACAATTTGTATTGACTTGACAGATAAAGTGACAGATCAGTAGACTATCTATATCTGATTTTACTAAAATAATAATATTTCAAATATGTACTAAAAAAAAATCAAAACATGTTTATAGAAGTACATGCCATACTACTGAGGCAAGTTATATAGGTTGCCCTCTCTACACAATATTGTGTCTAGAGAGCAAAACAAATTCTGAATTTATAAATCGAACGCGATAGCCTCGATCGACACGGGTATCACGTCCGAGAGCCAGCGGCAGACTACCGTCCGTCGCGAACACGTCCCTTCAGCTGAAAATTGGCACAAATTTACGTTTAAATTCAAGGAAAAATTGAAAAATGACTTTTTTTTTAATGTTAAACGTTGGACTTATAAATAAATAAATTATTTATCTATTGCTGCAAATCAGAAATAAATTAAGCTTCAAGTTCCGAAGCAGATGAAGGTTTAAATTCTGATTTAGGGGTTTTATAATTGCCAATTACTATAGTATAATCTACTTAAAAATATTTGCAACGTTGGATTTGAAGTAGAGAACTTGAACTTTAAGACTGTATTTTTGTTTTTTTTGTATATGGTGTAATTACGGAGGAGATGGCGATATAAAACGGCGTTTTGGTCGGGGTACTGCCTTAAAGAATGGTCACGAAACAGAATTAAGCGGCTCGTCAAGGACCTGTGCTTAATTTTGTTGACATTGTTGTATTTGACGTAAGAATATGATCGGTAATTCTTTCTTCCTTCACTAACATAATATTTTTATACAAAAAACTATGGACAGCGGTTTCCTTTGTCTTTTTTAATCTTCTCAGAATTTTTTTCTAATGACAATTTCTAATGAAAAAACTATGACTCTAGCAAGCGTTCCCATAAAAAAGTTGTGTAAACTTGTAAAGTTCACATAGTTGATTGATAAAGCACCAAGGCTGTGCATATTACCACTATGTGACATGTAAACCAAACAATGGATGCCCACGCGCAAGCATACTCACCATCGGTCATTCGCATGTTTATCCGAAATTCACATTACTATCTAAACATGGTGATTCCTGTTGAAATACAAAAGACACTAATGATGTTTAAGGATGACAATTCTACGTTAATAATAAATAATATTCCCATTCATATACACAACATCAATGCTCTTCTTTTAAATCTGGCACTATCGCCATGCCCATGACAATATAAGTAATTAAAGTAACTTATCTCTCTACCATATTCTAATATTAATACAACCTAGATAATGATCAATATCTTCTTACTTACTTCGGTATAACTTAGAAGGACCTAATAAGGCAACATTATCCCATTTGTACATAAGTGCACTCTTACAATTCACAAGAGCAGGTGAGCGGCTGATGCATATTAAGTTGTTCCTTCATCTCTTCCGGCAGGCAAAGGGCCAACACATGTGTTTCGTGCTGTTGCAATATTTAAACTCGATGGACAATCAGTAACAAAGCTTGCCGATAGTAATAATATCAGTACAGTATCTATCCTATTTACAACCATTCAATATCTAATATACTAATATAATGGAAATGAGAGGTACTAACTAGTCTGTCGCGCATTTCGATCAATCTGTGAGGCGTGTCGCTGTAATTCCGTGCTGTTGTTATGCGTGGCCATTTTTTCTCCGAGCCTTAAAGTACATGATAAGTTATCATACGAATAAAGTTTATGAAGGTTGTTACGGACAGTGAGAAGTCCGAAAGTCTGAAAATGCGGTCTAACCATAATAATATCGCTATCCCCATGGTAATGAGGTTGTGGCAAGTGCCAATCGTTCCAAGACCCAAAGTTAACCCTTACATACTTCGGAAAAGGATAAAAAATAAGTGAATTTGTGAACACTATTGGAAAGATGACACTCCGGAAGGCCACTGAATTTGTGAACACTATTGGAAAGATGACACTCCGGAAGGCCACTAATGACATTCAGAGACGACAGAAACGAGTCTAAGCGTGAACTTACGCTTCCGTATGTCAAACTTACGAACAAATTTTGACAGATGGAAGCGTAAGTTTACGCTTAGACTCGTTTCTGTCGTCTCTGAATGTCAGCCTAAAAGCTGTAACTATATTTATATATGACACGACTAACGTAAAATGATTATCGCTAGATATTGCACATGCATCGGACTAAAAAGAACCGCCTGGCGGAAATCTGTTTCTATGTTAAAATCCCATTATCACCTATCATAAAATAGTAGATTATTAACCAAGGGGATAAAGCAGTGTCTTCTGTCGCGGGTGACGATTTAAATCGCGAGCGTAACGAAGGACTCGAGGGTTACTCCCGAGCGTAGCGAGGGTGTTAAAAAGTTAAATCACGAGCGAAGCGAGGGATTTAAGACGAGTCCTGAGTATAGCGAGGAATTTAAGTTCACCCAAGACTAAGACAGCTTTATCACTGAGGAAAATACTCTACTTTTCGTACCATTTGCGAAAAAATTAACACAATAATAATATGAGATAAGCATTTATTAAAACTAATGACAATTAAAACGCATTTATTATGCAGTTATGATTATTAAATAAAATTTCGAAAACCGACGAGGCCGTATGAGCTTGATGCCTTTGCTTTTCCGACAAAAAAATATTAGTCTAGGAATTTGCCGCGTTTTTGTTTTCTTCAAATACCTAGACGATAAGTTTATTTCAATTTATTTTTATAAATAAGTTAATGTTCTAAAAATGCGTATTCCTTTTTCAAAATGATGTATAATGCTTTATTTATACAAACTCAATGGTGTAAACACCATAGACTTATTATCTAAGTAACAGGACTGTGCCACAGTATATATATACTACATACAGTAACTCAGCTAAGACGTTTTTGTGACATCGACAAGCGGAGCGCTAGGGATGTCACTAATATTTTTGGAAAATGGTTTTTATTTTATTTAGTTACATTTACCTACTGCAAACATAAATTAATACTAGTATTGGCCCAGGGCTTCGCTCGTAAGTACGTAAGTAGTATGTAAACTATATGACGATATTTAAACAGGAATTAAAAACATGTGATGATTCTTAAAAAAAAAGATGGGAATGGATATTTTTTAATAATTGCGATTTGTTCCTGGTAAAATATCCTAAGCGTTAAAGAATTCTTCAGAAACACGATAATTCAGTGCCGGTTTCTTTACTGAATCTTCTCGGAAAATCAAACGAAGCAATTTGGACCGGCTGAAAAAGATAATGTCATCACTATCAACTATCCCACTTTACGCGGACCCTCAGATATCGATTTTGAAAGCAATTGGTCCAGTAACTAAAAAGATAAAAAAGGCGGCATCTTTTTAAAATTCTGACTGTATGTAAGTATTCAGAGGCCATAGGGACTCTCAGATATCGATTTTGAAAGCAATTGGTCCAGTTACTAAAAAGATAAAAAAAGGCGACAACTTTATAAAATTCTGACTATAAGTAAGTATTCAGAGGCCATAGGGACTCTCAGATATCGATTTTGAAAGCAATTGGTCCAGTAACTAAAAAGATAAAAAAGGCTGCAAATTTTTAAAATTCTGACTATAAATAAGTATTCAGAGGCCATAGGGACTCTCAGATATCGATTTTGAAAGCAATTGGTCCAGTAACTAAAAATATCAAAAGGCGGCAACTTTTTAAAATTCTAACTATAAATAAGTATTGAGAGGCCATATGGACTCTCAGATATCGATTTTGAAAGCAATTGGTCCAGTAACTAAGAATGCCCAAATTGGCGGCCATTTTTTAAATTCCGTCTTTATATATGGATTTAGAGACTATACGAACTCTCAGATATCGATTTTGTATATAATCGGTCCAGTAATAAAAAAGATCAAAATGGCCGCCATTTTTTTTTATTTCTGACCATAATTACGATTTCAGAGAAGACACGCATTTTTAAAGCAATCGGTCAATATTGACAACAAATTCGTAGAGAAATAGTTGAACATTCATTATACCTTTCGATATCAGCGGGAAATTTAAAAAAAGCTAACTGCTGATTTTATATTGAGGAGTTCAAGCAGCCGTAAACACTACAATATAGTCCTGTCAATATAATTAATATAGGAAATTATGGGAGCAACACAAATCGTGACCGACTTTGTCTCGAAGTAACACCGACTGACAACCTTTGAATATTTCGCTGTTACCTTACCGAACCTAACCGAGAAATCCCTGTAGAGCACACGTCTCTGTGTGTGTTTGAATTCGGAACGTAAGTACGTAGCTTACCAACTGTTTAGTATATATTTAAACTGTGACTGTGCACTCTGCTAAAACAGCGAGCCACCTGAGATAGTTACCACAGAGTAATTTTATCTTGCTCTATTAGAGTGACCATCATTTTGTGCATCGAGTGAGACGTTGTCATTTTTAATTTTCCTGTGATGAATTGTGATGTAATGACTTGTGTGTGACTGAATTTGAAAAATAAGTTACGCAGATACCTTTAAAAAAATCGATGAATTTTGGAATTATCGGGGTGGGCTCGGTCTGTCATTGTTTAATTACATGTAACTACACTTGTAAATATGGTTAAATATATCCACTCCGCACCGCATTTAGTACCCATATCGTAAACAATAATTATGTAGAATCAATTTTCTAATTAAACAGTTTTCTTAATCTTCCTTGATTTCTACAAACTTAGATATCAATAAAATTCCGTTTTACCAAGGATAGAAAATCTTGGACCATTTATCTAATAATGATAGGTCTGTTTTATTTGCCCACGGATGCAACGGACGGACGGATGGTTTTATTTAAAGTGGTACCTAATAGTTTCACAGCATTGCACTATCACCGCCAATACCAATAAGGTATGCGAAACATGAAATGAATATAATATAAAACATGCAGGTAGCAGTGGCGTGCACTCCGTGAAGAAAAAAGACACCTGCCTGCCTACCTTAAAAAAAATAGTATTGAATAATATTATAATAATTACATTAATTGTGTATAATATCAGTTAATTTAAGTCTTAGAGTGAGGTGGCCAATCATAAAAAATCATTTTACTTGACAATACAACAAGTAAGCTTTTTTTACCTACACCGTAAGAAATGTCTAAAATTTTTAGGATGCCGAAATAGCGAACTAATTATAATTAATAATTATATTTTAAAATTTGTCATTAATTTAATTAATATAGTGAAATCGTAGCACTAGTACCTACAAACCCAAAGTCCGACAGTAATATGTAAATATTGTCACCCTATCAGCAACTTAGACAAATTTTGTAAAATTTCATTATATTCAAGGTAACCCGTGGAAGGATATTATTACAGCCAGAATATGTTGCAATTCCACAACCTTTCACGCATCACATTCACCATTTTTGTAAATAAAATATTAAAATACGATTAAATATTAATTTAGTACCGTCAACCTGTCACAAATTGAATGACACGAGCTTTTTTTGAAGTTGTCATAATACACTAATAAAATCTATCATAAAATTACGGAGGTTTAGTTTTTTAAATAATAAGATTACGAAAAAAAATTATGATGATAAATTTGTTTATATTTAAATTTTAAAAAACATTGTACATCTAGCAAGATAGTAAATTCATTATTTTAATAATTTTTGTGTACGATTCCAATCTTCGTACCAAATCTACTAAAATGTACCAACTTCTATCCTGGCAATTGTTAAAACGAGACACACAGCTCCGTGGTCGCTCTTTCTAGAGGGTCTCGTCTCCTTTTACTTCAAATACAATTCTTAAGCGATTGTGATAAGGTCTGTTTTTCTTTGCGATATTTTGCTTATTGCTTGTTCTAGTTGTAGGGGGGAGCCCTACTTATTATTTCTATGGGAGAATGTGATTTAAATTTGGAATACTTACCGAAATTTATACTGAACTACATCTGTGTTTACCATAGAAATAATAAGTAGGGCTCCCCCCTACAACTAGAACAAGCAATAAGCAAAATATCGCAAAGAAAAACAGACCTTATCACAATCGCTTAAGAATTGTATTTGAAGTAAAAGGAGACGAGACCCTCTAGAAAGAGCGACCACGGAGCTGTGTGTCTCGTTTTAACAATTGCCAGGATAGAAGTTGGTACATTTTAGTAGATTTGGTACGAAGATTGGAATCGTACACAAAAATTATTAAAATAATGAATTTACTATCTTGCTAGATGTACAATGTTTTTTAAAATTTAAATATAAACAAATTTATCATCATAATTTTTTTTCGTAATCTTATTATTTAAAAAACTAAACCTCCGTAATTTTATGATAGATTTTATTAGTGTATTATGACAACTTCAAAAAAAGCTCGTGTCATTCAATTTGTGACAGGTTGACGGTACTAAATTAATATTTAATCGTATTTTAATATTTTATTTACAAAAATGGTGAATGTGATGCGTGAAAGGTTGTGGAATTGCAACATATTCTGGCTGTAATAATATCCTTCCATGGGTTACCTTGAATATAATGAAATTTTACAAAATTTGTCTAAGTTGCTGATAGGGTGACAATATTTACATATTACTGTCGGACTTTGGGTTTGTAGGTACTAGTGCTACGATTTCACTATATTAATTAAATTAATGACAAATTTTAAAATATAATTATTAATTATAATTAGTTCGCTATTTCGGCATCCTAAAAATTTTAGACATTTCTTACGGTGTAGGTAAAAAAAGCTTACTTGTTGTATTGTCAAGTAAAATGATTTTTTATGATTGGCCACCTCACTCTAAGACTTAAATTAACTGATATTATACACAATTAATGTAATTATTATAATATTATTCAATACTATTTTTTTTAAGGTAGGCAGGCAGGTGTCTTTTTTCTTCACGGAGTGCACGCCACTGCTACCTGCATGTTTTATATTATATTCATTTCATGTTTCGCATACCTTATTGGTATTGGCGGTGATAGTGCAATGCTGTGAAACTATTAGGTACCACTTTAAATAAAACCATCCGTCCGTCCGTTGCATCCGTGGGCAAATAAAACAGACCTATCATTATTAGATAAATGGTCCAAGATTTTCTATCCTTGGTAAAACGGAATTTTATTGATATCTAAGTTTGTAGAAATCAAGGAAGATTAAGAAAACTGTTTAATTAGAAAATTGATTCTACATAATTATTGTTTACGATATGGGTACTAAATGCGGTGCGGAGTGGATATATTTAACCATATTTACAAGTGTAGTTACATGTAATTAAACAATGACAGACCGAGCCCACCCCGATAATTCCAAAATTCATCGATTTTTTTAAAGGTATCTGCGTAACTTATTTTTCAAATTCAGTCACACACAAGTCATTACATCACAATTCATCACAGGAAAATTAAAAATGACAACGTCTCACTCGATGCACAAAATGATGGTCACTCTAATAGAGCAAGATAAAATTACTCTGTGGTAACTATCTCAGGTGGCTCGCTGTTTTAGCAGAGTGCACAGTCCTGTTACTTAGATAATAAGTCTATGCATTCTCCCCCTAGAGGATGAATGAAATTCAGTACAATTTTCTTTCCCTGTTTTTAACAGATTAAAAATGACTATTGTTTTGTTCGCTTTTTGTGGCATAGAATGTCACTTTTTTGAGCAAGTGGCATAGACTTAGTCTATGGCAAGTGGTAATTTTTCATCCCACCATCTCGGAAAGAGTATTTTTAATCTTCAATATCTGAGTGGAAAAGCCGTTTTTATTCTCTAGAGGATAAAGTAAATTGAATTTAGAACATCGTGTGCACTAAGTTTGTGAATTAATAGTTATTTGTTATACAAGAGTGCAAAGTTGCTTTTTAACCGCGTGTTCAATTTTGATGACCGAGCAAGCGAAGGATTCTAAAATTGAATCACGAGCGCAGCGAGTGATTCAAAATTAGAATCCTGAGCGTTAGCGAGGGAATCAAAAGAGCACGAGGTGAAAAATCTTTGCACTCGAGTGCAACACGTAACTTTTCATTCCACCTCAGCGAGGAAATGACTAAATGCAAAAAAAAAAACGTTTAATTCACAAACTTAGTGCACACGATGTTCTAAATTCAATTTACTTTATCCTCTAGAGAATAAAAACGGCTTTTCCACTCAGATATGGGATGAAAATTTACTTTATCCTCTAGAGAATAAAAACGGCTTTTCCACTCAGATATTGAAGATTAAAAATACTCTTTCCGAGATGGTGGGATGAAAACGTTTTTTTTTTGCATTTAGTCATTTCCTCGCTGAGGTGGAATGAAAAGTTACGTGTTGCACTCGAGTGCAAAGATTTTTCACCTCGTGCTCTTTTGATTCCCTCGCTAACGCTCAGGATTCTAATTTTGAATCACTCGCTGCGCTCGTGATTCAATTTTAGAATTCTTCGCTTGCTCGGTCATCAAAATTAAACACGCGGTTAAAAAGCAACTTTGCACTCTTGTATAACAAATAACTATTGTATAGTAGTACCTAGTAATGGCGAATCGTTGTACTAAATATATAAGTAATAATAAATAAACGGGTACTTATTCTATTTTGGAGACGAGTATCTAAAAAACTGTCATAGTGGGTAGATTTGGGAATCAGGGATGGAAACTTTTGAAAGTATTAAGTTACCTATTTGATGATAGCTCTATTGAAGAATTGATGCTTTTTGTATCTACTTCAGCTTAGATAACCTGACAAACGGCAGGGCTCATATATCATCTTACCTAACAATATTATGTCCGAGTCGAATCTTCCCTGAACTTACGGACATAATATCTAAAGAGGTATGACTTCATCTCAATATGATTTGTAATACCAAAATCACATTATGTTGACTCTCACTGCCTAAATTGAAAAAAAGGGTACACAAGAATTAAAATCATACCTACATGGGCTACATGTCAGCTCAAATAATCGTAGGTTTCCTAATCTGCTAGTTCCTCAACAGATCGGTTTTAACTTATCCTAATCGGGCGTGAAATTGAGGCGTCTAGTGCTTGATTTTCCGACTTAAGTTAAACATAACTCATACGTTGAGTCAATAATTCATGTTTAACCTGATGAGTTGACAGATGTGCTCTAACTCTTGACGACAGGAAGATAACCTAAGTTGCAATCTCTTCCATAGTAGGGCCTGAGAGAGCGTAGTCGCTGCAAATTGCTTGTGAATCGCTTAAGCAAAGATTAAGAGCTAACAGATAAGTCGTTATTCTAGATAAGTGCATACAAGTATTATAGATACAATTGTGTAATAAAATTCATAGCGATGGTAAAACGGTTGATTGCATTATTAAGTAAATCCACGTTTAGAAAAATGAAAACTAAACCAAGATTTATATTAAATAATCATTACCCCTCGTTTAGAATGTGCTTAGGTAGTAAAAACAAAGCATTTATTTTTAAATATGCGTAGCTAATGGTTATTTTACTACATAATTATTTAGTCTTACACTTTGGTCTTACAACTTCTAATAGAGTGGCACATTGTATATTATGAATATTGTTAACTCTTTCTTCTATTTCCTACTGAGTTTATTTGTTCTGCAATTTGCATGGTCTATGGATCCTGGAAGGTCAGATTTTTAATTGTCCAACTTCAACCATACAGTTTCTGCAAGGTCTTATACTGGGACAACTATACTTAACTACAGTTTCAGAACTGAGTTTGTCTTTCTCCTTACATGGCTTAGCGCATGTTTGAGTTTTACTTAAGCTAACTGTGGGACTTAAACATTTTCAGTTGTTGCGTATTTATATCATTACTTATGGTCTATAACTAGCTGAGAGAGTCTAGTGCAGGCAGTTACTTTAACAGGCAATTTAACTTGAACGCGGATTCTTGGATACCCGTCCTCCATAACACAGGTTACTTACGACAAAATTCATTACCAATGACTTGTACCAACTCTTCTAGTATTTAATACTAGTCTTTGGTGAGTATAACCTGCTGTGCGGGTCCTGCGCGTTGACCCTATTGACACTCTCCACGCCTACAGGAAATTAAACATGAATTTGCATTCGTGGATGCCCCTCCTAGCATGAAACAGCTCAATATTCAGTATCAATGGCTCTACGTAACATATCTTCAGTACATACTTGATACTAGTCTTTGATGCGTGTTTATAACCTGCTATGTGAGTTGCGCGGTAACCCTGTTGACACCCTAATAATTGATGCCTACAGACAAGTAGGCATGAACGTGTGTTCTTGGATAGCCCCTACTCCATGAAACAGCTGGTAGTCCATCGGCAGCGGTAGGTTAAAAGTTGGCCCCTCCCAGAAAATGTCCTTGCTACCTCACGTTAACGCATCAAAGTTTAATCTTACTAGAAGAGGTGTTCTTCTAGTAAGACCTTTGCTTATAACCTGCTGTACAGGTCCTAAAACGTGACCCTGTTGGTACCTTATAATTGATGCCTATAGGCAACTAGACATGAATGTGGATTCTTTAAACGCGTCTCCCCTTCTTCATGACACGGGCCACAGCTTAATATCCAGTATTATTCATCTGGTTCATAATTCTTTCTTGCATGACGGTGTATTGTATTGAAACAGAAACTTATTGATGATTAGATTTTGAGTATTATTCCAATAATTAGATTTATTGAGGTCCTAAATATCCTTAACTGCTAGATTCATGAATTTCTTCGACTCTTACTAATTGTACTTGAACGAAATAATGCAAATTCCTGATACATGAATGAAGAGGTCATATTTTTTTAAGAATGTCTGCCCTTGAGAACTGCCCATCAAATGTTATCAAGGTCAAAGTTAATGGTGAACAGAAACGGAACCTAAAACTATCCTCAATTATATTCCACTTCAATATCTGACTGTAGATAATGAACGTTGAATGGTAATTAAGAAGCTACTAATTAAAGCGTAATGATACCCATTTTGTAAAATATCGATCCATAAATTGATGTAGCAAAAAATAACGCCAAAGAAGGTTTAATAATCCGTTTTTAGTCTATTGTAGCTTATAAAGTTAATTATGTAAATACTTATAAGTAAATGAGTGTATTCTGCCACTAAGTAAAACAAATATGAAAAATTCAAATTCAAAATCATTTTGTAAAGCTTAGGTGACAGGCATGATGTTATTAAAATACTAGAAGACCTTAGAATTGACTGATTCTAGAAATGTTAGATCTTAGAACATGCATCACGTTGATTAGAATCTGTAGAATAATGCTTAAAGTCTACTACATAATAGTGATAAACAGTAGGTCCTTCTTATGAAGGTCCGAAATATTACAGTTCTACATTTTCATAAAATATATGGGTAAATATTGGTAAAATGGCAACCTACATAAAATACGAGTGAATCCGATTGTACAGATTACGCGAAAACACAACTGATGCATAAAGAACATGTCTTACTACTACTTACACCATTGGTTCAACGTCTCATAAGTCATGGCACGGTAATATTATCTATATAACCGTGGTCACAGTGTGTCTTGGCCTCCGATAGCTACGAGAGAACGCCACTCATGTCGATCCTTGGCAGTTTCTCGTCAATCGTTACCTCGTAGCTCCCGAAAATCAGCTTCTACTTAATCATTCCAGCGTGATTTAACACGTCTTTCACAAGAAAAACATCTAGTATAAATTGTTGAGAATCTATAAGATTGTAAATATACCAACATACACACTTGAATAGCTTGAACTAAAACCAAAGTCGATTCCAACAAGATTAAGAACAGGATTACAGGATTGAAGTACAATCATTCCTTAGTGGCTAGGAAATATTCTTGGATAAAGTAGTTAAATAGATTGATAGGCTTACCAGTGACGGTACACATCCTAAATGTGATCATAATCATGCTTCCATGGACACGCTTGCCGTCACGATCTGATAGGTACCCGATACACTTAGTTTTATTGGGAAATCACCTCCACTCTAATATAAATTTTCTTACAAGTGAGTATGCAAAAATAAAGCTAAACGTACATCTTATACAATCACTACTGGCTCGTATTTCGTTAAATTCTAAAAGGCTTTAAAATGTGCTTGTGTTAGAATGGTAGTTGGTACTTACAAAGCCGCAAGTTACCACTACTATTAAAGTATGGGAATCTATGAACACTAATAAAATTGTTCAACGAATTAGTACTTAAAGTCTTCGTCTTATCATTAAACACTTAGGTTATTTTACTGATTTTCTGCCTAGTTATGTTTCCTTACAAATCGGAGTCATCGTAAATAATATGAACGGAAGGATTTTAGGTTATATTAAATATTTAATACCTCTTAATCCTTTCGATCGAATTGAACTTGGTTTATATGAAAAACCTAAGTTATTTGTTCCATAAAGGTGACTTTGTCTACCATGTAAGAAGTAAAATAATTTATAATTGCCTGTAATTGATATTAAGTATCATGTTTTCATACAAATTGTTAAGTTAAAGAGAATTGAGTTATATTAATGAATCAAAACAAATGTGACTTGGCTTGGAAAGGCTGGTATTAAAAAGGGTGACACAACTGAAATAAGAAGAGTACAAACTTTCTCTGACAATAAAATTGGGTTTACCCTTAGGTACTGCAATTTATATAACATGGCATACTTGTCAACATACAGTATTCATTGTAATAATGATAGTAAGATTGGAAAAGATGTTGTTCTTACGTACACTGAAAAAAATGATAGGTTAATAGTAACCAAAGTTTGGCTACCAGTAGGCCCTAATCTAGGGACTTGCGAACTACTTGTTATCAATAACAAAATGAGGTTCGTTTAACTGTGTTGTGTAACCTGAAGCCTAACTTTTTTCGTTTAATTTAACCTAACAATTTGACTTCTTTTAATCTTACTAGTTGTGTTAAAAATAACAATTCTATTTGTTAAAAAGTAGACAAGGGGTTTTGCTGTAACTAATTAAAACGTTTTGTTACAGATATCTGTACTATTTGCTTGCTGGTAACCAAACTGTTAAGTAAACTTTACTTTACAGTATGCTTACAGGTTACATGTTCTATTTGTTAAAAAGTAGACAAGGGGTTTTGCTGTAACTAATTAAAGTGTTTTGTTACAGATATCTGTACTATTTGCCTGCTGGTAACCAAACTGTTAAGTAAATTTTACTTTACAGTATGCTTACAGGTTACAGGTTCGGTTTTATAGTATATAACAAAACAGTTTTGTTATTAGTAGCCAATATCAGTCGAGTTATTAGTAACAAAAATACAGGATGTAAGAAATGGCTTGGTAAAAACTTTACAGACGCAATTAGGCTATGAAACTGAACAACTTTCCCTAAGGAACATAAGACTGGAAACAGCCAAAACTTTTGACCCACCCATATAAAAAGACGTTTACAATTAATGTAAAATTTGCGGTTTCCAATCATATTTCCTTCGGGTTAGTTGTACAGTTTCATGACCTAATTACATCTGTAAAGTTTTTGCCAATCCATTTCTTACACCCTGTATTTTTGTTACTTATTACTTTACTGATATTTTTACTGTTTTGGTAGGTATACAGGGTGTAACAGAAATATGAAATAATACAGAATATGGAGAAAAATGAATTAAAGTTTTATTAAAGTTTTAAACAAATTTCTAAACATATTAAACAAAACAAGTATCAATCTCTTTAACTAAAACAAATCAACAACTCTTATTTCAGTATCACATAATTAAAATACTTCAATGAACACTTTGAATTTTACTCAGTATGAAACTTAATTAACAATAATATCACAATTATTATATAATATTAATAACTAATAAATATTTAAATAGACGCGGCCCATAATTTATTTGGGCTTACATATTATTTTAGATTGTGTTATAGTTTGCAACACATCACATAATATGAGTTTCCCACCCAAATTCTTCGTTCTTTAGTGTACTTAACATTAAACAATATTATCTATATTGACTGTGAAGTACCAATACCTCCTAACTGACATTTTTCGAGAAAATCCGTTTTTAATCTTTCTGAATTTATAGGCGCTATTCACATGATTTGATAAAACTTCTAAGTGTACTTTCAGTTGCAACAACATTCAATTTACATGCAGTAATAAATCCCAATTGAACCAACGTGACTATTTATTTTGTCTAGAAACCAAACGTTTGTTTCCGTGTGTGTCAATTTTTGGCTCCGCCAGTTAGGAGTTATTGGCACTTCACCATCGATATCTTATTACCTAATTAATTTAAAATTAACTCAAAAAATTTGTCACAAATAAAATCTTTGTGTGATGTATATTTTACCATTTGAAGCTACATTAGAGTGATTAGGGACGAAGGATATCATTGAATCCTGGTATGTATAAACTGTTGTTTCCGTTTCAGGAATTTTCACTTCAAAACAATGTAAATGATAATCAAAACTGTCTGTCTGCAATAATACGCACTCAAAAATAATCCTGTTATTTTTATAAACAAAAATATTTTTTATCATCATAAAAGTAACATCACCTGTATTTAAAATATCATTTATGAGAATAGTTCTAGGTTTGTAAATTGTGCCTTTGACTTTTACCCACGTTACGTAGTTAAGAGTATCATTTAAGCCTAGATTTAACTCGTGAATTATCTCATTCCGCTTTTGTTCAGAAATGCGTTTGGATGTACCTTCGAAAATTGAAGACCCTAAAGACCCTTGTAAAAATAAGTCATTTAACTTTAATTGATGTTTAACTGCCAATGTTAATGTAAGATTACGACGGTTAAATGACGCTCTCGCAGATATTTTAGATACCCTATGTTTGGCTTCATAACGCATGCTCCAAAAATTAACTAAGGGACCAAATTTTAAGATCATTGCTGGATAGTGAACCATGAAATGGAATTTAGGTTTAAGGGTCTCTCCAGTTAACGTACAATAAAGTTCGTTCAGTTCAGATATTAAAACTTTTAACAAGTTACAACTATTTTTATCGGCACAGTTGGACATAACTAAGTCTAAAATGTTCCTTAGCGTAATATACAACACCCAATAATCATCATCCGCGGGTACAAAATCTCCGATCAATAGGCCAAAATATCGAAGTAAAGATAACATTTCTGAAGCTGATAATTTTATATTCCCTTTCGAAACGTGTTCCATACTTAATGGACAAGGTTTGCTATCACTGTCAGGACCATAATCGAAATATGTTATCCTAGCATTTAAAATATGTAACGAGAAATATTTCAAATCTCTAGTGTACTTTATTAAAAGGAAAGATATAATATACTTTGCGACGCCTTCTAAAATATCGTGCATGATATCAACTCCAACTTGATCAAATAATCTAAAATTTTCAACAGATAACCAGATACACTTTTCTTTAATCCCAGTTCTAGCAGGACAATTTAGTTGTAGTTGTTCAAGGTAGTTTTCGTCATTACGAAGCAATTGCTCTTCTTCAAAGTATTGTTTTTTCATGTTTTCTTTGGACACATTACAAATTCGACATGGATAATTAGAGGAGAATGTTTCATTGAAGCCTGTTATGGAATGTATACCCAAATTGTCACCAATTATTAACGCCAAAGAAAAATAAAGTTTTCCCTGGTATGACGGAACGTCTATATCAATTCCATAATTGGATAGAAAGTTAAGTTCTTCTATTAAAGGATGAAAAACTATATGGTTCCCAAATATTGTTCTATCTGACGAATGGAATAAAAGAGCCAAGAATATATTAGATAGAGCTGATGCGCGATCCGGTGGGATACAACCAACAGACACGTAAACAGCTCCTAACTTGTGGATGCCTGAATGACTGCCGAGAACATTACCGCTTTCGTAATCATCGAAAAATAACAGCAATGGAAATACTAACTTTCCTGGGTACTTATTTTTGACCATATTTGCCCAAACACTACCTTGAGTTATATTTTTGATATGATGGCTGCTATCTAATGATAAACTGTTGCAATAATCTAATGTTTCTGCCATAACATTATCAAGTGTGAAAAATTTTTGTAGAACATATCTAAGAGGAATAAATTGCTGTTTACATTCCGTTGGCACAGACGTTACAACACCGCGCTTTTTAATAGTACACATTGTTTGACCTATGACTTTCTCAATTGGGGGTATATATGTACCATTTTCTTCAAAATATTTAAGGCGTTTATATTCAGTATTAAATGACTTAACAGGAGACTGTATTGCTGACAAAACACTATTTTTTAAGGAAATTAAATTTTCTTCTTGTAATACAGATGTACTCAAGATATTTTCTATATTAGCTGATAAACTATCACATAAGTATTTGTTCATTCCTTCCACTATACCTTGAACTGCATTTCTAGGTATTAAAGGGTTTGCATATAGTGTAGAAAGAAACTTTGGTAATGAATAACTGTTGACATTAGAAAGCGATGTATTGTTACGTAATGCTTGGTGCGGTTGTTCAGTATTTATAGGAGCATCATTAGGAGAATCCAAATTAGGTGAAAACTCAGTTGAAATAGATAAATTGTTTAGGGTTATAGAATGTGAACGTTGCATTGTGACCGCATTATTAATTAGGTCACAATCAGAATTATGGTGTTTCATTAAATGTTTACGAAAAGTATTTTTTAAATGATAAGACCTATTACAATTACCTTCCACACAATGATACTTTGAAAAGTTATGAGTTGAATGAAATAAATTGAAATGTCTTAATAAGTTGCGAATGGTATCACTAAGTTGAAAACATAAGAAACACATTGGCATTTTGAGAGTCTACCTATTTATAATTGAAATAGACTAGTCCCTTTGAATATCTAGATCTACGCAAAGCGTATTTATCGATGTAGTTTTTTTGTCATATCGAGTTTTCAATTCGTACAGCACTGTCTGTATAAATTGCCACAAGTTATAGCATTCTGGAGGATATTGTGCGTTAAGAACAAATATTATTTTAAAGCACGCATCTACTGATTTAACAATTGATGTAACCTCATACCGAATATTGTTTACTACAATGTACCTTGCAGATATTTCTGTGAGAGTAGGTCCGACAATTATAATGAATGGTTGCAGAGTCAATTCGAGGTCGAGCATCTTCTTTGTGCGACGAGCAATAGTTTCCTCTATTTCCGCTGCACTCTTGACATGGGTGATAAAACCTTCTAGAACTTCCTGCTTCGATGGGCGCCACAGCTTTTTGGACTTCGATTTTATCTTAGATATGTTCGATGTTGTCATCAGAAACGGTATAGACATGAATGCAACTATGTCTTTGATTTCATTGTTTTCTGTAAATAAACATGTATTTATATGTATAAAAATAAGGTTCGAGAATAAATAATAAATTAAAGTTTCACACTCGCACTCCTGCATTAGGGTAGAAAACCCTGTGTCGGTGGACACATACAACACAACAACCAAAACCCGAGAACACACATTTATCTCTGACACAAATGTCTGCCGGGATTCGAACCTCACGATCAGCGTGCTAACCATTGGCATGTCAACCATTGTGCCACGAAGACCGTTAAATAAAACAATGTGTGTTTATACAAGATGTTTTCTATAAGGAGTACTAAGCCGCGTGTTCAGTCAGACCATCAATACAAACAACTTTAACTATGGGACCAACATCGGAATCGGAAAAAAAAAATACCGTCCAGTACTAACAACGAACAGCTGATCGAAAATTTGTATGGAGATCAATTTTTTTTTTACAATTTCAATGTTGGTCCCATAGTAAAAGTTGTTTGTATTGATGGTATGACTGAACATAACCCTCGCGGCTTAGTATACCTTATAATTTACACCCTGTATAATGTATAGGTAAGTTTGTTCATCATGCCATAATCGCTTGGCGGAACGAAAAGAAAAAGGAATTGACGCGAACGAAGTCACGGGTAACAGCTAGTATTCTGATAAAACAATAATACTTACGGCTATCAATGTCTTCTAAGACTTCTTTCAAATTAACGATAGAACGAGTTTTTGCCAATTTAATAATTCTTGGTCTTATTAGTAGCCAGTTTTCCATTAGTTTTTCGTCATTGTCAGGGTAAAGGGACTTGAAATCTTTGAGAAGCTGGAAGGAGAAAATAGCAGTTTATAAATTACTAATAGGTAAGATACAATACATTTTTGCTGATTCCAAGATATGATACAATCGTTTTATTGCAGACTAATTCTGACAAGTTTCCTAATTCCACTTATTGATTACTTACCAAGAATATGCCTCCAGCCTGGTTGAGAGCTTTGAATTTGCAATAATACTATTGTATTGTCAAGTTATTGGACTGTAAAAGAGTCAGTCGTATCTTGGTTGTGATGCTCCAATATTGTTCTACTGTTTCCCATGGATCTGTACAGTTCTTTAGCCAAAGTATTTTATCGTCAAGGTCATCTGCAGATTCTGGTAACTGCAATGTTAAATCTTGGACACTAGTGCTAGGCCCTGGTAACTCAAGAATGCTCCTGGTACCTGCAGGTGATGAATTTGTATTTTTTTCTTTTCCTTTAATGATGCCAGATTTCAAAAAAGTCCTTCGCCGTTGACGGTAACAGTCTAATAATTTCCCTTTTGCAGATAGTTTTTGTTGTGGACTGAAGCTTGAAAAGGGAATAAAGTAAACAGATGCACTTTCCTTTCTAAAAACTTGCGTTATTTCATATGCCAGCTGATACAACCTTGAGCTGGTGATGCATTTTTCTGGATAATCCTTTAAGTCGTTACTAATAATGATATTACAAAGTCGTCTCCTGGCTGAATTTTCCAATAGGCCACTTTCTTGGTACTGAAGAAGAAGGCATCTACCTTCATTGCAAGAGCTTAATAAATTATACAAATCCTGAAAATAAATAAAATGTTTCGTTATTTAAATAAAATATGATGCAAAAGTGAGATTTCCATTTACTACATCACACCGAGGCTTCTCGCCTGATGCCTAGAGTTTATAAGAGCTGCCACTGTTCGGCCTCATATTATTTATGCAAATAGATAATATCCTGGAGAAATCGAAGGAACTCTTCAAATTTTATAGGCGTACTTGTGATAATTCTTTTTGCTTTAGATTCAGTATAGCTTCAAGGTGGTCCCATAAAAAAATGGTGATGGTCTGATGAGGATCTTGGGAATGATGAGCAGAATTTTTCCTATACATTTAAAGTTAAATAAATTCTTTGTTTAATTATTGCGTTTAGTGTATTATAGCTTCGAGGTAGCCCCACGTAAAAGAAGGTGATGATCCGATGAAGAAAAAGTGCGGTATAACTAAAAAGTGAAGAATAAATAACTTTTTACAAAAAAGAAAACTGACTTCCAAAACACACTACAAAGCATAAAATTACTTCACTTTCGGAAGTCGGTGTATAAAAAGGGAAACAGAAAAAAACAGAACCGACACCAACTTCTGAAAGTGAAAGTTTTTGTAAAAAGTTATTTATTCTTCACTTTTTAGTTGTACCGCACTTTTTCTTCATCGGATCATCACCTTCTTTTACGTGGGGCTACCTCGAAGCTATAATACACTAAACGCAATAATTAAACAAAGAATTTATTTAACTTCAAATGTATAGGAAAAATTCTGCTCATCATCCCCAAGATCCTCATCAGACCATCACCATTTTTTATGGGACCACCTTGAAGCTATACTGAATCTAAAGCAAAAAGAATTATCACAAGTACGCCTATAAAATTTGAAGAGTTCCTTCGATTTCTCCAGGATTCCATCATCAGATCCTGACCTTATAATCATGGGACCAACTGGAAAGTATACTCTATCAATCAAAAGAAGAATTTTTGAAATCGGTCCAAGCGTCTCTGAGAAATCGGTGAACATACATAAAAAAGAAAAAAGATTCAGACTAATTGAGAACCTCTTCCTTTTTTTTTTGTCGGTTAAAAAAAGAAAACATGTAAAATGTACTCACACAGTCCTTACTGGGGTCTCTTGTATAGTCATTTGAAAGAGAAGTCGGTTGATCCTCCACTCGTTCATCATCTAACACAAGTACTGTATCTGAATCCTTTAATAGATATATTTGGTTTGTAGTATTTGTTTGTACTTCAGCCTGAAAATAACGCATTACCGTTAGCAAAGTAGGTAGAGGAGTATTTCAGTCAAGAGTAGAAAAAACAAAAAGGGTAGGTAGGGTGTAGGTAAGTAAAGCAGATACTTACTGTATTTTTGTCAGAAAATGCGTCTGTTACTATGTCTTTTAGCATGGCAATTTGACTGGTTAGCTTGGCCCTGTGACCAATTACTGGGACCAATTCCATAACGTCTTCTGATGATAAAATTTGCAAAGTGTCCAAGTCCACACTATGTTCTGGAATTTGATAATACAAGTAGATGTAGTATCTATTTTAGTTATTTCTTATTTCGCGAACGATTGGCAAGCTTGATTGATTTCTAAGTAACCTCTTCTAGGCCAAACCTACAACTCGAACAACAAAGTTATGTAGGTACCTACCTAACCTAACCTACCGTCCATGCGCGCGCAACACATGATGTTTACATCTTTTTCTGATAGTTCTGAGTAATAGTAGGTAAATTATGAATTATATGTTACTTACATACCTTTAAACTTGTCAATGTACATTCCAAGACCCCAAGAGTTTAGATAGTCCTCAAGGTCTCTTGAATTACTTTCGTCGCCGTCGACCGGCTCGGCCATTGCCGCCGCCTGGTCAAAGTCACTCATGTTATTAAAAATCTGCACACTTTGGCGCACTAATTTTTTTACAAACACCATAAAATCAAAGAAATCTCACAAACCGTTTTATGAATGCTCTCACACGAATAAAAATGGCAGGAATGAACACTTGTTTGCTTTGCTTTGCTACCCGCCCGCCCGCTGTCCTCCTCCGTCCCCCGCCGCTTCCACGATCGCCCGAGGTTGATTTGTTCATCAATTTGTTTGTCAATTAGTAACAAAACAGACTTGTTGTTTATAGAATAAGTAACAAAACTGGTTATTAAATACTTAACAAAAGATTTGTACTTTGTTAATACGTGTGGAATAGTTACTAGTAAATATATTAATTTGGTAAAAAATAATCAAACACATTGATTGATAATAGGCACAAGGTTTAGATGTGTGTAGAAATTAGTTTTGTTGCTACAACTGCGCTAGTTAGTCTATGTAAATTCAGTTCATATTAACAAAAATTAAGGTTACTAAATACCAAATATAAACCTACAAAACTAGTTTTGGATCAATTACTGAAAAGATTGTTTAAATTTAACTAAAGTTTATTTCCCTACAACGAAACTTTCGCATAACAAAACTAGTTTTGTTGATCATTTTTTTCAGTGTAAGTTCCGCATCTAATGACCCTACAATTTTCATAAGAAATCCCACTATAGGCAAATTATGTGCAATTTTTAAATAAGTGTATCGCATGGTATTTCCGAAAATCAAATCAGGTTTTATTTAATTGATTTAACATAGGTACCTAAAATCAATTTCCAATTACTAGACTTGGTCTACGAATTTATCTAAACGTTTACAAACTCGAAAACGTCATAAAAAGAAAGGTTAATTGTTAAAAAATAATTCAGATTCTAAATCTGTGGGGGATATTCAATACGTGTATTAAATTATAAATTAGAAATTAATCCGTTTCTGTAAAACGGATTAATTTCTAATTTCTAGATCTTTTTTAAGATCGAAATGGACACTCCATATGTTGGTAACCACAGAACACAGAAAAGAGGTTGGTAACAGTCAAGTTAAACAAGCCATAATTAGTGAAAAAGGACTAAAAGGAGATGGCCATGATATCTACATGCAATTGGAAGTTTTTGGGGAAAGACCGGTAAGTAGATAAATTGAACGTGGACATAAAAAGTCTTGGGTAAAAGCAACTATGTGTCATGTTCTAAAAATAAAAATACCAACAATGGCTTATTGTTCCGCATCATTATCGATTCTGTATGTAAACGTGTGTAGAAGGCGAAAGTCACTTTTATAATCACAACTTTTAGCTGTTGAACGTGGATAAAATAAATAGAGAGGAAGTTCGCTACTAAACAAACATACGCGTACCCGGCATTCAATGAATATACAACATTTCTAATTGAATAAGAACATAATGCATATTTTGTATGTAAACATAACCGCAGACTGCCTGTCGTGCCTTAGAAATAACATTAGTTTTATTTGTTGTGAAAGATCAATACGTTTATTGGGATTTTGAATATAATGTTTCTATGTTCTAGTAAATTCGTATACTGGGGTTATCTAAATCAAAGATTCAAGATGCGGCACCTATGGATGGCACGAGTATATAGACAGTATCAAAATCAATTGATCCAAATTGATAGCAAAAAAAAGTAAATCCTACTGTAAGAAGATTAAAAATATAATTGCATCAGTTACGCCTCACTGCATTGATAAACGACAGACGCCTTCACCTAGTTGTGGGTGTAGGATTAAATTAAGGCTATTACTAAAAGAGAAGGCTAAGCGCTTTTATTGCAGTAAAAGGGATCGTAAAATCGTCTGTAAAACTTAGTGGCTAACATACCCGAGGAAGTGGAGCAATAGTAGTTCGTGATCCACGTCACAGATCCACAATGGGAACTATATTGCCAGATGCGGTTCGATTTATTGCGCAAGCTGCGACCTTCACACCTTCGCTTGATCCTGTTCTATATTAAACAAAGTTTCGTTGAATATAATGACTTGCATCGCTGCAACGCTAGAATTGATAGCCTGTATAAATTCGCTTTTATCATGTCCATTCATATTGATGTTATGATAAAATGCTTTATAATCCAAACAGAGGAAATCACGATTTCAATAATAGCAAATAAAATAATTCGATTCGATGATAACGCAGTAGCGAACATCTGTTTTTATTTAATTGCCGGTTATGGACATGATGCTATGGTATATAACATGATTAATTGGTAAGTTTTATGAATTACACAGTAATTACAAAAACTGGTTAGAGATTAATTAATGTGTAATGTATAATATCGATTTCGAGCAGGTAACGTCTAGATCGTCAATAAAAATAATAGGAGTGACAAGGTTGATTGAGATCTACTAAGATAGTTCCAAGGACGGTCACGAAGTGCGTGCTTCAGGAATTCGGCAAGTATTTGTTATTATATCAATAATTGCAGTTGTTACATTTATGATGTTACCAGTCCATGGCCAGATCACGACACGCCGAGATGAGCCGGGAGTTATCAGATTATTTTATGGTTGATGTATTATTTAATGAGGATGTGGAATTAAAATTTGTTTTATTTGCTTGCTTGGGGCCAACTTCTAACATTAGAGCTATATTTGTTGTTTTATGATTGGTCAATTAGATCTACTCTATTAGTTCTAAGATGTTACTTTTTAATTGATACCCATAAAAACAAGGTAAATTATCAAGTCGTGCAGATAAACCGTATGGTCTTATTAGGAAAAAGATTACTGACATTTATTATGGTCAATCTTTATAAATAATGATAACAGATAACTTTTATAGCTACAACTTACGTCAATAACGAGAATAATAAGAGGAAATTTAATAAACTCAAATCTATTATCATATCCGTTACCCGCATTTAAAAAACTAGGCCCCGTATAATTAGGACTAATATGTTACCTATTTATATTATTAGATACATTTGCGACTCAACATGCGACTCCCAAATTCCCCTTTCAAGATCGTGATAAGGCCTGCAGTCTTGTATAGATCAAAATGTTGGGTTGCGAAAGAGACGAACAAAATAAATTAAATACGAATTTTGGTATGTGTGGTGTGATAAGAATGGATAAAATAAGAAATGAGTTATATAATATATATCAGAGGAAGTATGAAAGTGGCACCGGTGACAGAAAACTTGAGAAGTAACCGTTTGTCGTGGTATGGGTATATGATGAGGACGGATGAAAATCATGAAATGAAATGATCTTTAATTGCTTGAAGCATGGTACATAAAATAAGTTCTTAAACAATTAAGTCCGACATACTTCGCCATAATTTTGTGGCATGCAAAATTTATATTATATAACTAATAATTATATAATATGAACAGCATAAACATATAAAAAATGTCAGTAATGCATGTAACAAGGAGAGCTTTAAGTATGTATGTGGATGGATGTAAGAGAAGAGGCAGACCCAAGCAAAGATGGATGGATTGTGTGAAATTGAGATGGTTTTTTAGAACGTAAACTTTGAGATGACGTCTAATAGAGATGAATGGAAGAAGAAAACATTGCACCGACCCCAAATAAAATGAGATAAAGGCAGGGGAATGATGAGTTTTAGTATAAAATAATAAACGGCTGCACCACAGAACACAGAAAAGAGACCTCTTTCTGTGTTCTGTAACAGAGAAAAGAAACCTCTTTCTGTGTTCTGTGGCTGCACCTCCAAAGATTTTGATACCCATTACCTTTGCTTGTAAGTGGCATGGATAATGAATCAGAAGCTCTTAATCAGCAGTCGCGCTTTTGACTAGACCATTCGACATAGACCATTAGACGGTTTAATAAAAGATGAATGGTATTCTTTACAATGCATGCAGTAAGACGGAATATTTAATAAACATTCCTAATTTTATTCCACGATGAAACCGCACTTTGCATTCATCGTAAAGTAGGTATGCATTCCTTTCTCAAATCAATACACGCTCTGATTTCAAGTTCCCACCATGAGATTTAATCACGTACCAAAATGAATCTGATCAATTCGTGATTCGTAATTTAAGATTTTCTGTCGGCAAAATTTAGGTACTTTGATTGTTGTGAATAAATTCTAAGACAAGATTGTTTTAGGGTTACCAGAATGTATTTTTATTCATCACCAAATGTTGGTGATGACAATAACGGTAAAGGTACTTAATCTTTACTCGTGGAGTATATTAATCAAGATAAAGAATGTATGTCTGAGGCAGCAAGTAAAAAAAGAAAAAGAAGAGAAAATTACGTACCTACACTACCTACCTAGCTATTAATTTCAGACGGAATCAAATTATTTTTCTTATTTGATTTTAGAATCGCATGATACAATCATTCAGTCAACCTTGCTCGGGTTTCAATTTGCACTCGTCTCGGTAACAAATAGCCTAGACTCTATAGAATGTGAAACGGTTAAACGAACATCCCACACAAAGTAATCCTCAGTATGAACATATTAGAGAATGTCGTGTCATCTGTAAGGATTATGCTATTAGTTGCGAGATTATCTGCGCACGCGATGTAGAGTCGGTGAGAAAATACGGACCGATGGAGTATACTCATGTTTACGCCGTTCTATGTTTGAATGAATGCAACTGTTTCATCGTGATAGCACAGTAGATTTACTATAATTATATATTTAGGTACTGTGGCGATAGCCTGGATGAATGTAGTGCATACTGTGCCTATGTTTGAACCTTGGACTAAGAATTCGTAAATATATTGTATTTTTGAATATTATTTAACGAATTACCAAATAGCCGGAAAATGCAATTTATTTCCCTATTTCGTTAGAGACGAAATTTTATGCTTTGAGGGAAAATATAGGTACAGAAAAATATTTTTTTGAACAATGATAACGAACCGTATGGATCTAGGCCCTTTAATGTTAGTCGATATTAGTGATATACTTACCATTAGCTTAGCTTCTGAAAGTAAGTAATGCGCGGCTGTGGTTTACTGCAGGTTTCGATTTGGCAATAAAAACTTAGTTACGTGAAATACTTAAATCTTATCTATACAGTCATATCAGTTTGCTAAATAATTTACCTACCTACCTAGAGAAAAGCCCTTACACAAACTAGAAACGACTGATAAAATGCTTGTTGCCGATACAATAAGGTGGTTTTTTAGAGTGCATTACAAAGTCCGAATATCGCTGGTGCGAGACAGAATAGCGCGAACCACGGAAGACCGAATGCACACTAGTGCGAATTAGACGTGTGCGCCGATGCTAAAATCTCCGGCGGCGGGCGCCGGTCAAAAATCGGCGGCGGCGGCGTGTTTTCGGCGTGATTTCGGCGTGGAGAATTTTAATAAAACTATCTAGCTTGTAGAATAGTTTTTATTAAAAAAAACAGATATAATTAAAAAAATCACAAATATAAATCAATAATCAACAAAAAACAGCAAAATAAAAGTATTTTTAAGTAATGGCTGCCCTGCCGTTGCTACTTTCAAGGCAGCTTAGGCAGCTTTAGGTGTTGAACTTAAACGGGACCTTTTAGCCGTCACCGTCAAACTGGCAACAGAAAACACCCGCTCGCTAGGCGTGCTTGTAGCAGGCACTGATAAAATAGCTAGCCTTCGCTAATTTGTATAGCAACGGAAATGCTGCTCGTCTGTCTTGTGCCAGTATTTAATATCGATTCCATCTCTTAAATCACTGCCATCACAAGATACTAAATATTTCAGGCATTTTTTTCCAATAAACTCTTGTCGATCATTATTATCATCAATTAATGCAGCCGCATGTTCTTCAACTAGTTTTATGAGAGAAGAACTAGTGTCTTTTTCCCCTGCATTTGATGTACTGCATTGACTGGCTTGAGTCTCTAGGTCACTCGCTGGCACTATTTCTTTGATACAGTTGTCGTAGTCGTCGTACTTTCCATGTATTAGTCGATTTCCTGTAATTGGTAAATCGACAATCCCACGTCCGGTCGGCTACTGGCAACACCGACGAGTTCAATGTGAATGTAGGTTTGCATCAAGGGTCAGCTTTAAGTCCTTATCTCTTCCTGTTGATAGTGGATGCTCAGACATCGGACATACAGGTGGAGGTACCCTGATGCATGCTGTTTTCTGATGACATTGTTCTCGTCGGTGAAGATGAATCTGAGGTCCAGTGCAAATTGGAGAAATGTCAACAAAAACTGGAAAATGTTGGCTTGAAAATTAGTAGAACCAAAACTGAATACCTATATGTTCTATGATTTCGGCGGTCTCTCCAGTTTTAACGCCATATCGCTGGATGGTGTACCCTTACCAATCTGCTCTGATTTCAGTACCTCGCCTCGGTTCACTCATGTAAAGCAATGGCGAAATAGACCGGGCGGTCAAGAATAGAATTTACGCAGCATGGATGAAATAGCGGCAGCTCAGGGGAACAATATGTGACTCCCGTATCCCCCTTAAATTAAAGGGGACAATTTATAAGACGATGATAAGACCTGCTGCCTTGTATGGATCGGAATGTTGGACCACAAAAGGGACGGATGAAAAGCAATTGCATGCAGCGGAGATGCGAAGGTTGAGTATGTGTGGTGTAACAAGATTGGCCAGAATAAGGAATGAGTATAATTAGAGGAAGTATGAAAGTCGCACCAGTTACAGAAAAGCTGCAAAGTAACCGATTGTCTTGCATAGACATGTAATGCGGAGAGATGAGAATCATGTTATAAGAAGAGTGTTGTAAGCATAAACTTATTATTACTAGACGTTTATGGTTGTAAGTATGAGTGTCAACGGCTATCTGAGAAGAGGGATACCAAATAAAAGATGGATGGACTGCGTGAAACATGACATGAATATTAAGGAAGGGAATCCGGAAATGAAGTCTGATAGAGATGAATGGAAGAAAAAGACATATTGCGCCGACCACAAATAATATGGGATAAGGGCTGGAGAATGATGATGGTAAATCGGCAATGTAGCAAAGTAGCTGCTAGTATAACGTTGGTAATTGAGAATCTGTGATTGTGCATTTCCGCCATATTTCTTTTCACATCGTCTAGTCTAGTCGCGCCGATTTTACGCCGATACCTAAATCGGCGGCGGCGGCGTCAAAAAAATGTCGGCGGCGGCGGCGGGTCGGCGCGGCGCACACGTCTAGTGCGAATAACTGATGATTGACACCACGATAGTGCGATTTCTACTTCGACACAAGATCGATACTACT
Source organism: Allophyes oxyacanthae (assembly GCA_932294325.1). NCBI lineage: Eukaryota > Metazoa > Arthropoda > Insecta > Lepidoptera > Noctuidae > Allophyes > Allophyes oxyacanthae. The sequence goes on from OW028615.1 coordinate 11,168,463, forward strand.
GTAGATCGAAACTAGAGTTGAAAACTTCCAAAACTTCCGCAGTTTTGGAAGTTTTCCGGAAGTCTACCGGAAATATTCCCGAAAACTTCCAAAACTGCGGAAGTTTTGGAAGTTTTCAGAAATGATTTTTTACTTATAAAAACAGTAATTGGGGATACTTTGTACTTAAAATATGTTACATTTAGCTTGATTTTAAATATTCGAACACAGCGAGCACAGTAGGTACGGGATGCGGGGTAGGGTACATGTTAAAAATAAATATTTCCAAAACTTCCATCATACCGCTCGGTGTTTACATTATGCCCGTTGCCTTCGTATAATATAAGCCGATTGAATAAAAAACGTTATTTCATCAATTAGCTTCAATAGGTACCATAAATAATAAAAGAAAATAGAACTAAATTAAAGGATCATTTTCTTTTGACGTTACTGATTCTGAGTAATCCCAAAGCAACGAATTTGTTGATCTCATAAATAGAAAAACATAATTTGAAAACTTCCAAAGTTTCGGAAGTTTTGGAAGTTTTCAGGAAACTTTCCTGGAAGTTTTCAACTCTAATTCACCACGCTAGTGCGACAACGTATTTATTCGATATTTTGCTTCTTAGGTAGCAACTAAAATATTATTATGTGGGTATATCTCTTGTATATCTATTATACTGGGTGTAAGTGACACTGTACACACTCACAGCAACTTTACGACTTTGTTCGCAGATTTAATAAACAAAGGTGTCAAAAATACCTGCAAGGGATTTATTTCTATACCAGTGCTTACTATGTTAACAAAAAATGACATTGACTTGCCTCAAGACTAATCGTTTAATAGGAAATCTATGTTTTATTTGACTTAGGTACCTACCTACGTTTGATTTGTATGTACTTAATATTTGCGGTCCAATTAGCGTCTGTTTGTTTATGAACTTCGATGAAGTACTGGTTGACGACATCAACTCGTTTTATTTTATTGAGTACCTACTTTGTTTTCTTTTCATCGCATTTTTTTTTTTTTTTTTAGCGTGGTAAAATCAATATCCACGGTGTTCCTTCGATAGCCCTTTACGTTCCGGGGTCACGGTAATGAGATAAGTCCCGCGACCCCGGCATCTTGCTGACGTTCTTTGAGGCGCGCGTGGAACACAACGCGCCGTCGACCCGGGCATGGTCCATGGTCGGACAGCGAGCATAAACCAATAAGTATCATCTACACAACCCCATACAGACAGCCTACAGGGCCGAAGGGTGGAAGACAAAAATATTGCTTCGTTGCGCGACAATCATTAGTTTGTAAATATATTTGGAGCATTGGTGCGATTGAAAGTCGCTGTCCTGAAAATTACTTTGATTTCTGCTACTTTTTTGTACATTTTGTTTACACACATTTATATAATATTTTTTTATGCTTCCGTATATATTTTTTTATCCTTCGTTCGGAACAGACTAGCATTTTCATAAAATATTTTTTCAAGTAGTGGACTTGCAAAAATATTTTTTTAAAGATTTTAGACGCATGTAACTTAAAAGAAAATTGTACTGCTAGGTAATTTTTTACCTACAGTATTCGATAAGGAGAAATTATTTTTTAGTTAAAAATGTGCCGCAATACGGATGGCATGAATTGATGCAATTAGGTATTTCGATAAAAGGTTTAGGTACCTACGTAAGTTTTAAAGTAACTGCATTGCATCAATTGATATCTGAGTAACAAAGCTCTATTTTGCTTTTTAACCGGGTCTATGCTTTCCTTCTGATATATTTTCATATAGGCAGCATGAAACTTAGCATTATCTAAGTTATCGTTAATATCTAGTGTTATACGATACGAAAGACCTGGGAGTAATTGGTGTATATGTTAATAAATATAGTGGTGAGGCAATCCACAGGAATCTATGATCGTTCATCATAGCCTTTCTTCAGTAATGGTTGTTTAAGATATAACGGGTTCTGCGAGCATTGGATGGGACTGGTGAGTTTTACCCATAATTTAATGATCGAAACATTGTCTACGTGATATAATAGGCATTACAATTAATAAAGTCTGTTTAGTGAATTTATAATGAGGTGGAAAAACCTGAGTAGGTAATTGTAGAATCTGCATCTACCGTCGTAGGTAAGTTAAGTAATCAGCTACGAATCCTACTGTGAATGTAGTTAAGTGACTTATTTGCAATGGATCACATAATGAACATTACCACTCTGTAAACTAAATGTGAATAATGTGTTGGCGTTCCTTATAAAAAAAATAGTTCTTATTATACTATATTGAAAGTTTTACTGCGACAGTTGCCATTTGATGACGGAGTAACTACGCGTAAAATGTCTCCAAAGTTAAGTCATGCTTAAGTTTCAAAAAGTTTTTCTTCGAGTTTCGGGAATTTAGTTCGCTTTTCGACTAAATTTTCTCAGTCTTATATACATTTATTTGGAACTGTTGTATTTTTTTTCTTCTAAGTAATCTGTCAGTATTCTCGTTTCATTAGAATTTTTCTGTAGTTTCAAATGCTGCTTCAATCAAATAGAAATCCAGGAACGGTTGACAGGAACCGAACACTAATATTCAGAAGAACTGTTTATCGTACCTAGTTTCGATGAATAATAAATAATCGGGTTTATAGTTATTTTAAACGAAATCAAGCAAAATAAAATTGAACGTTCTTGTATTAAAAGCATCACTCGTACTTTATCTATCGAGCGGGTTAGTGTTTTCGAATTCCTTTCTAAGATAGCTTCCAACAAAGTATTTATAAATAAATCTAGTTATATCCGTGCATGTCTTGTTAGGATGCGAGGATAGTCGTGTTTCTCCGGCATCCGTTCAATTCAAATCAGAAAAAAAATCTTAAAAGTATTTACGTGACTTTTGTTAATTGAAAAGTGCCATATACATACAATAGGAGCCAAATAGGTACCTACCTGAGTGATAAGAATAATAAACAATACTAAGTTCTTTGCTAAATTGGTATTTACATGCTGAGGATTATATATTTAGGGGAAGAGGTAGGGCGCCAAGCCCCTTAGTCACTGCGACCTGAGATAATTTATGCTGAGGGTGCTGACAAATCCTAAGAATTTTTAATTGGTGTACATAATACATACATGTAGCACTAATATTATAAATTAATGTGTAAGTTTGGATGTTTGTGAATGGCTGAAAGGTGGTAGGTACACAATAAGTTAAACGGAGATATGTGGTGATGCCTCCATTAGCATTTTTATTTCATCTTATTTCTATCTTTTTGACTCGCGTCCTAATCTAATCGCTTTTTAAAGGAAATAATAATTTATGTACTCTCTTATTGGTCTACTGGTCCCTAGTGCGGCTTCTGATCGTGAGGTCCTGAGTTTGATTCCCGGGACGGACGAGGGTTTTCCTGATAGTAAATTATCTTTATCAGTAGCAGCTCATATTATGGTATTGTGCTTGGTAGATGCTACTTGGCTTGCCTTATTACATGATGGAACTTAATAACGGCATCGTCGAAATGTGAGTGTATAAATAGGTAGTATCTACCTACACTTCTGCCAAATCTTTCGGGGAACACAGGCGTGATGCTAATGGTAATGAATGAATTTTTATATCAATTAGGTACATAAATCTATATTATATTAGATATTAACTAATCTTATAAAGTGCAAAATTTTGTTTGTATGTAGGGAGGTAATCTCTGGAGCTATTTACTGAACCGATTCTAAAAATTCTTTCTGAAAGCTACACTAGGTATACTCGCGTGTGGCTATATCTATTCTATTTTGATCAAAAATTATACGCGCGTCTGAAACCGCAGGCAAAAGTTTTATTTTATTTTCCTAGAACATAATTGTATGTAGGTATAAGATTCTGACATCATGTCTGGTTTTCCGGAATGGATAGGAAGAGGTCTGTCTATATTGTACACCCAAATTTTGGGCGAACCTACAAGACTTATTGCCATTACCGGTCACAATATTACATGCCCACTGACTGCCAGTTTCATAGCTAGGGGCTGGCCGTACGGGCGGCTGCCAGGGGCGCAGACCTCGAGGGGCGCACAGACCTCGTACCGTAAATGGGCTCACTAAGAAATTTGGCGCCACAAAATTAAAACGCAAGTTTATAAGTTTTAGTTTATGCGAACTTGCATTGGTTTGCGATGACGCAAAAGTTATAGTGTTGTTTCTCTTCTTACAAAATTATCTACCTATCATATTTTTTACCGTGCCGGCTGCTTTCCAAACAGAAAAGCCAAATAACAATTCACCAAATAGGTACCTAACAATTCCTGACCTGGGAATCAATACCGGGATTTCCGGGATATCAAACCATCGATGCCTCAAACTTGCGACCAATATCCAAATCTAATGATGCTAGTTTTAATATTGTTACACTATGTTCAGAATAGTGGCTTAGTATTTATATTATGTATAAATGCTAATGAAAGGTTTTTGCAATGTAAACTGTTGACAAAGTTAATTAACGCCTCAGTCTGCTATTTTAGCCGGAGGCATTGAAGATAAATACATTAAAAGTTAATGTATCTATAATACCTATTTCCTAGTTGAAATATTAGATAGGTACCTATGTAGGTAAAATTGCCCGCAGTAATGCAAGTTTACAAAGTAGATTAATCGATAAATTAGACACGCAACATTATCTACAAACTCATTGTTCGAAAGCTCTTGCATATTCTTTTACCATTGTAATGCGACAAATTGCATTATAATATATTTTTTTATCCGTTTATATGCGCAATAAAGACGATGCAATAAATGCCATCTTATAAATTGCATTGTAAGCTTTTGTGCTAACCGACCACACAAAAGCATTTGACGTTCATTTTTTTTAAATAAGTACTATAGTTAGTCGAGTGACTTCAAATTATTGTTTTTAAGTATGAAAATGACATCGGTGGATAATAATAGGTAACCATAAATTATTTAAATGATAATATAAAATAATTGTAGGGAATGTATGTTATAAACTTATAAGTAGGAACATGAAAAGTACCTACGTATGTATAAGTAATGGGTACCTAATCATATGGACCTTACTTAAAATTTTATTTATTTACCTAAACGTATATAAAATATTTTTATAATAGATACCTTTATGGCCAGATTACTAACTAGACTTAAAATTATATTCTAGAGTAGACTGTAGATTATGTAAAACCCACTCAATATTATCCATATTTATCCTATCATCATAGGCCACTTTTTGTCATAAAAGTGGAATTCCAGGATCATCCCTATTAAAAAACAAATAACGAACTTACCATTTTCAGAAGATGGCTATGGTAACTGGATTTATTGAATAGGTATTTTCTAGACTAAAGTTAATCACTGGCACACAAAATTAAAATAATTTTGATTTTAGAACATACACATTCGTTTCCCGCCAAAAAACATTGATGCGGTACGCATGCGCGACGTTGCCGCGCGTCGAAACTTCTGCTCACGCTCGGTGCGGCCTGCAAACGCTCACCCACCAAACGTTTCTCCCGGGAGAATCAAAGCACGTAATGCGCCTTATGAAAGCGATGGCCGTGGAAGGTTAGAATTTAGCGCCGACGCCGACAGCCATTTACTAGGCTTTTACTGACCGTTGAACTGTCTCATCTACCTGGCTAGTCTTGCTACGTAGAGTGAAAGACAAGACGCAATGCAGGTCATGCTTTACTGGTCTATTTTATTGCAGAAAGTGCATTAGACCGCGTGACTTGAGTGGAGATAAGTGCGGAAAAATCGCTTAGTTATGTAGGTAGTCGATGGCCCATTTTAGGTAGGTACTTGCACCGGTAATACCCGGTATGTAGGATTTTTTTGTTATACCTCACTGTTTTTTATTAAATAAGGTCTTACTTTATCAGCAGAGGTGCTTTTAAGGGTTTTTGTAGGTACTCATCAGTAAGATCCACTTTTACTATGGGACAAACCCTGAAATCGGGAAATTTCAGCTGTTCCACACAAATCATTCAATATTACTCGACGGTACCTACAGCAGATTTCGTTTTTGCGATTTCAGTGTTGGTCCCGTAAAAGTTGTTCAATGATTACTAAAACCGCATAAACGAACCTCCGCTAATAAAGTAGGTAGGGCCTTATGAATTTGTATTATTGACATTGTTTTATCTATCTATATCTATCTATTTATCTATCTATACTTATAATAAAATTGTAACGAGGCTAAATCTGTACATTGAATATAAAAAAAAAAACTAAGTGCTACGTATACAGAACGGAACGATACAGAAGCCGAAACATACATTTTTGAAATTATCATTGCATAATATGGTGGACTTTACGAGACAAAAAATAAAAACGACAATTAGAAAATCCTGATTTACATCAGATCGAATGTTCTTACGACTACCCTGATTGCTCCAATCTATAGGAATTTGATTGCTCTACATAGTTTATTAGGAGTATTTTACAATATTGTTTATAGTTTAAGATTTATTTTGTAAAAAAGTGGATTAAACTAACGATTTTAAAGAAATCATATTTCAGCAACTATTATAGTCACATCTGTCACCTGGGAGTTTTACTCGTGCATTTACCTCGTAGATTTACCTATATTGCTTTAAACCATAGAGATAATACATAGTACCTATCTTTACACTCGTTTAAACTATTCGAATTTGGAATAAAAAAACCATGTCACAAAATCAGGTTCCATATCACACTGTGCGGAGGTCTGTTCCTTAAGCTGAAGCAATTCAAACCTTCATAGTGAGTTCATCCTTCAACACCAAAATTGTTATCATGATGCGTCATGATGTCACACGGACGTTGACGTATCAAATTATTTTTATTTATTTCATAAATGTTTAATTTTATAGGAAATATACGCAATGAATTATTTGATGATTTTATAGAAGTTTTAGATTTTATATCCTTGGAAAGTCTCAGTTTATATGACAAAATAACTGACAATTTAATAATTATACTCCGAACACAATTCAGTAAGCCCCGATGCGGTGACAAGTTTTTGGTGTAAATTAATATAAGTTTACCGATATATTCTAAATTCTAGTAAAAAACCAGTAAAAAGCATTACCAAAAAAATAACAAAATGGAAGATGAAACAACCACAGATGGTACTGAGACTCCTACTGTTGGGGCAGGTGATCTTGAGGAAGGAAAGCCCCTTGAAGATCAGGAAAAGGGACTAGAAACCACTGAAGGAGGCGAATTAGGTGAAGAAGGCGAAAAAGTTGAAGGAGGTGAAGGTGTGATAGAAGGTGAGGCTGGCGAAGCAGGTGAAGGAGTTGAAGTGGAGGGAGGTGAAGGAGGTGAATTAGGAACAGAAGATGTAGAGGGTGAACATGTAGAAGGTGAACATGTAGAAGGTGAAGGCTTAGAGGGAGAGCACGTTGAAGGTGAACACGTTGAAGGTGAAGGCGTGGAAGGCGAACATATTGAGGGTGAACATGTGGAAGGTGAAGAAAAAGTACTTGGCGAAGGAGAAGAGCTCGTAGGTGAAGGATTGGAAGGTGAAGAAGTTGAAGGTGAGGAACTGGAGAAAGAAGAAGTACTACCTGAAGAGATAGTTGAGGAGGAACAAGCCTATGTAGAGGAACCACCTCCAGATCCTGCTGCACCCTATGATTTCAGTGATTCTAAAGAAGCCTTAAAAGCACCTTTTGAATTACGACCAGATCAATTGGCTGAAGTTGAACAGTTGTGGGAAATATATCAAAATTACACTCCAGCGTATGCTGATCTTGATGGATTTGTTACTGAGAAAGAGCTAATTTATATGTTAAAATGCCTTCTTCTAATGACATATACAGTGGAACAACTTCAGGAGTTGATAGGATATTGTTGTAGACCGGCACATCCGAAAGGATATATTTTTTATGAACAGTTTCTCAAAATGGTGACGATACGTCAAAGAGATTTTCCCATAGAAGAAGAAATTCGTTCTGCTTTGCACGTGTTCGATCCTGAAAAAACAGGACTTATGGAGCGAGAGTATATCAAAGAAATTTTGTCAAAACAGGGACATAAAATGCCAGCTAGACAATTAGATAACCTCATCAAAGAAGTAGATATGAGTAATGACGGAACAATTGGTATAGAAGACGTGGTTGGAACAATGTGTATTGATTTAAATAAAGAAGACCTGCAGTTGCTCAGAGCGGCTGTGTACCCTCCTAACGAAGGAGAGTTTCAAGATTTGGGTGGGGATGGGGATGATGATGATTAACCACATGATCTTATAATATCTGCAATAATTTACAAAAGTTAAATAAATAATAACATGAATTGTATTTTTCCTTTTTGGTTTTTAGTAGACTCCTCAGCGCATATAAATTATATTGATTGCTATGGCCATAGAAATCTAAATAAAAACAAGAAAAGTTACCGATAGAATTTATATCGAAGCCACACACATACATACATGCCACGGTAAATATAAACTTCTTATTAATTATAATTACATAGATATCCGTGGTATATTACCTGAGGTAATATCATAGAAATAGTACAGTTATAGGTACTATGTATTATCTCTATGGGTAATATATATATATATTTTTTTATAATATTATTTTTTTAATATTGCCCCTCACTAGGATTTCTCATGTATCCAGGGTACAGCTTACAAACTTAAATGTCTCATGCACACATATCCAGACCCAAAACAACTATTTGTAGATCATACAAATATTTGTTCACTCGCAATCGGAAACGATTCAATTTTGACAGTCCAACAAATTACATTGCGCGGTATGCTTTTAAAACCACTACGCCCTACAATTTGAGCAACGCAATGAACACTGTTGTAGTGTCTAAATTGAGTCGATTCCGATTACGAGCGTGCATCGTGATTAGGTAGCGGGTGATCACACTAAACCGTTCAGTTATTTGAGCGAGCGACGTCGGACGATCGCTCTGGTCACTCCGTGAAATAGTAAGGTGAAAGTCGCACTCGGTCGCACTGCTATCAACCGACCAATGACTGTAGTCATAGGATACAGCAGCAGATAATTTGAGATCGTTTGATTGGTCCGGATTGGTCACTCACGTAACGCAGCTGTGGTTCGTTCAATTATTCCATAATCCCGATGAGCGAGCGACATTCGCACGAGTGACTTTCAACCAATGACCAAAGAAGCCTTGCTTTCAACCGAAAAATGAATTACTGAACGTAGCCATGGTTTCATTCTTAGATTAATGTTTAGGGGAAAACATTTTGATTATTTTTATTCGATTTTATGTTTACATTTAAAAAAACAAAATTGTACAAATCTAATCGAAAAAAAATTGTTTCATTCTTACAATAAATGTTTAGTGAAAAACATTTTGAAAAGTACGTAATTTAGGAAAATTTCACTACGAGCCCGGGGGAAATCAAAATCAGAGAGTGGCAACACTGTGCAGAAGCCGTCCGATTTGATCGCCGATCGGCTATTTTAACGATAATTCCCATTTAAATAACTCGGCATAGGTAGTCATATTTCGAGTTAAATTAAAGCTGTGTAATACAAAATGAAGTATTATATTTTGTGTGTGATATTTATATCATGTTTTAGTGATAGTAAGTATCGAAAACGTGTAAAATTATTTCATTTTCAACTGAAAGGGTGTGGTTTGAGAACAACTTTGAATACTTTGTTGGTTTGTTCGTCTATTGTAAAAACTTATTGAATGTCGTATGTATTGTATTTTATAACATAAAGTTTTACAATGGTAATGCTTTATGACAGCTACATAAACAGTAGGCTCCTTTGAGAACCATAAACTTAGAGAAAACATGATCAAATAAAACTTGAGCCCGGATACTTCCTTTTCTTGGATAATATTTATTCTTCCGTTTGTTTACTCCATAAACCGTTTATTATGTGGGTCCCTTACAAGCCAATACAACACAGTACATTATTACATGAAATAACTTGATAACTAGGTATCATGAATATTTTTCTCAGGTTTAGCACTATGGTGCTATCAGTGTACGGCAGCTACGCCTGGTTGTAATGAACCGTTTAACTGGCGTGGTATGGGCTACCTCGGCAACCCATGTCCTGATGCTGAAGATATTTGTGTCAAACTCATTGAAAGGAAAGGAGGTAACTATCGCTAGGGTGTGATCTATTCTTAATTTTTAAGTATGAGTAATGTGCTGAAACGATGGGGGAAAACATGAATGAAAAATTTTTTGATAAGTATCTAAAATAGCTTTAACATTTTGACCGCCATGGCGTAAATGCATTGCCGTGCCTTGAAAGCCAACTCATACAACACAACTCAGTGCAAATATTTTTATATAATGTCTATTTCTAGTATCGTAGACTGAGTTAATTTTCGTGTAGTTGGTGTACAGGGCTCGCTATCGCTTGACATGACGTCAGTGGCGTTCAAAAGGTTAAGATGAAAGATAACATCCAGGGCGGGAAATTAAATATTTCCAGTTTTTTTGCATTTTTAACATGAGTGAACATTAGATAAGAGATATAATGTGTGACAATAACACATTTATATAAATTCAATTAATGATTGTTTGCTTCAAAATACCATGTTAAATAGTATTCATGTAATGTATGTAAAAGTTACAAAAAATACTACTTTACACCTTTCTTTGAATTTATTTATAGCATAATAAATACATAAATAATTACCATATAGAGTATTATTTGTGCAAATAATGGAATTCTCAAAAAATTCCCTTGCATTATGCAAAACACCAAAAATCTGGAAAACTATTGAATTTCTCGCCACAAGCTGGAGTGTCACCTTAATCTATAGCCTGTTGTTGGGTTAAACCACAGTTACTTAGTGAGGTCTGAGTTCCAGCAGTGGGATCAATGATAGTCTGATGAAGGCGAAAAAAAAATAAAAAAATCGTTGGTGCGCTTGCCAAATCTGACATGTGCATTTGAAGAACTTTTCATGACAAAAAACCAACAAAATATGGCAAAAAATATCTAATTTAGTTTAAGATAATAAAAAATTTATTACATTTGTGTATGAGAGCAAAAAAATTTTTATTGTCTTAAACTAAATTAGATATTTTTTGCCATATTTTGTTGGTTTTTTGTTGTCATGAAAAGTTCTTCAAATGCACATGTCAGATTTGGCAAGCGCACCGATGTTATAAGCAATGTTTGTAATAAGATTTCACAGTTCGATACCATGTTAGTATTGTTTACATAACATAACTTAATTTTTTTACTTTAGCACAAGAAGTTATTACAAGAGACTGTTTGAGCAACTTCAGGGCATTCCGGACGGACATACCTGCAGATACATATGAAGGGTGCCGACCGGCTGCAAGAGATGTGAATTTAGCTAATTATGTCAATAATACTATCAAGGAACTTGACATCAAAAGGTAAGCATAAATATTTTTACTTTAAAAAAATAATGTAATGGCCTATGCCCGAAAATTGCGTAAATTGACACATTTATGATTTCAAAAGGGGCTGGAATACCATACAAATGTACAGCTAAACTTGCTCGACAAAACTGTCAAGTGCAATGAAAAGGAAGGACATCCTGCATATTTATAGAAAAAGCTGATCCATTAACCTTCTGAGTAGATATCTATATTATGGGAGTCATGGTGAAAGTCTACCCGGGAGTCGACGGGGTTGTTAGAACTACATTAATAAAAACCGCTAATGGTTCTTTTAAACTACCCATAGTTATTGTAAACTAAGTCCTCTTCTTGTAAACTATGTAAATACTCGAAAGTGCCATCTCTTCCAAGGCTCCAGTCTTTACTAATAAATTTATAAGCCAAACAACAAATATGCTTAGAGTAGAGACTAACTGTAAATAAAAAGAAGAAATAAGCTTATCATATCAGTCACAAAAAGACTTCAAAAACATCAAGTGCCCAAACATCTTCTGGAGTTTGCAGTTTAGTGAAAATAATTTCAGCCTTTCTGTGGTTAGACTAAATACCTAAATAAATAATTTTCAGTGACAATCAATTCTCAGATCAAATAACAAAGAACAGGTAATGTTATGTGTTTAATGTATTGTATATGAATTTGTTCCATTAAAAAAACAAAATTGTGAATGATAATGATGATGATGTTTTTGTAAATGATAATTATATATTCCCAGTTTTAAACAATGTTAATTATTGTCTTTGGACAAGGTAAATTCTGATCAACTTCATTCATTTCAGGGACTGGTATGACGAAACAGTATGGTGTTTCTGCTTCCTCGACCACCGATGTAATGATGCATCATCTGTATCAACAATGGCATTACTAATCCCATCGTGTATTGTGTTTTTATTTACTAAAATGTTGTTCTGACGTCCTTTTACTGTCATTGATGTTTTACCAAAAATATGTATAAAATCAATTGTATAATAGGTCTGGTCCACTAGTACTACTTGACTACAATAATTTTATCATTCCGTGTCTCCCGCTTCCACATACGCCAACCCTCTTTCGGCCAATATTGAAATAGCGCGCATGCACATGTATACGCATACAGCGTCGCGTACGCTCCTATCGGGAGCAAGCTATGCGGGGTAGTGAGACGCCAAGCGACAACTTATCGCTGTCCAGTCGTAATTTAAATTGAAATATATTTAAAAAAATATAAAAAAACATTGCCCCTCACTAGGATTTCTCCTGTATCGAGGGTACAGTTTACAAACATACATATCACATGCACACACCACCAGACCCGAAACAACAAGTATCTGTAGATCATACAAATATTTGTTCCGTGCGGGGATCGAACCCGCGGCACGTAGCGCACAAAGGTTATCGCTTAGCCACTGCGCCAACCGTGTCGTCTAATTAAATAGAAGTTTGTGTGGTTTTAGAATAATAAAAATACCAGTAGATTTTATATAAAAAGCACAAGTGACTAAAGCTTGTAAAGATGATAGTATTTACCTATGTAAATTGAATATGTATGTAAACATTGAGGCTATCCTCAATGTTTTAAGATCGAAACTAATTTTTAAGTACTTATAGACTTATTTTAGACAGCTAAAGCACTTTTCTATACATTTTATTGTTGATTATGACTATTTACAAATCAATGTACATTCCAGTGTAAGATTATCATATTGCATAATTATATGTGAATTAATCCGTCCATTAAATATCTATGATTAATTAGCTTTTAAGTTTGTGTAAGTTACAAATAAGTGCCTGAATGAACATTGTTCTTTATAAGACTGTGGTTATGTATGCTTACAATATAATTATTTTAAAATTTGTTTTACATCCAGTTTTATATGACAAATATAATTATTTATATTAATCATGCCTAGATATGAATATTATAAAACAGAAACTAAAAGACATCTAAAAACATAAACATCTAAAACTTTAATAAACAGATTGATTACAAAGAAAGCTTTATTTATTTAACTTCCTACTTTACAGAATTTATATTGTTGTTTAGATAGTAAAAAAAATAACTTCTACGGTATGATATTAATACTATGCATTATACTGGGGAACAGTGATTTTGCGGCACGATATAATATGCTATTTATGGGAGTTAATTTTAAATAATTCTAGAGTTCTAAACCCGAAAAAGAATCTTTACCGAAATAACTCCAGTTTATGAGATAAGGACTACAAGCTAATATACTGTAGAAGGGCTAAGCAAAAAATAAATACGTTAAATAAAAATTATGTTTTTTATTAATAAATAAATAAGTGATAAATTGATTATACATATTGTCCATTACAAACATATAGATTAATTAAAATCAGTAAAAAATGTCTAGAATATTCTACACTGTCTTTGGTTAGGAAAATCCTTTTGTAAAGTTCACCAGTATTCTACCATCATAAATATGACGGTTCCATCGGCATTGGTATCTTTCCATTGTCTTTGATGCTCTGGTGAAACCTCTCCTTCCTCCTCATTATAATCGCTCAAGTTGCTGAATTTGAAAAGAAAGAAAGAAAGAAAAGAAAGAAAAAAGTATTTATTTGACACAGCACAAAAACAAATTTAAAGATAAAGTAACAAAAAATAAAAGAATAAAACATGTAAAAGAAAAAAAAAAAATATTTATCTTAAATAACAAATGGGTTGTACGTCGCAGCTGTGTCAAAAAGGCTTCCGCTCAGCTTAAGCTGACGCGCTGCGAGCAGCCCGACAGCGCTGGTTTTCAGCGGGAGCCACATCGAGTGACGTTATGTGTGTGATGTTATTTGTCCAAATGGCTATGTAAATAACCAAGAACCAGAGTCAAACCAAACAAAGCAACTGGATTTCGGGTATTAATATTATAGGTGTAGTAGGTACCAGGGTTGTTGCGAACATCAGCATCAGCATCCGCATTAATCGATGCTGATTATTAATGCTCATGTTCAAGCCGTGACATGACCGCAGAGAGGGCGGGGCTTATAGCACGTGTTGTTTTCCTTGCGAGTTTTGACCAACTACGACTAATTATTAATAACTACTTACTTAGTTTGATTCTATTTTTTATTAAAAGTCACAAAATCACTGCTTTTTACCCGACTGCGCCAGTAGGGGAGGGTTATGTTTTTTTAGTGTACCTATATAATATACTAGCGGCCCGTCCCGACTTCGTTCGGGTACAAAGTAGCCGGTAGATACTTTTTAATTTTCACCAATTCTTGACCTCTTACAAAGCGTTCCCTTTCCCGAATACATCGCACCGTGCATCACAACGTCACGGTCCTTAGGTTATGTAAAATTAATACCTATCAACTTTCAAAGAACTCTTAATTTCTCTTAAAGCATCGATCCAAATTATAAAGTGTAAAAGGCAATTCTAATCTAATAAGTAAGTAAACATTAATGATCACATTTTTTATACTCCCCCATTAAATATTCATACTCATATTTCTGACTTCAAAAACAAAGGGGCTCCCATATTTCACCCCTGCGGGCTTGTCTTGGGCACGTCGTGTTTCTTTATTTCTAACCAAAAGCCTAAATTCCAATTTTCATGTTTCTCACTTCTAAAACAATTTTCACCCCTATTTCGCCCCTTTAGGGGATGAATTTCCAAAAATGCGGTAACACGTATTTCTTTATTTCTAACCAAAAGCCTAAATCTCAATTTTCAACTTTCTCACTTCAAAAACAATTTTCACCCCTATTTCGCCCCTTTAGGGGATGAATTTCTAAAAATGCGGTAACACGTATTTCTTTATTTCTAACGAAAAACCTAAATCTCAATTTTCAACTTTCTCACTTCAAAAAAATTTTCACCCCTATTTCGCCCCTTTAGGAGATGAATGTCCAAAAACGCGGTCACACGTGTTTCTTTATTTCTAACCAAAAGCCGAAACACCAATTTTCATGTTTCTCACTTCAAAAACAATCCCAATATTCGCGTTTTACACTTCAAAAACAATTTTCACCCTTTTAGGGGATGAATTTCCTAAAACGCAGAAACACGTGTTTCTTTATTTGTAACCAAAAGCCTAAATCCAAATTTTCATCTTTCTCACATGAAAAATGAAGGGACTCCCATACAAACTTCCACCCCTTTAGGGGCTGAATTTTCAAAAATTCCTTCTTATTGCTTGCCTACAATACAAAAGGGACCTACTCTCCAAATTTAGTGACTCTAGCTTCAGTAGTTTCGGCTGTGCGTTGATGATAAGTCAGTCAGTCAATAAGGAGTTCTCTCTTTATAATATTACTATGACTATGATATATGTATATTTCTTTGTGACGCTCTGTAGCCTAAACGGCTTGATGAATTAAAGCTTGAGAACACAAAATAATACAAAATAATTAATTTCTCGAAAACTACAAAATATCGTAGAACATACATGGGGGTTCAATCGATCATTATTAGTGTCCCCTGACCACAGACCTTCGCTGGTACAGGTTTCCTGGGACACCCTGTATATATCAAAATTGAAATGGCTGATTTTTGGCGCCATATTATAATATGTATAAAAAAACATTTTTCCTCAAAACCTATCGTGTGGGGTATCAAAAAAAGAGTAAAATAAAAAAAAGTTAATTTAAAAAATCTAAAAACCCGTCTTCTTAAAAAGTGAACTTTAAATAAAAACTGAAAAGAAAAAAAGTCCAGTAGAATTCTAATGTGGAACATAGCGACTTTAATAGACGGGACCATTAAAAATCGAGACCGGCTCAAATCTTCCCAATAACGGGTCCCACTCCCGACTGTTAAAGTCGCTATGTTCCACATTAGAATTCTATTGGACTTTTTTCTTTTCAGTTATTATTTCAAGTTCACATTTAAAAAAAACGGGTTTTTTGATTTTTAAAATTCATTCCTTGATTTTTTAAGAAAATATCGAAAATCAGCATCAGCATCAGCATCCGCTGATGTCAATGATAAAATATCAGCATCCGCTGATGTGATAAAAACATGCATCAGCAACAACCCTGGTAGGTACCTACTTATACTAAAATCGCTAGAAAAATTCATGGCGCAGAAAAAAGGGTTCCGTTTTGTTGCAGAGTGTTTCTTTAATATCTCAAAATCCTAATATTGCCAATCAGTTTGACAAAAGTAGTGATCAAATGAAAATAATGATAGACGATTTATACTGTATTGTGGGGTACGGTCTCACATGAATATGCAGCCGGAACAACTTTCAGGTTATAAAAATATTTTGGCCGTGCGGGAATCGAACCCGATACCTGTGTTGCGATCCGTAGCACAGAAACAATCGTTTAGACACTGCGACATACAGTAGAGCCTTATGTTCACTCACATTTAGCTACAAATTACAATGGTCACTGTAGTTTCAAGAGGCCCATTTATGTGTAAAAGTAGGTAGGCTCTGATCATTGTACAAAGTTTTTTAAGTGTGAAAACTTGCTAATTTAAATACTTTTAACTTAATTATTATCAGTTATTATAGAATAGTAACATAATTGACTACTGATTATCTTCTTATATATATTATTTTAAAAATTACGAAAAGTCAATAGGTATCTACGTATCTTATACTATCTCTATGGTTCGTATATTATGTCGCTTACTGTAGGTAGGTACTGTTGAGAATTATCCACTAATTATGATGAAAATGCGAACTGTAACTGTGTAACAACCAGGCTTGTGACCAACATGAATATTTGTAACAACACGCTTGCGTCCAGCTGCCACATGCCGTAGACTGAGAAGCGGGGTGGTGTCTCTTCTATCAGTTTTAACATTCTCTTCGATTTTTCTCGTAATCGTCCTAAAATGAAAAGTAATGTGTTAAATAAATAAGTATAATAATAAACCAGTATAAGAATTATTAAGAGTAATTTTACCATCGAAATGTTTGGACATAACATTTATCACCAACCGCTTGGTTTCTTTGACTTCTCTAAGGAATACTTCACAGCGTATGCCCAGAATCAAAGCCATGAGTATGTCGATTACGGTAAAAAATGAAGGTGTTAGACTATCCCACAGTCCTATAGTCTGTAAATGGACAAGCAAATTATTGACATATCTACTCTTTCTTTTCCTGTGACAATGTAGTTTTGTACTCGCCTCATTTTGTACAGCAAACAGTAAGAATTCGAATGTAATGAGGCACGATGCGACCAGCTTACAGCAAAACATGAAGATCTGAGAAAATAAAAGCGTATATACCTATGTTACGGGGTTTTCTGGTTTCAGACCATACTTTTTACCGTCTTTACTTATAAGTAAGGTCCGGCCGAGACCGAGAAATGTCAAAGTATTAAAAAATTTAGAAAATACCACTAAAGTCATCAGTTTCGTAAAAAAATGTTTAATTAACTAATAATCAAGATTAAACAATTTTATTAATGAAATATATTTGCGTTAGTTCAGTTGGTCGGTCGCACACGGCACTTGTTTTCACACAATCGACCGCGCTCATCAGCCGATCGAGCGAGATCGAGAGTGCCCACTAGAGTCAGAGTGCTGCGTAGCCTCGGCCACGGCCGAGATCCTCCCAAATTATTCGACGAGAACGAGACATAAATTTTAGCCGAGAATGGCCGAGACCATGGAGTACAATATACTCCATGGCCGAGACCAAATCTGAGGCCGAGATCTCGGTCGGACCTTACTAATTACTTATAGGAGAAAGTAGAATGGCGCATACACTCACTTGAAATCTGTAGATGTCTTGAAATTCTGAAAAACCATTTAATATTTCCTTCAAATATACATCAGTGTCGCTTGATATGAAATCATGGCTTTTAGCAGCTAGGCGTCTAAAATTTATTTTTGTAGGAAGTTTCAAAGAAAATTTTTTCGTTTTTGAAAATAATATCTGTTGAGTGTTCTTTTGGTCTGCGTAATTTATTATTATCGAATTCATAAAACGGGTACGTATAAAGAAATAAATAATAATGTTTGAGCAGCAACCCAATTCAACTACGAAACCGAGTTGGGAATAAACGATACCTAGGTACGGCCAAAATGAAACATTTCCGTTAGCACCAGCTACGATAAGAAGTGCACTGAAGATGGTCAAAATCAAAACGAGTGAAATATTTGCTCTAACCATCAGTGTAGTAATACTTTTGTTGCGATCTAGTTTCATACATCTATCAATTTGTTGCAGTTTCACAAAGAAGTGGACATTAGCACTTCCGTTGAAGAAACGCACGTGAATGATGTTGCATATAAAAGTTAGTGACTGCAACCCTGTAACACAACTGCTAAGATAGTATACAGTCTCGTTATCAAAAAAGACTAAATTATATTTATCTACAATTAAATAGTCTACAGTTAGGAGAATAATAACACTCATTATGGTGTAACATCTTTGAAATAAAGAGGGTGTAGTCACGAAACGGTCTTTAAGGTCTACGCGACTGGATGCCAGCAAGATTTGGAAAATGTACATAACTTTCAAGGATTTTATGAATTCTTCGTCAAGAATGTCTTTGGAAAGATATTCGATGTTATTGTTTTTCATTATTTTCATATTAAAAAACAGGAAGTTTAACGAATATGTAAGTGCACTTATAGCAACGAGAATTGTAGAAGCACGGTGGTGTAACTTGCGGTAACTGCGAGCAGATGTAGGGGCAGGCGAGTGCCCAACGTAAAAATGTTGTAAATGGAAACGCTGCGTCGACCTTCCATCAGTAATAGTAGTTGCTTAGCATGGTCTCGGGATTTGTCTGTCAAGAAATATTTAAACATTTTAGTACCTACGGTCTACAGATGTATCGCATAGTTTTTAATTTTGCCATTATTTTGCATATCAGAGTTGCTGGCATACCATACCAGCTAGGCTGACGTCAGACGTGCGCGCCGTGAAAAAACTTTTCGTGATGACAAGACGAAATAACTTTAAAAGCCTGTTTCCACACGAGATAATAAGACGACAAAATTATGTCGCGGCGCTCATGTTAGCCCGGCAGGAGAATAGAAACGCCCAGTAGATAGGTATATCACTAGGTAAGTACCTAATCTAATCGGCTAAATGAACAAAATCAATCTCTTGTACTTGGAGAAGTGGAGACACGTCATCTAGCTATCTAACAGGTCTGGACAGGGTCCATTTATTATCTAACGTTGGTACCTATTTTGGGGAAGCTGGATGTTGTGTTTTCTTCACAGTACCTACCTAAATAAATACATAGATAATTATTTCCCACAAACAAACAGCCGTTGCTTTTTATTTAGGGAGTAGCTAGGCACTTACTATAATGCATTAATTATTGTAGGTACCTTTGTTAAATGCCAATTAACATTATGGTGATACCTCGGAACATAAATACCTACAGAACACTTAAAATTATTAAGTTAACAAGTTTCCGTTAGGTGGAATCGTGGACGAAAGAAATTACTTTACCATGAGAAAATAATTATTACCGTCGTTAAAAGATGATGATACGATGTCGATACCGAGTTTTCTTGATTTCTCCAGTTTAGATGATAAACCTTCTGTTTTATAGCACAGTGACAGCATTATAATCTGCATGAACAGGAGAAGAGGCATCGCGCACAACATTAAATCCAAGTCTGCTGTCGTCTGTAAGTAAATGTCATGTTAATTTTATCAAAAGGTACAAATAGCAGCGATACTAGCCTAGCCATTGAATGCTTGTCTTTTATGCAGGAGGTTATAAGACGGCCTCGCCAAGAACAACGGTCTTGCAAAATAAGAAGAGGCCTAGGCACTAAGGCTGACATTCAGAGACGACAGAAACGAGTCTAAGCGCGAATTTACGCTTCCATATGTCAAACTTACGAACAAATTTTGAGAGATGGAAGCGTAAGTTCACGCTTAGGCTGACATTCAGAGACGACAGAAACGAGTCTAAGCGTGAACTTACGCTTCTATCTGTCAAACTTACGAAAAAAAATTGACAGATGGAAGCGTAAGTTCACGCTTAGACTCGTTTCTGTCGTCTCTGGGCTGTGAATCTGTGATCTAAGTATATCTGTCTCTAAATATATTTTATATAGAGCGTACAGTTTAGACTTTGCTTGGGAATTAAGTACCTACACTACCTACTTAGGTACTTTCTCTAATGACTTCGCCCGTCTTAGCGTATGCTCAGCTCAATTTCGATGTGTAACTTTAAATCTTAGTAAGCTATCGCATAGCATATCTAAGCATATAAATAACCTTAGTAAGGTTTAAGTAAAGTCTTAGTTAAGTCAAAGTACCTAGTATAGGTAGATCACAGCCTAAACGTCCCCCGTCCATCTAAATTGTACGAGGGTCATTCAATAAATACTTAGCCTACAAAAAGTAAACGAAAATTTTGGAAAAGTGGGAATTTATTTTTCAACATAGTCTCTTTTTAGTTCGACACACTTAGCCCAGCGATGCTCCAACTTTTTTAATCCGTCCGAAAAATAGTTTTTGTCAAACTCTGCAAAATAGGCCTCCGTGGCGGCGATGACCTCCTCATTCGATCCATATCTATTCCCGGCGAGTGATTTTTTCAGATTAGGAAACAGAAAGAAGTCACAAGGGGCCAAATCTGGAGAATACGGTGGATGGGGCAGCAATTCGTAGCGTAATTCGACCAATTTGGCCATGGCAACGGCAGACGTGTGAACCGGTGCGTTGTCGTGGTGAAACAGCACTTTTTTCTTCGCCAGATGGGGTCGTTTTTTCTTTAATTCGGCGTCGAATCGGCATAGTAAAGCCCTGTAATTGTTTTACCCTTCTCGAGGTAATCGATGTAGATCACACCTTGTGAATCCCAGAAAACGGTGGCCATAACTTTTCCGGCCGATTTTACAGTTTTCGCCTTCTTTGGAGCACGTTCCCCGGTCTGGATCCATTGTTTTGATTGCTCCTTGGTCTCTGGTGTGTACCAGTGGATCTGGTGGATCCAGGTTTCATCGACGGTCACAAAACGACGCAAAAACTCCGCTGGATTCCGCTTAAACAGCGCCAAACACGTCTCCGATGTGGTCTCACGGTTGCGCTTGTTTTCTGGTGTGAGTAAACGCGGCACCCATCGCACCGACAGCTTTCTCATGCCGAGTTCCTCGTGAAGAATATGATGCACTGTTCCTTCTGAAATGCCTACAGTCTCAGCTAGCTCCCGAACCTTCAATCGGCGATCTGCCAATACGAGATCATGGATTTTTTTAATGTTTTCCTCCGTAGCAGCTGTTTTCGGTGCACCTGGACGTGGTTCATCAAAAACCGACGTACGGCCACGTGCAAACTCGTTGAACCAATTCTTGACGGTGGCCATCGATGGAGAAGAGTCACCGTACACAGCATCCAAGCGCTCTTTGATTTCGATGCGCGTTTTCCCTTCCAAAAATAGGAATCGAATCACCGAACGATATTGCTCTTTTTCCATTTTTGTAAAACCGATCGACACGTTGGCTTCCATAAGTTGTCAAATTAAAACAAATGAAGGGATTGGAATGAAAATTTGAAAAAAGAATTTAAAAAGAATGTGCTACACTGTGGTAAAACTCTTTTGAAACTACAGCGCCCTCTGGCGATGAGGCTAGGTACTTATTGAATGCACCTCGTAAGGTAGGTACTTGAATAGGAAAATTCAAAGTCAAATGTTGATTATAAAATAACAAAGCTCGTTGACTGCTTATGTACACACTTCTTCACTGATGATCGCCAAGACGAGACAAGCGAAACGCAAGGGCACTACCTACCTACCTTTTCTCGAAGCGCTTCGTCGTTTTTTTGAACCCTTATAACTTGGGTTTGTATTATATCAGATTTGATTATTCTTTATGCATTTACGTACCTACCTATAATAGTTAGCTATGCTATGGTACTTACTTGTTCTTTCATTGAAGTCACCAGATTTTTTATTGATACCAAATTCCAAGCAAGGACTTGGCAAATGAAACAAAATATCTGTTGATAAATAAAGAATAAAAAGTCAGCTATATCTGCACGAAACGTAGGAACAAGCAGACTGATTAATGATTATGTCTTACCGAAAATTGAAAAATTTCTGTTAAATCTGCCAATGACTCCAAAATACATTGCATGGCAGAAATCAATTTGCCTGTCGTTTGTTCGTCTGAACTTTCTGAAGAGTTCATTATGATAAATAACTTTCCATCCGTGTTAGATTTTCTGAACCGCTTGATTTTCGTCGAATTTTGTCCTAATAAATTGTTAATGTAATTGACCCTTATTGTTAGAAGGTATATGATGAAAAAAACTTGTGCCATTTCGATGTGAATTCCTACGCCCGTTGATAGAGTTACCATTAAAACTGGACACGTTTCCTTCATAAACACAGCATTTAACAATATTAGCCACAGGGTGGTTGAGAGACAGGCGCTCAATATTATTATAGTCGTTTGTCTTGAAAGCTGTTTGTTAGAACTTTCAGTATTCTTCATATTTAAGTATTGTTCTATCTTCTGTAGCTTAACGTACATTTGACTAATTTTATTTCCTCTGTAGATATTATTTCGGCAAACGATAAGAAAACCGTTGATTCCATTAATTATAACACTGAACTTTATTGTAGACTCGGCGTATGAAGACTCGAAAGCCTTTTCACAGTGCAGTAAATAATAGACAACACAGACAGTGTTTAGTATCCAGAATACATTGCTATACAAATGGTACCATGTTGAAGGTGCGGTTGGGTATCTGTACTCGATATTTATTCGAAGTAATCCAAGGATTCTAAGCACGATAAAAATTGGTTGAAATATCCGAATAAAGTCATCATTCAACATGTCTGCGGAGAGCACTTCAATATTTATTCCTTTATTCATAGTAACATACTTTACTGTTTTACACTTTCAATAAAAAATGAAGCATTTACTTAGTACGTAGACTAGCACACACACTTTTCCAATCAATACTAAGCGTAACGTTTTGTTTCATGAATTTCATGACGACTCCCTGGGGAAAAATTTGAACAATCATAGCATCATTACCTACAGGATTTAATTTTTTGATAATTAACAAGTAGTTACTCACTTACGCAATGTTACCATTTTAATCACATCGATTTATTTGATGACTTTCCTTCATCAAGATGTCCGTAGGTAAGTACCTATTTATATTATTACCAAGCCGAGTAGGTACAATTGCCCAACCCCATGTGGCTGCTTTCTAAGAATTTCCTAAACCCAATTACCTAGGTACAGATGCTCATTAGAATGTAATAGATCTTTATTTCATGTAAACCAGATACAGGCTGCACTTAGGAAATGTCGAGACTCTACGTGCACGGTTCCAATTAGTAGATCCTATGGAGAAGAACCGGCAAGAAACTCCATGGTATTAGTAACCATTGCACTAGGAATCGAACTCAGAACCACAGTAGCGCTTGCGAGTTGCGACCACTGGGTACCTGTGAGGCGAATATGTATTACGATAATGAAATTAGATCGTCAAACTCATAATGAATCTCTAATGTTCATAATATCGGGCATTAAGGCAATTTTAGTGATGGTCCATGAAATAAGTAGTACTTGATATTATTACACTTATTTCATTTATCTAGTCATTACTCATTCATTTTTTACTAGTTCTTAAAGTCTGTGTTATAGGTCCAACACCATAATATTGTATTCATTTGGGCAAATCCAGCTATAAAAACTGTCAAAGAAATAACTTTAATGATGCAACTACCAAGCAAGAATTTTTTAGATGACAGTTTAGTGAAGTGTTTTTCTCCTATTCACAAAATACAAGTGTTTCTGGGTTCCTCGCGAATAAATATAAAAGACAAATTGGTCACAACTCCTTCTGTTTGGGAGAAACTTTACACATTAATTTGTATAGTCGCCATTAGCTTTTCGTATTGTTATTTTGAGGTTACATTCTACTTGGAATTTCACGATAAAGACACTACAGTGTTCGTAGCTAGCATTATTGGAGCGTGTGTGCAACATGCGGCGTATTTATTCCATATAATCAATGTCAGATTTTGTAATACCAAGTTGGCTGTTAAAATATATATTAGTCTTCAAAAAATTGATAACATTATGACATTGCACGAGTTTGAGAATTTAAAATCAGTGCAATACTATTGGAATATTGTTGGCTTATTATTATTAACAATACCTTACCTATGCGGCTTTATGATCTTTGTAGTTGTAACTGTCGATTATCCAATTTTGACAGTGTTCTCAGCAATGGGAATTCTAAGTGTTTATCTGGAGTTTCTTCTCGCTGGAAATTTAATCTGTTACCTAACAATACGATTAAGATTTCTAAATAAAATTATACAGTATAATATAAGCGTGAAACATGGAATCTGCAAAACAAGGCTTACCCCAATCGTAGTCAACGAACGTTTTATAATTTCTTCAGATTTAAGCCCTGATAAAAACTTGGATTTAGGTAAATTCGTCATGTGCCTGAAAGAAATATTGAAAATATACAAAATGATTAACGAGGTTTTCAGTTTTCCGGTAGGTTTTTTATTTTCTGTAAGTGTAGGTGCCTAATGCTTGCAGAATTAAGTATAGGTAGTATGTAAGTAGGTACTTACCTATTTTTCTTCTTTTCTAGGTGTTCAATATTGCTGTAACCTTGTTTTTCTGGGCTCTTTTGGTTATTCAAGTGATGATTATTGGGTTGCGTTCCGAGGTAGGTAATTCAATGTACCTATGTGTCTATTCAACGTAAGCACGTAGGTATCAACTATTCTCGATTTAAGCCGACGCGACGACTTGACCGATATCCTTTACAAATTCCGGAGTGGCAACTACTTAGCATATTATACATAATAACTTCTCTCGCACAGGGGGTATGTCACCGGTACCGGTATTTTTTACTGGCAAGTTGAAAGGACGTGATCCTTGATTTTGCCATTCATAAATGCTTGCCAGCGCCGTCTCTAGCTCGTGTGGCGCTCATGCAAGCATTATCTTGGCACCCCATCCTTGTTGGAGTACATTACTATAGGTAGTGGTACATACCTACATTTATCTTTCTGTGTCAGATTCATTTATATCATAATTAACTACCTATGTTTCTTTTTCACTATGTTTGGCGGTGTCTCTTTCAATCACGACGCGGCTCAATCGGCTCGCGCATTTGGAACACTCATCCCATGGTGACAATATCGTTCTTAAAGTGACGGTCATAAGGTTGAATTCACATTAAAACAAAAACCGGGCGCGCCAATTGCACCCTAGGTAGAGACGGCGCTGATGCCTGCATTCTGTCGAGGTAGGTATAGGTACTTAGTCATGAGATAAATGTAATAATCTTTAATCTTACGTTCACAGCTATTGTCAGTGATTGCCATCGTCATTATCGGCCTCTGGATTCTGTACTATGTAATTTTATTAACGGCACTGGCTCTGATCATCGACTATTTCGTCAAAGAAGTCAGGCAAACCAAGTTACAGTGTATCCAAGTGATGTCTTATCGTTTTGATGGTAACTACTTATTTATCTGTACTTACCTACCTATAAGTAGATATATAATTAATATAAGTAAATAAAAAATTAATAAATTAGGTAGGTAGTTTGGCTAACGAAAGTTGAGACTGAATTTAGCCTGCGATATTCAACAAACAAGACTAGATCTCTCAACTTCCCCTTGTGAACATTATCTATATATATAATTCTATACTAATATTATAAAGAGAAAAGATTTGATTTGAAAATGTTTGTTTGTTTGTACTTAATGGATAAACTCAAAAAGTACTGGACCGATTTTTAAAATTCTTTTACCAGCCGAATGCTACATTATCAGTGAGTAACATAGGCTATAATTTATAAAAATATCACGCGGGCGAAGCCGCTGGTGGAGGCTAGTATTTTATACATTCTTAAGCAAAATAAGAAATCTAAAAATGTTTTCCAGTTGAGTTTTTGAATTTCACGATACAATTCAGTCTGAATTTTCGTTAGCCAAACTATCTAGGTAGGTACCGGCAGGGCAGTAGATAATCTAGAATCGCTAAAGCATAGGAACGCCAGAAAAAATTATGGGATTAACTTTATATAAAAGTAATTCTCCTGTCCGTAACCCATTTTATTTGGGGTCGGCGCTATATGTTTTTGCTTCCATCCATCTTTATCAATTAATTCCTGATTATAATCCATATCTATTATATTACATTTCAGGTCCTATGTGGAAGAGAGCCAATGAAATACTTAAGGCTATACAGTTCTCACAACCTGTGTTCTCAGTCTATGGAATTTTTGTTCTAGACAAAACATTGCCTCTAAAGCTTATAGGCATTATCACCACAAACGTCGTAGTTCTATTGCAATTCACTATGTAAACATAATTTGTAAATGTCGAACACTAAAAAATAATAATTCAATGATATAATTTCTGTCAATTTGTTACCGCATCACGTTCACGTTAGAACGGATTCGATGATAATGTTTCATGTTGATCAGTTAGTTTAGTGGATCTTGAGATATAAACGTTATCCTTCTATTATATAGCATGTGGTTCAGTGGCGAAGGGTGACAGTTTTAAAAGGGGAAGCCGTCCCAAAAAATCTCTCTAAAAATTGCTGCAATTAATGCTGCAAGACAAAAATCCATACCGTCACTTGTAATCTATATAATATAGTCCTGTCTGGAAGAGCTCGACCTAACTGAATAACAAGCCATATTACGTTGGTCTATGCACTAACCAATTCCTAAAGGGAAGCCGATGGGAATCGGGTTGTATGGACTCTTCGCCACTGATGTGGTTATGTATAACAAACTAAAATCTCATAACAAAGTTCCGAATTTTACTCGAGTAGTTTTAAATAAGTAGACAGAAGTTTATTAACAATAGTTTATTCCTTGTTCTGCGAACTACTTATATATTACATCAACAACTAAGCACTAAATATTTACTTATAAAAACAATATTATTCTCACCTCAACATAACATATAATAAAAACTATATGTATTTCAATATAATTTATTTCTTCTATACAGGGTGATTCACGAAGCATGGATCATACTAAGCAGGGTTATAGACAACCTCTGCGCACCCATTACATGTATGTTCAGCGATTGGCTACTTTAGGAAATAATTAGCATTTAGCGTAATTTAAGTATACCGGTAGATGAAGCATAAATTCCGCTATCTGACAAACCGCTTGTATTAGTACCTATCTACTGAAAATGCCAATAATTTCATGCTGCTTTCTTTCAATAATGCTTTACATGCAGTGCATCAGTGATATGTATTTATGTAGGTGTTAGGATAAGTGAAACAATCGTCTTGAGTCGAGGCTGGTTTATTACTGAACACACGTGGCGCGCGGCCGGCTGGCGGCGCGCGCGCTTCCTATGTATCTAGGTATGCATAGATACATACATCACATTCCTCCACCATTACTCGTTAGTCTAAAACAATAAACATGATACTTTTACACATTTGGAAAATAACTAAATAAACATAACACTTAAAAGAACTTTTTATAATCGACCTTCTTCCTATCTCTTACGGAACGTCCGACCGTCCTGTTGTCAGCTTCTGTTGATTCTTCATCACGAGACTGAACAGTGTCAACAGGACGCTCGCACTCGTTACTGTCAGTTTCAAGAATACATGCCTCCGCCCGTTCCTCATTAACAACAACTTCCTTATCCCCCTCACATATGTTGTTAGGTTCGCAATGTAATTCTGGCTGTAAGGGTGATGGCAGGCGCAGTGGTGATTCTGGTGTCACATCAGGTAACGGCGAATCTAATCGACTAGGCTGTAACTCTGCCGACTCTAAAGTCGCAGCCGGCACATATTCATCACAATCATTTTCCTTACAAACTAAATTAACAACTTTTTGTTTTCTAATTTGATCAAGGTGTCTTTTACAAACAGTATTAAATTTCTCAAAATATACCTCGAATACTCGTATACCGCTTATTTTAATAATTCTTCCTAATTCCCAATTCGGTTTCCTTCCAGCAAACCACTTACACCATACCACTTCACCCACTTGGAAATTTCGGCTAGGTTTCTGTTTTTTAGTATGTTCATGAATATTGACATTTTTACAAGGTAATATTACATCTAACCTGGAACGCAAATTCCTACCAAACATCAACATAGCGGGCGTTAATCCTGAGGAACAATGTATCGTGTTGCGATATTCAAACAAAAAACTCAGTAACTTCTCGTATAATTCACGTTGTGAGGCACTGTTATTTTTAGCGATAATACATTTTAACATCTTTTTACAAGTTTTGACTGAGTTTTCTGCTTGGCCGTTGCTGGCGGGATGATAAACAAAGGAAGTTAAATACTTAATACCGTTATTATTACAAAATTGATGAAATTCAGCAGAATTAATTTTTGTGTCATTATCCGACACTATAACATTTGGAATTCCAAATGTAGAAAATACACTTTTCAACTTAATTATTAATGCATTTGTGGAGGTGCCGCTATTCATACATATACACTCTAACCATTTACTAAACGCGTCGATTATAACTAAGTAGACACTTTGGCCTATGCTCATATAGTCTATGTGTATTCGATACCACGGCTGAGATGGAAGCGGCCAAGGCGCGGGAGCCGCGCGGGGGGGCGCACTGTGTACGCGCGCACATTCGCTACACTCGCCGATCCACCGCTCAATATCCTTATCAATCCCCGGCCACCACATTCTACTGCGAGCTGCACTTTTAGTTTTTACGATGCCAAAATGAGCCGAATGTAGTTCTTGTAACATTCTATGTCTGAAAATTTTCGGAATAACGATTCTATGCCCTCTAAACAAACATCCATTATTCATTTCTAAATCTGTTTTACAATAAAAATATGGCATTACCGCCTGACAAGTAATTTTACGTGGCCAACCGTGATTCATATAGTTAACTACGGTAGCTAATATTTTATCCTGCTCCGCGGCTCGCTTAATGTCGTCGAATGAGACCGGTTTTGTAGCGGCATCAAGAAATAGAAAGGGAATATTCAGTTCCTCCTCTTCCTCTTTTTTATTTTGCGAATAAGGCAACGGCGCTCGCGAGAAAAAATCTGCAACTAAATTATTTTTAGCCGTTATATATTGTACTACATAGTTATACGCCGATAGAATTATTGCATATCGTTGTAATCTCAATGCCGCCGTTACGGAAACGCCATTTTTTTTACCAAATATCGACAAAAGAGGCCGGTGGTCTGTTTTGAGTATGAATGGCTCCTGTCTACCATATAGATATTGATGAAAATGTTTTACACCAAATATTATTGCCGTAGCCTCTTTCTGAATCTGGCTATAAACTTTCTCACTAGTTGATAAAGACCTAGATGCAAACGCTATAGGTCGCTCGCGCTTTTGTGCATCGACATGTGCAAGTACCGCTCCCAACCCCGAGGGCCCCGCATCCACGGTAAGAACTAGTTGTGATGATGGATCAAAATGTGCTAATACACGATCCGATGCCAACTCCTTCTTTATTTTGTCAAACGCATTTTGTTGAGTTTCACCCCAATACCACGTTACGCCTGCACGTAATAATATGTGTAACGGGTTTAACAAAGCAGAAGCATTAGGAACAAAATTGCGATAATAATTGACAACCCCTAGAAATCTTTTTGTTTCTAAAACGTTCGTTGGACTTGGCGCTTTTAAAATGGCATCAACTTTATTAGGGCATGTTCTAAGTCCGTTTTTGTCTATTACGTACCCCAGATACGTTACACTGTCCTGAAAAAAAGCACACTTGTCTTTTTGTAACCTTAACCCTGCATCTTGTATTCTTGATAATATTTCTCTAAGCCTAGTCAAGTGCAATTCACGAGTTGGGGCAGTACAACAAACGTCATCCAACCAGCAAGTAACGCCCTCAATACCTGCTAACAGAGTTTCCATAACCCGCTGAAAAATCGCCGGGGCATTCGCAAGACCGTACACTAACCGGGTGTATTTGAATAGCCCCTTTTGAGTATTTATTGTAGTTAAATCTTGTGATAACCTACATAATTTAAACTGATTATATGCATTACTTAAATCTAATTTTGAATACTGCAATCCTCCCCCAATTTTAGCAAATACCTCCTCAATGCGAGGTAATGGATACTTGTCAACTTTTAAAACTTTATTTAATGTACAAGAAAAGTCTCCTGCTATTTTTACTTGTCCATTCGCTTTCAAAACCGGAACAATCGGAGTTGCGTATTCAGAAAAATTCACCGGAACTAAAATACCTAAACCAACCAGTCTGTCTAATTCGTCTTCAACTTTATTTTTCAAAGCAAATGGAATGGAACGCGGTTTAAAGAAAATTGGTTTAGCATCGTCCTTGAGATGAAAAGTTATATCAAATTTATTAAAACATCCTAATTCGTCTTTCCAAAGATCCGAAAACTCGTTTAAGAGCAGCTGCACCTCCCCCATACATTTATTTTCAACAACCATTTTATTTATATTTGTAGAAGTAAAATATATTTTGAATTTTGTCATAAAATCACGACCTAATAATGGCGGTCCGCCATTTTGTATTACGTAAAATTTTATATTTTGATTGATGTTCAAATATGTTACCATGCACACAAAATAACCTAAAGGTATGATTTTATGACCATTATACAGGCACATCCTTAAATCAGTCTTTATTAAATTACAATTCTGAAACGAATCTCGGTACAATTTTTCTGAAATTACACTAGTACCCGAACCCGAATCTAACTCCATTTGCAATTTTAACCTATTTAATTCTACAGTAATTTTTATTGGTTCCGTATTGACATACCTCATATTGAAAAGGTCACATTCTTCACAATGATCGTGTTCTTCAGTTTCTAAATGATGCAGTTTAGATTTCCCTTCATTCTTAGCGTTGCACATTTTCTTTAAATGGCCTTTTTCTCCACACTTTTGGCAACTATAACTTTTATAACGACACTTCACCGATTCGTGGTTTTTAAACCCGCACACTGAACAACGCGAAATGCTCGTAGATCCGCCGGTAGTCGTAGTCGTAGTCGTAGGCGCTGCGTGCCTATTACGCCGCTCTCGTTCTACTCGGTAAACCGGCTCCTCCTTAACGACCACCGAGCCTGCACAGCCCTCCTGGTTGGCATGGGAACGCGCTGCACGAGCACATGCCGCCTGCTGAGCTATTTCAACCGCTTTTGAAAACGTAAGACTAGAAGAATCCTTCTCAAAAAGCCGGTCCCGTTCACGTCCTTCTCTCAACCCCAAAATGAATCGATCTCGTAACAAAATATCCAATAACTCCGTCCCGAATTCGCAATATACAGAGAGTCCTCTTAACCGCGCCGCCCAGTCTTCAATACTTTCACCCTCGGATATCACTGCCTCATAGAACTTCGCCCTGTCAACGAATGTTGACCTTTTGGGTTTGAAATGGCCATTGAGTTTGGTTACCAGTTCTTGAAATTCTACTGTGTCCAGTTCCTTGGGATGAACTAGGTTCCTTGCCAGACGGTAGGATTCATCTGACAAATGCGTGAGTAATAAACACGATTTATCTTCCTCCTTAACCTTATTCAGTTTCATAAACTGAGTCAGTCTCCCATAAAATATCTGCCACTCTTGATGTTTATGGTCAAACGTATTTAATGAACCGACAAAATTCATTTTGTTTACACTTCACACGCGTAAGAAATAAGACTCGTCGCCAATGATATGTATTTATGTAGGTGTTAGGATAAGTGAAACAATCGTCTTGAGTCGAGGCTGGTTTATTACTGAACACACGTGGCGCGCGGCCGGCTGGCGGCGCGCGCGCTTCCTATGTATCTAGGTATGCATAGATACATACATCACAATCAGACATAAATGTCGCGACCTAAGCCAAAATAAAAATTATAGAAATGCAATAATTATGACGGAATTGACAGTTTATAAGAATGTGACCACTTGGATAAAATAATTACAACACGTCAGTCCACATTCTAAGTTGTTTTAATTTTCTAATAAATACATAATATAATTACGTCTAGTTTACTAGACTCTTCCGATTAAAATCATAATTAAACTAATACAGCATAACATTCCAAACCAATTAATATCTATTCTAATCACGTGTTCCCATATAATATTGAGTCTAATAAGCGAAGCTATGTGTGCTCGGATAGCCGAGCTTTTCGAGCGCTGGGTTGCAGGCAAAGTTGATCATGGGCGGAGGACCACACATTAAGGTTAGAACATCGTCTGCGGGCGCGAACAGATGCTCTCGGATTATCTCGTCGTTGATAAAGCCGACGCTATATTTCCATCCTGTAAATGAAAGATAGTTTATTTAACCCTTTGACCGCCTCAGTCGGATTTATACTACTTCATGTAAGTAGACTTAATGCCATGAGACATTTTCTGCTAGTCAACCTTTGGCTTAAAACGTAAAAGGTTAATTTACTTATTACAAGGCCTAATAATAAAAAATACACCTACACATACATAGATAAGGTGCATGTTTAAATAATAGATACATTATAATATTATTAACAATGAAATCGCAAAAAATAACTGCTACATTGAGTAATACTGAATTATTTGTATAGAACAGCAGATTTCGCGATTTCCGAGTTGGTCCCGTCGTAAAACTTGTTTATAAGGACGACAATAACCCCTTACAGGGATCGGAAGTAGAAAGGTAGGAATTTAAATACAATATTATAATTATAATCCTACTATACCCCTAGCTACACAAATGTTTACAATTATTGGATCATGTCCATTTCGCCCGCGTCCTGCGAGATAACCTGCTCTACAAATTGATTTCTATAACGACT
Organism: Allophyes oxyacanthae; assembly: GCA_932294325.1. Taxonomy (NCBI): domain Eukaryota; kingdom Metazoa; phylum Arthropoda; class Insecta; order Lepidoptera; family Noctuidae; genus Allophyes; species Allophyes oxyacanthae. The sequence goes on from OW028615.1 coordinate 11,201,470, forward strand.
AGTATAATTTGCATAACTAGTATTTTTTGCCGATCTATGGAGTAGGGCGCTAGGGGCATGGTAACTGACATAAAACCAATAGGTTAATAATGGTGATACTGAACCTATCACAGTCTAGTTTTATACCGAGACCACTATCTATAATAAGCTACACAAAACATTCTAAAAATAATATAAAATTTCACTCAATGAATTCTATTTTTTTTTTTTTTTAAACGTTTCTCCTCTCTAAGTTTTCTCCTGTATCGAGGGTACAGTTTACAAACATACATGTCACATGCACATACAACTAGACCCGAAACAACTATCTGTAGATCATACAAATATTTGTTCCGTGCGGGGATCGAACCCGCGGCACGTAGCGCAGAAAGCTAATCGCTTAGCCACTGCGCCAACCGTGTCGTCTCTCAATCGGTACTGGGCTCGCCCCGATTACGGCCGTCCCTCTCTCCAAGAGGCCTAACTCCCAACAGTGGATGCAATAATATGCTAATCATGAGTGTTTCACTTAGGTCCAAGCATAAGTTATGAATAGCTTAAGAATAGATGAAACAAATTGTTTTAAGTTAGTACAATCACTTTTTGTCGACACTACCAAAACTAACTGAAGACCTATTTATATATTCATTTCAGTGCTCAATGGCTCGCATATTTTTTTTTTTCCTAATATTAATTCATAAAATCTTCGCATAATTTATTGCCATTCTTGTTTGTGAGCATAATAATTTCATCGCAGTCAAACACTCAAAGTAGGTTAACGTGCAGACGTGAAGTGACAATGCCTAGCTGGTTGTATAATAGGTTTACTTTTTAATCGTCTACAAAACGTAAGTACCTGTCGATGATTATAGTTGAATAAATTATTGTCGATCGTCAACATTGGAAGTACTTACGTTTCATACCTAACTTGGTAAACAATTTGATGTCAAAACCGGTAACTCACGTGTTATATTGAATTTAATGTTCAGCAATTTTGAAATTCGAGTATCATCATTTAGTTTTAATGTTGACTGTATCTTTAAGGACGCACAAAACTTACCTTCATTAGGTCTATCAATAGTGTACCACAGTTTAAACTGTTCTGGATGTTCATCTTGGTATTTCTCGAGTTCATTTCTCAGTAGGATGTCCTCTTCAGTCTGGTTGGCAAACAGCAGTCTCATTTCAGTGGGGTCATTGGCATCTTTGCATATGTGCCTGATGAGCTGTAGCATTGGCGCGATGCCAGTACCACCTGTCGAGACGATGTGATTAATAACTAATAACCATTAATTTTACTAGTGATTAGCATTCAAAAAGCATGAGTAAGTCGTCATTTTATTTATCAAATGGATATCATGTTTTATCAAATATGATATGATATTCATGTAATTTGTCTTCGTGTGTAAATGTTTAATCTGTATATCCATTAATGTTATGGTCGCCTGGACTTTTCATAATTGGAACAGTCCATTTCATTAGTATGTAATGGCGGTTTAATAATGGCCTATTATTTAGTCGTCAGCGCTTTATAGTAAGATTAACTAAGATTTAGAGATATAATAATAAATCATGTTGCAACCTTTCAGTGTGACTCGTAATTTATTAAATGTGACATAAGGTGGTATGCACTTGTCCAATGTACATTTGAGTAAAGAAATTGAATGATTTCATCAAATATAACTAGCAACGATTTCAGATGTTTTTTGTTTCAATGAACTAGCATCAAATCTTGGACAAAGAGATTGGACGAGTAGCATACCATATGTTTTATTTAAATAAATATGGGGTATTCCAATGTCATTCGTACATTTAACCGATAAGAGTTTGTGTGACATAAGTGGCTGATATAATCTTATCGTAGTATGGACAGTACAAGTAAATAAATGTGTACCTGCAATCATGTTAAGTTTCTTAGCCAGCATGTTGACGGGTGGGTCTTTCCTCATTTTCTTAATGAGGACGACGCCATTGCCTGCGTACTGCAGTCTGCCGGACGGTCCTCGCACGTCGATTGTATCGTTCAGCTTCAAACTATCCAAGTGTTGAGACATCTTACCACCGTCAGGGAATTTCGGGTGGACATTTTTGTAGTACACCTGGAAAATATGTATATTTTATAACAAATATCATACCTTCAAGTTATGTCTTATCTGAACGCAATTAACGAATAAATATACTTATGTAATAAATTTTATTCAATAAAATAATCTTTTGATAAGAAGGTGTTCGAAGTCACGTAACAGCTATACAATGATTATTTCTTGATTTCATGGTCAGGACTAGACTGATATGAGGCTACGTGCAGACATTTTTATGTCTGGTATATTTATTTTACTAATAATAATAATATGTAAGTATCCCCGAATTCTCAAACGCATCTCAACTTTAAGTTGCGACTAACTCTCGTGCTGTCACTGTCATTTTAAGGTGGACAGTAGCGACAGAATGACTTTTAAGAGCGTCTTAAAATTGAGCTGTGTTTCAGTATTCGGCGGTAAGTTATTTATTTAATTATGTACACCCAAAGACACTTAAGGAATAAAAATGTGACAAAAATATGAGCATAATGGAGTAATATAAAAGTATATTAAATCACTACAATATTATACCAAGCAATTTTAGCTGTGATTAAAATTTGAATCGTCATTGACGATAGCGTTAAAGATTATTTACCTACATATTTAATTTGAAAAGTTTTATAACCAACTAAGAATTCTATTGTCAGACTAAGATATTTTTGTTCTTATACGTCATACCTACATCATATTTTTATTAGGTAGTCGTTAAGTCGTTATCCACTTCAGCATACCTGCCTATCGTCTCTGAAAGACTTATACCTCGTCACTAAAAATCTAAATTGATATTCGCGTCTTTTAAATTGCCATTCAAAATCAGCTAAATCTAGATTTAGATTTTTTTAAACAGGTACCTACATCTGCTGTTTTGTATCTATGTTAGTTACGCGGTATGGGCCCATCGATATTATCACACTAGCCCTGTCCACTGCTCTGATCCGCGAGGAAAAAGGAACAAGATATTTTTGAAAAAAAAAAAAAACCTATCTTTCCTATGATTCTTGTCCAATTTCATCAAAATCGGTTCAGCCGTTTAGTCGTGAAAAGGTAACAAACAGACTGTTATTTTCGCATTCATAATATAGGTAGTGTGATGTAGAAAAGCCAGGTAAGAAAGTTAAAAAGCAATAATTATAATATATTATTATAAAAACATCTTGACAAGTTTGTGTGGGAAGATATTTTTTGTATCATTTTTTGCCGTGGGACCTTAACGATAAAAAACACATAAGTTGTTTATAATGTACGAGGTTAATTTGGTTCTTTATCTAGATTCAACCTTGCATGCAAGGTTACAATATTTTCAGCATGCACCATACATACATACATAGGTAATTTGAAGTCATATTATCACAAGATAGTAGTAAGTAGATATACAGTAGTGGACATATAATTAGAAACACAGAGTCACTTGGTAGTGTTAATTACTTTTCATGTTTTTATTGCAATTAATTGGAGGTAAAAGATTCATTTACCACATTAAAATGTACACTCGTAACACTAGTTTAAAAACTATCACTAACATTCTGTTCACTACAAAAAAATAGAAGTATATGACTTGAAAAAAATTTATCAATATCTTTCGTAGTGTGGCAGTCGGACAACTAATTAGAAACACAAGAAATTAACACTAAAAACATAAACAAAACTCCAATAATTTGGATTAATCGTGAAATGGATACTATCGAATACCTTATTCATAACCGATTAGTACTTGGTTGGGTAGCCTCTGTTGTCGATTACAGCTTTACAACGACGTGGCATTGACTCTATCAATTTTTCACTCGTTCCCAATGGAATACCTCTCCAAACATCAAAGAATGCGTCGTAAAGTTGGTTGACGTTAGTGATATGTTTATCAGACAGCATTTTCTTCATGATGTGCCACAAATTCACTATCGGATTTAAATCCGGACTATTAGCAAGCCACTCCAACATTGTGACCGATTGTTATCTAAGAAACACTTTTACGCTGTTTGCTGATGCTTTGGATCATTAACGTGTTGAAATATCCAAGTACCTGCCAAATTTTCATTGGAATATGGGGTCATTGTTTCCTTTAAGATGTCTCTGTACTGATACTGACCCTAATGCCCTTCAATCTTTCTTACGGGACCAACCCCATATCCCGAAAAACATCCCCACACTTTAACATTTCCACCGCAGTGCTTAACTGTCTTTTTGATGTACTTATTATTCAAAGCCTCGTTAATTGGTCGTCGTACATATCGTTTTCCGTCAGAATTTACTAAATTTATTTTAGTTTCATCTGAAAATAAAACATGTTTCCATTGATAAACAGTCCAACTGCCATATTTTCTAGCGAAGGCTAGACAATTTTCTCTATGTTGCCTGGTCAGAAGTGGTACGTTCCTAGCAAGTCTTCCAAACAATTTCCCTTTAATCAACCGCCTACGGACCAGTCTTGCGGACTCGTTTCGAAGGTCATCCTGTGAAAATACTTCTTTTCGAATAACATTAGAACCTTGGAAGGGGTCCGTCTTAGCCAAATAAATCATAAGCTTGTGTTCTTGAATTGTGGTCTTCCTTAGCCGAACTTTTCTAGGCACATTATCCGATTTCCATGCTGTTTGTAATGTGTTATGGCGTTAAATAACACCTTTACGGAACACTCTAAGTGAGCGACTATTTTTCTGTGAGCTCATTTGCGATTGAAATGAAAATTCACAATATTTTTTCTTGTTACTGCATCACAGCTCTTGTTTTTACCCATTTTTAATAATTGAATCACTCAGAATGTAACCTAAATAAATAAATAAGAAAAGGCGGCATACTGCTTATTGTGATGACAATATGAAAGATGTTTTGTAGTTTCAAAATTAAATTCCAGAAAATAAGTTACACTTTGTTTCTAATTAGTTGTCCGACTGCTAGTACTAAAGATATTGATATTTTTTTTCAAAGTTATATATTTATTTATTTTTTATTTAATTAACAGAATGTTAATGATAGTTTTTAAACCAGATTTACGAGTGTACATTTTAATGTGGTAAACGAATCTTTTACCTCCAATTAATTGCAATAATAACATAATAAGTAATGAACACTAACAAGTGACTCTGTGTTTCTAATTATATGACCACCACTGTATGTAAAATTGGTTACCTACCCAACTGCTTTCTGATACAAGATGTTACTACAATTTTATTCAAAATCTTAGCAGATAATAATGTCTCGCGGCTGATAATCTTATGATGATTCAACAGCAGGAACATCATAATGTTATGATACTCATCATTATGAACAACTTTTACTATGTGACCAAGTCAGAAATGGCGAAACAAAAAATAACTGTACCATACAAATAATTCAACATTACTCGCCTGAAAGTATGGAATAGGTGATTTTCTTTCCGGTTTCATGTTTGTTTCCATAGTAAAAGTTGTTCATACTGATGACTACAATAACCCCTTAAAGCCATTGGGCCTAGAATGGTAGGGACCTTAGGGGTCATCCATAAAGTACGTCACACTAATTTCGTGATTTTTTTACCCCTCCCCGTCCTTGTCACAGTTGATCACATTTGTGAGACCCCCCCTCCATAGTGTGACGTCACATATTTTGCAATTTTACATCAAGAAATTATTAAATTAAAACAACAGTTCCAAAAATAGTTTTATTTCCATTTAAATTATTTTTTAATATGATTTTGAAATGTGACGTCGCGAAACTTAGGACCCCTCCCTCCCCTTGTCACACTTCGTTGACGTTCCCCCCCATTAACGTGTGACGTACTTTATGGATGGTCCCATATAATATATAATAGACATAATAATTATGCAGGAGTATTTAATATAATCTTACCTTAATAACAAGATCAACATATCCTTTCTCATCATCACTGGAAACTGGAGTGTAGGATCTGATGACGAGGTCATCATCGATCTTCGCTGACAAGTGGATGTGCTGGCCAATTGGCAAACCTGTAATAGAAGACATAACATAACATCTCGCCTGTATACCCAAGCAGGAGGCAAAAAGAATAAATGTTGCTGTACCCACGGATACATATCAAGATACACAGTTCCAGTATAAGCTGACCTCACATTGTATAGGCTTTCCGTACAGTGGGAGGTCAGCTTATACTGAAAATGCATAGCTTGATATACAGGCTGGTGCAAAGTTTTGGGGCATTAAAGGTGGCTACCCATTCTATTATAGTTAGAGAATTCTGGTCATAGGAAACGGTAGGTGAATTTTGAAAAAAGAACCCTGTTCCATTATTTGGTTTAAGTGTTGTCTATATAATTATTTTATTGAGAAATTGTTATGCTTTCATTAATATCCATCCAAAAATTTACTGGGTTGGCGACTCTAAATTAATTATTAGGTATAATAATAATAATTATTATAATTACAATACCTGATAACTCAGACTCATACTATAATAATTTCTAATTTTGTAACTATTTACATAAAATTTGTAATAGTTATGGAGCACAAACTTATTATCAAGATTTATTTCAAACAAGGTTAAAAAATTAGTATTGACATAAATGTATAGATAACCATTTTTTATTGACTTGTACTTACCTAATACATGTTCTGGTGTAGGCAAACCAAACCGGAACCTTCTTGTATCATGACTGATCTCCTCTCGTTCAATGAGGGGTAGAGCATACTTTACATTGGAGTCTACTAATGTCACTAGCTTTGAGCTCTTCTTTGGACTATCCTTTGAGCTTTCTTTCTTCTTGCCCCACAGACAATTAGCTAAAATTGTTGCAATCACCACTATTGCCCCGACTCCTGCCACAATCGGCAAAACCTGTGAAAATAATTCTTATTGTTACCTACATAGCCAAATAAGTTGTTTGCAAAGTTAAATAAAAGAGTTCATAGATATTAATAGGTAAATATACAGATATTAAACGAAGGACATTGTGATAAAGTTATTTAAATAACTTGATACCACTGATTACCAAAATAGTAGTATTTCTTTCAAAAGATATTTTCGGTCAATGATTGGTCCCTTTTCAATGTTAACTGACAATGAGTTAGGTTAGGAATTAGGATATATGACCAATAATTGACCGTCTCACAATTTAACAGCCTTGCACAGAGAGTGGAATTATCAAAATATTACTGCCTTGCAATATCACTGCATGGGTCTGGTGGAATTATGATGTCACTGAAATGAGATTGAGAAATTGTGAGAAATGGAGGCGGATAACAAAGTTTCATACAATCATAAATTCACTAGTGAAATTATAATATCATTGCTTTGACAATATCAGGGATATTGTCAAACCAGTGACAGACAGACATACATATTAATATAGTTTAAGTTTTGAGCAATACCTAAGCAAAAAGAATTAAAAGATATTTCTTTTTACTTTGATCATACAAATGTTTTGTGTAATCTTAAACATTTTGAAAGTTCTTCAGATTAATAAATTGATTAGATTAGTTTGTTAGTTGAAGAATTAATTTATTAAATGAATAGTAGGTACCTGCAGTGCATATAAGTACCAAATTTTATTGATATTCGAAAATGATTATCATGTCTTATGTAGTTTATAAGTAGATACATTTGCATTTTATATATATATTGAACAATCTGCTTGATTAGCAATCAGTATTAGGTATGTAGAAGTTTAAATTATCATAAATTAAACTACAATCACATTCTTTGGAAGTTTATAAAGTTGAAATAAAGTTTATCAGATACATACTGGAATGTTTTCTAAAAAGTCAGTCACAGCCACTTCTAAGTTACTCATTTTGCCACTTGTTTCACATAAAATTACGAAATAAATGCCAAAAAAATCAGTTTGTACTATTTGAACACGACATAAAGTTTGATGTTTGTGCGCACGACCATTCCGTAGAGGGTAAATTACATATGGAAATACGAAGAGGTCGGTCTGAGAGGCGCGTTTGTATGACTGAGTGTAGTACAAGTCCTTGAACTCTGTTTACTGTTATCTCCTAGGAATCGGATGCAAACTATTGCAAACAAATTAATTAAACTGAGTTAATTATACACCTAAACACATGCGCCTGACGTTACAGGCGATATTCCGATTGAGTGATTTATCACATGCGCCTGACGTTACAGACGATATTCCGATTGAGTGATCGGCATAATTATTCTGACATTTGTTATAAAGAAATATGACACGCAACACGAAGTACCCACTACTAACCAAACTATCCATGTTGTTTCACCGCTGCTAAAACTTGAATAATCATGTTTGATACACGTAAACCTACCTGCCATTATCAACACAATATCGTATCAATACGTACATAAGATAACAATATAATGTAACAATCATCAATGAAGTTATCTATTTTGTACAATACATAACCTCAAATTAATGTAAATAATGAAATGAGTAGACAAATCCTTGTTGTACTTACGATTTTTGAACTAACTGTGAAAGTCATTTTTATTAATTTTAGGAATATGTTATAACACTACACTATACTTCAATTTGTAAAGTAAAACATACATAATGTAAAATGTTATTGCATAAGATTCTTGTGGTTTGCGTGCTGCTGTTCTAGTAACTGGCAAATACTGCGAATAGCGATTAGCGGCGTGTGGTATAGAGGAATTTATTTTGGTTCTTGTACCTATATAGGTAATATATTATGATTTGTAGTTACCTTTCGCTGTTTTGGGTGATGACAATTGATCCTAAAATAGTACGAGGAGTTTAGTAGGTAAAGAAATAGCTATCTATCTATGAACCAACTAAGATTACTAACTAAAGTGAATGAGCAACAATTTGCAATAAAAGCTAACATTGTTCGTAGCCTACGCTTTTTAGATATGTCATTACAGTCAATAAGTATATAAAACGAAAATATTGTAGTAGGTACATTAATTAGGTATTTAAAACTTTAAATAAAAATCCAATATTATTCTTTTGAATTTGCCGCCACTAGCCTGATACTGATTGTCAAAATGACAAAATGTCAAATATTTCTTGATGTTGGTCATAGAGATTTTTTTTTTTTTTTTTTTTTTGTTTCTTTTGTCCCAAATGGGACAGGCAAAGGGAGCCGAGTTGGTCATAGAGATAATACCAACATAGACTAATAACTATTACGTCTATGAATACCAAGTTAATTACATAGATGTTGGTATATTGCAGAGTATTGCAAAAATTAAAAACATTAAGCCGAGAACAAACATCCAACCTCTTTTCTGTGTTCTGTGCATCCAACAGTAGCTACTTATTTATTTTATATTTCATCAGGATAATTAATAAGTTATAATATAATTTAAAAGATCAGAATGCACTGTGGCGGGCCCTTTTCTTTATGAGGCTGAAAGTAAAAGTTTTTGTATAGTGATTTTCATTCATCACCATAGTTTATACACTAAAGGTGGACGCACACCTGTCCGAATCGATCGCGCCGAACGAGCCGAACGAAACGAATTTTCGAATTCTTTATATGAAATCCTATGAAACCACGCACACCTATCCGCGTCGAATCGGACGACTCGCTGGAAGAAGTCGGTAGGTATCCAAATCTCAGACGAATTCGGATGACGTCATCAGATTCGATGGGGACGATTCGGTCAGTGTTGCCAGTGGGTTCGAGTCAAAAGTTATATGGATCAGTGTTGCCAGATGCATTAAGCCTTATACTACAGTCCTCGAGATTTAAAAAGCCACTTTTGACATATATCATTTGAGTTAATTTGGGATGTGAAGCGTATAAATCTGTTACCAAAAATATCGATTTTTATAATAAATCGATTTAAAATTCTAAGAGTATATAATCGTTTAAAACTATGAATAAAAAATCGAGAAATTCATCTGATAAGCAATTTATTAATGTAGTAGGCACCGAATTTTATATGAAATCGCATTTCTGTAGGTATCTTCATAGAATAATAAAACATATCCATAATTTTATGCCAAAATTATTTATCCACTTGTACCGGTAATAATGGTCCACCAGTTATTGATTCACTTTCGAAGTACTCACATAGTTTCCAAACCAAGTTGTTAGAATCCATGTACCTATAGTAAGCCAAGTCAACTTAAAAGCGGGAACAGTCCAAAATCAAGGCTAGATCACAAAAACAGAGGTATCCGAGAAATACTCGTTGAGAGAACGAACAATTAGTTGGAAAAATCGCGAAAAACTGCACAGACGTCATTGTCATTACTGCCAGTGTCAAGCAAGTTGTGATCATAGAGAAATTAAATTAATTATAATAATATAATGTACGTGTCATACAGCCTTTAAAGAGTTTTGAATACCTACGTAATTTTATACTGATATTTCAAACGATTTTAACGATTCTAGTGATCACATCCCTTTATTTAAAAAATAATTGATTGAGAACGTAACCATTTTTATGATATTTCGGTAGTACATAAACATGCATTTTAAAAATATTTCGATGCTATAACAATACTTATGAAATTATATACCATGCTAATTTATACGTATCTCAAAAAATTATAATAATTTCATAATAATTATCAAGTGTATATTCAAAATGGTTTTTATTCACAGCCTATAGTAACATTGTCAAGTTACATGCTATCGTTCTTTAAATCTGTCAAAAGGGACTTCTTAGATCTCGAGGAGTTTATGAGCAATAATACTATAGAGTCCATCTATCGAGTATAAACAGACAACGTATAGACATTTCTCTTTACATAAACAAAACGTCATAAGAGTAATAGAGATAGATATATTCTATCTGTTACCGCTCAGCGAAGTAATGCGGCCATTTGTACTATAGAAAAATCTATCTATATACTGAAAATGAAAAGCAATTTTTGACCGTTTTCAGTCAAAACACCCATCCGGCTGTTGCAGCCGGTAGCTGCACACAGTATTGTCATTAGTGTATGTGCACAAATAGTTAAAATCACCACACACTTGATATTTTCAAAGATAATCTCACAAAACACTTGACGCACCGAGCTCCAGCTGGATGAAAACAGCTCGATTGATGGCACGCAGCGTTTCAAGATGACGTAGAAACTCTATCGCTATCTCACTTTGCTTATAGAGCTAATACATTAGTGAGAGTAGGGCCATATATACGTCTCCTGCTCTTACTTGATATACTCCCTCTATAGTATTTGCTATTAGGCCTTATATCTGAACTCTGAAGAAGAAACTGCTAAAATCTAAGTTTTTAAACTGTCATGGTCACTAACATAACATTATCATTAGAGTTATGAACGGGGTATGCTAAAATCTATTTAAAATCTGAATGATATTTTCAACTTGAATTCTGTATAAAATGTGTATAGGCTTAAGAACCTAATCAGATTTAATAAAACTTATGCAATGCAGTCTAGGTATTTTGTTTTACTTCTTTTAAAAAGCATATTTAATAAATCTGTGATTTCAGAAACCAAATTATGAAACGAAACGTAATGAGCGTGCGATATGCGTCAAGGCAATGCACGTAACGAAACGCTATTTCTCTCGGCGCGGTCGATTCGGTCGGCGCGGTCGATTCTTTCGGCGCGGACATGTGTGCGAGGCCATAAGAAACTTCGTTTCGTTCGGCTCGTTCGGCGCGATCGATTCGGACAGGTGTGCGTCCACCTTTTTACCCGACTGCGCGACGCAAAGGAGGGTAATGTGTTTATCAGTCTATGTATGTATGTTTGTTCCTTTGTGGCACTCTAGAGACCAAACGCGTGGGCCGATTTTGATGATTCTTACGTCAATCGATTTGTCTTAATCTTGCGAGTGTCACTAAAGACATGTCAGTAATCAAAATTCAATATAACGACAACCAGACGCCATATTGTGAAAAAGAAAAAAATGAAAGTCAACAAACTAGGTATATTGAGTGGGGTATCGTTGAATAGGTATTTGAAAATCAACTTAAGGTATTTTTTATCATTTTTCATTACGAATGATCATTTAGGACCTATAACGATTTAAAGTTGGTTAGCAACCATATTATGTTTCCCCCTAGAGCCTAAACGAGTGAACCGATTTAACAAATGAGATATCCTTATATTCATTTTAATAGCGCAAGTGACATGTATAAAAGGACTTTGAAAAAAAAAATACAACATTGCTGATTTATGCCGCAGCGCCGGGAAGAGTACCGTAAAGTGGGGCTATTTAAAAAACGAGGGGCTATTTGAGAAAAAGTAAAAATAAGATTGCATCCTTAATTTCTTCGTAAATCTGAACGTGACCATCGTGAGTTTATAAGATTTTGTTGCGGGCGCTAGTATCGATTCTAAATCAACCAATCAGAAACGTTAATTCGTTAGATGTCAATTATTATACCTACTGGGGGGCTAAAAAGGCCGCTTTAGGCGAATCATATTAGGATTCATATTACGAATGTCAAAATATCTACTTAATTGACGACTCTTAATGTCATCCGCTTAAAGTTCATATTCAGTAATCATCTGTTTGACAGTTACTAAGCAGATCATTAGATGAATTGATCAATGTGGCCTTTTTAGGCCTCCTGATTTTTGTAAAAGGAGGTGTATTCGTGCAAAATCGTGAGCTGCCAACTTTTGGGTGCCCAATTTTTTTTTTTACGCCCCTTTTTTTGGTATTTTCACACAATTTCTTTCTGTTTTTCACCATTAATAATCAGTAATTAAAGCTTGGTTTGCTTTAATGGTTTTTGTGTTATGGTGATTTTATCAAGATACAAAAGAAAAAGAAAAATTGAGACCGGCTCAAATCTTCCCAATAATGGGTCCCGACTGTTAAAGTCGCTATGTTCCGTATTAGAATTCTATTGGACTTTTTTTTTCTTTTCAGTTTATATTAAAAGTTTACTTTATAAGCAGTCGGGTTTTTTGATTTATAATTAACTTATTTTATTACTGATATTCATCACCACTGTTCTAACGGTAGAAAATATCTAAGAAATAAATAAATAAATAAAGAGAATCAAAGATTTGAGATTTGCACTCGTTGTGGACTCCTGCTATATTAGGGAGGAGGTCCTGAGCCCTGTGGGGACTTGGGATATTAATAGGTCGATGATGAAATAGGTACTTATTGATCTCGGACTAGTAGGTATCTAGACTGTAAGTTTCTGGTATCTACTAGTTTCAGACTCAACTGAAATCTATATTCATAAGCTCGTCCTGCGGCGAGATCTCGCGCATGTCCGATATAAACATGACGCGATGATGACGGCACGATTCGATTGGCGCAGTAGCTGAGATTGGCTTTCCGTGCTACGTGTTACCGGTTCAATTTCTGTACGGAGCACAGATTTGTATGGCTTACAGATAGTTCCGGGTTTGGGTGTGCGTACATGTGAAAGGTATTTTTTAAGTCTTACCCATGATACAGGAGGAATCCTAGTGAGGGGAAAAGAAACAAATCTGTGCTAGTGTTTATATAAAAATTTGACTTTAATTACAAGGTAGTAGTAGGTAGGTAAAACTTTGTCGATTAGATACCTACTTACGGTTTACTAACCGTACCCAATTTGATGACAAGGTAGGTATTTTTTTAAAGAATTAGGTAGAGTATCAGTATCAAAGTACAAAAGTCAAATCAACAAAATATTTTATTGAAATGTTTCTTATAATAATGTTCAGTGTTTAATACTGAGTCAAACGTCGAAGCGTTTAACAATGATTTAAAAAATGTTCATGTATTATCTGATATAAGACACTCGGTTTATTTACAATAATAAACTTAAATAATGCACCTATCTATATTTACATAAATATCTAATGTATCTGCAGTAATACACACTTGACATAGCATCACGCCTGAATGGGACCCCGAAGGGGGAAGAGGAGTAATATTATTATAGGTACACACACAGTTCGGCGATGGCGTTATTAAGGCGTTATCAGTAGCTAAATTGACTTCACTGGAACAATGTTTTTGTTTAATAATTATGCGCACTATAATTTATTAAAAAAGAAGATAAATTTCATCGTATGTCCAAAAACTTGCTTGATTCCAAAACACGTTTTACATATTTTGGCTCGATAAAAAATAATTGCAGAGTTATCTACCTACATCTAAAATGGCCTCCAAACAAATTATCTTATCAACCAATTCAAATAATACTTATATGTAAAATAAATAACGTAAATTACAAAAACATTTTCCTTTGTTATTATATTTTTCCTAATACAATTAAAATAGTTTTTCGTCCCGTTTTGGTCTCTCGCGCTCTATTGTTGTCCCACATGCTTACGTAATAAAACACTGCTACCTATCTCTTTCTTACTTATGACCTATTGTCAGCGTTCCATAGAATAGGGGGCGAGCCTATTGTCATCTACTGGGCACAATTCCAAATTCCGCGCTGCTACTGAGAATTTCAGAAAATCCCAATAATACTTTCCCGACCTGGGAATCGAATGCAATACCTCCTCCTCAGCAGCTGCGCTTGCGACTACTAGACCAAGGAGATAGTCAGCAGTAATACACACATTATCACGACTTATAAAATATTAAGTAGTACTTAAATATTAGTTAGTCCTAATAATTTCTCTAATACTTTGAGTCACTCCCGCGATCAGCACGAAGAATCCAAACACTATTAATAATAAGTCCTTGACGAGGATCCAGTTGTATTTGCCGAGGCCCCTCTCCCAGTTGAAGATTAGGTCCATGAAAGATGGTGCAATAAGGCCTAGGAAAGAGTAGAAGAATGCTCCCTCCAGGCCGATAACTTGTTCTAGTCGGGGTAAAGTAGCCGCTGCTATTACTGTAAAAGAATAATAATAATATAGTATTTTGAATATCATATATTTTTTTATTTCATTCCAATTTAATTAGTTATATAGATGTAGAAGTATCTAATATAGTATTACGAATCTGTTTTGAGTGGTTTGGTACGACAGTTAGGACTTAAAAAAAATACCGTACAAATAGATAACAATAAAAATAATTGCCCAGCAGGTGGAGACCAATCAGCTAGTCCTGTCGGTCGTTCGTCTCCTTGACTGTGTAGTCAAGGAGACGAACGACCGACAAGACTAGCTGATTGGGATTTGATTTGAAATTTTAAGAAAATAGCCTTCTTCGTTGTGTAACGATGAAGGCTATTTTCTTAAAATTTCAAATTAATGTTGCGGAAATTGAAAAGTATATAAAAACATATGCTAACCAGTAAAGATCGCGAATACAGCTCGCATGATGCCTTGCGCAACATTATGGTATTTCTGTGCGACGTGTTCCTTGGTGTTTCGCCACACTATCTCCATAGGAACGTAGAACTGTAACGTGTATGTGAAGAATATAGCAAGTACGATGAACACCTTCGCCGTTAACGCAGGACTGGAAAAAATATAAATAAAACATTATGATTTCCAAGTGGCTCAAGAAAGGCTCAAGAAGACTCTTCGCTAAAATTATACACATCACTGGCTCATACTGATGCAAATTTGCTCATGAAAACCATATAGGTAGTAAGAAAAACAAATAAATAAAAAAATAAAAACTAAATGGCGTCCTAATAATTTTGGTTAAGACTGGCCAGTAGCAGGCAAATAAATATGATAGTAAAAAAATATTTTACAATTTTTTATTTGTTGTAAAAATGTTATGTTCATCCATTTTAATTATCTGTTTATTTGATAACTCTGACTAGGCGTTTTGCCTAGATTTTTCTTGCTAATTTAGACTTGACTTAGCTTTGAGTCTTGCACCTCAAACTATATCTACCTAAGTACTTACATTTCACCTGTATCCAGATTTAGAGTTATGCTGCCTTTCGCAAGGTCTCCATAACATACGTAGCCCAAGAATCCCATGACCATATACAGCAGTACGACCACAGACATGGTGATGTTCAGCACGCCTGGACAGCCGAGGAAATGCTGCGGCTTAGCCATAGTGTTTTCAACCGGCAGCACGACGCCTATGCCTTCCATCGCGAATATAACTGTACTGGAATGAAGTTAACGTTGAAATTACCGAATTTTTAACCCTTTTTTAAGTCTAAAATAATATTACACAGTGATCACAAGGACCACGCAGTAGGTATAGATGAAATGGTTGCGAGAACAATTTATCAATTTGTGAGTTCCGAATATCCCTTGAAGTAAAGAGGAAAATTATAAGACCATGTTATGGCTTGCGATCGTGTATGGATCGGGATATTGGGGCAAGTAATGGACGGATGAAAGATCAGTAGAGATGAGAATGTTGAGTGGGACGTATGGCGTACCAAGAATGGACAGAATTAGGAAGAAAAGTTAAAAATTAACCATTTGTGATGCGGAGAGACGAGAAGCATGTTACGAGAATAGTTTTGGAAAAACCAAAGAAAAGATGGATGAATTGAGTGAAACATATCACGATTGAGAAGAAAGTAGGTAAACCCTGAAACAACGTTCGATAGAGATGTAGCCGATGTAGGTATGGAAGATAAAGAAATCCAATCCACCGATCCAAAATAAAAATGGGATAAATGCAGGAAAAAGATGAGAGATTAGGGATCTCGGGTATAACACAAGACGGGCAGATAGTCTGGCTACTTAATCTATTTGTTATCATCTAAAATTAAATGATTAATGTCATGTTGATACTTTATTTGATAGTCGATCATTGTTTATTAATTGTTATAGGATAAGATTAAAAATACATTTTAAGTAAATGCGATGTAAATCAAAATAATGTGCTTTGTTAATAATGATGATTGCTTTTAGCTATAAGGTACGCATCCAATAAAGATAAGTGAAGTGAATAAAAGTAGCTTAGTTTCCTTACCCGATAAAGAGTGGTAGTCTTCCAATATCGACGGACATCGGCCTGGAGTCGATAGGTTTGAAGTCCAAACAAATATAGTATAAACAGATGAGGAATGTAAGAACGAGTAAAACGTTTGCGAATCCAGAAAATGGTGCCAAGTATTTAAGATTTTTAATTTGTGAGAATATCAGAATTGGGACCAAGAACATGAGGCAGTACATAGTATTGCTGATTTCATTGTCCAAGTAATAGTAGTCAACAATCTGAAATTTAAAAAAAAGTACTTATAGGTAAGCATGTAAAGTTTAGTTGATAAGAGACACGCTTGACTTGGAAAAAAAAACTGAGGCTTATAGTATTAAACTAACAAAATTAAATCAACATTTATTTATGTTGGTAATGTTGTAAGTTTATATAGTTGTTTTTATGCATAATAGTTATACCTCTCATTTAAGTTTGTTTTTTCTAAGGTTATCTGGCTACGGCATTAAGACCGCCTTTGTACATTGTAAATAAATAAATGAATAAATCAGTTGTGTATGTCGTGTGGTGTGTTCGTATTTTTTTTGCATTAATGCTTCTTTCTTTTCTGACAGATGTTTTATCTTAAATCCAGTTTTAACCTTCACGTAAAAATAGTAAGACATTTTGAAAATGTAATGTGTATCCAATTTGTAATGTTGACGAGAACATTATTATTGTTTAAATTATTCAAGATCTTCTTTCTTGAGATCTATATATTTGTTGATAGGTCATTAATTCATTTGAAGGCCACATCATAATACTTTAATCTTCTATGAAAATAGTAACAAAGTTTATAAAATATGAACCAATACTGTTCATATCTACAGCTACATGATATTATTGTCTTTTAGAATAATTTATGTTCTTAGTGCTTTTGATAAGATAAATGTGTTGTCAGTCGTCCAAAATACCTGCTTCACTGATTCCACGAGTAGGATGACATAGACTGCGCAGGCGCCAAGAATGGTGAAAGCCATGGCCCAGTCTATAAATATCCTGAAAATGAATAAATTTTGCTTGTTACCTGCACTTCCGGGTAAAATGTCATACATATCATTAGAGGTACCTACAGAAAATTTGCTTATATCCACCGCTTTCTCTTTATTTACTTTTGGGGAGTGTTTTATCGTTGGAGAAGCCAAACTTCAAGCGCTATCGACAAGTGCACTGTCAATGTTGATTAGAAGAGACAGTTAACATTTAGAGCAATATCCACTGTATTGGCACTTCGAGGTCGTTTAAGGGGATTCCAAGCTTAATGGTTATTGTGGAGATTGATCATATTGCGTGGTTAACTTGCGCTTGTCACGGTCAGTCCTTCGATGGATGAACGCTTTAAACACATCGATAATTCGATACCTCTGCCGCTATCAATTTAGCCTGTATTCCTAAGTTGTTTTTCACGTTTTTTGTCACTTCAAGTCCCTTGAATCCTCTTGGGTACATTTCACCACCCAGTGGTTCACTATCACCCATCGTATAAGTGCACACGTTGTAACAAATAGCTGTTTTATACTTTTCTTTCATTCTAAGTTTAAAATAGACACTAGTTTTGGCAGGCAACTGCAATATTTTGAAAAGGAAATGTACCGCTGATTAGAGACAGCCCAGACAGGCGTGAATCAGAAGTCATGTGATGAAAATTATGCCAATATAGTGGTGGATACAAGTCCTAACTATTGCAATAATTGACCTTAGGTAGGTATCTATTGGTGTCATTACCTCAAATTTACATTGTCTCTCTCTGACCACGTGATTATGTCACGTGGTACATTTTGCGCTATTATCTATATCAGTTGGTAATTAAAATGATTCATATGGTATGCTATGTGTTTCGGGCATTATACATTACATTACAAAAATATTGGTAATGTGTAAATTGAGGGATATTATAGTGACGATGTACACAATTATAAAATAGTTCGAATGCGCTATGCTCTTGAATTCTTGATACATCCATTAACAGACAATAGTTATTGGAAGCCAAGCGGTTTATTATTTATTTAATCGTATAAGATTGATGTCGGCTCTTGGGATCTTTATAATAAAGTAAATTGGGTTTTTAATAATTAGTTCATTAGGTATTCATATCTATCATTAGTAAAAAAAATTGTAAAAATATAATTTCAACAAAATTCTGCTCTACCAAAAATAATCTTTACGAGAAGATATTATTAGTATATAAGGCATGATGAGTCTTCATCATGCCTTATATACTATAATATATATAGCTATTTCTTGTGTAAACTGTCTAGTTTACGCAAGAAATAGCTACTAAGAAAATTATTTATAGTTACTTGAAATCTACAAATCATTGTCTGTAGGTATGAGAAGAGTAAATATGGAAAGATAGTTTAGATCCGATGAATCCGAGACTAAACACGAGACATTATTTTAAACACTATTGTCTTTCTTGGCGTGTATTTAATTAGTTGTACCTACCAGTAACGTAAGTGTTACACGGTGAAAATTTGCGCCAGCCATGTCTTTATAAATTGATATAAAATTAAAAATTAAATTGTTAAACAAAGTCTGCAAGAAATTCAACTTTCAATATGGTATAGCATAGCTAAGATAATGGTGTATTTTTAGGCAATGAAGTCAATCTGTCTGACCTCAATAAAGCTTTAGTGATATTGACACACTTCGTGCTTAAATCACTTGAAGTTTGCTCTCTCCAACATAATACCGCATCACGAAATGAAAAATAGGATTTCGTACCTGGAAGCTCGTGATACTTTTCTTAATTGTTGAGGACCTGTTGCAAATACAGCTTCTACAGTTTCAGCATAACCTAATGATGGAACCCTGGTAACCTTTGATACTTCTTGTGATGTTTTAACCTGAAAAATGTTGAATATTGGTATTAAGATCAAGTTTGCACCAAGATTAAAAAGAGCTGTAAATATGTTATGAATGTTACAGGTCCAATCGATTATTCAATCATCTCCTATTTTACCACGATGTGGTTTTAATAGAAGATCAGTATAATTCCTACGTTAAGATCTTGCTCTATTACAATAAGTAATCTAATATCGGAAGATATTCTTGGCCATATGTATAATGATTGTTGTTTATAGTAGCGGTAAAGTAAGTGTGTAATAGTTTACCAGTAAATAAACGCAGTGAGTGCAGATATATCCCAGTATGATTGTTCCAACAATGCCAACTACTGTACCAGCATTCTTGAACGCAGCTGGCATCGCAAGAATACCGGAACCAAGCGATGATTTTAGGAGGTTTGCAAACGATCTCATGTCTCTAGAAAGAGAATTAATATAATAAGATAAGGATTTTTTTTCCTGTTCTTTGAGTACTGTAGAATGATTAAATGAAAACTGCGAAATTATTTGCATAGCAGTCATTAACGTAATTGGCTATTTAATTTACTTATATGTATAAAAGCAATTAAATTCCCAACTGTTTCTTATTACTGCCAGCAATTGAACAGATTTTTGCCGTCATAATTTTAAGACTTGTGCCATTTTATTACCTCAACCATTAGAAAGCAATAATTCAGTTAATGAATGAATTCTTTCGTCTCTCATATCGAGCTTGTGAATTATAATTCGTTTTTTATGAAGAAGCGTACAATATCAATGAAACTCTTTATAAAAAAGATTAAGATTGACACCACGTGTGAGTAATAAAAGAGAATACTTACGAGTTCGGATGCTCCAATTTTCTGTTTTGAAACGGATCATATGCACTAATTTCCAAATCATTTTCTTTACATTTTGTGTTGATTGTGTTAATGGAGATTGTTGACGGAAAGATTCCATTCTCTGTTATGATGGCCCTGGAAGAAACGAATAATTCTGAATGTAGTCATGAGGCGAATAAAGCACAATTTTTCATGTTTTCAGAACGTCAAGCCGAAATATGTGGTAATTTTTGTCATATCATATTGCTATATACGAGTAATGTAATAGTAGATGGTGTTAATGCAGTCGGAGCAACGTTAAACTTTGAAATATTGTCTAATCTATCAGCACTATTAAGATTTCCAGGTAAAATTTTAGAAAAAGAAAAAATGTGGGAATTTTTTAATTCTGTCGCCTCTGGAAGTTAAAGAATGCAAGTCTGAAGTTTGCCAAACAAATACGCGACTGCATATTTTGAAAAGCATTTTAACGCCAACACGCATTTATTTCTGGCCGCAGTATTTATCGATAGAATGGCTTTTAAATCATGTACCGCGAACATACGCAATGTGTTTCGCTTTCAATTTCATAGGTAGTGGTTCTTTTGGATTTCCATTTATAGCCGTTGTTACCTGAATTTTTATTTTGTGGTATTCTAGTACCTAGGTACCTAAATACCGAATAATTCAACCGCATCTGGTTATGGTAAGACTGGGAGCCGATCACAACATAGTATAATGACCCTTATTGTAGTTTGTAGGAAAACCACCGCGTTATTGGGTTTTTCTGTGAGAAAAGTTGTTCTAGTTTCGGTTAGAATTGTGTTTGGTAAATAGGTATTCATAGTTTTGTAATATTTTAATAATGTATATTCAATGAGGGCACTAGTGCCACGGTTTTCCTTATTCATTTTTATTGCTACCTACTTAACATTTTACGACTTCTTAACACAGCATAACGCATTGTTGAGTGGAAGTCCTTAATTATTTGTAGTCTTCCTTAAACGTGAATTTGATCGATTTGCTTATTTGATATTTTATGTCATTTCAAATGTGCTAAATTCATTAATTGAACGTAATTATTAAAGTAGAAAAGGCTAAATAGCCCTTTCAGATAAACTCCTACTTCAATGTGTTACCAAAGCTAAAAGCTTCCTTATAACAACACAACATAAAAAAAGAAATAGATAATGAAATATTTTTTTAGAAAATTAACTTATAAATATATGAATAAAATGTACTTCCGATGGATCGAATGCCACATGTTCGTTTCCTATGTGAACTTTGTACTTATACTTCTGAGAAATAAAATTTATTATTTTGTCCAATGTTGTAATATTTATACAGTAATGATTTTATTATACGCATATTTTTGGGTATGTATAATTCCTTCTCAATACGAAGTATCCAAAGTAGGTGAGTGTAAAGAATTAATATAGGATAACTTGGATACGTCTGGTTACATGGGCCTTTGAGGAGCTATTATAACCAGACTTATCATATTTATGATAGATTCAATAGTTAGCAATTTGAACAAAATTGCAATTCATACTATTTAACAAGTGCAACAAAGCAAAAGTGGATTGAAATAATAAAGAGTTTATGTATACTAATAATTGCTCCATTATTGCTTGTAAAGAATGCTGCTGTCTATAATAAGTATTTCCTTGTAAGATAAAGTTAATAATTTTAGCTGTTTAATATTACCTTCGAATGATAATCTCATTAGAATTAACCACAGAACACAGAAAAGAGCTCTGTGTTTTGTGGAATTAACTATTTATAAACTTTAATATATGTATAATTAACACCTACATTGCCGACCATAAAGAGTAGGTTATTACTAGGATGATTGTAGTACAATTTTATCTAACATTCACGGTATCTTTGTGAATAAATAAAATATGAATTTTTAGAAATATCGCTTAAGCCTCACTAATGTTCAATAAATACCCTTTATTGTAGACTGCAATAATAAAAGGCTTTGTAGATAACATAATGATTGTCACTGCAATCATTTAGATTGAGACTAGTACCGTTTATCTTAACAAACTTTGTTGGAACGTGCTCATCATGTTAAGATTTGACAACACGACTGATGGTGATGACTGAAGTTAGTTTTGCAAATAACAATGATATTCACAAAAAAGCAGTAAATAAGCTTAATGGCTTTAATAATTCTTTACATCCATTCAGACTTGTTCACGATAGACGTGCATAGTTCTATAACAAATTGCCAATTTTGGCGCATTTTTAACGTAAACTGATTTATTGGAATTGATAATGTCATGAATAGGCATAGGCATACCTAGCATAGGCTATCGATAGATGAATATTTAGGGTGATATAAGTATAGATATTAATTATTCTTATACAATGTGTATCAGAAATGCGGGATGTGAATTAGACCATCAAACTGACCAACTTTTTCTATAGGACTAACATCGTAATCGCGAAAAAATTATCAGCTGTATATAATCATACGTTTGGGTCGCGTAGGTGTAGGTATTCAAGTTTTGTATGGGACTGCTGATTATTTTTCGCGATTACGATGTTGGTCCCTTATAGAAAGTTATTCAGTTTGATGGTCTGATCCATACACTTATATATGACCACGGATTTTATTATATAGGTACGTCGCAGATCATTTCGTTCTCGATAATCATAATATCAAATGTAAATCTTTAGATTGATTTGGAAAAAATCAATTTTTATTATTTTCCTTTTTTAAATTTTATCTAAAAGATAATTAAACTAAAATTGATATGAATAGTATTTTAATAGACCATACGTGATTTTACATGGTAATGCATCGATATCTATCAGCTCGTGCCAACGCGATAGATTTTACATGTGATAGTAGACATTAAATAACAGATGATTGTGATATTGATACTTATGTCAGTCGCTTTTGGACTCATATCAACACTATGGCTATAGTTGTTGATTATTTACGACGCTACTCAAGCGGTAAACATAACAGATGGATTTTATTACACCAGTCAACACTCGGACAAGTTTCCGCAAGGAATGTCATTAGGTAAATATAATCAGGTTTTCCTATTTTTAAATATGTTAAACTGCCACCATCCATTTTAGTTAGTCCCATATCTACTATATTAGGATAGTTAGGTATGGTTTTTGTTTGACTCACATAAAAGAGCGCTGAGCAAAACCGATAAAAATCCTTTGCAAATTCGGATCTAATTTTAATTGTAGTTCGTAGTATGCACAGTCCGCGTCATCGGCTGCTAAACTAGAAAAGTATATAAATGATGCGACTTGCTCGGTGCTCGAAATAGTCTGCTAAGATAATTTTGATATAACCCATCTCTCTCACAGTCTAATCAAAATGAATGAGCTAGTTCTTGCGATGAAAGCGATAATAGCTCTAGAACGGAATGCTTCAGACATCTTAAAAGTAGGGCTAAATTTTCAATCTCGTTAATATATTATGAGCCATGTTTTAGTACCTATATTTAAAACTTTTTAATACTTAAGGAAATAATTTAAAAAATCATCTCTGCACATCGATGTCTCGATGTTAACAATTTTTGATTGATGATTTAATAGAAAACAGGAAACGGATAACCCTTTAGCAGTGTGAAATTGAAAAAAGGAACTTAATATTTTAACAGAATTTGAAATATATATAATATTATACATATATACATAATATAGTATACCTACTATAAAAATTTTCAAATGCTCAAATACTCATAATTACCAAAGATCAACTGATATTATTGTTGTTAATCACATAGAGTTAGGATTTAGCTATTCTAAATCTATGGTTAATATATTGTTACATGTAAACAGAAATCCGACTCAAAGCTGTTATTTATTTGCGGATACCCATCTACACGTCTGCGTAATTCAACATTTTTTAAATACAATTCTTGGACTTTGAGGTTTGTTGACAGAAGCGTCTCGTGGCAATTCTGCACACCTTGGTATTTATTTTTCAATTCTTTATAATCATGAATACCTGTATTATTTACCTTTTTCTGTTTTATTTATCTATCTATACAGGGTGGAATTTTCGAAGCGTACCTGGAGGAAAAGTACTCTAAATACTAAAGACAGCAAATTTTACTCAAAGGAAACATTCCTATAATTTTAAAAAGAAACAAAACTGCATTTAAAGATTTTTGAAAAAATTGCTTGCCACACCCGGGAATCGAACCATAGAGGAGCATAACCAGTAAGAAACACCACAGTGTTGGTACCGATAAAAAAGAAATGCTTAGCTAGGGAATATAAAATTTACGATCAGTTACGAAACATACTTGATTAAAATAAGGATTGGTTTGTATTAACATTTTAACGATAGTTGTACGGTTTGATGCATGTCTTCATGCATGACGGCCACTAAAGTCCGAGCAAGAAAGTCTAACTGACCATTACTTAGTAACACGTGAAATTACACAACTTTGGCGCCATTTCAGTTGTAACAGATTGCAATGTTTACACACCCATGTGTTCTACAAATAGTTTTAGAGCAAAGACTACTAGATACTTAAATCTCGGAGAAATAATATCTACGCATTAAGTATTTGGCCAAAAATATTGTTTCGTTGAAGTTTATTAAACTTTGGGTATGACTGGTAGACAGTATAGTATCATCACTATAAATATTATATTCATTAAACGATGTATAAAAAAAGTGAAATATATTCAGATTAGGCATACATTATTTAAGTGAAAAACATATTAAACTATTCACGGTCATGAACAATACCAGTTTATGAATGGGTGAAGAAAAAATAACGTATATTAAACAACTTACGTGGAACTGAACTCCTTCATATTGTAACTATTCGACATGATCACTGTTGTTAATGTTTTGTTAACCAACTAAAAATCCAAAATGGCACAGATTTTACTGGAAAATATTAAAATTTATTTGTTTATGTGTTACGATATTTTGTATCGATGCATTGGCGCGCGTGCGACATGTTTCGCGTACGGACAGCGACACAGTCAACGGTCATGTGTTTGGTTTGCAATAGTGATCTTTATAAATATAAAATACGCGTGACCGTTTCAGGGACCTTCTTGGCATCGACATTTAGCTCAAGGGCCAGTGGAATCTGGAATTCTGGACGGATTTGTATATATTTTAATAGTTCATTGTTTCTATAATAATTATGAAGTCCTGTTATAGTGCAGTGGTTCGTTATGTTTGAATTTATTGGTCAGTGCGTTTGTTTTGAAGATCTTGATGCGTATAGGCAATGGTTTAGTCTAAGAATTTGAAATGAAGAATGTTGGCACGGTATGTAATACGATTGTATTTTTGTGCGAGACTTTTCATCATCATTTTCATATTATTCTTTAACTGTCGATATATTATAGAAAAAACCTAGGCATAGCAATGGAATTCGATAAACTTTATTTATCTCTCAGATGAAGAACCCGCTTACGATTTAGCTGGTATCGAGAATGACGTTTATTTGCTTACTTTTTTTTCCAATATCAGCGTAAAGTTATTTTTAAGTTTTTTGAGAATGGAATGTGTTGGGATGCTGTTTTATTTATTGATATTTCTTGTTATCTCCGCATTATACGCTGTTATTTAATTGGAGTTATTTCCTAAAAAATTGAAAATATTTATTCATAGGATAATTATTTAAGAACGCTATAAATAGTGGCCGTTTTTTGAACCTGTAAGTATTTATTGAATTAAAACTTTCCCACACTACACTACACTACTTTAATACTTCAATAATTCATAATTCTGAATGTGCTTTCGCGAAAATGAAAATTTCTTAATTTAGTTGTACTGTCGTTACCAACAGCATCACAATTAGATTTAAAATACGTCACTTGTGAACCAGACCTAGGCACCAAAGTCGCATTCTAAGCAAGAATTGAATGTTGGGATAGTTCTTACATCTTTTATTAACAATTGGCACACACTAGACCGTTTTTAATTTATAAATAGGTAGAGAATACCGAAGTGTGACTGTAACTAGGAGTATCTGGCTGGCACTGAGAATGAACTCCATGGGACTCAAAATTATAGCCGTTATTATTATGATTTTTTACACCTTGGTGTATTTTTACACTTTAATATATAATCTGTAGTACTCTGTAGTTAAGGTTATGTATCACTAGAGTTGACAACCTTACGTTACTTTCATGGATGGATGGCGTAGCAAACTGCACCCGGTCGTGCCCTGGACGCCCTTTAAACTAAATTCAAATCCGGGGAAATCCGGATGAATGACAACCCTGAGTGTGAGTGATTGTGGCGTATATATATAGTTAACTAGTTGTTTATTTGTTAAAATATAAGAATAAGAGTTTGTTGAACAAATGATGTAACATTTATTATTAGAGAACAGTAAACGAAACGTAGGTCCTAATTATTAATTTTGTGTAGAATAGAAGCGTTTTGTTTGTTAGTGTCGGGTTAGGCACCAGGTTATAAAGGCTAGCTGTTTATAGAATAAATTACTCTTTATCGCATCAGGTTTATGGATATAGGTATGGCAAAACAGGCATCGGATTGGTTTTGAAGAAAATTTATTTCTTGGATGCCCGGGTAATGACGAGCTTGTGTATTTTGCAGATTTTGAGCAAATCATAATAATAATATATTAAATATAAAGTGTGGAGGGCAAATATCTAGGACGCGTAGGACGCGTCTTCATTCATGTTGATTTTATTTTTGTACGTTTTTTATACGTACACTGTACAACTAATAACTCCCCTTCAAAATGAATATTGTTGGAGATCATTTATACAAAATGTCACAGAACTTTGGTAAGTCAAAGACTTTTCAGACATTTTGTTTACATGCACTATAATGCACTTCTGTCTATAGTTTTCCTACGGAAAAAATTATAATTATCAGGCTATGAAAATTTCTTGTTAAATACACTTTCTTACCACAGAAAATATTGTCTTAATCATCTTTCTTACATCTAGTTTGATCGTTTTGCAATAATTATGGTTTCGTAGAAAATCATCTACACAAAATCTAGGTAGGTACTCGTTTCTATTGATACCAACAAAAATGTGTAGGTAGCGGAACAATCTTTTGTGTACTATCGCAGTATTTCAGCAATCTTCTGTCTGGAGAAAATTACTGCCCATCAATTAATAATTATTATTTTATCTCTTACTAGCAATCCGTCCCCGGTTTCGCACGAGTGCTACCTACTTACATTAAATATGAAATTATTATACATATAAACCTTTCGGAAGAAATGCTCTAAATCACGGTGAAAACCGCATCAAAATCCGTTGCGTGGTTTAGGAGGGTTTAGCGGATATACAGACAGACAGACACAGAAAGCGACTTTATTTTATACTATGTAAAGAAGAAAAAGATAAAGATTACTACGGCCATCGCCGCAATGGTGGATAAAAATTGTTAGTCGTAAGGAAAAAGCAGCAAATATTTAAAAGTCATCTGTCACAGAGGCTGTGAAGCGTGAACATGGCTCGATATTTCATACATTGTATACGGTTTCACTCATTACATTAGCTTGGCATTTTTCGTCATCACATCTATATCTGCAGAGAATTTGATCTCAGGATACAATACCATAATATCACGTATGTATTCAAGAGTTATGCAGACTGTACTGTTGTACACCCACTTTTCACCAGTACCGGTAAAAGGAGCTATTTGGGGCTAACACATACGTTTAGGAATTTGGTTTTATTTTCTAAACCATTTTTTGACCAGGAACCACTAGGACTTTTTGATGTTATAGGATAATTTCAAAATAAAAATTCTTTGAATTTGAAAACAAACTTTAATTGTAACTTTCAATAAAACTTAGAATTATATTTGAATACATTTTTATAATAGAGAACTTTTAATTGAAAATCAATGTGATTTTATAAATTTATTATGGGTTTGTAACTTGTTTTTCCGACCTTAATTTATTTCTCGTGGACCACCGGTTGGCAAGTACTGTTCTATACGAAAATAATTATGTATCTACCTTTACAATTGAAATCATACAATACTACTATCGGTTAAAAGCTGTTAATCCATATGAGAATAGAAGAGAAGTAAATACATCATACAAGAAAGTAAAACACATAGAAATAATATTATTATTCCTTTACTAAATCCCAATTTTCCCCGCGGTTTCCAAAATTAGGACGCATGCGATATTTGCCGTAACGCATTGCGATAACATCGACCGATATAACGAATTACGATCTGACAATATCGACCGATATAACGCAACTGTGTGGGGATTCTTTTAGCTCTCATGTAAAAGGTGGCAAACCTTGACATCCACCGGGCACAATTCTCAACTCCTGGCTGCTACTAAAAACTAGGTACCTAACAGAAGCACTCAATAGCACTGCACGACCTGGAACTCGATCCCCGGATTCCAAGATCAGCAGTTGAGCTTGCGATCAATAGATCAATGGGGCTGATAAATTATCAGTTATCTCAAGATATGTATTTTCAGCTCAGGATATTAGCTTCTATTTGCCAAATATCTATCATCATAGCAGTACATGAGATCTATAAATTTAATTCTGTTTTCCTACGTAAGTTTACAACGCAATTGTCTAATTATCATTAATTCTTTGATTTATGTCCTATGCGCAGCGCAGGTCTCTTTTTTACGAGTGTTTTATTGAAGTTTGAAGTACTGTTGAACTGAAGGATTAAACAATAGCGAGATTAGTTATGGGTAATGATATGCCCATTATAAGAGTGGTATTAATCCTTTGACAGTAAATTGATTGCGGAGCTCTACAATGTAGATCTCAAGTAGAAAACGGTAGATACCTACCTATAATTACTAAGCTTGTACTAGCTTAGTAAATACTTGTAGATAAAGACAAGAAGGGAAAGAGTACAGGCATAGTCCGATTAGAGTTTTATGCGTTCGATTGTGGCGGTAGTTATGGCTACCATGCCTACCATCACTTAAATTCACCACACAAAGATTTCAAAATACCCTGACATTTGGTCATAAATGGGATTATTCCCTGGACGCACTTGAAAATATGAAATTTTCATTTTAAAAATGTATTAAAATAGCCAAAAAAAATTTTTATGCTTGTTAGCTACGCATTGTTGTCTTGTAAATGACACAAACAAAATAATTCGAACAACACAAACTAGTAGCATAAGCAGGTACCTACTCTACTGAAGAAAATAAGGTAACAAAAATAATATAAAATTAGGAACTCTTTTCTTTTACGCATAAGTCATAGTATGGTGTGTGTTGTGCTCGAATAGAATAAAATAATAACTTAATAATAAAAACTAAAAACCGATTTCAAAATACTAAAAAGTATAAAATAATTTTCTTATAAACTTATCAGCTACTGAAGTCGGTACCACTGCCAAGTTAGGTGCATTGAAGAATTAAAGGCCCCGACTTCAGAAGCTGATAAGTTTTTTAAGAAAATTATTTTATACCTACTTTTTAGTTTATTGACGTCGGTTTTTACTTTTTTTTAATTTTATTTTATTTTTCTGTTTTGAGTGGCATAAATAATACATAAACATGAGATTACAGCAATCGCGAGTGATGTGTTGTTTTTCATTCAAGAGTTCCATTGTATATCATATCACTGAAGGTCTTCATCAGATCTTCACCAAATTTAAGTGGGACCACCTCGGAAGTACACTCTATCGAACTAAATAATATATTTTTAAATGGGCTTACAATTGGCAAAAATTTCGATGTACATACACAAAAAAAAAAAAAACATACAGGTGAACATAGAACCTCCAACTTTTTTGAAGTCGGTTAAAAACGAACCAAATTACCAACGCGACGGGCGTTCGTGTTTCACCTGGACACTTTTTGACAACCCCCCGGACGCCTCCGGACGTCCGCCCAAACTAGGTTAAATATGGGGAAACCCGGACGGATGGGAACCCTAGCGGTGGTATTACATTCTTACGTATTTCACCCGTAATAACAATTACGTGTAAGGTGTAGATGTATATAGTTCAAGGGTATAACCACTCAGTGAAACTATTGGAACACCGGCCTTGCACTTGAAGCCTTAGGTCAGCAACACATATTATATGTAACTGTTCCTATCCACCACAGGCTGATGACAATTTAGTTTTTCCCATAGATTTAGAAGGAAGCGAAAATATTTTAAGTTTATGGTTTTTCCGGTAGTTAGAAGAGTTTAGTTGTTTATACGGCTCCTCGACGAACAAGGAATAATTGTTTGTTTGTTAATTTTAAATTAGAGCTTAAGTTACCTACTCCGTTTTAAATAAATTAAACGTTATGATTATGATTAGAGCAAAATCAGCCGCTTAAACGTGAATTTTTAAATGGGTAATCGGCCGATTATATATTAGATATATTATCGGTGAAAATGGCCCTAACAAGCGCCGCACTGGAACGCAAATATTATTATTAAAATTTAACTAATTATCTTGTATTTTTATCGCCACCTACACTCTTTTTTATTTTGTTTACGCCAAAAACTTTATTTTCACAAGCTGAGGTGGGCGCTCTTTCTTAGGGTGGGGAAGGCGGATGATTGAGAGTTGTTCCGCAACCTGAGAACCAGTTTATGTCTGGCAGTGGATTGCTAAAGGCTAGTTATATTGATTGATTTATTTCATTTGGCAGACCTTTTCTGTACCTACAGTGAAATTAGAATCCTATAAGAAAAGCAACATCTCTGTGATATTAATTTAAATTCAAAAATCAGCAAACTTTCACACGGCGCCGGCGTTCCCTAAAAACATCTGATAGAATATTTTTTATGCACAAAGTAAAAGTTTTTGAAATTGCAGATACTTAAACAACGTGCAACCTTTCTAGTTCCGATCCCTTGAAGGGGTTTATAGTACTCATTATGAGCAACTTTTATTAAGGAACCAACCCTGAAATCGCGAAATACAAATTAGCTGATGCATACATTTAGTCGCGTAGCTAATACTGAATTATTTGTATGGAACAGCAGATATTTTATTCGCGATTTCTGTGTTGGTCCCATAGTAAAAGTTGTTCATAATGATGAGTACATCTTAAAGGTATCAGGACTAGCAAGGTAGGAGCTTATTATATTTTGTTTTATGTGTACACAATGTGTATTATGAGTATTGTAAAATTTATTTATTTAAACTCCGTTCGAAATAACATTAGAAATTTAAATAACTCCATTTACACTTTATTCAACCGATTTTGACTTCTATTACGTTGATGACATGACAAATTACAGCTGCAGTAAACATTTGTTACCGTAAATACGTTTTTGCTTTTAATGCCATCCTTATGCGTACGGAATAGAAGTCAAAATCGGTTGAATACACTGTAAAAGGGTTTGTTAAACGTGTCTAATCTTATTTCAAACGGATTATAGGTTTGTATTTGGAAAAATCCTAAAGAAAGTACCTAATACAATATGAAATTATTGATTAAGTGAACGCTGTATATTATGGATTATTACCAAAAAACGCTGCTAATTTTTTTATTAAAGAAACTTATATAATATAGGTACAGTCAAATACTTTTGAGTAAATCAATTTAAACATAATTCAAATCCATATTGATTTTACTTAGTAATTTATCAAAATATACCTATTCCTAAGTATATTTCCGATCTCCATCACATTCATCTTCTCAAACCATCATATCAGAATCTAGTGCGGAGTGCAATATGTTGAATATTTAAATTAAATAAACTATTTGGCGCTAACCAAGGAAATCCTAAGATATCGAAATTATCTATGCTTATTTATGTATAGCATTTGCTGCGCATTTGGCTCAAACCAATAGAGTTTTGATCTTCCACGTGTGTTGAATAACGATAGGTACCTACTTATTATGTATTAAGGGTAATTGACTCTTGATTAACTCACATGTAGGTAGTGACTAATGACACAAAACTTTTTGAAGTTTGTATAGGTAATTAGGTACCTAGGTAACTAATAAAGAGTCAAAATATAGATAATTGTATAAGGTCCTACTTTACTAGCGGAGGTCCTTTTAAGAGGTACCTACTCACCAATATGAACAACTTTTACAATGGGACCATCCCAGAAAACGCGAAAAAAATCCATAGCGAGAGATCGAATGATATTTTTTCCCGATTGGTCCTATAGGACCAATAGGGTTCCTCTAGGGTCCTTTTAAGAGGTACCTACTATAAATCCCTTCATAACAAAAGATAACAAGACAATATAAAAACTTTTTATTGACCAGTCTTTGTTAAACCGGGACCAAGTGTCCTATGTCCTTTTCTGGGCTACAAGTCACCTTTCGACCAAATTTAACCAAGATCGGTTGAGCAGTTTAGCCATGAAGAGAAAGTGATAGTTAATCCGAATAAATCATTTTATGAAAAACCTGATGAAGAAGAAAATGTTTACCTTGTGTCTGCCTTATAAGCAGCAATAAATGGAGGATTCCTCACATTTTTCATTAATGTTATTCCAATGAAACAATCGTTATTTTAAAAGTGAGTGCAACCTACACTATAAATATGTTTCAGTAAGACGGCACGCCGACCGACGTTAATATTTTGAATGCAAAATATAAACATGACATTCCATGTTTTGGAAACATTACGGAGCGGGCGCAGCGTGATAAAAATTGAATGATGATCTATATTATCTACCTCAAAATATCGCATTTTATGAGTTTCAGGCGATGCGACAGCAAGTTTACTTTGCTGACTAATACTGCTAGTTTATACCTAAGTATTTGCTTTATCCATGGGTAGGTGAAGCAGGACGCCTTCTTGTCATGGGTGATTCCAGCAATCCAATCAATGGGTAAGGGCAATTTCCTGTGAGTTTCCTATTTTTAGGGGTAAAATTTTGTAGGTGCCAACAATAGTTTCTCCCTGTGAAACTAAAAGAAGTGTTCCTTAATGCAAATTAATGTCTTGCAGGTATTCTGGACATAGCTACGATGAACAAGATGATTTCTGGGTACTTACTTATATGAAAATATAGAACCTTATTAACTATCTATTAAGTATCAGCCTTTCGGAGTCCACGGCTTTGGATATTATAATGAAATGTCTACTAAGTTGCATTTTTTTTTTTATATGAAGATGGCGAGACCAGCTTGAAAAAAAGAAAAGGTTGATCCCTATTAGCAAAATCTAGACGTGAGTGGAAAAGGGAGAGGGAAGTCTATGGCCTGCAGGGCTAGCACGGCGAGTGGACAAAACCGTATACTCCCCTCTGTCTCTAAAACGAAAAATCAAGAATGAAAACGGTAAAAAGATGGTTTTATCCCCGATTCTCCCCTTTTTTGTTGACTTCCGACTGCCTTCAACCTTCGCTAGTCGGAGAGGCACTATAAGAAGATGAAGTAATTCTGGTGCAGTGCAACATTGGCTGAAAGAATCATTAAATAAAAATAATAAATAAAAGTTTCCCCATATTAGGATTTCTCCTGTATCGTGACTACAGTTTATACACTTACATCTCACATGTACACATAGCTACCCAAACCGAACAATTATAGGCCATATAAATATTTGTTCTGTGCGGGGATGGAATTCGTGATACGTAGCGCAGAAAGTTAATCGCTTAGCTACTACTCTTACTGTGGCGTCAAATTTTACATCCAGACAAAATAACCCACCCTCTACTGGTCCGGTCATCGGTCCCTACGGCTGCCTGACGACGCACAGTATGATAAATGCCTCAAAAAACGGACATCACTTTTTTATTCCACTAATCGATAGTATACACTGTTTTGAATGCTAGAGTAGAACTCCCAAAAGCCAATTCAGCTTAGAAAAAGAGCTAGAATTTTTTAATACTTTTTCATAGAAATCATTAAGAATTGCTTTAACGTATTATGTATGCAACATTTTTTGGTTTTAATTATATTATGCGATAAAACCATATATCAGCTATTTTTAGAAACAAACAAATATTTTAAAGATGTAATTTAAAGAAAGTTACGTAATGTTTTCCGTAATTTTGAAATTATTTTTTTGCGCAATTTGTATGAGGTAGTAGCATTTTATTTTCACACAAATGATTCTTTAGTGCTATGTTAACCTACTTGTAAAATATCAGATTCTTAACACGTAGGAATTCGGATTTTTAGACTTAGGAAGATTTTGACAAATAATGAAAAATTCAAAATGTAAGAATAATAATGATATTAACTGACTGGTATTCCTTTACACAATATTTACCGATTAAAAATTATTAGGTGCAATTTTTGTGTTCTGAGAGTAATAACCATAATATCAAAGAAATTGAAAACCATAGAATCATCATAACTTCGATTTCCTGATAGATTTGGATCAATTTTTTTTTACAGTTAATAGTACAGTTCTGAAGAATGTTTTAAGATAAATATCAAGTGCTACTTACAAAAGATGTCAGAGGGAAAAAATAAAAAGGAAAAAACATGAAATCGGGCATATCTATTTTTCTATTATCGCAAAGTCTATTCTGATGTGCCTATAAAATGCCTTAAATATAGTGTCAATAAACTCTGAAAACAAATGTTCATATATTTTCATTACATCCTTTATAATTGCGTTTTTCTGAAAATCCAGAAAATTGTAATAAAAATTATTACCGTGCTTTTAAGGATATTTAAGATCTGGGAGTTCTACTCTCGCATTCAAAATAGTTTATACTTTCGATTAATCGAATAAAAAAGCAATGTCCGTTTTTTGAGGCATTTCTCACACTGTGCGACGTGACGCTGCGCCCGCATCGGCGGCGGCGCCGAGTCGATACGTTTGCCAATTCGCACTCCGTACTCAATGACTCGTTTTCTTTCCCAATCATCGGTCCTTCGACAATGTTCGACAGACATGACCTGCCACTTATAAGGTTAATCGATATTACAGGAAGGGCATGCGTAGTTAATTCTTATGTAATGATAATGGCATATATACCCCAATCTTCTGACCGAATTACCTCTTAAACGAAATGTGGCCAATGAGACATTGTTCCAAAGTAAGGTCAATGACTATGACAATCAATGTCAATTTATCCGTACACTACCAGACAGATTTAGATTCTGCGGTGTCACAATGTTATGATGTTTGAACGAAACAATAAATATGAGATTTTTTAATGGTCTTCAAAATTAAGGGATACAGCGAAATATGACATAAAATAACATCAACAAGCAGAGAGTAAACAGTGTCTATAAATACTTTCTGAACTAGCTTTTGGCTGCGATAATGCTCGCGTGGGATAGGAACTATATATTTAGACATGCTGTTGCGCCATCTATTGGCAAAAGGTATGCTTTATTTGCTATTCATATCTTAGTTCATAAAAGTCAGCAGTCAGTTCAGTAAGCTTACTAGTTAATAGTTCTGAAGTAAGTTTCTAAACTAGTCCAGCGAACAAAAATATGTGAAGTATTTAAATAGGGTCACGCAGAAAATAACTGTCGCGCAGAACACGTTCTGCCGATTTATGACGGCTAGACTGAAGAAATACTTTATTCATAAGGAAAATAAATAAATATAAATGATATCATTAAAATTTCTCTTTTATAATTCAGTCCGTGACTGTTTCACTGCTGGACACGGGACTCTTCTCAGAATGGAGGGGTTAGGCTTTAGTTCACCTCACTAACCTGGTGCGGGTTAGTGGACTAGATAGACTATTGAGAATCGTATGGAGCACTCTCAGGTGTGCAGGATTTCCCACGATGTTTTCCCGCAAGTGAGAATCAAATTGTAAAGTCAGTGGTGTAGGTCAGGTTTGAACCTTCCTGCGAGGACGGCAAGCGTTCCACCGCTAGCCTAAAACTGATTTTTACTGTTTAAGTTCTACTGATGAAGATTTCTCAATGAAAAATATTTTGCAGTCTGATATGAAACCCCGACTGAGTTGAAATTATTGTTTATAGTTTAAAAATAAATAAAAATATTATACACTTAATAAATATTTATTGCACTAATTGTAGTTTACTTTCATACAAGAAACACAAATCACAGATACTTGCATTACCAATACCTAATTTATTTGTAAAACATTATTGTTCCGATATTTGCTTCCAGTCACTCGGTTCTGTTATGAATCATAGCGACAGTATCCGATATAGTGACGGTACAGCCAGAGACTAAACTGAATACACCACAGAACACTATTAACAAGTTCTTGTACAAGATCCAGTTGTATTTGCCGAGGTTTTCCCATCGGAATACGGTCTCTACGATTCCTGGTATGATGAGACCGAGGATGGAGTAGAACAGAGCACCAACGAGGTTGATGATCTGCTCCAAAAATGGAAGTGCGATACCTATTCCACCTGAAAAAATATACCATAATATTATATTCATTTGGTAAATATCTAATTTAAATTTCCATTTATGATGTTTACTTGTATTTGAAACATAATTATGATTGCCTTTGAATACAATGTATTATTTATTATTATATACTTTATTGTACACCTGAATATTTAAAGTTTAAGTAAAGGAGATTACAATAATCCTATAAGGGGCGGCCTTATCGCATAAAGCAATTTCTTCCAGACAACCATTGGGTTTGTGTATGTATTTAGTTACAATCTGTTCCCATTACAGTGATGGCGGAAGACTCATTGTAATCAACGCCGATTCTCACGTATCAATCAACATTATTCAGAGCAGCGCCAAGTAACCCTCAAGACATTTCAGCGACGCCTCTCATGTCTGAAAGTCTCTGCTGTTGTATATTGCCTACTCGTAATTTCACGTAACAGCCTTTTACAGACAAGTCTCTCTGAAGCAGCTTTGATTTTGATCTACAAATTGCATGACTATCCGCTTTAAATTGATTTAGTTGCTATATCATTAACGGCACGATCGACGCAGCAGCTTAGATATTCTCTTGCTGTGCTACAGGTCGCGGGTTCGATTTTCGCACAGAACGAATATTTATTTTGTATGGCCTAAAAACAGATGTTCCGGGTCTGGATGTGTGTTTATATGAGTATGTTTGTAAATTATACCAACGATACGGGAGAAATACTAGTGTGGTGCTCGATACTAGTATTTATCCTGTATAGGACTGTTATAAAAAAAAAACAATTATATTTCGAATAACCACGCTGGCGAAAGTAGCTACTTATGAAGTTACTGGCATCTAAGAACATTCTCTCGACAAAATTAATTAGTCGCCTTGACGACAGGATGGTTTATTTTTTGCCGGGAACCACTTGGTAAAGAAAATCCAGGATCTTTATTTAATACAGATCAGCCAGCAACTATGTACAATTAAAAGTGTTTGCTAAAAACGTTCTCTGCACAATTTCCGCTTTAAAATCTTGTCCGACTGAAATGTGTTTGCTAATTACAATATTTGGGTATGATTAGTATGACGATTTGTGAACGTTGTCGACCAAATATTTGCTCACCTGAGATCATCATTCATAAAATCATTAGTTAGGTACTTCATTTATTCAATAAGCCATATCAAGGTTACCTAAATCTGTGTATCTCTCTCATCATTATCTGTCAGCCATTTCCCAACTACATTGGGATCGGCTTCCAAGAAAGTATATTCCTTAAATAAATGCATGTTATGCGTAATTTGATTGATCATCTACATAATCAATTCGATAGTGTAATGGATGTTGGTGTGGCATTCATATAACTTACACTAGACTAGACTTTAGTATAACAATACTTACCGCAGAAACAAACGATTAAAATCCTCACACAGATTTGCATGACATTGTGATATTTATCTTGGACACGCGGCTCGACGTATCTGGTGAATATATCGATCACAACGAAGAAGTGGAGAGGATACGTAAGGAAAATAGTGACTGATATAAATATCTTCGCGCATATTGCTGGCCTGAAACAAACGTAAGCGTACGTGTAATTAAATTAATGGCGCCATTAAGTATTCGAATGTGGAAAAACTAAACATGATTTATTACTTCACGCGCAATTTCATCTAATATTGGCAAGTCGTCTTAAGTTGGACCCAATATTGCGACCAATATTGGGTCCAACAAGGGGAGGAGGAGATACAAGGTGTTCTAGTCCAATTTGAATCCTCGAGGGATAATATACTAAGATAGGTACCAGCAAATTGGAGATAGAGGGGGGGACAACGAGTAGCCTAATCATACCACGAATCTGATTTAATACTTTACCTCAAGCTGAAAGGAGTCCATGAATAATATAGACCAATATTAAGTTCTGATAGATTTTTGGCCTTCTTTTTCTTGTTTCGTGTCGGTCAAAGCAAAGCTATCACATTGTAAGCAGAGGAAAGATTAGCCAGTCATAATTGGTGGTAAGGAAGAAGGCTGACTGCTCAGGGTGCTAGGATCACTCAGTTTGTGAAACCGACGGCGACGTGCACCTAATGTTTTACGGGGTTAGGTACGCGTTATTACTGCATTTTGGTGCTAAAGTTTTTACATGATTATCCAGATATTTTCAGAGGCTTTCATTCTTTCAACACTTGAGTTATACCTTTTATAAAGATAATGATTTCTTGTATACGGTTAGTAATCAAGAGAGAATCTTAAGAACACTGAAAAGTCCAGAGTAGTTCATTAATTGAGACCTGATTAATAATAGATTTTACCAAGCATCTATGTATAAATCAAAGTACCAGTCATCCATAGGGAGATTCAATGTTATAGTTCCTCTGAGGACATCGCCGTATCTCAGATAGCCGAACACGCCCAGGATCGTATATAGCAGCATCACTAGCGTCATGGCGATCACCATAACGCTCGGGCAGCCGAGGAAGTGCTGCGGCTTCTTCATCGTGTTCTCCACCGGCATCACCACTCCTATGCCTTCCATTGCGAAGATCACAGTTCTGTAAAATTTATTGAAGATTGTTAAGACTTGCGTAATGGGTATTTCATCACAATGTCATCATAACTATTATTCACATATTTTATATTTTCGAAGAACTATGAATAGGGATATCAATTATTAAGGGCGACTTGCACCAAAGTTATTTAAGCTAAACACATTTCGATATCTTTCTCTCCCTTTCTATTTGTATACTGTGAGATAGAGACAGACTGATAGTTAAACGTGTTTAGCTTAAATATGATTTAAATGACTTTGGTGCAAGTCGCCCTAAGTATTGAACAAACAATCGTTTAAGTTTTATGATCCGAGTTATTTCTGTAAAATACTATAATATTGAATAGAAAACAATACTCATAAATGCACCTAAACATGTTAACGCAAATCATTGTTATTTTATAGTGTCTTAATAACTGCTAATACACGAATAACACAATAGAAAAACAAAGGTTAATAAGTAATTAACTTTGACTTACGACAAAAACGCCGGGAGTCGCGACATATCGCCGACGATTTTTTTGTCGCTGAAGGTGATAGGTTCCTTGAAAATGTAGTAGAGACATATTGCGAAGGTAGTGAAGAGGAGCACGTTGGCCAGCAAGGAGAATGGAGCCAGCCACTTTAAGTGCCTGATCTGACAGAGGAGGCAAAGTGGCGCGAGGAGAATTAGGCAGTATTGCTCTACCGGCAGGGCTGGCGTTGTGAGATACGTGTCGAATAGCTGTAATAAATTATAATATTTTTAATTCAAAATATTAATTAACTTTTGACGCCTAGCTTAAGAACGCTGATGATGTCTGTAGGTTCAATGTGATAAAAGTGTTAAGATTTATAAAGAGGCGGTTGAGTAAAATATTAGTTACAATAATTAAAAACCCGTGATGAATTATATCACTATATAGTATGAAAAGAAGTCACCCGACGCGGCTGTCTCTTTGTTCGCTAACTACTTTTTAACTACACAACTTTTCAACAGTCAATTTATCTTTCTAATGATATATAAAACATGCTTTTATGTCAACAACAAAAAAGTTATTTATGTATAAACAGATTTTTGGCTCTACTGTAAAATTAACATTTTCATCTTATGCTCTTTTTCCACTGAGGGTGCAATATCACCCTTGTGTTAGGGGTCTAAGTTTAGCAGTACTAGACCTGATAAAGTTGTTATGAATTGGCTAATAATTATCGTAAATTCATGACGGCTGAACATTCCGTGCTGTTATTATCAATCATTTTTGCCTCTATAGGTACCTACTTACCTACTCTTATAAGATATTTACTCAGGATATCGCACGTATTGATTTATGATCTTGAAGTCTATTGACGGATCACGAAGAATGTTTGAAACTAAGTAGGTAAGTAAATAACTGCATGACGATGTTATTAGTCTTACCTGTTTAATAGAAGTTGCAATTAGCACAGTGAATATACAACAGACGCCGAGATACGTGAAGCATAAGGAAAACTCCGCAAACAAACTGAAAATAATGAAAAGGAGTTTCTTAAATTAATATGTTTTTATAATAGTTATTCAGAATTTAAACAGACAGGCCTTTGCAGACAGCAGAATTGAACCATCTCGTTCATTCGGAATGTACAAATTTTTCTGCATATACAGCCTGGAAGTATGGATCAAATCGAATAGGGGCGTGGGCAAGGTCATTTCCATTTGTAACCCTGCGATTGTCGGTGCAATTTTTAAGGGTTCAAAAGTTATGACCAATTTTTGATTTTTCCGATCACTTCGCATAGTGCTCCAAGAAAAAAAGAAAACTCTCAGGACTATCAATTGTTTTTTTTTAAAGTTTGGAAATGACCTTGCCCACGACGCGCCGACACCTGTATAAACAAAGAAATTTCTTCAGTGTCTTATAAGACCTTGCCACCATTTACAGTACCTAAACATACACAGTCAGTTTTTTTACTAAAAATATTTAGTTAACTTTGACCAACTTCTGCAGTCCAGGTTCTTTTTTTCCGAGACAGTGAAATGATTCTTATATAAAAAAGAGTAGATGCATATTAAAAAACTCACTTTTACTATTTTTTATGGAAAATTCAAGCTTGACCAAAAAATTAACTATAATAAGTCAAAATTGTTTTTACATAAAAGACCGAATGGTTCCCGAGACAGTTTCTTCGTATCTACTATATGGATTCAGACTTCCCATTTACTGCCTCAGTTAAAAAAAATACACTCTGTACCTAGTATTCGCGCTAGGTACGTAAATATTTTAAGTTATCCACTATTTTCTTAATATATTTTATCTATCCATTCTTGTCTTTTCGCTGCACTAAATTATTGGTCAACCCCTAAACATAAGTCACTACGCTTGGCCCTCGTCAAGGTATTGCGATTCCTGGGGTCCTACTCCCAAAAACGAAATACGAAGTTTCGGATCGAAACGAAAGAACGACGGACATCGAACTTATAACCTATGGGCGTACCAATAGACGTAATATACTACTAATGCCTATGGGTGAAAGAAAGACGACAAAATGTCAAATCGCGAAAATCGAATCGATCGTCGGATCCGAAACACTTTTGTGGTTGGAAAACGTGCGATCCGTCACCCGAAACTTTATAGTTCGTTTTTGGGAGTACGACGCCAGGTTGTCTACCGTCTGACTTTCATACCCTGAATTCCGTGTCATCCATTATCCTATAGTTTAACATCTTGCACATCGTCTGTGATTAACTCTCTTCGTCATCGAGCTTGTGGTGGTCACCTATGACCATTATCTCGCGCCAAGTGGTTCCACGGTGCCTTGCCTATAGACTCTCCGTAGGATTTGTTACCTAGTGAACTTGTGCCATCAAGAGGAAGCAGAGTAGAAGACTACAAGAACGAGCACGAGGAAACCCATCTCTGAGGTCAGTCATAGCTTAGTTTAGTGCAGCTTCTTTCAGTACACTGTCCTTAGCGTTTTTTAGGTATCCCTCCCTATCCTTCTATTTGGTTTCAACCGCTCAATCAACTGCCACAGTGCTTAATCAACGTATTGCTCATTTTTTGTGTGTCTAGCCAAACTAATTGTGTCCGCGCTGACAAAGTGTTGATCTTACTAAAGCGATAATGGCTGCAATTACTAAGTACTCTCTGAACTGAGATAATTTAGAGAAGCAAGACAGATAAATACTACAAGAAGTATCGCTGGCATAGTAGAGGAGAATTACTTACTGTGCAAAATTTGCAAATGGTCGGACACATTTGGGTCCATTAGCAAAAGCAGCTCCGCAGGTTTCTGAATAGCTTAATAATGGCTTACGTTCCATACGACAGCAGCCTCGAGACGTTTCTACCTGAAAGGATAAATATGTCTCTGAATAACTGTATAAGAATAGGTTGCAAATAATTTCAAGTTCGTATGATTGTTTGTTTGAGGCATGGAATATAAAACGTTCGAAAATCCTCATCTTGCGCACGTCATCTTGGTAAAATCTTGGTAGGTAATATATTATGTGTAATGTATGTAAGGGTTTGTAGCCAGTTGAATAGGCACCGGAATCGAATCCGGATTTTTATTGCAGGTCATCTGATAATAAGCTATCACCACCACTTATGAACATCCGCGCACAGTAAGAGTAAATTTTCCGAGTGTGGTTGTTTGCGCTTGTGTATTGTGCATGTAATATTTATTTGTACACCAAGTCCACTATATGGAAAAAATCTAATTATGTAGCAAACCTTTAAAAATTAAAACGAATTTTACTTACAAATATATGAACGCAGTGTCCACAAACGAATGCTACGATAATAGTGCCTACGACGCCAACACCCCATCCAGCGTTTGAAAATGCTAAAGGCATAGCAAGCAGGCCAGACCCCAAAGAAGACTTTACTAGGTTCGCTAATGATCTGATATCTCTGAAAAAGAAACATTTACTTACAATTTTTTTACGACTATGTTGGATATAATTAAACCATGGGTAAAGCTAGCAATTAAAAAAAGATGATTGCATAAGGGAAACTGCTACAAGTGCACTTGTGCACATCTCAATGAATAAGAACTTTGCATACGTATGAAATGAATGTCCTATACCACACCAACTTGATTTTCGTAAACCGAGATAGTGTTTTATTTTCTTGTGAAGACATTATTTAGTCATTATGGGGTGCCAGATTATCTTGGTACATTAAATAGCTTCATACTACGTAAACCTGATTGCACTGTTCTGTTGTAAAGGTTAGAATCGAAAGTAAGAAGCGGTATTAGGTACTAAATACTCCTCATGACGAGAAGTGAGCTTTGCATCCGTATGAGTGGATGCTGTAGGTAGTTTAGGCATATTGGGTGGGATACGGCGGCTTCGCAGGCAACTCACTTAGCAAAGGTTTTGTGCACAATGAGATTCTATGAATGCGCTCTTGCAGCCACACAGCCACCTTTAAAATTAGTCAAGGCAGTTTCCAGCGAGCAGCAGAACGTAAATTTTTTATGTACCTACCAAATGCAACGCAGTGATTCGAATTGAAAAAACTTTGCAAAAGATATGGAAATACATGAACAAGGCTAATATTAGAAGAGGAACAGCACTATAAGGCTGACACGATGAAGAAGCAGGCAGAATTTGATAAAGAAAAAAAAAAGAAAACACGTGGGATTGAGGGAGACACACTAATTAAATAATGATGATAAGAAACTTATATAATGTGGCTAATAAAAGGACACTGGTTTTAGTGTAGATATTAGGAATATGGATGTGAAAAATATTTTTATAGATACTGTAAGACACAGTTAGTTGGAATGGATACGTTATATAAAACCGAAAGGGGGTTATTATGTTCATCATTATGAACCACTTTTACCATGGGACCAAACATGATATCGCGAAAATCTGCTATTCCATACAAATAACTCAATATTAATTGGCTAAATGCATGGAACAGCAGATTTTTTCGCGATTTCCAGTTAAATAACATATTAATTAAAAAGTTTACGCAACTGGAAACACACAGTATTACTTACGAATTTGGTTTAACGAC
This sequence comes from Allophyes oxyacanthae, assembly GCA_932294325.1. Taxonomy (NCBI): domain Eukaryota; kingdom Metazoa; phylum Arthropoda; class Insecta; order Lepidoptera; family Noctuidae; genus Allophyes; species Allophyes oxyacanthae. Next base: position 11,245,593 of record OW028615.1, read on the forward strand.
CTCCCTGTGCTCGAAGGGGTTGTATTCTTCAACATTTTTATCCTTTTCTTTTTTACCCATGTTTATTAATTAAAATTCCTCACTCAAGGAAAATTAACGGTCTTTGATTGCTATCGTTTTAATTTTTAATTTTCCGGCCAATCGTTAAAATAGACGTCTATTCGCACTAGTTTTGCTACTAAAATAACAGTTTTTGTTCTTTAATATCATTTAGCTACCACTTTACTTCAAGTGCAGACCTTCAGGTGATACCACTGTAGTAATAAAGAAATAATTCTCTTGCATTTCAAAAGGTTGTACTATTTTTTTTAAATTATATTGTCAATAGCTCGTAATTCATAATTATTTTACAATTGTAATCCCTTATCTCTTACGAAAGATAAATTCTTGAGAGGGATAACGTTTCTTTGGTTTGCTATTAAGGTAATAAAAACTGCTGTGCTTACAAAATATTTATCTAACGACGATAGTTATGATACTCGTACGTAGCAACAGAAAAGAATAATAAAAAATATCCCTGGCGTTCTTGAAATGCTGCGATTACAACTATTAATACACCTTTTCAAAATCACTTTGACTAGCTGTTTATATAATTTTTTTGATAAAAATAAACATTCTCACACACTAATTTAAAGTGTTCTGTTTTCTTATCGTTGCCTTGACGGGTTCCATGAAATTAAATTGATTTAATCTGTGACACGTATTGAATTCCATTGGTTTTGGATGTTTTCCGATTAATGATTTTATTGCGAATGCACTAGAGTTGCGCAGACGCGGTCACAGTATCCACCACACAGACTAATGTCAAATGATACTGTATCGTCGGTCTTATAGTGCACACGTGACGAGTACTCTACGCAATCTAGGCACAATAACTCTAGACAACATTGCTTTAGGATTGTGAATATAAATAATACACATAGGACTTTCATCAGATTGTTTATCGCATTTTTACGTTATCAAGAGTGTTTTACTGTGTCTTCTGAAATATATTTCTTCTGGATATTAGAAAGAGTTGCTGTCGTGTTTATTACTGTAACTGTTGGCCTGTATTATTCCATTACTAAGCAGAGGCTTACTCCATAATTTCTAAGCTTTTCGGTCTAGACCCAGTGTGGATCATGGATTTATTTAATTCGACTCGCCCTGTCTGATAAATGTTTAGATCGACATTGGTGCTGATTCTGTTACACATCGCACTATACTAATTTAAGTCACACTGTATCTCTTTCTTTGTAAAATTATTGAAGAAGGACAAAATATTTCGATCTGTTAAATTAGTCGATGCCCTTGTAATTTACGGGAAATAAACCAATTGCGATGGTGACCAAATTCACGTTGATAATAATCAAGTGGATTAATTTGACAAAATTATCTTCCATCCTTTTCTCAAGTTTTTTGTCAGAAAGAGACATAGACCTCATTATTTTAGTTTGTAAACAACAGAATTAGCACCTACTCTTTTATTTTATTTACTATTAGATACGCTATAAATTTAAAATATCAGGTACATATCGCGTCTGCTATGTTGTTAGTTTTCCTTACGGACGTCAGCGAATTCTAATGCTAGTTTATTTTTATTTGCATTCTAGTTTTTTTATACTGGATGAGCGGCAACCTTTTAAACTCGAGTCGTTATTTTGTTGCACGTGTTATCAGATTTTTTTTTTCTTAGATCAAAACTATGTTCTATGATAATGATGTCATTTGCGACAGGTTGCCTGCAAGGACGACTACCATAATAATCAAAGCGTTTTTGCACCACTAGGATTTCGTTACAAACATACATCTCACATGCACAGACGTCATATAAATATTTGTTCCGAGCGGGATTTCAACTTGCAACATGTAGCGCAGGAATCCAATAGCTCAGCCACAGTACCAACGGTGACGTTTGATGATTGGATGATCTTATTTATCTTCCCTCTGGATACCATCAGATTTCTACATACAGTGGGATTGTAAAGGTCAGGCAATTGGTCCGTCTAAAATACCGTTATATAATTACCTACGATTTCTGAAAGTTTGGTCACGCATGAATATTTCAAAAAATGTAATTATCATTTTACCTGCTGTGATTTGTCGACCAGCATCAAAATTGTTTGTTTGTTTTCTTTAAGAAACGTTGCCCCACATTAAGATTTCTCCTGTATCGTAGGTACATTCTCATTTACATTTTATTCCGGCTTGAACTCAGAATTTCTCAACAGAAGAACCTTTTCCTGACCTAGCAAACCCTTGCACATGACATATTACTTAAATCAAATAAATAAATATTTTATTACAAAAGGGAAGAGAACTTGATGTCTAGCTGGACAAACGGTAGGATAATGTATGTGATGTCAAATACATTATTCAAACTGAAAACTCAACTAAAATATGTAAAGGCTGTATGGCAGTCCAAAGAATTGAAACATATTTATTTATTTAACTATTTATGTACACACAGAAAGAAGAATAATTACAATTATATAGCAAAGACGACACAAAGGTACTGCTTATTTTTCAAGAAACATACACATAACACAGTAACTTAGGTACACAACATATTTTTCTGCGGGATATATATATTTCTATTTTTATTCATTCTTTATGGCAACTATGCCTAACTTACTCAATACCAAGCGCAAGCGTCAAATAGGCTTCAATTAAGTACGATGAAGGCATCTAATTATTGTTTTCTCTTAAAACTCAAATCAACAGTCTAAACGATATCTGATAAATTATTAAGACGCAGCGTAGTCCATAAATTACATTTTAATAGTACTGTTGAATATACATTAAAAAAAACTCTATTATTTATTTATTTATTTATTTAAAATGCTTCATGTACAATGTACAAAGGCGGTCTTAATGGTGGTCTTATTCAGATTTTCGGTGTAGAATCTCAATTATATCCATGATAGTGACAGTACAGCCTGACACCAGACTGAGAAGGCCGAATAAGACGATGAACGCGTTCTTCCAAAGGATCCAGTTCCACTTGCCAAGGTTCTCCCATCGGAAGACGGTCTCAATGACGCTGGGAATGATGAGACCGAGCACGGAGTAGAACAAAGATCCGACTATGTTGAGGATTTGCTCCAGCAAGGGAAGCGCCATTCCTATGCCCACTGAAATACGAAAAAGTAATAAATTAAAGTATTTTTTTATCAATGGATAACAGAGTACCTAGAGTTTATCTTTGAAGTCCAACTCAAAATATTTTCTTAGATTTATTAAAAGTTTCACACCTCTATCATTTCATGTGTTATTAATTATGACTTAGAGTTTGGCTATCTATAAAATTTGTTCACAAGAGGAATTGAGAGATCTAGTCTTGTTTGTTGAATTGTTCGCTACTCTACTCTCATCTCAATTATAAATTATGTTTATGCAAGATTTTAGAAGGGTTATGAGTTATTAATTATGTAACTGCAACTCTACGTTTAGCATTTATATTGGTGCCTTCAGTCAAAGCTTTTTCATGGCGAAAAATACCATAATTTAAAACCATCGATACTTAATATTTATCATTTCAAATCCCTAAAGGTGTCCAGAGGGCCGAGCACGGATGTTTTCACTATGGTAACGTTAACGAAGCAATTTTTGATTATAAAGTAGGTAAAATGAATCTATCGTATTTTTGTTCAATTTTATGCAATACACACACTTGTTTCATGAAAATGTAAAATAATGCATGTATTTTCGAAAAAAATATCATAGAATAAACGTGTATTTTTTATTCAAAATTTTATTCAACATCCGTGCTCGTCCTATTGTATTGTGTTGTAGTTTTCCGTAAAACATAATCGTATGCGTGTAACATGGTTTTAGCACTATGTAGACTTACCACAACAACACACTCCAACGGTTCTCGCTACTATTTGCGTGACCTGGAGATAGTTCTCTTTGATATAGGGCTTCGTGTATCTGGTGAAAATATCAATAACCACATAGAATTGCAGTGGGTACGTGAGGAATATTGATAGAGCTATAGAAACCTTCGCTAGTATCGCTGGCCTGAAACAAAATGAAATAAATAAAAAAGTTAAATACAGTTATTGCTGACTAGCTGTTGCCAGCGGTTTCACCCGCGTGTTTTATTTTTATGAAAGTAAAATATCGGCTAATATTTTAGTCACAAAATAATTATTTAATCAATTTCATAATAATTAGTATTCTAATTCTAATATTGGTAATAGGTAAGTGTACCTATGCCTAATTTAATGTTTAGTTTACTTTTATTGAATGAATTATCACAACTACATACAATATTTGCGCACCTGTTAAGTTAGGATATGGTATAATTTTTTTGTTACATGTATATAGGCCTAGGCACCTCATGTATAGGTACGTATATTAAGGCAAATAAATGATTTGATTTGATTTGCTATATTACTCAGGTATAGTGCAACTTCCTATAAGTGAAATAATTTTAGGATCCTTCCAGTGGGTTCCATAGAGTACCCCTACATAAAAACAAATAAAGTTTACCTCTTTTTAATATAAACTATAAAAGTATAGCAGATAACACAACTGCGGTGGTATGAGGAAAATACGTCTTGAGGAAAAATATATGACAGGATTAGTTAAGATTAAACACGTAATGTGCTTCCCAATGATGCTATAACGTACGTAAGTATTGGTATAAGAACGCTTTTTATACTTATTTAAAAAATTACGTTTTGAATGCAAAGTTCTCCGAGAAAATAACTATGTTTAAAATGAGAACTGCTGTTAATTCTCCGACAGTATAAAATGATTTTTAAAATGGGAACTGCTGTTAACCCATATATAAAACTATTGGGTCTATAACGTCTGTTATATTGTCGATGAATTTGGCCACAGAATAAATAATAGAATGACTTGGCCTTAACTGTAGATGCTAAGTACATCTCTTCAGCTAAAGGGTGATATTTAATATTAATCTTCTGAGACCAAGTCATTGTATTTCAGCATTATGTTAGTCACATGTTTCCAAAATGCAAGTTTACGTATCGTAATTGGAAGTCGATTAAACTCATAAAACTCCTGTTTATCGATGTCGGTCGTATTTCTCGCATCACTTAGCGAAGGACGTCTAACTGATTAGGTATGTTGACCGTTGAACAACATCAAAGCGATAATTACCCGTAACTTAAGTATAATTTACTGATGCAGACTCGGAAAAATTCGTGATGAGTCACGATTACACTTTGAGTATCTATTACATAAGTCTGCAAATAATTTTTATTTATGCATTTTTATTCTAAAGATGTAGAGTAGTAGAGTGTAGGTATAAATACTGGTGCCATTAATTTAATTTTTTTGTGTGTTTGTTCAACTTATCTAATATATCTATCTACGTTAGAATATAGTCGCTGGTTCTTAAATTTTTTTTAATGGCTTATGCTCTGTATTAAATTTTTCTCTAATATTCACATTCTATCGGTTTGGAAATCTGGAGAACTAAATGACAATACAAACTAACCATTCATCGGTTGGTAAGTTAAGAGTGATAGATCCTCTTAACACGTCTCCATATCGAAGATATCCGAATGTTCCAAGGGTTCCGTAGAGGAAGACGATTGCCGACATTGCGACCACCAGAACGCTTGGACAGCCGAGGAAGTGCTGAGGCTTCTTCATCGAGTTCTCTATTGGCATCACCACACCTATACCTTCCATTGCGAAGATTACTGTCCTAAAAATAAATAAGGTTATTAATATTTTTTTCTTTTTATAAGAACCTTGCCTCAACACTAGGATTTCTTCTGTACCGAAAGTACAGTTTACAAACATACATGTCACATGCACACACACCCAGACCCGAAACAACTGTCTGTAGGCCATACAAATATTTACTCCGTGCGGGGATCGAACCCGCAGCAGGTAGCGCAGAAAGCGAATTTCTAAGCCGCTGCGCAGATCGTGGCGCGCCGTCTTATTAGGTCATCACCGTCAGTATCTCCCTCAGATCACAGCAACAATGGCACCTCCGTTCCCGATTATGTTGGGTATTTTACTCGTCTGCCGTCTGACACCGCAACCTTATAATTTCTGGGAGGTCTAGCCAAAGGTTGGACTGGTTGGTGGACAGCCTTTCAAGTGTCTGAATACCCGTAACAAGTGTCATAGCATATTGGCATGACAACACTGTGCGTTCCGACTCGGTAACCATAGACGATTGCTGAACGTTAAAGATTGTTAAGTGTGTTATGGTATGGCAGCCATGAAATTTAAACTGTATGGATATTAAGAGCGTCCGAATACCAAACACTTGTTTTTACAAAAAATATACGTTTTCAAAAAGTCATTAACATTCCTTTTGAATGGACGCAAAAAGAGTAAATAATATATTATGTAGGTACCTATTATGTATAGAAAGATTTAGGTACGGTGATTAAACAGCTGGAACGTTTCTAGGGTTCAAAAAATAACATAAACATAGTATCACGCCTCTATTCACCGATGGATAGGTAGAAGTATAGGTACCGACTGTTTTAAGGGCTTTTATAGAAATGTGCGTATTTTACTACCACAACAGCTAAATGGTAACGGCTGAGGTGGCCTACCTACTGTGACAGAGTTCGCGTTTGACTGAATTGTTTTAAGTATTTTTAACGTTTATTTTTATTACATTTTTAGTCAAACAATATTTGGGGAGCATAATAAATTATAATTTCGTTTCGATGAACAACAATATTAGGTCCTATTCGGAATACCTAAGTAGTAAACGGGGGAATCGTTATAGTAGGGGCCGAGCCCTGTGCGGGCGAACTTATTCCACAAATACCTCACAATTTCAAAATCCGCTGCTACTGACAAATTTTGTATAGGAAAACCCCATTGCCAGACCGAAACGAAATCATAATATCATGCTCAGTAACCGTTCTTGCGGACTTTAGACCAATAAGGAGTTTTAAAAATACATCATACATGGATTGTTAGTTCAGGATACACTTACGATAGAAAAGCGGGATATCTCGCCGGGTTTCCAGCAGCTTGTTTGCCGGCAAAGGATAATTCGCCTCCAAATATGTAATACAGGCAGACGATGTATACAGTAAACAACAAAATATTGGCTATGCCTGAGAATATGGCTAGAAACTTCAGATACTTGATCTGGCATAGTAGTATTATTGGTACCAGTATAATAAGACAGTAGTATTCTACTGGTAAAATTGTAGACGGTACGTTACGGTCAACCAACTGAAAAAGAAAACAAAACGCGTCAATTATGCGTCGTACTTAGTAATACAAATTACTTTTTGTAGGCTCGATAATTTTATTGTTTTTATTTCAAATTTTATTGTTTGCCATAAACATAGACTTATTATACTAAGGGGAATAGCTACTTATTATTTCTATAGCCATATAACATAAGTTGTCTCATCTTGTCATCTTTTTTGACGTGTGCGTTATAGAATAGGTTCTCTTATGTTTCATTAACGTCGATTTATTATTGGTTACCGTGTGCGATCATCTTTGATCTCTGTTGGTTTCTAGTTTTATAAGTACTGGATTAAGATAAGATATTCTTTATTTGTTTAAACATGGTGTACATGTACATTAGAGCACTTTCGGTAGGTACTTATGCAGTAATCATTATGTAGGTAGGTAGATTTTCAAGCTTATCTCGTATGATAAAACGATTAATATGCATTCAAACAAAAATACTTGATGCTTTATGGTTTGCTAAATCTCTCGACTTGGATGCAGATGAGGGCTTCATGGGTTTAAATCCATTCTTAGTATCGTATCGTAATCGCTGTATGCGATATGGTAGCCCATTGTACTATATGTATTATATTACAAGTATATTACCAATTTTTATACAAAAAATAATAATTTATTAGTACTTAATCCTGTTTTAGTGTATCTAAAATGCACGTACCTGTTTGATAGAATCCGATATTAAAACTGTATATATGCAGCATACACCCGCATAAGTGCATAGTAGGGCGAATTCGGCTATTATACTGAAAATGAGAAATTATTTTATTTTTAATTTAATATCTTTGGTTTGTCGAACAATAACGCTTCCAAGTTGCTCCTTAACACATTCTGGTTTCTTCCATATTCAGTTTGCATCAGCGGTAAATTACCGATATTTACGGTAGTTTAATAATTTTATATTAGTTAGTAGGCCAAATTCTCATATTAAGGACCAATTACATATTTTTTTTCACAGTTTACTAACTTTCCCAACTGTTATGTTAGAACTGAGACAGTGTTTCATGAAATATAAGAACATACTGGAGAAACATCCAAATTACATCGCAACCTACTGGACACCTCAAGTAATAACATCAGACCGAAGCGATCACGTATTCAGAACTTTTTAGAACACATCCGACATAATATGAGTGTGCAATAAAAAAAACAAAAAAATAGTGTCCATAATACTGATCTTGGTGCGCAAACTGACGATTCTCCCTCAGAAAATCTAATAAAGGTCTCAGTAGACAGATGGTAGGTAAATGAAAAAGAAAAAGATAGTTAACTATGAGTTCAAAATGTAATTGGTCCTGAAGCTAATATTGCACAAGAATTAACTAAACAATTTACCTTGCAGTATTAGCAAATTTTCTCGCGCTCTTCGGTCCATTCATAAAGGCGGATTTGCATGTTTCCGCATATCCTAATGACGGCTTTTTGTCTAAGACACAACATTGTTGAGATATCCTAACCTGTAACATATAGAGATAACAATGTTTCATATTTACATTACATTTTTGTCCATCCATCCATCCAAAATTTAAGTGCTAGGCACTTGTCGGTATAGCAATTTCCATCCAGCCCTATCCAATGCTAAATCTTTTAAGAAAGCGAATATAGAAACACTTTTGTATTCCGTATAAAGTATTTTTATTTATGCTGATAGCTCTCATTGGAATTTTTCACACATAGAATGGAAACCTCCGAGAAAAAGACATTATGAAAACTTATTTTACAATTATATGTTCAACTATTTAAAAATTCTATGAGTGCGCGTAGCATATCAAATGTGTATTTGTAAACTGGACGATACCGGAAAATCCTAGTAAAGAAAACCTTACAGAAGAAATAAGCTAAGTATGATTTAATTTTGAAGTACTGATAGAGCCATGTTTACTGTATGTAGATTGATACCGATAACGAACGACAGGGAGCGTATATAATAGGGAATTTACATCTTAATTACGATGAGCAATTATGATAAAAAATCAGTAACAGGTAAAAGTTGTGAAAAGCTTTATAATGAAAGATTTATTTAAGAAATATACCTTTTTTTATCCGACTGCGCCAGAAGGAGGGTTATGTTTTACAAATTATCTTTAGTAAAAATTTATTAAAACGGAACGTTATTTGAAATTATCATCGAGTTTTGACGTCATTCCTTGGTAACCATATTCACAAGCTATGAACGAGCAATGCAATGACGTCATAGTACGAGATTCTGTGTTTTAGCGCGAACATTTGATAGTCATATTTTTATTTCTGATATTTTAATTATTTGTGCATGTTTTAATTTTTTTCTTTTTGCTATTTTTATTTCAGTCTTTACGATAAACTAAAAATAAAAATACACGCATGTTCCTAATGTTCAAAAACGCAACGTATAAGGGTTTCTTGATGTTGGCCGGGAATTTATTAAAGACTGAATATTCTAACTCAACGATTATTTGCTCGCCATGGGATTTGAACCTAAAATTTTTCGATGAGAGAATAATGTTATTAAAAAATCAAAACAAATAAGTAATATTTCATTTTTTTTTAAAACAGTGTAATAAAATTAGTAATGAATACCGCATGATAATGACAAGTGCTAATCTCTTAAGGCTTTAAACATTAAATATATCCTTCTACACAATTAAGTCTGTTATGGAGTTTACAACAATAGCAAGATTACCGTTTATTATCCACTGTTGTCGGTTTATTGGATTTGTAAGTTACATAGTTGTTAATTTACGGCCTTATGACACCAGGAAATATAAAATATAATACTTTAAATATGAACTAACTATAAATAATAGATAGGCAAAATAAAAAATTAAAAGAGTGGCGGTTAATAATCGGGCAATACAACTTCCTCCGCGAGAGGGAAATCGATCAAGTTGTTTATTTCACTGAAAAACGTAACAGTTAGAAATAAACAAGTTATTGCTATTTACAACCGAAAACTTGGTTCGGATACAGCCTGCAAAGTTAAGATATTTACACTGAAATAACGTAACGGCCAGAAATAAACAAGTTATTGCTATTTACAACCGAATACTTGGTTCGGATAGAGCCTGCAAAGTTAAGATATTTACACTGAAATAACGTAACGGCCAGAAATAAACAAGTTATTGCTATTTACAACCGAAAACTTGGTTCGGATAGAGCCTGCAAAGTTAAAATATTTACACTGAAATAACGTAACGGCCAGAAATAAACAAGTTATTGCTATTTACCACCAAATAACTTGGTTTATTTTGGTAAAGCTTTAGTGGTCCCGTCTTCCGACCTAATTAATATTAACAATTTTTTATGAAAAAAAAAATTCGACCGCGAGCATGACTCGAATCTGCGAACCTCTGGCTCAGTACACCAGCCGGTCCCTTCCGCAGCAATATATCAGAATTTTCCTAATGAGCGACTGTGTTCTAGAAGACATTTAGAGATCTGGTACTTGGTAGTAACAAAAGAAAAATGTCATTATAAAATGTCCAAAAGGGGAATCCAAAAATATACTCACTAATATATGAATGCAGTGTCCACATATAACGCCAACGAACAATGTGCCAAATAGTCCAACTCCCCATCCTGCGTTAGCAAATGCCAATGGTCCAGCTAGCAAACCGGAGCCTAAGGAAGACTTGATTAAGTTTGCTGCCGACCTTATATCTCTGGAAATAAAGAAATCGTCATTAATACGAGTTGAAAAATCGCTTCTTATTAGTTATGGTACTTTTCTGAGTTCTTTACACTTAAAGTAAGATTGTAATTTCGTAGGTGCTATTAAAATTATCGTCACTCTATTAATGTTCCTACTGTTGGGATGGGTAAATGCAGTGATAGCCTAGCGGTTGAACTCTTGCCTTCCCATACAGAACTTGAGATCGAACCCGGCCCACACCTCTGATTTTTAGTTTGATACTTGCGTTAAAGATGAAGGAAAACATCGCAAGGAAATCTGCACACCTAAGAGGGCTCTATAAAGTTTTCGATGGTGTGTGTAGTCCAACAACCCGCACCAGGCTGGCGCGGTTAACTAATACCTAACCGTTCTTATTCTGAGAATAGGCTCATGCCCAGCCGTGCGACAGTAATGGGCTGAATTATTATATTAAGTTTACTGTCGGGACTTAGGCCTACTTTCTAAGTGAGGGACTGGCCCGTAATTCACTACACGGACCCATTGCGAATTTGTCACAATAAAACTCGTGAGGAAAGCCCGCATGTGCCTAAGAGAGTGAGCCATAATATTGCGGAATTACGCAAACTTCTCAATAATTTGTTTAACTACTAGAGATATCTTTTTAAATGTGACCTCTATGTTTGCTTGAAGTTAAAATTGCCATTGTGAGCTGTGAATGTGTGAGAGTTGTAAATGGGTGACTTTACCGACATCAGTGCAGTTCAGTTCAGAATGAAGTATTAATGCTCCTACCTACATAATCTAAGCTCCTACCTCTTGTCTTTTATGTTCCGTCGTCACAAGGATGTCACAAGTAGTCGAGTTTTTGGTTCTAGGTCAACCCAGTTTCCGCACGATGTATTGGTTCATTTTTAGGTTCCATTAGCATGCAAGTAGTAATAATACATACGCACAAAACTATTGTACAAACATATGGTTTAAGAACCAAAAGTAACATTAGGTACGCATGCAACTTACGCACCAAAACGTACGAAGGTAGAGACTTTACTGCTACGCCATTAAGGTATTCGTTTATTCAACGTTCGTTTCGTTTGTTCGTTTACTGTCATAAGTCCGATTTTCTATATTACTTAGGTGGTAAACAGCCATAGGGCAAGCGGTCACCGGAACCTATGAACGCTTGCAACACCAGGGACATCCCTCGCTCGTTGCCGATCATACTACTATCCACTTTTTTAACTTGAACTATAGAAATATAATTGAACATTTAAATTAGTGTATGACTCTCAGCGTTTACCGCACTAACAATATGACCTTGTATCAGTAGTAATATTGCATAATATATTCTATTTGCACGTTTGAATTATTGGCACCCGAAAATTTCGCATGACGGATGTGCCTCAAAGCAGTTCGATAATTTATAACTATCTGTATCACAATCTTTCAAGGTAAACTGCCTAAACTACCATAGGCCTTACAAGTCATTATCATTTCCTTTTCAACGAAACGTGACAACAAAGAGTAGGTACCTGCACTAATTGTTTGTATTATAAAAATAATAAAAAAACACTTATCTAACTCAACACATCAATCAAACAAGTAACTCACGAATTTGGTTTTTCGACTTTTCGATGTTCAAAGGGGTTGTATTCCCTTTTCTCTTCAGCTTTTTCGACGTTCATAGTGATCCAAGATTCACGCAAGATTGTTTAAAACATAAGTCTCAGTCAAAAGGCACGAGCAATATTGCGTAGATTAGGTTGAGTATACACGTTGAATACATTTTAATGACTGCGGCACTTAGGCATGTCTACTGTTATAGAATAATTTACGCACAGATGGTAATGGGGTCCACAGAAAAGTGGAAAGACACAAATAAGTACTCGCTCATTAACGAATTTTCCTTTTTAGCTACTTGAAGGCTTTGGTTTCCGTAAACGAGCGTGATCTAAGAGAATTGCTCCATGAGAATATAAAACACTTAATTAGTGAACACGAAGATCGTTAGTATGGAAGATATTTAATTAAGGCTCGTGTAGATCTAGATATACTGATAAGAAATCTTCCGTGAGATTTCACGTTTTAAAACTGTCCATATCATACAGTACACAATAATTTTATTAATTGCCGTAGTTAGCTCCGTATCAGTTAAGTAAGGTTGTTTTTCAAAAACAAACTAACCGTGATCGTAAAAACGTAACGATTGTGTTATTTTGACTGTAATAATTGAAAATAAATTATTTATTGTTCACAGGATTTAATCTTCTGCAGCTTCTGCAGACTTTCACGGAGACATTGGTCAAACACGCAGAAGTCCTTTGGAGCTTTTAAATTTAAACCGAGATGGGACACTAAATGGGGACTCTGGCTACACAAGAAAAGTAACTCATTGCCCCCATTAACCATGGGGACAATCCGTTACTTCGATATTTCTACACTTTGTGTAATTTTAATTGTAATTGAAATGGAAGCTAAAACCAAAGATATATCGCAAAGTGCTCTATTATTCTGCCTGCCTTTCAACCTAAAATTGAAAGTACTTTTTTGGCAGACAGTTATACGATATACCACAGCTTATTGTGATTGTATAATATATTGTATTTATATTAAATGTCGCAGGGTAGGAGTAGAAATAGTGTAAAGGAATGGAGAGAGACGCAAACAATCTACTGTGTCTTCTATACGCTGCTTGAAAAAATATTTAAACTTTCTCGTTGGTCTAGTCGTAAGCGCCGTTGCTGAGTCTGGGTCCTGGGTTCAATTCCCGGGTCGTGCAAAGTGTTATTTATTGATTATTTAAGATGCGAATATCTGTGTACAGACCATACTATATTTATCTTTCAAAAAAAAATTACGCCGCGTTTTTTTCTTTATAGCGTTTTCAGACCATTGAGCTGGAACAGTGAGGCCTAAGCTCAAAATTCATGTTCTGAATTAATTGTACTGGAGTGGTATTAAATGTGTAGATAGCGTGATTTTACTTGGCATTAAATGGTACTCTAAAATGTATAGCTGTTCCTTTCCTCAGGCTTCTTATGCGTAAGTACTCGAATGAATAAACAACAATTACTCTGTCCTTTAATCTTTTCCGAAGTATGATGGAAGCGGGTAAAATATCCCTTTTAACAAATCGAAAATAAATTAATGACTAAAAAATGCACGAAAATCAGTAGTTATCCTGATATTCCGACGTATCAGATTAATTCAAAAAGTAGGTAACCACTGAATTTTTTGCATTATGTAGTGATTTATTTATTTTTATATATGACCAGCTGTTACAGTAGGTAATACATGGAATTTAAAGGTACAGGCACAGATTAATAAATTGTTACTACGTAGGTAACAGGTACTGAAATATGTATATTAAGTCCCACTCTGTTCGGTGGCGTTCGGCTGTTTCCGTCTGGACCGCGAGTCGAGACTAGGACCCCTAGTCAGCCATGTATGTTGCAGGTCAGTACTTGGATGTCCTTCATGGCGATGCCCTTCGTCAACTCTCCAGCGGACGACCTTACGGCTACCAGGTTACGGTTTCTTCTATTGTATGCAGTCAGTTGTCCAGCAGAACTATTATTTTGTAAACGATGGCTCATCGATATAAATATTAGTTTCCTGCGGGAATCGAACCAGCGATCTGTAGCGCAGATAACCAATAGCTTAGCCACTGCGGCAGCCGTGCCGTCAAAACGATTTATACCTCATTCACACCACAACGTTTCGCCTCGCATAAAAAAATCCTATCAAACAATCCTAACAAGATCTATGGATTTTTTTATGCGAGGGGAAACTTTGTCGGGCGAATGTGGCATAAATCGTCAAAACCTATGTTATAAGAACGAGGCTTGTTTGTTTTCCGTGAAAGTACTAAGAAAAGCGACAAGGACCTTTTTTATAGATTACTTATGGCGTAGAGTAGTGGAGTCGATCTATTCTTCGTCATTTTGAAGCATTTTTGTTTCGGGGTATCGTTTTCTATCGTCCATTTGCTCGAAAACGATGTTATAATATTTACCACGTGTGCCACCTTCACAGTCACATCATGAACGATGCCCAAGTGATGTTTCATGATTACACAAATCTTTTAATTGATACCTACAAGTAATTTTTCTGCAAATATGTACCATACAATTTGTTGTACCTATAATACAGGATGGGTAAAATTTTATGATTTTGTTCGCAGATTCTATAATTAGTATTGTGTATTCTTTTTTAATCCTTCACTAATTTCTCACGCTTATGGGTCCAAAATAATGTACCAATGAATCCATGGTATCAGTTTTCGTTACGATGTTACTTACACTCTGTATTATAAATTCGTGTAAATACGCATTTGTGTGGGTGTCAAGGTTGGAAAGAAAGAAAAAATTGTAACAACATTTTATTACATAAATAAAAAAACGACTATCATCTAAAACTTCGATTTACATTCATCATTAATTTACCTGCAAATTATATCTCACAGGGAAACAGATATTTGTAGAATAAGTAGCAAATTAAGAGTACTTTACAATAACGATAAAGACAACAAACAGTAATTAAAAAAACTCTATGGCCTATTAAAATTATGTTTTGAATGAGAGTTCTAAAAATATTACAGTAGTGATGTCCATAACAGTATGTACTTAAAGTTATAGTTATATCCAATTAGTGTACTTTAATATAATGCACTAATTGGATATTACTATAACTTTAAGTTAAGTTAACTTTATGTTAAGTTTTCTGTTCACAATTTTTAGAGATGTGTGTAGTGTGTGTATTGGTTTTCACATACGTTTCGCTTGGCAGAGACATATAACTATTAATAACTAATAGGTAATGTTCTGCAACATGTATAACTGCAAATATGAAAATGTATATTAAAATACAATTACATATCTACTGAGTAACAAAATTAATTCCTTAATAGCTAAGGCTTCAGTTAGGCTGATATTGCTTAGAACCTAAATCTACTTAGCAAAAATTTTTTATAAGTAATTAATATTTGTATACTAACGAATATTAAATAATATTCAGTTCGACCATTTTATTGTTCGTATACATCGTAATTAGATTTTTTATACCAAGGGCGTCTACTAGAAATGCTGGGGTTCGGCCGACTTACTACATAAGGAACAGCTGCTTGTTTAGGAAAATTGATGTAGCTCTCTACAGTAGGTATAGAGTTCCTGATCACCGCACGATCATAACTTAATAACTCCGGTCGAGGAGATGAAACCGGGGAAAATATTGAAACAGCTCCACCGATGGGATTGGCAGTCACACCCAAACCATTGTCGTAAAACGTAAATGTAGGTTGTGGCGCAATAATGTTGGGTTTCTGAATTGGTTTCACTGTCTGAGTGTATTGCTCAGCAGGCTGGCAAACGGTTTCTTGGACCAACACGTCTAGAGGAGCAGTGTAGATTCTAAAGTTGATGTCACTGTAATCTAGGTTTGCCTCAAGGAATACTGGCATACGGTCAGACATCACCCACACATTTCGCTGTGAATCAATTTTGACGTCACTAGGGAATACGAGACCGACATCATCCTTGTCCACCATACCGATGTTCTGGGGTTTATATTGAAGATCTCCTCTCCAACATCCGATAGCGTTTTGATCTATTAAACTGAATAGTTCTACTCCCGTGAGCTCGTCCATTACTCTGGCTGTGGTGTGACCGTTAGCACCACGGTCACCAACGACTTGGAAGTCATGATAGGATCCTGTTACTTTTGATTCATCGCGTAATATGCGCGTTGAAACAGCGAACTGCGTGTGACTGGCTAAAGGACCGAAGAAAAGCGTTCTGTATCCGTCAGCACCCATCGGAGAAGCTGTGATTCCGAAAATACCTTCGGCGCTCCATTGGAAGTTAAGACCAGCAATGTTGTAATCTCCAGTAAGAGGGTTAGGCATGAAAAAAGCGTGGTTGAATCTCCATGATTTGTTTTGTTCCCAGGAGTAGGCGATGAGACCGTAGCCGAGTTCGTCGGAGAAGTATGCGAAGGTGTCGTCACAGGTTCTTCCTTCGTCGAGAGCTATGTTGGCGATGAAAGTCGATGGAACAATATCTTCGGGACGGAAAACATATCTTCGGATGCGTTGGTCAGTGTTCAGATCGTAGACGTTGAGTGCGTAAGGGCATAGATTGGTCACGTTGGTATCTGAAAATTTGAATCACCTTTGAGTTGTACTTATATTAATTGTGTAATTAGCCTTCGGAGCTGTATTAACATAGTAAAAAAACTTGATAGGCATCTGTTTTGATTATAAATTGTAAGTTAATTGCAGTTAACGCCTACTAAAACAGTGAAACTCGATAACACGAAGGGAACTTTCGTAACACGTAGTTCGCCTCGCTTATATAATTACTTAATTGGTATTGCCCGCTTACCGTATCCATATGTGCCAACGTCTAAGACCCAGAGACGGTCACATTTGTCTACTTTGACTCTGTACACTGTGTTGAGACCAGACTGGCAGTTGCCCAACTCGTTGCCTGCGAAACTCGGGTAGGGGTTTAGCTTTGGCGATGGGTTGTACGGGCCATCCAAAGGTATGTAGTTCAGTGTTGCGGGGATACCTGTAGAATGAAATGGTTATATTACGTTCATGTTAGAATATGCTGATTATTAGGCAGTATATTATAACATACTATCAGCTATAAGGTCAGCGCCGCCCCTGAGGTAGAGCGGAATGAGCGCGGTCGCTCTAGGCGCCAGGTGATAAATGTCGCCAAAATACGAATGACAATTGAACTGCCTTTATATTGAACTGCTTATTATAGATATATATTTAGATAGATTCCTGTTGCCAAAGGTGAGCGCAGAGTTAATACACTAAAATTAATAAATACATACCTAAGGCCAACAATAATTCACGAAAAATATCAAATCTGGAGATTGCAAATGAAGAGAGTAGGGCATAGCGGGACTTTCCTACTCAAAATTGGAGCTGCTCGACTGGGGAAGTACCTCCACCGTGCAGAATATCGTATCCAAATAACACTGCTCGTTTGCAGTGTTGTGTTATTTAATGGGGAGCGAGGTCGCCAGTCCTCCTTGGGGAAGCGTCTACTAGTAATAGAGTTGGAAATGTGCGAGTGATACCCTTGGTGTTGCAAGCGTCCGTAGTTTACGGTAACCGCTTACCATTAGGTGGCCTGTACCTATGCTTGGTTGCCACCTAGTGGTATAAAAATAAAGAATAGCAATATTATCAATTAAAAATGATATTGATTAATCCATACCAAAAGATTATTTATTTTTCATATTTAACCTTATAATAAGGTTTTCCGCTCGTCAAAGCTTTAATAAGTGTTTTTTTAAGCTTTCCTAATAAAGAGGTACTAAACTTAGTATAATTAAGTACCTATCTTTACTTAATAAGCTAATGAACATTTACGTTTCTCAACTGTATGGCCAAATCTAATAATAATATGTTATTACTATGGTGAAGATGTAAGTTTTACGACAATATACGATAGTTTACACACTTAAAGTAAAGTTCAGTTCTTCCTAGATCCTAATATTCACACCCTTATTTCGCATCCAATTGTAAGACAAATAACGTACGAGTATATTTTTTATGTATAATCTAGTTAGCAGAGTCTAGGATATAAATACTTTCTTGTGTACTGCAAAGCTCGTTGTAACAAACAAGTATTTTCTAAGCTTGGAGAAGATTGTGCATATAATGTCAGATAACCTGTAATCAATTATTATTTTTCTTAAAAACTACTAATAATAATAAAATCGTTAATAATTCAAAATAGTATTTAATTAAATTAAAATACTTCAACAACTCGTTAGACTCGTTAGTCTACTTCATAATTAAAACACAGCACGGTTATCTTAAATAAGTGTTGATAACAGGTATGATTACAGCCAAGCCGTCCGCATCGTGCCTGACCTACCGTATCTTTTTGCCTAAACGCGAGGTCGCGCACGACGGAATTTTAAATTACAATTTATTGTTTATAACCGATATGAATTCTTCATAAAGGTGGCGTTGATCTATATGACCTCAAGAATTTCTTACGTAATTTAGAATAAGGAATTTTCCTAGTTTCCCCGTCTAATATAGGGATTTTCCTCGCAAGTGTATCGTAAGACCAAGATGCAATTATAGAATTATAATTAGTTTGCAATATAGTCTTATGGCAATCACCAATTAAACTGCCGCTCGGAGCAATCGGTTTATGGTTTAGTTTTATAGGCTATCACAAAAAAAAAAAAAAATTTTTGGATGATTGTGACTCAATCAAACATAAACAGCTGAAAGGAATTGAATGAAATTTTGCCCACAAGTAGACCATGTGCTGGGTTTAATACATAGGACTTTTTATTCTGGTCATGCGTTTCCGTGAGATAAAGACGTCATCGACGTTTGACGGCACGGTTGGCGCTGTAGCTAAGCGATTGGCTCTCTGAACTACAAACCACAAGTTCGATCCCCGCTCGGAACAAATATTTGTATGGCCTACAGATAATTGTTCCGGGTATGGGTGCATGTGCATGTGACATGTTGTATGTTTGTAAAGGTTACCCACGATACAGGAGAAATCCTATGATTTTTTTTTTAATGCGTCCCATCTCCACGTCGACGGAGTTGCGGGCACAGCTAATGTGAAAATGGTATATAAAGTGACTCACCCGCTTTCCACCTAGGTACGGTAACGAAGAGCTTGTTCCTCCACCTCTCAATGCCAACTGGTAGTGCATTCTCCTGCATAAGAGACTCAGACTGGATGGCCTGCTGCCGGGAGTAGGGGTCAGGGTAGTTCCAGTCCATCACGTTCCATGAGAACATTTCTTGGAGCTTCACTGCGGCTGTCGCGGATGACACCACGGCTAATAAAACCAGTAACTTCGTAGCCATTTTCGTTGAACTAGAAATCAAAATTTTTAGGCATGAGTAGGCTTGTACTCGTTTTGCGAGTAGGCGTTGGATATTTCGTAGTATGCAATGTCAAGGCGGCTTAGTTTAATAAAAATAAATAAATCCAGCCTATTACTGTCCCACGCAGCCGAGCACGGGCCTCTTCTCAGAATGAGAAGGGTTAGGCTTTAGTCCACCATGCTGGCCTAGTGCGGGTTGGCGGACTACACACACCATCGAGAACTTTATGAGCCCCATTTATGTGTAGGTTTCCTCGCGATGTTTTTCAAGTGATAATCAAATTGCGATCCGCACATAAATTTTAAAAGTCAGACGTGCGGGCCGGTTTCGACCTCAGACCCTCCTGCACGGAAGGCAAGCGTTCATCCGCTAGGCTATCACTGCTTGTATGTTGTATGTTGTGGCATAGTTTACTTTTAGTTATTTTCTACAGAAGCAAGTCGAATGGTCTATCATATTACGCGACATTGTCGAAATTGTGGTCATTCAAAAAGGTCATACAAAAGCCACTAACCAAAAGTTGAAGTTGAGCAAGGAAGTCTAAAGTAAATAAGTGAGGTTATGAAGAGACGGTAGAGAGAAAAGTGCACTAAAAGTCTCTATTGGAGAACTTTTCATATGACTGAATGAGTCGCAGTCGAATTTACAGTAATAAATATGTTAATTTGAAAGAATCTTGGCAAACGCAAATTTATACGACTTTCAGTAATCGAGAAACTGGAAGAGGTAGATAATAGCTCAAAGGCTGAACAGTCGGACTGGTAACTGAGAGAGTGTGAGTTCAAACTGTTGACGTGAACTTACTCCTACCACGAGCAGAATTAGTCAAGTTGGAAGCAGTTGGAAGACTTAACAGGAATCCGAGTCATGCGCAACCTACATTGACACTAATATTACTAATGTTTCAAAAGGATTTTGCGTACTATATTTGAAGCGTAATAGACAGTAATTTCATAAGTATAGCCATATTTATGAACGAGTTACCATTCGCAAGTGAGTAGTGAGCTGTCATTATGCAACAAGTTATCAAAAACGCAGTTTGAAAGAACGGTAACAAATACGACAACAAAGATTTTGGAAATATACCGAAGCTTTAAGGCGAGGTTTTCCCACTGTTAGCTAATTTTGATCATTTTAGAACGTCTGTGTCTACTTCGATGATATGCTCAGAATTTCTAAATTGGTATTATATCAAAATTTAACATATTATCTCATCTTTAAGAAAGACAGAAACTAGTAACTATTTACTCGATAAAAAAATATACAAAGATTTCCCTAATTATGTTTTAAAACGACGATTACTGAGAGATATCGTCACTAATTAATGAAGTCAAAGATAGAAATAGAAAGAGCTTATTATTATTAAGAATATCGGAAATATACTTTTTTCTTTTACCTATAATTTTCCTACAAATAGATAATATAATAACCTATTTAAATCCTAGAAATCAAATAGCTTAGGTTGCGTCACCGGTTCGAAAAAATACCAGTTATTTTAGTCATAGCATAGTTCATTCGTGTGATTATTATAATGGGTAATAAAATAAATGGAAGAATGCATATAGACTTAGGAAAACCTCGACTTTTTGGTTAAGATTGGTTAATATTCTGTTATTTGCTTTTTATCTATGTTAATTTATGTAATAAATTATGTACGATTTATTTTATTTGGTTATAATGCAAAATCTTTGGCTATTTTGCATTATAGGTATACCTAATGTATGAGAATGTAGGCAGTTATTTAGATTTTATTGTTTTGACTAAATGCCTATGATTCAATATTATTATAGGTTATCACAAAAACAAGGTAATCAATTTTTTTGCGACTTTTGTAGAGTTTTTTTTTTATCACAATCATCTGATTATGATTTGCTTGGTTTAGAGTAGCTAGTGATCTTTATTTAGAGTTCGTGGTTTAGAGTAGCTAGTGATCTTTATTTAGAGTCTTGATTTAGAGTAGCTAGTGATCTTTATTTAGAGTCTTGGTTTAGAGTAGCTAGTGATCTTTATTTAGAGTCTTGGTTTAGAAGCTAGTGATCGCAGCATTTATACATGTAATTATGGTGAGTGTCAGGATGGCGGGTAGACACCAGAATTAGCTATCGTAGATAAGCCTATAATTTTGTACCTAATGCGTACTATTTAGTATCTTCGTTGTAAAAAATTGGTACCTCCGGTTGGTCTTCAAAAATATAACGCATACGTGATAGTCAATTACTGCTGATTACTGGTGGTAAGTTACATACAACCTCTCATAAAGAGAGGGCTTTACCTCATCTATCAAATTCTTTGCCGGAGCACGTGGCCTACACAGAAAATATAGTTTCACTTTCATTTGTTACTCAAAGTAACGGCATGCAGCGGCGGGAAAGTACTTTGCCTAGAGCAATTTAATCTAATTTGGCGTTATTTCCTGCGTATTGCCAGGATCCACTTTACTTAAAGGAATTGGATGTGCACTTATATAAACTAACTGACGTTTGACCTCTACGACTCGTTTCGGTTTCCTTAATTTGGTATGTAAAGTTTTTTGAGATATTTATTTTATAGATTGCAATATTTATAAGCACCTTTTTTCAATAATTTTGATTTGCAAGCAGTAAGCAGTTAATTTTTTATAAATGATCAGTCTTTTGTTACTGATGAAGTCACAGAGAGAGTAGTTTGAAGTTCGTCGTTGTCTATAAAATTTAAAGTACAGTAATAAAACGCCGGAATTTTATGTTTATTACTTGATAGTTAGCAATAAACGTAAAATTTTGGTGTTTGGTAGCAAAACCATTTTGACTGGTGTGGGAATCACATAAAAATCTTCAGACTACTCTGTGACGTCACCAGTAGCAAAAGTTTGTTAATTTATAATAAAATAATTACTAAATAGGTATTTGGAAACCAATAAAAAGTAATAATCGACGTCAAAGTACTAAAAACGATGAAAATAATACTGATAAAAATCTTCACAGCTGTTAAGTTTTTTATGCTTAATATTTCATTCGTTTTTAGTTTTTTAACGTCGGTTTTTACTTTTTTTAAAGTTTATTTATTTGTCGATTATTTGTGAAGTAAAAGCCAAATACGATAGCAAAATGCTTGTCGCTAATGTTATGCTGTTATCCGTTGAGCAGTTCCCTTCCTCCATTTCGTACTCCATGATCTTGGACTACCTTGGGATCTACCTTAATAGAATACTGTTTAAACCATTCAAATTTGTTAAGCTGTTTCCGAGAAATCGCGTAACCTCCTTCTTTTTTTGAAGTCAGTTAAAAATATTGAAATTAGTTGTAAAAAATAATCTAATTTATTAAAAAATCATTACATACCGAATTGAATAAAGTGTAAGTATAGATACTGCTCATCTCTCTGATATTATGCCCAAATTTTGTGTTTCTATTCTTAGACGGATCCTCAAATTTAACATTTAGAATATTAAATTAAATTAATGAAGATTTAACTATGAAATACCAACAAACTCTTAGCTGCGATTTTAACATTAAAACGAACAACTTTAGTTTAAATAATTAAGGAAATCAGAGAAGAAAAACATTTTCTCACACAAAGTTCATACTTTCGAATTTTGTATGGAACGATGATTTTGTTCAAATTTTTCCGGAAGTCATAAAATTAAATGTTCGTTTTTTCGATAAAAACTCCCGGCTATCAATAACGAGACGACATCATGGACAAAATAACAAGCTTAAGATTAGAATTTACGTGCAGTTTTGGTTACATTGCAGGTTTAATGTCACGGAAAGCTAAATTAAGTTTAAGTAAGGAAATGAGTTTTGTTCATACTTCATTAATCCTACAAAATAGTTTGTTATATTATCATAGTCACATGTCGTTATTTATTACTTTAACTATATGCAATTTTTTATCTTAATGCTGGTTTAAGGCGTAATGTTGTCAAAATTACATTTGGAGTATTCGGAAATTAGTAATGGACATAAAAAAAGTCGTTAGAACCGTTCTTATGTCACGGTAACCTCGCATTGTTGTTGTGGTTTAATTAGGTAGGTACATTGTATTTGACTTCATCTATTTGCCGCAATCAATTTATTTTCCTTTTTAAAAGATTTGCAATCATTTTTTATGTTTATTTGTTAAATAATTACAAATAAGTTTTGTAGAGACCCGGAAAATGTTTAATAAAAATGTGGATATATTTTTATGTGGAAATGGAAAATAATATATTATTCAGAATTAACTATTTAACCATTGTTGTTCGCCATGTTAGTGTTGTTATTGTAATTTACATGTGCTTTTTATCAGTAATTATTTTTTTAACGATTTTTTTTACACAAATACAAACCAAACCAGAATAAAGTAGTAGATACATAATCGTTACACAAATATTAAAATAGTATCCCGCACACACATCCACACGCAAAACATAAAATATTTATGATCTTCATCAATCAAACCAACGTACACTTCCAACGTTCAAATTATCTAACGCACGCAACGTAACATAACTATCAAACTCGCAAAGTTAAAAAAAAATAGATTAAAAAAAATAACCTACATGGTTGTCCGAATGTGCCCAATGATCGCGACAGTTGGTATTGAACTGAAACAGTAACATCTACCCCTGCTAATATAATACTCCGCTCCGGCCACGTCCTACCAACGCCACGCAAATTAGGTGGTATAGAGCTACGAATATAAATCTTACGAAATAATGATCCAATGTGATCTAGTTTAATTTTTGATTTAGAATTCATAGAAGTTAACTTAACTAAGATGTTAAAATTCCGGTTATTAAGTTTTACTCTTCGCCTAATATTAGCGTTGGTTGTAAGGCGTTACAAATACCATCGAAATGTTACTACACAGTTAAACTGAGCAACAGTGTGGCATAATATTGAACTCGTCGCTGTATACGCATTATAAATCATTATAAAATTTATGATACATTTACATAGATACATAGATGTGTTACAATGATTTTCATTATTATAATGAAGAAGAAAAGGGAACTTTTATTATTTGCAAATTATCATCATGTTGAAATATTGAATTATTATTGTTTTAATATAGGTAGGTACCTAATTATGAATTATTGCGCCATATTATGTTTCTAAAACGTTTAAAGATAATTATGAGCTACATCATTATTATGTAGATAATATTCAATAGTTTGGAAAATTTGGTTAGTAAGACTGAGGTTATGGACTAATAAATATAATAAATTTGGTTGTAAAACTTCGAATGAATTAAAAAGTTAGGTGTGGTTTAGAGGTTTTCTGTAAAAATGATCTTAAAAGTGATAGAAAGGTATCCCTATAACCGGTCATTGTAACGGTTACTGGATGCACATGTTTAGTAGTTAAAGAAAGAGAGAATGAAAGGAAAACATCCACCCCGACCCTTGCGTGTGGCAGCCGGCGCTGAAAAACAAGTCCCTTAATAATAATCATAACCAGATCCAACAAGTCCCTCTCTGTTGTCCCCTCAGCAACGCCCTGAGCAGAGACCCGAGTCCCACTTTGAGGCGCCCTTAGCCATGTTGTTGCTTAAATTCTTGCCTGGCTGACCCTCTAGTCACGCCACTTGACTGATTAAGCTGGGAAGGCTCCCTGAGCCGCAGAGACATGCGAGAGACATGCATGCCCTTGCAGGGACATATGGACGCCCATATAGTTCAGGCTGGTATGGTGATTAAACTGATAATAGTTGGGTTAATAAGGGTTGTCTCATGGGATATTCGATGATAATAGTCCTATGGTTAAGGTTATATCAAATTCATGATTTTTCTTTGAGTGAGAAAATATTTTTTATATTTTGTAGTTCAATTATGGTTTATGACCCACTTTCTCTCTCAAAGAGGTAGCTCAGCAGTGGGATAATTAATAGGCTAACGTTGAAGACGTAAACGAACGTAGAAATGTATTTATCTATTTAAGATTTGTATCTAAAAAAGATAATTGCATTTATCATTGCGCAGCTTTTTACAAAAAATCTGTACGAAACAAAAAGAACAAATTTCAAAAAAGCAGTAATGAGTTACAAACAGATGACTATCCATTTGTTGGAAACTCATTTACAAAATAATGGGATTAATTCACAAAATAATGAAGTCTGCGCTGCAAAAAAATGAATCGATACTAAGATTTACACTGAATCTCAGCGTGCAGTTAGTCAGTTCTATGCTTTACAAGTGCATGGCATGCGTTTGCGCTGCATATTTGAGTTGCTCGGGCGCACTCCATCAACACTTCGTGACCTGAAACATTGTGGTCTAAATATAAATTTACGCCCGATAAAACATTACTCTTTTGTCAATACTTGGTGTTTATTACTAGGTACATGTATGTACATATATAATAATTATTCTTTTTGTACGCTTAAAAAAATTGTGATTCATCGTCTTACTAGGGAGGAAACATACAGTGTAACAGCTAGTCATGCACTCAAGCAATAAGTAGGTAAGTTATGTACTTACTGTCCGTTTTTACTGGGTTGGTACTTCGTTAATAACCTCTGTGCATGTTTAATTCAGCGTAATAATTAGTATTTGAAAAATCATTCACCCTTCCTTTATATGAAGGTTTTATACAATCTATCAATCTATCTCTTTACTTTTTAAATCCCAAATCGGTTTTTTTTGTTTTATACTTGCAGAAATTATAGTGAAACTTATCTATACTAATATTATAAAGAGAAAAGATTTGATTTTATTTATGTTTGTTTGTAATGGATGAAATCAAAAACTAATGGACCGATTTTAAAAATTCATTCACCAGCAGAATGCTAATCATCATCAATGATAACTTGATAAGTATATAAACATTTTTTGGCATGAGGATAATTACACCAAATTAATATGTAAAATCTCATTTTAATGATTATAGGTACCTAAGGGTTCAGTCAGGTGTTATAATAAATAATAAAAAAAACTATATATAGATAAATAAATAATTTGTGTAAAATGTAAGTACCTACAGCAATAAGTAACAAGAAAATGTATTAGAGTGCTTAAAAATGATTTCTATTCATCCGGTAAACTTGACACTTGACAGACAATGTCCTACGTAATTTCCACAAGTACTTTACGTAAACAGTGAGTTTTATATCAATTTATACCCCGAGCACGAAAATTTAACACTAAAGTAACGTAATCGTACCTCCATCGACAAATTTTGAATGGGAATACGAAAAGCAACACGTGTGCGTAATTGGAATTAAAAATTCGAAACACGATCATTTGACATCTACTTGCGAATGGAAATCGTAGTACCTCTCTTATGTAGGTATATCTACTCGCTAGCGCATCTTTACCTACACAAATAAATAAAATATAAGTTTCTGTTTGTAATTTCAATTTAACAGTTTTTTACAAAATGTGTATGAAAGTACCGGTAAATACGGTATTTATCATAAAAAATACAATCATATTTTTTGTCTGTCTGTTAGTGCCAGCTAATCTCCGAAACGGCTGGACCGATTTTGACGGGACTTTCACTAGCAGATAGCTGATGTTATAAGGAGTAACTTAGGCTACTTTTATTTTAGAAGAAGAAAAAGAATTAGGGTACCATGCAAAAAATATAATTTTGGTAAACTCCAAGCGGACGAAGTTGCGGGCACAGCTTGTCTACACTAATATTATAAAGAGAAAATATTTGAATTTTTGTTTGTAATGAATAAACACAAAAACTACCGGACGAATTTTAAAAATTCTTTCACCCATTATTCTGTATTATCATCACTGAGAAATATAAGCTAAAAAACAATGGCAGGATTATACCTGAGTATTTTAGGAAGCGCCTAACTTATTTATTTCATGAGTTAATTTTTTATACGATATTAGTATTACATTTTAAAGCCGAGGTTAAATTATTAATAATTAATGAACTTATTCACATCCGGTGTTGGGTTTATCTGTAAACAAATAATAAATTTTCAAAAAATTTGGGATCCTTACGTAATCTCCAATAATGTAATCCAAGGTGTAAAAAATTACCTATAAAATTTCTTACGTTGCGTGCGCTGCGAAAACTATTACTAATGATATTATTATTATTATTAATGATAGTTTAAAATTAATATTATTATTGTTTTATATAAATAAATTCCACACCGTGCGAAGCCGGGACGGGCGGCTAGTTGAATAATATTAGTATGGATCCAAGTGCGGGACATCCGAAACCTATCACTGTGAACTAAAAAAAAATCATACTTATATTATTCAATTGTCGCTAGCGAGTAAGTATAGAAAGTAGAATTGTAAACTCATAATAGAAGTACAGTGCATAAAAATAAAATTGGAGTACTTACATGTTTAAATTTAGGATTTTTCAGCCATTTTTAGAAGCCTTGACCGTACTCAAACTAGTATATAGGTAATAGATACATGTAGTAGGTACAGGAATCAAGTGGTAAGGATATTTATTTATTTTATTTTATTATTTTAGGAAAACTTACAGCTAACACAGTTAAGTATGCAATTAGGTATATAAAGTAATAAATGGCCAATTAAACGTTTCCACTTATAAAACAAAATATCTATAGTATTAACAATTTCAGATAGACAGCGAAAAAAATAATACTAGTCGTATAATAATGATGACAATAGAACTATTCTAGACTTATGAGAAACAAAAGCAAAATCCTAACAATACAGCAATGTGTTCATTTACAAGACAACCAGTCTGAACTAAATGAACACATTGCTGTATTGTTAGGATTTTGCTTTCAGCATCGAAAAAGTTATTACTTATGACACTTTTTAATTTACGGATACTAGTAGATACCGAACAAATCAATATAGATAAGATTGTACTGGTCTTTTTAAATTAATGTAGTAAGGAACGTGTAAGTGAACTCAATAAAGAAGATTGGGCGAATTTGTATGGAAGTTGGTCCGTCAATTAACATGTTAGCATTATATAATATGTACCTAATGGTACATCGTGATCAATGGTAATGCTCTGTGCGAGCCTACTCGCGCTTTCTTTTTTATTAAGGTTGGGTTAAGCAGTGTGTTCAAAGAGTCTCATCTTCTTACTTTGTCACAATATCGTTTGAGTAACATGTTTGAATAACTCGCTTCTGCCGGAAAAGATTTTGATGACGTTGTAATTTAAATAAATAAATAAAAACCGTTCGCTTTTGAAAGTACTTTAAAATTAAATTAGTATTCGGACCTATTTTGACAAATCTCCTTCAATATTGCGACCTACGTCAACACCAAATACCGTGGACGGTGGTCGTAATAATGAAAGTCTAGTTTGTAAGTTGTGTCGAAGCTATTGCATACAAAGTGTAAATTTTTTATTTCGTAACTTTCTGTTAGTTAAATTTTAATATTTTAACATAAAGTTAATCTGTTGCTTCTATTTATAGGAGACACAGATTTTGTACATCAATGTGTGAGTTATTATGTAAAGCATGTTTTTCACAAACAGCATAGGCATAATGTAACTTTTAATTTGAAGTATCATGTAGTTATTTTACCGAACATTTTGGATAGTCAAAATCTTTGAAAAAAGTGTGTTATTTGTTTTACATAGAAATTATAGGAAAATTGTCATGTCTTTACATCTCACATATTAAAATAGTGTGAGGATAAACATTTTGAAACAGTACCAATGCAAGTACAAGGACCTTTCTAGTCGGCTCCCTAACACCTAAAATTCTACTAAACCTTATTTTCAACTGTAAATACATAATCCAAATAATATTAATTACATACTTACGTACAAGCCACATTTCACATTCCATGGGGACCAGCGAACGTCACTCACAAGAAAGGGGAGTGACCGCCAGGTACATAATTATTAAAAAGAAATATGCTTGGTATATATTTCTCGGTTTTTATGAACCCAAAACTTATATATTCACAATATTCAGACTTTATGGGATTAGGTCTTTTTTAAATGTTTTTGGTGCATGTCTTCGAGATACGTGGACCATAAAAAATGCTTTGCTGCGAGAGGTGGCTCATAGCCTTCCTTGTTTAATCAGTCAAGAGGAGACTTGCTGGATCTGATTAGTGACCTGTTTTTAGACTAATGGTTCAGTTCTTATTATCTGGCACGAGCAAGGGTCGGGGGTGGGGGACCGGGGTTACAAAAGTCGGATCTTATAAATAAGGAAGCAGTCTCTGATATGTTTTGTAAAAAAAGAATGATACTTGACTCTGTGCGTAAAATGTTAAGTTAGACATATCTAATACTTATCTTCTATCATGTCCACCTTTTGTCATATTTCTGCTATTTGTATTATTGCTATATAGGTAAATGTATAGACGATGTTAAATAATTAAAAACAAAAATTATTTGAGTTCTCTATAAAGTATTTAAATTATTTCGGTAAATTTATGCACTGAGATAATACTGTACCTACTCCATAATTTTCACAAGACTAAAATAATGGGCTTTGCGAAACCAGTGAACCTTTTCTGGATATTATGTTCTTATCACGAATCTAATTAACCTAGATTAATCGTCCAACCGTCGGAAATGTATCCAAAAATAGAATACTTGATTATGATTGTGCAAGTCTTCTTAGCAATTTTACAAGCGTGACCTTTAGTCTAACCGTGATAACTAATAGTTAGATACTACCTGTCACAGTTAGCTCCATATACAATTCGAATTAGAAAGTCTGTGCTAGTACTTCAAAATAAATACAAGGTCCTATCTTTCTAGTCCCGATCCCTTTAAAAAGTTTTTGTACTCCTCATTATGAACATCTTTTATTATGAGACCAATCGCGAAAAAAGAACCAGCTGTTCCATACAAATAATTTAATATTATTCGACTAAATATAATAATATGGAAGAGCTAAAATTTTTTCGTTATTTCTATGTTGGTCTCATGATAAAAGTTGTTCATAATGATGAGTACAAGAACCCCTTAAAGGGATCAGGACTAGAAAGATAGGACTTTATATAATTATGTGTAAACTATTATTAATTAGCGTTATCAATGAAGGAAAACATCGTGAGGAAACTTGCACACCTGAGAGAGCTCTTGTTCTTGATAGTGTGTGTAGTCCGTCAACACGCACTAAGCCAGCGTGGTGGACTAAGACTAATCGTTTCCATTCTGAGAAGAGGACCGTGCTCAGCAGTGTCACAGTAATGGGCTGGATGTATTTATTTATTTGTAGCACTGCGTGACTTTAACATACACTTAGGTAACGCTTATCTTTTACACCGTGCAAATATGAGTAAGTGCGAATCTAGGTCACGCAGCACTATAAGTGTGATACGGTAGTCCATTAATGCACGGCGAAGGCATATGGTGACCTTGAAATGATGTAGGTAATATATTGTTAATCCTAATCTTAACTATATTTAAAAAACGAAATCTCAGAATTAAAGAATTAATTTACGTAGGTAATCATTATTCTGATAAAAACCACTCTTATTGGTTACATATTCCTAGTTGTTAAGATCGAGCAGAAAAACCGTCGAATGTAACAAATTCTTCTTCGACTGCTACCTTGATACAAGTGCCATCACTGTTAGTTTTAGTTCGCCGCTGTGTTCATTTTATTGTTCTGTCGCGATAAAAGAAATATATATATAATTAAGACAATTTACACGTTCGTTATTGTTTTTTATTATGTATTGACTCGTTATACGGGAGCTGTATGTGCGGCATAAATATTACGTGACCTACCTCAACATCAATCACAGTGTATGTAGGCGTTCTTTACGCTTATGAAAGTCTACTTGGTAACTTGTTTTGAAGCTATTGCATACTAATCACGTTATTTTTTCTTTCGAAACTTTTATTGATAAAAGTATTAAAAATTGAAAAGCTTCGACACAAAAAATTGGTAAATTGGTAAGGAAAATTATAATTTTCATTTACCTAAATGAAAATTATAATTTTCCTTACAACATGAATGTTAGAATATAAATAATTATATGCGCACCTTGGAACAGATCGCTTAGGATATTTGGAAATTATTGTGTATATTATATGAAATTCTGACCAGGCATAAATTCCTGTAAGTTTACGATAAATATCTATTACTAAATTGATAATTTATTATGCAAATACAATACATCATATAGGTATCAACAAACGAACAAACAAATCCATCTCATTACTGTCCCACTACTGCCCTAAGCCTCTTCTCAGATGGGAAGGGTTAGGCCTTAGTCCACCACGCTGGCCTAGTGCGTGTTGGCGGACTACACACACCATCGAGAACTTTATGAGGCCCTCTCAGATGTGCAGGTTTTCTCACGATATTTTCCTTCACCGTTATGGCAAGTGATAATCAAATTCTAATGCGCACATGAATCCGAAAAATCTGAGGTGCGGGCCGGGTTTGAACTCGGGCACTCCTGTATGGAAGGCGAGCATTCAACTACTAGGCTATCACTGCTTACATATATCAAGCGTATTAAAGGTTGTCTGGTAGAGAATGCCTACGGCATTAAGACCGCCTTTGTACATTGTACATGAAGCATTTTAAATAAATAAATATATCATTGTAATTTTTTTTTTTTTAAATAAATTTAACGAATGATAATAATATGTTGCACATGGCTTAAAGAAGGCGTTTATGAACCGAATTAAAAATTAGGAGCTTTTAAGGATATTGAAACTAATCTGATAAAATATAATCTTCCATTTCAACACGTTGACTGCCACCACTGTGGACACAATAGAAAATCGAATGTTTGTAGGTCACGGGTGACCAACAAGACGTTCAAAGGCTTAACATACATATTAATAAAACAAAGTTTGCCGAATCATCGGAACCGATTATTTTAGAAAATGTTAGTTATACAATCCTGTTAAATTACATCAGCATATAATTAAGTAACTGGGTGGTGCCGGATAATGGTAAGGCTAGAACGTTTTACTGTGGAGCAGTCGAAGCGCGACCGCATCTACAGGACAGGAAGACAGCCACTAAAAAGGAATTTACCTTCAATTTACATTTTAAACAAAGTTCCCGAACATCTTAAAGGTTTATTTGTTTATTTTAAATGCTTCATGTACAATGTACAAAGGCAGTCTTAATGCCGTAGGCATTCTCTACCAGACAGCCTTAGGGTGATGCAGTGACAATGAAGGTAGATGCACCAATAAACAAACTTATATGAGAGGTATAATTATTATATTTAAAAACTACTATAGAAACTTACATAAACATTACCAACATAATTAATTATTAATACGAATTTACGAATGAGATATCATAGTTTGTGTTTTGGTTTTATTTTTCGATATAATACCTAATGAGAACAACAGAACACAAAGCAGATATTTGGTCATCTTACAAAGATTTCGGATCGACACCTTGATTTTAGAATCGGGAAAAGTTGGCCCACAGACTGTCAATACTTACACAATGTTGCATAATATTATGTATGTATTGCACAACAATATAATAGTCTGCGTTGTATATTTTATTTTACTGTCCGGGCAACTCTCAATTTTAAGGGTAATTGCAGGTATTAGGTACTTATTAGTGGGCAACTCATAGATCTTTATTTAATTTGCTTGAGAGGTTCATGGCTTTCGCATAGAATGATCGATATGCGAGGTTAAGCCGGGCTTGCATGCCTTGGATTGCACGAAAACCCCTCCACGGCCACGCCTCAGCGAGCATATTGTCAAGCAATCGGTTCCCGTACCTCATACTGGCCATACTGGGTGGTTAGTGTTAGTATGCGATAATCGTTAAGGACAGTGAGATGACAGTCACTCCGTTTAATTATGTATTAGTAAGCCACATCTCTTTTCATAAGACGCGAAATCCTTCAATACTGCCCCCGCATGTGATAATATGTCAACTTTGTCGCACGGACCCTTTTTTACTATTGGGGGCAATTAAGTATATTTATATTATTTATCTATACAAGTGAATTTACGAGGCTGGCATAGTCACCAAGGTGTACTGAAGGTTCAACAATAATATGAATAATTAAGAATAAAAAAGAATATTAAATTGATATGAAGAAGGTTAGAGGATGATAATAAACAGATATTTTACCCAGCAACAGGAGATGAGCTATTATTATGTACCGTCTATATACCGTGTGTGTACCTAGTATACTGTCGTTACCAATTGGTAGGCGAAGTTACAAGAGTTGATAGTTTTCGCTAGTGGATTATGTATTCCGTTTGAGTGACTAGGTAATATTAAATTCAAGATGCGGCCTTATTTCTTTCTTGGTTTGGAGGGAAAGCAAAGTATAGAATATCACTAGTGTTTATTATTCTAAACAAGCAGTTAAAGTTTATCGCTCTTAAACTTGGTGATGTCCGAATGCGATGTGTAGTGAAATGTCGCTATCTTTCCAAGGGGTTCGATCCCCATAGGGGGATTTTTTTTGTTGAGACTTATGTAGCTACAGTCTGGGTGTTGTGGTGGATGGTGTGGGTTGTTGTACGCAAAATTTGTAGACTCATTCAGTCTCTATTCCTAAATGCAACCGCAGTATTGGGTTACACTTTAAAACAAAATGTAAATTCGACTTAGTATGGAGGACACGCTTAATTTACTAGCGCAAGCCATAAAAAATCAATTTCTTTTTTTTTGTATTGGATTGAATTACATTACTGCGGTTGCATTTGGGAACGGACACTGAATCACTCTGCAAATTTTGCGCACTGCATAAAATAATATTCTGTATAATATGCAAGTTTATTGTCCATAAGTGCCCACGATCGGATCTTTATTAGTGTAATAGTTTTACTGTGAATATAATATCAGGGCCGCTATTCTTAAAGAACATCTCGCATCTCGATTCGAATCTCACTCATAATGTCGGTTGATATTTGGCGAATTGACATACGATAACATAATGACGGAGGTTTGAATATTATTATTATTTTAGAAGAGGTAGGGTACTAAGACCCTTTGTCACCGCGACCTGCAAAGATCTATTGTGACACCTCTTGTGTTATTACAGCATTCCGCCTAGCCGTAAGTCAATGATAAAATGGACTATATATTCTAGGGGTGGTAGGGATTTAAACTCATCTGATGAGATTAGGTGGCCTCCCAGGTGCTGACTTCTAGTGTGGTGTTCTACGTCACACTCGCATAGGATATGTAAAATATGTATGGGGGTCTCATTCTTCTCGCGACAGAATCGGCTAATTGTGGTGTCACTAAGGCCCATTTTATGCAGGTGTTTGTTTAATTTGCAGTGCCCAGTGAGGGTTCTTGTCAAGATCCTAATACGGCTCCTGTTCATGGAAAGCGCTTGTTCGGTAAACTTTCTGTTGAAGCCTGTGAGAAGCGCTTTGGAGTATACTTGGCCTGAGGACTTTTTCCAGAACTTGACGCTCTGTTTATATCCCCAGGACCTGAGATAGGTAGAGACTGATGTGAGGTGTGAACATGACTAGAGCATGTTCACAGCTTGCGTTATTAGGTTACACGATTATTATCGTACGTCGATTTGTCTAATGTCAACCGACAATAAAAGTGAGATTCGAATCGAGATGATCTTACAGAATAAGTCTGCAGCTATCTAAATCTGAAATTTAAAATCTATAGAGACCACATACCTACCCAGTGGCGTGTACTCCATGCAGACAAAAAGACACTGCCTACCCCAATAAATGAAGTACTACTAACGTTAATTTATGTCTGTAGTATCAGATAATTTAAGGATATTATTTGGGTAGGAGTGTCGTCTAGGGTGAGGTGGCTAATCACAAGCATCATTTAACTTGACAATACAATACAAACAATACACACTAAGTTGTTTTTGCCAATCCTGTAAGAAATGTCTGTGCACGCCACTGTACCTACTATAGCATAATAATTATGTTGCCGGATTTTAAAAGGACAGTAACACCGTTTTGACAGATCTCATAAATTTTTGCTTTGCCTATGGGTACTTGTTCGTTCTAAACCGAAGGTCATAACTATAACTCCTTATGACAGTTACGACCTCGGTTTACCTTATAAATGATATATATTTTTTTTATGGCATGTCATGCCGGTTTCTACAATACTACCAAATGCCAGTCAGGTATGCAATAAAAATCTAGAACTGTCAACTGTGATATTTGTTAGTGCATGACTCGTAATAAAATAATTACGTTCGTTTGTTTATAACATTTTATTATTATTTTTTATTTTTTTGCAGACATAGTTACTTAATAGCCAAGTATAAGATGTTGACCACAATTTATTTATAGTTAAAATCAATAAGATCAGAATGAAATCAATAAAAATAAAACTAGTGCTACTTAAACAGCCTGTTTGTTTAAATAAGAGACAATGGACAATATTTAGGCTCTAGTTTACCGACAACATATGATTAGAGCAAAATCAGTCGTATAAACATGAATTTTTGTATGGGTAATCGGGCGATTTCATTATAAACATCTGTTTTATTGTCGGTGAACATAGCCCTTAGAACATGATAATTTGTAGGTACATATTTGACGCATTATAATATACGTATATAAACGACAGCCGGGAAATCTCAAAATAAAAAGGGGCACGGTATATGCGCCGGCGCGGCGCGGAGGCGCGGCGGCGCCTCCGCGCCATACGGAAAGCACTCATGTTTTCTGCAGCTGGAGGCGAATCCTCTCCGACGATAATTAGGTGATTTCTTGTTATTATTACGCGTACAAATATTATTACAAGGTCCTATCTTTCTAGTCCCCATCCCTTTAAGCGGTTATTGTACTCATAATTACGAACAAAATTTACTATATCCCTGTTCTGTTGTTCCATATATAATATTTAGTCGAGTAATATTGAATATTAATATTTGTATGGAACAGCACATTTTTTTTTCGTGGTTTTAAGGTAGGTCCCATAGTAAAATTGTTCATAATGATGGGTACCCCTTAAAGGGATCAGGACTAGAAAGACTGGACCTTATATGTTGAAATTTTAATAAAATAAAAGGGATACATTGAAGGATCGATCCTTCAATAAGTCCATCATTAAAAGGTGTTAAATATTTCATTAATTAAGGAAATCATAAAAGTCAAGGGCTGGTTTCTCAGTTCCGGTTTAAATAAAAATTAATGGATGGCTATTAACTATTGCTTAACGTAGGGCAAATAGTGATTTAAATATTGAAAGCAGTACCCTACGATAGGCTCGTTATTTTTTATTTTATCATAGCACATCTAATAGAGTCAAGGGCGAATTCTTATTGTGGTTACACGACATGTGATACAGTTAAGACTAATGTTGTACAGTCAGCAAGACAAATAATTCATTTTGAATTTATAAAAATCGGCTTATTCCCGTTTACCCCAAAATTTTGTTCCCAACGGCTCCAAAATGAAAAATTAATTTACTGACAATAAATAAAATCGTTCCTATGTACTCCAAACATTATAAAGTACTGCGTACAACATTTTTGATGAAACAATTATAATAACTGGCCTTAAATTATGTTCAAGAAATTATTTTATTAATGTAAGCCACAACCATTTTATTTTGTTTTAGGGCCGATGGGAATAATATAGGTAGTTATTTAATCACTTATTTATTTTCTAGTAGAAATTTTGGAGCTCTTGGGAATTAATGTAGATATGAAAATTTATTTCCAAAGATCAATCGATTTGGAGTACTTTACTGGAAATAAGCTTAAAAATTATAGGAACTATTTACCTCCTGTTTTAAAAGTATTCTCTATTTTTAACCCCCGATAAAAAAGAGGGGTGTTGTAAGTTTGTAGTGTGTATTTGTGTATCTGTCTGCCTGTGACATCTTAGCTCCAAATCGGATGGACCGATTTCAATGCAGTTTTTTTAATCGAAAGCTAATTTGGACGACACGGTTGGCGCAGTGGCTAAGCAATTAGCTTTCAGCGCTACGTGCCGCGGATTCGATCCCCGCACGGAACAAATATTTGTATGATCTACATATAGTTGTTTCGGGTCTGGTTGTGTGTGCATGTGACATGTATATTTGTAAACTGTACCCTTGATACAGGAGAAATCCTAGTGAGGGGCAATGTTTAAAAAAAAGGAAAAAAATATTTATAATTTGATCGGGTATCATCTTAGCTATGTTTAATGAAAATCTCTTCAGCCGTTCAAAAGTAACAGTTCTTTTTCTAGTTGGAGTCGGGGGTTTTTGACGGTAAGGTTATATCATAATTTGTAACACAATAAAAACATACTATAATTTTTTATTCATAAAACTCTTACAACTTTGTGAAATGATCAATAGGTATGTATGTAGTTTTGATTTTGACTGTATAACCATGCAGAGGCGGACTGGCAACTTGTTATTATAATAATCAATTTGAACCAACAATATAATATATGTATCGTAATAGTTCTGATTAAGCCCCTCAAGGTATCAGAAGCGTGAGTGCGTGAGTTAAGTATTGTGCAACACACTACCAAACTATTGTAGGTATAGTAATGACTTATTTCTCTGTAAGTTATTTTTGCGACTGTGTGGGCATTATTTAGTAAGCAGTTGAAATATTTGATGACCTCTATCAGATTAGGTAGCGAAGGACGTTTAGTTTTTTAAATGTATCAATGAGTAAGGCCCCGAGAATGAAACTGTTACGACTATTTTAATAGTTTAGAGATACTAATCAAATAATTAGGTGTTGAATGTCTGGTTAACTATTAAAATATCAATTATAATAATTACACAACTCAACCGAGGGACTTATTAGAGCGAGTTTGTGAACACTAATTGACTCTCTCTAGACCTCGAGTAGCATTTTAATAAATTCTATTGTATTATTTATTTCAATCAGACATGAGTCTGTATATAATAGACTTGTACGTATTGTTTCGTTTATAATGTCACATTAAATAGAAGCATAAAGTGAATAAAATATTTCCAGAATCTAATAAGCAATTAATTCTTAGGTCGAATGAAGCAATGTTTTGTAAAATCACGAATAATTTTAACCACATTCAAATTAACGTAAAATGTCAACTGTTCAGTTAAAGATTTTAGCATTTAAAGATCCTCAGACATTGCGGTAGGTCACGCGAAGCGACGCGAAAACTATGATGACCAGTGATCGGAATGGTGGCAAACGTAAATCTACTTAATTTTTGTCAATTCTGGGAAACAAAAACCTGAATTGAATTCATTTACTGTATTAATTGCATTAATTATTATTGTACTTAAGTGATGTCCCGAAACCTGGGACAATTTTTGTCCCAGAAAAAATGTTGTCGTGAGGAAGTCTCCACTTTTTGTCTCTGTGCCTCTAAGTTTAGGTGAATTAGCACCACCTTTTCCGATCACTGATGATGACAAACATCATGCATATTTAGAATTTTCCTCGGCTTCGACCATAGTTACTGTAAAGCCAAAAATGTGTAAAAACAACGTGCGGATTTGAGTGAAGATTTATCGAAAACGCGCGCACATATTTGTCATACATTTTTGGCTTTACGGTAAATCGGTGGAGGTCGAGAAAAACTCGATGATGCTAAGCAGTTATTCTTCAGTATTTTCCCTATTCTTGAAGTAGACTGAGTAATCAAACTGTCTGCGATTCTTGACTACATTATAACATTTATTAATATAGGTTATAATTTTACAAAATCAAGTTCTAATTCTGCAACTCAAAACATTTTGTGCAACATATTGATGAAACCAATATACGTAACAAAGAAACTAAAATAATCATCTAAAATTTAATTCTGCCGTAGCCTGTCCGGGCACGGGCAGTAGGAATAGTGCCTGCTTTACTGTGCTTCACATTTTAAATTTGACGCTATTTAGGTACTGGGCGGTACCCGCGGCACTGAAAAGTCACTCGAAAAAGGAAAAGTACCATGGGTAGGTACAACCTATGCCTAAAACATATTGTGATAGGTACCTACTTCTCACGTAAAATACTGTCGGCCCATAGCTACTGTCTTCTGTCACCTCTTTACCACTTTTTTTCTCTCTCTAAAATTTATATACAGTAGGCGTAGTTGATGAATGTTGTTGTGGAAAAAATAGGTTCAAGGTAACCATTAAACAATAATTAAATTGTATCGTTGCACAATTGATTAGTTGATTACCTATCATAAAATTCAAGCCCACCATATATCAACCCAATAAGCATTTCCTACATTGAAGGTCTCGTTAGACGTGGTATGTCGGTATATGACATCGTGAGAAAACGATTCAAAAATATATCAAGGTAACCGTGACATAAGAATTGCACCATATTTTTTGGTAACGCTTTATTTACCTATAAAAACATGGAAAGTGGAAATTTATTCATAATTAGGCTGCTGAAGTAAATTCGATATAATTATGTATACATTTAAATGTGTAGGCACACGAAAATTAGCAATTATGAAGTTGAGTAATTGTAATAACGCAACTTAATCTATGGATTAAAGTTAAAGAGCGAGTTAGTCAAGCATGATTGACCTCATGATTGTGTAACCTCGGCCAAAATAAACTTCCTCTTCTGATCTTGGTTAACTGCTAAGTTGTTATACTTTTAGGCGGATCCGTTATGCATCTTTCTAAATATTTATAACAACATTCTAATGATAATGAATGTTCAGAATGATGTTTATTAATATTATTGATTTGGACACTGACAATCAAATGCAGACGCGATTTATGCAGTAGCAAATCGATTGAATTTTTGCTTCCACGCACGCATCAAGTTTTTTTGTACCCAGACTATAGATATTTTTTGCGGGAGATTGAGACAAATGGTTTTTTCACCATCTTGCAAATGAATTTTAAACCAGTTCCCCAAACCGATTGAGTTGAAATTTTGCACACACCTTTGGTTTTCGTGACAATATATAGTATTCTCAATATTGTAATATATTCAAAATGGCGGATTAACTTATTTTTCCAACCCCCTTGATAAGAGCTCAGTAAATATACCTATATTTACTGTGATTAAGTCAATGAAATTATACTGAACATAAAAACATTTTCCAAATGTCACAGCACTACCATGCTGAGACCGGGCCATTTTTGGTCTCGTGGAAGGTGTTTTTTTTTTCGTTATTTCCTGTTCGATTCCAAAATAAAACCGTTTTCTTTCTGTATTTCTCCTTCTTTCTTTCTTCTGTAGAATAGAGCCCAAGGTCATCCACTGTAGCGGTATATGGTACCTACCCATTTCTGCAGTAGAGTTTACCAAATGGTAAAATTATCGTTAAAACAAATTCACAAGTTGTTACCAGTATTGTTTGTCACGCTTAACAATTTCAGTGTTAAAATAGACGGGTTTCGACGCATCGATGATTCTGCAGTGATTTATAGATCCGTTCATTATCAGCAGTTTACTTTAACGCCAGTTAGCGTAATAGTCGACGTATTATGTTAGATTAAAATATTTATTTCGTTGCATGCAAATAATATCTACAAATATTATTTACATTTTATTGCTCTTAATAACTCTTAATTGTAATAAAGCGTGCTTGATGTGTACCTATTACCTAATATTAGTCTGAGCTATGATTAAGTATAATTTAGGAGATTAGTTTATTATCATAATTGGAAATAAGTTATGAGATGATTTTATATAAATTCTCTATAATTTATATATTTTGCTAAATTTCGATAGGTTGATTGATACAACACCCTTACTTTTTTTATCATCAGCCTCGCATTGTATTACCAACCAATAATTGTTATTAATTATGGATTAATTACAAAAAAAACCACATAATACCTCGTTCTACAAGGCCAAACTGATGACCAGCTCCAAGTCTACTATTTCAATTGTGTCAGAATAGTATCACAATGACATTGCATATTGTGA
This sequence comes from Allophyes oxyacanthae, assembly GCA_932294325.1. Taxonomy (NCBI): domain Eukaryota; kingdom Metazoa; phylum Arthropoda; class Insecta; order Lepidoptera; family Noctuidae; genus Allophyes; species Allophyes oxyacanthae. Next base: position 11,286,960 of record OW028615.1, read on the forward strand.
TATAATTATGTATGGTAAATCTGTCAAAATATGCAATGACTTCATACGGATTACATATATTACATTTTGCTTGACGGTAACTACGCTACGGTCGGGGTCGAGAAAATCTCGGTATACGGGGTAGCACGAATGTTTTTGCGGTATCGTAACGTTGTAACGTAAGCAAATTTTGAATAAGAAATACAATAATTCAATCGCATTTTTGTTTAATTTTAGTGCAGACACATCATAGGCCCTCGGATCTTTACGAAAATACAGGAGATTTATAATTGTGGATGGTTCTGTGGCTTTCCAATCAGCAGTAAAATTTCTTTTAAAGCTAATTATTAAAATGACATTTTCATTTAGTTGTGGTTAACTTTAATGCAGTAACAACTCCGTAATTCTTACACGACGATACACGCACACATTAACAGACAGCTAATCATATTAAAATATGGCTAGATACCCAATTACCTAGTCTCCTGTGTAGTTAATAATAATTATGTCTACGTGAGTACTGCATCCATTTATTCTTATTTAATTATCTAAGCACTTTAGCCTTTTTAACGATTTAATAGCACATTATAATAATCAGCTTGATTTAGTCAATTTGGTGATTGACGGGGTGAAATCGAATATTTAGGGTGCTCAATTTTATTTTTAATACCTAGGACCTTGGTTATTGAATAAGTGTAACTATTGATGTTGGAATTTGCCCTTTTTAATGCGTGCTAACTAGCAGCACACAAACAGCAGTAGTTCAGCAGACTCACAAAAGAATGCGTAGTTTTTGAATGATCAGAAATCGACATTTGGATAATCTCATTTTTATACATATACCTAGTCATTAGGCTATGCTAGTGTAAGGCACTAGGCTGGTCCAAGGCACTAGGTTAAGCGTTCCATCCCGGCACGCACCTCTGAGTTTTCGCGTTTGCGAGTCGAGTTTGTTGATCAGAATTTAATGAACGGAAACATCGTGAGGAAAAGGAAACCACAGAGAGGATTCCAAAACGTTATCAAACCCTGGGCTGTTACCGAGTACTTTCTCATAATATTTCTGTCCTACAATTTTCCTCAAAATTGTGGTATTATAGGTGATTGAGAGATTATTACCAGGTGATTGGATAGATAATTTGGTTAAAATACGATCAATCATGTTCCCAAGGACTTAGCGCCACTACGTAAAGTTTATTCGTAAACAAGCTTTGTTTTTTAATTAACCACCCCCACTTGTATTTCCCCTCTATCATAGGTACAGTTTACAAACATAGGTACATGTCATATTATGGTGTGTGTTCAGAATCGGAATAAGTATCTGTAGGCCATAAAAATATTTGTTTCGTGCGGCGAACGAACTCGCGACACATAGCCCAGAAAGCCAATCGCTTAACCACTGCGCCAACCGTGCCGTAAAGTTCATTCATAAACTAGTTACAGAAAAGTAAGCTATTGCCATTCTCCTAATAGCCGCGAGATTTATGCATAATGTGCCTCGCAATGCTTGCAGTTCGATACATATTATGCTAAATTACGATCAAATAATGTAAATTACGGTTGAAATAAAGGAAATTTGGTAATTTTAATAGGTGATTAATTTTGGCACCTTGTGTTGAACCTTTCTGAACCGAGGTTCAATTAAATCATTTGAATATATTTCACAATTTTTATAATAGTATCTATTATAATTTTAAATCGACGCTGTTCTTGCATTTCATAAAAGTTAATAGGTAATTATTTAAAATAATGACACCATTCAAATAGACCGGGAAAAGTGGAAGAAGGGAATCTAATAGGCCTTTGATTAGAAGTGGGACATTATAGGCTTGTAAAAAAACTTACATGAATCAGAAATTAAAACAAAACGGGCAACACAAGAACGAGAGAAAAAAATGTTCTCCAGACCCGCCCTGTACGATTGACTGAACATTGTTACGAAATCGGGCAATTGATTCTAAATGCATAATAAATTTACTGACATCAACCAATCTTGTTCACTTTGAAACGTTAGAAAGATTGCTAAACATGCGATAACTAAGCTAAAGAGGATATCAATAAAGCATCTCAAGATTTCGTCTCGTTTTTCTCGAAATCGCGAATCTAAATTAAGAGTTGAAATTCAAATTAATTATATCGATCCTAATAAAAATCATTGCTTATCTCAATTTATTTATTTTCTAGTGATGTTTATCTATGTTCATCTTAATTAATGTCTAGATAAGACACCTGTAGGTAACGATAAGCCTGACGACGTGTTAATTTGATCTAATTGCTTCCGAATTCAATGTAAGATCAGCGGGTCTACCGCGTAACTAAAATTGTAATGAACATCGACATCGGTATTAAACTTCAATACGATCGTGAGAGCCTAAACTTTGAGCTAACTTGTAAAAAAATTATATATATATATATTATATAATAAAAAAAATATATATATATAACTATTATATATATTATATATAATAGTTGGGACTCTTATCTTCATGATCGGTAAAAAAAATACAAGTTAGCTCAAAGTTTAGGCTCTCACGATCGTATTCAAGTTTAATACCGATGTCGATGTTCATTACAATTTTAGTTACGCGGTAGACCCGCTGAGCGATTACTCCGGATCATGTTACTAAACCTAATAGATTCCAACAACGTAAGATGTATAGTTTGATTTATAAACGCATCTTATGTTGTCACATGCATTAAATTATGAAGCCGTTAATATTTTGACACCGACATGTTTCTCAAGAGCTTTGTCGAGACCGCGAACGTTTTATTAATCAGACCTTACAAACGGAAAGTGGAATAGTATTTAATAATTATCGTCTGTTAACTGATAGTGGTAATGAGATATTACGCATTGTATTGTGTGATCACGATATGCTACATTGCATAGCTGCATCATGCATGTTATCGTGAGCGGGTTTGGTTACACCTTAAAAAAGGCGTGGTTGCATCCTAACTGATAGCGCGTTGCAAGTGTTTGGGTACCGTCTCAGTGAAGACCATGATGAAATAAGTAAAATTCAGTCGTGGCTCAAACATTTGGCAGTTATTTTTAATATGGTTATTAATGTTAAACGGTCTAGTTGTTTTATTATAATGTAATAAAAATACTCAAGATTATGACCTTAAAAATTAACCTTATGTAATTATTTAATTGCTCATGCATGGCTATTTATGTAATTAATTATATTATATTCTGTTTTTTTTTTAATCTGGGTTAATTAAGAAGTGGGTGCTTTATAGAGTGTAGGTATTGTTACCTGTCATGTTGCGTAAGTTTTAAAAGAGAAAAGGATTGAAGCATCGTGCATCGGCTGGTCTCCTAAGTAATTAGTCCTTTGTTTAAGGAATAATAAAGGATATATTTTTAATTTATTCATTAAATGGTCTATTCAATGAATGTGTTGGCTTAGTATATTTTACGACATGACATGTAGTTTGTTTAAATACGAACTTTATATGTCTGACATGCTTTAAATATTTGTCAAAACTCTCGAGAATTTTTGCTTAGTTTTAAGTTCCTATAAAGTTAATGATTTACTAAAGAATCCCGTAAAAAAAAGTCTGAAGGTGTTCATATATGTTTATGACATGATATAATAGGTAATGGTTAATTTTTTATCATAATTCAAGGTTGGAAATAAGCCATTCTAAGTTTACCTAAAGCAGAAGATTCTGAAGAAATATTGTGTAGTTTATTCACTGACGGAACCCCATAACTAAGCCCCCCCATGCTAAGGCACGGCAATATTTTTTTATTGCAATAATTGAACCGAATCTAAAACATAATGAAAGTGGGTGAAACGTTCACTTGTTTTGCAGCTTTAAATGTTGCAAATTTAAACATGATGGATCACATGATCGTACCAGTTATTTGCTAAAGTCTAAGCACATTAGCCGAATGCTATTGATATGGTGGAAATGTGAGGTTTGAGCACGGTTCGAGTTGTAGAAGGCGAGGCACATTGTCATTTGGATGGGACGTATCATGCAGCATTATCCCGTCCGGAATAAAATTATTTTTATTTATTTCTTTCTATGCACTGATAAGGAAAATAACATACTGCAAGAAATAACTGTTTGTTAAGTGTGGTAATTATTACAATATACCTCCTAAAGCGGCTATCGTAGACCGCAAACATAAGAACATGAGTGATATTTTATACCCATTTCTCAATTTGTTGATACAGCCAACAAGTTTATTCTCTTTGGTATAAGTATAATCTAGAAGTTGGGAATTACAAAATACTTTCAAGTTTACTAAGAAATAAGACATCAATCATGTATCTCGTACGGAAAACTGAATTATCTAGTTAATGCCTTCTTCGTGATATATAATGCAAATAACGCCAATTACATACATTAGCTATGCATACATATATGCGTACATGCGCAGGCGTGTGTTTGAATGTAGGAAATCGGTGTGGCTGTGGCGGTTTGAGAGAAATTGGAATTGGTCAGATGGTAATCTAATGTTTATTAAGGCGAACGATTAACTTCGTTCACGCGGAAGTCGCAGATTTGAACCTAAAGTGTCGATTGAAGAACAAATTTCATTTGAAAGTTAAGTATCTAACAGATTTAAACGCGAATATTTTACCATAATGATACGTTTTGCAATTGATGGCACTAATTGATATGGATTCAAATAGCATAATGTGCTAAACAAACATGCATAAATCCATAAATAAGTTAATGAATGTTTATTCAATTTAATTGTATATTATTCAGCGCTAAGTGAATGTATTTTAAAAGAAACGATGCATGACAGAGCTCTGTCATTCAGAAGTAATAAAATTTAAAGCTAATAATACAGGGTGTCTGGTAGAACGAGGGAATCATTGAAGGAGGGTATTGTACTCATCATTATGAACAACTTTTACTATGGGACCAAACCAGAAATCGCGAAAAAAAAAACTACTTTTACATGCATTTAGTCGATTAATATTGAATTACTATAATTATATAGAACAGCAATTTTTTTTTCTTGATTTCCTGTTTGTTCCAATAGTAAAAGTTGTTCATAAATGATGAGATGTATTTAAATGTTAGTGGTCTTCGTAAAATTTGAAGCAAAAGTGTCCATTCTGTTGCACACTTTGATAGGACTAAACTAAGTAAACTAAGGGCGTTTGTCTCTATCTGTTTCAATAGAAAAAGAAAGTGACGGACGCGTTTAGTTTTGTACTATCAAAATGAACAACAGAGTGAGACGATACCAATATTAAACTTGAACGTAAAAGACTCATAATAGTCTCAATTTAATTTTTGATATATTTTATTATTAAAGTTTTCTCCTTGATAAAGTAACATTTGTACATATAATTATTTACGACTAAGTGTGTGTGTTTTACCCCCGACAAAAAAGAGTGGTGTTATAAGTTTGTAGTGTGTATCTGTGGATCTGTGTATCTGTCTGTGGCATCGTAGCTCCAAAACGGATGTTTTTTTTATTGAAAGCTAGTTTAATCGGGTATCATCTTAGCTATGTTTCATGAAAATCTGTTCAGCCGTTCAAAAGCTCTTTTTCTAGTTGGAGTCGGGGTTTTGACGGTTAGGTTATTAACTTTAACAAGAATTTATATAAGTAAATGGCTGCGTCTAAAATTGACGCTCATTCCAACGACCATCTGCTTTATAATCAACGAATACTTTTGTTTTGTGACCATTCGATTTAATCAAACCTTAGAAATTAGGACGTTCAAAGTCAATGAACGAAAAACTAATGACGCAAATGTGTTCTTTGAAGTAATCGAAAGTTTATGAGTAAATATTGGTGCAGTAAGTAAGTAAAGATTTATGTCTTGTAAATGATGTTGGTGTTGACACAGATTTTAAAGCAAAAGAAGATAACCATAATAATATCCTTTCCAGTAGAACAAATATTACTGTTCCTATAGGCACCAAAATTATATAGTGGCATACCATTAAACTGTATAATAAGTCGCCAGATTCAAACATTTAAATTCGATCAGCAATTAAAAATACTGTGATTGCAAACAAATAAAAACTATAATCTGAGGGATCAACGGAAGAAATGTTGATGGCCGATAACCATTGTTACGATTTTATTGTTCTGCAATTTTAAAGTTAATGTCGTCAACGGAGCCAATTTCCAATTAAAAATATAATAAATCATGTTGTGATCTTCGATGTAAACCATATTGATAAGCTGATCTTATGGATGTAGATAAGTATCAATGTGAGATATGAATTGAGATCAATAAATTAATAATATTATGTATCATAAATATTTAGAGATTCAGTTATCTGATTACGATTAGATTCTTATCTTAACATCTATTAACATTGCAGATAAGAAAAGATTTAATTATTCACATTAATGTGGTTTAACAGGTGTAAAAAACTGATCGTATTAGATTAAGTATACGATAGAGAAATATATTTCGAAAGTTAAGGTAAAAAAAAATTAGCCTTCAATTTAAACACTGGAATGGTATTATATCCCAACAAGATCAAATACTATTCTAGTATTTAAATTAGATAATAATAAATATTTTTTTTACTACACGTAGGTAAAATTCATATTGCGTGTTTATTACCCTTGTTTTAACGTGCGGTACATCTTGTAAATTGGGATTAATAAAACCAAGATTTACCACCGTGTCGGGAAATAGAATTTTTCGGTGTTTCTTGCAATGAAACAAAAGAGCTCCACCTTTATCATGTTTTATTAACGACAGTCGTTTAATAGTGGTATAAGAGTTTATGTTCCAGGCTTTATGTCCGGGCAATTAATACAATCCTTTAACGAACCAAGTGCCGTCATCCATGGTAAGTCATGGATAAAGAGCTAATTATAATCTACACATACATACAAATAAATAAAATTGAAGTGTCTGTTTGTAATATCAAAAATGAAAGTATAACAAAAAACAATTTGTCTGTCTGTCTGTTTGTTCCGGCTATAATCTTCGAAACGGCTGGACCGATAGTGACGATACTTTGACTGGCAGATAGGTGATGTTATAAGGAGTAACTTAGGCTACTTTTAATTTAAGGAAAAACTAATATTGTTAAATTCCACGCCGACATAGTCACGGGCACAGCTAGTTTCAAAATAAATCATTGTATATTATTACACAATTCCAAACTTCAGGCTGGTACTGAGAATTTATACTCAGAAAAACCAAATAAAATTTTTCCCGACCCAGGACGTCACGCTCAGCACTCGGGCTTGCGACTATTACATCAAAGAGAAAGCAGTAAGTAAAAAAAAGAAAAAAACATTACCCATTGCCCATTCTGTGGTTGTCGGGTAGGTAATAAAAAGTACACTTCATAATAAATTCAATGAATATTTCCTTTCATCTTGCATATGTTTACTAATTAGGTATACATAGCTGTGCATCGAAATCTTTTATTGGCTGCGAATGCTGCGATACATATATTACTTTTGGTTTTAATTTATTAGTCACCTGATTGCGGGTTCGTAAATATTACGAAACTAACTTAAACCGACGCATTATATAATGTTGCATTTATAGTTACTATTGCGAAGCTTAGGAGATGTTCTCATCAGTTATTTTTGTAATCAATTTATCAGTGTCTACTTGGGAAAGTTGACATTGGTTGGATTTAAAATAGAACTTATTCCAATTAAATAAAGAACAATTTATTTAGCAACAATATAAAGGTATAAAAATAGATAACTGTTTATAAAAAAAATGTACAGTTGAAGGAAGAGAGGTTTAACAGGGTCACCAGCATAGCTATTCTGTAAGAACATCTTGTATCTCGATTCTAGATCCGAATCTCACTCTTAAAGAAAGAAAGAAGAAAAGAAAAGAGTTTATTATTACAAAAAAAAAAAGTGAATACATATAAAATAAAATGACTTATTTTGCCAAAAGGCCGCAGCTCAGCATAATGTCAGGTGGCAGTGGTACTGGCCACTTGACGCTGGATTTCAGCTGCAACCTACGAATGCCATACGCTTGTATTGTTGGTTGATATTTGTTGAATTGTTATACGATAACTTAATAACGAAACTGAACATGCTCTAGTCATGTTCACAGCTCCTGTTTTTAAGTTACAAGTTTAACATTTATTCATTGTCAATTCATCAAATATCAACCGACAATAAGAGTGAGATTCGAATCGAGATGCGAGATGTTCTTACAGAATAGCTTCCCACGAATAGAATTTGCCTATTATAATATTTAAAAAAAACCTTTTTAGGTAAGTCACTCATTACGATGTCGGTCCCATACAGGAAGTTGTTCAGTTTGATGGTCTGATCCACACCCTTAAATATGACCACGCATTTCTGATACACATTGTACCTAGATGTAGACAAAATAAAAAACAAACCATGCCTATACTCTTCTACAAAATAACAAAGTTGACTAACAAAACGTGTTTCAACATAGTAATGTACTCGAAGTTACTTGAACTTACTGACTTACATAGTTAATAGGCTTGTATTAATTGTGGAGTCAGAGTATCATGCTAATGCCACCACGTTTTTGCCGTGCCTTTTATTTTCAGTTCAGCATTCTTGTGAGAGGTGCTCCTATTTAGGAAACTCGTCAACGTTTCCAGTCTTGGACTCTGGTGTCGCGTGCCTAGGAATGTGGTGACTCTGTTTTTGATTTAGGAAAGATTTCTTGCGTATCTTAAAGGTTTGTTATTTAAGCGTTGCATGGTCCATCTTTTACACATGGCATAATTAGGATGAAAGTGCCGTTTTTATTATAATGAGTATTAGTGAAACATGTTTTAATTATGATGATGTTATGATGATGATGATGTTATTTTAATTAAATGTTTAACTTTTTCACGTATGAAGCTTCGTCTTCCTCTTCCCATATTATGTCAAGCTCTGCTATAGGCTACTCGTAAAATTTTCTTTAGACTAGTTCAAGCCTTACAGTATTTGCCGTTGAGAGTGCTGTTCCGATACTGCTGGAACTATAGTTGTAGGCAGCACTGCATAGATTTACAAAACGATGGAAATCTAGGAACAAAAAACATTTTGAGCAACTAAAACAGTAGATATGCACATTCAGAGCTTTCCTAAGCCTCGACTATTTGAGTGAACTTCTATTGGAAACGCGCGCGCACTTTTTTCATACATTTTTGGCTTGACGGTAACTATAACTATACGGTCCAAGTAAGAAAAAGTCGGTAGGTATAGACAGTAGATAAATTATTTTCTGAAAAAACGACTTGCAAGTTACTACTCGGTTTCAGATTTAGTAATTATGACGATTTGACAAACGGGTCTACTGCCATTTTTAAATTTATACATTAATACGTGAAGAGAAATGTAATAATATAAGGTAACTTTGCAGCCCATCGGGGCCATCGCCTTTGTACATTAGTACAATAACCCCTTGAAAGGATCATCTTTATGAACAACTTTTGCTAAGAGACCAACTCGGAAACCGCAAAAAACATTTGCTTTTCCACAGCAATAATGTCAGGCTTGGTCGCATAGGAAATGTTGTTCATAATGAGGTTTTGTACTCATCACTATTCGGTTCATCATTATTGTTCGGTTATTGGTCCAACCTTTCCAGTCCCGATCCCTATAAGGCTTAGGTATAGGGATCGGGACCAGAAAGGTTGGACCAATAACCGAATATTTTCAGAATAAATTATATTGTACACAGTACACTTAGTGTTGGTCACCCTACTATCAGAATCTATTAAAACACTTGTCTAAAAATAGACATACGCATTGTGGTCGTCCAGCATTTTGATCTCGATAGTTGATTTTTAATGCCCATCTAAATACGCTGGTGTAAACATCTATAAATTCCTCTCTATACTAAAATAAATGATGTGCCATAAACTTAGGGACCTATGCAAACTACGTAGTTTCTGAGGCGAGAACGGGAAAGGTATCTTAGTATGGTAAAATTAATAGAAACGCCAGTGTATTGGTTTATTTAAATGTTCTAATTTCTTACTGAAACAAATATTTGCTTTTGCATTTACTTAGTTAAATTTCACGCGTGTACTGGTTTAATATTTTCTTTTTTTATTTACAGTGGATAGGAGATCGTTTCACGTTCGCCTTGAGAATACGAATAGCAAACGTATTTGGAAGCGTTGCTAGTTTAAAAACGTAAGGCGTTAATGTTGATAGAGCTGTATAAACTCTGAGTATTTGGAGTTATAGTGATATTTATTCTTGTGTCTCATTAAACATATATCGAATCGTGATACTTGTTTTTGAATTTTCACTAATTTTTCACACGAAAATCGTAACCCAATGATGTTGATAACTCTCTTTTGAATTATGTTTTAATTGAACAGTTAGCAATCCGTTTAATTCATACCTTAGGTACCTTACAATGTCACCGTTTATCTTATATACAGCCTGTAATTCAACTGGACATGTTTATTATATTCCAAGCAATCGTGGTATGAATAAGTCCAGTGTCCCATATTAAGCGATTAAAAGCTACAAATACGCTCAATTTGAAAGAATTTCCTATTTTGAACAAATTCTTCCTTGCTTATACCCCGCAGCGTTGTATTTTGTTACCGCAATTGTATTCCCAATAAATCACATGAATTTTTCATAGCTATCCATTTGCGAAGTCTTGTTTATGCTTTGCAGTGTTACATGCATTTAAATTGGATTTTAACCCTCGATAACCACTTTATAATAGAGTGTAATCAATGCCATCTATAGTCCAATTTTTTATTGCATGCATGTGATGTCAAAGTTATAAAGAACAAGCGATATAAAAAGTTGTCTATTATGACATGTGTGGTACATTTATTTAGATCTAAAATGGTAGTAGACCCGTTTGACAAATCATCAAAATTGTATTATTAATTCAGTACTAAATCTGAAACCGACTTGTAAATTGTAAGTCGTTTCTTCAGAAAATAATTTATCTACTGTCTATACTGACTTTTTGTTACGTGGACCGTAGTTACCGGAATGTGCATACTGTTTTAGTTGCTCAAAATGTTTTTTGTTCCTAGTTTTCCAACGTTTTGTAAATCTGTGCAGTGCTGCCTACAACTATAGTTCCAGTAGTATCGGAACAGCACACTCAACGGCAAATACTGTAAGGCTTGAACTAGTCTAAAGAAAATTTTACGAGTAGCAAAGCTTGACACAATATGGGAAGAGGAAGACAAAGCTTCATACGTGAAAAAGTTAAACATTTAATTAAAATAACATCCTAATTATTCGAAAAAGAGAAATACGTTAATGAATAAAGAACAGTTTGCATTTCAAAGCGTCGAAGTATAATCGTACAATTTTCCTTATCAGCTTTGAGAAGAGAATCATGAAGGAAACCAGGATAATAATATTTTTTGTCGATAACATCTAACTTCTGTCGAAGACAGGCGCGGCTACCGGTTGGTAATAAAAAGTAAAGCTGGATCGAGTTTCAGTCGGTCCCAATAATTTTGATGGGTTCAAATATACGATGGGATTTCATATTCCGTTAACTGTAGGTACTTTTAAATGTCTATTATTATAGAATATTTATTGTGTGCTATTTCGCACTTATTTGATGCCTTGACGATCTTTCTAGTGATATCGGATTGCAGATCGAAATTGAGGTGTTTTTGCAGTCATCGTTTATTTCGGTCTTGTTTGAACATTGACTTAACTTGATTTTGTTTAGTGAATGTATTGGCTTAATATTAGAAATGGAAATATTTGTACTCCAGAAAAAATAGGTTATAAGACATAGAATAGAACACCGATTCTACGTCCTATAATTATTTTGACAAATGAATTGATTTATCTTTAACTTCTTTGGAATAAAAATTATATCGTCTATTTACCTAGCTACTTCTTATTTGGAATAAAATGAGCATCATACAAATAAAACGTGAGACGTTATTTTACAGACGTCTTTATCAGGTATCTGAGTAATGATTATAACTTCGTAATGATGGGGACCTATATAAATTTTGTCTCTTGAAATTACAGCTCTTGTATTATACGCGATGTCTTTTAGGAAATGCTAAACCGAACAAGAAATGGGTGGGAATCGTAAAATTAGTTTAATTATGTCTGTGTTTATCATGTTCACCTTAAGGCCACTATATATCATTACTTGTTCCATGTTGTTTGCGCTATTATTTATATTGGCAAAGGCGAGTACCTCAGTCTAAACTAACCAATCGACCTATAAAATGAAATGATTCATAAAATAAATATTGAATATCTAGCCATCATGTTTTTCAAATCGTTACCGAATAAAAATAATATCAATTAGTATCGAATAATTTTTAGTACATACTTATTAGTTTTTCGTCCATTACTTTTGACTTTTGATTTTTGAAGTAAACATTGTTTTAGTTTTACAATTATGTACCAACTATTTTGTAAATAGTACGAAATATCGTTACCGATACGATTTACCTCCAATATTAAACTGTTAAAAATGTCGTCACATTATAAGGCGAAGTCAGGAAGGCTCTTTATCCTACCAGTCAGTGTGATACCATTATTACTAACATTTATATAGTATTGTGTTTTTACCATTGTAATGAGTTAATACTTAATAAAACCTCTGAAAATCTTTGAAATGTTTCTAGTCAATTGGTGTCAGCATTGGCATTGGGAATTGGTAACTGAGTGAACGAAGGTTTGATCTGAAGTAAGATTTATATTATGATGTAATTAAAATTCTTCAGGACACACTGAAAAAAATATTAAGATCATATTTTCGTTTGATACCTAAGATTAAATTTCTTCAGAGATAAGGTCCTTTTCTCTCAAATTTTACGTGTAAGTAACAATACAATTTTTTTTTCGTTGAACTGTAATTTGTTTTACCGCGGAATGAAATAATTTTGGTGTTCCCGATTGAAATCTATTTCGTAATTTCTATTGTTTCATCTAAATTGTTAAATTAAAATTGCATATTTTCACCCTTCAAATAAGAAAACCTTCGGCATCTTAAGGGGTTTAATTATTACAGGATTTTTTAACTTTTTCCTATGGCTGGAAGTCGTAGAGGTCGGTTTATAGGGTTGAGCCACGTGCCTGTCTGTGGGCCAGCAGATGTCCCGTGACACCTGCCCTTGCCACCTCGCCCATCACTCTCTGGTCTACACCAATCATATATACCCATCCCTTTCTAGCTGTGCTTATTTTTATATAATTTATACAAAGTGACGGTAACTAGAATGGACCCGGGGCGGTTATAATGACCAGTACCTACCTCAGCTGTGTTATTAATTGCGTACTTAAGTACACAGGTTAAGTACGTAAAGACTAAAGTGCAGGTTTGTGACTCCTGCATTTCTAAGTTAACTTTATGTACTAACCAATCAGCTACTAGATATAAATTGCGCAGCAACGAGAACAAAGAACTTGAGTTGGCAATGTTTGGTGCGCGCGATTTTGCTTGTTTAACGCTAAAATTACCTATGCTCTTCTCTTTTCGTGTAAATGATTATTTACTGTGAATATTTTATACACATAAAACTTTCAAACTTGACAGGAAACTTAAGAAAAGATATGAAAAGCTTAGGAAAATCTGTAATTTTATAATTTCCATACTCATTATGGAAATGACGAAAATGCAGATTTTCCAACTACCAAATCAAGCAGACTAGGTACTCATTAGTCTGGTTCATTGATAGTGCAAAAAAGTTATAATTTATTCAAGAAAGTAGTCGACTTAGTTTTGCTTTCAATGGAAAACGGATTCTAAAGAATTTGCATGAGAAAACCCGTACCTGAGTAAGTTTTTTTTGTTGCACGCAGTATTGAAAAGTTCGAATAGCAACAAAAAAATATGTTATTGTTACCTGGTGCGGGAGATATTAAACATTATAATAAATAATATTTTCAGCGTTCTGCATCTAAACTGAGGATCTAGGTATTCGGGGTCGTGTATTATTAGCAACTAAGAGATTTCAAGTCATAGATTTTATTTGAACTGGACCTTTACAGGCACTTTTAAAACGTCGAGACTCTAGGACCTAGATGTACAGTTCCAAAGTGGGTTGGTCCTATGGAGATGAGGCTGGCAAGAAATCCCAATTATTGACTACAATTATTGATTGCAATTGGTGACGCTCATGATATTAGTTATCAAAGTCTGATCATAATGTATGATCTGGTCGTTTAGCTATTAAATGAACCCATCCACTTTCACTTACCATTAAAAACTGCAACCATAACAAAAAGCTAAAGCTTAGCTTCTTCAAATCTCCAGCATCGCTACAAGGATTCTCGTCGGTGTTTGGAAAGGTTGAAGTAATTAATTTTTAATTAGATACACTTAGCAGATTCCTGGGATCGGAGCGTAGTGATCGACTCTCGCGCAAACCCGACTGCGCACGCGCAGGTGCAACTGTTATTCCATTAAAATTTAATACAGATGTCGCGTGCGCCGCCTTTTTACTTCACGACGCTCCATTATAATTAAAGAATATTATTTTGTCGTAAAACTGTGGCAGCGCGCGTTTGCTCGCGACCGCCACGCGCCATAAACGCTATTGGAAACAACGGGACTCTGGGGATGTTATGATATTATTTATTTATAGAAGGTTAATAAGAAATGGAACCGGTTACAGGAGCTCTGAAGACAATGTACGGTTAGTGGAACCCTTCGCTCAGTATATGACTGACGAGAAATGACGGGTATTGTACTGAAGTCATTTCTTGATGCTCAGCTGTTTTTAATTTTTCCTGCTGATTTATTTTATAGATTAAGTAGGTACTCGTAATTACAAGAGTTTCGTGATATTATGAAGCTGAAGAAGAATTGAGAAATTTAATTAAAATGAGAATGGCGATTTTAATTTAAGATTGTTGCTAATAACAAGTAAAGTAAGTAGGTAGGTCCTCAAAAATATTTAATAACAGTCTAATTTACCAACGCCATGTCAGTCAATTAAATAAGTATACAGAGTATGATGATTACACCCAAATTAATTGCGACCCGTATATAATATATTTAAGGAATTTGGAGTGACCAGCGAATCTTTAATTACTTTTTGTAAGTAATTTCGAGGTGCTTCACGGCGATTCGCATATAAAAATATTCGGCTCTTTGAATTCATATTTTTGTATTGGAATCGTAAAAAAGTGCACCAAATTAAACCATTAAAGACTTTAAGGTCGATTTCTGGTCAAATTATAGTTTAATAAAAATAAAATTATTAATATTTTTTTCATGAAACTGGTTACAGTTTTGGTAAAACATTCCTGTTTTGTATTGTGAGGTAATAAATAAACGTATTATTGAAATGTGTTCATTGACATTATTTAAAGACCCTGGCGCATGTACTTATGGCGAGAGATTCAGAAGACACGTGTTTCACTTTGTGCGTGAACGGATAGTGCACCGCGACTGTCATTGATTTAAATGTGGAACACTTGGGCGAGCGATTTCCCGCGCTGCGCAGGCGCCGCAGGCTCGCCCCGCCCTCCATTGTACCCTACAATGCGTCGTACCTCACGCTAACGAGCGCTCGCAGCAAACCAGACACATTTGTAAAAACCGCAATAAGCGTACCATTTCGGCATATTGTTTTGACATATAATAAATATTTGCAAGATTACACTGCGCAAAGATTGCGGGTCTGATTTTAAAATCGATCGGTTGTTTCGTTTTGTTCGAGCGGCTATTGTTTCTCGTCCGTCTGTCCGGTAGACGTGGGAGCGCTTGCTCCTGCGCCTGCGCTGCGCTGCGGTGGACTGTATTACACACGGTTGCGTTCGGCAGCTACACGCCACACGCTTGAACTTAAGATTTTATCTACAATCGGCTTTGTTCTACAATCGTAAAGGCAAATTTTATATACATAGGTACTTACTCAATTTGTAGTAGGTATGCCACTTCTAGCTGTATCTACAGAATTTCTTCAAGGCTTTTAATTGTAGTTACTTAATATACCTACGAACTTACCTATTAGAGAATTGCCTATGAATGTGCTCGGTTCCTTGCCAGCATTCAGTCTACCCTACTGCCTTCTTCATTGGTCTATTTGTTGGGAGTCTTCTCACGCTAGGTACGTTTACAAGTTTGCATTTTTTTTACATAGACTTGTTCAAACAACCATCGGTACTTTTGACAGACATTCCCAACCCGCTGCCACTTCAGCTTGCTTATTCTGTTAGCTGGGTCGATATCTCCAGTTCTCTTCTAGAAATTTTTGATTTCTGATTTTATCGAAACTCCGATCACAGGTTATTTCCTGACTCCATGACTGAGTGACTACGAATTTATGAATTTTTAGCCCTTGAGTCTCAACGACGTGGCACAGTACATCATGATGGGGAGGATGTTCTAATATATCAAATCGACGATATAGCTTTACCGGAAAACGAACAGCAACACCATCTTTCTCAGCTAAATTAAGTTCAAAACAATAATAAAACACGAGTTAGAAATACATGGGCGTAAATTAAAGCAAATCAGTGCCCGCATACCGCCGCCCGCGCCGGCAGCGGACGAACGTACGTACGTAGCTTCGCCTGTTGCACGTCGTGCAAATTGCAGGGTGCACCCCAGTTAGCGCCTCGTAGGTGTCAAGATTGCCATAATTTGCGTCCCGGTGTTGCCCGCAGCGCCTGTCGTCACGTGTTGCCATCTAAATACTTTTATTACTGGGAAAAGCACAGATTTGCATTACAATAAAACGTTACGCCCCTAAATGGTACCGCCGAAGGAATAACATCGAACGTATGAAATTATTGCTTTATTTATCGCTTACTCGAAACAAAAAGGAGAAATTTAAGTCGGCGGGTAATGAGATCTTAATTAAGTATTGATTAACAACGTAACATTATAATTAGTATTGAGTTTTTGGAGTGGATTTACCAGGTATAAAGTTTTATTTTTATGTGTCTTTCATAGCATTCTGATGAACAAGCCATTCGGAAAGCTTCGTGTTACTTATTTGTTTGATTGTTATCACCATTATCATCATAATTGTCATCTATTTTATTTTCCAGTGTCACTTGTTTTCAATAATGTCTTGACCTTTCAACACTAAGCGTAACTTCGCATATTCCGTCAGAGATCACAGCGATTTGCATAGGTATAAATTAAAATTTAAAGACATTAAGATGTCATTTTATTATATTTTCACAAAGCAAATAGTTATTTATGTACCCATATGCCAAATGTGAGAATTATTTAATTCTTGATTGATTTATCTATAGTCACAACTAAGAACAAGCATGCTTTAGTAAATTATTCAACGATTAAGGATTCATTGAGGGAGACGGGGATTTCTGTTCGTACGGGGAAACAGATTAAATCTTATTCAATCACGGAACGTGCTTTGGAAGCGAATGTCTCCTGATTTTAAGCAGATTAAAGTCAACTCTGAGACTCCTACAATGGAACCGCCTCTAAAACTCAAGTCCTCATTTATATTTAAAGTATTTTTTAAGTTTGGAAGTGTGTTTGAGAATAGTATCTTTTTGCCGTTCCAGAAAACGAATAAGCATTAATATAAAGATAAGATTATTAAAATTATGACTTATGTTTTTGAGTTTCACATTCAATTGTATTCTGCAGATGAAAACGAAATATTCGACTAACGAGCCCCCACGGATTTCATAAAAATATGTCACATGAGAACGGTTTCCAGAGGAGGTGAGCTTCTTCACACATTAATAAGCCGTTTTGACTTTGTGATTCCTCTAAGCACCGGCAATAAATTGTGGAAACATCAATATTGTATGATGAGATTAATGCCCATGTTCGGCGGACCATTAGGCTGCATAATCCCATTGTGTTTTTTTCATCAGCTTTGAATTCGAGCTCCGAGCCGCCAAATTGACGTCGACTCCTCAGAAGAAATGATTAAAGAGTGATGAATTTATTTATAATAAGTCTGGTTCTTTTACATTTATTATACAAGGTATTTTTGTCCTTGGATAAAATGTGTAATCTTTCTTCTAGCGACTATTTTAATTGGTAGAGTTTAATGTCAGCGAGAATATTTCTCAAAATAACATTTAAATTACTGGTCCCAGTCACATTATCGGAGCAACGTACTTAATGTTATGTTTATTTTATTTTCCGACATCAATACTCGAGTCACTCGTATCAGCGGCTTTCATATTTCAATTCATATATCGGCGGTTGTCAAAACGTCCCGTTTAAGGCGGTGGTTGAGATGCGGCCGAGGCCGAGGTCCGGGGGCTCGGACCGAGACTGGGCCATCCTTCATATCGGTCCATTCACGAGGCGAGCGGGGCGTCCGACGACACTCGGATGACTTCGCTTAGATTTATGCTCCCGTAATATGGCGGCTTCTGTAAATGGACGAGTTCTCACCACATCGCCGAGTCACTCCTTTGAATTTATTAGTTGCCTCGCGGAGACTCAACTGACTTATGTAAGTTCCTTTACCGTACCGAGGTCATTGTTTGATTATTGATTTATGCATATTGGCAGCGTGATCAGTGTATTCATTTTGGATCAAATAAATTATCGTCTCTAATAAAGCAAATCATGACATCTTCATTGTTGACACGTATGAAATCCAAGAAATGACTGATCTACCTAGGTAAGATTTAAGGTCAGCATTGTTGTGTACAGGGGTAATAAACTAAGGTGACTAGATTACACATTGTTATTGCGAACCTTCAGTTCACAAAATTAACTACTCCCGGATCCTGTATGATAATTAAAGTGTTATCAAAATAATACCACATAAATTGTGTGTCGGTGAGGACGGCGAGGCGTGTTAATAGATTCCACACATACAATATATTGGAAGCATAGCTGTCATAGCTTCTTTTATCACTGCATGAATTACGGCACACGTTACATTTTATTAAGTCATAATTTTGGGCGGAACGAAATGTGGCTTTCGTAATTTTATTTGAAATCCTAACATATTTTAATAACATATTCTACGTTACGAACACCGATGCACATAATTATTGAATTCTTTAATTTACATAATTATTTATTTAGCAGGTACAATTTTATCAAAATCATTAAATCAGTAACGGTATTTTTATCTCGATATGTCAACCGACTCATTAAGGTCTAGGGAATATCGAGATACTTTCATTTTTGCATTCATGGGCTTATTATCCGTATCTTTGTATCGTTTTAACTGAGCTATTTTAAATAACCAATGAATAAAACGTTAGTGGGAATGGTTATTCCACAATCGTATCATAAATTGAATGTAGTGGACGAAGCATGCAACTTTACTGCACACGCCAGTGATAAATGTTGTTTCTAGTAGACAAATAGCCGCTACATCTCAACAAATTGCTGCGAATCGCCGCGAGTGCCCCAAGGTTGCAGGTTGGGCCATTTCTCCTATATGGCAAAAATGTAAACAAGTTGCGCGTAGTAATGAATATTAATAGAAGCTTCTGAAGATGTCCCGCAAAAAATAAAAGTCATTAGTTTCCTTAAATGAATGTTACTCGTGTATGATCTACTCAAGGGTTAATAAGAGCCATAGGCATTATTTATTTACGGTATTGATAACGAAATCTGAAATGACTCAATTTAAATATCCAATAAAACTAAACGACGTATAAAAATATCGTAATCTCATTGTTGCGCATTAACATAAATGGGTCAGGAATTCAGAATAAGAACTGTGATATATGTTGAAAATAAAATAAGACAAAAACAGGTGCAGACAGTAAGTTTCAACGAAGATTTTAAAAATCGAAGAGCGGTCGGTGCTATTGTGAGTAATGGAAAAACAATAATGCGCGGCTGAATGGTAAATAATAAAGGAACGAGTGAATGACACGACGTGAACGTAGCCCGTGCGATATGCCGAAGACTGACACGGCAAGCCGGCGGCCTGACGTTCTCTTGAAGGTTTATTTAATCAAGGAGCGGTACCATAACACCAGCCCCAGGCTCTGGTGTGCAATACGCTCCTGCCGTCTCAATCTCAATTGCCCCCGTACAATTGCATTGTCCTCGGGTGATAGAGAATTTAATGAAATTTCTTCACGGCCTTCATTGGATTATAACATTGCCTGTACAGATCAGTAGTTGTTTAACTGTTTGCAGTTGCAGTCATACGAAAACATTTGCATTTAATATTATTTCCGTAGACGTGTGAGTGATGTTCTGTAATGGATCACAATTCGATTGTGTTACTAAAGTTTAGATCGCTACATTTAGTTTTAAGGTAACATCAGATTAATAATAATTGAACTAATATTGTTCGCAATTGAATCACATTTCGTTTCAGATTCTGTTTGGGCAGGTCAAAATCAAAGAACTATTTCAACCATCATTATTTGTTACATTCTATTAATTGAATTATGCAGTCATGTTGCCATTCTCTTCCTTGATGGCTCTAGTCACATTAACCTTGCCATTATCTCTGTTGAACTAAAGAAACATTATTTTTTCAATATTAGATATTCAAAAGCTCAGATTAAATATTAATCTCAGCTCCTAAGCAATATCATCGTGTCTTAAATGTATCGATTTTGAGGGATTTTAGTAGTTTAGCTCGGAGGTTAGTATAAAATTTGTATAACAAATGAGGGGCGTGGCCAGGATCCGTCACAGTGGCGGAGGACGCGGTGTGGGGCGCTAGATGGGTGGCCCTTCATTGAAACTTTTATGGTCCAGAATAAAGCTAAACGTTTATTATAAGTTGTTGTTGAAGGTTAGGAGTATATGCAAAGAATGTAAGAATATAAGATTCGTAATCTCTAACTATATGAAACTTACTTTTCGTTTACGTATCTCCAAGTAAAATAAAGGTAAAGGGTGAAATTGTTATAAGTTTGGATGATCTAGGTAGAGTCAAAAGCTTAAAGCTAGACTTGTCGTAATTGCAGAAATCAGATGAGAAAATTAGTAAAAGCGAAGAGAGTAAAAAATGATACATAGATAAATATTGCTTTGATATGAAACTTTTTGAAAATCTTCGAATTCCTTAAATTTACTGACAACGGGTTTAACAATATAGGTACCTACTGTGTAGTGTATGCAAGAGTATAATATTTAATTTACATAAATGTAATATTTACCTATATCATTTTCGCCGATCTTTCTGTATGATAACTTCGAAAATGTAAAAAGAGCAAGTGAAATAGTATGCGAGATATTTATCTAATTTTAATTCTGCCATCAAGTTTACTTTATTAAGTTTTTATCTTTGGACATTTTTCAGTGTTGAATCCCTTATAGTCTGTGGTAAATATTAAGAAGTTATACATTTTATTGCGGTAAGTAGGGACACTTGTATTTTTATGTCGCTTTGCTGATGGCATATCTAGATGAAGCTTTACTTAAGGCAGTGCAATTATGAATATGCAAGTTAAATTAGTACAAACGTTTTGCAGATATATTTTATGCGAACGCTGATAAACAAAGAAGATGGTATTTAAAACTGGTGTTAATTTCTTGCATAATTTTTTTTTCCAGAGAAATATTTTCAAATATTGACTTTACTGTTTCTCGACGAGATTTTAAAGTTAGTAGGTGTTTCTGAGGCTATTGTTACAGGCAGTTGTTTGTTAAAGCCTTGGTTTTGCTAATAACATACATTTGGCTAAGCGGAACCCTCCGAAGCGGCGCGTAGCCGAGAAACCAGGCACCTTCGCCGACACAACGTGATATTAAGCTATTACTTATCCAAGCTACTCGCTTGTTTTCGACAAACAAATAAACTTGGGATTAAACGATTGGAACTTCGACTAGTAGGTTTTGATCCTTAGCGAAGCTGTAGGAAACATGAAAAAAAATATTTCTTCTGGAATATTTGGTACCTAACTATTTCTTTTCATTGTGTATGTGTTAGGTTGTGCAGTATTGAGTGTGGGAGATAAATATCCTAATAAAATGAGACATTATACTTTTCACTCCGTTAATATATTGAAAATCGTTCTAATAAGCTTGGAAGTGCTTGCTTTAATTTTATTGTATCTTCTTTGGCTGGCGCCCGTACGCTCATTATTTGCAAAGGAAAAATCCTATTCTAATATTTATGAAATTGCAATGATTTAGTTTTAAGCCAAGCCACTACTGCTGTTGCTCTCTACAACCAACAGTCTGATAAGTATCTATTAAAATAGTTATGTTACCCATATAAAATGTAACTTTGTGTCTGCCGAGATAAAAGTATCAAGATCATTTTCAATCTTTACATCTGAAGAAATCAAGTAAATGCATCATCCAGATATGCAAATATCTGTTTGTTTTATCAAAGTAAAAGAGTATTAATTTAGTATTGGATATCGGGGAGATGATCGCACCCGAAATGGATACATCATTTGCTATTCAAATAGCCTAAAGCTAAGCGCGGTGGATAAAATCCCTGTATTTTAGTTAAACGAATCGTTGTTTTAGCCTAAACTTTCTTTACGAAGATTTTTATGATTGGCTTTGTAGCAAGTTTCTTATGGAGTAAGCTTAGTGAATCGGTAGCCCACAGATATACAGGGTGTAACACAAATTGTGTAAGTCCTTTAAACCACGCGTTCCACTGCTTATTAGGAACCAATTTCACTACGGAACCAAACGTGAAATTTTGAAAAAGGAATCTGCTGTTCTATACATTTAGTCGAGAAATATTGAATTATTTGTATGAAACAGCAGTTTTTCAGTACCTGCATATACAGGAAATGCAAGAACGCACGGGTTCGTATCAAGCAATACATTTTATGTACAAGCTGACCTCATATTGTACGGAAAGCCTATACAATGAGAGGTCAGCATATACTGGAAATGTATAGCTTGATATGTAGCCGTATGTACGTACTTACTGAGTCTGAATAGGTAGGTTGTTCTGTAGGTAATTTTAAGTAGTAAGAAGGTAAGTCTATTACATAATAGATGTTCACATTAGCCATTTTTTTACATCATCATAATTAATTGCGTTTAAATGAACTACATATCTCAGGATTTCTAAAATGCTAGTGGTGTGAAGCTGTCCTTATTAACACTAACCCAAAGACAGATATAACATGCAATTTCATTAACTCGATAAAGAAAATAGACGTAAAATATGTAGGGACATTCATCAATTGCTTATCTTCTGGCGCTATTTGATAGACTTGTGCTATTTGATGATAATGTATTAGTAGTTGACTCTGACAACTGATAGACTGAATCTGACACAGCTCGTGCATACACATCCCATTCATTCAATACAAGTGTCACTCAATCACTTTCAGATCTCGCTTCTGATTCATCATCGTCACTTTCAGCTTTGATCTTCAATTATTCTTAAGGAACATTGCGATGGAAAAATGTCTTAAAAAGTAACGCAGTTACAAGAATCCTATGTATTATGTATCAAATATATGTTGGTTCTATCATGTCTTGTGATAAATCAAGGATAGAACATCCTAGCAGTTGGTTGAAGATAAAGTAATGTTTTTTGGTTTGCAGAAAATCTGACAGAACAACCTGCTGGATGCGCTGAAAGACCACTGATCGATTTATTGATGAGCTGAACCAAGAAATGCAGTCTAAGTCTCAGACCAAAAAACATTAATTGGTCGGACCTCTAAGTCAAAAAAAATCTACTGCATAGATATTACTACCAAGAAGACGTAGGGTTCTGTAGCTGTAGTGTCTGTGTACAGGGAACATGTACAAAAGCAATGGGAAGTGTTCAGGAACGACCTAAACTATAACAGATAGGTCAGATTTCTATTATCTCGATGGATTGGAGTCACTCACAAACCTATAGAACTACACGGATTCTGTGACACCTCAAAGAAACAATACTTATGTGTGATTTATTACATGATACAAGTAGGTACCTAGTAGCAGGAAAAACTAAACGCTGCCCAAGTTTGAACTGTGCGGCCAAGACCTTCTATCAAAAATCTAATTAAAAAGCTCTTGCTGGCTAATCAACACGTCAGTCAGCATACCTTTCTCTTCATCGAGATCCATCGTCACCCGAGAACCAAATGTAAATATATCAACAACAGCAACATTTTCTTCCACTGTTTGACGGTCTCGTCTCAACGTAGGTATGTATTGTTTTAAAAGCTATAAGTTCAGGAATGATGCAATCTTTGAGTATCTAGAACGATGCAATCAAGGCAATGAAATTAAATTGTTTCCTTTAGTGGTAATTACATACATTACTTCAACTTATGCATATCGGGAGTACCTAAATGTACGTCCGTGCAATATAACTTAGAATGAACCTGTTTTATTTCGATATCCCAGACGGTAGTACAAATTTGAATACAAAGGTAATTAGTTATTTTTTTTTTTTTTTTTTTTTTATTTAATCACTTTACATTACATTACATGTGTGTTTTGTTTGTTGTGTTCAGATTGTTATTCAGACAATTGCATTCAGAAGCATTTTAATTAAGATCTGGGCAAATACAGGCCTTGATTTATATCTGCGGTAGTGTAATTGGCGGTTCTTAACCGAGGGTAGTTAAACAACGAATATTTAATTTTTAATTGTATTTTCAAAACGTAAAAAAGTTCAAGAAATCAAAGGGGCACTCTCTGGTATCGCTAATTAGTTTCTGGTTTAAGATTGTTAATTTAATTTTAAAATTTAAAATGAAGTCTCTGATTCATTGTTGGAATCGTAAGAATTTTATTCCCTGGAAGAGGTTGTTGTTTATTCAGTATTCATGTTTAAGTCAATAATTAAAATTCATTAGTCCATAGCTGAAACTACAAATGGTTCATTAGTTGTTGATTTTGTTAAATAAATTCCATTGTTTTTCATGAATCCTTTATATCGAATACAAACTCCTGAATTCAAGGGCGTCATCAGCCAATGGGTCGGGGGGACAAGATGATAGAAAGGATGAGTGAAATATAAATTGTGGGTACAAAAAATATAAATTGTAAAGGTTAAATAAAAGGAAATAAAAAAAAAATATCTAAGTAATTAATTAAAATGTACCTACTGACATTAATTGTTTAAAATATTATAGTGAGGGGGAACCTGCCCCTACCTGCCCCCTTTTGGCGACGCCCTTGCCTGATTTATCTACAACTTTAATTAATGAATAAATTACAACTTCTGTTTGCGTTGATGTCTTTTCTTATACAGTTTCATTCAATGTATTTTACCTCATCATTTAACCACGAACGATGTTGTTCAAAATATTTCACACGAAAACCAATAAGAGATGATTGGTGGATACAAGAAATTAACAAGATTGTTAGTATCGAGTGCACATTTAATTGGTGTGAAAACAACGGGAGAGTGTGAATTTTGACAACTTAATAACGCATTGTTTGGTTAAACCAATAAAGTTGTTGCTTAGTTTCAACATAACGAAGGAGAGCCCTTTCAATTAAATTGCATTGGTTTTTCGTTTTTATAATCGCGAAGAATAATAAGCTGAGTAATCAAAAAACAATAAAAGACTAAGCGTGATTAATTTTTAGAGTTTAATAGAAAAGTTTTTTATACTTTAAAAAGTAATAAATACATTTTTATAGCTCCGGCAATTTATAAAAATAAAAAAGGCTATATTAAATATATAATATAAAAAAATGGCTTGAAGCCAAATAATAGGTGCTTTAAATATATCTGTCACTTTCTAATGTCATATAACAAGTCTCATTTCCGTCTCTTTGTTACAAGACTTGCTTTTACTGTAAACCATCTTTTGTAACAAGACATAAAGAAATTATTAAAAACGTAACCTTCAAACTTAAATTGAGTTATATTCCCGCTCGTGATCCCTTATAACACGGTTCCCAGTGTTATATTAATGGAGTATTAAATGTCTCATAAGAGCATTTAACGTCTTTATGAAGAAGCGTCGGATAAAAAACGCAAAGAGCATAAAGTGTCAAATGTCGGGTGACGTGGGGTCGGCCTAGCACCTATTCATTGTCATACGAGTATTTTTTGCCTTACTCTCTTTATCAAACGAACGATTTCATCAAGTAGGTACACACAGTGCTTCAAAATATAATTACTACATAAAATGTTAATCAAATCTTTTATTCAGTTGATGTTAAGTTAAAACTGAATTCTCTTTTTTGCTGTTATCGATGAATTTAAAGAGTGGGCAATGTCTTTAATGTTTAATGAGTAAAATGGCGCGTTTGCAAGCGGAAGAATGGAATGTTTTCGTACGCGGATGTTTTGCGTAATCTATATATTAATACGTGAAGAGAAAACTTTGTACCCCTTTTTAAGCATATTGCACATACGAAGGAGAGTGAGATTTGGCATAGATAAAGAATATAAAGATTATATGGAGAAGGAGTGCAGAACTAAAACTACGGTCGAATTTCCACCACAGGGCGACCACTAGTGCGTATACATCAGTAATTTATTGCCTAGTGTTCAAATGCTAAATGTTATTGGTTTCCGTAAATGAGATGTAAAAAATCTAAAAATTAATAAGGTGAATGCATAGCTTATTTGTCTGTAAGTAGTTTCGAAATTTATTTAAATACCTGTACTTGACAGCGTAAGTGGGGTTTTCATTACTGTAATTACCATTTGTTAGCCTCAGCTAATTACAATACGTAATTTAATGCGTATTACTCTTGTTAGTGAAGTATTTTACACTAAAACTATTTACCTGGAACCTCCGCACATAAAACTGTTGACCTCAAAATAGATCAGGTTATTTTATGATATTTTTCAACTCCCACGTTTTTTCTCACGTTTAAAGGTGGACTAAAAAATCATAACAAATTAGTCATAAATTTTCACGGTGCATCATAGATTATAATTCTCCTACTGTTACAGTAGACGCACTGACCCTAACGATAGCAATTTTGAATGCATCATTTTAGAAAACGAATCGCATCGTATTCTGGACCACCCCGAGTTTGGACTTGAATATCTAATGTTAAGTTCATATGATTTGAATTAATAACGCGTTACGATCAATTAGGTAATGAGCATCGGTATCTTTAGGCGATGACATACGCGTGTTTTCATTAGTTTGAATTATTTCACTCGGGTGGTCCGTTAGTGATGGCTGTTATTTTTCTTATTTATCTTCTGATTACGTTTTATTGGTTGTTAATACATGCTTTTAATTTGTTGCGCTTGCGATTAATTTAATTACGTTTATATCCATTTCGTTTACGATTGCTAATGGTGACCTCCGTGCTGGTGACAGCGGAGAATATGTTCATCAATTCTTGAACTTTGCGAAGATTGAAGATTTACTCCACAGTGATTTAAATATTCATTCTGTCACTAGTATATCGAGATACATGTAATTATTGTAATAATCGTAAAAATATTTTAGTATGTGGGCGGGTCAGGCGTGCGTTGCAATACCCTAGCAATTTCAGTGGGAGATAAGTGAGGCGTTCCTTGGTAATAACTTGGCGAAGATTTCGTGTCACTCCTTCATTGCTAAAGAAAATATCACCATGTCCATTGTCCGTCGTCGGCTTTTACAGACTCACTAATCTTTGGGACTGAGTGACGTAGACCTATAAACGTCAAATCATCGCTGATATGTCCATACCGCGTGAGTAACATAGCTAAATACCGCGGATATACAATGAAAATTGAAAATTTAAATTTCTTTTGAAATAAGCAGTACCTACCTTTGTACTTAAGTGTTCCTTATTTTATGTATTTTTCTTTTTGTTGTGTGTAGGTACATAAATAATAAAATAAATAAAATAAAAATTGAGTTTTCGCGGGTTTAGGTAGGTACACTTTGTGATTGGCATCGCTAATTGTATTAGTTAAAGTAGAAGGAAATGGTCTTAAACATCAGTTTGTTCAAAATTCGACTGATTAGTTTTTGGCCCTCTTGGAAATTATAGCGACAGTGTTTAACAATGTTATTACGTGGTATGGTACTATCAGTGTCGAAATGTCACGGTCTGTGAACGAGTTAATGTGAATGGACATAATAGGCACCTGAAAATAAAGAGCCGACTACGAAGACTACATACGTAAAAATACGAAACTACGGTACCTATAATTTATGAAAATGAAACGACTTTATTGACCTTATAAATTAAGATAATCCTAGGATTAACGATCCAATGATGGTCCTAGATGGTCCTAGGTATCTATAAGTACTTCTGTCGCTGTCATTTGTTTGAGATCGAAAAAAGGCGTTAAACTAAGCTGTTATTTTAATCTAAGTAAATAAAAAAAGATGATAGAGAAATAATTTATTTTCAATTGATTCTAGTTTCGATTTAATTACCTGGTTACTTCAGAA
The DNA here is from genome assembly GCA_932294325.1 of Allophyes oxyacanthae. Lineage (NCBI taxonomy): Eukaryota > Metazoa > Arthropoda > Insecta > Lepidoptera > Noctuidae > Allophyes > Allophyes oxyacanthae. The sequence continues at coordinate 11,315,023 of OW028615.1, forward strand.
GTACTCGTATGTTTAATACTTGAGGGTATCTTTTAGCCGTAAAACCGTTAAAGTTGGGCAGGGCTGGAGGATTGGTGTAATATTTCAACGCTGTCACTTCAACAAAACAAATGAATACTTTTAGTGAAATAACCTCACTTAAACGACCCTCTTAATAGCCCTAAACGCCGTGATGCCGCGGTTCGCCTCTAATGACAGTCCTTAAACAATGAGTTATGTTAAGACTTTTAATATTTCATTAAAATAATAATTAAGCTGTTATTATGAAACTCTTCTAACTAGCTCTCTAAGTCCGACTACAAGTATTTACGATTATAGCTTCTTAATTGAATTTAAATTTGCGCCTCACTGCGGGAAGCGCCGCGGATCGTGGGGATCAGATTATGACTGTTTATAGCATTTAATATCACATTAAAAACTTTCTAATTCAATTTACGGAACACACAGGGAGAATTCCCAAAAGGTCTCAGAAAAAAATAATGCTAAAGTAGATTTGAGATTGTCCACGAGTGTACACAATGGTTGAAGAGGCCACTAAAAAGCTAATATGTCAATAGGGAGGCAGTGTTGCACAACAATGCTCTATTCTGTGCGCACTGTCATGCGTATAACTTTATTAAAGACGTGCCCCCGTGGACGATGGATAGGTATGTCTCTATTGAGGTCGTAATGTGGGTTCGGATTTGCGGTTTTTGGCGTAAAGCTGGCTATTATGGGACAAAAAAGTATGTTGGTTTTAGCTGTTAACAATATATCAAAATAAGGCTAACGTATTTTATCTTAACATCTTATTGAAGTATCATATGGGACCTGGCTTACATAATATGAGTGTTCATAAAATGATTGTCATCGTATTTCGCAATACATTAACGACATAGAGCGGGCAACATCCGCTGTCGATGCACATCCGGAAAGGTGCTATCTCAAATAAAAGCCCAGACATAATTCGTCATATTATTCATATAAAAATCAGTGCAAGATCGGCAGATGTGAAAGGATTGCACACATGTTGGCAAGGTGCGCTCACTATATGGCTTGTGCCAAACACTTCTCTTGGCAAACAATCCTCTATAATATTAGCTCAGGCATCTGTTGGTGCATTTCATATTTGACCCTTTCATTTCATCTTGAAAATATAGTCTGTAATAATTGACGTAAGGTACTTCTGGGCTAGTTTCATAAAGCAACTTTGTCGCGTTTATGCTAATTCAAATTTACCGAAGGCATGTTAGCGAGTTGCCCTCCAACCCGCCATAAAAAAAGAATCACTGGACAGAACAAATTGAGAATAATCCTCGCCTCTTTATACTGTAATCGGAGATGTAATATACAGGTGATTTAAATGCAATAAAAATTGCGAATGTGTATTAAGCTGAAGTACTTGTAGTTATTTTTGCCGCAGCCTTAGCAAGGAGTCGGATTCTGTGGAGGTCCTCGACGCGTGGCGCGGTGCCTTTTAAAGCAAGCCTCAGTTCCAGTTTAGTAATTAAAGTTACAACTTTATCGATCAAAGACTTTCCAATACACGAAGGACCACCGGGCCGCGTATCTGCATCGCCTGGGCTCAACGGTATATAAATATTAGCTAGGCTCTGCCACGTAATGGAACTGTCAGGCGATCGCTCCTTGTCTACCAATAATCCCTCGAATGAGTTTATTACGAGTACACTGCCCACATAGTTGGTGCACACTTTCGTTGGCACAGACGGACGAATAAGGATAACATCCCATTAATTTTGCAAGTTAAGCAAGACTATATTTTTTGTGCGTTGATGCGACAGAAACTTATACACTTTTTCCAAGCTTTATCTCCATTATATATACGCGGTGATAAACAAGAAGATGAGTTTATCAACTACCTCCTTGGTCACAGTATCATCAAAATGTATTTCCATTACAATTTTCACAATGGGCTCCTTTCAGTTCATTGTTAGTTTCGTTTTAAAACCTCGAAATATGTCTGATACAAAGACTGTAATTATCGGTTATGGTTCCGTTTGCTCTTTCGAAGCTCATTGTGTTCACTAGATGTCTCTATTTTGCGATTTTCTAAGGTGTGGGCTGGCTAAATGTTATTTGACGATAGTATTGTGAGCACGCCCGCGGCGCCATTGTACCCGCACTTTGAGCCCCGATGTATCACTCCCACAATTTTATTCTATTTTGCGAATTCACTTGCAGGAAGGAGAATTTTGTACTAAGATGATTGATGGTCTTAATATTCGTTCTGGGATTTGATTGTTCATATGTGAGAAGTTATACGACTCTGGGGAAAAGCGAATATAAATTACATACGAGTTTGTTAGAGATGTGGATCGTAAAAATTAAATATGCAGCTTTAAATATGTACCGACGTTTATGATAAGATATTACAAAGAATGTTATTTTATTAGCTGGACCTGATTTAAAATATCTAGCAGGTTTTCATAAAATTTTAAAAAATTTCTACATGATCCCTCGATACCGCGAAATTAAAGTCAAACTAGTGTCAGTCAAGAACTGTTTGTATCTTTTTGATAAGAAATAATTAAAAATAATAAAAATACTGTATTGTCAGACTTTAAATTAATTATACAGTTATATTGAAAAACAATTACCCTAAAATTATTAATATTTACATGTAACTGCGTATTATTACGTTACCTATTGTGTGAACAATGGCGAAAAAAATCAGAATGTAGGTAAAAAATAAGGCATGGTCCAAAATTAAACATGAATTGCTTCTTGGAGGCGACACCGAGTCTATTAAAATCACTTTAGCGCCTTCTTCAATGGATGATTGAAAGCTTCTAAACAATTCATTCTTCCCTCTGTCTCAATGGCCTGGCCCACATTCCTTGTGTAATCTTTTTAAAGCACAATGGATGTGACAATGGTGAGCCCTTCACTATTGAAGTGCGTGTAAAATACTGACGATCCGTTCTAAATTAAAGGTAACCTTTTTCAGTTATTCAGTGAAGGCCGCCGCCCAGTGTGCAGGTTCTAAAGTCTACCAAAGCTTTGATTGTTGATGAAGAATAATGATTATCGATATTCAACTTTATATCATATCTTGTAAGATTGATTTAACCTTTTATGAGCAGTTCGCGAGTTTTGTTGTAGGTATTCCTATTGGCTACGGTCTCTTGTTGTTACGCTAAATACAATGACACTCGGACCTTGATTTTTTATTTTACTGACCGTAATAAATTTCAGATCTTGTATCGTGTCTATTCTATCTTGTATTGTAGACTGCATGGGTGCACTTGTGCCCTTATCTTGAGTGTAATGAAAGTTACATTATTTAGGTTACAGTGAAAATAACAGCTGATCCACAAGGCGCCACTCTTTGTTGCAATATGAAAATTATTATTGAACTCGACTAATTCTACTACAGACAAAGTTTTACATTGTTACTCGTAGCTAGCAATATTAGCTGACTTAAGGATAAGATGTAGATAACTTCTAACTACCAATTTTATGGGCTCTGCGGCTACTGGAAGGTAATTCTTATTTTGTCGTTTATTGCTCATAATGCAGATTATCCCATATTTCTTGTTGAATGCATTTTTTTTACAAGCCTACATGTTTTCGTAGTCTAGCAGATATAGTAATTCGTGGAGTGGAATGTAAAAGTACTTATAGTGCCTGTATTAAATTTCTTCGTGAAGATAAGTAGGTAAAGTTATTTTTGACTAGTTTAAATATAACATAGTATTGTGTTATAGAGTGTTTAAAGTAGCTATAACTATTTTTTATCAAATTCAATAGGTATAAATACTAAATAAAACGATTCAAATCTAACATGGTTAACATTTAAATTCAATGGCACGTGGACAGGTCCACTATGCCAGTACACCTTTCAACGAATATTCCAGGTACGAGCCCAAAAAAATGATTTAAAGTAGGGGAGTGAGGGACCCCATCCATTTTTTTGGACAAGGTGGGCCCATATAACGCGGTGCGGCTGCCCGTAGCGCTCATTCACTAGGTCGTTGTCGAGAACATCGAAGCTCCCTAAAGCTCTCTATAATTATTACCAGTCGCGTGCGCAACTTACGCCGTCCTTGCGATCATTCGTCAAAATGCTTCAAGGAATTCAACAAAAGCTGTCCGACTACCATGTCGCTTACGTCAAGAGTGACGCTTCAAGAATGGTACCCATTGCACCAGCTCCTGAAAGAAAATATTTAACCCTGGATCTGCAGACCGATAAGAAGAAATATAATTACAAAAACAATTCCTACACCGGTGCTCAAGCGGTTTCAATCGCGAGAAGAAATGCTCGTGAAAGAAATCGTGTGAAACAAGTGAACGATGGATTCAATGCTTTGAGGAAGAGATTGCCGGGCGCTGTGGTTGCTGCGTTGTCTGGAGGTGCGCGTCGTGGATCCGGGAAGAAGATCAGCAAAGTGGATACTCTCAAAATGGTTGTAGAGTACATCAGATACTTACAGAACTTAATTGATGAAAGCGATGCATCACTCGGGATCATGAAAACCTCGCAGACTCTTGAGTCTCAAATATCGTGCGAAGGAGATGAAGGCATTTTCGATGGTAGTTCTCCGTATTCAGAGTCAGTGCCCTCGCCAGCTGGTTCAGAGTGTTCGTCTGGAGTGTCGTCTGCTTACTCAAGTGGTTACATACCAAATAACTACCAGCCTCATGAAGAACAAGTGAGTCCTATGGATGAAGATGATTTACTTGACGCCATTACGTGGTGGCAACACAAGTGAACAGCAAGTATAAATAATGTGCGTGATGTCTAGTCTTCTGAATTAGGAAATCCTGAGTAACTTAACTCGTGAATAAATATTATCTTATCAAACTTATTTAGAACGATAGTAGGTAGATACGTTTTGTGTATACTTGTCTTGTATTCAGCTAGATATTATAATAAATTTATAATGTTATTGTTATGGCTGTGACTGTAAATATTGTAATAAAATATATTATGTAGTTAATAAGGAGTAATGTTACTCACATTGTAAATATGTGTAAAAGAACTAATATAAACAAAAATATACAATTTCTTACAAACATAATATATTGTTTTAATCTGAATTTTTATCTTGCAAAGTTTTAAGTAATGGCAAGCTCACCTTAACCCCAGACAAGTAGGTAATAGATATCTTTTCGAGCAAATCATATGCTTATGCAAAGGGTTTATAAGTCGCGGCGAAAATGAGCAAATATTTCGTGTTATATTATAATTTGTGATTTGAGATCCATCACAAGCATTTGACACACGTAGTCTTTTCTTGTTGAAAACACATTACATCAGAATACTAATTCTTTCTTATAATACATAATATATTATAAATACCTCAAGTTTCACAATTTTCAGATTCAAGATTTATAAATAAACATTATTAGGTTTATTCCTAAATACAAAAGGCTCGAAAGATTTTTTGTTTATTCATTGTAATTTATCTATTGATGACATTGGTTCCTAATGTGATAGAGTCCGAATAATATTATTATAATGAAGTCATGACCAGAGCGGTGCAGACTAGGTATCAATTCATTCCGATAATTGCTTTTATTTTGATGTATAGGTACTATTAGGAGAAGTGGTCTTAAGAATCACTTCATTTAAAGCTTTCGCACTCATACCAACAAAAAACTAATGAAATCACAAAAAATCCTTTAAATTGTTATCAAAAGAAACGGTAAATGAGATACGAAACCTCGTAGAGATAGCCAGACAGGATTATTTTATCTCCGTAGATTTAAAAAAGTACTGATACTGCAAGCTCCAAGCTTGATTAAGCCATCGATGCGCAAACGCAGCTCCGGTACATTGTTATACAAGATTAATGGTGTTCGCCAAGATAAGGAGGTGGGAGCTAAATGCATTTACATGTGCGTATAAAAAGACACTGATAAAGGGACAAAGAAGCTCGCAACGAATAAAAATGGTACCATTTATTGTGATACACAAGTATGTTACGTTTGTGGTGCATGTTGAGGAGTCAAAACTTAATTGGGCGACCCTTTACAATTTATTTACGTTGACGTTACCCATCATTAAAATCGTTGATGTCAGACGAGTTTAAAATAAACCGAACATAGATATACCGAATACAGATACATACCAATTTAAATCCTTAATGGGGTTCTAAAATCACAAATAAGGCTGAACTTCTAGGAAATACGATGGTTTTAGTAAATAGCTCGTCTAAGCATATAAGGACTTGCACTATATCTCATCTTGTCGTTCAACATAAATTAACATTAGGCTTAATAAAACTTTTAATAGCTCGCGTGTCGTGGCGTCCGTGTGTAAAACAAACAGATTTATATGCAATCGCAGATTGTGGTTTACGATTATGGAAAATACTGATAGAAGAGGAAGCTAACGAGTAATTAAACCTAATGCGAGTGACTGCAGACGTTAACTCCACGTAATTGCGATTAATATTTTTACGATCAGGCAACATTAGCAGGCACGTGGGAAAGTGTTCAGAGCGCTACAATGAAGCCTCCGTGTTCCTTCTTTCAGTACAAAAGATTAGTTCTTTAAAAACCTGAGGTTTACATTACGTTGCTTTTATTTGCTTCCGTTTTATATAAAAAAAATCTACAAAAGAAACGAATGATTTTGGCAAATTCCGGAAACTATTAATTCTATCAATGCTTTGTATCGATAATCTTATTATTGGGGCACGTGAGCTTTGTTGTGTTCGTGATATTTGCGAATACTCGACGATAAGCGAGTCGATATTTGGGGAACTTTTGTGTACTTTAGCTAGCGTATTTGCTGGTTAAAAACAATCGAATGACAAATAGAAATTGAAAGTGCTCCAACAAAGTAGGTAGATACAATGTTTTGTTTAAAAGCTAATAAAGTTCTAACGATGAAATATAAGAGTATTAAATATTTGCGATCGAACAAAAATAAGCAAAATTATGTCGATGATATTGTTATCATTAATTTGCACTTTACACTCTATCATATTAGAATTATTACCAACTAAAAAGGTAGTGAACCATAAAGGTAGTGAAATTGATAAAGATAAAGTTATATGACTTGTTCTAGTAAAAATATATAGAAAAATCATTTAAAAAATTATAGAGATAAAGATGAAAGTAGATACTAGAAAATAATCATTTTTAATGAAGTCATAAATACAAAATATTATGAAGTATAATTAAAAAAAAAAATCTAAATAAAATGTCGATTGGGGATTTAATCAAAATGAATAAAGGATAAATATAATTCCTAAAATTCTTCTAATTCAATAAAAATAATATTAAATAAATTATTAGAAGGATCAAAAATATCAGTTTCAATTAAGATTATCATTTTCGTGTTATCCGTTTCTTTTGTTTCTTCAATTGCCATTTCAATAGTTCAAGTTCCTTAGAAATATTAGAAATAAAAAGGTTTGTTTATAGACTCACTTAAAATTTTATCTCGCTGAATCAGTGCATCAGTGTTTGGTCGAGATAGTATCTTTCTGTTGTTCCCTTGTCTGTAACCACTATTGTCCGTAATTCGCTTAACTTGCGATACAAACTGGTCTAAGCGATTGTTATTGTTAATATTCTATAATCTCTTTCATAGTATTCAATAGGTGCATTCATTTGTTATATTTTAATTAATCTCTCACTTTCACTGTTATTGTATTTATAATTAATTGTCTGCGAACGTAGTCGGTCGGAAAGTCGGAAATAAATCGTGTAAATTAATTTTAGAATAGCGTACTTTAAAATCAATGGGGTATAGCTATCATAATTTCAATGATCGTGCTGAATCGTGCATGAACTGACTGCTCAAGAAACATTAATATTAATAAAGAAACTAATTGGCCTTTTCTCATAATTCCGTAAAATCATCTAGAAACTGTTTTGTGTGGCGGTACGGTAGGTAAAGACATAATTGGTACAATGATATGAGACAAGTACCTAAGGGCCATCACTTATGCAAATGGTTTATAGCCCGACTCAGTTCCGACGCGGGACCGCCGTATGATTTATTACAAATCGGTACATTATATACTTGAATACATGTATTACCATACAGATGTAGAAGCTTTGATCTCAACACCGAACTTAAGACTTTATTTATAGCTTTATGATTGATAATTATCATGTTATTGGATTTATTGATCTGAACTGATTTGTCAAGATTAACGGTGTTAAGAGTGATCATGTTGCCATACGTTATAGCGGTATTTATGACATTTTATTGCCTTAGATGTACGATGAAATTACAGGGAGATCATATAGGATATAAATAAATTCAGCCCATTACTGTCCCACTGCTGGGCACGGTCCTCTTTTCAGAATGAGAAGGGTAAGGCCTTAGAAACTCAAATTATGCATGTTTGCAATAAAATAAGCCAATTTTCTTATGCTCTATATATGTTAGGCAAAATTGCCAACCAGACTGCACTTCTTACAGCATATCACGGTTATGTTGCATCAACCCTGAGATATGGCATCATATTTTGGGGAAATGCGACAAACAATGGAGATATATTCATTGCCCAAAAAAAGTGCATACGGGCCATTTGTAAACTCAAACGAACAGACACGTGTAAGCCATATTTTCAAAAATTTAAATTATTTACCTTTCCGTCACTATACATTTATGAGATTTGCATTTATGTGAAAAATAACATACATTTATTTAAATTTATTGAAAGTCAACGTCGCTGTGATAAACTGCATATATTGCCTACTAAAACAGAGTTTCTACATAAAAGTGTATATGCAATGGCACCCAAACTTTACAATAGAATACCCAAGCAAATTAGAGATTGTAAAAGCCTCATAGAATTTAAGTCGAAACTAGCCAAACTATTGATTGACAAAGCGTATTACTCTGTAAACGAATTTATTTGTGACAAACTATAATTATTGCTGTTATAATGTTGTAGTAGAATTGTTGACATTTTTATTTTATTTTTACCTACCTACTTTTGTTATATTGTTATTTGATTATTGCGCTTAATTTAAATTCACTATTGAAATCGTTGACATTATATTTATATTTTATTAATCAATGATTGTTGCACTGAATTTTAAATTGTAGAATGTTTGAAAATTTGTATGCCTATCGGCGGATCATGGATGGATATTATATTTGTAATTTAACATCTTGTATGTAACCTATGTTCACAAAATAAATGAATTTGAATTTGAATTTGAATTTGAATTTAGTCCACTACGCTGGTCTGTACCTCTACCATGAGTTTTCCGTGACTTTAGTTCACTATTTATACCGCTAGAGGCGCTGAAAAAATTCCCATACAAATATTGCATGTGAACGTGAACGTTAGACGGCACGGAAATCTCATGGTAGAGGTACTGGTGGGGGTTGGTGGACCACACACACCATCGACAACTTTATGAGGCCCTCTCAGGTGTGCAGGTTTCCTCACAACGTTTTCCTTCACCGTTAGCTCAAATGGTAATCAAATTTGGCTGATATAATAGATGAAGAACATTTGTACCTATATCTCAATATAATGCTGAAATATTATTTCTTAATTTCTTCCTTTATATTACTTAGCCTATCACCAACAAAGCCTACAACAGTTACCACATAAGTTACGTACCGTCGGAAAGAAGAAATAAGGCTAGCGGCGGACAGGTACTGGCACATAAATAATTGTCGGATATCGGCTTCCTCCGCTCGGCGGCGGGCGCAGCGGCGCGGGCGCTGGGAACCCGCGATGTGATCGACGCGGCCGGGGCCCGGATCACGCGGATATCACTGTTATAACATCGAAATAAGGATTGTAGAATTAAAGTAAATGATCTGCGGCACCTAATATCAAGATATTTTAACATCGAATTATGGGCATTCTAGTGACTGAAACAGGAATTAAACTGAAGTATTGGATACCTACATCCGATGTATCCTATATTATCAGAAATTAAAAGGGAGAGTGACTGAGATATTTAAAATAAAAAAGCTTTTGATTCAATTTGCTTACGATTTTAGCTTAGCGAATAAAAACGCTATTATACGATCAAGATACATTGTAAAAAATTAAAAAGTAGCTAGTAATATAGTAGGAGTAACAGGTTTATATAGGTATGCCGTTGGGTGCAAAAGGTTTTGAGTAGTAAACATGTTAACAATGTTAATATGCACAAATGTACCTACTTAATGTGATTGTCAAGAAGCACGAATATTTTATGCAAGTATTCTTTAAAATGCATATGAAATGAACCTGGACAATGCTAATGAAAATAGTACAAGAATAATTCGTGTGACACTAGAATTTGCGGTACGAACTGTGCATTTAGCAGGAGAGGAGTAAATAAGTAGCTTTTGCCGAGTCAGGTATAAACGAAGAAAGAAAATTTAATAGTATTTAATAATTTAACGTTAATTTGCGTTATATGACACTTACATTTTAAATAAAAAAGTTAATTCAGGCTCTGTAAGAATTCTTATGATATTGTCGAAAGTAAGACAAACATTTATTTTGTAAAGCATCCTAAATCTTTAATAGAATAAAATAAGCATCTGTCGACCAGTAGCAGATTCTAAAGAAGACAATTATAAATTATAATTAGTTGTATCACTTTGAAAGCGTAGCCACTTGACCGCAAAACAAAGTATCATGTTGCATGAAAATATGAATTGCGATATTCGATAGTGCTAATTCTAAAATTGTTAGCAACAAATTTTAAAATACTTGAATGAAATGGAGTTATAATTATTATTATTGTTTCTCACTATGGCATGCTTCCATAAGAAAAAAGAAACTAAAACTTCTTTTAGAATTTTTTCAACATTTGCAATCGGAAGATACACTTTTGAGATGTGCAATTTGAGAATGATTTCCGCATGAAATACGTCGAATAACTAAATCTCATATTGCTACGTTTTTTCTACGTTTCCTCCATCTTTTTAAACACTTCACTGCGGTTCGATTTGTTCAAATTGTCCGGGTTCGTACTAAGGGCACATTGTAACAACCGCTTTTTCGTGCAATTTCGTATTTACCTACTTCAAATTGCGTAACATCGTTTACCACGTACTTCAGTGGCTTCAATGTACTACAATTTTGATAAAAAATACCTTTTTAAAGATACCGACGCATTTTATTTCATTTTAATGGCACTTAAGTTTGAAACATACCGAAAATGTATTTTATTAGATTTTGAAGCACGGAATGTGTGAGTATCGGCTACTGGGATGTATAATAAATATGAGTAGATTCATATAGGCTTTCTACTGCCTATCGTATTTTATAAACTAACGCACTTACATGCGGTAACACTGGTAACATTCGTAAATATGTCGTTTGTGTATGTGTTTATGTGAACATAAGCTAGTGATGGGACACTACACAAATTGAATCATTCGATTGGATATTGATGAGAAAAACAGGTGTCAATTCATTGTTTAAAAGTGTTTATGACAGGTGTTAATATATTTGTGCCAAGTACCAATCGACTTTTAGAGCCTAACTGAATCGATTAAAAAGCAATAACATTATATCGCCATTGGATTAATAAGGTTTTCTAAATAAAAAGCCTATAAGTGCGGTCCAGAATATCAGGTGACTCGAAAAATGAAGGAATTAATGCGTGTCCGAACAGTAACATTACTCGAGCACTCGATTATTTTTGCATAATAACGTCGAGTGAATCGAGTAGAATGTAGTTGATCACATCATTAACATAGACACGGGATGAAGATGTTAGTTTAGTAGACAGGACAGTGGCAATGCAGTGATTTACATAGAACACCGCTGCGCCCAGCGTGACCTTTCTGTAATAACTTACAATAGAAATTATTGATTGTATTGTACATTCAATATTCGTTCAATAGCTATCGATGTTAGTGTAAGCAGTAAAATGGAAGTATGTAGTTAAGGTGTAGCTAGGAATATAACTTTGAAAATTGGATCATTCAGTTATTCAAATGTCGAAATAATTCTAAGATACGATATCTAAAACTTGAGTAGTTATCTATGTAAGTAAAATAAATTCCATTATGTTAATATATGGCCAAATCTTTTCAATGACTTGGAGCTTGCAGGATGTACGAGTGAAAATAAATCAGCATCTAGTTTCCTCAAAAAAAGGATGCAGAAAACTACGAGTAAAACGACAATATCAAGAATAGATAAATCTAATGGAATCACCGATGATAAAAATTATACAGCCAATCAAAAGCTAGATCGATTTACGTATAAACTTTAATTAAAACCCTAATGCACCTTACCCTAGATTTATATGCCAACAAAAAATAATTTCTTAAGGGGACAGTTGAGTGATCCTTAAAATGTCGGCGTGAATCTCATAAAAGGGATTATAGGTTTGAGAGGCTTAATGCTCTAGGATTCAATTAGGTGAAATAAGCTTAAGTGGGTTGTATCCGCTGTTATGACAGCAGTCAAATTACCAGGACCTGTCGCTTCCGCCATATTATGTAACTGTTTGAGAGGGTGACGGAGTAATGACGTAATAGTACGTTTTTAATTCAATGTATTGTTGGCTGGCTTTGATTGAAAAGCTAATGCTCTAGCGTGTTCGACAGTTGAATTACTATATGAATATGATATGGACATGCAGGTATCTACCTTTTGATTTACTTGATTGTGGAATGTTTCTATCATATCCAGTCCAATGTGCAAGGTTTCTAGTAGACGCCATTTGTATACTATGATGATTGAGTACATTTTAAAATTACCTTAGGAAAACTCATCTAAACATTTCTTTGAAGTCTAGATTTTTTCTCCTTGGTAGATGTGCATAGCACGGTTAAAACTCTTAGTCTATCAAGACTAATTTTGATTGCAAAAACCTGTTAAAATTACTTTTGACTAATGACGTTGGTCTAAAGTACTTTTTCAAAACTACTTTTGATTGAAGCCTACAATCTAAAGAAAACAGTTTTAACTCTATTTTACAACTAGTCACTTTTAAAATTAACAAATATTTTTCGGTCATAATTAGTTCCGACTGATTCTCACAGTCAAAATTAGTTTTGACCGGTTATGAGTTTTGACTGTAACACATACATTTTTAAACTAATGTGTGTTATAAGAATGAGTTGAAAATCAACTATCCAAGATGAATTCTTTGGACTATCAAAATTTAATAATTTATGAATTAAAATAATTATGGTGAGGAACTTTAATAGGTATCTATTTGTTTTAGTTTTTAATTTACAAGAATATTGAACGTTTATCTCTTGTACTTGTAAACTTAAGAGTCAAGTGTATGTAGCAGATAGCGCTATCATCAATGCACTGGCGCGTGTATTTCTACAATATGCGGGTAGCAATACAAATAGCCCTTATTTATACGTGATAAGGTCTATATTCGAGTAGCATTAGGTTGTCTACTTGTTATTCGCGCAAGTTCATTGTTAGCAGTATTCAGGACGTGACGGACAGTTAGTACGTATCGTCAGCGTGCAAACTTGATAAGTGTACTGGCATGTAGCCTTCACGGAAAGCTCACTTGTACGCAATAAATAGTAGTGTGAATTCCTAGAATCCAATTCTAGTTACTTATTTGCACCACTCTTCTTTGCGATAGTGATATTGACTACTAATCTCTCGGCAAAATAATTACCGATTGAAGTACCTAAGCTTAGTTAAAATAAAATTGCAATGTGAAGGGAAAAGTTGGCAAGTGACATTAGCATATTGTGAACCATAATACAATATTAACAACAGGCATCAAATATTCAATAGTTCACACGTATTTTGAGTTCATTGGAAAAGGTTGTATCAAAAAGCCCAAAGTTTTGGAAAAATTGTTCCCACGTACCTAGTGTGCGAATAGCTTCCGCATCAGGTGCAGAACCGAAAGGGTTCGTCAATAACTCTCAAAGGGTTCCCATTATTATTGTTATTCTGATTGACAATCGCCCTCTCAAGTCGAGCCTTTTTTCTGCCAGATATAAAACTAATATTGGTAGGTCCCATCCTCTTCCGCCAGCTTTTTTGTCCGTCACTGCACTACACTTAGTTTTGGGAAAAAAGTTACTTTATTTGAATTGCTTTTAGTCTTTTTATGACGTTGTATATCAAATTTATATCGAGTTTACAATTACGATCAATGAACTTTACTTTGGGCATCGTATTTCTTCGTACCTGCACAGATTTTCTGGAGTTGTTTTTTTTTATAGATACTGAATATATTGATACACTTTTTTAAATAAAGTAATTAATTACCTCAAGGATAATAAATTTAGTACGGGCTTAAAACGATGATAAGAATATCCAAAGGGTTACCACCCAAAGGCGAGAATGGAATTTCATTTAATTACATTATCTAATTAGATACAGCGTACACAATAATGCTTGCATCTGCGTTTAGTTCCGTAAATTAACCAGCAAGTGGTCTACAAACAAATACTGTTTGTGCTACGATATATTAGAGTTGTGTTTTGGTTGTTTTGAACTTGACTTGCTGGTGTCTGTTCCACGCGAGAAGTGTCGTCGCCGTGATGAATGGCCACGGGGTGATTTAAAGGGGTACATTTAAATGAAAGAGCTTGATATTGTGTATCTCTGTAACCTATCCTTAAATGTAATAAAACTATAAAGTAACCTTAACATACGAGCACTTATACTAAATAAAAATATTTTTAAAGAATAAAAAACAGAAAAAATGTTTGAGCCATAATTGACATGAGGTGCGAAAAAACTATATCCATTATTAAGATCGAATCTGAACTTGTAAGACAAATCGCTTCCAACAATGTCACCCGTTGGGTGCTCAAAGACAGCGTTCGGATTCGGACCCATTCATCCATTTTTTAGTTCAAGAGATACAATTAACAATGACAGCGGTCAGGTTGTGTATAAAAAATTACTATGGAATAAGTTTTTCCCAAATATAGAGCTGAGTTTTTTGAATGAGCAAGTTTGAGGATTTTTATTGCATTTAGTATTTTGTTCATATCTATATTTTATGATGTTGCATCGAAACATTCTAGCGGCGTATAAAAGACAAGATTTACATCGGTGCCCTTTGTATTTTCTGTGGGTGATCTCGTTTGACAAAAGTGTTAACGTTTACATCCATAAAATATTTTGACTTCTCTCTTAATGGACATAAGCGGACAGGTTACATTTTTTAATAATATAACGTGGAATTTTGTTTGTTGTTCGTTTGGATGCAAATGTGTTATTTACAATGCATGATATTACGATCGTATGTTAAAATTACCACCACTGCTTCACGATAATAATATGTTTGACAAAATATATCCTTTTTAGGGTAAACGGTCCATAATATTAAATTAATAAAGGTGAAGTTAGAAAACACCTTATTTATACATATTGTCATCTTACATGTAGCCACTAATAGGTAACTTCTAAGTAACTGCTGGCATTAATTTTCGTTCATTATCACGTATTAAAATAGTTTTCCGTAAAACCATAAATAAATCGCAATGACAGAGTAACTACTGATCAATAAACATTTAAACATTTAACCTCAATTTCTGAGACACGCGAGAAAAGCCGCAGGCAAACTCAATATTTATGTGCTTAATCTGGAATAAGTATTATGATTGCATATCATGATTCCACCAGTACTCACAACATCACGACATGGATTAATTAATAACCGTTTTCTTAAGTAATAGCCTCAAGCCTTAAATACCAGCGCGAATGGATGAAAGGGTAAAACTTAAAACTGAACAACCCTTAAATGAGTTCTATGGAAATATTCATTATAACCTCTATTCAAAGTGGTTTAATTATCGGTTGTCTAATGTTCGTCAAAAGAGGGTTATTAAAAACTATTAGAATATTTCAAATTGTAGATTTTTACTTCACCCTTTCCGCCCTTGACAGGTCCAGGCTCTAATTTAGCTAAAAGTATGATTGCAGGTTATTTGCTTACGTCAAATTAATTACACAAAACTTTATTATTTTTAATTTCTGTATATTTTTCTGTAACATTTAAAAATGATCGATTATGATAAGATGAAATCACATTTCTTATGAATAATCATGGATAATTTTTCGTTCGTATCACTGTTTTGAATTCACAATCGACAAATAACGATAGCATCGATGCGTGGATGGCTGTCAAAAGTTATATTTATTTTCTTTACAAATTCATAGAATCTGTGCGAAATCACAGTGGAGATGTTTGCGGGTATCGGCGCATTATGCGCGGCCGCACTGTTTGTCCGCACAAAGCGCCCCAACCCTTTGGCGACACAATGCGCGTCACTAATCTAGATCATGTGCACTATTGTGTATCATTGTAGGTGCGCACCCCGCACCCCGCGCCGCTCGCTCGCAGCAGGAAAAGACGCGCGACGCTGGATATCTCACTCGATGTCGATTTATAAGAAATTACTGCGCTGCGGGAGCCAGGTAGTTGCTCCCACGGATGCGTGGACACAATGCAAAAACTTTGCTCTCCAAATTTCACTCGCACAAACAGGAAATGAAAAATATTATTTCTTCCTATTGCTACTTTGTGTTCAACCATTATTCAGCATGTATGCAGTCTAGGGATTAAAATATATCATAAATGGCTTCCGAATTTCGTTCATTGTGGTTATTACTTTCTCCGTGATCGTAAATTACGGTTGATCGGCGGCGTTCAAGGAAGACGCTCGATGATTAGAGTGGTCTCGGCCAATCATTAACGTATGTGCAACAATTTCGTTAATAATTATGTAAAAATATTGGAAGCGGTCTCATGTGTGTTTAACTGCTTATTACTTTGTAACCTCGGGCTTGGACTAACGGAGCGATAACTTATAAATGTGTTAGAGTCGAATGATTTTATTTTTTAAACTGTGTGGGCTGAAGTCCATTACATTTACAAAGATGCATTAGAAGAAAGTACGCACTGTAAGTAGACAACATGTTTATTATAATTTAACGTTTGACAAATAGATAATAAACACAAAAATATGGTGTTAGTCATAATTATTAATGTTAAGAAAGTAGTTACATACACCTACAGACATAACAACAAATCAAACTTATGAAATAAATTTTAATAAAGCAGCCATAATACTTTAGTTAACGAGAACTTACTATCCAAATTTCTTTTCTTATTACTACAACATTAGTTCACGTAGGTAATTCATTTTATTGAAATATTTTCTCCGAATTCTTTTTTACTTACAATAACACCTGTGCCGCTCTATATCATCTCTGTTCCAATTCGCGAGCCTTGGGCGGCGTGTGCCCAAAGGACAAGTTGGTGTCATCCCGACCAGACATCGCTTAATTGGCAGGAATAATTTTGTCGTACGCAAACCACCAGCCTTTATAACAGTACGCCAATGATCGAGCACCGTTTGATTGGATGACTTCTTATTTGTGCGAATTAAATTGGGTATCGAATCAATGTAAAGTAACCATTTGTGATGATTTTGTAACGGTGAAGAAATATTTACTAAGTAACGCAGATATATTGCCAGATGTGTCATAATAGACCTTTGCAGGTCACTGTGATTAGGTACGTATTTTCGCTTCTAAGTACTCTACTTTTTCCTTCAAATACGCAAATACAAAAATCTAAACCCTATCGGAGTTCCTTTTTTAGTTTTTTGCCCCTCACTAGCATTTCTTCTGTATCGAGAGCACAATTTACAAATATACAACTCACATGCACATATCCAGACCTGAAACATCTATGTCTAGATCATAAAAATATTTGTTCCGTGCAGGGTGATCGAATACGCGGCACATAGCATAGAATGTTACTAGAAATGTGAAATAGAAATATTTATTTGCATAGAATACATTATATATATATTATATACGTTTATGTACATTCTGCCTGTTTAAGGCATGCACATTTAGACAAATTATTAATTAAAATTATTATTACATTACAATTGTTACTTGTGCGCACTGACACCCATAACACAACTTAAGTCTTACCATGGTTGCCAGTGTCCTACTGCTATTAAATTGGATTTTTTGTGCCCTTACTGTAATACAGAAGAATTTATTATTACCTATAATGCTTAGCCACACTGCGCCAACCGTGTCGTCAAAAAGCCAACTGTTTCACATCTTTGCTAAAAATACCCATAATAACCAAGCAAGAGTGCCAAGTTAACTATCGACATGTTTGTTATAGTATAAGGTCATGCTCTAATACTGTAAAAATATACTAATGATACATAATTATGCTCTTTAGCATTATAGAAATTAAAAGACATGTTTTATTCAGGTGCCGTTAGTAGTGTCGTGTTAAAAAAGAAAAAAGAAAAAGTTGGAAGAAGTGGTTGTACTTTGTGTGTAACACAATGTAAAGACGATTATCATATAAACAATTTAACACCTCTCGTATAAAGGGTTGTATGGACACAAAGACACGGTGCGTGCGTTCGAGATCGTGTTTAGATTGCCTCTTATCAAACATCTACAATTGTTGGTACAAACATTTGATGTTAAATTTTTTATAGTTCATTTTAAAATAATATTCAGTATCAAAACATTTTTTTGTTTCTTTTTACAACAAATGTTTATTATTTAGTACTGTTTTACATACTTTTTTATACTAAAAAAACTTTCTCATGACTATTTTTTGTATTTAATGGGACACCAGTTTTTACTAACATTTTCCTTAAACGCTCTTCTATATTTTTCTCAAAGAATTTTAATTGTTACCTGGTTTGGCTTGTATTTTAAAAATGATGGGTTGTATATTCGTACACATGTTAAGGTCAAAAGGTTTGAAACGACATGGCGAACTGATGTTTATCGGAGATGTAAGACAAATATCTTCCACCTTCCAGTGTCACTGAACATAGGACACTGCTCTATTCTTCTGTGATTTATATTTTTAATACTAATTGGGTATACACTGCGTGAATATGTTATAGATTGGTATGAAAACATTTTATTAAGAAATGACTACATAATAAGTTACCTTTGAATGTTAACATACCAAATTCCATGGAGAAGGTGACAGGAGACTTAAAAAGAAAAACAGACACTTTATACCATTATACGGTGAATTTGAAATCGTTTCGGATAAGTCAACAAATGATTTTAAAACTTTCAAAAGGAAAACCTTTTCCACGGTAAAAATATTTAAAAATATTTTATTACGATCAGCTGGTTGAGTTTGTGTGAGACATAGAAGAAATTAATTCCAGGCCAATTTTTTGTCTTTTGCAGAGTTGTTCATTACCATGAGACACAATCATTCGTTATCGTATCCGAAACGACTTCAAATTCACTGTGTATGAAATAAACCACACAAATTTTTAATTACAGCTTTGTTGTAATTTTTAGTAACAAGTAGGGCTTTTTTTTAAAATATTTCTCCCACAAATACCTCATCGAACTATCATCATGCATGACACGAGTCACAACTCTTCTTTGTTTTTATATTGCTGCTAGCACATGTTCTCAGCAAGGATTCTCCTTAAGGCGGTTCCTCTTACTTAATTTTAGGGCTGTAAAGATTCACAACAACCTTACACCATACACGTGGACTCGTATACGAGACATGCGTATTAAGTTGAATAGATTTTTACATTCGTTACGTTGGGTGAAACTGCCATTTTTTCTCATTTCCCATGAAGCCATAAGGCACGTGTATAAATCCCGCGCCTGCGCATGGCCTAGGGGGTGGACGCTTCCTTTTTACTTCACCTTTGTTACGCTTGCCAGCGAATTTATTTCTTATTCGCGCGTTGAGTTGCGCTTCCTGGGCGGTTGACTGTACCCGCCGGCGGTGGGCTATGTGACATACCGTGGTATGAAACTGTATGCCATTTGGCCGAACATACACTTCACTTACAGACTCGGATATTATGAAATTGCAGAGGTATTGTCGCAGCATGATGTTTGAGTGTATGCTGCCGATCACTCCCGTGATATCTTTGTCACCTTTAACGTTACCCTTGGGACGCGTTGGGGTGGTCTTATTCGAAACTCAAACACTCAGGACACGGGAAATTGTGTTGAATCACTGGGGAAAAAATTAAGGTTTATTTATTTATTTGTTATTTAAATAAAAAACTAAGATTCTTGACAGGGTGAGCTATTATTATATTGTGCAAACTAAAATTATCTATAGTACCTACATATATATGTATTATACCAATGTATAAAACGCTTAAGTTTCAATAGTAGTAGATTTGTCTACAAAAAGTGCTACAAAACTCGTAGCATGCTACGAATAATAAAGCTCTACAGCAAATGTTGGTAAAACAATTTGTCCGTGTGTTCTCCGCTGTCGGCAGCGGGAGCATTCGTTAATCCGCGGATGACTGTGAATTCTTTATTCTTCAATGTTTTAAGTAAGTATATATTTATGCACTACGCGTGCACTTTTATATAGCTATAAACAATTGCCCTGCCTTTTGTTTTAACTTTACAGCTTTATGTTAAATCGAAACATGATTTTTATTGTTTCTCTGTGCATTTATAATGCGTAATGAACAGATAGCATATTATAAAGTTTAATTAATCATCGATATTCGGTTATAAAGTTATTTAGATATATCGCTGTCTATTTTCAGATTGTACTCCGTGGGAGCCTTTCATCGCCTTGACTGTATCCGTTGACTTGCGATACTTTTGTTTTTGACCATTTTATTTTCATTCAGATTAATTCAAATGTATTTTGGTTACCTACTGTTGCTTAAATGTGTTCTTAACTGCATGTGAACCAATCAGAGGAACTTTAAGCGTCAATGATCCACTCCCCATGGCTCATAATAATAATTAACGGATTATAAATAAAAGTTTTAATAAATAAAATATCTTCAGGGCGAGAGTGAATAGGCATTATCTGAGCTTGTGTGATCCAATCTAGACAGCATCGTCACTTACCATCAGGCAAGGTGCTGCCAAACGCACTCAAATTGATTATAATATAAAAATATAAAACAATTTGGGTATTTTGGAAATCGAGAAAATAATATTGAAACCTGTCTAATTTAGCTAGTATTTACAGCAGAATGTATTTAGATGCCTAAATCATGTCGATAATATGACAACTCAATAAGGCTTCATCCTGTCCCAGATTATCGATTAGCCCACAGCTCCACATTAACGTCATATTACGACGTTTTACATCGTCCGATCTGAGTCAAAAGCTGGAGATCAAAGCTCCCATAAATATCGGCACTTTGATACGGTATATCACGTTTAACAAAATTCTAATGCTACTAATTGGATGCAAATCTAACCTGAATACTAACAAGCGGTGTTTAGTGCGGTTAGATGTTATAAATCAAGTGGACCAGATCTCACGGATAGCGTCTTTGCTTCATAAAAATGTAGCAAAAAATATCGTCCAAATGTGGTTTGAACAGTGGCCCTCCGCCACGTAGCCTGAGGCTAGCGATTTTTGTCTTTATTTATTTTTTCATTTTATCTTTCATAATTGCCTCAATATTTCAAAAGTTTATTGCCCGTGTGAAATATTGGTATACGAAAAAATGAGATAGAACAATACCGAACTAGGAAAAGGATTAGTTATTATGTTTTAGTGCTCATTATACACAGGTAGACAATATAATTAGAATTATTTGGTGATGGAAAAGTTTCTTAGTTTCAGGTAAACACTGAATATCCGGAATTTTAATGTTGATTGTTGATAATGTGCAGATATAGCACCAATGTAATTTTATATGAAAAAAAATACGAAATAGTTAATGTTAATTTTCCATTAACAAAATGTCGTTATGTAGATACGCATAGATATTGATATGTATGTTTCCGAACACTTGTATGTAAAACTAATTGATTAAAAAAAATGTATGGCTTCATAAACTCAATCTTAATGTCTGTATATAAATAGGTGTTAATGCAACACCTTCCGTTAATTATGTGAATCATTAGGTGATTGAAGTACATTCAGAAATGATTCAGATATAATTGTTGTTATCCGTTTAAGCGGTATAAATCTTGTGTTGTTATGTTGTGTGATTTATGTTCGGCGCGTACGCCGATCGCTGCCGTAGGAGACGGTTTCCCACGTCCGTTCTTGTCAGTAATTATTATTCAACATTTATTTCGAGTCAGCGGCTACTACGAAAATTTGGAGATAAGCTGCTACAGTTGGTAAACATTTTATGATCTGGATGTAGATAATTTTAACACCACTTACAATTAAAAAGAGTAAAACAAAACACCCTTAGACATTTATAATTAAATGAGTAAGTAACCTTTGATAATAAATACATGAAAATACCCTGGAATACAGTGATATTATTTGTATTCATACTGTTACGGATTATCCATACTATTGGTGAATTTAAAATAAGGATAAATTAATCATACTAAACTTGAGACTTCAAGATATGAAAATAATTACAAGTCCCAAAGATAGTATAATCTCAAAAATCATTGCATTCTTTGTGGAGGGTGGTCCAAAATCTTAAACATATAAACCAAAAACCATTAATTGTAAAAGAACCTTAGATTTTTTGCACATTATTATCCCGTTCTATAGATACGTCCCGGGGCCGTATTTGATAACGTCGTCGAGACTCTTATCAAGGGGTGAAGTCTTTTTAGAATTGGCGCCATACAGATTAAGATATCTGCCCTTAATGTGTTAATTAAAAAAATAACTTTTCTTTTTTTTCACACACCTTATCAACCACTTAAGCAAATGACGATAGGGGGTACAGTATCGCGGTTTTTACACTTATAAAAGCGTTAAATTTAATCAATGAGACGTGTAATACGTCAGAGTCCACATAATTCATTATCAGAATCTGGGGGCATTAATTGGCATTTAAAATAATTAATTTGGTCATTAAGCAATTTAAATTAATTGCCAGGAGTTTGCGTTGTTAAAGTGTCTGACTTTTATTACAGCTTGACTAAGTTATTATCTCTTATATTGAGTAATAATGGGTACCTCGCAAATCAGCAATGAATGGAAGCTTTATATGTAAATATTGCAGTTAATAGTAATGAATTCTCTACAGAATGGCATAGTGTTCATTTAGCTTCGAGTTACGTCTCATTCAATTAAGAAGTTAATAAAAATAATTTAAGCAAGTAGGCAATAATATATTATTGAAGCTTAAAAAAAATACTATTAAGTCCATAAAATATTCTTTACTTTAACTGAGACATTAAAATTAAACTGGTATCCAAAAGTTACGTCTAAATCATCGACCGGCCACTCCGTACATTTTCCAATACACATAACATTTTATTACGCAATAAATATATTTCATTAATACACAATATTTATACGTTTGCATTGTGATGTCTCTAGCTCTCGAAGATTTATGTTTGAACACAAAACATTTTATAGAGGGATGGCTCGTTAACACCAGTGTAAACGTCGCCCAGTGAAATATCTTGGTTACTACACACTTTAGCCAGTCGTTGTTTACTTTACCACTTGTATCATTGACATTCAAATTTTTACCATTTTAATAGGCACTGTGTTATGACCACCATCATAATTAAGGAAGTATAACACCATTTTTATTGCGTTTGTAAAACAGAAAGTGTTTTTTTGTTACTACGAGTATGTTGTATTTGGAAATCTTTATGATGATGAGGAAGTGACTTCTGTAGAAATCAGTAGCCAAGGTTATGGTTTAAATAATTATATAAAACTGTTAAATTAATTACCATCATTATAGAAGGAAAAATCGAGGCAAAAAGAAAAAGGGGAATACCAAGAAGAAACTTCATTAATCAACTGAAAGGAAAAGCAAATGTAGAAACATATAAAGAATTAAAAGATTTACCATCATTGGATAGGACTAGATGAAACCGGCTACACCGAGACTTACATTCTGGACGATAAAACCTAAAGCGGTTAGCATAATACGGCCAAAGAAACTTAAAATTCGGACAGTAGTTACAAAGTTTTCATATACTTAATAATATCGCTGGTGTAAAAGGCAAACTTATTATGTGACATTTTTAGCGAATTGTGGTTTTTTTATTCATTAAATGCAAAAAATCACAATAATTTTAGATTAAAAAGTCATTAATCTGTATGACTTGTTCAATTAATGAGCTTTACTTTTACACCCACGTTACCCACTTTACATTTTATCCTTTATTCGTGGTACACACCATTGAAAAAGTATAGGGATTAGAAAATCCGACCTGAGGCCCTCAACAATTTAGATTTTATACATCGACCGCTTCCGGCGCTCCGATTGGTGTAAAGTTCGGGGCGGGCCAATTGGCACGCAGAACGCGATCGCTGCGTAAAACGAAATTGTTAAAAGGTGGATAGAGAGTGGAGCTCAAAAAGAGATACCATGCGGACGAAGTCATGAGCGAAAGCTATAGTGTTAATGTTAATAATATTTAAAAGTAGCAGTTAAATATAAATAAAATGGCAGATGAGAAGTTGTTAAAGCTTTATGTATCAGGTAATTATGGTAATACATAGGTTCTTAATTAAGGTTTTTATTTTCATGTAAATGATAAAAATATTGTCAATTTACTTTTATGGAGTCGATTACATTTAATCGCGCCTTTATTTTTATAGCATTTATTGGCAAAGGATCTCATGTATATGTGTTAGATATACATGCGGATTCTCTTGTGTGGAAACTTGATTTTTCCTCGGTGAAAAGTTTTTCCGAATGTGTAGGTACTTTTTGGGGCCTCATGCTTTGAGTATAAAGGCCTCATGTTATCAGAACATATTTTTCGTACGAGTATATATCCCATCAAAATATGTTCGGCATTTAAGCGGTGCTAACGCAATGAATAGCTAAACACACCCACGTAATATGAGATGAGATTCCACATTTTATGTTATTTTAATTTTGTTTAATTTAAATGTTATTTTAATATTAGATACCTTTTAATTTAATTCTGTTTTAATTTGATTCTCTCTCACGTTAATGTACGGTTAAACGTTGATGTAAATGTAATTTTTATAAATTAAATCGTTAGTATTTTTATTTACTGATCGTTTTTCCACCTTAATTAAAGTAACTCGCTCATTAGTAATCACAAAACCAGTCTTAATTCATGAAATCATGATACTCCACATCATTACAGCATTTTATATCGTTATATTGCCGAAATTGTCAGCGAAGCGTGCCAACACAGATACAACGTACTTTCTTCACCAATATATTACTTATAATCAATTTTATTGACACAATTTCGCACCTGGGATAGCATGTGCTCTTCACAGTTGTAGGTAGAATTTGGAACATCGAAATAGGGTTGCACAAAGAAAGGGGTTATTGCACATAGAAAGTTTTTGCGCAA
Source organism: Allophyes oxyacanthae (assembly GCA_932294325.1). Classification (NCBI taxonomy): domain Eukaryota; kingdom Metazoa; phylum Arthropoda; class Insecta; order Lepidoptera; family Noctuidae; genus Allophyes; species Allophyes oxyacanthae. The sequence goes on from OW028615.1 coordinate 11,340,156, forward strand.
ACTGTCATCGGGTTGACTATCTGACCATGAGCACGAGCACCCGTCCTTAGGATTTCATCTGGTGTGCAGCTTGTGTTGTTGTGTTTATTGTGCAATAGCAAAATACTGCATCTGGTTACGCGGCTTATTCCCCAATTAAGAACCAAATGGTTAGGAATGAAAGTTTTTATATTTATTACGTTTTCTAACTTTACAGCCAATAGCTACCAATTACTTTTGTTAACTATTATTAGTTCAATTGATTTAATCTATAAAACACTTGTTTCAGCATTTACTATCGGATGATAAGATTTTTGTTACCCTTCCATTTTCAGGCATGCAGAAAATTGCAAGTACTTATTGAAATTTACTGCATTCATTGTCTATCAATGGAGCAAATCTGATTTTGATATCATATTATTATTTATATATGCAGTCATATTATTAAAGAAAAGATTACCTAATGATTTTTCTTGCACGGGACAGTTACAAGAAACATGGTAAAATTCACAAAATATCATGATATAAGTACAGAGATTTTAATTATCCTGCGCTATTTTCGCGAATTCCGCATTTATATCAAAGCGGATGTCGAAAAAATTACTACGATTAAGGTACATTCGCGTTCACATGTTTAGATAAGTTTCATCCCGAATTTTGACGGAATTATCCATAATAAGAGTATTTTTGAAACAGTTGTGTTTGTTCTTGATTCTTTTTGTACAATGATGTAACTTGGAAGCTACAAGTTGCGTTGAGAAAACTGGCGACCTAAGGTCCAGATTTTAGTATGTTTTTCTAGATTCATTTGGTTCTGATTTGTATAAGTAATATATTTTTTATTACTATACTGTTATAGATCTTTTATTTGCTAACTTATTTCGACGGCTAAGGCCTTTTCATTCTGGGAAAGTTCCAGATCCCAGCAGTAATAGGCTGGATTATTTTTTAATTATTACTAAGAGGAATGAAAAACATTCAATGATATTTTAAAATCACTATATTATATTTATTTTTAAGATTACCGAAACAATAGTTAAATTCATGAGTCTATCAGGATCAATATGAGGATCTTCAACTTATCGTCTTATAGTGATAAAAACCTAAGAATTCATTAAAATAAAATGCAAAATCACATCATATAAAATTACTCTCAAACTCGTAAACTCACTTGTGCGTGACTGTTCCCGACGATGACATAGCTGTGGCTTGTGTCACTCACGGCACCTGAGTCGCGACACCTTGCTGGAACTACCCGCAATCCTGAACATCTGCCACACTGCCCGCAAGTCCGTGCCACTTAATGTTAGCCCGCACTGAAACTATTGTCGTAAACTAAAACCTCATTTATTTGATGCAGGCACTGGTTCATGTGTGTATCTGTCAGAATCTTATTATTAAGTGTTGATCCGGTAAATGCGATAGTTTTCAGTAAGTCATTGCAGTATTTAAGGCTATTCTGTATTTAAAATGTTTAGATATTGTCAATTATTTGCAATGCAGGCACTGGTTATATTTTAGTATAGTTGTTATAACTTATTTACTATTTGTGTAACGTATGCAGTGCTTGATGGTACGATGATTACATTGTTAATACGAGTATGATGTTCTCAGCAAACAATTGCAATTTTCAATATTTTTATTAAATAAAACTGGTACATCTTAAATGATAATTCTATGGAGTTTTTCTCATTCCGTCTAGTTCTTGGTCGATTTTGAGATACCTGCATTTTTATAACTTTTCTGAAAAAACGGTTTCGCGTTGGCAATACATTTACCAATTGAAAATAAATATATATATTTTTTAATTTTTTTTAATGAACATTGCCCATTGCACCATTATTATTATTATTGTTACATTGACCATTATTATTATTGACATTTATAATTTTCGCAAATTGTTAACGACAGTTTACAACAGCTATTCTCTACGTGGATTATTTAAACTAAGTTAGTACTTACTTTACTCCAAATAAGTACGCAGAACTATTATTTATTCTGTGGTAGCAGTAGAATCAATTTCACGGTACAAAAACATTGTTTAAAATAATTCTCAGTGAATGACATGTTTTGTAAACATATTATCGATGTAACAGTCTGTAAGCGAACAATTTGTCTGTTGGAGCAAGAGTTTCGATCTTATCAGCGCCATTGTGGTTGGGTTTGGTCAGAGATTACGTGCAACCGCGTCTAAAGGTATATTTTGAGAATTGTTTGGACAAAAATTACTTATTCGTGGGTGTTATGAGAGAAGTGATTTGACTAGTGTGAAATTTGTTTCTGTATTGTGTTAATACTGTGTATAAAACCTTGATCCTTTTATGAAAGAAATGTATCTTTACATGAAGACTTTCTCTACAGAAGATAAAAAGATAATGATAAAAGGATTTTTCTTTATGATTATTGGCTAAATGTTTTCTTTACAGAAGAGGTATTGAGTTAATTGCTGTATCAAATTTTCCTATAGTAAATCAATCAATATTTTTTTATTTTCTTTCCGTTATGTATTATCTTTATTCGCAATGTACGTATACGGTGTTGTGGCTCATCTTGTTTGTGAAACCTACAGATAATTTTGTGGAACACAATAATAAATATTATCACACGGGCCTTGTAACAAAATTTCACATTAAATCCTTAATATGAATTCCATTCTATACCAAAAATATGAAAAATGATGAATGGAACCCTGTCAAAAGTTATATTTATTTTCTTTACAAATTCATGGAATTTGTGCGAATCAATCGAGATGTTTGCGGGTATCGACGCATTATGCGCGGGCGCAGCGTTTGTGAATCACACAATGCAACCCTTTGGCGACACAATGCACGTCACTAATCTAGATCATGTGCGCTATTGTCACCGCACACAATGAATATCTTGGACATCTCATTCGATGTCGATATAAAATATGTTACGACTAGATGCAACTATTCGATGCCGCCCAGTGTTTTACGGCTTCTAACTACGACTTGCGGCCAGAGTTGGAGGGGTAAATTAATGTTTTCTACTTATTACGGTTTATTATGAACTAACCGCACTGTCGACAATCGTTATCCTAAACATGCTTATTTATAATCGTAGCATCGTGGTTGTGCCGGGGGGCGCGCGGCGTCCGATCCTTTGAGTGCGCCCATACATCACGGCTCCTAAGTAGACAGTATATCAACCGATATTCAGAGTAATTAGCCCTTTGGCGACGGACCTCCGGGATTTATTGTGGTAGGGCGGTAATGTGCCCGACAGCCGTGTTGCCGGCTTTTGTTCTCTGGCCCCAAAATATTCAATTGGGTTATTATTTCCTTCGTTAAGTAGATCTGTCGGGAACTGTTGAGGAAGCCACGAACGCCTATTATTAAGTAAGTGTATTACCGCTTCGGTGACTTGCGTAGCGATGTAAATTAATATTTAAAGGCGGTGATTTTAAGTAAGGATCGTGTCTATGATAACATCTTCAAGTTACAGTCCTACAAGCTTACATAGACCAATATGTACGTACCTATTTGAAGTGTATTATGTGCGATACAAAGTACCTACCTACAATATAGAGCCCTTTGTTTATGCACGTTATAAATTAGGTATAATATCCCGTATCATCAAATTATTATCGTGCAGGCAATGAATAAGAAGATTGGTCCTGGAACGATTGTCACGTGTTATTTATAATTTTTCTTAAAAATAAAAAAAATAAAATTATAAGCCAGTGTCTAATCTCCTGACTGCTTTATTCGGGTTACCGTTGGACCAAAGGAATATAAAGTTGCGGAACATGTGAACTCAATTCTATTATCACCTAGATAACATCCCGACAAAAGAGTTAGGATGTTGCACAAAAAGGGCGTTAATCAGTACGGTTGCTACCGCAATCCGTCAATTAATTAAGTTGCCTAAGATATGAGAGGCGACAAAGAGACAGCCGACGGGAAAATGCTACCACTTGCTGTATCAGCAGCGTTATCATGAAATAGAGCCTTATTATCTTGGACATAGAGGAGATTTTGTTAGATTTCGTCGATAGTTGGTGCATTAGCTACCGTAGACGACGGCGCGCGATAACGTGGAGTGCAGCTACATCGTAAAACATCATTAGCAAGATAAACACCCTAAAAGTAGGCTTTATTAAACCGAGAACGCAGGAAGTTATACAGATATGTATGCAACTTGATTAATGTATAGAGAAGCACTGATTCGTTGATATTGATGAGACTAAAAAACCTTCAAAATTACTTCAGTACAAAAAACACAACGATCGATATATTTTGTTATTTATTGTGTTATGATAGATGTTATTTTGGCAAATGACTTATAAAAACTCCAGTAAATTAGAGAAAAATATTTGAAAACAGTAATTTTACCACAGTCAAGTCGTTAATAGAACAAACAATCTTATTGTGTGGACGGTGTGACATGAAAAAATGAACAAACAGACAAAGGCAGGCCGATGTTAGAAAACTTAATTTTACACCCGAATCAAAACTTCATCCCGTATTGTGTTTATATGGTGCTAACCAATTCTCTTTTGTTGCGACCCCGCCCACGCTTATTATCAGATGTGTATGGCATGTCATTTTTTATCAAAACAATAACTTTTTTATAGAAACAGTAGGGTAACACGGACGCTCTCACACGTGAGTTACAAGTGAATTTGTCAAAAGGTCTAACAATGAAGTCAAACATAATTTACGTGGACATATAAATTATTAAACCACCTAGTTCCTTTGTGTTCTTAGAAACAAGAAGTAAGTGTTAAGAATAACTTAGATACGGAGAAAATGCGATTAATTTGATTTAAAGTTTGACTTAAAGTTCTTGTGGTTGGCTATCGGAGCGTAAGATTTTAGGGTCGATTCCCTTGCCTGCGTATTACTGGGGTTGTGTCCACTAAATTGCAACAGTCTTGCCCCGTATTATTAAATAATATTAATAATAAATCCAGCCGGTGCCATTACTGTCCCAATGCTGGACACAGGCCTCTTCTTAGAATAAGAAGAGTTAGGCAACCAAGCTGGTCTAATGCGGGTTGGCGGACTACACACACCATCGAGGACTTTATGAGATCATCTCAGCCGAGGTTTCCTCACAATGTTTCCTTCATCGTTAACATGTTAAAACAAATATTTTTTTCTATTCTATTCTGTTTTAACCGTTCGGGGCATAGACGCGTAATGGTACGAGTATTAGTATTATCGTAATATTTTAAAATATAAAGGCTTTATTATAATTAACAAATTGTAAACATGCATGTTAGGATTTTCTTTGTCCATGTAACGACTGCATAGGGGTTGCGTGCCACAATTTACTTGGCCAATATCTTAATAAAAACAACACAAAATTACAGTTATTCGTGTCCACGTTCGCGACCTTTAAAAAAATAATGCCAGTATATCCACCCACATTGGTTATAAATTAATAGAATCTGCCCTCATCGTGTGTCATATAATAATGGTTGATTGGGTTCGTGTGAGGTATTTTTTTATTATTTTTAGGGAATATCTTGCGATCGCACAGCGTCCCGCTAATTCTCTACATCTGGACAACGATGATTTATTATAGCTAAAGGGTAATAACAGGATTGACATAACGTATGGAGACGGTTGTTTGGTTATAAAACTATGGGAATACTGTGTCTTTTGTAAAAATAAAAACAGTTTTAAAAGCCAGGCAGATTGAGATAGATTGCAGGCATTTGCAGGTCATTTGTCACTGCAGTTTTGAAGAGTTTTAAGCACTACTTGTTCTTGTTGGTAATTATGATTAAATATCAAGTAAATTGAAAGAATTTCATGGAATTTTATTTATATGTAAAGTATTCTCATAAAACAAACAAGTGCCCAATTGACTGGAGAACGCTTTTATATGAAGATAGTTAAATACTATTTATGTATATTTTATGAGTAGCATGATTTAACTAGGCAACAATTCTAAATCTGAGCTGCTCACATCTACATACTAATAATAGTGAAGTTATTTGGATATTTATTACTGAATCACGCATAAACGGCGAAACAGATTTGGATAATTAACACATATGTATTACCTATACATTTTATCCGGGTACCTACATGGAGTAGTTTCGCTAGATAGGATGCGAGTGAAACCGCGGGCAAAAACTATTGTTTCGTGGATTGCCGAGAGACTTATGTTATATTAAATAACATTACTACAGTTCATACTTATGAAATAGTCCTATCGATGCAGCATACTCCACTCAGTTCTTTGAAGTTCTGATTCTTTCTAGAGCCAGTTCTTTTAGTTCCTGGTAGGATACACCTTTCGCTTTCTTATCCAGATGGTTTATTTATTATTTATCTCTCCTTGGTCTTCCTCTTTTTCTACTCCGATCAATTTTCCTTATATTGCGTTCGTGTCCGGTCACCTTTCCTCTCCTAATTTCTATACTTTCTCTCCTTTTTTCTCCTATCTTACATTCTACTTGAGACTTCTCCATCTGTATTTCGTCCTGTCGAGTCTAATGAATTCTTTCCATTCTACAGTAAAGAACCATAATGAATCGTCTTGCCTGGCTAGCAATTAGTTTACCGCATGAGTGATCATGGTTTGACGTTATCAACAGTTACTTATCAATGGTCAAGTTTGTTGAGTATTCCTGTGACTGTGACATAATCCCTTCTTATGATATTTTCAACTTTTACAACTTAAACGGATTTTTTATCGACTCACTAGCTTTTGCTTACGAATTCGATCATGCGGCTTTCCTCTATTTCAGGTTGATTTTTCGAGAATAATTTCTCAGTGGTCCCTACTACCATATATAACGCTGTTTTGGTGACAGCTCTGATTGTTTCAATATCTTACGTTAAAGGGAATCATTCATATAATAATATATTCATATAATTCATATAATTCAATAATCATTGTCATTTCACAAATAAATTCCTTTGTTCTCTCTCTTTAAATTTAAGAGCCTTGCTCTTGTCTGTGTAGCTGATGTAGCCCTCTCCATTTTTCCCTCTCCAGTGCAGTCTCTTTAACCTCCCTATACGACATTCCAACCTTTTCTTTTATTGGGTCATGTAACTTAGGCGTGGCTTAACTCTACTTCTCTTTCCATCTATCTTTCCTTCTATTAAGTTTTTGATGAAACTATCGTGTCAGTTATCAGTTAGTTGTGTGCCTCACGGCTGCGCTTGAGGTATAGGTACTAATAGGTAGTAGTATTGGTAGTGGTATGATAGGCATGTGTGTGTCTGGTGGTGGTGACCTATACCTATCTGTTACCTATCTTCCACCCTTTTATAGATAAGTATTATTTAGAAATAACGATATACATTTTTTTAGGTATGACTTTTATTTTGAGGTATGTCCAATATATATCTCACTTCAAGATATTTCTAGATCCATAAAGTTGCTTTTTTGTCTTTTCGTGGGTATAATGATTAGTTGAACGTGTCTTATGAACTATTTATTGGCACGTCGATTTGATATGGTGCCTTCACGATTCATAAAGGTTAGGCATACTTACCACTACTAGTACATACTTTAAGTACTAATGTCAAAACCTTGAATGAATGCATGAATAGTGCTGGGTATGTACAATACAATACAATACAATAAACGTTATTGTACACCAGAAATACAAAAAAAAATGTATTTAATGTGTGTGTGTGTGAGTGTGTGTGTAATGTATGTAAATGTGTGTATGTAGTTTAGGTATGAGGCAGGTGGTGCAATGTGCACGTCTAGGGATTCTCTTGCAATCTTATTTTTAAATGAAGCTATGTCATTAATTACGTACAGGCATTAATAATTACTTGCATGTACTTGAAAAACTAATTGATACTATTACTTGTTCAGACTCGGTACATTAATATATCGGGAGACCGTTATAAAAACCAGTAGGACCAACTTCAGCTTGTTAGTTGGTAACAAAGAAAATAACATAACAGCAGTTTGATTCAATAAATATCTTTAATTTCTTATCCTAATCTTAAAACTATAAGGTATATTTACAATATAATCGACTCGGCCGATAATCCAAGTGCGTTTTTACAGTTTAGGTAATATCAGTAATAGGTAACGTGTACTATCGACCATTTGTTTCACAAAGTATACTAAAAGTACAATAACAGCCTATACCAAACAAATTGTCTAAAGTTATCGGCACAATTTAGAGGTATTTTATACAGTCAAACACTTGAGAAGTGTATTTATAATAATAACAAAAACGACACCCCACCCGAATTGAATTAAGAATTCAGAATTGACCAGTCAGATAGTTGGACTGCCTACAAAAAGTCAGTACAGTCGTCCAATACTTGATTAATTACCCCGCAATTAAATACTAATACTTAACATCTAAATTTTAAGGCACTACCGGTTTGACTAGATATACAAGAGTCTTTTCGTGTGTATAAACGATAAATGCACTATAAGAAATAATGAACTTCGTTCTCGGAGGGTTTCGTCCAGTTTGTGTTACTCACAAAGGCTCATCTGTGAACAAAAGAAAAGTATCATTAGTATTAATAATCGAATATTGCAGCATTCGTAGCTTTCAATGGTATAGTAAACGTTTTGAAAATTTCAGTAAAAAAGTTAGAAATATACATTTGAAAACTTGGCTTAGAAAAAAAAATTCTGAAAAAGTAAGTAACTATTATGAAATATTTGTTAACTTACATGATTGCTATTTCTGTTGCCACCAAGAGATAACGTCTAGTAGTTCGTCCTCATCCATAGGACCGAGTTGTTGTGGCGTCGTCGTCGTGACCTCGTAGCGATCAGCTGAGTACGCCGACGACACCCCCGACGAACACTCGGAGGGCGCAGGGGAATCGGGCTTCTCAGAACAAGGAGATCCACTTCCGTAGAAGAATCCATCATCCATATCCATCGTCGTCATTGGCTGTAATGTGTTTCCATTTGGAATATTTTCTCTATTCTCTTGATCTCGTGTAATGCCCAAAGCAGCATCACTTTCATCTAGTAGTTGCTGCAAGTATCTGATATATTCGACCACCATCCTCAGAGTATCAACTTTGCTAAGCTTCTTTCCGGATCCGCGTCGGGCGCCACCTGATAACGCAGCGACAACCGATGCAGGTAGGTGACGACGTAATGCGTTGAATCCATCATTCACTTGCTTCACACGATTACGTTCCCGGGCGTTGCGCCTCGCGATCGACGCAGCCTGGGGTCCGGTATAAGGATTTGTTCTAAAGTGCACCTTCTTTCTATACTGTAGATTCGGAGGAGTATCATGTGTGACATAATTTTTTTCAGGAGCCGGAGCGATCTGTATATTTCTTTTATCGACGGACGTCTTTGTTAACGTAGCTGAAGGATATCCGGACGCGACGACGACGTAGTTCGTCTGACCTTGAACGAGTTGAATTTCTTGTAGCATTTTACGTGCGTGTGGCGCGAGCGATCACGACAGATAAGGAGCACGACCGGTCGGCGCGGCTATCGGAAAAGCACTGCGCGATAGGGGAAGGCTTCGTGGGAGCTTTCGGTTAAAGGCGAGCGCGAGCGGCGGCAGCGGAGCTTCACGTACAAGTGAGCCGCCGGCGCACGCGCACGCGTTATATCACCTGCGCCGGCTGCAAAAAATATAAATTTTAAAATTCTCTTCCCCTATTATTTTCGATCATCCCTTCCCCTTGTACGTGCGGGTCCGTACCTGGCGTAGTGGTTGGGGAGCGCGGCTCGCGGACCCGGCTAACGCGTGCCCAGTTTTTTCTGTTGACCACTGAATGCTGTAACATAAAATACCGAATGAATGGCTTTCATAGCAATGACTGTAACATAAAATATTCAGTACATTACCTTAAATTGAATGACGTCTCCAATGAATTTGTCTGCTTATGTAGTTAACTAAAAAGAGATACAAAATTATTATTTACAGGTTACATAATTTAAGTGCCTATAAATATCCGCGGAATTACCGTTAATGCGCTGCCACTAAAAGGGATGAAGAGATATTGTCACATAATCAGCGTATCGATGTCTTTATATTTAAAAATAAATCAATCGTCTTAAGAATCCACATCAGCATTATCAGTTTCAATCTCATTGAGTGTTTGAGTTTAAAGGTATTCCTATAAAGGCAACTCGACTCGAACCCGTTTGATAAAAGTCGCATCAGTGTTTATCGGTACATTATCGATAAAATACATTGACATTTACGTTAATGAATCCAATTCTGGAAATTGGGGAATGATGCGGGGATGTAAATGTAATGAAATTACGCCTATTACATGTGTATACGCATGTAGACAACTCCGATAAGTACGCTGTCTTGACTAAAAAGGTTTGCTCAGTTAATTAGTCCAGTTATTTAAAAAGGGTCTCTATTATTCTGAATAGCATGATATTATGACGATTAAATAAGAAGACGAAATGTTAAGCTACGCAAGGTTAGTAAACATACCTTAGGAATAATAAAGAGTTATAATAAATATGTTTTAGAATCTAATTTACTTATTCAAAAATTGGTTTTTCGCCTTCATGATCCTACATATACATATGACGGTTGAAAGGCTATTTGCACTAAGCGATATTTTTCAATGTTACAGGAAAAATATTCAAATTATAGTTTTTCGAAAAAGCATAATAAATATTTAAAAAAAAAAAACATTAAGAAAAATGTCGCTTAGTAGGTACCTTTCAACCGTCGATATTATTATTGAAGCTGCGTTGTAGAGAAAACACCAATATAAGATTTAATGATGTCTCATAAAATAATGTTGATGATAATAGTGATAACAACGGCGTTTAAAAGACAGTTATGCTTTTCAGTTCCTAATAACACATTTTTTTATAAATACATACCGATCTTCAATCGACGCAGTGTCCCAAAATTTATTGCTACAGAATGTGTCTAGCATTCTTTCAAATAAACATTAGATAATTTTGAATACTTCGACAACATTTTTGAACTTTCTAAAGCTAATGAAACATGGACATTTTATTCATTAAAATATGCCAATACTGTTCGTGTGAGAGTCGCCGCCGCTGTGACAGCACACGGCGTCTTACCAACCCATCATCAATTAGATTTAAAACACGCTATGAATTGCACTTCTTCAACTTTGTTTTATTTCGTCGGAGCTTTGATCAAAGCGCTTGGCTACCGTCAATACGATTGCGTGAATCGAATAACTCTCATTCTATTTAGCTTTACTAATTGAATCGATATGGTTGTTTCGATGTTAGGTATTCGTTTTCATTAGTTAATACATACCTTATGCTGTATTAGCGGTTAATAGTTCTCGTATCACGTTTAATCGGGTCGTTTTCTAAGCTTCGGTCGTAAAATGCATTCTGTTAACCGTTGTACGTGTTGGTTTCCATTATTAGGCTTCTCATTTAAAAATAGTCCTGTAATTGTGGTATAAAACATCGTGATTGGTTTGATGCGTCAGAATCTTTTTGTTTATATCATGGCAGTATTTTAATGCAGTCTAGTAAGTTTTTTAACTTGATATACTTATCGCATATTAGATTTAAATTGACTTCAGTAATAAAGCACTGGCCAGTCATCTTGTGGGGTTGGACCCCGTGATTTGGTACCGGATATGACCTGCGGGGAGGTGCTAATGGGTTCCGTAAATAACCGATATTTTTTCTGTTATGATTATTACGAGTAATCGATCGATATTCCGTTAGGGTTATGTGAGTTAGGGTTAAATGAAAACAATGAAATTAAAGTTTTAACCCCTACTGATGTGGAATGGTAAAGTTAGTAAGTTTAAGTATTCATCAAAAGTAAATTTTGTGTTATCTGATGGTTTCAGTTGAGAAAATTACCTACTCATTTTGGAGCTTGTAGAATATCGAAGACGGTGTATTTATGACAATTATTTATTTTCTTCTCAAAATTGAGAATACCATGCACAACTTACTTGTAATTTCAAATAGCACCTAGTGAGTCCCAGACGACATTAGTTATCATTAACAAGAATTACATGAGGACATTGCAATAATGCTGTATAACATTTTATCGATGCGCTTATCGTATTTTAAAAAGGTCCTATTTCATCCCAACCTCGAGAAGTCGAGAGCGACATTATATCCTACTAATTTAATAATTTTTATAAATGCGTGAACTAAAGAACACGCTATCTCCGACAAAAGAAGAATATAGTGTTATTAGCGTTCAATGCTGTCGTTAAGTTACTAACAATAAGCTTAAGTAACATGTTAAAAGTCATGTAACATGTCCAATAAGAATGCGGCGATAATTCAAGTCATTGTGTCAGATATATTGTAAGGGTGGGTACCCCATGTTCCTGCGCATCTCAGCGCACCACCCACGAAACTGGTTTTAAATCAACCGCTGAAGAAATTATTTAATTTATTTTTTAGTACGGTTGATACACATTTTAATTTATGATCGTGTCACGAAGTTTTTTGTTCAGAATTCACGTTTACAACTTTTCATGATCCTTAAATCCATTGGTAAGTTTGGTTGTAATGTTGGGGTTGTCATTAATGGAAATTTCCCCGAACAAGACAGGTATTATAAAATTAATTTCGATATACCTAGTGATAATTGATAAAAAAAAATATTGCTGTGCATACAATTCGCACGATAAAGAAAATATAATATAAAATACATGGAATAAAAATGAAATAATAAAAATCGACTTCTCAAAACTCAAAATAAAATAAAAATAACTAACTAAAAGTCAAAAACAAGTTGTATAACCAATATACAGTTGAAGCAATTAATAACTTTCAAGTTAAAACATTTCAGCATAGGTAAAACAACAAAGTATTTTCGTTTTTGAAATTTTATTGCTGTGGAGGGACACTTAGTAATTTTGTGATGCTATGTCCCTACGTTGTTTGTAGGTATGACCCCTGTACCCTAGGTGTTGTTCGTGATGCTCCCCTTCACAAAACTGTCATAACAAATATCAATTATTTCACCTCCCATAGAGCAATTACGATTGAACAAATTGTTCCTACTCCTGTGTTAGTCCATTAATTTATAACGGATACCACCATGAGCGATTTGTTTGATTATATTTCGTCAGTAAAACAGAAACGATGTGCTTCTAGATTATGACCATACTTTTTTCTACGAAACAAGCGAGCTTTTTGTTGAAAGCTTTCATAAAACTTTTTTGAAAGTCCCTAAGTTTTCAAACCCTTTACTAGAACTTTAGATGGCCTAATTCCAAATGAAGTGACCTCTCCGATCGATTAAAGTCCGATTTAATTGCGAACATAATAGATTTCTCAGAATTGGAGCTCAAAGGGTATCCATCATACCAGGCTCAGGGTTCATTTTCTTGAAGACGGTTACGTATGAATTGTATGAACTCCTTATAACTGAGTCCATTTTTTAGAATTTAGCACGCCTATAGTTTCGAAATTATATCATAAGTGCCTGAATCTTATTTACATGAAATAAAAATATATTCTATTCTATTCTTAGATATGACATTTTATACATTCCGGTCTACTGCATAAGTTACATAGATAGACGCGAAATCGAAAAACTTAATTTCCTCTTTCAATAACGGATATTGTGTGACATTTACGAGTTATTTGGACAATTACCGCTGCAAATATAACAATTAGGTAAAACAAATGACGTGAGATGCGGAACATCGTGGGATATGGGGTTGGGAGCGGTGATGGGATGATTATGGGAATTGTGTCATCTGCCGTACATGGAGTTACGCTCGACTGGTGTGGGATTGACAGGACAGAAAATAAACAAACATTTAAAGCTCTTGTAGAATATTAATTGGTGTATCTACCTGCTTCTATTTAACAATTTATGCGTACACAGAAAATGATACGGAAATATAGATTAAGAGTGCAAAGTACGTACTGCAGTCATTTCTAAAGAAATCCCTTTAGCAAAACTGAGAGAAGATGGCAGAATCTTTGGAAAAAAATACAAACTATCCTTTAATTAGAAATAGCTTCAAAAGCAAGGAATATTGAGACCAAAGATTTTGTAGCACAGCAGTCACTGGGCGAACAAGTTGTAGATAGGTATATAAAATATAGTCTTCATAATGGGGTGGATCACAAAAATTTGTTTGTCATGTTCAATCGAAATCGAACGGATCGATAACAAGGGTAACTTACATTAGTAGCTCCTAGCTTCCAGTTGCTGTTCAATTCAAACTCTTCTCTCATTAATGCCATGTTTAGAAATTACGCCGGTCTATAAATCATAGACGCAAAGCTAGCCGACATCGATCACACAATAGAACTACCTGATTCGTACCCAATATCGTTTGATTAACGACTCGTTGAGTGACTCCTATTCATCGAATCAAAGGGTGATCGTATTAAGTATTAATAAAGAGAATGTTTTACATTTCACATCAAGCGTGGTCTGCTAACAATTGAAGGCATTCCTTGCCAACAAGGTGTGATATATTGAAATGATGGCGATGATACGTGATTTGATTGTGTCTCAAGTTTGTTTGATTTGTAAGATTTTTGAAAACAGAGTTTACGATAATTAATAAATTATCTTTTTAGAAATGCTCTCTGCGATTTCATACACGATGTTGGCCAAAATTAAGCTTTAGGTAGAAACAGTTCACGCAAAGGCTCTAGATTTTTTGCATCAAAAGTACACATCTGTATCTTTATTAATTTAACATTCTTTGAGATTATTTTGTCCCAAACAAAACCTAACCCGATGAAAGATAAAATGTGGTGAAGAAAGAAAAACAAAACCTGAAGAAAGTCCACGGATTCTTAAATAGAATTTCTAAATACTTTTAACGCATGAGAATATACTTGTTTTCTCTCCTACATGTGCTAGGACAGATAACACACATCTCTTAGACGACATCCAAAATGCAAATAGTAAGTCCTCGAAGCTTGTAAGACAGTGACACGAGAGCTATCGGGACATCGCATCGGTCTCGGTCGCCGTCGCCGCCACCTACGGGTGACGTCTGACGTCGGACACTGTGACGTCGACGCATCCGATGTTACCGACACTTCGACACCGATTGTGACCGAGATACTATTCGGCTGTGATTCGATTTCGCATTGACCAATCGGATGGGATTGATTGATATTCGAATTTTAAGATAAAGATTTGTGTGCGACAATGATGTTGAATGTATTGGTAGGAAGTCAATTGGTAGGGTGAGGTGGATTTGATGTTTTTTTTTGTTTTGTCCAACATTACAAGACATTGTGTTCGCTTTGTGTTGTAATTCTGTTTATATTTACGATAGTGAAACAAAATAAAGTTTGTGTTTCTGTTTTTCTAAGCAATTAAACGCTCCACATAAAAATGTTTTTAAACTCAATTATATATTTTTGGACAGTATTAAAAAGTCTTGATAATGAGTAAACGTGTATCATTTAGTACGCTGTATTTCACATATCTAACCCTTCGGACATGTGGAGGTCTATAAATAAGGCTAGTTTAGGCAATCGCCTCATTTGCCGACAAACAAGGTTGTGGAATTGGTTTATAGGTTTACGACATCTCGTTAGCTTCGGCGATAAGATGCCCCTAAATAGATAATTAGTATTGTTTCCTTATATCAGCTATTGTGTAATCTTTTTTACTGTCAGTTTTATTGATTTGAACGGAATTGCGACGCCCCGAAGATCGACATCTCGAAGTGTTAACAGCTGAAGAATGAGCTACATAAATATCTTTCGAATACTGATTGCCAATAAACAAACTCGATATACGTGTTTAATATTTTGTATCATTTAACTCTTCGACTGCAGCGGGCAAAACGCGAACAAAACGTGAATTCATTTTGAACGTTAGCTTTTTGTCGTATGCACCTACACTGGACTGGGACTGGGCATCATTTATCATCTTTGCTGAATTGTAGTCAATCTTAATAACCAAGAAGCAATTTCCGGATGCTTAGAATTTTTTTATAACGCCTCCTTTTACTACTTTCCTATTTCAAGTTTTAATTTTGTTCATAAAATAAAATATCCAGAAGTTATAAGGCATCTGAAAGAACCTGGACTAATAAAATAATTATTGCTTGTGATAATTATCATTGGATTTGTAACCTTAGATAAAAATACAGGCCTATAGTATGATTGAGTCTGTAAAGTCTTTCATTGCTCTAAACAGAAAATAAAACGAAGCAAAATTTTCCAATTGCGCCGCAAGAAAATGCATCAGAGCATGTGCATCGACAACGAGGCTGTTAATCTGATACCATAAGCAGAATTATTGATGGAAACAAAATTTCTTGTTAAACGTTTCGTGAAGTACCGTTGGGCGCGTGGCCGGCGCGCGCGCCCGCCTTGCCGGGCTCGTTTAAAGCCATACCTTAATTACGTCGAGGCGTTATCGAGTAAGAATGTGCACACGCGACATTGGTATTAATTTTAATGAAAGAAGTGTGCGCATGGGCAGCACCTGCCCGAGTCGTTGGCTTACTGAAAACTACGCGATAGGATACGTGGAGACGGTGGTCTTTTTTTAGTGATCTTGTTTTTTTTGCATTATTCCTTTAAGGCCTGTGCTTGTTCTTCAGAAGTTTGTTTCTAAATATTTTGTAAACTGTATCTTCATCCTCCTGCCCTTAACCCATTTTTATTTGGGGTCAGTGCAATGTCTTTTATCTATCATTCATCTGTATAAGTAACTATACATCTCATAGTTCAGCATAATAAGTGTTTTTTTTTTAATTCTTTATCTATGTCGATCGTCATGAGAGAGTTTTCTAAGTTATGTAGATTTAGCACTTGCGTGTTTTTCGGTGATTCAGTTCATCCTTTCGAAGTCCATTGGTACACAGTGGTATCTTGTTATCTTCGCCACAACACCCGGTATTCGATAATCCACATCCAGTCTAACCGTGTAGCTTTCAAGTGGCCGATCCTTAACCAAATGAATAAGGAAAACGTGATGT
The DNA here is from genome assembly GCA_932294325.1 of Allophyes oxyacanthae. Taxonomy (NCBI): domain Eukaryota; kingdom Metazoa; phylum Arthropoda; class Insecta; order Lepidoptera; family Noctuidae; genus Allophyes; species Allophyes oxyacanthae. The sequence goes on from OW028615.1 coordinate 11,356,982, forward strand.
TTTAAGTCGACTCTATAGATGTCTTTTCCATAATTATATCAGAAAAATGTAAGGCCGTCTTCGAACGAAGTATGCCCTTTTTACAAGCTTTTATTATAAGTAGAATTACGGTTGATTTTTCTTCAAAAAACGTGTATACAGTTGAGGAGATAACACCGATATAATTAATGTCGTTATAAAAATCGTAGATATTACATGGCATGTAATAAATTTTCATTTGTTTTCCCTGATTTTGTTTAAAAAATGTGGGGATTACAAATTGTATGTTAATAATTTGATACTTTCACACTAACTAACTATATAATACCTACACCTGCAACATTTGGTGTGGACATTAATGGGAATAATTTTGAATGTACAGTTACGATACGTTGCGGTGATACATTTCGCAAACAAAATGCTTTGAACGGCTGCGGCCCGCTTACAGTTAGTAATTCTGCGTTTGAAGGCCGGGCGCAAACGATTTTCGCCTTAAGGATGGTCGACCGGAAAAAATTGCCAATTGTATGATTGCAACAGCAGGTAACAAATTAAAGGTAATTTCTTCATCTTCTCAAACTTTTATTGTGCATACAAATACATGATAACAAGCATAATCGTAGATTGTATGTCTAAATAAGGGATGCAATATTTCCAATATCATTTTTGTAAAACGTATTTAATTATTTGTCACCTGTGAAAAATAGTTCTATAAACCTCTATGACGTGTAAATTTAGTTAACTGGCTTGCTTATTAACTGGGAGGTAAGTAAATATCATAATTCATTACGCTTTCAGGTACTAAATACACAAATCACTAGTAAAGATTATGAGTAAATAAATTAATCGTTTAAATTGTCCTCGCGCAGGTGCGATAGTACATCTGCGCATGAGCTTACTAGCCAAAGCTCCCCCACCTCTAGACCTCCATTATTACTTCTAAGAAATTTCATAAATCAATCATTTTTATATAATTTAATTATTGTACGTAATACGCTCTTCGATCTAACAAACAAAATTACTTGCTTAGATCGTGAAAAACGTAATAAAAGTCCTTTTAATTGATATTCAGGCGTACCATGAGCGCACTTATTTCCATAAATTATGTTCCAAAGATAGAACCTTGCTGTCATACGGTTACGAGGTTGATGTTCTTCATCAAATGGTGCTTTATCTCCGACGCGAAATCTTATAGAATCGATTAGTCTGTCATATTACGTTACGCTTATCAACGCAGTTCCACTTATAGCTGCCATTAGGAGTACACCTGTACAATGTAAAGTTGGTGACATCGCATCGTAGAAAATAAAGATATTTCAAATTGTCTACTATAGTTGACCACCGTCTTAAGAAATCTGCAATGTAGTCAGTTAAATCTGACTTAAAATTATTACGTTAATGACAATAATTTCGAAGCTTCGTCAATTCAAAATGTCCCAATCTCCGCGTACCTCATTTGAAACACGCGCCTCGCAAGTTCTTAAGTGTATGCGACAGGTTAATTTCAAGAATAAATTGAAGCTCGTCGCGATCGACCGCTTTTATGGGTCGACGGCGTGTTTATGCGAGAGGGAACCATAATAGAGGCTTAGCGAGTCCAGGATGGGGACACAGCTGCCCATTGGGCGGGGACAACGGTTTCCAGCGAGAGCTCTTGATTTTTTAGTACTTACATTTCTGCGTAATGTGGAATTTACTTGTAATGTAATACCTGCATACGTAATTTTTTAATTCTGTCATTTTGAGTTATTTTTTAGCTCCCCCCTAGCGCGATAGACTCAGCAGTGACATTAATAATTCCAACATTCATCCAGTACCTACTTATAAATGATTTAGGAGTATTGTGGTTATAATTTATTATTATTCGACGCTAAGTGGCACATAAGTGAGGATTTACAGCTTTTCAGGTTGATTGAATTTATTATTATTGCAAAAAAAGTATGTCAACAAACAAATCATACCCAGTTAACAAGTAGTCGTGATGTCGAACCTATTAAGAATTGTTAAAGGACTAAAACAAAATATTGTTGAGAGTGGATTTAAAAAGATGGAGTCCTTCTTCATTTTTGGCGGTACGGTTGGTACTGTGGCTAAGCGATTGGTTTTCTGCGCTACGTCGCTACGTCAACAAATATTTGTATGATCTACAGATAGTTTTTCGGGTCTAGGTGCATTTGTGCATATGATATAATGTATGTTTGTGCTGTACCCACGATAAAGGAGGAAAACGAATGAGGGGCAACGTTTTAAAAAAAAAAGGCAGGAAAAAGAATAATATTCATCTACTGAAAAAAACGTTTAAAACATAAAGCCTAATGGCCTTAGCTTTTAATAATAGCCTAAAGCTAACTAACTAGTTATAGCAAAAAAAAAAAGTATTAAAACCTTATCAGCAGATCATGTAAATATTGCTCTACTCAGCATTCCTGATGTTGCGACTAATGTAAGACCCACCAAGAAAAAACGATGACCATAAATATTTTAAAAGTACTACGGAGACTACGATTACCGTAAAACTTAGCGGCAGATCCAATCCAGATAAAATGACAAAAGTTTCAACATGTGCACTAACAAATGTATCAAGGCACACCCAAAAAATATTTCGTCATGATTTTAAACCCTATTATTAAAGTAATAAGGGTGCATGTGTTATCAGTGTATCGTTTTGTAAACGTCCTGTTAGTTGGTCTTGAGTAAAGAAGTAGGTTCGATACCGATCTCGACTCACGCTGTTAAACGCAGACACATGAACATGCCTGTAACTACTGCTTTTATTAAATGCTTTTCTTTTGTTCAAATTGCCATTATTGGCTTTAGTTTTAATTTATGATTGTAGAACTACTTGGAGTAATTTTTTTCCAGTCTACATGAATATATAAGATCTTTTTGAATTGTATATTAAATAACGATGAACTATTAACATAAGCATACTTCGGTTTCAAGCAGGTTTGGTCTCTTTACATGGAAATAAAAAACACACGTCTGTTTACGTGACATGTTTCGTTTTTCCATAATTTCATACATAATTCTTCGGTTTATTAAAATATAATTATAATATGGTATAATTTAATCAATTATGCTATTATAATAAATGGAGTAAGAAGAGCTATAAATTATGAATTATTATTATATCTGGTGGCGAATAAATAAGAGCGTAAAAAAATCGAGTTTTTATTTTTCATAATTTGAGCGTAAAATAAACAGAAATAAATATAGTTACATATAGGTCGTATTAATATGTTGCACAGCGAGGACTTATCTACTCTATACATTTATTAGTCACTTTAAAATGTAAGTGAGCTATAAGGCACATAAAACACCGTATAATACGAGCAAATCTCCTTACATCCGACATGTGTGCGCACACGCACGGTACGCGTCGCGGGCGCCGCGCCAGCCTACCGGTGAATTTTAAACTTTCATTAGTAACCCACAAATGTAATCGTTTACATAAAATCGCAGGTGTAATCCAAGGCTTTTTTGTTTATATCAATCAACTGATACATATTTTATATGGAGCGTGAATTAAATTTTTATTCGAGTTAATCATAGATTTTTCGTATTGATAAAAGTATTTTTAAATGCTGCGACTGCATAATATAAATTCCACTACCTATGCAGATGAATTATCCTTCATATTTCTATCATGACTTTGTTTTCAATATTTGGTTATTTTTATGACTTTTAATGTATACATTTTGGTATGTTTGTGTATTTTAAGCCCTCGTTATCGTAAGGTAACACAATGTGTTGACAACTTTTTTTATCAAAATTTTATCTAGAAAAGAGGCTTCATTTCACTTCCTCGACGCTACAAACCAAAAAAAGCATGACATTAATTATAAAGTACATACATTAATTTATACTTGCAATAAGTATAATATCAAACATATAAACTCATAAACCACAGTCGAGAAGGCTTTATCTAGATTTGACTTATAAAATTAAATGGCTCAATCCCAGCTCCGGGCTAAAACAAACACAGGATTATCTTTACGGTAACGCCAATCCAGAAGCAATGAAATGCAAGGGTACGGTTGTAAAGTGAAACATTTTTAGGACATATTGATGGTTGAGTAACCGGAGCAATTTCGCATCAAATGCTCGTATAATAATTGGAAATGCACTTGGTTTTCTGCTCGTTAAGTTTTTATTAATATTAATATTATTATATTAATAATTGCATAAGATTATATTTATAAATATTATTGTATATAATATATTATACTTATAAATTATATTTGTACAATATATGTTTGCTGACGCGAGGGTTGATGGTTTCCTTGCTATCGTAAGCGGTGTGCCTCACTCCTCGGCAGAATCGGCGCCAGCTCCCACAGCATCCTGAGTGCATTGTGTGATCGGTAGGATTGTCCGATGCTGGGTCACTAGATGCGACTGTATATCTAACCACTAGACAGTGTCACAGTAGTTAGCTAGGTATTTTACTAACATTTCCCATGTACGCAGTGCATTCTCAACGGCTTGAGAATATCCAACGTGCATTCACAAGACATACTCGTATTGCTTATATATCCCAAGATATATCCCATAGACGCCCGTACGACCAGCGTTTAGCCTTCTTTCGCCTTGAGTCACTTCGAGATCGCCGTACTGTCCATGATTTGGCTTTTTTGTATAAAATTGTCAACGGTTTTATTGAATACGAACAGTTGCTTGAACGCATCACATTGTCAGTTCCGTATAAGCTTCCCAGACAGCCAATATCCAGACTATTTCAACCGCCTGCCTGTAGAAGTAATGTTGGTAGACACTCACCAGTCTCTAGAATGTGTATACAGTATAACGAACTTGGCTCTAGATTGCCGGAGTTGGACGTGTTTTTTTGGTTCACTTCTCAAGTTTAAAAATATATTGCGCGGTCACCTGAGTGGCCAGTGTTAAACAATTTTTTTTTTTTATATTCTTGTAATTGTTTTTCATATGTTCTTTAATAATTTAGTTAGTTAGTTGAGTTTATTTTGGAATTAATTTTATTATTTTTTAAAATGTTGCATGACAATAATATAGAACGTTGTGTATAACTGTAATTGGCATACGCATCAGCTCCTGTAGTCTTTAAATTTATAAATGTAATGTGTGATGTATATGCTATTGGTGTACCTTATATAAATAAATAAATAAATAATAAATAAACATTAGGTTAAGGTTTTGTTTAATGCTAATACTATAATATGGACTTATGTTGGTCTAAAATATTTATTTATTATTATTAGGCTTACAAAGATTAAACAAAGGTTAAGCTTAAAAATAAATCCTTGTTGCAAAGACGTATGAAAACTAAAGATACTTAGGTATATACTTACAAAGATTTGAAAGATTACACAAAAATCTATCGCAATAAATTAGTTTTAATTAATACTTTTGTAGTCCACAACGAATTTTATTCAATTAGAATCGCGATAAAAAGCCACCGCAACAATGCACACGCAAATGGTCAAACGCTTAAGGACGTGATACATCTCTCCGCACAACGAAATATAAATCAGGGCAGTATAGACGAGGCCTGCCCCTCGTGAGCTTTGAACAACGGATACGATCATTTGTGAACGAACAAAAACAATTAGCTCACTTGCACTTACCATTACGTAGATCGAAGATAACGATACAGAGCCAAGTGTAAATAGAATCAACAATAAAATCTGTTATAGCGGTCACTATCTGATAAATAAATAAGTAGTAAAACGACTTGATTCCGATGCTGTTAAATTGCCAGTATTCGTAGGTTGATTATAAACTTGGATTTTAGATTTTTTTTATTATTTTTTTCTGATTCAAAATCTTTTTTATTCCTTTTTTAAATTGTTACACTTTTATTAAATGTTACTGAATATAAACCATACTATCTATAATTGGGTAGTAAGCTATTATAAGTTTGACGACTGTAAAATGTAATTTAAATTAAATCTTTTATCCCGACTGAAATCATATTAACCGACGCCTTGATTACGTGAAAAAATCTGACAGCCACAGCGACCAACAAACAATGCATCTCTTTTTCGCTTATAGATGTTTTCATAAGAGGATACGGAATAGGTCTTTCATTTGCGACAGCAACTGTCATATTTATCATATACATATAATCAGGCGGCTGATCTTCTTTATTTCTTACAGAGACCATCTTAGGACTAGGAGAAAATCTATTTTCTCTTTTCCATATTAAAGTATTCCTTAAATATTATCTTTAATGAGTTTAAACCCTATACAAACTAAACCATTGCCCAAAGGCTAAGGCAAATGATAACTATAAAACAAATGTGTGGATCACCGTGGGATTGAAATTGCGAATTTTGATATCTCAATCTGTGTTGGGTCAGAGACGCCGCGGTCACGACGGCCTTCGGTGATCACGCGCAGCATATCGCCTGTGAGCTTATTAATTATTATCAGGCCAGGAATTAACTACACTAAAGGATGTTAAGCTGCAGGATTCATAGTCGAGATCAATTTGGAGTTACAGTTGCACCCATGAATCTATTTGGAATGAGCGATAAAATAAGTCATTTGCATTGAAGGTTTAGCAAATGAGCACTCCCTGAATGTAGAGCAATATGGCCCCTCTAACAAAAATACAGGTTTACTTAACTGCTGATGTCATTTTAATGGACAGGCAGAAATGGTTGTAATCTGCTGTGATTCAACGAAACACACACATTGCACATTAGGTACGTACCTATCTCAAATTTCATCAAATAGAAAGTAGAAAACGATACCTACGAACGATGATATGAACATTAAATAAATCAGTTAAATCAATACATGGCATAAAAGGTGGAATTACATTTCTTATAATCTAAAAAAAAAAATTGTCTATGAATTTCAGCACTATGAATACGGCCACTCACACGAGCAAGGCGAAAGGTCTCGACCAATGGCCGCCGAAATTAAATACAGGACACACTCGCTTAAGGCTCGGATGCGATAAATTATAGCATAAGTGATTCCTGAGATGAGTAGTATTGCATATAAAGGTCAGATAAAACACCTAAAAGATTCGATAAGAATATAATACCATCAGTACCTATGTTATTTTCTTCGTTAATGATGTACCTATAGTACCTATAGGTCCTATACTGATTATGAATTCTTAAAATACCTTCTTTATAGGTCAACGCGTGCAGCTGACAGCTTCTGGACACTTGTAAATTCGTAACTAATTAATGAAACGTGATTAGAAATTTTAATTAAATATTGGAATAGTTCTTGCAGTAAAGGTCATGTTTCTGTAAGCTTTTCTTAACGTAACAATGTCTAAGGAATATCATTCGCCAGTTTGCTGAATATCAATTTTATCAACATCATCACTACCCACAGTCCAAATCTATCCACTGCTCCCTTTGAAAATGAAACCTGCGATCTTCTTTATATTTGCATAATATCGATTTGGTTATAATTAACCTACTAATTACTCAGCCTATCACAGTCGACTGTTAGAAGAAAGTCTCTCCCATTTCTCTACCTAAAGGCAAACGCCCACTCTTGGCCAGTAGGTAGGCAGGTTCGTTACACCAATGTGAAAAATACAAAGAAATATCTTATTTAGTAACTAAAATATTGTTATTATTTATTTGTTTGTAACACTCGGGAATTAAAAACTTATATTAAAAAGACATTCAATCAATTATGCATGTGATGCAATCTTCATTTCCGCACGTTATGTCAATCTTATAAAAGTAGTGATGGCAAATGTCACAAAAAATCGAAATCAAATAAATCGAGAACTGAATGATCTTCTGAAAATCTTTTTTCTTTTGTTTCGCTTCCTATATGAAAACGTTTAATTTCTATAGAATAGATAAAATAAATGTCTATTGATTGTCTTCCGAAATCTATGCAGTGCTGGTTCAAGTTTATTAAAAATATCGATTCATAGCTCTATAACATCGGTTTTTGATAAATCGATGCCGAATCGGACATCACTACGTCAATGATAATTGAAATTGACAGTCTGTATTGACAGTTAACATTTTGTTTGTTGCGGGTTGTTTGTTGTGCTTTGTGAATTGTGATTTTTCCTGCACAGTTTTGCTATTTTCTATCCGATGACTTTGATTAGTATTATGGCGATGACAACCTTGGCTTTACATTGGATTCCGTACCCGCTTACCACGACGACACTGGCTTGACAAACTCCATGTTTGTTTTATATCAACCTTGAATTTTTTTCATACAATTTTATAATTCTGTCCAAGTTTTATGTAAAAAATTGTGGTTGATTTTGTTTCTATGATGTCAACCCTAATGCCTATGATTTGCTGTATTTGTGGACGCCTCTTGGCCAAAACCTCCTTAACGAATGGGCATATCCCTTTGCATAATAAGTTAGTTATAAAGGACAAAAAGCAACTCATTCTCATTTCCTTACACCGGCAGTGTTAGACAGGAAACAAGTTTACAGCACAAGAACATCGGTCCGGACCAAATTCAGACAATATACAGAAACCAACTTTACGAAACCATGAAGAAAATTTTCGAAACCTTATCTCGTACCGTATAGAGACCAAAATTTTAAAGATTTTGATACTGAATTAGGATTTACGCTTTGCTTATAAAAGTTGACCGTGTGACCGAATTATTTTTTATTAGTAGATATCAAATACGCGATAGCCCCAGCATGGGCGCCACGTAGGTGATTGCATGAAAAACAAATAAAAATAGGTTAGAACTAATGAGTGTGTAATCACGTTAGTCTCGGAGGGTGGCTCGCGGCCGGCGGTCCAACCTAACCCTACCTGGAAGGGTGCATCCATCATTACTACTGCGGTATTAATCAAAGCTTTTGTATTCATTAAAATTATTCGCCTGTTGCGTATAATTATTAATATTATCAAAGTAGGCAGTAGGTAATACAGCGCACTATACAAGCTATTGCACTTCACAATCGAAAATAGATCACTTGTTCTCAGGAATCAGAAATCAGAATCACTTATTGTTGTATGGGTAAAAAAGATTATAAAATATTTTTTTATATAAAATTTGATCCATCTTGTACGATTTGGCGTACATCATTAAAATTTTATTTAATTAAAAAGGAGGAAGGGAGAAAGAATTTTCACATGGCAGTGTTGGAACGTGCTAATATTATTTTGTATTACGTAGCAGTAGGACTACACAGAGTGTTCGCTCAATTAATTTGTTTATGCAAGGAACTTCCTGAAAGTTTTCGTTAGGATTTTAGGTATAAAAAAGATAAATCTGGTATCTTTTGATATACTATTATAATATAATTGCTTATTTTCTACTAATTTTTCCAAGGACATTAGGGTTAGCTCCCAATTTAATCAGATGCGCCGTCAAGTTTCCACCCCTCTTATATATAAAATACTTATAAAAAAATTGTACGAACGTTTTTTTGGTAAACTTTATTCATATTATTGATATTACGATTACTCACATACAGATTATGGTAAAAACCATTATTTCAATACGAGGGGTGGTTGCTCACTGCTGTGATTCATCACCCACCCCTAAAGATGGTACGTCGATAAATAGCTATTAAGGGTCAGATGTTCATACGCAATATGGTTCATGACTAAGTATTGTTACAAAGTTTAATAAAACAATACACCCTCCGTGCACTTAGCAATATATCGATACAATAATGATAATATAAAAATCGTAATGAATTCCTATCGCATTATCATTAGATGTTTCAGGTTAATTTTATACAATTCGATCATCAGATTTTCTTGCGATCCATCCAAACGTTATATTGGGTAATAAATAGCTATAGAGTTACGCAATCTCGCCACTACTTATGGCCTATAATGATGATCGTTAAATCCAATGCGTTACTACCGTACTTGCCGGCCCTTACCACCATAATCAGACAAGTTTAATGCACTTCCTATTAACTAAAGAAGAGTGAGCAGAGATGGAATATTAGGAAGTATTAGATCATGCAAAGAACAATGTCTCGCCGTCAGAAATGCTTTCAATTTCAAAAAGAACAAAGCATTACCAGTATATACCGCAAATTTCACTTTTACAAAACTGCCGGCGTTATCTGTATTTGTCTAATGATCACCTAACTGTATTTGATCCTCTGTATACATCGGTATAGTGTAAACAAGGAAGTGGTTAACAGTAGGCGATCGTGTGCCATTAATCGGCGTGCAGGGGTTGATAACAATGAGGAGCATTGAGATCAGTTCATTGGCAACACCTTCGCGAGCCGTCCACCCACGCAACTCAGATAACAAGTTGAATACATCTGCCTGTTTGATAAAATAATACCAATACAGTAGGTAACGTTAGCATGCAAAATTACACGCCACTGGATTTGAGAACATTTTTTTTATATAAAAAATTTGGTATCCATTAATTTTAAATAATTACTCGATCAGATAATTAATTTAACTTATATGATTACAAAATATCCATAAAAGCTTTGTAAATTTTGATTATACGAAAGCCTGTTTACTGCCAGCTTTTCTGGCCGTAAAAAGATTTTTAAATGCTCATTTCGTGTGATTATATATAATCTTTATGGCAATAAAACACGCCATTGTGCCACACACAGAGCAAGACAAGACTACAGTTTTATGAACTGCAAAACGCAATTGTTAGTAGCCACACAACATCCTAATTAAAAGCTAATTTTCAAGTGATCACATTTTATGAGCAAATCTTTAAGTTTATAGCACCACTTAGAAAGAGGAATCCCGTAAATTGTTTGTTTAAAGGAACTTCGTAAGTGGCGTGGCCATTCAAAGGGTTCCGGTGTCATTACAGCTATTAAGGCTCACTCACCACATCGACAATTACTTGGGAAGGTTTTCAATTTACTTTATTATTTATTTATGCGTTATCTCGAAATGATGAGCGGTGGTATTAGAATATTAAAGAATAGTGAAATCAGTGGAGTTGGATGGGATAATGAGGTATTTCATGAAAAGCACTGATTTGAACAGCAGTGAAACGAATAGTTCCAAAGCTATTCCACGAACTGCACCAATCCAAATTTTGTTTTGGTGCTAATTATTTATTTTTGTCAAAGTGACGTCTATCCAGGTAAACAATATTAGTAATAATTATTTGTTTTTATCGAAGTGACCTCTATCCAGGTAAAAAGTGTTTATTCTTATAAAATTCTCATGCAGTATAATTTTATTTATTTATTTAAGTTCTTACATACAGCTACCATTACAGCCATTAAGTTAATAAGGTGTGTAAATAAGAGAATAAACTAGATCTAGATCTAGAAAATAAATAAACAGTAAATTTTATATTTGCAGTAGTTATAAAACATTGTGCCAAAAGCAAATATCTTTACGACTACATTTAATTTTATGCTTAAACTTCATATCGTCAAAAAAGTCTTCTAACATTTACCACAGTACAACAAAATATCCACATCATCAATAAAATTATTTCATAATAACCTCTTTTTAATGCAAATGTTGTCGATTCTAAGTATTTCTGTGTGCTAGTTGTAACAAATAATATTGGAGCCTATCTGCCTACTATGATTAAAAGCATTATGTTTATAGTCCCGAATTGCTCCAGCATTAAATGGATCTAATGGGAAGCGTTTATCTTAATACCAGTCTCCCACGAAACGTTTGACGCACCTTAATGCCACATAGACTCTGTTTATCATATTTGACAAAAAAGGTGTTTCACAACCTTTACAAAAACTTTATTCTATAATTACGACAATTTTATATCCAAACTATCTTTTTTTTCTAAAACCCTTTAAATGTGTAAGGGTCAAACTTCGCATATTTTCGGCCTGCAAAAAGTAACATTAGGGTTATGGATCCAGAAAAAAGAAAATGCTATCCAAAACAAACAAAACATAATAAATAGCCTCCGCGTTTTCATATTTATTCTAAATTAAATTTAGGCGTGATTAACCCACTCGAGGCGTTTTCTCTGTTCATCAATCAAAATGTGGTCACGAAGAGTGGAAGCAACATTTACTTCCTAAGATTTATCTCTTTCACGCTGCAAACAATGTCTATGGATTAGAGAGGGACGAAGTATACTTGATTAGACAGTACGCAATTATGATTTTCAGAGTTCACACGGGTGCCTTGGGGTGCGGTCAGACGGCTGACTTCAGAAGCCTCCGGTAATCAATTTTGTACACAAACGGCGGTTATTAATTGATTTTTTTCTCTCTAATGACTAAAAATAACATCTGCCAAATCAACAGGCCCGGTCGTTAACGAACGTGCCAAAATTTTATTTTCTCCTGTCTTCAATCTCACAGATAACTTGTAATGTACACCATATGTTTCGGTTTTTAAGGGGCTGATAATATGCTTGAGCTGTGTTGATAGAAATCTAATGAATCACTGAAACCGCAAGCAGATCGATGGCAATCTTTCAACTGGGTTATAATACTTATTTACTTACTGTTAAAAAAAACAATTAATTAATTAATTTCTTACCTTACTCATGAGAAGGCCTTTGCCTGCCCCGCAGTAGTAATACTCGTAGTAGATAACAAAAAAAAAATCACATCTGTTTTAGATCAATCACCGAGAAACTACTCAAATAACAATTGAATATCACAATAATTTTTCAATTATGGAACTAAATTAGAGCGGTGAAATTATTTCTTGATCATGCCTCGAAGGACTCTTGGATCACCTTATATTTCTACTACACACAAGCGTAGAGTTGGGCGTGTGCCAAGAAAAAAAGGGGCTTCAAATTTGCATTATCAGATTACAATCACTGCCAGCATCACAGTGGGGTAGAGGTCTAGTTCGTACGGATACCGCTATAAATTTTATCACACATTCCAAAACCGCGTGCAGTCTTATTTATGAGAAGAGACTGACATTTGATAAATATTCACCCTTGGTGTTTAACTAAACCCAATTAGATTAATCTATAGAAATTTTGATTTAATGTGTGTTTTTATTTATTGTAATTTCTTTGACCAAAGAGTTCCAATTAGACTGGGAATGATATTTATAGCTGTTCACCGTTTAATAATAATTCTTAAAGTAGGTACAGGATCCAATTCACAGTGTTCCTATTCCGCCAAAATATTTTAGTACGTATTTCGTACGATTTCAAAAATAAAGATAATGCATAACATATACCTTTGGAGATTTTGCCGATGTTTTACATAAAAGTTTGGCGGTCTTACAGCTATAAAGAGCTATCGCTTAAAATTCGATGCATTCGATTAAATCTACATATCGGTCGAGTGATTGAACTAAACAATTGAGATTACAATTGGATATGCAAACCGATTGGATATTATTCGATGTTACATACGATACTTACTGTGTTTCGTCAGGGATGTATTTCCTTAAATCAAACCGCTTTGGCCTGAGACGATCCCGTTTTGCATCCGTTCGTACATCAAGATTGCTATCAAAGATTTACAAGAGCCGTCCTCGATGGGAGAATGTTCCTTCTCCAATTGATACAGACGAATTATTTATTTATTTCAACTGTGTTAAGGCGAGTTTTGCTAGTCAATGTTTTATTGAACGATTTGTACTACAGTACTATTGTAGATTTATTTAGTTGAACGACTGTTTTGAGATGTATTTATTTAAGAACTATTAACTACGAATGTTGGCTGATAAATGCAAATGGATGAATGGGAACAGCGCTTAAAACAGTTTGTTAATTAATAGAAGGAGATGGGACTGAATCTACTTTCGTTTGACGTCCATGCTTACACATAAGAGAATTCTGTGCAAATGACTCAAATTACGATGGGAAGTGGAAATAAGTATTGATAGATGTTGTTTTCACCTTAGAGCCTTACACAGACTACCGCTTGAAGAAAGTAATGTAGGCACACTTGAAACAAGACGCCTGTAGGTACACCTTTACCAAGTTTTTCTCTACCTTGACCGTATTTACCGTCAAGCCAAAAATAAATGAAAAAAGTGCGGACTTTCTTGGCGTGACGGTAACTACCGTCAAAGTCAAGGGTACTTTCACTTGGGGCACTAATAGACTAAAATGATCTTACTATATTGCGAAACTGTTTCAAAATAGTTATATTTTGTTGAAAAAACGCCTAATAAACACCTTTTCTCCGTCTTTAGTCTGTAGTTAGTCAAACTTCTGGCTAACAGTCGTGACTTAAACTTTTTGTATCTCCAATTTCATCTCGGAAATTAGTTAAACAAACAAACCACTAATGTGTTTCAATTCTCATATATCCACATAAATTATGAGGCGCACGACCAGCAGTGCGGTGGTATCAAAGTCCGTTAAACAAATAACACGTCGCGGTTGATTTAGTGCTCGGTCGCGACCCTTTGACCGTCGCTGTCCACACCTATGGGTGGGCATCCCGCTAGCTCCACGACTAGATGACTTAGGTCGTAAGCTGTGATTTACGATATGCAGTCATTAAAGTCTGTTTAGATATAATTTTGTGGTTTATCTGACCGTAAAATTTTATTTATGTACTAGTGACTTCGTCCGCGTGGAATTTAACAAATTTATTTTATTTCGCGCGGAGCCCTAGTTTTTTTTCTATTTCTAATATAAAAAGTCTATTCGAAATCGAACCAGTCGTTTCGGAGATTAGCCGGAAAAACAGACGGAAAGAGAGAGAGACAAAAATCTTAAATATTTTTTTTCTTATTAAAATTACCGTACCTATATACGCATTAGGCACTTTCTTAAATGCATTTAGTAAAAAAAACATTATTTCGACATTACAAACAGAGACTTCAATTTTAATTATTTCTATAGATAAACTGGGCTGTATCTTCAGTAATAACGAGTTTTATATAATCATGAATATTAAGTTTAGACTAATTAGAGACTTTAGATTCACTAGACTTTACCTTCGCCTAAAGAGCTGAAATATAAGTATAATTATGAACGCGGATGAAATAATCAATTTCAAACGGAAATACGTCTGAAAATCCAATTCTCCTATGATATAAAAAATCAATTTTACAAGATTCAGTTGTCATTCAGCAAATCAATTGATCCGCCAGAGAAAGTAAGAAATTCAAAGGGTTCAATATAAGCGTAAAATCGCCATACACCAGGATCTTAGCTTACCGACTCACCCTTTCGTTCCACAAAGACATATCCGGGTTGCGAATACAACTCAATCGATTTGCACAGGAAGTGGCAACGCTTCATTACCCATACATTATGTTTTATTAAAATTGAATATGAGCCCTTTTAGCCACGCCGCCAGTTTGGATTACATTAGGATAATGGAAAAGATAAATTGTGCATTATAGATACTTGTATTGTATACAATTTTTATTGAAGTTGTAGATAATAAATAAGTTAAGGTTACAATATCTTTACACTACATGGTATTTGCAATTCAAGAGAAATTGACTGCACTTAAAGTAGAATATTATAATGTCTTGTTTAGTAATTTCTATTATTTGGAAAAGATAATTGTTAGCTATTGAAGCACAGTTTCTTTGCATACCAACAAATGTGTTCTGGTGATCGTAGGGCTCAGTCCTTATTGACATAAGAAACTGGCCCATTTTTGGTAGATATTACTACCAAATAAGTAATGAGACGCAAATAAAGTTATCAACTTTTCAAATAACCGAAAGGATCAACGCTCACCTACACATCAAAACGGGTTATTCCCAAAGCATTCCAAAAAAATATCTCAAAAATATATCAAATTACTCCAGGGAAAAAATATCAAAAATATATTTTATAAAATAAGTTGCTTTTCTTTGTGTTTTTTGTTTTCCATTCTTCTCCATGAAAATATAAAATATTCTCCAAGCACTCACCGTATCTGTTTTCGAAAAATAATCTGAGCTACCCGTGGAGTAGGATGCAACATTTGCATATGCAACATTATATTATTATTATTAATAGCCCGTAGTATCCCACTGCAGGGCAAAGGCCTCCCTTCCCTCCTTCCACTTTTCCCGGTCTAAAGCAATTTGGGGCCAGATATATAACATTATAATAGTCTTAAATAAAAAATTGAATTTAATAATTATTTGGAGTAGTCTGAGAATTAATGTATGGGCTTCTTATCTTTTTGGAACAAAAGAAGTACTTTGGGAACAACACATCAAAACGTATCACATAAATACCAAAAAGCAGACGCTACAATAAAACTAATCACGAACATTTTTCAGCACAGGACGTTTCAATCGCAACATGTTATCGTTAATTAAAACGCAGAGGCAACATCGTTCATCTAGTTCTGTCTGTCCGTTATACTTTTTGTTCGGCGCTGACTAAATTATGTCTTTATAGTGACGCTGAGCGTTATCAACGACCACCATCTCGTGTGATCGAGGCCCGTCCATAGTAATTTGTACCTGCCCTGTGTTACCGATGCGTTGATCTCCAATACTTTGATAATGTTGCGTGGAGGGACACACAGTGTTGTGTTGTATCGAGCATAATGCATAATTTGATAAGTTGTATGAAAACTTTACTTATTTGTATTTGAAAGTAAAAACTTAAAAATTATTGGTAGCAATTTTTCTTGTATTAGGTTTTTTGATGAAGAAGTGATGCTATCGGGTGCTCACTTATACCTATGTAATGGCCTAGTAGATAACCAATTGCGAGAATACGTATACAAAGTTTTACCTTTCTAGTCTCAGTCCTTTTATGATCCCTGGGATCCCAAGGACAGCATCGTTAAAAAATGGGCCAGCATGAAACAACATTTTTATTTCTATTAAAAATAAAAAATATGCTTGGTATTTATTTTTATTTTTCGGTTTTTATGAACCGTTATTACCTACATAATTCTGCCCTTACAGGGGATCAGGACCAGAAAAGTCGGATCTTAACTTATATCGATCTAGATTTAATTATTGGTTCGTTAGGCATCAGTTCCGTGTGTCACGAAACGTTCCAAATAAGAAACTATACGGAATAAAAATTATTGTGCTTCTTGAGGGGGTCGATATTTTTTCATGTTGTTGATTTTGTTGGTAGATGTCCGGAAGCGGTGTTCATTTTGGTCTCCAGTGATTAATATACAGGCTCCTGCTCACTCTGATTAAGATTTCAAGGGTGGTATTACAAATAGGGCAAACATAGCAGATGCATCGATGTAGGGGCTAGAGACTTCAATGTTCTTTTTATTTTAAATAAACTTTAAATATGAGTATCTTTAAGGGGTATTGATAAGTCATTCACACTTATTTGCTGGAATATACTTTCAGCTATATTGGTAAAGCCTAAAATTTTCAAGTAGGTACGAGGGTTGCAAAATGAAATATTTCATTTCACATAACAAGTTCTGTTATATTATTTAAACACTATCGAATTACAGGCGCCAGTGGGCAAACTGCAATATTTGCTTAGGGCAGATTTTTTATGCGCTGTTTAGACTTGCACAGAATCTGCGCTGTAGCATGAACTATTGATTACATACTTTTCAACAAAATGTTACGTTTGTTAGCCTTTGCAGGTAATTTGAAATTAAGTTCCTTTTCTTATTAATTATTACTTTAATTAATCAATAGATAACTCATCTAGTACACTGATCTCATTTGAAGCCTGACAGATTCTACGCGCCGTCTGAGTAAAAGCAAAATTCTTATCTATCGATTTATCTATGAAAGCCACATAATAATGCTTCTAACATCGATCCCCGACACCACTTCAAATGCTTTTACAATTATTAATCAAACATTTACGTCAACCATCTATCATTTCTATCACAATAGTACAGTTTGATTTGCACACTGCACACGTGCTCTACCGTGCCAAATTCGTCGAAGTGTTAGGTTACATATAGTGGAGTACCCCTATGAATTGCATCGCAATGCACTCCACCCTTTCATTTTATCGCATTGTGCAAGCGATACGTCATCTGTCGTCGGCGTCCGAACCTTTGATACTCGCCGACGTCGCAAACGCACGGTTACCCGACTTAACGATGCGAAATTTGCTTTTATATTTATCAAGAACACGGTTAGAACTAGATTATAGGTTTATTACTTAAAATATATGTGGCACTTTGTAATAGTAGGTAACAGCAAAGATAGAAGTGGTCATTATATTAACAGGATGTTCACATAAATATAGTGATTAAATAAAATATATTTTAGTTCACATAAACTTCTTGGTTTCTAGATTAGTATGAAACTATTAAATAAATATATATAAGTACATAAATTGATTCAAATCTCCAACGACAAGATACATCAATAACTATGAATCAAAAGCACAATGTGTTTCTAAAAGCAATAGCACATGCCAAAATCTCAAGTACACCTTGTCAAATTTTCTATAGAAATCATAACAATAATAACATACACAATAACCCTTCCACATCTGCCGTAGAAATCGCCGCACGTATTGATCTACATTATAACGGAAGGTATCTAACGCGCTATCTTTGAAACACAAGGTGCTATCGATCGATAAGATGTAGGTTACCGAGGAGCGTGCCAAAATAATTCACCTGGAGTCATTCAATAGAATAGATATCGCATTTCGAACACATTTCTGGATTAATTCTTGTAACGCCACCTTGCTTGCTCTGATTGTTCGCAACGAGGATTATATTACATTATCTTTATGAACGTAATCCGTAATTAAGCGCCCACATCTAGACAGTTCTCTACAATGTCTGACGAACAAAAAATGGAACGCATTGCCCCGAGCAGATGCAAACGTTCTGCAAATACCACTAAAGGCACCAAATCAATTTCAAAAGTAATTCAATAACATAATGTTGATCGTTGTAAAAATAATGTATTGCTTCCTTCCACCTTTAAGTAGAAGTAGTGTAGCGATCGAACTTCGGAAGTGCACGGGGGCTGCGATACAGTTACGTCGAAAAACTGTAACACTTTGATAGGTGAGTTTTTGTTTGTCATAACGGCAAAGTGCAGTACCGTTCTCTAATATCAATAAGCATACAAAAAGTAGCGGTCTATCGTTTTATAGGGTAGTCTTCTGAATAGAAACGCGGTAAAAAACGTAAGGTGTTCAATGTTCATACAAAGTTTCTTTCGTTCCGTTATATCAATAGAGATTAGAGGCACGCGTCTTTGCACCGGCGATGTTGAGATCCCGGTACATTGTCGGTCGTCTCTTTGATGTGGCTGCAAAAGACGTCCATTTGGACAATGGTTTAGGGATAATTTAGCAGAACAAGTGTCGGTCAGGTGGAAATCCGGTCGATTGTAGCTTTATCTGACCGCAAGCTTAACGGTTCCGATTTGTATATTTTGCAAGTTTTATATGATAATGGTAACTGTAGATACCCTAACAACGTGGATGCCACACGTTTCCTATTTTTATATAACTGATAGGATAACAATAACGATCTTCTTACATTGTAATGATTATTTAAAAAAATTATGTATGAAATTGCTGTCAGTAGGTAGGTACTCGATACTTGCAGATGTTATTTTTACTTTAAGATCGATTATATTTGTAATAGATTATAGTAATGAGGATTTTACTGCAAACAAATTAATGAAGATTCTAAAATTCACCTAATACCATAATTTTTTTACCAACAATTCTAAAACAAACAACTGAACATAAGGTTAAAAGTGCCCACAAATATATTGGTCGCTACCAAATAGTTTTAAATAACACTCATTAATAAAGGGCTCACTACCAAAATACGATTATATTAAGTACTACGGGAATGAGACTCGAGAATATTACTATGATAACTAATTACTAGGGACGTAGGGACCGGTACGAAAATTGATACCATCCATCAGCACCAAAGAGTCCCGACTCTTGTTGATCCAATTACCATCATCTTATTAATTGAAAAGTAGATTTCCTAGAGGAGACCAATTAAATGAAGTTGTTTGATCAAAATGTAGACGTTACGTAACGTGTTCTCGATTGAGAAATTATTTTGTCTGTTAAAATAAATGCCGCTTTTTTACTAAAAACTAAAATTGAAGAAGGGTTATCACAGATCGTAAAATAATATCGCCACTTTAGATTTGAGAAAGAAATTACACTAAATGTGTTATTCCTACTGCTAGATCTCGCTGCCGAAGAGGATTCACTCATAAGTAGTTCTGTTATCTTTTCTCACGTATACCAATGGCGATCATTCATAGAATTAATTTCGATAACTGTGACGCCTAGCCGTAGATACAGAAGCCGATGCTTTTAGCTTCTATCTCACAGTTTAATTAATACCACGTGGAGGATATTGACAAATGAACTGTCTCCCGATACTCCCAATCGCCAAAGGTGTTACATTCTGTCAACTAATTTCGGTGGGATGTTTTTTAGGTCAGTTGTTCTTGGACCTGTCATATATTGTTAGATAAGAATCTATTCTTGTTTTCCAAAGCTTGTAACTTGTTTTGCCAATTAAGTTGTCTAAAGCTGTAAACAAGAAAAAAACTTATGTTTGTCCCGCTATTTAATTAAACCTGCCCTTTGTATTTTTAACTGGACCAGATAAATTATGGTGTGGATTATGGAATGCGTGTTTGTTTACGAATTCAGTTTTGTAAGTTTGGAAAGTAGATTTTTAAGTTACCTGAATATAAGGAAAAAAAAAACACTATAAGCGGTTGTATAAATACTTGCTTTAAGAGATTAAACTGTTTCTAACATCCTTTAAAGCCTTATTAGCTTGTAGTATAAAAGAGCCTTTATTATCAATATTTCCTTCAAATCTCCTTAAAATGCATAATACTTTTCCCTTCAAAGGTTGTCTGATATTAAATTGCCTGCATATTTCTATTTCAACATACATTAGTTCGTCCGCCGCATTCGATACAAAAGAATTACGGCAAAGAAAACAAACAAAACAGGATTTCGTTGTAATCCTCCATTCTTCTCAGCTTAGGCGTCGGTTCGTACGTTTCATATTTGTTTAAAATCACCACCGTGTTCAAAAGATCCGATAAAAGTACTTGAAAACTTCCGGTTCGCTGCTCTCTATATAATTGGTACGCCATATATTTCCATCTCCGGGAATTTTTATTACGAATTTACGATTGGTATTGTGCTAAGATATAAATCTTTCTAATGGCACGAGCGTTGGGCGTGAGCGATTGTGATGGTGAGCATTGTCACACAAGTAGTGGGTGACAAGGATTGCTGATTTTGTGAAGTTTGAAATTTATTAGGGTGATTTGTAATTACTTACAATTACGTCACCAAGCATTGTTGTGAAGGAAACATTTTGTAATCTTCCTTGTATTCTATAGGTAAGTACTTATAGGTAAAGGTGACCCATATTACTACATCATACGCTTGGGATAAAAAGCTACAAGTTAAAATTCTTCATCTATTTAACAATATAGCATAAGACTTTTTCCTTATGCGACTGTTGAAATAGCCAATACATGTTACGTATTTCTTTACTCCATTAACAGAAAATATATTAATTTTAATATAATCTGGATCATAACAAAGCGCTTCTTTACATAAAACCTTTTTTACATCATCTAATGTGACGAGCGCATTAATAAATCTTTTGCAAGAATCAGTTCCCCACAATAGGCGTTAAAATAGAAAACAGTTGCATGTGCAAAAAAAAAAGCTATTCATCAATTTTACAGTCCTTTATTTTAAATATTTTCGCCAACATGAAAATTATTATTAGATTTTAGTATTATAATATATCTATTGGTTAGTCTACGAATCGAATAAGTTTTAGTGTTCCCTGATTTATTAAATAGCGGCTATTGTAGAAGATTTAGGAAATATTAAAGAGTTATAGCAGGAAGGAACTTAAAATGAGTTTGAAAGTGCCGATTTAACATTTCAAGTGAGTACACTTTAAAAAAAAATTGCACAATTCTGGCAATACGATTGTGGTAAGAATAAGCTGGTTTAATAATATAATCGGTGTAAAACCTTACAGAGAGAGATTTAAGAGATCTTAAATCCTTTCAGCGTCGCCGTTTAAATTGGAACCACTAAAGCCATAACGGTCAAGTCCGAAAGCGAAAAAAAACTGTATAAGAACCCACCGTGCTCTATTGACCGTGACGCAACAATTGTTTAGCAGTTTGCCGAGAACCCTTAATTCTATCTTGTTGACTTCGACGCACAACGAAATTAAACACGAAAAAAATACCGAAGGTCCTTAAGTAGATCGAACGTAGGGATCTATTGTGAATATTATGTAATGTAGCGAGACGACATGGGGCCAGTGTACCCAAAAAGTTTCGCCACGAAATTTCGTTATTAGCTGGAAGTTCCACAGAAACTTTTGACTACGACTGTACGTGGCAGGTAGAACCCTTTTTGCACAATTCGCCGTAACCGATAACAAAACATGGCGAAGTTGTTGTCGCCACACTTGTCTGCGCCGACGCACTTCAAACACTCCCAATTTCACGTCTGGTTGACCGCTGAATAGATGTAACTAATTTTGTGTATCAATACACATCAAAGTAGATGATATATTGTGTTTATTACGCTTGTAGCTTAAGTAATTCGGCGTGAAATAGCCATCGTTAAAATGTGCAAGCATAAAGCTGCTACTGCAGTAATATTTTTGGACTGAATAATAAAAATAATGAAAAATTGGATCGGCCGTTAGAAATGGCATGCATGGATAGTAATTACAACGAAATATTAAAATAAATAAAAATAAATAAATCCAGCCCATTATTGTCCCAATACTGGGCACGGGCCTCTTCTCAGAATGAGAAGGGTTAGGCCTTAATCCACCTCGCTGGCCTAGTGCGGGTTGGTGGACTACACACACCATCGAGAACTTTATGAGGCCCTCTCAGGTGTGCAGGTTTCCTCACGATGTTTTTCCTTCACCGTTATCGCAAGTGATAATTAAATTCTAATCCGCACATGAATCCGAAAAGTCAGAGGTGCGGGCCGGGTTCGAACTCAGATCCTCCTGTACGGTAGGCAAGCGTTCAACCGCTAGGCTATCACTGCTATGAACGAAATATTACAGAAAAAAAATCCAGTTTCAACTCATAACATTCCTAATGTCTTAGATGAAGATAGATCAAACGTGTCCTATGAAATATCGAGCGATTGTTGGACAATTACGTGCCTTTTATAACGATTGATCTGAATTATAGCATTAAAGATCGATTGTCCGAAATCAAAGCTGTCTATTCGATATCAGAGCGAGACTAATCGCATCACAATGAAGTTAAAATGATCATTATATGATTTGGTTAACCAGCTATTTAGAGTTTAAAAGAGGTCGAATTCTTTATTTTTACATTGTTCTTGACTATGTTCAAAAACCTCGACCATTATAAGCGAAGGAGTAATTTTTGTTCATTCATTATTGTAAATATCTAAATTATGAGTATTATGTAAGTTTTTTAAAGAAGCCAGCATACGTAGTAATCCATATAAATCTGATATTTCACGGATATTGACCATTAATGTGATTGAGAAAGGTTGAGAAAAGTTTATACCCCATAGTAGATACCATAGTAGAAAAACACGAACTTCATTAAATCATTTACAATCGATCGTCTTATTTTTCGATTTCAACACATTGACTGTGATCATGCTACATCATCGTTTCGTAATTGAAAGTAAATATTTTAAATGTAATCGAGTACCGTTTATTGTTTCAAACAATTCAAAAAGCTAGTCATGATACGACGAACAAAAGAAAGCAAGAGTGAATACATTGAGCGGAAGATAAACGATACTATTATTGTTTATTGATAGATTATGATGCTGTAAACATTGAGCACTTACAGATGTATTAGATATGAAACTACTCAGCTACTTAGCATACTTATCCAAAGTAGCTATTACATCAGATGTATATCAAAAACATTTATGTTACTGACAGTACATGAATTGATTGCGAAAGAAACCTCAAATAAAATTATATCGGTAAAGTTTTTATACTAATATCTAAGGGTTGATCCAAACATTATTTTCACACGATCGATTTCGTTTCTGATCATCCAATTTCAAAATATCGGTTGCGGCCACAAATCATTAAAAAAATTGAGTTTGAAATTTTTGGAACGGGCAAAAAGTCGGCTTGCTTTACGGGGCACACACCGCGTTTTGAAATTATGGCAATTTTGACACCTAACGAGTGCTAAGTTTTCATTGCCCCCTGTAATTTTATCAAGACGTGTGCTGACGGGCGCGGCTTGTGAGGGTGAAAATCACTGTGTGTACTACGTGCCTCAGAGTTGCTCCCAGATCATAACTCTCATGTTTTATAATAATATTCAAGTAGTGCACCGTCATTCATTTTTAATGATGCATCCAATCTTATCGTGCATGCCACTGATCTAGTGCTCTATAATTTTTGTAAAAAGGTGGAAGTCATTTTATGATAGGCAATCTAGATGAAATTGTTGACTATTATAATGGAATTTCATAGTGATTGCGATAGTGATAATTATAATGATCATGGGAGTGTACTAAAATATAATTAGCACCAAGAAAATACCACAAGTATTTTGTACCGTTTTAAAAGTTTTAATTAATGTAATGCTCAGGCGTGTTAAGGAAATGAAAGAAATAACCGAATTAAAACCAGAGGTTTACGTACACAAGTAAATTATACATGATATAGGTATTTAATTCGGTATATATAATTTCAAAAATCTGATGATATTCTTTCAAATATCCTCAAAACGCAACCCGCTAAACGGAAGGAGTATCAAACCCACATTCGGGTGGGTGAATTAGTTTTTGTAGATATAAAAAAACAGTAGCAAAAATGAAGTATTGCTGATTGCTCTGCGCTATTACCACACTGTATAATTTAAAGGTAAGCCTATGATTAAAGAACGCTGCCTACCTGTTAAATTAAATTAGGCTTTTTAAGGGTGGCGCTCGCGCATTTCTCTGTAACCATTGCCTTGAATTAACAAAATAAAAAAAGAACCAAGAAAGTATTAATTTACGGTCTCATCGATTATCAAAGTGCATACGTGTAAATGGTTTTTATGATTATTTCTTTTTTATTACTTACAAAGTTTCAATTAATTGTAGTTATTGCCAGTCTATAATTATGCTGTATGAATGCAATTAAAACCAATATTACTACTGTGTTTGACGTTTTTCTTTTGTTATCTGATGAGATAAATAAAAACGTAAATTAGATAATTAAACTTTATGGCTCTTTTGTATCTTCATAGATTACGTTTAATCGTGGTGTCTAACGTTTATTTGTCACTACAGTGTTGGTATCCATGTCCGTGGATGTAAATTATAGTATACGACACAATTTGGATGCTATGATATCTGACAGGCGATAGTGTTATTTTAATATCAATAAATCAGAAAAAAAATACTACTAAGTCTCAATTAGTAATCTTTGTTAGTTGTAGTTTTTTAGTTTTGTCACATTGTCAATGAAAATTTCCTTAAGTTTTAGGAGAGTTTTAGTAGTATGTAAATTTATCTAATATTAGTCTATTTCACCGGGTTATCAGTTATGACATGTGTATGAGTCTGATTACATTAAACTACACTAGCTGTTTTCCGCGGTATAAAAAGCGCGTTTTATTTTTATCAAAATAAATATAATAGCCTGTGTCACTCAAAGGTAGTGTAACTTTCTATTAGTGAAAGACTTTTTAGAATCGGTTCAGTGGTTCCAGAAATTACCCACTACATAAAACAATCAAATTTTACATTTTTATAAAATTACTAGTGGTCGCCCAGTGGTTGAAATTCGACCGTAATAAATCTATGTATAAATTTTAACTTTCTGCACTCCTTTTCCATATAAACTTGTCAAATCCCACACTCCTCCGTGCGCGCAATATGCTTAAAAAGGGCAAATAGTTTTCTCTTCACGTATCTATTTAAAAGTACTAGTGGTCACCCGGTGGTCGAAATTCAACCACAATTTTAGCTTTCTGCACTCCTTCTCTATATAAACTTTAACTATGCCAAATCTCACAATCACGTATTAATATATAGAATTATATTAATGTAGATATAGTTTCTTATTACACTAAACACCCAGCTAAGGTAAGACCAATAATAAACAAAAGTACAGCGCATTATTATCCTACTAATACAGTGTTACTGTACAGGAAATCTCTTGCCTACCGAGTAGAACATACTTCGTACCCTGGAGGAAAAGGTGATCTTGGCTGCAATCTCGGCTCGGTGTAATCTTGCAAATATTTATCGTGTGTCAATACAATATGCCAAAAGCGGGCGCTTATTATGGTTTTTACAAATGTGAGTACGCTGCGGGCTTTGCTTGTGGCCCAAGTGATAAGTGAGAGGATTTTTAGGGACAATCACTCTGGAAGTCTGGACAGCAGTTTGATCGTAAAATGGCGCAAGGATATATTATTTGTATCTAAACTGTAATTCTAATATCGCCACTCTTCTCAGGTAAGATAGTGGACAAAAGTATAGTCCGATTTTTTTGCTATTAGATCTGTCAGATGCGAAGATCGATATGAAGTTGTCTACAGAATGCGAAAATTTTCGTAGAGTCAACATAAAAATTTCGTCAACTTGTTATCATTCAATTATTCAAAACCATTCATTAGTGGAATTATTTATGTTTTAGGTTAATTTTTCAATCACTTTTATTAAAATTTTAACTGTTATCTACAAAATGGATACAGATTAAATAAATAAACGAAATATTTTTACAATTA
Organism: Allophyes oxyacanthae; assembly: GCA_932294325.1. Classification (NCBI taxonomy): domain Eukaryota; kingdom Metazoa; phylum Arthropoda; class Insecta; order Lepidoptera; family Noctuidae; genus Allophyes; species Allophyes oxyacanthae. Next base: position 11,383,471 of record OW028615.1, read on the forward strand.
AACAAACAACAAAATAAATTTATTATTAATTTAAAGATTAAAGATAACATTGTAGATTGTATGATATAAATAAACAATTTTACAACTAAAACGTACTATAATCTGACAGTTCCACTACACCAATTAATTAAATTAGGTAACTCATTCATTCATTCGTTTCTATTCACATCTATTTATGCTAACCGCACAGCCGATTTTTGACGTTATTACGAATGAAGTTTTCAAAGTCGCGATCCTAATACCAAAAAAATCGGTTTATAAACAAAGATATTTAAAAAGAAGCTTAAAGGTCGCGGTAATTTTTGGATTTATGCCACATTCACCCCCACAAAGTTTCGCCTCGCATAAAAACTCCTAACAGATCTATGGATCTCAGAATAATAATGCATAGCAGCCTAATAATACCCGGACGTAAAGTGAGGGAAATCAACCTTAGCCATAAATGGCTAAGTCGATGGTGAAAACGTAATTATGTGTGCGTGTCGCCAGCCATTTATCGCATGCCACCTACGCACATTATTTACGTTTTTTGCCTCAGTTTTTAGTGGTAATTTAGTTATTATTCAAAGGATAGGATAGTAGGAATCGTGTACCTACATATTGTTCGCTCTCCGCTTCTCCCTTATTCCCTTTCTACGTCTCGTTAGTGAGGAGTTACAGCGCATTGTCCAACACAATGGGGGGAGGGGCGCCGCCCGGGGCAGCCTCGTGGCTAAACACCATGAAACCAAACAAAACCACATACAGAACATATGGTTTTTGAGAATCGTGTGTTATGTCTTCCTCACGGGTTCCGTGCGATTGTTACAGTGTTGGACTCTAAAGTCGTTTAACAGGGTTGAAAGATGATGTTGATTTGAATTGGCATTATAATACAGCAGTAGACTTAAAAAAACCATTGACGATCATGGCAAAAATATAATTAAGGTACTAAAAGTCATGGACTTTGACACTCAAAACAAAGGTCAGTGCTTAATTTTTAATTTGGTCCACTTTTAATTAGGTTGTCATCCGAACTTTTGGATCCGGTAATGTACCTACTGATTGTACTGTCAGATTATTATAAGTAGTGTATTTACACAATACACAGTGAATTTAAAGTCATTTCGGATACGTGAACAAATGAATGTAGGTAATCATGGTAATGAACAACTCTGAAAAGGAAAAAAAAATATGTCGCGAAATTTATTTTCGACTTCCCTCCCATACAAACTCAACCAGCTGATCGTACCACAAGGTATGGGTAGCCGAAAAAAAAATTTGCATTTAAAAGATTTTCCTTTTGCAAAGTTTGTTCCGTGCGGGGATCGAACCCGCGGCACGTAGTGCAGAAAGCTAATCGTTTAGCCACTGCACCAACCGTGTCGTCTATTTCAAAGTCACTCTCCTATATTTTCGGTATGTTTATTTATAGATAATTCGCTCTTAATATTTAAAGTTGTTATTTTCATAGCTTGAGGAGGTACTCCCACGATATTCGAGCTAGTAACCGATATGCATGTGATCAATTTATCAATGCGCATGATCAGAATCGCGTATCTCTTTGTATCTGCGCGTGAGTTGCTCACGCGAGTCTCAAGACTCGAATTTCGAATCTTACCACGCGATCACTTTGCTACCCGAGATCTTGTTTGTAGGCGATAAACGAACTATGATTAATCTACAGCTAGAGGAAAATGTAATTAGCGAGTATGTATAACGCACTTTTATATTGAAATGATCATCAGTATTCGACATGTAGACCTAGATCAGTCCTTGTTGGTTAAAGTGTCAATTATATTTTTTCCAATTGAAGAAATTAGATTCTCTCCACTTGACAGTATCTGACCGACATCAAACTGCGTATTTTCCAAGGAAAACAATACCAAACAGTCGGCGCTGATCCAACATCGGATTACCGTAGATGGCATGACGGCTAGCCTGGGCGGCTCGTCATACGCCTCGATCATTCGTTTAAATGGTCATAATTGGTCAAGCGGACTTTAAAATACAGCACTTGGTCATTATAACATAACTCCCTCGAGCTTTTGAAATCACTAAACACCGCTCACGGCTTACCCTGTTCTTTGAAACTGTCATCTCCCTAATTGTCTTGTTTGCCTGTGCTGACACCTACCTCTCTATAATAAATTACTTTATTTTTAAATACGTGTCGTGTTCGGTGGCTAAATAATAAAAAATGTAACATGTACGACGAGACCACTTCTCCGCTCGGCGCATGTTGAAAGATGTGCGTGACTGAATATTCAAAACTTATAATGTACGTCCCTAGTTGTTTAAGTACTTCGGTGTCAGAGGCGATCAAGTGATAAAGATGTTTATTGATGATCTTTGGTTACATTAATTGCCAACAGCGGCGGCGCTTGTGTTACCGCAATGTCGCTCTCCGTCGAGTCGAGCGCGAATGACAAAGATCCAGCGGTCGATATGCGCAGGCGACGACGGCCGGCCCGCTTTGATCTCCACTATTGACTGGTTCGACGACCAATCAAAATATTCGTGGGAAAAATTATCATTTCCATTTCGCACTTTTTTATATGCATGAAGCGATAGTAAATATGAATCCCATACATGGATCGCAATGTATTTCAGACCGCACGTCTGCGTACAAGCAGCGCGCAGAACGTGGTCAGTCAACTGTTTATTACAGCTACTGTTCGATATTCGAAAAATTTTCAACATATAAAAAGTTGAAAGCTCGAGAATGATAAAAACTTTATACTAGTTTATAGATGCTTAACTACCACTCGATAATATTTTTTCAGCTCGCTATTAAATGTTGTCTTCGCAATATAAGGATCAGGTATTCGGTGGCCACCTTAGGATGTTTATTTTCATAGAACGTTTCGAATACCAATAAGGATCGTACCGAAAAAGGAGGTCCCGAGTTATTGAGTGCTCGTGCTGGAGCACGTCGTTGTCATAAAATACCTTGTCGGGAATTAATCTTGGCATTTCGTTCAGGAGCGCACATAAGCGCCCTGTTCTGGCATCTGAAAAAAGGAGTGATACAGAACCAACTTTAATGAAGAGGGATTTATGAACAATTCATAAACTAAAAAATAAATATGTTGACGGGGCGCCTTATTGGTGGTAGTAATTAACATGGCGCAAGCGCAGCACGAGGCGGCGCGCGCGCCTTGTCCGCGCCCGGCTGATAGGTCACTCACACTCAATCCACACGCGGCCTTCGCGAAGGACGCCCGCGCTACTCATTCAGTTTTTACTATTTAACTTGTCATAAATTATATTATTTGTCAATTTATATCAATTAGCTCACAAATTAATTTAATTTATACATCCATAAAATTGCTATTTTATCTTTACGATCTCATTAATTTACGGAATAAGTAGAAGTACCAGCAGTATCAATACTTTGTTTTATGCTCGTCTTCCAAGTAAAAGCAAACACGTAGGTAATTACTATTACAAAGGCGTTTAAAAAACAGTCATTTTCTCTTTACATTGTGCGGCTACACTCGTAATTTGATTTATTAGTACACTAGGCCCGCATATTTATTAGAAGACTGCGTGTTTTATCAAAACCAGTATAGTTAACAATTAACTTAGTGTAATTATTAAGGTTTTAGCAGGTGCAACTCCTTTAGTGGACGAGTTAATTGTGGCTGTGTCGTGCGTACCGACGTCATACCTGCACATTATACGGTGCTGCAGAAAAACAACATTATCCTACTATAAGGAGTTAATGATAGTCCGTGCTGTTTAGACACAGAAGACGTAGAAAAAACACTAATCTAAATACGTCAAACGGACGTGAATAATTGCACTATTTTATGTGTTTGTCTCTTTTTAAAACGCTTTTATTAGCTTCACCTGTAACTAACTATGTAAAAAAAACTTTAATAATGAATAACTCTGAACGGACTAAGATTTGAAACTTGGCGCCATAGTATCTTTTGTTCAGCTCAAAAATACCTGTCTAACGATGTATGACACGTCGCTATTGGAGGGTGGGACCAGAGTTCATACAAATCCTGGCATCATCCAAGACCCACTTCCCGGTTTCCGATTGAGCTGAAATTTTGCATAGGTACACGTTTAGTTTGGAGGACAAAAGCGTTTTATTTAGTTTTTTTTTAAACTATAATATTCAGTTATTGTTCTAAGACAACCTGTTTATTGTTAGATATATGTAAAGAAGAATAATGCCAAATTAATTTCCATACTGCCTTAAATGAATTGTCTTTTATGCAGCACTGGTAGGTAACAAAAAAGTAATTAACCAACAACTCTAATGAAAAAATAAAGGATGTTTAACCATAACATCACAATCGCTTGGGAGACAAAATATTTTGCTATTAACATGCTCCGGTGGCAATTACCAGTCTAGTCAGCGTTCGTAGGCAAGGGTTTTAATCCTAACACCTTAATAAACAGTAGAGGAAAAACAATTTGCATGTAGATGGCGCCTCAACTAATAGATGTCTAACCGTCAGCTGCCGACTGGTTCAGTACTGCATACTATCGACCACACTAACCACTAATACACCTCACACGACTAAGGAACTATGACTAGGGAATTCGTAGAGATACCTAATTAGAATATAATCATTTTTATAATTTTTTACTGAGGCTAGGATCTTATTTTAAGTTTATAATTTTTGAATCACTCTTAATTACTCAAAAAAAAAACGTGGTGTTTACCAAAACATACGAAAGTAGTCTGTGAATCATAAGCGTAGGGTTAGCAAATCTTGTCTCTACAAATCGACTCCACTCCTTTCTCTAACCTCGCTCAGGACTAGATCCTAACATTATCCAGCTTCTATTTTTTATGTTTAAATGGGAATACGGGCAACGGGTCTGTAGGTGAGCCGTGCTACTAAGTGCCTTGCGGAATCCTAATGCATGCAGGTAGAGCCATCTTGAGGAACCTGCCACGACCCGCATTTTAATGTCGTTTGAAGAATGTGCTTCAAGTCAGAACGTATTGGTGTTTGATTGGAGACCACGTTAGTAATTGGTTAGTAAATCTATTTCGGTATTTCATTTTGTTTTATCGTGAATTTATTCTATTAGTGTCGATAAGGGACGGTGTTGCATATTTTTTGTATACTGACACTTAAGAGGATTTATATGAAAATATGGCGATATTATGCATTGTAATTGTATTCTTTTATGATTTTTAAACTAGTGGCTTTAAGAATGTTATTAATAATAATTGACTTCGGATTAAAATATAATGTCGTCATTGAAATTGATACGATAGACATTATACCAGTTATTAATCTTTGCTACATTATAGCTGATAAAAACATGACGGTTATAATCAAGACATGCCACTGCCATGTAGGTACTAGAACAAGTAAAATTAGTTGCAACTGATAAAAATACCAACTTTGTTAAGCGAAAGTGCCCAGAGTCTTCATTCCACACCAGTCTTAGGGAACGAACACTTGTTAATGTCCGTCGGTCATTCAGACGACTCTTTATAGAAGATATTTGCATATGCATGCATGCCAGATAAAAACACCTAGATCATAGGCAAAACATGCATGACTAATTTAGCCTCGAGGCAGACTTTTTAAATCTAAAGTAATGTTAGTGACAGATGAAGTATATGACGTATAGCTTAAGAAATTGAGAAGGCGTTTTGCTATTGAGTACTAGGGATATCTGGATTCGAATTTAGAAGATTTTGGGGAAATAGAATGATGACTTCCCTTTTCTATATTAGTTGCTATCTGATGTAACTCCTTTTAGAAATAAAAAATATTGCCCCCGCATCAATAAAAAACCCAATTCAAATCCGATATCAATATATCAAATAATATGATGGAAATATCTCTTTTATTCTCACAAAATTAAGTTAACCAACATAAAAGAGTTTGTTTAAAACATTAGGATGTTTTAAGATGTTATCGATGGTGTTTGGTGTCAAAAGTCTCGCATCATGCCGAACGCATTTACGTCGAGTGATATGGATCTGTGGCCTTTGTTCGCCTATCGGTTCGTAAACAAGAATAGCGGGAGTCCATATATAAATCATTATTTCCAAAAAAACAAACCGACATCAGTAAGATTGGTTACAAAATAGTATGAGAAAATATTATTTCACTTTACTCATCTTTATGAGAAAATAATATACATTTGAGTCAGAGACCCAAACCGAAAATTACGAAATACCACGCGCCAAACCAGTCAATTACCCCATTATGTTATTTCAGTCTCGTGACTTAATTACTAACCTTACAGCTTTGTTTACTTTACTCATTCTCTAAAAACACCTATTAATTTAGCTTACAATTACATGTTTCGATGTCCACGGTACCTGGTTAACTATGTGAAATAAAACAAATGTCTGATAACTGGTCAAGCAGGATTCGAACATCGTCTTGTGCAAATGATTTGTGTCGCGTTGTTTGTGTTTGCCATTAAATTATCGACATCGCAACAAGAAGTGCGGCAAAGAAATATGTAACTACCACTTATTGTCATTTACTTTTATATTTGTGAGCAGATATTGTGAAAAAGCCTCTCTGAAGTATTTAAAACTACTGGTTGCTACGTCGATAGATTTCTGAAGTGGTCGCGGAGTAATAATCTTTTAAAGAGTGTTGTATTTTATCTGGCTTCATTTTATAACTCGATTAATATTCTGTGGAAGTTTTCATTACTTTTTAATGAAACTTCCAACTGCTATCTGCCGATCGCTAATTTTATGTTTTAATTTACTCCCGCGCGTACGCATTCCCCGCGTCATTGATCACCGTAACGGGATGGTGAATGAACCTCTTGCTTACTAACAGAATACACATAATGATCATAATGCCATAAGTATGGACTAAAAATGTCAAGATCTTTGCAGGATATTATATCATCTTTAGCTTGACTTTCTCACTCTATAATATGTTCATTTCTCTTTCACCCAAAGGTTTTCTGGAAGAAAACTCATTCTGAGTTAAGCTCGCCTTTGTGCATATTTTTTTTTTAATTGTTTATTTTTTGTATATTCAATATTTTGTGTACAATAAAGAATAAGAATAAGAATCTTTTAATCGGTTTGATGGCATCATTTCGATATTTTTCATTTGACCATTTAATTTACAAAAAAGCTTTTTGATATTCTCCACAGCTGGCCAAATTTCACATCTGGACCTACAATACGACTGACATTAGCGAGACTATTAACAGTCAAAAAATCAATTATTCCCACATTCCTTCAAGCAAATTGATTACGCTTCTGGACAGACCCTTCCTGGAGGCATTCGTGTGAACCATGGGTAACTTGCCACTCAACCTTTTAAAACTTTATTTATTATATCTCTCTCTTTCATAAGTCTTTTCAAATATGCTGGAAAGAGAGAGTAGGAAACTATGATTGAATAGTCGCGACCTTTGATTGATGGGTTCAGAAATCGCCGCAAGAGAATCTTAGTTTCAAATTGAATTTTTCAAATGCTGTCCGGTGATCATTAGGAAGATTTTGTTTATTTAATGGTAACTGCAATAGCATTAGATAATGGTAAGTGAAGATCGTTTAGGGCTTGAGGGGTAGATGTATACTGTGGGAATTACTTTCCCATGGCTTTAAGTCGTTACACCAAGTACTCAAAACCGTAGGTTAATTACTTAAAGATGCAAAAAAAAACAGCAACATTACATTGTTTTGAAATATTTATTGCATCAGTATTATTTGAATACATTCGTTTTGACCCACATAAAAATGAAATTGGATATAGTTAATAACGGTATACAGTTTTCTCCTACCACAATTTATCTGACCTCTATTTTTTAACTTAGAAATTCACGAAATTAATAGTCACCCAAACAAATTGTGACGATTAGTTTCGGATTATGTTTGATTACCACCCTTTTTTTGTTCCGGGAGACATTTTTTGTGTAAAAAAGCGTTTCATATTTATATTTAAAAAAATCTATCTATTTTTTATCATTATATTTTTTCGGTGGGTCTTTTCTATTTAATCTTTTATGTTAGGTATGTCAAACATTTTCCCGTGATTTCATCTAGTTTATATATGTATGTACCTAGATAAACTTTGTTAGTTGTGTAATTTTCATAAAGTTTAACATTTCTCGAGAAGTGTGACTATTTTTATTATTTTAAATCATACTTACTGTTTTAAAATAATAAAAGTAGTGACACCATTTTTAAAACACCAGAATATTAGAATAGATCTTTATTTCATGTAAACTAAATACAGGCACTTAAGAAAATTTCGCAAGTGCCTGTATTTAGTCTAGACTCTAGGTGCGCGGTTCCAAATAGTAGGTCCTATGGAGAAGAACCGGCAAGAAACTCCAACTGATGTTTAGTTAAAATGACGTTTAAAATGTGCCCGATATTATAAACAATTACAAATTTGTGTTTACCTAGTATAAATATCTACATTTGTTACAAGAAATAAGATATTTTTTTATTTTTAATAGAAATAAATCTGAAAAGAAAAAGAAATTTCGCTGCTTTTATGATTTCACTAAAATGGCAGTATTTTTTCTCTAATAGACCATACTGTAAAATCCAACAACAATTGAAATACAAAGGCTCAGTTTCATACAGTCAGTTCATTCAATTTATGTTCGTTTTCAGTGTTTATTTTCATATGAACTTTTTTTTTACGTCCAGGCTTTGTAACATCCGTATTTGCTATACACCTGCGTCCGGCTGTATTTGGACCACGTTGTAATAAATAAAAGTGATATTGATTAATAAAAACGTAATTATTACTTTCATGGTAATGATAATTACAGGACAGTTTGTATTCTGGAGAAAGTAGTATTACAAAGGAACTAAATTTGATGGACTGGGGTTATTATGTTCTTTCTCTCAGCATCTGCTTTTAAATAAACACGCTTTTTAATATCTTTGAGCTTTTAAAAATGAAATACTCGAACAAAATCTTCCTTCATCATTACATTTTGGTGGCATATTACCCATTAAACACATTTAAATTAATTGTGAGCTAGTTATTACTGTAAATTGTAGTCTCAACGCTTTATGAAAATTACGATATCTACTTAATTTCTTCTTCACTTGGATATTAATTTCTCTGAAGTAAGTTTCATCTTCTCATTATAAGGGTTAACGGGCCATTTAATAACTATGGGTTTAAAAGTTATGGAGTCAACAAGCATGACTTTTATTGGTAGTCAAGTTCATTCTTTACCGCTCGCTCTTGAGAACATCTTCCAATGTTCCTAGTACTTGAAAATTGAGAATATTTATTATTGAGAAATAATTTGGCAGTAACAGTAAGTACGATATCTACTTACTAACTTTTCTAAAAAAACATTACTATCAATACACAAAATCGGAACCGCGATAGATTACAGTCCAAGTCTGCAATCTGCGTGCTTCTAAAACCTCCATCAAAGTCAAAAATTAACGTAATCACAGCATTTGCGCAGCATTGAGAAATAAGCGTGTCTTGCCACCTGCGTCCGCTGACGACCTGCCACGGCCTGATTTATATTAAGAGAAACGACACAAGTAAAACAATACAGTACCCTCCGTACAGGACAGGAAGTGGGGAAAAAATAGGGATGAATCTTTTGTCTTGTTGCGTCATCCATCATACGAGTATGTGGCGCTATAACTTTGTAATAGTGTTTTATGTGATCTAGTTGATATCGAAAGATGGTTACAACTTACATGGTATACATAAGTTGTACTCATTCATGAATTAAAGTGGTTAAGTTGTCGAAGCGTGGTTGGTGATTAGACAAAACGATATGACGTTTCTTGTTGATAATCTGTGAGAAAAATGTTCGTGAAAATGTACAAAAAATATGTGTAAATCTTAAATTGAAATATTAATATATTCTGATGAAAGTAATTAAATACATTAATTGAATTCAAATGGATATGCATAGAGCATGTTTATGAAGATGATGTGATGAAATATTATTATAAATAATTAAGGAAGAAAATAATTACCTATATTAAACTTCATAAATATTTGGTATATTTACAAAAATACCATAATGCGTTCTGAAAGTATAAATATCAATGTACAAAAGGTTCCAGAACTTACAGATCAAAATCCAACAACACTGCGCGTGTAATGTCACTTGTTCGCCATAAAACATTGCCACGATGAAACCCTGTACGGATAAAATCTATTTTTTATCAAGAAAATAAATTGCGCTTAAATAAATAACTTGTGAATACTCCAAAGCAAGCGGCTGTTAAATTATTGAATACAAATTCCATACATTGCAGTTGAACAGAGGTGCTGGGACGACGCGCTCAGGCGGCTTATTGCTACACTCAAAAACCGACATCAATTAAAGAGAGATGAGCGTAAGTATGCCCGTAGTGACTATGACCATGATCTTTGCACTGGTTGAAACTGAACCGATGATAAAGTCCAAAATTGTAAAGGTATCTATAAAAGGCGAAATATTGAGTGCCTTCGAATTTTAAGAGAAATATGTAATTCAGAATAATTTGATACATACAATAATAATACAATTATAAAAGAAGGCTAGATTACTTCTGGATACCAGTAGCACTCTTGGCTATGTAGGACTAATAATATAACAACAAACCCCGATGCTCGAAGAAACGAGGTTGACAAAAAATGCTGTTGCAAAATTATTCAGAGATCCAGGGCAAGCGAATTCCATTAGGTACTATATAAATTTCTAAATTAGAATCAACAGGGATTTTCCTCACAAGTACACTTGTGTACTCAACCTACAGGTACTAACTGAGAGTCCTGGCCACTGACGGGTACAGGCGAGTACAGCGGCACTTTGATCGCGTCTGTATTGGCGCTTGCTCCTTATGGCCTGCGTCCGTTACCCACCATTACATCAGTTTAAGGGTTGCAGGACTTGCAGTAACATCATATTCTCACAATAACACTAAATATGTCGGACGAAGAAGATGAACTCGGAGGTTGAGTTTCATGACTATTGAAAATAAATCTGAGAATTTATGCGGCTATATAAAAGTAAATAATGTTAATTTTGGTAAAGATGGAGGTGGAGCCAATAATAAGTGAAAATCTGAACTTATGCGTAACAATACAATACGGATAAAGTTGATAGAAATATATTAACCGGTACGCTATAGTTTGATAATCTATTTCATACGCGAAGAGAAACTTTGTACCCCATAAAAGCATATTGCGCGCAAGGAGTGTGAGATTTGGTATATTATAAGTTATATGCAGAAGGAGTGCAGAAAGCTAAAATGTAATGTTTGTAACAGTTAAAAACAAAATACGACTACAAGCTGTAATTGTGGTTTTTTCAATTGTTACCTACTAACATTAAATTTAAAATTTTATATCTAGCTATTGCAGGGAATTAAGTCAAACAACACAAGCTTTTAAGTATTTGTACATTATCGCAGCTGACATAATAGAAAAAAATCCCAAAAATTACCTATATGCAACTATTATAGAGGTATTGACAAAAAACCTCAAAAACTTTCAAACTTACTTTTTTTTATGAATTACGTCGAATTTCGTCCACTGGGCGACCACTAATAACCATTATGACACGACAGCAATATCTAAAAACAATTTATGAAACGTAACAACTTTAATCCTCAAAGTTAATTGATTTTCACATCGCTAAGAGGACAAGGTAGATATTATTTTTAATAACATCTTTATTCATCCCGGCACTGAGCGTAACGAAGCTACAACAATTTGATATGTACCATAAGAAAACTTGATGCGTATTACAATTCTGATTTCGGTGCCTTGTGATCCAAAAGAAGATTAAAGTAGGCTAAATACAGTATTTTAGTTTAATGGTCGTTGTGTTCTGAGCAATCAGGAAGATGTTCCCGTATTAAGAAATAAACGCTGTGTAACGACCCGATCTGATGATGAATGGAAGCTATTAGGTACTGCGTATTAACTTTATGGGTGTTTGTTATTAAACCATTCAAAGGATATGTTTGTATTCCAGCCTTTCTTTTTTTTTCTCTAGTGTTTTAAAGAAAGATTATTTGTCTGTTCTTAAGATTTAAATACAGTAATAAAAAATAAACGAAATGACCGCCAGTATTATTTTATTGCTAAATTTTTATGCAGTGTCGTTGAAAATTTTTAATGTCATTTCATGAGCCGGGTGCATACCGGGTGGTATGATATCAACGAGGTCTTTGATATAAATTATTGGCTAATACGGTTATAAATATCTAAAGTAGAATTTCGTATTTCATTTTAAAAATGCTCATAAAATGCGGAATTGTCTTTCTATTATATTTATATTATATAAGTATTCTAGACGACATTAATACGCTTACCAATAAGTAAAGAAGGACTTTCATTAAATCAATCAGATAAATAACAAGTTCGCCAATCTACGCCATGTTGATTAAATTAAACTAAGTTGTTTGATTTTAAAAGAGCAAAACCAACTCTTGTTGAATTCAATGCAGGTACATTGTACAGTCACCGTATTAAATAAATAGATAGGAATTTCATTACTATCGCATCAATAACACCTAGAAATACTCGAGCAAACCGGGGCACATAAATTCGCCATCCAATCGGCACTTTCAGCTATTTGAATTTGTGGTGTATAAATTTTGAGGTAACTCAATTAAATTGAACGTTAATGCCAGTATAGTGAGTAACCGGAGTATGAATCATTCGGTTTATTAACCGGCAGTTAACCGCGTATCTAACGTACCAATCACTCCAGTTTTACAGTTCTCGCGTGAGACTTTAAATTAGTCGACTAGGGACTAGCTTTAGTGTTGTTTGCTACTGCCATTGAGTGCAGTACTATCTTTGCCTATCTTAACTGGATAACGGTATATTGCTACGGATATATTTGTAATAAGTAGGTAACACTTATAATTTACTCGAAGTTGGTAGTTGGTAGCACTATAAACTGACTCGCAGGTATAAAATCTCGAAGATTAACAGGTAATAAAAATGTTAATAAAAGCTCATCTAATATGAATTTGAATTAGGAATTGGTTTTGTCGCATTAATGATGTTGTAGGCTAACAGTTACAGTGATTTCTGTTTATTTTTCATGGTCAACTTAATGACTATTCTTGTGTCCAATTATCTGTAATATTACATTGAACGACTTTAAGGCTCAATAGCTGTCATGCCTTCAATGTTATTAATAACAAAATTCAATATTACTGCACTATTTAATAAGAAGTTTGTTTCTCCGTTTGCAGACAAATATATCTCTGTCTCATTAGCCAAACAGTGACTTCGACGACCAACTAATCTTACTCATAACAATTTGTGAATATGAATACTTGAAATCGATATCTAAACATAAGGATTAACTCAGGATAACCCCATTTGTTCCTGTCCAAATTTTAATACAAATTTAAGTATGCCAAATCAACCCGCATTGTACAAGTGTAATTATTAATTCTGTATGCTTCAAATCCAATATTTCGACTTAAATAACATTAGGTACGCTTGTTGGCAGGATGATGTTGTTAGCAACGTCGCTTTTTATCATTTGTTTGATTTGAATGTGAAGATTTATGTCGTAAAAGTAATTTTGGGTGTGATGAATGTCGCTTCGAAATAAAGCGGATTGAGAAATGTCTTGGTGGTCAGTGTTTGGATGTAGGGCTTAAAATACAGGATATTTTTTTATGTAGTGCGCATAATTTGTAGAGTGGTTCAGTCTCTGTTCCTAAATGCAATTGCAGTATTGGGATACACTTTAAAACAAAACGAAAATTTGACTTAGTATGGAGGACACAATTTACTAGTGCAAGCCATACAAAATCAATCAAATTTATTTTGTTTTGGAGTGAATTTTAGTACTGCGGTTACATTGGGTAACGGACATTGAATCACTCTGCAATCATATTTTGCGCACTACATAAAAAAATCCATTATATAAAATTATGAGTTGAATTAGAATTTGTACGTTGAAATATTTTGTAGCATGTTTTATTGCATCCGTATTTATGTTTCTTTAGGTTCCTACTAGATAAAAAAATGGATCATTAATAGCATTTGTTTCAGATTCGTCTCTCATTAACTAGACGTTAGCAGATAGTGCATCTAGTTTTATACCTTTATCTTTATTCTGGAATAACCTTTGAGTATCTAGTACTCAAAGGGAAAATAACACATGATTTTCAGAAATTAGAAAGAAGAAAGAAAATACATTTATTCAGCACGGACATTGACAACACACGAGAGAGAAATAAAATAAAAATTAACTAAAACGTTTAAACAAAAAAAAAAAAATAAGAAAAAAAATTAAATTCTCTGATATAGGTACCTATACTGAAAAATCGTAACGGCTAGAAATAAACAAGTTAATGCTATTTACAACCGAGTGCTTGTTTCGGATGGAGCCTGCAATGTTAACATATCTACACTGAAATAACGTAACAGCTACAAATAAACCAGTTACTGCTATTTACAACCGAATAACTTAGTTCGGATAGCGCCTGCAAAGTCGTTTTTTCCGTGTACATTAATAGTTCAACCACTAGATACATCTGACCCTTATACCTATAGCTCAATCTGCGATGAAGTGGCGATAGTGTATATTGATCACGTCCGTTTAAATTAACAGGCATAGCTGTCACATCAGTGCTTACGGCCCATCGCACCAAACACGATATTCGCGATATCTGCGTTGACGCCGACGCACTTTGATCCCTCGGCGAGCAATCCATTATACGTGGGAACTTACTGACACAATCTCGGGTTTGAAAAGGACTTTGAACTTTAATAATGAGCAATAAATAGTTGTAGCAAAATTGTTTGGTCTTTTGATGTAGTTTAATTAAAAACAACACGTTGAATAACATACTTTATCATTTTAAAATAACTGAGATGTTTGCGCGTATAATAAACAGCGCGTCAATTTATTGTAAAATGATGAATACTTTTCTGTGAAGTTAAAAAAATACGAAAAAATTGGTATACATATTATTAGATATCCAATCATTGTAATTACAAATAACCCATAAAACAATTACCAAAGAGAACATCACTAATCAAATAATATTCCAAATTCAAATTTTTCATTCCCTGTGGGTCCGGCTCTGTCTGGCTCACTAACGCCGCGGTGTTCACTCATGGCTGTCATCATTCAACATCTGAAATGACAGAGTGGTGACGGACCATCGATACCGCCGACGTATTGGGCCCGTTGATCTTCGATTGTTACGAATTACATTCCCTCATTTGACAAGATAAAGTCGTTATGACAAATTACCGAAGATCTACATCAAACTGTTTTAATATTTATGGATGGATTTGAAATAAAGGATATTATATTTATTTAATTACGTCAGTTTAAAAAGATATTGGCGTAAAA
Organism: Allophyes oxyacanthae; assembly: GCA_932294325.1. Classification (NCBI taxonomy): domain Eukaryota; kingdom Metazoa; phylum Arthropoda; class Insecta; order Lepidoptera; family Noctuidae; genus Allophyes; species Allophyes oxyacanthae. The sequence goes on from OW028615.1 coordinate 11,398,741, forward strand.
ACGCCACATTGTGCTCTTAGGCGCTGTGAGTATCAGGCACCATTTTTAAACTCAACCTTTTCTCAACATAAATATGAACATTTTTCACATTTTAGAGATAGAAACTATGAAGGCGAATTGCGGTGTCATGTAATCATAAACTTTTGACACAATCTACGTCATATATAATCTCTAGTGGTAGTAAAGAAGCCACCCTCCCATCAATTAAACCGCCTTATTCAAGGCAGTATATCATCATAATTATATTTTGTTTTGTTTCATAGAGTAATATTGCAATTTAACTTTTATTTTGCAATTTATATAGCTATTACATTAAATGGAGGCATTAAGAGCAATGGCACTAGACTTCGTAAGGAGAATGTCGCGATCAACTTCATCTGATTAATTTTTTCATACCAACCAACTTGATTATTTATCAACACTTTGATCGTAAATTAAAACTGGTTCATTAATGATCATAACTTTTAATTTATAGCTCGTTGGTGTACATGTCGATGCAAATATTGTGTATATACGTGTGAGGTGAATTTATTTTATGGAAAAGATTCTATCTTTGATTTTTAATGGTAAAAGGTCTGTCAAACGGGACGCGATAAAAAAAGCTTTATGTCTAGGAAATATTACTACAACTTGTAATGCGACTTTTACTTGTTTCTCTTGTAAGCAATTACGTGTTTCAAAGACAAATGCTACGGACAGCTATAAATAATATTTGCACATTCTGCAATTTTACATTTTAATTCTAATCGCGAAACAAAAGCTTGTTTAAAGTAAGTCTGAAGTTGTTTACGAGCGGCAAACTACAATAATAAAGCAATTTGCTGTATTAATTGGCCCTTAATTCGCTCCGACATTGTCTTAAAACCGACGTGTAACTTGTACTTTGTAACCATCACTTTGAAACATGAACATGTTCTGTAAATTGCTATAGTGATGACCGTGCAATAGTTGCGCAATTATCGCAAAACGAGTATTTACGTCAACCTAGAAAATTACATCAAATGGGATAAAAATAGTTAAATAGAGCATGTCCTACGACTTCTATCCTAAGGCATTTCATTTTGCTTTTTTTATGTTGAATTTGAATTATTGAAAATTCGGTTATCATTGCCTATATATCAATAATAAATGAGGTACTCGTATATTTCAAGTTCCATCCATCAGCAGTGAAGGCTTGTCGTTTGTATAATAATATTAATATCTAAATAGATATTCTGGAAACAAAGATTACTTAGCACAAAGTTACAAAATTGGGTATTGTTTAATTTTTTATCTCGTAATAAAAAAATCTTTAGTCTTGCAAATCTGTCGTGTGCTTCACAAGCTACATACCATCTTAAGCCAATTGGTTTCCTAAGATGGAGACCTTTCAAGACGAGCAATGCAATTTGATCTGTGACGGGTTTATATTTTACATTAAATTATGTCTAGTAACTGGTTGCTAGTCGTTGTTTAAATAACAGAGTGATTCTTTACTTGCACACGTTTGGGAGCAATGTAAAACTTTGTTGTGATAAACTTGACTCGATTACACCGCAATTTACCGGACATGGAAAAGTGGATCTATAAATATTTATTGGTCCTCATATACCCGTGCGCGAAATTATACAGCTGATCGCTTTGGTTTAGCATATCTTCGATTACAATAGCACGTCTTGCTACTGTTGCAAACCTATTAAGCTAGCCGTTTTTCACGTCATTGTAAAAACTTCATGGTAACTCGAGTTTCATTTTAGGAATGCTTATAACATTCGGTACGTGACAACTAAAATAATCGGATGCATGTTTCTGTATTTTTTAAGAAATGAAATATCAACCCATTTAATTTGTATGTTTACGTGTAAACACCTAATCGAAATATCAAGACGTTTTTCAAATATATTTCCTGTACACATGTTATATCAAATTAATTCACTTAATCCGTAGAAAAATGGTGTTGAAACAAATATCTAAGCCCTATTAATAAATGTTTATTGCCCACGCAATGTATTTGGATTTTTAATCTGGTGTTAGCGGGAGGCCGGCGCCCACCCAGAGGTGTGGACATCTCTAACCAAATCGAATTATAAACCAACCGAATAACGATTACCGATAATCGAGACATGCATTGACATTATACGAATGAAATAGAACTCAGAATTGTTTGGCGAAGCTTTTGAAGAATGAAAACTTTTCATGGCTGTCGGATAATGTAAACCATGGAAGATTAGACATATTGGAACACCATAAACCATTTTTATACAGACTCATTGATTAGAGCATTTATAACAGAATTAATGTTAGAGAATCCCACGGTATTGGTGGAAAATTCAAATTAGAGATGTGAGCAAGTAAACATGGCATATTTCTGTTTTTGAAAAATAGTATCTTGTGTCCAAATATGTAACTGGTTCCTCTAGCGAGGGTCTGTCGTGTATATAGTAGTATACGACACTGGTTCTTGCTTGCCTACCGTTTTTACTTTTTTCCTTATACAGCTTCATCATATTTTTTTCACACAAAGCGACCAGCGACAAACGTTTATCATTTTTATAGGAACCTTGGCGCGTACACTTGTAGGATTCATGCGGTGTCTGGAACCCATTCGTTCGATATTATTTATTGTGATTTAAAACAAATAAGATCAAAATTCCCGCTGCGTTGTTATTTATAGGCCTTGAAAAGGAAAGTAAGTTATAAGAAACGTATAATCTAATACATTTTTTATCACTCCAATACGCATTGAACACTGAAGTCAGTATCTAGGTACCTCCGTATAAACGAGAGAGAAGAGTCATAGCAGGACTTGTCCCTCAACAATGGAGCTACCCAACTTGGGAAGTACCACCTCCTTACAAAATCTGGTAGCCAATTACAACACTGTTTTTCTGCAGTGTTGTTTTGTTCATAATGGTGAATAAGGTCGCCAGTACTCCTTGGCGAAACGTCGTGTTGGCAATATGGGTCCCCCTCCTGCCAACACGACGCTAGTAGCAATGCGCGAGTGATGCCCCTGGTGTTGCAAGCGTCCATAGGTTACGGCAACCGCTTACCATCAGGCAGGCCGTATGCATGTTTGCTACAGTAGCGATATCGGTATATATTTTTTTATAAAAATATAAATAAATACCTAAATAAATCTAGCCTATTTCTGTACCAGCACGGGCTACTTCTCAGAATAAGAAGGATTAGGCCTTTATAGTCCATCACACTGGCTTGGTGCTGGTTGGCGGACTACACAAACTATCAAGAACATTATGAGGCCCACTCAGATGTGTATGTTTCCTCACGATGTTTTCCTTCACCGCTAACACAAGTGATAATAAAATTCTGATCCGCACATAAATTCTAGTCTAGTCTGTCTGTCTGTCTGTCAGTCTAGTCAAGGGTACGGGCCGGGTTGGAACTCACACCCTCGTACATGGAAGGCAAGTGTCCAACCGCTAGGTAAACACTGCTTCTAAACAAAAGATATAGGCAAAAAAATCTTATATCAACACTGCACCCTTGCAATTTTCTGTTAATGAATCCTAACCGGTTGAATAATTCTAACCAACTTACTACTTACACAAAATATATGTTCTCATGGCAGGGACACTGCTGGCACTCTTCGAGTCCGTTATAAAACATTTTTATTTTATTCTAATTCAAGTGAGTCCTTGTTAAGTTGATAGGCCGTCGTTATTCGCCCATTACTACATGAGAACAATTTGCAAATACTTGTGTACGTGGAGATCAAATTGAGCATTCCTGTGGAAAACTGCGACTGTGAGTTGTGATGGCTCCCGGGCTAGCTACGACGATTTTTTTTACCACTGACAAATATTTTGTATTGTTTCTGCAACATTCTTGCCAGTAATAAACATGAAAATAGGAAAAACCATTTTGTCCCTGAAACACAACACAACATAATTTTAGTTTTAGCAGAAATCTACCTACCTACCTATTTCTATTATTCCCCTTTACCTTACCTGTTACCTTTTTCTATTATTTTTATTTATTTTCTATTTACCTATTTGTTTTACCTAGTCCTTGCAGTAACAGTAATATCATGTATTTTTTAGAAAATTATGGATGCATTAAGGTTTTAGTAGTAATTTATATGACGATACAAGCCTATAAACTATGGATAAGTAGGTACTGTTTTAAATTTTTGATGGCAACAAGATTATTTTACTATAGAATATCTTCAATTTCTTTTCAACACATTCGTCGTTACAAACCTCTGCGCTACTAGCCCATGGATATTGTTAGTGCGAAGTACCCGGTATTTGCATGTGCTCGTTAGTGCATTGCTGGGCTGAATGACACGCGTCTGCGCAACTGATTGTTCGCAGCGACACTCGCGCGAAACGACCGAATTTGATGTTTATTCGACACGGTAATGTATGTGAACCTGTTTACCCTTAAACCTTATACGTGCGTAATAATGTGTAATGATTTAAAAAGGTATAAAAAGATTTGTATTTTACACATTCACTCCGCCTGCAACATTCTGTTTTTGGAATTGACGTGTGTTAATTTTATTTATTTGCTAAGTGTAAATTTGTTTTGGCTTTTCGATAATGTTGTCTTTCGTTTTTAAATAAATTGTAGGCGATCTTTTTTTAATACGAAATCATTATTTTAGATTTGCAGAATGTCTACGTTTTTGGAAGATATTAACCGATTTTAGGATAATATATAAACATAAATTATGTTTGTGTAACCCAATAGCTGATGTGCATTATCAACCCTAACATATTCAACTATTTGCATTATCAACGATAACCTATTATTGTATAATCGTGGCTAATGGCTCTAATCGGCATAGTGATGAGTGTTATTCATTAATAGCCATGAATACCATTTGAAAGTATTCAGTCACTTCTAAGAATAAAATTACGTACCTACAAATATTTTAGCCAAAAAAACCTAATTACTCACTCCAATTTCGTCTGACGCCGAACGTGGCTCCAATATGCACCGTGGCTATCAATCGTCCAATCACTGGTTTGATTGAATGTCTGTAAACGTCATTTACTGCTCGTTATCCACGCTCGAGGCGCGAAACATCCCGACGGCTTCGGCAGCCAATAAACATTTCATTGCCGAAGCGAACCCCTTTTGTTTTAGTACGTAACAACATTAACACTGGAACTCTCCTAATAATCGTTTACAATCCACTCCCAGTAACTGTGGAATGTTATCTTCTAAATGCATAATCGTTTGCAGAAAGTTGTGGATAAAATGTGTTTCCGAAAATAAATGCAAAACCATATCGTAAAACTCGGCTCAGTATCAAACAGCTGGCTGTTCAGTTATTTTTATTAGTTTGTACAATTATGCGTTTATTTATAACTGTTATCAACGTTTTTACAATATAGTAACTATTATGTTATTATCTGATACGTTTGATAGCGGGTTACATTCGAGAAAATAATGAGTTCACAAACATTGTTAGGTGCCATAGTTGTATTCAGCGCAGATTGCGGGAAGAAATGTGGTTCTCATCGTAAATGGGTTCTTGTTGTTATTCATAACTGTACTCGCCTTAAAGAAAGGATGAATATAATATAAGCCTTGCTTGCCTATTTCTACATTTACAGTAAGATGACTTGAATTCCACAACAGTAGATAACATACTAAAGGGGCGCAGTGGGCGGTGGGCTAAAAGAATTCGATGGTGCCAAATAATTTAAATGTTCATTACAGAATGCGGTTTTACGTAACCAAATTTAAATTTCGACGAAACGCATCGATGCTCTTGAAAATGATCTTCATGAGAAAGAAATCAATTACTCCACTTAAATAGTGCCGGTGAAAGGTTAATGTAACCATTTTACTGTCTCATTTAAAGTCGGACTTTTATAGGCTATCTTCAAAACGTTACTGTGCTCTAAATTAAATGAAGATACGATCACCACAGTTTTCATTCAACGGTACATACGTATTTATATTTAAGTACTTGGGCACTTGCAGGCCTTGTCCCCTTAAGTACCAGTGGACTAGACTCTTTTTATTATGTGGATTATTAATGCATCCCATTATTCTATTAATGTTCCCGCATTCGCAATATGTACTGCATCTCTAATAGTTACCAGCGTAGTATTAACTCTTGCGTAATTAGAGAAGTGAGAATTTCTTGAGCCATTATTTCAGTGCGAAATTCTGAAGCTTTTTTAATAGCGTTAATTTTAAACCCTGTAAATTATCTTCAGTAAGCTAATAATTATTCTTTATTAATATATTGTACACCTGAATATAAAAAGTTTGTACAGTAGATTAGAACAATAAAATAAAATGGGCGGCCTTATCGCATAAAGCAATTCCAGGCAACTTTTGGATGGAATAGAGTGACATAAACAAATTATGAAGTTGATTGTGGTGTACTAAATATATATTGTACTAGCGGCCCGTCCCGACTTCGTTCGGGTACAAATTAGCCGGTAGATACTTTTTAATTTTCATTAATTCCTGACCTCTTACAAATCGTTCGGCTTCAAAAAATACGGACTCTCATATAACTATTTCATCCGCTTAGAGGTTGGATTTCGAAAAACACGAAACCGATTTTGTTTTTAATTTTAAACAAAAGCTTAAATACAAAATTTCACGTTTCTAACTTCAAAAACATTTTTCACTCCTTTATCGCCCCTTTGGAGGATGAATTACCAAAAACGCAGAAACACGTGTTTCTTTATTTCTAACCAAAAGCCTAAATCTCAATTTTCACGTCTCTCACTTCAAAAACAATTTTCACCCCTATTTCGCTCCTTTAGGGGATGAATTTCCAAAAACGAAGAATCACGTGTTTTTTTGTTTGTAACCAAAAGCCTAAATCCCAATTTTCATCTTTCTCACTTCAAAAATTAAGGGACTCCCGTACAAACTTTCACCCCCTTTTTCCCCCCTTTAGGGGCTGAATTTTCCAAAATGCCTTCTTATTGCTTGCCTACAATACAAAAGGGACCTACTCTCCAAATTTCGTGACTTCAGTAGTTTCGGCTGTGCGTTGATGATAAGTCAGTCAGTCAGTCAGTCAGTCAGTCAATCAGGATTTCTCTCTTTATAATATTACTATGATTAAAAATATACTAATTAGTTATCTTTGAAATTATGATAGTTGAAGTTCATTGACATAATACACAAACACCTCGTTTCATCTATAATCTATACAATAAAATATTAATACGTGAAGACAGAAGAGAACATCTTATACCCCTTTGTAAGCATATTGCGCGCACGGAGGAGTGTGAGATTTGGCATATTTAAAATCTATATGGAAAAGGAGTGCACAAACCTAAATTTATATATAATATTACCGTCGAATATCGACCACTGGGCGACTAGTAATATTGAAATTGCTCTCGTTGGTAGTTTTTATATTTCCCTAACGCGTAGACTTCGGCTAGGATATTAATTTTCTGTTGCCCCGCGTGTCGGTCTGCGGACCGCCTACATAGAGCCTCCCTAACCAAATTATACACTCATTAGTTCTACGGAATTTTTGTTTGTTTTTTACCATACGCGGCGCCGAAAGCTTTTCGATAAAACTAACAAAATTTGTCACAGTCAACATGAAATTGATAGGTCTCGATCCTAGAGAATAATATTGTTTTTCGGCGGCTATTGATACTCCTTGATGTTTGTCGGTGGCACCAATTAATTCCACTGTGACAATGACTCAGGTAATTAAACAGGTAATTTCTCAATGCGAGACGCCCGACATGGCGGGTGACGTCGCGTTGTCCTCGCGTTGCTGCAGCGTCTTGGACAGATGAATAAGTGCGTGTTGATTGGAATTTTAATGGGCGTTAATGGGCGGGACAATGATGAAATCGTCGCAGTCAGAGATTTTATCGTTTCTATATGCACTGATAAAGGGTTGATAGCCGGCAGTTTCAAAGGCAAATTGTGGACAGATCTGTCGTTACCGCAAGCGGTGGTCTTCTGCAAAGTGAACTTGAGATCTCGTGCCGTTTAAATCCTCAATGGTTAACGGTTAGCTACTGAAGATAAAGAAATGTTTGACAAGATAAAAGTTACGTAAAACCTTTTTATTTGACATTTACCTATGTAGGAAATAAAACCACGTACCATTTTGAATGTTATTACGCTATTTTAGCCGTATCGCGCGTGGGAATTTGTGGAGGTACACAAGTAGCGCTATTAACCCTTAATTGTGGGTATTTTAGTCCCTCTGCACACGGCCATGGAATGGCGTGGACAATGGTTTGGATTTTTCCGTATGTCCGCTGTTCCGTATGTAGCGATAATGACTAAACGCTTTATCGAACCGGCAAATCATCATGTGACACGTTGGACGTGAGAATAATTAATACAACTGTTGGGGGCTACTGTTCATGCGAAATGGTCGATAATGCTCATAAATGTATGAATCTGCAATAATTCCGTATTACGGATACATGTATATCCAAGCAGTTATTGGGATGCATTGCCAGTCGATACTGGCAACTTAGAGGTATGGTACCTATGTATCTACTAAAGAATATTTTCACTCATATGCCTAGAGAATTTATAATCTGTTGCTTACCAATGTTACTTTTTATTTTACATCATATCGCAGGCAGTATCATCGCAAGGAATGTTCTTGTAGCATTTTTATTCGATATTAAAAAATAAACAACAATTGGTTTTTAAATAAAACACAAAACAATTACCTACTTGTTCGATTCTTAACGAGCACGGCAAATATTTATAAAAGATAATATTAAGAAATATGAAAATGAATAGTTGACGTAAGAAAGAGATATTACAAACGTGTGGTACATGTTTTATACGGAAATTATAAAATAAATTCTATTTTGAATCGCAAATCACGGTGTGAAAAGGTAATGGCTATTAAAATATCACGTATGAAGTATACGGCTAATGACTACAGGAACTCGGCATCCGTTGCTGCCCTTTTGACCTGTCGCGATTTAGGGTTGACAAACGATTTGTGTATGATTTAATGACGGTCATTTTGATCGTGAGAAATTTTGTTGATGGAAATTAAAATAAGAATTTGGTAAACTTGACGACTTTCTGCGCTTTAGGTCGTAGACTGGACGTGGTCGTGTTCTGGTCATTACACAATACACAAGTTTTGTAAGTTAACGAGGCCGAGTATGAAACATCATAAGTAATTGTATTAAAAATTCTTCTTATTCTGAGAAAGTTTGTCTTACAATGTTTTTCTGACCACCAAGATCCTCTTTACATAAATGTAACAGGAATATGAAATGTGAAATATGAATACAGAATATTGTTCGAACTCGCAAATAAGAGAAAAAGTTCTACCAAAATGAATTTTTATGAATTTGTAACAGCTGCTGCTGATCACATGCTTTTTCTTATGTAACGGTGGAAATACACATGTAAACCTAATTTCATTTTCGACACTTATTTATCAAGATGAATATAAAACGTTTATTTCATTGTTTACCTATTTCCTGGTCATTTTAAAAATATATTAAATTATCAATGGCGTCCCGATATTTATGCGTTTTACGACACACTTTATTAAGTAAATACGTGATCAGTCGCTCACTGCAGCACGTCGAGAGCATGCGAATTGTCTTAATGTTTTGGATATTTTAATCATGTCCATTCGATATTATTTTTATTAGTACCATTTACATGATGAATGTTGAATAAGGTTGCTTTACTGCCAATAAAATATTATTACGATGTATTCGTGTGTAATGTGCGAATCGAATCGACGTGTGGCACTCGAAGGAATTTAACAGGGATGCTATCGATCACCGAAAAATAAACAAATCAATTTAATTAAAAATAAAGGATATTAAGAAACACTTTCGCTGCGGCACAGATCCAAAATAAATTTCAGTCTGCACAGGCACAACTTATTTATTCTAATTAGTTGGTACAAAGTTCCAATTAGTACGATTCGGTATCGGATGCGCCTGCGCCTGCGCCGCGCGCCCTGCACGCGGTGGTTAACATAAACTGCACAGATAAAATTTAAACCTTTTAATGAACTCCCGGATTGCTTTATTTACTTCGAGATTAATAAATTTTCGGCTTTCCGTACGCACAGTGGCCATATTGAATTTATTCACATGCATGTCCTAATACTGATAGGATCATTTTTTGGATATGTGTTTGTTGCTGCAAGAACTTTATTTTAGGATAATAGGTACATCCTACGTGATCTAAAACTGTTTTTGAATTCAGCGAAGTTTCATTTTTATTTGCTTTTGATATAAAAAATTGAATGCGTTTGGCAACACTTTACCGATGTTACTTACGTGACGATGCTGCCGATCGCGATCCCAAACGCTCAAATAATGCCTATTCACTCTCACCTTGAAGATTCCTAAATATTATTTTAGTTCTATATAATTAGCTAAATATTCATTAATAGATACGGTCTACTTAGTTTAGGTGCTCTGCGTGTAAACTGTACTAGGTATTGTTTGCAACGATAATACCTAATATGAAACAATCTTAAATATTGCTTACATACTATACTTAAATACTAGATACTGTAGTTAGGCACGTTAAAAGAAATAAACACGTAATAAATAAAAATCATATTATTCCTAATACAAGTTCATCCCTTTCATGTCCCTATTTATACTTTTAGTTTATGGTAAAGATGAAAGTACAAAAAAAATTTCACAAATAATTAAAATGTGACTCTTAAATGTTCGCTCCTAAACACATGAGAGGCACGTGACGTAACGTCATTGCATCATTTGTTCATAGCGTGTGAATATGGTTACCCAGGAAACACGATGGAGTGACGTCATAAACACGATGAGGGTATTTGAAATAACGTACTGTTTTACGTAATTTTTAATAAAGATAATTTGCAAAAAGGTAAATTTTATGAATAAATCTTTGATTAAACCACTTTTCACAACTTTTATTATTGACTTTTTTAATATAATTTCTCATTATAATTTAGATGCAAGTTCCCTATATAACAAGTAACTAAATAAATTGTTGATAATGGTCTCGCGTTAAATATTAAAACAAAAATCGAACCTGCTGGAGTGGTTGCAGATCGAACAGCCGGCTGTGCAATAATAAGCCTAATGATACCTTTAGAGAAAAGGTGTTAAAACGTTTATTGGAATACGTCTAAAACATTATTAATAGCTTTTTAACAAGCCGACGCCTCATTTTAGGTGTGAACCTAAAGTTTTTTAATCAAATTTTTTGTTTTAAAAAATATTCTCAGCTCGAATTCTGGAGAAAGATTGTAATTCAATTATTACGATATTCCGTGATAATGGCGGTTGATAGACGTTAATGCCAGGTTTGTCGCGACACCGATGTCTCCTCTCGTTTAAACGAAAGCGATTTAAGTAAAGTGATGGCATAAATTTAATTTCACGGTCTTTAGTATAATAAACGAGGTCTGGCAAAAGTTTTACTTTGTAAAATTAAGACGAACGATCCCTAAAGTGGTTATAGGGACAGGAGCGTGCCAGTGCTTCTTAGTATTTATCATGTAATACCACAAGTTGAACTTTAATATATTTTTCAAACCACGAGAGTGCATCTGACATGTTACAATCAAGTAAGATGGGAAGGATCGAAGTGCCAAAGCTTAATAACCCCCTAATCGACGATTCCTGCTACCGCTATAAAAATTCAGCAAGCCCAAGAGAAACCGTTGGTCCCCGCCCAGTACATTTTGTGCCAATGTCGATAATTTCAGGCTAGTGCTTCGGACAAACGCTGTCCACCGGTGAATTGTGGGGGCATCGATTTATTATTGAAATCAGCCCGTCGCACGCGCAGGCTTCCTGTTCTCAAAATTGGTTATAAAATTGGCGACCGCTCGTGCCGTACACACGGTGGTTAATGATACCAAAAAAACTTACGAGACTTTACTTTTCAATTATGATTCAAGACTGACATATGGAGAGCAATTTATCTTGTATGTTCAACTATACTTAAACCTGTATCACTATTAATTGCTATATAAAAGAAAACCAGCGTCGATTGTATTGATTAACACTTTGTAATGTTATTTCCGAGCGTTGCCATTAAATAAATATAATTGTTCATATACGTGTGATTGTATATTCGTACCTACATTAATAATGGAATAATTAAAAGATTATTATAAAAAAATGTTGCTTCGAATTTACTTTCTATGTGCCCTTAGTCTATGAAAATACAGCTCACGTAATTAAAACATTAAAAAAAAAAACAGACTAAAAAGTACGTAGGCAGAGCTAGGTTGTTACATTGTCATGAGCAGGAAAATATAGCTAATAAATTTAAAAATATTAAAATAATATAAAAAATATTGATAACGTTAGACTAAAAACTGGAATCTTCTAATAACATCTAATACACCTCGCTTTTGGCCTGAAACCTTTGGTAGGGGCGCACGTGCCGGTCAGTGCGCACGCGCAGATGTATCGCGACACCTGCCTTGACGGCTGCACCTCTCTTTCACGCACACGTCATAACGTATCGCTGTCTCTTTTTCGTAACACATATTTTTGATTCGAACAAAGTAATGTAAACGCGATACAAAGATCGGAGCCACTGCGTTTTACATTATGTGACCCGTTTCTTAATGATATTATCTAAAATAGTTTCTGTACTCATTAGTATTCCCGGTGCGAGTGATCCCACCCTACAGTCTATGACCATGTTTAATACAGCAGCCTCCGACATGTTTGGCAACTTGTTCTAGTACTTGACCATATACTTTTGTATGTACTCGTAGGTGCTTGGGTTAGTCGTTTAATGTTTGTAGGATAGCTCAAACGCGGGATATATTGTGTTTGCCTTATGCTAAACTCTACGATTTCTGACAGTACCTATTCGATTCAATTGCCAGGTTAAATGGGGGTTTTGTAGTACAGAATATGCAAGATAAATACGACATTAAAACATAAAATGAAAGAAAATATTGGTAATAACAAAATAAGTTTAATGTTGCAGTCATTAATGCAAATTCAACTGCATGCATTGCTCAGGAATGCGAATTATAAATGCTCCTGTATAATTATACCATACAAGCTTCTTAAATACAGTCTGTTTGTCAAAATACACCCTCAATTGGCAGCGAATCAAATGTTAATAAAATGGCCTGAGACGTTGATTTGACCTTGATTAATGACCCTACATTGACAAAGGCGCAGCACGACAGACCTCTCGCTGAGAAAATTAGACACAGCGCGGCACCCGAACAGGGGCAGCGTGATGATACGTAAATGTCAATTCTAACAAGTCTAACGGTAACCTTTTATGTGGATATTTGAATTAATTGCACGTCATTATGAGGATGAATTGGGATGAAATTATAAATAGTCGTGAATGATGCTTATTTGTTTTTTTTTACAGGGCTTGTCAAATTCAGGTTACTGTCACATATTTCACTGCATAGTTACATAGTTGTTCAGTATCTACTTACAATATTAGTTGTCTGAATACAATAAAAAGAAATAAATACAATTGCTGAATTATTAATATACTAAAGTTTTTCTGGTAGAAGTTCCGGACTTCCTATAGTTCAAATTGACGGCGAATAATCACACTGAAGCCTGATATTTTTGGTGGTTCATTTTCAAAAGCATCATAAAGAATGCGTTGAAAGGCAAATAAATTAATTAAAGAGCTACAAAGCTCGTGATTTTTCTAATGTAACTAGGAATCTGTTCATCCCTTCAAAGACAGTTTCACAGACACAAATAATGTCGTCCTCATTACAATCGGTTTCATTGATTCCAAATCTCAGCTACGTGAAATAATGAACTAATAACCAAGTGATACTAACTTTATTAGTAAAGCTTCTGGATTCTTTTATTCCGACTTACCCCGCCTATAGCCTTGTTTTTTTTATCAAATCACAAGATGCCTTTTATAGCGTAAAAATTCCTTAATTAAACAACAAATATGAATCCATTCTTTGTGGTTAACGCCTTTTTTGTTAAAGGATATTGCCGCTCATCAATTTAATAACTTATTTTTTGATGTGTAATAATCTGTTTTTTGTTGCTGTCCCAGCATATAATATTTTTTATTACGGATAGTAAAATGATGTTGCCACTATTGGCCTATTTTAAATTTTAGGGTATATCGTCAATTTCTTTACTTTTTCACCGCCATAGAGCGCGTTTATAACACCACGAGTCAAAATGGCAATGTTTTCCTATGCATTATTTTTTGGGTAAATTACATATTATTATTATTTAGTTTTATTTTATGTTGAAGTTCTGTATAGAATAAAGGCTCGATTCAAATAATATACTAAGTATAAGTATAGAATCCTTCTTCTAGTCAGCTAACGATCAATTAATGCATATTTGTAGATAGGAAACCATCGTAAACTTCCGTTCTTATTTCACTTTCTGCATGAACTACCTAATCCTAAATTCCCAGGACATAAAACTGTCGCGATCGCATAATATAAGTTTACTGCTCAGTTAATGACTGTAGGTACCGTAAGGGATTACTTCTTAATTGATAATCGTTAAAATGTTACATTTACTGCCAGTGCCCATAAAGTTTACACTCAGTTCTAACGTTTACCTGCAAGACCACCGAGAGAGCATCTGAGGGAAATTCGCTGAGACGTCACAATTTAATTAAGGGCGACCTTCTTATTAATGTTTCCTTTACCGACTGTAACTCGTGACCTGTTCACGAACGATTGAGCAACGACTTGTAAGCGTTTTGGTGACAAATCTCAAATAATTTGGTCGATTGTTTAATAGGGCAAAAGATTTTTAAGCATAACCGTTAAAGATGACCGCGTTATAATTTTTTATGTAACGTTAACTTCGATATTGAATTCCCAGTTTTTTCATCAAAATAAAACTGTGAGAACTTATAGACGATCAACCTATAAAATACCAACGTTCTAATTAAAATACTTTACTATTATACAAGCACAATACATTTATTCAGTGTTCACTGCCCTCATTTATCGGGGCTCGATATAAATGACCGAAATTTTATCTGCAAGTGGATCTCCCAGCCACCGGGCAAGTGATGTCTTAATAATGACATGAGGTTAAATATCGTGAGACACATCTCCGGGAACAAAACCGAACGTCACGACAAAGGAGCAATGTCCCGAGTATTTTGTCACTGTTTAACTGATCGAATCAGGGCTCCGTGAATCGTAGCTACAAAAAATAATACCGACATCCGAAAGGGCTGATAGTCTGATACAAATTATTATTAAGGCATGCGATTATCTTTGAACGATAAAAAATGGGACGGTAAACAACGTTGTTAATTTCTATCATTCGGTATCTGGATACTGTTCACTATTATTAATACGTAATGTCACGAAAACGATTACTATTAATAAGGTACCTAATTCGAGATGCCACACGCAACATCTAGTTAATAGACAAAAATAAAAGTGCTACCAAGGGGAACGTGTAATTTGAACGATTCGGAATAAGACGTCAAATGAATTGTTCCGATGAAAGGGTTTGTTTTTGTATGAATCAATCATGTTATTATTTTTAATTGAGCTTATGATGTAACATCTGCTTGTTTTGGTTTTTAGGTGCCTTACTAACAGGTTAACAATAATAAAAAATTAAAAAAGAAGAAGTCATGCAATACATTTTTTCCATTAATATCTAATATGAAGTGTAACTTGCCACTATACTTTTTGGAATATACAGAGGGCTGTAATACAGATCTAATTAGATGATATTTTAGTTATTGTAACTGAAAAACTTATGATTTAGTTATAAACTGTGTGTTACTGAGTTAGGTCGTACAATCGTAGCATTAGCAACCTATACAACGTGTAAGCATTTAATAAATCACGAATAAATTTGAGTGCGGATAACGTAGCATTAAATCGTGATCTTACTTGTTTTCTGCTGACCTTGTAAAAGGAAATAAACTTGAATATCAGTAAAATAATTTAAATAAACATATGCGTCCCTGAATAAACAATATAAAGAAAAAATCTCTTTGTATGAAATATATTCAATTTACATAAACAAAAGCGCCGCGCAGCGTCGTTGGTGTCATATTCATTATTGATATTTCCATGTCCGCCACCCAACGAGCAAAAGCGTTGAATAAAATATCAATTAGAGCACGTTTTGAATGGTAAAAAATCTCTTTATTTCTCAATTTCGCTAAGTGAATATGTTCGCCGTGTATTGGCGTATGTCATTTGCTGTTTTTGCATTCTGCATGTCGTCTGTTTGGGCGGTAAGGTAATGAGCAAAGAGAAGTATTTATTACAACGTAGGTCGGTTAAGGCGCAGCAGGTCCGCTCAAAAAATATAACAAATGGATCACAAAAACGACACGTTATACATCTTCAATGAGACTCTAAACATAAACCATTATCAGATGAAATGTAGTTGGTATTGCCTTATTAGTCCGACTAGTTTTTACTATGAAGACCTCAAGGCGAAGCTTCTCCTTAAAGGTTTCAAGTGCAGCTCTGGTTGTTTTTAGGGCTCGCGACAATGTCGATGGCTATGTGTAAACAACGGACCGCGGTAACACGTATTTTTTGTGCTTTGATTTATTGTTTCATGTTTCAAAAGTTGCTTTTTGCGCTGTGCCACACACGCACAACCTCCGCGGTTGATATATGCAAATTGTTATTTTTTCCTTTTTAATCGAGTGAACTATTGGAATTTATATTTAAACCTTCGCTATCCTACAGTTTATTTTAGGAAAATGATTTAAAAGCTTGTTTTAATAACAAAATAAATGTTATTACTGTCTGGGGAAATTTATTATAATTTTTAAAGATAATTTCGTTAATACACGAATAATCTTGTTGTTGCATTTAATAACTTAACGATATCATTATTGCAGCGATAAAGTAGATAGGTACATTAGTTTTTATTGTAAGTACTAAAGTCTTTATGAGATAAAAGTGTGCAGGACCAATGAAGTTCAGGAAACAAACATAAATAATCATTTTTATAAACACTATATTTGTATTTAGAACTCTAATCTAAACGATTACAAGCAAACGTTGTAATGGACTGACCAAACTTTTTACTGGTCCGTTTAAGCTGAGTACACGAGCGCGCGCTCCCGCTACCACGATTTTATTATTAAGCAGTAAACGTCAAACATTTAATGTCGCTCACATAAAATTATTAAAGGACATTATAATAATGCCAGCACTCGCAACCCTCCTTCTAATTGGCACCTTATTTAAATTCCTACTGGCGATTATTTCGGAACTGGACTTGCAAATGTTGCATATCTGGTTTCTGTGTAAAATCTACTTCTTTATTATGTGAGGAACTTTTATATTCGCGTAATGGTAAGCATACTCACTAAGCGATCCGGTAATTCCATTGGCACTTTATTTCGTTAGCCGTATTAACCGATCTCGGCCTCTTATGCGCGGATAAAAAAGATCTCATGTAATCTTACTTAAGTGCACGTCTTCACTGATATTAAACGGTATAAAGTTAGGATTTTATGGGGCAAAAGTGGTATTTCTATTAAAAAATCTATTCGGGCTTAAACTACCAGGCGTTTTGTAACTAGATAAGTATTTAATAGAGAACAAAATGGTAGTAAAGATTAGCATTGGCGCAGTGGCGTCGCTACTATTTCGAATATTTCGAACTACGAAAGTTTTTACGAGACGATCGACGTGTATAGCATTAATTTTTATGGCGGCATAGTAAATTCTCACTAGAACTGTGGTAACTCCCCGCTGGCGGCGAGCGGCACCACGGGGCGAGCGTTACGAGCGCCAAATCGGTTTTTACCGTATAACCCGACCGTTTGTATATTAAGGGAAATAATTTTGTTATTTATGCATCACATAGGCGCGCACCCCACCGCGGCATCATGTTAATTGATCGGCATTTCATTAATACCTCATTGTTACGATACAGTTTCAATTTTTTTCTTCGGCCTCCCGTAGTACCTTTGCGAGACGGGCGCTTAATTACAATCAGGCTATCATGATGATCGTTGTGGAGGTGCTGAACCTTTTTGTTATTATTTAAATACTTCTTTGCAACATTGCGTTTGACAAAATGAATCCTAATGAGAGCTAAATTCATTGGAGCAGGGTTTAAATTAGTGTTGCTGATCGTTCTTATTGGAAAGAGGCGAGTATTAATGCTTTACTTTTGGAAACTTTGGGCTCATACATATTGATGCGCTACGCATTCTAAACAACGTTAGACTTTTAATTAGTTGAAATGTCTTCATCAGCCTCTTAAAACAAAAAGCGTCAGTAAAACCCATGTGAACCGTTGGGCCCGGAGTCCATTTTATTCATTTATAGCGTCGTAAACCCTTAGATTGCTAATTAGTTTTATGGGCATTTTATTCTAGTGACAAGGCGTGGATGATCTTCCACAGTACCGTTCCTGGAGCTTAGATATTAGACTATAATTTCTGCCTATAAAGGTTGCAACGAGGCTGAATTATAAAGAATAAACCGTACTCTCATATAGCAGGAAGCAACAATTTCCTAGGTTAAGACTCGGATGTTTTTTTTTTTTTAGGTAAGTATAAAGTGGATTTTAGAACACAATTATAACCTAGCGATTGAACGTATGCCTTCCATGTAGGAGGATCTGAGTTCGAAACCAGCCCGCACCTCTGACTTTTAGAATTTATGTGTGGATCAGAATTTGATTATCACTGGCGTTAACGGCGAAGGAAAACATCGTGAGGAAACCTGCACATCTGAGACGGCCTTATAAAGATCTCGATGGTGTGTGTAGTCTGCCAACCCTCACCAGGCCAGCGTGTTGGACTGAGGCCTAACCCTTCTCATTTTGAGAGGGCCGTGCCCAGCATTGGGGAAGTAATAGGAAGAATTTATTATAAATTCAATTTTGTTTATCTAAAAAGCAGCCTAAAAATCCATAATGATAAATAAACATGTTTTGTGTAAAATACTGATATTGGTCTGGTTAGACTGAGAGCTGACCCCAATATAGTTGAAATGGCTAGGCAAATCATTGGCAATTCATGTAATATATTTTGAGATAGAACTAATTATGTTTAAAAACATGTTTTGTGAACGTTATCTACAAGACCCAACGTATGCAACGTTAATTACTCTATTCGAAGTTCAGCCTGACTATAGGTAAGTTTCATCCTCTCCTGATCTTACCACAAGCAACTACTAAAAATACGCGAAAGTTGTTTGTCTGGAAATAAATATGTTACAATGACACGCATGATTCTATCAGACAGTCACATTTAGCAGGCCTATACCTAGAGCCTCGAGCCGTGATCAATGCGGCAACGCGGGTGGCGGCTTTTATAAAATAAAAGCGTGACTTCGACTTTGTTGAAATTATTTATTTATTTACGAAGTGTAAACTTTTTGCGAGTGTAATGTTACCTATGTATTGACATTAGTATTAATATTGCCACATTACCCATAATTTTATACATTACAAATATATCTATATATGCCACATATATAATTATATATGATTGTATAAGCGTTTAAGCTATTTTATAGACTCGTCTGTTAGTTATAATAAAATTTGTAAATCATAATCATCATAAAAATTACCATCGTAATAAAGGTATAAAATTATAATTTAAAGGAAATATAAACAGGTACCTAGATGAAATTTCATTTTAATGAAAAGAAACATAAAATTGTCGTTAGCGGTGACATTGATCTTATTAAATATTGTCGATCCAACATTTTTATGAATAATTAATGAAATTATATCCAGTACTTAAAATTTACACATATTTAGGTAGGTACCTAAATACTTAATTTATTTATTTCTCTTTTTAGACAAGAAATAATAATGAGGCTTGAAATTGAATGCCGAATACAATTTTATTTTTTCAAATAGTCATATTTTTATGAAAAATACTGACTGCGTTGAGTTAATTTAATAGTTAGGTATCATAATGACAGACATAACATATATCACGGATTTAACCAGCGGTTTCTTGCTGTTTGATTTCATTATTTTCGTAAATTTCACGTCTCATATCCATACTCGCCAAAGTAAGTTTCCATTACATTTAAAAAGGCACTTTATAAATGACCAGTAATCATTTTAAATTACATATCGCTGCTTAACGTTCGCGACTTTCTTTTTGCACATAAGTACAATGAATGAAGTCACGTGGCCTCTCGCATCATTGTCAATTGGCCACATTTGCCATTGTCAAATTGCTACTTGCAGAGTTTTATTGTAGCCTGTAATTAGAGATCATTGCCTTATATCAATTCAGATAATTATTTCGTTTATATCATACAATGTTTATGACAACGTAATATTAAGTTGTGCTGTTACTTAACTGTAGGTTTTTATTATAATTTCATAATCCAAAAGGTGCTTGCTCTCGTTGATGTCTTTTGTTCGACAATGTGAACAATGATTTTTTTGGCTGCTACTAAAAATTATATAAATAAATCAGTAGATATTAAAAGAACTCTTCATTGTAGAAGTTGTATTTTGAAGAATTTAAGTATCATTAGGAAATTATAATGGAACTAATTTGCTAAAATTAAATTATACCAACTCTTTCTCTCTGGTTTACTAACTTATCTATCACTTATTATCAAGACATAGTCATTATGACCTATGAAATAACAGCAGACACCTCATCAATAACCCGACCACGTGCACCAACCACCCGAGAAGACAATAAAAATCTGGCGCCTGCGCCGGTCAGACTATGACACGTTCGCAGTAATGACGGGGAAATTGTACCTACGTGATAATACGCACTCCTTTATTTATAATATGATTTTTTTATATAAAAGTAAAAGTTCCGCCTTCTATCTCATAGTGGCGCGTATTCGGAAGCCGATTGTCAACGTGAATGGAATTGGAATTGAATCTCTTTGTGAATGGGAAGTCGTTTCTTCGTAGTCGTTGTCCTTTTGGAGAAGTGTAAGTAATAAGGAATTTATATAATAATAATGGTCGTGTTTTTGTTCGGAAAGTTCAGTGTAATTTTATAAGAGGTCGTCTGTTTTTTCATTGGACGAATTAGGGTTGTGAATTTAAATTAGTGATATGTTTTTACTTTTACTTTTTTCTGTCCTTTGATGTTCTGAATTTAAATTAGTATCTACACATTTCAAAACTCGTTTAAAGAAGTGTAAGTTACTAGAAAGTTTTAACAAGTAAACAATTTATTATAATAGTAATAATAGCTAATGAGTTTTTATTTATTTGTTATTCACGGTTCCGTTTTTATCTCGAATATGTTGAATCTTGACTGGAGGTAGAAACAATCTTTATCATAGATATTCTATTAAACTGTAATTTTAGTGTTTATATATGTGTGCTATGAATTTTATTCTGAAAATAAGATATTATTATTGTGCTGAAGTGCTTCAGTAAAGACTCGTTCTTAGTAGCCTCAAGCTATAGATAGAGAGAAGTGGATATACATCATCATCACATACATGGTATTTAAAAATATAAAAAAACAAGTATTAAAAAGGAAATAATAATAGTAATATACCCTGTTCCCGATGCCCATTGGTCCCTATTTTTTTATATTTTTGAATGTGTATTTTATTTATTATTTAATAATATGTATTAAAAAAAAACAAAAAAAATGTATTTATAATAATAAATAGATAAATGAGATAACACCAATAAGAACCAAACTTATGGGTCCCAACTAGGAACATTTGGAGCCAATAAGGAAAATATGGAAATTCCTACAAGAGCATTTCAAATAAGACATCCAAGATTCACATTGGTATCTATACAACTAACTAGACTACACTCAAACTAAATCACATCACTAATTACCCACTAAATACCTACAGCGCATGCGCGGTGACTGCCAACGCAAATCTATTGCTAGCAAAGCCTCTCGGCCGTGATTGGAGGAACGGTCGCTAAGCCTCCGAAACCCCACCAATGGGGTCGCTCGACCCAACAATAGGTGAACGGAGCTACGCCTGTAACGGTAGTTCACTTCCACGTAGAATAAGCTTAGATGTTAGAATTTATTGTTCGCTGTTGTGAGCTATAGTTGTGAAGTGAAATATAATTCTACTGATTTTTCATTTATTATAATGCACGTAATGTACTTAAAATTTGTTGAAACTAACACAGTTGTATTGTTAGTTTAAAAAATATATTTGCATGTCTCATTTATGGTCTAAGTGTTTGCAACACGAACTAGTTTTAAGTACTTCATTTTACACAAAACTAAAGGTTAAATTAATTATTATTATATTGATGACTTTGTGGGCAGGTCTATCGCTTTGATAGTTTAGTTTTTAAGTTTGTTTCCATTCAAGGTAAGTTGGGATTAGAATTTATGTCATGGTATATTAATATATACTAGTGGTTGCCCAGTGGTCGAAATTCGACCGGAATTTTAGCTTTCTGCACTCCTTCTCCATATAAACTTTAACAATACCAAATGTCACACTTCTTTATGCGCGCCATATGCTGAAAAAGTGGTACAAAGTATTGTCTTCTCGTATTAATATATAGATTCTCATGTGAGTAAATGTGTTCTAGTGAGAATAAAGTTATCTCAACCCGCTACTCAGAAAACACTAAACGTGAAACTAGTAAGCAAATTTCTAATCCCAATAGTTATTGTCTCTATTAGTCTTGTAAAGAGCAGGAAGGAAATATAAATGTATAGTTCTAGAACGCTCATTAGGTTTAATTAAGATATAAATTGTCGACAAATACACATGGACTTATTATTAAATTAAGTTCGTGTTGCGATTTAAGTCTTGAGCAGACGACAGACTTTTTGTGTAGACAGTCGCGGCTAAAAATTACTTGTTGCCAGTGAAGACACTGGAGTTCTAACGAGAACGTCTACTATGTACTACTACTATGTACGTCGTCTACGGACAATGACAAATGACTGATTGAATTGATGAAATTAATATTTTAGAACTTGGTAACTGGTCTGAGTATTCTTAAAAGTACCTTTAAAAGGCTTATGTGTATAAAAATATAATTTATCTGATCTTAACTTACATTATCTGATTTTTTAAAATAATGATAAAGTAGGAACTCTTTCTTAAGAATATATCTCTTGTAGTTTGTTTCTTGGCAGTAAAATTTATTTAACCCGCTATGTAAAGCTCTATATCTTGTTCACATTGTCAGTAAAAACAAAAAAAAAAAAGTGTAATTAATACAACATCGCGAACACAAACATATGTTAAAGAGTAATCTACCTTTAAATCCAAGAGATAATCATTATGTTAATCTTGTTTTAATTAAGCGAAATGATTAATTGATAATTTGTTCTTGCGATTACGTACACGTGTACACTGCGTCTGACGTGTATTTACAGCCTCAGGCATTCCATTTGGACCACAATTAGAGTAACGCGCCAAATATTGATAATTGTATTGCGCCCTCTAATTTAAACGTCTTTGCCGTCAATTCGGTGCAAGAAACCCATCGCAGGCAGCACGACGACATTTTTATGTGATTAACTTATTTTCCGTCATTATTTTGCCATGTTATAATTTGGCTCGTGTTATTTCTGTCGGAAATAATAAATATAATTTTTTACATTTTATTTAATGATTACTAACAATACATAAATTTCACTACGCATATTTAGAAACGTATGTATTTAACGAGTCACGCAAGCTCTAAGAGAAAACTGATATACTTAGCTATCAGTAAATAATGCAGCAGGATTCTGTCGTTACTTATACGCTGTTGCATGTTTTAAGACCAGATCATTATAGGTACAAGTAGCCCGAAGCAGTATCAACACCCATGTTGGTAACGCAACACGCATGATATGTACACATTCAACGACCATCATTTCTTTACTTTCTTTAGTATTATTTACAGACAAACATACAACATACACTAACAAAATATACAAGTACGTCAGTGCGTCTATTTCTATCGGCACATCACTATATGTTCATAATTAATATTATACACGATCCCACTTTAAGATCAGAAAGATATTCGTTTGATGAAGCTCCGCCATTTGTTTGATAAATGAATAATCGCCACAGATGAACTAAAAATAAATGCAAAACCACAGCACTATGGTGTGCGAACTTTATACTGCAGGTATAAATAAAAAATACCACGTTGTTTAAATACACTCGGTACCGAAGTGTGGTAGAGTCACCACTTAAAATTTATTGCAATATTAATAATATTAAAGTGACGTTTATTGTTCGCTAGCCATCGTTTACGCATAATTAAGTATAAGAACTATTCTTTATTATTTACAAAGTACAATCGTTTATTTTATTAATTAAAAGTACTGATTAACAACACAAAGTGTTTGCCTATCATAACGCTTGATCTAGTAAGGACGTGAGAATTAGGGTAACAATAGCCCGGCGGCACATAGAGTAACTACTAATAAAAAAGCTTAAAGATATCATAATTTATTCTAATCACCGATGATGTGCATTCTAGGCTAGAGCGTAACGCAGGACTATGATGTAGAGCCGTTTAATCAAATGGGCATCGGTTGGTGGCGGCCTAGCGGGGCGTGCCCGGCGGCGCGGGCGCTGCTCGCCGGCGAATGTACACGAATGCGTCTGTCGCGTGGTTACGTGCTATTAACCGTGTCGGCCGGCTCGCTACTAGTCGACGGACTACTATAAATTACACGAATTATACAGTGTGGCGGCGTACGCGAGCATGTGATATATTGTGGTATGGCGATCGCGCCGAACAGCCTCCGTGTCAGCGCACGTGAAATTACACACCCAACCGCGATGTTTGCGCGCAACACCGCTAATACCCCGCGCACGCGCATCGCATTTTATTTGCGATTGTTATTTCGTAAATGATAGTCCTACGCGCGCCTAGAGAAGTTATTGCCGCTAACCCAAAGTTATGCACCGAGAGAAAGAGTCGGACAACGTTTGTTTCGATGACAATCAGAATCTGTCTGTGTCGCGCGACGTGGTATTATCATTTGTATTGCTTGTACCTTCGCTAAAACTCCGGTGTAACTTTAGCTGACTGTATAATTTATTAAATAACGCATTAAATAACTATTTACACGAACACGCCCGAAGTACTAGTGTACGTGTAACGATATAAATTATTTTAATAATGCTTTTCTGACGCTGAATATAATTAATTCGTGAAACCGATGCGGTTATTAAAAATGTAAATAAATTTGCGAAATGACAGCATAATTACGGCGGAGGCCTATTTAAAATGTCTTGTATCGGCAAAAACGCGAGGGTACCGAGGTGCTTCCAATCAAAGTGGTAGGCCGCCTTTTTCAATCCATTAAAGCTTTATAATCCAATTAAATTACTTATATTGATCAAGATAAATTTTGCATTATTGTCTTAATTACGACTTATATGTCATCTTTGACAGCAGCTCGAAAAAGTTAGTTCGTCATCGTTGAAGTAAGCTACTACATACTCGTAGATGTAAGTAATAAAATGTGATGTTATAATGCAATGCGTGTTACACGGTCTTAAAATCTATTCCTTCAAAATTATAGGAATAAAGTAGAAAAAATAATTAAGATTGAAAACTAATTAAAAATTCCATAGGTCAAGAAGAAATCTATGAACCGTTGACGGGAACCGAAAATTTATTTCAATATTCCCACGATTGATTTCAATTACGAAATTCTTAATTAAGTAGACACAAGCATAACTACACAGATTTTATATATGTAACTATCTTCATCGATTTCTTCGCTCGTAAAATCGGGCGTCGATGTTATCAAAGGCTTTACTGAAGAAGCGGGTAATTAACAGGGAGATAATAAGCTTTGAGGGGAGAACTTTATTATATTTTTAATTAATAGCATCATTTGTGTGAGTTTAGGTGTGAAGGTTGCGCGGTCCCCCGTGTTACTTGGTGTAATTGGCTTTAGCTACCGTATCAATAAATGTTAATGGCGTACTCGAGAAAGTTCTACGATAGTTTTATTTCGTAGCGTTTCGTAGCACTCATTTATACGTGTCATTCTGTTACGACTAATTGTTTAATGACACATTTCTTGTCATATAATTAAAAATAAACCTACCTAAATAAAACTTCCCTAATTAAAAGGTGTTTAATATTTATATAGTTTGATAAAACAAAAATATTATACTTATTCTAATAAGATCACTCTGTTTTGTGTTCAGCGCCATCTATTATCGCTGAACGTAAAAGTCAGTTTCTTTCAAATCCACCCTTATAAAACCACCCCAGCGTCGGCGCTAGCGCAATTCTAACGCCATCTGCTTTCGCTTGAATGAAGCATTTGCCGGTGGTTGAATCGAGTATCGATTTTAGTTCCTTGTGTTAAGGGATGAATATAGATGTCATGGTAGTGCTGATTTTAGGGTAGTTCTGTTGTATAGAAAATCACGTTTCTGTGTGTCTGGTGCGTATCTTATAGGGTCTGGTGTGTCCAAGATTTCTTTGTAGCGGCCGTTGTCATAACTCCTCGATACTGCATGCTACGGGAGTAATTTTTTATCAGATAAATAATTTTATTATGACTTCTAATCTATCTAATGTGTATTCAATATAAATTCTTAGGTTTTGGTCACAACTAGAAATTATTAATTTGAACGCTGCGTATAAGCCTATTGCTCGTGTTTATTTCGACTATAAACGTCGAAGAAAATTTATATTTAATATCTAATACTTTAACAAAATTTAATTAATCCTAAGCATTATTTTGATTGCACACTATACAAGAACCAATTTTAATTGATTGAACATGTCCTTTCTTTATTATTAGCTGCTAACTAAAAGTTTTATTACGTTATTTTAAAGTTTCTGTCACATGTTATAAATAAACAACATTTTCTTTTCAGATTAGCTATATTCCCTGTCTGAGACGTGTCCGGTGAGTTGGGGTCACTAAACTAAATGGTTATATAATTATTATTGTAGATACTACTGTATGTGTGTGTGTATTTGCCACATAGAAATATTTAAGTAACTTATTTTTTTTATTAACTGCGGCGCTATGTTGTTCCCTTTATCTTGTAGAAATACGTTAAAGAAAACTTTAAAATGAGTTTGAACCCGTCTTTGTTTTAGTTATGATTACTTAATATTTGCAACAATGATTGCATACAATATAATTGTACCTATGATAAACATATACCGCACTAACTAAATAGTTCGCTCTTTTACGATTCTTAAAAAATATATTTCATCATCAAGGTCATCATCAAGGCATCATTAGTTAATTTAATCGTAGGTATACCTACCTACTCAGTTTTTTCTCACTTGTCTTATTTAGTAAACAATCTTCACACAAATCATTAAATTAATGAAATAATCATTTATAAAATACAACAAATCGATTACCACATATAGATTTGGTAAAAAGTGATTAATTATCAAAGACAGTTAAATATAACATGATTTTCATATGTTGAAATAACGTTTTTTAGTTAAAAGACTTGTAAATTGTTTAATAAATAAGACAAGTAAGAAAAAACAGAGTATATTATAACGTTTGTGATTTGAAAGTCTTAAATGGCGTGACGTCACAGATACAGGTGACGTAGACACACCCGAGAGTGTCACGAGTCAAGTCACACCTGTCCAACCTGCCGATACCTTTAAGATCGCACCCCAATGAGATTCTTGATGACAAAAGTTTAAAGAAAATATAGTTCGTTTTGTATACTTAGGTAGGTACTAGTGTACAGTCAAACAAACAGTTATATAAGGTCACCAAAATTACCTAGATAATATTTTTTTAGGATTTGTCGGCTTGACAGAAAAAAACTATTGAATTAAATAATTAAATTCGGTCTCAAATGAGCAATTTGAAAGTCGATAAAGAAATTATTTACGTCTCGTAGTATTGTCATAGAAATAGCATGTCACGCGCCAAATAACACCTGCCCTAACCTGCCTTTGGCACCTTCAAAAACTCACACGGTCTATCACAGATTACGAAGAAAAATTGTTTGTAATAATTATTACATTATTATTTTTAAAAGATGTATAGACGTATGGTATGATTACTGATTGGTGACGTTAAAATAGTCTGTCACGTGTCATATCACTCCTGCCTCAAAACCTGGCCTTCGAGATCTCACAATGACTCTTGTCCATCCAAAGGTTGCCTGGAAGAAATCGCCGTGTGCGATAAGGCCGCCCATTGTACAATTTACCCATGTTTGTGCAAGTTTTATGTGTATATTTGTTTTACTGGTGTACAATAAAGAATATATAAATGACAGATCTCAATGACAAATGATTGATTTAATAATTGAGTTTATTTTATTTAATAAAGGCATGAAGTCAGTTTATTCTGTTACCGTAGAAATAGTCAGAATGTCGTGCGCCAAATAACACCTGCCACAACCTGTTGGCACCTTCGAGATTATACATTTAATGAAAGATTTATATGACAATAGATAATAAAATGAATTGTTGCGAATGAGTGATGCAAGGGTTTTTATTTTATTTTATTATACAATGATTTGCAGTTTTCAGTTATTCAAAGCAGAAAAATTATAAAATAAAATCTTTTGTTAAATGTTAGGTTGCATGTTGTCGTTTAAAAATTAATCAAACGGGAACATTATAACTTCACTCTAAGACAGAAATATATTATAAATATACGTACGTTAGTTTTGCATAAATTACAGAAATATACGGCTCCATTTCTTACAACTTAGTATTCTAATCTATCTCCATGCCGGCTAAGAACTTAAAGAGCGGCTTGTAAACTATAAATATCAAAAGATCTAACATTATAATGAGAGTAAGCCATCAAATAAAGTGCTATTGGCAACTCACTGCGCTAGGTTACGCATGTACGTCATCAATGCACCTGCCCACGCACTGCTCAGGACCACTTTTGCATTATAAGGATGATGACAAATAACTTTTTCTGAAAATCAACCTTAAGTTTTAATTTGATTGGTAGAGTTGTTTAGCGCTACGCCGTAGACGTTACGTAGTAGTTACGACTCTACTACGTAACTGTTATTACTTATCAGTTCTACTTATTCTATAAAATTAAGATAAGTACTTGATTGCATTTATATAAAGTAATCTTCCAAAGTTCAATATAAGCAATGTTCACATAATTTTCTACCACGATAAATTCCAAAAAGTTTACAAGCCTCATTTAGTAAAACAAAAGCTTCGGGAAAATATTAATAACGCAATATCGTCGCAGATCGGTTTACAGCGTCTATTCTCTATAACGACTTCTAAATAGACGCGAGCAGAGCCCGTCTTCCGAACATGGTAATGGACGGGATAATTACGCGCAACGACGTGCAACAATAGCGGCGCGAGCTTACCGCTCTATGGCATAATAAGCGCCGGCGTATTTTGATCAGCGCAACAAGTAGCGCGCGGGCGGTGGGGCGCGTGCCGCGCGCGCGCCGGCCCCCGAGCCCGCTCCCCGCACCCGTCGCCCGCCGGCGCGCGCGCTACTTAGCTTCGGGGGTGCGCGCCACCTCCGCCAATCCACCGGCGACCTCCGCGCGGCACAGACAAGTGCTCTCTCGATACACACTCCACTAGTTCACTCGTACATTCGCGATGCCGATGGCGGCGATCCACACGTACCAAAATATTGGTGTCGATCAGAAACTGACGCACCTCCAATCTCAGGGACCACGGAGACTAGCACCTGCTCCAGTGGACCCCAGCCGCTGCAAGAAAAAATCTTACCTTCATCAGCCTTACCCTACCCAGCCTGCCTCCGTAGCGCGCAGGAATGCTCGGGAGCGGAACAGAGTGAAACAAGTTAACAATGGTTTTGCGGCACTGCGGCAACACATCCCGTCAGCTGTTTCAGCAGCTCTGGCTGGAGGAAGGGGATCTTCACGGAAACTGAGCAAAGTGGACACTTTGAGGCTGGCGGTGGAGTACATCAAAAGCTTGAAACGGTTATTAGAGGAGAGCGAAGAGGGATGCTCAGAATCACAGTCAGGAATAGTCCTGACGACAGGTGGACAGCATACTCCACCGCTCTCTGAAGAGTCTCATTCTCCAGCTCCCTCCTTCGTGTCTGAGAGCTCAGCTGGGCCGGGCTGTCATGACGCGTACGACTCGTACGAGCCTATGAGTCCAGAAGATGAAGAGCTTCTAGATGTCATATCATGGTGGCAGCAACAGTGATTGGAGGTGAGTCCGACATAATTTAATACACGAGAATAGTCTGATATTGAAATATTTGTGTTATTGCTTGATATTTATGTCACTTTGACATGGATTTACATTAAGAGTAGGTATCTATATCTTGCAAGAGATAACACTGCAGGATATTTCATGAATGATTTTTTAGTGTGCCAACATAACCTTCAAAGTTTTGATAAAATTCTTATCACCGTGTTTACTTTCGTCGCGCCGTTTGTTAATACAAGCTTCAAAGTTATCTAATTTTTTATTAGCCAGCCATTTAAATTAGCTACGTTGGTAGGTGTGTTCTTGAGCTTATCGTTGCTTTACGTTAAAAATATATTAGATATATTTTTTGTTTATTCACCCTAGCGAACAGCGCATAGTCAGGTAGTTATGGCTTATAGTATTTTTTTCTGTGCCGATCTTTTAGTCACGGTTGCCTTAGGGATGAAATCTTTTATATTGCACAATTTGAATGAAGATTCACCTTCATCCTACGCAAAAAGTAAACACATACACCATTATGGTTGAGCATTGAACCGTAAGATAGACTTTATCTTTTCATTGTAGAATTAGGAGGACACAATGGCATGTCTACAACAATAGCGAATGTTAAAATATGTCACCCTATAGAAGCGCGCAGCTAGGTAACATTTTTTTATGATCAAAGGAAGACTTTTCTATTTCAAGTCGTAAAAGCTAGTAGGGACCCGCATTCTACCTTCTTGTTTACTTCAATAGGCGAACAGCAATTACTTCTAACAATCTTGTGGTTCGCCCCGCATGTAGTGGGAAAATTGCACATAAAAGTGATCTATTCTAATAAAAAGTAGCCATAACAGATGACTCTAATTCCCAAGTGGTAACATGGTTCTGTTTTCACTGATATCTTTCAAGTTAATGCATTCCGTCCGGTCAGTCAGAGCTTTTAGCGCATTTGGCCAAAAAGTCGCCATATGGTCCGTCCTAATAGATTACGCAGAACCGGTAGCGCCGCAACTAAAAACAAGATATTAAACCTCGCAAAAAATGTTTTGAGACGCTTCGTCGGCTATTAATTTATTGTACCGGAAGACGAAATCTCAAGAGGAAATAGAAGGGCGGCGAGTGAAGCACACGTGTTACAATATTTGCTAAGCTCTATGCAAACATATGGTTATACTATGCAGTGTTCATGAGAATTATAACGTCATGGAACTCGATAACCAGTATACAGAATTTAGATTACTTGTTATTGCCGAACCACTGACGCAAATACGATGTTTACTTTTTTATTCAATCATTTCAAATATGCTTTTCCTTTTTCCCAGGAACCGTACATTGCTGTGATCAAAGTGCGGCCAATCAGCGGCTTGGTGATTATGAAAAAACGAGTAATCCTCAAGAGGACCCGAGCATCCGAGCGCGAGGGCTCCGAGAGAACCTCTAATTAAGCGCAATCAGTATATTCCTAATGAGAGGGGATAATGGTGGACTGTAACGACCCCATCGATGCATTCCTCCGAGCGACTGACCACCGAACGAATACCCCCACTGCATTTCCCACATCGATGGAATAGCACTAAGAAGACTGAATCGATCATTTATTTGTTCCACTTAAGCATTTAGTTGTAATGTTAGTGATTCGAAATAACGCTGTGCCTTAGCGTAAGCCTTACGTATTACTACTTCCACTTAGAATGTAAGTTTTACAATTGTTCATAATTGTTATCTAGTCATTAATATTTAAGGATAGTTTATGTTCAGATTTTTGAATGACTCTGAGTACCTTGTTTTGTACGTCAGCTCGTTCATTTTGTAAAATATAATTTTGAAAATCTTGAGACAAAGACTTGTAGTGTACATAGATAAGCTAGCACCCTAAGACAGATTCCTAATATTATAAGATTTTTATCAAATAGTTATAAAAAAATACCAGTATTCAACCGATCGGTTGATTCTGTAAGTAAATACATTTTTTATAAATTCCTACTTACGTTTTTTGATTTAACCTCACACCTATCTACTGGTTTTGCTGAAATATTCAAATAAGAAGCTATTAATAATGAAGAAGAGCTGATCTCATTCATATTAAATTATGGTACCAATGATACTAAAAATAAATTTAAAATTGCACTCATAAATCTAGGCATACCTCCCGACTAATTTATACGATGAACTATTCCTATTTTAAGCTCAGATAGTGCTAATAAGCGTAAATGAACAAACGTGATTTATGTCCTGTACTTAACAGGTTTACTTACAAGCTATGAGCTTATATCAAAAAGTAATGGAGACTTAACATTGGTCAATCAAAACTAGAAGCTAATTTGAAGAGGATGAATAAAGCTTTGAAAATGATTTAAAGGAGGGAATAGTGTTCCAGATTCAAATATGATGATAATCATCTAGATTACCTTCAATAAATAATTAGGTAGCATTTGTTTTGTGTAAACCTAATGTAAAAATATTTTTTTTCTTACTCAGCCATGTTTTTCGTTTGGCCCGTGTGCTTGTTTATTAGCGTCAATGTCGAAGATTTTTTATAAGTAGTAATTTTTAAAACTCAATGGTAAATTAAGCTCTGTACAAATTCTGAGTCGTAACCTACGAGTATATATGAATACGTGAAGAGAAAACTTTGTACCCCTTTTCAAGCATATTGCGCACATGGAGGAGTGTGAGATTGGACATAGTTAAAGATTGGAGAAAGAGTGCAAAAAGCTAAAATCTGTTTATTATATGTGGCCGAATTTCGACCACTAGGCGACCACTAGTTATATTAATTTTGACTTATTAAGTTATAACGTTATTTGGTTTATACTTTGAGATTTTACTATCTAATACGTACAGAAATAACGGGTCTTTTAGGGTTCTCGATGAAGTGCATTCTAGCCGCAGCGAATAATTTGCAATATCTATACAAATAGCGGCTGTAAGGTATCCCATCGACTACAATCATCAGAAGAACCTGTTTCTCTCAGTTAGCTCAGAACTGCGCGGGACGATAAGCAGCTGATCCTCTACGTGTTTTCTTATTATCATGACATTACAGAAGTTAATCTAACATTCACACCTTCATAATTTATCTTTTCCTACCTGTAAGCCGTAAGTCTGCATAGAACAAACAAGGCCTGTGTTCGGTTAATTTACTATAAATTATCACCCACACAATTATTTGACATCCATAACTTGGCACTGTCAATGCCTCATATGCCCTTGAAATAAAAAATAACCAACATTATCTACGTAGGTTTGAGTATACCAACACACTGAACAGGACGTTGCAAAATTAAAATAACAAAAGGTGCTTTTTCCACACGTGCCTCAACTCAGGTTACATTTCGCAAAAGAAAAATAATAACATAGGTACTCGAAATACGCGAAATGGGGGGCCTAAGCATACTTTGGTGCATTTAATTTGAAAAAGACAATTGGCACTGCAACTGGATCACGTCCCCGTGCCCGCCCATCGAAACCAAATTGCAATATAATAGTAATTTTTGATAATGGAAGGGAAGCACGAACCATTATGGGTGGATATTTCCGTCGGGGATATTAATTGTTTGAACTCGTTTAAGTTCAATACGGGACGAGATCTGCTAGATATGACAGGAACTTGACGAACACACCTGTGAATTTGCGAATAGCTTTGTCGTTCAGTCTAGTTAATTTTCTTAAGTATTAATTGTTGGTTAGTATGCGCTAGCGCATCCGTTTGCAACAAACTTGTTTCTCGTTATCTTGTCTGTCTTGTTACTTACCTTATACCAAGCGTATACGTTCGTTTATACCTACGTATAAAGCGATTATCACAATCTTGCGCTTTTAAGATTATTTTTACTGTCAAGCTTTATTCAATCTAACACTGTTATGTATCTAGTAATTTTTTCACTGTTTATTTTCTAATGAATTTAGTCATTCATAGTTCCATGGATTCTATTATATGGATAAAATAGTCCGAAATAAATATTTTGAATTTAATTCAATAATACAGGAAATTAAGCTGTAATGCATTCAAAATCATCAATACCATTTAGCAAAAGTCTTAAATCGAACTTTCTTGGATTTCGCTACACATAAGGAGCGTAGTAGTATAGCGGCAGCATCAAACGATGTGCCTCCAACGCCCGCGCCGCCGTGCCCGACGCGACGCGACGGTCGGAGTTCGGCGTCGTCGTCGGCGGACGGCGCGCGGTGGTGGCGTTGTCTCGTGCGCGCTCGGATCCGCTCGTGCGTTTACGAGGCACGCGACCGACGCGCGCGCAGCCCGCGCAGCTGTCTGGTGACCATTGCCCAGAACAGATTGCTTGGATGTGATGGAAATTATGAAATTGGTGGACTTGATTATTATTTTTGCGATACCTAGTAATTGAATTTATGTATTTTAAAATAATTTAATTCGTGTTTGATATGTTGTTTCCTGTTTTGGTATCTTTAATTAGATAGCTATACCTATTTTAATTTGTTAAGTGCTTTAGCAATAAATCGGGAATCTCCAAGTAGTTACTAGTTAGGCTTTCGATCCTATTTCAGAACTTACCACCCATGAATTCACTGGACACTAAATTATTTTTTAACTTCTTAGGAAACAATGGAACCGTAAATATTTCCAAAATGTATTTGGCCCCCACGTTACAGCAGGCTGCGTTACCAATATGAATTATTGTGACATGAAACAAAATTACCTACATATTGTTCCATGCTCCTATTGTTTCATTTATTTTCCTCAGACAGGATCTCTGTATGCGATTTGTCTATAAAACACAGGAATAAGAAAATCATGAAAACAGGTTAAACAAAATTTGTCATAATAAAAATAACAGAATTTCTCAATATTCGATCCATGTGCCTCCAAGGGCCAGCCTGAGGGACCGATGTCCTTGGCCGCAAGTGTAACGTTGCCGCCAATAATCGAGTGACCTAAATCCCTTGGCGGCGCGGGCGCGCACGCACAACATGCTGCTATTTTTGAATATCGATCAAGTTCAAGTGCCACTACGTTTGGTCGGTGTAATTTTTTTGCCTGTTAGCTTTACATATACTGGTACTTAGGTACCTACTACGTTTGTGCTTTATTACAGTGATGCCATTTCTTTTTTATATTTTTTTTTGAAGTTTCAAACATGATGCATGCTTTTTATGTGGAAAAGTAAAAAAAATAACTATTTATTTTATATATCTACTAACTACATATTTCTTATATTTATTTACCTATATTCTTCACATAACTTAATTTTAAAATTATAAATAAAATAAAAAAAATGTGAAGAATACCTAACGTTAAAAAAATCAATAAAAAAAAGTTGGTCTTTAATTGTTAAAAACACATTTTTGCGATGAATTAATAAAAGGACTTGGTGCTATGATGTTTTTTAATTTAAATTATATCAAAAGATATCCAACACCGATCCCCTTTGAATTTGTTGAAGCTGCGATATAATAAAAATACTGGATTCCAAACGGGACGCACAAACTGTAATGTCCACGGATAATGTCCTATTCAATGACTATTTAATTAATCAGTCGGCACAGAGGTGCCATAAATTGTGAGTCCGCAATAAACCTCATTAATGGCCTTTAATGAATTGGAACTCAGTAGCAGGTAGTTTTATCTAAAATATCTCGAATAGCTCCGCCGAAATTCCTATAAAAATAACAGTTACATCACAGGGTGTCATGTCACTGTTCCCTGAAATGCCACCCTTAAACTTTGCATTTAATTGCCACACCCAAAAATGCGACCTTCGAATACTTTACGTCTTTTATAACGAACCTGGTTTTTATACGCGAGTTCATTATCGATGAATTTTAACAAATCATATAAACGGCCGATACAATAAAAACTAGAAGTTCAAACATTAGTCAGTGGTTGTTATTATAATTTTATGTCTAATGGCCCTGCACTTGCTACATAAAAACTTTTATAAATTGTTAGGAGCAGTGGAGTCGAACATTAAAATTACGATTTCATAGAACATGATATTTATTTTTAATATTTTCTATATTTTAATTAAGATTCTTCCTCCTAGTCTTATTGCCAGTGAGCTACCATTGCTCTGCCTAAAAAAAATGGTACTGTCGTACCGGGAGTAAATAATGCATTAATTTAATATGTAGGGTAATTATATTTTCTGACTTTTAGTTCGAATCCCATCTCCGAATTACACCTTCTGTCTCTTTCTCAGACATTCTACTCTTAAATATATAAAATTCAAATGCAGATGTTTAATTTATCGGTTGCCAATCATTAACTAAAGAAGGTTGGCTTCTGCTCAAAAACCTTACAGCACCTACCACAAACGTATTATCCACAGAATGCAACGGAGTTTCATTTTGTTATTTAGATAATACACTCATTAGTAATTGAAGAACCCGTTACTTCATCCGGGATACGGCAAATTTCTGATTTTACGAATTCATGAAAATATCGTGAATTAACGTATTCCTTGCAGGCATCACTTTCAGCACGTCATTCATTAAGGTTGCACTCATCTTCGTATTCAGGTAGCGCTCTCTCTCGTTCGAATCGTTACACCAAATTAACAGCAGGGCGTCTAGATTTATATGTGGGAATAGAATTATGTGTTCTGCGCTAAAGCTAAACAGGTTAACAAGTTTTAATTAAATTTCACTGAAGATTTATTATGATGCAAGAAAAACACGAATACTTTACAGCATCAAACGCCATCTCTATAATTTTCCCTGTCCGAACAAGTTATCGGCTTTAGTCAAAGGACCGTCGTGTCGCGCTATTCAAATAATTAGAGCCAATACAACCACTTGCTTCAATCGAATTAAACCACATAAAACCGCCGTGAGGACTCGTTGGACACAAAAACATTCAACCATTAGTGATATATAGAGCCTTCACAAACGTCGACGATCATTTACACTTGTATCCAATAAAGCCATATAGAACACTAAAATAATGATCTCTGTTATTACTGAATTGTCAAGTGCAAGATATTTGGTGACTCCGATTATGTATTTACGTTACCAATTTCGGTTGATAATTTTGTTGCGATCAAAATGGAAACTTGAATCGAGTTCATTGACTTGCCAGGTGGAAGTGACAGTAAACATTACTTATCAATAACGGAAGAAATTACGATGCTATTGGTGTCAGTCAATATTAAACTGACCTCTCATAATGCGTTCTAGATTACGTCTAACTTCAACAATGTCCACAATCAATTTAATTTTATCGGCGCGTGTGATCTGGACAGCTGTCAAAGCAATGATAACTATTTTACTTTTTTTAAAGTGTTTGATACCCGAATTTACTTTTCTATGAATTCATTTACTTATAGAATCTACAAAATATCAACCTCAGCAATCAGAATACAATCAGATATCATGGTTTTTAAAATTTTCTCTTATGTGAACTCTTCGAAAACAATACATATCATACAGGGTGACTAAACTGGGAGCTACAAAATTTACATACACCATAAGTACAGACACTCACAATTGTCCAGGAAAACCTCAGCAAGAGGTAACATGTCATCCAGATCGACTCTAACGAAGGTTTATTCAAAAAACGGTGTTCGCCTCCGGTGGTCCGATGCTGTCAACGCAACCCGTCTACGTGGGACAGGCCTCGTTATGCAACAATACCGATGTGAATTACTTTACAAGGCAATTATATGCCCAATATACGATCAATATTCTTACTAATTGGTCTAAATTCTAATTGACTATCATGTATATGTAATTTATTTCATAATACTTCAAGTCTTCACAACACAGGTGGGTGGTAGAATTTGAGCAAATGTGATTATAATTTACAGCTATACAACGTTTAAAGAAATTTGCCTAAAGATACGTCTTGCACCGGAAGACGCTTGCAAAACATTAAAGGCAATGTTACAATGTTACTTCAATGGCTTCAAAAACCGAACTATAATTGAAGATACTGATCGAGGTATTGTATGTCATAGGCGCTTCCACTAATAACTAACAATCATCAAGTATTTGAAGCCAATTTCCCCTTTCACGGTTATTAAAGTTTAAAGCGTGCGGTTCAAAATTTGCTAATAATGTACCACTTTGTTCTGTGCAGTTTCGAGCCGCTACGGTACTTAAAGCCTATTAAACGTTAAGGTGTTGGTACTGGTAGGCATTCATTACGATTGGCACCGCCCAGAAGTATGGTCTTATGCGATGAAATGTACGATTATAAGGCAGAAATCAGATACGAGGTAATCGTAGTGCAAGAAGCTTTTCCGGAATCACGCGATCATGCTAAAGTCTCAGGCCTTCGGTGTATTAAAATGCATGAGTCGGAGTAGCGTTTTATTAAAAATATTTTAAAAGATATTCCCACAGTGTTAATCAGTGCCCTCATCATGATATACTGCTTTATAATCATGGAGTAATCCAGTCACATTTATCAGACGTTAACGAGCCGATAAATTGATCTCTAGCGATAGAACCATTCACAAACAAGGAACATTACAAAAATATCTGTCCAAAAGCAATTTGTTAATGCTTATTTTCTAAAAGGTAGCGCGGTATAGCTCGGCTCACTTCATTGGATTTTAAATTTGATAAAGGGCTACATTAACAAAGTGCGGAGATAACGTTCAGGATATACTAATTCAAATCCAGTTTAATATATTATCTTTTTCTTTTCGACTTAGATAACGCTATCTGGATCGTCGCCTTCTCCATAAAGTTTAATAATTTTTTATAACATTCTTCTTATATTCATCAGCATTGGATGGATTTGATGAAGTTAATAAATTCATTTTTTAAATTGTATTTTGTTCACATAGTCAAAAGTGCATGCTGTGATTTACTTTAATTGAAGGGACACATCTTAAAACATAGTTGTTTTTAATATGCCATGCTATTTTGTGTATCCTTTGTTGGAGGTCCATAAATAAATAAAAGTAATAAAACTAGTTATTGGTGAAAAATAAACTATTGAATTTTTTATGTGTTATATCGATTTCATGCTTCAAAGGACCATTTCTGGTTATCCCGACCGCAGTGCACGGTGTAGAGCATAAGCCACTATGTAGCGGTCAGTTCTGCCAATGTCAGTGACATTCAAAATCTATTTGTAAGTAGCGGGTCATTGTCTGGAAGGATTAGTCTGACCGCATCAATTTTCTCACTAATTTTCTATTCCACTGCGTAAATCAGGGTAAGGCACGAGTCACGAATTGGTGAACCGAGACGGTAGATCATTTAGAATATTTCCCAATATTAGCTGCAGCTGTTTTGTTGAGTTCTATGATAGATTTATTTTCAGTTCATAGAGCTCTATCATATTTATATACATACAAGGGGTAACGTAAT
Organism: Allophyes oxyacanthae; assembly: GCA_932294325.1. Classification (NCBI taxonomy): domain Eukaryota; kingdom Metazoa; phylum Arthropoda; class Insecta; order Lepidoptera; family Noctuidae; genus Allophyes; species Allophyes oxyacanthae. Next base: position 11,438,004 of record OW028615.1, read on the forward strand.
GATTCAGTAAGCTTGTTAAAATTAACAATTATAAACATTTCTGTAGCCTGCTATATAGGTATAAAATTTTACGAAATTACGTCTGAGACAAATTTTGACACTAAAGCTGATATAACCAAAGTTAATAAAACTACAGAAGCTGTAATATCACATTCCAATGATGTACATAATGTACATCGAAAAATAATCGATGAAGCAAGACCACCAACGTCAGTCGAAGTGTAAGACGATGGTATCTTAATTAAGGGTTAGGAACTTGATCGCCTGCGTAGTTCCGGCAACGTGCCACTGATTTTGGATGAAACCACTCTTTAAACGTCAATAAGTGAATATTGAGATGTTTGCAACGATTACTGACGCGAACCGTGTAAAATGCAGTGCGGTTAACTTAATATTATGTCTTACAAAAAATAGTGAGCTTTGGTCCGGACGACAAATATTTTGTACTTTTATCTTTTATTTGTGAAAAAGTATCAACAAAACACCTTAGAGAAAATATAGATGAATCTAAATGAACAAATTAAATATCAAACACATTTGACAATAATTATGCCAATGCCAAATGATTCATTTCAATTAAAATCCTGTTCTCATATAAAATACAAACCAAAACCCATCTCGAACATTTTAATTATTTAATGAACTGTAACAAATCGTAATGGTTATAATTGTCGTTAAGACAACAATGTCTGCTGGAGGCAAACCATAGAGAATGTTGTGGGGCAATCAGTAGCCATCGGTTAATGGGCGGTAGTCGCATATCGAATGAGACAATCAGAGCCACTGGTGTGGAAGCCTCGGAACTAATCGACGTTGAATCGAGTGGTGTCGTGAACAGGATCCGTTCGATTTAGAACTTGTATTGTTCGTTAACTAAGTATTAAGGTTGTTAACTTCGCGAATTACATTTGAAAATGATAAAAATAAATGAAGTTTGGTCTTGATGATCACGGGTATATTCATTAGACTTGTGATATTAATAGCGATAAAATAGACCAAATATATAGACAATAAAAAAATAACTATAAAAACTAAGCTACTACCTTGTATATTACTTGTCTTGGGATACTAATACTTAAATTTACTTCAAATGGAAATATTCCGGTGGTCTCACAGTGGCTCACCGAGATCGATGTAATGACGGTGACGAATCGACTAGATCGCCGCTCACAGCTATTATTTTAATAGATTTATTACCATACATTACGACCACAAAAGATCTAATCCAATACGCTTATTAAGACTCTTAGAGCTTTAATTGGATACAAAGTAATAATTTGAAGAAAATATAAAATTTTATTCTCGGTAGCCAAAACTAGTTAGTGCATAATTGAATCTGTTTTGGAAGTTGCGTAACGAAATCAATAAAATTCATGGAGTGCATCAGTTCCCACGCTTACTATTTATAAATATATGATAAATAATTGAAAAGTAAGTACCTAACAGAGAATGTAGAAGAACTGTATAGCTGACGTATATGCCTAATAAAGATAAACTCAGTTTATGGGTACACTTAATTTTAACGGTCACACATGCCAGATAAATCTGCAACTCTGTTGCCCAATAAACGATTGCCTTTATTACTGCATCCTTAAAAGTCATCATAACATCAATTATTCAATTTACAAATACACTCAAAGCAAATAAAATCACTACGGATTATTATCTCACACAGGATTATAATTTTTAATGATACCATTTTATTAAATTCACGTTACAGTCTTGAACGACTTCTCATAAGCTCATGACTGCAATGGTAGCGGTCACGCATGCTCCTTACGATTAATTCAAGCCAATCAGGGGCTGATTACACGCATTACGTACTTACAAACTAAGAAACACAGTCATATTATCCTTTAAGGCCAAACAAATAAGAGCCATTTTAATAAGACTTTTGTTACCATGAAGTTTCCAAGTAGGCCTGTGTGCAGAACCCGGTTGGTCTTTAGTAGATTTTACAAGGATTTCACGCGATGCCACTCGATTCGACGGAGGCGTAGCATAAATTCTAACCCGCGGCAAGCACTTACTGTATTACATGAAAATCTATCATTATACATTATTACTCTAGAATTTTAAATGGTGGCATGCATTAAACATTTTTCTACATAGGTTTCATTTCAAGTAGATGAGACTTTTAGATTTCATTAGCATTTTAAATTCACTAATGTTTTGTAGGTGGCATCTTGAATTTTCTCCAAGAGTTCCATAGATATGTTTGTAAGATTTAATCTGAGCTGGCTACCCTTTCGGCAAGGGCATACTTGACAACATAATGCAATATGATGACTATTTTACTTTTATTTTTTATTTTATTCTGTGTCTGTTTTTTTATATTGTTTAAAGGTTTATGTTAACTGTTATTTTATTTTTCTCTCATGTGTTGTCACTGTCCATGCTGAATAAATGTATTTTCTTTCTTTCTTCTTCCTTTTCTTTCTTTCTTACTGGGGTGCTTCAATTTCTATGATGCACATGATGATGATAAATGAGATAAAATAAAAACATTTTTATTATTATTTATCTTGAATTTCCTCCAAGAGTTCCATAGATATAATATTTGTAAGATTTAATCTTTATGTTTGTTTGCCTACGCCCTACTCGTTCAAATATGGCACTAATCTCGTAAGCCACTGGATTTATATTAATTGGCGTTTTATTCAATTTCTTTGAGCAATATTAATTAAAAAATAAAAATTAGCAAGCTGTAGAGCGCTTAGTTTGGCTCTTTTTTCATCGCTTTTTTAATGTTTTATTGTCTAACTTATACAAGCTCCTGCTTTTCTAGTCCCTATCCCTATAAGGAACATTAACTTATACGAGCTCAGCCTGAAATCGCAAAGAAAAATAACATCTGTTCCGTACAAATAATTTAATATCACTCGACTGAATGTATGGAACAGCACATTATTTTTTCGCGATTTCTAGTTTGGTCCCTTATTAAAAATTGTTCATAATGATGAATACTATAACGTCTATAACTCCTGAAAGGGATCAGGACTAGAAAGGTAGGACCTTATCTAAACTAATATTATAAAAGAAAAGATTCGATTTTTTGTATGTTTGTTTGTGTGCAATGGATAAACTCAAAAACTACTAGACCGATTTTAAAAAAATATTTCACCAGCAGAACGCTATGTTATCACTGAGTAACATATGGTATAATTTATATAAATATCACGCGGGCGAAGCTGCTGGTGGAAGCTAGTATTTATATAAATAGAAAATATATATATTATATATATATTATCTCCTAAATCTTACCATCGTCATCCGCACGTACAAAACTTGTAACTTCGCTAATCTAAGATTAGTTAAACCGTAGACATAATGTCTAGCGTTGTCTAACTATCAGTAATTTGAAACCCTACACGTTATAAGAAAACATTTTCAACGCAGCTTCCACTCAAGTTCCTAGGTATTAAGCCCTATAAGAGTATGCCAACAATTTTTTTTCTTCTCATTACATTGATTGATCATAAGTATCTTTACGAAATATAAGACTTCAAATGCTTAATTAAGAAGATAGACTGGATTCAGTTGCCACAGAACGTGTTATATCCATGCGTTGAGCGGATCATCAGTTACATCCTTCGATACATTTTTTAACGTCAATGTTACACGTTATAATATAAATGCATGCAAGTATATGAATATAATGTATCATTATGTGAAATAAAAATTCTGGCTAATATTTAGGTAGATAATATTCAAAATAATTTACTAATAAAATAATAATATAATAACAATAATAGTAATAGTAGTAGTAGTATAGCGTTAGTAACATATTTTTTTTTAATATACCTATATTTATATATATATTTTTTTTTTTTTTTTTTTTTTTATATTCAATAAGAAAGAAAATACATTTATTTGACATCACAAAGACTATAAAATAAAATAAAAATTACGCACACAGAAAGGAAATAATTGACGGTATCATAGTTTGTGCGATGCGTGGCAGCCTCGGTGTGGTAATGCGTGTCTAAATGGCCTCAGCTCAGCATATTCCTACATGTAATGGCAGCACTGATTTTTAGCTGAAGCCTATTCAGTATCGATATATGATTTTGTGTAGGTTATCCATATTTTTTGAAACTATTTTTTTTTAACTAAACCTTATTCTGCCCGCACCTCAGCTGAAAGGTTAAATCATTTTACGTGAATTTAGCAAACTGAGATTCGATATTTAAAATTGTATTTACCTTTTCAGGTGTGCCAAGGTTTTGATACAACTTCGATATCCGAACTAAGATGTATGGAGAGATATTAATCTCGACACAACGTCGCTAACGAACCGGTCACACATAAAATGTTCATAAATGGCATTAAGCAATGCTATCTTTTGTTAGATGTATGCAGTGATAGTGGTCAGCTCTATCTAAGATAGGGATAATACACACGTGCGATGTATATTGTTATGTAAACTCACTGAGATAATTCTATGGAAATAATGTCAACACAGAACAGTCAGTTTTTACTTAAAATTCGAATTTCTTGCCACCTTTTAAAAGACACGACGTTCAATTTAGCGATCTAATTTACAATCATATCTGGATGTGTTTCTATATTTAGATCAAGTAAGCCTATTTAATTTAATTCTCAAATGCATAATTTAATTAATATCCAATTGTACAATGTACGTGGCAGTTAACCCGATTAATAAGAATAAGTATTAGATATTAAGTATTATAATTCTTTGTTCATATGTTTTCTATAGGATTATGTCCGCGAGTATACAAGTTTTCAGTTTGACATTAATGTAAACATACGTGGAATGGTCTAATAGACTGGAACTGTTCCGTGGTGACCAAGTTTCCGATAATAGTTTCTACTGTTGGGTAATTCTCATGCTGATTTATACTGACAGATAACTGTTAAGTTGTACTGCCATTCGTTAGTGCTGAAGTTGCAATAATGCCCTAAGGAAATCTTCAAGCGACAGGAACGTACAAAACTGATAATTTCCTTCTGTCCTATTATGAATATAGCTTTAGAATAACTTCAAAAGAGCGGCGGGTTCTCTTTCCAAATTATAGAATTAGCTACTTATGTAGTGACGGTATTTATAATCAACTGATTAAACAAACTGCAATTACTAGATTGCGTATTCGACACACAAACATGATTCACATTCATTAAATTGCTAAAATTGATAAAAATAAATGCAAGTGTGGACTAGAATTGACTGTTTTACATCTTCTAGTCGAATGTACGGCGTATAGCAATGAAAAACGAATATGTCATTTAACTAATAGTTTAAAAGATTGTCTAAGTCAAAATGGATGTACCTACATACAAAAATTGAATATTTATAATCTCGTATAACCTACAGTATTATATCGTTTGTCGTGGTCGTTAATGACCGTAGTTGTTAAAAAGCGACCTTAAATAAATAACTAAAAAAAAACTGCAAAGTTGTGCTCAAAAGTTAACATCATACGAAATTCTACAAATTGACGCTGCAGAGTAACGTATTGTTAGTTACGCTTCATCATAGGTATTAAATTAAAGTCGTTTTTTTGGGCACGCGGCTACGCAGACCTTGCGCATCCAAAGTCATATTATTACGCAGTAATTGAAATAATTTGATAATTCTTAAAATGTATTGCGTCATTAAAAGGGTATTGTCTTCGGGGTGAATGTATCCGACAGAAAGTATTTAATGAATAATGTAGTTGGAGAAGTAAATCTTTATTAAACCATAATTATTTCGTTAGTTAGTTATTTTCTTTTTGTACACGTTTAATCGTTTTCAGACATATTTATAACAAATTAACATATAATTTATTACATGAGATATCTGACAGGAAATGTAACCAAGCAAAAAACAAATGAAATTAAATAAGGCTACCGAACCATGAGTAACAAATTGTTACTTGAGGAATAGGTAGTAGATAATTTTATTATAATACACCTATTTGTGAAAATTGGAATATTATTGTCACTTTTTGCACTATTAAAGACCCAATGGACACCCACGTCACATAAATTACTTCCGATCACGGAAACATTGACACGAACCGATCGATGCCCACACAAATTACAGGAATGTTTATAATCTATTTGGTCAAATCTTATTACTTCTAACAATTGGACCTCCTGCGTTTAGCAGTCAGTAAATTTGACAATTTGTCACATATCAACCCTTATGAGTTTATTTCGAGAAAAATAAGTTGTCACGTTGTGTGGGCAGATGCCACAAGCAGTTACCTTCCTGTATCACGCAGAGAACGGACATAAGTTTTGACACCATTAGAGATACAGTAGAGATAAAAATAATCAGAGTTTGACCACAAAGAATTCTGCGTACAGTCACGAGCACAAATATGTATACACGTAGCGTATCATTCAAAAGAATTTTTAGATAAACTATTGATTGTGAAATCTATGAACACAACCCACGCATTTGTATTAGGTGTTTTATGATATTATATGAACAATGTCGGAAGATTTTAATTACTAGTTATCCTATCATTAACTTACATGAATACTATTTGTGCTCGTGACTGTACAGTATTGTTGGTCACGAAAACGTTTGCAAGGAATTTTGAACTCTATATGTACTAAGAAACAATCCCTTTCAACGGATATCCATTCGCATCAAAAACAATTTATCATTCCATACCCCAAACAGCCCTTTGTACTATCTGATCTACTTATTTGTGCTATTTTTTGCTCCGTATTGTTTCTTGTGAAGAGTAATGGTGTTTAACTTTTTGTTTTAATCCCGAGATGGGAGTGCAAATAAATTTAGCGAGAAACGGCTCTCACGGTGGTTCCGTCCTTATCTTGACGTGTGTTGGTCACCCAGATTAGAAGTGTTAAATCTACCCTTAAACACGTTTTTGATGTTAGGCTTAAAATACCTGAGTGAATGGTCCCGTTACGGAATTACGTTGAATATGGCAGCATTTGTTATTTTTTGAAAAGCGAATTTGATGTGTGCTTTGATGTAGTTCCTCATTATTTCCTTTCGATTTCAACCGCGATTAAAATCTTTCGATATCATTAACGAAATCGAAACCTACGATGCGTTATGTGGCTGAATGTCCTGCACACAATGCGACCGAACAAAAGCGTCCAGACCGCGCAATAAAAGCGTTCCCAATAAAAAGTAAAATCTGAGTAAAGGAAGTGCACGGCGGGCGGAAATGCAAACTCTCATTGTGCGAACTTGCACGTGTTCCGGAGTGTTTTGTGCACGCCCCTGCAGTCGCTACCAAAGGCACCGTGAAAGCCTCCTCGAATGAAATTATGGCTATTTTCAGATATGACTTAGTACCTAGACCTACTTATTGAAGTCTTGTTGAGAACAAAAGTATGCTTGGAAAAACTACACGTCCGTCGGCGTCCTTTTAACGATGCAGATGTAGGTAGGTAGGTCTTTAATGATTTTGGTTATTTACTAACTTCTACTTCTTTAACTGCTACACGTTAAATCAAGAAATTAAGCTGTCTAAAAATATCCACAGTTCTTTCGAAATTACATTAGTACGTATATTAGGTATCAGAATCGAAAATTTGTAAAATTAAAACTTTTTATGTGCTGAAACTTATCGGAAGGTCCATTGGCGTAGCAACGGACCACAAAACTCACCTCACAATAATAGGTACCTACCTACGAGACGATATATCATAGTGCATCTTCAATAAAGTTTTTTTCTTCATGCCCCAAAGTACGAAACGTACTTTTTCTACAAGTAAAGATTCAATAAATGAAATAAAATACGAAATTTTGGACAAAAAATATTCGGGCACACAGCAGGGTATGTTTGTGGCTTTGTCGCGCCCACAACTTGACAAAGGGCAAATAAGAGAACAGTGCCTTGGTACGATGAAAAAACGTCATCTAAATACCGTCCTATTGATGTTTAAAAGCCGTAGAGGAACGCGTATTGTTCGCGGATCGAATGCGGTGGCGATATTAGATTCGTATTATTTCGCGATGCCAAGTGCATTTTGAGACGTTTCGCATCCAAGACCGGGAAGCCGTTAAAATCGATGAACATTCTCGGACACAGTAATAAATAGCCGTTGACCAAAAATTTCTGACATCGTCGATAATTTTATTTATGTCGTCCTAAATATCAAATGACCACACGGTCGGCGTATCAAAGCGGGTCCACCACACATACATCAGAAGTACCTCGGTAACTTTGTGGGTAATTGTTTGCAGAGTTAACGCAAACAGTATACTGGATACATTCGATATAAAAACTATAAGTTCCTCATAAACAGTGAGTTGTTTACACCGCGGCGGCGGCGGCAGATTCGTTGTAGTTTTTTTCCATGAATTTTTTTCGTTCACCATGGTCGCTGGACCCGTGGCCGTGGCCAAATGTAATTCGACCTGATCGTATCTGGACACTTTTTGTCCTTGTGGTCAGAGACAGCTGTCCTATAAAGCGCCGTGTTTTGAACATTGTTTATAGACTAGCGCCATAATGACATTGTCAATCAGATATAAGGACCTTGCTCACGTGAGCTACATTCTTTAGGGATGATTTTAAATGAAGGAGATCGAGAGCCGATTTCATAAATAATATCCGTAACTATTTTAAATTAGATACCTACTGGACCTTTCTAAATATTCTTATGAATTTTTTTTGGTAATAATGATGGCAAATAAATTCTTCAAATCGTTATATTTACCAGGTATTTACCTATCACAGTTATTTCTCTGAAATTTTATCAAAAAAACTGCCTGGGTTAAACGATTCGCGCAAAAAACGGAGACTTATGAATAAAATCTTAATCAGTGGCCAGGACGAAAAAGCTAGCAGAACAAATACGGTGATTAAAAACAAATAGGTCCGAAAAAGAGGCGGTATGATTAATTTTGTGGGCGAGCCGGCGCGCCTTCACCTGTGATAATACATTGGCGATGTTCTTGTCAAAATTGACGCGGTTAACGCCGAGGATGACCATGACGATGAAGCTAAGAGGATAATATTCTCGAAAATACTACGAGTAGTAAAGGCAGATTTCAATACAGAATCAATTCGGTGCAAAATGTATCTATGGTTATTATTATGTCCTGTAATTTGGCTGATAACTTATATGATTAGTAATAACTGTAAATATAAGTTGGTTACTAATAATAAAATAAAAAAATACGGACTACGGGTCAGCGATGAGGACTCGTTTATCGGGTACCTAAACTATTTTCAGGGTAGTTCAGCATCAATATCTCTTTCAAATCATTGGCAGATAGGTACTGCTACTATGTAAATCTGCCATCTGAAGTTAGTTAAATTAATTTGAAATAAATATGGCTCACCAGCTAGTTAAAATAAAAAAATGTAACTTCAATTCCAGGATGTTTTTGCGCATTGATTGACCAAAACAAATACTAGTGCCTACATACATAAATTAAACGAAATCTTCCTTTTAAATAATAATTATAGTAGAGCTTACCTAACCTAAACTTTTATTGGGTTAATGATATACCAAAGCTGTTATTAGTAGATTAGATATAAATATTATTAGTAGATTTCGTTTTGAAAATTCTAAAATGTTATGTTATTGCGAAATCAATTTCGCGAACTGCGAATGGTCACCCTACTGATAAATTTAACGGTTTAGAAACGCGTTATTAATATTTATAGTTTTAGTTAAACGGCCATTTTTTTCTTATTTGTTTAACAGCACGGGGGGCACAGGTGCCGCCTTTGATGCACCGCCACTTGATTGATTCAGAACTGAATTAAAACCTATAACGATAACGTAAAATATACCGCAAAATTTGTATTAAAATTTATGGTTGCAGCCATAAAATTTCCCAAGAACTTAATTTTTACGATAAAGTTTATTTAAAACATGATATTTACGATACTGAACGAATCTATGAGTAAAACATGTTGTTAAACAGGTAGGTAATATACTTACCCACTAGTAGGTAATTCTAATATAATTATGTTCCTAATAAATAAAGCATTTATGATACTCGTAATACATATTTTTAAAATATTTAGAGCTCCTTTATTTAAATATGTATCTATTAGTTAAAATATGTTTATAAAATGACATCCGACTGCAATATCTCGTGAGAACCTGCATATTTTGAGGTAGTAAGTGACTATTAACCTAATTTAATTAATTTGCCCCTACACGTATCCCAGCCCAACATTCTGTTAAAGAACATTTTAGATCGGCCTTCCTTACCCTCCCGATTTTATGACGCCAATCAAGCCATTAGGCCTATTAGAGATCATTATGCCTATTATTATTAAACCAGAAGACCCTTAAGAGCATGTCATGAATAGTAATGTTGAGAAACATAATTTTCACGACGAAACAGTATGTATAACATTATTTTATATCGCCCATAACATTTGATTGGACTTTATTAAAACGTATAGAAAATAATAGTCTACACTTATTGATTTCAATAAAACTTATAATTATAATAATATTAACAGTATTTATAATATAGTTGGTTGGAAGGCTGTTTGTTTCAAGCGACATTATTTTCTACGAAAATTCGATTTTCGAATAAAATAAAAAATAAATCGCTTAGTACAAAAATAGCCTTTCAACCGTCGATATTATTATTTGTGTGGATTTTCAACACAAATCCGGTATATTATTTTTCTTCTTCTTCTATCGTGTCGATGGCATGCTTTAGATTTTTTGGGCCCAACATGTTGCCACAAGGACGGGGCTATCGTCAGCGTTCATCAGTGCTTCCCTTGTGCAGGTGTCAGGGGACGTAGAGCATGTTTCATAATAATTAAAAAATAAAATAAAGAAAATGTTTGTAGCCCAAAGTCGCAGTTATGATCTGAAAGGCCAGTAAACTTTCGTCAGGTTTATATTAATAGGTAATTGTGTGTATTGCAGTAGAAAATTCTGCTATCAACTTGAGAAGCGAATACATTCCATGATTCCGAGCCGAAGGCAAAAATGGAGATTATATAAAATCAATCAGTCCAACCTCAATAACAATAATTATTGAGGTTGGACTGATTGATTTTCGTATCTCCTATTCGTTAACTAAAGGATATAAGCTCGATACAGCGCAATAAGGACCGAGCTACATATAAATAAATTAACGTTACTGCTCCAGCTATGTAAGACCAACACGTTTCAGAATATAATTAATTGTAAACAATTATTATTTATTTCAGTAATTTTTTGATCTTAGAGGACAGATACGTACTTATTAGCCGGAATTATATATTTTTTTATTATTCTTGAAAACAATAAGTACTCCAAATAAAATAATCTATTTTTTAATTTTTATTATAGCTATTTTATACGAATGTCATTTTTGAGACACTATCGTTACCGATTACGCGCCAAGTGCAAATTCTTAAAAAAATAATTATCATGCAAGAAAACAAAAAGTTATTAGTTAAATCCGTCCAAAATTTTAATTAAGCACTTGCCGATATATCTAATGATAAATCTTAATTCTCTATTTATACGTTTTATTCTATTCTTCAGTTGATCAATTTATTTTGTTTCATCAGTTAAAATTAAATGGAAATTGATTTACTATTCAGCATAAATAATAAAAAAATAAAGATTCATAAAACTGTTAACTCTATCTTGAAGATATACCTAGTTAATCCTACCTACTTGAACGTCTTTTGTTCTGAAATAATCAAAAGCCAATCGAAACAGTGTTTATTACCGTGTAAAGGGAAATAAAACAACAGATTCCTAAGGAGAACGTTTACAACGACCATGACTATTGGTAAATTGGACGAACTATAATTACGCATTGTTTAAACGAGTAAACAGGATTTAACCATCTGCCCCTGTTAATTATCTTTTGTGAATTTCTAAGGCTTCGCGTAGAACAAAATACCTTGCGGTAATTTATTTTCAATCAAGATCAAAATATTATTCTTTCTTGTAATATTTCAATAAATATTCACAATTATTATTCAAATGAACATTGTGACTATCTTAAATATATTTTCAAAGTTTAAAATCCATTTAAGTACCAGACATCCGCTGGGAGCATTAATGAACGTACGCAGTTTGATATCACACGTAACGGAGCACTGTCCAAGATCTTATTTTGTGATAGTCATCAGAGAAGGCGAGACTCGCCAACCGCTACATATAATAACCCTAGCTACTTAATTGGAACCCTTTCATTGATTTGTTAATGGTCTCGTTAATTTTTATTCGAATTATAAGTAACATTTTATGAATATGCGAATTATGATCTGATATAAAACTACACTACAGGATTCTTGTTCTATTTTTTAAAATCTCGTGTTCTTTGTTCAGATAAGTCTTAAACTTCAATTTGTATCATGGGTTTCTATTTTTGATAATAAACATTATAAATAACATATCGTAACTTCCACTCAAATTAAGAATTAATATTTAACGTTCAAGTTCCCAAACCAAAACGACCCGATCCAATATTTTATAACTTAAACCGTTTGAACCCTAATTAAGACGTTAAAAGTTATATCGACGAAAACTACAGCCAGAATATACGACGTCTGCGCCACTGACACAAAGCGACCGAACTAATAGCGTCCAAATCCAAAATTTATTTGCTCTTAAACCCATCGGAGGCACAGTTAAAACAGGGCATTAATAGATGTTGATTGGCCGAAGTGAAAGCCTTTAGATGAGAATGCTCGAGCACAACTCATCAAATTTGCATTTGGTTTGTAAACGGTGCCTCTTCGGACACTAATGAGGTGTTAGGGAATTAATTCGTGAGATCCCTACTCTGATAATCAAGATCTTACAGATAAAACGGTAATAGGGAGCTTTTCATGTGACATTAACGAGTGACTTCCGATTTCGACTTTTCATTACGCACATGTAACATCGTCTGACTAGATTTAATTGCTTCTATATTTCCCGGCGATGATAAACAACTTCCTATTCGTTAAGATTCCCTTCTTAACAACACCGCTGCTGTTACGCGTCACTAACTAAACCCACTCCTGTATCAACGACGACAATTGTGGTCATAATTGCACCATTAGGAACTGTGAAAGCTATAAATCTAACGATATCGGCGGCGGTGATACAAAATCAATCGTTGGTAATAGTCGGACACTGATCATCACTAACAACCGGCACGTGATCATTAGGGCAATCATATACAAAAGCAAGGAGCAGCCGCGGTTATAGTTTTGAATATCGGCCGTCTGATCAATATGGTTATCTCGCCTAATGGGCCCACGATGACTTTCTATAAATTAATAACAACAAGCTCGTGGAGCCTCCGATGATTGGGCCAGGTTAATGAGGAAGCACATCTTCATCTCTGCCCTCATAATAAATGTATGCGTGTTTTTATTGAGTTCTGGTTCTTATTTTTTTTTTACTTTGTTGTAACTTCTGTTACGTCCAGGATTGATAGCTTCCATATAGATGTATAAGTAGATATATTTTGTAAGATGTCTTGTTCAGGCTGCATGTATCCATATAATTATTTCATACAATTTCGTAAATTACAACACTTAACTACTGAGAATCATCTGATTGTAAATCATGGTTGTAAAGAGTTTTGTTGTTGCGAGTTATTATGTTTAATACGATAATTTTTGTAAACATTTCGGCATCAATATTTTACAACTGCATGATGGTTTTACTGCTGTTATTGCAGTGTTACTTCCTCTGCCGGAGACTGGGAGCGATTCAATGCAACCGGAAAGAATCTGTTACACCACAAGTGCATTGTCAGGATTGTAAACCGACAGTCTACTTTCGAGCGAGTTAATTTGAATAGTCTGTGCAGTTTCTTTTTTCTTTCCATGATACAAAGTTTCTACTCTATTCTGTAAATATGCAAAAGGTTTATGAATGTAATGCTAAAATCTAAAAATTTACAATTTTTTTTATTTCTTGACATAGTTATAGGTCTCTTCATCTTCCTCATCTTCTCTTGTATCTTTTAAATTGACATAACTTTTGTTTAAAACTCAATATAGTCTTTGTATTTTTTTTTTGTATTATCTATCAAAGAACGATTGGATATGCTTTGTTTTCGGAATTGCATTTTTAACTTGTTCTATAAATTAAATTTATTAAAACATGTTTCTTTTTCAGGAGTCAACGTTCAAACTGGAAGCACATGTCAGAACAAGCTTAACCTAATTCTTTTGTGCGTGGTTTTGTCAAAGGCTTGCGCCGAACACTCTGAAAGCCCCTTCAGCCTTCACACATCTGGTAACCTCATTGTTATGTTTATTTATAATGTTCCTAACAATGTGCGACACACTCGATGTGCAAATTGTTATCTAGTGAAGGACTTCCACAATGGCACACGCCTCGAAATTTCCGTGTAATTCTACCTTTTATCTTTCAAAACCATTGTGGCTCAAGTTGGCCATTTATTCTCAATTATTGTTTCTTCACCAGGGGGAGTAGGTTCCGAAAGCGTAATGTTTGCTTTGATACCACTTTGGATTCATCATTGAAGAAAAAACGTTATTTAAACTGCAACACAATTTAAATCTTGTCTCTCTTCAATAAGACTCATCATCGCGTGGATATCGAAGAGGAGTTCTTACTTCCTTGAATCAGTTTTGTGGGGTGTAAATTGTGAATGAATAGGTTTTGTCGCGTGACAAGTGAAGCACTTGTAATGGGACAAATCAGTACAATGTGACGACTCCTCGTTTGTGCCAAATCATTTATTACAATATTTGTTCAATAAATGCCGCCTTCTTTTATTCCTTGCTCATGCACATTGAAACCTATTATTTCATAGTCGACCTATTTCGGCTATTTTTTGGATAAGTATATAGGATTTCCCCAGTCAGTACTCACAATATCAACAACAATATTTTTCACTCCCAGATCAGTTTTTAAAATATTTAATTAGGTTTTCTTAATATCCTCAAGTATAAATTAAGTTGGGATATTTATCCTACAATTTGGCATTTTTGTGCAAAACAATTACTTTGGCTCGATGGAGGTGATAACTTGCAGAGTGAACAAATTGCCGTGGTGTCGAGTGCTCCAGTTTAATTATTAAGGTAAAAATGTCTGATACAATCGCAACAATTAACATAATGAATTTATTTGATACTCTCCCACTCTAACTTATGTGTGCATACAATTCATTTGTTTCTTTTTTCAGAAGGTCGTGATATCGTTTTGGTGCTGGAATTAATTGCACAACGAGATAGTCTTGACGATTTATAATTAACAACATTTGGGAGCTTGAACAATGAACCATGTTATGGATATTTTCTGAAATATACCTAAATAAGTAGTGATATCAAGCATTAAAAGCTCCAGAAATTGAATTTGGTCAAACCTGCTGAAAACTACAAGCAGTATGTAAACAACAGAGCTCAAATCGAAAACAGAATTGTTAAAAATAGCTATATCGCTAATTCCTGTAATAATATAGAACTGCAGACTAAAAGTTAATTAAAAAATAAAGTTCCGTAAGCAAACGTAAATTCTTACTGAAAGTTAAAAATAGGATTTCCCATTCGTGATTTAAACAATTACTGACGAAAAAAAAACCACAGTAAGCTTGCATTGGAGAATCGCTGTTACCTCCAAGGCCGCCATCTGCCATCGTGTGCAGACGACCAACGCGTGATGAATGACCGATCTAAAATTTACAATTTTAAATGAGTGTTACAATTGAGGGTTTAAATTACAAGGACGCACGCGGAAAGTCGTGGAATGTATTTTAGTCAGACTCGAAGCTCTTTCAATTGTACACGATTGTAAACAATCAATTTCAGTCCTATAAATCTTTAATACTTTGTAGAGAGAATTTTGATTTATGATCGTGACTTTACAAAGGCGCCTAGAAAAAATGCAGCAAATAAAATAAAAACCGAAGCAAGAAGTTTATGAGGGGCTAAGAACAGGATTCCGCGATTATCTTCCGGAATATTTCTGCAATTCTTTCTGTAGTTCAAAAAATATACAACAGCAGAAAGATTATAGTGGCGACTTATTTGTTTTGAAAAGAATTTATACAAGTGAAAAATCTATAAGTGAGGAAACTTGAAATTATTTCTGTGATTGATATTTTATGGCTATCAGCGCGTGCTTCACGAATGATTATATTTATAGGTACCTGAATATCTGTACATGGAATAATCAAATGTAAAGTGTTGTTATCAGTACAAATTTCTGGGTAACACTTCCTCGGCGGCCGCGGCGACGTCTTCTATCTCGAGTCAATATTGACTGAGCGTGGGTGTGAGTCGATTTAAACGCAATCAATATAAGCACTGACTTGACGACAGAAAAGTGCTTATGTTGGTGCGCGTGCGATCCACCGACAAATTGAACAATTTGTACCACCTACTAACCGTGCGTTAAAATGTTTTTGTAAAGAGTACTACCAACTTGCGTGACTACACTCGTACGCTTGTCAGTAATTTGGACATGTTGATTTTATATACCTGTTCATGTTGTTCGACCTAAAATATAATCAAAATAAAAGCGTTTATATCCCACTGCTCGCTTTTCAAACCAAACGCTTCAGTGTTAATGTCAACATATTAAAACTTAACTGTTTGAAGAGCTTTGCTTCTGGGTTTTTGAATTGCGTAGTCTGAAATAGCTACCAGCGGCCATATCTGTTATCTCAGTTTTGATTATATTTTTATTGGTGTGCTCCATAATATTCACAGCAGTAAAAAACGGCCATGACCTTTTTCTGACACGAAATTTACCTTAGTTACCGTTTCCCTTCATTTACAAAAACACCTACTTATATAATTATGTAGAAATACATCAAATAGCACTAAATGATAATTGCTTTACAAAATCTTCACATACAGAACTGATATTTTGTCAGGAATGTTGCACTTGATATTTAAATAAAGAAATCACCGTAGTAATTAAAAACAACTATGTAACACAACCCGGGTTCGTAATTAGCATTCGGAATCAAAGTGTTTAACTAAATGTTCTCAACAAAGTACGACGGAATTAAAAGACCTGCCTCCCCGCTGGCGAATAAAATAAGATGATATCTTACTAATGTTTACGAACATAATTATATAAAGCAATTATTCGGCTCGGTTTGAGAAGAAACTCTTGAACAACTTTGATGCTAATATTCCAAGGCGCCCTACGTAAACGAACGGATAAGACGTGTAAGAATTCTGAAGCATACTGATTACCGTAAATTAATTCTGGTATCGGCACAAGTAACCTACCTGGAGTAGAAATGAGAAAAGATTGAAGGATTCAATAATTACCTAATAATAGTTTATGAATCGGATGTTAATTTTCGACAAATAATTATGAACACCCCTAATATGTTTGGATGTGCAAACGGTAACGGCAATGCGTGGATAATCTATTTTGCGTACATACTACATGTTTCTAGGAACAGACGACACTCAGTAAGGAATTTCAATTGAATAATACACGATATAAATAGCAACAGGACATTGGACATTCAATAGCTAAGGTTAAATGGTATAGTTGCGCAACACATACTAATATTAATAACTCAAACTCTTGAACAATTTCCTTCCTAAAACGACATCAGACTATGTACTGCAGTACATTAAAATTAAGGACGACATTACTTCGCAAAGAAAGTAGTCTATGTGCCGTTACAAATTAAGACCAATGCCCACAGTACCTAGCGTCTTGAATTAATCTCAATTTGTAAGCCGCGTCTTGTCACGGTGTTTGTATAATGAAATGGAGCAAGTCTGTATCATTCATTAGAGTCGGACACTTCTATACAGTTAATTGTTTGAACTTGCTCGGACTGCCGTTTAACATCGTCTCGCCTAATCAAGCCACGGTTAACAACATCCGCTCCGTAAGTGGCCGGCCGATGACTCGACATCACTCGATGATGCAATTGTCTCGAGTCAAACTGTTATGCAGAGAATCGCGTCTTCAATTTATACAACTTCCGATTGGGTGTCAAGGATCCTTTGCTAATGTCAATCGAGTTGAACTTGAGTCGACTGGTAATTTTACTAGTGAAACGAACAACGTCATGAGATAAATGGAGTTGTAAATTATTGAAGAGTATTCTAAGAACTCGATTTATCAATGGAGAGATCAATTGATCGAATGCAATGATCGGTAGTTTTGTAATGAATTCATTTGGGTCAGAGCGACCAGAATGAGTCATAAACATGTTTAGATAGGAAACACTATTATGAACAGGAAATGTTATAATTTCAAATGGAAACCAGATAATATGAGCTAATAAACTATGTCGGGATAGTTTCTTGAACTTCAAGAAATGCTTCTATTTGTAGGTTGTTCTGTATTCTATTGGTGTTTGGTATTCTTCTCAAAATTTGCAGGAATCAGTCAGAGAAATTTTAATAATTATGTACAGAAACTACAGACATGTGGTCAAAATATTTAAGGCACCATTGATTAATACTTATAAGGTTACCTACCACACATATACCCTGTGGTCATTGAAATGAGTGAAGAGTCGAACTCTTAAATTTAACAGAAAGAGAGCGGCCCGATGAATGAACGATCACGTAACGGCCAGTGATGTAGACATGCATTACCGGTTTATATCGATATTTATGAACATTATTACCTTCCTTACACTTCCTTTGACCTTTCCTTTACTTGACGTTTCCTTTTCTAAGTGTCACTTTCAAAAGGAAAAGTAGGGAATTAAGTACACAATATAAAATGTATCATAACTTACCTCACCATGCAATACCTAGATATATAAGGTCCACCCTTTCTAGCCCCACCACTTTAAGTGGTTATTGTACCTACTCATCATTATGAACATTATTTTATTATATTATTATTTATGGAACGTCGAAGAAGTGGTTTCAATTGTAGAAAGTGGCCATTTGTTGCTTTAGACTATACTAAACTATACAAACCCTAGGCGTGAATTTGCTTTAGTATCTTTAATTGTTAATAATTATTACTTATTAATATTTACTAATATCGATACCTTAATCCAATCTCTTTACAAAGAGACAGGTCCGGCAGCGGGTGCATCAATTAAACCGCCCGCCATCGCCATTACAATTCATTCACGATTATTGTTGTTCGGCGCTGCGCCCGCGCCGATTCTGACGTCGATGTGACACGTGAAATGATACGATGTGTTTTTTGGCATTGTCAAAATTGGAATTATTTTTTTACGAGTCCCAGACTGTATTGTATACTAGATGTTTCAAATAATAAACAGACAAAATAATATCAACTCACAAACGCACCCATATTGATAAAGAGACAAACAAGACCACCACCATAAAATTCTTTGTAGGTATTGGTATTAGACATACCATACTGACATTTATCATTTTAACATTGAGATTTTCTTTTAATTAGGTATACCTATGACGATATGCTTAAGAGCTTCTTTACAATTCCTGAGTTTCTCCTTCCATGGATGCCGGAAGAATAAGTCGTAATAGCATCCATCAGTGCATTAGGGCATCCTAATTAGTATAAAAGTGCGGAAATCTGTCAGTGCTCTAAGATTTACGGTAGCCTGTCGGAGCCGCTCAGCGCAATCAGGTTGTTCGTTCGTGCGTCCACTTATCGGCGCAGTAGACTCTGAACATAGGCCCGAATTCCGCCAATACGAAGAAAAGGAAGTAATAAACGTATAATTTATCGCAGTCAATAATATCGTATCATGAACACGAATAATTAATTTGGTATTTATTCTGCTACTTTAATCATTTACACCTTTACAAAAGAGATTAAAAGAATTTTCCCACAAGTACATTCCACTAGGGTTAATATCAAGATCGACGGCAAATTTTCTCAAGTAGGCGACCGTATGAATTGTAAAAAAGCGAAACTGTGACAGGAAAACGTCATTCAGCGGCATTGCGAACTCCGTCGAGGATTGTAAAACGTTATCCTTGAGCTGAGAGTAAGAGATGTTTATGATATTTCCCGTAATTACTGTAACAGTAAATAAACCATTTTAATTGTCCATACTATCGTTAATTACCTCACATATATAACAAGTTCGTGATCTTTAACTTAATTCGTGCCCTGTCGCTATTCGTAATTTTTTCAGCAAAAACACAACATTATGTTCCGATGAAATAATTATAGAAGATAATGGTCGTTTTACTGTCGTAATTTAAGCTGAATAAAATACGCACATACGAGTATATTTCTTTAATTGTCCCATGACTCAGATATTTGTCAAACTGTTAAGGGTATTCAAGCCAAAGTGGTGCTGATTCTGTTGTTTACAAACTAATTTAGTCTCATTATGTCCCTTTCTAATAAAAACATAAGAAAAGGATGGAAGATTTTAGTCCTGTCACATTAGTCGACTTGCTTGTTATCAACGGGAATTTAGTCGCCATCGCAATAGGTCGCGTCTTATTTTCCGTAAAAGGTAAGGGCATGGACTAACTTGATATATTCTAAATGTTTTCTGTCCTTTGTCAATTATCTTTGTAAGAAAGAGATGTAGTGAGATTGAAATTAGTAAAGTGCGATGTGCAACAGAATCGGCACCTATAACTATTTACTTACAACTTATCAAGTATTAGTCTTTTAAAAATGAAATAAAGGTAGAAAATGTAACATGAGCAATTAACTTTATTTTGAAGCAAGTATTAATTACTTATACGAAATTTTAACTAAAAGCTTTATACCTCTGATACCAACAATATGCTGAAGAACTTTCTCATTAAAGCAAGTTGGTAGGTATAAATAAAGTTCAGATCAAAAACTCTCCTGTTAGGGCTTGTTAAAAACCCATATTTTGAACTAACCATAGCCTTCCGCGTCGATGGCTGGGAGCCTTCGAGAAAAACGTAATTTCATCTTACATAATTCTTAATTTTTGAGTTTTTGAGATGAAGCACTTCACTTTTCTTCCTGACTCAAATTAATCGCGGCATAATAACGAACTTCGCTTTTACATAATAACAATCCCTCATATTTTGTGAAATAGGACCAATTTGTAGTAAGTAGAAGTATTTCATTTAATTTCACGTCCTTAACCTCTTGTTAGAAGATTTTATCTGTATTATTTTGACCAATCTCATTCCTGCGAGTAAAACATTCTGCTGACACGTCTACTGATTAAAAAACAATAAATTTTCCATAAATACGTTCCGCCGAAAACTTAATGATATGAATTTCGCCTAATACTTCGCTGACCTATTTATTATAGAATATCTTGCACTTAATATATTGACGAAATAACTGTTCAGTTTTTTTATGGTAGATATCGTAAAATACGACGATGTCTTTCAATAAAATTACCTGCTTTTTTTAAGGTTTTCTTAAAAGAAATACAACATCGGAGTTTTGTTAGAAAGACAGTTACAATTTCGGCCGTTATAATTGTATACCATTTCTTTGTACAGCAAACGAATGAAACTGTGGAATCCATGGAGACGACTGCTTTAATTGTTTTTTTTTTAATTTGGTCTTTATTGCAGAGCTAACTTGATTGATAGCTATATTAAATATTAAAAGGGCTGATATTTTGAGGCTATAAGTTAGGTACCTACCTAGTAAGAAAAATAGCCATACATCGCGTCTAACTGTTGTGCATAGACAAACCTATCCCTAACAATAATAATTGCTGTTGAAAATAATATTACAAAAATCGAATAAAATTATATACCATGTATTCATAAATGATGTCGAAAAATTTTTCGTAAACTCTACTACCTACTCTATAGTTTGGTAAAAAATGCGCTTAAGTATTTTGCAAGCCTAAAGCGACTCCTAGCATTTCTGTCCAAGACCCACCGTACCTGACATCAACTCGCGGAGCGCTGAGAAAATCTTCCAAAACATAATCTATAATCCATCGACAACACGTGCACGAGGCTATTATTGATTTTGCCGTTTTTTCTATAAAATTGCATGCCCGTCCCGACTTGACATTGAAAAAATATCTACTAGGGTGCCGTGTGAATGGGCCTTATTATAAGCTTGCGCAATGACATTTGAGTTTTTGTGGAAGGTTCCCGGTCGCGTGGCGTCGACAGAGGAATGCAAAGGCTCCGTGAATTATACGTACTTTTGAGTCTGTATATTACGATAAGGTCATTAAGGCAGTACCCCTACCAAAACGCCGTTTTATATCGCCATCTCCTCCGTAATTATACCATATACAAATAAAACAAAAAAACAGTCTTAAAGTTCAAGATCTCTACTTCAAATCCAACGTTTCAAATATTTTTTTAAATTAGTTTATACTATGGTAATTGGCGTTTATAAAACACCTAAATCAGAATTTAAACCTTCATCTTCTTCGGAACTTTGAGCTTAATTTATTTCTGATTTTCAGCAATAGATAGATAATTCTTTTCTTTATAAGTCCAACGTTTA
The DNA here is from genome assembly GCA_932294325.1 of Allophyes oxyacanthae. Classification (NCBI taxonomy): domain Eukaryota; kingdom Metazoa; phylum Arthropoda; class Insecta; order Lepidoptera; family Noctuidae; genus Allophyes; species Allophyes oxyacanthae. The sequence continues at coordinate 11,460,252 of OW028615.1, forward strand.
ACATTAAAAAAAAAGTCAATTTTCAATTTTTCCATGAATTTAAACGTAAATCTGTGCCAATTTTCAGCTGAAGGGTCGTGTTCGGGCGACGGGCGGCAGTCTGCCGCTGGCTCTCGGACGGGATACCCGTGTCGATCGAGGCTAACGCGTTCGATTTATAAATTCAGAATTTATTTTGCTATCTAGACACAATATTGTGTAGAGGGGGCAACCTATATAACTTGCCTCAGTAGTATGGCATGTACTTCTAATGTTTTGATTTTTTTTGAGTACATATTTGAAATATTATTATTTTAGTAAAATCAGATATAGATAGAGTCTACTGATCTGTCACGTTATCTGTCAAGTCAATACAAATTGTGTTTCATCTTCTAAAATACTTCGTCTAAAATATAGGTACCATCTTTTTGATGTTTTCTATAAACATAAATTCAAATTCAGTATGTGACTACGTGACCGAATGTTTGAAAGCTTATATCTCCCAAACTATGGGACGCAGTCCCATCATGTTGGTATTCAAACTTCATGTTTTGGTGAGATCTATGTGGCCACGTCACCAAAACTTTGAAAGCTTATATCTCCCAAACTATGGGACGCAGTCCCATCATGTTGGTATTCAAACTTCATGTTTTGGTGAGATCTATGTGGCCACGTGACCAAAACTTTGAAAGCTTATATCTCCCAAACTATGGGACGCAGTCCCATCATGTTGGTATTCAAACTTCATGTTTTGGTGAGATCTATGTGGCCACGTGACCAAAACTTTGAAAGCTTATATCTCCCAAACTATGGGACGCAGTCCCATCATGTTGGTATTCAAACTTCATGTTTTGGTGAGGTCTATTCATATAAAGATATAAACCGTGACCACGTGACTACGTGACCAAAATTCAGAGCTACCTTCTATTAATGAATTGATAATTTGCCATAATCAACGTTTAAAATAGTAAGTAATAATATGTTGATGACGATGTTGATCTAAAATAAATAAATGTTGTTTTTTTTTTAATAAAACATTTTGTCCCTTACTAGGATTTCTCCTGTATCGTGGGTAGAGTTTACAGACATACATCTCACAAGCACACGCACCCAGACTAATATTTGTTCCGTGCGCGTATCGAACCCGCGGCACGTAGCGTAGAAAACCACTACACTACTTGTAACAACCCTAGCCTCCATGCACTATCGCCACAATGTCTTGACGTTGTCGGCGAGATCAAAGGCGTCGTCCTACTGTTGTTTCTCTTTATACTATTCCTTTACTATATATAATAATAAATACTATGTAGGTACCAACCTAGTTTTATTTTAATACTTATCGATTATACTTTATATATTACTATTCACCAACACTGCTACCAAACAAAGATATGAAGTAAGTGTTTATTAATCCCATTTATAGTCGACTTCCAAAAAAGAAGGTTCTCAATTCGACTGAATGTTTTTTTTTGTATGTTTGTTACCCTATTACTCCGCCAATTGCATACCGATTTTGAAAATTCTTTTTTTATTTCAAAGGGTACTCTCAAGATGGCATTTAAATTTGTTGAAGATTTGATGAAGAACTTCGGAGATATACAATGGAACACTTGAATGAATAACAGCATGTCACTTGCGATTTCTGTAATCGCATGATTATGAATTGTTTAAGACACTCAAAATAGAAATATAAAATAAACGTTAAAAAATAGTATAAACCGACTTCAAAAAACTAAAAAGTATACATATAATTTTCTTAAAAAACTTATCAGCTTCTGAAGTCGTTGCCACTGCCAAGCTAGGTGCATTGAAGAATTTAAGAAAATTATTTACACTTTTTAGTTTAATGGTAGGTATTAATATCTAATAATCGTGATATATTTATATGAGTGAATATTAAATGAATCAAGCAATCCTTCAAATAAAAGAGCAAGTTATAATTAGTTAATACCAAATCATCTAACAACTCGGCAAGTGTAATGGGCATTTTTTGCTCGGAAGCTCGTTGACGAAGCATAAATTTTTTATTTCCCTTTTTTATAAAATCATTCATCATTGTAGTGATTGTACCACTGTTATTGGTATTAATTTTCTAGTAGTAACTCTGTTACTACGAGTATATAGACCATAAGTGAAACAATGTACAAATATATATTTTACATTGCCACCTCTATTTATTATATAGTTTTTTAGTGTCTGGCGCGATGCTCGCGTTGACATGCTCCGAGCGGTTTCCGTATTATTACAGGGGGTCGCGCGGGTTGCGCGGGTGGAGGAAGCGAAATCGACAAATTCGTTTGCTAACTGACGCGCCTTAATACACTGTTAATAAAAATGTTAATAAAAAATGTTTTATTTCAGTTGAAATGATAAAGCGACAATACATGATAATATCCTACAAATGGGTGTTCTTGTTAGAATAAATTATGGCCAGTGATAATATTCTCATTAAAGTCAAATGTGTGTGTTTTTAATTTACTGCCTACATAAACTTAAATGCTCCTAAAACAATCCAAGAACGCAGTAGAATCTTTACCTCGTTAATAATTTTTTTTATAATTTGATCTGTTATCCTAAACATTGTTATAACAAATAAGTATCAATTTTCTAACTGGTTCTTGAAATTCCAGTAGCCACATAAAAACGTTGAAAGGAAAACAAGTCAATCAGTCAATGTTTGTACGGATGTCAACAGATTCTGACTTTCGACCCGGAGATACATAGCTCCCGGAAAAAGCGTTTTAAGTTTCACGTGATGGTATGTTACCCTTTTGTAGGAATGCAAACATTTTTTAACCCGATGCTCCACCACAAAATATGTAACCATACGTGACTATAGAGATAAAAATATACCTACTCTAAGAATTTTGACATGATTTAGTATAAAAAAAGAAGTTTTTATGGCTAGTGTTAGAATTTATTTTATTGTATAGGCTCTGTTGATTTTACATGTCATTTATATTTACCTCATTAATTTTGTTTAGATCTTTATAGCTCATGTCAATAATGTACTTTGTGGCAAATTATTTTCAAGTTTTAACACTATAGGATATGGAAGAGCGGAGTCTCCTAACACAGGCTTTATTTGCTTAAAAGTAGGCTCCAATCACTAGTTCGTAGGTACGTAAACTTGTATTATAGAGAAAAAAAAAACTTTTCTGGAAATTGCTATTTCAAAATCTAACCAAAATCTTTACCCATGCTATTTATTTTATATTTCTCGTCACTTTCTTCTATGTACATAATAAATGAATTAATGTATATTCTCTATTCGTAAATTTCAAGCGAGTACAACATACCTTACACAATATGAAACATCGACATATAGCATATCACATTGGAATCGAAACCCAAGACAATCACGATAGTGAAATATGTAAACTAAATACCTCAATGGGTGCACATTAAATACCAATAAATTCTTTTAACAACGACGTGTTTAAAGTATCACACTATATCGTGTAGAAAATATCATTCAAAAATGACACATTATCACTTCGAAAACAGGTCATCAATTACTGAAAAAGGATAAGAGAAATTAAATGCATGTGAACGAGAGAACCGACAACATTCAATTTACAAAAAAACTCATGTAAACAATAATTAAATACTTATCCAATGATAGCTACGTATTGTACCTTGACTATGTTGTAACTCTTGTAACAGTATATGTTCACCGTTTAAATATAATCTTAGAGAAATCCGTACATTTAAAACGACAAATGAAAATAAGCTATTACAGGTTCAAAAATAGGTCGCCCTAAAAGATTCGACTTGTAATGTGACACAATACCCACACGCTAGACACAATCGCAGATAAGATAAAACGATCGACCGCTCTCGGAAAGGATCGACTCAACACTTATTATTCTCTTACAGATTACAGGCGTGGCGAAGATAAAGCAGCCGATAGATAGCTTTAAAGACCGATGATGTCAAAATATTTATTATATCAATGAATTTATTAAACATACAGCGACCCGAGCCGTGAGAAACAGGGGGATATAGGATAACTATAATGAAGTGCGTTCAGTATCAAATAAGAATGCATTTTAATCTATTCTTCGATATGGTAAGTGTGAATTTATATAGATGTAAGACGTAAGGGATTATTGTAGGCGACCATATTACATGCGTTTTATAGTTTCTCAAGCTTAAAAAATAAGCAATAATCACATCAACGCCATAGTACTTACAATTACAGCTAGACTAGAATATAGCAGTAAATATCCATGCTTATGACACAGACACCGGTATTTTATAAGGCATAAGCGCTGTCTTTGTCATTTATGAATATGAAAAACGAAAAAAAAAAAATTGACGGCGTTATGAAAAATTATTACAAACCGATTATTACTGACCTCAGTAGTAAAGTCTGGAATAAATACTTTTCCAGAGCGTTCTGGTCTTGTGTGTAAATTAACTCTTTATAAATAATAGGAATAGATTAAATAATCGCAACTGTACATGAAGCGGCAAGTCAATTTTTGTATGTATTTCTGTTTTACAGATGGTATATCTTAAAATATTTAAGGACAAAAATTCTATGTTACAATCAGTAGATATATTCATCCTTGAAAGTTTTCCTATACATTAAAAAAGCAAGATAAAGGTAAAAAAAAATAAGACGGGCCATATTCGCCGCATTCATTCTACTTTCAAGAGAATGCTACAGCCCATGTTCTGTAGGCACACGATCTCTACTTGAGCATGAGTCTGTCATTTCATACAAATATGTCATTCAACGATCATCGCTGAGCGTCGTCTTGTAATACGGACCTTAGTCGCCTTTAACGACAAAGTCAAAGTCAAAGATTTATATTTCAACTGGACCTTTGCAGGCACTTTCAAAACGTCGTGATTCTAGGCGCACGGTTCCAAGTGCGTTGGATATCCACAGGCAGAAAATAAAGACGTCACTTTCAATGAAAAAGATAGCGTGGCAAGTTGCCACTGGCAACTCTATACAGGGTGACTGGTTGAACGAGGGAAACATAGAAGGAGGGTATTGTACTCATCATTATGAACAACTTTTACTATGGGAACAAACCTGAAATCGGTATAAAAACAATCCTTACATTTAATCGAGTAATCAACAGCAGATCTTTTCACGGTTTTGTTGTTGTTGCCATAGTAAAAGTTTTTCATAATGATGAGTACAATACCCTCCTTCAATTTTTTCTTCGTTCAAAGTCACCTTGTATAGGGTATTTGAAAAGTACCCGAAACCTCTTAGCCTTAACTTTGTATTATGACCTTGAACAATGTTTGTTCTACGACTTTTCATAATTCGAAACTTCTTTTTTCATACAAAATTATGAAAATACTCTGTAGTTTGATATTCTAACTGAGATGGCCGAAAATAGAAGAGAAGATCTCTTGATCATTACGTACGTTAGCTTTAGTCTTGGAAGCTACTATTAGTTACTCTATGGTTTTTTACGTAAATTTTACACACGAGAAACTATGTTAAGGGCATTAATTATTTGGCCAATGATTAAGGGCATCCTAAATCTTTCGTTTTGGTTAAAGTAGTAGCACAAACGTCGTTTTTATAAAAGGTGTTTTTTTATCCACACTGTATAGGCCGGGAAGCTTTTGGATGATAAGGGGGATGTTATTCAAAGCCTTCCTCTGTTCCAATTTTTTTGTTTGTCTGAATTTATGAAACTGCGATTATAAAATTAATAAGATGAAACTTCACACGACTCATCCGTAAGACACATCCGACATGCCGACTACAAGATTGATGGCATAATAAAATTACGTTTTTATAACTTACATTATTGCTTTATAATCTCAAATTTGACTTTTATCTTTAGAAAGCTTGTATTAAAGATAAACTATCTTTGGGGACATGATCGTGTTGATTAGTCAAACCATCTTATACACGTTCAATGTCCAATTAAGATATATAAATAAAAATAAGTTGCTTATAATAAATTTTTAGAGTGGTTTTAAAGAATTAATGATTCATTTTGAACACTCATAGACTAATTTATAGCTGTTCATAATTACATTTTAATATGAAATGTCATATAATTTCAATGAAGATCACGAGGCAGATTAGTAGAAAAATAAACTTTTATAATGAGAGAACACTTTCTGAATAGGAAATATTACACGTTTTCGTAAGTCGCCTATTAAACCGTGACGATTAATAGACATAAATTAACAGTTGGAATATATTTTCTGACATTTATTTCAGAACCTACTAAGACAGGCGTGATCAATAAAAACTTTACTTAATTAAGTATATACACCTATAGCTTATAAGAACTTTTTTTGTACCAATACACACAGTGGTGGACTATACCTGGGAGAAGGAAATTTGGTCTAAAATTGATAAGCAATTTCAGATCCTTGTTTCATTAGCTCATGTGTACAGTAAAAACATTAAGTACTTCATTGCATCTGAAATGTGGGAATTTGACCTCGGAACACCTTATTGAATAACAATATACTCGGAATAACAGACTAAGGGCCAAGTTCACCGACAATATAACAGATGTTTAAAATGTTATTGGCCGATTACCCAAACAAAAATTCATGTTTATACGGCTGATTTTGCTCTAATCGTCTGTTATGTTTTGAGTGAACTTAGGCCTTAGCCTCTAAACAAACTTTACAGATCACAAAGTATAACTACAATTCAGAATCCCGCAAGAAACTGCTCAATCACAAAATCAATTCAGTGTTCATACAATTCTACAGAACATAACAGTTGATCACGATTCAGCGGGGACATCCGCTGACGCCGATAAATACTCGAGATGAATGGTCTATGCGTGAGAGCACTATCAGATGACACCAACCCGGCAATGCACGGACTTACAGCTTTTTATACCATCGGAGACATGTCATCGTGCACGCTACTTGCGTGCTTACATGCCTATTCGTCATTTTTATGACGTAATATGATTGCATTCGGTACGAAATTGTTGGAGTGAGTTATGATGAGTATAGATCTGTCCGTTTTTATTTTATCTGCTTTTTTATAAAGTGAGACGCATTTTGGCTTCTACCCCTGCAGTTCAGTGTGAACGGAGTTCTCGAAAATAAAGTGAAAAAATAAAACTTACGAGGAACAGTGAGTTTACACAAAACCTTACAGGAGTGCAAGTTTAATAACATTAAATTAATGCTAATTTTCACAACGTCCACGTAAATTACTGCTATATTCTAGTAACAATCGAATTTTCTAAAATAATGTGCCTTAGCCAACGTTTCTTAATCTTGAATTCTTCAGTCCTATTTATTTATTTCATGCTTTTCATACAAATATGCAAAGGCGGTCTTATTGCGATACGAACGATAGGATTTAGCAAAGATGCAAAGTCAGTTCCTTTTAAATTAGTTGTAGGTAGGTAGATAATTTTCCAATAAATGTCTTTAATTCAGTGTAGAATCAATTAATGTTAAAATTGTCCTCGACCATAATTCTTTTAACAACATCACACAACATTTGTTTGAATTTTTACCTTTCGCACATTTTATCTTTATATCCTTGTCTGACTCCTTCACGAATCTGTGGTCCTATGGTATCACAAAGCAATGTCATTCAAAGATTTCCCGAGCGAAGCATCTCTCGGACTACTGTACATCCATTTTTTATATCAATAAGAATTTGTTCCTGGTTGACGAGTAAAGGAATCCCGCTCGTTCCCTTGTTACATACCGCTCCATCATAAAATGGAAATATCGCCAATATCACTCATTTAAAGTCTCCGAACAATTACAAATAACCCTTTATAACTACATTTTTAAGGCTCCGAACCGGCCAGTGTGAATGAAATGCTATTCATGCGTCCAATGTTTTCGTTGTTAAAAAAAAGTTTCAATAATCAATTGTAACGGTGATTGTTATTAACTCCCCAAATTGCTCAGACTTCCGAAAGGATTTAAAGTAAGATTCAGACGTCGAACGATAAAATTGTTGATTTAATTTTGAACACGTGTCAACACTTCCAGTTATTGCCATCTGCTACAATGTCACCTGTAAGTTTTTAAGTGCAGACCGCACATTAATGAAAATTCGCGAAAGTCAGGCCAGGATGTATCACAACATGTTATTTCGTATCTGCATCGCTTCATGAATAAACACTGACTTGATTGATGTAAAAAAACACATGCCCATAAATCTGGCTTATAAAAAATGTCTCGTGTCTTTAATTAAAAGATAGCTGCAGTAGTAAGTGCATAGGAGTGTCGTCTTCGTTTTCATTAAAGCGTGGAGAAAAATCTAAATAGCAATGCGGGCAGCTTACTGCCGATTATGTTAATGAAGTCATCATATGAAGAAGAAGCTTATAGCTTGACGTGGGTCCTGATCTATTATTACACTTACATTACACTTAGACTTACACTTTATTACATGGTGGTTGAATTTCAATATTGTGAATTATTGGTAGACGCCTCGTGCTCATTTTGTATAATTATGTATTTTATGTTTTAGATATAAGCAGTGTACATAGTTTACTTTAGGTTGGTTTGTAAATATAGTTCTGTAGGTATGAATTTAAAAAAAATGTGTAATTTTTGTTAGTCTCTTGTCTATTTTACATTGCTAATGAAATATAAATTAATTTCTACATAGGTTACAGCCACATAATTCTAATAAATTCTTAAAATTTTCTGGTGCATGTAACTCCCATATGGCTCAGGGAGCTTTTCCTACTTAATCGGTCAAGTGTCGAGACCAGACCTTGCAGCCAGGATAGAAGTAAAAACTCGGCTAGGGCTTCCCACAGTGGAAATTGTAAAATTGAATTGTTAAAATTGTTGAAATAATAAATAATATTCTAGTTCATTCTAATAAAACTAACCAACATGCTGTTTATACTTCACGCTATACATACATCTATTTAACTATCGGATAATGACATAAGCCAGACTGTGACGGCTCAATCCATTTACGAACCAAGCGTGTGCCACTGCCTTTCTTTGGCACTTTCAGCTTTTACTTTCAAAGGTTACGTATACATACAGATGGGATCACTAACGCTAAATTTAACGCGAGACATGCGCAGACGCAGCGGCGGCTCTTTTTGGCTCTCTGACTGTTCGCAGAAAACGATACCCCATTGTTATGCCTGTTAAAGAGTGTACTGTTACACTTCTTCATGGCATGTTACTAATGTTCCCTTTGTATAAGTTTTTGTATCTCAAGTACCAATGGACGTCTTCGCCAACTTTAAAAGTTTCGAGTGAATTGTTTCAAGATAAAAAAAACTCTAATTATTGAACTATAAACCTATCCTACTAATATTAAAAATGTGAAAGTTTGGATGTTTGTGAGTTTGCGAATTTGGAAGAAAAAGAAAAGAAAGAAACTACATTTATTAAACACAACAATATACACACAATCATACAGAATGGAAAGTATGAATGGATGGATGGATTTGATGTTTGTTAATCAATTACCGGATTTGGATGTTTGTAGTTGTGGTAGATCAGGACCAGGTTATGGACACAGGATACTTTTCATCCGGGTACGTGAAGTAGTTCCCCTAGGATGCGAATGAAACCGCGGGCAGCAGCTAGTCTCAAATATAACAAAGACAAAGACATTTATTGCAGAAACTGTTTATAAAGATGTTTTTTTTATAAATATTACCTATATTTATAAAAAAAACATCTTTGTCAACAGCCTACCTAAGTCGGGTGTTGCAATAGTATTTATAAAAAAGCTAACACTACAAGTGTATCCTAACTTAAAAATAATTTGCATTACAATCACTTTTTGGCAAAAAAATCATGTCCTATATTATACAATACATTTTGAATTAGTCATTTTTTAATAATAATAATATTATTCACTCGTCATTGCCAAAATCCATCAAAACTTTTTAAAGTTCATGTTTACAGCTGTATTGCCGCTTAATTGCTCGATTGGCCTCTGACACCACAGTCATTAAACTTTTGCTCATTTATTTTCAATCTGAATATTAACTAAATCATTGCATTCTTTTTTCATAGGACACTCTCGCCACTTTAAGTCGTAAATAAAATAGAACAAAGATAGAGAGAGGTAAGTAATGACAATTTACTGGTTCTGCGATAATATAGGAACCCGTTTTCCGTTAATACCTTGATTCTTACTTACGCAGGTTGATTAGGAATAGCTACTCTGTATTTTACTTTAAAAGACTTGTCAAACTGAGGCGAGTCCCGTGCAGGATGTGGGATGAAACTAAATATAATAATATTATTTATGTCATCCATACCAATTAACTCTTGCTCCCAATCATTAAGTATCAAAAGGTCCAAGTAAATCGCTTGAGTCAATTACAACACTTTCATACAATGTTTCCTTGCAATTTCGATACGAAAGAATTGCGTCCCGCAACGTACCTACGCGGGATTCAATTCAGTTAGACCACTCCTTAATAGATCGCCGTAGAAATGCATAAAACGAAAAAGCACGAAGATTAGATAGTAGAATATTTCTTGATAGCTTTTATCAATCAGTTGTTTCTTAGTACTGCATTACTGCATCGCTAGGAGGCGAATCCGTAGAAAGGGGTCCTCGATCATCATAGAAGCTGGTAGTTTTAAAACAATTATTCAGCTTACGGAGGCAAACGTGCGATTAAACGCTGTAACTACTAGGTTTGGTCTTATACCAACTTACTTTTTGTGTTTGTAGACACCTATAATTTAGTCATACACTGTGCGAAATTAGTAGTTACTATCGTATCTTTTTTACCATCGTGGTGAGAACCAGTCCTGGACGAGTGTGTGGAGGTTCGCTGTCGGCACCTGGTAGAGGGGATACTGTAAAGGAGTCCCCCCCCCCATCTAGGTACGTCCTGGGGAAGACGGTAAAGAGGTCCCGTTACCCTCGCAGTATACTATCGTACCTACAACGATGATAATTACAGGCGACACCTTGTGATTACATCGCTAAAATAAGCAAACTTTTCTCCATGTGCCCATACTTACTACTAAACGCGGCATCAAGTTATGTCACGAATAACGTCAGTTTATCCTAAGTATACATTTTATGAAGTAAGCTTGACATTATAACTTTACTCCTCATTTATTAGTACCTAGGGGATATTTTATGCAAAAACTGATATAGAGCCTTCATTATCAGACATTCTAAGTATACCGCCCAGATTATCAAAGACATGATGTCTCAGATTTTCACCGCCATCGCCACTAGTTAAGTATCAAAGTTAGTAAAAGACTCTATAAAAGTAGACATAGCATCGGTTTAATTATCTATCTACAGCATAGAAATAATAAGTAGGGCTCCCGTTACTTAGTTAATAAGTCTATGATCTACAGCAAATAAAAATTACTTACATAAAATATCATTTTAATCAGTTTAGTAAATGAAGTCAATGATTGTGTATCTGCACATTATTTATGGCCAGTTGCAATATTAGAACCTACATATACTTAACACGTTCACTGTCCCGACAGCAGACACAATAGTTAAACAATCGACATGTACCACATGTGGTTCATGGGACTGGAAAAGGGTTAAATACGTTGAATCGTTGAATCTATTTATTTTATATTGACACGGGCCATACGACCACTATTTGTTTCCTCCAAATATTACAATAAGTATTAAGTACTTACTTAATTTAAGATTTTTTATTATTTCATCTTCTATTTTACATAATTCCCACGCTTATGATCACATCATCATCCTACTACATCTAGCTCTTTTTATTTTCGGGTCTTCTCCTTCTTTTATAGCCATCAACATTCATCGTAAAAACTCAACATGCTTATCATCCCTACGTATTAGTTGTCCATGTCGGTGGGTTCATACTTCGTCTAACATTCAAATTCCTGACTCTGTCCATTTTTGTCATACTATGTTGTTTTTAAAACAGTCCGATACTGCTGCTTTCTCTTGTTTATTCTTTTTCGGAGACTACAGGAACAATATTTTTCTGTCATCTTATTAAGTTTGGCAAAGAGATCAAATCTAATTTTCATAAATTACTCTCTAATTTATCCCACAAATATATTCAGTAGCGTCCAATATCAAACTGTATTCTATAGAAATACATTTTCTTTATAGTTTCTGCGATCAGTTGGACCACCGCGTAGAAAATAAGACGTCAGGCAAATTGAAACGGATCAAAAGGAATGAAAGGTTCGTGAAGGCATTAGAATTGACCGTTTCTGCGCGTTTCAAATAAATAATACCAAATACGAGACTCTTCCGATATTACCAACATCGAGGGGAGATTTATCCAAGATACAGGCTGTTTCATAAATAGGATCAAAGATATTATTAATTTAGGAAGGCAATATTTTTGTTATTAAATACTATAGGTACTTATTATTATACCTGTATATTATTTTGAAATAAATAATAGTATCGTTTTATTTTGTTGGAGCACAGAATATAACCTGTTGTAAATGTTACCAAAATTGCTATGTTCTGATTTATTTGTAATCTTTTAGCAAATCGTTTACATTTCATGTTCTGGTTGCCATTAGACATCTAGGACAGAAGGAAGGCTATATATAGATGGCATAGGCAAGATAATTATTTTGATAACTAGGTACGTGTGGACTTCCTAGAGTTAAAACAAAAGCTATAAAGTGAGATAGGTAGGAATTATTTTGAAATCTATATCATATAATCTACCTTCCTTGTTTTATGACTTCATCAGCCCCAATCAAGTTTTCAATCTAATCCACAGCACCCATTTCTCTTCATAATTATAAATTACATTCGAAGTTACCTTTCATAAATTCTAATTATCTGTTTACATCAAGTTAACTTGATCACATAATTCAAATCTCGTACCCAACTCGAGTCATTAAATCTTTAGATATTATCGTAATCGGAAAAAACAAATCACTCCTAAATGTGAACTGTCTTAAAAGTTCAATCGCGAATCGAACAGGCCACCCGTTACATCGGTTTCCCCGGTGGTCCAATCTTCAAGATGATTAAATTAGGATCCGAACAGATATAACATGCGAAATGATATACAATGAACCGAGTCCGATTCTGCATAATGAAGCAATCAAATAGTTTCCATTGTACCCGGCCGGTCCTGACGTAGCAGTTGTAACGTTTACTTTCGCGTTACGTTAGAAATTGTCTTCGAAAGAATTAGATCTGAAAATATTGTTTTCTAAACACGAATAATAAAATAATTTAAATTAAAGCCAACAGATTGTTAGTGTCATAAAAATAATATTGTATTAAAAATTAGTTTCACGACTGAATAGCAAGTCACAAAGGCCACTAACACAAAAGTTTGCGTTTATGTTAAGTTAAGTAAGTAACACCGAAGCGTTGCTGCCCGTGACCGCTTTGCATACGGTAATCCCGTTCGAATACTTACACAAAAAGTCGTTGCATTTTAAAATCCTTTTCGAAAGCAAACATTTGACGTTTCGAGGGAAATTGAGCGGAAGGCTTCTTGTGCGCCTTTTTGGAATGGATTATACAGAGTATACTTACACTAAGCTGACATTCGGTGGCAGTCTGTTACGAATTGGAAACAGCTTTTTGACTGGATACACTAAAGATGATTTAAGTTATCATCTTTATTGATTTACTCCGATCTCGGGGCAGATATATTTTAATATCGCCGTCGGGCCGTCCGAGCGTCCGTTCATCGATGTTACATTGTCAATAAGGTGCCTTTGTTCGCACCAAAATTTATAAGTTAGACGTCTGTCCATTGTACGGCGGCGCAAAGGCAACATACAATGCGATGTATTTTATACCGATCATAATCGTGACGTGTGGTCAAAATGTGTCGAAGCGTTAAAGATTTATATCAATGGACAGGATTTTGGGCTAGTGGGTCATGTTATCTACCTGGCTTAGAATTTATATCTGATGTCGCTTTGAAAAATAATGCAAAAACGCACGAAGTAGCGAACTTAAAATCCGCGCCTATTTTTAACATTTTTCGTTTTTAAAGCCTTGATATTGCGCGTTTCGGGGTATATGATAAAATAAATAAATTGATAAAGTAACACAGTGAGAAATACAAATTACTTTCAATTTAGGAAGAGTCGCACATTGGAGTTCGAGATCGTAATAAATCAATACTTAAATAGTTGTAGGGGTATTAATCTTAAACGTAGGTGGCTCTACTAATCTGTTTATTAATGTTTCAATATCAGTTCTGACTGTCGAGATGTCCACTTTTCTTACTATACGAATAAAACCTAGAAATGTATAATTTATAACTACTCTTTATAAATATCATGTTTGGTTTGGGTGACTGCTATTTTTAATGCACGTATCTACAGTCGTATTGTATAAATTAGTTTTCTTGCTTTCCATGATTTGATTATTTCGTGCTATATTATAGAGATTGAAGATAATACTAAAGTAAAACATTGAAACTCATTTTTTGCCAGGATTTTCCGAACCATTTTGTTAATCAAACGTAGTTATGCACAGAACAAAAACGAACGGTCAATTACGTTTTTCGTTTCAAGTTTTATGAACCGCAACCCGATTTTATGTGAATTCTTATAAATTATTCCGACCAATAAATTCGTACTACAACCATAAATTATAACATGTAATCATACGCCCAATGTATCACATAGAAAAATTTTACGATCTCTCACTTTGCACAATAAAACCTACATTTCTAAACTCCATACCTGTACGAAAGTTACCGGTAAGCCCGCCCCGTACCGCGGTGTCTCTTTACTCATTATTGTCACACAAAACGACACTAATTTTATTTATTAGCATCTTTTATTGTCAAATTGCGGAATAGTACTACTACATAGGCGATGGGCGGCGCGGGCGGCCTTTTGTGACGCTGCGCCGCCGCCGCTGTGTGTCAAATCGATTTGTTTTTAGGGATCCGTGGCTTGAAATTATTCGAATGAAGGCAGAAGACGTAGAAGTGGTAAGATTGTGGCGTGAGCACATGGTATTTTTAATTGTGTACCAAATTAATTCAGACCCGATCAAAAAACCAGCGCTGTGACATTTTCCAAATATCGCAGTATAATGCTGAGATTCCAATCTCTCCTATGATATGATTCCTATGCTTCCTGCCAATTTTGGTCTCGTGCTGGTTGTCTTTTTGTATAATACGCGCAAATCTTTATGAGACTTGAACTCTTTCTCTCTCTCCCTCTAGCATCTATAATAAGCGTACTGCGCAACCGCTCGTTTTTGCCAAAGCCAAGTTTTGCGATAACTAATATATTTCTTACTTTTTTTTATATTTTGTTATTTCCTGATTCTGTGTGAGTCCAAAATAAGACTGTTTTATTTCCTTCTTCCATGAAAATCGCTCATGTCGTAGTGGAAAGATTGGCCAGTCAGCAGTGATGGAATCGAGGCTAACATAAACACTGCGACATAATCTTGTCGTCGCATTATCTCGGGCGGAAACTTGGGCAGTATTTCGTCTTGTCATGGCGACAAAACCCTGTCGCGGCGCGCATGTTAGCCTAGCAGGTTACGCCAGACGATCTCATGTTTCTGCACTCATGGAGGCTCTTACCTTGCTCTCCTATAATCAGACGTGCTTTACTGAGTAATGTCTATGAATTTATAACATGCACCGCTGCTTTAATTTTTATTTCGTGTAAGAAATAAATTTATTTCCCTTTTTTTTTGTTTACATCTTGGATAATATTTATAAAAAAAACTAACATGATAAAACATAGATGAGTATTATGATGAATTATCAAACGACATGTTTTCTACCACAATGTTTTACAAAATACCGTCTATAAATTAAAATTGGGAAAATTCAATTCAATCCTAAAAAGTCTACCGATTTTCAGCTGACTCTCGTGTACGCTATCTTTTGCACGCGGACAAGTTCGCTCTTTACCGCTACTTTTTTCTATGCAAAGCGCCTCTATCTTTGATACGCTAACGAATTGTTTTACTAACAGCGCATTTTTTTTATTACTAAACTCATAAACTTTAAGAAAGTCCGACGACGAGATAAGAAAGTTGTAAATTATTTGAGACAAATTGCCTCGCTATTTAATGTATGCGAGACAAGTACAAAAAGGTCTAAAATTATGCGAGATCAACAAAGCTACTGTGTATTTTTTGTCATACACATACCAATTGAAACATAAACTACGTGAAGTTATGGGCAAATGATAACTAGCAATACTTATGAAATTCAATGGCGTTTTATACTTGCCGAATACTAATTTAAAATTTCCATTCATAATGCTAGTTGAGTGGTTAGTATCTCGTAATGAGTTTTACTAACAAGCACAACGGGCTCTTTATCTTGTAATATCTCTACTTAAAGTTGGAATATTTAACACTGTAATATAACACTTCTCGTCGGGACTCTAAACTCTTTCACACCTTGTACTCGGTCAATAAGTTGATAATGTATGAACCCTATTAAAGCCCATATCGTATTGGTCAGTGACTGGCGACTTGAAACAGCCCTTAGATAGTCTGACACACGGGCATTTAGAACATCGAATAAGTATATAATGTATTTCTTAATGTCATTTACAATACTAGAAATAAGAAGTTTCATTGTACTCGTATTTCTGTAACATTTTTATTAATTAAGTTTCCTAGTGTATATAAATAAATACCTAAAAAAATAAATAAATATATAACTACTTATATCTTCCCTTTTAATACTTCTTCGGTATTGAAGCAAATTAATTGAACAATATCAAGTCTGGATTCTGGAACAACACAGAGTCTCAGTCTAACAAATTTCCTCATCATCTGATAAAAATGCGTACCAATGCATTACATAACTAAAAAGTGTTATTTTGAACATGTTAGATGTTCAAAATAACATTATTATTTTGAGAACGCTTTATGCGCTAGCGCCAGCGCTTTTTAAGCTCGTAGCCTCGTAACTAAAAAGGATACGTGTTCGTCAAACTTAAATTCAGTATGTATCGTATCTAACATCTGCCTAACCCGTGCACGCGTAATCAAAATAAAAATATTATTTTAGTAGATTTATTCGATAGTGGTGGGCAGATGTGTCGGCGCGCGCTCCCGGCACTCTATTTTTCTTGGCCTTTCATTGTATTTAGGCGAAGGGCCTTAAAGGGTCAATATCCAAGACTAAGCTTCCGTTCGATATTCGATTCACTTCTTGTTTTGTCTGCAAACATCTTAAATATCCGTCAATCATTTACAAAGATTTTGCATTAGCTGAAATGCTTTCTTTGAATTTAATATTAGCCCTTTAGTTATGGTTGGTTCTGATAGGGTGAAAGCCAGCTATGTAAGGTAAGCCATTGGTAGGCACTTATCAATGGAAAACTTATGTTATGATTAATGATTAATTTTAGACAGGTAATCTCCATTAGGTATAAATAAATAAAATTCTTGTCTAAAAGCTTCATTAAAATGAAGGTCACATCGATTGTAAAAACGAAAAAGCATTCAGTGATAATTTAAATTTCTAATTAATTGGCGGAGTAGATAAGAATAATGGAACATAAGTATAAAGCTAAATTGAAATATGCGGCCAAGAGCAGAAAAAATAAAAATAAGCTGTCATTATTAAAGAGAGCTGGATCGTAATGGATCAATATTACCTGGTATTACCACTGTGTTATACAGGCTTTTGATAAATGCAACGCACTCGTCTTTAATTTTATTTGAAAGCCCAATTTGTGTAAATCAGAAAAGGGTTTCATTTCGTTCATTATTACTAAAGAGTACCTACAGTAAAATTATTAAACCGACTTATATCATTGCTTGGCACACTCACTAAAGAAACGGCATACAACGTCCATCGCTGGTCGGATTAACACTATTTACTTCTTGTATCGCGCGAGCCAGTCCACTTAGTCTTTTTAATGTGTAAATTAATTTAAATCGACCTTTGGAGCATGAAATTCCCAATCCATTACCCGTGAGACAGTTTAATGCGCCTCCCGAGACTCAGTACGCAATAGAACAAGGCTGCACCGCGAAATCCGCGTATTCCCAACATACTGGACACAGGTGGCGGATTCTTGAAATAGAAAAATCGCCCATAGATCCCCTTAAGTACATTTTTCCCCTTTCATTATGGACCGTAACGAGGAACTTTTTCATTTTAATTAAACGTGCATTAAACTTGAAAGTCGGTGGCTTATCTCGTGTCTAGGTGTTAAGGACTAATTGATAATCGAAATAAATGGACGCCGTTCGTGGGGACTAATAGCCGTGCGTCCGTGTGAACGCGGCGTAATCAGCAGCCACTTTTCAGTTGTCGCTCAGGTACGATAATACCTGTGAACTGATCATACCGGGCGCGAGAAGTGGTCTCACTAACGAAACCAGAGATTACCTCACAATCTCATTACGGGCGAGCCAGCGCCGTGTTTAATAGCAGGGATAACACGGCAATACGTTTTAATTTTCGCGTCCATGCTCGTTAATACGTCGCTCAGATCAGTTTATACTTAGAGCCTTGATGGTACAGAAAAATTGTTAATTACTTACTTTAAGCTCGCTCCAATATCGTTTATTATTGGACTAGGGGTCCGCGGCAACAAAATCAAAGTTTTCTGAGTACAATTTATATTATCTGTAGCTGAAGTGAAATCCACCATTCTAATTTTCTAAAAATACCTAAAGTATAATTAACAGACCTGAGAATTTTGTTTAACCCACAATATGTAGTTTTTTTTAAGAAACAACTTCTCTTTTAAAATGAATATGCGATTGCTAGACTCCCCTTCGAGATAGGTAATGCAACAAACTAACGTACTTGATTAGAGTTGTTAAATAAAATAATTGAAGCATTAATTATATGTAGACGTACAAACAAATTGTGGCGAAAAATATTTAATGACACTGAGAGCCTAATTGACGTTATTTATTTTCCAACAGATTTTATTTTATCCGAGCTTTTTTGATACGCGTGCAGCGGCAAGTGGACTTTTACATTATAAATTTAATCGTAGTAGTATTAAAAATTTCATTGCTACTTGATTTAAAGCTTTAATACGGAGACGAGCATCCGTTAAAAAGAGTCAATTGACAATCTGAACCTCACGCTTCGTAGCGACTGAAAAAAAGGCGCCCGCGACGTGTGATTAAAAAATATGGCCACTTTAGAGTGTTAAATATCACAAAAGGGCGGCAATATTTTCAAAATAATTACGTCAATAATTGGCACGCAACGCAAGCAAGAGTAACTCGTAGAAGGTTCGTCTCATTATTCGCGTACGGATTTTACCTCCAACCGCGTCAGATTAATCGTTTTAACTATATCATAAGTTTATATTCGAGCGTAGAACTGCGCTGTGTCAATTACACAGCAAAAATACAGCTGTCTATTATTCATGGCGTGGTTCATGAACTATCTATGCTAAGTGAAACCCATATTGCATGCGTGGGAATAAAGACGGCGCGGCGCGATTCCGCAAAAGATTATGTATAAATTTTATTTATTCACAGAAACGTGTTGGTCAATGAAGGTACAAGTACTTATTTATGCTTAAGCTTAAAACAGTTAGCTGCCATAAATTAAGTGTTTTTATGAGGAAGTCAATTTAATAAAGTTTTTACTCATTTTGTTTTAGAATATCCGGAGTGTTGAAATTAGGTGCTTGCTTTTAATTTGAATAAATAATTGTTCGTAAAACAACTGAAAAAATCCTGTGAAAAATTAAATACTTCAAAGTAAATCACAGAACTAAAGAAAGCGAAAAAACTTCGATACAGAAATTATCTGTCGAACAAAAGAGAGAAATCTATGAATAGGACGGTGACAAACATTGAATGCTCTTCAATGCCGAATGTGTCCATTCAGCAGTGATGATCTAAGGATCGACCTCTCAAAGTGCCCGAAAGTACAATGGCGTCGATACATGAATACTATCGCCGATCAGAAGTTATAATGGATCCATATTCTCACTCACACTTTCAATATCTCGATGAGGCCTCTAAGGTAGCGAGAATAATTTCATCTTCAAAACATATATCCTTATGGTTATTAAGCGTGATGACAGCAGCCATTTCATACGTTTTTGGAGTCCAGTAGTGTACTTGGTTTTGCCACATTTCCATGAAATCCTATCGTATCCTAATAATATTAGGTATAAATGTGAATGTTTGTGAGTTTGTGAATTTGTATGTTTGTTAATCTAACACGCCAGCTTGGCATACAACTTAAATACAACCTGAGGAAGGACATATAATACTTTTTATCCCGCAAAATAACTCAGATTTCCAGAAAGTTAACGCGGATGGAGTCGCGGGCACAGCTAGTTCTACATAACTCATAAAGCATTTATTTTATGAAAACGAAATATTGGAGGACGCCTAGACTCGGCACGTGGCCATATTTATTATTATTTTATGATCTGAAAAAGTGGAAAAAAAATACAGACTTAGCCCTAAAATGCTAAAAAAAATGTACCTAATTTCTCCAATACCTAATACCTTTTCTAAGACCCTTCAATCGCTTGGACCATGACGCGTCTCTTCCCCGCCAGTTTAGGAGCCCCAGCACCTAAGCATTCTGACAAATGTCTACGTCACTGATATTATCAAGGACTCTAGCAAAGAATAGCCATGATACTTGTGGTCACAACAGATAAACATAGTGATTGTGCTGGCGATTTTGTTATTTTTAATCGTTTCATGATTACCATCTGAGGTGTGGATAACCTCTTAGACAACATTGCAGCTGAAGTCGTCTTTTACTTTTAGTATCGGCTATCTATCCTTGTTCACAATACTCCTAAGCATAAGTACTTGAAACCTTTGGCTGTTATATCATGGAACTGAAACAATTTATTGAACAGAAAACCTTTTTGATTACTCAAAATAATATTGAAATATGTCTGATGTTATTTCTTGGTTGTATATGTTAGTGATAATTTTATAACAATTTTATTATGTTCCTGTTTGCATGGGCTATGTTGATTTGTTTTACAACATTGATTTAGTAGGTACGGTTTTAACAGTCACTGGGATGGCTTTTCATGTTCATTCTTAATTAATTATTTCGGGCTCTGTAGTCTGTATCTACTCCTATAGTAAATAACTCAAATTATAATAAAAACATTATGTAACTGCTAGTATTCTCTCATATACATTGTATCCGTTTTACAGTTAATCACGTTCACCACTGATCATAAGCATGCGCTTACGGTAACGGAGGGTTGAAGTTGTTCAAACAACACGTTTATTTGCATATGACGAGTGTAACGAGCTTTTACTATCGTTGAGTGTCAGCCGTTGCAGGGTTACCATGTTTTACTTTATTCGCTACATTAGTATTTAAATATGCAGCTAGAGCCGTACCGACTTTGCATGTCATGAATCACTGTGATTTATTATTAATATAGTACATATTTTTAAAACGGGTTCTGATTGTAATATTTACATACAAATACATGTCATTATGCACATAATATCTCGCTTTGATCCGTGTTTAAGGCTGAGTTACAATTAATGCTCGACCAGATTTAGTACGAGTGTCGATAGGTTATGTTGAGGTACAAGTAAGAGTGGACTAACTCATCACGTGGGTCCACTTCTATGACGTAAGAGACACAGACAACATGCAACTTCCCCGAACGTCGACCTCACCTACTCATTGAGTATGGTCTAAGTTCTAACGATCTACAGATGAAGAGACGCTCATCCTACTCGCCAGCCTTAATACTCGTAGGTACTCCAAAGCCAACACCACTCCTGTAAAACAAAGGCCTATAGGTCAGAACTGGTCTGCAATAGCCGATTGTTGAAGATGAGATCTTGACAGTTGGCACTGGCTGGTTGGTTGCTTGTTTGTTGGCAGTTAAATAAATATTTTTTTTCTATTACACCGAATACCTTGATAATAATTTAAAGTATTCCATCATTCTCATCTCGATAATAATATCAAAATAAAACTGCGTTTTCACATTTTCGTCATCAACGGCCACCCTACATTATATTGAAAAGTTTAGTATAGTTATGCGTTGTGGCCTCAAATTCCCTCAAATAAGGGGTGCGACACACCTGTCCCGCACCCTCACTGACACGCGACGTTCACAAGTTGCACAAGCTGGTCCACCACTATAGATAGACCTAAAAGCTTCAAAAATCCCTATAAATTCCTTATCTTAAAAACTTATTGGACCGATGGCCAGAGGTCATGATAAAATGGTTGGGTTCACGTAGGGTGCCCATACAGCATGCTCTCAAAATCTGAGCATGTGTAGAGTAATGTGCATTGTTATGGATATAGTGCACTGCTTATTGAACAAGTTTGTAAAGGGCTGTTTTATTATTTTTATTATTCAGGTTTCGGCCTACCCGATTGACCTCGGGAGGTATTTATATTAAGGTATCACTATATAATATTCGGTTTTACATATTTTTGTTTAGGTATTTCTAGAACATTTCTTCACTTCCAAACAAAGACTTGTGAAAATAACTAAAAAGCAACGTACTATTTGTATTACGAGTCAACAATATATAGGGAGTGATCAATGAAGGCGCTTCATCGTCGTGACTGTGATCAATCGACCATTGTGCACGCTCAAATTGGTAAAATGTCTTTACAACCTATTTTATTGTTGTGTCGACGGTTTACAACTGCACCTACGAGCTGTGACACCTACATCACTGATAATTCGATAAAATAATGCCGATCGATTTGAAGTTATTACTGGAACGGCAAATATACGTTTAAATTTCCTTTTTCGTTCTCAACCTGTTTAGTGTTTATGAATACGCAACAAAAAAATACGAAAAATACTTAATGGAATAATAAACAGGAATCAGATCAAGCACAAAAAAAAACCCAATCATATCAATCAAGAAACAATAACAATAAAAATCATACATATTTATAAACTACTGAACAATGCTGCTCATTATGAAACCAGTTTTACACGTGTCAGAAATACCGTTGAATAAAAATAATGATAATACGAGAGTTGAACAATCAAACGTAGGTAATAATAATTGCGGAGGGAATCGCAAGCGGCGGGCGCGTGGCGTGCGCACGCGGCGGACAGGTGTGCACCAACCCTAATTGTTAGCGATCAAAAGGAGGGCGAGAGGGTGAACTATGTGGATTTGCATTAAATAATGTATGTAACGTCATACTTTATTGCTCGAGTTACAGCATTGTAGGGTTGCAAACGAATTGTATTGATGCTATTTATTCAAGGTGAAATATCAAATATGAAAGCGCGACCACTCTAACACTTCATTTTAATAATAATATTCTGGATCAAATACAGCTTTATATCTTCAGTTTGATGGTATTTAATAATTGGTACAGAACGAAGAATACAGAAAATAAAAATTTTTGAATGTCACATTTGCAAAAAAAAGTTGGCGATCACGCGTCTCGATTGTCATAAATCGAGATCTTTAAATATTATGATGGCTCATTTAATGTGACTGGATGTGGTTTCATAACAAACAAAGAATCAGGACAATCTGTTACAACAGCTACAAGCTGAGGACATAACGGCCTTTCTATCCGCTCATTAGCGAAAAACTCGTTGCGTATGTGCCCAGTGCCTTACCGACAATGCTGTGGCGCAAAAAGCTGCTTATGCGTCCGCTGCAGAACGCCACCGGAACACCTCGGGCGAAGGCTGCGTTAAGGGGAAGTTGTATCTTGAGTAATGTGGGAACAGAATGGTAAATAGGTGTAACTTTTGTATCGAAAATTGGTTGTACTGCCTAAAATACAACTTGACCAAACTATGTACACAAATCTGCCTTATTTACATCCTATTTTTAAAGATTAAGTTGGTTCAAGTAGAATATTTTAAAATTATACAAAAAGATCAGGCTATTCCTAACTCCTAACTAAACTAAATTTTATTAAATTAATTTGCCTTTTATCTTTATCACTTGATATCTAGGAAAAGATTTTGATACAAAGGAAATGATATTACAAAAAAAAAAAAAAAATAGTTTAGTTACTTTTTATAACGGACTGTCAAAGTAACTTAGAATGATCCATTTAATCCGAAATATTAAAAAACCTGCATAAAAAATTCACTAAAACAAATATAGAAGAACATCCTCAAATACAACCTGTTCGCAATAAATGAAAAACGTTCGATCGAATTAACATTGCAAATAAACTCCTCATGTCATTTATTAAGTAGTGGGGGTAGTAAATAAATATGCGAGTGTCCCGGCAATCAGTGCAGATATATTAACTGTAAAATTAGCCTGCCGCCGAGGGCGCGACAGACGCACGCCCGAGCAACGTGGGTGGAACATGTGTCGCGTCGCAAACTCGCAAGGTGGATCGTATTTTTCGAGAAATTTCTAGGTAGCTTTTGATACAACAAGTAAATTTATTAACATCGTTTTCCTAATACTCCTCTCCTCTCGTTCGCATCTAATTTTAACACTTTTACGGTAGAAAACATTTCTGCATTACTTCCCCATCTGAGAACAGTTCAGAAATAATTTCTTCGCGTTCGAGTAAAGTCATAGTAAATAACCTTGTTCAGCAGTTGACTTTAACGTACCTACTCTTAAGATGATGATGGAAGTAAAATAAGTTAATCTTGTAAGGATCATTATAGTTGTGTATCTTTACAAGAAGATTCCAAGAATTTGCCATATGACAATGTCCATTACGTTACTGTTCCACGTCTAGCAAGGCATCAGAGCCACTAATTGCAGGCTCCAGTACCGATTTAAATCGTATCCATAAACCATTTTGTAAAACCCAACAGACACAATTTATTGGTGGGATTTAATAATTGCTCATAATTGAAATGCAAGAGCAATTACGTATGTAACTTGTACCTACTGCTCAGGTTGTATCGCCGAAAGCAAAGGCGTTTGTTTACAAAGAAAATTATGTAAAGTGCCACTTTGACTGATGTTGATGGGTATTTAATGCATCTTCGAATGTGTTTTGTTCTTCTAATTTAGGAGTGTAATTAGTCGTAAATTGTATATTATATATAGCTGTGGCACGTGACATTCTTGAATTAAGAGAAGGAAAACCATCACACCAAGAAAAAAATCTCGTTGTAATTACAAAAATTCTCGTGCTATTGACAACAAGAAGCATTTTAGTACGCTGTTGTTTTTTTTTTTTTTTTTTATAAATTTAATGAGAAGGATGTATTATGGAGTACTAAAGTTTAGTTGATGCAACTTACTAAGCGTTCTGGTAGTCTTGTTATCACAATATTTTTCTCTGTGCACGGATGGCACACTAAAGGAGCTTCATATCTTGTCGAAAATAATTATTTACTAGTTACCTACCCATAGAAAATAGTCTTTCCCGTGACTGTGACATAGATGTTTTCATAAACACACAAATTAATATAAGACAGGCGTAATACAGGTGCGCAGTAACCGAGGCTATAATGTGAGATTAAGTTATCAAGTTACGATTTATGCCGCCAATAAATGTCAAGGCGATGGCCGTATGACTGAATCTGAACGGGTGGAGTAAGCGAGACCCTACCGAGAAACTTATTAAAAAGTAACGTTAGCCCATATCACGCGGAATCATTGCCAATTTATAATAACGATCCCACTTAAATACAACGTGTATTTTCAGCTGCTAATATAATTTTAACTTGCATACGTGGGTAAAGCCATATTACTTTTAAGCTTGCGCCAATGACTTAATTACGCGTTTCGGATGCCCCCATAAGTTCTCTTACACTACATATTGGTATTTTTGCGCTGTACAAATACATTATATAGAAATTCTCAATTAATAAAAGCGAAACTAAAACCAGCACATGATACGACTGTTTTACCATTCCTATGGCACTATTGGTATTTAGTGAAATCGAAACTTCGCTTATTGGTCACCACCGTGGGAAAGTGCCCATACGCCAAAAGCGGCCATCATATTGTTTTTGAACCAAGATTGATAGCGGAAGCACCATATTTCATGTCTTATTGCTTTTATCTGTCATTTCCGTTAAAATTATTGAAAACATATCATATTCACGGAATCGATTTAATCCAACACATTTTCTGTATTTTTAATTTATAAGATTGATGTGATTATAATTATAACTTACGTGTAAAACGAACGGATATCTGTTTTAAGAGTAATTTAATTCGCAACTAATAGTTCGTTCGGTCATCAATCATTCCAATTTAAACTAGGAAACGAATGTATACTAGAAAAAATATTGGCAAGTGTCGAGGGTGTTGCACAAGAATCGTTATAAACACATTTCGTCGCGCGAAGTATAGGCGGAGTTGGGGGCGAAAGAATTCTCATCGAACAATCATGTATCGGATGTTCTTAATGAATGAGATTGATGACCTTTTACTACCTGTACCTACTCCGTGATAATGATACGTGCGACTCGCAAGTTAATTGGATGCCTCGTTCTGCAAATATTAAGCGTGCTCTTGATAACTGCGTGTTTGTGTACAAAATTTTTAAAGTTGAGCTTAAACAAAGTACGCTTCACACCTCTTTATATTCATAGAAAAAATGTAAATTAAATTGGTTAAAGATCGAATTTAAAAACGATTGATAAGACAGTTATCAATATGCGTCATTTTGTTAAATGAACCTTGTTTTTATTTGCACAGCAAAAATCCTCCCACCTGATCGCTTTTGGTGACAGATTTCGAAGATGAATTAATCAAAATTGCTAATCAATCACTAATTACAGATCAACGACCCACTGTAGGCAACATGATTCGCTCCCGCGTCCTAATTGCTGGACATTTTAAAGCCTATACGGAGCACGGAGAGGCTTTATCTCAATAATTAAAGGCTTATCTTCGAGTCAGAAACGCCGTCAGAACTTTATCGGACCGCGTCCACCCCAGCGTTATCTTCATTACGACTCTGCACCGCAACTTTAATTCACGTGTCCATTAATTTTAAAGCTGCCGCATTCGTTTGTTAAACCAATAATTATCCTTACAGTAATATGGCCTTAAGTTTCCTATGGCGCTATAAATCATTGCAAATCAAATGATGTCGAACCGTAGTGGATAATCTAGGTTACGATGAAATGGCAGATTTAAGACTTGCACATAATTGCTGGTTCTCGTTACAGAATAATAGTTGAAGCTATGTGATGATTAACGTGAGGCGATTATGATTAAAAATTTCAATGAATTGTTTTATAAATACAAATATAAACAGAATGTTTATACATATTTTGTATGTTTATAGTTTAAACAATGTGAGAGGTGACCTCTTTCCCGGGTGTTGTGAACATTTTTGATTAAATCAGAACAGATATGAACCTGCAAATTGCACTTCTAAAATCATATTGAGAATAAACAGCAATTTTGTTTCGCTCAAAATCAGTAAATTCGCCGTCTTACCTATTTGTTTGAATTGGAGATCTTTAAATAAATACAGTAGGCTGAGAAACCTCTAGAATAAATATAAGTTAATTATATACATATAGCGGGTATTAATGTATCACTTAAACTTTTTTCTTCCAAGTTGTGTCGGCACCGCTTGATCCACATTAACGCAATAACAGTGACAGATCACTATCATCCAAGCATTCAGTCGCTAGTAGATTCCCCAGGTTTATGCTACAACTTGCGTCGGAGATATACTTGTGATACACCAAATATTTTCATTCCAACAATTATTTAAAATCCAATCCAGGTGGGGTAATAACTAGATAGTAATCTGTACATTTATAAAGACGAACAACCTTGTATTATCGCGAATCTTCCCTGAGAATAAAAATATTACCTATAATTAAAGTACCTACCCACATACAACCCACCTACCTGTTTCCATTTGAACATCCCTGCAACATTCTACTAGGTTTTCCAATTTGATTGAATATGATTTGAATCTTCACATTATCTTGAACCGTCATTCCATATGAGCGCGGCCTAGCTAATGATGATTGGACGAGCTAGCTGACGGGTCGCCCACGGATCGCGTATCCCACTAGGTACATAGTAAAGCGTGCGTCAAGCCTCCACACTAATAACAATATTAATTACGCCGTACTACTATCTCGCAGAAGTAATCGTTTTAATTATCAATAATAACGCGTAACAACAGAATTCTGTCTTGATTCAGCGCTGGCGCACCGGTCGTGTTATTAAGCCCTATTTTTTTAAATCTACATTAAGGTCTCGACTGTTTGTACGTACGAACCTCTATTAATAAACGTTTATAACTATCATTTACCATTGTCCGGAGGTTTGTAGCGTAACTGGTAGACGAGTTTATGACCGCTCGGAATACTTTGGGACCGTGGAACGAAGAAGATTGTTAAACGCTTCAGAAGGGTTTATTTTTAAAACAATTTGTGGTTTTACAGTGGACATAATTGGAGCATTTTATTTAATAAGCTATACAAATAAATGTTAAGTTTCAATTTGAAATACGACTAAATAAACTGCGGGGAACATAATATACTATTATTTTATTATTCGTATGACCTTACACACCCTTATGTTTAGTTTAAATTTTATCATTTATTTACTTTTATCTTGTCTTTGAGATAAACTTGTAAGTTTATCCTTCTTACTTCCTGTTCACACATGGTTATTTATTGCGTCCAGTCCATATAATCTCAACAAGAAAGCAGAGCGTCATCGGTCGTCGGCAAGTCCACCCGAACACGCGGCCATACGATCTTTTGTTATAATTGAATTTTGTTAACAACACATTTATCCGGTTTTATGGCAAGAAAATTAATTTTTATGAAGAAAAAACAATTTGTGTTACCATCATGCATTTTCATTACCCTTAATCTTGAGTGAGTTTATTGTTAATAAAACAAAGGTAAGAACTATTGAAATAATAATTAGGCCGCATTTAGTTCGCAGCCTCAGACTCAGTGCCACAGAACTGCCTTTTAATGGATATTTCAATGTCAAAATTATTCCATCCGTTGTTCTCAGACACTCATAATGGACGAAAGAGAATATTTAAAGTCATACGCATTTTTTATTGTCGGCAGTAGCTCAAGGAATTCTTAAAATATTTTCATTTGTAGATATCTACTCCCTGTGAAGTTCCATAAGCGCCTATTGATTTTTTCACCTAATAAATTAGATGTAGATAATATGATAAGAAATAAGAATTGTATTTGAATTAAGTAATACAAATATCAAAGATGATAATGAAGCTATAGATCGAGTAAGTAATAAAAACTCGTGAAACAATTAATTATTATGAACAATATAGAAGATGAACAGTGTACCTAATTAGAAGGAGACACACAATACAGTACAGTTAAAAAGTATAAACAATTTTGAGTTTTGATAATAATACACGAATATGGAAAAATACACGCAGGTCAGTACCTTGAAATTACATACAACCTGACAACCCAGATACATTCCTATAAATTTTACTAGTTTTTACATACAACTGCAATCCATTAAATTATATTTATCTACAGCATTAAATTGAATCAATAAAAAATAAAAATTGTCTCTCGCTACTGTTTTGATCGTGTTCGTGTGCACATACCTGGCCCACCCTTAATTGCTTGTCAACAAATTCTTGAATGGACAGCTCCTCTGGACACACAAGATTCCTCTTTTTACACACCCGAAATACTCGATAAACAAGTCATCAAGATTGGAACCTTATCGAATTAACGCAATCCGCGAACGAACCAAAAATACTCAGTTACAAAACTTTTCTTACTGCGACACAGTTGCAACGTTATTAGCGTAATAACGTTATACTTTCGTATCAATTATATTTTAATAAATTCAACATACGAACCAGTATTCTGTGAGCATCTCGGTGCATCGACCTCATTCCATCGAACTAATTTTTTCGTGTTCTTCCGCATTCATTTATTTCAATACGTAGACTATAATATTTCAACAAATTGACAAGAAAATATTTCTACCGAAACCAGAAAGAGCGGATCTGCTAACATTGAGACTCAATTACTGTGTTTCTCACATAAAACAAGTCTTTAAAATTCCTGACAAAATAAAATAGCACCTATAAATATTCGTGATTAAAAAACAAATACCTATGTAGATCTGCAAAAGGACGCAGTCCTCGCTGTTTCGCTAGTTGCTAGTTCTTAATTAAACATCCGAGCCAAGGCACTGTCGTTTCGCTTATTAAGAAATAAATGAAATACACGCCTTATTCAAAACGAATGAAAAAATAAGAAAGAACAGATTAATTCAGCATTTGTTTCGAAAGCGAGTATTTTTCTTGGGAGCTTAAACGTGAGTAGGTATTGTTTAATTAATTTATGGATCGTGAGAAGGATAATATTTATTTTGAAGAAGTACAAGGCGTCATCGGTCGCGTTTCTTTATTTTTATTTAGGAATAATCATCACTTGCGCAGGCGCAGGCTGTGGAACCAGTCGGAGTACGCGGGAGTGCCACGCGCCACTCGCTGTCACTCGGCGCGGACGACGCACGCCTCGCATTACATACGCAATGACTTCGGCCTGCCGTATGTCCGTCTAACTGAAACAAATATACCAATAACGTACCTATATGATCTGAAAATAAACTGAGAGTACAATTAAAGCTTATTGTTGTCTTATGTCATATCTTATTTTCTCTAACCCACTTACTTTAAACTTTACCGAAATGTAGAACATGGATGGATAGTCCCAAAATTCATAATTTTCTAACGAATTTTTATTCAAATATCTGTCACAAGCAAAATCTAAAGCACGAACAGATTAAAGTGATTTTATGGAACCGAGAACATAAATTATATTCAATAAGGCGTTAAAATAAAACAATCATCAATCACACTTAAGGCTTCAAAGGTAATAGTCGATTCAGCTGCGCACAAACAACGCAACTAAGGCTCTAAGAGCACAATTAAAATTTCAAATTCCAATTTTGGTGTTGATTCTTTTTGTTCAACTCTGCAATTTCATGGCGGTTTTTATCTTGGAGTAGACAGAAATAGATCATGGAATAGCTGGGAGACTGGACTAGGAATCCACTCGGACGACCTTCGATTATTCGCCATAGCCAGTTGGCACAATAACCACGAGTCGATAACCACCGTCCAATTAAGTTCGGTAGCGCCTCATAAAGGCTCACAAGACAAGTTTTTGTCGCGGACCAAGCAGACGCTTAATTGGCGGATACTCATCATTAGGTATGTGCAATGCAACTTTGCGGTTAGAATAATTACTTTTTGCATTTTAATTCGTGTTATATTTGCACCAATTATTTGCGTAAATACTTGCCTAATCTAAAAAAATTACATGAAATGACAGCTTAATATTTTATTTACATTTAAGACCCTATAATAAATATAACTAATGGACGTAAACACAGAAAAAGTGCGGTGAACTGCTTGCTGATAAGCAATCAAATCTCGTATAAGGTGTTACCTAAAGCAAGCATAATAGATAATAATATGTGCATCTACAAATACTATGACCTAATAAACAGAGTATAATCAAAAGACTAGACGAAAAAAAGAAAACGACGCTAGAAAGAGAGGATTGAAAAGTGGAGGAGTGTCTTTACCAACAGGAAAAAGTATTGACAAGTCGGAATTACCAAATCATGTTCAGTAGTCGTTTGCTACAATGATAGGTACGTCTGGTCAATGCTTCTCTGGCAATGAGAGTGTTCAATGCTTGGAAGCAATCTATTAACAATCACTTGGTTGCAGCTTACTAAGATTTTTGTGTATTTTAGATTCTTCTTCAACAACAACGCTGACTACATGCATGGCCCGACACACACTTGGCAGACTTTAAACATCACATTTCATTAACCTGTGCCTGTTCATACAAAATTGTGGTCTGATCGATGTTGAAGCCCATCCAATTACTTCTCTTGTCATTGAGATGTTATTTACAGGCGTCGTGTGTGTATTTATCATGAGATAACGATAAAATATTGCGTGTACGCAATCTAATATACATCTGCATGAATTGTAATTACATCGATTAAGAGCATGATAACTTTTCAGGCAAAAAATCTTGACCAGTCCAAGTATAGTTAAAAAATAAACGACTTTAACATTTTAAACATTTATTTATTAAAAAACATAATTGCTCTTTGAATAAAGCAATACATTTTTAGGTGTTGATGTTTAACTGCCGTTAATCTTCTCGTTCACAAACATTTCCAATTCTAAAAGCGCCCGGTACGCAACTCCCTGATACAAAAGCACTTTGTTCTACTTGAATTTCCTTAGCTGCAAATTTATCATGGTTTTCAACATCCCTTTCAAAAGAAGAAGGATCCGCCACAACGATATTAAGACTAACTAAAATTAACAATATTAATAACTTAAAGACCTTCATTTTGTCTAAAGGCACAACAGCTTAAGATTAAAACTCAATGTACAATTTTCTATTTATATGTACCTCAGCTTAATTAGCTATTCAGTTAACTGCCTGTCCAGTTAGCTAATCGTTGTCATTTAGTTATAGAGACCGGAAGAATTACTTTTTAAAACAATTAAAATATCATTCAATTACCAAAAAGTAATTAGAACAGTCGAGTACTTTACTTAATGTAAAGGCATTATTATTAGAAATAAAATATGAAATACACTGTTTGGCTATTGAATTAGACGATTCCACGAACAGTTTTGCGAATTACTGATACCAATATTAATGAAATTATTAGTCAATTCAGTATAATATGTCCACTCTATTTTTATTAATACCTTGGCATGTAAATGATTATGTTGCGGGCTAAGCATAATAATTATGGTGAAACGATGGCTAACTTGAATTCATTATTTTCGACATTAAATGAAACAATTTTACCAATGTAGACAGAAAAAGATATCGAGGACAGATTTCTTTTTGTTTTTTTTATCCAATAAATAACCCGTTATTATTTGCCTTGCGCAGTGCAGTAGGGTTCTTTGGGGAAGCTTTAGCTTTCGTCTCTGCTAGAATGTAGTTCACCAATCCGCTAACCTATCGTTGTGACAATGGACTGTATGGACATTAACTCCCTCCTATGGATAAGACCTGGTACCTATTCAGCACCGGCTGAGTAGTAGAAAGACAAAATTTTGAAATCAAAATCTAACCATTCGGAATTTTAAAATCTTTTCTGTGCATCATACAGCGTAAGGGAGATGATGATACTTTTTAGCTTTGGTTTGGTTTGGAGTATAAAGTTCCTACATTTCCATATTTTTCCTGAGTGCAAATAAGTCACAAATATTGACTTGCCTGCAATATTGCTAGTCCCAAATAGGTAAGTAATCTTATATGCTACAAAAAAAAATGGTGGACAGTCCTACCCATACAACGATTTGTTTTTATAATACACCACCAGCTAGAGCTTCTAATGAGAATATATAAATTCCCTTGTGTATGTTTTATATAAGATCCTACCTTTCTAATCCGGACCCACCAACCATAAAATCGCGAAGAAAATATCAGTTGATCTATATACTCGTATATAAATAATTTAATATTACTCGACTAAATGTAGGTATATGAAACGTTGTTCATAATGATGAGTACAATAACATCCTTAAAGGGATCGGCAGCCTGATTACGGACGCACCTGACAGTTTGCGAGAGGCGTAAATTGTACAAATGTTGCTGTCAAACATCATTTTGATATTACGTACAATACAAAAAACATAGAAATAGTACAAATACGTACTATGTATTATCTCTATGACAAAAAATGATGTTTGACAGCAGCGATTGTACAATTTACGCCTGTCGCAAACTGTCAGGTGCGTCCGTAATCAGGCTGCAGGATTAGAAAGTTAGTACCTTTTATAATATAAAGAAGAGATAGGTACTATTCTAACCAGTTAGTTTAATTGAAAGTGTATTTCAAAATTAAAATACTAAATTCTTAGAGGCAACAGGTCTCTAACCCTGTCGCTACCATAGAAGTCTATACTTACGTTAATTAAAAGCCCAAGCATACACTTGCATACACAATGACAAAGTAGCATACCTCATAAGTGCATTCATCCCAGCGTATTAGGCGGAACGGTTTGCAACGATAACGCTCTTTAGTCGTTCTAAAGAGAAGCAAACGTAAACGCATGCGTTTGTCGCGTCGCAGGTACGAGCATTAGCCTGTAATGGATATGATCAAAAACCTGCTGCGGTTACATATTATGTCCATAGCTCCCCGAACTGGTCCCAATATCGCTTATTATGTATCGCCTTTGTGTTAATCATATCTTTCGCTCAGTATGGCAACCGTGGCGGCTACCGGTCGTTGGTCTATTAATAAAGGGCAGACTCAACCGACGACGGCATGCTCGCTACGCAACCTGCTATTGTAGTCTAGTGGTTGAGGGATTTGTCTTTTTAATCGCACTGCCTCTCCATTGCCCGGAGCCTATTATTAGGGTTAATTGGAATTATTAAAGTTTTTTTTCATAGCGACTAGAAGTTTTAGCAGATAGTGGTGATGCAAGCGAGATAGCTTTGAGTGAGGCGAGCTTTTAGATTAATGTATGGTTTGAGTACATGTTATGGAAATTTTAATAGACCGAGCTTCGTGACCGTACGATTTCTTTCACTCGCTTCTTTTTGCATAGGAATTAGTAATCTTCTAAATGTGATATAGTAAAGCTACGTGTGAGTGTAGAGTAAGTAGATGCGATTTTTACTTTTTATTTCTAGAAGCAGGTTACGCGTGCACAGCTCTCAATGTTTCAAATTTCTTCACGTAGTTGTGCTCGTTAACTACAAAATTATACTTAATGTTAAAGCTCGTTGCATTTTTTTTTTCGTACTGTCGATTGTCACTTATTAGGTACTACAGTAGGTAGTCCGCGAGTGCTCAGTATGCAGTGCGGCGTGTCATTTGCATGATTGTAGTTAATTAACTCATAAGGACCGTGACGGTGTACGAGCGTATCAACTTACCGGAGCATTTATCATCAAATTGCCGGGCAATGCCGGACTATCTCAGCCTGCAGTACAATTACGGCCAGTTTAAAATGATTCAATGTCGCCAATCGTATTTCAACCGTTTTATAAGAGAGAAAGATGATTAGGTACTGTTATTGGACTTATCAAGTGCTACGTGTTGGCTAGGTTCGCAATGTTCTAGATAATTTTCCTATTGATAATTATCTTAACATATACAGGGTGACCCAAAAAGTGACGATGACAGGATAAATCTCCTAGTGTCTAGACCTAATATACTAATGAATGTTCCGCGATTTTTTGTAGTTACACACAAACTACCCAAAACAAAGATAAGACATTGTTCTCGGTTTATTGAAGATCCGAAAGATATTCTATCTAAAATCAATCCCATTAAAAGAACGGCTAAAATTCCACAACGTGCTACTAACAAATTCATTAATATAATATCTCAGAGGATCACAATTAAACACGGTACATTAGATTTAATGTATGCAGCTCCAGGCGACGGGCGTAACATGTTATCTATTAAATCTAAGACGAATACTCTTTATCATTAACACAATATAAATATTTATTTATCGTTCGACGATCCAAAAGTTAATTCAGAAGCGAGTTTGGTAAGAGTGACTGCACAATGTTTCAAATACGCGAAGGCGCGGGAGAGGCGGCGCGGCGCGGGCGGACCCATGAGCAATAGAATAGAATAGAATAGATCTTTATTTCATGTAAACCAGATACAGGCACTTATGAAATGTCGAGACTCTAGGTGCACGGTTCCAAATAGTAGATCCTATGGAGAAGAACCGGCAAGAAACTCCATGGAAACTCTTTTCAAATAAATAATAGATCTTGACAATCTTTATCAGTACAATGTTGTGGTAAGATCTGCGAGAATAATGCAATTCAATGCGAATACAAATAAAACTAGGATAATAATGAATTGCCTCTGAATAAGATTGCCATGGCAGTTACGAGCTGACCAGTTCCAGACAATGAAAAGGGCATGAAAAGATAAAAAAAGAAATATAACCAAAGCTTTACTTAATAAACAATTGCAGCCAGCTGCTGAAGATAGGCATCTCCTAAAATGAAGCTTTTCTTGTAATCATCATAAGTGAGGATGTTTTGGTAAGCAATCAGAGCCTCGGTAAGAGGAAGGGCACAACAGAGCCAAACATTTACATCTACAAGTTAATCAACAAAATCATCAAATGTCTTATAAATCATCGATTTGATTTATATAGGTAATAAAATCTAATAGAAAGCAAAATGTTTTAACATTAAAGTAAACTAAACACAATAAAAAATAAGAAATCATTTGCATCTGAAATTCTTTAGTCATTGTATAGTCACCTTTATCATAACGAAAACACAAGATTCGACACTTCATTAAGGCGAGGCGATATGGTGCGCCCGCGGCGGTGCCCACTAGCGCCACTAAAACAAACATCTCTATTAATTCCCGCTAACCATATGAAAGAATCCAATACAAAATTATACCGAGACCAATATCAATCATTCGATGTGTCCAAAGCGATAATCGATATACATTGGAATATTCAAATAGAGAACTTAGACGGTATATATCGATTACCAACTCAATTAAAATGAATTATAATGTGATATTTGAAATAGAAATTTAATATGCAAGGCTTAAAATAGTATTTTTTTATTATGTTTTACCTATTGATCTTTCATCAGCGAAGTCACCTTGCATGTAAGTTCAATTCAAGAATATTGCTGTTCGGATATTTATAGATGTTCAACTAGCAATAATTTAAAGCAAATATTTTAAACTAGTATTCATAAATAAAAATGGTTAATGCCGTTCTAATGGCGAATGTTATTGATATTTACTTTATCGATTGCTCCCGTCTCAATATTTAGGTTCTATTTTCCATATAATTATGTTATTGTGAATGATGTCTATTCTTGTTGTCTATTCCAAAAGTATCTTCTTTGAAACCTAAAAATAATCCTTTACTCGCAGTTAATAATCTTTTTAGTGTAAAATTATTACTGACCATTTGCAACACTTTAAGACTACCGCGATAAAAATCATCGATATTTTATGATCTACTTAGCACAAATCCGATTGTTGGAACTTCAATGTCGGTTCCTCTGTACACAAGATACGCCAGAGAGAAATATATGGCGAAAAGGATAACGACTCCATTAAAATGTCTTTAGTGTCAGATCGGATTCCAATAAGCTTGATCAATACATTTTCTATTACCTTAATATAATTTCGTTCCCAGATATTTGAGTAATCTCAATTTTATTTATATCAGTCGTCGGTGTTTTTTACGTAACAATAAAGTATTTACATACAAAAGAAGCGTTGCCGCCGAATGATAAACGCATCATAAGTGCCCCAAAGGCATCTCGTACAGCCGATATCTGTTCGGAACAAATCACTGTTTTATCGTTCCTCCCATCGTAAAAAATATTGATATCAACATAAAAAGTGGTCCAAAAACAATAGAACGGATGGATTGAAAGGATTCCTGAGTCAGATAACGAGTCGGTTAAAAAAAAGATATTATGTATTAATAATAGCTTTATAGTGACCATCTTTGAAACGCTGGTCTTTCTTTGTTGTTAATGGTATCATTTTAAACTCTATCGTTGAAAGATAGTTTTGACACTTTCCTATTATGGAACATAATGCCATTGGTACTATCTCTATTAGTTTAGCTGTTTTTTGTACAATCAAGTTTTTTTTTCGATTTGCATGATTTTATAGTCGAAAAAGCGCTCGAAGTGCAATGTCGATTCCGAGATGATCTCACAGGAAACGAGAATTGCCCTCCAGGATTGTAACTGAATTGCGAAGTAAAAAAATTTGCTTGTGAGACAATGGTGTCAATTCTGTTGTGCATTTTGACAGTGCTAAACTAGACTAAACGCATCTATGACTTTATTTTTCTATATAAACAGAAAGAGACAAACGCCCTTAGTTTAGTTTAGTCCTCTCAAAATGCGCAACAGGATCGACACCATTGTTATCCAATTAAGTTCAAGGCTTGGTAACATGTATGAAGACATTTTTGATGGTTCAGTAACTAATATCATTTGTTATCGTATAGATAAAAATAAATATAATCAGAATTATAAACTATATAAATTATGGGCACTCAAGTTTATTTTATTTTACGGTAATTACATTTCTCAAAACTAAAACAAAAATAACTTAATGAGTTAATAACCGCCAAAAATTTATCGCTATTATTTATACCTGACCTGCCTTAATTCGCTGAATGTTAATCGTTTGAACACGCGCTAGGCTATCAATAAACACATAATTTACATCACAACGACTACATTGAAATCTAATAACTAATTTGCCTGATTGGATTAAGACGTCAAAGCGTGCTTCAGTTTACGGTCGGCAGAAAAGATCGAGTTACAATCGGTAAATCTGTAATCGATATTTTATTTGACGATATAGGTATCATTTTATTAAAGAAAGTCGTTATATTTTATTCGTTAACATTTTATATGAATTGTACTTACTTTTTTCGTAAACTTCAGTTGATAATAATTGCTCATTTTCTAATTGAAGTTCGACGGACACTACCTCGACAAACAGAACTTGATACATTGAACATTGATAGATATTCCCAAAATATGAATTACAAATCAACAGATGTTATTTTGTAATATTGAGCAATTACGGAATATGTAGTAGGTATATAGAACAGTATAGTTAAATTATCATATCAACTAAACTA
Organism: Allophyes oxyacanthae; assembly: GCA_932294325.1. Taxonomy (NCBI): domain Eukaryota; kingdom Metazoa; phylum Arthropoda; class Insecta; order Lepidoptera; family Noctuidae; genus Allophyes; species Allophyes oxyacanthae. The sequence goes on from OW028615.1 coordinate 11,498,672, forward strand.
AACAGTGATAACGAACAAATTATTTTTATCCGGTTTTACTTACCTATTACTAATTCCATTTAATCATAAACCTGGAATTATTATCAAAAGTGAATCATTTACCATAGCTTATCGCTAGATTATAAATATTGCTTTAAAAGGTAAAAAAGTATTTTTAGCAGAGCGTGGTTTCGATCCACGGACCTCTGGGTTATGGGCCCAGCACGCTTCCACTGCGCCACTCTGCTTATATAATATCAGTGGCGAAAATTCGCTCCTGTAAGATATATGTATTGAGTAATGTATCTATCACTGTGTAAGTGTGTACGTGGTCGCTTGCGTGTAGTAAATAATCTTAGATAAAGAACGTAAATGACAGCGGGGAAGAAGCGGTACAACCAACTCCCTAGCAAATTTGCATCGCCACTTCTTCTCCACAGCTATAACATATAGGAAGCGGTGAAGGGTGGGCGTGGATATCTTTTTTTTTACTTTCTAGAAGTGCTTTCTAGTATCTATTTTGAAAAAAATATATTTACTTTTACTGACTAAGTATTTTATAAATACGATATATAATTTATACATCGTTTAGAATGCGTGGTCATTTTGTTGTACAATACCGGGCTGCTTGAGACAACTTATGACGGTTCTTCTTTCGTCAACGAAGATTTACCTTGACTAGACATGTCCAGGTATTTTAGAGAATGTCTACCATGGATTTGGAAAATAATGAAATTAAAAACAAGATATAATCAAATCAGTCATCAATTCATCATGAATAATTTTAAACGCTTTGAAATAATAATAAAAAAATTGTAAATAAAGGACATAATATTATCATATCTTTATGATTCATGGTGCAAAAATGGTTTACATCTGGTAGGTAATCATAATTAGTACTTCGGCTCATGACTGACGGAAATTTTCTAGTTCATAATATACTCGTAGTTTCACTTCATATATTTCTAATAAAAATATTATATTTTCACTAAATCCTGTACCGATGAATATTTATTTTGCGAACGGTATTAACCATTTCGTAATTATTATAGGAAATTCCATTCATAACCGTGACTAAAATGAAGCTGTTGAAGAAGTTACAAAAAAACAAAAGGTCTTCCTAAACGATGATTAGAACGTAAACAATCACGACAATGAACAATTCGTATGCAATTTATTGCATTATATTTGCAATTAGCAATGAAATATCATTCATTATAACTCGTTATATATTTAAAACAGCATTAGTTGTTGTCAATGACTTAATTAGTGTATCATTCTCATAAGATTTGATAGAAAAATAATATTAGATAGGTACTTATTGAAATTGAACAGACATAATTTATATTTTCAAGATACAGCTAATCAATTATCGTACTTAATGCAAACCAAAGTATTTAAAGTGTTCATTTTAATGAGCTGCTTTATTTAATAAATCACTCAAATTTTATTTCCCTCGATTCTTATTAAAACCGTATGTTTCACTTGTTCTAATTCAGATCTAATCAGGTATAAAACATGTTTCGTTTCTGTCCTTGCCATAAATTCTTTTATTCGGCAAATCTTATGAACATAAAGAACGTTATCGGAAACCAGAGGCTTATCAGCGTTTCCCTTGTTCTGCGGCAGCTATAAATTGTTTAAATATGCCATAATTCTTTGCTTCCTAAGATCAAGTTCCGATAAGTGTTTATTAGAACACGGGTGGTAGGAAACGTATGCGATATCGGCACAAAAACAAGTGAACAACAAAAAAATGCCGGCATTTTTTTCCGTTTGGCAAATCTTAAAAAGTGTTCCGAAACTCTTCGGGCTTGTTCGACCCTTATCGCTGTTTGTTTAGTAAATAATGAACGGTCGCGAACTTGTTAACAAGTTCTGAATTTGTGCTCAAACCAAAAGATTAGTTGAGAATTGAAAGGCAAATATTAAAACGTTTCGAAAAATTTAATTGAATACTGTTGCATGTTCTGTCATAATAGCAGCTTTAACAGTAAAGAGCGGATCTCCGACGTTATCTTATGCCGCCCACTTCATAACATGATTACTGTATTATACGTAAAGTGGTCAGATATTGTTGGTATTTGCATAAAGGATTGGCAGTTGGGCGTCGCGGTGTGTGTGGCATGCTGCTGTCTCTCGCTATCTGTCAGCATTCAAACAAATTGAGGTTTCAGGAACAGCCCTGAGCTATAAGGATTTCATCGTAACGTGTAAATACAAGTGGTAGACGACACACGACACGTTGACGACACGATTGGCGCAGTACCTAGCTAAGCAATTAGCTTTCTGCGCTACGTGCCGCGGGTTCGATCTCCGCACGGAACAAAATATTTGTATGATCTACAGATAGTTATTTCGGGTCTGGGTTTGTGTGCATGTGAGGTATAAGAATGTTTGTAAACTGTACCCTCGATACAGGAGAAATCATAGGGAGGGGCAAAGATTATGAATGAAAAAAAAAAGGAGTCGTCACTTATGCTGTCCGATCTGATGATTTGAAAAATACCTTCTCCCAAACGCTGCAGCATAGCTGGAATTAAGAGGACACGACTTGCATTTTTTTCCTTCCATGTCAATTAAGTGAATTTTATTTCATCGATCGAAATGAAGTTTCAGTAATATATCGAGACACTTTTGAATAAATGACATAATAAAGATGTGAATGAATTACGATATCGATATCCAGTGTAGTAAATTAACGATGCAGATCGACGCATCCCAAAGATATTTATGAGATAAATTTGTCTCCCGCTTGCGCAGTGTCTCATTACTGCTGCCGACAAAGCTCGGCCGGGCCAGCATTTGTCACACGAACAGTTGCAAATAGCGAAATTCTTTATAATTTATAATTATATACCCGTGATTTTTACTTGCTAATTAAGGTCGTAACGTGTTTTGCGTTCAAAAGGAATAACGAGCGAGAAAATTACATGAGATGTGACAATAAATCAGTAAGGAAAAAATTGCAAATTCGCGTTTTTCGATAACTACATCGACGTTTCCGAGTACCAGTAAAGTGGTGTGAGGAATTCGCTTATTAAGTGGTGTTGAGATGTCTATCAAGTTTGATGCGCTTGAGCGGCGTAGCGGGAGCGGGGGAGCTGCGCCTGCGCCGCGGCACGCGTTGTTTGACATTCAGCGCGCAGCCGCCGCACGTCACATCCGCACTGAAAGTCATTAAATTGATGAGCATTGGCATTTTTTTATAACATAAAGGGAATTTTGAACACTTCGACTTCGTTAGTTATTATTTGCCATTATTAATCAGCAGGAAAATGACTAAACTGATACCTACCTACCTAAAAAGGCGCTATATGGATATTGGGAAGGATGATACGGGAGCGAACTAACTAAGACTTATCGGTATAGAAATGATGGAAAAAATTAAGAACATTGTGTAAGACGGCAGACTAAAACTATCGGTCGTATTAGGTAGTAATAGGTACCAGTTAATGGATATGGCAGTCGTTCTCGTGTAAAGGTACCTAATACAGACATTCAGTAGGATCTGGTTACACTGGAAGACGACCCAATCTAGTTAAGCTAGGCAGATGATGTGTTGGACTGTATAACCTTGCAAAAACCAGGATTAATTTACTCAAGGCAAAAGAGTCATCATCTAGCCTAGCTTTTTCCCGACGAAGGGATCGGCGGCATCTAGCCTAACCAGATGCGACTGAATATCAGTACCTATCTTAAACGGAGCGAGTGTTCATAATGTCAATTGTTGCAGAAGTCGGCAGCCTAAACGGTCTGAGAACCGGTCTAATATTAAGGATGTTGTGAAAATAATTAAAAAAATATCTCCCAATAATTGAGTGGCGGTTATCAGAGGAGCAGTTCCTATGACAACCTATAAGACAAGAATACTATCAACTAGCATCCAGGAGTTGCCGCAACAGTCAGCACACAAAAAATCATAATAAAATTCGTTGGTTTTCGTAGAAATTATTACGGTGTCTATAAACAATATTACTATGGTAGAGATAATCTTGATGACCAAAATATAAGAACATTCTTACTAGTATCATTTTTTATTGAATAAAGCCTTTCCTGCGTCGCAAGACATGAAAAGTTCAGTGAGTACAACAGTAATTGGCCTTTTGATTGAGACTTCAGTGTTGGTTTGGAAGCGGCTCCCCCGCAGGCAACGCACTTTTTTCGTGCAAGCCCTTGCTCTTAATAATTGATTCCATACAACGCCAACGGGACACTCCGCCCGTTTGTTTTAACTTACATGATGTTTCTTTCTTTATAAGCGGAGTCTGTTTTTCTATACTCATTAGACTAACTGATCTGAGAAAAAAATCTTGTACCAGCGCTGTATTGTAAAATCAACAAGACATTACGTCTTTCAGATATATCACCTTCTTCCCACAATGGGATCGAAAAACTATTACCGCCTAACGTATGAATGTACGCAAACGTTCTCAACAGTATATTGAGGGCATTTAATGTGGATTCCCAAAGGAGTCTCCAGTAAATAAGGCTTGTTTACGAGTACTGTGCTGTGGAGGCGGTATGCCATTGTAGCAGCCTTCGACACCACACTTTATTGGCTAATTTTATTCAATTAAATTGTTCTCGTTGCGCGCCGACACCCATGCCGGGCTCATTTTAACGCCTCGGGAATTATTGCAATAGATAACATAATACATGGCGTGCGTTCGAAAGCGAGTGATTTAAACACAGCTTCGGCACTTACGTTTCACCAGCTAGTGCACGGTCCAATTTATTGAAACGGCTTTGACATGCACCGCTACTATTTAAACTATAAACATAAACTTAAACGATCTTCTTGCTATCTCAAACTACGATGAGTCGATGTATGGGGTTAAAAATTATTATAATATGTTAATTCTGAGCAGCATTACAAAGCGGGTGGTGGCTTCCAAACAGTGAACGCGCCGTCAGCCACATGCTGTGAATCCACTAAGACGTTTCATCACAATATTGTCCAGGGGACAAAACTATTATATCTACCCTTTGTTGAGTAAAAAACTTGATTTCACTAAGCTGAGTTCGCGTCATGCTGACAACGCATTTTAGAAATCGTTTATAAAAGAATTTTATTTTAGCTGAGATGCGTATGCACTTTGATAGTATCGTGGTTATGAATGTTGACATATGAATAACCAAAATATAAAAGGGTTGTATTGTTAAAGCGTGAGCAATTTATGGGCATGATGTTATAAATGTCGACGGACTCAAACTCAATTTTTTTATTGATACATCTTCAATCATGTAACAAGGTAAGAAAAGTAGAAGTCTTTAAAACTAAAACTGCTGTCGCATTCAAATAAAAAATTGGCTTAACATTAATTTCGTAAAAACATGATTTCAAAAGCCAAACAAAAAATCACCCACCCAAAAAATATTTGCGACGTCTTTTCTAACTTCCTCATCATAAAACACGTCAAAGTCCCACCGAAGTGTCCACATCTTATATAAACAAGTGGCGTCTACTCATAAATCGTTACAAAAACAAATAAAATTATATTTAATAGGCTCGTGAGAACTGTCGCCCACCACCCACTGAGACAGGTTCGTTAAATATTTTAATTGCGCCGCTAAAAAGACCCCAAATTTTTATTTCTCGTAAATCAAAGCTATGTCCACGGTAGTCCCCAGGTTTTTTCTTCTGAATACTCTGAAGATGATATCTGATGAAGTGCCACAAAATAATGCGTGGTACATTGTCCACGCAAAGTTTCTTAAAAAACTCTTTCCAGCGATTACTATAGAAGTATAAAAGGCAAGAGTTTAATAGCTACGTCATCAGTGAATCGTGAAACAAAATCTTACAGATAGACATCGATTAGGATCGCTGCCTACGCTCCGTCAGCCCAATTCTTTCGCTTCCAAAATTTTGTAAAACTTGATATATTTACCGCAAACCGATGAACAGATAAACCTTTGATGATACCGTTCTATAATTTTGGTAAAGGATATGCTTTCTCTAACCACCCATGATCTTCAAAAATAGCATAGGTAATATTAAAATGGCTTGTCTTAATATCTAAATTATTATTATCAATAGAATGACAGACCAATTACCCCATTCCATAGTCCTTCACCTATCAAACAACGTTAAGACAAGTATAATTTTGTAAACGGAAGCATCATTCCGTCAAGGGTCGACAGTCATTCGAAATCCATCATTCATTCGCAACTAGACATTTAAACTAAAATTTCCGACTCAATAAATGTCTCTGTTTGTTTTTCTAACAGGAAATCTATTTAGTTTTGTAAAAAGATTGGTAAAAAATAAGAAAGGAGCTGTGTGGGTGGTAGGTAGCTGACGACAGTTTAAGTAGTGTAACTCGATACGCGAGTCCAGTAGTTTGTTTTTCTTGCACACTCGAAATTGTCGGAAGCCAATGAGATGGTGATATTATTTTGCCGAAGACCCATCGTAGACTTTATGAGCTTGTCGGCGACGCTAAATGTTTACGGAAGCGGTTTTTTATAGCCACTTAACTTTAAAGTTGGTTTTAATGTCATCATTACACATTCGAACAGCAGAAAGTGATCCGGTTTAGGATCTAGTGTAACACTTATACTATCAAATATTTGTTTCTTTTAATTGGACAGAGTATACTTACTTATTCCAATTGGAATAATGTTCATCTCCGCTACTGTTGTAAGTTGTCATAGAAAAGGAACTTAAGCTATAATTAGCAAAAATATGGGTTTTCTTTAATTCCTAGATTTTACATGCAACTTTAATGTAAATTTATTTATTTATTTAAAGGCAAACCAACTAAATACATTCATACTAAAACATTTGCACATAACATTTAAAAAATCAATATTATTGCATGCATCTAAATTAAAGGTACCTAGGCATAACATTTTAAATAAATAAGGTATTGTAACCATAAATCGTTATCCTAATAAGTATCTAAACCTAGTAATAACAATTAGCTGATCTGTACCTACCTGCATTATTGACTTGTAATCTATATTACCAATAAATGTGTTTATCTGTTTATCTGTTTATCAATTATAACAACATCAACAAATCACGTTAATCCAGTACTCGGCCAGTAACGAAATTAATCGCAGAGACTTTTTCTACAGATCAATAAAATGATCGAGGGCTCCCTGCCTTTGTATGTGTGAGTGCACAACAGGGAGGAGATCACGTGGCTAAACCCTACGCGCAACCCCTATTGATATCTTACTTCTCCCTCTTTCATAAATGGATTTACAAAGATGGAGAAAGACAGAAATGTTTTCCTTGTGTGGGTAAAACGGCGCGGGCCCAAACATCTGCCAGGTTCCTGATATTTTTTGGTCGGTTAACTTAGTCGAATAATAATACTGAATTAAATTTGATTAAGGTTGGAATTGATTTTACTGTAGCTTATCAAATTTGTTACAGTTTTAATGAAAGGTCCGCTCATATGAAACATGAGGATCAACCGATCGATTTTAGACATTATATTATTACATTATGGAAGTCTCATAAAGTACCTAATAGTTTTCTTTTTAAAATTTTGTATTATTTTTGTCCCATTGTAATTCATTTTCAAACAAAATGTTAATTCACAGCATGTAACGGTTTTGCCATTGAAAACTGGAGACCAAGTTGAACGAAACAACTTAAAGAAAAAACTTGATTTTGAACCTTTTACAAACTTATGAAAACCACTTCCGAAGGAAGCATAATCAGCAATTGTATAGAGTAAGGGAGGAAATAGAATAGGGGAACATTTTTTAAAAGTGCAAATGTAATTTTGTAATGTAATAAGAAGTTAGCAAAGAGTTCATTGAAAATGAATGCAGCTCTAAGGTCTCCTTGGAAGGGGCAGGTCCAACGTCTCGCGTGTGGTGTTAAACAAAGCGAATGAAAGGAGTATTATACGTCTGGGCCAAGATTTTGATGAATGCACCTTGTACTGTGCTTATTCCTTTTTAAATGTGCTCCAGATTCGATATTTAAATGCAACAAATGGGAAACAGACTGCTTTTTAATCCAGCCAGCCTTGAAGACGAAACTTGTTAGTGTTCGCGTTATGCGTTCGTATTTGTAGCTCCTATATTATCATGATAATGTGTATGTAATTTGTGTCTAATTAAATTATGTTCCCATAAAGATCATTGAAATATTATTATTATTGATCTTTTTCTTTGTCTTCATTTTTTACATTTTTTTTGTTTTAATTTTTTACATTTTATTTGTATCGTAATTTGTGTAAAAATAAATTGCTTTGCTTTCTTTCTTTTAAATAAACAACAACAGCAAATGTGTATCTACGTAAAAATAAAAGAAAACTTTTACTTTCCGATTAAGCTTCTATATTTCCTATGTTATCAAAGACATCTTTGTCTCATTGTTAATCTTCAGAATAATACCCAATATTTTGAAGCGGATATGCTTACAACTCCCCCATGCAATAAAAACGTCTATTCAATGGCTAGTCTAGTCGTCTAGATGCAGTCTCAGGGGTTCCAGACATTCTTTTGTTGTAGTGACCTTAGCTTATTTACTTTTCAAGTTGAAGGTTCCCTTTTATTCCCGTTTTGTATTTCTAATATTAAATAACCCGTCTGTATCGGGGAAGCCCTCAATAGCCTAGCTAATTCAAGGTGTCCTATATTGAGATAGGTTATAGCATTAGAAGGTAACTCGGTCGGCGGAACTATTCATAACACAGCTGTTCTGTGAGGTATGAATACAGGTAGCTTTTGTTCGTTTGTTCGGTCTAGACTGGATTTATAAGATTTTGTTCTTCCATTTAAAAGGAATGATTTTTTGTTGGTAATTATACCTATAGATCTAAACTTTAACTAGTGTATTTGATTAACTGAACCGGAACGTTTTTAATACTCTATACTAAAATTATAAAGAGCTAAAATTTGTTTGTATGATCGGGTAATCTCAGGAGGAACTGCTGATCCGATTCTAAAAATTCTTTCACTAATAGAAAGCTACATTTTCCTGACTGATTTATGTTATATTTTATTTTTTTATATATAAAACGCGCTTGTCAATCCGCAGGCAACAGCTAATCATCAATAACTTTGCACCAAACCGTTTCTCTGATTTATCAATCTGTTTTAGGGTTTCCCCTCCTTTTTGTTTAATCTCAATAAATAATCAATCATAACATAGTTACAATATACCTATACCTACCTATAAATACCTATTGAAAATTTTGTAAATAATTTGTGACAATTTTTTTAAAAAAAAAATTGTACCAAAATACCTGTGTCGATCTATCTGGTAACAATCCTCGGAAAAAACAATTACCAGACGCGGTGCGTCAGAATTTTTTAGTTCTGAATTTGATTCACCAGAAACCACTACACAATATCGATTTCAATATCTTTTAAGTTTATCTCTTGTTAGAACCCTGGTCGAGCTAAATATAATTAAGAAACACCACCATTGCTTGAAAAGGGTTCCAATGTTTTGACAGAACAAACCACCTCGTCCCAATCCTCTTACTCCAATTTGATACACCTTCCCCTGCCAGCCATTACCATATGGCCAGGCTAAATATAGCCAGAATAGTATGCACCATAGTCGCACTTACGGATCCCACATGTTCGCAAGATGGTGAGCCTGAGCTGCGCCGTACTGAGCGGATTGCCGCGAAAAAACGCGACATCTTGAGTTACAGGATACACTTTTGAGTATTAGGTGCACTCGTTTTACCGCACTAATCCGAACTGTTTATTTCTGTTCGTATTTCATTTTAATTGTGTTGTTTAACAAATTATAATGTTCGTCTCCACTAAAAGGATACGCATTTTTTTGAGTTTCACTTTCAGATATATTCAGTAAAAATACATTATTTCAAAAAATATTCTTATTTAGTCATTTAAAAGTTATATTGATCTTATTTATCGCACTACTCTGTAAATATACGCCTAGAAACTATTGGATCACAGGTAGTTATTCACCAGTGATGCTATTCGTTGCCGTAAAATGAAAGCAGGCGCTTCGATGTATATTTACCGACTTGTTGCTAAGATAAATTTTGTTCTGTTTTATCATTTTTAGTATGACAAGTTCTGGTTTTTCAAGAAGCAACTAACTTCTACCTGCCATTCACAATGTTAAGTTATGGTTCACATAACTAGATATACCTACTATGAAGCACTGGTACCTATGCAATAGATTAAGTATAAGTTGTAATCAGGTAAGGTAAATAGGTACTATTATTTTAATGAATATTGAAGTCACCATCATCGTCGTAGGTAAAAATCTACTCCAGGATTTATTCAGTAGTAAGGGTAGCATCATCAACCTTTTGCACAACCAACAACATACTGCCATCGCCAATCTGTCATCGCTTTTAGCATTATTCCCTAAGACCATTATTATAGCCATCTATAATTACCGCTGGATTAGGCTATAAAATAATAAAATATTGAGCACGACTTCTAATATTAGAGTTATTTTATTAAGTGGTAAAACAAAAATTAGTCAGGTCTTTCAAGACAAACGTCGACATAATAGTAAGTGCCACCTCACACATTTGGTAACTAAAGAACTACATACAAATAAAGAAGGCTATGCAAATGTTTTAACATCTTAACTTACCATTCACTAACTAGGTACCTACCTATTCCTTTGTTCAGTAGTGGACGTTAGACGGGATCCGGCTTAACGTCTTCCTCGTAAAACCCGACAAACCCGAGAACGGACTGACTCTTGATAATATCAGGTTCTTCTTTGTTCATGTTCACCTCGACGTCCAGTCTAGGGGGCACTCCCCCTAGACTGAACGTCGTTACATCACTATGTAGCGACATCTTGTTCTACAATAAGAAACGCCTTTACTACATTGGGCGTATACAATACGAATTCGAACAATCAGATTATGGAGCATGAATAACGCAAGTAAAATGATCATCGTAGGTATCCAAAAAATATACAACTGTCCAGTGTCCAACCCTGTCCTGTATCAACCGACAGGCTTTGGCCCGCCAGGCAATACCCTCCCGTTTAAATGTAAGAACACCATACCTCGTCCCTGCACAGTAAGAGGCTCTCACATGGGAATTGCTCATGCCGTAGCGGAGAGAACATGAGCAAATGGAGCCATATCGACAGGATGTAGATGTGACTTTGTCCCTCAAACAATGTCACATCTACTGTACTGCTAATTGTGCATCAACACCTGAACCCATAGTAACCTCGGCTCTGTGATTATTATTGCAGAGGTGACAAAGTTCTGGGCGGGTGAAATTAAGCGATGGACCATTGACTCGAAGAAGAAAGCGAGAATAGCCAGTCAATAAGGTTTGTAACGGAGCTGCTTGGCCCAGGGTGAGCTGAATATCCTTAGCTTAATGCCTGATGGATCTAATATTTAACGCAGCAACTCCAGTTTGGGATTAGCTTTTAAGCCAATCTGTCTATTTCGCAATGCTCGGTAAATCTTACTTATAATTTGTAAAGGCAAGAAGATGTCTTTGCACGTTATACACAGTAAAAATCCCTTGGGTACCTATGAAAGTACGTATTTCTTGAAGGATCTGCATCCACCCAAAGAAACAGAGTGGCCTAGTTGGAACATTCTAGATGGGTACTACCTAGCTGTCTTCTCTACGACCTAAGTCCTGTAGACCTGACAATGTATCTTAACATAAATTTTATATCCCTTTTGGCAAAACAAGACAAAGGGGAAACTATCGGTTAACAATTATTTCTGAACATAACATAATTATGTATGCATTTCTTAGGGGTCGCCACCTGTTACAGAGTTGAAATAACGACAAATTAACTGTGTTAAAATGCTAAATTTTAATGTAAAGTAAAAGAAACATCTAAGAAATTGTATTAGGTAACTTTTATTAAAAATTAATTACTTAATTATTATTTTCATTATGAGTACCTACTTTTTAAACCAATTCTAATCCAAACACATTCACTGCTATACAGATACCGAGTTATTCTCGACGTCGCCGTCGACCCTACCCAGATACCGTAAAGCCAAAAATGTATGAAAAAAGTGCGCGCGCGTTTCGATAGAAGTTCATTTAAAATGGCGCGCACGTTGTTTTCATAAATCGGCTTTACGGTAACTACGGTCGAAGTCGAGAAAAACTCGATATATCCTATATCGAGTTTTTTTAGACTGGATTTAATGCTACAGCTAATCTATGGCAATGCTTACCTTGTAGCTGGGCTGCTACGAGCCAACGCCAATTTTCCTAAGAATATAACACATACCTATTATAATATTTTTAACTGCCCGAGATAGAGGGAAATGGAGAGAATTGAAGAAGGCCTACAACAAACATTTGGTAGACGAAGGCGACGAAGAAGATATAACCACATACCTAATTATTAATATATCTTAAATTTTCGTAGAATTTAAAAGAGTTAGTGTTACATCAAAATGTAGAATGAATGTAGGTATTGATGTTACAGTTGTAGTGCATAATGTATCAATTAAGGCCATCAATAGTAAATTCCTATCGAAATCCTGTTTCACAATTTCATAACTATGAAAACAGCTTTTGCGCATACCAAACTAGGCTTTATTGCGCAGCTATAAGAATCAAAGTAATGTAAAAAGCACGTTCTAGTACTAGAGTTGCAACAATGGTCATAGCTAGGACAGTGGCGCGTGCCACGACACAAAAGCTAAAGGGCACGCAGCTGGCGTGGGCGCACACACACATACAAAAAGATCTGTTAGAAAAAAGATTAATTATGTTTTATCTAAGAGATAAGTTGTTTAGTACAGACGTTACCAAATACAAACAACGTAACTTGATGTGATTGTTATTTTATTAAAGTTATTTTATATGATTTTTGTTTGGAGAGAAAATATGAAGCCTGAAAAAACACCGCGCAATGAGGAAGTTTAAAAAAAAAAATTGTCTTATTGAAGATTCATTCACCTTCATAATGAAACAACTTTTAGTAATAATACATAATAACAATTTTTTCTAGTGACAACATCAAACTTATTTATCTAAAAATTATTGTAGAATATACTCAGACCAAGAGAATATAGGTCAGTAATATTTTTATATAATATTATGTAATAATTACTTATATCAAATGTTAGTACTTCGGTTCGTGAAATCGTGACTAACATTGTTTTCCATTACCAACCCCATGCGCCGCGCCGGCGCAATAATTTCGGAGTTTCATTGAAGCCTTGAAGCACGCGAACGGTTTTAGCTCGATTACTCTACATGTGTGATCTGATTTCTATTTGTGTGCGTGAATATGACATAATAAAGGTATGTGTTGGTATGTAACTGCAACTAACACACACAGAGATACCGGTAGTTGGGTGCGACACCCCATGAAAATTATATTATTGTCCTTTATGCTGTTCAGGTTTTGGGGCATCGTTGCGGTTCATCCGTTCGAGATTTTTATCCTTGTTTTGGTTCCTGATTATAAACAAAAAATAATCTAAAATCAGTTTTAGAACACGAAATACATGTAAGTATAGATTATGAGAAAGCTAATAAAATTCCGGAGGAATTCATTCACTTTTTTATATACAACATTCTCTGACGCCATGTCGCGGTTGCCAAAAACAGTCAATGTAATGGTTCTATAATGGTGCTGTTTAAAAAGGAATACGTAATTGGAAAGAAATTATTCCCAGAAATTCCAAACAGGTATAGAAGTCGGTTAGTAAAAAATACGGTATTTATAACATTTTCAAAAAGAAACTGTAACAAGAATTTCTCAACGCTCAAATAATATTGAACCGGGACGCTTCCCCATTCCGCCCTTTGAAAGAGCATGTGTGCAACTAGTAAACGTAAGTACCCCTGTTGATCCCCCCGCGAGCCACCCCAGGTGCGTCCGCGCGGCACGCGCCATTCCTGCCGCGGCCGGCGCTCTGACGCCATCGCTATAGTACCGCTATACTTTACCAGAAAACAGTTATTTTCTACGTGATCCAATCTAACCAGAGTCCACAACTAATCCAAAATAAACAATCGTAACATGTGAAAACGGCAACTCATCGTGCCGAAATGAGTTCTATCGGCGTCGTCGTCTTCCGCAATTCACCGCTCGGCAAGTCGCAGGTGCTCCAAAAATCCGTGAATAATACCGTGAACATAACGAACAATGATGGCAATCAAAACCCTACACGTGAAATTATAATAGTGAGGAAGAAGCAGAAGATTCAATCACCACCAACGACTGTTTCAGTGACGTCATTAGTTCGTGCAGCCGAGTCTGTTACGTCAAATACAGCGACCAAGAAACCCCGGCTCCGTGAAAATAGCATAGAAGAAGCAGTGCGGTCGCCAACTCCGCTCGCAGTTGCTAGGCGAAATGCAAGAGAACGTAACAGAGTGCGCCAGGTAAATGACGGATTTGCCGCTCTGCGTCGACATATACCCGATGAAGTGGCCGCAGTCTTCGAAAATGCTAACTCTAACCGAGGATCTAACAAGAAGCTAAGTAAAGTGGAAACGTTGCGTATGGCTGTTGAATATATACGTAACTTAGAGAATTTATTAAATATTGGCCACATTGACAAAGAAAATTCATTCCCATCGCCAGCATCTTCGTCGCCGAGAGAAAATAGTCAGGAAAGAAGTTATTATTCATTGCACTCTCCCGCAATTGAAGATGATGATATGGATGAAGATGAGCAGGATGCAACTATACATCTTCCTCACCAGCAATATGTTGAATTGCAAGCTGCAGATCAGTTTCAGTTAGTAGCTACTCCAAATTTATATGAAGAAGAAGAAGGCGCTGGACAACCTCTGACACCTTCATCCGATCTTTTAGGACAAGAAGATGTAAACCCTCATCTTTTAGATGGACATTTTGCTTTTCCTAATTCGGCGGAACAATTTACAGTGATTCCGGAAAGACATTACCTAAGTGAAACTGATGTACCCATGAACGAGAGTAATTTCGAAGTTAAATATTCTGCAACCATTAATCAACAAATGCATTTTACTGAAGAGACCAGTTTGCCCCTAGACTCTATTGATCCTGAATTAATTTTGGTTCATAGTGAATTTAAATTCAAGGAAGAAGGGAACTCTTACGTTGAGGATCAATACAACGATGATATTGACCTAAAGAAAGAGCTTCCTGATATTCAAGTGACACCAGAGGACAGAGAACAGTTTGAGGAAACCCTGAAATGGTGGCAAGAGAAGACCAGACAAGCCCGTCCGTTGAAACACAACAATAATAACAATTAACTTTAATTATTTATTTGTACCTAGTTCTTGTGTAGATAAATTTAATTCTTGATATTTATTGCGATAGAAGTACTTATAGAGTAGTAAAACATAACATACAGCTGTTAGTGCCAAAGTCGGTTGACGGCGCAGGCGCAAGGTGTGTCGTAACGGTCGACGTACGAGCCTGCACTTCAAGCTTTGTACATTGATCGTGTTATTTATTGATTATTTTAATAATCTTCTATACATAGCTTAATGACTTCTGCGCAGTGTATTTTGGTACAGAGCAAAGAGACCGCGTATTGCTCAATTATTGTAAATACTAGTACGTGTTTGAAAGGGCACCTCTTTATACAAATTGAATTACTTAACTTACATATAGTGCCTTTTGTAATAATGAACATTGTGATGTTAGATGTTAGCTATTTTATGATACTTAATAAAACAATTAGTTCCTTGATTTCTTGTTTACTTTTAAAAACGAGTTGAGATTAAATCTTTTTATTTTCACGTTCCCTAATTTCTCGAATGCCAATGATTTCAGTAGGTCCATTAACAACAGCAACACGTTCCCTTAATACCAACCCTACTGAGACAAAGACCCTTATGCTAATGCAACCAAATCATTTGACAGTAAATGACCTACTTAAATCGCTTTACAGCTAAACTTAAGCCGCAACGGACGACTGGCATAAAGTTAATCTCTCGTTAACGTGGGATTAATACTATTGCTTCGAAATGTGCATTATTTTAGCTATATCCGAGATCTAACATATTATTATTTTGAAATTTAATTCCTTTGAGATTGTTAATGTCATATTGATAAGATGACTGATACCTACTGTTTTTTTTAATTAAACACTATGTAGCTGCTATATATACTTCACAGATTTAAAGTTGGAACAAGGTAATCTCCTGGCTATGTGAACACTAATTCATTATACTTATCTACCTACATTTCTGCTAAATATACTACTCGTAGTACCTAGTAAAAAAATATTTAATCTATTGTTAATCGAAATTGGTGGAGGTAGCCCAAAAACCCGAGCCGTTAACGGTAAGGCGATAGCGCTATTATGATTGTAATGTGCCGCCGTTATCCAGTATAAAAAATGCCAGGTTCCAAGGGAGACGCACAAACGGGGTGATTACGGCTTATGGGTCGAGCTTTAAGATTTAATTTTCATGTCGTAGGTTGACTTAAAGTTATTGACGTTTATTCAACTGTGTTGGTCGGTATAATAATAATAATATCTATTATTATTCGTAATAGAAAATTTTACTTTCATATAACGTTACTTTGAACATGTATTAAAAATATTCATACAATTATTAAAATGAGAAAAGTATTTATCTTGAAATAAACAATAGATATAATTTGATAAAATATTCGTAATATTTACTTTCCAAATCCATATCAGCCATCAGCCTTTTTATCGTAGTTTATCTTTTACGACTAGGATTCAGTTGTTTGCTCTTTTTAACACGCTTTTATTAGTTTCGCCTGTTACTATGTAAGAAAATCTTGGAAGTTAAATTTGACCCAGTTCCCGGTTTCCGATTGAGCTGAAAATTTGCATACACGTTCAGTTTGGATGACTAAAGCGTGTTCTATAGTTTTTTTTAAACTATAATTTTTTTATATTATTGACACCGTCTAAGAATGTGAATAATTTCAGAGTTAGTAAATATGAAAATTCGTCTATTTCTTACTTCGTTCCGCACGCTCTGTGTATCCGGGGCGGCAAGAATGTTAATTTCTCCCTTAAACTTTTTTCACATCAAAATATCGCCATATTTTACGGGGTAGTTGCACGCTATTTTGGCTTCCATTTAAATATTTTCCGCTTCATTCGTCAGGCGCTGTTTCAAATGATTAAAGTTTTTGATGCACATGAGTGAATATCGATCACAGTTAACGAGAAGGTTTCCGCCTCATAACTGTTCTACAAAATTCAAAGAAAGAGCTGAACTAATAATCTAAATACCTATAGTCTTGTAAACTGTACACAAAACGCAAGAACAAATAGTTACAACATAGAAATTTCTACTGGTAGTATGTATTTGCTTTGTGTGACTAGATAGTTATTTATTATGTTTGGTTGGCTAACTATGATCTCATTTGTCACTATCTTTCTAAACAACATTTACACAACATGATTCATCTGTCTCACTAACTTTTATAGGAGTACGTTGACATTCACTTGTTACAATTAAGTTTATCCCGACAACTTGTCTTGAAAAAGGGCAGAGTGAACAAGTTCTCGCTCCAGATAGGCGACATAACAAGCCCTTTGTAAGAAAGGACACCTAACGATACGTAAGGACAAAGAAAAATATTTTACTTTGAACCTTAAAGATCACGTGGCTAAAATATTGTTACTAAAAAAATCCATCGATCTATAAGATCTTCGATTTTGTTCCTAAAAGAGCAGTCTGTTCTGGATATACGAATAACCAACGACCCTACCGCGCAATTAAAATGGTAATGTACATGAACTCTGGTAATGAACGTCATTACTATCGTGAGAGACTAAACATCCAGCTACCCTGTTAAAAATTACTGATCATGAAGGTGGGACTCCTAACTTTGGTAGACCCGCAGGACCAATGTGCCAATCGTTGCAGGCAATCATAAGCCCAAAAAGCCGTGTCTGGAACTGTAAAAAGACCTCAACATAGTTGAACACAGGCGAGGCAGATGAGTAAACTCTAGCCGGTTGTATGTTCTGTTCTTCTTAGAAAAAATGCGTTTTTGACGGCAAGTGGCTATTATACACTAGAAACAAGTGTCCTCTTAAACCGATATCTTTCTACTGTTATCTGCAGTTGCAGTACAGTTTAACGAACACTTGTTTAGGTATATCTGTGGAGATTATTACTGCACTCAAAACGTTTGAGAACCCGTTTTGTTCAAGCGCGTTGTAGCTTCTTTCTAGTGTCGAGTTTTTTTAAACAAGTGCATCTTCACTTTCTCTTGGTTATGTTTTTAATTGAAGCTTTACTTTTCACTTGTCATACCTCTATTGTTACTAATTAACAAGTTTAATGTTTGTCTATAAAATTATCTTCAATCTCAATAATTGTCCTACGTAATACACTGCTGCCATATTGACTTTAACAGTCATGTTTTTCTTATAAGACAATCAAAAGATCAACGGTTATCAGAAAACTATGATTCATTTATATGCATCTGCAAGGACCTAATAAAATTGCCTACCTACTAGTACCTACATTATAGTGAATAACTATAGGTATATTAATGAAAAGCACGTGATAAAATTCAATGCAATATATTAAGTCAGTAATCAGGTTATGCGATGCGTGGGAATGGCGGGTCCCTTTACCATGACAAAACCTACTAGGAAGATATCCTGATCGATGCCGCTTGAAAAAAAGTCCGTTACGAGCCGCTATGCCTTTTGTTGTCTGCGAAGTAGTGCGCGCAATACAACTTGATACTTAAACCGATTTAAGGAAAAGTAACTTTTGCTAGATTCAATCTAATCTTATTTTAATAACTAAACGGTTTTATTACAGGAGATAATAATGTAAAATTAAAGTTATAAATTAAGAAATTACCGGTTTATTTAATAACGAAATTTTTACTTATCAGTTTTACTATCTAAAATCTGAATGTCATAAATATAGATGAAACATTTAAAACACCAATATTTTCCTAATAATCCTCCACTGAATTTTATATAGGTAGTAATTATCTAACTAACTGTCAAAAATGGAAAATATAGGTACTTATCATAAAATTAAACAACTTTTAACTAACGGATTCCAGGAAAAAGAAAAAGCTGAAAGCCGGGCTAATAATGCACGGTATTTATTTTACTTCCTATTTTTGTTATAAAGTTATTTAATTTGACATGACAATCCAAAAACCGTTACGGATTAAAAAAGGTACAATATCCAACTCTAAAGATCAAGACTTGTTCATCGAGCAACACGGCAGAGTAAAGTCAAAGAAGCTACCCTATTGTTAAATAATATTTATTCTTGCGTGGATCTCCACAACGTCTTTCAGCGAGGTCGACACCATTGTCACAGGGTTCATGGGAACCAGCAAAAAACAGACTTTACCTTTAGGGTACTACCGAATTCACTAAAGAAACTGAATAAGCACTTTTTCTACGCATAGTTCGCGCATCCACGTGTTCCAAGATGACGTATATTTTGTATTAATAATCTGTGCGTCTTATGCAAAGGCCCTCGGGACTAAGCGAGAAGAATTTAGAAAAAATGTTTGTTTATTTAATTAACAAAGCTTGGCATTCTTTTGCATTGACAAATCCTTTGCACGTGAAAAGCACTGTCAAACTTATTATCTCAAAAATAAATGTTGCCTTGAACTGAATGTATCTTTTTGTGTAGGTAGGTAGATCTTTTCCCTTACGCAAGATTTCATGTAAATAGTCGAGTAAAATTGCGTTTCGGGAAACTTGTTACACAATCAACATATTTTCGAGTGTTTGTCTTAGATAGAACATGCACAATCTTGACATTCTGTTTCTGATTAGTTTGATTTAACGAGGTCTTTATAGGACAAGGTGCAGACAGCATGCAAGTAAAACCAAATACATATACACAAAAATAATTAATAATTGATCAAACCACATTTACGTAGCAAAATTATATTACATACCAAAAGCCTTTTACTCAACACTATAAAAATTGTCAAAAACTGATGAATCTTTAAAAAACAGTCGGGTTAGTTACACCATTTTTAAACTAGGTAGTTGTAACTACGTAGTACAGAAGATGTCGTAATTGCAGCAGTATATTATTCTGCCTAAGATAAAATGAGGAAATACGACAGCAAATACATACAATGATTTGGCTTTATTGCCTCACGATAAACTCTTTTTTAAATCAAAATAACACTAAGAAGTATATTAACGAAACGCAACAATATATCTTTTTGTGTTTCCGACATGGGGCCAGATTGTTTGAGATAGTAGACAGTGAAATTGCGCCAGGTCCCGCCAAGCGATGTACCCTGACGCCATACGGCATGCGCGCCGCAACCATCTGGCAACACAGATTGTACAAAAACTACAAATTAGCTGACTGAGGAAAAAGTTTGAGTCACGGTGGCATATGCTTTTGTTTGTTCATAATTAGTGTAATTCGATTGATGATAAACAAAATACATGTCATGGTTACTTCAAGTTTTTGAGCTCTAACATATCCAGGAAGCATCCTGGGTTTCTATGTGGAGTAACGTTTCTGTTACAGTCCTTAGATATTAAATTATTTAAATAGAAGTATAAGTTGTTTTAGGACAGTTCCTTACTATAAAAATATCATCCACCAGTCTAACCTTTTCCTAATGTTAGGGTTGGCTTCCTGTCTTACCAGATGTGGCTAAATAGTAGTCAGTTATCTGCTAGAAAATCTGACTTGCTTAACGCAATACTTAAAAAATATAATAATATAAATATTTGCCATATAACCTAACAATTTTATATTTTCAATGAATAACCGACAAATTCTCCACGCTTTAGACATTAATAAAAAATAAACAGTATTCGTACTTTACATTTAAGTACTTTAAAAATAAAACTTCCGGAATTTTAGGTAATTTTATAGTACCCTAATAAAATTTAGTATAAAACTACGAATTTAGGTATATGATTTTTGCTAGTTGCGCAATATCAATAAATTCCAAGATGATTCAGATTAAATCCTGTTTTATCGTAAGTTATAGTTAAAGTTTCATTTTATAGAACCTGATAAAATATTTCGATTCATATTAATTTGGCCTATACCTAGACAAAATGTGTGTTTGAGGTCTATAATTCTATATACTTAAGTATTTTAAATTTTAAATCGTAGACGTTATTAATGTTTACGATATGTTAACTATATGGCATATTTACTAAGTGGATTATGGAAATATAAATTAAATAAATACCTATATTCTCAATTCTGCAGATCATAAGAAGCAAATAACAAAACTATGTTTTTAATTATTAGCTACCAAAACTGTTGGTGACGATAAGCTACAGTGCATGTTTAAAACCATATGCATTACGAATGTCCCAATTATGGTACTGAAAATAGAACAGGCTGAACCGAGTCATGTGTCTTCACGGAAGTATGCTATCCGGCGCAAGCGCAACATGTTACATAACGTAGATGGTAGATTTGAGGAGGTACCTTAATATGGTAGATTACCATAACGCGCGTATTTTGATGTTAATTATTCATAGATTGCATAATATATTCAACCATGGATTTAACTTTAATGTATCATCTTAACTGACATCGACAGGCAATGACCCACTTTGGGCACCCTTCAAAGACTATAATCGTTCTCGTTGTATGCAAAGTTTTTCCATCAATCAACACGTCACGTTAAAGAGTATGCAGCAGCCAATGATCAGCGAGCCTACCACGTAATGAAAATGGTAATAAGCCCATGTTCATTACCATTTCCGTTAATAAATCTGGTAATAATTTTTTTTACAAGGTACCTCAAAGTTAAGTCTCTCAGATCATATTGAAGATTACCAGATTCGATTTTCATTACCATTTTAGAAACGCGGTAGACCCCTGATTGCGATAGTGTATGTTTGGCTATAATAGGTAACGCAGAAAGCGAAATCACTCCCAAGATCCCAGCAATATCCCGTGTTCATGGGTTAACAGAGGATGTTTTTATAATATTATACCTAATACGTTATCTTCCTCATACGCACCATTCTCTAACCATTCATTAGCCTACTTCTTACAGTTCTTGGGGAACTTAAAAATAGGTCTATGTATTTTAGATTAATGTTTGTTCTGATGATTTTCATCCATTTTATAGAGACTTTAGTAGCATCTTGTACCTATATCTATATTGGAGTCTGCTTCTAGTCCTATCAGTTGCGGCTTTGCGATTGCAGTACTTCCTGTAATGAAACAATTTTTTTTAAAAAATTAAAATAAATATAAATTAAATTACATTTTCATACTTAAGTAATAATTTGAACCCCTGTACCGGAATCACGGGCAGCATAGCGCACATGTCTGGCACTGTTGTTCCGCGAGTCGGGTGCTTGTCAACCTTGCTTCCTATGCATATGGCTCGTGGTCGCGTGTTCAAATAAATAATTCAGAAACGTATGCACGATAAGAATATATAAATAATTTAGATAGGTACTTAATAATTATAGATAGATCATTGTACGTTAAATTCTGAATTTTTTAATAATGAAGAATGGGATGATTGGAATTCGATTCCGCCGCTTAGGTACTAACTTGTAAGATCAAGTAAGACGAAAATTGTTTTTAAGAAAACCGAGAAATCGCACTTTATAAAGAAATATGTAGAAAAGGTAATGGTGAAAGGTTTAATGAAGACATTATAGTAAAAAAAGTATACTAATCTAAATAATACAACTAGTAAGCCTGACTTAAATAAAATGTTTGAATTTAAAATCATATATTTTATTAGACTATTTATTACACAATCCACAATACTTTACAGATCACAGTAGGTAGGTAGATAATGTATATGTAGGTATGTTTGATAACAGATTCCTCAAAATCATTCATTGACTTAATTCTTATAAGTATTACCATTATTTGGAACAATCGAATAAAGTTCGTCATAATTACTCATATTAGAAAAAAAAGTTCAGAGGTCACATTAGCACTGAGTATTTTTATCAAAACATACGAGTTCGTCGGATGATGTATGTTGGACGTTAGAAAAAAAATTCCATTCGGGAAGATTCCCAAACGGAAATAATATTTGCAAGCGGCCAATTATATTTATCATAACGTGAACTCTATTTATTGCCAATTATAGTATTCTGTACTATTGCCATGTTATTAAATTGATCCCTCGAAAATATAATTGTAGGTATCTAGATAAGAAACACTTGGTTCTAGCGATTAATTTACCTTTTATAATTTGACATGGGTACAGTCGGCCAAAGAATAAAACAAAAAGTTCTGTATTCTTGTGTCAAAACAATAAAGATTTTTGTTGATTTTTTCATTCCTTATAGGAAGTTCTGTTAAAATTAATAGACCACTTGTTTGTCCAACTGTAGGTACATTAGGTAAAGTATGAATTATTTCAGAAATATTTCTCCCAGTAATTGGGTGACCCTAAAGTAGTTGGGAAAAAGACGAGGCAGATGATTTCAGAGATATTTATTATGTATCTTCAGTCTATCTATCTTAAGTAAGTATGTATGTAAGTTTTTTGGCGGGATATCATACCATCCTCTCACACAATGTCACAATGACGACGTTGAGAGAATATTGTCATATCAACACATTGATTATTATTATATTATTGATGCTAATCAATAATATAATAATATATATATATATATAATAATATATGCGCTAGCAGAGGAGCTTGGTTCTGAAAACGATCCACCGTTTGAAGCGACGAAATTCTCGACTTACATTTTTTTATAAAACCTGGTCCACACCGATGCAGCTGCATCTCAGGTGCAATACGTGTGCGACGCAGCAGAGGATTCTCATCTATGAAACTATAGGTATCTATTATTATCGTCGTCCAGCACTGAAAACATCGTAAGTGCCAAAACACAAAATTTTACAGGACGAATCAATCTGAAGAACAAATAAAATAATTTTGAAAAAAATAGATTTACGAAGTTTTCACTACTGGGCGAAATTATAGTCGTCGCACTGGATCAAGGAAAACATTACTAGCGGAGATCTGCGCAATGTGGTGCAGTGCACTGCATACATGCTGCGCTGCATTCGGTGTGACCGAACTTTAAATCTGCAGTGGCACATAGAATGTACGACTATCTCTTAATCTTTTTACACTTGTCAACAGTTGTATGAATCACTGTCGGATAACAAGATAAATATAATTGCAGACATGCTTCATTTATATTCTAAGTAAGTACCTATATTCTATACTAATATTAAAAAGAGGTAAAATGTATTTGTTTGTAGGTAGGGTAATGTCTGGAATTACCGTAAGGATTCTGGAAATTCTTTCACTATTAATATAGAAAGATTACACTAACCCATAAGTGATATTATTATAGGCTAAATTTTATAATGATAAAAATAAAACGCGCGTTTGTAACCGCGGGCATCTATAGCCTATAGGTAGTAGGTACTAATAAAGTATATTATTAGTAGAATTATTATTATAAAGAGGTAAAATTTATTTATTTGTTTGTTACTTATGTAAGGGGTAATCTCTGGATCGACTGATCCGATATTTTTTTCACATTTTATATATTATCATTAAAAAAAATATTAATAAAAGAAGATTCTAAGAATTCTTTCTCTAATAGAAAGGTACTCTATTGATCGATTGATATGATAACACAAATTGCACGAGTGAAACCGCGGGAAACAGCTAATAGAAAATAAATGGGATTGTGGACGTATATTGTATAACCTTCCCCTTACACGCGAACGACATGTTGCCATTAGTAAGTACACACAATTTTATCTGTTTGAAAATAAATAATAATAGAAACGAAGTGTCAGATGATTTCTACCCATAGGTAGGTAGGTACCTACTAAACAAACTTTCATCATTTACAATGTTATCTAACGCGTGGAACACACTAGACACATTTTTTCATCAGTAATCAGCATTGTTGAGTTTTCTGGCTGCAGTTACCTTTGAAAAAGTATACAACGAACGCATAAAGGTGCGGTTTCTATTGCATAAAGTAACTAGTGAGCTTAGAACAAGGAATACCTAACTATGATGACATGCGTCAGTTCTCTATCAGTAATATTATTTCAGAGGGAACGAGCATCTAACTTAAAATGAGAAATTATGTTAAAATAATCAATAATAAAAGTTGTAAAAAGTCTTTAAATGAAAGATTTTACAAATGAGCTTAAGGGCAGATTTTTCAGTCACCAGATAACTTTATCTAAACGAATAAATTTGAATTCTTGACAGCTTTCCTATACAAAATGTGTAAAATTATTCGATGGATGGAACATTATCTGGCAGTTGAAAAATCAGCCCTAAATTACGTAAAACGGAACGTTATTTCAAACAAAATCATCCAGTTTTGACGTCATTCCTTTGTGTTTCCAGTTTCCTTGGCCACACACGCTATCACGCAAAGACCGAGTGATATAATGACTTCATATTGCGTGATTCTATGTTTTGGCGCGAAAATTTGAAAGTAATTTTTATTTGTGATATTTTAATTATTCGTTCATATTTTATTTTATTTTTTTACTATGTTTATTTAAGCCTCAATCTTTACAATTAACTAAAACTTAAAAATACATGATATGGGGAATTACCTCATATTTTTCTTTTATGAATTCTCGCTTTTATATTCCGAAGGGTAGGGACATGTGGGTGTACAACAGTAGGTGTACACCTTGTACACCTACTGTTGTCACCTGTCACCGATGTCACCGATGCCGTGATTAAGTCCATGTAATAGGGAGCGATCCTATTGCCATCTATCGGGCACCATTCCAAACTCATATACCAAACACCACAGAAGTATTTTTATTGTAACTTTGGATACTTCGTAGGTAGGTATACCATGCAGGCAGGAGTGATAAACGCTTATCCTTATCTATTTATTGCTAAGCATTTAGATTAGTAAAATATTTATACACTAAGCCTAAGATGTCATTAACTACCTACATTGTATGAAACTGTATGCTTATTTATGGAAACTTATCTACCACATCTTTTTAATATTATTATTTGTTTGAAGATGTAGGGTACCTACTAAGCCCCTTTGTGCGACTGCGACCTGCGAAGACCTATTGTGACGCCTCTTGTTTCATTACAGCACTCCCTCTCGCCGTAGGTCAATGATAAAATTGACAATATTCTTCATCTTTTTATAGGTAAATTCCTATTAATAAAGAACAATAATAATATTCCACGATGGACCGCTTTGATTACATGGCATGTTCCAGGCAATTCAATTGACAATACTGTACGAGCCAATAACGCTCATGCAGCGAATTGCATTTATGCATTCGTAAACCATTAACTTTAGTCGTAACAAAACTTCCGTCACGTGCTAATGTGTTAGTAACCTATAATAAAGGGCGACTCATACTATCAAACATACGCGTAGGCATAAACTATTAATAAACTCTTTAGCTAAACAGATGTCTGTGGTGTGAATTATTTACCTGCAACAACTACCCTATAACTGGAGTATCGTCAACGGCGAAAACCCCAACATTAAGTGGTCCTTCGAGCCGGATCCTTCTGTAGTTTAGGCATGAGGTACCTATATTTGTGAAAATGAAATTTCTCATGGGGTAGAGATTTTCGCGAGTCAGCAATAATCCCGACTACCCAGACTGCGCCGGACTACATAGAATAGTAGAATAGAAGTAATATATAGAATAGAAATAATAATACTATACAGAATAGAAGACTATAATAATATAAATTAGAATAAAAATCTTTATTCCATGTAAATCAGATATTCAGGCACTTATGAAAATGTCGAGACTCTTCCAAATAGTAGGCCCTATGGAAACCGGAAAGAAACCTTTTAAAATAATAGATAGGTATTACAATCTTGATTTAAACAATGTTGTGGTAAGAATAATAATGTAATTTAATGTGAATAAAAATAAGAATAGGATATTAATGATTTACCTCTGAGTAATATTGCCATGGCAGTTAGAACCTGACCATGACCAGTCCCGACAGACCGTATCGTCACTAGACATCAGTTAAAACGATAAGTTTACGTGCTTTGTAAAAATCAATCTTCGTCCCACTCAATAATTTGATTGACGCATTTACATAAACGACATTCTAGTAAACCAATTTTCAATGCTTATCAATTATCTAAATCGTCTATCAAGGTCTAACTAGATCAACACTTGAATCGTTATCATAAATATGTAATAAACATGACATTGAAGATCTAAAGGGCCGTTAAAATCAAAACCTTGGATCATAACTACTTCAAAACTAGATACATAAGTTCCGTGACTAATTGACAGACAACGCACAACCTAAACCAGCGAAGATAGAAACTTGAAAAAGAAAGATAATGTATTTCTTAGAGAGTGTAGAATTGAACTAATTAAACTAATTGCACTAGAAGTTCAGAAGATAAATTATACAATGTGGTATTCTTTGTATGGGAAAAGCAGCACCCAAAGTTTATAGGTACCTAGATATCTAATATTCTAATAGTCAAAAGCTTGTCTATTCTAATATATTATTATAAAAAGGTTTGTTTGTAGTACTAACATTATTTTCGTTTGTAAAAGGCTGAAACATCCGTACTGATATAAAAAAATTTTTCACTGATAGATCCTCAAGTGACACTATCCTCAAGTGAATTTATATACTTTTATATAATTTAATTACAAGGCTAAATTTTAATTTTGAAAAAAATAAAAAGAGTGGATGAAGCCGCGGGCGACAGTTTGTATTAGGAAAGAATCATTCCAACCCTTTAGAACCCGCTCTACAAACAGAGGGCAATATTTATGATTCCGCTTTCATTTTTATAGGTTATGACTCCTCCCACTTCGAAGGTACATACAATAAAATTCTAGTCAAGTTTTTTTATATCTATTCCACTTCTAATTGATAGCACGTGCATGGTTTCCGCTCAGCCACGTGGCCCATTGTAAATTATTAAAATATTCGTTCCGCTCGAACTCCACCGTGCCCTTTAATGACGATGATATGATATGCAAGTAGCACAAAACGGGATAAAATAAACGAAAGCACAGGAACCACTTGACATGAAAATAAAGGCAATTTGTTGATGCATGCTTTATTTTAGTTGAGGTAACGGTAGGGTTGTTCGATTGGCCTTTTATTCATTATAAGAGATCATTCATTTTGGTCCTAAATATAAAATCCGTGCCATAGGTATTATAGTATTTTCGTATTTTAAGAAATAAAAACCATATTTAAATACCAATTTTTCCTGTTTTTAATTAATCTTGCGGCCATATATATAATATTGCGTGAGATTTAAATAAAAAGTAGTATTACAGGTCATGATCAGTAATACGATACGACATCAAATGTATACGTAGTTGACGTCGTAGGTACATAGATGACGTCTTTAGCAGAAATTCAAATAGTAAGTAAACGGATGCGTAGGTACCTATCTAATAGTTTGTACATCAAACTCAAAAGCAGCTAATCAATACACAAGGCAACTTCGTCTTAGTTTGAAAACTATTATAACAAATCTGATGTAACTACCCGTCAAGAAATTGATGGGTAGTTACATCAGATTTGTTATCAAGCTGTTTAAAAAATAGTGCAAAAATTTATGGAGCGTTAATCATCTCTAAAAGCGGAATAATATGCCAAGAAAACTGATCTCTATATGTATTAACCGTGAAAAAAAACTTTATACACCTTTTTAAGCTTTTTGCGCGCACGGAGAAGTGTGAAGTTTAGCATAGTTAAAGTTTATATGGAGAAGGAGTGCAGAAAGATAAAATGTATATTTAATATGTGCTCTAAACTTGACCACTGAGCGACCACTAGTACCTAATAGGTATATTTAATAGAATAGAGATAGAGATACGTCAGTTACCGTAAAGACACGCACATGTTCATTAACAAGTTCCTCACACTTTACTTCATAAACACTCAAGCCCGCTAAAAATAGACTGATCCACTCTCCAGATGTTTTCCTGGTTGTTTTTTGTCCCCAACATGTCGCGTACCAACGTGGGAACTTGAATCTGAAAAAAATCTTTGCAGATGTAGCGAATCTTGCAGTGCTATCGACCACGTGTCATACCGGAAGAATCCATAAGTTACCCTGGAGACGCGTGCCGAAACTTGTGTCGTAGACTAAACGCAAGTTAACGGACTGTGAAATGGACCCACTGTTTTTATTGCAGGGTGCGATGGACACCCTTCTACTAAACGTCTTTCATTTGTTCCGCTTTGTAGGTAGTTGGAGTAGTGCTTAATTATAATTACTACATACGTTTAATAAGGCACGTCATGTTCAATTGACCTGGGTATGTGAATTTGTTAAGACTTTTATTTCACCACTCAGTTACTTCCGTAAATCTAAAATAGTATCTACGAGAGGAAAATGCCATTACAAAAAGTACCTATATACATAAATGCGAAAGTAATTTTGTCTCTCTGTCTCGTTCTCTGTTTGTGACCCCTACACGGCAAAACTGCTGAAACGATCTTGATGAAATTTGACAAGGAAATAGTGAGCATCATCAGGAAGAAAACGCTTTTTTTTTCAAATGTCGCTGCTTCCTACTTCCTCGCGGAGATTTGTGCGAAGATTTCTGTTCTGATTTTTATATCTGAACATAATAACAAAAAAAAAATAGTCTATTAACCCGAAATTTTGTCATATTATCAAACCTTAGCCGTGTGGTTTCGAATAAAGGGTACGGGTCTGTTCTACCTGTGCATATCGTAAACGACGAGAACATGACGTTGCGATCCCCAAATCAAAAACAAAATAAATTATTTATAAATAAATAATTTTATTTGAATTCGTAAAATGTTTGGTATCAGAAAAATACATTATAATAATTATAAAGTATGATTCTAATACTTATGGACTTTAGATATGAAATAAAGACTGCGTTTATCGGTAGGCTACCTATTTGATCATTAAGAACATAATGCCTGTTCGAGCGTCACAGCGAGATAGCCAGCACGTCACGAGAAAATATATCTTACCATGTTATATTTGTACAAAAATTGGTTTACCTACTTGAACATCTGTTATGTAAATTGATGATGTAAATGGTGAAATATGATGATAGCAAGAGAATGACAGGATTATGGACATGATCCCTCTCTCAGAGAGGAGTCCCTACAATGGGGACACTAGGCTGATGATGATCCTGCTGGAGACTCAGCGCATATGCGAGGAAATCTTGTGCAATAGCTATGGATCTTAGCAGGAACACCGTGCTGTTTTAGCCGGTAAGAGTCTGGCATAACCCTTCGCCTCTTCAGAACGAAGGGTATGAAATACAGCACGTAAAAAAAAGGCTGATGATGATGGTGTCTAATGAAAAATTAGTACGATTGTTGTCTCTCATCTTATAGTTTTTTATAGCTTCATTCGTTGGCCTAAGGCACCTACCATGAAACATAATAATCGTTGTTTATATTTTAGACATGAATATGATAAAATAAGCTACACGTCTCATAATTACTATCATCATAATAATTTATGATGTAAATAATTATAATAATTATGTTTTGCTACTGCTAACACTCTTGACATAATTTGCAATTAGTAGATATTATTTTATTTATTTTATTAATATGGTTGCTTTTTACACACGTTATTTTTTTAATTATTGCAAATAAATATAAAATTATCCATAATTATTTTTAAACAATATTTATTCATCGAACACACCACTTACATTGTCTATAATATTATTATTAAGTAGATACTATCAAATGAAATAAATATTGTGAAATAAATAACTATGTCAATGAACTCTTGACGTATTGCTTATTTAAACTATCTATGGAATTCATGATAGATAACTCTTATTAGGTACGCTGTTAATGATTTTAAGGAATATAAACAATGAATTAAAATAACTACATACATATAATTTAAATAAACAAAAAGAATCATAATTGAAAAATATATGTTAAATTATAATATCTATATATTATTGAAAATATCCCAGGCGATTATTAAATTGTGTTTGAAATTTTTTTTCATTCATTTGAATCATTCTACAATAATAAAAACAACATGTCAGCTCATAAAATGTTATATTGGCCGTACAACTTTTCATCCATAACAGTTTTCTATTTAGACTTAAAGAATAAACACAACCATAATCTTAAATAACTATTAAAAACATTTCGAGGGTTCAATCTGTAATTCTTGTAACTACCTATACATTATTTGACTGATCTTATTATACCTAGTACCTAAGTATCCACTGTATTATTATATCTTATTATTATTATTATAATAATAACATCAAAACTATACCACTGTGACCGATTTCAATCAATCAAAGTGTACTTATAATCTAACTAGGTTAACTGACTCACATTATTTCATAGTATCCATTTGTAACTCCTTTATTATTATTATTACACACTTATAGTAATAATTTACAATGCACGTAGTATTGAAATGATATTTAACAAAATACTTTGTTTATCGCAAGTTCATTGATAAAAAATAAATAGGGCACCATTGATTGATCATTCCAACAAACATAACCTTAGAATTTACACAACAACGTCTGAAGGACATCTATGAGATCACATTTCAAATACGTAGAGATAATAATCTATACGGTCTTAAGTGATGTCGCAAACTATACACTATCAGATACTTCTTTGCTGTCTTTTTTCTTGCCATATCTAAAATGTTCTTCTATTTCTAATAAGGTCTTGTCTTTTGTTTCAGGCAAACAAAAGAACAAGAATATTGTACCAAACAAAGTTGATATACCATAGAACAGATATGTACCATGGTGGCCTATACTGAGGAACATAGCGGGTGCTGTCTTAACTACTGCGAAGAAAAATATAGATGTCATCATAACACTGATACCTGAACACAAACCCTTCGTTTCAACGGCAAACAGTTCACCTACCATATTCCACGGTAGAGGCGATATTCCTAAATTAGAAACAATAATATATAATCCCATTAATCCTAATGATATAAACGGTGACAAGTGACGAATGACGCCAGAATTGTAAAGATACAGATACAAAGCTAAAGCTATCAGAGATAATGATGTGAAAACTCCACTGAATATCGCCATAGGTCTTCTACCTGAAGTCCTAAGCATAATACAAGCAGCTACTAGAGACACGCATCGCAATACGTCTATACTTAACATAGCAGCGTAGATGTAAGAACTCTTCAAACCACTACCCAGTAGTTCTTTCATCATATCTGGTGTGTACGCACAAATAACGTTGACTCCACACAGCTGTGTAATAACGAAAAATGTCGTCATTATTCCTAATGGTTTCCAAAATTCTGGCTTTTTAATATTTGCTGCTAAAGTTTTGAGTTTACCTTGATTTCTTTCTTTCGCAGACATATCTTCAATCATCTTATCAAGTTCTGTTTTCATTGCTATACTAGTTCCTCTGTACCATTGGTATGAGATAATGCATTCGTCGATTCTATTTTTGGATGCTAACCACGCTGGTGATTCTGGCGCATAGTAAACTAAAACACCGCCAATCAGAGGAAATAATCCACAAAGCATGGAAGCCACACTCCAGTGAAGGACGGTGCCGAATAAATGTGACATGAAGACACCAACTGCAATCCCTAAAGACAAAGCTGCTAAAAATAGTCCTCTGTGAACTGGAGCACTTATTTCTCCAATGTACACTGGACCGAGAGGACCTAGCCATCCTTGACACAGTCCTGTGATGAATCGTCCTGTTAATATTAAGAACATTAAATCGTATGAAAATCCGATGATAAGCCATCCAGTTAAGAATGTGCCTGCTAGGAACAAGGTAGATAGTCTTCTTCCAAATCTGTCCATCAGATACCCCGACATCAAGTTACCGAAGAACAGGGCCAAGGACGATATGGCAGCTGAAAGTTAAAAGAAAAATACATGAATAGGTATTAATACTAACTTTTTACTAATGTTTGATCAAATATTAGAAGTATACACATACCTAGCCATGATACCATTTCCGTTGAAATGTTATGTTTTCCCTTAGCATGTTTCAGTTGAGATATTAAAATAGCTGAGATGCCGGACGTAGCACCAGCGCCAAGTGTGATCATGAAAACTCCAAACGAGACGAGAAACTGAGAACAAATACAAGTTACGATATTAAAAATTGTTATAATATTGTGATCATATAGACATATAAGGGTTGATAATCAACCCAAGACAGTTCTGGTTTTTAATGTTAACCCTTTTATACAGAATAACTTGTATAATCACTGATTAAATTATAGCTGTCACTGTCATTTGTATGCCAATGAATAGAGATGGCAATAGACTTGAGAGCTAGTCTAGTTAAATAACGTTTAATGATTGTTTATGAATCCCCGGTAAATATTAGGTAATACTTTTGACTTAATTTCCGTGTGACTTTAAATTCATAGAAAAATAACAAAACCAAGCATTTTCAACGTTGTTGCAAAAGAAGAAACCTCTGATATAATAATATCTTGATTTTCATGTAAACCAAAAGGTTCACTAAACCTTTTTTGTTTTTTTTTTTATTAACCTGATTATATTTATTGAAATTCATAATTGCAACTTCTAAGCTTTAATTAATCAATTTCTGGTGACTCAAAAATTATACGTCTGGCATTTTGAATTGATATTTTAATTTCGGGTGTAAAAAGACCCTTAACAAAGCCGAGAGCCACAGTTTTTTTTTTTTTTTTTTTAAACATTTCCCCTCACTAGGATTTCTCCTGTATTGAGGGTAGAGTTTACAAACATACATGTCACATGCACACACACAACCAGACCCGAAACAACTATCTGTAGATCATACAAATATTTGTTCCGTGCGGGGCTCGAACCCGCGGCACGTAGTGCAGAAAGCTAATTGCTTAGCCACTGCGCCAACCGTGTCGTCAATTCTTCCCATCTTTATGATGAATTTTTTGTACTGGATGTTAGGGTGAACGAAAGAGTTCTGACATGTAACATAGGAATCTCTAATGTGCTGGCTGGTTGTTACACAGCCAATAATGTTCTTTTTCAATTTAGAACTTGAAAATCTTCGTGAGAAAAAACTACGGCTGTGACACCATTTTTGGAATCATAATTCCTAAGTGAAATCATCTTTTCACATAAAGTTCTATCTTATACTCAAATTGTAATAATTGGTTATTTGTTGATAACACACCTTATTCTGCGTATTCTTTTTGAGGGCATCCTATATCAGGTTATGGGCCCAGGACTACAATAATTATAACATTATAACTATTTCTTTTTACACCTTATTCTGCGTATTCTTTTTGAGGGCATCCTATATCAGGGTATGGGCCCAGGACTATAATAATTATAACTATTTATTTTTACACCTTATTCTGCGTATTCTTTTTGAGGGCAGATCTACACACACGTAGTACATTTAGTTACGCACGTTACATTGCGAGTTACAGAAAAGTCGTTTCTCAGCAATTATTTTTGCAGTGTTTTGCTTTGATGTACCTATGCCTAGATTTCGAGGTCTTTTTACAGCCTGTATAAATTAGCTAAAAGATTGGTCTCTCCCTCAGAACCCAAAAGTGGGAACTCAAGGAACTCACTCATCAACAGATTATTAATAATTATAATCTGTTGCTGAGAGGAAAAATAAATTAGATTGTAAATAGAGAGTTTTGAACTTTGTACACAATTTACCACAAGCACGTGTAACCTGTCATTATCGAATAGTAAACAATATCTACATACAAAGTGCGTTATCAAGTATTCTAATGACGAAATAGATAAAATCAAGTTCATAATGAGTGCATTAGAAGACAAAGGACACGCAGTGTACAACCCCAGTTGAACTAAGTTTTTTTTTTTTTATATATGAAATTTATAAAAACATCGTAAATTGTAAATTTTTTACTCAAATTATAGAATAGGTAATAAAATTTATTTAATCATTTTTGGAACAAAATACTACAAAAATTAAACGTAATCGCTATTACCGTTTTCAGTCTAATTCTATCGACTGTATTGATGTTCAGACGATAATATTATATCCTATTAAAATAAAAATTCTTTAAATTATATCAAGATTAAATTACAAAGTTAATTTATCTATAATTCCTGATTAGACAACATGAAACATATTTTCATAACGTCCATGGAAAATACTTATAAAATCGCTTTACATAATCGTCCTCGCTTTTTATGACTTCCTGGGTAGACATTTGTGTATTACTCTAAGACTATAATTAGGTAGGTATATGTATGGAAAACCGCTTATATATTTTCAGCATAAGCTGACCTCTCATTGTACAGAAAGTTTATAATATCTGAGGTCAGCTTATACTGGAAATGCATAGCATGATAATTAGGAAGCCAT
The DNA here is from genome assembly GCA_932294325.1 of Allophyes oxyacanthae. NCBI lineage: Eukaryota > Metazoa > Arthropoda > Insecta > Lepidoptera > Noctuidae > Allophyes > Allophyes oxyacanthae. Next base: position 11,533,803 of record OW028615.1, read on the forward strand.
GTGTACGACTGTACGTTTAGGACACGACAAGACAAGGCGATGTTCTTGTCTGCTATAGTGCCATGCTTGAAGATGAGAGTCCACCAGCCCTGTCTTTCACGACATACGGTACTGAGACATTTGCCCTAACTGGGCTAGGCCATGAATACACTCAGGGAGCTACGCTAGAATTTTCTTTGAAGATTAATATCCGCAATGATAGTCACTGACATTATCTTTGAGCCAGAAGTTGTAGTGGTAGTACGTTGAATATGTTTGTTGGAACATACGAGTCCTTGAGTGGAGACCACGGATCGGAAAATGCATACCTAAGTGTAGGTACTAGGACGACTTCAGTCAGAAAAAGCCGGCTGGGCTAGTTGAGATGCAGAAGCCGGAGGAACAGATTTTGTGGTGCAATTTGGGGGAGGCTTATGCCCAGCTCAATGAACTGCGATAACTCAATAGGTTGATTGGTCCTTGATTGATTGATACACAAAGATCTCAACTCGGCAAGTTATAATATCATAATGTACGTACTATGTTACTTATACAGTACACATGCAGAATTTTATTTTACAACTGATATCCAATTTCGTCTTTTTATCTTTGATACGAGTTAATAGTTGGTATTTTTTTTATTTGACCTGACATTAGTAGAATTACCGATAAAACAATGAAGAAATCTTAAGTTTTAAGTAGAAGAGGTAAAATTCATATTAATCCTTTGACATATTTTCATACCTATCTACCTACATGTTATGGCTGTTACCGCACAAAATATCTCCGATTTCTAATAACCTGCCTACCACGTGAACTGATAACAACACTCGTCACAGTACTAAATCAAACTGCGCCTGCGGCTCTGTCTTTAAATTAATTAACTGAAATGTTTTTAAATTAATTATCATGCAACCGCGAAAGAGATGGCGGGACGAACTAGACACATTCAGCAAGGAGTCGTCACTGGCACAGGATAGAACAGCATGGAAATCAAGGGGGAGGCCTTTGCCCAGCAGTGGGATGATACAGGCTAACAGTAACAGTATCATGCAACCTTTGTTCTCACTTATAAACAGCTCTATAGTAAAAAAAGCAGTATTCTAACTAAATTATGTGACCTCATTCATGACAATAATTTTTTCTCTTTTTGGGGCTAGTATTCCAATTTTTCGAGTTCGTTCGCATTTGTCTCCTATTATGTTATCTCACGTGTACGGCAGGGATAAAAAGCGTCAAAAGGACTTTAGATATTAGATAACGTAGATAGTACTCTAGATTACGAAATTTTTGTATGCTTTTCACTGTCATGAACTCATGACTTTTATTTGTATTATTTATAATATACTCGTTGTTGCCCGCGATTTCACTCCCATCCTAGAGGAACTACTTCATGTACCTACCCGAATATAAATTATAATTATTATTCCCCAACCCAGGTTCTGGTCTACCTGTGTGCCAAGTTTTATCTCAATCCGGTCATCCGTTAATGCGTAATTAATTAACAAACATCCAAATTCACAAACTCACTAACATCAAAACTTTCACATTTAATATATTAGTAGGATATTAAGTAAACCGGAGGCGCGCTAGATAAAAAAGCCCTGTCTAGTGTGACTCGGACGCTCAATCCGAACAAGGGTTCTGTAACAAATAATACTATATTTCCCAAGCTCAATTGGGACTGGGCATAACATGTCTGTCGCATGTCTGACAAACTTTGAGCCAAATGAACAACTGAGTGGGTCCCAAGGCGAAGATGGCGGAACGAGCTTGTCTCCTACCAAAAAGACCTTCCCTTCCTTTGGTGTTCCGTATTCTATGTATTTTTCTTTTTGTTGTGTGTACATAAATAATAAAATAAATTAATAAAGACTGGACCCTACAGGCAGCCAAAAGTAAATGGAAAATGGAAAGGGAAGCCTTTGCCCGGCAGTGGGGCAACACAGGCTGAAAATAATATCTAGTAATTATTGTTTCTATGTTAATAATAAAGCATCAAAATGTTGTAATTACAGAATTACTACAGGCGTAGCATGCATGACCACCATAGAAACAGGTTTCGTCTACGGAAGAATAGACAAAAAGACAAAATAACAGATTGTAGAAATATTTCTTCTCTTCGGTGGGATTTGGTAGAATAACTACAACATTAACTACAACATTACTACTTCCCCGTTGCTATGGAAATAATATTTTATCTTTGACTACGTAGAAACGCGAGTCTATTGGAAGAATAGAAATAGAAATGGTCATGCTACGGGTGATAAAGTAGGTACCTACCTAATATTTTGCATTCATCCAAGTTCTAACTTATGTTCTCGCAAATAAAATAATATAACCGAATAATATTATAAACTATTCGGGTATTCGATGAATGACTACCTACTCAGAAACAGTTAAACGGATACAGAACTCTAAAAAGTGTGTTTATGGGAACCGGTCCAAACTATACCAACTTTTATTTCTTTTTTTTATGAGAGGCCTACCTATGTCCAGAAGTGGTCAGCATTGTTTAAGTTGGTTAACAAATAATTGAAAACAAAGTTTAGTTGGTTATTGCTACTGAGAACAAACTAAATCACGTGTGCATACTAGTGGACACTAGTGGTGGACTAGACACTCAGATTTATTTTATTTATTTATTATATACTTAATTATACACCTGCATTTATAAAGTTTCTAAGTTTATTAGATTAGCTTTCTGATAAACTCAGAAACATCATAAATCTGATGAACCGAGAATAAAATGTAATATAAATTACATTAACGGTTAATTAAAGGTGTAGCTGTCATTAATTAAATATTAGCCCTCTCATTAATAAACGATAATTAAAAGTTATTTAACTAATCTACCTCGTAAGTCTATTGCCATCTCTATTTGATAACAAACAAATATCAAGGACAGATAGGTACAATTTAATCAGTGTTTAAAAATTACAAGTTTTTATTTGTAGGTAAGGGGTAGGTTAGAGTTTAGGGGTAGGTATATATTTAGGTACCTACCAGGCAAGTAATTATAAAAAACACATTTATAAAACTTGCTATTCCATGACATTTAGTCGAGCGGTTTTTTTATTTTTTTCGTGATTTCAGGGTTGGTCCCATACTAAAAGCTGTTCATAATTATGAGTACAAATAACCCCATAAAGGAATCGCAACTAGAAAGGTAGGATCCTGTGTGAGCTTGAATTTCAATAGTCTAATCCCTAAGGACATTACTAAACTTAATGTCACTATTACAATATTTTAGCTAAGACTATTAAAACTATGATTATTGGTCTACCCTCGTCTTCTAAATTCAAATAATTATTATCTGACAGAAATTAGAATTGACGCCATTGTTTGGTGTTCATTGTATTATCTACTTAATTAATTATATAAGATATGGACCTAATCTCTATTTTATTTTGAAATCAATTGAATACACATAATTATATTATATATCTATATTAGATATGTTTGCATATCACGCATGCTTTTAATCTAAAGTAAAGAACTTTATGATGATATAAATACGATAAAAAATAAATAAGTATAATAAAAATTGTAACGCAATAGCCCAAAAACTTGATCAAAACTTGTTTTTTATTTCGTTCAGTTTGACACTCTTTGGGCACAAAACAAACTAAATATATAAATAGGTATATTAAGTGTAACGACCGCACAAGTCCCCTAGGCGACCTATGTATTTCCAAATAAAAAACGAGTATCACATATATATAAACAATATATAAAACAACCGACCTTTTCAAGTTATTGATTTGATTTGAAAAAATAAATTAAATACATTCTCCGGTACATTTTAAAGTGTCGTTGAAAACAACATGATTTTCTCAAAAATAGTTTAGTAGTAGGTTTTAAAAAGATCTAAATTGCCATGTTCATTTCATGGCATTTTAGATAACATGGTCACATTTACGACAATTTAAATTAACATATTGGAATTGTTGATTTAATAATAATTAATAATTACGTTTTCTCAAAAATACGTTCTATAAAATGTATAATTATTATGTATCTATATAAAAGTCAAAAACACAAGAAGGTTAATTTCCGCTCTAAGATGTCACCGAAATTTTACAAAAGTTTCTGTAAGAATAAACTGATCTTATATGAAACTATGTAGATTGGAATTAGAACGTTTATGAAATTACACTAATTATAGTAATACAGGGAAGTTAAGTAAGGGAAGTTATTACCTAACTTATAATACGTATTTACGAAATCAATAAGTAGGAGATCCGGTCGATCAACTGTATAAATCTATGATGTGGGTGAGGGTTAACCAATTTAAGTATTAATTATAAGTAAGTAAATCAAACCTGTATCCATTGTTAACTTAATTTTTATCGCAATAAATAAAAACCGTGCAATACGTCACCTGCGTACACAATTTCTTAATTTACTTTGAATTTATTTACAACAAGCACTTATTTTAATAACCATATTCCACACACCTGTCTCCTGAATGGTGATCGTTGGTTATTATTGACGTAATCATCGTTAGATTCACTAAGTTCTTTTTCTTTGTCCGTTCCATTTTTATTAATTTTTTCTAATTCCGGCACTGTATCGTCACCCATCTCAGAATGATACCGTGACACTGCATCACACATGATCCGAAACAACGACTTTATGAACCTCGGAACGCTTTGGAGATTGTGTTTTATCTTATCACCCACTCAACTTAACCGGCGCTCTGTCGTGTAATGACATTTATATTTTTGTAATGAAAAGTGTAACTGCATGTTTGCACGTCAAGATTTGGACGTAGTCTTGTTAGGTACTAAACTGGTTATTCGAATGAACGTGAACTTGAATTGAACAAAAATGGAATCATTCACGGCATGATACGTCAAATTAATGAGGAATTTAAAAGTCTATTTTAATATATTTTTTTAATATTGTATCTACTAAATACTAGCTTCTTTTATTATGACTTGATAATTGACGCAATCTTTCGGCAAACGTTTTTGTTCGTAAATGATATTTGAATATGTTATCACTATTGCTCATTAATTAAATTGACACAAAAGTTTTATTTAAAATTATTGTATATCTAATTTTATGATAAGATGTATTCATGATACCGTTAAAAATATAACTGAGAAGACCATCGAATGATTCAGAAATATAAACTGTATTCTAAACCAAATTCTAGTCATAAAATGCAAATCAAAGTGCTAATATTCCATCTGATTCGTATAGCTACAATTTAGTCATCTTTAAGGCAAGAGTGAATAAGCATTATTTGAGCTTGTGTGGGCCATCTTCGGAAGCATTTTTACTTACCATCAAGTGAGGTACGGCTAAATGAACAATTTTTTTTAAATTATAATTTATTGTAGATATAAATATCAACCTCTGCGTAAGAGATTTCTCAGAATTGGTGTTTGAAATATGCGAAATTTTATTTTGTCTACCAATGTTGAATTTCATATTTATATTCACAAATACTGCGTTTAATTTAATTTTATAATATTGATGACCGGTAAATATCCTTTACAGAAGGGATCTTAACGGAAGGGGTCTCTTAAGATTTAGGAGTTCGGTAAGTGGCGGAAAAACCCCCGGATTCTAAAGAATTTTATTTTATGATTATGAACCGAGTTGGTTTTATTTTACGCCTTTTGTGAAATACCGAATAACTATACCGCTTAGCAAACTGGTTCGATCGCAGTATGTTGTTGGTGCTAATCACACTATATATCAACCAATACCATCCTGATGACTGTGGCTGAGAGTTGTGACTCCCCTATGTTGAAAAGTCTGGTGCGGAGATGTATATAGTGTTTGTAGCCGTTGTTTTTATGTTTTATTTTATTTATTTATTTATAATTTAGTTACTAACATAGAAATACGTTTGTTTTTACTAACATTTATATGGATCTATGTAATCTGAAAATAAACAAATTTAATTTAATTTATATCTCTTTCTTACAAACATCATTAAAAAGGACAGAAATCTTAAGAACTGTCCAATTAGTCTGCGCTAGTTATTTACTGGAAGTAAGACATCTAAGAAATAAGATCTATGGTGATGGCTACTAAATTCCCGATGATAACAAGCAAGTGGACTATTATCACAGGACTAGATTTTTTTTTAAGATAGAGACATAGTGTGACTATGTCAGTTTAGTTGGATAACTATAATATAATCAGCACCATTGACGCACAGGATAATAGTCGCCTTTCATGGCACCCACCAGACGATGGGGTTGCCTGTTCTTTCACACCAATACCTATTGTAATTCAGCTTCAAGGACTGTATTACGGAATGTCGAAGTTTAAAATATCGATGTGTACGTTATGGTTACAGGAGTCCAATCAAAGTTAGATTCACTAAACTTCAAATGTCCTACCATTGTGACTTACGTTTGATCGAAACTTTAATATCGCGATATACATAATATCATAATAATCGAATCTAGTAAAGAAATTAGTACTGTTACAAACTTTATGTCCCCAGCTATATTTGGGTCGTCCGAAAGAACTCTGTGCTATTTTAGCTGGTAAGAGTCCGGCAAAGAGAATTCACCAGGATTTTAGTAAGAAAAAGAAATATGTTTTTTATCTATAGTATCTATAATATAAATACCATAGTTAAAATATGTAATTTTTTTGTTTATATTCTTATTTTAATTATTTTGTTTGTATACAATCATGGGAGTGCCATTTTCATAATTGAAAAAACCCCCTAAATAAAAAATAAAGATTTAAAAAAGAAATCTATAATATAAATCGTATACAGTTTAATTATGGAAACGTTACCTTAAAAGTATTATCGAGTTTGCCGTTGTTTAACATTGGGTTTCTAATCTTCGGTTCTAAAGGTTATGCAATGCGTGAGATTAGTGTTTGTGTCTGTTATGGTTTATTTGTGTTAGGAAAATGGTTGGTGAATACAATAACGACAGTAATTGACTCCCAATTGACGTAAGGTTTATATTTAATTTAAATATTATATTTTTAGTGTCAGTGTGTTACTTCGCCTTTTTGATTGATTCCTGATTTTCACGCACACAAAGAACACAAAATAATTTTTGTACACCACATACTACCACTTTCTCAATTTATATATTCCCAGCCTGTTATTTTGTCTAAGCAAGTCGGTATGTTATAGTTATACTCGGTGCGAGGAACCACTGATGACTCAAAACACAGGGTTTCACGTAGTTCAAGAGTCAGGGGTAAATCAATCCTATGATAATTTAAATAGCCCTTGCCTGTATGTACTACCTAATAAGATTACCTTTGTGCTTTGAAACTGACTGAATAAAATAATTATTTTTTCCTTCATTCTGGATGACAAAAGCGTATGTTTTAGTTTTTTTTAAACTATATATAATAATATTATTATAGATCGTCCTTGCTGTTCACAAAAAATAACAGTTAAGTAATTTTTTTTTAGTAAAAGCTGAATTCAGAAAACTACTGAAAAGATTAAATTAAAAAAGTATCGAATAAGAATAAAATTCATAGTTTCTAAAAGTTATTTTTTGTGTCAAATGGTCAAAATAATGTCTTCAAATTGGGGAGATTTTTGACCCTTCCTGTATTTATTTCGGTATTATCAAAAAAGGGTCATTTGTTTAGAGGAAGCATTAAAATAATGCTAATAAAGTTTGATACAAATATATGTATATTATTAATTATTTATGCAAATTAAAGAATATACGTACATAAATATATCAGTTTACATTTTACATATTTTTATATAAATATTTAGACTACAGTATAGGTAGATATAATAATGATTTACAGTCATTACTCATTAGCTAATATTCGGTATAATCATGATTAACAGCCATAATCGTCATAACAGACATATAAGTCGTAGTGTCTGCGTCATAACTACGCTCTAACCTCGCTGTTTGTTACGCGTTTTTTTTGCAATCGACCCGCGGATCTTTATTGGGAACAAAATGCAAAAAAATTGCAACATTGCATGTGACCGCATATTTTATAAAATAATTATATTATTTTTCACTAAAAGAATATTTTAGTATACAGGGTGGAATTTTTGAAGCGTACCTGGAGGAAACGTGCTCTAAATACTGAACACAGCAAATTTTACTCAAAATAGCATCCTGTACTTTTATGGCACCAATCGATAGGGTCAATCATAAGGATCAAATCTCTCTCCCCAGCGTCGTCATCGCCTCGGTCAAAATGTCGGTCGTCTGGACCGCGCCTTACAGATAACTTTATTGCATCATACAAAACTATTTGGTTACCTACTATTAAGAATCTGTTTATTAACTAAACTGGTTTGTATACTTAGTTAAGCTATATTTAAGCGAAATGGCTGATTAATAATTCTTATTTATGTGACTAATGTTAAAACGTCTATGGAATATTCTTGATAAAAAAATATAACGACGACAAAAGCATATCATGCAAACGTTTTTCAAAGTGTAGTTACCCGCGAATCCTGTCTTAGCGAATGCTTAGGTACATCTTAAAAAGAACCTACTGCCAAATTTGTTATTATAAGGCTTTATACGAATTTAGTATAGAACCAAACTATTCAGAACTATTATGTATATTCAAAACGATTTGTTATGATAATTTTAAAGAGTATTTTGATAAACGCAGTAAAGGAAAAGGTATAAAGGTAACAACTTTACCTATAGGCTTTTGCCTTTAGATAATATATCGAGATTAGAACGGTAGGATCTTGCCTAATATTTAACCTAAAATGTACCTATATATTTTACTGCTACTTTCAATGACAACATTAGAATGTTTGTAATTAATTTAATTTAATGTTTGTCTGGAAAAATCAGTTTTATTTAATTAAAGCGCGCCTAAAGTTTTCTTCATAGCACGTAGTAAAATCTGTAACTTGCAAACAGTATCGACAAGGCACCACTTCCATTCGATAATGAATGTTACATAATGCCTTTGTTTGAGTAATTATTTTAGTAACTAATTATAATAAATGTAATGAATATTTAAACATACGTTTACCGTGACCTTTGTTGGCATCCAGCATTCACTAAACTCTTACCTACACATGGATGTACCTATCGCGGAGTATGCCCTTGCCTATTTAGTTTAGTTACATGAAGATCTCAAAAAACAGAATTGAAACTACAACAGATTTTTCAAAACAAAATTATTTCGTTTCGTAGACTATAGGACAAATCACCATCTCATCATCTCGCTTCTTCACTTTGTGATTTAAAAGAGTGTAAATGCATAAATTATGGCACCCCAGTCACATCTTCATTAGCCAGCAAATACCACACGAAGCCATCTTGATATAGGTATATAATTTATATATCCCAATGTTTAGTATCTATTAAATGAAGGCGGTCTACAGCATTTAAGCTCAGCTCGCGTGAAAGGTTTCTGAAGTGAAAATGCAATAATTTAGGGCATATTTCTCCTCTTCAGAAAATAACTATAACATTAATCTAAATAACCAGTAATATAAGATATAAGCCAGTCTCAACGTACTCGGGGTAAGGATAGTGAAATAATTGGCAGAATAAAGACCACTCATAAAATATGAATAAAAAAAACAAGCAGATACTATTAGGCCCGTTATCACGTACAATACTAAAAACATAAATATTTGTCTGTCAAAAGTCAAATTTACAAAGGATTTTTCGGTTTTTCCCATTGTAGGTCTTTTGAGGGAAGCGAAAATATTCTAAGTTTATGGTATTTCCCTCCCACACCAGCATCCGAAAAGCGTTAACTGTTGGTAAATTGAATTAAACCATTAGTAATTTTATTAGACATAACGAGGGGCCAAGGGGACCTACAATGTGTAGGTATCAGAAATGCGTGGTCATATTTAAGGGTGTGGATCAGACCATCTAACTGAATAACTATATAGGACCAACATCTTAATCGCGGTCTAATCCACACTCCTAAATATGACCACGCATTTCTGATACACGTATATTTATGGGTGTACGAGTACTAGCGATACCCATAAATATAAAGGTAAATGATGCCTAAATAATAAGTATATAAAAATATAGAAGTATTTTAAATACTACAAACTATATAATTATGCGTATTAGGTACCTACTACAGGTCTGCAGACATAATGCTAAATTAATCTATATTAAGCGCGGGAGTCGTGACCATATTTGTTTTACATTTTAATGAGTGAATGACGTTAGTGGTAATGTATAAATTGTTATTTCTTCGGACCTCACGTGGTCCCAGGAAACTTGTACGATACTAAATTAATAATATTCCTAAGGTCAACCTATTTATGACAAGACTAAATTAGCAAACAATGAATAATTGGGGTGAAAAGTCGCCATCACTATTCAGTAAATTCAATAAACAAATCAATAAGGGTTAGTCATTGTAATAATTTAACTGAATTGGTCTGAAACACTGCGTTTTCAGATGTTCTACCTACCAAAGTATTGCTACACACTACTAAATTGTGCGTTCAATTTTACTTTGTTTAGGGACTAGAAATGCCACTTATAACTTAAACAAAAAATATTAACAAAACAAAAAGAAATACTTTTGAAATAAGAAAACATGATGAGAAAAGAAATATCTATAGGTACATAATAAATCGTAACGAGGATCTGTATATTGAATATTTTTGGAAAAAGTAGGGATGTGCTTACGTATACATACTAGGAACGATACAGAAGCCGATATAATATATAAGTTTTTAAATTTTTTGTCTGTTTGTCTGTTTGCGCCCGATAAACTAATACTGAATTGTTTTGATTTATAAAATCAAAATGCGTATCTTTAGGTTATATTTAGTCTTAAATCGGTTCACTCTATCAAAATTATGACCAATAAAAAACTATCATAACAAGTAACTTTGCTAATTCTACCTCAACATTAGGTGGTAGCGCCATCTATTATAATTTCGGTAAATGTACTTTTCAATCAAGAAATGCTAATTTTACGTGGCCTGGCGTGTACTTATAACTAATGAAAATTGTTAGTTTAAAAAAAAACTTGAATAAAAAGAAATATTATTTATAATATTTATTTATAAGTCTCCTAAATTCGATATCTTATAAATCGACTGACAGGTGCACGCGGAGAGTAAGAGTAAACCAAGAGTAAACCATTGTACTTGATGGACGGTGTTTTGTCAAAGACGTTATTTTCTGAATGATGTTGTTAAAATTTTCAGCAGTAGTAGTAGTATACTCACACATAAATCGTATTGCGCTTTTTCAGACTCTTCGCCACCCCTGGCGGCGAGAATCGCCATCCAATAGTAGGTACCAAACGAAACGGTGTACCAAATAGCATAGGTACATTGATACAGATTTTTGGAAAAATAGTCTGTCTTTCCGCTTGCACACTTATAACAATATTAGAACCAGTGAACCGATTTTGATGGGACTTTCACTGTAGTGTAACTTAGGGGTTGAGAACTTATAATAAATATTCATTATGTTATCAAAGGTCAAAGGAGATGAGCAGTGCAAAATTATTTTTGTACTACGTAAATTAGACGCAGGTTTAACATTTGTAATAAAAAACATCACGCTATATCTAATAGAAACATAAGTAATGTCTATTTTAACGATTACCATCATTAATGGGCACTGGCATCCGTAGATACTACACGCGGAAGAAGTCGCTGGTACAGCTAGTATACAATAAAATCAGTGAAAAGTCCCTAGATGTGAATACCTATAATCCACATCTACATCTAGCCTCTTCCACTGCTTCTAGCATATACCTACTTACAGAAAAAAAAAAACAAAAATTTGCGACAACTTAGATACCTACGTATTTATTATATTCAATATACTTACGTATTTATTATATAACGTAATACCTGTTTAATATTATATGTGTGAGTGATACCTAGTTATTGTATGCGAAATTAATACCGGCGGGTGCCGACAGCGCCCACAAACAATAGGTATATTTTCTATCGTTAATCGTTTCTACGTTGAGTCGCTTGACGGGTTCATCAAAGGTCAAATAGTTTTTTTTTTACATTTCCCCAAACTTTTATTTCTTCTTTATCGTGGTACAGTTTAAAAACATACATATCAAATGCATTACCATACCATTTACATATCAAATGGTTACCCAAACCCGGAACAACTATCTGTAGATCATACAAAATATTTTTTTTCCGTGCGTGGATCGAACCCGCAGCACGTAGCGCAGAAAGCCAATCGCCAACCACGCCAATGTACTCTAGTGAAACCGCGTGGCCACGGAGTTCTGGCTACACGAATCGCAAAACGACAATTGACGAGGTAGGTAGCTCGCGCGGCGCCGCAACCATGCCTCTGGAACTACCACGCTATATTCCCTAAACATCGCTCATTGCCGGGGCCTGCGCAGTACCTACTATTCCATACAATTGAATCCATGACGCAAAACCCATCGCGGCCCAATGTGTCCTATTGATTTTACATTTCTATACATTGTGAGTCCGTGGCCAGCCGATAATAACGATGATGTAACAATAATAATAAGGGTTCTGTACAAAGATAATAACTGAAAGTACCTATCTATTACAACGAGTAAAAAAATTATATTTATTAGTTTACATACAGCTAAATCCACTTTCATAATTTTGTCGTGCAAAATGGCATTAGGCTAGTAATCAAATAGTCTAGTGCGGAGATACGATGTGTTGGACTGTATTTCCAATTCCATATAATAAAGATATTTCCTCTCATCCAAGTAAAATTAGTAGGTAGGTAAGTTGGTCTATCACTATCTAGGTAATGAGATGCACGTTTGGGCTAGTCAATCACAATTTAAGTACCTATAGTTATTTCATTATTTCATGATCTACGTTTGAAATTAGCTATAATAGATCCAAGAAGATAAGTGCCTAAATGGCATTTACGCCATCGACTCCACATAATTTGTAAATCAATATTATAAATAGTTAATCACAAATTCACTTTTAGTCGAGAATTACAGTTTCTCTATTTATTTTCTGAATAGTAAAAGGGTTCAGAAAATCAGGCACCGTACATTCAGTCTAAAGTGCCTTGGTGTTTATTATTTTCATATAATATTTCTTGCTCATAACGATGTAGCTTTTTCTACAGAATTTTGTCACGTGTGTTCACTTTTTCACTCGGCTCATGTCCCCAGTTTCGATAATAATGCGTTTGGTCTCCCGGATTTTCTACGTCCCCTTTATTTGTGCCAAATATTTTAGTACAACACAATGTCTGCCTTCTCTTTCAGTTGTTATTTACATGTTTAAGAGGCACAAAATTAAAAACAATTACTTAGTATTCTTTGAAATGTAGCCTTAACTGTCCACAGCAGCCTTGACACGATTTATATTTCCTTAGCGCAGTAAATGATAATGTTATTGTATTGCTATAAGGTGGTGTAATTAAATGTAATAAAGAAATGTTAGTATAAAATGATCACTAATACAACATATAAAAATTCAAGGTAAGTATGTACCTACGTATGTGGTGACTACTTTACAATTATAATTGCCAAATAAATATGTGTCATGTCTCAGCGATATGTATAAAATATTAGTGTCTGGATCGATCGCCAGTTCTAAACCTACCTTTATACAAAACAGTATTTCGTCCGAAACACGTAAATAATAAATTAAGTTTTAGCAGGTAACATATTTTGTCGTATTTAAAATAATACTAAATGCTCTCGTTCAAATAATTTAATACGTTATAAATCAATATTTTAAAGTCAATAACATTTCTATATTAGTTACAAAATATTTAGTTTAAGCATTTTTTGTAATACCTAAGTAAGCACTTAATTTTTTTTGCATGTCACGTAGAAATGAATTGTTAAACACAAAACATTTATCCAAGAGTTAGGTACCTATATTATCATTAAAACTGTGTTTTTGTACAATTGAGAAATCAAGCTTTCATGGCATAATAATGCTGATGCTGTCGTTATGATGCATAAATAAGTGACTTGCAATCTGGTATGTTTTGATTTATTTTAAACGCCAAGAGGATAGCAGCAGGGCTAGCACGACGGATGGATAATCCCGTTTTCTCCACCGTTTGTCTCCTTGACAGAAGACAAAATGGCACAGAAATAATTTTCTCCTTGGTTTTTTCTCTCTCCCTGATTTTGCTGTCCTAGCCCTAGATCCGTATTGCAAAAGAAATAACAACATTCTGCAATCGTTAATATGATAATAATGGTTTTAATGTTATAATAATAGTAAGGTATTCCAAAAATTTAACTTATCCAAGAACAAACGCTAAAGTAAATAATTGAACCTATACAGCATTGAACAATGTTATAGAAAATACTTCAAAATAAATACGATTGTAGTTTATTATTTAAATCTCGTATCGATCAATCAATCTCCCAAGTTCGGTCCTCTACCTGCATCAAATCCGAGAAAGAAAAATCATATATTCTATACAAATAAATCAATATTACTGGACTAAATGTATGGAACAACAGTTTTAATTTTTCGCTATTTCAGGGTTGGTCCCATAGTAAAAGTTGTTCTTAATTAACGATGAGTACAATACCCCTTAAAGGGATCGGGGTTAGAATAGTTGGACCTTGTATATTTATATAATTTTATAATGTTCACTCATATGTATATAATAAGTAGTGCATTTTGTGTTTCATATTAGGTATATTTTATAATTCCTTACATCAAATATCATAATTATGCTGTGTTGTAGGTACTATGTCAATGTATTATATTTTAACCCAAAGGTTGACTAGCATAAAATACCTCGAGGTATAAGTCCACCGGTATATAGATAAATAATAAATTAATAATTCCTCAACTCATCATTTTGATCTTAGTTTCAGCAAAATGGTGTCCGTAGTCGACACGTCGTTGGATTTCAATGTGCGATTAGTCTTCTACCCTTTGCTGCTCGTCGGGTCTGCACTGTGGATGCTACACAGATGGCAGCAACAGTCCAGACTCTTCAAGATGGGGAACATCCTGCCAGGACCTGAACCGTTCCCTTTCTTTGGAAACGCTCTCCTAGCATTAGGCAAGAAACCTGATGGTAAGTCATATCATCCTCCTGCTCTTCCAGACTTCATCTCAGAATTAAGTCTGTTCTCAGATATGCCATGTTTCACACAATCCATCGTTCTTTTATTTGGTCTGCCTCTACTCTTATAGTCATCAACATTCAAACTTAAAATCCTTCTTGAACGTTATTTTTACTTATCCACATTCATTATTATTTGTACCTAATATAATTAACATCACTCACGTAATATTGAAAATAACATTCAAAACAATACTTATTATTAGAACAAAGAATTTGAATTTAATTAAGGCTTATGTTTAACTTACCACCAGATATAGTACCTAACAGTAACAGACAAAAATAGTAAATGATCACCGAAATTAAACTCACATTTTAATGTAAAATTATAATTTTGGTGAAAGAACTAAGGGTATCAAAGCATTTTATGGTGGTCATTATATTTAATCCCTTTAATTAATCCCTAATTGTATGCAAATTATTTAACGCATTTCGAATTATTCTCATGATACAATATTTCATTGCAGAATTAATCAAAATGTGCATGGAATATGGCGAAAAGTACGGCAGAGTAGTTCGAGGATGGCTCGGTTCCAAACTGGTAGTTTTCCTAGTGGATGCTGACGACATTGAAGTAATTCTCAACAGCAACGTGCACATCGACAAGGCTTCTGAATACAGATTCTTCAAACCCTGGCTGGGAGAAGGATTACTTATTAGCACTGGTAAGTAACCATAGCTTTTATTTAAAAGTCTATACTTTGGACATGTGATATAATGTCTATACTTAGACATGTGGGATAGCCCCATATTGGGACATTGGATACACCTACATACCACTGTAGTATTATTTGTGGTAGATGTATATACTAACCAACTGGACTTACCTACAGTCTGAAATAAAATACTTTTATTTATTTAAGAGATGCCATTATGAGAGTTAGCGCATAGCGGGACTTCCCACTTAAAATTGGAGCTGCCAAACTGGGGAAGTACCTCCACCTTGCAGAATATCGTATCCAAATAATATCTACTGTTCTTTTGCAATGTTGTGTTCCTAACGGTGAGCAAAGTATGCTCAAGTGCTCCTTGGGGAAGCTTCGTGCCGCGTACCGTACATGCTTCTAGCGTCGTGTTGAGCGCTGAGCGTCGACGCTAGTACTACGGACGCTAGTAATGCCCCTAGTGTTGCAAGCGTAACCTATGGGAAGGTTACGGTGACCGTTTACCATCAGGCGGGTCAAAAGCCTGTATGCCGCATTAGTAGTTTAAAAAAGAGTTGCTCGATTAGTTTCAGATTCAAATGAAGCTCTTAATTATAAACTCTTTCACTGCCATGTCCAAAATATCCATATAAGTAGGTACACAAAGTTTGTATTCAATACAAACATAAATGTCACCTGAAGTATATTTTTTCCCATCGTCGAATGCCTTCGTCTAGTCTTTTGCCTGTGTTAACCTCGTACGGCGCTTTAGTGTAATAAAAGAATTCTTAACTATCCACAGGTTCAAAATGGCGTTCTCACCGCAAAATGATAGCTCCAACATTCCACATAAACATTTTGAAATCATTTGTGGGTATTTTTAACCAAAACAGCAAGAACGTTGTAAAGAAATTGCGCTCCGAAGTCGGCAAGACGTTTGATGTTCATGACTACATGAGCACAGCTACTGTAGACATATTGCTAGGTAAGAAAAAGATTTATATTGTAAATAAATTGTTATGTATAATACTACGATATTTAAAAAAAAAGATTATATAATATTAATAACAAAAAAATATTATTGTTGAAGTTTTCTTAACTTTTCTTGATTTTTCATGTGTCGTAAATTCATCAGCAGTGAACGTTTACGGACTTGTACTATAACCATAAGGGTTTTTTAACGTGCGTTTTTGTTCAATATCGATTTCTTATAAAATATGATTTCTCTACCCTCTTCCCTACCGTCTCTCCCTATCTAAAACTATACACTTGGGATCTTTGGAATATGTTCACTCAGCCCGATTGCTAAGGCTTCACAGCATTATACCAAATCCAATATTTCAGCAATCTTATAATATCTGAATGGTATATGAAATTTACAAATGATTTTTTCAGAAACTGCAATGGGCATAACAAGAAAAACTCAAGACGAATCTGGTTTCGATTACGCAATGGCTGTTATGAAGTAAGTAATTTGTTTTTACAACATTAACGCCACTTTCAAAAGCTACGCTTGGCAACCAATTTTCCATTTGTTATTACTGCTAAAAACGGTTAGTAGGTACGCTTCAGGCATAGGTCTTTAAGTCAATTTACTTTTCAGTTCTAGTAATCTTGATGTTTTTAACTTTTCCAGAATGTGCGACATAATTCACCAAAGACACTACAAATTCTGGTTGAGATTTGATACTATTTTCAAAATAACGTCATTCTTTGAGAAGCAGAAGGAACTTTTAAGGGTAATCCATGGATTAACGAGTAAGGTAAATAAAGTTCATTTCAGTAAACTATTTGGATTTATATCAACCGTATTCGTTTCTTATCTATATTAAAGTTTAACATTTCAAATTATTTAACATTGATTTACATGAGGCGGTTTACATTTACCTCCTACTTTTAATTTCATGGCCACGTTTTTGGTATTCGTGTTTAATCAATGCCTTATAATAATCAGTGTGACGCAAATCTTGGGTTATCTAATAACATATTTATAAATAATAATTTTGCAAAGATCATCAATTACATTATAATCATAGACTTAGAATATTTTCGCTGTACATCCTACATCTATGATTATAATATTTAATTTAATAATTAAATATTTTCTCAAATTTGTATGGTACAACCATTTTAAAGATATTTTATAACATCTTTAAGGTGATAAAGAGTAAAAAGCAGACGTACTTCGACAACAAGGCGAAAGGTTTGATTCCACCAACATTAGCAGAGCTGACACGATCAAATGATAACGACAATGTACTAGCTAATGACGATAAAACACTTTCTGATACTGTCTTTAAAGGCTACCGAGATGACTTGGATTTCAATGACGAAAATGATGTTGGTAAGAATATGAAACACATTCTATAAACACCGAATAAGAGCAATAACATTTAAATTGAGAAACTAAATCTCTAAACAAAAGTAAAATAATTATGTAATTGCATGCAATTACAACACTAATCAATGCAATTTACAATTATAACATAATCATTGTCATTATTTGCAATTATAACATTAATTTTCTGCTGACTGAATGATGACTGAATGATGATGCTGGCTGAATTTTAATGCTGACGCTATTTACTTAAAAGAACCTAGGTTGTGATAACAGTTGCTGCCTATAACTGATCATACAGTCATAATTGACAAAATAATCCTACTACGCCTTATAATAATTATGATCCCATTATATTAATCTCAATCTTAGGATTAAATGATATCCCCTAGATTAATTATTGTGAAGTAATTATAGACAAATTTTCAACTTATCTCAAATTATTAACTTTAATGAATGTCTGATAAATGTGTTTTCTTAACGTAATATGAGTATTAAGTATACACAATTTGATTTTCCTACAGGTGAAAAGAAACGTCTTGCTTTCTTGGATCTCATGATCGAGTCAGCTCAAAACGGGACTCATCGCCTAAGCGACCACGAAATCAAAGAAGAGGTGGACACTATTATGTTTGAGGTAATTTTAAAAGTAATACTTAATTAGAGTTTCTAAATCTTACTACTCACTACTATTCGAATCATCCGAGGAAAGAATAAAACTACGCCTACGTGTAGTTCCTAATTTATCCAATAGTGTAATTTTATTTGATGATGATGGCAGAATATTATGGACATTTTAATATTTTAATAACTTTGTAACAATATTCTGACAAATAAATATATTACTTACTTACTAGTATGTATATTAATATAATGACAACTTTTTGTGATCCATATGACCATTTTTTTTGCCAAATAGCTTCCACCATCCTCACTGGTAAGAGTTAAAAGACCCATGCGACGTGCATGCGAACCTACACAAATGGCAATTTCAGAAATAGTTAGATTTATAGGATTAACTGAATATTTCTAGGGTCACGACACCACCGCAGCCGGCTCCAGCTTCGTACTATGTCTTCTGGGTATCCACAAAGATATCCAAACGAAAGTCTACAACGAGCTTTACGAAATATTTGGTGATTCTGACAGACCAGCCACCTTTAACGATACTGTCCAAATGAAGTACCTCGAGAGAGTCATCCTCGAAGCATTGAGGATGTACCCTCCTGTACCTATGATCGCAAGAAAACTAAATCGCGATGTTAAAATTGGTAAGAATAGCTCAATAATATAAAGTCCGTCTTAGTTCTACAATGTTTTCTTTTGTTTTTGTATCATTATATTTAATTTGTGGCCTTCCCTCAACGTCTACTCTAACAACCATCGGTCTTTAGGCAGACCTGGACAGCCCACGGACACGTCTTTTCTCTCTAGTTCTTTTCGGATAATACTTCAGACAAACGACCATAGCTCGTTCTTCAGCTCATTATGCGATTAAAAATTTGCATCTAATTTCCAGTAACCAACAACTACGTCCTCCCCGCGGGCACCACAGTAGTGATCGGCACATACAAGATACACCGGGACTCTAAATACTACAAAGACCCTGACACCTTCAACCCTGATAACTTCTTGCCTGAGAACACATCGAACAGGCACTACTATAGCTACATTCCGTTCAGTGCAGGACCCAGGAGCTGTGTTGGTTAGTAAATGGAACGTTTCATCTGGGTTTATTTCTGGGCTGGTTGTACTTGACCTTCTCTGCCCCAATTTTTTCTGAAGAGAAATAGGAATAAGTCGTGTAACCTGGGAAGTGTCAAGCATCATTCCTGTTATTTATTATCCTATGGCTAAAAGGATTCATATTGGTGGGATTGTTCAGTTGTCGCCGTGCCAAAATGCAGATTGATTAGGGAAAAGGATTTATCTTGTTAGTGGATACCTCTACCACAATGCCCGGTGTAGTAACCACCATGTTAAACACACTATACTGACCTACACGTGGAGTTTCATCGTCGTCACCACTAGAGGGTGCCGAACTCTGTGTCTCTAGAGTCAGAGTCCATAGAATCATCGTCCCTAGAGTCAGAGGCCATAGCGTCGTTATCTCAAATTATATCAGCTAATATTACCAAAATATATTTACAGGTCGCAAATACGCCTTACTGAAGCTCAAAATCTTATTGTCAACAATTCTGAGGAACTACCAATGTACTTCAGAAGTACCTGAAAGTCAATTCAAGCTCACTGCTGACATCATCCTGAAGAGGGCCGATGGATTCAGACTTAAAATCGAACCTAGATCTAAAGTCCTGCTAACTGTAGATTAGATTTATTCTTAGTAATTATTGAAATAATTAATAAATCCTATTATATAAGGATATGATTACATATTACGTTAAGTACATATTTTAACTTATTAATTGTCATATGGTGTCAATCAGTTTAACTATGTATGTAAATCTTTGTGTGGATTTAGTTGTGACTATATTAAATGTGATTTTACAAATATCTTATAAGAATTGACTGTCATTAAATACATTATTAATACTTTAAGTTATTCTTTAACCTCTTTCTTTTTCTCCACTCTTGTCAGAATTTGGTATATCTAAAACTGCTCTGAACGTGTGCTCAATTTGAAAATTTCTGGTCAAAGCGAATGTCGTTTGACGTTCGATCCTTTAGAAAATTGTCTGAGTACGGTGTAGCTATGTATAGGGTGCTTTTTATTCGCTTTGTAATCTTACCTCACTAACCTCATGGAATCCCAAATGGAAAAAAAGTAAGTTTTTAGGTTTTTGTTTTTGTACTTAATTTTTTTTCAAAGTCTCGAGCTACAGCTAACAATTGAATATATTTGAAATGTGCTAATTTCATTTATATAAAATTGCTAAAAAAGCCTTTTCATTTGATACCCAATAACCCAACAGGGTACCATTAAACAAAAAATGTTTTCATTCTTGACTTTGTATCCTCTAGAGGGCGCCATATTAAATTTAATATGACGTCATAAACTAGCGGACAATCAAGGCGCTTCCAATGATACCTCATTTGTTGAATTATGATAAGTAGTTTAGAACTTATGAGGGAACAGATGAACATACATACATACTTAAATGTACATTTAACATACATACCGGTCAAACATGTAACCCTCTCCGTAGTCGGGTAAAAAAATGGGGTGATCTAGTCTATGTCTGAGTTAAAGACTGACGTAGATAGGGTAAGAATGGGTGTTACCGGTCACTTAAGGACTTCTTTATTAATCTTTTTGCTCATTATACTTGAACTACTCTTCTAACAAAATCACTATAATTGAGATCAATAAGAAAAACAAAATAAATATTTGCTTATTAAATATTTAAAAAATACACGACTTTGACCGGTATTAAACATCATGGCAGGTAATACCAGTCACTAGGTTGGTAATACCGGTCAAGCTTTGTTAAGGCATAAGTTGCAGATATGGGTTATATCTGCAACTTATGCCTCAAGAGAGTCATACCCTGAGTGCTCAGCGTGAGCCCAGAGACCACACAGCACACACCTATACCTACCACATCTCGTTGTTTTTCAATCATCGCATATTATACATTTACTTTCCAAGTCCTTATCAGCATCAGTATCTTAGCTCTATTTAATTGATGTTGGCCCCATGATGCCTTTGAACGTGGTTGGCTACTTGTTTTGGACATTCTGAAATAATAAACAAACATAAAAATAAAACTGACCATGTACTAATTTTACTTGCGACTAATACCGGTAATACTGTGACCGGCATTGCCCGCCTAGAAACATTACCGTAAAAAATGTTTAGGTTAAAAGCTTGTCGAGATAAATTCAAAATCTATTATCACTTGGGATGCTTTATAATTAAGTATGCTACAACATTTATAGGAACAATGTAATGAATGTGAAATAACAAACACTCACCTCTTATTGTTTGACCTGGAAAAATTTACTTCATTTAGCGCTAAAACAATTGACGTGCATTCATTTTAGATGTTAGGAGTGAGTGTGTCGGTGAAGGATAAGGTCGCGCCACTCGCTTTGTACGTGTGCGCGGGAACTCAATAATATTGGAGAAACCTGAAACTACCCGGTTCTACCCTAACAATTCATGCTTGCGTATGTATTTATCAAAGAAACAACTGATGTATACTGGAACCCGCTCATACATGGTACAGTGGTACTCATGGTACTTGGGCTTGTGAGACGAGTGGCAGTTCAAAATACTTACGACAAAGGAGAAGAGAAAATAGCTATACTTTCGAAAAAGTTACTAATTTTATTGTTTTTTTGTGGTTTACCACAAGTCCACATAATCAATAGGTACCCAGCGATAGCTCATAAGACAAGAAGATTTCTGAGTTATATTTAGAAAAGAATAGAAATAAAAGAAAAAAGTGTGTAGGTATAGACCAACTTATTTACCAACTGGTCGTGACGAAGAATGATGCAGCATTATCTAAATATATGCCTTTTTTAGTTCATTAATATTTCTACTTATCAGTATTGTTTATAAACAATGGTTAAATTATTATAATGGAAAGTTAATTTATTCCTCATTCCTGAAAACAAATTACGATTAATAATTAATTAAATAATGAATACGCCATATTTGTCTGGTTCCGGGTAAAGAGTATAACCATCGCTTATTTTCCCAACAAAAAATGTAGGTATGTATTTCTTTCTTTCAAGAGTATCCTCTAAAGCAAAGTAAAAAGTAAGTTAGTAAATAAGTAAAGTGTATTAGCGCTTAAGATAAACAAGGTTGCTGTTTATCAACAGCAACCTTGTTTATCTTAAGCGCTCATAGCAACACACTGAGGCCACCAAATATTTCAGACAAATAAGCTATTAAGGTTCAAACTTTCGGTATGAATGTGGTATTGTGCAAACATGACCCACCTTATAGTTGATATATTTCCCGGCATGCCCTGACTCCTTCAAGCGGGAGATATATTAGATATAGTAAGAAAAAATAAAAAGAAGACCCATGGATGGCCCATTGGAACCATAACGAAGAATAAAGGTGCTTTTCCACCGGTGAGGCGAGATAGGACGAAGCGTGGCCAGAATTAAATATCGTATGGCAAAATTTTAATGCTCCCCTAACGCATTTTCCTTGGAAAAGCCATCATGAGCTCGCGCGGCAGCGCGCGATCTAGCATTCTATGGCAATTACTGGTGGATATGTGCCGGTGAGATTCCCATTCTCTCCCATATAATCCTCGCCTCGCCTCGCTAGTGGAAAACTCTACTCTGTTGATATTTAGATAGTAGGTATCTAACAGGGTTGAACATCAGCATTATTGTGCCAAAAGCACAAGTATTTTGCAAACTATGTTGAATAATGTATTTACCGATTAAATAATAAGCATGACATGAAAGTATTTATAATACGGCACGGTAGTAATCAGTGAACAGTAGGCCAAAGGGCAAAACCAACCAATTGCGAGTTGATTTTTACATTGTAAAGGTTTCGGAACTATACTCGAAACTATAATTAAAAATATATACAAAAACGGCTGATGATCAATAATTTTTTTAAACATTTTACCAAAATATTTACTTTTTCATATTTCAAGTATTTATTTCTTCAGCCTCATTATAGTGCGGCCGCCGAGAGAATGCGTTCCTGACACCTGCCAATTGAACATGTTTCTTTTTTATTTTAGATTATATTTAGCGCTAAACTATTTTAGTTTATTATAGGCATAGAGATAATACATAGTACCATTATAGGTTAACCCTTCTGCTCGACAAAATTTTGACACATGATATACCAGCTGACTCGACGAGCTGTCGCAAATTACGTCAAGAATTTCATGAATTACTGCATTTTTCACTCAACTTTTATTCCACGAATATACACGAAAAATATTTTATTTCATCGATTGAATTACCAACGTAGGTAGCAAATTTCTTCAATTATGTGTTATTATTGGTAAAACAGCATCATTATGCGGCGACATGTCTATAAAATGTTAATTTCTACACCTATCCAAATATCACACGACATAGGTTAGCTCAAAAAAAATCCCTAAGGAAGCTACTTACGCGCAGAAACGCTATAATATAGAATAATTACAAAAAATATCTTCTAATTTGTAGATTCATTTATACCATTACTCATACAATCAACACATAAAAATCAACATTGAAATTTACTAAAATATGAATAGAAAAGTAAGTTGAAAATAGTGCTTGACCATTCGGCTAAAATCGTTATAACAATACAAATCCTGCATTCATCCTAATCGATTCACATACAGCTTGGCACAAAAGAGGTTTTACTCTTTTCTATAAAAACGAGTCAATTTTAAACACCCGACCCCCCCGTATATCTAAGTATCTAAATTGTTATTATTTTAGGGTAGCATTAAATAATTTAATACGTTTTACTATTATCTTGATCTACTATATTTAATAGGTACTACTAACTGTTAGTCAAGGATGAAAATAGTTTATTGAACCCTAGAGCGAAGGTAGGTAGGTAGGTATAATACTTTTGGTGAATGATAGAATCTAATCCAATAAACGATTATTATTATTATTTATTAATCAATATTATTATTCCTATTGATTTTTTAATTCAAGATATTCGATTGAATTAAAAACTTTGCTTTTCACTTCCCCTACGATGAAAATAATAATAAATAATAAATACGATGATGATAATAATAATAAATAGAAAGCAGTACTCCTTGACACTGCGCGCATTGTCAGGAGGTTTCTCTCTCTAGAGCCCTGACCACCGGTAGCTTGGACCCTGTTCCCGATGCCGGTGGCCTACTACTCTTTTATATTTTTAAATGTTTTTATAATCTTTTTTTTTATTTAATTGTAAAATTATTTAAAAATATATAAAAGTATGTTAAAAATTAAATAAAGGAAATAAATAGAAAATTCTTTCAAACTAAGTTTAAGTTTTTTTTTTTTTTTTATCTGAATGGACCCTTTTTTGCCTCGTTGACAAATCCAAGATGGCGGCCATATTTTCTTGGCTGTGTCGTTTTAAAGGTTTTTGGGGATCAGCACATCTCATTTTGGCTATCAGCAAGCCAAAATGAGATCGGTCATCAAAGCCGAGAAGGCGGCCATCATTTTCTTGATAATGCTTTCAGCTCGTATCAGCATAAATATTATAGGTAAGTATCCAAAACTATGAAAGAGACTTTCACGACGGAATTATTCAAAAAAGATGGCCGCCATGTTGGATTTGGATACCAATCTCATTTTCAGTATCAGCACCCCCGAAAACCTAAATAAAGACAACAATGATGAATTTATGAAAAAAAAAACATCTCGGCCGCCATTTTGGATTTGACCAGACAGATAGCACCTCTAAAAACCATGCTATACGTGTATACAAAATAATGTATAATAAAAATACAAATAAAATAGCATTTCAGTCTGTTGCAATGAATAGGCGAGATAGTGGGTAGTAACCCCTCGTCCTAGCTAAGCGGCGCGGCTGGGTGCGTGACGCGTTGAGTAACAAGTCACATTGTAAAAGCTGTGTTGATGCTCGACAGACATACAGGACACGTGCGTGTTCGATGAACCTTTTACCTAATACGCTTGTCCTAAATCGGAGCTGCGCGCTGTACCGTGCTGTCCAGACAGGACATGGCTTTATTTATTACAAGTTTCTGTATACTTGTACAAAATTAAATAAATTTAAATAATTTGGAATTAGAAAAATACAAGTTATGTACACTATGCAAAGCCGGTGAAATAATATTCCCATGCATAACTTTAAACTTTGCTATTATTTATAATATATTTAATTTTAGTGCAGACTTAATTTTCTTCCAGAAATATTAAAATATTACAATAATAATTTTATTATATTTTATCATGTGACATTTAAAATATTTATTATATTTTTATTGTATCGATTTCTATAGTTACTCGTTCTGATTATTCGATTCCGATTCAAATCCGAAAAATAATCGGTTCCACGAATCATTGTTGGACATCTCTACCAGAGACAAACTAATATGGCGGCAAATTCCTAAAAAACAATTTGAGTAGTGATAACAAAGAATTCGCAATATTTTGTCTTTTTGTTCAATTTTCGTTTAAAATATGGGCAATGTCTTGTACCACGTAATATTATTAAATAGTTTGTGCCATTTTTTTAACTACGGCGACTGTGTTTGTGTTATATTAGTGGAAAGCAAAGAACATTGTACACACATTGCGCGGGAAACAATTGGATATTGTTTTGATTCAGATACAAAAAACTTTGTTATCACTACTTTTTTTACCAAACCTATGAATTAAATCAACAACCGAATATATAATGCGGTATTTGCTTTCCCGTTTTATGATAGTTGGTATTCCACAACCAGCAATTTTTAATGTTTTTCAGCCGACCGCAGTATGGCCGATAATACATTTTCACACAAAAAAAATTGAGAGGTAATTATTTACTATTGAACTGAATATGATACATATAATAGCGTGGAAACAATGCTCTATTTATCTAATTCTTTTAATTTAGCCATAGTAACAAGATTTAATAAGTTGTAAAATATTTATGCAGTAAAGAATTGGGCATGACGTAGTACATGACAGCTCGGGTCATTTCGGAACCGAAAACGAGCCAGCGGTATATTGAGTGTCGGGGTCATTTCTGTACCGCCACCGGACTTTAAGGTTAATTTTAATAGAATTTTGTATCAGTAGTGCATGTAAACTATAGATAGGTACTATTATGTAATAATATTTCGATAACAAAAAATTCTCGTTTGTTCGTAACTGACAGGTGTCAGAAACGCATTCTCTCGGCGGCCGCACTTTAGTACGTTTTTATTTAATTTTTATTAAAAATATTAAGAACTTTTATTATTTGATGACCAGCTGTACAAACTAAAAAAGCAAAAAGTTTCTATCCACAGAGGTAACGCTCAATCTTCTTCTGTGTCGACACGGGCTAATAAATGCGAATCGCTCACCTGTAGTGTAAAGCCGGGCTTCCACTGCGAAAGGGTAATGAGCAAGTAATAGCTGGACGGAACGGACCCCAAATAGCTAAAATAGGTTTTACCCTCCATTAAGAAAGAGTTTTGACCATTGCCTTCCACTGCAAAAGAGAAATGAAGAAACAGTTCGTTATTAACTATTTTTACTCTTTCAGTCCTCACCGCTAGACTATTTGTCGATGGAAGCACTTCTATGAAGTTTACCTTTGCACGTCAAACGGAGTCCATACGGAACCCGTTCCGCTGCCAGTGGAAGCCCGGCTTAAAGATTAGCCAGTTAGCAATGGTGGGATCGAGGCTAACTATGACTAATGATGAGAGGTAACCTTCATATAAAATTGTAGTACCTATACGCACGTATAGGTACTACAATTTTATATGAAAGTAAACTTAAAATTTTAAGTATTTAAGCTTTTTTTTTTAGATATTATCATTTGGGTTGAAACCCAAATAGAATAATTGATCCAGGTGTACTACAAAGAAAACATTATTTTCCACAGGAACATTGTTGTCTGAAAAAATAAAACTAATATGATAAAAATAAAACTATACAAAATGAGCACTTAGGCGTCAAAGTACCTCCACATCGCTGTCAATTGGCAGAGTGCCCTGAAGACTGGGACCATCGCTACGTTGAATGGTAATGCTTATTCTTTTGCAATGTACGTGCATTCGGAGTTCGGACCCCATGCCCCTAGCAGGTAGGTATTAGGTACATTAAATTGAATTATTTTAACATACTTAGTGAAACTACTTACTAAATGAAACAAAAGAAATAATGGATAAAAAAATTCATTACTTTGATTTTCGCTACTCATTCTAGCAACGATTGGATAATTATTCAGAATATACAGCAGCAAAATACATTAACAAATATAATCAGTATTTCATATAATGTACCACGCTTATGTGACGTCACCCAGTGTATATATAAAATTTGTTGTTTAGTATATACTTTAATTGTGATTGAACCACGGGGTATATAGGGTTGAACTGACAGAAGACTATCACATTTAGATTAGAGATTGAAATTAAGCCAAGTAAGTGAAATATATTTTTATTTGAATTAAACCGTATCTGCTTTAGTCATTTCAGCCTAGTGGAAGTTAATTTATTACTTCTTTTTCAAACCTATTCAAAGTTTTTCTTTGAGCAAACTATGAAGTATATGGTTTTACAGTTTCGTGATCAAGCTATTGATTAGACAAAGAAAATGTCAGCTATCATCCTTTTTAAACCATGAACGTGTAATACTAAAAACTAGTGGTCGATCAGTGGTCGAAATTTGACCGTAATTTTTGGTTTCCGCACTCCTTCTCCATATAAATTTTAACTATGCCAAATCGTACACATTCGTGCGCGCGATATGCTTAAAAAGGGGTCCAAAGTTTTCTCTTCACGTATTATATAGATTAAGTTTAATTTAATGTGGTATTTTAATATTATTAATACCCAAACTGCTGGATTGTGCACATTGTGCACAATCTCGTATTTTGTTCTCTCAGTTAACACATTTGCAGATTATGTAATATTTGTACGGTGTTTTATATTAACGCCATTTTTATATATTGGTACTATGAACATAATCTCGATTAAATTAAATTTTGACGGCGCAGTAGCTAAGCGATTGGCTTTCTGCGTTACGTGTCGTGGGTTCGATTCCCACACGGAACAAATTTTTGTATGGCATACAGATAGTTAATACGGGTCTGGGTATGTGTGATTGTGAGATTTATGTCTGACAACTGTACCCACGATACAAGAGAAATAATAGGCATCGGTTTAAAAAAAAATTAAATCAAATCATTTATTTAAAAATTTGATAAGTAACAACAAAATAAGCTAACAAATACAAAGTCTTACTTAGATTATAAATATAACACGTGTGCCTGAACTAGGTAAACCTGGGTTTCATTATCAGGAATATTGTTAAAAATAAACTCTAACGATAGTATAGAGCGCGATACATCGCTAGAGAGGTTTTTGTTTTGTTTAAACAGCTATAACCCTATAACCGTAATTTCAGCACAATGACGTCGCTAGTCGACGACACCCAGGTGACAAGCTACAACACAAGACTGATCTTTTACCCATTGCTGCTACTCGCCTCCAGCATATGGATCCTGTACAGATGGCAGCAGAAGTCTCGGATGTACGAATTTGCTGAGAGGATTCCAGGTCCTGCAGCCATACCCTTATTAGGAAATGCTCTTTTGGTACTGAGAAAGAAGCCCAGTGGTAAATTGAGATGATAATTTTTTTCTAAAAACTTTATGCTTACCTAGTTTTAATGCAATACTATTAGTACTATGCATGCAAAAATTGTTTAAATATCTTGGTATAATTTTTTAACAATTTGTGTTCAAAATTTACCAAAATTGTAACCATTAGAATTCCTAATTGAACGAATAAAGGACATTAACAACAAATAAAGCAATTTATTTCAGAACTTGTCCAGCTTGGTCTGGAGTATGCTGAAAAGTTCGGAAATGTCGTCCGAGTGTGGCTAGGGAACAATCTGATTATTTTCCTTACCGACCCTAACGACGTCGAGGTGATTCTCAACAGTCACGTGCATATTGACAAGGCTTATGAGTACAAATTCTTCAAACCCTGGCTCGGAGAAGGTCTCCTCATTAGTACAGGTATTCACAATTTCACATATTTCAAGCATCTCTTGCAGAATATAGTTGTCCTGGCTCTTTATAAGTTAGTCTACTGAAGTATTTATATTGGTCTTTTTGAGTCTAATAAGTATCACATTATTGTAACTAACATGAACCTCTATACCAAGTTTTTCACGACTTCGACCGCAGTTACCGTCAAGGCAAGATTTCAAGTTGACCTTTAATTATAAGGAATGTAAATTATCAGTGGTAAAACGCAATTAAAAATCTCCAAATACGTGATCAAGTTTGCTTTCTGAAAAATAACTTGACATTATAATGACCAAAAATTTTCAGGTGACAAATGGCGCTCACACAGAAAAATGATTGCTCCAACATTCCACATCAACATCTTGAAATCCTTCGTGAATATCTTTAACCAAAACAGCAAAAACGTGGTGGATAAAATGCGACCCGAAATTGGAAAACAATTTGATGTCCATGACTACATGAGCGGAGTTACTGTGGATATTTTACTCGGTGAGATCATCGTCATCATCAGTCACAGCTTTTTTCACGTGTCAACCCACTGCCTCCTTCAATTTACGCCATTCTTTCGTGGTTTGTGCCAATCTTGTCCAGGACTTTCTGAAAAGCTTATTTATGTCTTAGATGGGTCTATGACATAAATAAGATTTTCTTGCCATTGGTCTTCTTACAATCCGGGTACCCACTTTCGGTCGCCATTCCTTCAAGGATCTACTCCACCTGCCGTCACCACATCTAGCCAAGTGTCCTGCCCAATGGTATTTTTTCGAATATCTGTATTTCGAACTCGATCATTCAAGGTTATGTTTTATTATTATTTTACGCTTTTTTTTACATTTCTATGATAACCTTATTGCATTTTAAGTATTGAAGTCATTTTCTTTTCATTTTGTTCATTTTCATAAGGCTTTTTTTGCATTTAGGTATTTCATTTACAAAAAACAAACAAGCACTCAACTTGATAAAATTTTATTATTGACCTGATTATTTTTATTATTCATTTTTGTTTAAAGCCCTTCAAATTTTACTTTAACGGTAATTTGTTTATGACCATGACTGTCATCAATTATTCCAATAGGTTGGTATTACATAAATAATTGAACAATATTGATTGCTATTGCGTACATACCTATTACCTATATTGAATTCAATACATGGATATTCATTAGAAACTTACGAGTACCTACCTACATATTCAAATTAATTGGCCTATTCAACTTACACTTACGTTGCAGATATTAGACGCTGACCTTTGCCGTGTTTCGACTTCTTTGATATATTTTACTTTTAAATCAGAGCATGACTGTTAAATATACCTGACGACACGATTGGCGCAACTGGCTAAGGGATTAGCTTTCTGCGCTACGTGCCGCGGGTTCGTTCCCCGCATGGAGCAAATATGTGTATAATCTGTAGATAGTTGTTCCGGGTCTGGATGGTATGTGTGCATGGGAGATGTATGTTTGTCAACTGTACCCTCGATACAGGAGAAATCCTGGTGAAGGGCAACGCTTTTATTAAAAAAAAATACCAGCAATATAATTTTTTTACTAATTGTTACAGAAACTGCAATGGGAATTACCAAAAAGACTCAAGATGAATCTGGATTTGATTACGCAATGGCTGTAATGAAGTGAGTTTAAAACCATTGGTTGCGAACCACGATATTTTAAATGAGCACTTAAATCCTTTTCCCCAATTTCGTGGGGTAAACTCAATTAGAAAAACACAGCAACTAACAAATTCACCTTTGCTCTCATATTTATCCTCAAACTTTACGAATTTATAATGTGAATTTTTCATGTTCATTATGTTATTGTTTTAGGATGTGCGACATTATCCATCAGAGGCACTACAAACTGTGGCTACGATTTGACGCTATCTTCAATATATCGCCATTTTTCAGGCAGCAGAAGAAACTCTTGGGCGTCATTCACGGACTTACCAACAAAGTAAATTTACTTGATTTTAGTTTCTTTAGATTTATAGTTTCCGACAAAGATTATTTCATCTTTATATCAAAAGGTTGGGTACCTTTGATATAAAAATGGAATATCTACAACCATAACACTCATAATTTTCTATTAAACGATTACAACGTAAACTAATATAACTTGCAAAAATTAAGAATTAGCTATGTTTATAATAAAATGGTTCCTCAATGATAAGTATCTCTTTATATTTGTATAGGTTATCAAAAGCAAAAAACAAACGTACCTAGAAAATAAATCCAAAGGCGTGATCCCACCTACACTTGAAGAGCTTACCAAATCGACAGATGACAATGTGCTAGCTAACAATGACAAATCCCTCTCCGAAGACGTTTTCAAGGGCTACCGCGATGACTTGGACTTCAATGATGAAAATGATATTGGTAAACATGATATATTATAAAGAAAATACAATTAAACAAACAATAAATAAATATTACACACGTGCATTATTTAGCTGCAGAAAGGTTAGAATCATATTATGGCTATAACTACAGCATTAATCTTATTTTCATAGGTGAAAAGAAACGACTGGCTTTCTTGGACTTAATGATTGAATCATCCCAGAATGGAACAAACAATATCAGCGATCATGAGATCAAAGAGGAAGTCGACACTATAATGTTCGAGGTAATATAAATTACGTCTGCTAAAACAATAGCAAGAAAATGTTTAAATTACAATGTTTTGAACATGGTCATATTTCAATTTCTAGGGTCACGACACCACTGCTGCTGGCTCCAGTTTCGTACTGTGCCTTTTGGGCGTCCACAAAGAGATCCAAGCAAGAGTGTACAACGAACTGTATGAAATCTTCGGCAATTCTGACAGACCCGCCACCTTCGCTGATACCTTGCACATGAAGTACCTCGAGAGAGTTATTCTGGAGTCACTGAGAATGTACCCGCCAGTGCCAATTATTGCTAGAAAACTCAATCGTGACGTGAAAATCGGTAAGCAACACATTAACATTAAAAGTTACCTAATAATTGACTACTGATTAATTAACCTTTAGATAGCTTTTAAACTAAACAATAGAATTTTATTAATTTACATCGAACACGTTGCTATTTTTAATTAAAAGTAAAGTCGATATCCAAGCAACATTTTAAAATATATTTCTCTTTTATCTTTCTTATATATTTATTTCTGCCGCGGACTAATGCCTAACCCTTTTCAATCTGAGAAGAGGCCCGTGCCCAGCAGTGCGACAGTAATGGGGCGGATTTATTTATATTTTTCTCTCTTCAGCTACTAACAACTATATCCTGCCCGCCGGATGTACCGTTGTCATCGGAACTCTCAAGGTTCACCGCAACCCGCAATACTACAAGGACCCTAACACCTTCAACCCTGACAACTTCTTGCCCGAGAACACATCGAACAGGCACTACTACAGCTACATTCCGTTCAGTGCAGGACCCAGAAGTTGCGTTGGTTAGTATAAATGAACAAAATTGAAATTGTTGTAATATTTTTATCCCATCCTTTTATACCGCTGAATTTCACTCTTTATTGTTCATATATCTATAAAGAAACGTAGTTTTTATCTTCAGAACATTTAGAGTGATGATTCATTAGTAATGTCTAAAAAAGTTTCGTCTTTTTGGTTCGCAAGACAAAAAGTTATAAGGAATATAAATAAGTAATAATAGGTACTAGTGGTCGCTCAGTGGTCAAATTGAGACCGTAATTTTAGCTTTCTGCACTCCTTCTCCGTTTAAACTTTAACTATACCAAATTTTACACTCCTCCGTACGCCGCAATATGCTTATAAAGGGGTTCAAAGTTTTCGCTTCTTGTAATAATTATAGATAATGTTAATTAAATTTTATGGAATAATAACGCAATGCTATCAATTCATAATTCTTTCAGGTCGCAAATACGCTATCTTGAAGCTTAAGATTCTACTATCAACGGTCCTACGTAACTACAAGGTGGTGTCTGATGTTACCGAGGACCAGTTCGCGCTGCAGGCTGATATCATTCTGAAGAGGACTGATGGATTCAGACTAAAGATTGAACCTAGGCAGCGAGTCCCAACCGCTGTCGCTTAAGCTATCAAGGAAAAGTCGTCGTTTCGTTTTGATGTCATGAACATAATTTATAAAACTATTTCATTATGGCATTAGACTTTACTTTGTTATGTTTTATTTATTGAATTTAATTATATTGTTTGTTATAAATATTCGTAACTATGTTAGTAAGGTGTTTTGACTACATCTTCACCAATAGTTTTATGAATATTTTAGTAAATTAAAGAAAATATTTCGGATTTCATACTTCTGTGATTATTTCTAGTGGACGTCGAAATATATTCATATTTTTTAATAAAACAAAGACTATAATTGGCTTTTCATTAGTGTTTATTCAAGAAATAAGTTAATACGTTTTACTTCCTTAGAAACAAAGTGAGTTACATTTTTGAATTGTGACATTACTGTCTAATAAAGTATGAAATTTAAATTTTAAATGTGATAAGGATCATTCGTTTGTCGAGTTGGTGCTTATTACACATTAGTAACGAATGTGTAATAAGCACCTTTACATTTACCTAAGTATGTGATTTAATTGTATTTGTAGATAAAATAATACCCAATACCCTGTAGCATATTTCAAATATATAAAAAGATTCCTACATATTTATAATCTCATGGATTCGGCTACTGTAACCTCAATGGCCTGTGCGCGTCATTCGAAAGACCGACACTTGTTGGAGCAACAATAGTCCAAGTCACAGAATACATAATAGTACCTACTTATAATCTAGGAGTATCCATGTGGAGCGTATAATGAGACTCGACTAGAAGAATCCCACTTGGGTAAATGGATAGTTCTTTTAAAAGATTATGTTGAAAATATTGAAAAATGGTTCGCATTTTTTTTAACTACCAAAGCGTTCGGTAGTTTGCCATTATCTTTGCTCCTAAGAAAACTAGAGGCGTTTCACACGATTTCTTGGTTAAAATCACTACTGAAATCATATGCAACACATCAAAATCTCCAATTAAGTTTTGGAATACCATAGGGTAGTATACTGGGCCCTACACTTTTTACAAAATGATGAGATTATGATACGTGGACTGCAATCTTGTTTCTGTGACGTGGACTTAGGTAACTATATTTAATAACAGTATAAACATTGAATTTTGAAAAACAAAATAACACTAAGTCAAATACCTACTGCTATTCCTACTTATCTAGTAGTATCTGACAGTTGCTATCATCTTATGAAGCAATATACAAAGCGAAAAAGGGATGCACTGTTTGTTGATCGTTGTGACTATCAGACCGCCAGGCTCCAAGCGCCTTGATTCTTCTATCGATTCGGCAAGAGCTATCACATGGAAATTGCTCATGATCTTACGTAATCAGTGGGCCGTGTCATCGCTGTATACCGTAGTCATTACCAAAGTCATCTGTGTAAAAAAAAAACATTTTAAAATTATTGTTGTTCGGTAGCGCGATGTTAAGTAATTCCAATTTTGGTCACCAAGTTTGTGATACTGTACCTTACATTCTTGCCCTCTCTTGTCTCATTAATAACTAAACACTTTCATCTTCGATCTACAATAGTACTGCTATATATACTATGGATCGAATTTATATAACAATCGAACTAGTGTGAACAAACGATTGTTCCTACTATTGCTGATCGAAGACTTTCATTATTATCAAAAATATGTTATTTTCTGCTACGCCTGACTGGTTTATAATAGCAATTGGTTCAACCGCGACTGCAACATATTGAACAAGAACTATTGGTTTCTGAGATCTATATATTAATTACCTATATATCAACATAAATCTAAATAACTTTAACGGAAAAATAATGTCGTAAAATTGCAAATGAATGGTATGTTCGAAATATTGTCCAGAAATTGACGATTCTTAGAATATTTTATTGTTTTCCGCCAATGTGGGGTTTAGTTACAGGCTTTTAAACGTATCTACTATAATGTAAACATTTATAGGCTATTTGCGCCTTGATTAATGAAACTTGCAAGTTTTTGTGAAACGCCAGTATCCTCCCAAGGATTGTATCTGTAACATAGGCGTACAGTTTCACACACAAACTTTTTGATGAAGGTATTACATCCCATGGACGCGGGATCCAGAAAATGAAAAGACTCCATCTAGGCTAACATGCACACCGTGACAAAACTTTCGTCATGACAAGACGAGATACTGTCTTTAAAAACCTGTTTCCACATGAGATAATGCGACGACAAAATTATGTCGCGGCGCTCATTTTAGCACGGCTGGTTTCATCGTGAGATCATTCCTAGGAACAAATAATTTTTCAAGAGGATGACCAGCATCCCAGTTTCATCAAATAACAACTACCCACTGTGATACTGACTAAGATGTACAAGATACCTCATAAACTAACTGGAATAGGTACAAGTTACAAGATACTTCTAAGTAAAGTATTTGAGATATCAGATGGGTCAATATCTGTCAATGAAATTTTTTGTCAATCTTGGTGGCTAAATATTTTTTTCAGTTTTTTGAGAAAATAAGAACCTGGTATGAAAAAAGAAATTCCATTAAGTGGACTTTCTTTTCTCATACCAGGTTCTTATTTTCTCAAAAAACTGAAGAAAATATTTATTCACCAAAATTGACAAAAATTTTCATTGACAGATATTGACCCAGATACAAGATGCTTTTGGAAATTGTATTTGAAATACTAGATACGTATAGTCTATATTTTTTTAAATAAAATACTTTTTGAAATAAAACATATTAACTTAGCAACACACGAAAATAAATATGACGCGGTGAAGGCAGAGCAGCGACAACGGCAGACAAGACAAAAGCATAGAAATATGAGACAAAAGTAACCATGCGTAGACCACATACCAGCATCGTAGACAGTTCTCCATCTACGACCAGCATAGACCAACCAGACTTTTGATAGGTTGATAAATTAAAATTTTAAGGGTTCGTTTAGTTTTGTCTATAATTCTATATGATGGGATGCCGTAATGTAAAAATATCTTAGCAAACTTAATATTTACAAAATACTAAGATACTAAGAGAACGTAGGTATATAAATACAAGATATAAATTAAAATTTAAAAAAGGATTTCAGATATAAGATGAAAATACGTAGATTTTGTATCTTGTATCTTTATTTCAAATACCTTGTATCTAAAATAAATCACATCTCTGGATACTAATCACACTGATCACCAATCATCTGACCGATCTGATTAAAGGCTCATGTTTAGCAGTGAACATTACGATCGACCTAAAATGGTAATGAACATCGACACTGGTAATAAACATGAATACGATCGTGAGATACTAAGCTTCGAGCTACCTTGTAAAGAAATTACCAATCATGAAGTTGGGACTCCTGTATTCATGATCGGTAATTGTTTTACAAGTTAGCTGAAAATGTATTCTATCACGATCCTTTTGAAGTTTATTACCAGTGTCGATGTTCATTACCATTTTAGTTACGCGGTAAATCCGCTGATGACATAATGATGTTCATCAATCGTTAAACCTAATAATAGAGTCTAAGTAACATCGGAAACAAACATTAATTGAATAAAATTAGAATACAATTATACAATTTGTTTCGACATTTAACGATAGTTAAATGTCGAAACTAATTGTATTCTAATTATAATATTATGTAGGTAATAAAAACAGCACATAATTAATTAAGTAGTTGTGATTTGTGATATAACATTGTGTAATGTAAGTCATTCAAAGTAGTTGTTGCTCATGACCTTCTTTTAGGAACAGTTCAATGTTATGAAACAAATACAGGAATAATAATATCTTTTGTTAAGTACTTGATTCTGTCCTTTTATAACTTCCACGTCAGGAGCACAGGTAGTAAATCCTACCTGAATTACTGCGCCGCAACACTTGAATGTGTCAAAATATGTCTAGAGTCGCAACGAACCAACTTTTGGCGGTTTTGCTAAGCAGAACGTAGGTACGTCCAATTTGTCTAGGAGAGTATTGTGTCACAATGTGAGTATCTGAACCACCAGTGTAAGTTTCTTTTAATCTCGATTTTACTCATCGAGCGTATTCTGCGTGCCGATTGGCCCGCTCCGAGCTCTTCACCAATAGGAGCGCCGAACGCGATCGATGCGTAAAATAGAGACTATGAAAACCTACTTACGGTAGCGCCTCTGATTATAGAGCGGGCGGCACGGGTGGAAATATAAACGTGACGAAATGCTGACATTATTATTGTTCTCGGCCACTGGTGTCCGCTCGTTAGCTAATGAGTTAAATAAACGATGACACTAGGATTACCTCCTGTATCGTGGGTACAGTTTACAAAAATATATCTCACATTCACATACAAGACGCGAAATAACTATCTGTACTGTACGCCATACAAATATTAGTTTCGTCCGGAAATCAATCCCGCGACCGACATATAGCGCAGGAAGCCAATGGCTTAGCCACTGCGCCAACCGTGCCAACCTTCTTTGATTAAAAACAAATAAATCGACTCTCAGAACGACGAATAATTGTTACACAAAAAAATTCCTACAGTCGAAACTTTGTAGTAGGTAGACATTTACTAAACTATATATTTTCAGTATAAGCTGACCTCAGAGGTCAGCTTGTACTGAAAATATATAGCTTGATATGTAGCCGTGCGTACGTTTAAGGAAATAAGTTTAACAATACAAATTAAAATGTAACAACATACAAAAGTTTGCGATTTAATAATATTCTTAATACTGCATACATTTTGAATAATTGCATGGACAGGTCCTGTTTTAATACATTTAGTCGAATATTACTGAATTATTTGTAGGAATCAGCAGATTTTCTTTTCGCTATTCCATTTCTTTATTCACAGCTATGAGTACTATAACCCTTTTTAAAAGGACCTTCGCTAATAAAGTAGGACCTTAATGGCTTTTATGATGACAAATTGCTTGAATTAGCATTTTATTAATACCTATTGCTAAATATAGAGATTTTGATTATTTGGACGTTTTGCTACTTAGACGTATGGACACAAGAATAATATTATATAGTTTAAAAAAAACTAAAACATACGCTTTTGTCATCCAAACTAAACGTGTATACAAAATTTCAGCTCAATCGGAAACCGGGAAGTGGGTCAAATTTAACTTCCAGTTTTTTTTAAAATAGTTAGTTACAGGTGAAGCTAATAAAAGCGTATTAAAAATAATTCACTACCTTCAGCGACAGCAAAATATAATAAAATATTTATTTTAAGCTGCTATCGGTACAATTACCTTAGACACCGCATCCACAGGTTCGCCAGTCGGCTGGTAAACATTGTAAAGAAAGGATGCTCGCCTTTTTTTACGCAAAACAGCTAATAATGTCAGTCTTCAGTGTTATTTTAGGGTGAGTATTTGTGGTTTCCATAAGTTATTATATTATTTTTTGTTCAAACAGCTAGTATTTATTTATATACACATATTGCCATTACTCTCGGTGTAATATCCAAAAAAGGGTTCCAAATCTCATTACTCTCCATAACATTACCATAAATTCCCGTCACTTTAAAAGATGAAGGTAATAAGGCAGAATTGAAGTAATGAATTTTAAGATAAAGTTTCTCCATCGCTTTATCACGCACTGTTTTAACATACACTAGTTGTGCACAAGGACGTGTGCATAATTTGGTTCGAGAGAAAGCCGAGTTGATTATTGATAAATATAAGGGGAGACCGAGTAAGGGGAGGCAAAAATTAAATTAAATATCATTACCAGATTTACACTTTTCATTACCATCAAAAAAAGAAAAAAGAAAAGAAAAAAGTATTTATTTGACACAGCACAAAAACAATTTTAAAGATAAAGTAACAAAAAATAAAAGAAATAAAACATGTAAAAGAAAAAAATATTTATCTTAAATAACAAATTTGTACGGCGCATCAGTCAATATAATACGAATAAGTCCATATCATCGGAAATGATGCGTGAAATTTCATTTTAATTACACAGCAGTGTACCTATGTACCACATAGGTACTCATATACATAAGAAAAAGTAAGATTTTATATTTTCTGGCGATTTTGTCCAATTAGCTCGAAATCAGAGAAATATTTAAAAGAGAAAGAGAAATTATAACAAACTATTCATTAAATAATCAATCGTTTAGTGTTACGCGGGTGAATTTCTTCTAATTTCTGCCAAAAAAAAAAGATGTTCTCTATGCTTTACATAAATCCTAATTTTGTAGAAGCCGTTATGATATTCTTAACATGCATTAACGAATTAACTACGACTCAACGATCAAGGGATAGCGAGCGTTAATTCGAGGATGCACTTCCGATGTAGTAATATGCGTGTGTAACATGCATTGAAACATCCAACAATTGGACAAAAATGATTATTGAACCATTATTTGAAGCCTGTAGTTAAAGTAATTATTTCATACTTCAGCAAAATGTTAGGAAAATGAAACCTGTTTTAATAATCTAAGGTAACTTGGCCTTTGGTTAGTGGATTAGGTAAGTGTTAAATATAAAAACAATGCATGAAGTAACTGAAGATACAGCCTACCAAGAGAGAGTCGAAAAGAATTTTGAAGGGACTAAAAATTTTCTGCACTTACCTACTTGCATTCAAAAAAGTAGTAGGTACCATGACAGCCCCACGTTGGGCGCCAGATTTTCGGAGTATCCTAATGTGATCTTGTGTGCAGAACGTTCTAAAGAACAATGGCAAAATAGTATTTACGAAAAAAATTGGCGTTCAAAAATGTGATCTTCAGTAATCTAAATAAAATTATTTTCTACGATTTTTTAGCAGCCACCTACCTATGCTAAAAAATCGTAGAAAATAAACAGTTTTACCACTGAAGTTAATAAGTAGGGTTCAAGAATATTAAATATTCTTGGTAGGGTTACTTATTAACTTCAGTTGTAAAAGTATGTATAAAAAGAAATGTTTTTATCAACCTTGACTTACTTCGTTCCATTTTACCGAATAATGCCATATTTTGTTGTCTGTGAATGCTATGATATTTATTCTTTCTTTCACGGCTTTTAGGCCCAGCAAAAAAATAACATTTTTCGTCAGTTAATCAAAGCAACAAAATATCATCATCGGTTAGGTACCACAGAAAGGCTAGTTACTAGCTGTTTCAAATCAGCTCTTTGGCTGTATAGCAACATCCATTCCTCATCCCTTCGTAGAAAAAACAACTTCAGTCAATTCATTTTGCCTGAAAGAGAGACGAAAGGACCAAAAAAAATGTTTATGACATTGATAATATGTTATATCTTTCTGTCATTCGCTTTGCATTTCGCCTTGTGTGCTGTAAGATAAATGCGATTTTTACAGTTTTATTCGACCCGGGACTGCATATTGGACTCAGATATTTTCCCGCGCGATTCGTGCTTGCCCAAGGACTTCGATTGATCGCGTAGGTATATGATGACATCCCATCCCGCTGTATACATTTTTAGCATATATTTTTAGATTCCATTTTTGTAAGAGATGAGGAAGATGAATAAACTTAAAGTAAATGTTCTTTTAATTATTAATCACCTCGAAATACTTTTCAAACTACTTGACAACAGGTCACAAGGTCAATTTCAAGACAGGTAGGTACATAAATATTCCAAGTGTTTCCATCCATTTTGTTTATTTGCACAAGTAAATCGGGTGTGGGGGCGTTTCCGGTGTTGTATAGTTTGGAATGAGAATTTCAAGTAGGCCTGCTATGTCAGATATAAAAAATAAATAACGGGTAGCTTATTTACCTATTATTCATTTAAAAATAATGAGAATTGAAGGGATTTATGGTGCAAGACATATTGCCAAGAGGCCTACTTATTTTAATAAAATCAAAGTACTATCTATAACGTATATCTAATCTAAACTAATATTATAAAGTAAAGTAAGGCATATCATAGAAAATAACATTTGAATGTAATTTAATTTAACTTTATTTTTATATAGCCAGTAATTGGATCCTACAGACAGTAAAAGTTTGCACTCATGTTGTATTCAACCACACGGACATGAAATGTTATCCTACTGTGATACAGTTTTCACTAGTAAAGAGGGTAATGTGACTTATATCCAAGTGGCCTGAATAATTGATAGTACCTATGTTATCTCTTAAATACAAGCTTAATTACTGTTGTTAACTTTAAGGCTTTCATGTTACATTTTTATGAAATAAATAAATAAAATAAATAAATACAAAGTTGCTCAGAAAGTAACGATGAATAGTTTTTTTTTTTTTTACGTCATTCAGTATTATTTTATTGAGCTGAGCAAAACCTGTGACTGGCTATAAAGCTGCGGTTATAAAAACAGTGCTGCTGCTTCATTCTTACGAAATAATTAGGCTCAATTCACACTAAGATGGCAGCGATCGGCAGCGAAGCCAGTGTCAAAAATTACGCAATATTTTGAACTTTATCTTCATTACAAAAGACATAGTATCGCTTGAAGGGCAAGAAAGGGTGGTTGCAAAGAGTATCTAGGTACCTATTTTTCTGATATTTTAACTCAAGGGAAGTTTCGGTGCAAATGCCTCAGAACTGTTTGTTAAGCCTGTTTTATGCATACCTTTGAGCTTCTATGGATTATGATGAAATTACTATAAACTTATTATACTAGTGGAAATTACTGCTGATACGATGACGCGGACGTCATATCCGGCAGCTGTAGGTGTGTTTACTACCATTTTTATTCCGTATTATGCTTCGTTTAAGCGTATTTTTTTTTTCTAAATATCAACATGAAAATTGGACGGTTTTCAAAAAAATATTACTCGAAAACTAGACATGCTAGTTAAAT
This sequence comes from Allophyes oxyacanthae, assembly GCA_932294325.1. Taxonomy (NCBI): domain Eukaryota; kingdom Metazoa; phylum Arthropoda; class Insecta; order Lepidoptera; family Noctuidae; genus Allophyes; species Allophyes oxyacanthae. Next base: position 11,576,213 of record OW028615.1, read on the forward strand.
GGGGATACAAAATCTTGCGTTTAAATGATTATGTCTATCAGCTTTCTTAATAAAAATGCGATGTCCGAAAAATGGTCTTCTTAAAACACTGTGCGTTATAAGCAAACTCTACCTCCTTCGAGAAAATATACCACAACCGCTGTCCGCTGTATTTGTTACCATGACCTTATAAATTCGTAGAGGTAATAACGCGAAATTAACCCTACAAACGTTGTTACGAAACGATAAACAAGGTACCTACTACAAGTATTATAATTATGCATATAAGGCATTTTTAAATAAAACGAGGACAAGTTACACTTAATTCTCAGTAATTGTCGTAAGAGCATTGTGATAACATTCATTTGGGGATACTAATATAATTTTTGTGTAGTCTTCGTTTGTCTTAAATTCAGGTACAGTACTGTTACATAATATTTTATTTCACGATTACCGTAGTTATGCTTGGATTAGAGCATGCAAAACCGGTGCTTACGTAGGAACCGGGATTATCGGTGCCGATTACGAACAGAACCGGGTACCCAGTTCTTTTAGTAAAAGAGTGCAGATATATAATATATGTATACAATTAAATAAAAAGATCCGAAAGAACCGGGTGTCATAATTTAGTTACCGGTTCTTTTAGACTAGATAAGGACCGGGTGAAACCCTTCTTTTTCGGAACGAGGTAGAACCGGGTGCATGCTCTAACTTGGACCCTTCCTACTTCTATCGTAATATTTCCATTCTAACAATGTTTCCCTTATTTTATCACAACCCTTGCTCAGAAAAAGAAAGAAAAAAAATTATTACTAAATAGAAACTGATTACAATTTATTTTCTTTCACCGTTACCCATTGAAATTTCAATAGATATCTAATCATTTTAGGCGACTAAAAAGATGTTTCATAGTTTGTGTTACTTGTAAAACAAAAGCAGCCTTAGATAATTAGCGTAAGCGGTTTCTTAAACTGAGTACGCAGCAAATACTCAAAATTCGCAACATCAGATTCACACACGTTTGTGTGAATCTGATGAAATGTCAAAGAATTCGCGAACATCAAAAATGAGAGCACATAGTGTTTCATATTAAAGCCTGCTTAATATTGAGTGAACCTTTGGACTTTACGAAATTCTGATCTACTTATAAATAAAATATTAATTCCAGCAAAATGACGTTGCTGGTGGATGACGAGCACAACACTTACACAACGCGCCTCATCTTCTATCCTCTTCTACTCTTGGCATCGGCCATCTGGCTGTTCCACCGATGGCAACAGCAGTCAAGACTATACAGGATGGGGAATATGCTCCCGGGTCCGACGGCGTTTCCTTTATTTGGCAATGCGCTTATGGCGCTTTTCAAGAAACCTGACCGTGAGTAAATTCTTTGTAAATTAATAATCTATAATAATAATAATAAATCCAGTCCTATACTGTACCACTGCTGGGCGCGGGCCTGTTCTTGGAATGAGAAGGCCTTAGTCCACCTCGCTGGTGTGCGGGTTGGCGGACTAAACACATCATCGAGAACTTAATATTGAGCCTATATTGATAGCCTAGCTGTGGAACTCTTGCGATCCATGTAAGAGGGTCTGAGTTCAAACCCGGCCGAAAATAATTTTATTATCACTACATCGTGAAGATCTCTGCACGCTTGACAGGGCTCCATAAAGTTTTCCATGATGTATGTAGTCCGCCAACCCGCACCACGCCCGTGCCCAGCAGTGGGAACTCTATAACTGTGATCTGAGAATGGGACAGTAATAGACTGGACTTATTTATTATTATATCGTATGTAGCGCTTTTAACTACCGGCGCCAAAACTAAACAATTATATACATACGTGGTGACATGACCAACTCGTCACTTCATAAAACTTAATAAATGATGATCTTCTTAAATGTTTCTCGTTGATGACATAATTGTGTCCTGTTCTCATCACCTATAACATTTCTCAATGTTTACTACCAACTACTCAATCACATGGAAATATAGCTTCAAACAGCAACTTGCATAGTCATGCAAGTTGCTACTCAAGCAGTCACTTAGTCCCGGTCCCGCAGAGTAATCACTATACACGCTCGTAATCAGAATCGATTCAATTTTCACAGTTCCACAAGCTTCATTGCGGAGAATTACTCCGCTCGACAATTGGAACAACGCGATGAACATACTGGTAGTGTCAAAATTGAATCGATTCCGGTTACAAACGTGCATCGTGATTACCCTGCAGGTTGTCATACCTTACTCATGACACTCTCAAACTTGGTGTCTATCGCGTAACTAAAATAATAATGAACATCGACACTGGTAATAAACTTCAGTATGATCGTGAGATACTAAACTTCGAACTACCATGTAAAAAAATTACCGATCATGAAGTTGGGAGTCCCATCTTATGATCGGTAATTTTTTTTACAAGGTAGCTCATTGTTTCTCGCTCTCACGATCGTATTGAAATTTATTACCAGAGTTTATATTCATAACCATTTTATTTACGCGGTAAACCCGCTGGTCTGACCTTCAAATATTGGTATCGGTTGCAAAGATCAGCACAGTTGGGAAAAGGTTAGGCTAATGACTTCGTGTAAAGTATTAATCAATAGAAAAACTCAATTTCTTACAGAATTCATAAAAATTGCGTTAGGAATCGCGGACCAATACGGCTACGTGGTCCGAGGCTGGCTCGGCTCCAAGCTAGTCATCTTCCTTGCAAACCCTGAGGATGTGGAAGTCATACTAAACAGTCATGTTCACATCGATAAAGCGTCAGATTATAAATTCTTCGAGCCTTGGCTTGGTGAAGGTCTTCTCATTAGTTCAGGTGAGTTCTTTTATGAATGCATTATTCTGTTCCTTCCTGTTCCTTTTTTTATTTTAAATATAAACACACTTTGATTTAGTGGCTGCATTTACAAACGCAAATCTTTACCTAGACACACCCAGAACCGAAACAACCATCTGCAGGCCGTAGGTACAAATATTCGATCAGTGCGGGGATCGAAACCGTGACACATAGTGTATAAAGCCAATCGCGTAGCGCGGCGCCGACCATGTCGTCAATTGAATACCATTTGCGTTCACAGTGAATGCAAACATCGTGAGGCAGCCTGCACACCTGGAAGGGCTCCATATAGTTCTCAATTCTGCGTGTAGTTCACCAACCCGCAACGGAAAAGCGTGTTGGACTAAAACCTAATAACCCTACTGCGGGTCTATCGCGTAACTAAAATGGCAATGAACATCGGCATTGTATTACCAGTGTCGATGTTCATTGCCATTTTAGTTACATTTAAGAGACTAAAGTTTGAGCTACCTTGTAAAAAAATTACTGATCATGAAGATAGGAGGCCCAACTTCACGATTAGTATTTTTTTTTACAAAATAGCTCTAACTATAATCTCCCACGATCGTATTGACGTTTATTACCAGAATCGATGTTCATTACCATTTTAGTTACGCTAATTCTGAAAAGAGGCCCGTGCCAAGCAGTAGTACAGTAATGGGCAATTACTATTAATTAATATCGATTTCATTTTAGGGGCAAAATGGCGATCTCACCGAAAAATGATCGCTCCGACTTTCCACATTAACATCCTGAAATCCTTTGTCGACGTGTTCAACCAAAACAGCAAGAATGTAATTGAAAAAATGCGCTCGGAAATTGGCAAGACTTTTGATGTCCATGACCATATGAGCGGAGTTACAGTTGACATATTGTTGGGTAAGATTACATAATTATTATCATTACTAACATATATTATTTATCCCAAAGTAGGTACAGTACGATACAACTAAGAATGTATCGATGTGGGTACCTCATCAAACAACCAATGGCGGTTGCTCGCTTATATGATTTTGTAAAGATTATTCTTTACTGCAGTACTAATAACCAGTCGTAGTCTTGAAGTCGCACTCAGTTCGGGTGTGATCGGTTTTACGAAGTTTGCCGATGCGACTTCTTAGTTGTGTCCTATTGGGGGCTTACTACAAGCTCTTATAGCAGGGCTGAAATTGAACTGCTCAGAAATTACCAGAATAAGCTGACATTTCATTGTACGAAAAGCCTTTACAGTGCGAGGTCAGCTCATACTGGATTGGTCTGGGCAGTTCAATTTCAGCCTTGTTATAAAAGTTCGTAATAAGCCCCCTGTACAGTTATTTGAAATGCGCCTTCAAATAGAGCCAAGTTTATGACCGTTTGTTCCGCACTGGTTTTGGACCATACAGCAACGAAAAGAGGTGTATTTTATAGCCGTCTGTAGACGCCACTGCACCGTTACGTCGTGAAGACGTAGAGTTGTAAAGACCACTTTTTTTTCTTTTTTTTTTTTTCTTTTTTTTTTAGCCTGGTAAAATCATCAAAATCCACGGTGTTCCTTCAATAGCCCTTTACGTTCCGGGGTCACGGTAATGAGATAGATAAAGACCACTAGGGCCTTATTTTCCAGATATATTGGACGTAGTTACACGTAAAAGGATCCAACCCACATTGAGCTGAGATATTGAATTTTAAAGCTTACATCGTAATTCTTCATTGATGCAGTAGTGTTTTATTGGTTTTATTATTGGTGGTATTATTAGAATTGAAGGGCAAATTTTTCATATTTTTAACTTTAAAATGTGTAGTTATGATTGGTTTCATAATATCATATTATAAAATTAAATCTCTCAAAACTAGCTTTACTAGAAGAGGGATTGGATCCCTTATGTTTAAACGTCCAATTATACCTAGGTGTTAATTAAAAAATTGAAACACTTAACTGCCATTGAAACCGGTTCTAAACCGCATGTAACAATCGATCATAAATAACTATCAAAATGTTTGACAATACGTTAATGTTTTATGCATTATTATAATTAAGATTGACCGTAACCTCGATTGATTTTTGTTTACCGAATTTCTTTCGCTATTGTTTTATTTTAAAGTTTTTTAGTAATTAGTTACGTAATAACAACTTTTTGTGCAGAGACTGCGATGGGCATCACAAAGAAGGCTCAAGATAAATCTAGTTTCGATTATGCAATGGCTGTCATGAAGTAAGTTAATTAAATACTTTTCGACCTCTCGTTGTTAATCATTTAATTATAATGACTTGCCTAATTCATTACTTCTCTACGATCACCTACCTAAATGTAGGCAGTGATAATGATTTATACATTTTATACAAGAAAAAACGTCCATGACTTCATTATCATTTAAATATCCATACTACAAATTATAAATGCGAAAGCAGCGCTGTCTGTTTGTTAACTTTTCACGACTGAACCAACCAATCTTGATGAAATATGACAAGGAATAAGTGTGCGTGAGGAATCATGCATGAGGAAAGACATAACAGCAAAACATTGACGAGTTCCATCGTCTATCTCCGAAGATCCTCATCAGATGTTCACCAATTATTCCACTAAAAATGGAAAAATAAATTAACTTTAAAAAAAAGCATTTAGGAAAATCATTTTTGAAGTCGGTTTTTACTTTTTTTATATTACTAATTATCTTTATTATAAATTACGTAAAACTGAACGTTATATCAAAAACCATAATCGAATTTATAACCTCACTCCTTCGTATTTTCTTGTTAAGGATAATATATTCATATGCTATGAACGAGCGATGCAAAGACGTCATGTCACGTGACTCTATGTTTTGGCGCAAACATTTGAAAGTCATATTTTTATTAGTGATATTTTAATTATATTTTGTTTTTACTATCTAGCCTTCAATCTTTACGATCAACTAAAAATAAAAATACATTTAAGTTCCATAATGTATGCGTAGTGCGTAGGTATAGTAAAAATCGTATTTTAACAGAAATACACCTACAAGACTCGCATATTTCAATAGTAAACATAGTAATATAATTTTATAGACATACCTATATTATTTCCTCATTCCAAATTCACAGAATTGGCAAGTTTTTAAAACATCGAACGACACTATTAATACTGCCTACCTACTTATAATTAATGTACCTATGTTTATCAAATAGATTTACATTTATTTTAATGTTTATAAATATGAATACTCTAAGGTATATAATTATTTTTGGTTTCAGAATGTGTGATATCATTCATCAGAGACATTACAAATTCTGGTTACGTTTGGATTTTTGTTTCAAACTACACCCATTATTCAAGACTCAACAGAAACTTTTGGAGATAATTCATGGACTTACTAATAAGGTACCTACACACTACACACAAATTTATATACAACGTGTATCAGACATGCGTGGTCACATTTAAGGTTCAGACCATAAAAGTGTATAACTTTATCTACCAACATCGTAATAATCGCGAAAAAATAATCAGTTGTCCCATACAAAACTTGAATACCTACTCGACCCAAACGTATGGGACAGCTGAAATTTTTTTCGCGATTTCGTTGTGGTCCCCTAGAGAAAGTTGTTAAAATATTTGACCACGCATTTCTAATACACGTTGCAGACTGACGTAAATATGAACTCCTAGTACCTACGACACGGTTGGCGCCACAGATATTATCATAATCATAATCCTTTATTTGTGAAACATAGATAAATTTACAGAGGTCTTAGGTTTTATTGAAAGTCCACTATGTCCTACCACATACGTGGTGTACAAATTTTATATAATAATCCAATAAGATATTCGATAGATCTATACACAGATATTGGTTAGATAGATCTATCTACAGATATTAGTTAGATAGATCTATATCTGTGGTTGGCGCAGTGGCTAAGCGATGAGCTTTTTGCGCTACGTGTCGCAGATTCGATTTCCGCACGGAACAAATATTTGTACGATACATAAGTTGTTGGTCTGGGTGTATGTGCTTGTGAGACATATTTGTAAACTGTACCCACGATACAGGAGAAACCTTGGAGTAGAGCAACGTATTTTTTTTTCGTCATTTTAAGTAACTACTTTCGATAACTAATATTGTCTTTTTTTTTTTACTAGTTACCTACCTAGTTTAAATATAAATTCTCTATAATAGGTTTATATCGATCATTTTTTAGGCAATCGAATATATTTTGTTTCATATATAAAGTAAATTATCGTCGTAGCCAATAACTGTCATATTAAATCGTCCAAAGTCTTCATGCATGAGTAAACTAATAAGCTTTATCTCGTATTGTAGGTTATAAAGATGAAAAAGAACATTTACCACGAGAACAAAGCCAATGGTATAATTCCGCCTACTATACAAGAGCTGACGCAAGCCAGGAGCCGACGCAATGACAATGTTCTGGCAAATAATGGAAAAACCTTATCGGACACCGTTTTCAAAGGCTATCGGGACGATCTGGATTTCAATGACGAGAATGATGTCGGCAAGTATACCCATCTTACCACAAGAAACACGTTTAGTCCACTCTCGGCCCCTCGACCGGGGCCTAAAAGGGCCACATTTAGTTATTTACCTTCGAATCTCCATGGTAACTGTCAAACAGATGATTGCTGAATATGAGCATTACGCGAATTATATTAAGAGTCATCAATTAAGTGGATATTTTGACATTAGTAATATGAATCATATTAAGATTCATTTAAAGCGGCCTTTTTAGACCCCAGGACAGAGAAAAATAAACGTAAATCAACAAAATACAATACGTCAACAAAATACAAATCCAAATATACTTCATTCGCAGTAATAAAGTTCAATAATGACCATTACACAATATTTAAACAGGACACCTGCTTTAAGGGGTTATTGTACTCATCATTATGAACAACGATTACTATGGGACCAACCCTCAAAACGAGAAAATCATACAGCTATTCCATACAAATAATTCAATATTACTTGATTAAATGTATAGGACAGCAGATTTTTTTTTCGCGATTTCAGTTTCAATCATATAGTAAAACTTGGTCATAATTTAATAATTTCAGACCGTAAAAGAGAATAACTTTATCTAGGCGATTTGAGGCGTTGTTGTACTAATGTACAACATATAGGTACAACAACGGCTTAAAGCAGATGTTCTGTTTAAATACAGGTACCATTAGAATGAGGGTGTCACGCATAAACTTAGAATATTTTCGCTAAATCTATGGTTTCACGAGTATTTTAAGGGACGTTTCTCCTTATTTTACGGGCATAAATACAGCGTACTTACCTACCTATAATTAGAAACTTATATTTGCCTTCAAATTTGTATTTAGCTTACAAGAAAACGAAATTACAGCATGCTTGATCCGGTACATCTCGGCAAAAAGCGGTTGAATGTATAATTTCATAATTTATTAATCATTCGTGCAAGAAAATTTCGGTTCAATAACCTGTTCATACATTTTATATGTATGACTTTTAAACAGGTTGTCGATCTTAATAGTTAAAACAGCGCAGTTTAACCTTAACTAATTACGATCACGTCAGATTGTTTCGTTTTAGGTTACCGGATACAAATACCTTCAAGGTCGGCAAGCAAATCAATAAGGTAAACCAGATCATAATTTCTAATCTAAGCAAAATATTACGCAGGTGAAAAAAAACGGTTGGCGTTCTTAGACCTGATGATTGAATCAGCTCAAAATGGCACGAACAATATCAGTGACCACGAGATCAAGGAAGAAGTCGACACGATAATGTTTGAGGTATTCTTTTCTAATAACGTCAGGTAGCTGAAGATTTTTAATGCATGCTTTGAAATCAACACTGTCATTGAACAATAATTGATTTCTATAAAACTGGGAATGGAAATTCCCAGTTTCAGTCAGAATCAGACAGAGAGTCAGTTCAGTTTTCAGTCAGATCTAATCTGGAAGGAATTCCAGATTAGATCCCAAAGCGTTCTAATAGGCAAGGCCGTAGCCAAGTGGAGGGGGTGAGGGCTTCAAACCCCCCCTCAGACCTCAGACAGTAAAATTACTTTTAGAATGTATAAATTCGTAATTGAATGTTTCATAAGTCCCGTCGAGTAGCATTCATTTAGCATTTTTTTAAGTTTTAGTTATTAACAGTTTTAAATAGTGGTGACTAATTGCCATTCTGGTTCAGGGTTTAACCCCCTCCCCTTCCCCAAACTAAATTCCTGGCTGCGGCTTTGCTAATAGCAATCCTATGTTCGGAAGCTCATGGGCTCTGATGCACTCTACCTGCACATGGTCTTATGTCCCTTTACTTTCAGGGTCACGACACAACTGCAGCGGGCTCCAGCTTTGTCATGTGTCTTCTAGGCATCTATCACGACGTGCAAGCAAAGGTATACGATGAATTGTACCAGATCTTCGGTGATTCTGACCGACCAGCCACATTCATCGATACCCTTCAAATGAAGTACCTAGAGCGAGTGATCCTTGAAACTTTAAGATTGTATCCACCAGTACCAATAATTGCGAGGGAATTAAAACAAGACGCTAAAATTGGTAAGTAGCCAGTAAATAGATTCTAAATACCCTAATCCTGTTAATAAAGTCAAAAGATAGAGGAAACATTCTGTGGTGCCAAGGAAAATGGACATAAGTCATAAATCAAAATTTTCCACTACATAGTAAAAAAGAAAACACTTCTTTGTATTATTAGATTAAAGTCTCTTTCTCATCTAGTCTCATGCTAACTATCTTTTGTTCACACCAGCAACCAACAACTACGTCCTGCCAGCCGGAGCGACAGTAGTGTTGTGCCCGTACGGCATCCACCGCCACCCCAAGCATTACAAGGACCCTGACACCTTCAATCCCGACAACTTCTTGCCAGAAAACATGCAAAACAGACATTACTACAGCTATATTCCGTTCAGCGCCGGACCCAGGAGCTGTGTTGGTTAGTACATATTTTCCAGCTTCGAATGAAGGCCAAGGGAACGACGACAACTGTCAGGAACACCGCCAACACGATGGTTCGACAAAAATGCGAAGATCGCGGCGTGAAAGTAGATGAGACTAGCTCAGGACGAGATGTAGCGTAAAAATAATTGAGGCGTACTCAGCGGTGGGCAGACATGGGCTAAATAGATAAATAAATCTTGACTACAAACAATTTAAACAAACTTTATGTTAACGTTAATGCGATGTATTCCAGAGGCCCCATATTATACAGGATAATTTTATATGCAGTACGCAAAATTTGCAGAATGATTCAGTGTCCGTTCCCAAATGCAACCGCAGTACCAAAATTCGCTCTAAAACAAAATAAAAAATTGATTTTGTATGGCTTGCCCACGGATATCTATGGGCTTGCCCTAGTAAATTATGCGTGTCCCCGAAAATTAAAATTACGAAAATTCGACTTAGTATGCTAAGTCGAATTTTCGTTTTGTTTTAAACTCCATCCCAATACTGCGGTTGTATTTAGGAACAGAGACTGAATAACTTTACTAATTATGGGTACTATATAAAAAAAATCTCCTGTATTTTGATTATAACAAAATTAATCTGATTTCTATTATGAAATAAGTACCTAAATTAGTTCTCTATCTTACTCTGCAGGTCGCAAGTACGCACTGTTGAAATTGAAGATACTTCTTTCAACCATCCTAAGGAACTATAAATGTGTGTCAGAAATACCTGAAGACCAGTTCCAAATAACGGCAGATATCATTCTGAAGAGATCTGATGGATTTAGAATCAAAATTGAACCCAGGCATAGAGTCCCATCGAATGCTGCTTGATTAAATAATAAATCTTGATAAAATATTAGTATTATTCATGTATAATATGATCGTTAATATTAAGTCGTCAATAATTATTGTAACACAAACAAAAATATTATAATCACTATTCAAATTAAAAGCCACAAATTTTTGTCCATCATGATGAGTTAAGTTTATGACAACAATCTAAAGTAAAGCATTGTTTGTTTTATTAGCCTACATTTTAATATTTTATTTTTATTAATTATGATAAAAAGCCCAGAAACCTAAATATTTATAAATAAATAAAAAATTAAGACTTTTTTTATTAAAACGTCATAAATACTTAATACTTACCTAGCACCATATAGGTACCTAGTAATGAATATTACCTATAGGTAGCAGACAAGTAAACCACTTTATAAAGTTTATCAACCCACAGTGGTAATAGATGAACCTTAAAGGTGTTTGCCCCCTAGTCGTACCATACCATAACCTAAGAAGAAGTGCGTCAGGCAAAAAAAATGACGATCACCCACTAATCAACTTGTGCCTACTACACAATGGAACTTGGACGCTTATATCATCCATATTATATAGATGTAGGTACTAGGTACCTATATATTTTGATTTCGAATTTTCCGGTTACGGCACAGCCGCAGTGCCAAAACGGTCTAGTGGGCGTTACAAATCTATACAAATATTATTTCCTTGTCTAATGCGGACAGCATTAAGGTCATAGTATGGTACAAATGGTGGGCAGAAACCTTTATGGCTTGGATAAATACTCTTCAACAAGATATGACAAAGATAAACAGGAAATAAATTTTGTACGAAATAATAATTTTGTACGAAATAAATCTTTATTATAATTTGTATTAAACAGGGATGTGTGGAAACTTTAAGTGTCAATAAGTAATGAATGGTTTATCATAAAAATAAAATAAATCATTTTTTTTTTATATATTTAGGTCTTTTAGACTCTGTGCAAACGTAGCAACTTTAGTTGAAGTAACTGCTAACTTTTACGAGTTTTCATACAACAAGAAGTTTCCGAAACTCGCAACTAGAGTTTTTTGTCTACGCAGTTTCTTAAAATTATATGGAAACCGTCATAAGCAGCTAGTAGTGGGTTGCCAGTTGCCAAAACAAATTGCTACGTTTGCACAGCGCCTGATGGAATAAAAGCACATTAATGTACTTTTAATTTAAATTGGTTGATCTAAATTGAAACTTAAAGTGCACCCTTCATTTAATTTCTAAGTCTTTCTGACGATAACTGCATAAATTAAAAGGGTGCTAAAGATGATGTTAAAAACTATGGCCCAATATCAAAACGTATTCGAGCGCATAGTTTACGATCAGCTATACAGTAGTTTGGCGTCTAGTATGAGCCGGGAGCCCTCATCAACACGGTTTTCTAAGTGGAAGGTTTACTGCTACTAACCTCATAGGTACTGTTTAAGGACTATATTACTGAGCTGGCTATATTATTATTATGGGTAGTGGATCCTAAGTCGACGCAATTCATATTGATTATAGTAAAGCTTTCGATAAGATCGACCATGACATTCTACTAAGCTAGCTAAGCTCAGCTTTTCGATCTGAGTGTCAGAGAAAACCTGTATAGATGGTTTTCACCTTATGTCCAAAGTAGAACTGAAGCAGTAGTTCTTAATGGCTTCATATCCCCCTGGACAACGATCCCTTCTGGTGTTCCGCAGGGCTCTCCGCTAGGACCACTATTGTTTGTTGCATTTGTCAACGATATCGGCGAATGATTCAAGCATTCTAAATATTTAATGTTTGCAGGTGACATGAAAATCTTTAAGTCAGTTACGAACCTATCTGATGATATACTTTTGCAGGCGACTTTATCGAGATTGGAAAACTATTGTTAAAATCATCTAGACCTCAACATAACTAAATGTTAAGCTATAACTTTTACACGGAAAAACCAACCAGCCATGTTTGATTACTTTGTTGCTACCCAGCCTCTATATCGAACTCATGTCACCAAAGATCTTGGAATTCTAACTGATTAGCTTACCTTCAAATGTCATATCATGTCGCCAAAAAAAATTTGCATCTATTAATAACATTATATCTAAAGATTATCTTGAATCCGATTAAGCTATTAAGTGGTTTTTGCATGTAATTAACCTATGTAATAGTTATCCACTTTTTATAGGTGAAACTAATTTCATCATATTTTTACATTTTTACACTTAGGTATATTACTAATTGTGAAGGCTTGTAAATAACTTTTCAATATTTGTTTAACTGCTATTTTATGTACTTACTGTTAGCTGTAGGCAAACCTAATAGAATAAAATAAGTAGACTACAATCTATGGTACCTATTATACTTAGGTAATTTTTCATATCAAATCAATCAAATGATTAAAAAAATACTTAGGTAGATAAAACCGGATTCCAATGCAAACATAATTATGTTTTTAATTTAATATAATTACCTGACTAAAAGATTCTGAATAAAATTAAGTACAAAATAGCATTAAAAGAAAAAACTATTTAATTAAACATTCTTTTCTAACTGCTCTCTTACAATATTATTATAAGTATAGGTATTTCTATTTTAGTCGTCGCCGACGTCGTGTTAATAAAACTACATATAAATACATAATAGGTTGATGATTTTATAGATACCTCCTTAAATAATTATGTTTATAATTCTATTAAATTATATATCTAGTCATCTTTATAACAGAGGTTATCTACTAGATACGAATTATAACAAATAATCCTATAATAATAAAAATTAAATTAAACTTATTTTGCGTAATTTACCGAACTTGTTTTGATAATTACACTTCTATAAATATTATCATATCTATCTTCGAGTATAGGTGACATTAACATCAATACCAAAACGTAAATACACACAACCTTTATTAAAAATACAAAGTTTGTCGTTCAATGTCATATTGTTTAATTCTATTTATTTATATTATACGTTACAAATACATTAAACATTCATTTTCCTACGCATATTTTGACACTAATAAGATGGCACATAAAATTATTCTAAAATAATAGATTCTTTCGTCCTCTAAAATAATTTAGGAATATGTTTCGATAAAAACGACGTAGTAACATAAATGTATTTTAAAATAAATAATCAAAGAAGATTAATAGCCTGGCATGTAATGTAATACAATTTATTGTCCGAGGAACAAAATTGCAGTTAATATAAAGTTAATCAAATATAAATCATAACAAATTAATTCCATACTTATATTTCTTATATAAATATTATCTCCTTAAAAACTTAACAAAAAAGATTATCTTATCACTGAACTCGGAAAAAATCAATAATATGTATAAAATTATCTTTGGTAGCTATTTCCGTCACTTTCAAACACACCCTTTTACTAAGCAGTAATACCACCTAGTTCTCTTACCACTATATGAGGAGAAATCAATTTAGGTATCTATATTATAAGTGCGGCCAAAAAAGTAGTATATCTAGGGGCACGGCAGTGCCCCAGCCAAGTCTCGAGCAATACGGGCACGGCCGTACCATCTTTTCTCGATGCGATTCGCGGCTGTTTCGCCCCCCCTATATCTTCGACGTGGACAAAGCTACGAGTTTAGGTTTTCGGTGAATAATAGTAAGCATTAGAACAAGCTTAAGTTCGAAATTTCATGCCAATTGAATTAATAGTTTAGGAGTTACGGTCGATCAAAGTTACACCATTTTGTCACTCACTGACTCACTGACTCACTGACCGATCATCAAAAATCTAAGGTACTTCTAGCAGACTTAGAAACTTCAAATTTTGCACCAAGATAGGTCATTAGCCACATATAAAGGAAAAATTATAAAAACATAAAAAAATAATATACCATAGAAAACAATTTTATATTTGCGGTTTGGCAAGAACATTGTGTATGGATTTTGACTGCATTGTTAACTTTGTTCGTTGTTTAAGTATTCAATTGGATGAATAAATACATAGAATAGGAAAGAATAATATAAACTGTGGTCAAGCATACGTGGCCCTTTCAAGAGTGACTAGTTTGGGTGGATTACATTTAATAAATGTGAATTTTAGTAGTATCAAAGCTCAGGAGATAGCAATAGCTGAATATAATCGACTCCGAAGTATATATCGCCCAAACTTGTCTACCTTAGAAGTAACGAAGCCTCAGAAAAGAAACAAAAGAGATAGAGATAGAGAATGGGTTCTAAGCAAAGCAGTAACTGAAGTCCAATAAATTATGAGGTCACCTAAAAAAAAAAGAAAGAAATACACTTACAAAAAATAAATGAGATCCCACCAAAAACATTAAATGTAAAAAAATGCCAAGTCTCTCGATGCAGTCTTTCCATCGTAAAAAGTTTTGAGATCTCATAGAAGCCAAGTCCTATTCAAATTATTTTGTAGTTATAAATCAACATTTAGTAATTGTATCAATAGTTTTCTTTATATTATAATTATAGTGACTTGGCAATTAGCACAAATTAAAAGCTGCTTGCTGCCTGGAATTATGTGCAAATGTTACTGACGAGACCTGTGATCAGATTATCCTGCGCAGTTTACTAGTCTTGGATGAGACTGACTGCCGTTGCTGAAATTCGGTTGGGACGACACGGATAAACCAAAAGAAAATTAATTTTGTGATATTATTAATGTTTACGCATGCGGTGTGTGACTTTCAACTCCTCCAAATATGCCGTTTTATTTGTTTCTTCTTGTGCTCATTGCCAAGTCACTATAATTATAATATAAAGAAAACTATTGATACAATTACTAAATGTTGATTTATAACTACAAAATAATTTGAATAGGACTTGGCTTCTATGAGATCTCAAAACTTTTTACGATGGAAAGACTGCATCGAGAGACTTGGCATTTTTTTACATTTAATGTTTTTGGTGGGATCAATTTTAACAGAACTTCCTATCAAATGAAAACATCACTAAAGTTGAAACTTCATTATTTTGAAAAGGGAAGACGTTTTGTTTTATATTATGGCTTGCAAAGAAATGGCAACCGAATTCTTTCGCCGACTGTACATGTATATTGCAGGAGTAAAACAACGTTTTTGCAAAGAAATGTTCTTATACAACTTTTTTTGACATTCACTCGTTTTTATTATCTTGCTAAATCACTCAGAACTCGTCCATTCAATTTATGCCAACATACCGATTTCACCTTGTAGACATAGGTACTAAAAATAATGCTTTAAAATAGCATTTAGTAATTTGGACTCACGTGGCAATGAAAACTTGAAATGCCAATGGCATTCCATCTACCCCACAAGTATCTATTATTAAGAAAAAATATTAATACAGAGAAAACACCTTTCTCTGTTTGTTTTGAAAATACTTAGTCTTACTATTAATATTACAAACTATAATTATGTCTATTACTAAGGCTATCATTACGATCTACTTCTACCTTTACGATACACTACGTATTCAATAGTCCAGAGAACCACACATACTAAACAACAGAAGCTCATTGCGAAGAAGCAGTATATGTAGCTACCCGTAGCTTCATAGAGAACACCTGAAAGAAACCAAACATAGGATAAATACATACAACTCAACTTGCACAAATACACTATTAGGTATTAAAAAATATAACACTACTCAATATAAACTTCGGAAAGGATCGAATAGCCGTCGTTACACATCCGATACCGTAGACAAAAAAGATCATCAACGTATGATTCTTAATACTTAAAGTATTACTAGTTTGTGATTCAATACCTAATAATGAGAATGATAATAAGAAGAAGAAGATAGCCGTTTAAAAAAGTTTTGAATAAAACGTTATATTTTAATGTTCGTTAAATCGTTATACCTACTCATAAAATTATTCAATAAGATCGTAAGTAAGATCGAAAAATATTTTGGTGGTTAGTTAAATCATGACATCGAGTACTTTTTGCTTGCTAGACGATATATTGACGAATTAAATACCTATTGAATTTTGTTCGTGTATTCTGGAAGCCTAGAAAACACTCATTTGAGTGTAAGCAGTGTTTTAATCTCCCGGTGAACGCTTGGTGCTCAGAATACCATACCGTCCATTGTACAATTTACGTTCATGTAATTATGTGTAATTGTGTATGTTTTTTTACTAATGTACAAGAAAGAATTGAATAAATATCAAAATATCTACATTTGCTACCAAATATTCAACATTTATTTAGTTAAAATGGTGATAAAATCTTAACACCATCATCTTAACTGTAATTAAAATGATAATTTAATGCCATTTAACTGGAAAAGGTTATGAATATATGATTATGATACAAATAATATGATAATTTAAATACATTTAGATACAATTATTTTATGTTAAATTATTGAATGACTGAATTAAAATGTTAATTTTATTGTTTGCTCAGAAGCCGTGTACTATTATAGTAGCAGTAAGCTAGTGTCTGAATGGTCCGTAAAATGAATTAGTTGATATAAACATATAATTTAGATAATATACCTATTTGACAAATGGATAATAAACCTAGCATTGAATGAGCCCGTGAATTTGTGAGAAATGGAGGCAATCCACAAAGTTTCGTGCAATTATAATTTCACTAGGAAATTCACGAAACTTTGTCGCTCAATGTTCATAATATCACTGATTTTACAATAGCATGGCGACATAATATGCAGTTAGCAGCAAAAGTACCTAAGTTATAAACAATCAGATGTCAAAAGTAGTAAATTATGTGTAATGATAAATTAATAGTGCAGCAATTTTGAATTTCGACTAATCATTATTTACTTTTGATGTTGAGTATACATACTAATTACAAAATTAAGTTGCTATAGCTGTAGTCGTAATTTCATATGAATTACCCCTATGGCGATGGTCCATGCAATAGTCACATGATTATAATAGATATCAAAACTTGATTGCCTACGGCATAGGACGAAATTAATATAAAATTAGACATAAAATAAAACTCCAAAGCAAAAGCACCTAATACATATTATTATTATTATACTAAAAAGATGCAATGTATTTTTTGTAGAAATTTTTATTTCCATAAATGTCTTAAATATCATATTTAATTGGTAATATGATCCACGTTGGATTATTTTATAGGCAGCCTGTTTTGAAATCAAGGTCTTATAATAATGTATATTAATTAGAGGCAGTAATAGTCATTTTACTATTAGGCGTATTAGTATTTCCATTACTCAATTAAAAAAAAACATTATAAAATATGAAATAGTAGTAAGCCCACCGGCCACATCGGGAACATTAGTATATTTACTATTAGTAGATATTACTACTAACTATATTTATAAATTTATCTAATATTGGAATGCATTTTGTATAGATTTTTTATTTCAGTAAATGTCGTAATTATTATAAAATTGGTACCTAATGTAATCCGCGATGGATCATTAATTAATGTGGTTATAAGTTGTAGGCAACCTGTTTTAAAATCAATGTTTTACAATATGTATGCTAAGTGTAGGCAGTAATAGTCATATTATCTACTATCAGGCGTACCTAGGTACTAATACATACTCAGTATCACATAGTATTAATAGACGTACACGTTGCGGAAGACGAGAAATTGGCGGCAGGAGGTGAGTGTCGCTTCTTTACGTAGTAATAATTACTATTCTTTGGTGTAGGTAAACGTCAAGTCATCATAATTATCTAGTCCAAGTTTTTTAAATATACAGCGATATAATTTAATAATGATAATGTCAGTATCAGTTTGTCCCTGAGGCAACCTTCCTTGATGTCAGTTAGATTATATTAATTATATTATCATTAATACATTGTCAAATGAGTAAAAATTTTAAAAAACTTGTTGTTAATGACTTAAAAACCATAAAAATTATTTAAATTTTTACCACATTTTATGCTCAAAGCATTTTATGCAGTCGTCTACTTGATAAGAACCTAAAAGTATGAAAAAATGCTCTCAAATGTCAATTAGAAATGTTCAATGTCATTTGACATGTAAAGATAATAATTTATTGGTGGACTAACAGGTTTTGATATGAGTAATATGAACCAATTAATAATACCTTCTTCATCTGTATTGATTAAAAAAGTTCGATGAACTAGTTCTACTAAGAAATGCCTACAAGTTTTTATACATTACGCTTGTCTCATTGAACGCAACAATGGCGTGTCGACGCACGCTGATACAAAAAAAATATTCATAGGCATAGGTAGATAGATATCTACTAATTTGATATTCAATTGCCATGTCCTACATATACTTACTAATAATTGCTAACTGGCTTTGAAATGGTAATTCATTCGGTTATTTTTTAAGTTAAACCAGATTTTTGTTGTTTGTTATCGTTATGGTCAAGTTAACCGTCAAATAAAAACAAGTTTAACACAAAACGACCGTTTAAAATTAACTTTCAATATCCGTAACACGTAGCACCACGCTTATATTCCCGACGTGTATAGCAAAGGCAGGGTTCCCAACTTAGGGGTTTTCCCGCCAAATTTGGGGGGTAAATAAGTGTGATGGGATTTTTTTAGGGGTTTGATTTGTTTAGGGGTATTTTTAGGGTTTTTTTACTCTTGACTTTTACTGTGAAGTTTATAATGATTGTGACGCAGCTGGCTGTAAACCCTTTGAAAATGTTTCAATTATTTTATATTATTACAATTTATTTATTAATTCTACAGAGTTTTTTTTTATTTGGGGGGTTTTAGGGGTTTTTAACTTTAGTTTTGGGGATAAATATGTTTGAGAGTTGGTAACACTGAGCAAAGGTACGGCATCGACGAAATGTGAGTGTACAACCGTATGTAAACTGCTACTGTACATATCAAGCTACATTTCCAGTATAAATTGACTTCGTATTGTTATAGCATAACAGCATATTTTGTATGGTATAGGAGAACTACAATAAATTACCAAATTGTATCAAAGAGGTAAATATCAACGTTTTTAAAAAACGCCTAAGTGACCTCCTAATCCAAAAAAACTAGATATTACCATGTGTCAGAGTATTTGAAGTAGTGTTATAATCGCCCATATTTTGTTAAATTATAGTATTTATTGAATGCATCTAATTTTATTTCTGTTTTTTAATGATTTGATTTATTTTAACATTTAATGATTTGACATTTGAGATGGTATTAATTTTATTTCTCTGATTTAATATAATTATTATTGTATTAATTTTAATTTACATGCCTCTGAGGACATGGACACTACTTAATCATTAACACCATTGTAAACTTGTGTTCAGCAAATAAATATAGATATAATAATTAATATAATAATAAATAATATATTATATATTAATAATTATTGATTGATAGGCTTTCCGTACAATGAGAGCTCAGCTTATACTAAAAATGCATAGCTTGATATGTAGACACAAATTTTGGCGCTGCCATTATGGAATCCCATGTAAAAGGCCATGGGGACTTTTGCGATCAACCGGGCACAATTCCAAATTCCGAGGTGTTATACAAAATTTTCTTACAGAAAAACCCAATACCTATCACTTTTGTCCGAACTGGGAATCGAAGACTTCACCCTTAGCAGCCGTGCCCTCTGAATCTCTGATCAATAAAGCGGTCTCAATATTGATAAACGAATGTTTTAATATAAAAGGTCACACTCACCAATCATAGGATCAGCCAGCAACATAAGCGTCCCAGAAAACAATATGTGTAGCGCTAATGCCGCAGGGAACCGGTCTGGTGCAGCTGTGACGAGGACGAGCGGGAACAACACTTGGACTGAACACCTCACCAGCCCAGATATGGCGGTCACCGCAAATACGAAATAAAGCGCATTTGAACTCACCAACGCTGAAAACAAATTAGAACGAAACTAGAATTTAAAAAAAAAACTAAAAAGTTTAAAATAATTTTCTTCTGAAGTCGGGGCCACTGCCAAGCTGGGTGCATTGAAGAATTATAGGCCCCGACTTCAGAAGCTGTTAAGTTTTTTAAGAAAATTATTTTATACTTTTTAGTTTTTTGAAGTCGGTTTTTACTTTTTTTTTAAGTTTATTTTTGTCTCTACATCACCCTTAGGTAGAATAGCAGAAAATGCCTAAGCCATTATATCCGCCTTTGAGCAGTTTTTTCAGATCATTATGAACAACTTGTACTATGAGAACAACACTGAAATTGAGAAAATAAAATCTGCTGTTCCATGCATTTTTTCGAGTACCTACGTAGGTAATATTAAATTATAATTGAATGGATCAGCAGATTTTTTCTTCGCAATTTCCGCGTTGGACATGTTGTAATAATGTTCATAATGATGACCACAATAACTCCTACTAGAAAGCTTGAGACTATGAGGTAACTGTTTAAAAAAAAAAAACCAACGAGTATCTGTTCATAAAATACTGACAAACATCTGACTATGGCCAAGTGGCTGAATATGAAAAAAGGTATATAAAAAATATTTACCAATACGAAGGAAAACGGTGACACAAGTGCCTACAAAGAAAATTAAGCGGCTGTCCACTACAATGAAATAAGTGACTACGGCCAGCGACAATCTGGCCAATAAATCTGATACCGCACCGACCATCACGCAGGTTGCCACCTCCATCTGAAAATTGACAAGGAAATGCATATAAACACGGTCAATAACATGGCACGGTTGGCGTAATGGCTAAGCGATTGGCTTTCTGCGCTAGGTACCGCGGGTTCGATCCCTGCATGGAACAAATATTTATTATAGCCTACAGATTGTTGTTGTTCCGGATCTGGGAGTGTGTGCTTGTATGTTTGTAAACTGTACCCATGATACAGGAGCAATCAAAGTGCGGGGAAACGTTTAAAAAAAATAAAGAATATGTTTTGAACATAAGACGAATTCGATAATTATTTTACTACTGATTTAGGACAATTTATAAAAGAAAAGGATTTATTAAATTTTGCGTTCAGAGTGACCAAATCACACTTAAAACTCTAAGATTTGAAGACATTCCACCAAATAGTATACCTACATCACTTAGAATGACGATCGATTGAGTAAAGACAAATATATTTACCTTAGTAAATCCGTATGAGAAAAGGAGCATAGGTTCCATAGCCAAATATGTTACATCGGACACGAAGGCGAATCCGAGCCCAACTAATGTGCTCACGAATTTAGGGTCCTTCAATAAGTCCAGTTCAACATTTTCATATATAATCTTTCTGAAACACAATAAATTTTAACATAATTTGTATTAATTGAGAATCGAAATTATCAATCAAATAACATTAGTTTACACTATAAATATAAACTTGCTAATCTAAAAGCGTACATTGCCATCAAAAGAAATGGATCATTTCGGTGCTCGAAAACGATAGCCCAGGTGATAGCATCTATTTTCTAACTACTGCTGTAGAGATTTTCTATGGTACTAGAGCGAATTTAAAGAATTGTTATTTTCAACACTTACACTATATTCATCTTTATTGACTCTTTTTTTCTTCTCTTGATACTTTTTATTTCCACGTCCTCTTCAACACCTGGTAACATTCTCACTGCAAATTCATCATAGTTCTCTATGTTTTTCTTTTTAATACTGTCTATATCACATAACTCTGAAAATAATATATTTTAATTAATTTTAAAAAATCAAACCTCATAATTATTTATGGATAAACCAAAATTGTACCTTTATCAATAGCCTCTTCAGATCGAATTAAGTGCCATTCAACTGGGTGCATGACCAGCATAGCGAAGACTAAGTGTAGGTCCACAGCCATGATCAAAGCTAGGGTCCACCTTAACCCGTACTCCGATAAAAGGTAAGTCACTAACATCGGGAAAGTGATGGACGCCAAACTACTCATAGCTTGATTGGCGCTCATCATTGCTGTACGTTTCTTGGTGAAGTAACAGTTGAATGCTGTAAAACTGACTGGAATCATCACACCGAAGCCTGCCCCTATAAATGATAAGGATTTAATTGTAAACCATCAATCTGTTAATGTCAAAATTCATATTAAGAATAAAGAATTTGCAATATGGGCCTAATTCCGTTAGCGTCGGTATTTAATTAACATCAAAAGTGATGAAGAGTCAGATCTCAAAACTGGTAAATCATGTGTTATAATAAATTTCATGTTAGCAATAGGTCAACAATTTTGAAATTCGAATTATCATCACTTACTTGGATGGCAACTGTAGCTAATGGATCAATACTCTGATGATACACCGAAAGAGTATCTTCACTGTGAGCAGTTTATTATGGCTAATTAGCCAGTCAAATGGTTTGTAAAGGGGCTTCGCCTACGAAACTTGCTGACGGCTAATCTTTTTACCAAGGTATGAGCAATCCTTACTTTAATATTCTAAATGCGTAACTAACTTTGTCTTGCTACCTATTTGTTACCTTTCAGGAGTAAACGGCTGTACCGATCTTGATGAAATTTGACAAGTAATTAATGTGCATCATGAAGAAGGTCATTAGGCAAATTGCTTTTTCAAAATTGTTACTTCCGGTATCCACGCTGTCGAAGTCGAGGGCACAAGTAGTTCTTATATAAAACCTCATGCTAACTCGAAAGGAGTAAAAGAAGAACCAATATTATCTAAGTCCAATAAGGTCATACCAGATTACTGAACTTTAAACTTTGCTAAGGTCGTAGTTACAAATGTATTTGTTGGGCTCTGTATTTTCACCTCTTATAACACCAAATGTAAAGACCAGCTGATATGTTTTCTGGACAAATATTGTGAGCGCGTCACCGAGAACGAAGAGTCCAGCTCCCACCAAGCCCACTTGACGGAAGGAGTACCGCTTTAGAGCTATTCCTCCGAGAAAACCTGCAAGCAATATATTTCCAAAAAAATTATGGGTTCCTCAGTCTTCGAACGATTATGATAGTTCAAAACAAGTGGATTTTCTTGAGGACTACTTGGCTCATAATTATTTGGAGGGTATAGTCTATTCAATTTTTTTTAATGGCAAGCAATCCCGTCCTCTGCATTTCTATCAATGTCAGATGTGACTTGAAAAAGCAAATACTAAACTGGAGAGAAAACAAACCTTGATTGATACAGGTGAACTTAATACAGATCTTGTGTTAGTATAACAGGCAGTTAATAGTAATACATTCATTCGTCATTAACCCTGACATCCAGTAACTGAATACGAATTGTATATATTTGTGTAATCTATTCTGCTAGTTATAAAATAACTTTTATTCAAAAGTATCATAATTATGAATATTGTTATGAAATTAGATTGCCAACTAATGCTGTTTTAAATTACAACAGCAATTTACAATCTCTCTAAATGTCATAACATACAAAATACTTATTAAATATGTAACAGATCTCAAATTGTTACAAAATAACAAGCAAAAGATATGTACCACTATATTTCACAGAAGCGTGTGTGAAGTAATTCACGGAAATGGTGTTATTTTCACGTCGCACAGTATTAGTTACAGATCGAAAGTTAAGCGGATTTAAACCAGTAGTATATAATTACTAACCTAACTAAAAGAGTTCATTGTACATTATTTTGGGAATATTTTTAAGCATCAGAATGATCTTAAATGGACTTCTGAAGGACAAGGCAGAGATGTACGGTCGGCTTAAGAATTGGTTTACCATTCTGAGGTTGCAATTTGTTTGCACGCCATTAAACAAAAAGATCCATAATTTCCTATATTTTCTTATCAAAATAATGAAGTTTCAACTTTGGTGACATTTTCATTTCTTATGAAGTTATTTTAAAATTGATAGACCAGACCACTTTTTTGCCTATCGTACATACTCTCGTCAGTTTTTAAAGTACAATACTACTAGGTCTCAATCATGTCACAAAAGACAAGTCGTAATTAAATTTTGCGATCCATCCAATGTTAAAACAAGTATCTTTGTCAATGCAAAAGGATTCTTGGCCTCAGGTTCCATAGCCGTACTTACTGTAACTAGGTCAATCAAAAGAAATTTTAGAGCACGATATAATCATTGAAAATTTAAAACCGAAAAAGCAGGTCAGTGAAACATTATAGTCTCGTATCGGTCTCTTTGCCCAATCCGACTTGATTAAACGATTTGTGCTGTACTTCTATCTGTATGTACGTCTATCCTTAATTAGAAATAGTAACTTGAGCCATGATCAATACTTGAACTAGTCCGAATTAAACACAGTTCGGTGCATCCGTCTAACGACAATATTGGGTTCTAATTTCCATTTCTGGGGATCTCCAAATTTTTATATCCAGAATGAAAAACCCAGGGAATTTAAATTTCAATTAATTTTTCGTCCCAAGCTTCTTCCGTCTCTTGTCGTCCTTGACGAAACTCGGATCCAAAATTAATAACCGACATTAATTTATGGTTCCAATCAAATGTTCAATTGTACCTGCATACCTGCAATAGACAGTGCTCCATTGTACACCCCTATCACCAGGGGCAGACCACTGCCACTGCCCTGCTCCATGAAAAAGTTGTGAAACAGTATGCCGAATGCGTTTGATGAGCCGAAACCCAACATCTGAAAAATAATAAAACTACAATAATACCTAATGTTTACTTCCTATTCGCATTACTACTGCTAGAAAATCAACTTTTGAACCCAAAAACTGGTATTTCGTCAGTAAAAATACTAATCCCGCTACATATGTATTAAGCCTTGACCGACTTTTTGGTCAAGGTAAAAACTAATTTCGGGGTTGCGCTCGCACACCCGGTAACGTTTGTGGAGGATTACTTTATTAAGTTACCTACTGCGCCATATCGATATATCTACTTATGCTGTTGAAACATATAGGGTTCATAGAGGAACATAAATATATCAAGCCAGTTGAAGTCTAAAAGATAATACTCAAAGGATAAAAACAATGTAATAATCTGTGTTCTGTGGTAATAATGCAAACAGTGTGATAGGTATTATCTGTACTGCGCTGACTGCGCGACACCGCGGCCGATTCTAAAAGGCACTGGCTTAATTAAATATAAATAATCTAATTATTAAATTTTACTAACAGGCGAAACAAGATTAAGGAAATAAGCTATCATGTTAGTTTTTATGTGGAGCCTTAGCAAAGTTACAAAGTTAATTTTCTGGAATACTAATCCATTTATGTAGAACATAAGTATCAATAACATTCTTATATCTTTTAGTATTAGTTTTCTAATTTATTGATCAGAAAAGTTTTTATGTCAAATAAACCAAATATTAGCCACTTTGCACAGTTCCAAAAAAAGTTAGTCCTATGAAGAAGAAACGGCAATAACTCCACGGATAATCTTTTAAAATAAGGTTTTTACAATTTTGATTATTACATTTATTTAGGACAATATGACAGAACAATATAGGGTGAGATAAATAATAATAATTATATCTTTTGATAGAAATGAACCAAACCTTTTGGCGATGGTTCATTATTCTCATAATTACAAATTGAAGCAATATGGTTCAAAGTGAGTAGATATAGCAAAAAAAATAATTTAAATAAAAAAATTATACAAATCAAAATTATATCGCCGTATCAAGACGGTGTGTAAATAAAAACTACTGTCTAAAAATGGCACGACAGAACCTGTCAGGAAAATAATTAAAATAAAATATGATATTATAATGTTAATGTATAAATTTTGAATTTATAGTACCTAACAAGTAAAACTGGAATGTTGGTGGTTGCGAGGGAAGCCACACGTGTAGAAAGAATTAACGCATCCTTATTGTTGACATAATCTTTAATTTTAATTGTTTTCTTTATAATTATATATATCAGAAGCCCAATTCTCGTAATTAATTTATAATATGACTGAAAGTTGACCGAACTGAGATTATATTATGAATTGACAAAAAGTCATGTATTCTACTCCTCTTAAAGTTCAGTCCGATGACAGTATGATTTGGATTCAATCTTCATACAAACTCATTTCAATCTCATTTTTGACGTTTGTGTATAGACGAGAGTGTCAATATTATTAACTGTGTCAGTTCAAAATGTTAGCAGAATACCTACCGATTTGCCTTTTATTCAACTTTCGATCTCATTACAATATAATATCACGTTTGACGTTGTTTGTTAGGGTAGGAGCACAGAACACAGAATAGGAGAATACCATTTGTGACATTTATGACATTGGTAGTAGATCGGAATGAGATCCGAACTATATTTTGAACATCTTTAATTACGAGAATTGGGCCTCAGGATGGATATCTTAAATCGGTAAGGTCAGTGACACTTTTAGCCAACTTGTTGGAGAATAAACGAACACAATCCCCTAGAAACTATTTATTGCATTTGGCTAATCTAAATTTAGGAACAACTAGTTTATATTTATTTCAGAGGCCCAATTCTCGTAATTATGAATGTTCAAAATATAGTTCGGATCTCATTCCGATCTACTACCAATGTCATAAATGTCACAAATGGTATTCTCCTACCCTACCAAACAACGTCAAACGTGACATTATATTGTAATGAGATCGAAAGTTGAATAAAAGGCAAATCGGTATTCTGCTAACATTTTGAACTGACACAGATAATAAAATTGACACTCTCGTCTATACACAAACGTCAAAAATGAGATTGAAATGAGTTTGTAAGAAGATTGAATCCAAATCATACTGGAATCGGACTGAACTTTAAGAGGAGTAGAATACATGACTTTTTGTCAATTCATAATATAATCTCAGTTCGGTCAACTTTCAGTCATATTATAAATTAATTACGAGAATTGGGCTTCTGGTATTAATGTTATGATCGTCACTTACTACAATAAACATTTGCAAGTTTTTACAAAAATAGGTACATAATATTTTCAAAAATGAAGGCATAGGTAAGTAGTGAGTATATTAAAATCTTTAAAAATATCTGTCAAGGGACTCTCGAGTACTCATATCTATGATATGGGTACTCGAGAGTCCCACGGATCGGAATCGCACGGATTACTCTTTTTGTAATTTGTGAAAATTGAGCTTACATCTGCTGCTGCACCCCCAAATTAAATGCTATAAAATAGAATGCTGTGGAAGTACGCAAAGTATACTAGTTTCGCTGTACCTAGTTCATTGAGCTATCTATTCCTTCTGATTGCATAAGCCGCAGAACTTAATCTACTGGATAAAACAGAAATATAAGCGCTCCATTACAATTTGGTATCGACTATTATGCCTAAAAATACCGTTTCATTTATAAAGTCGTGATTGCTGCCTTTAAGAATTACGTTTGAATCCACGTGGGGTACGTTTGCCAAGAAAAATTTAAACATTTAGTTTTAATAGCATTTAATTATTATAATTGGTTTGTAACTAATAAACTACTAGCTACAAACCAATTATAAACGGTGATAGGCTTTTTTAACATGGACAAGTTTGGCGTCTTTCCTGTTAGTCTTAAAAAAATAAGAGAAATGTCGTCAGTAAACAAAATTATATTAGACTAGCGGTTGTCCGCGGTTTCACCCGCACGTTTTATTTTATCAAAATAAAATATAGCCACTCAGGGAGCTGAGGAGAGGTGGGGAGGGGGGGTAGCTTTCTATTAGTGAAAGATTTTTTTAAATCGGTTCAGTAGTTCCAGAGATTACGTCCTACATACAATAACAAATAAACAAATACCTCTTTTTAATATTAGTATAAATAATTCTTCCATCATGTAGGAAATATCATTTATATAGGCTAGGAACAAAAAGGGACTAGTATTAAGCCCTGGGGCACGCCCATTTTTACTAAAATCTTTGCAGATATTGCACTATGTATGTATATTCTTTGTGTAGTCTCTTGTTAAGATAGGATAATACAACATCTAGAGCTGGAGCTTAGTTTACAAATAAGAGTATTGTGATCAATGCTATCAAATACCTTGAAGAGATCACAAAAGATGCCAACAGCATACTGCAAGCCTAGGCATCTATGATGTGACGTGGGTGACTAATTTCATGCTCGCGTCCGTTTTCGACCTAACGTTCATGAAGCCAAACTGTCGCTCGTACAATATCCTGTTTGGACGAAAGTGAGTAGATTTTTCAATGATTTTACTTAGCGCCGGAAGAACAGAAATCGGTTTGTAGTTTAAAGGATTATCCTTATAGCCTGAGTTAAAAATAGGAATCACTATAATGTGTTTCATCACATCGAGAAATGTACCTACAGCCATCAACAAGATGGTTAAAAAAAAATTGTGAGTCTTTACTCACAATGATTTGGGTGATTTATTATCAATAATAGAACTAAGAACTTTAACTTTCTCATTCATCGGATTTTCTATAATGTAGGCTCATAAATGTCTAAAAAAAATATATAATATCAATTATAATGTTATTTGAAATTTGGAATATCTCTACAGAAGTTAGAAAGAAGAAAGAAAGAAAGAAAAACGATTTATTTTTTACACAAATTAAGACACACATAAAAAGTAAAAAAAATAATTAAAACAAATAAAAAAAAGAAGTAAAAAATGAAGACAAAAAATTAAAATTAAAAACACGATCCAAAAAGAAAATAAAAGTAACAAAGTAAGTAGTAGTAGTAGTAAGTTCTGTTTGATTCAACTCATGAGATAAAGTAAGTGGTTTTTTAACCTCAATTATATTGATGAAAAATGTATCTAAAGCATCAGCGAATTCTACTTTATCTGAGATAATTTTGTTTCCTACTAATTTTTAGGAGCACTAGATCCCGCCTTTTCCTTTGTCCAGTTTCTGTAATTTTATAATTTTATCTTAATTATAATCTTCCACACTGTTTAAATTTTATTATGAGATTTCGCTATTTTATTTGTATTACCTGCCCTGCTAGTAAAAGCAGGCATTGACATTGACATTCCTTATTATTAGACGATGGTCGATGCCCTACAGAATCAGCGCAAATGTCATGATTTATTACAGTTTCATTAAATTTAATTGTTATTAATAATGTCATCAACTTCACAATTGAGATCAATTGATGATTGGTTGTAATAACTTTATTGAATTGGATGGAATACTCTTCTTATATCTTTGTATCCATACCGCATGCATTACTGCTGAATATATGACTCTATCAAAAAGTAGAGAAATGCCTAGGCATAGCTGTTAACAAAATTCTCACGTGAGTAGATGATAGGCTCTCTCTCGCACCGGTAATTTGCTACCATAACATATGCAACCAATAACCTACCAAACCCATGATATATTTAGACTTGCATTTTGGATTATTATTATGCTCTATCAGGTAGATACAAACAGCAATCTAATGAATTTAAACAAAAAGATGGTGGCTTCAAGTATCAAATTTCAAACCAATACGTAAATTATTATTTCAACTTTACTTGCTTAATTACGTTTATTGAAGTGTAATGTAAAGTTTCCCATGGCGCTTTGATCAGGTTTTCGATTAGTGCCAAAACAGTTCGTGTATTAATCTCCGTTGAGAATTAATTTTAAAAAATTGCTGAACTATTCATTATAGTTAATGAAGCACATGATTTACCAGTTTTTAATTTGACATCTCAATCAGATGTCAATAAGTATGATCCTATGGTATGATCATCATTTACATCAATGTTGTTTGTACTATGTAATGCCATCTTGCCAACCTAGACTTACTTATTAGCGCAACAATAAGGTTAATTTATTATGTTTTCGCAATTGTCTGTTTACTGTTATTCTAACGGCTTAGTCGGTCTTACTTCCATGTGAGTTTAAGCATTAACATTAACTGCAATAAAAGCTTATAATATCCAAACATGTAAATACAGTTCTGGGATAAGACCTTGTTTGATGTTTGATGATAGATTTATTATCTATTATTGCCTAGTCCTACATCTACTATTTAATTAACTAATTTTTATTTTTATTAATACTTAAATTATTTATTTAATTAATTATTTAACATTTATTTGTAATGAAGTTTAAATAGGTAGTTATTTACTTTATGTGAATAGGTACTTAGGTGTATAGGTACCTTTGTACTTTGTTCTCCTATTTAATATTTCCTTGTCTTTTCATGTGTGTACATAAATGATTAAATAAATAAAGTACCCATATATGTAGGTATACACCCCTATGTAGCTACGATACCGTTCCTGGTAAAGTATTACTTATTGAAAAGAATACGCTAGATGAAAAACAAAATCTTGTCTCGTGCGGCTACCGGCCAAACATGACCAAGAAAGGTTATTTTTGTTCTATTTTTTTGTCATGTACGTACGTAATCTAAAATGAGACGAAAGAAAGAATTTATAATATTATAATGACGTGTGCAATCGGGTTTACGATTATAAAAAAGAAGAATAATTATGAGCGCGAGAATTTTTTATGATAAAAAAAAACAATATACACGAAGACATAAAATTATGGAACAGTTTTTTTGCTTTCGATTTATTCTATAAAGCTCTCTCCCCTCACAACCTAGTGCCTTTTCACTCACTTCCTTTAACACATTTAATGTCAGGCTTGCCTTAATATATCATAACCTTTTTTTTATTACTTGGTTACAGATACTTGTTACAATAAACTAATAAATAACTTCTCTAAAAGTAGATGGTATGCTTAGTAAAATCAATAAAGATAGAGTTAAGTGCAACTTGTAAGCAATAATTAATTTATTAAGTAATTTCCTGACATTTTTGCATAGCATATCTAGGATATTATCAGCAATATTAGATATCTAGCTCAAATCAAACTTGTTTATTTCCTGATAATAATTGACCTATCAAAGTTTCTCATAGATTATATAATTTAAAAATATACCTACTCACGTTTTCGGTGGAACATAATTAATATAATATGGATTTATTATTATCCTCTCGATTATCACCATGTTTGGAATGTGGCATGCATAGCTATTGAAAGATATGATGAGCCAGCCTTCTTTTACGTGTTACGACCCACCACAGATGTGATGGGGTTGGTCTTTTGACACTAGGCAAAACAAGCAGTTGCTAAGGAGATCAGGTTTCGGAGGAACCAAAACTACTGTACTACTCATGTGTAATAATATCACGCAAGTAACGCGCTAGCTGTGTGTTTCTAAGACTTGCTGACGACTCGGACACATTATATTCTGACATAGTGTCCGAATTGACACATTTTAATTTCATTCTTTTTCACTGACAATTCGGACACAGTAGGGTTACAATCGCGAGTGATTTTTATTTTTCACATGGAATAGTGAATACGTGCCGTGCCACCCTAGACAAGTACCAATCTATGACCACTAGAGAATAGAAACGCCAACAAAATGTATTCGATCGAAAACGAATCATGTGACTATTCGACAGCTATAGGATCGCAATAGGAAACCTACTAAAAACAAAACACACAGGTAGAGCGTTACTTAAGTGATATCTTTACACATGGCATAGCCATAGAATGAGGGGCCTGAAATGAGAGTGACGCCGCTATACACTCAGACATTGCGTAGCCCCACCAATATAAATAATTACATTATTTTCAGGCATGTAATTCACAGATTGCATTATATATTTTTTTATAATTCCGGGGTAGGGGTCCAGTTGTCCGATAAGCACATAATTATATCTAATGCTTACGCACTTTTTACTTGCAGTCGCGGCCAGACGGTAGGTAAGTTTCATTAAAATTTTAATGAGTTAAAATTTTAAAATGATATAATTGTAATGTCTTTTTATGACTAACGTTTATTGATAGCTATTAATAACCTCTGAATTAGACTAACTATTATATATAAAATTAAATTAGAATAGAAATAGTTCAAATGTCTCACAAAAATTAAATGATTTTTGACCATGACCCCTAATATATTATATAAAAAAAGCTTTTGCCCCCGAGTTTTCGAAAATGGTTCTAATAGGATTTCTCATTGGTTTTTTACGTTATTAATTTTGTTATAACATATAAATTATTATGTTCAAATGTTTGAATACTTATAAAAAGAACAATCTTTATGATAGTGAAAATAAAATAAATTTTTGTTATATTTTGTGAACACGAAGCTCGGCCTTTGATCTGGTGATACCTAGATAATTTAAAGATAAAGAACAATATTAGTATCTACTTTGGATACGAAGGTATACTATGACAGCTACTAAGACGACAGCTTTGATTTCTACAATTCCTGTAGTAGTACCTACCTATCGGTTAATAATAATTGGTATGGATGACTTGGTCCCGAACTCCCGACTCCCTGACCCTGCCATGTGTTAATTTAAAACCCACGTTTACATATTGTAGGGTTAATTCATTTCAGATATACAGGGTGGAAAAGACATGAATTAGTGTTGACTGTTACACATTCGATTATTCGATGTCACAGGCGATTATTTTCTCAACACATGTAAATTAGATATTTTTTTTAGATACCTACTAGTGTTAAACCTGCTGTAATTAATTGCACCATTCTGTATAACATAAATATTATAATATTATGTTTTGTACATAATTATAAATTAAATAAGATACTTACAAATGTGAATCCAACGCCTATTCCGATCACGTACCCCCAGCCTCCATCAGGGGGAACTAACCCCTTCTTAGATTTCTTGTTATCACTTTCAATATGCGCGAAAGCCTCATCCATTTTTAACTAACCACAATAAGAGTAAATGATTGATAATGATTTATCACTACGTATATAACGCCTACTAATTTCTACGCAAGTATTTTTTGTCCGTTTATTAACTTTTGTATACCTATTCCTTATTTTAACTTTGATTTATTAATGAGACATAATACGTGATTTTGAAGAGGACGAAGTCACGAAGGTTGCATTTTATACGAACGACAGTGTTCCGCGCACGTCCTCACAATACTGTGTCCACAGAGAAAATACTCTCAAAGAATGTACAACCACATCGAAACAATAATCAATTTATTTGAACTTAGCAGTTCCTAATGCTTTTTATATGATGCGAGTTTTTTATTCAATATCTCGAGTATATTTAATTTTATATCATGGTGATCAATGGTTATAAAACGATTAAGTACTTGATTTGTATTTATTAAATTATATTCACACATGGCTGAAGCGATCACATTTGTAGATTTATATTGCCCTACTATTTCATAACAATTTTTTCAAACTCCAAACTGGATTTCCTGACTTTCAAGCTAAAGTTTTAAGCAGTTATCGTGTTATAACTTATAACACGATGCGATGGATTTAAATCCTAAGCTATTGCAACACGTTAACTCATCAAAATTTAAATGACAGGAAATTATACAATACAAATTAGACACGAATTCATTACGATGCTATTTCAGAAAATAATCGATGTGAAGCAATATTGTTTGTTGGTACTTACACATGGCTTCATATCAAGCTATACATTTCTAGTATAAGCTGACCTCGCATTGTATCGGCTTTCCGTACAATGAGAGGTCAGCTTATAGGTACTGAAAATGTATATTTTTGATGTGTAGCTGTGTGTACCACAAGGTTAGTCGGATAGGGTATATAATATATACCCCCTTTCCGGGTAGATATATTATATCTACCCGGAAAGGGGTTATTGTATATCATTACGAACAACTTGTAGTCTAAAATCCCGAAGAGGAAAACTGCTGTTCCATACAAATAATTCAATATTACTCGACTAAGGGCCATGTTCACCGACACTAACAGATGTTTAAAATGAAAATGTTCGTTAAACCATATAAAACTTCCTGTCAAACGGCCAATTTGTGTCGAAACCGTCTGTTCTATTGACAATTTTTTTTTGGCCTAAATGTGTGGAACAGTCGATTTTGATACCCTGTCTGGCTGACCTAGGCCCAAGTTCACCAAAAACATAACAGTCGATTAGAGGAAAACTGGGTGTTACTATAGCAACTTGATATACTGATGGACATAGATCGTCCCCAGATCTTTCCCATACAATTTATATGCAATGGTTGTGTCATAATCACCAGCTGGTGAAACTGATGATAGGTGATGGTAGAATCGATAAAATGTGAACCTACAGTAGGTACCACGCAACTAAGAACTTTTTCTTTTTTCTTAGTAAGAAGTAACATCGATGTACCTGATCAAACACCGATGGCAGTCGCTAGTTTATATAATTGTATAACTTATTACATCAGTGTAAAGATCATATTTTACTGCAGTATCTACTATATAAACATTCGTGGTTTTGAAGACGCGCACAGGCCAGAACGAACGGTTAGGTAGGTAATTACGAAGTTTGCCGATGCGACTTCTCTGCGAGTCGTGTCGTACTACACGTCATTATAATTTGATGCGGTTGTACCAAAATCATACAACCCAATAAAGGATTATTTTTTTATATGAACGAGGACCATCCTGCGATTTCTCCTTTATGGTGGGTACAATTTACAAATATAAATCTCACATTATACACACACCCAGACACGGAACAATTATCTATTGTTACACCCATAAGTATACAAATAAATTAAACAAGTATATCAACATATAACATTCGTTTATTCTTTCGTGATTATCACAGACATAATTGTAATACCACATTAAATTGAGAATACAATAAGAATTATTTATTTATTTAGTATTAGGGAGACCAACAGCAAATAACAATAATATAAATTACAAGATTTGTTGCAACGATTATACGTTAAATCATTCTATCGAGGGGTCCAAAATCATGTATTTCGTTACGATGTCACTTACACCCTGTATACCATAATTATATACTTATTAGGATAAGTCTAACAAACATACAAATATTTCTACAATTTGACAAGCTCTTTTTAATTGTGTGTATTTTATTTCTATTATAGATATCATTGTTCATATGCGAAATAGACCTCTAGTATCTACTTTTTATCGGCTAGAATTAAAATCTTTTCACGAAGGCAGAGCCACGGGTAAATTTAGAGAAGTCAAGAATGCCTTTAATATTATTATTAAGTAAGATTACAATGTACTGATAAAGATTGTAATCTATTATTTGAAAAGAGTTACCATGGATTTTCTTGCCGGTTCTTCTCCATAGGATCTACTATTTGGAACCGTGCACCTAGTCTCGACATTTCATAACTGCCTGTATCTGGTTTACATGAAATAAAGATCTATTCTATTATATTCTAATGTGCAGGATGGATTTACGACACTCAATGAATGTTCTAGGTTAGATTTTTTTTTTTTTTTTTTTTTTTTTTTTTTTTTTAGGTTAGATTTAAGCCAACATTAATATTTTTATGACCATTATCAATAAATACAAAAAATACCATTTATCTATATTATCTACGTTAATAACCATGAGGTAAAATTGCATAGATAGGTATTATTAGATAAGCATTTCAGTAACGGCTATAGCCACATCAATATGAACATTTTCATTGATCTACATTGTATACTTATTGAATCTTTATGCTAATTAGTATCATAGAGCTACATTGTGACGTATACACTTATACAGCTACATGTATAAAGCACATCACGTGTTTTAACAATATCTACGAAAACTTTTTCGAAATACAGGGTTATTGTAATAATCATTATGACCAACTTTTACTATGGGAACAAACCTGCAATCGCGAAAAGAAAATCAGCTGTTCCATGTAAATATTTCAAAATTACTGGACTAAGGCTCAAGTTCACCGACAACATAACAGACAATTAGAGCAAAATCAGCCGTTTAAACATGACTTTTTGTATAGGTAATCAGCCGATTTCATTTTAAACATCTGTTATTTTGTCGGTGAAAATGGCCCTTAATGTATGGAACAGCAGATATTTTTTTCGCGATTTCAGCGTCGGTCCCTTAGTAAAAGTTGTTGATAATGATGAGTACCTACAATAACCCTTTAAAGTACTATTTTAATTAATTACCAATAACCGAACACTGAATATACAGAATGCCCGGTAAATACGTAAAAGTAAAGGTAAATAAGTAGGTAAAGGTAGTTATGGGTTTCCCCATCAAGCTAGCTAAGATTTTAATTTTTTTTCGAAGAACCTTCAAGCTGTTGTGTGGTTTGTGGGTTATACATTATTTACCAGGCACATAGTATACACTAGAGATAGCCAAGATGTCGACCGCGTAGAAGTTTTGGTAGCCCGCAGAAGACTGCACCTCATATTTGCGACAAACAAATGACCGACTAACGTTGTTGCGACAGCACATAGTTGCGACGCACGGAGTCGCTACAGATCGTTACTGCGACACACTCGTTACCCTGACAGCACGTGGTTACGACGCACGGATCCGCGACAGCATGTGGATGCGACGAACGGAGCCGTGACAGATCGCTGTAGCGACACACGTTGCCTCCACAGCATACTAGGATATGGAGGGCAATTTTTATAACGCTTTTATTAGCTTCACCTGTAACTAACTAACAATGTAAGAAAATCTTGGAAGTTAAATTTGGCCCACATTCCGGTTTCCGATTGAGCTGATTTTTTTTTGTATTTAAAGTGAGATAGGAACCGACTTTGAATTTAAATTCATTTTCAGGGGAGCTATTCTGTAAGAACATCTCGCATCTGAAAATTAATAAAAATTCGGAACTATAATAACCATAATAGTACATTATGATATAAGTGCGGTAAGTTGAAAATTACAGCCGAGGCGATATTGCAAGCAGAGGAAAGCAGAAAGCAGATGCTATAATTATCAAAGCGCACGTATGTCATACGACGTTTCATAACATATTTGCGAGGAAATAAATACAACTCGGACTTTCTTAAACGAATAAATCTTTAATCACTTGTTAAAGCAGTTAGAGAAATTTGAACAATTTGTGAAAATGTTACTTGTTCACAAATTAGCGATGCGCACGCATCAGCTTTTTTTTTTAAGGCAAAGGCATAAAAACAGCCAGTATTACTAATAAAGTAAATTAATATTTTTTTTGTTTTTGTTACAGATAAATGGTTGTAATTTATTGTCAAAATTAATTAAATTAAAGAATTAAACGTTTATTTTTTTATATTTTATCTCCCAAAGTTAATTTTATTCATAAAATGTTGACCACTTTTCTGACATAAAAACTCTTTGCTAAGATTTAAAAAAGTACCGTTTGTTTTAGACAATGACGTAAGAAGCCTCGTCACTGGTTTTAGACGGAGCATCTTGATAAACCGTGCGTTTTACATTACATTATCGTACAAGTGCGTAATGAGATACATTACGATATTGAAATTGGTGAAATAAGAGACCCTTTACGAGCAAATGTGTTATAAACTTATTATTACTTTACTACTACGTTTATGATAATAACTGGATGCAGCCGTCATGTCACGCGGTCCGTGACTTTTCGACGACAGTGTCGTTGAAGAAACAAGTTTTTTTGGTTTTAAATTGATTATGATGCTCTTAAAAACTTTTTAAGATGTATTAGAATATTTTTTATTGAGTAAATAAATCAAAGTCAAAGGTTTTTATTTCAACTGGGCCTTTGCAGGCACTTTCAAAACGTCGGGATTCTAGGTGCACGGTTCTTCACGTTGGTCTTGGAGAAGATACCGGCAAGAAACTCCATGGATACTCTTTTCATAAATCAAGGTAACAATAATATTGGGGCCGCGGAAGCGGCTCCGGCTAAAATTTGACCAGAATTTACACAATATTACAAAAAAAAAACCAGCTTATATCATAATATGTATCACTACAATTTAAACAGTACAAGTAGTTACATACTTAACACTCAAGCCACCCAGTTTTCAAAACAAGGGAAGCGTTATTAAAATTAATATGTCATTTATTCAGTTTTTGTGTTTTATTTAAAATCCATAAACCGCTAAGGATATTTTGGATTAAAATATAGATCGCACACTTCTAAAGTTTGGCCACCGCAGGGGTGCTGGGAGCTAAACGAAACGTTAAAGATAGGAAGATTTGTTCTTGATATCCATCTAGAGTTTTTAAAACAAATTAAAACAGCAATTTAAGAATTTTTTGAATATAAAATTTTGTTTCTTTCGGTTCGATATCGGAAAAAATTACAAATATAGGTATTTTTTGTACGAAAATAGAACCTCCTGTTTTTATAGAACAAAATGTTGTATGAACATATTTTTCTAACATTGCTACAAGTTGTCACCAACTTTATTATATTATAATTATATTATATTTACATTTTGATTTTCATACCTACATTTAGGGTAAAACAAAGAGAAATGGACCATTGAACAAGAAGTATTCGTCTTTTGAATAAAGAATAAGTACTTAGCAGTACAGTGTACAAAAAATGTTATCTAAAGGTGCAAAAATTTAACAAAAATCAACATATTTTTTTATGTTCAGCCGGAGACGGAGTGATTCTCGCATATTATTTATTTCCATCAAAGCAACTTGCCTAAGCCTATATCCAGCAGATGACTGTGAAGCTGTGAAGATAGACTGCAGTTTTCATTTCACAGTTTTCACTTAAGTATTCAGGACAGTATTAGAAAAAAATATAAAGGTTGAAACATAAATCCATGTTTATGATCTGACGCTTTTACATGTTTAGTCAAATATCAACCTGTTATAATGTTAATTTATTAATTTACGCTAATAGGTAGGTAGGTAACCTGTTAAACATGAAATGAATAAATGTTATGGACACACACCCACAAACTTAAATAAACTTTCTGCAGGGTCAAGCAGTCTACTGATGGACATGAACATCTGTCTTGTATCTTGTATTTATCCTTCCTATGACATTGACCCTATTTTTCGTAATTTTGTGACAACGCTGGAGGAGAAGATAAGAACAGCCTAACATATCACTTAGGTACCTACTGTCTACCGCAACCAGTGCCAGTAGCCTTGACGTCCTTGGTCACTCTGGCTAAGGAAAGTCTAAAGCAACCTACTTAGGAAGACCTAAGTAGGTAGCTTTAGAGATTTCGATAAAGGTAAGAACCTTTACCGATTTATGATCATCTGATCTAACAGCCATTGGTCCTTCGACAGACATAATATGTCTGTATGACATATTATATCTAGCTCATGAAATTATCCGGCGTTAAAAGTTAAAGTAACAAAACTTCTTTTTACTCCGGATAATTTCGTTGTAGTTTCCGAGTGTTATAACTAAACATTTAATAATTATCAAGTAGTATCAAGTATTAAAAGGATAATAATTATTAGTTTTATAAAGACTCCAGTAACAAACAGGTTTCTTTCGAAGACAGGTATAATTTTTAATTTATGAGCCAATTTGTGTATTTAAAATTAATTTTGCTCGTGACCCCGGAACGTAAAGGGCTATCGAAGGAACACCGTGGATTTTAGTCAGTACAAGTCTGACAGTCCCTCCCGCCCTGCCCGGGGCGGGAGGACTCATTTGATGATTTTACCACGCTAAAAAAAAAAAAAAAAAAAAAAAAAAAGCCTGCAGTTGCACTGATCCGTAGAGAAATAATGTACATTTTCACCTAGAGGCAATAAAATCAAAAATGTTCTGTATTTGTTAGAATTCCGCAGTCATGTGCATTTTTGCGCGTAAGAAGAATAGATAGCCAGTCTAAGGGGTTCTGACTGAAGATGGTGAAGAAGATCAGACAGAAATAAATTTACACATGCTTCAAGCGGAAGCATGTGTAAATTTATTTCTGTCTGATCTGCCTCAAGCTCGAAGCGTTCTGTTCTCAACTGTAGTCGAACTAAGTGTAAGGCCAGGAAGAGGAATAGACCAAACGTGGTAATAGAGGGGGATGTGGTAGACACCGATTATTGCAAACACCCAGCTCAGTTTTATACACCCGGGTCGCCCCCATTCTCAGTAGACAATCAATGAATACAATATCAATTTAGGCTAGTGAAAATTACTTTAAAGTAGTCACCTAAGTGGTATCCAGTTACCTATTCAAAATTAGGTGTCTCGTGAAGCGTGAACGGGCGGGAAACCAATAAAAATATGTTAATCCCTTCTAATATTATAGACTATTACTTACTACGCCACGACATCGTAAGTACCTGGATGGTATTATGTTATTCAATATCTCACACGCTCCTGATCTTCAATGTAAATTATGGAAAATGTAGGTAAACGTATGTCGTGTACAGTCGACCAAAGAATTGGTCTAGCACCCTAAGGTTGCAATTTGTTTGTTCGTCGTAAAACAAAAAAGCCTATATTCTCTTGACAAAATAATGAAGTCTAACCTATAAGCTATTTTCATTTCAAGGAAGGTCTGATAACACTAATAGACCACTTCTTTGGCAGACCGTACATAGAAGGCGCGTGCGCAGTATTTCTCAAAATATTGGAAACATATAAGAGGAAAATCTTAAAGTTTATTTCTATTCAACTATACTAAGTGCTCATTTTGTATAGATTTGTATTTTATGTTATGATCATTATTAGTTATTATTAAAATTTATCAGGCAGGCAATTAAGACAACTGGTAAGTACCTACTTGTATCCTGCTATTTCCCACTAGCTTTTTTGTTGTTTGAAATATTTGTCAAGTAGTTTTTTTTACTGGGCTGAGACTACATCTTCTGGGAGTTTATTCCACGCTCCGACTACTTATTCGGTTGCTGAGAAAGTGTTTGTGAGGGTTGTTGTTTGAAAAGCTGGTACATAGCATGGCATTGCATAGCTGGTGATGGTGCAGGCCTCTTAGATGGATATTGTCGTTACGTATAATTATGCAATGTACATAGATAAGTTAGTTTAGTATTATGAACAATGTTCCATTTTATAAGTATTTACTAAAAGTTTCATAAAAAAAAAGTAGCAAATAAGTAGGTAGGTACCTATTATAATTAGATATCTATTATTTTTATTTTATGTTTTAAATAATTAGACTGTGTACTGTGTTGTGTGTTTCATTTAAGATGGAAAATTAAGTTTATTTTTTTAAATGTACCTAATCTTCGGCCTCAGTTATAAATAACTCAACCAGCTCAAAAAGACGTGCCTCAAAAAGGTAGGTACCGTGTGTTATTTGTTTACCTATGACGACCGCTATAATTATGATATCTGGATTTATATCTAGTAATAGGAGACACATAGATAATCTGATAGAGGAAGTCATAAGAAGAATCATAAGAACACCATTTATTGCGACTAAATGACAATTTATTGGTGATCGTAATCGATCGTAAAGGTCGTGAGGTCGTGAGTTCAAATCCTGCCCATTGAATGGACGAGTTAAAATACATACCTACCTTGTAGGCACGAGCATCATTGTTATCATTTGGTTTATAAATAATATAATTAATGAGTGTTTGGAAAAACACTATAAAATATTCAATTAGTGATGAATATTTATTTATTTTTAGGTACCTAAATATTTGTCCCACTTCCCAGTATCCTTATTTAAATTAATATTTCGTAGTGCTACTTCAGATAAATATAACTAATCAATTATTTTTGCCTTAAATGACATCAGCAGAGATAATTGCATTGCATTGGATTGATTGCATTTGAAAATCACAAACATTTAACACACATCAATTGTCATTTCCAATAAAAAAGTAACAATGGTTTTAGATTAGGTATCTAATAATTATGTAGATACAAAAATAAAATAGAAACCGCTCATTAACAATCATTTGCCAAACGATTTCAGTGCCGTAAGCAAAAGAAAATATGCTGCTAACATGAACTTTTGCCAAAAACGCGTAGGTACCTACCTAAGTATCTATATTTTATAACATTTTTCTTACCTATGTATAATTTAAGCATTATTGTAAGGTTGTTTTCGCAGTGTTTTTCCCAAACGTAGATGTAGGGCTGTCGCGGGTGAAGTGGACCCTGGTTGACCTTGCTCGACCGTCGGTCGCCGTCGACCTGCGGCAACGGTTGCTGTCCACTAGGTACACAACTAAATTGTCTGATGATTATAATATTGGATTACCTATAATTTACCTATTGGTGAATTTTCCTAGTTCATAGTTCATACCCACTCTGAATTAAGAAAATGGTACCAAGAACAATAAATTAATATAGCAGATTCCGCGATCGGCACTATTAGATATGTTTTACGCCGTACTCTTGATAATTAATTAATTAATTTTCGTTTATTTTACGTTGCACCCACCATGTTTGTCTCTGCATCACCCTAAGGTAGACTGGCAGAAAATGCCTATGGCATTAAGTCCGCCTTTGTGCAGTGTTTTTTTTTTTTTACCTGTGCATAAAGCATTAAATAAATAAATAAATAAATAATTACCTCAAGACCACTTCCTTTATCTATGGTTTCATGATACAAAACCATGAAGGTGATTGTTTTCTTCAATTTGATCTAATTTAATAAATAATAAATTAAAACTACCTAATCATAGAACATATAAGTAGGTAGATATGTCATATATATTTTACATTAATAATGTACCTATAGTAATTCTATTATGTAAATGTTTGATGAATAATTAATAGTAGGTACTAGTACTAGGTCTAGAACATGATAATATGTTATGCACGTTTTTGATTCGTATTTCGGAATTCGGTTGTATAGCACTAAGCAAAATAACGGGCCCGGACACAATTATTAGATATAAAACTTAGGTATAATTAAAACGATTAAGAATCATGCTGTAATAATGATGCGATTACTTTCGTTTAGATAATTAGGTATAGTTAGTAGCTTTCTCGCGATTTAACTCATGCGTTTTAATTTTATCAAAATAAAACATAGCCCAGGGATAATTTAGCTTTCTTTAGTGAAATATTTTTTTAAATCGGTCAAGTAGTTCCAGAGATTACCTCCTACATACAAACAAACAAATTTTACGTCTTTATAATATTAGTAAGTACAGATATAGATAATATTTATTAATAAACTAAGTAGGTAACTCCATCGGCATAATTATAACTAATAAATAAGTAAACACTTCCTTAAA
This sequence comes from Allophyes oxyacanthae, assembly GCA_932294325.1. Taxonomy (NCBI): domain Eukaryota; kingdom Metazoa; phylum Arthropoda; class Insecta; order Lepidoptera; family Noctuidae; genus Allophyes; species Allophyes oxyacanthae. Next base: position 11,619,395 of record OW028615.1, read on the forward strand.
AATATTTTGATAAATTAAGGTCCGTCTACAGCAAATAAAACAAAGTTTCTCGGTAACCACCTTTAACTTTAATCCATCGTCTTTTTTCATTCTTTTATATAAAATGTTTTACTATAAATTTTACATAATGATTAATAAAATAGGTTAAGTATATAATATACAGGCTAAGTCTCGCACCATCCATAAAAGGTAGAATATCTGCTCATTGCAATGTAATTACTAAATAAATTTAAATTGTATTTCCTATTTCTACGGAATACACTTAAAATATTTATATTACAATGTACTTCTTAAGATAGTTATACACAACATAGATTGTATTTGTGCCAAGTACCAGAGTTGCAAAATAATTTGATGAACGCTTAAAGTATACATTTGTAATAAGCAGACACCCACGACTTCATAACAGATTCAAACCTAACAACAATACGACTAATTACTAAAAACACAACAAAATTATTGTCACAAAATATGAAAAGGTCATTCGAACAAGTTTTTTTGTAGATGTCCAAGAATTTAATGATTATGTATTAACACAATAAGGTTGTATTATTGACTCCGAATAAACAAACGAACACATTAGTTAAGACACTTAATTTTATGGTGACAGTAGTAAAACATGTAATATTTTTTTATCCAACCTGTTTTTGCTTTATTTGTTTGACGAAATGTATGACATAATAAAATAAAAACTGTTTCAATTAACAAGCCGGATACATAAACGCGTAAATTATTTCTGCAGTAGTCATGTCATTCGATTACTTATACCACATTTTAAATATGCATTCATATTGTTTATAAATTGTTTGTGACTAATATCAGTAAAATAAATAACATTAACATTCCATATATTATTCAAATAGATTATTTAAGGCTACGAATCATAGCTACGAATTGAAAATGTTGGCGGCACGTATCTCAATTTTTCTCGGCAATTACAGAACATTCGGCACTGATATTTATTTATGAACTTCATTTATCATGTCTTCGACAACAATTTGGTAATTGCTTTACATGGTTGAGTTAACTTTTATAGAAGATAAAAAAATACCAAAAAAAATCTTTAAAAACAGAGATTTTCATTCTACAGGGAAACGGGACCGATTCATACCTATAATTTTTCTGTATAGATTAGTGTAAACACCAGTGGCGAAGGGTGACAGTTTTAAAAGGGGAAGCCGTCCCAAAAATGCCCTCTAAAAATTGCTGCAATTAATGCTGCAAGACAAAAATCCATACCGTCTCTTGTAATCTATATTATAGTCATGCCTGGAAGAGCTTGACGTAACTAAATAACAAGCCATATTACGTTGGTCTATGCACTAACCAATTCCTAAAGGGAAGCCGATGGGAATCGGGTTGTATGGACTCTTCGCCACTGGTAAACACAAACTTCAATATGGTAATTGGATATTATAAAATTAACGATCGATTTTATAAATACTGTTTTGGCACAATACGCACAAGACAGCTCGCGTGCGTTTTTTATATAGGCGATGTAAAATTAAGTATTTACCACTGCGTCGGTAAATACTTAATTTTACATCGTTTTAATTTTACAGCCTTAATAAATTATTCGCTTAAAATCGGCGATCAATTTAAAAATAGGGTATTTGTCATTTTACGCGAAGTCTAAAGGTGATCAAACAAAAAAATTATAAATGCATATCTATTGTACCTACAATATCCACATTATCTTATATACCATGGACAACAACAATAAAACATAATAAAAACAATTTGATTTTATTTACAGAATCGCATAAGGAATGAAATGCATTAAAATAAAATGTACGTTCATTGTTTCACATCTCCCAGCGTATAATCTAATAAGTACATGATAAATCGTTTGATTATTGTAAAGTTCTTTTTTTCTAAATATTTTACGTTATATTTCTTAAAGAGTTATGTACAATTGGCACATAAGTTACATAAATTGATTGCATTAATTTGATTACATTAAAAACAACAGACGTAAAATGGCACCGTTAACGTGTACCTAACTATACTAATCCAAAAATAATAAGAGTTATAAGTACAACAACTGTTTAAGAATTCTTAATTTTAATGTAAGTACTTACTACCTTTTTTATCAAACGTTACGAAATACACAATAGGTATATTTGGTCAATAAAATCACACATCGAAAGCGCACATTGCTGGATAAGTACTTATTAGTATAGTCCTTGCCCTTGGAAGACGAAAACATGGAAGAGAAAACATCGATTATAAATCAAGTCGCGTAAACTAAAACATCATCGTAGACATCTAGACTCACCATGCCATATGATTAAAAAAATACACGTTTAGTCGGCAATGGTATACGGGATCATTTTGCTATATAGTGCGCATAATTTGCAGAGTGAATTAGTGTCCATTTCCAATGCAACTGCAGTACAACAATTCACTCCAAAACAAAATAAAAATTTGATTTTGTATGGCTTGGGCTAGGTAATTATGCGTATCCGCCATACTAAGTCGAATTTTCATTTTATTTTAAAGTGAATCCCAATACTACGGTTGTATTTATGAACAGACACTGAATCACTTTGAAAATTATGCGCACTTCGTAAAAAAATATCCTGTTTAAAGCCGAAAGTGGGTTATTGTACTAATCATTATGAACAACTTTTGCCGTAGGACCAAACATGAAATAGCTAAAAATTTAATTTTTTGTATGGAACACGCATTTTTTTCGCGATATCAGGGTTGCGTAGTACAAATTTTTTATAATACAATAACCCCTTTTCGGGTTTATATACCATTTCCGGATGTGACCATTTCGGATTAACCGTCTATTTGTCTCAAAAGAAATATGACGGTGGATTGAACTTGATTGCTTATGGATAACTTGGTAATAATGTAAGGATGAGTTACTTAATTCCGTAAATCAACATCAACAATGACAAGAATTACTACGTTTGCGCATATTCGCCGTAACATTATAGTATAATATTATTCGCTTGGCAACAAAGTAATACGCATTTTTTAAATTGCAAATTATCGATTTAAAATATATGAAATATAATAATTGCGTATTCAAATTTCACAGTTTATAGAACTCCAAGACCTATAATAGCAACATTATGTAACGTAAGCAATGTTACCAAACTGTTACGTAACATTGGAGTTCAATAAACTGTGAAACTAGAATATAGTTACCATTATTATACATATTTCTTTATTTTTAACTACCTGTCTAGCTTACAACAGTTTTTTGTTTCGTGGCGTTTATGAACAAGTTATTTTTTTGTTACTTATCTACATATAAATATATGTGTGAATTGCGCCTTTTTTTACTATTATTTCTTACTACGAAATTTACGTCATGACAAAACGCGGCATACGACAATAATAACACGAACAATTGGTTGCTTATTGTTAAAAAAAAACAATACATCACCATCATGACTGAGCAATAAATAATTACCTATTGAAGTCATGTTAGAAGTCTCATACTCCCATACTTTTATGGAAACTAACGTCATTTTCTGAAGTCATGAATAACAAACAAAAATGAAGTTTATTGGGAATACAACTCCCAGATGTACTCTCATTTATCTACATTTATCGGCTAAAAGAATCTATCGTGCTTCTAAACATCATAAAAGCCCCCTTTGTCTTTGAAAGATAGATTAAGTACCTACTACTAAGTAATATGTATAAATTAATATCCTCTAAAAATACACACCTACAAAACTTTCCGTAACTACAAACAGCCGTCTAAAAATATTTATCGTTAAAAATCAATAAGTATCTAAAAGATACATTGTATGTAACTACGTTTAGCTATAAGATGTTCCACTTTGTAAATTCACTGGTTCTAGCGTTAACAACAACAGCTTTGACACGTTTAAGGAAGATTATAGTCATAGTCTTTAGTAATATTATTATTATGTTAAATTATCGAATGATCAATGGTCATAGTAATTGTTATTTGTGTTCCATACCACAATGAGTTACATTAAACAGTTACGGCATGTTGACGTACTTTTTAGAGAGCTACTGTAGAGAGGTTTTCAAGATCAATAATAACGTACTATTCTAATTTTGAAAAGTTTCAAACACGTATTTTGAATTAAAGTCAATGGTATGGAAACTCATGCGTAGCAAGTTCGATTCTCAACTTGACCATCTTTTGTTTTTTGCTATATCTATGTACAAAAGCACAAATATGTAAACATATAGCGACATTCAAAAGAGAGTTTTAGAAAAACTACACGTACTGATAAACATTGTAATCTATTATTTGAAAAGATTTTCCATAGAGTTTCTTGCCGGGTCTTCTCTATAGGATCTATAGTCTCGACATTTCATAAGTGCCTTTATCTGGTTTACATGATATAAACATCTATTATATTATATTGTATTAAAATCTTCAAATTATGTTCACGTAATACATTTTGTTTGCGTTCAAAGACTGCAAAAACAACACTTTTTCTAAAATTTCTTTTGGATGTCACTAAATGTGTAATATATATATATGTATATACATATTTGTACTCGTGACTGTACAAGCACAGATACGAACAAAGTTCGCTATGCCATTCAACATATCCCGGTATATCCTACAATGTCGACACCGCTATTTTTACACTAGCGAACTTTACCCGTTATGGATACAGTGCAGTAGATCAACTCTATTTCTAATAAAACCCACTTATGTTTGATATGCCATCGATATGGACCGTATTTTAATATTGAATATAAATTTATTTATTTTAATATATTCTGATACTTTTTATACCAGATGTAAAAAGCCAAGAGCCGCATATTCTTCCCATCATTACGAAGATATTTTTGTATTCGGCCGTACCTGGGAACCGACTAGTTATCGCGATATATTTAAGGTCAAAGACACCATTTTTTTCTTCTTTTTTAAACTATTTTAAGCTTCTATACTCCCCCCAATCGTGTTCTACACACATTACACTGTCACACACACCTGTGTCCGTTGCGTGCGATATAACAGTTGATTACAATACGTAAAAATAAAAGTCGTTTCCCAGCAAATAATGTTACTTGGTTTGATTAGTGTATACGTGACTTCGGCTTCGTTGTGGGTCTTTTTACACCATGTATGTGATATAACAGAATTAATCAACTGCACTGTATACCTCAAATAAACATACAATGACACTAAATATTATTCATAACTAGGCGAACTTATTTGGCGTTGCTTGATTACAAATACGGTCAATTACGATATTGTACTTATAGGCCCGTATTAGTAGATCGCTCTGAGCGCTTAAGTATACTTTTGACATTTCTCGAGATGCTGAGATTTTTATTAATAAATCTCTCTCTCTTGTTGTCAAATACAGGGTCATGTAAAGCTCACTCTGCAATATGATAATGGCAACATTGCCAATAGTAAAATATGGAATTCTTTGCAATGTTGCCATTATTTCAATGCTTGGCCAGACTTATGAAGTTGTTTTTCACATTTAACATCTACTAGAGTAACTACTGAAAATAACTACGTAGAAGGTGGTTTATTACTACAGGCCTAAATAGTGGATAACCAAGATAACTGTAACAATAATACAATGAGCTTAGAAGGGGAAAGATCCCTTATTCTAAGACGATGATTTTTGAGTTAGTTCCATAGACGGAACACTACGTTCACTAAATTTGAACAACTTTCCTGCGGCGAGTGAAGGCTAGCGCGTATTCGACGCCCCACACGAGGACGCAGGACATGATGAGAGCGTTCTGAACGTGGATGCAGGTGGCGAAGCTACCAGTGTAGTCTCTTACATAACCTGCAAGAAAAATATAAACTGTGAGCAGTGTCTATCATTAAATAGAGGTTATAGATTATCTCTATTATAGATCTTAAAAGCTGGATTTTGGTCTAAAAAAATTAGTATATGGTTCCAAGCAAAGATTTGGCTACTCTCTTAACATCTTTGAGGATAATAAGATTGATCCTCTTGCGTACAATTGACGACTGTGATCACCATTTATGGCAATATTTCCTAACAACGCTACATCGAAACGGTCAATTAAGAGCCAGCATTGGATATTAGCGGAATAATGACAATGACAAATCATGCTTATTCTCAGAGTATGAAAGTAGATATTCGAAATTACCATAGCAAACCAATTTGCTCAGAATTACTAGACAAGACGAGGACTTTTAGCTATCAGAAACGTGAAACATGTTAAACTAGATATGCATAAAACAACCGTGTTTCTGGCAAATAAATATAGTTATATTCTATTCACAGACGTATTGTACCTAGGCTATGAAACTTTCTTACCTATAATCGGTCCGATAATCACAACGAACACTCCCTTGCTAACCATGTGCAGTCCAAAGGCGGCTGGCAGCTTCTCCAGCGGACAGTACTCCGATATGGTGAGCGTGAAGTTACTGAGACACATGCCTCGGAAGAACCCGCAGATTGATAGCCAGATCATTAGCGGCACCCACTCTGTTTGTTCCGCTAGAACTGCAAGCAACAATATTAAAATCTAAACTAATATTTTAAAGAGAAAAGATTCTATTTTTTGTATGTTTGTTTTGTAATGGATAAACCCAAAAACTACAGGACCGATTTTAAAAATTCCTCCACCAGCAAATGTCTATAACATAGGCTATAATTTATAAAAATATCATTCGAGTGAAGCCGCTGCGGAAGCTAGTTGTTGATAAAATTAAGAATAAAACAACGTGCCGCGTGTTCTGGGCTGTTAAAAAAACCTCAAAGGAATCATGTACATAAACAGTAGATATAAACAGCAGTATTTAACGATAATATAAATGACGAGGTTAAAACGACGTTATGATCTACATTTTTATCCCGTCAATAAAACATACATTTTATAACTTTTATTTTAGGATTTAAACACAAGCAAGCTGAGATACTCACCGGACCTGGTAGCCGCTAAGAAGAATGAAGAGATAAAGAATATCATTTTCTTAGAAATAGTTGTCCTGTCGAATATAGGCGGCAATATTAACCGCACCAAAATATCAGTAATGGCAGTCATAGAGAGGCAAAACGCCGTGTCATTCATATTGTAGCCCAAACTTCTTATAAAGAATGGAGTCAACATCCTAAATTGCAGCTCTCCGCTCCAAAAGAGCGAGAGGCCAAGTAAAAGGTTCAAAAACGACCAGTCTTTAAGTAAATCTAAGTCCATTAGAGCTATAAATCTTCTAAAGCAGCCTTTCCTTTGTGCCTCGGGCTCGGCCATTTTTTTGATGGGCTTCATTTGTATGGCATCGTCATCCACTGTCTGTAATACAATGATAAATACTTTATTTTGTAATTACATAACCATTAAAACTTCGACCCGATTGGCTTGGTTTTCTGCGAAGGTCAGATCCCTGAATGAAACAAATATTTGTTACTTGCCTCTATCTAGGAGGTCTGGAAATAGTGGGGGAGGTTTTTGTCCAGCATTGGGATGTAAGCTAAGAGTAAGAATAACCTACAGCTATTGGATAGGATTAAGCGTTTGAAGGCCATGTTCACCAATAACTACTTTTCTAGTCCCGATCCCTTTAAGGGGATATTGTACTCATCATTATGAACAACTATTACTATGGGACCAAAAATAAAATGGCGAAGAAAGACAGCTATTACTCGACTAAATGTATGGAACAGCTGTTTTTCATTTCGTGATTTGTGGTGATTTGGTGTTTGCCATCATAATTGGACCGATTTATGCAAAAACGATCCAACCCACAACCTCGACAATTTCGAGTTTTTGTGACCTATGTACTCCAAATAAGGTATATTTTAGCATATCAAAGACTCATAACTCTATGTTGATAATTGACGAAAATCAGTATGATCCAACCCACAGTTGTCATGTCAAAGACCATTTTTTAAAATGCATAAGTGTTTCAAGCTATTAGAATCATTTTTGCATTTTCTTGGTTGTCCTTGACATGTGTAAATTGTTTTTTGCTATAATGATTCAGACTACTTGGAACAATTATGCTTTTTGTACAATATGGAAAATATTACAAAAATCATTCTGTTTAAATGTTCCAATATCCTTGAATCATTTTAACTCAATTCCAAATAACATTCGACTATAGAATTACACTGATTTAGGCCACATGAATATCTGTTTATATAGAGAAATACGAAAAATTTAATTCTTAATAAATGGATTCACGGTTTAATATAAAATTATCATAAATATCTCGGCGATAAACAGAATATTATATTAATACCGAAAACTTTAAATAAGTAGGCATTTAGTGCCATTTTTTGTACCTACAATAAAATTGTATGTTTTGCATGAAAATTTATTCAATTTCTTTAGGATAATATGTATGTATGTAGACATTGTGTTATGTATGTCTCAAATTCTAGAAAGAAAATAAATAATAGCAAAACATTTAATGTTAAGAGTAAAGTGAACTGGCTCAAAACAAAAGAAATATTAATCATAAAAAAGACTCCACATTCTTATTATTCTCATTTTCAATCAATTATATTTTCGGGAGCACATTGACAACGTCACAAAGAAGGCAGGCCGTTTGGCAGGCTTTGTATGACGGCAAAGTAAAGAAAAGAAAACCAAGTACCTATCCTTTATCAAAAATTATAACATGCAGTCGGAGGCATGTTTTATGGCGTTCGTTACATCTTAAATGTCTCCGACTGCATGTTATAATTTTTGATTAAGGATACTTGGTTTTCTTTTCATCTTGTTTCCATCTTTTTAGGTTGTATTTTTGCAGTCGGGTTTTATGCAATGTTTTTGTTAATTTGCTTTATTTAATTTTTTTTAGGTTTATTAATGTCGAGTTATTCTAGTGTAGGTATTAAGATATATGTATATATTTATGAAATCGTCTCTTCAAGCCTCAGACCAATAAAGTTATTGGTCTAACCACCAATAACACCGTAACCGTAACCGTAACCGTTATTGGGTTGGTTGGTTGGTATTGGTGGTTGGTTGGTTTGGGTTATTGGTATTTGGTGGTTTGGATTAGCCTTTAATTTTGAAACCACACATGACAAGGACAAGATTTTTTTTTATAAAAGAAACCTAAAAATGATTTTCAAACCTATTCAATTATACCCCACTTATCTTAATTCGTCACTTTTATTTATTTTTCACAATATGGCGTCTGGTTGTGGCCATATTGAGTTTTGATTACTGTCATGTCTTTAGTGACACGCGCCAGATTAAGATAAATCGATTGACATAAGATTCATCAAAATCGGCCCACGTCTTTGGTCTCTAGAATGCCACAAAGGAACAAACATCCATACATACATGCATACATAGGCTGATAAACACAATACCCTCCTTTGCGTCGCGCAGTCAAGTAAAAATGAAGTTAAAAGATTTGAAATCGTTATTCCATCTTATACCAAATTATTGCATTGATTACTATAAAAAACTGAAAGGAGCCGATGCAATAATAGACGATATATATAGATGGTTATTGTTGTGAACGACTTTGATTTAGATGAGGAGCAGGGTAACTTTTGTATTTTTTTAATTAAAACAATAATAATAAACATTTTTGAGATACTATTTTTGTCATACTTTGGAACATTTTTGCATTTTTATTTCTACAGCCTACACAGCTAATTCCATACAAAATTTATTTTGTAAAAATGATCCAGGCGCAAGTTTGCTTGAATATCTACTAAATTATTACAATTTATTCACTAAATACATGCATGTAAATTAGTTTAGTACACTTAGAATTACATAAAATTAAAAACACAACATTTAGCATTACAAAGCCAGAGAAATACCGCAATAAGCTTTAAAGTCAATTATCTCGAAATGAGGTTTGTGTGGATTGGATCATTTTTGCATAAATCGATCCAATTTATACTCGAAACATCAAGTGCAAGTTAATATGAGGTACAATCCGACGAATACCCAAACGCATCTTAATTTTAATTCATTCATTTATTTTTTATTTCTTTAATATCGTTCTCGGCCTCAGGCAGACATATGAAACCCTGTATTAAAATTATGATACGTTGGAATATTCGGGTGTGTCTGTTAATAACTGTGTGTAAGCTTAATAAAAAATAAACAATTCAAATATTTACTTACATCAAGATATAACTGTAAGTAACTGCCAGTAAAATCCATATTCGATATGTTAGATATGACGGACACTTTTCTCTTGCGAGCAGCTTCGCTCATACTGCCACTAGATGTCACTCGCGGCATCGCGGCCACGGAAGCGGCCGTAGTCAACCCTGGATACAGCCTACTTTTCTTCTCAAACTCAAACTCTTGTAACGGCTTATCACAAGTTTTGGCCCTCGGCAAGCCGATTGTTCTTACTGATGGATGGTTCATGTTTGTGTGGGAACGCTGCTTTGTTATCTTTGGTATGGGCATTGGATGGGTAACAAGCGGGTTTATTTCAAACTTGTCTTCGTTTTCTTCGTCACTTTCTAATATGCACTCCATTTCCTGGAATTAATTGAAAACTGTTTTAAACAAAAATCCTTATGCATTTGGAGTGTTAGCGATATTTTCTTACAGAGACAGAGTAGCGGTAGCGGTTATGTGGTAAGTGTGGAAGCCGATCTAAAGTCTAAGTTAATGATGAAGAGTATCATGGAAGATCATCACCCCTTGCTCGCATCTCGATTTTGCTATAATTACTACACTTAGGAAACGTAAAAAAAACAGCTCGAAAGGTTTGGACTTTCTTGTCGTGGATTGCGAACTACTTGAAACTGACTAAAATATTTACTAATATTATAAATGCGAAAGTAACTCTGGCTCTCTGTCTGTCTGGTTGTTACCTTTTCACGACTAAACGGCTGAATCGATATTGAAGAAATTTGACAAGGAAATAGTGTGGATCATGCCGAAGGCAATAGGCAACGTTGTTTTTTCAAAAATGGCATCTTCTTAATTTCACGCGGGTGGATTCCCGGGCACAGCTAATATACAATACAATACACTTTATTGCACACCAGTAATAGAAGAAAAGATACAGTAATTAGAAAAAGAAATGTACAAAGGGCGGTCTTATCGCACTTGGCGATTTCTACCAGACAACCTTACGATGGACAGATTTTCAGGTATAAAAATAATAGGTATAATATACTATAAGTATTTTTTTTTAAATGTTTACCTTCACTGTTTGCAATTCACAGTCAACTGGTTCATCTATAAGATGTCTCTTGATGGGCTGCAGTAGACACGACCCGAGCACTGCGTGGAAGGCTAGGGCACCCAGTATGACCACCGTCCACCGGAACCCATACTCTCCCAGCAGTAACTTGACTAGTTGTGGCATCACCATCAGCCCGAAGCCTGTGCCAGCCATCGAGAGCCCGACGGCTTGCCCACGCTTCTTGGAGAAATAGTAGTTTAGAGACACGAATGATGATGACGATGCGAGACCCACTCCGAAACCTGGAAAGAGGATTTTAATATTTTATTGCACCGGTAATTTTAGTAGCATATCCTGATAGCCTGCTTATTTAAATTTATATTTAACAGGGACTTTTTTTGGTAAAAGTATCGGCGTGTATCTTTTTGGTCAATTAAATATGAAGATTATTAAAAAAGGGACACGTAAAAAATTCAAATTCAATTTTTTCCGTGTTTCTTTAATATCCTTGAGGAAATCAGACTTGTAAAAAATTCAACTTGAAGTAACTCTATCTTCGATTTCCTTGAGGAAAGTTACTTTTGTAAGGCCATAAAAATAGAAGACTTATAAAACATTTATTACTTTACTAGGAGACAAAGTTAAGTAATCCGTTGCCGTGTGAGTGTTATAAATAATCGTTCTGTACCACTAAAAGTTATTGCAACGAAATAAACATCCGCATAAAAAGGTTATCTCACACAGTGGCATGCAAAGACATTTCTAGGTAGGCAAAACCAACTTGTATTGTATTGTCAAGTTGAATGATATTTGTGATTTGCCACCTCACACTAAGACTTAAATTAGCTAATATTACAGACTACGTGAGATTACGTTTGTATTACTTAATACTTTATTTATTAGGGTAGGCATTGTCTTTTGTCTTTATGGAGCGCACGCCACTCTCACATGTCTAGCCCGACTGTTTATATGACTAAAACAATTGCATGAGGAAAACTATTTATGATGATATATCCTTATATCGCAACGTCGTAAACTCTAAAGGACAATACTGGTACTTAGTTTTTGCTACTCTGCATGCAACCAGCCTGGGTTGAGGAAGAATTAACAGTTTTTATTTGTACCACCATTTGTACTTTCCCGATTACATATAATTTATTCCACATTTCGAGGATACGAAAATACAAGGTTATTGAGTTACTAAATAGTTATTGAGAGTTATTGTACTCACGATTACGATTTTTTTTTACTATGGGACCAACCCTGAAATCGCGAAAAAAAAAGCTGTTCCATACAAATAATTCAATATTACTAGACTATACTGAACAGCAGATTGTTTTTTATTAAACGTCCTTTTGTAATAATTCCACACTATAGTCTACATTTCTTTTTTTCAAACTCTCCTCTCGCAGGTCTGCTGGAAGAGATTTCTTTAGAAATAAGCAGTACCTTTGTGTCATCTTTCCTATTAAATTGTAATTATTCTTCTTTCTGTGTGTACATAAATTGTTAAAATAAAATAAAAATAAATAAACCTTATTTCACTAAAAACTAAACTAGCTTTTAAGTCTATTGCCATCTCTATTCATTGGCATACAAAAGACAAGGACAGTCAGGTACCATTTAATGAGTGTCAATAAATTACCAGTTTTATTAGTAAGTGGTTAGGCCTTTGGTTTCGATAAAGGAACTATGAGCTTATTTATTGTAATTCAAGAGCACATTAATTTTATTGTTTCCATTTCACTAAGAACATAAAAAGAACCTTGGAAAATACGTAAGTATAATAGTAACTGATGATTACAATTAACTGTTGATTCTAATTGCACAGGTGCAATAATTATATAATAGGATGTCGGTGATTATGGGCTCAAGTGTATAATCAAATGGACGTATTTATAATACGGAGCGTTCATAAAGAAGGATAAGAGATGTGAAAAATGTTAACATAACGGTAGGTACTATGACTCAAGAAAGATGATTAAGATTTTCCTATATTAGCACGTAACTGTTTTCTGGCTAAATAATGTTAATTGGTTTTATCCCACCGCCTCTGTGTAATACAAAATGTTTCCTCTTATGACTCTCAAACGCTCGTGTTATGTTTCGCAAAATTTTCTGAAATGTTAGACATAATAACGCACTGCAGGTAGTCTGCGTTTCAAATCGACGTCATTCTTATATGTTCTGTGCGTCGACACGTACAGATGACGTCAGAGATGTAGTGACATCAGAAATCATAGAAGCGTGAAATTTGTGACGGAGCGTGACTAATATATTTATATACGTAGACTTTCTGTGACCTGAGACTTAGACCATAATTTTCATGAGGGTAGAGCAAGGATAACAAATGTCATAGGTACTCAAACAATTAAGTAACTGGCTATCTACTCTTGTGGTCATCCAATTGTACGTGTTTACAAATTATTGTGTACAATTCCAGTAACTGTAAAGGAAATATTAATTACTTGAAATAATGACGTTGATTAGCCACTGTGTAAATTAAATTCGCAGATGACGCAAGAGATGGAATGAAGTAATAAAAAGCGTTAACGGAACATTTACGTTATGACCCATAATAGTAAATTAGTACCGAATAATTAATTATGAGACTATTGTCATAATGGATAATGTGGTTGATAACAATAAATTAATATTATAGATACAGATCGATAGTGGAAAAGTCAAATGTCTAAAGCGCCAATATGTAAACTTTACAGGAACATAGGTATTTTATAGTTTCTTTTACGTAAAATTTCATATAAATTTATCTATAATATAATAAGGATAATTTTTTTTGAAAAACGTTTATTCTAATAAATCATTACTATTTAAGTTTTACAGAAAATAAAAATAAAACATTAAAATGTGCCCCTGGTAATTTTAATATTGCGCTTTAGCAATTTTGCTTTTCCAGTGTCGAGATAGTAAAACTATTAATAGTTCAGCAATACTACTTCCAAGGCTTCGTTGGCGTCCACTTGGCTAACCCAGGCCAACGAATTCTGTACACTGCAGGCAAAGCGAAACTCATTTATTGATTGTTTGCTGTTCCCGTCTGTACCTACCTATCTTAACGTGCATGAGTGTCTGCATACAGCATCCACCGCACTCGAGTTTGAATTTCAAAGTGTTTCTGAATTATTCATACTACTCTTTGAACAACGTCGCTTTAACAGCATGTACTTATAGTACCTACCTACATACGTAAGAGTAAGATATCGTTGCCTTCACTGCAGATTTTAACTCTGTACTCACTATGTGTAATAAATTCGATTAATTTGCGAGATAACTGGTCAACGGAGAATATTTTGCAGATACATGATTTTGTATATGTAAATCAGATCCAATTATGTTTATTTCGTCACGGGTGCGTAACGAAATGAGGAACATAACTATTAAAGCTTCAGATAAAGTAATACACTTATCGATTATTATCGGCAGAAATAGATTTTATGCAGTGAGTAGGATACGAGCACCACAGGATGCATAAATATACTCAATATTTTGCAATATTTAATCATTTATGCTTCCTGTTACACTTCCTATTACCTTAGTATCTATATTTTATAGTGCAAAAGGTTACCTACATACGGTCATCAATTACAAATTACAACGTGAAGAAGGTAAAAGTAAAACCATACAACATAATAAATAATAATAAACTAATAATTAATAAAAAATAATAATTGGTAGAACTAAAAAAATCTACCAATTAAACATTACGTTCAATGAAAATAACGTTGCGAGACAAGATAGGTATAGGTACCTACCTACCTATAAACAGTTTTAACACACATGACACTTAAGTCCGTTTAGTGAAATGATAAAGGAAAACTTCCAAGAAACCTTCAAGTCTCAAGGTAGGTTATAATAATAAACGTAGTAGAGTGTAATGCCAATGCACCGCATAAGTATCAAATGGCTTGCATAACTCTTATCAAAAGAAACACATGTATTTCACAAACTCAGCAAATATGCAAGAAAGCAAATCCATGTTCGTAATCTCATAGTATTGTTTGAAATGTAATACTCGGATGATATACGGATATGGATACGGATTTACACTTTCCCCGTTATACAGGATATTTTTTTATGTAGTGCGCATAATTTGTAGAGTGATTCACACTCTCTGTTCCTAAATGCAACCGCAGTATTGGGATACACTTTAAAACAAAATGAAAATTCGACTTACTCGTAGAATGGGGGACAAGCAGAATCAGGCATTATCTTTAAACAAGAAAACTTCAGAGACATGCGAAAATCGTGCGAATTACCTACCTACCTAGTTACGTTATCAATAACAGAAATCAATTCACTGATCAATATATTTTATTTCCCTATTTTATTTATTACTAAATTGTTATGATATGTAGTTGATGTTTATTATTTCTATCTGTAGTTTTCTTTCTGTCCAGGTTTATTCTATCCAGGCTATTGCATATAACATAATTATATAATTCAATGTCTAATCAAATAAAATCGACTCACCTCCCAAAATACTGTAAGTGGCAATGATGTGACCCATGCTTGCGGCGGGTGCGGTGAACAGCAACCCCAGAGCACATATCGTGGAGCCTACAAAGCACACCTTCCTATACGAGAAGGTCTTTATCACAGGACCCACGAAGAAACCAGAGAAGTTAACCACCGAGTCCAGGGTACTGGCGATGACTGAGGCACCCGTGGTGTGGACGCCGAGGTCATCCAGCAAGTCTTTGAACAGCAGTCCGAACGACGGCTCTAGAGAACGCGTCGAAAACTGAAATTAAAAATATTAGTACCTAAGTGAGATGACGAGATTTTTTTTAATGTTTACATTTTAATCGAAACGTGGGTTTTCATTTTCAAAATTGTTGTGCTGCATCTTACTTTTAACTGGACGAAGGTACTGAAAAACCGCTCTATTAGAAAAGTTTTCTGACTCAAGAACAAGGTGTTTTATGCTTTTTTGATCAATGAAAAATTGATCCTTAGAGCCTTGGGGAATCCCTTCACGAATAGTATGAAGGAACGTGACGCTCCCCTGATGCGATAGCGTACGCTATGGTTCGATAGAAAGTCTCAAATGATAAATACGCGATGGTCTAGCACTCCAAAGCGTAAGCTTTGTATAATGTTATTATGTCATTATACCAGACAGTCAAAGCCTTTCGGCAAGTCGAAGAAAAGCTTTCCAATATTACTTTGAAGTGAAAACTTCTTTCGACGTAATCCACGACTGTCCACGACGCGATGCTGGGCACTTGTGGATGCAAGAATTAGATGATCAAAACGAACTCATTCGTGAGGATATCAAAATATTATATCCAAAAAATAAATTTTTTTTGGTTCTACAGTGAAATCGGGTGTAATTCCGATGTCAATTTATGTTTTCGCAGTATAGTTTTCAGTGTATCAATGGATGCTGCTAATACTCATTCGTCAAGGAAAATTTACAATTAAATACCAATAGGACACAAAACAAAAACGTAGAAGGACGGTTTGAATCGTTAAATGACGTGATGATAATATCGTACGCACAACATTCTGTATGAATTACGCTCAGACATATGAACCTACCACTATACCGGGTAGTACCTATTTGATTGTGGTGATGGGTGTCTCACATGTCTGTCATGCTATGCCATTGCAATTTTCAACTCCAAATATAGTAAATGGTGCGTCAGTGTTAGGTTTGAGGATATTACATACATGTTATATTAATTTTCAATATAAGAATGGATATCCCACATCATCTTTTCGTTCTAATTAAAGCTAGTTCAGTAAGTACATTTAATGATATTTTGAATATCCATTACGATTTACGATATACAATAACGTGCTACTACAGACTACACCTTGATCTCCGAAGAGTTAGAAAGAGGTATATTATCTTCACTGTCCTTCGACAATAATAACTACCTATTATAAAGGTCCTATTACCTATAGATGCTAATAATATTTATTAAATTGTGCACATACATTAACTAAACTGACTCCTAAGCAGACCATCCATGCCCACCCTCCATCAGGAGCTACTTTCTTCGTCGCCGGTGGTTTCATCGACTCTGGGCCTTTGCTCTTCTCCACAGTCATTGTCAGCCTTTGTCACCTCGCCTGAAACAAAGAAATTATACCTATCTTCATTATAATGTACAAATATCAACTTGATCGTAATAATGTCACTGTGCCATTTTGTAATGATAAGCACCGTGAAACCTATTGTAATTGATTCGAACCGATAAGCTTAGGTATACGAAATTATTCTCAATTAGGTACCAAGGATACATAGTATAGTCACAATATTTAATAACATAATACATACAGATTCTCTCGTGTGTTGTATGATCATTATCATACGCTAATACCAAAAACTAATTACAAAGCATTTCATATTCCCCCGTTCCATATTCATTAATATCGTATTCGATTGAATACCTACTATATCACAATAAAATCGCAGTATCAATGTTTAGACTCATCGCGGCACCACGAGTTATCAGTACAGCGATAGCATGTGTTTTGATTTGATTGCCGGCCGGACGCAGGCCGCATCTCAGCAACAAATAATTAAATATAAAACATAAGTCGGGCTTCATAAGAAAAAGAACCACGTTAGTAGCACGTGCTAGTCTGCTCCACTCAGCCGACACGTGCAACGCCCTCGGCTGCCACACGCTGACTTCATGTTACGAGAGCGACAAAATGTACAACAATCCGATTACACATTACAATTCCACCAATACTACAACAATTCATGTTGTTTGTCTGGTAAATTATCGCAGTTATTATTCATGTCTATATTTATAAAATACGAAAACCTAGTGGTTACTAAGTCCAGTCCATTGAATATCATGTCAGGATTGCTGATTTGCACAAACCGTTCGAGAAGGTTCTTGGAAATAGTTATTGAAATGAATAATACTAAGTATACTGTTAATTTCGATTTTGTCCATTCCATTGAATTAAGCTATTGTGTACATTACGAGCATTAGTGATGAAGCAAAGCGAAGTAGGCCTTGCAAAATAATTCGGCTTCGAATTTCGCCTAACCTCCCGGACAACACACATACTGAATGCCGAATTAAGACAAACGACCATGAATGACAATTCGTGCTCGAGTACTTAAAGAAACTTTAAGAAATCGATAATGACTGAAAAAGAAAAACAATAACATGGATAATTACATACTGCAGTTGTAAAAAATAAAGTGTTAAGCATGTAAGTAATTGGATACTTACATTGTTTGTAATTACACAATGTTGTATAGTGTTATAAACTATAACGTATCATGCCCATTTATTTCATAAGTATGATACCTACGTAATATACATAATAAGAGCAATATATTTTCCAAACTAGTAAAGTCGTACTGTTTCAAACTCAAAGTCTACTTACGCATAAACTAATTTAATTCATTAGTAACCTAGTATTTAAAATATTTCATTTCTACCTAAATACAAGGCAAATAAGACAGAAACATTGTTTGCTTCGCTTGCGAAATTGCTGGACTTGTTTGCAAATGAAATACAATTCAGTACTCCCTACATTATCATTCCGTCTCAAACCGAGAAACATTAAAATGCTATACCTGAGAAGGTCGTGACTTCGCGTGATCATTAGGAAAACTAGTCGCATCAAAATTACAGTTTATTTTCCTATTCTAAAACACAGTGACGGTTTAGAATAGATTTCACGATCCCATATAAACCCACCTGTGACCTCGTATTGATGTATATCGCTGTACTCAACAAACACATGAATTTAAAGGACTTAGGTATTTACAAATCACCTGAACTGATAAACAGTTGTAATCTACTTGATATTCATAACAGCAATAGATTTCAAAACTAGCCGGACAATAATCAAGAGTAAGTCATCCAGATGTAGAGATTACAATGAAGTAATGTTTATGTAAACAAAACTTAACAGATTCTTTTAATCTTTATATGCAGTATCTGATCTGCCACTTTTGGTTGAATCTCTTCTAATTTCGATGGCAATATAAACAGTAAAATATCGCATTAATAGATAGGTACATATTTATCAGATGTTGTCTTTCTATTGCACAATGTCACATTTACAATACATTATTCATTTCAAGAATTCCAATGTCACCTTGCAGCGTTTAATAAGAAGATGAATAGATTCATATTATATCAATGGAATTTAGGACAATATAAACTCTGAATGATATTAAAATTTGCATGATACTTAGTTAATGTTCTAAGGAATGTATGAATTCATGATGGAATTTTTTTTAGGTAGGTAGCTTGAAGGTTAGTCTCTCAGAATCATATTGAAGTTTATTACCACAGTCGATATTCGTTACCATTAGATCCCCAGATCAAACAAGAAAAATATATCTATCTAAGCCTAAGCAATAGACTTGGGTACCGAGTGAGCGAGTGATAAAAAAGAGTTAGCTCTTTTTAATTAATATCGCTCTCGTTCACTCACTTACTCGCTACATTAGCCGAGTAGCTCTTGACGGCCGGCACGTCAAACCGAGACACCAAAGTCACTGAACGGCTCATTTGGCTCGCTCCGGAATACTTCGAATAATCGGATCGATCGAGAGCTATAATTGAGCTGTGCTATGAGCGAGCCGAACCGTCTCCTTCGACGCGCGTGAGTCAAATGATCTAACATAACAGTCGGTTCTGAGCTACTGAGCTATATAAGATCTAAAGAGAGTGATACCTAGCTCATCAGCGCAAAAGAGCTGGTCGCTCTTTTCCTTTTCAGTGAGCTCTATCGCCCATGGGCCATGTGACATGTCTACTAAGGAATAGAATAGAGAGTAAACAATGGTCTATTTGACCATTGTTTACTCTCTATTCTTCTCCAGATATCATTTTAGTATAATTACTTACGCAACGATGCGATCGGATGGGATCAAGAAACTGACGACATCACTTGAGACAGACGATAAGTGATGGCCAAAATAGCAAAAACGAACGATCGCATGCATATAAACTGTTCAAGATATCCTAATTGTTTGGAGCTTTTTTACTGCTATAATGGTAATAAGAAAAAGAATCATCTTCTTCTTAAATACAGACATTAGATTTTTTACCAGCAAATAACAAGAACTTCTTTTAGCGGCAGAAAGTAAGCAGGTAGACTTGTTATTTCAAGCTTATAATCAAATGGTACATCTAGGTATTATTATTCCAACATCTTTAAATCTTTGTATGCGAATCGCATTATTATTAACCAGTTGAACAAACATAAAAACGTCCGCGCACTTATAAAAGTAAACATAGCTAATACTAAACAATATACCTTTAAAAATGGTGGCTTTTTAAATCATTCTGAGTATATCAACACTTTGAACATATTTTAAAAACTAATTTCTGATCTAATTTTATCTTTACACAAAGCTTACCGGCTAAAGAGAACAAAGCTAATGAAATCGTCGAAATATAATTGTTTTTATCGCTCTCACAAATCTCGGTCAATGAGCTACTTTCAACGACAATCTATAAGACAATACATTATTTTATCAATCGCGATAATTGATGTTTATTGCAAAAGGAAATATCACGTGAATTAATCTACCGTTTGCTTTATTTTGCTGGATAAGGATTAATATAGTACACTTGCCCTACATCTTGATATTATTAAACGTGACCCAGCATTAGATAAAATAGATGAAATGTCAACGATTCAAGACGCGACAGACAGAACATTTAGACTCTCCTATACAGCTGTATAGTCCATACTCTATCTATGGACATATTTCGTCGTTTTCTCATACATTTAATATTGACTGTGTCACGTCATACATAATTATGATTTACATTGCCATGAAATATGCTAGTTTTACCGAAAGCGTATTATGTAGGACTGCTGCTTCATCGTGTATCGTTCAATTCTCTTATAACTTACTAAAATCTGTCATCAAATCAACATCGGGAAATTAAAAATATATTATTATTAATATATCTAAGTATATTAAATTTCTTTTTTTAATTTAATATTTTTTTTTGAATAATTACTAATTTGCATGACATGTATAGTATACAGGGAATCGTCCCAACTCCCAACTTATGTCGTGTATTGCAAAGTCTCATTGTAAATTATTTACCTACTATTGGAAAAACTTCTTTCTTTCCACCTGAAAAATGCCAGTTTAGCTTTCAGACTTAACCTTCTTCGCCACACTAGGTTGTTGGCTATCGTGTCAGCCTTGCCGTTCACTATAATATACCCATTCCCCAGCCGAGCGCTTGAACCGACCACGAGATCACACTCCTGGTAGGACAGTCTAGGACAACGCGAAACGTAACCAAATCATCTCAGGTCTCTCTTGCAGCTTGTCTGCAATGTCATACTCCGAGGTTGCCGCGTATGTGCTCATTTCGAATCGGTTAACGCCACTGCACATGTCGCTTCAGGGCAAGCCAGATTTCGCTACCGTATAGGTGTAAAGGTCGGATGAGGCACTTGTAAGGTAGGCTCTTAAGTTTTAAGATCGGTGACGCCCGTCACCCAGCACGGATCCATCTGAGATACTTAAGTAAACGTTGTTACAAAAAACCTCTTCGTTCCTTTTATGCATATAGTATATGTATAGTGTATACGGAAGCCGAGCTGCCCGAAGCCAAGCACTTGGTCTATCGCCACATTTGAGTTTCAGGTCGTTCGCATCGTTTAAGCACCTTCTTCTAGATATTTACTATGCATTCCAGGTTTATGCTTATACATTTGCATATATGGAGCAGCTATATTCGTTATGGCCTATTGATTTTTGCGGTTATTTTATTGATCACGGAACTAAACGGAAGACAGTCTAGGTACTAGGTTACCATTGATAATTAGATAAGACCATTAATTATTCGATATTTTTAAACCATTATTTACTATTAGAACTTACAAGAATTTTAACTTTTGACACATTAGATAACGTTCAGTCGTTCAACATTAGATATTCTTTAGGCCTTGTGGATCATTGATTGCACTTCATTATTTGCATGGCATTGATTGCACTTCATTATATGCATGACATTGATTTATTATTTTAAAGCATGTAATATTACATTTTAAAGAATCTCCTACTATCAGTTAATTAATAGTTAGTACGACTTGCAACTGCTACGCGAGTAATAAGTAAGCATGCGAAAACAGTTATTTTTAATAGATTATTTTTAGCTAAGATCGTCCCGGCTTCTAATTTCTATCAAGAATCAAACATTTGGATTGAATATTTCGAGTAAGTAGAACAATTTTCATTATTGGCTAGCTATTTTATTTCTGGTCTTTGTTAGTGAGAGATCCGTTTATTGAGTACAATACATTCTCAAAACGAAATAAGTGCTTTTTATATACCGGAAGATCTATAATTTCAAAGCGCCTTTATCCGTCCCGTGAGGTTTAGACGATAAGCTAATTAAATTAAATCTATGTTATGAAGCAAGTTTACGGTACCTACTAATATGTCGAGCATTCATTGACACCAGTACTCTAGAGCCCAAAAAAGATACAAATGAAGTCTACATTAACGCGGTGTCCGTAGCCAATCTAGGACTCACAGTTTCTAGCAACTTTCTCTTAATGTCGCATCAGCACAGATAGGCTGACTGCATACGGACGCACATTAATGAGATCTTACTGAACCGTTATTACTACGAGACTTTATGCACGTTGACCATGCGAACAGAATGAGTCATTGTTACCTTTATTCGGATAAACATTAATTTGACAAAGATATATGAACGATTTCCTTACTTGTGGTATTTACCACCTTACTTAATAAAATATTAATGATTCATTTTGAAACAATGTAAGCATTGTTTACCACAAACAATAGTTTGTCAAACTGGTTTTGATGGCACTAACTTCAAAGCATAGAGATAATACATAGTACTTGTACTATTTCTATGCTTCAAAGAAAGTTCAGTGTAGTCATGGCAACTGAATAGGTGAATATAAAAATGCAGTTCAACATGTTCATGAACATGAGAGTCCCAACTTTATGATCGGTATTTTTGTTACAAGGCAGTTCGACGTTTATTCTCTCTCTCATGATCGTATTGAAGTTTATTACCAGAGTCTGATGTTCATTACCATTTCGTTACGCGCCAGGAGGAATAAATATTATCTAAAATACTCCATAAAGGTTACACATACCATGGAACATGAGTGACAAGTAAAAAGAATACACTGGGGTGTGTGAATACAATGCTTATGCATATAGAAAAGATTTAGAACAATAAACTTAATTGATCAGTGTATGGTACAGTGATTTTAGATTACGTGCATACGAAGTTATGTTTGCATAGAAAATAATATCGGAAATAATTATGATACATTTCTCAATTTCGGCAAGTAGGATTTCGTCAATTGTTTTGAGGAAACATTCCTGTTGGGAAATAGAATAAATAGATTGAGCCCCACTTAGGTTTTAAAAAAAAGGTTTATTGTGTCATTGACAGTAGGTAGATACTAAAGTACAAAAAAAATATAGTGTTGTTTTTAATATTTTTAAAATTCCCTGAAATTTCCTAAGACTAGAACTCCAATTATAACAGAAGGGTAGTCACTTTTATTGCCCCAAAATTTTGTACCATCCTGTAAACTTTGGTAAGATCATATCCGAAAATAGATCAAAAAGTTTAAAGAACATCACTTAACATAAAGAAATTAAAAATGTATTAAACTAGGCATGCTCCCAGAACCTGCAAACAATAAATTTTCTATTGTGTCTGCTTTACAGGATAAACCTGTTTGGTTACCAATAGATACTCATGAACAAGTGGAAACATGACAACAGAAACAAACTTTTACTTGATAATTTTCGAAATTTAAAATTATAGGTGGTATCAGTTTCCTCATGGAATAAACAAAAAAGACATAGTATCTTGGGTATAAATTTTAGGTGTGATACTAAAAAGTTAACAAACAGCTGATGATTCCATAGCCTTTCTAACACCAGCTTTATGACTGATTATATTGAAGTGAAAATTTTGTTTTTTGTGATTGCTAACAATTTGTATGTCCTTTGCTTGTTACAAAGGACAGTGCAAGATAGATAAGACATTAGTGAAATAACAAAAAACAAAAGCTTGATATGCAATGTTTTGTACCTTATATTTAACTAAAAATTGTTGTTTTCATTTAACTTAACCTGTCAAACTCAAAACCGACAGGAGGTCGCCACTAAGTGAATTATTATGCAACTTGCTTATAATGAACTAAATGAATACGCCTTTTAGTATAACAAATAGCCAGTATCTGGAATATTTAATAATGATTTAAAAAATGCATTTTTTGTATAGTGAATGTAAGAAACTAAATGTTTATTAATTAATAAAAATATATGGTAAAATAAATATAGGTACATGGTCCTACAGTAGAAGACAACTAAGAAGTCACATTGGCAATCTTCGTAAAATCAATCACTTCTGAAGTGAGTGCGACTTCAAGACCACAAATGTTTATTAGTACTGCAGTACAAATTGATTTTTATGCTGATGCAATAAGTTGTAAAATTATCTAATTGAGCAGCTGACATTGGTCATTTGATCAGATACATCAATGTAACTTTTTATTTGTGTCATACTGTACCTTTCTAGTCCCGATCCCTTTAAGAGTTTATTGTATGAACAACATTAATTAACACGGGACCAACTCTGAAATCGCAAGAAAAATCAGGTGTTCCATACAAATTATTGTATATTACTCGACTAAATGTATGAAACAGCTGCTTTTTTGGTCAGTGTCATCTTAGAGGCGGATTTCGGGATTTCATGTTAGGATATCTTTTTCGCGATTTCATATTTGGTCTTATGAGACAAAGTACTATGGTAAAAGTCATTCATAATGATTGAGTACAATAATCCCCTATATGCATTGGGACTAGAAACGTAGGACCTTAATATAAAATATTTATAATTCTTGCTGGGTGTTGAGGGTTATATTGACAGGTAATATAATTTATTATTAGATTTCAAGCTAATCACAGTTACCATGTAAAAAATACAAACAATAGAGAAAGACAAAACTAATACTATGAAGTGTGGACTAAAATAGTTTTGGGTCTTGTTTGATTCGAAACTGTAAGTAGGTACTTATCATAAAATAAGTAGCTACGTAGCCTAGATTTATACCTACCTACTATTTTTTATTTTCAAATAAAGGTCGTAGGATTATGTTTTTGGTCAAATGTAAAAAATCAAAACACTTACCGTTTCAAAGATATTTCCCATAAAGTCTCTCCAGAATAATTATTACAATATCATATCAGGTTCTAAAGTTTGGTAGGTACCTATATATACTTTTTTGCACGTTGTATATTTTTTTATAGATTTGCACTTGTTTTGTGTTCCTAAACCAAATAGAATACTTTACGAATTACGAAATAAATGAATCTAATAACTTTATTCAATTTTACTGTCACGTATAAGAATATAGATTTGCACAAATAAATCAAAAGCACATTTCTTTGTTTAACCTAAAGCAAACACTTATTTTTTCTAAAACAAAACAATGAAAACAATAATCCGTCTTCCCACCGACTGACAATTTCTTTTCTGCCGATGCCGACTCGAGTGTTGCCAGCTAATAACGGTTCACGGTTGCCAGTTGCCACTTTCCAGACGCTTACGAGTGAGTGATTTTTGTACCGATCCGATTAATCCTTGACAGCTACATTTAGATATAGCTATAGCTAAGTATAGGTTAAATTTATTAAACAAATAGGATACGTTACCTTTGTAAGGTCTGTGGGCCGTGCACGAATGTTTTGACGTATCGTAACGTAAACGTAAGCAAATTTTGATTATATAATACAATTAATCTATCGCATTTTCGTTCAATTTTATGCAACAAACGCACTTGTTTTATTCAAATTTAAAGATATTCCAGGTATTTCCAAAAAAATATCATGGATTAAACGTGTATTTTTGGTTCTAAATTTGGTAACGTTTACGTTACTATACGTCAACAAAATATTCGTGCTCGGCCCACAGTTATGCTAGTCTGCGCATACGCCCTACAATTTGAGCAACGCAATGAACACTGGTGTAGTGTCAAAATTGAGTCGATTCCGATTACTAACGTGCGTCGTGTTTAGGTAGCTGCAGGGTAATCACGATGCACACTCGTAATCGGATAAAGCGTGAAGTCTTAGGCTTACATTCAGAGACGACAGAAACGAGTCTAAGCGTGAACTTACGCTTCCATCTGTCAAAATCAACAGCTTGCGCTCATATTTGTATTCAGAGACGTTCGGAACACGGCTTAAACTTAACGTAAACTAAGATAAGCCAAGTAGTGAATATTGACTACTTAAGACGACACTAGCGCCACCAAGCGGGCTAAGGTGGAATTAATTTCGACAATTTGAGATTTTCAAGTCTGACTAACCTCATAATTTAATTAAATAGGTTTATGTCTCAGATATTTTGTTTCGCTCACTCCAATTGCATTTTGTATATATTGCTGTCCTGTTTTAATTTTTATATACGCCTGCTTACACATTTTCATAAAAACCGTAACTTCCCGATAAACATTTTGCTATTAAAAATGGCCATAGAGAAGAGAGTCTTAGCTAAGCTTACACTGCGTCTCTGAATACGAATTTTGAAGATGCGCTTAGCGACGACTTTGCTTAGAGCGGTCTTCGCCCGTCTTTAGGTCATGTCTCTGAATGTCAGCCTTAGGCTTACATTCAGAGACGACAGAAACGAGTCTAAGCGTGAACTTACGCTTCCATCTGTCAAAATCAGCAGCTTGCGCTCATATCTGTATTCAGAGACGTTCGGAACACGGCTTAAACTTAACGTAAACTAAGATAAGCCAAGTAGTGAATATTGACTACTTAAGACGACACTAGCGCCACCAAGCGGGCTAAGGTGGAATTAATTTCGACAATTTGAGATTTTCAAGTCTGACTAACCTCATAATTTAATTAAATAGGTTTATGTCTCAGATATTTTGTTTCGCTCACTCCAATTGCATCTTGTATATATTGCTATCCTGTTTAAATTTTTATATACGCCTGCTTACACATTTTCATAAAAACCGTAACTTACCGATAAACATTTTGCTATTAAAAACGGCCATAGAGAAGACAGTCTTAGCTAAGCTTACACTGCGTCTCTGAATACGAATTTTGAAGATGCGCTTAGCGACTACTTTGCTTAGAGCGGTCTTCGCCCGTCTTAGGCTTACATTCAGAGACGACAGAAACGAGTCTAAGCGTGAACTTACGCTTCCATATGTCAAAATTTGTTCGTAAAATTGACATATGGAAGCGTAAGTTCACGCTTAGACTCGTTTCTGTCGTCTCTGAATGTAAGCCTTAAGGTCATGTCTCTGAATGTCAGCCTTAAAATTTAAGTCTGGGTAGTATTTTTGGAACTTGCAGTATATCTAAGAAATTCCTAAATTACGCAAAAGATAGGTAGATTGTAGCTTCCAAGATAATATTTTAATAAAAATTTTTATTCTTATTCTTTATTGTACACAAAATATGGAAATATGGATTTTTTCTTATAATTACGTAGAGATATAATAGAGAAAATAATAATGGTTGAATCTTGAATGATGGTTTATACTTCTCGAGAGAACCGTTTATTTGTATGAGAAATATCATACGTCTGGCAACCGTTTCTGTCAGTCAAGAGATTTTTTGGTCGGCCGCCTGATTACGTATGATAAATATGACAGTTGCTGTCGCAAATAAACGTCCTATTCCGTATCCTCATATGAAAACTTATAGTGAGAAAGGGATGTATGGTTTATTGGTCGCTATTGCTGTCAGATTTTTCTTACTTTAATCAAGGCGCGGCGCCTTATCGATCATACTAACTACCGATAGTCATTCACATTCGAAAAATAAGGAAACTATTAAATTATACCAACGCCGCAATTTTTAAATTATTTGCAATATTATCATTATTCCAAAAAAGTAGTTTCACCCCTTAAAGCGATGCCGGTGTTTTACAAATAACTCTGTACCTATACAAAAAAATAAAAAGACAAAGATGAAGATGGTGATAAAGATGTATTTAATAGTAGCGAGGTCCGTACTATTAAATACTCTTATGTTATTTACTATACTAATACTAGAACGGCTCTAGATAAAATAACTGATGACATCCGGATGGCCTTGAAAAACAAACTTCTTACAGTTCTGGTACTTCTAGACTTTAGCAGTGCATTTAATTCAGATAACATTGTTATCCTGTTAGGTATTCTTTCCTCCTTATTATGTATATTCTTCTGTAATTGCTTCGTTTGACTCATATCTTCGGGGTCGGTAGCAGTCGGTCGTTCCGATGAGGTTTTCTGAGACTGGTGTGACCTGGCTGCAGGTGTTCCCCAGGGTGACGTTCTGTCTCCTCTTCTTTTCACGGTTTTTATCAATGCCCTCGCTCAATTCTTATGTTCACACTACCATCTCAGTGCAGACGACTTGCAACTTTATCGAAATTTTAAAATCGACGAGCTTCCTGAAGCTGTTGATGCCATCAACAATGACCTTGAAAATATTAGTCAATGGGCTAAAACTTTTGACCTACCTACTAGTCAATCCGACTAAATCACAAACTATCATTGTTGGTGGCAAGTAGGTACTTACTTCTTTAACCAATTTACAGTCACTTCCACCGGTTTTGTATGGTTCCGTGCCTATAGGTACCTTATTACAAAAATTCCAAGAACTTGGGTGTATTCATCGATTGCAATCTTCCTTGGAATGTTCACATTGCGAAAGTGAGCAGAAAGGTCTATTGCTCTTTTCAGTCTCTCAAGCGACTCCAAAAGTTCCTGCCTTTTCAAACTAAAATAACCCTTACCCAATCTCTTCTTCGACCACTTTTGGACAACGCTACGCGGATGTCTGTTTTCTCGATGCATCGAACGCAGCCGGGTTGCGACTTTTTAGATCCGAATGCTACCTTTACGAAAGTTGAATGAGACTGAATTGAACCGCGAAATTCAAATGACTCGACTGGAAAACATTCCTAACAATAAATATTTCTATAATTAGTACACTATTGAGTAACCTTTCATCATTATTTAAAAAAAAAATGTAAGTATAAAATATAATGTGCACATGTCTGTGTAGATCTTTCAACTTTCTCTAAAGTTAAGAGATATAGGTAGTCTTGTTTGTTAAATTTCGCAGGCGAAATTCAGTCTCAACTTTCGTTAGCTAAACTCTAGCACAAAGACAAAAGTCAGTAGCATACCTCTTCCACCCGCAAATGCAATACGTAGGTAGGTAAGTACATCTTGGCCAGTATCCACACTTCATTTATAATTCTGTGATGTACATAGGTACACATACATGGTTATCACATACAGATACAGGTTATCACTCGCCCGGAAAAGCCGCTAGCCTCTCGCCCGAAAGACGCGACGCGACGCGCCATCTCGCGCAGCCCGCCCGTAATGTTGTTTTAATGAGTAATGACAGATATTAATTTTTTAATTTTTAATCATACGGTCTAATGATATCGATTCGTAACTAATTTCTGAATGCCAATTCAAATTCTGAGTTTTGTATCCAGAATATTTCCAAAATTCCTAATAATTTTTAGAATTCTTATTAATTTATCAACGTGTAAGTACCGACCTATATTAAATATCTTATTGTAGATATTATGTACAATGCCACTGTAGTAGGTACTTGTAATATTTTTTAACCACCTAAATACAATCGATACTAACTAAATAGAACTACTAAGCACCTACCTATAAAAAAAAATTGCAGGTCAAGCGCCTATTTGGCATCGCTATTTGTCCACAATTCCATATGTAAGTAAATCTCTTTATGAGGTATACTATTATTTACGACTAGTTATTACAGCAAGCGTCAGGTTTAACGCTGTAAATTCAGTACCTAAATACATACATACAAACGCAGATAAGTAAACCTCGTACCTAAATATTCATGTTTCATTTTGCGGAAGCACGCACGACGAGCGTGTCCTATACGTAGGTACGCGTATTCATAGCTCAATAATTATTATTATTCCCAATAATGCAATTATAAAATACAGATGAAACATAAGTACGATAATTTTTTGATTGATTGTACACCAAAATAAATTGTGGCATTTATTTTAGATAATAAGATTTATTACTAAGTGTAATATTGATACCAAGCAAGGTGAGTTGCAATTTCATATTTCATTAATTAATACACATATATACCTATTGTGTACCTACACTACCTACCTATATACTAAAAAGCTGAACATCGGTGAATAATTTACTAATTGAATAAATATTCTTCAGTTGGTAATTTGTGAATGACAATAATAATAAAAGTATATTTGAGGGGTAGGGTGGGACATTCTGCTCAAAATTGGAGATGCCCGACTGGGGAAGTACCTACCTCCACATTGCAGAATATCGTACCTAGCCAAATATCACTGCTGTTTTGTAGTGTGATGTGATTGTTACATTGTGTTCATATCAACCCTACAACTAACAACGAAGCTATCTGCTAGTAGTAAGGTCGGCAACGCGCTAGTGATGATAGATAGAGAGATAGGGTTGCAAGACTTGCAAGTGTCCAGAGGTTACGATAATTGCTTACCATCAGACGGGCCGTATGCTTGTAATACCGTATATAGTATAAAAAAAAACAATATTCAGAAAATCCGTTTTTTTTGTATATTTGAGTCTCAGCAAGTAGGTCCTTGGCAAGTAGGTGCTTTTATTTAGAAAAGCATTTTTTTAAAGTACTAGTAATAATTTTTTTCAAATATCCCCACGATCCTTTTGCCCAGGGGCCTCTACATGGCTAAAGACGGCCCTGATCCAACATGTCTACCTACATAAGGCGTCACGTTCACAAAGGCTGATAATATAGCTAATATAGGTAACATATGGGCGTTGCTCAATTACATTCGATATGATAAGCGGATAAACATTTTTTTGACTACGACGATATTTTTAATATATGGTCTCGCATGCAACACGAGAATGCTTCCTATAGGTAGTATTCCTACACAGTTGAGTCTAATCACGTTAGGAACTTATGATTGTGCATTCGATTCGTGTCAAAAAGGTTAGGCTTTCGGGTATTTTCTAGGGCGATATCGTAACGATGTGAGCAGATTATTTAAAAAAAATTACGGTTTTACAAGATGAAATCTTTATTATGTGCACTATAGAGTAAAAGTATAGATACATTTTAATGACGGTTTTTTAAAGCGAAGACAATCCCTCTATACCGTTTTACGAAAACATACGACAGTGTTATCTTTCAGATCGAATATGACCATTATAATGAGCTAAAACATTTTATTTTAAGCGTATTTCTAACAGAATTTACTGTCTCAAAGTGCAACACGGAGCCTAAATTACGAAAATATTGTGATTAGATATTCAAAGACAATACTATTAAATTACTAGACCGGTTCAATTCAATTATTTATTTACAAGTATTTGATTATAGATATAGTTAATTAATACACTTACTTATTTAATCAAAAAACAGGCAATGCTAAATATTCAGGAAAAAAAAATAACCCGTTGTTTTCACTAAATTATTTTAGACGAATATTTTTAAAACATATAAACCCCTGCGCGCTTATATCGTCCGATTAGTCCATGCCATTATCCGTAAAATCAGATAAAAATATCAAAATTATTCGTGCCAATAGTTCAGCGCTCACGCATACAGAAAGACCATTATAGTATTGTTGTTTTAATATTAAAACAAG
This sequence comes from Allophyes oxyacanthae, assembly GCA_932294325.1. NCBI lineage: Eukaryota > Metazoa > Arthropoda > Insecta > Lepidoptera > Noctuidae > Allophyes > Allophyes oxyacanthae. Next base: position 11,651,144 of record OW028615.1, read on the forward strand.
AATACTATAATCATGGTCTTTCTAGCGCTAGTCAAAATCTAAACGACCGCTACGCTAAATCGAATGTGCGCCCTTAACGCATTAATTGCGACAAAGTAACGTTTCTAAATTAAATAGATATTATTGACAAGTCGCAGGTAACTATGCCACATGATGTAGATTCTATGTACATAGTTTACCAACACAGATTTACACATTGCGCATTTAGATAAGAGCAGTAGCGGATACACACCGGCAACACAAAACGTTGAATAGTTTTAGTCATTCAAGTTAAATATGTTTGCATAGTAAACTAGTCTCTTTGTTCCAGGAAACGTTTGCCGCCCGTTTGATTCATTTGTCATCATAACTCATAAGTGATTACTGTTTCAAAATTTATCAGTTCTGTCCGCAACGTAAACGAAGACTGTAGTGGGTTTCTTTTTGCTGTCGATAAGGATAAGCTCGAACATGGCACAAGCTAAGCAAATAAATACAAAATTAAAAAAAGAAGGTGAATTTATTCCTCCTGATGGTGGCTGGGGGTGGATGATCGTCATCGCAGCTGGATTTTCTAACGTGAGTATAATTAAACGTACATTTATACCTTTAAACTATTTTTAGAATAAAAGTGAAGTAATAATAGGGTGTCAATTAAGACGAAGCATACCTAATGCACTGAACAAGGTTGGCAAAATATAGACGTACCACACAATGGTACTTAACTATGCGTTTAATGCATTGGCATTGCACGTAAACTTGGTCCTTACAACCAATCAAATTAGAAGGTACCTATGTGTGTAATTATATAAGAATGCATTAGACACCTATTAAATAGTAATAAATTATTAAATAAAAATATATCAAGGAGAGCTTCGTGATCGACAGCCTATGTACAAGAGCTGATAATAAAAATTATCATCATTATTAATAAAAAATAATACACTTATTCGACATACATGCACAAGTGTTGAAAGAAAATATCGCTTCTTATCAGGCATAAAGATTATTACACAGAGACTTAAATTATATTGCACCATATCAACAATCTAGGTGTAGATTAATTCCTTATATGTTCAATATAGGGCCTAAGGATGTCAAATATGTCAATTGTGCGGGTCCCGGCTAAGGAGCTTCCTATGCTTAAACCGGCAAAGAATACACCATGTCTTTTCCTCCAGCAGGGCCATCACGTCAAAATGGGGAGAGAGAAAAATTAATGACAAAACCATCTCTTTACCGTTTTCTCTTTCGATATTTCGTTTTGTCTTCTTTCAAGGTGACAAAAGGTGCAGAAATCGGGTTTGTCCACCCGTCGTGCTAGCCATGCCGTTGGCGATAAAAGTGAGAAGGAAAATGTTTCTGGATATGGGTAGCAGCAGCTTCTGTGCGCTAATAAAAACATACAGCGATCACGCAGTTCACCACGAATCGTGGTGATTATGTACACTATTCATACAGCCGTTCACAGTCGCGATTTGTTAGGAGGCCCGCTTTATAATATGAATATGATAATCTTCTTAACGCATGTTATCTATCTTTCTCTTTAAATTTGTTTCTAAGATACTACGTTATCAAAGGAAAATTCATAAAATACCTAAGTAAACATACTTAATGTTTATTATTCCTAGTGAGGAAACTATTGATGGTTATTGTACCTAGCATGGCATAGACTAACAATTAGGTCACAATAGGCATCATTATGGCAGCACGTTACCGAGCACGCGGCTTCAAGTGGTCTACACTTAGCTGATAGTCCGGACGATTCCTTGAAACAAAACATATAGTTGAAATAAGTGAATAGTACCTGAAAATATAAATGTACAAAATACAGAACGATTCTCGGCGCTGTAGCAGGGCTTTTGTAAGTTGTATATTTCAGACTGGGATATGGATTTTCCAATATAGGTAGATATGGCTTATAGATACTTACGTATTTGTACAAGTTTAAATGTTTCTGCACGTGATTTGTGTGATAGGTACTTAGGTAATTGCACCACGATACAGAGAATCCTTTTATTGAGCTATGACTCGCTATGAGTGTTGAGTTTATTTATACAATAATATTAACGCTATATTCCTTCTCTGAATTATTTATAGTTACCGTGTCAACTCAACCTATTGGTTTTAGATAGGCTCATCCATGAAGTGGTTTTCTCATATCCGTTTCATTTCGTGTTTCAGTTATCAGCATTACCGATACTCCAACAGTTCGGGCTCCTGTTCCGGGACAAGTTCACTCGTCTCGGCATCAGCAGCTCGGAGACGACCACAATAATCAACATGAACTCTGCCCTGACCTCTTGCGTCGGTGCGTGACGCGCCTTGCATGGTAACTCTCTGATACCATACCGGCCCCTTCATAATTAGCTGTCGTTATAGTACAGGGTGGTGACGACGTTACTACATTAAATGCAACCAAGTATTCGGTATCACGTTCTGACCCGACCCCATACACAAAAAATCATCAATTTTCACGCATGTTATTTTTACTAATTATTTCACTCTACTCTCATTCGTCTATAGGTGAAAGGACATCCAATTAGAAACTCATGTCATCTTTATCTATTATATACCTATATATTATATATATAATTATATGTGTAAATAAAGATTATTTTGGTAAGAAAAGGTTAGAGACTTCTCGCCTAGAGATATGTGTAAAATTAAGAAAATTTAATTAATTTCCTGTGGCTAATCTTTTGATCGGATGTGATTGATTTTTATGTACGGTCAACAGAATGTTTTTTTCAAATACGTGGTTATGGTTTCATTGAATGTTGTAAAGTCGTCAACACTCTGTATATCATATCTACATCATTACAGACGTACAAACTTTATAAACGATGTGTTATTTACAAATTTTGTTTATTTACCTTGTACATTTACGAGGATTTAAAAGTTATCTAAAGTTATCATTGACACGCGTATCTACAACTTGTATGTAGTTTTTGCAGTAAATAAAGTAGTGTTTATAATCAGTCTCTTTTGTATAAATATTGCAAAACATCGCACTAAGAAAAAAGGTAGAAAACCTTTATAATAATCTTATCTAAACTTCGTTATTTTCATAAGGTGTTATTTGTTTGTAACACAATGCTTATTTAGATGCAAATTTAAGGAAAGATAATTAATATCTTTCTTTAGCTCCTGTTTTTGTTTCAGGTCTAGCAAATGGTCCTTTATTCAAAACATTCACCTACAGACAGGTGTCTTTAGCTGGAGCAATAGTTGTATTCATATCCTTGATTTTAACTACGTTTTCTTATAACTTCATTACTTACTTGGTGTCATTCTCAATCTTGTACGGTAAGGCTTTTTAAATTTAGTCTAACTATTCCATTTCATTTCGAAAATTGATGACTTTACATTTTTTTTTTAAACATTTTTAGGTACTGGATATGGTATAAGCAGTTCGGCAAACGCCCTCGCCTTAAACACTTATTGGAAAAATAGAAGAAGATTGGCAACTGGACTATCATGGACGACTACCGGCCTAGGTCCTATTTTGTGGCCACATATTATAACTGGTCTGTTTGCGGTCTTCGGGGAAACCGGTGCGATTCTTATCATAAGTGGAATTTCTTTACATGCCTTAGCCTGTGCACTTTTACTGCAACCAGTAGAATGGCACGCCAAAAAACCAAACGCAAAGGACGAAGATCAAAAGAAATTACTCAATACTGATACCAAAGAGTTCCTAGAGGCAAATAAAAAACAAGAAAGTGGATATTTTAGTCAAGTTTCCAAATTTAAAAATTTAAGTGCTTTTTCAAGTCAGTATCTTTATAACGAAGATGACTCGGTAAATCCTGGTTACGAAATAACTGATCCCGGAATACCAATGATGTTACGCGCCAATGATGGATATTTTAGTAAGTCGAGGCAATCGAAAAGTAAAGTGTCATCAAGAGAGGGCTCGAATAAAAATTCACAAATGAACTCGCGACTTAATTCAAAGAAGCCTTCAATGACAAATTTACTTGAAAATCGTTCTCGAAAGTCATCAACATTGTACTTAAATGAATCTAAGAAAAACTCATCAGTAAATTTGGGAGCATTGGCTCAAGAGCGCGATAGTCACAAACCAAAACGTAAAACTTCTGTTACACTAGAGACACAGATTCCAGAATCTGAAATAGAAGACTGTCCCACACTTAAGGCTCCTCAAGATTTAAAAGCAGACGAAAAAGCAGTGGTAGAAAAAATTGATCCCGCTCATGCTAAAGTGATAGCTGATAAAGCCGAAAAACATTTCACTGGAAGCAAAAGCGTGAAATCTTTTAAAATGGATGGCCAATATGATGAAAAGTATAATAAAGATAACCATAGTAATGTTTCAGTTAAAAATCAAGAAGAAAATGAAGAAAAAAAATATTTTAAAGACAATCATAGCAATCAGTCCTCTCGTACGAGACACAGGAGAAAATCCAATAACTTTAATTACGAAAGTGAAGTATTAAAACAGGCATCATTAAAATTGGAGCAATATTTAAAAGAAAGTGAGGATAAAACTGAAAAGATGAAATTATTGATGACACAGATGGAAGACAATGATAATGACGAAGTATTTGAAGAAAAGAAAGAAGATGTTATTGAAGAACAAGAAGAAGAACAATTAACCTTTTGTCAAAAAGTAGCGTTGTTCTTTGATTTAGATTTATTAAACGATTATACTTTCATTAATTTAATGTTAGGTATAACTCTAGCTAATTTCAACGAACTGAACTTTTCTATTTTGACTCCCTTTATTCTTGGTGATTATGGGAAAAGTAAATCTGAAGTAGCCTTGTTTATGTCACTTTTGGCTGGGGTTGATATCTGTGTTAGGTTCTGTATACCGTTCGTCGCTGGTAAAATTGGATGGGATAACAACTCTTTCTTCCTCTTCGGTGTGATGTCTATGGCTATGGGACGAGTAGGTAAATATGATATTTGTTTAAGTAATGTTATTAACATTAACCGAACCTTTACCAGAATTATTTTTATTAAAAGGTCTACTAATAATTCGGGTAGTCATACCTCCATAAACCTTTGGTAAGCTACGTGTGATGTGTAATACTCGTAACACCAAAAGGCAGATGCATTGTAAAAAGTCCTCCAATCAGAATAAGTACAACCTGTTCACTGTTAATATAACACAAAATATTATCAAGATCTTTAATAAAATCCTCAATTCTCTTTCAGTATTAGCATATTGTCAGAAATACTATGTCGTTCTTTTGGTGGCTGTGGTGATTGGATTCGGAAAGGGACTACGGACCGTGTTCATGGCTCTGGTCATACCCACTCATGTACCTCTGCATAAGCTTCCTGGAGCAACAGGAATACAACTTATCACAGCTGGAATGGTGTATCTTTCGCTAGGACCTGTTGTAGGTGAGAAAAACTCATACTTTCTGAAGAATTTCAGTTTAGTTATGGGTCATATTTTGATTGATTGATCGATTATAATTATTGTGATTGTAATTTCGAAACATATTATAGATAGTCAATTTAATATTGTAGAGTTAAATAAAAATACATCCATGCTTTTGAGTGGTGTTGAACTGCGTAGTTTTTAAGATATTAACAAAGTATTTCTTATATTTGCAGGTTGGATAAAAGACAACGCTTCAACAGCAGTAACGCTACATTGCTTGAATATATTCACTTGGCTGACCGCCGTGTCCTGGGGACTTGAGAAATTCATCACAGCTAGACGACAGAAAGCAGCCGAACAAGACGTTATTAAAGCTTAATTACATTTATAATTTTATATTAAGTCTTAAATAATAGTTAATTTTTCTTCGTCTATTATTTTTACCAGACCATGTTTGCCTTTTCAGCTGCTCAATAAAATTAATGTCATTTCTGCCTTGTTAGGTACTCTTTATAAGTGACAAAAAATCACAGTTTTTATCTTAAGTTCAGTTTTTTATCATTTAGGTGGTTAATTAACACGACCCAATAAAAAAAAAATCCTCGTGACTTTATGTAAATGTACGAATGCTTGTAAACAAGTCACACGTTACGCATGCCCGATGTAGCAACTTTTCGATAAGTCAGATATACCCAAAACGGCACGAGCATGAACAGTATTCAGGGACAACACTTGTCATCTGGACTGGACCAAGGGAAAGAATGGAATATACCTGAGGCATACTTTTTGTTTCTACGGTGGTTGATTGGGTTTTTGAGGGTGTACCTCTAACGACTTTCACTTTCACCATCGGAATAGGGTTTATCTGTTAAAACCACCATGAGATTCAAATGATTCGAAACAAATTCAAACTATCCTTTGACAGTTGGTTTCAGAAAATCGTCGTAGTTTTAACCGGTTGCAAAGTTTTTCAGACAATTCCGACTAATCAATCATTTGCAAAGGGCCAGTTTGACCTTGCAAAGCCAACTAGCAGACAGGGTGAAGACGAGAGGCGATAACATAGAGCCTTGGGGGACTCCGATACAAATGCGTAACACGAACAGATATATAGATGAAATACGGAATAGATATATGAATTCCTGTATCTATTCCGTTGCAATTAGGGTGTTCGTCCCGGGAGTCTCGAGTCTCGAAGTCCCGGGAGTCTCGTAACTATTTTCATCGAGACCGAGACCGAGACCGAAACTTACTACTCCCGGGAATTTCGAGACTAGTTATCACCATTATAAAACGTTCGTAATAATCAAATAATTAAGAAAAATAATGAACTACTTAGCAGGTAATACAGTTAATACACTAAACAAAATAATTCTCGATTTGCTTATCTAGAATAATTATTATATTCTCAATTCGCGCGTACTGCGGACGGCGCGGGCGGCTCGTCGCCGCGCTGTTTGGTTGCCCGGTTGCCCGCTCACAGGTTAACTCGGTCAGCTAATTGGGTGGAACCAAACTCTGCGTTCACAATAGTCCTGACTGTCGACTAATGAACGTCAAATGCACGGAGCCGAAATTAAAGTGTTTATTCGAAGTAAGGGTTTTTAATTCATACACTACTCAAACATCTTGTCTAACAAGCAAATTATATCAACTAGTTATTTGTGAAAACCCTTTAGAAAAAGTACTGGCCACTAAAATTCATAAATGTAGGTTGAAAGTGCATTAAATAATAATCGAAATTTAAAAAATTCTAACAAAAGAAGCAAAAGATATTTGAAATATGGAGGGAAATCTTAACTTGCTCGCAAAGTCGAGTTTTCAAACGTAAAAAATTGGGAGATTATTGTCAGTTTTCGTTTCTTTTTTCTTGTGAAGCACAATTATTATTGCTGCTTTCTAGTCATTTTTGTGACTGAGAATGATATCAGCTCGTCATTAAATGCGGGTAGAGATGCTCAGGGCTATGGGTATGTTGAAAGCTGGGCGCAGTCAATACGAAATTGCAGACGCTCTTAACACGCAACCAAGGAGTAATTTGCCGATTATGAGCACGCTACAGGGCTACAGGAGATATAGCCAAGTGTTACCGAGGAAGATACAGGGGCACTTCCCAGAGACAAGACCGATTTCTGCAGAATGCTGCAAAAAGGCAGCCCCAGATTACAGTTCGTCAGTTAGTAGGAAGACTCCAGCACTAAGTGGTTGTGAGTAACCAAACTGCCAGGAGAAGATTACGTGAAGTCAATCTTCACGCTTTCAGACCGCTAAGAGTTCCTGCACTGTGCCTTGGAAATCGAGGGCATCGCTTATTGTGGGGTAACGCATATTTGCGATGGACCGACAATTAGTGGTCAGGTATTCTGTTTTCCGATGAATCTCGCTTCGGAGTTCATCCCGTTTCAATGAGTGTGCGTGTTTGCGAATTCCTGGTCGCAAGACTCGACTCCAGAATCCTCAGGAAGTTCATCTTCAATGCCAAACGATTATGGTGTAGGCTGGAATTCGCCTGGGTAGAAGAACAGCTCACGTTTGGATACGAGGCAATATAAATGGGAGCAATTCCGTGACCAGGTTGTGCACCCTATGGTCATCCCTCCCCCCATCCTCCCCTACGATAATGCACGTGTACACACCGCAAGGCTGGTGATGAATGTATTCATCGAGTACAATATCACATTCACGGTATTATATTGAGTTGCCTGCTCAGTCCGCCGATCTCAATCCCACTGAGCATGCGTGGGATTTGCTCGGGAGAAGACCTTTCAGTGATCTTCCCTGAAATTTTAACACGGAACAACAACTTTGTCACTTCTTTCCAGAGTATGGAGCCTTATTTCACAGGTGACAATTGATAACCTCATACTTAGTATGCCATGCCGATGTAGAGCCATCGCTAACGCCGTGGGAGATCCAAAAGATTTTTAAAACGTTGTTAGGAATAATTTTTTACATTTTTTTTTAATTGTCTGAACCATTTTTCTCAATTTTGGCAGTATTTTTGTTTATCTCAATAATTTTTAATTTGGTCTCGAATTTCCCGAGACTCCCGGGACTGGCTTTAAAACTCCGATACTGGTCCCGGGACCAGAAATACCCTCGAGACCGAAATCCCTAGTTGCAATGCAATAGTAAAAAGTTTTATTTGATAGAATAGGTATATGGTATAGTACTTACCTACAGTATTAATAATCGTATATATAAATAAAATTATTACCTACAGATAAATAGAAGGTACCTACATCTCGTAGAAGGGTGCTTGACTCTGTGCTCTGGGTGTGCAAGTAAAACTCGTGGATATAAGATAATATTTGATGTAATTATGAAAACATAGTTATTTTATGAGTCACGAAGACATTGCAACAAAGGAAGATGAGGAAAATCTATCTCATTTAAAAAGATCTAAGAATAGGTCCAACAAAGCCAAGCAATAAATTTATAGCGAGATGAAGGAAATACGCTTTGTATGACCATTATTAACCAATGATGCATCATTGGTTAATAGCGGCCGGATTTTGATTAACCCGTGTCGGTTGTATACGAGGCACTGGCAGTGTTAACAGGTCAAACGGAATTCGTCACGGCGCGGACGCATCTTTCTGACGTGTGTGCCCTTTATCACGAATTTAAAAATAAAATGACAAGTGAAAACGTAATCATTTGTTTGTTGTTCTGACATTTTTCAAGTGTTGTGTCTATTGAAATGTGTTCTATAGTGACGATATTATCAAAATCTCTTATAATAGAATCTTTATACCTTTATGGAGGTGACAAAGACATATAAATAAGTAAAAATAGGAACTTATTAGTGGGATATTATTTTATTATTCTACTTGAGATACAGCACAAATGCGTACCTATTCTGTTTTCTTGCGCCCGTATTTGCTACTTAGCAATCATTACTCCATTGCATTTGAAATATGTTTATTTCCGTAGGCACTTCAACGCTACGAGTATCTTGTAACAACTGTTGTTTAGAATTAGCAATAACTACACCATTATTTCTTTTATGGGCGTCAGTCTTGTAATACTAGTAAGTTGTATAGGTAGGTACATCAAGATTCAAAAACCTACATGATAAATTCATAAATGAGAATTTGGAAAATTGCTTCAATTAGAGTTAGCAAATATTATGGTGATATAATAGATATACATGCTAGCTTTCTAGTCCCGAGCCCTTTAAGAGGTTATTTTACAATAACCCCTTTATGGGATGGGTCTAGAAAGGTACGATTTTATATACCTTTATATCACCATAATATTTGCTTTGGCCTTCCATCAGGCTCCATAAATAATATGTCCCGATGTTTATTGTTTGATTATGTAAACCCCATTCTTTTTTAAAATTAGAAGATATATTGTGTGATTTTACAAAATATGGTAAAATCAACAACGATCTGATTTGAGTTAGTTTAAAAGATAGAAGATTGAATGCTACTAATGTTTCAAGAACGCAAACAAGTAAAACAATATACTAACTGAACAAAGAGTATTGCGATTTTTTTTTAAAAAACGTTAGAAATTCACTTTAATTTGTATGTCTTTAATTAAAGAGATGATATCGTATTGAACCGATAATCCTGATTAATCGTAATTATTCTCTTTTTTTTTAATCAATTACCTTTATGGATAGATAAAGAAATTATCACCAGGCGTGACCATTTTATCGAAGATTAATTAAAAGAATACGATTAAAACAGTATTTAACTACAATTAGTATGACGTAATAAACTTTTAACAATCAGGTGTTTCGGTCCATTTTAACCTATTGTCTATTTGTGACCTAAATAACTCGTTATCTATGTAATGTGCCTTATGTTAACAAATAGATACTTCTACACATACCTTTAATATCCATATTGAGATGAACAACACTTTGTAATGGAATGAAAACCATTATAATTTTGAAAAGCAATATCTACTAATTATTCATAGCATTTACAATACTAGGTAGGTACAGATAATGTCATGATTCTTATGTCTTCTTCTTCTTTACCATTCGGTGACCAAATTTTTGCAGGCCTCCTACTATCCTCTCCATTTTGGTCTGTCCTGGACAGTGAAAATCCAGTTGCAGTTGCACCGTCATTTTAATGTCATCTTTCCATCTCATTTGCGGTGGATCTAGGTCTTTTCTGGTCTATTATGGTGATTCTTATGCACAGTCATAATAACTATAATTTAGAAATAGGTACCTACCGATTTATGATTCTTGCAATAGAGATTAGATTTTTCTATTGATATCCTGTTTAGTAAATTTACCGTCCTTATTTCAATGAAGTTTCGTAAGATATTTTTGTAGATATTATTTCTATCCGATTTATAGGAAGACGGAATAATTATTCTTATAGGATATCGTTTATACCTAGATACCTGCCTAGGAAGCATTATGATGGTAAAAATTGGGCCCTCTGCTGCAGTAGTCTGTATTGGATGACACAGTTGTAAACAATTAATCTCACATCGGCTGCATACAATAACGCACACGAGCTATCTGTACCGTATACGGTCGGTCGTATGCTTCAAACAGTTCCTATATTTTGTCGTCCAAAATAAAGACAATAGTTAATTTTATAAAAATCTAATAAATTTGTATTTAGACTAATCTATACAGAAAATTTAGAGGCTTAAATGGGTGTCGTTTCCTTGTAGAATGAAAAACAATGAAAAAATAAAAAATCTCTGCTGTAAAAGTTAACCAATCAAGTAAAGCATTTACCAAAATGATTTCCAAGACATAATAGATAAGTGAAGTAGATACATAAAGATCAGTTCCAAATGTTTGTAATTGCTTGAAATAATTTAAACCTTTGCCGCCAATATTTTCATTTCATCGTCATAACATCCCTCGTGTGCCCTAAGCTAAGTCTTTAGCTCATTACATTGATATTGATAATTGCCTCAGATAGACGAAATAGTGTGTGAGCACGTAATAACATTTTAACGATAACGAGACACATTACTAAAGTCAAACCGATAACGAATGTGAATATTTGCTATACGCCTACAGTGTCTGTCATTAACACAACATGTAGACAGTGCTACGAACATTCACGTATTTAATTTGTTGCTAATGAAATTGAAACTGTTCTTAGGGTCAATAATCAGCCTGGAAAAAAAAAAAAAGTTCGAACTAGTGTTTGAAAATGTGCATTGTGTGTGACTTGACGTTAATTTCAAAAGTTATTTTTTAAATTAGTGTTGTTTCAAGAAATGTGTTAAGTGATTCTGGACTCAAGATGTCAAATATTGAAACAAATAAGGTTCCCCCTGACGGGGGCTACGGGTGGGTGGTAACCTTAGCGTATGCATTAAACAATGTAAGTACATCTAATAGCCTATTTCAAGGTATTGACATATTAATGACTCTATCTACACATGCCATAACGAAAATTTAAAAAGCCGCATTCATCTCCAAACTGATTTTTTTGTATATATACAGTGTAGGTAAGTGCCAATTCGATACGGATATTGATAAAAACAACGAAAGTCAAACATATTAAGGACTGTATGTATGTCATATTATATCTGTAACACTGCATCAATATCCAATGGATCTTATCACAGCTCTATCATTATAGTAGATACAGAATACAACATGTACCTAAATGCAGTGCCTAAGTTTTGCTTAACTGCACTGCTTAGTAATCATGTAAACTTCAGAATCTTGCATCGTTCGAATCCATGTTGCATTTTTAGTGTCACTCCATAAATGTCATCTATCAACTTCCATGATTGATACCATGTTACATTACGTCACTGCATATAATTTTACATTAGCCCTGAGCCCTGTACATATCATAAAGTTATTATTTCTAACTTTATGGTACATATTGACCTATTTTTATGTAGGTATCTTTCTGCAAAATGCCATTACCGTTAATACAAACACTATCAACGCTTAATTCAAGCTTTTTAACACTTTTTCAACTCGTCTTCTTTCCTTATAATTCTATACATAACGTATTATGACGTATTCATAATAGCTTCTTAATTATTTTTGAAGCAAACAGAAAAATACAATTTTGATAACGCTCACTCAATTCCATTTAACAACTTTCAGTGAAAAAAATTCGCGATTACATTTATAATACGATAAACCGATTAGGAAATTATCAAGTACTTTTCCTAATAAAGATGTGTAGAAATTATTGAAGATATTCTATAAAATTATTTAATAAATATTATTGAAAGTGAAACATGATTTGCTCGAAACACAGATAACAACTACTTTAATCTTTTACAAAGCATGTCAAACTGTCAAATCGTTAATGCTTAAATAGCTATGCTTGCTATCTAATTAAAATTAGATTTCATAATCAGAAAATTCGTAATCCAGTAGAGTAGGTACGCGATACATCTGTTCCTATTATTTTCTGAAAAAGCCATGAAGTCTATATAAGCGTATGAGAATTTAACATCAATGTGATTCAGTATTGCTTTAAAGAAGCAGGGTTATTTTCAACAAAATGGGGAATAACACGTAGTTCTAAATAATGTGAGGACAATGAATTCAACCATGATGGCAACAAGATAGTACCTAGATAGAAGTAGTCACTTAAAATGTATGATACAATTTAACTTCTCTGTAATGAGCAATCCGGTGTTTGGCAGGCCTAAGTGAAGACTTGGGTTCGAAAACGCAGAGCCAAAACCTTTAGAGCATTTCAATCATAAATGGTATTGGACACTTATTAAACTCATGTATCCGTAACCGTATTTTTATTTGAATGTAAAAAGAATCCTTGGCAATATGTTCTACCCAAAAAATATCATGTATAACCTGTTAAATTATTGTCCTCTTTACCGAAATCTAGACCTCAACAATCTTCCGCGTAGTCAGGCTTATCAACTGCAACCTCAATACTTGTTGAAATAAGTTTGACAATATTTAAATATTCCATATTCTACACACACAATACCTAAATAGATAATTATATTTCAATTGACCAGGGGGCTTAATAATCACCTCGTATTATCACTGAGTTAAAGTCAGTGTTTTTAATTTAATGCTACTAGGATTCCCTTTGGCTCAAATTATCAAATTACATTATGTTTCAAGGCAATGATGATACCAAGAATTTTGTGAAATCTCTTGGATACCACGAAATCCCGCATATTTAGATTTCCCTGCGACATATATTTATGTATATTCCGCATTTCAAGCGTAAGCCGTTTGACCTTGGCGTTGATATGGTAGTCATTCAGTTAATCAGCTTTTAATCTTACATATACAATACGAAGATATTTATTAATTATTACCTACCATTATTTCAGGTGGTCGTTCTCCCCTTAATAGCTGGCTTCGCTTTGGTGTTAAACGATACGGACCTAACGACTACACAAGTTACCTTCGTCATTGTATTAAATCATAGCGTTGGAATGCTTCTATCGTTTTTTGGAGGACCCTTACTAAGTCGTTTTGGGTACAGAAAGGTTGCTCTGGTGGGCGCTATATTCATATCAGCCGGTCTTATGATGACGGCGGTAGCAACTGACTTCTGGCAATTTATATTATCTTACAGTATTATGTGTTGTAAGTATATCGGCAGATAACATTGCAATGTTTAGATTTCACTGTGTAAACAGAAAGCCTGATATAATTTTCAATTTCAGCAATGGGTATAGCTTCAATAATGGCAGCGTTCACACTAGCAATAAATTCATTTTTCAAAGAAAAAAGAGGGAGAGCGGTTGGCGTAGGCATGTCTATTACAGGCCTAGGAGCTATCTACATGCCATTACTCATGAGTACCTTGTTGTACACTTATGGATGGAGATACGCAGTATTAATTTTGAGCGCAATTTGCCTCCATTCGCTTGTAGCAGCATGTTTACTCAGGCCAGCTAAGTGGTACTTAAAAGACCCGCCGAATATAGAAGAAACGGAGCCTCTAAATAAGGAACCAGATGTGGAGCTTACCAACGGTAGTGTTACTCCTTCTTCAAAAGTTGTTGGTAAGATTAATATTTCTAATAACGTGCTAAATCTAAATTTTAACCTTAAAATCTACTATACTTTCACTTACATTGTTTTAGGTATTGCTTCACTACCGCACCTTGAAGCCTCAGGAGAGAACGGTGTGCTTCCGACAAAGAGTCTATCAATGAGATCTCTTACTAGTAACTCAAGCATCCAAACCAGAAATGCAATATCGCACCCTGATATACGTAACAAGTTGCCAGATGTACCTTTATCAGAGTCACGATACAAATGGTGGGAGTCTCAAGAAATTAATCTGGGCAGTTCCATAAATATTTTTAACGAATCTGAGAATTTGAAAAATATAAAATCACAAGAAAAAGAAATTATTAAAGAAAAAGAAAATAAGGGTTACATGGATCATTTTATTCAGTTCTTTGACCTGACACTATTAAAAGATCCAATCTTTGTAAACATTGTATTTGGTCTATCAATAGCGGCTTGTGTGGAAACCAACTTTTCTCTGTTATTGCCTATAATACTTAAAGACATGTTGAAATTTGAAACAAGCGATATAGCAAAAATCATGTCCGTCATTGGATTTTCTGACACGCTGTTTCGATTTGTGTCACCATTTATCGGAGAATGGTGCAATAAGTCACCGCGTGTCATGTATTTGGTCAGTTTACTTATGATAATCTTCACCAGAAGTAGTAAGTATATTGATTATAATAGATAGGTATAGTGTTAGCTTACTTTTCAGGAATAAGATACTACATTTATCAGTATCGGCTATACGGTGTAAATGACCGTTAGCGTCATTGTTCTAGGCTATTTATAAAGATCAATACAAACGCCTCTTTATTTCTTACTTTATAACACCAATGACATATAGGTTGTTAAACTCTTTGTATGTAAATATATTTAAATGCACTAATGTTAGTGATGTTCGTAACGCAATTGCGTCGTTTGGATTTATAGACTGATACCACTTGATAGCGAAAGTTATCATTCATATAAGAACACTGTTGGAGTTTGTAATCTACTCAGTGCTGCCATGTTCCAATGTCCTTGTAACCTTCAAGTTCATTATAAGAAATTCATTCCTACGCACATGAATCATCTTTACACCCGCTAGTTGGTGGTGATGGATCGATCGCATTCGCAAAGCATTTGCTCCTTAGTTAGGATACTGAATTGGGGCCCAGAGTTTCCAGTCCTCACTAGATGCGGATTGCGAGTGGAAGTTCAAAACTCTAGTAGTCTGAAGTTACCTATATTAATTAAAATAAGCAATATTTAATAGTTCTTGTAAATTTTTCCAGTGATGCTGTTCACGACGTCTTTCATGGGAATGCTGTTCGTTGCGCTGGCGCTCGGCATCACGAAGGCAATGAGGACTGTGTATGTTAACATCGTGATACCCAACTACGTGCCTCTCCATAGATTGGCCTTTGCTTCCGGGATCCAAATGTTCTTCAGTGGCATCACCATTTTCACTATAGGATCCTTATTAAGTAAGTAAAATACTTCAAAAAGCGGTTGACTGATAAAGATTATCGGTTAGGTGTCCGTCCGTTGATAAGGAAATATGAAATAAGATTTACAATCTCCAACACTCACGGCCAGAGTCTATCCATTACTGATGATAGGCGTCTTCTTACTAATGCCTCTTTTGCCGGTCTTGTGCTAATTATACATCCATACGAGACGTAATTACCAATGTCGTCGACACGATATAAATATATAAAATAAAGCTTCTGTACGAGATAAGCTTATCTGGAAATTAAAGAAGACCGACAAACGGGTTGTAAACGTCCACTTATATAGGAAAGGTATCTATTGAATACATATGTATTCAATAGATACCTTTCCTATCTTTGGTAATAGGTACTGGAACGTAGCTTACTAACTTGGGCCTATCGGTTTATTATTGTTATCTCTAATCCTCATGCCATATATAGACTGCATGGGACCTGGGACCATATTTATTTTATAAAGAAAATTAAGCATGTCGACAGAAATAGGAAATATGGTAATCACTGGTGATGACAATGACAGTATTCGTTTAGCGATCTAGGATTATGTTCACCGTACGTTCGTTACTCGTGTATGTATTTTAATGAATACTCAAAGCACAATTTCTATTCAATAAAACTTTCATTTGACGGGCGGTGGATACTTACCTACAATAACTCGCTATTATCCTCAGACAAGGTTTACAACTAGCGTGGGAAGATTGAATAGATTTTGCATCGTATATTAATCTTTCTTTCCATAAAGATAAAATACCATATTATTGGTTTCTGAAATGTTTTAAATCTTTTTATTTCAGCACGTGTGCGCGAGTCCTCTGGTTCCTACATCCTGCCAATCATCGTGTTGAACTTCGTCACACTAATAACAATCATTTCTTGGAGTGCAGAGTTCCTATACTTTAGAATAAAAAACAGAACGAAACCTGAACAGCAAAATGATTCATAGTGTCTTTGAACTGTCGTTTAAATATATATTTTATGTCGATCAAAGTTACTACTTATTTAATTAGGAGATCAGTTCAAACCAAAACCACGGTTCATTCAATATATTTACAATTCAATATTTACAAATTATAAAAAAATAAGTACTAATGATCAGTATTATTACAATTTTTCATTATAATACACGTAATACTTGAAGACATTTTACTTAAAATAACTAAAATATTATAGAGGATGAATATTTGATGATTGCTCTTAAAATTAATGAAATAATAACTAATGATGTCTAATATCCCACTTTGGTTAACTTTATAACATACTAGTGTCCCAATACACTTTAAATTAAAATTATTTGATCAAATTAAAAAGAGCACTTGTTTCGTGTTCTTCTTAATTTGCTCCATTTCACTCACTAACTATATTACCTATATAGTCTTTGTTCTATGTGTTTATCTGTCACTGTCACTTGTTCCCGTTTCAGTTCAAAATCTGTTCGCATATTTTCAGTACACTTTCAGCCGTTATGAGGGTTTGCAGTCGTAGCCGTTTGGTTCTGAAAATGAATAATTATAGTATAATACTTAATGGATAACTAGTCACAATAAGCACTTTTGGTATCATTATATTTCTACGGATTAATTTTAATTTCAATAGCTATGAACTAGTATGAAGTAGCCAGTCTCTTTCTTTTAGGATCTGTTTTTTTTTTAGATAGGTATGTTTAGTATATTTAATTTTTATCTAGTATCATTTTTTTTTAAGAGTTATTTGTGCATTTATATACATGTGTCAAGAAGTTTAAGATATTGAAATAGGTTTGTTAACTGACAAAACGGTGATGCACTAGTGTGATAAGAGCTTTACTGTACATAAGTGTTATATTTGCTATTGGTCTTCCAAATATAAATAAATAAATTTAATTAAACGAGCATTGTCGCGACTTATCCTCATCACCATCAACTAAAGTGTGATATTATTAATATCTAATTCTTGGAAATTCCATACAACATAAATATTATAGGTTATCACTTTTGTGATAAGTACTTTAGTCGAAATTGAAAGTTAGTAAATAAATAAGATTAAAACCTCGTCCAAGTTAGTGGTAACTTTCTGTTGGATAGCTTCTGACAAGGACGTACTATTGTTCTCCACCTGAGTCTCCAGCTCGTTTACTGAAAACAAATTTATGTTATTAGTTGAAAAATTACATGTACAAAATTAACATCGAGCTGCTTAGTTTTACTTTTACAACGCCGTTAAAGTTAATGTATAGCATTAATAACTAAACTACCAGTTACATAGTTACTATGATAATATACAACTCCGTCGAAAATGACATTCAAAGTGACGTTTAATGGACGAGACATACGGACATTCGTAAATGTTTAGTACATCGTTGTAAAAGTAAGATGACGCAAGTTGTCCTAAGTGTAATGATGATGTATGTTAACTAGGTATCATACTCACTGCTTTGATACCAGCTTTTAGAAAATCCATACGATGAATCGGACTCAATCTTCCCTCCTGAGGTAAAGCCGAATGATGGTCGATTCATAAATCTTGGAGACTTAAACGGAAGATTGCTAGACGCTGAATATTCACTGTCAGCATTTGTTTTCTTTGATTCAAAAGGCTCTACTTCATACCATTCTGTTGACACATTTCTTGTATCTCTCCAGGGTTTCGATGTAACTACGTAAACTTTTTCTTTCGTTAAAGGCGATATAGCAGTTTGTATTTTACCCCATGGTGCTGGAGTGGTAGTTGTAGTGGTAGAAGTACTTGTGGTGCGGAAAGAAGATGCTGCTGTGTAAATATGAAGTTTTTGTACTTCATCTGGTTCTTCATTTTTTCCTGTATTATGTCGATTTTTTGTTCTCTCTATTGTATTATATTCTTTCCGGGGCTTTGTATAGGTATTATTGCTTTCATCGGTGACAGTGTGTTGAACACTACTTGAACCTTCATGATCATAAAATTCGTAATTGTAATTGCTTGTCGATGTTACGTAATTAGTAGGAACGGTAGTTGTAAAAAAGTCATCAGGAATTTGTTTAGCATACTTTTCACTGCTACGTGTTCTTTGTGGAATCTTATACTGTTTAGAATATTCCTGTTCCGTCCAATCATCTATAGTGTGCTGGAGCTTAATTATGTCAAATGGCGGTTCCTTCACATCATAGATATCTTTAAGTGTATTAGTGGGATTTAAATGATCCGAGTCATAATTTTCCGTTACTGTCTCCTCAGTTGTTGTACGTGCAGCATTATAATTTTCAGTTAAAGTGCTTGCATGAGAGTTTTCTGTGTTAGAAGGGACTTTTCTAGCTTGATATTCGTCTTTCGGTGTAGAGGGCCAGTCTTGTGACATTTGTACGTAATCCTCGTTAGTTTCTGCTTGCTTATTTCCAGTAGTATAAGGTACAATAATTTGAACAATCTTCGGTTTGTATACATTTGCCTGTACTGGTGAAGACATCTCTTCATTATAAGTAGTTCTACTTTCATCCCAACTGGTAGTAAGAGAAGGGGTCTGAGGCGCTGCAGTTGTCGGAATATCATCATAAATTTCATATTCATTTTCGGGTGTAGGCGACGATATCGCTAATATAAAGTTTCCATGGCTTTTATGTGGTGCGCTTGGCTTGAGGTACAACAGAGGCGAATCTATGTTTTGTAAATTACTTTCTGTGCGGTATTTATCAATATCTTCGTCATTTATTCCTCTCAGATCCGCGAAATTGGGCCTATGATTAGAAGGAATACGAGAGACATGTTTTAAATGTGCTGGTATACTAGTGTCATATAATTCATTACCTACATCAGATCCCGTAGTCTCAAAACTTGATTCTGCAATCGACTTTGTTGCTGAAATATGATCTTCAGAAGCTTGCGAAGATATATCCCTAATTTCATCTACTACGTAACTATTAGCAATATTTCTGTATGCTTTCGTTTGATTGACATTAGATGGAGGGTCTATTTCAATAATAGGTGATTGAATTATAGTAGCGGGGTAGTCTACAGAATGTGTGTATTCAGCAAGGGGTATACTTTGTTCCACATTAACATTTGACTGTTGCATCTGATTGATGCCTTGAAGAATATTTGAAGGAAACTGTGGCGGTACAGGGCGAAAAGGTCTAGCATTAAATATTGGTGGCAAAGGCGATACACTAAGATTTGGTAGTGCAACTGGCTGTAGTGTATGAATATTTCTGCCTCGATTTAACGTAAAGGGAGCTGGATTGGCCAGCGAAAATGACGTATTTGGTGTTGATGGTTTCGTACTACCCTGTGGTAATACTTGTGTTTTTACCTTAGACGACTCTGCCGCAGTAGCTGATACCGAGTATGAAATATCAAACAAATGAGTATTAGTAATAGGTTCACCATAAGAATTCTTAAATGCAGTTGGATGTGAAACTTTAGGCAACTGCAATTCTACATTAGGTGTGATATCATCTAACAATTCTACATCACTTTGCGATGGCAGTTCTTTATTAAGCGTCCCAGGTTCGTACTGCGGAGTGACAGGTTGGTAGGTTGTTGTTAAAGGGCGAGGGGTATCATACCCCGGGGAAGGAGTTCCATATGAAGAAGAAGGTGGTTGGTAAGTGGAACTAGCTACACTGTTATAATTGTTGGATATCCCTTGTGATGGAGTCGATAAGAACTGAGAATCTAGTGAGTTACTAGGCAAAATATATGACGAACTGGGTATAATGTAAGATGAACTTGGTTGAGAATATGTGGAACTTGGAGGATTGGGTGATGCAATATCCAATGTATGTGTGGCACTTGGTGGGCCATAAGTTGAGCTGATAATCCCAACAGTACCACTATTAATGGATAAACTCGGAGGGCCATAGTTTGCATGTGGCACTCCAGGTGTTAATAGTGGGGGTCTTGTTCCTTGATTTTGCGAATTGAAAGGCTGTGGGTGTACCTTTAACATATTTGCATAAGCTGTAGGACTCGGTGGTCCATATGTTGGTAAATAATTTCGATATATATTTTTACCTCCTAAATTGTATCTAATTACTGGTAACCATGGCACTAAATTGCAAGGATTGCAATCCTTTTTTAATGGAGCTACGTTATTAAATATAGTTGATCCTGCGTCACTAGTTTGCTGTGATGGAAAAAGCCATCCTGACATTTTCTGAAATAAGGTTGGTGAAGGAGTAGTAGAGAATGGTTGGGGAGGTGGGACAAAGTTGAAACTGTATTGTTTATAGAAAGGCGCGGGGAATTTAAAATCACTAGACAGTTTCGGTGGGGGAGGAGGTGTTTGGTATTGGTAGCCGACATCTGTGTTGTGTCGCTGGTTTCTCTCTGCACCTCCGTGGAATGGTACGGGAACTATGGGTGGCAGCGGCGGTGGAGGTGGCTTCAGTAGAGCTCCGAACTGTGACGCGCTGTTCCCGCTGTGTGTGTTGAATCCATTTATGTGATCGCACTTACATCTTGTTACCACAGCAATAAGCAACACCGGAAATATCTGTAACAGAAGGAAATATAAAATTAATCAAATGTCTGATAAAATAGCTCTTTGAAGAATTTTTTACACAGGACATGGACTAACAGATATTTAGTTCTATATTTAATTTAACAATTAGAAAATATAGTGAAACACTCGTCGTGACATATCGGGGCCATTGTAGATGCTTCCCACGAGTTGCCATTCTTTGCACTTTTCTCTTTTCTCATAATATACCGTCAATGGTCGCGATCGGAAGACGCCACGTTTTGAATTGAATTATGATCTAGATGTTTTCTTATTAGAAACCTATTAGTATTACAATGTAAATTATGAAAAATAAGCTACGTACGTAGGTAATCATTCAATTATAGATAATTATTCTGAGACTATGATTTCCTATGCCAATTCAACGGATAAATATGCTGCTATTAGCTCCATGTGGTCCTAATCGGTGCTCATTGCCATGAAAATAATTAGTATGTTTAAAAGTTCCAGTTCCTTTACGTTAGTTATTGCTGTTAGTGCTCCTGTTTGTTACTAGGTAGGTAAGTACGTATATTACACAAGTTACAAGACAATAAATGACCATCCATGCGTTCGCAATCACTTGTGTAACTTGAATAATTTGCAGCATCTTACAGGCATCATACATCACACTTGCGTAAGCCTAAAATACATTTATATCAGCAGAACAGTCTGGGTGCGCCTGAGTATTTTTGAAGTACAATCACGCACAAACGCATGTTTTGGAACAAAGCCGTAACCAAATCAGCAATGATCAATTCAAAACTCGTGTTGCGTTCGATTTTCGAAACTTCACAGCATTTCAAGTATTCTACCCACATACTTACGCACATCATTTTAATATACATGAAGAAAAGTAAAATCGTTCAAGGAATTACGACGTGTGGACTCTTCGATAGATATCAACTACATGATACAAAATAATTTTATTCATCTCAGTCAGTAGGTCATTTAAGAGTAGAGTAGATTTAATTAAAAAAATTGTGTCTAACATAAATCATTCATCATGTTATGTAGATCTAATTATAATAAATTAATAAAAAGTGAAATAACATCACTGGCACCAGCTAAACATAAATAAATAGGACTGAAATCTATCTACATAATAATAGAGTATGTACCGCCCTATAATAATATATCCTCATGATAAAAGGAGACCAAGCGCTAAGGGCAGCTGAAAGCATACCTTTGCTTCCCATAATATTGGTTCTCATAATATACATAACACTCCCTAGTGATAATTACTCATAATGATGGATTATGAATTATTTGTAGACCTAACACTGTGACAGTAGGTCTGGGTGCGTCAGGGTTGGCTCTTGGACCACTCCATTGCCGCAAACATTTTACTATAATAACAGCAATTATGTGTTGAGTACTTAACGTTATAAGAAATTATGGTTATGACTGAAAATGATATGAGTATCAAAATTATGAAAATAGTTATTATGAGGACCAGTAGAGAACCGCAGCTGTATGTATATGCCTGATTTGAAGAGATCAGACGACTAGTGGAAATGTAAGAAATACGTCAATTCAGAAACGCAACGAATTTAAAATATTATAAATAAGTTAAAAATAGCAGTCTATAAGCAAAGCGGAGCTGACAATACCGGTAAAAGTTAAGCTAAAGATGATGACAAACAAATAATAGTAAATCCTTTGTTAACACTTACAGGTCATTTATCACTGAAGAATTCCTAACTGACAGTTCGCACGCTCGTGTAAGCGAACTTTTACTTAATTGCCGGTCAAAACGCAACAATGCTTTCTTCCTATGACATAAAACGCTGAAGCTACTTCTCACCGACGAAAACAAACGAAAGTGAAAATGAACTAAACTAGGTGAATCGAGCTTAGCTTAAAGAATTCTTAGATCACCGCTAAGTTGTATAATTGAATCGCAACCCGTTTATCTGCCACACTAAATACTGAACAAAGAATCATAAATTCCCTCCTTTTAGAAATCTGTTTAATTATTGCAAAATATAAAGTCAATAGGAAATGATCGGAATTTTTTTCAATACTGTTTTGATTTTTAGCCCAGTCCTATATTGCATTATTAACCTTTTCTCAACTTTGGTGACCGACGGTGACCGACTACAAAATACAAATGTGTCATTAGATGATACCAATATTTAAAAGTTAGACTGCTCATAACTTCTGCTATAGGTATATGAATGACAAAATTGTGTAACAATGCCGTATATTTTCATACTCATGAAGATCGTGTACCTAACATTTAAAAAGGAATGAAATGCACAAGTTATCTTTGACGTCCGTTATTCAGTTAACATTTTAATCAACGCGTTTGATACTTCTACACAGAACTTTTATTAACAAAGTGGGAGCGTCAATAGGTTTGTTGAAAGCGCTGACGAGCCGGTCCCAATAGTTCGCCTGTCATGGACTAATCGTGACTTGATTTTTTACATGACAATCGTGATCGACGTCTCAATTTATTGTACATCATCGTCTTTGATGTTATAGTTAGGTGACTGTGGACTTTCTTAGACAGCGTCTAAAAAAAAGTTTATAGTTTAAGTTAAGGTCAGTTTGGGTAGGACAAGTGATTTAGGGAGATTCCATAATTAAAACGATAAAACGGTTTGTATTTCATAACTTGGATTTTGAATTGTAATAGATACATTTTATCGCAGCTTGAGAGTATATTGAATGTAACTTGTATTTCTGCTTAGTTTCCTTAATTCAACTAACGAAAGGGATATGCCCATTCGTTAAGGAGGTTTTGGCCAAGTGGCGTCCATAAATACAGCAAATCATAGGCATTAGGGTTGAAATCATAGACACAAAATCAACCACAATTTTTTACATAGAACTTGGACAGAATTTTAAAATTGTATGAAAAAAATTCAAGGTTGATATAAAACAAACATGGAGTTGACTGGCTAGCCAGTGTCGTCGTGGTAAGCGGGTACGGAATCCAATGTAAAGCGAAGGTTGTCATCGCCATAATACTAATCAAAGTCATCGGATAGAAAATAGCAAAACCGTGGAGGAAAAATCACAACTCAACAAGCACAACAAACAACCCGCAACAAACAAACTGTCAACACAGACTGTCAATTTCAATTATCATTGACGTAGTGATGGCGATTCGGCATCGATTTATCAAAAACCGATGTTATAGAGCTATGAATCGATATTTTTAATAAACTTGAACCAGCACTGCATAGATTTCGGAAGACAATCAATAGACATTTATTTTACCTATTCTATAGAAATTAAACGTTTTAATATGGGAAGCGAAACAAAAGAAAAAAGATTTTCAGAATATCATTCAGTTCTCGATTTTTGTGACATTTGCCATCACTACTTTTATAAGATTAACTAGAGGTCGCGCGGGTGCGCGGGCCGCGTGCGGCCCGCGAGGGCTTTTTAGGTGGAGCTTGTAACATAACTTAAAAAAAATATGATTTTTGATTTTGTATGGCAGCCATTTTTTTTTGTATGGAAACCATCTTTTTTTCACCGGCTCGTCAAACGGCCCAATGTCCTCGACATTTTTAGTTCAGGCGGTATAGGTTTGCGACTTGCCGTTTTCGAGATCCGTAGGGCAGTTCCGGTCAGTGTTCCACTTTCAGGTCATTACGGACTTTTCCTAAACTCACAGGACCCCCCTCTATACGACTCCTATACATCACTTTTACCCCCCACGGCTCTTTCTGGGAGAACAATTGGGTCAAAATCCAAAATGAACACTTGTATGGCGGCCATCTTGAAAAATGGCGGAAAGAAAAATTTGATCCCGGATTATGAATTGGTGCCCCCGAAAACCCCCGGACGCCAAGTTTCAGCCGGCTCGGACCATTTTTTTTTTTGGCCGCCATTTTGAATCCGCCATCTTGGATTTTTATGACCCCCACCGGAAATCCCCCGTCGTCCTCTATGACATTTGGTCGAACACCCCCCCACTATCTCCAACGGTTTCGGAACGGTGAGCGTTTCAATTTTGTATGGCCGCCATCTTTTTTTGTATGGAAGCCATCTTTTTTTCACCGGCTCGTCAAACGGCCCAGGGTCCTCGACATTTTTAGTTCCGGCAGTGTGGGTGTTCGACTTGCCATTTTCGAGATCCGTAGGGCAGTTCCGGTCAGCGTTCCACTTTCAGGTCATTTCGGATTTTTCCCGGACTCACTTGACCTCAAGGTTTATGTCTCCCATACATGACTTTAACCCCCCACGGCTCCTTCTGGGAGAACAATTCTGTCAATGAGTCAGTGAGTGAGTGAGTCAGTCAGTGGTAATCGAGCTTTATATATATAGTCAATAATAACATACCGTGCGGAAATGAAGATTGCGTCACATGCTTATTTGATTGAATATCTTTTTAATATAAGTTTTTAATTCCCGAGTGTTACAAACAAATAAATAATAACAATATTTTAGTTACTAAATAAGATATTTTTTTGTATTTTTCACATTGGTGTAACGAACCTGCCTACCTACTGGCCAAGAGTGGGCGTTTGCCTTTAAATGCATTAGAAACTGCACAAAATACGCAATTTTACAGAACAAGATCCAATTATGAAGAATTTATTATATTTTTTTGGGTAATATGTTCATCATGACAGACTTTCTCCTTGAAAAAGGAAACTGTCAATAAATCAAGAAACATCAACACACATATCACTATATGCACATTAATCAGTAGCTATTAATGATATACAAGTCAGGTTGGAAGTAAAAGTGGACTGTATTGTTCCACTGTCAATTGAGACATTGGACCTGCCCAAACGGTTTAGTATTTGAATATAATATAATGAACAGTCAACGTGATCAATCAATCAACATCTATATACATATTTATGATACTGTACTAACCATTATGTAATTTCGATTTCTGACCGAAAAGATAAGTTTAAGGTATTTATTTTGTCTAAAATTAAGTACCTAGTCTATATTATTTGATGATGATGTACTTTTAAACAAAGTATGACACAAAATTAACGCTTATAATTCTAGAAGAAGACTTTTAAATCAAGATTTTTAAATAAGTTAAATATTTCCAACATCGACACACTCATGTGCCGTATGATATGGTAAACTAGCCATTGAAACAGATTCTAACCTTTGCGAGGATACTGCAAACCATCCAAGCACATTCTAATTCTAAATGCCAAAGAAAGCTAACGATAATAGTAAGTGGCTCGCTTTAGAGATTATAGGATAAACGCGTCTCATGGCAAGGGGCAAAGGGCTACCATGTCGGGGCTTCGCGGAGCCTCCCATTACTACCGTTGCGTAACTGACTGTTACTACATAAGCACTTGAGTCTTCACTTTATAGTCATGTATATAGGTAGATAACATTCTTTAGTTTCCAGAGATTATTTATGTCGTTAGGCCAAATTGTGTCAACCTTATCATCTTATTTCAATTTGCTTCCGATTTCTATTAACGAGGACGTATGTCTGGTTCTAGTAATGAAGTACCATCATTACATCGGTGCTAAGTGAAAACACCTTTAGATCACCATAACTGGATTAAAATAATATGTCAATAAAAGTTCAACTCTTACAACTATTAAGAAACCTGATGCCCCCATTAGCTTTCGCGGAAAGACAAATTGTCATATCTATAAATAACTAGCTATAGAAACATAGATGTGTGTTTTTTTCATTTCTAGCTTTTTAATTATCAAGTCATAAGTAAGGAACCCGAACATATAGGAGGAGATAGCACAAAAAATAAAGGGGTCAACAGTTTTGTTATTTACTCGTATAATAATAATAACGACACGGTTAGCACAGTGGCTAAGCAATTAGCATTAGGTATACGTTACGTGCCGCGGGTTCAATGATTCAATCCCCGCACGGCTCAAATATTTGTATGATCTACATATAGTTGTTTCGGGTCTAGGTGTGTGTGCATGTGAGATGTATGTTTGTTAACTGTTCCCTTGATACAGGTGAACACTAAGAGAGAGGTAAGAACATAAAAAAACATTGGTCACTCGATACCTCCATATATTGTTAGTACTTGAATCTTATAACTATGTTAGTCGTTTACCTGTATTTAATATTAAAAAGGGCAACTTTGGATCCATGGACGGTATTCCAGTAGCTCACAATTAGACATTCAATCCTTCCCAATATGGTTTTATTTATCACAATTCTAATTCCTAGACTTCGATATGTTCTACAGCTCCGACTACTAGACCAATGGTAATTTTAATATGGGCATCTATACAATTTATTCTTGCTCAACACATAACTGACGAAAAGAAAATCCAGCGATGATCACGAACTTCTCAAACAAGGGGGTCATTATAAGAACATTGTTAGCGAAACGACAATACTATTGTGATCCTTTGTCAACAACAAAGTGACGGATGTTCACTATGTTCAGTCCTCCGGGTGGGAACGAGCAGAGAAAGCATCGCGCGTGACTAGGCGAGCAATAACGCGGTGCAGTTCACATGTCATACTGTTCACATTAGACCCGTAACCTCTCGTTATCTTATATGTTGTTTAATTGGTAGCTAGCCCGAAACATTTTTTTTATTCCAGAATTGACAGCAGAAATATGTTAGTCTGTCCTTCTGTACCAATAAGAACTATTTATTCAAATGTTGAATATCAAGTAACTTGTCTAAAATTAAATCCTATAGACTGTTTTCCTAAACAGGCTATGGTTACTGATATCATATAAAAATTTGTAATATCTATCGAGATACATGTAATAAAAAGTTACATCACCAACACCATGCATGTGAATCATTTTATAACCATCAATTAATATTACCAATGTACGATTTATTATTATGAACACCACAATTACCTACTAAAAGCGATCCTATAAATTATGACTTCATTGCACCAGGCCTGAACAACTTAGAAAACGAGAGTGAATTCCTCATGCGGCCGCATGTGGGTGTTCTTTGAACGTGTTCCGATCAATATCAAACATTACCATTGAACGTGATTATGATTCAAAATGCATGTTTGATAACCACAATCATGTTATGCCTCTACACATAACGCTATGATTGACAGATGCATAGAGCTGACCTTGATCTCGAATCGAACCACGTGAGTAAACTCGAATGCCGCGGCATAATCATACATTCCAAATCAAAAGCATCGAAGCCATAGAAAAACTATTTCTGTGGGCATTATGGTATTCGAAGTTGGGATCACATTATTGGGCCAAGGCACAGTGAAATGTTATAATTTGACCCTATAAGCCGATCAGTGTTATATAGTTATGAGTATCATGATGACTCATGAGCAACTAAGCTCACCTAAAAAACTTCTTTAATAAATTAAAGGTAAATCACACAAAGGATGATACCAGTTAATATTATGATTGTTATTAACGATGTCGATTATCTTAATGAGTTTGATTTACCGGAGACAATATAAAACAAATGAACGAAAGTAGTGATATTAATGGTGGAACATTACGAGGATGAGCGTGGAATATCTTGTGTGTATGATTATTGCCTCACTCAAGGTGAAAGGTCCAGCTATGTTTATGAGATGTGTATAATTCTGTAGCCAATTCTGTTTGTATACGCTTTTCCGTCTAAAATTTAAGTCTTAATTCTAATACGATTATTATTACTTACTCTGAGAAATTTAAATTTATCAACGATAACACAATGTTAGAGCCAGAAGTAATTATTTCTCTGACAATTTTTTTCTAGGATTTAACTTCTAATATTACACCTACACATCATAAAACATCTCTGCCTCCTCTCACAAAATCCCGACACAAATATCGAGCCGATTCCGATTACGGAATTCTTAATTTTGTTCTACGGAACACAAAAATGTTGATGGACAATATTATGTTGTTACATTCTTAGCTCCTTAAGCACTATAATGTTCCGCATACGATGATACATAGTCAAGTAATAATCGATGTAATAACGATACTGATTCAAGTCGGAAGCTAGTGTTTGTGCGTGTGGACAGATACTAAATCACTTTAAACATTGATGCAGTGTTCATTGACTGTGAAACCTTACTAATTGATCAAAACAAACCAGTTACAGTGTAGACCGATACGAAAATGTAGTACGAAGTTATAAAAATTTAGATACTTGTTATTTGGATCAATGATTTCTAATTGAAGTCATTAAGTAAATGTAGATATTTGCTAACCAATTATAGACGGTTTAGCATTTTTTTTATGTTATAGCTCCCAGAGATCCAAAGAAAAATCTCACTGGTGACTTTTAATTACGAATTTCTACGCTTATCTAAATTTAAACGAATACGTTATCATGGTAGTTCAAGTAGAACTTTTGGTATGTCTGTGGATGCATGTAAGAGAAGAGGCAGACCCAAGAAAAGATCGATGGATTGTGTGAAATTTGACATGGTTTATAAGAACGTAAACTTTGAGATGACGTCCAGGATGTAAAAGACATTGCACCGACCCCAAATAAAATGGGATAAGGGCAGGAGAATGATAAGTACTTGAAGTAGAACGTTGATCAATTTTTTAGATGGTCGCGTTAAATACGGTTGAAAAGAGAAGATGACACCATCTATCAGCTTGAAGGCTAGAACCGATGATCAAGGTTTCAACGAAATATTCAATCAGTTGCACCCGTATTTCTTAGCCTTATACAATGATACATGCACTAAATAAATGATGTTCACAACATTCAATAAACTCCACCACCGAGGTGACAGTGAGTGTTAATTGCAAACGACTATTAGTCGGTTGTTAGTCGCACATTTATGATCATTATATGCGTCGTTCCGTGCTTTGTTTACATTATTACGTTACATTATGTAAAATTGTTCAATGTAATCAGGAAGTAGCCGCATTCCTTCACATTGTGTTTTGATAACATCGTGTCTAAATATATTAATGTAGTTATTAGGAACAATGTTCGTTACAGTATATTTCAGTAATAAAAACAAGTTAATAAATTATAAAATGAAGGCACAGGATACATTTAAAATTTCACTAGACACTTCTCACACATCGACGTGACAACAGTGTTAGTAATTCTATAAAATTACACGCATTATCCATACAATGAGAATACAGCATATTTGAAATGAACACCTTAACATTGAGTATTATATCGTTTACTATGGCTGTGAGAATCGACGCTTTCACGAAGAGCTTTGCAAGCGCGGATTCACAAACGTAACAATTGCGCAGAACAATGATCCGCGAGACCGCGACTCAAGTGCACTGACTTGAGATATGTCGTACCGTATAATGTTCTGTGTACCGTTTTGTAGGTCACTTGTTGCTTGTGAAATAATACCCAATCTTCTATAATAACAGCAGCAGTTATAGGCAGAGTTTGAGCATTTATAGATAATATCCAGCGTGCCTTCATATTCTCTCATTTAGTTGGTCCTAAGCTTCGATATGAGGCACGTTTCTTCAAATTAAACTACAAAATCTGTATGTCTGTAAAGTCGAACAATAAACATACATACACAGTCAATAAATTTATGCTAAACATGTCAAACAGCCGGTAGACATTGTATTGGGGAATTGTGGAATAAATAAATGTATCGAAATGGAAAGTGAATCACACGCACCTCACGCGCGCTCGTAACGTAAACGTGTTCGTTTGTAGGATGCGCCCGCGCTTACTACCGATCGGTTAATAAATATGTATAATATGGAATTCATATTATATTCATAAAATATACATTCATTACCATTTAGAATTGGAAATAAAATCTGAGACGGAATATAATTATTAAATACATATTATTTTCCCGCGCAAATTGTAATTGAATGTAGAATATCTACATAATACATTCAACTCAATAAAGCTAACGTTGTGTGACCTGTCTCTAGTCTTTACAGTTTACTAGCAGCATTATGATCTTAAACTTTTATTAGATAGGTATAAAATGTATCTTTAAATTTCTTGGCCGAAAAACAACTTCGCATTATGGCGTGTAAATCGTAATTTATCATGTTGAACATTTTAGGGAAAGGACTGCTACGTCATCACCTCATAATTCCCAAAAGCAATTCTATTTCAAATTAAACGATCATGCGGACATAGTAGTAGCATACCTAAGTAAATTCCAAAAGCATTGAAGGAGATCGCGTCGGCTTTTGGTAAGAAGTTTTTGAAAATGATAACTTGGAGAATTAAGATTCACCGAAAGTTAAAGAAATTGTGTGATGATGACTCACACTAAAGTAACCGGATATCATAATCTGTTTTACTGCAGCCATTCAAAGCAGATTCTTGTTTGTAAGCTAAAATGCAGGATAATAAAATAAAATACGAAGTAGGTCAGTTCTAAGAAATGACACTAGAGCACGTTCGCCCTCACGTCCAAGTAAATAAGTACCTAGTGCAGTCACGACGTAAAGGCAGTTCTGAAACTTATAACTTATGGACCTAATATTAAAAGGTATTTCAAAAAAAATGAATTGATGTTCTGCAGACTGAAAATTGGTACCTACTTAATTCTATGTTAAGTTAAATTGTAAATTGTCCTCTTTTACGTAAGTAGTGACTATTATTGTATTAAGCTTGTTAAAGGTATATCCACTTGTATATGACCAAATAGCACCAATAGTAAAAGTAGTACAAAATATTGATTTAACAATTTTCTTCATCACAGTATCAACATTTATTATTATTTAAATCCAGCGATGGGCACATCTCGTCCACCTTCAAGAGCACAAGCAAATAAAACTGGTTCTCAGATTTCACTCGTAGTCTAGTATCAGAATATGGGCGTGAACTAAGATGGAATGTGTTGTTTCTATCAAAACTTTTAATTTCGTTTTACATATTTTAAAATATTATATGCAGAATTTCATTAACTGACATTGAAATCGTTGTAAGCAACAGAAATTTCTTTATAAATGTTAAAACATTAATTATTTCCTTAAAAGACATAAACTTGTTCGTTACAATAGACGCAGTAAGTACCCCTGCGTGCTTATTCCAGTAATCAACGAACCCGTGGTAAAAGCTTTCCATTAGATTTAGTCGTAAAACTCTTTCCATGTTAATTACAAACACAAACAGACTTATCAGTGGCTTTCAAAGGCTTCATTGGATTCTCATCAGTGTCACAAAAAAGGGTTTAAATATTTACTTTGGGATACCGTTGTCGCTATCCTGAGGTTGTGTCACTTGCATAGCCGAATTACCCGGCAGGCATTGCGAGATCAACTGTTCACATTTTTTAAATCATTATCTGGATGAATGTCTGGCCCAACTTTACTTTAGACGTCTGATATTATTGTGTCAGCTTAGAAAGGTGAAAATATTTTCAAACAAGCATTGTACGGTTAAGCGTTTTTAAAAATGTCGCCTTATCATTGTCAAAATATACATTTTTAGAAGTATAGTTTCCAGCATACTTATTTCTCCTCACGTTGGTGTTTTCAAACCAATTCCATACCACACTGGTATTTTTAAAACAAAGTCAATATCGTCGCCCAGCAGTGAAAACCTGGTAAATCCAATCTTTTTCAAAAACGTTTTATTTGTAGATTAGATTGATAAATTTATTTAATATTTGCTCCTGTAATTTTTTTATTTGTAAGTACGTGGTTTGCACTACTGCAGGGCAAGCATGGCAAAAAGGGGGAGAGAGAAAAACCGCGACCAACCATTTCTGAACCGCCATCTCTCGATTTTTTGTTTTGTCTTCTGTCAATCAACCAAAGGGTGGAGGAAACGGGTTTGTCCACCCGTCGCGTCGCGCTAACCCTGCTGGACGTCGATATAAAAGATGGACAGCAATATCCTTACGTTTACTGACAACACAAAATAAAGATAATTTAGAGATCAGTTGATCTGCGTAAATCAAGAACAAGAAATATAATAATTTCGTAGATGAAGAAAAATAAGGCATACTGACTTACTGAGCCTTTATTAATTTCAATTTAGACTAGCATAGACCAAAGAAAGCGAAATAGTCTCCGGAAATTATCCGAGAACACAACAACAGAACAATATCAATAGTAATTTATCTATCATTTGGTCCTGAAATAGCTGTAATAAGTAAGTATAGCTACTGTAATTATTTATTATTGCTGATGCAGCTAATGATAAACTTTACAGCGTAACATTAAAGCGTTGTTTAAGAAAAGCGATAGATGTAACAGCTCGTTAAGTCATCGGAGATTAGACGGGCTAAGCATACTAATTGCGCGTGAACTACCGCCGTAAAGCTAATGGAAAGCGAAGTTGCTTCGAAAACGCTGATTAAGCTTGTTTTTAACTACACCATTTTGTTTAATGTCAACTCATGTCGTGTTTTCTCGGTATGATTCTATATTTGTTTTGTTTTGTACATGGTCCTAATTTGTTCCTATCTGCGTTTCTCATGTTATTTTTGTATATTTTCGATAAAGCCTGTATGTATATCTATCATAATATTCCAAAATATGTAGGTATGTCATCTTCGTGTGTAAATTATTATGTACCTACTCATTACACTGAAATCCACGAGACAATTCTTTTATAACTTAGTATAGATATCTTCTATAATCATAATCGTTTAAATTACTTTTAAACTTTTCAATCTCACATCAACTTTTGGGTAATAATTACTACTAAAACTCGATGTTTTCATTAAATTTCACCTCATTGGAAGTCGTCAAACTCTAATAACCCGAATTAACTATAAAATCACTAAGTAACAGATTTAATTAGAAGTCAGAGAATATCGTAATACCATAAACAAGAAATGAAATGTCCAATTAAAGGCATAATAGTCTCCAAGGAGCGATGTCGAGGAAATTATTAATCATAATCAACTCATGAGAAGTATCTGATCACATCTTGGTACCTAAATGAAAAACATTTATCTCTCCGTTTTTATATTTATTAAAGTATTCCGTTAAAAAATTATGGTTCACTTAAAGCTCGGCGTAAAACGATTATAGTATAGTTTGATATCACTCACCGGCGCGACGGCCATGTCTCCTCGTATCTGTCAACAAGATCCCAATCACTGTGTCTATTTGATCATCACTTAACTTTCACCAGGTAACGTCCCGGAACATCACCCGACATACCGATAATCACCAGTTTTCATATTACAGTCACCCTCGTACCGGTAACACAAAGCTCGCACGCGGAAAGTACTCGTAATAACATAACGTGCGGTCCCCGCCGTCGATGTAGATGAATGACGCCGCGGGTAAAGCACGAAGAAGTCAACAGTTCCCACGTGAGAGAAATGCGCGTGTCGAACAATGGTGGAGGCTGCGCTGCGCGTGAGTCGAAAGGTGGGCAAAAAGCGAATGAGCGCAGGCGCGGCGCGCACACTCGCCGCCCCCGCGGGAGCCCGTACCTGCTGACCCATTTCAAATGCTCACCACAGTCATTATAGGAATTTAAACCCTTACTCGGTTTTGAGTTATTCCTGTTCTGGCATAAAATTTAGAGTGTTTTTTTTTTGTATTTGAATATTAGTGAGTTAGTGAGGGCTAAATATTTTCAACTTCTTTAAAATCACAATTTTTGTCATCAAAAGAAAAGGAAAGATCAATTAAAACATCAGCATTTAACTTATAAAGAAATAGAAGTTTATTTTACGAATAAGTATTCACTGAAAAACTAAATGTAGACGCTACATACACCTACCTACCATACCTACTTAGATTAGTGCTATAAAATTAAGCGTATCGCCTAAACCGTCCACCTCAAATATCATTATAATAATCAAGCACCATACTTATTATTATAAAAAAATTGATTATTTTTATACAATTAAAATGAAACCTTCCGTAATCTGAACAAATGTAAGCTTCTTAGCTTTTTACTTTATTTTTTAGGATAATGACTATGGTCATAGGGTATTCGATACATAAGCATAAAATTCAAGGAATGCTCTATCAGTTAACTTTAGATAATACAAAACATGATAAATGGTACCATACCCATAAGCTACACTTAAACCCTTTACGAGCTTGAATTCTAAAGGATTACGTCAAATGATGATCTAAGATCCTGCTACTTACTCAAAATATACGGGTTCAACATTCCAGAGCTCCATTCGAGGAATAGGTAAGATTTCCAGTTCAATTATCCTTTAAAAATCATTCTTCAAATAACTCTAAGTCAAGAATTTTATGTAGGACCAATTATACTATCGATTATCTAACGACATCAGAATGATACTTCATCATATCGTAATTTCCTCAGAGTAAGAGTTGTTCCTGGCCACTTTCATTTTCCCAGTTCATTGTACTTTTTATTGTACACATCAAGAATAATATTCCTAATTTATCCCTTCGTAACGTTCTTGCTAGAGTAAGAGAGATAGAGAGAGCCAAACCCCAAAAGCTCCCATCTCCACTCTTTTAGCTTCCTCCACCAGTGTATACGAGGAAACATTGAGGTCTTTAGTATCTTCAAGTGCCGAAACAAGTAGAATTTTCATTTTCTTATAATTGGATATCGTTCCATGTCGCCAAATTATGTAAAAAAATGTATTTTCTTGTTACTGACTTAATTCTTAATGAATCTTTTAGTCTGAAATAAATGGTATTATAATTAAAAGCTGCTACCTACGATAGCAGCTTAAGAATGAACACGTATTGCCTCCAAAAAGTTCTAAACAATAATTTAATTACGGATCATGTAAAATTAGACTATCCCATTTTTTCATAGTTGTCTGACTCAGACAGTGTAGGATACATGTGTGTAGTTTACAATAATATCATAATCAATCAAATGATAAAATATTACACGATATACTCATTCACGCGACGCATCATTCACATCTACAAAAAGTAGTACGATATATTGTATGAAAAAACTCATTATGTGCAAATTACTAGCATATTGAACGTTATTTATGAGACAGCCTTTCCGTAACGATTTGCGGAAGACAAGCTACGTTGTGTGCACGCGCATATTTCACACCGATCAAATAACTTTTATACCGCAATCATATAGTTACTGTTTTCAAATGTTTTTATTTTCTAGTTGTGTTAGGTCAAATTCTTATAATAATATAATCTTTATAGGAATTCGCTGTTCGTCTGTCTGTCACCAGGCTGTATCTCATGAACCGTGATAGTTAGACAGTTGAAATTTTCACAGATGATGTATTTATGTTGCCGCTATAATAACTAATACTAAAAAACAGAATAAAATAAATATTTAAGGGGGCTCCCATACAACAGACATGATTTTTTTGCAGTTTTTATAGATAATGGCACGGAATCCTTCGTGCGCGAGTCCGACTCGCACTTGGCCGGTTTTTTGAAACTAAAGAACAACCTAATACATAGCGTAGGTACATACTCTAATTTAATCAGAGAAATATTGTTATTTTTCGCATTATGTATTTCCTTAAACAACACCTAACAGAATCCATCGCACCATGAACAATTTTTTTTTTATTTATATACTTCATACTAGGGGAGTGTGTGTATGAAAGAGCCAGGCTTTATGCAATTTTACCCCCTACATAAAATTAATAAAACCTAAGTATCGAGATATTTCCAATTTAATTTAATAGGTTTTAGGTACCTAAGTAAGACTAGATACTCTAGGGTTTTTACTTTTACATGTAATAGATCAATTTCAGATAAAAGTAAAAACCCCCAACGAAATTGTTTCTGTAGATACTAAATACACGTAAAGTATGTCTGACAGTGGCTGTTTATCAAGACAATCACTGAACTGATTTTATGTAACTAGAGCTTTATCTACCACTCACAAAGCTCTTTGTTAACGACACTTTAGAACAGGGGGCCTAAAAAGGCCACATTGAGCAGTTCATCTACTGATCTGCTTAGTAACTGTCAAACAGATGATTACTGAATATGAACCTTATGCGGATGACATTAAGAGTCGTCAATTATGTAAATATTTTGACATTCGTAATATGAATCATATTATGATTCATCTAAAGCGGCCTTTTTAGCCCCCCTGAACAATTTACGAGGTTCTTTTAAAGGCGAACTACCTCGGAGCACTATAAACAAGACATAACTTTTACACAAAACAATAGATATAACTTTGATATCTCAATCGCAAAATATAATAAATCGTATTGTATGGTAAACTTATTTCTTTTAACTTATCAATAAAAATCGTACCTCTTTTCAAGCAAGGTATGACCAAAGCTAGTCTTATGCTAATAAGTAAACATCGATATGTAAATAGGTGACAAGCAGTTTGAAAAGCCCCAGATGTTACGAAACACGTAATTACTTAGTATTCCAACATTCGCTGTTATTCAGTGAAATTGTTAAATTTCGAAGAGCAACTACGCGCTTTATTTACTAAGCAACTGGCTTTCGCAAATAACGGCCGAGGCGGCGCGCGGCGCATGCGTTGAATATGACCGAACTTTTACTCGGATACACACTTCTGCATTCTTCGATTTTGTGCAATGTAACATGTTTATTCATGGTCATACTGTTTTTCGGTTGTACACGTTACATACTCGTACATCTGATAAATATATTTACAACAATTAGAATTAATTTCATGAAATTACTTTTTGATTTCCAAAGATGCAGAATAAATACGTCGTTACCAAACCTAGTTAAATAGATACAAAGAAAATATGCTCAACATTTTTTTCTAATTTCTATGCGTTGAACGAATATTCAAATAATTTATCAACGAAATTTGAAATCCATTGTTTTATAATCTTTGGACAAAACAGGTAAAGCACTATTTCGTCCAAAGATTACAAAAAAATGGATTTCAAATTTCAAATAACGATGAGTTATAATGAAAAGTTCTTTCTTCTATAAATTCCACATACCTAGAATAAGCTTTCTAATTATATCACACGAGATATACTATGGGGTAATAAAATGTTGGCCTCTGGATGTGAGATGCAACTTTATACGACGATTACGCAAAATACATTGCCTGCAATCTTGTAGTGCGTGACATCGTTAGTAAACAGGAAGACAGAGGCGCAAGAAATGTCTGTGACAGTTTGAACGAAGCCAATTCTGTTACTCAAGAAGCTATCAACAGTCTGGAAAAACACCCGGATCTACGTGCATTACAGGCAGTTACCTCATCGTAGTTAATGCTAGATTAAATCGTTGAATATGTTATAGCTTAGTACCTACTTACTAGTTCTTACAATGGTAATGTTATGTAGTTTTAATATATTGGATCTCATTTTCCACTAAACATTTTTCTTAAATTAAACAATATTTAATAATTTCAAGCTGGAAATACAAGATGTTAGAAATATCATAACCAGTAATAGTTGGAACACTAACAGTTCTGCTAGTTTACAAATAGATTTATAGTAATAACAAATGAAAAAGAGGCTGACTATTTTATCTAAAAAAAAAGCATTAGGTAGTATCTAATGTTAGTAAAGTTACTTAGTAAATATTGTACAACATGATGAAATAGGTACACTACGAACTCTACATTAACAGTATACGGTATACCATAAATCAAGTACCTTAATTCACTACACACCTACACGATCTTTGAATAATATAAATTACCTCGAACGAAGAAATGCGAATTCGGACACAGATCGTTTGACCGCATCTAATGATGAGGCTTAGAAATCACGTCACGCAATCTCATGATGTTTCTATTCCAATTGTTTGGGCTGTATAAAATGATGCGTGTGCCTGTGCTCGGTCGTAAAGACCGATGACGGTGACGCATGATACTCGACCTCTCGAAAGTGATTCGTGAAATGCTGCCGGGTTTAGAAAAGCTATAAGCATCTTTTCACATACAAGTGACCGTTTTCACGAACAAATAAAAATCAAATAATTTAAATCATATCGATTAATTTGTAATGAAGAAGTCATACGAGTGAAAGCGCATGTCTCTATATTATACCAGGAGAACAGAAAGGGAACGGAGTAAACTTTGACGAACAGAACAAAATTAAAACAGAATGTTTCAAAACGCATTTAGAGACATTAAAATTATAACTAAATGCAAATAGATGGACTATGAACTTCTTGTCGACACGAAGGAAGCAGAAACGGTCCCAAGGAGGGGAAATCGACATGCTTTGCAGATTTTGGTTTGATCA
Organism: Allophyes oxyacanthae; assembly: GCA_932294325.1. Taxonomy (NCBI): domain Eukaryota; kingdom Metazoa; phylum Arthropoda; class Insecta; order Lepidoptera; family Noctuidae; genus Allophyes; species Allophyes oxyacanthae. Next base: position 11,690,381 of record OW028615.1, read on the forward strand.
TGGAAGTACTTTCATAGATTTATCTCACCTTCAAAATATTATGATGTGATTTATTCGTAATTTAAAGAAACGTGAAACCAAATCAAGTCGATCTTTCGTGAGAAACGTAACGATACAATCATATCAACATTGATTCATCAGTAATTAGGGAATCGCTCAGAAACCTTAAATTCTTAATCTTTTTTAAAACGCTTTTATTAGCTTCACTTGTAACTAACTATGTAAAAAAATCTTGGAAGTTAAATTTGACCCACTTCCCGGTTTCCGATTGAGCTGAAATTTTGCATACACGTTTAGTTTGGATGACAAAAGCGTTTTCTTTCGTTTTTTTTAAACTATAATATTTTTATTATCATGAACAATTAATTGAATTTTAATTATACATAACAGTAGCTTTTCTTCATCCTCTATTCTACTGCTTTCTTGTTCATTTACGGAAATACCAATTAAGAAGCGTGTGCTCGGTGGCAAGGAAAACAATAACAGCATCGAGAACTATCTCAGACTCTTTCTTCAGATAGAAATAAGTAAAACGCTTCACAATTGAAATTAATCTCAATATCTATCAGGATTAAGTTTAATTTCCTTTGTAAGGTTATGTTGAGATGCAAAGTGTATTTGGATGATTTGCCAGACAAATTTGACCTTGATTCCGCGGTATGGGAGCTGACTCTCGACGTTCATTGTGTGATTTTCATTCACTTTTTACCAAGAGTTTATACACGATAGTATCACGCTTCTTGGCGTCAAGTCGTTTGTCTTATACGTAGATATAAGGAAATATATGGCTCCGTTTCTTAAAAAAGACTTCTTCAGGTTATTTGAGAAGGATTGGATTCGATACTAATAGGAAGTGATAAAATAATACAGGGTGGCGACGACTCTATTATATTAATACGTGAAGAGAAAACCCCTTTTTAAACATAATACGCACACGGAGAAATTTGAGATTTGGCATACCTAGTTAAAAGTTTATATGGAGAAGGACTGCAGATAGCATAAATTACGGTCGTATTCCGACCACTGGACGGTCACTAAATAAATGTGACCGTGTATTTAGTATCACACTCTGTAACCGTACACATAAAATCAATCAAATCTAATCTAGTAGTTTAGCCACAGGAGCTAATTTAAATTCTCTTCATTTTACACATATCACGATCTCAAGGCGAAATTCAAAAAGTCTCTAACCCGTTATTTCCAAAATGATATTTATTTAAGTACACGTATAGTATAGAAGATGACATAAATATTTACTCCGATTTTTGAATACGGCTTCAGTACTTGATACCAAATACGTGGTTTCATTTAATGTGATACAGTCGGCGCCACCCTGTATAATTTCCAATAAAAATATCACAAATAATACAATGTATTCTTAAAGAGGCTTCTTTGGTCATTGATTTTTAATCCCAAAATAGAGCAAATAGTTTGTATTCTAAATATCTAACATTCATAGAACATAGAACGGTTTTATATCACACTAATCAGTGTCAAACAATGTCAAAATGAGGCACAATTCTTACTGTAAAATTGTTTTTAATGATTGCTTTGATTACAAGATATATCTTATTTATACAACTAATTTTCAATAGCTTCACGACATTTTCGATCAGTGTTAAAACTTATCAAGTGCGACGCATTAATGAATCCGCTTATTTAGTCACAAGTTTTCCTGAATTTGATACCGAGAATCACAAACGCTTTCTTACCGAAACTAGTACACCAAATAACGTAGTTACTCTAAATGACGATAAAAGATATACCGAGGATTATGACACCACCATGAGCACTGTAACTGTTGGTGAAAAGAGAGACAAGGCAAAACAGAAAATCATCACTCCCGAATATATTAAAAAAGCTAGAGAGAACTACTTTCGTTCTTATTACGCAACAATGAGGAGGACTAACTTTACCAGTTTGCTCCCAGATAAGGTAAATCCCTATATGAATTTAATAGACGGCAATAACGAAAATACTGTTTTAAGTGTCAAATTTAAGCAAAATCTTCTGACTGCGAGGAAACTCGCCACATTACTCATTAATGAAGTTCAATATCAGACAGAATTTAGAAACAAAGACACATTTTTAGATGATGTAAAAAGGAGAAAACGAAAATTGATTAAAAAAGCAAGACGAAAGTCATTTTGGGCAGGTGTGGCTCGGAGACATGGACATGATACACTCTAAAAACCTTACCGTTCCAGAATCGAAATGGGTTACCTGGCGTATGAATATTTCTTTTTACTTTACTAAATTGTGTTTTCTTTCTTTACAATGTTTTTGTAAACATAAACTTTTGATCGTAATGTTGCTGATGATATAATTGCTTGTTTTATATATTAATACGTGAAGAGAAATCTTTGTACCTCTTTTCAAGCATATTACGCGAACGAAGGAGTGTGAGATTTGGCATAGTTAAAGTTTATATGGAGAAGGAGTGTAAAAAGCTTAAATTTATAAATAATATTAAGGTCAAATTTCGACCACTAGGCGACCACTAGTAATATTATAAAACGAGTAATTATATCATTTTGATATCTCGTAATCTCGCAATTTCCAAGGCAATCCTATTTAACCATTTCCAAAACCGTATTAAATCAGCGTTGCGATTTCATTTGAAATTTATTTTACCAATAAGATGTTGTATTATTGGTAACCAGTTGAAAGGGTGTTATTCACCACAGTTCATAGCTACAAGACACTAATAATACGACAATATGTTACCCATATTTTGCATGTAATTAATTGACTACATAATATGCATAACCATGTCGGGTGTTGTTACAGTGAGTATTGTAATGTTATAAATAAAAAACAGGTATTTAAAGCATTTTGTTTCATTTTTACATTCAAATAAATTGATATTGAATATAATCACATTATTTGTCGGTAGTGTTCACTCAAGTAACATTAATATTACTAACTTTAATTTTAATAACTATAGTCTTCTTTTATTTATCCTTTCGAGTTCAACAATATTACAAATGTGCCGCATAAATAATGTTCCATACCCGTCAAAATTGTCGAATTTATGTAATATACTTGAGCATTAATATTTTTATATTATTTACAAATAAGTATTTAAAAATAATTAAATATTATAATGATGATGATGAATCAAATACCTATTTAAAAGCAATTAAATTATTTTATTTTTATGATGAAACATTAAGAGACACAAGTGTAGCTTGTAGTACAATATTGGTTGATGGGGTCGAACACTGAAACACTAGGACAGGTATATTTATACTGGGTGTAGGTTCCGTTGCTCAATAACACACAGTAGTAGTAAGTTTGGCAAGTGGTGTCAGCACTATTAGCGAATCGACCATTAGATGTGCATACGAATGTAGCTGAACTCGAATCTGTATCCACATCTGAATCTGTATCCGAGTCTGAAGATGCTGTACATTCGTAATCAAAGTCACATAAAGTGGTATTGGGATCGAAGTAAGAGTTGCCGGGACAAGTGTATGATGTCGATGTGTAAGTTCCATTTTCGTTTTCAATACATTCTATGTAATTAGTACAATTCGTAGAATCTGGATCAACAAAGTAGCCTTGCGAGGTGCAAATGGAAGTCGAATTTAAAGTATCAGTTGAATCAGTTGTGTCAGAAGAGTCTGTCGTTTCATATGAATCATCGACGTCGATATTATCTGTAGTTTCAGTCGAATTCGTGTCGTCTGTAATATTTTCCAAGCTACTTCCAATAGTTAGTGCTGTAGTCGTATTTGTTGAATCTGTCTTAATAGTATTATTTGAAATATCAGACGTCCTAACAGAAGTCGTGATATCCGTACTATTTTTTGTAATTATAGTAGTCGTAGTATTTGTTGTGTCATCAACAGATGTCGTTTCAATAACATCCGTGCTATTTAATGTTGTAGTGGCGACTGTAGTGTCGTTACCATCAATAGTAATTGTTATTATTGTAGTATTAGTAACGATTATTGTAGTTATTGTGTCAGTTATATCGCTTGTAATTATATCTTCTGTGGTATTTGTACTGCTAGTTATGTTGGTTACAACAATAATTTCTGTTATATTTGTTATATCATCGTCCACTGTAACAGTCATATTTGTTGTTATGATTGTAATAACAGTGTCATTATCACTAGTATCGGTAGTGATTGTAGTACTTACAGAATCGGTATTATTTTTCGTAGTTGTAGAAGTGATGGTATCAATAACTTCGGTATTGTTCCTAAGAGCGGTGGTATCGGTAGAGTAAGTCGTTTCTATATCTTCCGTTGTTATTGTACGCAGAGAATCCTTATTACCTGTCGAGCTTATTGAGATATTAGATGTTAATTCTTCTGAACTGCTTGACGCCGAACTGCTACTTGGAACTGACGAACTTGATGAGCTGGTATTAATAACGGTGGATGTAGAGTTTGATAAATTTTCAATTGTATTGGAAGTATTCGAATTGTCACTTATAGAACTAATTGATTCCGTGTCATCTTTTGAATATATGGAGCTTAAAGAATCTGACGTTGCTGTTGAATTTAAAGAGCTTGTTGTACCCGATCTTAAGACGTCAGTAGTATTCGCTAGACTTTTTAAATCTGTTAAGCTTGTTGTAGATTTAATTGTTTTTAAAATTGTATTGTTCGATAATGTTGACATTGACGTATCTGCTAAGCTTGAAGAACTTATTGTATCTTTGGTGTCTTTAGAATTTGATGCAAGCGTTATTTTCAACTTGGAAGATTCCGAAGATTCTGTTGAATTTGTTGAAATTGTAGAATCTGCTACAGAACTTGAATTCATTGAATACAATGACTCTGAATTGAAGGATTCCGTAGAGTTGTTGGAACTTGTACTGTTTGAGATATCTGTAGTAGCATAGGAGTTGGAAGAACCAGTATTGTATCTGTTATCCACTGAAGTCGTTGAATTTATCGAATCTGATGTACATGTGTTAATAACATTCGATGAATTTGAAGCGCTCGTGGTATTCAAAACAGACGTAGAATCTATTGAATTCGTGGAGTTTGATGCTGATGATGTTGAAATATTCGATAAAGATGATGAGTTTGAAACATTTTCTGTATCTGCTAAACTCGTGGAATTAGTAGTTTCAACAGTTGATGAATCTGAACCTTCTGTTACGTTGACTGCATTTAGAATAACTGTAGCTGAGGTCAAGTTGGATGAATATTCTGATTCTGAACTAGAAAAGTCTGCTGAGTCACTTGAATTTGTGGTTGTTGAAGTATCGGCAGTTTTTCTTGTATTAAGCGAGTTTGAATCAGATGTAGTATTTGTCAATGTCGTCGAATTCGACGTAGAAGAAATAAGAATATCGGTTGCAGTTGATGAGTTTTTTGTTTGCATAGAATCAAAACTATTTGTTAAATTAAAAATTTCTGAAGAGGAAGTATTAAAATTTTCCGTTGAGTTTGCTGAATTCACAGTAGCTACAGCAGATTCTGAGTTTGATGAATATTCAGATTCCGAATTAGAAAAACTTGTAGAATCGCTTGAATTTGTAGTTTTGCTGGTATCTGAAGTTTTAGTTGTACTTAGCGAATGTAAATTGTCTGTAATGTTACTAAAGTTTGTCGTATTTGTGGTATCTGATGAGAAACTGTCCATAGTATTAAGTGAGCTTTCTGAGCTTGAGGTGTCAAAATCAGACGTTTCATTTGTTATTGTTGTAGAGTTGGATGTAGAAGAAATCAGATTATCGATTGCAGTTGATGAATTCGTTGTTTCTGAACTCTGTGTTGAATTAATTAAGTTTATAATTTCTGAAGAGGAAGAATTTGAAGTTTCTGCGGAGGTTGCTGAATTAGCAGTAACTATAGCAGATGTTGAGTTGGATGAGTATTCAGATTTTAAACTAGCAGTATCTTCAGAATCACTTGAATTTGTAGTTTTCGTACTATCAGAAGTTGTTCTTGTACTTAGCGAGTTTGAATTGTCCGTAATATTACTTGAGCTAGTTGTATTGGTAGTATCTGAACTGGAAACATTTGTGGTAATTAATGAGCTTTCTGAACTTGAGATGTCTGAATTAGACGTTAAATTTGTAGCTGTCGTGAAATTTGATGCAGTAGAAATCAGACTATCTATTGCAGTTGTTGAGTTTGTTATCTCTGAAGTTTGTGTTGAATTTGTTAAGTTTAAAGTCTCTTCAGAAGAAAAATTTAAACTTTTTGTTGAGGTTGATGAATTTACTGTGACAGCAGCAGATGTTGAGTTGGATGAGTATTCAGATTCCAAACCAGAAATATCTTCAGAATCACTTGAATTTGTACTTCTTGCTGTATTGGAAGAAGTTATCGTACTTAGCGAGTTTACATTATCCATAATTTCTGTCGAGCTCGTCGTATTTGTAGTATCCGATGTAGAGCTGTTTGTGCTGCTTAATGAGCTTATTGAGCTCTTAATGTCTGAATCAGATGAATTATTTATCAATGTAGTAGAATTCGATGTCAAAGAAATCAGAATGTCTATTGCAGTCGATGAGTTTGTTGTATCTGAAGTGTCCATTGAATTTGTTAAGTTTAAAGTTTCAATAGAAGAAGAATTTAAACTTTCCGTTATATTTGATGTATTTACAGCAACTGTCGAAGATGTAGAATTTGATGAATTTTCAAATTCCAAACTTGAAAATTCTGCAGAATCGCTTGAATTTGTAGTTTTGGTAATGTCGGAAGTGGTTCTCGTATTAAGCGAGTTTGAATTTTGCGTAATGTTACTCAAACCCGTTGTATTAGTGGTATCCGATGTGGAAGTATTCATGGTACTTAATGAACTTTCTGAGCTTGTGGTGTCTAAATCAGACGAAGTATTCGTTAATGTCGTAGAATTTGATGCAGAAGAAATCCGAATATCTACTCCAGTTGATGAATTTGTTGCTTCTGAAGAATCGGTTGAATTTGTTAAGTTTGAAGTTTCTAAAGAGGAAGAAGTTAAACTTTTCGTTGCGTTTTCTGAATTTAATGTTACCATTTCATGCGTTGTATTTGATGCATATGCAAAATCTAACGTAGATGTATCATTAGCATCAATAGATATTGTAACATTTCTAAAGCCAATGGTGTCTGTTGAACTATTGGAATTCGAATTATCTGTAATGTTTGTTAAGGTCGTGGAATTTGTAGTATTTGATACATAAGTGTTTGTAGTATTCAAGAAAATTAAAGAACTAGTAATATTTGATAGAGATGTAGAGTTTGTTAAAACTGTGGCATTCGTTGTAGAAGAAATTAAAATATCTGTTGAATTTGAAGAATTTAAAGTATCTGTAGTATTTGTAGAATTTATAAAACTTGATGTATCTAACATAGAATAATCTAATTTTTCTGTTAAGTTTGTATAACCTGAAGACTTTAAAGACAATGTTATGTTCGATGAACTTGAAGAATCCAATGTTGAGTTTTCCGTGGTGTCATTAGAACTTCTTGCAACAGTGTCATGCACTACATCTGTCGATTTTACGGAGATTACAGCGTCTAAGGCTGCAGTAGAATTTGTAGAATTTGTAGAACTCGAAGTAAGCGTTGACAAAGTATCTGTAAAACTTGTAGCATTTGCAATGTCTGAAGTGGATGCGGATAAAGAAGTCGTTGTAGTATTAGATGCAGATGTATCTACTGTATTGGAAGAATTAACTATATTGGATATATTCTCTGTGGACGAGATGTCCGTCGTGTTGGCAGAATTCGTTGTAGATACATCTTCTGTATCTGTTGCATCATTTGTATTTGTAGTATTCAATGTTTGTGACGTGCTTACTGAAGTTCCGTTATTCAAGAAGCCTGTTGAATTCGATAGGCTTGTTTTTTCAGATGATGACTGACTGTTACCACTTGAAAAAGTTTGCGTTGTTGCAGCATAAGTATGCCATACTGCAACAAGTATCTGAAAAGAAAATAATTACCGATCACAAATCGTATCTACTGCCTCAACAACTATTTTAAAGAGGCGGTCTAGAATGAATTGGCCCATGGGTACACCAACTTTTCGCCGATACTGTTATTAAGTCCTATGTAATAGGTAGTGAGTCTATTAATTAGAAACTAAGGGCTACTGCTGAGAATATTATAACAACCCAATAACACTGTCCGAACTGGGACTCGAACTCGGGACCTCCCGATCAGCAGCTGCGCTTGCAATCATTACACCAATTGAGGCAGTAAAATATTTAGATGAAAGAAAATAAATACTTTAACAAAATCATCACATTGCGATATCGATTAATAAAAAATAAATGGTAATTTTTGGTAAGCTTAAAATGAGTACCTACTAGGCGCCTGCGCAGATGGTCAAGACAGACAGGTAGTTACCACGCCCTAGTTGCTCTATGACGACAATGAAGATGATTTTCTGACATTTTCTTCAATTAACTGGGACCACAAACCACATGACGCAAATTGTACATTCACCAGAAAAATAAAAAAAACCATACATGATTTATTTTTATAATACTAACGTAAATTTTTTAGGAAGCGTTGTAAAGGCCTAATGATTTCATAACTAGGAACAATGATAGTAAACTCCTACTTAACTATGTTACCCTAGTACTTTTGAAATACTTACTCGCCATGAATAAGATAAAAGTAAGATTCTTTTAATTTTTCGTAAACTTTGACCACAAAATCACTCTTTGAAATTTTCAATTATTAGCATTTCGGGGTTTCCGGGTGTAGCTTCGGAATTTTAACCACGAAATGGTTATTATTTCCCGTATCCATAACAAACTAATCCCATGCAATATAAGACTGTATTCACAAAACAACTGTGTATGTTGCATAAAATTGAACAAAACTGCGATATATTTATTATATATTTTATAATCAAAAGCTTACGTTAAGTTTACCATACGTCAAAACATTCCCGCTCGGTCTTCTCATGTTAGCTGTTGTGAATCTAGGTGCGATGTTTCAAAGAGTAGGTCCTATGGAAAAGAACTGGTAAGAAACTCCATGGAAAGCTCACATCACAGCAAATTTCCTGATCAGAGATTAATAAACTCTCAAAAACCGAGGCGAAGGATTAACGAGAACTTCAGGTAGGTATATTTTCTTCAAAAACTAGCGTGAATTATGCCTATGATGACTATGATGTTGTTATGGATTGGGCGATACAAAGACGTTAGAAAGTTTGTTTGTAAAGGATCTTCATTATAATACAATCTTATATTGTATGGGATTCGTTGGTTATGGATACGAAAAATAATAACCATTTTGTGGTTAGAATTCCGAAGCTACAACGGGAAACCACAAAAAGCTAAAAATTTCAAAGAGCGAATTTCTGGTTAATGTTTTCGAAAAAAAAATCTTACTTTTTTTACTATTACAAGGCGAGTATTTCCATAGTAGGTAGGGTACTAGGGTAAGGCGCTCCACCCACTGCACCGCGCCCCGTCGCGGCGTCGCGTAGCGCGGGTTTTTTTTTTTTTTATCGTGGTAAAATCATCATATGAGTCCTCCCACCCCGGGCAGGGCGGGAGGGACTGTCAGACTTGTACTGACTAAAATCCACGGTGTTCCTTCAATAGCCCTTTACGTTCCGGGGTCACGGTAATGAGATAAGTCCCGCGACCGCGTAGCGCGGGATGGCAGATTTTTACCATTGTATGGCGGGGCGCCTTCCCGCGCATTTCCGCGTCGGCAGTGTGTTGTGCTAGGCGTGATTTCTATATAAATTGAGATACTTGCATACAATGGTAAAATCTGCCATCCCGCGCTACGCCACGGGGCGCGGTGCAGTGGGTGGAGCGCCTAACATAGTAGGAGTTTACTAACATTGTTCCTATAGTTATGATATCATTAGGCCTTTACAATGCTTCCCGAAAAATTTACGCGTGTATGGTTTTTTAATTTTTCTGGTGAATGTACAATTTGCGTCATGTGGTTTGTGATCCCAGTTAACTGATCCAGAAACTCATCGTATTCGGTAACTGGGACTACGGTCCCAGTACTTCGTAGTCCCAGTCGCCTGATTACTCTTTGTAATCGGTAGGTTAATGTGAAAACGCCTATCAAACGAATGATAAATTATGACAATCAAATTAAAAAGAGAGTCGACTCTATCTCCTTTTATTACTACCATATAGTAGCGATCTCAGAAATCCAGATTATTTTTATGTATCGAAAGTATTCAAAAATAATAAAACTACAAAAAAATACCTAACAATATTGAACATTAAATTAATAAATAAAAAAAATATAATTTAAGGACTTATTTGGTTAATTAATGTAGGAAGCTAAATTCTTTTATGTTGTTTACTAAATAAAATAGAAACTTCATGTCTAAATTGTTAGGCTTACACTATAAGTCAGAATTTAATTACAGCACAATGTTCATCTAATACCTAATAATAATCGTGTAAGGTTTATGTACCTATATTTCTATTTACCTCATGATTGTCGCTACTCTTTGTATTTGTATAAATTGGTAAAATATAATCGACTCTCCCTTATTTATTTATATTAATAATTATTATTAACTATAATATATCGAAAACTATTGCTAAAGTACTTACGAGAAATAGAGTCAGGCTAAACTTTCTTTGCATCGTGGATTTCTAAATATTTTCTGCAAGCACTGAAGATTTTATAGTACGATAAGGAGATAATTTTTAGTTATCTCGTTATTCTTAAGTTATCAACATTAATAAACAAATTATATTCATGGCTTCGGAAAATTTCACATTATCTTTTTGTTTTACTCCACAATATGCTTTTGATTGCATTGAACTGTAACTAAACTGTATTCCCAACTAAAAAAGTAACACAACCAGTCATTACTGTAAACTATGTCGTTATGGTATCCAAATAATTTACACGTATTTTGGAACAAAGGATCTCGGACTCTGTCTGTATGTATGTTCGAAGAAATTGTGGTACTAACTAATTTTTTTGAAACACAGACTGATCATCTTTAATATTATAATGGTCTACACTTTGTTACATCTAACTTGTCTCAAATTTAAATAAAAGGCCTTCGGTTACCTTTGTGTTCTTTAAGTATTTTTACTCTAAAAGAATTCAGTTTAAAAAGAACTACCTATTCAACATTATCACGCGCTTTATCAAAATCTGGTATATCTAACGTAATTACGTATTCAATATTGACATTACACCTACTCAGCAATAAATTACTTATGGCACGTTGCTTTCTTGTTTGTCCATAATCAAACGTAAGCGTAAAATTAAAGTAGTCAAATGAAAAACATAATTCGTCACGACAAACAATTATAATCGTAGGAACATTAATGACTTTAATTTGTCATCATTATCAAGAACAAAAATTTGCAAAAAGGACCTACATTGTAATATTTTCTATTTAGCGAGTAACATTTTATTTAGTTGGAGCACAGACCACTGGGGCATATAGTTTTCCAGAACATGGGTACGTCCCGTGGTAAAAAAAAATGCTGAGGTAGGTTGTCCAGGTCAATCTTGATATCAGCGACTCTACTAAAACAATGAAATTACAGCATGCAAATTTGTTTAACATATTTCTTCTAATTTAAGCCTTTGTCGGTGCCGTATCTATAAGAACCATTGATTTCCAATACATAAAGTTAACTAGTCCAATTTGTAGGATTAGATATCAATATGATACGTAGAATTAGCCATAATGTTACCGTGTAGTTTATCGATGAAGTACATTTGAATATTTTGGGGTTGTACACAGATGTATTGAAACAGACGGATAAGGAAGGTAGCTATCAGTAGCTTGAACCTAGCCGCAGAGTCTTTCTGCACGTCGTGTCAGCAAGGTCGGGATGCCGGCCAGCTCCAGTTGATTTTGTTGTCCAGATCGCCTTGAGCCTTCCAAACGTATACATCTAACACGTATAAAGTGTAAATTATTTTATCAGGCTTAGTTTACGGAAAGGCATGGAAGCAAAAAACGAAATAACGAAATAATTTTTATTTTGAAGTACTGCTCCAATAGATTATAGAAACATTGGTTAGCCAATTACTTTAATGGTACCTAAATGTCCATTTACAAATACATAGTAGATACTTATCATCGCAAAAAGAGACTGAACGTGTGTCAATTATGGATTTTATACATAAACCGTTTATAAATACTACAAAGTGTTATAAAACGTAAATTACACAACCATACAAAAGGCTGAAAAATAAATAGCACTATGGATTTTCTGAAAAGAATAATCAAAAATGACAAACGCATTGATACTGACATGTGTTGCATGATTATTGCATTATCACTTTCTCCATAAAACATCATCTGCAGAAATTGATATGTATACCTTTAGTACCTACGTACTAAAAAGAATCTGTCTGTTCTAGCTTACATTGCCAAAATGATTGACTTATCTGTGTCACATCTAAGGTCTTCCATTATTTCATATTTTCATGATCTATGTATTTACTTTATCTTTATTATATGAACTAGGTGCAGAAAACTGGCGTCTGAAAAAACATATTAGGTACCTACCTAGGTATAGGTATTTAAAATGGATGGGATTAAAAATTAGTAAAAATAAAATAATATTTTGTCATGTATACAGACGATTTTATTCGATAAAACTGTAAAACTACATACATCATGAAAATTTACCATGTTTGCCAAAAACGGACGCTTCTGTCGATAGTATATCGTGCATGGACCATTATCAATAATTTTATGATTCATAAACCGCATACATATCTTGTAGTGCACAATTTAGATGTAGGATTAAACAACGAAGTACCAGGACAAGTGTAATTAAATTGTGCGTACGTCCCATTAAACAATGCCACGCAGTAGTAATATCTTCGACAAGAAATATCATTATTATCTGCAACTCTACCAGCTGCAGAGCAGGTGAAAATTGTACAGTTGTAATTTGGTTCGCATAAAGTCGTGTTCGGGTTAAAATACGTAGTTTCTGGGCATTTATGATTAAATTCGATATACACGCCGTTGATTTCGACACATTGTAAATAAGAACTGCAATTTATAGCATTAGGATCTGCGATGTAGCCTTCAGAAGGGCAGATGGACTGGGATCGAGGCATTGGTTTGCTAGTGACGTAGTTACACTTGAAGGTCATAGGTGAAGTGCACTTAGACACTTTGGGGTTGAACACAGTTATGCCGGGGCAGACGGTGTTATAGGAAAGGTAGGTGTCAGTGGCCTGCACGTAGATGCACAACGTATAGTTCTTGCATGTTGCGTCGGCCAGGTCCGGATGTCGACCAGCTCCAGTAGCTTTGCAGTTCACAGAAGTATGAGCCTGCCATGCGCATACACATAACAGCTAGAAAGAAATTATTAAAAATAATTAACATTTTATTTCCAATAATAAAATAACACACCCAATACAAAATCATATTATTATTATTATTTATTATTATTAAAATCATATAGTAACGCTTATTATAATCATTACAATAATTTTATCTTCAGACAAAGAAAAATCTAGACGTCATGCGAGTTTGAATTCCTAGCTGATCTTGGGAGTTACCTATCCCTAGAATTCTTCGTTACGCTCGAGATTCAAGCTCGCACAAGACGAAAACACATTATCCCCGAGGAGTAAATTCTACTTTTTACACCTTCTGCGAGACAGTAAAAAGCAATACAATAGTATTGCTTTTTACTATCTCGTTGTCTGTTTCTAACAAGAAACAAAATATTTTATTATAATACCTATTATAAGACATTTTTATGAGAATTTGTAGTTTCAAACGTTTAAATTAACAACACAGTGATCAGTAATCGAGCCTTTTTTTTTTAAGTTTCTATGTTCTACTCGTGGTGGGCAGTTTAATTTTCGAATAAGTTCTTTTAAGTCTCGTACGATAAAAGTTTTCATTTTTAGTTGAGGTTCTAAATTCAAATTCCAAATTCACATTATTGACCAGCGGGTTGTAATGTTTAGTACAATATGATTGCCCGGCTAGATACTAGAGCTATAACAACTTACTTTACAGGTTAGGTAGGTTTGCATGACATAAATATTGGACATTTTCGAACGGTGTGTGAAAATTAATTAAGTACACAAAGTACTCACCATAATTAGGACGAAGAACTCTTTCGCCGTCATCACATGATCGTCGTAGAAACAAGACTAGTACCAATGTTTAAATTCTCTTATAAACAAATAATATTACAAATTGGAACACACAAAGGACTATTATTAATATAACAATGGATTATATAACAATCACGTAAAATATGCGATCATCTCAAGATTATTAGGTATTAGATACGTACGACTTCATTCTAGTAACGACGGTACTACGGAAATCGGACATTAAATTATTTTCTTCTGAAAAATCCGATGGATTAGTGTCATGAAATCTTTTAGTGACCAATGTTCTCCTTACGTGAGTGATGTTGGTGGCTGTGATGGTGTCCACAGTCGAGATAACGGAAATAGTCGCGGGCAGTGCGGGCAGTTAATTTTATATAATTTCTCCTTGCAATGATTTGGAGATTAAGTGAAAGCAGTAAGTAAAAAAAAACAACATATAAACAAGGCTATTGTATTTAAACAGAAGAGCGATAAAATTAAAGACAAAGAATCATTACGACACTGAATATATTCGCCAAAAATTAACTATTTTGCTAGACTGCCCTTTTTCTGTTTCTTCCGAGTCATGTTTATCCAAATGTTGTCTGGAAGACATCGCTTTTAGCGATAAGACTGCCTACATATTATTAGTACCTACATATTTATTTTTATAATGAATGTATCTTCTGTATTTTTGGTGTACAGTAAAGTTTATTTTATTGTATTTTTTAAAATAATTTATCCTGTGACGAAAGCTAGATAAACTGTTTTATATCGTTCATCAAAGACCAATAATATTTTTTTAATAGGTGTCAACAGAATAAATCCTTAAACTCTACTAAAGGAGGTCAATTAGTACACGTGTAAGATGCAGTACACACTGCAGTTGTAGGATTGAACACTGATGTACTTGGACAGGTGTAATCGTACTCAACAAAAGTTCCGTCACTCAATAGTACACAGTAGTAATAAGCCTGACAGGTAGTGTCAGTGGTATCAGCGAATCTACCGGCTGCTGTGCACGAGAATACTGAAGAGGTGCAGTTGTAATCAGTTTCGCACAAAGTCGTATTCGGGTTATAAAATGTATCATCCGGGCAGGTGTACGTGGTTTCAGTAAATGTTCCGTTGATTTCCACGCACTGTATATACGAAGTACAATTTGTAGAATCAGGATCTGCTATGTATCCGTCAGTTGTGCAGTCCGTCGTGCTGGTCGTGTCGTTTGTACTGGTGACGTTGCATGTGTAGCTGGCGGTGCATTGCGACAGGAGCGGGCTGAACAGGGAGGTAGTGGGGCAGACGTAGTCATAGGAGACGTAGCTAGTGTTTGTGCTGGAATAGACGCATAGTGTGTAGTTCTGGCAGGTGGTGTCGTCAGGGTCGGCGAAGCGGCCCGCGCCAGTCGATGTGCAGTTCACAGCAGCATACGCCTGCCATGCGCATACACACAGCATCTAAAATAATAACAGCTCTTCTCATATCTGAACCTTAGTAGGTACATCGCACGTTTCTAGAATATTCTAAATAATTTACACTTGGATTAATACATACAAATATCTCATTTTTTTAAATATTTTGAACAATATATAAATAAATATAAATATATTTTGTAAATTAATGAATAAATACTCACAACACCTATAATGATACCGGCGCTTGCCATTTTTCTGCTTTGAATTAATCCTTACCGATTTTCAGCTTTTATACCATCAAGTATTATAAACATGAACACACAAAATTGTAAACTTAATTCGTCCATTAATTTGACTGTCTCTCGACTCTCGATTGCTGGATTATCTCCATCATTAACGTAATCCACTGAACCTTGAATATTTTGATCATCTAAATTTTACTTTGTACCACATTTTTATTAACTCGCTTTCTTGTCTGTTTGTTTGTCTATTCGGTACAAATTTAGCAATCGATTTTAAAACTAACTTCCCGATGAGCTTATAGGCTCTAGAGACTAGAAACTTTAAATATACCTAGCTCAGAACTGGATAACAACGGCGCCCGAGGGGTTAAAAAAAACGTGAAAAGTACCCATCTGAGAATAATAATAAACCTGGACAGCGTCATTTATTTCATACATCATATTAGTAAATTAGATTCGTGGTCACTTCGGCTACTGAAATGTTTTTTGCCTTTTCTGTGATTTGTAGTACGTACTTACACCTCACTGTTTCATAGATACTTTTGTTCCTCAATAAAAATGGGATCAGTTCATATGAAAAAAGAAATCATGAAAATTGCCGCCTATTTAGGTTACTGAACCATTTCTTTAAAATGTGTAAATGCAGGAAAACATATTTAAAAAAAAATAGACAAAAGAAAAATTATAGACAGTTTTTTATTGCACACTACCTACTTATTAGAAGACATAGAAGAGATTTTAGTGTCAGAATTGTAAATCTTTATTTATAATTTTTACACTAATATCTCTTCTGTCTTCTTAGCATGCACCTTTGTGCACGCTATGCATATGTATTGCATAAATAAAGCACAAACATAACAAGTTGATAAAGTACGTAAGTACATCATGTTGGCAGTTACCTACAATTTCACACATTATATTATAGCGGTCGTTACTAAAGATAAGCGTTTACTAGTTAGATTATTCATTTAACATAGAGATCAACAGATAAGAAGACAGGAAAACATTGCGTACATAGGTACTTGACTGGAAAAACCATGACTATTTAGATACCTACATACCTACCTAGGTAAAGAAAGATTTTGGCATATTATTCGTCTACCTCATTTACTTTTTACGTTATACATTTAACTTGTATTCATCAATTCACGAGTTCATAAACAGAATTACTCGAGAAAATATTTTTTTTAAAGCATCTTGTTAGGTAATGTTAGTTTAATTCACGGAATATTCGTAAAATCTTTTGATTTGTTGTACCCACGGATATCTATGGTTGTACCTAACCGGCTGTATATGTTGCAGCCATATAACTTAATTCGACATTCAGTTAATCATTGATGTCATTTCATTATTCAGCCAACACGCACAGTTCCAAAACTATTTTATGTACTTGGGTAATATGTCGAAGGAACATTGGGAAAAGCAGATTTTCGCTTACATCCTAGAATTACGATACGATTGCAAAGGTTCGGATAATTGGAAACAAAGAAAGTATTTTGGAAACATCCTAGCTAATTTCAAGATACATATAGGTAGGTACGTAATATCATGAGCAGTAAATGCAGAACGCGAACACCACATTACTTATTGGTGTGCAATAATGTCATAATCTACCTCGCCTTTTCGCAACTTAGTTGGGTGGGATCGGCTCCCGCAGACTAACCAGATGCGCCTGAATATCAGTATTTTACACGGAGCGACTGCCACCTGACCCCTACCACCCAATTACTGGAAGACACTGATACCCTAAGGTTAAACAGGTTGTTGGACTTTTTGAGCTGCTTACTGCCGTAACGACAGTCATAGATATTCGTATCACAACCGGGACCAACCGAGGTATGGAGGAGTCTTGGTGCGGAACAGTACAGCCTTTAAAGAAAACCAGGATGCAACCCACATTGAGCTGAGATATTCAATTTTAAAGTTTAGATACATCGTAATTCTTCATTGATGCAGTGCTGTTTTGTTGGTTTTATTGAAATTCAAGGGCAAACTTTTCATAAATGTGTTTGGTTTGGTTTCATAATATCTCAAAACTAGCTTTGCTAGAAGGTGGGTTGGATTCTTTTTATTTCACTACACCCAATTCTACTCTACATTCTTGGTATCATTAGCTCGTATAGTTTCAACGAACCTTATTTCAGTAACATAACACCTCGAAAGCTGTAAAGTGCTGCTCTATATTTTTGTAATATTTTTAGAGTAGTATGTAGTAGTCATGCCAAACGATTGGAAATGAATGAGAAATATTTATTTACACAGTTAATGCTAGCAATAACATATTTCATTTAATTAAACGGTACAGGTGTAGGTGCTGGTACACAGTGCAGAGTTGGGGTTAAACTTTGACTTTGAGGGACACGTATAGTTGTACGCGAGGAATTTTCCGTTTGATCTCACGTACACACACAGTGTGTAGTTCCTGCAAGTGTCGTCAGTAGGCTCCGGATAACGACCCGTCCTCTTGCATTCCACCATCGCGTATACTTGCCACGCGCAGCTTGCCGCCTGGATACAAAAAAATATATGAACACACTAAAATAAAGTGGCAGTTTGGTGTTGCCATGTTAGGTTGAAAATAAACTTTCCATCCAACAGGTGTCACAAAAGAGTATTACCAATACGACTGCCTAACGTGTTAATTATGGGATTTGAGAAATTGTCTGGATTTCTCATATCGATGCAACCCCCATTCTACTCATTGAAGCATTTGGTGGTCTGTCCATTTTCTACAGCAGACATTTATACGACTGATATGATAATGTTTTTTTTTTACAAATCATAATTATTGATCTTACGAATGCAGTCAGCGTATAAGTAGATGAACATTTTTGTATTTTTATTTTATACCCCTACCACTAAGATGGCAAACAGGCAAACACGCATACTTATCAAAGAAAATTATTTTTATTGTTTTTAACAAATCATCAAATCGATCGATAAAGTTATGCTATTTCATCGTAAATTGTTATAAAAAATAATATAATTGGATATACCTATTACCTACATAGCTAAAAAAAAAATTGAAACTTTAAAAATCTTCTGCTATTTCTTTTGTCACTGACTGTACCCACATTTTAGTCTTAAATTGTACCTACTGTTAAGAAAATTACTTACAAGTATCACAACAATCGCTAATAAAATAGTCTTCATCGTATCTTAGTTAAAATGATAACTTTGAATATCTGATTGAACGTCATCTTTTATACCATCAAGACTTACAAATTACAATATAGAAGTAATATAGGACTTATAATAGTTTAATAGGCCCTATTATGATTAATTTAATCGTCAGGGTTATACAATGTGTATCAGAAATGCGTGGTCATATTTAAGGGTGTGGATCAGACCATCAAACTGAACAACTTTCTCTCAGGGACCGACATCATAGTCGGAAAAAAATATCTGCTGTCCCATACAAAATTCAATACCAACTCTACCCAAACCTATCCAATCTTCTTCTTTAATTTAGAAGAATTTAGAGCTCTTGTCGGTGGTCAATTGCCATTGCTCTTTTTCGGATGCCTTCTATTTAGCCTCTTGATACGACTGGACTCCTACTTTCTCCTTCAGTTGTTGTACCTACAAAGCTTCGTATAGGTCTTCTTCTTCCTTTCTTTACTTCGATTTTTACTTCTAAAGTTGTCTTAAAGAAGTTGTCATGGCGTATCAAGTGCCCAGTCATCCTTCCCCTCCTATTATCTACGATTCTCAACAATTTTCTTTCCTCTTGAACCATTACTAATACTTTCTTATTTGTTTTCTTTTCCATGCACAACTGATCTTCTCCATCCTCCTCCAACACCACATTTCAAATGCCGCCAATTTTTCTCTGTCCCTTTCGTTCAACATCTACGTTTTGAAACATGAACGTATATGGGTATGGTAGATATGGGAATATCATGTACCTATCTAAGCGATTGGCCTTCCCCGCTGCGTGCCGCGGGCTCGATTCCCGCACGGAACAAATATTTACATGGCCTACAGATACATAGTTGTTCCGGGTCTGGGTGTATGTGCGTGTGACATGTATGTTTGTAACCTGTACCCACGGGCCACGATACAGGAGAAATCCTAGTGTGGAACAAAAACAAAAACTCCATGTGATTTTAGTGTACGTACGTAGTGATATGAAGTACTTGTCTACCTACCTATTTGTCCCTTGAAATTCCTTTCTTTGTAAATGATAGTAGTAATAGATACAATGTATGAACACAAATAAGAGGCATATCATTAAGCAAATAAAAATATGCGGACTGCGGCATTGCAATCAGATATTATTAATAAATTATCATCTAAATTCTAAGTACTTATAACATAGACGAAAAGGCATCAAAAAAGAGGGTACCAATGTAAGAGATCCTAATACTCTAGGTACAATTGAGATGAGCATGATAAAAAAAATATTCTGTAGAGTCTAGATTTCTAGCAAATTACTTAGGATATTACCTATAACATGTAAAAAGTTCACTGCAAAAACTTAGTTCATTGATAAAGAGAAGAACTGTACCCAGAATTTCGGTACAAGAACAATAAGATGAGTACCTAATGCATGAAAATTTGAATGACGTCAACCACGCATTCCTGTTTCCTGTGACATTGGATAACCTTTTCTAAGAGAAGATAGCTTTTTTATTATTTTTTATTAGTTAACAAACAGCAATCTTTAATTAAGAAAAGTTATGCGAAGCATACCAGCCAGTGTAGTACCTAAGCATCTTGATAAACTAGAGATGTAATCAAACAATATTATCATTTTTATCTCGCAGCGACATAGAGGTGCGACACTTAACGTTCACAAATTATTTTAATTATTGTTGAAGCTGATTGCAAATTCTCTTTTGTTTTCATTTCACCTCGGACTGATAACATCATGATGCAAGAGGTGAAGATGAGCAGCTACCTAAGTAAAATTTTACACAACAGGTTCCTCAGATGCAAGGTGTGCCAACAGGCGAACGGTAACGATGAAAATTGGCACCTACGTTTCTATTACAAAGGAACACGTAACAATATAACAACACGTCTCATCATCCGATTAATGTTCCCATTGCTTGTATTTAGGCCTCCAGTCTGAAAAACTTCAAGTGGGCCGTAATTTATCACACAAGTACCGAACCGACCAGCTGCAGCAGCGCCGCCGACCCAGTACGGATAGGTATATGTCACACCATGACACCACAGACTACCCTATTCCACTTTGTCCATGACGCCCATCGTGCATTATTGTACACTGTCTTTATTGTGTGTTTTTTTCTTAATGTTGGTGTGCAAGAAAGCATATTTCTATTCTATTGTATGTATCGAAGATTGGAGTTAAAAAGATTAAGAAAGAGAAATCATTTATTTGTATGGAAAATTAAGGCACCACATGCAAAAACAAAAAACAACAAGCAGAACACAAATTATAAAAAAAAGCCCAAGAATTAAGATAATCACATAGATATTATATAAAGTATAGTATATGTAGGATATACCACAATCATGTGGGCCTCACGGCTGCACCAAAAAGGTTCAGTTCAGCGCATGCCAGAGATAGCCCGACGCTGATTTTCAACTGAACCCGTACCGCGGACCCGGACCCGGGACCCGGAGTGTGAGTTACATCTCTAGTTCTTGCGACTGAAACGAATGACTAGTGTCGTTTATTATCTAGCAGAATTACACCCATAAAACTAGGTATATCAGGCAAAGCAGTCGTGATTATAACAAAGCTGTAAAAAAATACAAGTTTTTAAAACAAATGTTATATTACATACATACACATAATATACGTTTGTGAAAACGGTGTGCTTAACGGCTGAAGAATCTGTACAATGGAGAAAAAATATTTTTGTGTAGTTATATTATTCATTGTAAGTATAAATATCTTATAGCTACGCAGGTATAATTGCTATTAGGTATTGTTTAACTGATTAAGGTTACAAAGTAGTAGTACCTAGTTATTTAAGGTAACCAGCGGTTAAATGATTTAATTGTTACCTGATAGTGAAACTTACCAACATTCAAAGGTACTGTGAGTTTGTGCGTGGCAATGGCCTAAGCCTGTACAATAAAAAAATTAAGGGTATCATGATTATTATCGATACCACCTAGTAGGTACCTATTTCCCCTGTAACGTGGATATAGTTTACAGACATAAATCTCATTCGCACATGCCGGAAAAACTATCTGTAGATTAAATAGATGTTTGTTCCTTGCGGAAATCAAACCCGCGACTCGCGACAAGATTATAACTGCAATTTTAGCTTATCTTATTATCTGAAGACCATACCGTATTAGTACCGTATAGGCATAGAAATAGGTAGCTAAAATAATATTAAGTTAAATAAAAGAGCAACACTTCCTTTACCTAAGACTATTCGTTGTGGCGGTACAAGCTGTATATTTAAACAGGACACCTGTTTTAGGGGTAATTGTAGGTAGGTACTCAACATTATAAATAACTTTTTCATCCCACCATCTCGGAAAGAGTATTTTTAATCTTCAATATCTGAGTGGAAAAGCCGTTTTTATTCTCTAGAGGATAAAGTAAATTTTCATCCCACCATCTCGGAAAGAGTATTTTTAATCTTCAATATCTGAGTGGAAAAGCCGTTTTTATTCTCTAGAGGATAAAGTAAATTGAATTTAGAACATCGTGTGCACTAAGTTTGTGAATTAAACGTTTTTTTTTTGCATTTAGTCATTTCCTCGCTGAGGTGGAATGAAAAGTTACGTGTTGCACTCGAGTGCAAAGATTTTTCACCTCGTGCTCTTTTGATTCCCTCGCTAACGCTCAGGATTCTAATTTTGAATCACTCGCTGCGCTCGTGATTCAATTTTAGAATCCTTCGCTTGCTCGGTCATCAAAATTGAACACGCGGTTAAAAAGCAACTTTGCACTCTTGTATAACAAATAACTATTACTATGGCCACAAAATCGCGAAAAAAAATCTGCTGATCAATACAAATAATTTATTCAATATTAGGTAGGTACTGTAGGTAGGTACTCGAAATCTGCATTTCATAACGAAAACGAGCCATCAAGTCCATAAAATATCATACTTTTAATTCATTTGTATCCTAAATCGGTTATTTTTATTCTAAATCAAGGTTTATTTTCGATTACTGGTAAAGGAAATACTCTCTATTTAGAAAGATAATTAGGTACTACTCAAACAGTATGTAATCACTACGTTTAGTACTACTAGTGTGTAATTAGAGGGACAGTCCGCAGGAGAAATAATGGGAGCCACCATCGAATATCTCGTTAGTTTTCTAGGAACGAGGTCACAGCGTGTTTCCTTTCAAGAAGGAATCTGTCAGCTGGACCAGTCTCAGAGGTGTTACAAATTATTATAAAAGGTAAACTAAACTAGCGAACGCAAAATATTTTTATTGCGGGCCTAGGAGAATTTACTTTTTAGCATCATCGTCATTATCACGCGGGCCCAGTGCGGGATGGTGAATGTCACAAATCTATTGGGAATATACCGGTTTCCTCACAATGTTTTTCTTCACCGTTAAATCAGTGATGATGAATAAATCTGACTGGATTCTGATGATGGAACACCTGATTTTTTTCGCGATTTCAGGTTTGATATTATAGTAAAAGTTATTCATAAGTAGATATAATAACCCCTTAGAGCAGTTATATATAGGTACCTACAGGATGTATATCGTGTATGATGATTCAAAAAAGATTTTGCTAAGTGTTGGTAGGCAATTTGTATTTAGGAGGCCATCTCATCTCATGTTTTCATTTCCCTTCTTATCTTTTCTCTGAAAAGGTGTTAAAGTCTTATACCTATTTAGATAACAGTTAATTTCATTACTGATAAGGAGCAATGTATCTAATTACAGGGATTATGCCATGGCGTAAGTGAAGCTTCAGAATGCACTGAACGCGGAAGATTCCCGAACCACGAAACGGATGACTGTCGGGGCTATACAATGTGCCTGATGGGAGGCCTAACCAACTTTACCCAATACAAGCTCACATGTCCAATGGGATTTGTGTACAGTCATTTAGAATCGCAATGCACAAATGCAACGAATTATAAATGTTATCCGAGTTACAACTGTTCTGGCATAGGAAACTTTGCAAATCCCGAATGCAATGATTGCTCATCATTCGTCGCCTGCGTTGAAGGGTTAGGTGGCGTAAGCACCGCTAGATTGGTTGACTGTCCACCAAATATGCTATTCAATTCGACTGTTTGTGTTCCTAACACTGAATTTAATTGTACAGCTCCTAAAACTTGGGTAAATTATTGTGTTGTAGAACAGCATGTGGTTAGGTTACCCAGTAACAACACTATTAACAGTGCTGTCGGTGTAAATGTGAAATATTCCTTGTTATTCTCTCTTTCTTTACTGCTGTCGATGTTATAATTTGAATTAATAAATTATTGATAAAATGAAACATTTTTTTTTAACCATTAGGTACCTATCTAATTGATGCGTATTAAGCAATCGTTCTTTCATAAGTTCTATCCAAAGTTCACTCCTAGAGTTATGCCAACACCGTGTGCAGAGCTATATTAGCTAACTTTTGAGGAAGCTGGTATGGTGGCCGCGTGCGTCTAGTTTTATCTGGCTTCTAATATGCTGGGCCTCTCTCTCTCCGTGAGCATTGTAAAAAGGTGACTAATGGTCAAGAGTGTGATCATTTATTATAATAACGGTCTATAAGATGGTGTATTTCGTAGTAGGTTTCCAACGGTATGCTCATAATGATACGTCAGGTTATTAGCAAAAAAATATATATATTTTTAGAAACTTTGCCCCTCTCTAGAATTTCTCCTGCATTGTGGGTACAGTTTACAAACATTATATCACATGCACACACACTCAGACCCGCAACAACTATCTGTACATCATACATATATTGTTTCCGTGCGGGGATCAAACCCGCAGCACGTAGCGCAGGAAGCTAATAGCTTAGCGACTGCGCGAACCGTGCCGTCAAACATAAAATAATGCATAATACCTATACCTATCGTATCTTTAGCGTGAAACTAATAGTAGTGGTGATAAACCAAAGGCATCCCAAAGGACTAAAAACTAATCGTGATAGTAAAGGTCACACTCACACGTCCGAGTTGGATTGGATTTGATAATCGTGTCGATCTTAATAATGAATAGAATTGCCTCTGTCTCCCCCCATGGGTGTGTGCAAAGGTAATATGTCAAGAGTAGGGCAATATGAGCCTTCTTGTAATAGCACACAAGGGAGAACTGCTGCCAACAATCTGTCTACTAAGGATTATGACAATATCGCTATAACACAAGAATATTAGATAGGTTCTTGCTATAACACTACAATGACAGTTCATTATGAGGCCGTTAATGAGCAGTTTACGTTTATAGATCGATTAGACGTGATGGAGTCATCGCTACCATTATTACCTAAATGATTTGGTGTAACAATTTGAGTTTCTGGTCCTTCTGGACTAAAAAGAAAAAGGAAACATACAGGCTGCTTCTTGGAACAGACCCCTATTTTATTCATAATAAAATAAGTGTAATTGCACCTGGAAGGCATGGTGTACACTGCAGTCTGTACTCATTGAGATCGAAAATAAAGAAACGTTTTTATTATCTTGTAACTGATCAAATACTCAGAACAAATCAAACTGATCATACCATCAATTCACGAAGTTAAATATAAATGTAGAGCTATGCTATCACTCTCCAATACCTATCTATAAACCGACCTTGTCCTCATAAACATCTTTAAACACGTCTCTATATAAGATACACACAGAAATAAACAGATACACTTATGAGTATTTAGATATTGGAGAGTGATAGCTCCACTTTTATATTTAACTGCATGAATCAATAATACAAAACGTACTTTGTATTTAGAGCTCAGTCTCAGTGTGATACGGGCAGTATATCAATCATATGGCAACATTATTATCACAAAGTCAAAGAAACGTCAAATTGTCAAAACAATAATCTGACATTAGTAATTGAGGTTAGGTATTTATTTCTGTGATAAATACGATTAAAAGTAATAATAGCCTCACTATTCTATGATAACAACATAATTTAAATTCTACATTGACATTTTGTAAAACGTACCTTCAATGTATTCCAACGTTGTTGTTCCGAGGTAAGTATCGATTCTTTGAGGTTAGAAATCGTCTATATTATTCTATAACATTTATTTTATAACATAAAACCTATTTATTCGCAGACAATGGACACGGCTAGCGTGTCTTTGTCGTACATTGACGACTATTGAGGGCCAGAAGCTTCCTCAGGCCGGTAAATCCAGTGATGGCATCTCTCCTCCTCCTCGCATTCCCAGAGGTCCTACCGACATCCTACAGGCCTTAGCGGCTACAGTGGGACCGGACCCAACAGCCGCACACTACAAGTAATAATTATGTTTTATTTAGTACATAAAATAAATGTAAATTGCCTGATACACTGTAATCTGCAATGGCTTGTAAAGACTTATAACTGGAAAAAGAAAAACTTGAATCTGCAATATGAATGAACAAATCATGCTCAAATTTTAAATTAAAATAGAATTTCATTTTACTTTACAAATTTAAATTCAAAATTTATTATAAATTGTTCTGCATTGTTTTTTGTTTTGGTTCAACATGAATTTAATTTATGTTTCCAGATATCATGATGACCCATATTTAATACCACTGTCTAACTTCCGCAAAAGAGCATATGCATTATCAGCAGAGGCTGGACGTAAAGCTGCTGCTTGGATCCGTGATGAACATGCTGACTTATTCACCACAAGGGAGTGGGACCCACCTAGCAAGATAAAGACTCCATATTTTAATGCTGATCCAAATATAGAGGCCTTTTCTCCAAAACCTATTTATAATGATGAAACCAAAGTAAGCATTGACGACACGGTTGGAGCAGCAGCTAAGCAATTAGCTTTCTACACTACGTAATGTATGTTCGATCCCCACATGGAGCAATTATTTGTATGATCTATACATAGTTGTTCCATGTCTGGGTGTGTGTGCATGTGACATGTATGTTTGTAAACTGTATCCTTAATAAAGGAGAAATAAGAGAGGAGCAATGTTTTAAAAAAAAAGATAAAAAAATGAGCATTACAATAGCAATTTAATTTATGGCCTATGTCTTATGCACCACATACTTCAGAATACATTATATTTCAGTAATACTATAATTTCAACCAACTAACTAACATACATACAAACTTTTGTGATGAGATACTTACAAGGCAAGTTAATTTATTTCAGGTCACAGAGGAAGACTTGAGCTACACAATACAGAATGCTTTGATTGAAGATTCTGTAAAAGTATTCCAATTGCTTGGTGGCGCATCCAGTGTGAATGACGAGCTGAAGCTGCAGCTCCTGCAACTGTTGTGTTTCTACAATGAAAAGGAGCCAGATTCAATGGAGTGGCTCGAGGAGAGGTGGTTTGCCTCTAATACTAGGGATAGACAAGCGGCTACTTGGAGGTAACAAATAATTACTTATAAGTATGTCAAATTGTTTTTATCTCCCTTTAATCAATTGCTGTCTGAAACTGGGGACCGAGTTTTTTTTTTTTGGTAATTTGCTGTTATACCCAGAACTATGGTCAGATTCATTGAATGGATTGACTTGTCAGAGTGTTCTCCATTGAGAATCATCCCGTTTATTCTCCTCATTTCGGGGATAGAGTTTTCTGCAATAAAAAAAAGATTCTCAGCTAAAAGGTGGTATTATCATAATTATAAGTTCTATGCAAACTTATAATTATGATAATACCACGTACTAGATATTTAAAATTCCCACAGATAATAAAATAATATACTAACATAAAATTACCAATGATATTAATGTGTTAATTAATACTTATGTCATTGTTTAAAGACTTGGTGGACTTGCTGATCAGATCTTCCAATCAATGGAGCCCAAAACACCTGAAGCGTATTGTGCCGTCATTCAAGGAATGGCCAAATATTATCAGGTAAATAAAAAAATGAGAATGTTATATAAGAATATTTAAAAAATTATAGTAAGGTTACTTACCCAAAACTGATGGCAATTGACAATACATCAATCATGGGAAGCAAATTATCGGCATCACAAATTCTCCCTATTTGAGTATACAAAAATTACTGCCTTTATATTTTAGGCAGAGAGAGCTCACATGTTGACCCAAGAAGCGATAGAGAAAGGCATCCCTTTGTCCACAAGTGTCTATAATGCACTCCTGGCTTGCGTCGGTTTCCTGCGCGAAGGAATCGTACAGCGCACAGAAGCACTCCGGTCGACTTTAACACAAATGAATGAACAGGTAAGAATTTATTTGATGATATACAGCCCTTATTATCCAAACAATGTTAGGTGAAGAATGGGTAAAGTTTCTCCAACTTGCACTCACCCTATTTAGGTAGGCCGAGGAAAGGTTATTAGATGATCGCGTCGCGTCATATAACGTATTTCCTACTATCGCGGAGAAATAACCTAATAATAATAATAATATTACCTTAGATATTTATTTTATAATCTTTATTTTATTTTATATCTGTATTTGAAACCACATTTAGGAAAGTAAATTGTATAAAAATTTAACTCTACCTATAATAAAATTTCGCCGATGCCTTTATTGAGCCTCTTGTAGTATATAAGTTACAGTAAAATATATATTACATGTTATAAGCAGAGCTACGGCAGCGGTTGGCGACGGCCAGGGTCACTTTTTAAATTATCCAATATTTTTTAGTTAAAAGGGGTACAAAGTTTTCTCTTCACATATTTATATATAGATAATTAATTTAATAAAATCAAATAAAATAACAAAAAAAGAATAGCATTTCGTAGTTTATATAATTAATTTCATAAAATCCATTGATTTTTTCTTCCAGGGGATATCGCCAAACAACGAGACATTGTCAGCATGCCTTCGTTCCTTGTCGGCGTGGGGTGGTGGAAAGATGACTCAACAGCTGGCCCTGCAGATAGTCGCCGATTTCCGACAGCTGGGCATACAGCCTGGCCTATCTGCATACTACTTTCTACTCTGTCTTTTTTGCAAGGAAAGTGAGTACAAGTTTCTTTAATCGCTTGAAATTTTATTTTTGTTTTATTCTTGATTAATAGTAGATATCCCTTGTGTTATTTTTTTAATTATGTTCCGACTACTTGTTCCGCTTCTCGATTCTTCGTTTCTCCGCGTGAGTATGGATTGTAGAGCGCAGGATGATCAATACGACATAACTAAGAAATCACTAAAGTCGATCACCGATTTATTAGTTCTGCAGTAAAAAAATATGTTTAGGCTGACACAATAAGTTGTAAAATGAACTAAGCGAGCGATTGTCATTGGTTGTTCGACTACCTACCTAAGTATATCTATGTAACTTCTTAGTTGTGTCGTACTGTACTATGGCGTAACTCATTCAGTTGACATAACCCCTAAGTTCTAACATACAAATGACAGAGTCATCGACGGAAACCTACGACTATCATGTCGTAGACACATAGGCGACGTATGAATCCTACCAGACAAGAGGACGTGGCAATCTCTTGCCATGTACCATAAGGCGAAGAATACAAATAATCCACCATAATTAGGTATCTATTACTAATGGTGGTACCAATTGATTGTGCGTTTTTACAGGAGGGGCCCGCATGGATATACTATCCACAATCCTAACTGATCTGGAACAAAAAGAACAGTTAGAAGCCCAAGAACCTACTGATACTAACTTCTTTATAACTGCTATGGGTGTTTGCAGTGACCATTTACAGGTTAGTAATTTATTGAAGCAAAGACGTTTTGGTAAATATATTTTTTTTATACTTTAGAGTTTATTGTTTGTTTTAATTGCCATTAATACACTATCACTTAGACAATAATTACAGGGAATGAAAATTATCATAATAATTTTAAATATTTACTTTAATAATAAACATTACATGTTGTGAATATCTTTTCAGAACATAGAGATGGCCGAAAGATTACACGCTCTACTAATGAAAGGAGACAATTACAAATTGGTGGGAGATGCATACAAGGAGAGTATTTACTACAGGCACTATATCACAGTTGCTTGCAGGTAAATAAAAAAAAATACCAGAAAAAAATCTTTTAAAAGTATTGAAAAAAAAATCTTTCATTATACCGAAAAATATTTTTGCAGGCACGCACCCTTTGAAAAATCTCTGGAACTTTTAGATACATTGGTACCTAATGTCTATGTACCTGAACCAACGGTCATGGAAGAGGTAAGTGTACATTTATGTGCAAAGTTATATAGATAATTTAGTATTGATGTCAGAATCTTGTCATATAGCAAATATGTGTTTCAATTTTTAGATAATCATCTAAAAGGTCTAATTAAAGAGAAACAGGTTATAAACACTTTAATTATTGGTGTTATCAGTAAATGTCAGTATAAACATTCAAATAAATACACCAAAAGAATTTGTCAGAAGTGGGATTCGAACCCACGCCCTCAGATGAGGACCAGAACAACTCGCACTCACGTTCAGTGAGCAAGGGAACCTTGAGTCTGGCGCCTTAGACCGCTCGGCCATCCTGACTGTTGAATCATACGTTGAAATAATCGATTACTATCACAGTGAGAAAAAAAATATGCTAATAATGTGAAAAACGTAAACGAATGCTGCATTTTATAATATGCCTACCAATGTGTAATTAAACTAAGTACCTATTTTGCAATACGTATTGATATGTTGAATATCAAGTACCTAACTACTATGATTATATCCGCTTGACTTACGAATTAATTATAACAAACTCAATTAAATATGTTCTTATTATACCGTCCACATCTCATAGTAAGCTGACCGTAGAGATCTTCGTACATTTTATGTGGCGATGACACGCCTCTGTAGTTTTCCGTATTAGATGGCAGAAGCGGATTGTTAACCATTACGGCTCCTATTATACTTCAGCGTTTATTTAAGACTTGACTTTGGCTTTCTACGATATGTGTCGCGGGTTCGATCCCCGTACGGAACAAATATTTGTCTGGCCTACACATTGTTCTTCCAGGTCTAAAAGGCCAATTCACGTAATTTTATGACGTGCCAATCATATTTATTGCAGTGACGCTCAAACTTGTCGCGAGCGTATCTCACTGAAGTTAAGAGAATACCAAATGTGTTGTTTTGATCAAAATTTTACTGCAACTCCGCGGAAACTGCACTTGTTTAGTTACGTGAATTAGCCTACTGTAGTGTAACTTCCTCATTTTCTAACTGAGGGTGACAATAGGCATAGCAGCCAAGAGTTACCAATTAAAGTGCAGTTTTAGAGCCATGAGTATCAAGGCATCGTAAACCTACATTTTCTTTTATGAACAGATTATAAAGACCCTGGAACTGGGCGGCGCTGGAGACCGTCTCGCGCAGGCGTGGTCGCAGCTCGTCGTGTTCGGTCACGCCAAGCGAGCGAAACTTGTCGAGAGAGTACTGGAGGCTATGTGCAATACCTATCAGGGACAAGGTACTTTTATTTTTATTATTATATCGTGTTGGCATGACCTACTCAAGCATAGTGTAATCATACCGTGGTAAAAAGATCAGCCAGTCAGCAGGTTGGTAGCGGGACTGACTGCACAGAGTACGTCGAACAATTATATATTTATATATCATCACTCGTGGAGGGTCTTCTAATACACCTTATTACCTAATATATTATGTCCTTACTTATAATACTTAAAACAGTCGGTCTGTATATGCTCGTATCACGACAAATATCCTAAATGGATTTTAATATTATAATATTGATATTTTAATAAATCATTGTCTGATTTCCATTTTGAAATGCATATTTTGTCGGATGAATAATTTTGTAACCCTTATAAACATTTTCGGCGCAAGCGCATCTTCAATTATTCAAGTAGGTATTTTTATATATTTTATGCTTGGTTTTCGCCAGTGCCAATTCTCCCTAAAAAAACTCAAAGAGCAAGTATTTTTGTCACTTCATTAAGTAGTTTCTTTTCAGATGAAGAAGTTAAAAGTAAAATGCGCGCAGCCGCAGCTGATATGCTAAACTTTGGACAACTGACCGAAGATGAGGAGGCCAAGGCCAAGGAGCTTAGGTCACCCGTACAACAGTAATTATTGCACATTTTTATTGAAAATTACATTATTCGATATTTTAAAATAATAATATTTCTATTATGTTATGTTTCAATTTGCGTTGGAAAGAAAGTCACGATTCGCAGAAATTTTGTTTGAAAGCCCAAGTTCACTGACAATAATAACAGACGTTTAAGACAAAATCATCTGTTTAACACAAACTATCTGTATGAGTAAACGGCCGTTTTTATTTTTAACCTCTGTTGTGTTTGTGAACATAGCCCTAAAACTATCACCAATAATGTTGCTGGCCATTTTCATCACACCATAACGTTTCAACCAGGTTATCAGCATCAGCCCTATGCAACATTATCGAGATGTGTTCCGACGTGAAAGACAGTGCTGACCCCAGCTGGGAGAGCGTCAACGTGGCACTACAGCGGTTAGGTCGCGAGGAGGCTGCGGGCGTGCCTGCCCGCCCGCAGGCGCTGGCCGACGTCGCGCAGAGGGCGGCCAGCGTCGGGAAACAAGGCATCGCTGCTGTAAGTCTCAAATATTTATTAAATTTTATCTAAACTAATATTATAAAGAGAAAAGATTAGATTTTTTGTATATTTGTTTGTAATGGATAAATTCAAAAACTACTGGACCGATTTAAAAAAACATCACCAGCAGAATGCTGCATTATCAGTGAGTAATAGGCTATAATTTATAAAGATATCACGCGGGCGAAGCCGCTGGCGGAAGCTAGTTTATTTGTAATATTACAACATCTAACAGAACACTCCAAGGCTATGTTATAAGCACATATCAAACTAAACCATGAAATACAAACAAAATTTCACATAGAACAATAATAAAATAAATCAAATTTGTATACCACCTTCAATGCATCTTTGTGCCGCTAACAAATTTCGGCAGGTTAACAATAGTTATTTGTTATGCAAGGCTGCAAAGTTGTTATTTGGTGCGAGATGCAAATAATTTTGCAGCTGTGCGAAACAATCAACTTTTCATCTCACTAAAGCGAGGAAAATGTTAGATGCCTAATTATATTTGAATTGTTTTTCTTCACCACTCTACACTTGTCCAGGGCTGCAAGTCTGCTAACTCCTGCTATCTCACTCTTGGAAGAATGCTCCCGTGATTACAACGGAATTGGGACCCAAGTCTACACCATAGTTCGTCACGTTCGAATTTCGAATAACTTTTCCACGCTAGCGGATAAAATAGACTTTTGCGCTCAGATTTCGAAGAATAAAGAAAGCCTTTTCGAGCTAGTGAGATGAAAAAGTATTTCCGGATGTAATACTATTTATAATACGTGCGGCTCGTGACATCGGAGCAAACTTGAGTAGGTTTGTCCTAGCCCATGGCGCATCTAACAATGCCCCTCCCCCCCCGGCACGCGCCTCCGCAACGTCTTCAGCACCTCCGGATGGTGCACCAGCCCGCGCAGCACCCTCACCACGTATTTCACCAGCGCTACACCCCTTCTCACTTCTCAAATCAGCAGGTAGAATGGGTAAACCCCATACTGCTTTAAATATAAATACCTCGTGAATTTATTCTGTATTTTTTCTATCATGAAGCTATATTTGTCCTCATGCGGATTCCATATAATGGCACTCTTCTCGAGATGAGAATATGCATGGTTTTGTGATTCAAAGAAGAAAGCAATACAAGCAAACGCACTGGCGGCTTTTTGCCGCGACGGGTGATGCGTGTACTTTGAATGGTTTTGCGGTTAGCAGCTATTATAACCGCCGGCGGCATAAAACTGTAGTACGGCCTTACACTTACGCAAATTTTTTATATCAACAGGCTGCAGTTACATATCTAGCGGAGTGTGGCTTCGAAGAGGCGATGTCAGCGAGCGTGCAAGTGCTCAGCACGATGCTGAACCGACCAGAGAAGGAAGTAGAAAACCTGCTGACACAGCAACACTCTAGTCTCACCGGCGCACTACACCCGTCAGCGCTGGCCGTCGCAGAAGCTTACAACTTGTAAGTATCTGCCATGCCCCTCAAATAATATATGTGTGTGCAGTCATGTATTTTGCAGATAAAAAGGGTCAATTTGGTTCAAATATCATTTCATACCCCCTTGAAAAACGCTCCTCGAAATCAAATCCATTCCCTAAGCCCATCGTAATGTTGGCACTCATACTCACATACAGTTTTAATATATAGATAGTAAGACAGCCCGAAAAACAATTGATGAATATAAGCCGAAACGGCCGGCCGCGCCGTGAGTTTAGCGGTCCAAATGAAAACTGTATGTGAGGCCTACCTTTACCTTTAGAGCCACACAGTAGTTAGTCACTGGACTCATATGAATATTTCTCAAACTGCTATATCCTCTCTGGAATAATAGACTCCCTCATAGCAATTCGAAGATCACCAATGAAAAAGGTGATTGTGGGAATGTCCTTTATGACTGTTTATTGTGGCGGTCATTGGGACGTCCATGAAGCTCATGTTGAGCATTGGACAATTATTATGATGTGCCCGCGACATTCCTGACTGGCGAGTGTACCGGCACATACCTACATTATTTACGTACGTGTTATGTTCTTTCGCGCCGTTCACTAACACATTATAGTTCCATTTGCTCACTAAGTTGTTATAGAATAATACTTGCCTAACTTTCTTATTTTCTAATCCTTTAAAAGAAAGTTTACTTTTGCTTCTACTAATTATTTAAATATAACATTATACTGTGTCCAGGGCGTTCCAAAGATCAAATCTTCGATCCTTCCTTACCTCTTGATCCCATCTTACCAAGATGAAAAGTGTGCATGCAAGTTTACTATAAACCATGACAATGTAAGTATCATTTATAAAACCTTTTGTGAATAATATTAAAAAAATAAAATAAACACAACTCCTGTTTGTACATAATTTATGGATCAATGTCAATATGTCAATAGTAGTTTATAATAAACAGCTTTAGGAAGCTTATTTGGAAAGACATCGTGTTGGGTTTTTGCAGGCTTGTGTCCCGAGCTGCCTTGATGTAACTCGGGTCATGTAATACATTCATCGCTGAGCATTGAGAATGTTTTTTATTTGCCAAATAAATTTTAAACCTAAGCCTTCCAACACAAGTATTTCTACACAACTTTTGTAATGGGACTAAACATTGAATGCTCCATACATTTTGATTTATGTATTGCACTTCTTTATGGAACAGCTATATTTTTTTATCGGTTTTAGAGATGGTCCCATGATAAACGTTATGTAGGTGTATTATGACAGATCTGTCAATATCAAAGGTAAAGAACTAGTATCTAGAGCAGGCGCATTATCGGGATCCTAGTCGCGCAGGTGGTGAAGACGACCACCAAGGAGTTTTTAGCTGGAGAACCTTAGTTTGTTAAAAGTAATTTCACTATTATTGTAGTTATTTCTAGGCGTAATTTTATATGTTTGTCTACAGAGTCAAAACCGGAAGTCCTATGATACAAGAATCGGAAAGAACCTCTTCAAGTTCGGACAGCGACAGCGAATCTTCGTCCGATGATGAGTAATTTTATGTTATCTGTATGATTTAGTTTAATAAATGCATTTAGGTATTACAAAGTTTTATGTTCTTTTCTGTACATTGCCAACAATACGTAAATAATAGATTTATAAAAAAAAAAAAATTCTCAGCACGTCTTCTCACTCGGTTGACTATAGGATAACATTTGCGAGGTAGGTTAACCTACCTATGCAAAAATATTCGTTCTTGGATAACCAAAGAGTAGCCTAAAAAGTATTTCTAATCAAATCGGCATTAATATGGATCTTAGATTATGTATACAAGCCTTGGCTACTCTTTGCGCTATGGACCAAAGAAACAACCTTGTGGAACGCCATTCCCGAAGCAGTATATCTCGGCGCACTTAGGTGCTATCGGTTGGTTCGGACTACAAACAGTCATTAAAGGTAGGCTCTTTATAATAATATCTTTGCCCAAATGTTTTCCACTACACGTCAATTACGAAGTGTGTACGCATCAAATGAAATAGTAGACCTCAAACGCATCTATGATACATACGAAAGTTTATTATTTTGAAAGTTTATTTATTTTTCCCACAAGATACATGAACTACAGGATAGGGCTCGTCCTTTAATCACGTGAGGTTCAAACAGGGGGGAGTGGGTTAGATTAACATCTCGATTGATCACGATGGGGGGGGGATGTTGTGACAATCACGTTTATATTTTCGTGCGACCACGTAAAGTCCCGAGGGCGCGAATTTGTGTCTAAAAAGGAATATAATACAACCTTCAAGTGCAGTAACACTACATTCTCAATATTATTAACCATAATACAATCATAAAATCCGCATAACTTTTCATTATCATCATCCATGGAGTTTCATGCCGGTATCTTCTCCAGGACCAACCCACTTGGAACCGTGCGCCTAGAATCACGACGTTTTGAAAGTGCCTGCAAAGGCCCAGTTGAAATAAAAATCTTTGACTCTGACTTTGAATTAAAACAGATTCTGAAATTGAAATTGAAATTAAAAAAATACACGTGACGGTAGGTGGGGTAGCCTAAACCTCACGATGTATCACCTAGAGGGAGGGCGGGGGGTAAAAAAGTGGCCTACAAGCTTCACGTGATTATAGGACGACCTCATACACCTTAGTAAAAACCTAAGCTTACATTAATACTTACCTAAATTGTTGACCATAATTGATATATCACTAGGTACTTTTAACAAAAACTGGTTCAACAAAATATATGACACAGAAAACGCTCATTTATCACTGTCGCCCACTTCGAAGCCCCCATGCATACGAGTACCGTTAAAAACATACGAATTTTTCAAAGTATCGGTAACAATGTGTCACCCATTTCTCTACATTGCTCAGAGGTGTTAAAAATGCTAATTGACTGCAAACTGAATAGTTCAAGGAAAGCAGTTATAACCCGTTAGTCGTGTACCGAACTTCAAACAAGGAACATAAGTTTAGTGGAAATTCAAAATGTTCAGTGTACAACTTGTGAAGGCTGTACTTGTGGTAAGTAATGTTGTATTATTCTTCTGTTTGCTCATGGTTTAATATACACAAAGAGGCATCCGATCGAATGGTAAGCTTACGTAGAGACATTGGACCAACACTAAAGGATACCCTCTCCATGGCTGCAGTATAAAAATACACACTCAGGGGTGAACCCCGGTAGTGTTTATGAACAAAAATACAATCATTATTTATTTACACGTAAGATAAGTTTGCTGGGGACTATAGTTTTTCCATTGGTAATCTAAACAAGGATTATGATATTTGTGTTGAGAAGAATCACGCGAGATTTTTGTTTGCTTTAAAATGAAGCGAATTGTAGAATCAAACAAAATTTTAATATTACAAACAACCTTTTATAATCTTCAGGGACAAACATGATTTTCAGTTTTATTACGATATACGTAGTTGTTATCTTAATACCCCCACTGGTTGACAACCATCTATGTCATGAATTTAGTACCTATATCAATTATTTTTTTCTTGCAGATATCAGTTTGTACCACTTCCACAAAAGCATACTACATTAACCCTAATAATGATTGTGGTGAATATGGTTTCACGTGCGAACGGAACAATAGAGTGAGATTATGTGAAGGCTCTAAATTGGTGGGTCCTTCGTTTATCTGCCCAGCTGGGACATTCTGCAATGAAGAATCTACCGATGTTTGCGAGGACGCCATCAACTTTATTGACCAAGCATTGACAAAAAGATTGCGTTGTCACCGAAACGAAAGGATTGCAAATCCCAACGTCCCAGGATGCAAGGGATACATCCTCTGCGTCCCCAATGGTAGTCGTTTCCAAGGAATAAATTTCAAATGTTCAGGGAACACCATCTTCAACGGTTTTACGCGCTCGTGCACCTCACCTCTAAAATACAAATGTCCTGTAGCTAATGTGACTAAATCGGGTCCCGAATTGTTCGGTACTGATAATAGAAACAATCCTTTCCACAGCGAAGACAAGCCTAACTCGAGCTCAAACGATCGGTTTGTGGGCCGACCTTCACCTATTGAGTGTAAGAATTATAAATTTAGGGTGACACAAGACAACAGTCCTAACCGTGCGACGTACTTCTGCCCCCCGCGACCCGTCAGAGGTGAAACATCAATTCGATGTACTTTATTTTCCAATCAGTTCTGTGTCACCTTGGAGAGAGACGATGAGGACCAATTCGTTGTCGACAGCGGTGCGCCATTCCGAAGACCAAGAATGTAAATCATGAAAAATACGAAGACTGAATGTAAACAATTAGACTTTATTTACATATTTAAGGTTTACGAGTAAGTAAAAATTAAGATTTTAATATCGATAATTATTATTTATTATGTTAGTAGATAAAACTAATAAACGAATTTAACAATAGAGTATACTTAATTTAATTTTTAATACTAGGTACAGAATAAATTATTACTTTTAAAAACTCAAATACTGATAAATGTTACTTATTTAAGGCATTGACAGCCTATTACATAAATTAATATCAACGTGTAAGATGCTGACTCTATTTGAGGCGTATAAAATATTCTTTTAACTAACATTCGCCGCTGTCAGTTTCTACGCACTTTTTCTTTTCTTTGTCGTAAACTTCTTCACTAGCACATTTTTTTATCTTTCGAAGATAGCCTTTTTTTGTTTTTGTACATATGTAATATTTGCTGCAATCCTTTGCATGTGGAAATTGACCTTCGTTTTCACATTCAAGTTCAACTGAACTTTTTGTACTTTCATCAAATTTAATTTCAGGTACAGAGTTTTCGCTAACTGAAGACGCTGATTGACTTGGTATTTCAATATTTTTCTCACATTTCACTGATACCTTGTTCAAGTGGTAATCAGCCAGGCATATTAGTTTATACCTCACAAAAGAATTCATACTATTTTTAACACAGATATAATAAATATTATCTTTAAAGAAGTCGTTAAACCGTCCTTCAAATAAACAACGGAACTGATTATTTCTTACGCAATGCGATAAGTTTCTCGTACATTGTTTATTAATTTCGCTAAATACTGTGTTGTTAGGACATATTCCTACTAAAGGCTGAAGATTTCCAAGACAAGTATAGAATTTTGTGCAATCTTTCTTATCAGCGTACTTGCCGCGGGTGTAATTCGAACAATCAAAAGGAGATGCAATAACATTGATAGTGATTTTGCCTTTGCTACTTGCATTTAATTTTATATTTTCAGTAGAGTACATATTAGTGCCTCTTATTTTTAGTTCATTACCCGTTTCATTACTTCGTTTATCGCTTTCAT
The DNA here is from genome assembly GCA_932294325.1 of Allophyes oxyacanthae. Lineage (NCBI taxonomy): Eukaryota > Metazoa > Arthropoda > Insecta > Lepidoptera > Noctuidae > Allophyes > Allophyes oxyacanthae. The sequence continues at coordinate 11,729,370 of OW028615.1, forward strand.
TTAAATTACTTTGTATGTCTGACATAATTGTATGGTTTGCCGATATAAGATGCTGCTCTAAATTATCACTGAACATAACATAATGTTGTGAAAAATTACCATATGACGTAGTTCCATTTGTTTTTGTATTATTTTTGTTATAAATATGAGATATATTTCCAGATTCAACCTGCGTTTTATTAGGTGTAATACTAGATACGTTTATATTTGTTTTAACCGAGTTGTTAATAGCCATATTTCCATTTTGATTTGTCATGATATCTTTAGTCTGCATCAGATTAGGAGTAGCAGACCCAGTGTTTTTCACATAAGACAAGTTTGTTGTTGTATCGATAGTTTGGTCCTCCTTGTGGCCCATTGGAACAGCTAATAGTAAATCCGCAGGCAGGACTTTATTTTGGTCAATGTCAGATTTCAGATTTATGGCTTTAGACGTTGATTTTTCATCAATAGAGAAGTCGTTTATTTTACCTGTGTCAGTTTTATCACTGTCTGTAAGAATATATGTTTGTATCGTAGCGTTTTCTGTTTCAATGTTCATATCCTCTCTGTTAGTCACATTCAATGAATTTGCAAAAAGAAATGTCATATTTTGTGTACTGTTTTGAGAAGGAAATTCTATTATTATATTTTTCTCTGTCTTGACGCTATAGCTAGAATTATTAACTGTTCGGTTGTTAAACGTAACTTCACTAAAGATGTTATGATTTGTTCCACTGGTTTTATCTTGGTTTACTTTGATAGTTTCTACCATAAAATCTGGGTTGGTTACTGAATGAATAACAGTTTCAGTTGTTTTATCACGAAACGATAGTGGATCAATTTTAGTTGACTTTGCATACAGTGGCTGTTCTGTAGTAATGAATATAGGTGATGTATCACTTTTCGTATTAGCAGTCGGTGCCAATGTAATTTGTGAAAATAAAGGTCTGTGAGTTGGTTCAGTTGTCATTTGTGTAACCTCTATTTGGGACGAGAAATTTGGTACATCGCGAATAGCATTTTGTGGTTCAATTACTCCTGAAGTATAACGTGACAATTCTGTGACTAGTTGTACATTATTAGACTTTATCTCTTCATGTATAATTAGTGGGGAATTAATTTGTGTTGAACTTGTTACAGAAGAAGTAGTTTTAAAATCATCAGCTGAAATAACACTGCCAGGCGTATTCAATTTTTGTTTATCTTTTAAACTATTTAATGTTGTGGCTTCAATTCCTATAATAGAAAGGCCACCATGATCAGTCGTCTGACCTTTTGACAAAATAAATATATTTGTGTTCTCTGTTGGTATTATATCATCATTATGTGTGCTCTGCAGATTTATAGCATCGTGTTTAATAGTACTAAACAAGGGGGATTCAGTGCCAATTCCTATCGATGATAAAATCATCTTGTCTTCGACATTTTCAGTGTGCACGTCTTTTATAGCTGGCCGTGTTGGAGATACTTCTAAATTTGTCAAAGTTTGGTATAGCGAATACTCAGTCGTTAACGAATTCTTCGGTAGATTCTCTATTTGTTTTAAAACTGATTCTCTACCTTTTACGATTTCATTGGCGACATTATATGTAGTTGTAGTCATAGAAGCACCCAAGTCTCGTGGTGTAGTGGTTCTTATATTAGCATGTAATAATGAAGGATTCGATTTATAGTTTTCCGTTGAACTTAACACAAACTTATGTTTCAAACTAGACTGTTTTAAAATCCCATTTGTTAGTATATTTGCTGCAAGATCAGTTGTGTTGAACGGTGGCATTATTTTGATACCATCATCAATAACTATACGTGAATGTGGCGTAGTAGTCTCGACATTTATTCCATTAATCGAGTTTATTATTGTAGTTTTCATCATTTCTTCATTGGGGTTGGTCGACATAGGCATAGTAGGATCCGTACTGGCTGAATTATTCCAATTCGATGTATTAAAATTTGTATCTCCTTCATTAATTACCATATGAGTAGTAGTTATGTCACTAACTGTTTCATTAGCAATACGAGAAATATTACCTTGTGTTGTTGTATCTAATTCTTCCATACGATTGATTGCAGGATCAGTTGTAGCAAGTGGCTCTTGCGCTGACATAGTTAATATACGATCTGTGCTCACTTCAATATTATTGTCATGTGTTACAGTCAATAGAAAAGTAGTAGTATTTTTTTCAATTTCATAATCCATAGGTACATTATTAGTATCCGCTATTTTTGAGACATTGTTTGGTACTTTTTTCACAGAATCCATACTTATTGTTGTCTCATGAAGGAGATTTGGTGTCTGGGTGGTAAATCCAGTGGCATACTGATTTAATGGCGGTGATTGAGCTTTTGGTACTTCACTTTGACTAGTTTCTACATTTAGAGCGAGAGTCAAATTGTATGTCTGATTTATTATATTGACACTATTGCCGTTTTGTAATTCCAATAAATCTACTAAAATAGTTGTTTCACTTTCATCACGTGCATATGGCTTAGTCGCCATATTTGTAAGATTTTTCCAATATATTGTCGTGTTACCAACGTCACCTGGATCAGTTTTTTGGTCAATATTTACCTTATCAGGAAATGTAACAGCTTCCATACTGTATTCCTGATTCATTACGTCCTGATATATATTATCCATATGACTAATTACGTTTTCAGTTGTTCCGAGATCTAAAGAAGTATAATTGTCTGAAGTATAACGCACAAACGTTTCTGTTGTAATATTGGTAGATACATTTGTTAAAATATGTGTCCAATCTGCTGCCGTTATATTTGGATCAGAATTCGCTGTAACATTATTAAGGGCAGGAGTAGTATCATTATTTATATCTGTGTCAGCTTTAACATTTCTATGGTATTTATCAACACTAAAAGGTACTAAACTTGCTGATAACTCATTTATTACTTCTTCTATTTTATATACGGTTTCCGTTGTCAAGTCCACATTCGGTACAGGAGATGTCTGAAATGGAGTTGGTCCAGTAACTTTTCCCATAAACAAATCTGAACTTGAAGCATTGTACACTGACTCTTGCCGTTCAATATTATTACGTTCGTCCGCATTATTTTTTGTCATCAATGATTTTTTATTAATCTGATTTGATTTACTTGCAGATATTATTAATGTGTCTGCAGTTGCGATTGTTTCTAAAGAATGCGCAATATTAGGTTTTTCTACTACTATTGAGTCATTACTGATTGGTTCTTGCAATGTTGTATAGAATGTCGCTTTCGTGGTATATATGATATTCTCTTCTGTGACTAAGGAAACATATGTCATCTCTGTAGTTTCTTGAGGTCTTTCAGCTATTATTACGGGTTCCGGCATAGCATTAATTTTATCGAAAGTCAAATATTTTGTGTTAATTTCCTGGATTCGATCAGTTGTAGTAATTTCACCTAAAGTGTTTCGTTCTGGTATGTGTTGATTAACTGTATTGGTTTGATTATTTATATCATTGATGTTAAAGGTTTGGACATTTATTGCGGCTCTTGTTTCCAGTATTGGATCAGTTACAAATTTTTCACCTGTAGCATTAAATTCTACTAAGTTTTCATTTACTGAATTGGTTTGATTATTTTTATCATCAAATATAACTTTTTGGGTATAAACATATATTATAGGAGTTGTGTTGATCTCAGTTCTACTAGTTTCAATTATTTGATCGATTGTAGTTATTTCACCCGTAGCGTTATGTACTGCAATTTTTTTATTAACTGAATTTGTTTGATTATTTATGCCATCTATATTAAGGCTTTGCGTTTGCTCATTTACTGTTGGAATTGTACTGATTTCAATTCTAGTTTCTGTTATTTGTTCGACTGTCGTAATTTCACCAATAGTGTCTCGTTCTTCTATGTTGTGTATACCTGAACTGGTTTGATTATTTAAATCATTGATGTTAAAGGTTTGAGTATACAAGTTTACCATAGTAGTCGTATTCGTTTCAGTTCCTGTTTCCGGTATTTGATCAGGTGCAGTAATTTCACCCGTAGTGTTTCTTTCTTCTAATTTTTGATTAACCGAATTGGTCTGATTATTTATATCGTCAATGTCAAATGTTTGGGAATACATGTATACCATAGGAGTCGAATTGATTTCAGTTTCCGGTATTTGTACTGTTGTCGTAATTTCAACCGTAGTGTTCCGTTTTGCCGATTTTTGATTATCCAAATTGGTTTCATTATTTATATCATCAATATTAAATCTTTGAGAATAGTTGTGTACCGTAGTACTCGTATTGACTTCCGTTTTAGTTTTCGGTATTTGATCAGTTGCAGTAATTTCACCCGTAGCGTTTTGTTCTGCTATGTTTTGATGAACTGGATTTGTTTGACTATTTATAGCATCGATATTAAAGCTCTTAGTATACATATTTACCACCGGAATATTGTTGATCTCAGTAGTACTCATATTGACTTCCGTTTTAGTTTTCGGTATTTGATCAGTTGTAGTAATTTCATCCGTAGCGTTTCGTTCTGCTATATTTTGATGAACTGGATTTGTTTGATTATTTATAGCATCGATATTAAAGCTTTTAGTATACATATTTACCACAGGAGTCGTGTTGATCTCAATTCTACTTTCCGGTATTTTTTCGGTTGTAGTTATTTCACCAACTGAATCGTTGTGATTATTTATACCATCTGTGTAAAAGCTTTGGCTTTTTGTTTGCACATATGCCATAGGAGTCGTGCTGATTTCATCTGTATTTGATTTATTAAATTCATCCGTACCAATCTCAATTTTGTCATCGCTTTTTACCACTTGTCTAGTGATATATTTATCAATCGTTGTAGCATTGTAGTCATTTAAACCTGTCAATACATCTAAAATTGAGCGTGAGCTTGCTACACTTTGAGGATTATTTGAAATTAAATCAAGAAGTCCTCTCGAATTCGTCGTATCTTTAAATGTAAATATATCTGTTAAGGAAGCAGTTACTGCCTTATCCAATGAAGTTTCTGCTGTAGATTCTAACCTATTGCTGTTACTTTTGACGAAATCGGTATGTTTTACTGTGTTCTGATTTGTTTGTTCAACGATATCAATCTCGTTTGCACTATAGGTAGGGTCAGAATTTACTTGTATAGTTGAAACAGAGTTCATAATGTTATTATGTTTAACTCCAGTATGTTGCTTTATATCTACTTCTGGTGCAGATATCACTTCCTCAGGTTTCGCTGAAGTTGTCACAGTAAAATTTTCTTTTGATATTACACTCGGCGTTTCAATCGGCAAGGTTGACGCCGTTTCACTATTAATCACTGCACTCGTTACACTTGCATCACTTCGTATAGAAACCCCAATAACATCGAGTTGAGGCGTAGTAATCTCAATTCTGGAGAATTCACATTCAAAAATATTTTGTTCATGGCACACTGTTGTTGGTGGACACGGTATGATGAAATCATCAATCGTGGTTGACACGCCGCCGCCCAAATCCACGCATATCCTAAAATGGGTGGAGTTAACGCAATGGAAAGCTTTACCGCTGCAGTTAATATTCGCAGACGATATCATCGGTACAGCGAATAGTACCTGAAAAAATAAGAATTGATAAACATTATTTACATAATATTGATAAAAGTACAAACTTTTCAAACGCATATTTCATAATGAATTTGGGATAAGTTTGTGTGCTTTCCTCTCATCCCTTCAGCTGACTTCACAAAATACCAGAACACCATGTCACTCCAGCCAGTTAATCAACAAACTACGTATAGTACATACCAGAAATAAAATTCCTTTTAGGTCGTTCATTTCGTAAGCCATCTTGGTTAATTCGATCCAAAAATGGCAACATGTAGTCGTGGTTTTCGTTTACACTTGTCGTTTATCTCATGAGGTTTTCTCGCGAATGTCGGTCTTGTGTTTCTCCCAGCAGATATGAATGACGGCATACAACAAATATTGTTAACGTAAACGCGATTTGTTTACTTACATCACGAACTAGATTAGGCCGACAGAAAGCAAATAGTGTTGACACCTTATTTCCTGCGGCTTTTCAGTGCGTATTGTTATTGAAATAATATTCCCTTTCACAGAATAAGATCGATGAAGGTAAACACGTAGATCTATTCTATAAAAGCTTGTTCAGGAAGACTGGCAACAGTTACGTGGAAGGTGGAAAACTCGTTGAACACTATCAACTTGGTGTAGGTAATGACCTTCGTCTTGTGGCTCCTCCTAAGAGCTCAACCCTGGATAACAGATTTGATTTCTATTTGACATTATTGTGTATATTTGGGTGTAGTCGGTGAAGTCAGGAGAATTCAATTCCCTATTTCACGAATGCAAAAAATAAAATAGAAACCTTATAAAGAACAAGTTTTTCTGGTGAAGTTCTCTGGACAGCGCGAGAATGAATATAGAAACTACCCTTTTTGTCATTAAGGTTGAAAACACATTCCTTTTACCAATTATCTACCGACATTCAAAACATTTGAGTCATCATCATCACACTGTAGAATATTCACTCTAAAAAAGTGGTGATTCAGGTGAAAAACGTGCGTGTACATAACATACATGTGACGACGAAACCTTGTCCGCAACTAAGCCATTGTGAAATAAAATATGAAGAATTTTTTATAAAATATAATTTACTGATTAATTATGCGTTACAATTTCTTATCTACCTTATTTTAGATATCACAACTGCAGTGCACTTTTAGTGCGTATGTGCAGAATTGTTTCTTTGTTCACAAAACGATTATATTTTGAGCTCATTCACGATAACATTAAAATGCCCAACGTTTGCTAAACGTCATAGATTTTACTTTGGTAATGTATACATAACTGATCGCTATTAACAACCATACAGACGTAATTACAGATAGTATTACGGCTAAAATAAACATAGCAAACTGCAAACCTTTTTCTTGATCGACTATGAATGCAATGCCTATGACAAATACAGCTAGTAGAGTACCCGAGATCGTTTCCAGAGAACTGTGGAGTTTTGGCCATTTTCTTGCTCCAACAAAGTCTTGAACGGCCGTCTCCCAGCAGCTTGATATAGCTCCATACCCGAAACCGGCTATTACACATCCGATGGAGAATGCGTCATGGTTGTCGGCTACTGCTAAAACTGTAAAAAATAATTAATGGTCAGAAAAAGCCTAATAATGTCATAGACAGTTTAGATGCGGGGCACCTAATAGCTCGACACAAGTAGCTTAGTAACAATACAATGAAACGCTATTATTAATCAGACAGATATCAATTTTTTTTACGCAGTGCTCATAAATATTAAACTATCAGCCTATCGCCTACCTGACTTAATATTTACAAGGGATAGCTTTACAAATTATAATATGCCAAGGCAGCACGATAAAAAAATGGACCTTAGATTACAGGGAAGTAAATTAGTGAAATTATTAAACGTACCAAAACATCCTACTGTAGATATAATAAGGCCCGCAAGTGCGACGTATTTAAAATTTCTCTTAGGTGTTTGTGCGAGCCATGGTGTACATAACAAGAAACATATCCAAGTAAATCCATATAATGTCATTAAGAAGTTTGCATCAGACATTGATATCTTCGAGTGCATTTCAGAAGCAATCTTAGACAGTGACACCATAGTAACTGATGTTAAGCTCAGTCTAGAAAAATATAACATCAATGATGGATAGAACTTCCAACATGACAACGATCTCGTCAAAGGCTTTATAAACGTATCATTAATATTATACATGAAATATGTCATTCTTCTTCGTATTGTATAAACTCTATACGTCGGCATCCAAATTCTTCTTCTCATGCTAGCATAGGCGGACTGACAACGAAAGCTAAATGAATTGAATATTTTTTCTCTTTGAATATCTGTTACTGGTGATATATTATCGTAAGTCACTTCTACCTCAGAATATTCTTTCTGTTCGTCACCATCACGGTCGGATTCTGAGTCTCTTCTAATTTGTTTAGTTATGCAATCATCAAAACTATCTCCTAATGTACTCAGTCTCTTGATGGCGACACTGAGCCGTTTTATATTTTTATTCCCGTCTTTCTGTTTTACAGGCGGTTCGTCACTTTCACTATCTTCACTCTCTTCAGGTATTTCTGGTAATATTTCTACGCCAAATATGTTTCTCCTTTTTTCCTCTGGACTAGGTGGTGGCGTAATAGTGGCATCTATATTGCAATCGTACTCGAAGTCCCCTTGAATGAAGTCCGGGTCCCTGTGCAAGTTATCATCAGATGGACTCTTCCAACATTTTTTGCTCATGTCATGTAGTTGTAACTCAGTCGTGTATAAATTCTTATCTATGTCCTCGTTATTGAATACAGCGTAGGTTTTAGCAAAATCGCTGTATCTAGAGAAGGAAATTGGTCTGTTTATACTTTCGTCCACTCTCAATAACAGGATCGCGGGCAAAGTCTGAAGCATTATCCCTCCAAGCACTATGTACGAAAAGGAATATCCATAGCCTTCTATTAGTGCTGCTATAATATGAGGAAACACCGCCTGTCCAACTGCTTGACCGGCGAAACATAGTCCTCGGATTATTCCCAGCCGAGAGTCATAGGTGTCAAATACTACTGCATCCACTTGGGCTGATATAATGGATGACCCGAAACCTAAAACAAAAAACTGAATTAATGGCCTTTAACACTTCAAGACAACGTAAAATAGTCAAACTTGAAAATCTATTGTTTGCGCGTCCCGGAACCGTTACGTAGCTTGATGAATTAAAAGTATCCGAGTAGATATGGAAAAATCATCACCTCCCAAGATTCCATATACAAAAGGATGTATATGGAACGGTATGAATGCGCAGATAAGTAGACTAGCCACCACCATGGCGAGCCCAACGCACGCCATGACGCGGTACCCCACAGTCCCGCCCCACGAATCCGCTGCTTCCCTGCACCAGCATTCTGGAAACATTATACAAATAGTTATTATTAAGTAAATACTAGTGGTCGCAATTAGACTGTAATAATATTATAAATATATTTTAGGTTTCTGCAGTCTTTCTCCATATTATAAACTTTAACTATGCCAAATCTCACACTCCTCCATGCGTGCAATATATGAGCTTTGGTAAATAACAAAAAATTGCCATAGCCACTCATTATAGTGGTTCTATATAGGCCCATGTTTCATCAATAGCTGAAGTAGTTTAATAAATAGTGAAATTATAAAATCCTTACGTGTAAGGTTGTAGACTAGTATATAAACTGTAGGAGTGGAGAGACCGATCCATATTGGCACGTGAAGTTCATCCAGATGCACTAATATTACTCCATAAGCATACACGAGACTCGGCAAGCAGATCTGAAAAGTTGTAAAATGGTTATGATTAAACCGGCTATTGTAGTCATTTGAATTTATTTGCAAGATTATGGTTACGAATGATCTTAATATAGTTTAAGTTGGTATCACAAACTGTGCCATTTTGTCAAGAAAAAGACATCCATATACTCTTTGAATAAATCTAATGTCCATACATTTAGTCGAGTAATATTGAATTATTTTTATGTAGAAGGGGATATTTTTTTCGTGATTTATCTTTTTTCCCATAGTAAAAGCTGTTCATAATGTCATCAATAACCCCGGTGTCCTGTTTTAATATAGGTACACCATGTATAATGTTATAGACTGATAGAATACCAAAAAAAACCAGGATGAAAACCTACGTCAAGCATTTTCTGGTGCTTGACATTAAGCTGATCTGGAGAGCTATTTGGTACAACTTTGAGACACATGCCCATGAAGTTCTTGTTCTTTTTATTAAAGTTTATGCCATCTCTTCCTTCATGTGTTTTCTGTGTGTTAATTTTGTATGATGTGTCTCATTTTGTTATGACCCAATAAATGTTTATTCTATTCTATTCTACCGAATTCATTGAGAAAGATCTTGGACCCGCCATAATAAGCCATCATATAATATATTCCTTTAGGTACTGTTCACTCCCCTGGTTCTCTAATCTACTTGCAGCTTCACACCTAACCTAGGTCAGAGTACGAGAGCGAGATTAATTAAACTACAGCCTAATATACTCTTGACATTAATGCGTAGGTACATTAACGTATTCCACATTCTAACATTAACATAATATGATAGGTAAATACCTGCTTAGTTTGAGTCACTTTGATATAGCTAACCACATATTTTATAGAATCATATTACTATCACGAACTCAAGAAATAGTTGACTTTGAAAAGTTAAGAACCTACTTGTAAACCACTCGAAGATACTGCTTTGTAAATTATTAGAATTATAGTCTACTATTATTATTATTTTTCGAGGCAAGAAGTACCTATAATAAATCCAGCCCATTACTGTCCCACTGCTGGACACGGGCCTCTTCTCAGAATGTAAAGGCTTAGGAGGCTTAGGCCTTACTTCATCATGCTAGCCTAGTACGGGTTGGCGGACTACACACATCATGGAGAACTTTAAGAGTCCCTCTCAGATGAGCACGTTTCCTCTCGATGTTGTCCTTCACCGTTATCGCAAGTGATAATCAATTCTAATCCGCACATGAATACGGAAATTTGGAGGTGCAGGCCGGGTTTGAACTCGGATCCTCCTGCATGGAATGCGGGCGTTAAACCGCTAGGCTATAATTGCTGTTTTGGTACGTGATGTACCCTATAAAGTATTTAAAATGTAAGTTATATTTCTAATATTGGTGTTAACCTCGCCAACTAGGTACCTACTTGGCTAATTAATACGCTTGATATCAGCATTTTCTTCATACATTTAGGGCCATTTTCTCCCACAAAATAACAGATGTTTAAAATGAAATCGGCCGATTACCCATACAAAAATAAATGTTTAAACGGCTGATTTTGCTCTAATCGATTGTTATGTTATTGGTGAACTGGAGCCTTAGTCGATTAATATTCAATTATTTGTATAGAAACAGCAGATTTTTTTTCATGATTTCAGGTTTGTTGGTAAGAATATACATACAGATCGGTATAAATTATTCTTTCGACCGAATAGAATATGATATCTTTTTATTCTTTGTCGCGTGAGTCGTACCGAACAAATCACCGATTTCCTTATCAGTTAACATACACCTGTGCATCAAACACGAGTGTTTTCTCGGCACGTACGATTGTGTGTGACGTCAATGAGCATTGATAGATATGAATTCACGGACATTTCATAACATCATCAAACCAGCGAACACTTTGAAACAGTTTAACTCTCGGTTAAGTTGCACGGCATAAGTTATCTCAGATGGTTCAATGTTTTTTATCAATGCATGCGTTATCGATAATATCTATTGAATACAAATATGATATTTTACATAAGTGTTATTAGTTATTATGCAATAGAAATTAAATAAATAGATACATTAGTTAAGACACAGGTAGGTACGCACGTTTAAGAACACAACGGATACAAGAAGAGGCCACCGCCACGTTGCGCCATGCGCTCTGCTCGCATCAATTTCCATCTAGTCTTCTTTTTTCCTGCATTTTCCGAAGTATAACATTATCCCTATAAACTCGCACTAAACGTTACACTCGTTCAATCACATAATTCAGCGTAACATTTGTAGAAACGCCACGAACTTTAAGCACAATAATATGTTTTGGAATGAAATATTAAGTTGTTTATTTAAAACTTGTAGCCGTAAGAGAGCATATCGTCGTATTGACAGCATTCTATACATCAGTCGTGTTATCAAAAGGCACCAACACGTAGTTATTTTGTCTTATCTTATCGTCTCGGTGAAAGAAACCAATATTAGTTTCTAATTGTTTTTATTTATTAACTTAGATACTATTAATTTGATTGTTCATTCTCTTTCAAATGCATTTCAATATTCAAAGTAGATCGACTTTTTACAAATCAAAATTATTATATACTCATGTAAAGATGTTCCTAATCATTAGCTTTAATCACACAGCTGCTGGCTGCTGTCCTTAGAGATTTATAATATTACCTATCAAGTATCAAGCGTACCTACAGCAGGCGATAAGAGGTAGGTACCTAACTATTTGTTATACCTAGGTACCTAAACAATCTACGTAGGTAGGTAATCTACATTCTACATAAATGTACCAAAACCAAAATATACCTACCTACATATAGGTATACCTACAGGTTGGCGCCAAATTAGGGGCAATAAGGGTGGTTACCCTTTCTATTTTAGTTACAGTTCTGGTCTTAGGAAACTTTAGGTAGATTCTAAAGATATTAAACACTATTATTAGTTTTTTGAACAAAGGTATGACTTAAAGCGATAAAATTGACATTTCTCAAAAAACTTAAGTGGGGTTCAATCGACTCCATTTGCCAACAGGAATGATTCCTCCTAACAATCGACGAAATCGTAGGTCCTTACCGAATTAGTGAAAAATACTTACAGGAACCTATTTCCCATACATTTTCTATGAAAGCATACCTACCTTCGTATAAAATAGCACATAATTACTTAGAATCTTATTGCAAGATACGAATCGATACCTATGGTTCATTGTTGTATGTTAAACCGGCATTGCGGCAGTAGCCCAGCAGTTAACACGTCGGACTGGCGAACGAGAGGCCTTGAATTCGAACCTAACCAATTGCACTATTGGCTGTAGGTATTGGCACCAGCGCACTCCTATCAAGAGGAGGTAGGTATTCTTATTAACCCTTTGACCACCAGTTCCTGGAAATCAATTATGTTATCAATTTAATCGGACCTTAATCGAGCGGAGAGTTAAGTTGGATAAGTCACCAGGAGTTATGTACAGCCCTATCTTCATTGTAGTATCTAAATATCAGCCTTTTCATTTTCCAAGTAGGAGTGTAGGTACCTACCTACTTACCAAAATATTTCAGGGATTCTAACTCAGATGCTGTTGGAAGTATTTTTTCTGTGGTAAGTTTATAACACCTATACAGGATGGAATTTTCGAAGCGTACCTGGAGGAAAAGTAGGTACTCTAAATACTGAAGACAGCAAATTTACTCAAAGGAAACATTCCTTTATTTTTAAAAAGAAACAAAACTGCATTTATTGATTTTTGAAAATATGCTTGCCACACCGGGAATCGAATCGACTAAAATCCGAAAAAATAGCATCCTGTACTTTTATGGCACCAATCGATAGGGACTTATTTTTATTAAATTCCAAGTCCTCGTTTGACTTCTTAAATTTATAATTTTACTTAAAGAACCGGTTATTCCGCAGCATCGCGTGCCATTCGGCATCGACATCATCATGAGAGATCATGCCACCATAATTTACATAGATTTAGATTATTTTTAATGCGAGCCGGGCATTGAAATTCGTTTAATCCATTCACCATTGGTGTCTAATATTGCGCTATGCGCTAACTATTTCCCCAAGCCCGCTGAACGTGCTTGGGGTGGCTCGATGCTGGACAGGTCTCCGGCTACGGTTGCTGTCATAATTTAAATATCTCACTGAGCTCTAATATAATCATAGAATATAATATATAATCGATGCCTAACAGCCGAACAGGGATTTAAGCGCCATTTTGTTCACATTTTATTATGAACTTTAAAGCGCCTAGGTTTAAAGTAGAAATAGACTGCACCGCAATCAATATTTACACCTAAGGGCATTGCAGATTGTTATAAATTGATTTAGCTTCGGGTGTTATCGGCGATCTTGTTCGTATCTACGCGAACGAAGATTCACGACGCGCCTTATTTCTAGTGTCATACTCATACCGTACATGTATATGGTATGGGTCAATATCAACAAATGCAAATTTTTTTCAGTTTTGGTGGCGAAATTTTTTCTTCAGGTTTTTGAGAAAATAATGACCTGGTATGAAAATATAAAGTCCTAGTTATCAGGATCAATAAGAGGTCTGAAAAAATATTGATAAGTTTTTGAGATATTTGAGTTCAAAGTCTAGTGTGACCACCAGAATTGAAAATCGTCCACCAAAATCGATAATAATCATTGGCACCAAAATTGAATTCATCAGCCTCATAGACTCTCGAGTAAATAAAAACACAGAACAAGTGATTAATCAAGTTATTTATTAAAATTTTCAGAGAGGATCAACTAGTTTCATCGGTTAAAACAAGATATTCTTAAAAAAAATCTAAATGATTCTATTAGATCACTCTCACACAAGAACATGTAAAATTACTTTCCAACAACTACCTACAACAGTTTGACAAACTAAATAATTAATTAACAAATAAAACTAAAATGAAAAAGAATTCGATCAGCTTTACAAAAAAAATTACGAAAAAACACAAACATTGATGGATTACCAAGAAACAAATCGGTAATTATATCCAAGGGGAGATACAGCGCAATAGCAAACAGATCAAGACCAGTTCGCCTTAATATCTAGATAAACATTTAATGTTGGGTGCTAATCACCAGACAAAGACACTTTTCTTAACACCAGACAAGACCGATTTCTTATCAATTAGATATTATTATTATCCGCCTATGCTGTCCCACTCCTATGGGCAAAGGCCTCCTCCATTTTCTCCATTTCTCTCGATCCCGCGCCTTTTCGATCCAGTCTTTAAGAAATGTATCCATTTCGTCCCGCCATCTCTTTCATGGTCTGCCGCGACCTCGTTTTACTATATCAGGGCACCAGTTTTGTGCTATGTGACCCCTTCAGTTCTTTCGGCATGCGGCAGACGTATCCTGCTCAGTCCCATTTTAGCTCAGCGGCCTTTTTAGCAACGCCAGCTATCTGCGTTTTGGAGCACAGTATAGTGTTTCGAACACGATCCGTTAATTTAACACCTAGTATACTGCGCTCCATAGCTCGCTGGCAAACCTTGAGTTTGGACTTCTGGATGTCAGTCAAAGACCAGGTCTGTGCTCCGTAGGTTACGACGGGGTGAATACACATATCCATGAGCTTACGTTTAAGAGGCATGGGTAAATCACCCTTGAAGAGCTCCTTCATAGACCAGTAACTCCTTCAGGCGTTTTCGGTACGTCTTGCGACTTCTTTGTCTTGCCTCGCCTGGAAGGAAATTAATTGGCCCAAGTACATGTATTCCTGGACATGTTGTATATTTTCCCCGTCGACTTGGATGGTTTTTCGATTTCTTAACAAGCAGTTTTTAAATTCTAAGAAAGGAATTTATAATTTTGTAACTAAATAAAGCTCAAAAGCAACTATGTAACAATTATGCAGAGTAAGAACTTGATTGCAATAGTCACAAGAGTTGCATGTTATCACAAACAGAATTTTACTATATTATTTCATTAAGTTTCCTATTATAAAACCACACAACCCCTTAAAAATGCCACCAAAGTCACCAAAACTGACCCACCAAAATTGGAACCAGGCATACCTACCTATTATTTAAAATAAAATATGCCGTTTTTTATGTTTCAATTAAATTAATATCCTTGAGTCACACATAACCCAAATCACTAGATAAAACATGTAGGTAGTACCTACTTCTTAAAAACACTTTAGAATCAACTGGAAATCGATCCACCAAAAATTGAACTATTCCTGTCCCACGTGCCACCCAAGATGACACTCTTACGCTTTTGGGGGGAAGTGGCAGCACCAATTTCATAAATGTGCCCGCAATCACCGACGTACGACTGAGATGTTCAGAATAAAAAAACGCCATAGCTCGCAAACACACGATTTTTCATGTTATATGTTGAACAAGTACCACCAAAATTTAGATTTTTGCTTGGACAGACCTTTGATCGTGTGTCCTATGCTTGTAAATTAGATTTTCTATATGGTTTAACTGTTTAGAGATAGTGTATCTTACGTATATCATAACGTAATTATTTATTTTTTTATAATACCTTAAACTGTTACCTTGGTGAATGCAATTATACCAAAAAATGGAGTTGGGACAAGCCACCTAACTGGAATTTTAAGACGATTTTTTTATTTTCTAATTAATTAGAAATACTTTTAAATTTTGAATGTGGCCCTAAGTGAATCAAGTACCGTAGTTAGCTATAAAAAAATATTAGAAACATCCTATCATTTTACACCTTGATTCTCAACGTGGACACGTAAAATTTGCCGCTGGGATATTCACCCATATATTATGCCGCAATGCCGTCTTCAAGCTTGAGCGGGTACTTCGTGAATCACACATATCTAGGTACCTACCTATATTTTATCTTTGCGAAATGGCAACACTAGAAAAGAAAAAAACAGCAGATGACAATATTGACAGACAATCAGCTGTTGTCTTGTCGGAAATATTTTGAATGATTTGAATTTTATTCACTGCGTTATTTCTATATAATTTCGGCTGATTAATAATTAAAGTCTGTGTATGTATCATGTCGAACCCAGATAATATATTACAAGAATATTCAAATTCTTTAAAAAATCTCAAGAAACAGTGTGCTGATGCTGGCATGAGTGAAGATGAATTCAAACGAATGTATTTCCAATCTCTCAAAACCCTAGAGACTACTGATACTGGACGCTCAGATATTAACCCTCCACGACGATTTTTTACCAAATATAGAATACTACTTATAGGAATAATCATTGGAGTGTATGTCCTCTATAATAATTATAAGACAATCTACAGCAGTATTGTATGTAACCTGCAAGAGTATATTTATCCCGGTTTAAAAGTTCTCAGGAAAATATCAATTCCAATAATATCGTTGTTCCCTTCCTTAACTGGTGAGTTTTTTGTAATTCTAAGTGCCTAAATTTGTTTGAATATGCAATTTGCAAACACTGTAATATATCTCATTTCAGATTTCTACCATGAAACGTGTTTAATCCAGAATCCTTACTTCACTGTGGTGGACATGGACTGCTGGCCATGCAGCACAGTCAGTAATATCAGGGAGGTCAATGATCCAAACCCTGTCAGCCAACAACAAACTGCACCATTTATCTATGAGGTTGGGTTCTATTTTCTACTTCATCAACAACACTGTTGCATACTTCGTATCCACTAAATTGCCTAGTAATCATTAGGGAATTCAGTAAAGATTTGACTTCAGGGACAAAATCATTGCTTTACCGTTTTGCTGTCTCGATTTTATGTTTTGTCTTCTGTCAAGGAAACACATGGTGGAGAAAATGGGTTTGTCCACCTGTCGTCCTAACCCTGCAGATGTGGATGAATGGAATTAATACTAAATATCACACAATACTTCATTTACATTGTGTTGTTTCAGACTGAACAACAAGTAATTAATATGGAATCACTTAAGAAAATGTATATGAGAAATAGAGACACATTTGATAAAGAATCACCTAAGATTTTAACAAACAATAAGTATTTTTCAAATCCTAATGATTTATTCGATCAGAAATCATTTGATGACAAGAATTTTTATATCTGGTAAGTGTTTCCAAAATCTCAAATAGGTAGGTATAGGTTTATGAAGTTTTTCTTTTTAGTTCTTTGTATATTAATTTCTTGTTCCAGGAAATTTAATAATATGAATGTGGCAAAGGTGCTACGTCAAGTTATACAAAGACCAAAAGTTGTTCCAAAGTTTGGACAAAGCACTGAGAGATTTATTATTGTGGACACTAGTCAGCAGTCCTTTCATATTCCTGACACAGAATGCAGTTTCTCGTTTCTTTTAGCATTAAGTGGATCTAGAGAAATTCATCTAGTACCAGCCGAAGAGTGTAAACACCAATGCAAATCACTGAAAGTTGAACTAAAGGAAACTTATTTATGTAAGTATGAATATGAATTCCTCAAAATCAATTTTTAAAAGGAGTAGTAACCCTTTGAATTCTGTCACTGGTTTGGTTAGGAGATATTATAAACCTAAAAAAGACTTGATAATGATTATGATCTGTAAACATTGAAATTCTAAGGAACAACCGAGTTTGGAATTTTGCCTGGTCAACAGCAAATTGGCTCAAAACATCAGACTATGCTCAAAATTTGTACAATAGTACATACTCTTCCATCTCCCTTCAGCAAATACAGAAGTGATGCTGTTTTGCTATTTCTATAATAATACTGGTAAATTTTTCAGTGTGGTACAATTGGTGGTATTGGCGACCTGCAGTACAACCATCTATGGGAAACAACACCTTTATTGCACATGTGGGCTCATACTGCTGAGTGCCAACAAATGATGGAATTCAAATTGAAACAAAGAATAAAACGCTGGAATGGAATGTACACAACACCAATTTATTAACAAAATAAATAAATTCAACTAAAAATCAACTAATTACTTTCATTCAAACTTTTTTTTCAACTTGTCTTTGAGGAATACTGGTACTAGAGAGACTAGTGCGAACACACTGAGGACCATGACTGATGTCCACGACCATGCGTCGCTAGTTGACGTCAATTCGTGTAAAGTCTGTCCAGCTTGAATTGCAACAAATGATGGTGGAGCTACACCTGTGAAAGAAGTTATATATGAAAAAAATTAGCTTATCGTCACGTCACGCGAAGTCATTGTTGGGTAGGTAGAGCGAATCAATTACAAGGAAATAATAACGAGATATAAAATTATTTTCTTGACTACTATGCATAACAAAAAAGTGTTTGAAAATGTCTAAGCTTGTTTTTGCCCCCGGACTAAATTTAGTCGTGAGTTTTAGCCTTTTCCAGCCTGTCGAACCTATTATCTTCAAACTCAGTACTGTAGTATGATTGAGTTTTTGGAAATACCTAGGATCCCTGGAATCTGATTTGATCCTATTAAGCTATAATTAATGATTTGGCGCAACAAATCCCATACTGTTTGCATAAAAACAACATAAAATCAGTATAAAAAAGCTTGTTTGTCCAGTGTGCCAGTGTCCCACCCTTCAGTCACCCTCTATGGGTTGACGAGAGCTATAATGCACAAAGTTTTCTGTGATTCACATAAAATCAATTCATACCCTCTTTAACAAACTTTATTTCTGTGACAAATTTTATTATTCTTTATTTTCATGAAGTTATTTGACCCATTTTAAACTAAATTTTAAACTAAAATATTAATGCAACAACTTACCAATAAATGTTCCCAATGCAAATGGTACTAGAGGCACACCAATTACAGGTGCCGTCATATTTATAAACCAATTTGGTAAAAAGGGTGTCACCCTCAAAAATATAATATAGTTGAGCAAATTATTTTTGTGCTTCGTCACTGTTTTTGCCCACTGTGATGCTTTCTCTGGGAAAAATTTCTTCACCAACTTTTTTCCCAAAAGATTTGATAGGAAGAAACATAAACTTGCACCAATTGCTGAACAACAGCAAACTAAAAGGAATGCTAAATAAAATGGGAATAAGAACCCTGAAAGAATACTTAAAAAAATAGATCCAGGTATTGCAAATGTTTGCAAACTGTGTTAATAGTCAAGGAAATTTGTGATAATAGGTACAATGAGATATGAATATATGAGATATTCTTCTTATTATACGAAACTTAATATACGAAAATGAACACTATGTTCATTTTCCAGTTTTACATTTCAAAAATGGAACATGAAATGAAATTTTACTAGGCCTTCCATTAATCCAATCTTGTAATAAGGGGTTGTAAGTTTGGACGTTCTCATATTTCATTGCTAAGATTATTGCATTCCACTGCGAGGCAAAAGTCTAAGTCTCTCCCTTTGATTTAAACATTTCATTATTTAAAAAAAAAATTCATAACGCAAGCTAATAGTTTGCTTTCTAAACCAGAAAACCATTACTAAAAATGTCAAAAGGATACAATATGTAGATTAAAAAGACTCCAAATAATACTTCATAAAAATATTTTTCCTTATAGCGGTCTAGCACTAAACCTAGTTGTTTAGCATCGTCAAGGTCCCATGGTAAATGCATATGTTTCTGTTCATGCCTGGAAGTAACACCATTTAAATTAGTTATTAGAAGCAGATAATATTGATGCCAATCAAATTAGATGATTATTGAGTTTCTTTGGTTGTAATTTTATTTAAAAAACAAACAGGAGAAATACATGACTTCCTGTTGCTATTGATTGTATGATAAGTTAATAACTTATACATCACAATCATGCAAGACTATTACAATTAAATGTGTAAGTTTTGAATTTTATATTAAAATAATAATTATGTTTACACACAAGCTGGACTTGTTTAGTAAATGGATTAAGGTTCACTGTGTTGGATTAGTTTCAGAAACATTTAAGGAAGATTTCTATGAAATTTAACTTTATTGACTGAATTGTATAAACTTGGGGAAAATAATAAATTAAAATGTAACTTACTCTTCTAAGTCTGGAAACTGTTTGTATAGCAGACCCAAGGCTAACAGTGATGATAGAAATATAATAGCTACTAGAACTAAAGCTTTAGGAGTGGAAATATCTTCTGCACTTGAAGTCACACCTGCTGTTGAACCTGAAATATTTACACAAATAATGTTAAATGATAATAGGAATTACTTACAACAGGAAAAATATTCAATATAATTCAAATAAATAACTAGCTACGCAATAAAATTGTGGTTTAAAACAACAAAGGAACATTAGGAATAGGTACTTGACAGAGGATGGAACAATCCGATACAGTCTGTTCTTATATTTCTTATTCTTGGTCCAGTGATGGTTTGGTGAGGGATACGGACCGTGGAGGAAATAAAGGGATCTTGAATATCACCTTGAATGTTCGGCACGCGAGAATTTCTTCTTCTAGGATCAGTTGCACTCATTTTTTTGCTTATATGAACTGAAATTATTTTATTCAGTATTTTATGTATCCGTCGATCCTACCTCCACTACCTATCCTAAATGTTTCATACAATATCAAGCAGTTTACAAAAAAAAATACTTTATTAATATTCTAAAATTTTACGAATTCACCCTTTGACAAGACGATTCGAAATTCGAATCTGTGTATGACAAGACAATCTGATGAATCTGGTTGATGTATATGTTTATGAACTGCTTTATTTCTTTCTAATTAGTTGTTTTAGACAGAGTTGCAGATAAAATTAATGCTAATAAAACCTAACCTTACATTTTGGAACAAGATGAGTGAAAATGACATGAGTACATGACACTGACAATTATTTGACAGCGACAGAAGAAGGGATGGTTAGGTACGTTTCACGCAGTTTCAGTTTTATGTTTGTAGTCTTCAATACAGATCAATAAAATCATGGTCTAAAATACTAGTTCTTGCATTCCGGGAGTGACATGCGTACGTTACTATCTACTATCCAGTTGCAATCATCTATCAGTTTCATCAGGGGAGCCCTACTTATTATTTCTATGGCTTCATTCTACTACATAGGTAGAGTAGGTAGTTACGATATGGCTTCAAGCCGTGCCTATAATTTTTGAAAATCTATCATGACTTACATAAACCTAGTCTAAGCTTGATGATTTTTTTGTCAGAAATGTCTAACTAATCCTATTTATATCACATATTTCGTATTATACGTTACACTGTTCAGTTCCTATGAGCGGTAGCGTAATGATACTTAAATATTTACTTTAAAATGTCGAATCCTAAGTAGGGCTCATAGATTATACACTAATACTGTAAGGCTCCAGTGAAAGTTCCCTCGAAATCAGTCTATTACATTTCATATCTTATTACACAAAATACCTATGTGACACTGCTCAACTTTTATGAACGATAGCGTGGTGAAATATATTTACTATAAGAACTCAACCCCTGAGTTACGCTACGGTGAAAGTTCCTTACAATAGACTAGAGGGTTCAAGCTGTATCTCAGGATTACCTCAACCGGTGAAGATGAAATATAAGTAAGTATTTCAGTTATTAAATTAGACTAATAGTAGGTACTTATTCAACTGTACAGTTTCATCCAAAACAGTTCAGCTGTTGCCTCAGTTATTAAGTTCCTAGATTAATACCTATTCAACTGTAGTTTCATCGAAATCGGTTCGGCCGTTTTCACGTGTTATAATATAACGGAAATTCGACCGTTATGTAAACAGGAAGACAGACAGACAACAATTATTCTAAAAATGATTGATTTTCGTGTTCTACTTGCTTATTTCTAGTCATAACTTAATTTCGCGAAAATATTTTCAATGTTCAGACTTTTTGATATAATTTTAATTTCCTTTGCTGGTTACGCGCTGCCGCTGCCCATCCATCATAAATATTTTAAAACGAGAAGCAAAATAACATACGTACCTACTACGACGTAACGTTATATAGATAGGTTCCTACTTGGTAGGTATTCTCGTATCGTTGCACGTTGATTTAATTTAATTTATAGAAACTTGTACGAGATAAGATGTAAGAATCTTACTTTATAATATTTTATGTAACAGGTAAGAACCGATATACCTACTCCAATAAAACCTAACACGCGTGATACGACCGAATTATAACAAATGCCTGTTGTAGTGCTTCGACCACTATGGGGTTTGTACCTAGTACCTAGTCAGAAGAGCACATATCTACTTACTGAACGGCCGGATTCAGCGGGTAATTGTAATAAGACGACCAATCTTCTGTTACGGTTAACAAAAAGCTTTGGTCTCGGAGATAGGGCATAGGCTTTTGCCCTAACAGCCCTAAGATAACCGTCTAGTTTTGCTCATCTTGGAAACAATATGTACCTAGCTACATGCGTGGGAACGAAGTGGGCTCAACGACACTGCACTTTATGACCTCTACACCATTTGAAAAGGTTGTGGGCTGGATTGCTGTAGGTATAAATAGGTAATTCTTTCTTAATTTACCTACCGCCAATTCCAGAGCCACATTAGACCTACCCTAGAGGGACATTTTCTTGAAAAGAAAAAAATTCCATGCTGCAAAACTCTACAGTAACTAAGGCCCATGTTCACCAACAACATAATAGAGGATTAGTGCAAAATAAACTGTTTAAACGTGAATTTTTGTATGGGTAATCGGCCAAATTCATTATAAACATCTGTTATTTTGTCGGTGAAAATGGCCCCAAGTATAGTTAAATCTTTACTTATCAAACTATGCTGTATGAATAGCTACTGAGACAAAGCTTGTACATTTGTCTTGAAACTTTAACTCAAAAGAAACGTCGACTAGATCTACTGTACATATTTTCTATTGGCGGGTAACACGTACGCGCATCCTGCGTAGGAGGAGGGATAGGGGACCGCTCAGAACAGTTGAATGTGATGCCGCGTCTCCCGCGCAGCGCAGAACGCACGGCGACCGCGGCCAAATCACAGCGCATCTTGTGCGCTCACTCTTATTTACTAATTTAACAAAAACCACCCCGTGTGTGTGTGAATGATGTGATAAACTAGTGTTAATGGATTTAACACAGAAGTTAAATACAAGTATTCGCAACAAATCATTCAACAGTGACTCCGGTGAAAGTGGGCTTTCTAAACGAACATAATTATTCCGAACTGAGATGTGGTCCTTCATGAATACTTAGGCAGCATACATGAGTGCCAGCAAGGAGGTAATGAAAATAAAATAATCTTTTATTTAGCTATTGTTAGACTCGGAAGATTGCTACGTTCATCCAATAATATTAGTGCGGAGTCACACTTACCTAGCCTTCTTGCAACAGTCTCGCCGAAATTTAAGTTTTTATGTAAACGATCGGTAGATGACTGTCCATTTTATTTTGTACTTCACAACCTTACCTATTCATTTACCGGCTTGACGCCAAAATCTTCAAGTCTTTTGACACAACTCATTTCTTTGCTAAGTATGTACCTAGGTATTTTGTTGTGTCATTCTAGCAATCTATATCTGAAGGATACGTATAGATAGCCATTAGGCAAGCAGTAGTCTTCAGTGATTACATTAATTCATTATTATTTAATACAGGTAATGCAAGGAGATATACCCAAGTTGTGCTTGCTGGTTGCTACACTGGCACTTGGGTCCGTGTGGGGAGGAGACGCGTGCGAGCGCGGGCTGAGCTGGTGGGACCGGCAGCGCGGCACCTGTGTCCCGTGCACCCGGTGCGACCCCGCCAAGCGACTGGTCGTCAGATACCCCTGCGAAATACACAGGGACACAATCTGCCAGTCAGTATATGAGGCCCAAATCTCACCCTTCAATACACCGAAACAGGTGCACAAAAAAGACAATGAAACGAGTGAACTCCTCCTACCCAGTGATTATGAGTACGAGTATGTGGACTACGATAGTGAAGTGACTTCTAGTAACGATGAAGTGTCGTGGGACCTGCAGACGACCAGTCTCAGCCTGGCCGCCAGTGGCTGTATCGTGTTTTTCGTCGTGGTGCTGGTCATGTCTCTGTACCACGCCAGGCAGTGGAGGGTTATTAAGCGAGCGCTAAAGTCAGGTATGATATAATTTAGTATGAATGAATAAATAATACGTAGATTCCGCAATATAGGTAGGTAGGGCCCTCGAAGTACATACCTATGCATCTTATTGCTCAAATTATATAGGTATACCTAAGCATCAACAACCTATCGCATCTGCTAAACATAAGCCTACTCTTAAAAGCAAGTTAGGGCAGGTAGAGCTAGAGGAGTGGTCACTCCCAGGGTCAAAACCTTCGAAATCATGATATGAAATCTGATACGAAATCGGACTAGACGAGGCTAGGACTGCAGAGTAGGTGACTGCAAAACCATGTTTACTTCTATAGCATCGGTGCTGCTGCTGCACGTAGGGTAGGTAGGTACCTACTAATAGTAGGTTGTTTATTCCTGCGATTTGCCGGTCGCCAGTGCCTGGTTAGGGTGTGCCATGTGCAGTGGAGATTCCGTTTTTGGAAAGATTAGGTACATTACATAATTACATCTGCGTGTATGACTCGAAATAAGTGGTTTTTCACTTAAAAATGATCAGCATAGCATTTTAGGTGTTTATGTAGATACTCATAGACATAGGCACAGCGCTATATTATAAAAACAAAAAGCAGGCCTTGGATAAACAGCTGAAGGATGGAGAAATGCGAGCGCGATTAAATAAATAGGTGCATGAAGCTTCTGAAACACAAGATATAACTTCTAATTAGAACTTTGTCACCTTCAATCTCGGAGTGATAGAAAACCTAACAAACAACGAAAGGTGGATTTAGAAACTCGAAACTATAACACCAAATCCTGGAGCACATGAGCCAGAACGGCTGTGCAATTTTAAAACCTAGCAACTGATTTTTTTTTTAAATCGGTGTTTTTGCATTTTTCACTTATTAAGAATCTTTACAAAGTGTAAAATGCAAAAACAACGATTTTTTTAAAAATGTTAGCTAAGTAAGCTGTAAGTTGCTAGGTTTTAAAATTGCACAGCCGAGAAGATCTTACACCTAAAAATTTATTAATCTAGATATAAAAAGCAAAATTTTGACCAATAATATCAAAATCTGCAGCTACGCTTGTGTCCTATTTCTAAAGATTTATACCACAACAAAGCGTTTATTGTTGTAGACCACGATTTTATAGCCGAACTAGCGCTAGCGTCTGCATTAGAAACCAACTAGACAAGCCACAAAGTTCGTTATCCACTACACTGTTGATATTCGTCAGACGTCATCGGCGTCTGGATAATAAAAACTATAATACATTACACGGAGGTCGCGCGAGCTGATGGTTCATCCTGAATAAATAAACCACAAATTATGCCGCGTCTAACGTGTTTACACCATGCGAATTATTTATATCTACATACAAGGTTTGGTCATGTTATTGGCCGTTCATTTTATTAATGACGCTATAGGTACTTACTAAGTTTTGAGTGGAACGCACCTTATATTTTTGAAATGAAACCAGCCTGTTTAGTACTAAGAAACTATCGATTATTATTTATGAGCATATCAATTTCGAGATTATAAACGCGTACCCAGATGGCAAAATTAATAATCTAATCAAATTATACTTCCAGCATCAGAAATATGAAAGGCCCAATTTATTGGCAGCAATTACCGTAGTAGGCAATCAAAATAATCAAACTAAAAAGTCATAAATTTAAGCTTGCAGGGGCCTAGGCGTAGACTCAATTCTATGGCGCTGGCGGACGGCACACGCTCACCGATCCCATGTAAACAATACCAGTTTGTTTGAACATGTGCGCTACTAATTTTGACCTGCGTAGCGGACCGCATGCGTAACAATAGCTAACGGTTTTGTGTGTGTGTGTGCATTCGACTATTCCAAAATTAGAACTATTGTTACTATAGATTCAGTTACTTTCATTAATCGCCCACCTCTATGGTGCAGGCCAAAATATGTTTTGATGATGGTCTTACCTAATTACTTATTCCAATATACAAACGATAGCAGAATTCACAAAATTTTAATATTATGTATTTTAATATTTCCAGATGTACAAGATTTGACAGCAAAGCTAAAGTTAATGGAGGCGGGTGGCGAACCAACAGCGGAGCCTGTCGTGGCGGCTGACCACCACATCTACTGCAACATTCACGTGGCCAAAGAGGCGTTACTTGGTACGTTATTATGCTTCACTTGTTTATTCTAGAGGTAGCATCATAAAAGTTCTGAGCGTAGTAATTAAACGGTTAGCTAATTTTGGAAACAAATTAACTGCATGAATATTAACAAAGACCAAAAGCGTTCCTAAAAAGGGAATGTTTACGCAGTCATAACTCTCATTAACGGATAGGGCGAGAGTGTGGCGTGGTGAGGATCCTCGGTAAGGTGTCTGGCGCCATTCCAGTCAAGTTTAAAATAAGGTCTTGCATGGGCGTGGGCTGCGCTTGCGTCTGTCTGACGCTGGCGCTGCATTATTTATTTTCGATCAGAACGTCCTCGAGGTCAAATTCGTTGTATGCTATTCCTTATCAGTTTAGAAATTGATTTTAATAATGCTTACCAGTGTAGATAGATATTTAAATCGGTTTAGATATAGGTACCTATCAAATTGAGATTAACACGCTTCAATCTCGTACCTATCGACTTACCTTGAGTCAGCAGACAAGTTATATCACTGACAAAGTTATGTAGTTACTAGTCGAGGAATTTAATGCAATATCACGAACCCGCTACGCGGTGTCCTACAATGGCCAGCATACAGGCACCTTGTTCCTAATTGTTGCTATATGGCTCCACGATACGAAGCATGGAGGCCACGGGATGCCGACACGCGCGTGAGCTCGATGTCGATCAAATTTTAATGGCTTTGCGATACATTTATTCATTCTATACTCGATACCTTCGACAACGGGAATGGTGTTGCAATGGACACTTTCCAAATTGCGATGGAGTGCCTTTCAAAACATATAAAACGTGGAAAGCATGTAGTACGTAGGTAACTAAGTACCTACTTGTAATCCGTGAGGTATAAAACGTTGATTTTTATTAGCTACTTAGTTACACTTAAAAATGTCCATTCCGAATAGTGATGAAGTTTATAGGGAAGGATATTTTAGAAGCTGCTCTACATATTGTTTATCTATTTATGTAAAAATGGATTGCTTCCAATTTCTCACATCGATTTATCTGTAAGTACATCGTGTAAACATGTGTAAACCATAAGAACGTGCCAACAAGAGTTCGCTCGAAGGGCGAGCAATGCGAGCAAGCACCTGGGCTCCCGCGGTGTAAAGAAACGTTTGTTTTTTGTTTACATAATTAACTTGTTCGTAAAAGAGGCCACGCTAAAATTATTTTCCCTCTCAACAGGTAAGATTCACATCTCAGTAAACATTGGTTTTATTGTCCGCTGACAATCACCTATTTACGCCACGCACGAGCAGAAGCCGACCCTATGATCCCAGTGAACGTATGATCCTTATTAGTGAGACAGTCTATTTATAATTTTCTTCTGAGAAAACCTCGTGAAAATTATTCGCCTCTGCTATACAAATTATCTCAGTACACACATGAATGTCTGCTCAGACTTTAAACGAAATCAATCTAAAAATAGAGTCGCTAAATTTTCCTTTCCGTCGCGATAGTCCGTCTTGAAAGTTTTACCCGTCACAAATTCATAGTAGTAGTAGGCCTTAAGGTCTTTGGCCAACTAGGATAATCCTGGCCGCTTCATAGGCAGGTAATCGACCCAATCTGGCTGTAACTAACGCACGTGTGTTCATTAGGGGGTTATTTGTAATGCAAGCTTGTCGCCGACGACGCGACCGCCGCTGCTTCCGCCCCAGGGCTTCACTCGCGCCGCCGGGAAGGCCCACACTTCCTGCTTATATCGAATTTTGACAACAATTTTTAATTAATAATAAATAGGTAGCCCTTTCTATGGATAATTTATCAGGGTGTTTGAACTATGAATATTTTCCATTCAAATCTCGACGCAAATATCTACTTATTTGTATCTAATGGCAGCCAAAACCAAAGGATTCTTAAAAATATCAATATTAAACTTTTTCATCGTTCGCAATTGGTTCTATTGACCTGTTGCTCGTGCTATTCTTGATTCTTTTTCTTTTATCCTATTATCAACAGCTATTTTTAACTTTAGTCTAGTAGACAAAAACAGACTGAAATGCAAGGCAAGCATCGCAAAAACTATTTAACCTCAGCGCTAACATCTTAGAATTGGATGAATTTCGATACGCACTAGCACTACCAACTAAAATAAAGATGCGGGCTAGTGATCGCCGAGTCGCAGGCGCAACCTTGTGCATTGAACTCAATAACTTATTAGGTATTCCGTCAGGTGCGCGCGCGTCGTGGGATAAAGGATCAGCGGTGTGGTCTTGTTGGATCAGGGTTCGATTTCGGTGAATTTACGATTTCAAATCCAGTCTGCACGGTAGAACTCAAAAAGTGTTTCAGAAAACTTATCTTTAACTATTTGAAATAGTAGCTTAAAATCGTTAATACGACTTTGATGAGATAGGTATTACCCCGGGTATATCGACACATAAATTCTGGATTTATAAGAAATACGTAACTAGATAGATATCGTACAGGTTCGTCCTATGGAAACATAATACATGAACTGAAAGTCGAGTCACGTTAGAAAGATCGTGATCACGGCTAAATCGTTATTGTTGTTTAGGATTTCTTACAAACAGACACGATTTATGACAACAGATATAATATGGGTACCTATACCTCCATGTAGATACATGCAAACGGAATCATAATGTTTGTAGGTGGGCACAGTGAATTACGGGGGCAAGGAGTTAGTAACGAGTATCAAGTATTAGATTAGAATAAAAGATTTTTATTTGTCTTTCAAATTACATAGGTAGCAAGGAGATACATCATACAAGAAGGTAAAAAAGACAAAAAGGTCTTGGACTCAGCATAATAGCTGGCAGCGCGAGGCATGCACAACTGCTGATATTCTGTCCAAGCCAGTCATGCGTTGAATAGAACACAATTTTTATAGTAATAAATAGGTATATCTATACATAAAAATGCCGTAATATAATGTAAACAATGAAATGGATGTACCGCAAACTCTATAATTGAGTCCCAGAAACCAATGATTACCATTGAACCAGATTAGAACTAAAGCACATCGATTTTAGATATTAAACTTCATAATTCCTCCACGAGATTAGCATATTTAAACATGTACATCTATTATCACGCAGTTGCCGATTAAGTTATCCTTATTAACCTAAAGTTTAATTTTTGACAAATATTCGACTCGATTACCTATTGAAAAAAGATGCACAGCATCGCATGTTTTCCATAAAGCGCATTTGGTCAAGGAAGATTAACATGCAAAGGCTTCTCGATACCCGTCAAACGAATGCTACAATGGAATGCATGCAATTAAAACTACAAAGACAACATTCGTACTAACTCTAGCTTAGCACTCAAATGTAAATAAATACTAACACTAGCAACTAGTGTAATTTTATCGTTTCCTTGTTTTGAAAGGTCTTAATTAAGAACGGTGTTTCGGCGTTCGTATTAAAATAGTCGACAGGAATTAGGTACGCCCAGTAGGTACTAGGTACCTACAAAACGTTTACAGTGCATCTAAGTAGGTACCTACAAATAATGTACTTACTGAATAATTTCAACTAAATGGCATGCTAAATTAGGCTTTCATACTAACACCAATCCAAGACTATTCATTAGGTATATAATTATTCTCTAGTCTCACACATCAAATATTCTCTTTGTTTACTTGTAAGTTAATCCTTCTACTGTCTGTAAACAATTAAGATATTTCTACAGGAATGCTTATACAATGTAAGTATCTACTAGCTAGATTTTTAGGTAAGAATACGCGATCATAAAAAATAAGATATAATTATAAGCGGATGCAGAGGTAAAAACATGCGTCACGGCACGCTCGGCCCCATTTCACTCAGCGCCAGGAAATGGCCCAAAAGCTTCCTTTCACACGATGTTTGCGCAGTCAATAAATAGATTCCATCAGATTCCTTGCTATCTGTTTTATACATCTATCATAAATATAACTGCAACTAGTTGAAGCTCGCGTCTATTTTACAGAGCGATATGTATCTCGTCTATCTAGCTCGCGGCGGACAAAATGAGCTTGCGAAACATTCATGTCGACGTTTGCTTATTTTTTCAATTACTTTATCAACACGTCCAGCGTCTAAATTAGTAACAGTATAGTGCCGTTAACATACCGTAGTTAAACGACCTAGGTACTTAAATTATTCTTCCAAAATACTTAGAAATAACATCTAGTATTCATTAGCAACAAGATCCAGTTAGAGAGTGATTACTTTTAATGATGTATTTACTTTTAGCGACAGTAATAGTAATAGTATCTTTGTCAAGTTACAATTGACCTATCCATATGTCTATACTTTTTTAATGGCATAAGCATGGTGTCTTTGGATAATAATAACCAGATAGCATGGGAACAGAGGAGCACCCGGGACAATGTCACGATCGTGCACGGAATGGCAAATTCGCGAGTGAATTTCCTTTCCTTTCGGGGCTCCGGAAGTGGCTACTGTACGCTCGTTATGGAGCTACTCTTTAACATGCACGATGTGAATAACACTACTATATTGCCAACGAAAAATTCCTAATTCAATTTTCTCATAAAATCGGGTATCTTTTCTTGTCTTCGGTTGCTTAGGAACAATGAATTATTATGTCTATGCCCAGCATGGAGTACCAACGGTTATTGTACTCCATGATGCCCAGCAGTGCAATGGACTGCGACATGCCGATCATGACGAGTTCACTTTAAATATTAGGTACATCAGGGATGCACTTATTTCCTGTGTAAAATGCTTTCAAGTATATACGCAGTCATATAGACTCAGTAAAATTACAGCCCTGTTTTATACGAGCCACAGGGATACCATACCCCCTTCCCTTTTTTTGATCCCTCATTAAAGTAGTGGTCGCGAGCGGGGGGGTTACCGAGCGCATAGTTTCGATGTCATTAAAATATTTCTTTCTATTAAGAAAATCTCAGGAGAGTGAGGAATTAAGCCCGTCATAATATGGCAAGAATACCTATAGATCGATAACGTTAGTACACCTAAGACTGCCAGATATTAACGTAAAAATCAGATGTAAACCTTCAAAATTAATAGAGCGTAAAGGATAATAACTAAATTCCTTACGGCTAAGGTCGCATTTTTATTAAGTCCTTCGGTTACGTGTTAAGTTAAAACCGAATAAACTGAACTTTAAGCCATGGCGCTAAGGCTTCATATGCATCCATGGATTCGTGGATGCGTGTCTGTTTATTAATTTTCCAAACACGTGCGTATATAATAACGACAAGATCAATATAATATAGCAAGAGTACTAGCGGGAGGAAGTCATGGTCAATAAAACGTTACGATAGTTCCGTGTTGTTATATTAGTAGGTATGTACTGGTGTGATGGTAAAGAAACGGGATTTTGGGAAAAAAATATGTCACCCTTTATCAGGTGTAATTATGACTTTATTAAAATAAACAATAAAAAAAATTACCTAACCGTCAAAATCCCCCAACTAGAAAACGAGCTGTAACTTTTGAACGGCTGAACTGATTTTCATGAAACATAGCTAAAATGATACGCGATTAAACCAAACTTTCAATTTAAAAAAAACTGTACCTATAGAATTCGGTCCATCCGTTTTGGAGCTACAATGCCACAGACAGACACAGATACATAGATCCACAGATACACACTACCAACTTATAACACCCCTCTTTTTTGTCGGGGTTAAAAAACAAAAGACACGCGTTGTGTGACTCGTCCCTTAGAGCTCTTATCACGCCACAAATATCTCGTCGCGACGCACAGACTGAACGGCACATGATTTATTATGTTTATGCACCGCGTCTTTCGCCTCACAAACCGCTACTCATTTTCAAATAAGATTTAAATTGTTTGTCTCGGGCATCAGACGGAACGAAGAATTGGCGAGCGTTTGAAGGTTAAATAGAATTGAAATGGGAATATGAGAGTGTTGTTTAGTTAGAAGCTTCCTGGAAATACAGAACGTGTGGATGTTTCGCGCACGTTTCGTGTTACTTGCCAACATTATGTATAAACGCACAACGCCGAAACATATATATTGTAATCTACCTACACCTAATTAATTAATGATGGAAATCTATACCACCACAGGAAACCGAGTCTGATCGGATGTCAATCGATTTATTTAAAAAAATACCTGATAACGCGAAATATTATTATTCTGGTTTATCTTCTATTGGTACATAAATCCTACGATATTACCATTATATTCTCAAATTACCAGGAGCATTTTTTTATATCTCGGTGGTTTTACGACATGTTGCCCGCGAATAATATCTGCAGCTGGAGCCCGTTTAGAATGCAATGCGCACGCGCACAAGCCGTAAATTCAAATATGGCCGCTACAAACCGCAATTAGCATTGCCTTCTATATGTAGAAGAACTTTTTAAATCACAAATGGGTAGTTAGTTACGCAAGAGTAATTGCAAATTCTGTAAGTGTGCATTTATTTTATAACGGTGTTTTTTGTTTCAGGTCCGAATTCAACCAAAAAAGGATTGGGCAATGTGTACACACAAGAGAAGCACAATTCGTAAACCACCGAAATCATTCTTCATCAAGTCAACAGTACAAATAATTCTTAATTATTTTAAATGACCTCGCACATCACATTTAAAGATTAAGAAAAATATTATTTTCTTAAGATAAAATATATGAAGTCAAACGACTGTTTTTATGCATTTATTGAATAATTCTTATTCCTAAATATTTCTTTGGTGTGTGTACAGTATTCTGTTTAGCGACTACACATTCTGGGGCGCGGCGGCCCGCGACTGCGCGTAGCTGCGCTGACGCAGTCGCTCTCCAAATAGATTTGACCGTAGCTCGTCTAGCACACTTCTTATGCCCACTACTGATACAATAAGCAGCTATATGTCAACCGGCTTTATATTTAATTGCACCGTGAAAAATATGTTGCAACGGAACCGGAAGGAAGGCATTCTTCAATGTCTCCGGTATACAATTCACCTGGAAATACGCGCTCTACTAGTGTGAGGTTTTAAAGACCTTTTTAAAATGGAGAAAAGCTTTATTTTGTTCCGTAAATAAAACAATAAATTTATTCAAAATATTATATTACCAATATAGGTACTCGTACTTACCTCCATTTACAAAACTGGAGAAAAATATCGATTATATTAATATATTAAATTACATTAAAAACTAGGTACTTACCATATTAAAAACATACATACCTTACATCTCAAAAATAATAATTTACTAACAAACATCGCAATGTAATGCTATCAATAGGTACATGAAAATGAACCAATAATATCCTAATAGTGTTCCAATAAGAAATAAGGCTAATCTAAATCCAAATTAAAAGCTTTGTAAATGTAGATTTCTCAGAGCTAGTATTCAACCCTGTATCTAGAATTTATATTGTTTTGATCACAT
Organism: Allophyes oxyacanthae; assembly: GCA_932294325.1. Taxonomy (NCBI): domain Eukaryota; kingdom Metazoa; phylum Arthropoda; class Insecta; order Lepidoptera; family Noctuidae; genus Allophyes; species Allophyes oxyacanthae. Next base: position 11,762,987 of record OW028615.1, read on the forward strand.
CATATTTTAAAACTTTCCTAGCCCTGCTTTATGGTAATTTAAAGTAAAATAGAGAAAATATCTGCAAAAAAGTCTGTATAATGAAAGGTAAAATTCTGGAAAATAGCGGAAGACTTCCAAAGATAAAATGAACACAGTGAGGGTTATGTCGTAAAATTACACTCACAAACTTAAGTTTAAACATTTGTACATTATTAAAATTTATGGTCTCGGCGAGTGTCTGTTAAATGTGTTTCATTGTTTGAGGAATCGTATACAAAATTTTCATCTATGGCAATCTGGTTTATCAACTGTGTAGGTATAAGCCAAACAACGGATCTGGTTACAGTAAAGACTGATTGCAGTTAAAAGGAAAAAAAAAGAAAATGTACGGTTTATAAAATGTTAAACTTTTTAATATCAGGTTTAATGCTTGCAGACCACTCATCTGTACCTAAACCATAAAATCACAATACATCATAAGTAAAAAGATCTCACATGCTAACAGAAGTCGAAGTTTTTTTTTATTTCCATAGGAAAATGTTAATTCTAAAACTAGCATAACAACTTACAAAATATCCTAATCACTTACAATAATATTCGATACATTTATGTCGAGATTAGGACAAATGCAATAAAGTCTTATTATAGAATTAGGAATACTTTGAAATGTTTAGTACTCACCTGCAGTATTTTACTGTATAACATTTGGATTTTTTTCAAAACACATCCTGAAAACGTGCACCCTCTCACAAGGTACAAATGGAAGAAATGGAGCCGCCAAAATTAGGTTGCTATTAGGTATTTCTTTTGTCAGATTTATTTTATCCGGTAGCACAAACAAGTTAAAATTATTTCTGTCGTTTTATCATAATTTTTAATAGCAAGGGAATGTATTTATAAATGGAACATTACAGAATTTATTTTCGGTCGTTAAGTCCATAGTTGACTGAACAAGGGAGTTTTTATGTAGGTATGTATTTCATTATGTACATCTTTGGGCATACAAGTATATTGAGAAATTAATTATTATGTTTCCTACTGGCCATGATTTGGTTTGTTTGTACTTTCTGCTATAATTATGACGCTGTAAGATTGAATTTTGAAATAACCACCTGACTGAGCAAATAAAATTACAAGCACAAAGGCTGCTTTAACACTACTCTGGGGTACTCAAGAGAGCCGCACATCGAGTGTATTCGACTAATTGTAAGTAGCGCAATGGACCGTGGATAGTTTACTAGCTGCTCCGAGTGATGTCTGCGGCGGGCCGGGCGCTGCTGGGCGCCACGGGCGGCTGGTACGTCGGCACCGGGAACATCGGCCGTGGCTCGATCGATGATACCCCATCATACCTGAAATAAATACATACAAAAGTATGTATTCTCGAGTTCTATTGATGGGTTAACCGCCTTTCCTGGGTACATCACTCTTCTGGAGCCTCTCTTTGTCTTAAGAGCAGTCAGCCCTGGGTGATAACCGAATGTCTATGACCTGTTGTCAGTTAAGAACCTAAACATACAGTATGCCAACTAGCCTATAACTTCAGTAGTAGACACCATTAATAGGTCTAAGAATCTACATTGCTTGCCTTCTACAAAAAATACGTACTTGTTGCTCTTGTACTTGTCGGGCACGGCTTGGTAGGGCTGTTGTGAGGCGTGCGCATGGGTGCGCGCGAGTTCCCGCAGACACGCCTCGAGGTCCGAGAGTAAGTAACCGGAGCAGCTGGCGAGCGCCGCCGGCCACGCCGTGCCGCCGCACGCCGAGCTCAGCGCCACTTCCTTCGCGTCACACGTGTCGCCCGCGCACCGCTCGCACAGGAGGCAGTGACGCGCAGTCGCGAGCGCACTCGCTGCGATGATCGATGGCTTGAACTGGAGGTAAGGGTCAGCCTCCAGCAGACAAAGCTCGGCAAGATACTGTTGAAATCCGGTAGATATGTTGTAGGGTTTTTGATAAAGACTTAATACTCTATATGTAATTGATATTTAAAGTACTATTTATGAAATATTCTGTAGATAAAGTTAGACCATTAGGGTCTAACTTTTAGGTGTTTAAAAGTAATAAATAGATCCAGCCCATGATAGTCCCACTGCTGGGCACGGGCCTCCTCTCAGAATGAGAAGGGTTAGGCTTTAGATATTTTGCATCATGACAATTTTATATGGAGAAAAGATGTAGAAACAAATATGGTCTTTAAAAATATCGTCAAATAAGATGTGTATATAATTAAAATTGTCATAATGAACGTGATAGGGAAACTCCTAGGAACTTGAACTAAATATTGAATTCTAATAAGAACAAGTATATCATAGACCTGACTGCAACTTACATTACAAATTGTTCAATACTTACAGCAGCTAGGTGGAATGTCCTTTTGGAAAGTCCGTTGGATATGCAGTAGTGGGACAGGAAGGCCAGAGAGGTGGGCGTGGACAAGTCGAACGACAAGACCTTTAGTATCAAGTGTTCCATGCGGAGTACCTCTCGCTTAGTGTACGTATCGTCAGTGATGTACACAAACTCTGACACCTCAGGTGGATATACTTCTTCATATTTCCTATAGGACGAAATTATATGATTATTTATTTGTCTATAGCCAAACACCAGTGTAAGGCTGTATATTCACTGAAGCAGAGCAGAGAGGTGACAATATAACCAATAAGTATTTGCTCTGCTCATTTAATTATTGATGTGGTAATATTCGTATTCGATTGGCAATTTTGGTTAGTTTCAAAATCTCCCTTTGAATGATATTGTATGGGGATATTGAAACTAACCCATTTTTTCTCCTCTTCGTTCGTCTCTACCTTAAAAGAAATGCAGCCTTAGACTTAAATAAGTAATTATTTAAGTTTCTTCTGCATAGTTTAGGATATCTCAATGAATTTGGACAATAATTGCAAAAGAATCTTACGGCACTTATTAATAACCTATCTACCAGCACTGGAAATTGGAGTTTTTGTAAGTAATTTAACCTTTATAATCACAAGCGGCCGACGAGGTGGGCCTTGAGAAATATTAATCTCGGTGTTTAGTCAGATGAGTAAGCTTGTATCATCTTGAATCAATAATTTGTAAAACAAAACGTTAATAGTTAGGTAAATTGAAAATGGCCGTTAATCTGTGATCGTGATACTCACGCCGCGATATAGGTAGCAGCAGTGCCCACAAGCTGCAGTTTGGTGCGTACTACGCTCATGTAGGACAGGAAGCGATCTACGTAGGACACGGCCAGGTGCAGTGTCTCGCTCTGCTGGTTGTACTCGTCGCACACCTCCACCAACCAGTCGATGAGGATCGAGCGCATCATGTGCGTGATGTCGGGCTGCTTGCGCATGTAGCGCGGGTTGGCTCTGTTCTTGGCCTAGGAATATTACCAAGTCTGTAGCTAAAGTGAACACATGCTGGACGAAAATACAAGGATCACATCACATCAGCGCAGATGCGAGGCGATCAATTTAGTCTCAAGCAGCGCGGCTGTGTGCGTATTCACTTTGAGGCTAGTTAGGTACCTCCTATGTCGTCGATTCACACCACATTGCCACAGTATATATATACTACATACAGTAACTCAGCTAAGACGTTTTTGTGACATCGACAAGCGGAGCGCTAGGGATGTCACTAATATTTTTGGAAAATGGTTTTTATTTTATTTAGTTACATTTACCTACTGCAAACATAAATTAATACTAGTATTGGCCCAGGGCTTCGCTCGTAAGTACGTAAGTAGTATGTAAGCTATATGACGATATTTAAACAGGAATTAAAAACATGTGATGATTCTTAAAAAAAAGATGGGAATGGATATTTTTTAATAATTGCGATTTGTTCCTGGTAAAATATCCTAAGCGTTAAAGTATTCTTCAGAAACACGATAATTCAGTGCCGGTTTCTTTACTGAATCATCTCGGAAAATCAAACGAAGCAATTTGGACCGGCTGAAAAAGATAATGTCATCACTATCAACTATCCCACTTTACGCGGACCCTCAGATATTGATTTTGAAAGCAATTGGTCCAGTAACTAAAAAGATAAAAAACGCAGCAACTTTTAAAAATTCTGACTATAAATAAGTATTCAGAGGCCATAGGGACTCTCAGATATCGATTTTGAAGGCAATTGGTCCAGTAACTAAAAAGATAAAAAAGGCGGCAACTTTTTAAAATTCTGACTATAAGTAAGTATTCAGAGGCCATAGGGACTCTCAGATATCGATTTTGAAAGCAATTGGTCCAGTAACTAAAAAGATAAAAAAGGCGGCAACTTTTTAAAATTCTGACTATAAGTAAGTATTCAGAGGCCATAGGGACTCTCAGATATCGATTTTGAAAGCAATTGGTCCAGTAACTAAAAAGATAAAAAAGGCGGCAACTTTTTAAAATTCTGACTATAAGTAAGTATTCAGAGGCCATAGGGACTCTCAGATATCGATTTTGAAAGCAATTGGTCCAGTAACTAAAAAGATAAAAAAGGCGGCAACTTTTTAAAATTCTGACTATAAGTAAGTATTCAGAGGCCATAGGGACTCTCAGATATCGATTTTGAAAGCAATTGGTCCAGTAACTAAAAAGATAAAAAAGGCGGCAACTTTTTAAAATTCTAACTATAAATAAGTATTGAGAGGCCATATGGACTCTCAGATATCGATTTTGAAAGCAATTGGTCCAGTAACTAAGAAGGTCCAAATTGGCGGCCATTTTTTAAATTCCGACTTTATATATGGATTTAGAGACTATACGAAATCTCAGATATCGATTTTGTATATAATCGGTCCAGTAATAAAAAATATCAAAATGGGAGCCATTTATTTTTATTTCTGACCATAATTACGATTTCAGAGAAGACACGTATTTTCAAAGCAATCGGTCAATATTGACAACAAATTCGTAGAGAAATAGTTGAACATTCATTATACCTTTCGATATCAGCGGGAAATTTTAAAAAAGCTAACTGCTGATTTTATATTGAGGAGTTCAAGCAGCCGTAAACACTACAATATAGTCCTGTCAATATAATTATTAATATAGGAAAATATGGGAGCAACACAAATCGTGACCGACTTTGTCTCGAAGTAACACCGACTGACAACCTTTGAATATTTCGCTGTTACCTTACCGAACCTAACCGAGAAATCGGCCCTGTAGAGCACACGTCTCTGTGTGTGTTTGAATTCGGAACGTAAGTACGTAGCTTACCAACTGTTTACTATATATTTAAACTGTGACATTGCGGTGCGTATAATTTCGCACGAATTCGAGCCACCCATGGATTTCGCGCGAATTCGCGAGACTTCAACGGAAATCACGTAACCCACTCTTTTTTCTCACAGAAGGTCATACGTTCATCAAGGAAATAAAGTTCAATTACGCAATGTATAATTTAGCACCAAAACTGTACGCCGCCGCCAGCGCGGCGCCGCTTCAACATCGAGTCTGTGACTCTGTGTCAACGTAAATAATATCCTAAAGGTGAGTCCACACTAGAGCATATCCATGTAATGTAAAAAGCATTTCGAATATTTCGATGTAATGTAACGATCTTGCCAATGCTAGACGCTGTGTTTAACTGTATTAATGCTCACGGCGAGTGTGGCTTTTTGTTTTGCATCTACTCTTCTTTGTTGAAATGTGGGATCTGCACGTCGCATGTGCTTCGACTATCTTGATGATGTGTAAAAAGAAATAGAATAAAAGTTTGTGGCCAATAATTACAATAATAAACACCGCGTCTCACGTTTTGCCCCGTTCGTGTCTGTGCGCGATGAAAGGTTACACAAATAGCTCGTTGTTGGTAAAATCAAATTGTAACAACATTTAGAGCGTCATGCCCGATGTTCGGTTCTTGAAAGGGTGACATATTAGAGCGGCTCAATATTCTATTGCAAATAAATGCTCTAGTGTGAACTCACCTTATGACTCAAAACAAAAAATACAATTTTCTACATAAAGTAGTAAACACAAGTAGTAAATTAATGTAAAGATAATGAAATAATATGACTTGGGAAATGGGCAATTTTTTGCAATAATTACAATAAATTCCTTATTAATATTTTGAAAAGCTGTACAACATTTGCTTGAATTTTGTACCTATGTTATTTCTCTTTATGAACAAGAAGGCCATGGATAGTGCAATGCCTTTCTTACCTACCGGCTGGTCATTGACACAATGAGGTATTATAAAATCAGGTTTTTGTTTAGTGTACATTTTTATAAGCCATTCAGTTTGAACTCTTGCCTCTGCAGAATTATTATAACTTGTAAGACAAGTTTTCTGTAGCAAATTAGAGATGGACTTATTAGATACATTCATTGTGTGCTAGATGCAATGACCATTTACAAATAGACGGGCCATACACCAACATTAATGCACTAAAAAATAGCGTAAACTTTACTATAGCTACATAGCAGTACATATAATTATACAGTGCACAAAGAAAGGGAAAGAAAATGAAAGCCACCATACGCCATGTCGGTTGTTAGAAAAAGATGAATATATATAGACGTTTAGTTACGTGGCATTACCTGCTGCATGCTCATTCTCTCAGTCGGTGCAGGGCATTTACCTTGCCAATATAGAGCGCGGGCAACGCGTCTTTTTGTAAAATGTCATTGGTTAGATGTAATTAAATCCATTCTTTGTAAGAACAGAAAACCTTATCCATACTAATATTAAAAAGAGATGAGATATGATTGTTTGTTTGTAATGGGTAAACTCAAAAACTACTGGACAGATTTTAAAAATTCTTTCACCAGCAGTATGCTATATTATCACTGAGTAACATAGGCTATAATTTATAAAGAAAGATATCACGCGGGCGAAACCGCTGACGAAAGCTAGTCCTACATAATCAAGGAATAGGTTAAGAGATCATCTATAAACAAGAACACTGCCAAAACTTGACCTATTTTGGTGTGACCTTCTTTTATTCTATCAATTGACAGTAGTCTAGTTATATTCTACAATCCAAAGTTTAGATTCTTTAATCCAATAAATGTTACTATAATAGGACAAGTTGATTTGATTACTATACAAGGTGTAAAATGATCATTAACAAAGCCAAAACCCACACGTACCGTTCATCATAGTAAGTAACACTGTGCAAAAATAGTTGCTGGAAAACAACATAATTATAATTTTAGGTGTTATTTGAACTTGCGACACGGTTCGCGCAGGGGCTAAGCGACTAGCTTTCAGCGCTACATGCCGCGCAGGTTCAATCCCCGCACGGAACAAATATTTGTATGATCTACACATAGTTGTTTTGGGGTCTGGTTGTGTGTGCTTGTGACATGTATGTTTGTAAACTGTACCCTCAATACAGGAGAAAACCTAATGAGGGGCAAGGTTAAAAAAATATATATATCTACAATATCTCCTGGTTATCCAGGTGGCTCATAGGCATGGCCCAGTACATTTTTCTTTAAATTATGGTTATAATACTTATGTGGCTTTCAGCTTCATCAACAGCCTTTTCACACCGGTTAAAATACATAACATTCACACAACTTTACCTCAATTTCCTTCATGTATTCATAGATATCCTGACGGTATTCCACCACATGGAAGAACATCTCACGGTCAGTCTGTGCTGTGGTCGCATCATCATCCTCATCATCAATGATCTGACTCTCATTCTTAGATATGGACATAGAGAGCACGCTGGCATCCACAACTGACATAGGTGACTCCACCACATTCTTCTTCTCTTGTAATGGAGGCCTAAGAAATGATTGGAAACCCTTTATAACTTCAATTTGAAGCGATAATATTATGTATTCTTAATGCATACATGAGCACCTGTAGTTTGATGATGTAAAGGAGATTTCATTGTAATTTGCTGTAGGTATAACATGACTCCCATAGAAATGGGTTTTGTCTACGGAAGAATAGACTAAATAACAGATAGAAAAAATATTTCTACTCTTCAGTAGGATTTGGTAGAATAACTACATAACCAACTACTTCCCTAGTGCTATGGAAAGAATATAATGGTCTTTGTCTACAAAGAAATGTAAGTCAAAATGTTGAGATCGATAGAAAGAGCTTTGTTTATTCCTTGAAGAATACAAATGGTCATGCTATGGATGCTGGGCACAATCAAGAGGTTCCATATAGGAATTTGGAAAAAGTTAACTAAAGATCAATTACTGTCCCACCAAGGTTCAGAACCTGTTGCTGACCATATAAACATTACACAGCACACAACTCATTATTATAATTATGCCTTATGTACCGATACATTAATAATAATTGTTGTCTATACAACAATTATTATTAATGTATCGGTACACCTACCGGTATGGTTCGGATACCTATGTGGTATACATCTACTGAGCAAAAAACATACCATGTGTGTAGTGCTACACAGGACAATTTCTTCAACTATCTATACAGCTGTTGTAAAAATAATGTTAAAAAAATAGAGGTTAGGAAGGTGCCACTTACCGAACTGAAGGTGGTTCTATGAGGCGATCTGGTTTCTTGTCAGCTTGTTGGCACAGTACTTTTATATTATCATTGCTGATGAATATGCTATCTTTCTTCGTATCTTTAGCAACAAAAGGTTTAAAAGTGTGCTCTCGTTTCTTGACCTCAGCCTCCGTTGGTTTATCTTCGTAAACGCTGAAGGCGCGAAATTGCGCCACGGGTGGTACGATGTTCTTTTCATTTTTGATCTGGCGCATCGTCCTGTTCTCATCTTGAACTTTACAAGGTCCATTCGTCAATCCCGGCTAGAAACAATTTGATATGAAGAAAACAAAAAACAACATGTAGTAACGCTTACTTACCCTTTTCAGATACTCACGAGCTTTAAATTCCGACTTTGGTTGCACGCGAACTGGCTGAGATCGCCGAGGGCACGCCGCTGGTTCGCAGCAAATATATCTGCGCTGTCTTTCCTAAGCCCCAGAGAGGCATTTTCTTGATCTTCGTGTATTCTAAAAGCCATTGCCCCCGCTTCCGTAAACACTAACAAAATACCAGATCAGCCTAACACGGGCCACGCGAATATAGTAATGGCAACCGAAGCGGAAATGTGCAAGCTTATTGAACTAAAAGCACATTTTGTTAATATATTGTGAGTAGACATGAAAATAAACGCAGATTTTGATAAAATTCACCCTCAAAACGCAAGCGAAGCGTCAACGGACAACAGACATTTTAGAAGTTTCAGCTGTTGCAGTTTACTTTATTCTGTTGTCTATGCTAATTTAAAATTGGACCAATGAAATCGCGAGATGCACTCAAAAAGTCATTAGTCTATGTTTAAGGTGGACGCACACCTGTCCGAACCTAAGAGCAACAATACTATAGAAGGACTCTATCGAGTGTAAACAGAAAACTTATAGACATTTCTCTTTACATAAATAAACAAAACGTCATAAGAGTAATAGAGATAGATATATTCTATCTGTTACCGCTCAGCGAAGTAATGCGGCCATTTGTACTATAGAAACATTTATCAATATACTTACCGATGGAAATATTTTTTTGATCGTTTTCAGTCAAAACAGCCATCCGGCTGTTACAGCCGGTAGCTGCACACAGTATTGTCATTATTGTATGCGCACAAATAGTTAAAATCACCACACACTTGATTTTTTCAAAGATAATCTCACAAAACACTTGACGCACCGAGCCCTCCAGCTGGATGAAAACAGCTCGACTGATGGCACGCAGCGTTTCAAGATGACGTAGAAACTCTATCGCTATCTCACTTTGCTTATAGAGCTAATACATTAGTGAGAGTAGGGCCATATATACATCTCCTGCTCTTACTTGATATACTCCCTCTATAGTATTTACTCTTAGGTCCGAACCGACCGCGCCGAACGAGCCGAACGAAACGAATTTTCGAATTCTATAAATGAAATCCTATGAAACCTCGCACACCTATCCGCGCCGAATCGGACGAATCGCCGGAAGAATTCGGTAGGTATCCGAATCTCAGACGAATTCGGATGACGTCATCAGATTCGATGCGGACGATGCGGGCGATTCGGCCAGTGTTACCAGTGGGTCTTAATCAAAAGTTACCTGGATCAGTGTTGCCAAATGCATTAAGCCTTTTATCTGTAGAAGAAACTGCAATTTTTTTTATGATATTTTTAACTTTAATTCTGTTTAAAATCTGTATAGGCAGAACCTTATCAGAAATATACCTAATGCATTCGAGTTATTTTGTTCTGTTCTTTTGAAATGCAAGGGAATAGGTTTGACTATCGTACATGAACTAAAAAATGAAAATTGATTAATAAAATTGACCATGATCAAGAAATTAAAAAAAAGTACGGTTTATAGTTAATATTGTACGATATCAATTATTTACGGTAAATTCATTACGAGAGTGCAGTATCTTAGAGAGCACACAAAAATGTTTGGGGGCTTCCCCATTTGACAAATAAATGAAAATTGTAATGTTGCCATGCTAAAAAATTACAGAAAGTTACAGAATAGAAACAGTCAAGAAATATGGCATTTCATTGTCGTTTAATGTCCTGCGTACGTATTACGTTATGGTAATTTTCAATAGATCAGCGAAAATCGGTTCAAATACGGAGAAATCTTTATACAGGGTTATTTGTAAAACACCGGCAAAGCTTTAAAGGGTGAAACTACTCATCAATATGAACAATTTTTACAAGGGGCCAACCATGAAATCGCGAAAACAAATTCAAACTTTTCATACATTTTGATAGAGCAAGGTTAATCTTTTGTATAAATAACCCTGTATACGGTAAAAAAACAAAAATAAACCGATACATAATTATAGCAATCAAAAGATAGGTCTTTTACACAAAAAAGTAATTTATTATTATTTTTAGCCAAAAATATTAATTGTTGTTTTAACCTATAGGCAGGGCTGACATCCGTTCAAGTTTCCCCGGATTTGTTTGGGAGGACGTCCGGGCGCGACGGGGGCGGTTCTCAAAAAGTGTCCACTCACAAAAGTGGACACTTTCCCTGCGGTCCGAATTGCGCTAAAAGTGATAATATCGCGAATCCGACCAAATTTAATAGTCATAAAATATAAGGGCTATTGAGTAATAATAATACTTGTGACTTTGGTTGGATTCGCGATATTAATACTTTTAGCGCAACTCGGACCGCAGGGTTTTTCACGCCCTTCACATTGGCAATTTCATTCGTTATTTATTACAGCACAGCACAGCACACACACGTATATGATTGGGTGAAAACAAATAGAGTTCCTTATTTTGTTTTTGATTATAGTAACGAAACGTAATAAGCATGCGAAATGCGTCAAGGAAACGTCATTTCTTTCGGCGCGGTCGATTCGGTCGGCGCGGTCCATTCTTTCGGCGCGGACAGGTGTGCGAGGCTATGAGCAACTTCGGTTCGTTCGGCTCGTTCGGCGCGGTCGATTCGGACAGGTGTGCGTCCACCCTTAGTCTGAAATCCCCCTAATATGAATCACTATTGAGTATTGACAGGTATTGATGACCAAATAGGTATTACACGTCAGAGAATAAGATAGTAGATCAGCGTTGCCATATAAACAAATTTCTCCGTATTTATACAGATTTTCAATATTGAATAAGTACAATTTTTTATACAGAATTTTCAATTTCTATCGATTAAATTTACCATAATGTGCAACAGAACGCAACATAAACTGGTACATTTCTTGTCTGCGTATATTCTGGTTGTTATGTTTTATAATGACGTTCATTTCATTATTTGTCAGACGGGAAAGCCTCCTATCATTTTTGAGTGCTTTCTAACCCTGCGTTCCGAATCACGTCAAAAGCGATAATATCGCTCCAAGATGCGTTCCGAATCGGCGCGAGCGCGCTAACGACAGAAGGCATGACGTCATGAATGACATCGTTACCTGCGCCTTATTGGGCTTACAGAACCTTTGCTCCTGCGTAAAATCACTGTGAGCCAAACGTCATTATAGACGTCACCATGGTGAGTACTGAAACGTACGAGGTCCCTCTTACAAATACGAAATTTATGGTCTGCTGTACGAGGTACGAGGACACAATGAGGCTCGTACAATTTTGTACGGGATTTTTGCTATTTTATAATGGGTTTTCACGGTTTGCCCAGTCTGTCTTGAACATGTAGTCATTGTCTATTCCTTTGACAAAACAAAGGCTACGTTCAGTAATTAATTTTTCGGATGAAAGTCACTCGTGCGTATGTCGCTCGCTCATCGAGTTGCGTTACGCGAGTGACTAATCGAACGACCTCAAATTATCTGCTGCTGTATCCTATGACTACAGTCATTGGTCGGTTGATAGCAGTGCGACCGAGTGCGACTTCCACCCTACTATTTCACGGAGTGACCCAGAGCGGTCGTCCGACGATGCTCGCTCAAATAACTGAACTTAGCATCCCTATATAGTTTGTGAACTGAACGATTTAGTGCGATCACCCAGACGATAATGCGTCGTCGAGCGTCGTCCGCCGTAATAACTGAACACACCCAAAGTCCGCGCGCCGGACGACCTTTTTTTTTGACGTTTACAGGCATTTTTAACCGACTTCAAAAAAAAGGAGAAGGTTCTTAATTCGACGCGTATTTTTTGTATGTCTTATTTTGGCGTTTTATATCCTTGAGAAATGTACGAGGTTACACTCGGCTACTGGCCAGTCTCAGTTTATCATCAGTCCACAAAAACAAACACATATCCGCGCGGACGGAGCTTAATCACACTCATTTCATTATTGCTTCATGAATGTACGAAGTTGGAAAGCCAAAGTACGAGATTTTTTGTTGCACTTAAACGAGGAAAAAAGTTCTATAGTTGGCAACCCTGATTTTGACGTTTCGAGTGACTTCTACCCTGCGGTCCGAATTGCGATAAAAGTGATACCTAATATCCCGAATCCGACCAAATTCAAGTCACAAAATTTATGGGCACTATTGAGTATTAATAATACTTGTGACTTTGGTCGGATTTGCGATATTACACTTTTAGCGCAATTCGGACCGCAGGGCTAGAGTGCGAGGTGCTAGGCTAGCACAGCACAGCTAGAAAAAAGTTAACTTGATCTAAACACAATCCGACAGATTGAATTATTCAGGATTACAATCTAAATAAAAGCGCAAAGTTAATTATTATGAATAAGTCAGTTTTTATGTTATTTTTTGTCTTATACTATGGCTGTGATACATTCGCTGTTAGAGTTTACAAGAAATCTGATATTCTGAAGCTCAGGTATATTTACCTTTATTACACATTATAATCCTGCCCTTTTAACCCGTAGTTGTCCATCAGTGATCGCGTCTTCATGAAAACTTAGCACAGTTAGGTCTTTATTTATCGTCTTCAAGAAACTGTTTCATTGTTTACATTTTTCGGTATTTTCTCGGGTACATACGTCATTTCAAAATGCAGGTACCTAATAATTAAGATTTTTTATTTTATTTTAGAGAGGAGGTGCGAGATATGTTCCAACATGCATACGATAGTTACTTACGCTATGCGTACCCTTACGACGAATTGCGGCCGCTGAGCTGTGACGGTGTAGACACATGGGGAAGCTACTCACTCACCCTTATCGATGCCCTGGACACACTCGCTATCATGGGCAACTATACAGAGTTCAATAGAGTGGTTGATATAGTTCTACAAAAGAAAAACTTTGATGCAGATATTAATGTATCTGTATTTGAAACAAATATTAGAATCATTGGAGGACTTTTAAGTGCTCATCTATTATCACACAAGTAAGTATTGAATAAGCGTTTATTTTCTAGATATCATTAGGTAGTTATAATAATCTGCCAGTAAAATGTAAAAGTTATATTGTTGCAGATAAATATTGTCATGTTCTATAGTGTCAATGTAATTTTCAAATTCATTGAAATCAAATAAATTAAAAGAAAACATTTATTTCATGCTGTCTTCTTGTAAATAAATATACACGAAAAAAATACAAACAGAATTCCAAACAGTATATTTCGTGGGTTAAGAACTAGAGTAGCGTAAGGGCAAAATGACAACTTTACTGGAGAGCCGAAAAACAACTCAAATTTACCTACCGTTATCTTATAGCTCTTTTATGGCAAAATCTATAGTAGTTAGATATGTGATTTTTACTAATAATAAAGCTTTATTTATCGGCTACAGAATAGTGTAACTTTTTGGTCGATCAAAAAACGTTTTTATTTTTATAAAGTTTATTTTTCAAAAAATGGTTGACATACGTCATTTTGGCTATTACATAAATTTAATAATATATGGAATGCAACGGAACTTCTGTTAAAATGGCCTTAAAAATAATAACAAAAATCTTCTAAAATTAATAATCCCTAGTGGCTACTTTAAAAATATAATTAAAAATAATTATTCGTGGTCGACCTGTAAATGGCTGTAAAAATCATAATATGTTGAAGGAATAATTTAGATCGACACAGCTCACTTGCAAATCGTTGTTCTTATCTGCTGATATAGCTATTGGACCACTGTAAGCTTTTGCAAAATTACTCTCGACGAGGTTGCTCTTTTGCCCCTTCTGAATAACATGTTACTTCCCTCTTTTCTTTGCCAAAATCCAGTAAAGTACAGTTATACACAGGCAGCCTTCGTTTATAAAAGATTTTTTTGGAAGATGAGGTAGGAATATGATAAATAGCTTCCATGACATATTCGGCGAAATAAATTTCATACTCACTAATTCTAGCTTCTAGCTTCATTCTAGCTTCATCTCTATGTCTTTTCGCTTGAACTTTTCTCTCTAAATGAGTTTCATGTTCACCTTTTTTGGCTTCTTTCTCTTCATCATTCACATTATCATATGCGAAACATTCATCGCACATATCTTTCCGTGGCTTATGGAAGCCAATATTAAAATCTTTCTTTAAAATATCGCGGTACATGTTTATTTTGATAGGTTCCACGTCATCTTCCTTGCACTTATCAACATATAGTTCATACATCTTCGTGACATTAAGGTCTTGGTCAAGGTACTCTTTTTTGGTATCTTTTCTAACAAAGTGAGCTGGCATGCGCGGAAAATAATTAATGCAGTCTTTCAAAGTCAAAGGTTTTTATTTCAACTGGGCCTTTGCAGGCACTTTCAAAACGTCGTGATTCTAGGTGCACGGTTCCAAGTGGGTTGATCCTGGAGAAGATACCGGCAAGAAACTCCATGGACACTCTTTTCATAAATCAAGTTAACAATACTATGTGGTACTTACTTTCAACCTAAATATAAACAATATTACAAAAAAGAACAGGAAAGATCATATTATTAAGTACCACTATAATTTAAACAGTACAAGTAGGTAGGTACATACTTAACACTCAAGCCACCCAGTTTTGAAAAAAAAAGAAAGCGTTATTAAAATTAGCTTGTGAAGACAGGAAGCAGCGGGTCACCAGGGAAGCCGCATATATGCAGAAGATAGTCACTTCCATACGTCTCCATCTTTGAAGTACTGTCTAGCACTTTCAGGAGTTTTATTGTGTGGACAGTTTTTTGAAGCAGCCTCTCATAAACATTTCAGAAATGTTGAAAGTGGATAGGAAAACTTTTGACACACTTTAATTAGCTCAGATTCACTTGGCTTTTTGAGGAAATACTTATTGATAAGCTTACCAAAACTTTTTGATGTCAAACTAACGTATACAGTTGTATTAGACGCGAAAGTGAATCAGACCAACAGAGATTTATTACATGCTAAAATAACGTATATAGCTTCTACACTATTATTGACATAAAAAATGATTGCATTACTTTATTTATTTAGTGCAATAGTAGCGTATCACACCCTTATGTTTTTTTGGCAGGTAGAAAAATGACGGAAGCGCACGAAACAAGTTCCCATAAGCAGTAACGGTACTTTACGCTCATTTGGCACGAAACAAACTTATGCTACTGCCTAATCAAACTTTCTGCGTTAAAAACGTATGACAAGATACGTTATTTGAGCGATTACATTGAAGGCATATTCGGTGTCCTATTCACTCTGTAAATCGAGTTTCGATCGTTGTGCTCGTAACTTTTTTGGCAAAACAATGTCAAGATTATTGTAAGAAGAAACACTACATTTTGGCAGTAACAAAAAATCAATCTTTTTAATATGTTATTTTTGTACTAAGCAATCTACACACTACATCGCTCCAGTTTTTTGGCACATAAAAGTATGGGGATTAAAAAAGCGAATGGTGAAAAAATTTTTTTTTTGAATTTTTGCCCTTACGCTACTCTAGTTCTTAATCCACGATTTAGTAGATGGCATGGGTGATCAAACCTTTATAATAGGAATTATCTAGTTCCTTCAATTTTCTTTTTTATTATTTCCATAAAAAACGGTTTTGAACTCCTAGGATCTAGCTTTTTAGTAAATACACACTGTTTATAGTAGCATCACACAATACATGTAAAAAGTATTACTCAGCATACTGCTTCTCCAGACTTCCCATAGGCCTTTGATCAAGTATAGCACTAAGATTAACTAAGTAAAAAATAAGAATTGCTTCCTCAATTGCTATTTATTAATATATTGTTATTATCATTCAACAATAAGCACTGCCAACACAACTACTAATGTAATTACAATTGAAAATTAGAGAATATTGAAGCAGGAGTGCCACAGGGTTCAATATATTGTCTATTACTTTACAACATATTTACATAGAATATGTATCATAATATACTATTTCTTTCACACTTTTACATATTGCTCTGAAGACTGCAAACAGATTTTATAGTTTAAAGATATATTTTATTGCCAACAACAAATCTATTATTTCAGAACTGGCATGAAACTAGAACCAGGCTGGCCATGTAATGGTCCACTATTACGTCTAGCAGAAGATGTTGCACAGAGGCTTATTGCCGCATTTGACACCACAACTGGTATGCCATATGGCACTATTAACCTGAGGTCAGGAGTGCCTCCAGGAGAGACCAGCGTCACTTGTACTGCTGGAGTTGGGACATTCATTATAGAATTTGGCACATTGAGTCGGCTAACTGGAGATCCTTTATATGAAGAGGTTTGTTCAAACCCTATCAGTAAGAGCAAGGATTGTCCCATAGTTTGAACAAAACCATTTATGTTTTTGGTAACACAGAATTTATACTAGGAGGATTAAATAATGATAAGTCTTTATTACTAATATATGTTTAATTTTATAGGTGGCCCTCAATGCCCTGCAAGCATTGTACCATCACAAATCACCGATAGGTCTGGTCGGTAACCATATCGACGTAATGACAGGCAGATGGACCGCGCAAGACGCTGGCATTGGAGGGGGCGTTGACTCTTACTATGAATATTTAGTTAAAGGTACACAAAATTATTCTTTATAGCTGCATATTCAGGTTCTCTTGTATTTTTTCCGGAATTATTATATAACTCTTATAAATTACTCTTACACCTTAAGATTGATGACGAAATATTGTAAAAGTCTAGAAAAATTGGCTATAGCCATACTTTAAATAATACCTTCAGACCTATAACTGATCTTTATAAAATGCTTAGAATGATACATTATTACATACTGTCTGTTTGCAAAACACCCTTTTCAAGGATCCATTCTACTGGAGAGACCAGAACTAATGTCAATGTTCGTGGAAGCCCGTCAAGCAATAGAGAAGTACTTAAAGAAAGACGACTGGTTCGTTTGGGCGACCATGTTGCGAGGGCACGTCACGCTGCCTGTGTTCCAATCACTCGAGTCCTACTGGCCAGGTGTGCTCAGTCTTATTGGTAAGTGGACACACTGCTGTTACAGTAATAGTCAATTCGAATCTCATGTCATTCAGGTCAACTAGGCCTTACAGCTTCTTTTAATACCTCGAGATTCTAGGTGCAGGTTTCCAAAGTGGTTTGGTCCTATGGAGAAGTAATCGGCAAGAAACTCCAGTGGAAGTATCAAAGCAAGCAGAAGACCTAGAACCCTTGTTTCCAGGCCTATTGTCAGAGTTATCTAGGTTAACAAAATAACATGTGAAATAATTTTAAAAGATCTATTTACTGAATAAACAATTTCATAAGCTTTGCAGCTTAATTTATAACATGAAGTTGTTTATTTTATTAATTATTCTGTATCTTCAAGTGGCTCAGCAGGGCTCTAGTACGGCGGGTGGACAAACTCGTTTTCTCCATCATTTGTCTCTTGACAAGACAAAACGTATAATCGAGAGAGAAAACGGTAATGAAATGGTTTTGTCCCCGATTTTTATCTCTCCCCTTTTTTGCCGTGTGCTAGCCCTGCTGAATATAGAACTGTTATTTGTAGAAATATCTTGAGGTACTAATATTCAGCAGAAGGCTGGTGTGATCATTATAAGCAGTCATATCACAAGCGTCACTGCAGAAATATTAGCACACGAAATCATTCCAGCCTTTTCCTAGGTGAAAGCGACACAGCAATGCGTATAATACACAACTATCACAGTGTATGGAGGCAATACGGTTTCACGCCAGAAGTGTACAATCTTGGTACGGGTGAAGCCTCTTCATCGCGAGAAAGCTACCCTTTACGTCCAGAACTCATAGAGTCGATCATGTATCTGTATCGGGACACTCGAGACCCGATACTGCTGCAAATGGGAGAAGACATTCTTAGGAGCATTCAACATAGCGCGCGAACACCTTGCGGTTATGCTACGGTAAGTTGAGAATGTTTGAAATTTAAAATAAATATTATAGCTTAGTTCATTGGTCTACTGTTCGCAAGCGCGAAGGCTGAGCGTGAGATCCTGGAATCGATTCCAGAGTCGGACAAATGTTATTGGGTTTTTCTTTTTGGAAATTGTCAGATAGCATCCCAGAGTTGGAATAGTACCGAGTAAATGGCAATTAGGCTCGGGTCTTAGTTCATGGGCCTTAGTACAGTTTACAGGCACATATCTTATAATATGCATACACAGACACCCAGACTCAGATCAACTGTAGTTGTTACATTTCGCGAGCTTACGTGGAATGATGTACGTTGAAATAACTGTATCTGTATTTTTCGGTAACGCAGAAAGTCAATTGCTTAGCGTCGTTCAACAGTATGTCTGCCGAACAAATGATGGCGCTACGATAGCAAATATGTATATCAATCATTGCATATTGATTACAACTGACATTAATCACGATACAATCTCATCATCATCATCAACTCACCCTGATAAAATCTCATTAAACCATAATTAGTATAAGGCTTGAGCAAATTTTTTTAAAGTATTATTATCGTGTTTTGGTCGTCAAGTTATTAAGTTCATCTAATTTCGTTCATTGTTTTGTTTCACTTCAATACCTTTTTTTTTGTCAAAAATTGTATCTCTTCATCTGTCAAGTTACTGTATCGAATTAAAAATCGGACTGTACTACTGCAGCTACTTACTGATTTATCGGTTTTATCAGGTTAGCGGATGGTTTTAGTTTTGTTCAGTTACCGTTATATGTATTAGGTGGGAATAGAATGGGTGGAGGTTACACTGACTGTTCCACCCTTACAATATAAAAGTATAGCCATTACGTAAACTACATTACCTCGTGCGAAGCGTGAACAGATTGCATATAGATGCATTTATAAATACAGTACACTACACTAGTGACATACCGTCGTCAGACAAAATGTCGCTAAGAGTTGTTAGTCATTAAATGTCGGTAAAAGTATCGATAAAGAAACATTAAAAAAAAGAGCAGTATTAATAAATCCAGCTCATTCCTGTCCCACTGCTGGGCACGGGCCTCTTCTGAAAATGTGAAAGGTTAGGCCTTAATCCACCACGCTGGCCTAGTGCGAGTTGGCGGACTACATACACCATCGAGAACTTTATGAGGCCCTCTCAGATGTGTAGGTTTCCTCACGATGTTTTCCTTCACAGTTATCGCAAGTGATAATCCAATTCTAATCCGCACATGAATCCGAAAAATCAGGTGCGAGCCGGGTTCGAACTCGGACCATCCTGCATGGAAGGCGAGCGTTCAACCGCTAGGCTATCACTGTTAAATAATTTAAGGTTCTATCGTTTAAAAAGGCGCCACGTGTGTTATAACTAGTTTGAGTATATGTATGACTATATACCTATATCTTATTTGACTTGCAGATCAAGGACGTGCGCGATCACCGTAAAGAAGATCGCATGGAGTCGTTTTTCCTCGCCGAGACAACAAAATATCTGTACCTGCTATTCGACCCGGACAACTTCATCCATAACCCTGGCGTACACGGCACAATTATTAACACGCCTAACGGAGAATGCATTGTGGACGTGGGCGGATATATATTTAACACAGAAGCGCATCCTATTGACCCTACCATGCTTTATTGTTGCCATGAAGCTAGACAAGGGTAAGAATATAATTATTTCGAAAAATCCTCGATACTCGTATTGTAATCTGTTCTTCGATTTGTATTTTGAAAATAAAAGTTGATGATGAAAATTGAATCGTATGTATGCCGATTTATGTAAAAACAAACAACTAGGCACAGAATGATATCGGATAGATTGTCAACAGCAACCGCTGTTATCATTCGATTTGAAGTACCTACAGGGTTTATGTCAGTGATGTGGGGTCTCAATCGTAGAGCGATTAATGACAGTTAATGTTAAAACATATTTTCATTTTCATGTAAATTTTTATTGTTATTTTTACAGGATAAATATTAGCGAAGTACACAGAATATATCAGATACTTGAAGAAGAAGACAATATAAAAATTATGACTACAATTGAAGCTCCGTCTCCCAATGCTACAAATGAAACGATTGAATCTCCTCAATACGAAGCAGAACTCAATATGTCTGTAGATATTAAAAGTGACAGTACTGAAAAGGTTGATCAAAATCAAGTTTTAATCAAGACTGAAACTAGAACTGGATATGTCAACATTGATGGCACAGAGAGAGAGAAAACAAAGAATGAGTCTACACTAAGAGATATAGTCAAGGAACGAATCAATAGTTACTGTATCAGCACTAATACAAATTCGGAATCTGATGAAGAATTAACAACATCTTCAGAACACGATACTCCAACTACAGAATTTGAAGGTAAATTTGACGTCGACGATATAATTGTCCCACAAAGTCCACCAGAACTTCTGCAGACACCGAGTGAATCCAAGGCAAAGGAAACTTTCAAAATATTACCGAAGGTAATACAAGACTTTTTGAACAGCGACTGGAAATTCAAGGCGAAATGTGAACCTCAACATATGTTAGAACGAATACGTAAAGAAAATAGATATCCAGCTCATCCAGATGTCAATAAATTTGAGCTACTGTTAACTCCGGCGCCATCATTCTTACAAAGGATATCGTTAGCCGGCCAATTTTTAAATAAAAAACAGTTAGAAATCTAGTTATGATAAGTAGATATCTTTTAGTTTTTTTAATAGAATTTGTTATTTAAAATATAAAGAGTTAAAAGGTTAAAGTAGTTTCAGTCGATAAAAATAACAAAAAATTATATTACGATAGTTAATAGTTACTGCAGTCCTGTGGCCGCCGTGCCCTCGGTAGGCTGATTCCCACTTTGTTACTTATACAGTTTTATGAAACTACACAGAGGAAGCTTGTCTTGGGTCATTACATTATGCCACATTTACGGAATATAACATACTTTATGATGTTCTCAAACCTAGCTGCTTTCATAATCCGTAGGCTCCTTGTGGTCTCACATCCATAGATAAAGCACTTAAACGATGCATGCGAAGAGCCACCGGTACCTCGTGATCCACTATGAAAATCACGCTAACACCGTATTCGGTGTATTAATAATAGTAATAATAAGTAAGTAAGTAATAATAGTGGGGTTCGATCCCCGCACGGAACAAATATTTATGATCTACAGATAGTTGTTTCGGGTCTGGGTGTGCGTGCATGTGACATGTATGTTTGTAAACTGTACTCTCGATACAGGAGAAATCCTAGTGAGGGGCTACGTTTTTTTAATTAAAAAGAAAAGAAAATAAAGTTCTGTTCCTCGATGCAGAAATGCGCTGGTGCGAGATGCAAGGGTTCTAATTCTACTATTTCAATCGTGTCTCAATCGTGTCAGAATGGTCTCGTAATTGTAGGTTTTTATATTGTCATTCACCCGATTTTGACTTCTACTGCGTAGGTAATAGAAGTAAAAGTCTATTATTTGCCAGTTATTAATTAGTGTCGTTCTGTCGTTCTAGAGATTTTGACTACTATTACCTAGCCAATAAAAGTCCCAATCGGTTGAACGAAATTTTATTAACCAACAATTACGAGACCACTCTGACAGGATTGAGACATATAGCTAAGCATATAGCAGAATTAGGATCAAGCACGGTCCAAGAATGTTAGTAATAGGGCTCTACGCCCCAGTTCCATGGCACATGGCACTAAATGATCTCTATAGTTATAGGAACATAATTATTAAAATACATTAGATTTTGAAATGTAATAGTGTACACGGTGCTTTATAACATTATGAGCGCCTAATGACTTAAGAATCCTCTTTTAGTCATTGTGAGCGCCAGGCGCTCGGTGACTGACTGCTTACACAAACTCACGTAAGCGAAATCCTGTCTATGCACATATACACAAACTGCATAATTATCTCAGAACAATGACTCCAATGCAATGACGTAAGAAGCCAATGACTCATTAAAATAAAAAAAATTAAGTCTGTACACATCATATATTAGATGGATACACATTTTGAATGTACCCACATCTTTGAATATTGAGTACCCACATTGTAGCGTTATAAAAAGTAGATACTTCTGCAACTCTGTACTGTAATTACCTAATAAGCTTATTATTATTATTATTTATTTTATATTATTATTTTTTGTAACAATTGTTTCTCATTTAATTAATATAATGTACAATCTGTGAGAAATAAATAATTTGATAGTCGTAAAACCACAGGAAAATCGTAGATAAATCACTAGATAAATATTTTAACGATAACGAAATCCGCTGTCTACGTTGAAAATTATGAAGAAATAAAGAATATCAGCGTACGTCAATAAGACGCTATATGACACTTTTTGACAAGAAACACAATGAAAAAATGTAAATACAAATTCTAGTAATTTGAGAATATTATAAAAAATCATAAAAATGCCTACGTTCCCTTTTAATATGAGTAGCCGACCAGCGAATCGTAAGGGTGCGTTGAAAGGTGGTGCGTGGAAAACAAAGTGCTCGATGTTTTACCACACGTGTAAATTATCATGTCAGAATTGAAAACTACTGTATCAGAAGAAATTACTTTGTCTTCAAAAGGGTACAAATTACAGAAATTTTTAGGCGAAGGAGCATATGCTAAGGTTTTTGCCATTTTAATATTGAATGATATCTATAAAAAAAACATTTAAATATCAATGCTTTTCGAAGTTTTCCCCACAAAAGGTAAAGTTATGTATTTCCGATTTTTCTAATGTTTTATAGGTATATTTAACTGAATATATTGGAAAAGATGAAGCACATAAGGCTACACTCGCATGTAAGGTTATAGAAACTTCGAAAGCTCCAAAAGACTTCGTCGTGAAGTTTTTGCCACGCGAAATAGATGTGCTTATACGCTTGAATCACCCACACCTTATTCACGTGCACAGCATATTTCAAAGGAAAACAAAATATTATATTTTTATGAGATATACTGAAAATGGTGATCTGCTGGGTTATGTGTTAAAGAACGGCTGCGTATCCGAGAATCAGTCGAGAGTGTGGTTCCGGCAACTCACACTAGGTTTACAATACCTCCACGAATTAGAGATAACGCATCGCGACATCAAATGCGAGAACGTCCTCTTGACGGCGAACTTCAACGTTAAGATCTCAGATTTTGGTTTCGCGCGGTTTTGCGTGGACGAAGACGACCAACCTGTTCTAAGCGAGACATACTGCGGGTCGATGTCATATGCGGCGCCGGAGATCCTTCGCGGTAAACCTTACCTGCCTAAACCGACAGATCTTTGGTCCTTGGGGGTGGTTTTATTTGTGATGCTGAATAAGTCTATGCCATTTGACGACACGCGTATGCGAAAATTATACGAGCAGCAGATGGGCAAGAAATATAGGTTCAGATCGCGTGTAGCCACTGCCATCTCACTCGAGTGTAAGACAGTCGTTAAACATCTACTGGAGCCCGATCCAGGACTGCGCCACAACGCCGTACAGGTGCTCAGTTCCGAATGGATTGCTATGGATAGTAGGCTTACTAGTGAGTTCAAAACTTAGTGTTAATTTGTATTACTACTTCAACTACCTATCAACCAGTAGCAGTCCACTGCGAAATAAACCTGTCTGAAAACGGGAGGTAACTGCCATAGTCACCGTCCGTACTGACTAGGGTTGGTGACCGCCCAAACCAGTCATCTTGCACCGTTGATGCTGCTGCCCATCACAGCCTGAAGTATTTGGGCAGCCAAGGACAATAGTTGTCTCGCTATCTGGTAGTTTTCAGAGCCAGTGTCTTGTTAGCAAGGAACACGCGTGCAGGTAAGTTAGACGTTGGAGGAGGATAGGTGTTACCTACACCCCTAATTTGAAGACACGCAATTTGTATGATCATATAACATAATTTTTAAAACTACATCTTAATAGCTTTGAACGCAGTAGAAGCATCAGCACTTAAACGAGCCAAAGAAGAAAGGCGACGATTCTCAGACGTTCATAATCATCCACCTAAAAGACAAGGCGACATACTAGAAGGACCAACAAGGGAATCTGCATATAGGGTAATTTCTCTTATAATTATTTTGAATGTAGGTAGCTACCTAATTTTATTAGTAGTCTATTCATTATTAATGTGTCTGTTAGTTTATATAGCTGTAGTTATAGAGTGTAGGTACTACGCGAGTGGCGGTGTGGCGGGTCTTCAGCCCGGCCCGCCATAGATTTTGTTCACGTACGGCGACACATGTGGTCATAACATCACTGTCATGTATTGGGATTTTCTGTTAGTAAATTCTTAGTAGCTAGCAGCCCAGAGTCTGACCAGTGGATGGCTCGCTCCCTTTTACATGGGACTTAATAACGGCATTGCCGAAATGTCGATGTACAACAGAAGGTACATGTCTGCCTAACTCTTCGGGGAATACAGGCGTGATGCTATATTATGTTATAATAAAAATTTATAACTTAGATATTAATAACTATTGTATTTTTCAGGCGAGTGAAATGATAAAATCTCTAGCTAATGTAACTTCTAGACAAAAGAAACCTGAATAGATGGAGGGTAAATCTAAGGTATTTTTAATATAATTAATTTAAGCAAGCACAGTCGTTGTAGCACAGACTTCACACAGTTTGTAAACGCTAGCGTTATACCAAAGCTATTGTTGCAAGTAGGTATTCCCATAGGAAATAGGCGGGACTTATGTCTACAGTATTGTAGCGATGGCAAACATTGTTTAATTTGTAAAGATCCATTGTAGGTAGACTAACAGTAACTATCATTCCACAGCTTCATCACATGGATGAGGAACTAAAACTTACTGGGTCTGAACAATTAACACTTGCTACGCGCGGTTACAAGATGATAAAGAAAGTTAACGAAGGATCCTATGCAAAGGTAATTTTAAGTGAATACCTAGTCAAATTAGGTACCTGGGTATCTTCATATTATGTTATTAAAGCATATTAAATATAACAGGTGTATCTAGCAGAATACAGAAATCCAAGTAAAAATGATAAGTTATCAATACTGGCATGCAAAGTCATTGATACCAACACTGCACCGAAGGACTTCGTCAAGAAGTTTCTGCCGAGAGAAATAGACATGTTGATAAAATTAAACCACCCACACCTTGTACACACCCATAGTATATTTCAAAGGAGATTCAAATATTTCATTTTCATGCGGTTTATGGAGCACGGGGACTTGCTGGAGTATATTCTGCAAAAAGGAGCCGTGCAAGAGGATCAGGCACGAATTTGGACCAGGCAACTCGCTCTGGCCGTTCAATACATGCACGAACTTGAAATAGCTCATAGGGATATTAAGTGTGAAAATGTTCTACTTACTGCTAATCAAAACGCTAAACTGTCCGACTTTGGGTTTGCCCGTTCATGTGTCGATAAAAGACTGAAAGACATTCAGAGTGAAACGTTTTGTGGCTCTCTGTCATACACTGCACCAGAAATATTACAGGGAGCGCCATATTTTCCGAAGCCAACAGATGTGTGGTCGCTGGGTATTGTGGTCTACGTAATGCTGAATAGAGCAATGCCATTTGAAGACAAGCATATAAAACAATTATATCAAGCTCAACTTAATAGAAATTGGAAATTTCGCTCGCGCTATATTGATGCTCTTTCAGAAAATTGCAAACGTTTGGTCACACTAATGTTAGAACCAAACTTTCAGAACAGAGTAAAAATTGACCACATTATTAACAGTGAATGGATAGCTATGGACTCAAGATTATTAGGTAAAAACTTACTTTATATTCATTAATTTTTATATACGATAGATAAAGCTATTCAAATAGTTTTCAATTCCAAATAAAAAAATAGTAAAGTACACATTTAAAAAATTAAGCTTTTATTTAAATGCTTTAAAAAGAAGAAAATAAATAAACTTTAAATTAAATCAAACCCATCAATATTTATTACATTATACCATTTATATACATAAAAGCTTATTGCGAGATTTATTAGTGTTAATTTATTTTATGAAATACATACATACATTTTTTCTTAGAATTACTTGTGTCGATCAAGTTACATGTTGTACCTACCTATTCTTGGTAATTTACACAAGTAAAACTCGCGACAAGTTTTTATATCATATAAATTGTATAATGTAATAAATTGATGGGTTTGATTTAATTAAAAGTTTATTTTCTGCTTTCTAGAGCATTCAAATAAAAGCTTGTTCATAAAAAAATGTTTTTTAATTATTATTTTTTTAATTTTCGCTGTACATGTTTCCCTGTCATGTCAGACTTTAGAACGGGCTATCATAATTGAATGTGTAGGTAGGTATACAAAATTTTGTGTCTGTGCTGGTAACTGTTGAGATCAAGGGCGTTGAAAAGAAAATGTAATCCGCCATCTTGGAGCGGCGGCCATATTGAATTTGGTGTGATGTCACTCACTGTATTGGTTTCTACGTTTCTACTCTTCAAGCCCTTTCATTTGATATCCAGATTAATTTGATAGCTATATTAAGGAGGTTGACAAAAAAATGTAATCCGCCATCTTGTAGCCGCAGCCATTTTAAAATGACGTCACTCATTTTATCGTTTCCACAGAGTTGGCAAAATATACACCATCCGCCATCTTGTGTAGGTATTTTCACCGAAACTAAAGGGGTATGCAAAATTTCAGCAAAAT
Source organism: Allophyes oxyacanthae (assembly GCA_932294325.1). NCBI lineage: Eukaryota > Metazoa > Arthropoda > Insecta > Lepidoptera > Noctuidae > Allophyes > Allophyes oxyacanthae. The sequence continues at coordinate 11,790,226 of OW028615.1, forward strand.
CGATTGGGAGGAAATGGTTCAAAATTCAGTTGCAAGATTTGACCTAAACAAACAAACATACAAACATTGCAAGTTAAATAAAAGCTTGTAATTATGCTTTTCTCAATTCTAGAATGGTCACCTCAGGAAACACTAGCTTATAAAAAGGCTAAGGAAGAAAGAAGTCAACTTAAACAAAAACTTGAGAACCCGGATCAAGCAAAATCAGATAAAGACGTTAGCGCCATAGCTGAGTCTTCCATGGTCAAAAACAGTGTCGAGGCTACCGAATCAACAACGTCCTAGTAAAAACATAATTATTAATTTTTTAAACAAGTGATAAAAGACACTAAAATATTGGAAGGTTACCATGAACTCTTTCCCAGTCAGTTTAAGCACTGTGCTAATGTATCATCAGTCATCACTCTCCTGCCCTTGTCCTATTTTATTTGAGGTCGGCGCAATATGGCCTTTTCTTCTATTCATTTCTATTAGACGTAATTTCTGGATTCAATTTCTTCATATTCATGATTGTCATGTTCCACACAAACACAATCCGTTCATCTTTTCTTTGATGTGCCTCTCCTCTTATAGCCATCAACATTCACCCTCAAAACTCTTCTTGTAACATGCTTATCATACCACCGCAATACATTAATAGATTCTCATTCAAATCATTAATTCACAAGGTTGTAAATTATTTTACACGTAATACAAACTGATGCAATGAAGCACGTCTAACTGGAATCCTGTAAATGATGCGGTCTAGTAGCGTCAGCTATTAAGCCATAGTTACTATGTTGTATTTATCTTAATTGAAAAGGAAATGTGTTAACTTGTCCGTGTTTTATCATAATGTGCATTAAAACTGCCTCATTGATTTAGTAGTAGTATAGTAGTAGGTAGTCACAAGCGCGGCTGCCCAGTGTGAGATCCTGCATAGGTTCGATTCCCTAGTCGATTAAAGTGCTATTGGGATTTTCTGTTAGGAAATGCTCAGTGCAGCTCACCCGGGGTATGCTCACGTGGGACTAAATCCATCATCAGTGAATTGAAAGAATTAACAGTAGGTACACCTGCCTAACCCTTCGAGATATAGTGATGGTGATATCGTGATGGTGTATTTGGGTTTAGGCAACACATGCAACGATTTTCAATTTGGCTTTACACCGAGGCAATATTATCATAGTAGAAACCATAAAGTTATTATTACTAGTAATAATAACTTTATGGTAGAAACAGATATTTATACTACGAATGTTGTCGCCACCGTGCAATTTATGGCATCCTGCCGCAGGTGCCGCAACACGCATTGTATACGTCATTTGTGCAGAATTTTTTAACCGTTAAAACTTTTTGGAATTAATTGTCCGTCATGGAGTGGCCCGAGTGGCCACTGAAAAAGATTGGTATAACTGAAACTGCTACGTGCTGAATCGGTCGTATGATGTTGGCGTTTTTGGCAAACAAGACGACGCGCGCAAAAATACCTAAGTAGCTCTGTAACACGAAGTTGCCCCGGCGTAAAGCCAACGTAGGTAATACATTTAAGCAAGGCGTCGGGAACATGTAGTTTTGTTGTTTGACTTGTCAAAATACTGGTATCCTGCTTTATGACATAAAAGTGACAAATTTAATGTCACATACCTGAATATTGTAATTTGAACATTTACAGTACAAATACCCCATTAAAAATGAATAAAATCTATAGACCATAATATTTCTTCCACCACGATCGTATACCAGTATGTTACCGTTAAAAGTGAAAATGAAGTAATAATCTTTGAGAATGTAACATAAATGGGTCCTGCGACCGAGAAGGTAGATCTTAGCACAACACAATCCGACCTTATGGTATTACAAGAAAAAGGATTCATATTAGAGAAAATGATCGGAGAAGGTTCATATGCTAAGGTAATTAACAAATCAAATGTATTTTATGGAGCTGTTGAAGAAAATTTGGTATAACAACCATATAAATAATACATTACACTCTTTGCAGGTTTACAAAGCTACTCATATGGTTGACGAGACTCGGCACGCTATAATGGCATGTAAAGTAATCGATACAGCGCAAGCCCCTCGCGACTACCTCACTAAATTCTTACCGCGCGAATTAGACGTCCTAATACGAATCAACCACCCTCACATAGTGCATGTGTCAAATATATTCCAACGGCGCGCTAAATACTTCATTTTTCTACGTTTCGCAGAAAACGGCGATTTGCTAGATTTTTTGACACAAAACGGCGCAGTGCCAGAGAATCAAAGCAGACTATGGATGAGGCAGATTGTATCGGGGATTCACTACATACACACTATGAACATAGCGCATAGAGATCTTAAATGTGAAAATATATTAATTACATCAAACTATAACGTGAAGATAACTGATTTTGGTTTTGCTCGGAACGTCAAAACGCGCGACCGCGACCTTTTGAGCGAAACGTACTGTGGCTCCTTATCCTATGCTGCTCCCGAAGTATTGAAAGGTGTGCCCTACTTGCCCAAATGTGCCGATATGTGGTCAATTGGCATTATCCTCTACACGATGCTCAATAAAGCATTACCTTTCAATGAGACGTCCGTCAAGAAACTCTATGAGAAACAGGTACCCATTGAGAAATATTTTCCATCTAGCGCGTATGTAGATATGCTACATAAAACAGTACTTTTTCTTAATAACAGCAGAATAATTACAGTCTTCGACAGCATCTCTTGTATGTTTGAATAAATCTCGACATTAGGTAGCTACGTTTACTACTACAGAGGTTGTTTCTAAGAAATAATTTTGAAATGATATGGTGTAGCTAGCGGACTGCTGTTTTGTTGTATAATACCTATGTACGTACCAAAAGTTTTGACAATGTTAGATAAATATGCTAAAATAACAAACACATTTATCTATCAGATGTTGCGTAAGTGGCGTTTTCGTACAACTGTAGTCAACCAGCTGTCCTCAGAATGCAAACATCAAGTTACTCAACTAATGGAGCCTGATCCCAAAAGCCGGCCAACTGCCGGGAGTATCTTCAACGGGTCCTGGATAGCGATGGACCAAAGGCTTATCAGTAAATATTTTTATTGTGATCCCTACTAACCTAATGACCATTATACATAAATTATTGTCATTTTATAACTTTCTTCTGCAGATAAATCTATTTTCCTTTTTGAATTGTTAAGGTTTTTGATAGTGATAAAGCACTTTTGTTACATTAAACAAGTTGAATTACAAATATTTGTATGGCTTACATTTTTCCGGGTCTGGGTGTCTGCATGTTAAGATTTTTGATTGTAAATATAGCCACAATACAGGAATAATTACTAGAGAGGGGCAACGATATTAAAAAAGATTTTTTTGGAAGTCAAGAGTTCCCAAAGTGTACCTGCTATCTGTTCAAATACAAATCGTAGGTAATAATTGTAACTGTTTTTTAGAATTAACATTTTTAGAAGAGTCGTTATTAAAACAAGCCCAGGAAGAAGCACAAAAGCGAGAGAAGGAAGCAGAAGAAGAGAGTGAGGTGGAGAGAATTGCAGAACTACGTCGCAAAGGACGTGGTAAAGGTACTCTGCGCATATTTCACATTTTTACTTATTTATTGATATATTATTAAAACTATAAAAAGCATAGGTCTTTTCAAAAATCTTACGATTTTGTTCACAGTATTTTTATTTAGTTATAAAAACTGTGAACAATATCGTAAAATTTCAGAGTCTAGAATCATGTACTGAATCCATGGTATCAGTTTTCGTTACGATGTCACTTACTCCCTGTACCTGTATACCTATGTGCCTATATACTAATATATGGATAAATTTTTCGGTATATTTTTTCATTTCTTTTTTCAGTTACTCATTTTAACGTTGGTTATTTAGTATAAAGTTAGACACAGTTCGCTGGAATTTAATTTGGATTTCAGACCCTTTATTATTTCCCATGTGCTAAACATTGTCAATTCAGCAAGAAGTCAATTTATTGTTACAATTTTTCTAATAATAGTGTTACTACAAAAAGATACTGATATACTGTATTTATTTTACAGAGGGCTTGAAAGTCTTGAAAAACTCTGACGCACTCTATGTCAAATCACAACAGTTATTTGATAATAAAGATTTTTAAAAATAAAAATCTGTAATTGTTCATTCAGTATTTATTAAACTTTAAAATTCTATTTTTATATTTTTAAGATATTGTAAAAATGTTTTTTTAATACGTAATTGTACAAAGACTTTGTTGTTTTAATGATATACATTGGTGAAATGATTCACTCACTAGTTTTTAACTCGTATTTATAAAGGCTATGGAAGACGAGGGACTATCATAAAGGGCTTACAACATTTATAACATTTGGCACAACGTGTTAGGAACAGGATTATTCGATTGTGTCAAAAATTCTGTAAATGTTTCAAAAATCAACGAAAAAATCACTCAAAACTTCTTTAACATTGTGCGACGAAATCAGGTATAAAGTATTCAATTTAAAGCTTTGTTACACACGAACTGACAAATATTATCCAAATGCCACATTTGGCAACATAATTATCAGAGGTCGCGTGTAGCCAGAGTAATGCTTATAATTAAATATTATTTATAATACATTTCTCAAATAAACAAAGAAGACTTATTAGAAACAACTGTTTAAGCCGCCTCAAACCTATCTTAGTAAATATTTTATAAACCGGTATAATCTCTTACGGCTACATGATTACTTCCAGAAAGTGGAAAAGAGACCAGATTAATATTGTCGCCTTTCAGTCGATTCCTAATATGCTACTTAATTACTTGTAAAAAGCGCTAAGTACGGCAAAACTTGTAACAACTGTATAATACTTATTATTATATTGTGAAGTGTTAGTTGAATGAGTTTCCATTTAATCGAAAAATGATTTCTTTTGGGTAGGTAAAAACAACATGGAATGTCTATTGCTCGCTTGATAGTATGAATTTTTAACGAATTTGGATATCGTTCACTCAATCAGCACATTGGTCTTCAAAAATATTCACTTAACTACGAAATTAAAGATAAAATAAATATTTTCTTAAATACATGAATTATATCAATCTCTAAGTTTTATTGGTCGTCACTTATTTATTATTTATAGCTGTTGCCGGCTGTTTCACCCACGCGTTTTATTTGTATCAAATTAAAATATAGCTTATATCACACAGGGATAGTCACATAGGGATTGCTTATGTTTGCAACTGATTCGGCTATTCGCGTGGCGGAATACTGGGCCAAGTACATTTAATTTGCCATGGACACGCTAAGAGGAAGAAGACAGGGATAGTGTAGTTTACAATTAGTGAAAGAAGTTTTAGAATCATTCCAATAGTTTTACAGATGAATCCCTACATACAAACAAACAAACAAATTTTACCCCTTTATAATATTATAAAGAGGTTAAGTAGAGAGAAGGTAGGATATATTTCACCAAGATACCTGTTACTCAAACCCCCCCTCCCCACCTTCATCGTTTTATCAAACATAGTTTCATCATAGTCAAGTCGAGCTGATTTGTGCTCTTTAGTGTTGAATAGACATGATAAGAGAACTTGATTTGAAAAACAGTACGGCTGTAGAACAAAATGTATGAAAAAGTTATAAAATTTGACCAACTTTTACTGCTCAGATTTTTTATCCGATACATTGAATGAATTAGACAAAAATTGGCCAAATTTGTTTTCAATAAAAAATAAGCAAATGTTCGCCAAGACAGTTTTCCAGTAGCTCCTTTGGTTTAATATTTGCTCGTACTGTTCCGATTAAATAAAACGCATTGTATAAGGCCATGGCAGAATTAACAGGGCTCGGCTAAAATAAATAAATGACGACACTTTAATTTTATGATCTATAACAAATCGATATTTTCATTCATGATTTTTGGCAGTTGCATTCAATATTAGACATTATCCGTTTTAAATACTAAATATCTTTATTATTTTAATTAATACCTTGGACACACTTTTAATTTCGAGGACTTAGTCTTAAAATATCATTTTTATAAATTTTTAGGGCTGATACGCCAGACCATAATATTGAATTTAGCACCAACAAACACCGTCAAAATAAGACTAAGACCTCGATTAAAATATTTACTAACATTTAAAACATTGACCTTAATACGGTGCATTAAATAATTTTGCCACGATTTTAACTCCAATTCAAGGATTTCAATAACACCCTTTGTCTCCTTTAAACTTCATTTAAGAAAATGCAATATGGTTTTTACCACCTTATAACAGGCGATATACTTTATAACCGTCTTAAAAAAATGGGAGGTTCTCAATTGGACTGTTTTTATATGTACACATGTCAAAAAAAAAAGTATGAAATTACTTTGAAACATGATTAATTTAGGCTGGAATGTTTCAGAAAAAAAACAGAATAATTTCGTTTTATTAAGTTTTTCAAGTTCAGTTATTTTTAAACAAAGAACCTACAATATCAAAAGAGGTTTGTCATAATATTAGAAACAGTATAAAAAATATCTCAACTTCTCGGTAATTTCAAACTTTTTTGATGTGTGTATGTTTGTTGCCTCATATCTCCGGTATGCCTGAACCGTTTTGAATTATTCTGTTATTGTTTGATGAAGTATACTTTCAAGGTGGTCCCATATTTTTTTATGAGGGTTAAAGTCGGCTTTTACTTTAATAAGTCATTTTACTTTTACTTCAATATTTGCGTCGATAAATTAGCTAGACAACGATCGTAAGTCCAAGGCGTGGTGTGTCGGCTACTGCGCACGCGCTTCATCACGCGGGGGACAGACACCCGACGCGACGTCCGCTGCTGCTGATTTTACTTTCATCATCTGTAAACATTGGTTAAACCGTATAATATAGTTTAATGATTCCTAGTAATCGAAAATAGAGTGCTTGACTACAATTAACAAAGATTTCATATTACTATAAAGTAGGTTTAGAAAGAAGGTGATCGGTAAAAAGTAAAATAAGAACTACATAATTTGCAGACTTCAATGTTTCTGGAGAGTTGCTGTCCCTTTCTTGCAAAACAGGGTTTTTATTTACCTACTATAAAGTTTAAAACGTATGCCGTCATAGCACAACAGTGCAGACTATTAGTTGATTTGAAAAGATTATAAACATTTACAACATAGGCAATACCGTCAAAAATAGTCAAACACTCTCTCATATGCCATTTATTGCCAATTAGTAACAGATATTAAAGACTTTCTTACATAGTAAATGTATCAAAAATCTTGTTGTGTTTGACATAATTATTATTAAAAAAGAAGTAAATAAAGAGAAATTTAATAAACTTACACTCATGAAATTTTGTATTGTTACCCAAACCACCAAAAGCTAGAAGCCCAATTATTGCCTTGTTAAATTTTGTTAAGATAGTACACAATCACCAAACTACAGTGCTCACTCGTTACAAAATAGTGCACTAAAAACACACACAATACCTCTCTCTACCTCTTCTCATTCCGAATTGTAGTAAAATGTTGGAAAACTATTTTTTTATGTGACAGTAATACATACATACTTACTTTTTTTTTAAACAATTTTTTTAATATAGTAATTTTTTAAAGTAAAAATGTGAATTTAAGCGTATATTTTACTACTTATCAAGTTCGTCAGAACTATATTTATATCGCCAAGTAATTGCATCATTTTCCATCCAAGTATCCTGAAATATCTAGAATATTTCTAATGAGGGGTAGATTAATTTTATTGCTAACCAATTGCGATTATAGCAATTATGGCGTCAGAATAATATTTTTGGTATACTATGGAATCTGTTACGTAAGAAAAATTTGGCAGTTGCTGTGATAAACATGCTATTCCGTATCCGCTTATGAAAAAAATATAATAAGTGAAAAAGGGATGCATTGGTTGTTGGTCGTTGCGGCTGTCAGATTATTCTTACGTAATTACCTGCCGATTTGCCCAAAGTCGTCTTCCCAAAATCATCAATAACAGAGATATTATTTTCTACGAATAAAGTACTGAGTAATAGCTGTTGAACATTGGTGCTGAATTTTGAAAAATGTAGAAAAACGAAATTACACACATTTTTATGCGAAATAGTTATTATTAGGGATTCAGTAAAAAGTGAATCTGCTCCGATTCTTTGAAAAGGGAGTCGTTTATAACTGATGATTTCGGCAGAGGTGCTACAGTATAATACAGATTAGTGCTGTTAGTATAGGCAACTTACTGGCGAGTTTGTTATGTCACCTGAGCAGTCATCGTGCAGCGGACACACGAGGTCGCCCAAATCCAGGCCGTCCTTGCTCTTCTTGCGTTTCAACGAGAACTGGCTTTTCTTTGGTACCTATTGGAACATCATTCAATGAGCATTTGTAAGAATAACTTATAGCGAGGCCAGGTAGAACAAAATATGCAAAACTTTACCTTATATTTGGTAGTGGCAGTGAGTGGTTGGTAGCCGAGCGTCTGTTCGGCGTTACGTTTCTGCTGAATGACTTCTCTGCCTAGCAGGTCGTTAAATCTAGAAATAAAAGCAAAAGACCCATTTTTATATCTTCACATCTCCTAGTATATTGGGATAGGTTGGCAGCCAAATGTGGCTTCATATTATCAACAGTATGGTGTATTTTGTTCTCCGCAACACAAGTAGTGATGAATTTTCTAATAGTTTTCTGACTGCCCGTGTTATTGTGAACGTTATCTCTATGGCATACGGTAAAGTAGCTATATTTACCTCTGCGTGAGATGCCGCCGCAGTAGCGTCTTGCTAGCTGGAATGTTTAGTAATGCGGCCAGAAGCTCGGCAGTGAATCGCGGCTCTAGTAACATTAGTCCTCCGTGAACACCTGAGATTGCAAAAAATAATATTATAAATAGTAATACTCTTAATTCCTTTTCCCACGAGCCAACCCACAATATGACATTGTCGTAACGATTCCAAGCGCTGTATTTTTCATACACCATATTCTAATCACTAATGGAATGGGATTCGTTCCAGCACGACGCGTTCATAGAAATAGTATTTCGGAGTTGTTACCGCGTTTTGTCGTGTCGTGCTCGTGGAAAACGGCTTTGGAATTATTATTATTATGTACTTTTATTAAATTTTTAACATACTTTTTCATATTTTTAAATAATATATTTTTTAATAAAAACATTTAAAAATATAAAAGAGTAGTAGGCCACCGGCATCAGGAACAGGGTCCAAGCTACCGGTGGTCAGGGCTCCAATGCGCGCAGTGTCAAGGAGTACTGCTTTCTGAACTTTCTTTTCATTATGACCTTTATTCATTATTATTTCTTGGTGTACGTTTTTTATCTCGGCAGTATGTTGCCGGTTTTTATAAGTTAGCAATATTATTATTATATCATTTATTCACTCTTCACAATTGGTTGACTTAAAATTAAGTACATAATATTTCCTGAGCTAGATTCAACCTATGTGAGTTGAACCTATATTGAGTAATTATGAATGGTCCATGACGTGATCTGAAATAATGACCTGCACCGCGTAGATTAGGTGCGTACTCCGCGAGGTCGATCTCCTTGAGCCACTGCATGACGCGGTGCGAGGACCAGCGCGCGAGCAGCTCGGCGGGCACGCACGCGTCCGGCTCGCCCTCGGCGCCGACAGTTTCGCCTTCTGCGGCGCGACGAATCATCGTCTCGGGGTCGAACTTGTTGTCGCGGAGGACTTGAATACCTGTGAACCGTGTTAACGTTGTACTAAATGTAATTCATTGGCGATGTGTTGGGGTACGCAGTATTATTTTATAACAGTTCTCGTAAAAGAGTAGTAGCATAAAGTAGTCATGTTCCAGGATACTGTCTTCGCGAAGTTATGTCGTTAATATTAAATTTGTTGAGGTCATTTGTAAAGCTGGTACGTACCTATAAGACTAGGGGCAAATCAAACGAAAAGTTCGCGCGAGAAAATTTTCGAGCTGATTCTTTAAGTATTAATTAATTTATTCAAGGATCACCAACAATGCATTACAAAACATAATTAAATTACGCATATGAAGAAACCTTTCGGGCATGTGCATCAGTTATTGACAAGCCTTTGAGTATAGATACTCAAAGAGCTGAGCACAACACTGAATGTCTTATCTTAAATTAACTATGACACTATACAACATAAAAAAACACTCGTTTAACACACGAAATTCAGCGGTAATGTGTCGTCTTCCAACACGTGTGTTACGTTGCATGACACCATATACCCATACGGTTTAGCAAACGCCAGCAAAGCCTCGGGAGGCTAACGAATAAGATTTTTACTGGTTTGGGTAATTTTGCACATTTTATCCTGAGTTTAATGAAATCTCCTTTCTATTAAGCCAAAGTTTGGAACAAGGTCGAGATTAAGGAATAAGCCACTGGCACTACAGCGCCCGTACCCCTGCGTATGGAGAGCGCGTGCAGCGCGTGCGCGACGCGCAGGTGCGCGTGCAGGTCGGCGTGCGTGAGGCGGTGCAGCAGGCGCGCGTCCAGCGCCGCGTCGGCCGCCGCCGCGCGCGCGCCGCCCGCGCCCACGTCCTCCAGCCAGCGCAGCGCCCACGCCGTGTCCAGCCGCCCCGCCAGGCTCAGCATGGGGTCGCCGTGGCCGCCCTGGGGAACACGACACTGTAATAACGTGCTACATTCTATTAACAAACTATTATGGCCTCGCTCGACTCACCAGCAGATCAGTAAGCGCGAGCAGGATCTTCTTCTTGTGCAGCGGGTGTTTGATAGCGAGCTCCTTCTCTATAGCGTTGTGTGAAGCGGTAGCCATCAGTCCGCGCGCGTCGGGTGAGCCGCCCAGCCACGTGCGGCAAGCCGGCACGTACACCTCTAGACCGAGGCTCTCCAGCCATCCGCATGTGGTTTCACAATCCCATTCACGTACGTCTGTTGTTTCCCTGGATAGAAAAGAAAGTATGAATTTATGGTTGCTGTTAGAAATCCTCAGTTTTCTTTGAAATCTCACAAAGATTTCACAGTTGTCGGATATGGGCACTCCTGTTAAGCGAGTTAAAGCGTCGGCTTCATCTACACATAATGGACACTACGGCTGATCTAGTAACGGGATAATAAGTCAGTAATTAGCTGAGCGTCGGACAGCAGCTAGAATAACAATACTATACGGTCCAACCATACAACTTAGTTCATTTTACATAGAATAATCATTTCTGTACCGCGTGCATAGTTATAGTTAGTTCGCAATCGGTCTTCACCGCGTATACTCACTTTCATTTTGTATCATAATAAATAATCAAATAAAGAAAACAACAATAATAACAATTATTCAGTAATTATCAATAAACTATCATTTTAAAATCTATCAAGCATTATCATTTTTAGGTGTCCCGTACAAATATTTTAGAAAAGTATAATATTCTTAACGGCATTGAAGATAAATAGTAAATTTAGAATAGAATAGAAAATATTTTTATTTCAAATATACCTACTAAATTTTAGGCAATTTTGTAATGTAAAGATACAGTGAACGGTCCAAAAAAAATGGTCCTATTGAGAAGAACCAGCAAGATACTCCACGTATACTCTCTTAATAAATGCAATAATATTGAATAAGCAGTATGAGTACCACGGCATGGGCTGCGCGCGCGGGCGCGGCGTGCTGGCGCGCGCGCGCGGCGCGTCCCCGCCCTCCAGGCGCGCGCGCGCGTCCCCGCCCTCCAGGCGCGCGCGCAGGGCCGCCGCCGCCGGGCTGCCGCCGCTCTGAGCCTCCTCCTTCTCCGCTACCGAACAAACAGCCACGCCCACGTGAACATTCTCCTTCGTACGTATAGTCACAGATCATAACGCTATATTCGACATTCTTCACTAGCCGTAGCATACATACGAGATGGCAAGTGGCGCCTCTGACAAAAGGCAACAAGCAAAAATATTTCTTTAGCCAACATTTAATTTCCACATTTCGCTATCTGCCCGTCTATCTGTCTGCGTGCTATCCCGTGCTTTATAACCAGCGGCGTATTTAGGTATCCAGTGGATGAGCCCAATTCCTTACGCTATACGACAGATTGAAGTATTCAAGTACCTATCTGTTTAGTTTGTAATCTATGGTTTAGGTTAAATTAATTATAGGTATAAAATTTACAGAAGTTAAAACAAATTCCTTAAAATAAATATTGCATTTACGTTTACAAGTTAAGGTCTATTGAAGAAAGCGTAAATCCGCAGCCAGTCGGAATACTTATTCATTTGTTGTACTAGCCATTTATTTGAGGAAATAAAGTAAATAATTACCTATCCAGCCATCGTGTACATAGCCGTAGCTCAATTATTATAAAGCGATACTAAACCACAGTCTAAGAACATACAGTCAGTCATCTAAGTCTAGACAGGGCAATCGAGCGGTGCGGTGCAGGGCGATACGCGGACGGAGTCCAGTACGACGTACGACCGATGATTCATAAACAGTCGTTCGGGAGCTGAGTGCGGGGACTGTCGAGTTGCAGAGAGCGTCGAACGCTGCCCAGCGGCATGTTAAATTATTCCGTAGAACATCGAATACTGCCGGGCGTTTCTTCACATCCCGTTCTATTCGCCATTAGTGTACTGTACCTACCTTATCACTCTCGTTCGAATGGCATATTGTTCAGAAAAGATAAAGCAATCAAATGAAAGAGTTATGTTGCAAAAAACGAAAGTATCGTATCGACAATCCGATCGATCGTATCCAACTACACTGTCCGACTTGGTTGGGTGTTTGTGCTTTGTTTTTGAAACTATTTGTTATTTTAAATGAAGAAAAAGCTTTGGATACGTAATTAAAATACAATAAAATTCTATAATAAAGTTATCGGCTTCTTTACTCATTTTATATATTTTGTGATTAAATTACTGAATTTGTTTAATTATTTTTTTTCATCTTAATTGTGTGACAACCCTGGCGTTTTACGACGACAACATCAAACGCAATGACTAACTATATGTTCTTAAACTGTGACTAAACATTCATGCATTTAATAAAAAACTAATATAAGTAAGTAATATTAAGAGTAATTATAAAAATAAAGAAGTAGTAGGGCTTAGGCGGTACGCAACACATGCTTGGATATTAAACTTTGTCTTTTATGCAGTAGGCGCATCTAGATTTTACTCACATACAACACCAATAATTACGACATTGACGAAGGCAGGGGAGCCAAAAGTTAGTTCATGGATTGTCCAAGCCGTTCTATGGGCTGATGACAAAAGTTTCGTCTGTATTCCCCGAAGGTGTAGGCAGAGGAGTACTATCATAAGTCTAGGGTCGCGCCGTTTTACAGGCATTAGGTCCAAAGTGCGGCCACTTTTAGCTAACTATCCATATATGACTACTAACTGCAAAATAAGCTGAACACATGTCCACTGTCCAACGAATTACAAATTAGTTACACATCTACCAGAAAGCAAAATCGTCGTAGTAACCGTCATTTGTACTTTAACAGTGCGATAGCTTATCTATATTAATATTATTCGTGAAATATTGTTTTTTTGTTAAATTGCCAACTTCATACGAGTCAGATTGGACCTATACTAGAGCAGGGAGGACAGTCATGCGCATTGCGAAGCTGAGTTGTGTTGCGTGCGCCAGAGACCTAGGTTCGGCACTGAGTGTCCGCGGCCGCGCGCCACCACCATGTTGTTCTGTTTACCGAAGGCCACGCGCGCCTCTGACGTCACCACGGACGAGCGCGGCAGCGACGAGTACATGTGCGTGTTGCGCTCGATCTGACGACCGTAGTTTGCGGGCGGCGTCTGGAATGTGACGTCATTTTATTAATGTATCAGGAGTCACTTAGTCACAGTAATTATTTATCACCATTGCTCTAACGAACGAAGTAAAAAATCGTGAGGAATTCCTAGAATCGAATTCCAAGTTTTGTGACGTTTGTTGGTAACACCAACAAAGCATTGAAATATTAATTTTATTTTTCTGTAATGACAACATTAGATGCAAAATTGTTTGTCACCCTCAGAAAAATTTCCTCTTTTTAAAGTATTTTAAATTGCTTATTATTTTAGTTCAAGTTTTAAAGTTGAAGTTTCTAGTTTCTATTCAACGCGCCATACCGCAGTCTTACATACCCACAGGGAACGAAAATATTTGTACTCACACCAATCTACACGGAGCCCCCGTCGTAGATTACGGTCCAGTAAAAAATTGACATCATAGCAAGTTGGTCACAGTAGTTTGAGTCTTTCGTACGACATGGAAAAATTCTGTCGCGAGAAGTATGAGATACCCCATACATATCCTATGCGATGCGAGGATTACTTAGTATACCACACAACAAGCCAGCACCTCGGGGGCCACCTAATCTGATCAGGTGAGATTAAATCCCTCCACCGCAGAGCTATAGTCAATTTTATGATTGGCTTACAGCTAGGAGAGGTGTTGTAAAAGTGCAAGAGGTGTCACAATAGATTTTCCCATGTCGCAGTGGCAAAGGGGCTTAGAACCCAACCTATTCCTCCAAATAATAATAATGGTCCAATATCACCGTCGGAGAGGACGAATTAGTTACAGCAGACGGAACATCAATAACCTGATAGGTACTGATCATAAGTAATCACATGATACTTGACACTGGCCGTCGGCTTCTCGACAAAATAGCTCAGAGGACGGCCGGAGCCTCTTGCGTTGTAAAAAGTATTACAGGGTTTTGTAAAGAGATGGGCAGCAGGGTTTTCTGTGTGCTAGAAACAACATAATTATACGTACTACATTCTTTCTGTCCATTCTGTATGCCAAAGCGTGTAGTGGTCATTGAGAGGCTTGTATTCAGCAATCGACGGTCAGTGAGCCGAAAAATGTTAGTGGTGCACTTATATTAAGACTATAAATATGAATAAAGTCGAATATCCTTTTGCCTAATCATCCGAATTGCAATTTCAAGATTAGGTCCTGGTTTAACGAAAATGATGGAATAAAGAATATTAAAAATCATAAGCAATCAGAAGTCAGACAGCCTTGAGATTAAAATAAGATGCCTAACTTACTCTAGGGGGCGCAGGCCTAGCGACAGGAATGGGAGCAACGGCCTCGGGCGGCGGTGACCGCTCCAGTATGCCGCGCTCTGCAGCGCGCAACCGAACTTCGCTCAATTTCGATAGCAACTCCAACTTCTGCGTCTCGAGGGACGAACGTTGGATCATTTCCTGGAAAATAAAAATATCATATAAATTTGAGTGGAAAGTGAACATAATAATCACAGACAAAAGAAGTCTTTCGTCTGTGATAATAATGATCAGGAACATTTAAATACTTTTTATTCGGACCTGAGTAAATAGTATGTGGTCAGAAAACGCATCGACTATTGAGAAAAAATTCAGGCTATTAAAGCCAGAAATTGATCTAAAGCAGAGGAGAGCTAAGCTAAAGCTAAATCAACACCTCATACCGTAAATGACATTTGCAGGTTGTCCAACTTGCAAATGTCGGTTTTAAAATGGCATACAGAATACTTCAAAACTCATACAATAAATAGAACAAATACTACCTTAAAGAAATAAAGAAAACATAAGAAAGAGCTGTCTCAACCAACTGTGCCTCTAATAGGATCTCTAAATTGTAAACGAATTGAAACGTCTAAACAGCATTGACTGTACGAAATTAAAGTTCAATCCGATAGGAATTTTATAGTACGAAGCTGTCTCGTCTCTATCGGTATCTCGGTTGTTTAATAAAAAGGCACATCTGGTTTTCGATGTACACACGCTACACATTGCCCGGGACTTAAATGGGCTACAGAATTAGAACGATTTTAACTAATTGTTTATTTTTAACTGACTTCATAAAAGGAGGAGGTTCTATGTTTCACTGTATGGATATTATTTTTATGTATGTTCACCTATTTCTCAGTCATAAACACTTTGATTCCCATCCACCTCCCTGTTTTTGATCTACTTCTAATAGATTCGGCAAAAATTTCCATCAAGAACACGCTTATAATTTATTTTCTTCAGTAATATGAATAAAAATAGACATTTACACATTATTAATCTATTGATTAGTTAGAAGTAATAATTTTCTTCACAAACAATTTTCCAAACTACTTGTCAGTTTAACTGTACCTAATCTATCTCGTTGATGGATCCGTTGGCACTCGCGGGTGGCCATGTGTGTAAGCGAAGCAATCACTATTTTCTGTGAAGCGACTATTTTATCGAGTTCCAGGCCTGGATGTGATGCATCGTTACTTTTAGCTACCAATATACGATTGAATTCCATGTAAATCTCATGTGTCAATCATGGGTAGACATACATTAAAAAGCTTTTTCTGCTAATATTAATGACTAGCTTTCGGACATGACTTCGTTTGCGTACAAATCCAATTTCGAAAAGTCAGGGCCAGCGTAAGCCAGGTGCCGTTTGGCCTGGCGTTGATAATAATAATTGATGTCGGAGTCATCCAGTATAACAACTTTTCATTATAATACTAATATTATGTATGTTTTATATTCTGCATAAATTTATAAAAAAATGAGACAAGATAGTAGGAGACATAAATATCGTAACATAGCTCCTCTTGATGACTGTACCTCTTAGTTGCGACGAACAAATGACCGACTAACGTTGTTGCGACAGCACGTAGTTAGTACAGTCCCTCTTGATATATTGAGCGACATTCTCGGACGATCGGACAACGCGAAGACACAATTCGTAAAATTTGCATCCTCTCACGCAACAATAGTAAGAAATAACTAATAATGCACGTCACGAAGTACTTATTACGTGCAAGTATAATACTACTAATAATAATACTAGAAGGGTGAAATATAGGTAAATAGTGTTCGAACCATAGACTCGCTCCCAAACACGAATAATATACATCTCACGACTTGTTTCGCCTAAAAATTATACAGATTCGTTTGCATGAGAAAGGGATTTCATTCATTAACCTAATTCGGCACGGCCTACTTTGAGTAAAGCCATTGTATAAATATATATACGCGAGAAAGACTTTTGTTAAAGTTTTTAAAATAAAAGAAAGAAAGACAATACATCCCGTGTTTAGTGCTAATAGGTAATAACAAACCTTTAATGCTAGAAAAAATACCCACTCCTTTAACCATGTGAAATGTATATCATAAAAGTAAATTGATTGCAGGATAACGACTGTACTCAACAAATGATGATGATTTGATGGCTTGGATCCTAACTGTATTGTGAGTGGACGTTGAAATAAAATTAGTCGACGCTAGGCCCATTCAAAGTGATTGTGTGACGGGCACGTCTAGCACGTTTAGCGGAGCTGAATGCGATAAGGCACTGGTTGAAGCGCGCGCTAGAAATTGTGCGGCCCACACCGATCATGATTATTCAATAGCCCCGTTCCACCGGGATCTAGGCCGTGCTGAATGTTAAACAGTTTACCGTCTTGCTATCATATTTATTAATCCAACGAGCCTACGATGTCTCACTCTTCCCCCAACACGTTGGACTTATTCCATGGATTGTTAAAATATCAATTCGGTTTAGGCATTTTATGTAATGTTTACGAAGTAAATAAGATTGTAAACTTTCTCTGTAAATAACGGGCGGCAAACACGAAACTTGCAAAGCGGCAAGACAAGGTCCACAGCGAGTTGTAAAACAAGCAAGTCTGTTAGAACTAACGACACCTTTGTAGAGCCTAGTTGCGAACTAACATGAAGTATAAATGTATGGATGACTATTTAACTTTTTGCAGATTTTAGGTTTACAAAACTTCCTCTTTTTTATAGGAAATCTAAATCCATAAACGATGTAACTGTTCACTGTAACTAGTAAACCCGTTTCAGTTAAATTTTCACGTGTTTTTAAATGAATTCCTGCCCTAGACCGAAAGCAACGCCAATTTCAGAGTTACATTTATAATCTAGTATTTTCACCAAGCCCCTGAAAGGCTACTAGGTTAAAATTCCAGACTGAGTTTTTTGTTAGTTTAGAAATGAACAGTTGTAATGTAATGTATTTACCTTCTGCAACCTTTGTTCCGCGTCGTCCAGTCTTTGCCTTGCGTCCTGCAGCGCCCGCTCGAGATCCGTCATCTTCTCAGTCTGCGCGGAGATCTGTTCCGACAACACTTGCACCTGCAGGTGCAAACTCTCCTTGTCTGCCTCGAGCCGACGGACGCGGTCCTCCGCATCGTTCTGTAATTTTCGTCGCACCAATATAATCTATTCTACTAACTTTAACACAACATATTGTCGATATTTACTCTTAAGAGTTCGAGTTTTTCATGCGCTTTTATTTACCAAAACATTTAATTTACAGCTGTTTATGATTCTGATCATATTTCGAAGTAGGTTACAAACAAAACATCGACTGTTAGGTAGCTTAGTTATTAATAAAATCATCACATATCACAGGTTAACTAATGCATAAATGGCTTGAATACAATCTCTCGGTTCATTGACACAAATTAACGAGTAGGAGGTATATAGCGCGTTGTATAAGAGAGGAACGTGTATATTAAACGCATTAAGGAATCTCCTTGCTCAATTCTTCAATTGTCTGAATAACATTTTTGTCTACTCGCATCTCTCATACCTTGTAACTTCGAGTGGGCATGGGCGGAAGCGAAGGATTTGAAGGCCAGGCACGGTCGTGCATGTAACACGGCGGCGGCACCGGGGGCCCGTGACACCAACACATGGGAGGCCACCACCCGCCCTCCGGCCATCGGAAGTGCTCGTAGGAGTTCCATCGCCTCTGGAGCTCTGGAGGAGTGTTCTCATTCCGAGAACGACGCGGCCGAGGCGATTCGCGTACGCTTGCCGGGTGTTGTGGCGGCTTGGACGTAAGCGACGACCTTGTTTTGCGATCGCGTTCTAAGCGGTCGGCCGGCACTCGCCTTCGCCTTTCCAAACTCGCTGCCGAATAATCATCTCCTCTAGGTTCTGCGACATGATCTTCTGCTTCGTCCACCATATTTCCTGTCGGCATCCACATGAAATCATCATCGCGTCGAGTGGAATTATCCAAACGCCGGCTATTTGGCGTCAACGTCCGGTATTCAGCATCACCTCTTCGAGGTTCGTACTCCTGTTCATCAGAATCGTCCGCACTGGAGGAACTGGATTCCGTTTCGGATGATTCAGTTCGCGTCACGGCCACCGCACCCTCCGACCAAGGAGTGCATTTCACTGTCGCCTCATCAGGGCTGTCCGAATCACCGCCTGTCACGAGATAAGCGATAAAAAGTATATAAAACGCGATGGAGCCTCATGAGCGACGCAAACTCACCCATCGGCGAGTACATGTAGGAGCGCACGGCGGGGTGTACAAAGCCCGCCGCCGCGCGCTCCTGCTCCTCATCGAAGGGCTCCGTCAGATATTCGCAGTCGGACATGAGGCTCTGCAAATGCGACACTGCGCGACAAGCTCTCGGCACGAGTCACCTCCGTGTCTCTATTTTAAAGTTTGGCTAAGTTCCAGTAATATGCTACGTCAGTGACTCGTCCGCAGATCGCGAGTTACGTACTCTCCTGTAGGGGCGGCTCCTCACTGGACTGCACTGACGCGGAGTCACGTTCCGAGGCTTCCGACGCGGTGGATAAAGGACGCTCGCTAACTCCGGAGGCTCGTCGAGAAAGATTTTCACCAAAATTTTCTTCTGTTATAGACCGCGCAACATTTCTGATCTCCGCGGAGGTCGATCGTGATTTGATCGGTCGAGGCTTTTCCTCGACTACGGTTCGATTGTGTAATGCCGCGATGGTGGCAGCCACGAGTGAGCCCCCGCGGCCGAGCTCGCGCATGTTTTAGTTCAAAATGAACGAGGCTTACACGAATAGGGCCGACGCCCGCGCCCGGAAATAGATCGTGGTATATGCGCCTGATGCATTCTGGGCACCCTTGCCGCTTTGATCCGAGTTTTATTAGATAAAAGAAATTAAACTTCGTTATTTAAACAAACCCATTCACAGTTGTAAATCAGAAATAAACGCAATCTGTTAATTTCACATATGATGAAATATAGAGCATTTTGTTTATGTACACACATAACACACAGCAGAAATGCGTAATTGATGTAGGTTGCGTGCGATGCGATGCACACAAGCTGACGCACTCACCGGTACACAGTTGACGCCTTCGTACAGGGAGCGGCGCCGTGCTCGCCCCCACTCGTCATAGTTTTCGAAAGTATTTCTAGTGTAAGACTCGGCATTGTACGTGCTCCACACGTTAGTAGTATCAAGAGCCGCTGGATCAATTTCAACTCGTTCAACAATGAAATCGGGGTTGTAAGGTAATTGCGGCGGGTAGTAAGGCGGGGCACTTGGATCTGCCAGATTAAATTCATAGCGGTCCCTACAAGAACCCAAACAATTCATATTGGCTCCTCTCTCTGTTTGTATCATAAGCAGCTACTCGATGGTATGTTTGCCATTTATTTAATGGTAGATATGTACGCTAGGAAAATAAAACGTAAAGTAGTAAATTAATAGTGTTATTAAAACTAAGTTAGATTTCACTACTCTCAAAAACAATGGCGTTCCGAAAAGAAATAAAATAGCCTTATATTAAACAATAAAAAAAGTAAAGCTTCTCCTGAATAAAGGGATAACTTATTAGATGATACGTTTGCTAAGAAAGAAAAGCGACAGATAATTATTTACAACAGAATTTTATGAAACATTCATTATTTATCTTGATTTATGAAATGTTATCAACAACATCCAACTAAATTCATCTTCAAAATAAGATAACTCCCCTCATGTCGGAAATAGCACGACAGCTGTTCCGTGGAGAATATCCGACAAAAGAGCCATTTTAATGTTCCACAGAGGGCGAGCACGTGTACCGACCGATGCCCCAAAAATAGACACAACATGTTGAAAACTTTTGCTTGCATGAAGCAATTGTTGTTACTAACATAAACAATACCTAAAAGTTGTTGATGATTCACAAAGTAGTAAATGTTGCGAGTTACATAGAGAAGATATTTTCGGATTTATATAGCCCTCAGCTTTCTTGAATGCTGAAGTATAGCAAACCAAATTGGGTTGTGTGTACCACATTTGCCGAATAGAACATGTAAATTCAGCACTTACCTTTGGTAGGTAAGTGCTGAATTTACATGTTCTATCAAATAATATTACGATTGCGATAAAAAATTCATCTGCAGAATCCAGCTCGTTATAATTGCTTTTCAACAATTTTCTTCATCAAAAATTATTTGATAACACCTAGGTAGATCCGTATCCCTACCAGTTTAATCAAAATGTCTATTATTATTATAAGAAATGCAGGCTAAACAATAAATAGACAATAATTTCCATGACATACCGCGATTGTGACTAATTTTTTTTCGGATATTCTATATCCTCTCTAAAGACTTGAAAAATTGTCATATAATTTCTCATTGTAGATGATTTATAGAATGCCTTATAAACACAAACATAAAAAAATACAAGCAAAAATGAAATGAAACCATGCGTGCAAGAGTAATTGCAGTGAATTGCAACAAATCTGTTAGAAGACGTTGCGTATCATATTATTACCCCATATTATGTATGTGCAGATATCATGTGTTTAATAAAACATGATCAATTACTTGCATGTTTAGTTACAAATTGTCTAATTAAAATCAGCTCTACTTAAAATAATTCTTCGATCAGGTAAACTTGAATTGCTGAAATGAAGAAAAGAGTCTTATCTGAAACAAAATGTCATGATAAGGAAAGGATGATACGATGACGTAATAAAGATGAGATTCACTGAATTGTTAGACGAGTCTTGGGCACCGAATGTCGTCCTGCCATGAGCTCAGTGAAGCAGACAATTCTCAAACGATCCCGGAATTTTAACATTGCATATAATAACGGAGGTAAAACTGGGATTTCAATTATATTTATATTAGAGACATTTCTATAAAACAGATTGTACAAAGAATATGTTGTGTTAAAGCGTAATAACACCTAATAGTAGATACCTATCTTGGTTCCCAGGACTAATATCTTACAATCCTAAGCAATAGAGCCCGAATCCTTTTCCAATATTCGAGATCGAGTTTCTTGCAAAACAATAACATATGGTAACGAAATAAGAGGGAAAACTGATAAAATATCTTACAATTGACTAAGTTAAGTTGATTGTGTTATCCGTACTTTGATCCTGCATGTGCAGTGTTTTAGTAATTCTACAAACGTGCCGATATCGTGAAACATATAACCAATTAGTAGTATGGCTCACAAGCTTCTCTTCGTTATTGGATAAATTGTATTTTAATCGATTCAGGTTTAACCGGGTATAATCCACGGACCACGATTAATGATCAAATAAAGTACTAAAAATAAGAATTGTAAGAATTAAAAGTATCGATTTCTACATTATATCATTATCGATTTTGACTTAGATGAAGTAAATTAGATGTAGCTGTTGTAAAGACTAATAGGAATTAGGTAGATACGAAGTTTTAATGAATATCACTGTTACACAAGTATCGTGAATGAGGTCATAACCAATTATTTTAGGGGTATAGTACTCTATACCCCTAAACTTCCGTGACAACCCTACTGGGTTGTCACGGAAGTCTCTTAGCGGATGCGGAAGCAGGAGCCGAGATTCAGGTCTTGACATCTGCGGATGCGGCGGTTTAACGGAAGAGGCGGAGGTGGATGAAATAGTTAAAAATATTGTAACCACCTAATATTTTATTAATGAAAATAACTAAGAACCTATGTCTTTTCGTAGTAAAAAAGTCTTTAGGTTCCTACATGCTTTTTCTGAAAATATGAAATGTAATCAGAAAACCATAGGTAAACCATTAATAAATTAAATTATAACGAAATGTTACATGTTAGCAAAGAAAACATCCGTTTGCAAATGTGCGGAGACGGAAGCGGAGCTCCGTTACATCCCTAGTATAAAGTAGTGGTCGTCAAATAGGCTGGCCAATTGATACTCCTAGTAATTGTATAGTACCTATACAGGGGAAGGTGAACATTTGTGCCCATTCATCTGGTATAATCGCCTTGTTTCCTCTTACGACTCCAAGGGAAGTAACGGTAGAAGGGGTGGTTGTATTTATAGCTACGATTCGACGTAATAAATAGTGAATATATAGAACTAGAAGTGCCTACTCTTAATCTGTTGTAAAAAAAGAATTCATGAAGATCTTTGCCGGAGTTCCAAAGAACCCACAACTCGAAACCTTGCAAAAGGTATTTGAAATAGAGCTTAGAATTGGAAAATGTACGAACGTCAAAATTAAATCGATTAGTGGAGAATCACAAAGAACTCATGTAGAATAATTAAATCACAATTTGCATATGAAAGGAAAGTTCTTGCTATCTACGATTTCAAAATTGTATGCACAAAAATGCATAAGTTTTATGAAGCAAGTCGTTTGGTTTTAAAGCGTTGGCTGAAACCAGCCATTATTCTTTGAACAAGCGTGTCTTTTGTAACTTAATAAACGGTTCAATGGAAGTCTGCGTCGCGTCGTGTGTTCAAAAAGAAAATATAAAACTTAATGGCAAGTTAGCCTGAAGTTGACAGGGAGTGACTGCCTCCGCGGCGGCGGTACAGGCCAGCTCCCGGCTTACTAGACGACGCAACTTTTACCCTTCTTTTATACACTTTTGCGGTTCATCGATTAGATGCCCGTTACGCTATGACTCACATTGTCTATTTTTATGTACCTACTATATTTATAATACTCACGCTCACGTTTACACTAATGATAATAAAAATATAGGTGATTTTTATAAAAAATATTTTTTTTACCCTAAATTTTTCATAAATACACAATCACACACCACAGTATCACACACAACTTCCCACATTCACAATAAAAAGCTGACGACGCTACGACTGAATGTTACGAACTGCTGCTAAAAATTCGTCACAATATAAATGCTTTGGGTCATTAGTGGTACGAAACATGTGCTATCTGAACAAAATAAATTATTTGGTGACAGAGTTTTCGCAGCAACGGCAAAATATTATAAAAGCTTAATTACTAGATATTATATTATGATTTTTTACCACAGGCAAATTATTTATTTATGCATGTAATTCATATGAAGTTAATGAATTAAAAAATGTACATTTTTACAGTTAGTAGGTGCCTACTTATAATTAGTACAAAGTATAGGTATGTATGTGGTATGTGTACATAATCACATCAAAAAATAGTATTGCAAAACTAAACATTTCAAGCTGCGATCGGTCGCCCTCGCTCGAAAAATAAATAAAATGGTATCGTCACTTCCTTGATGAAAGTACAAAAGATGCATAAAAAAGATGAAATGTAAATTATACAAATAGAAGAGGAATAAAAAGAAATGGATACATTTAGCTTCCTTTTTTCCACAATAAAATGTAACAAGCACAGTGGGCAAAACGCGGGTCGACACCCTTGCGGCCCGGTGGGCGGCAAATGGACTCTTGGGCGGGTGACTATAAATATCATTTGTTACTATAATATACTGTTCCACTTAATTATTGCCTGTTGAAACAGAGAAACCTTATGTTTTGCGCGAGATATAGATATATAGGTTAATCGCATCACTGTTTATGTATTGGCCAAATAACATCCATCATCCGGAAGCACGCCTTTACTATTTTAAGATCATTCTTGAACACAATGAAATAACTCTGGAATTTCTTGTAACCATAAATAAAAACGAGAAAAATATAAAATTATGTCGATTGGGTTAGGTAGACAGAGTTGCACGATGGTACACTTTAGGTGGCTGATGATGATGTTGGTAGGCCTTTGCGTAAAGTATGGACCCAAGAATATTATAGATCTATACTTATATGGACCGGTAACTGAGAACAAAAAGACTGCAAATAGCGGCAAATAGTTTCCCTTCAAGCATGCTGAAAAATGCTGCCAGAGGTATCAACATTTACCAAAAATCATTATCCAAAAAGTTTAATTAATTAAGTTTTGGAGACAATAAATAAAACCTTCACAAGGACAACCACGGAAGTAAGTTGCGAAACAACGTTGTAGTAAGTGACCCCTACCCTGATATTTATTCGTGTTCCTATTTTTGTCCATGAATAGATGACAGTATTTCTGCCATAGACTTAGGATTTCGAGACTTCTGCAGTATCGTCAAAAGGATTTTCAGGGTATTTACAACCTTGTTTAGAAACATGTAAACCAACTCAAAACACTACAGCCACTACAGAACTATAGATTACAGTAGTCCAAATCATAGATGATAGATATACCTACAGGTTGAATTTTCCAAATATTCGTAGATTGCCAAATCCAAGACTAAACAGATTGCGAAAAATATTCAAAGGAGTCACGGGGGACGGGGCCCATTTGAATAAAACTGAAATGCATCATTCGATTTTTGAAAAAGTAATTTTCTTAGCCCTGAATTGAACCTGAATTGATTTTGGAAAAAAAAAAACTTGTTACCTTCAACATCATTTCGCACAATTTGTAATGTATGGATAGATACATGAAAATAAGTATCAGTTTATTAAAAACCACAACGGTTCAGCTAAAAAAAAACGCACGACTTGCACCGCAATCGGTCAATATTGCTAAACGACTCTTCAGCGAAAAATGCGTAGCGCTACCTACTCGTCCTGCTTCAATGTCAATTTTCTTGATTGAAAAAGGTGAAAATGAGCGACGATTAAGTTATAGATAGGTAGGTATCTATAAAATGAAAATTATGCAGGTAAGCATAACCTTATCAGCGGATTAAAATAAAATGCACTATCTGTGTTTAAAAAGTGCAATATAAAATATAGTATAGTATGGAGTAAAAATCCGGAATGGTGATTCAAACCGTCGATATTATAATTCTTTCGATAATTCTCTAACTTTGGATTATGTTCATATTGGTACCTATACTACCTACGTTTGGGAGACGGATGCTTAAACATCAACTCACCCTGAGATGGAAATCAAACGCAATACCTATACAAATTTTATACAACAGAAAAAAAAATAAAAAATAAAAATGAGAAAATAAAAACTATTTAGGGCCTTTAGCACAACAAAAACATAAATTATATTATTGTTTTATACAAACAACTATATAGTTAAAAAACAACTTCACAGATGTATAACAATGAGGCAATAATGACCGACCCGACGCGACTGAGGCGCTCTGAATTTTAAATTACTCTTTGCACAGGCGAATTCGCTGAGCCAGCTCGTAAACAGCGTATGTCGATGACTGTGCAAGGAAACATACCCTTTTTTACGTATTGTCACGTTGAAACGTACTTAATAAATGTCTCAGATACCTAATTTTCACACATTTCTTGAAAAATATCCACATAAATAATCTCAAGTCGTTAATTAATATCTACGATTGACGATCGTACTTCGTATTTCAGATGTTCCTGAAAGATGATGGTTTACTTGAGTACGATCCAAGTAACGAGATAGTTTTTCATAAGGATTTTGAGCTGCTACAACTACTTAAAATAATGAATTTAAAAAGTTACTGCTAACTTTCCAGAGTCCAGACGATTGCTTTGTAAGCCAGACGAGTTTCGAACCTCGTTTACAAAATAATTTAGAAAGCAAAATATACGTTTAGTAGCACGTGATATTTGGTTGCATATCGATCAATTTGTAAAAAATACTCTACTTTTCCATTCTACACATATACATTCGAAAAATTTGCAATATTGTGCCCGTAAAATCCAAACCAGTTTGGAGCAGTTTTAATTATGGTACCCTAGTCGAAATACCAACATTGACGCTTGAAAACAAATTAAACTGGGTCGGGGAATCACAGTACGTAGGTACAATTACAATTCACATTGCAATTCCTCTGAAATGCTATAATATAGCTTCCACGTCATTCCACGTAAACCATGTCATAGACAAAAAAAATATCTCTTCTGTACTTGATGCATTGATGTATTACATTATTAATGTACTTGTAGTAATTAGTGTTTAGAAAGCTACATCATGTGCCAATTACTTCAAATAAACACGATAATAATTATCACTATAGAGAAGTTCATAACAAAACTTTGATTTTCTTTTAAATTTGAGATAATTTTAAATAGGAAATGAAAAGTATCACTGAATTTACAAGTTTGACGAATATTTCTCAATCTGATCGACCTCCTGATTCTTCGTCGGTAGATCGATTCGAGAATATTGTTCCCCGGAAACGGGTGGCAGGCATCGGAAGTACGGCGGAGCCTACTTTCACGCCTGTCGAGCTGCTGAAGCCAAAGCTGAGGGCAGAGCGCCACGGCCTCTTCTATTTTTGTTTAAGTACATTATGTTTTGTACATTTTTCCTGACTTTCTATAAGAATAATACAAGTAGGTTAAGTCATAAAAAATGATACCTATGTATACAATTCTTCTTCTATCAGTAAAAAAACATAAGTTGTCTTATTATTTTAATATCTTATACCTGGATCCACCCTGGATCTGAACATTCAAATCAGTGCTAAAACGTAACCGTTTGATTTTATTAATAATTGTGTTACTGTAAACCACACTGTAAACGCATATCTTATTAAGTATGTACGTCCCTAAATATATATGTGCTGTAGTACAGTGCAAATCGCAACTAATATTCAACGAGTAAGTACTGAAATAATCAGACGATATTGGACACATAGTGCTGCGGGCATACACAACCTCACAATATAAGCTTGTACTAAATAAATGACCATAATATAAATAACATTATGACATTGTCATGTGGATGACAATGTGTGGGTCTTAAATAGTCTTAATATAAAACCTATTATTTAGTAGAAATAAATTCAGTTCTCGCTCCCCGCTCAAGTTTTCCGATCAAACCCCGAGTGCCCGAAATTTTAATTGAAATTCTGTTGATGTCGATCCCATCTTGTAAATTAAAAAGTTGCGTTTTCAGCAATTTACCCGATATAAAACATTGTTTTTTTTCAGTAACCGCTATTTATTTTTATGTGAAGGTACCTATCTCCACAAATATAAAGTATTTATTTAATTCACGCGATACGCACCATGTTATTTGTCAGATTAATTTACATAAGCACAGCTTTATTTATCATAAACTATCACAGACAAAGACAAAGTTAAAGCTCCACAAGGGGTACGTCCTAAACATCTACTCATTTTTGACAACATTGTCCTATGATTGTGAGAAAGCAAAATATTAATAACCTATTATAACCGCGAAAAACCCCCGACTCCAACTAGAAAAAGAGCTGTAACTTTTGAACGGCTGAACAGATTTTCATGAAACATAGCTTAGATAATAGCCGATTAAAATAGCTTTCAATTAAAAACTGCATTGAAATCGGTCCATCTGTTCTGGAGCTACGATGCCACAGACAGATAGGTACACACATATACAGATATACATATACACAGATACACAGTACAAACTTATAACACCTTTCTTTTTTGTCGGGGATTAAAAATAGATTGTGATTTTAAAAGTACAGTTCGTATTCTTGCTAGTGGTGGGTAGGGATTATCCAAATAATTTAAATAATAATGACAAATTACCAATATGCACAACTCCTTTCCCGATAAATTACGCGTGAGTTACGTTTGACCACCGAAACTAGGTTCTAGTAATTCTGAACTTTAAAAAATATTTTTTTTATTATTATAAATGGTCTATTTGCAGATAGCTAGAACACTTTTTTTCTTCTATACAAAATGTAGCAGAAAAAGATGTTGAAATAACGTAGTTTATGGGAATTTTCCAGTCCAAAATGTATTTGTTTCTATTTTTAATCAACCTAAAAATCTTCAGTTATCCTTTAAAGAAAATAAATTTATTTCATGAAAAACAGGTAACTAGATAAAATTATCAACCGCGCAAAACTGATCGCACCAGTAACGGCGCTGTCACTGGCACGATCAGTTTTGCGCCACGAGAACTGTACTTTTATAATCATACATTTATTTCAATTATTTTCGGTTTCTCACAATTAAATTACAGAACAAGATTTTCCAAAATGGATGATTGGTAGGTCGGTTTCTTAATCCATAGCATGTTAACTTGCACACACTTAGGGTTCTCCAGGCATTCGTTGCTTAAGATTCCATAAATAATAAGTTATTCCAGAACGATAACAAATAAAACGTAGATTCCGTTTGTTTTCTCGGGCACTTTCGTTCCGTTAAATAATAAGCTTTCCTGTAATACAGCCTCTAAGCTTCCTAGTCAATCAATGAGAGTATCGCACAGCGCCACTGCCGGCATAAAGGAACAAGAAATGTATAAAATCTGGCGATTGCGGTACCGTAAATTTTAAATAGGCCAAAGAGACTCCTCGATAGGTAGTTCTCTTTTACGTACGAATTGGAACGATTTTATTATTGGTAGAGATAAGAGGCGTGAAACACGGGAACGGGTGCGGGGGAGGCTTGGAGAAATTCTAATTAGCGCTAATGGAACGCGCGTTCACCTGGAACTAGTCTGCGGCGAGCGCTTCGTGCCTTGTGAAATTAATGTTAAATATTTTACAATGCACAGGGTTATAATCACAAAATTAACCATGCCACATACAAGGCCAAAGTTATAATGTAACAACAAACTTTACAACCCAGTTCTTAAGGGCCTTCCCTAATTTTACTTACTATATTACCCATTCCCAAGTGGAATCTAGTCAGGCTATAAATTAAGTATAACACATAGAGAGTAACTTCTCTTTTGTTCAGAGTTGCAACTTGTCTAATTAGTACCTGTAGTCACCGATTGCGTTAGATCAAACATCATTCTCATCATCATTCTCTTTTACACGAACAAAAGGACTTGGTTAAACATTATTATCACATTATAAATGGTAATCATGGTTGTGTTTAGGTATGCAAATTAGCAACCCCTGTGAGAAACACAACATAAAATTGCGCTGGTAATGTTTACGGCCATCTATGTAAATGATTATACCTTAAAAAGCTCCAAACAGCATCGTCGCCGGTATGAAACTCTGAAAGGTTAATATTAAAATACATTTTAAGAAAATTCTGCTGCATAGGATCTCAACGGTATGATTACCCTACTCTTTAGCCTTTAGTATAATCTGGGCACTACAACAGAAATATAGTAGGTACTAGAATTATTAGGATAGAGGTTGTGGTAAACATCTCCTCCTTTATTCGAACTGCACCAAATAATAATCCCCGGTGCTTATTACTTGGTGCAGTTCGAATAAAGGCTGATATAATAATAACTAGTTGAACTAGCTGTATGTAGTTTTTGAAGACTGATTTAAAACTTATCACTAAACTTAGTAGGTTAATTTATAATTTAATTGCGAAAACTAAACATTCGTTCAATATTTGACCTGCACCTAATAAAAAATGCGGACAAATTAAAAAGCCGTACAAACTCCAGTCGGAAGGCCGAAAGTCCAGATATGTCCGGATAAATCCGAACGGATGGTCACCCTACTCCTGAACAGCTTATACTATCTTATCTTTAAGCTCATTTTGTCTTACCAAATGAAAACTTCGAGCCGTAGCAAAACTAAATATCTACTTCGACAGCTTTGTAGAACTGTAACTTCGACGACACTCGGAAGTTACACAACACTACTAACGTGTAGCATTTAAACCGTTAAAGCCATAGTGTTATCATTATAATGTACAATATCATTAAAATATTCCCCTTGTGAATTCCATACAACATCCGAGAAGCTCAATACGGGCTATCCCAGATAAGCTCCATGTTATTGGTATTCGGATTCCACAAAGTTATACACGAACTATTCGAAGCTTTCAACTGTTTTATAACATACTATACTAACGATGTATGCAGCGCACAAGCGAGGTTAGTTACCCCGATGTTGTGATGGAGGCAGCCGGCAATGAATGCCTAAGTGGTGCACACGGCTTATGAGATCCATTCATGCACATGGTTCAATGCTGGTCAGTAAACAGCGCATTCTGTGTGTCTGTGTCACCTGGTAGCCCAGTGTTCATTTGGGACTGATCGAATTATTGGTGGGAATAATATTACTGGGAATAATAAATATGAAAGTTCCTTTACATGAATATATTAAATTTCGAACATTTTTAGCAGCAGATGCAATTTGGTACTATGTGCATAGCATGCGTGCTTAAAGGTATACTATTTATGTGTGATGAAATTATTCCGGTCAAAAGACAGATATCCATATAATATTTTTTGAAACTGATAATAATATCAATACAGATGGAAAACAATACGTGATTATAATCAAAATTAAACAACGATATTGTATATCATAGTGATAACCTGCACGATCTGTCACGTTTTACCGAACCCTGCGTTACGGGTGTTCATTGAGCTGAAAGCCACTCGGGTAGTCACAGACAGACAGCTGCCGACAAGCTGCGGGGACAGAGACAGCCCCTTGTTCGAGGGAACGACGTCACTCATGTGCACCCGCTGATAAGGGATCAATATCAATCCGTTTGTTGGTTGTTTACAACGTTAATCACTTGTGAATTTGGCGATAGAAGCTTAGTTCGGCCCAGTTTTTCAATCGCCCGATAAAATATATCTAGCTCAGTTTTGGTATGAACTTAACAAAGGAGTAACTTATAATAATAATAGAATTTTATTTCAGACAAGAAGTTGCCTTATGTAAGTTTTATTCAGCTATTGAAAAATCTAAAATACGTATAACTATAACTAAAATAATCATCAATAAAACAATGAGAAATTACCCACTAAAGTAAACACGTTAAAAAGCAAATCAACTAAAAAAGCTAACATCAACATAGACTTAAATCATTACGTCTAGTTACTCAATCAATCCTTGTTGCTTCCCTGAATTCATAAGGCGTTAGTGAGCGCCTTTCATATTGGTTCCCGAGATATTTCTGATCTACGTAATATAATACTATAATACCAATATTTTCATACTTTTGGGATCTTTATATATTAATCTACTATTCGTGTTATTTTGACTTTAGCCAATGGAACTTTCTATCGATATCGCTTGCGAGTTTTGCAAACTATCTAAATGCAAAATTCAACATTTTCTACGTTATTTCACATAATCAAAAACCACACCTTGACCATGATACTTTCTCTCGCTATGTGCATGAGAACGAAGCAAATTTTTACAATATAATTTTAGCTTGCGTTTGAATATAATAAAAGCATACGCCTGCAAAATTTCATTAAAATTCACAATTAGATTAAAAAGAACAAAGAGCCCGAAATATAAGGACGAGCGGGCAATATTATACGTTCCTAACAGTCACGGGAACTTGCTAATTTAATTGTTCATTATCGGGAAATGTCTGAAGCAAAATCAATTAAGTACAATCCATATTTTACAGTCCACATATAATTGAAACCAGATTAATTGAATCGGTGGTTAACTTTAGCTCCAACTTCCAGTTGAGCGGTGTCCCGTCGACAGGTAACCAAGTTAGCGCGCGTATATTGTCAGCAGCGTCAGCATTGCGAATATAACGCGTTGAATATTCAACGTTTCACTATAAGCGTGCAGATTCTCCATATCTCCAGGTTTCATTAGTGAATGCTTGTTTAAAACGAAATATTCTCAATGAGAAACGAGTAGCTAACAAACTGTTTACCAAAATTTTATGAAATTTGTCAATAGGTGTAACAAAACATTAGACTTACCTGAAAAAGTAAAGACATAAGCGGGAGCAAGTATCACGTGCTATGTATGAATGTATACTTGTTGTGAATGTATTCACGTCAACGAGCAAACGTACCATGGGTGTGCAATTAGTTCCCTTCCGCACACAACTTCCAAAGGCCTTATGACTGGCGGAGTTTAATGATTTGACTTGCAGGAACACAGAAATCAAATGCGTTTATGGCCAAAAACAAATTGAAATGTGAAAATGTTCATTGATTTATAATGAATCTCTACTAAAGGCATACCAACAATAGCTTTCTTGAGGTATAAGATTTGGTGTTACCTTATCATGCTGTTTGTCGTTATGAAACTTATCTACAGATATTTAGTTGGTGACAGCGACTTAGGAGAGATTTTATTTTAATATTTTTCGTGTTCCGATCTGCCAATTTTGGTATAAAAATGTTAAGGGTTAACCCTCTCTCTGCGTTTGTTAAAAATATGGGTTGTGCATATTTGTTGAGCACACACAATGTAAAAGCCAGGCTACATTGTTTGCTGAGCCAGAAGCTTATCTACGGGGTGACTTGAAATCCGTTTGTGGATTAGACGTCGCAGGCTTGAAGATGACTTAAAACTTCTAATAATCTATCAGATTATATAAGGTCCTACCTTTCTAGTCCCGATCCCTTTCAGGGATTATTGTACTCATCATTATGAACAACTTTTATCATGATAACAACGATGAAATCGCGAAATAAAAATTGGTGTCCGTGTGTGTAAGTTTAGTAACTTAAAACTTTATAAATTACGAGACTTTCCAGCGGTCTCCATAAACATTCAAAAATTATTGATTGAAATGATTAAATTGTCATAATTATGTATTTTATAGTTTATGGGATCAATTATTAAAAATAACGACAACGAAGTTCTTAACAAAGTAGTTATTATCAAACATAAGTTCACACAAAGTCACGGAGTCAATAAAACCAGTACAATGTTTTGTTCTATGCTATTCGTACCTATTATTTTGTATGCTGCTGTTCGATAGACCTGTCTTATTAATATGCACGCGGTTAATCCGATATAGCCGGACGAGCCTTTAGTAATTAAATCATGCCACGATAATTAAACGGGAGAAAAGTAAAAGTTTCCTGTCAGTTATATTCTATACGAGAAATATTACTTGAAGTGAGAGACCGGGACTCGACAGTTTGGTTACATTAGATGGATAGCGAAGGACTGGGTGTGATGCAATTCGGGAGAGACCTATATCATGAGTACCTACTTATGTACAATCGGATATCTATGTGTACAATAATACCCCTTTCCTAATAAGCGAGTTATTAGTTATGTCAAGCTTATGCCTCGAAGAATGTATGTTTACTGATATTTTTTCATGACATAATTTTGTTCTGATTTTTTAAGTAAATGGGATAGATAATAATCTTTAATCAAGTGATCTCCTTAGGTAATTATTATAGTACAGACCTTATCAGATTATGAGACATAACTTCACATAAAACGACCATAGCTTCATTATGCCGCTGCGGAGAAATACAGATGTAAGAAAAAGCAAGGAAGTAACTCCTTATCGCAATAACAAAGAAAATACTGCAGTACTCACTAGTGCGACGGAGTTGTTGTTCTGTTGTAGCCAGCGTAGTATGGCACTGGCGGTGGTGAAGTCTGGTCGTGGCGGGGGAGGCACCGCATGTTGGAGCGACGACGCCAGCTGCTGCGCCAGCTCGAGTGCACGGGCGCGCGCCGCTCGTCCTGGTCCGGTGGAAGCCGTGCCACCAGCCTCTGAAACACGAAAAACAAAATTTTAGGACGACAAAATTTGGCAATGTTGGAGCAGCAGGAGCAGAATATTAAGTAGAAAAAAGGCATCCTCTAGCAAAAAAATGTGAGGGGTAAGGAATGAAACTAGATCACGAACAAAGAACGAAACGAGCACGTTGCATATTATACATTATTGTGATGAAACAAATAGTACTAAGGGCATATTGTTCAAGTAGCGCTATGTTGTTATTATTAACAATAACAACAAATTTCCTTATACTACGATAAACTTCCTTCAACAACACATTCCAGTTTGAAACTTTATTATTCATGATTCATAATACATTTCACAATAAGGAGTAAGTATCTAATAAAGGAAACCTAATGCCAAGGAAAAACAAACTTACTTAACTAAACGAGGTATTAGCGGACCCTCTAGCAGCGCACTAGATGATGTTGTTCAACTTTATGCAAAACGAAGTAGAACAAGCCGCGAAGAAAAAAGGATTTTGGAAGAAATACAATCAAGGCTTTTACTTGTTTTATCCTAATATTCACCTATAAGACGATTCCTATGTCGTATTGTGGAGGAACGAGGTATGGTGTTCCTACATTGAAAAGGGTGGATCCTCCGACCAGGCGAAGTGATATTGTCTGACGGGCCGAAGCCCGATAGTTGATGGACAGGTGTACGTGTTAGATACGATATTTATTTGCGTGACAGCCTGAATGGCAATATTAAAGTTTTCAGTCATTAGTATGTATATATATACGAAAATAGCTTAATATCCCAGTAGAAAGTGTATAATATCTTCTGCTATGTCAATACTTACTAGGCATTGGTCGTTGCTCTATGCAGTAACATCTGTTTAGTAAGACAACTTCACGCATTTCACGGTACAGTTTAACGATGTTAACCCGGCTGACTGATAGCGTGCGCAAACTCCTGGTCACCCGGACGGCCGGCTGCACCGGTGAGGCTCGCGCACATTCCCTGACCGGCTCTATAGTCTAGCCCCGGATTTAGAAGTCTCGAACTCTTCCACGTACTGACCAGTGTCAGACGCCAGTATTTTTTTTTCATCTACCTTTAGCGCAAATTCGCAATTACAGGTGAACTGGTTACTGCCAAATGAGACTGTCAACTAAGCTATACCTTCAGAACTGTATCAATATCGGGTATTAAATTACGGAAAGGCATACTGTCATTCGATACATCGACGAGCTTCAATGAACATTATTATACGTGGGTATTGAATTTGCAGTCATGTACATTTAGTATAGTTATTACCTTCAAAGTAGGTATTAATATAATTAAACTACTGACGCTTGACAGTAACGCGACTTACACCGCGCATGCCAAGTTTTGTGATTTTGCATTCACCGTAATACGGACGGACGCACGGAGCAAGGATTTGTAATATTTTTCATGCGGGTCTGGGCACAGAACACAGACAGAACTCTAAAGCACGAATGTTTTTGACGTATCGTAACGATAACGTAAGCGTATCTACAAAAATTCTATCGCATTTTCGTTTAATTTTACGCAACATACACGCTTGTTTCATGAAAATCTAAAACTATTGCATGTATTTCCAAAAAATATCATGGATTTAACGTGTATATTGATTCAAAGTTTGCTTACATGAACGTCACGATATGTCAAAAACATTCGTGGTAGGCCCCCTGGGGAGAATGTTTATTCGGATTGGAATTGTAGAATATAGTATCTAATGAAATAATGTTTTCATGCAGCGTTGATGTGGTGATAGCATGGGCATAGCCAAGCTGGCAGTGCCAGAAGCTGAAAGAGTCGATAATTATTATTTAGCCTATTTGACTGACATGCTTAGACCCGCACCCTTGGAAAAAAATCCTTCCTACGCACTTGCTTATAATAGATGGTGCATAAGCTGTTATTATCATTATCATAGAAAACTAAAATTACCTATATTTGCCAATATTTCTAAAGAATTCAAGGTTAAAGCTGTACCTAATGTAACATCACTTTAGTATCTAATTTTAAAAAGTTGGATAATAGATCATCTTTTCAAGACATGTGCTGTGCGTAGTGCGTGAAGAATGAAGATAAGAAAATCCATAACTATATAATTATTATCATAGACTCATATAAATCTTCAATCATTATCCAACGTGCACAGCCAGCATAAGCGCCACGACACAAATCTCTTCGAAATTACTCCACTCGCGCAAATTGCGCGGGGACCGAGTGAATTGCATCCGCCTAGGAACAATGGCGCTTTTGCTTCGAGCAGAAAAAAATCTTCATCATTTTACCCTTCGTTATAATAGTAGGAGCGCTGAGATATCTTCATAGGTACGGTACGACTGCATATAATTTGAGCAGCTCTTTTATTTCCCGGACACGTAATTAGCACATGCACACAATGTGTGACCCCACATTCACGCTTGTTCAGAGTTTACCTACATACCGTTGTGGTTTTGAACATACATACCTATAGGAAATACTACAGGTACATTACATAATAATTATATGAAATGTGCATACGTTGCGGTATCTGAGAATCCGTGGCATCGGGGTCGCCGAACAGCCGCTGCGTACACACATCCAGGAGCCACCACCTGGTCACGTGTTCAGGTAAGTGCCAACACCCTGGCATTGCGATCACATATACCACTCACTTTAAAACATCACTGCTTTTAATACAATTTCGATGCTCTGCATTGTACGGACATCACACAGGTTTTGATCAGTTAACCAAAACAACTCACATAAACTCCTGATATGTACGACGGAAATCACAAAAAATACAATAACAGAAGCTTCCAGTGGCTCTCGTTTGTTGAAGCGGAGAAAAACATTTTATTACCAAGATATATAATTATTTATCTCAAGTGACCCGCTTAGACTCCGCTCCAAGGCAATTCTTACGATTACCTACCTCAAACAGTGCACCGGTTTTAATATGTTTTCCTATTAAAACCTACTATTAACTAGTCTGTGCCTAGAGTGGTATTTTAGGTGAACGTGTTTTTAAAGCGAATTATTTCTATTGCCCATAGTATTCTTCAAACACCTCTGTGGTGTATAGCCGGTAAATTGTTGACGTTGTAGATCAACTAAATGGATATTGAAGCACGAGTCCTTTTTTGTACAAGGAAGTAGGATTTTACTCGATTTTATGGTACAATAAAATAATATTCCATTTAAAGTTCGAAATGTCAAACGTCTCATCGCTCCGTCATGTAATTATTTCAATTCTTCTTCAATAGTTTTATGGGAAACGGCGTGCAAGTAAGTCGTTAGCCGCTAGGTACTTCATATTTTTCCATGAACTGAAGCAACAAGGCTTTGGCTATCTTATAGAAGATTTTTCTATCTATAGAGGCATATATATCAAGATAAGCCGCATCCATTTGGACTTAGTGGACACTGGCAGATGAGATGTAGGATTTACGAGCTCTAATGAAAATGTTGAGCGAAAATGCGGATGGAACCTGTTGAATACACGGAAAATGTAAGATAGAATGAACCGACACAGTGGGAATAGTAATTACGAAACTTTCTTCGTTCACAGAATAAAAATAAATAAAACTATAACGGAATGAGGCACACCATTTGTTAAAGAGAAAATTGCCACGAGATCTCCCCTAGTCATTTGTTCTACCAACTAACTATTCAGTAATCTGTGGTATAAGGAACAAGCTGTAGCTGGTCCAGTAGGTAATTGAAAAACAAACTATGATTAAAAGTTTCTTAATTAAAGGCCCAAGAATACTTTATATATTATAATGATCACCACGCAGACTTATTATAATATTAGTAGGCAGTGTAGGCACAAAGGAGAACTTCGATTCAAACTTTTTTAAATTAAATAGAAAGCACGAAAAGGGTTCTCCAAATATTTGCGCAATGAGGAAGCCAATGATAATAAAAACGCTTAAAATTTAATTTTGACGCCATCTAACTGTGATTAAATTTCTCTTGTTATTGTTCATTATAATTATTAAGAAAATATTCTAAGACTAGCTTGGTCATAAAAAATTAAGGATAAAGAAACTAAACCCGAATACGGAAAAATACTATAAAGGTTGTATTTCGTTGAGATGTGATGGTTGCTCTCGCTGCATTGTGAAGTCGTAGGCAGAGTTAACTTTAGAATACCTAGTTTAAGTCCGTCTCACAACACCGCCTACGGCTACAAAATACAGTAACCATTACCACTTTACAAAAAAACTACTTGTTTTATGTTTTTTAGTTTTTTTCCGTTGTCGGGTTTTAGTTTTATACCCGACTACGACGCAGCTAAGAAAAGGTAATGAATTTAATTAACAGTCTATGTATGTATGTAAGTATGTATGTTGTATCTATGAATGGATATTCGATTATAGGTCAAAAACTACTGATCCGATTTTGATAAATGAGGTGTCTAGTTTCTTTTTTAAAATTGTAACAAATATAAAGTAAAATAACTAAAAACCGACTACGGAAACTACAAAAAATGTAAAAACAAGTAGTTTTTCGTGGAGAGATAATGTTTATGAATTGTAAAGCCGTAGGCGGTGTTAAGTTGTGAGACGTCAAACTTTTAACTAGGTAGTTATCATGATTTTGTGATTCTAGGAGTAGATCAAGAGTTTATGAGCTACGATCTAACATCCATACAAAGATACATACATACACATTGTTACTGTTACTTTTAGCCGATATC
This sequence comes from Allophyes oxyacanthae, assembly GCA_932294325.1. NCBI lineage: Eukaryota > Metazoa > Arthropoda > Insecta > Lepidoptera > Noctuidae > Allophyes > Allophyes oxyacanthae. Next base: position 11,829,139 of record OW028615.1, read on the forward strand.
ATCCCACTGCTGAGCAAAGGCCTCCCCCCATGACTTCCATGTCTTCCGGTCCAGAGCCAGTGTAGACCAACCATTCCTTATTAATTTTATTCAGCTCGTCTCTCCATCTCCTTTGTAGTCTGCCGCTAAGCCGTCTAGCTGTGTCAGGGCTCCACATAGTGGCAATTTTGGCCCACAGCTTATCAGGCATACGGCAGATGTGGCCAGCCCAATCCCACTTGAGTTTCGCGGCTTTCGGAGTTATGCCAATGATTCGTGTTTTGGAGCGCAGTGTGGTGTTTCGAACATGGTCTGGTGGTGGAACATGTATGGTTTTACATCTAAAATACTGCGCTTCATCGCACGTTGTCAAACCTTGAGTTTGGACTTTTGGAGGTTCGTCAAAGACCCAGTTTGAGCTCCATAGGTAAGAATGGGAAGAAAACACATGTCCATGAGTTTCCGCTTTAGTGACATTGGAAAGTCACCCTTCATAATTCTTTCATGGACCAGTAGCTCTTCCAGGCATTTTCGGTCCGTACACACAAAGGACTGTTAAATTCATTACCCTTCCTTTGCTGCACCGTAATCGGATAAAAAAGAAGAAATTTCTAAATATTATAATAACTATAAACCATCGAAATTTATGTAAGGAATAATACCATAAACTTTAAAAAAAAGTATAAGCCGCATTTATTTTATTTTTCTATTTTGAGTGGTATTAACATGCGATTACAGCAATCGGGGGTGATTTGCTTTTATCCATTTATAGGTATTTTGTCCATCTCCGAAGGTCTTTATCAGATCTTCACCAAATTTTCAAAATCGATTCGCAATTTGCGGAGATTTCGATAAACATAAATAAAAAAAAACCATGCAGTCGTACACAGAACATTCTCCTTTTTTGAAGTCGGTTAAAAACTACTAGAACGATATTGGTACTTCTTCCACTGCACTGTAAGGAAGTTGAATTATACAGAATGTAGGTAGATGGAGATTGTCAATGGTATTTCGCGTCCCCATATTCTTTTACACCATGTGAAAAGATTCACGCAAGTACCGTGCTAGTTGCGGGTTCTTTATACGTACGTTTTCTTATCGCGAGCATTCTATTTTTCCAAATGCCATACCTATAAGGCAAATAAGGGCCCTAAACTGAAATAATTTAAAATAAAAGTTGTTAAAAAAATTACACCGATTTTCACATTTTATCATAATTATTATTACCTACTTCTTTGAAAATAATTTCCTCGGGCAGGTCTTATTAATAAAATTATACGAATTAATGAAATAACTGCAGTCCATGTAGGTAATCAATGTTTACGTTTTACATGTTATACAATGTCAAATTGAAATATAATGATTACAACGAATAATTCATAATTTTGGACTCAACATTTTAACAGACAATTGTTTTGCTCATTTACTTTTTTCAACGCGTGAACTAAATATCCCGGATTCCCGGCACTTGACATTCTGCTGTACACCAATCTTTAAAAGCGTGAAATACCACTACTATCGTTAAAAATAATACCATAGGGGTATAAAACAATGCATTCCAATCAACTGCATTCGCTTTTAAATCCTGAAAGATTTTTAGTATTGGCTTTTATAAAATTATAGCTATAAAATGCACCGTAAAATAAGTAATTAAGTGAAAACTTGATAACAATAGTGAGGGCAATTAGACGCGTGCACATTAACCGCAAGGACGTCTACGCGTCCGCGGAGGCTGCGTGCGGGCGGCGGACTGGCGCCACGCCACCCTCTGTTCAACAGTTTGCACCCTCTCCTCTCCCACGAAAACGTCACCCCTATTTCCTACAAAGCCTACAATCCGCATGTTACACTCGAAGTTCTTACTCGTAAATTTCCGTAAATAGTAATGTAATATTTCAAACAAATGAGAATTAATGAACCATCATGGATGTTCAACAAGAAACAATCGGAAGACTCGGTCGGTAAACTTCCGCTGCCAATATGAGGAAATTAAAGCGGGGATAAAAATATTGGATAAAATAATATTATAGATGGCCAGCTATGTACCACTTCTAGTTACTTTATAATTTGTGCTTCAATGAGTAATAATCTACCGCTCCACAACTCATTGGGCGTCTCTAATTTTGTGGTGTGGAGTAGCCCATTTGTCCGTATGCACGTCTCAGCAACGTAGATCATAAAACACAGGATGTACCTAGTAGTTGAAGATTCGGCTTCAAACTTTTTCACAAATGTTATAGATTTTCAAATGCTGCTGGCCCAATGTCACAACTTTACAACTTCTGTTTACCTGGTTTAGCCTTCAGCACATCCACACGTTCATGTTGGACACCACAGGCCCTTCCCTCAATTATGCCAGAGAAAAAGCCAATTAGCTTGATTATCATTAGATCTAACACTAACGAAACTTTGATTATAATGCGAAATTGCAAAGCTACATTTCTTCTAGGTCTTATTTGAGTGAATAATGTTAGTGCAAAACATACTGCATCATAGAATTTCCAGTAATCATTATTTTAAGCAGGAAGGTCTGGAAATAAATAATGTATTTCAGTTTTTTTTTAATATTTTGAATATTTAATTAATTAAATATAATAAGCAATCATGTAGGAGTGGGACTCGCACGCCATTGGTTATGTAAATATTTAAACCAATATTATTATATTATTTATATATTTCCGTCCATGTGGCGCAAAGCCTATGTCTTACCCTTGCCTAAAATTACTAATCCTACTCTTCTTAGTCATTTCCGTCCTATTTCAATTCTTCCTTTCCTATCTAAAGTGCTAGAGGCCTGTGTCCATAAACAATTCTCCCGCTTCATCTATCTCAATGACCTTTTAAGCCCTCTTCAGTCGGGGTTTAGGCCAGGCCATAGCACTGTTTCCGCTCTTCTTAAAGTGACTGGCGATATTAGGGCATGCATGGAGGACACTAAGATCACTGTACTCGTTTTGATTGACTTCTCTAATGCTTTTAATACTGTCAGTCACGACATCCTTTTGTCTATCCTTTCCCATCTTATGGTCTCTTCCGAGGCTCTGGAATGGTTCTCATCTTATCTTCGGGAGCGTCAGCAATCAGTCCATGTTGAAGAGCGCTCTTCAACTTGGTGCAACCTGGAAACTGGCGTTCCGCAGGGCGGGGTACTATCTCCTCTTCTTTTTTCGGTATTCATAAATCTTATTACCCATAAGCTTCAGTGTGCGTATCATCTTTACGCCGATGACCTACAGTTATACTCTCAAGCAAGGGTAGAGGATTTGTCTGAGGCAGTCAGATCCGTTAACTACGATCTTGAAGCTATCAAGAACTGGGCTGATGGGTTTGGTGTGGCGGTAAACCCCTCTAAGTGCCAAGCCATTATTTTAGGTAGTCATCGTAACTTGAGCAAAGTGGGCAGTCTGACTATCCCTCCTGTCATCTTCAATGGTTCAGTCATTCCCATCAGCTCCAGTGTCAAAGATCTCGGCTTACATCTCGACTCTACTCTCAACTGGCAACCTCAAGTTACAAATGTAAGCCAGAAAGTGACAGGTATCTTACGGTATCTCTATCGCCTCAAAAATTTTCTCCCGTCACATACGAAAGCAATGCTTGTGCAGACCTTAATTTTTCCGATAATCGACTATGGTGATGTGTGCTACTTCGACCTGAATGCAGATCTACTCAACAAACTGGACCGCCTCCTCAATAATTGCATTCGATTCGTCTTCAATCTCCGTAAATATGATCATGTTTCTGCGTATCGAACACTTTTAAACTGGCTTCCCATTCGTCAGCGCAGAAACATGCGGGCACTGACCACTCTGTTTTCTATACTCTACTCCCCCAATTCTCCTTCTTACTTATCTTCTCACTTCCAGTATGTTTGTTCCAATCACATTAAATATCTTCGTTCTTCAAACAATCGTCTCCTTCAATGTCCCACTCATCGCTCTGACTTCATTCATTCCACCTTCTTCGTTCAGTCTATTCTACTATGGAATGCACTCCCCCTTGAAATCAGGATGGCTAACAGTAAGCTCTCTTTTAAATTTAAATTACGCAAATACTTTCGTGACAAGACATCGGCAGATTCATCTCGACTCTAATTTATCTGAATTGTATATATTTATTATTTATATATGTTTATGTTTATTTAGCATATAATAATACATATTTATTTATATATGTTAATGTTTATGTAAGTTTATAATTATAGTTGTTTTTAAGTATAATAGAATATACCTACCCTCTCATTTAAGTTTTTTTTTTTGGTGCATCTACCTTCATTGTCTCTGCATCACCCTAAGGTTGTCTGGTAGAGAATGCCTACGGCATTAAGACCGCCTTTGTACATTGTACATGAAGCATTTTAAATAAATAAATAAATAAATATTAAAATAATCACAATTTTTTGCATTAATTTAAATAGAACACATACAATTTTTAAATGTTTAGCTTTAAATTGGGAAATTATAAGGCAAGGAACTGGTTTTTAGAAATTTTGTGTCATAAATTATTATTGAAACCATAATTATGTACTAAAACCAAACCAAAATGAAATTTATAATTAAGGGCCTTTTATAATGATAATATACATTTATTACTCCATTTTGAACCTCATAATAAGCTTAGTCATGTAAGAACTTAAGGTTTAATTTTCATTTATTTGTTTGTATTATACCTGTAATAGTAGGTACTTTTCAGATTATTTTCTTATTTGATGAGACTGCTTCATTGATTTATTTGTCGCAAGCTCACCCACTGACCAACAGGTCCTGGGTTTGATTCATATTATGTTGGATTATTTATTTAGAAGAGGTAGGGTCCTAAGCCCCTTTGTCACTGCGACCTGCAAAAATCTATCGTGACGTGTTGGATAGTGTTATTCAGTTTTTCTGGTATGAAAGTCAGTCATAACTTGTGTAGATTTACTGTAAGTACAAGTTGGATAAATAAATACCTAAGTAGCCTAGAGTTTTGTATTGTTTGGTTCGTAGCAATAGGCTCACCCTTTATGATGTGTCTATGTTTACTCACAGAATTTTTTCTTTCTTAATTAATAACAGCATCAGCAAAATATGAATGAACAACAGTGCATTGATGCTAACCGTAAAGGTAACTCGGGTGTGATGTGTGATACTATGATTGTCATTAATAATAAGGATATACATTTTTGGAACATAAACTTAAACTTGAAATACTTAAATAATAATAGATGAAAAATTTATTATCTATGCTTAGGTACACCTCATCAAAGATTAAGATAAAGTCATTTATTTGTGTGAATAGTGTACAGAAAGTTTAAAATAATTATGTCTCTTATTCTGCATTGTTGAAAGTTAAGGAAAAAAATTATGAGTTAGAAAGAAAGTTAAGAGTAACTTTTCTGAGGTTATTGATATAATAGGTATACTGTTAATAACTATAAAATACAGAGCAGATCAGAAATAATCCTAACGCTTGTACCCTTACAAGGCTATTAGGCTTAATATATTAAAGCCATACTGAAAGATAGATGATTAATGTACCTACAGACCCCAATACTCATTGAACCGTGAAAGTTATCAAAATGAATGTGACTCGTCGATGTAACATTTCATATTAGGATTTCAACGTAAATGTTCCTTTATTAACTTAAAAATCTAATAGACTTACCAGCTATAATGCCATCCATCTGCTGCAAAGCAGCTTCCAATAACTTTGAAGGATCCGATTCTGGCGAAGTCGGGTTATTTTCGCCATCAACTTCCGTAGTTTTTCCCATTACACTAAGGTTTTGGATTGATATGATTAACAATGTATTTTAATTACTTTAGAGCTTTATTAAATAATATGAAGTTCATAAACACTAATGGAAAAGTTAACTTTTGTCAACAAAACTTTTGACACTTCGGTCAGGAGTTTTATTGACAATATTGACATGGCTGGCTGACATTTTCTTTCCATTGACAGTTTGACTAGCGGTGAGGCACGCACGGGCTTAGATTATGTAAAAGGCACGGGTGAGGCATAAGTATTTATCATCACAGTTAAAAATAACAGATATTTTAACAGATAACAATGGTTCCTGCCAATGCCAATTATCTATCAAATACCAGACAGTTTCATTCACAACGAACCTTGCTTGGTATTTAGTTAAATAACAGTTTTTCTCTCATTCTTATTATCTGGATTAACGGTTTCTAGAAAGAGAGACACCTAGTATTTAATACATATTAGTACTTAGTTGGTGGGTTTTAATCTGATAGTATGAAAATAACAGGCTGTTATTTAGTAACAGTTATTTTATCTTGTTATTTTTGTATAACAGTAACAGAGATAACAGGTAACACAATTGACTGTTATTTATAACCATTGAAATGAAAAACTTCCTTATTCATGACTATGATCATTGCACAAAGTTGCATGTTGATATACCTACTTACAATAGGTAGGTGGTACACTAATATTTTATAGAAAAGATTTGGATTAGTTATTGTATTTTTGTTAGTATTATATAAACTCAAAAACTAATAGACCAATTTTATAATTCTTTCACCAGTGGAATGCTATATTATCACTGAGAAGCATAGGATTTTTTTTTTTTTCATTGGGATCCCTCCACTTATGTAGATAACCCAAGGTGTAAAAAAATTACCTATAAAATTTCTTACATCGCGTGCGCTGCGAAAACGATTGATGATAGAACAAAATAATGTACCTACCTACTACAGTTTTAGAAAACAATAATCTAACCGTCAAAAACCGCCGACTCCAACTAGAAAAAGAGCTGTACCTTTTGAACAGCTGAGCAGGTTTCTTGAAACATAGCTAAGATCACTCTCGATTCACACCTTTCAAACGAAAAAAAACAACAAAAATACTTAGGTAATCAAAATCGATTCATCCTTTCAGGAGCTATGGTGCCACAGACAGACACACAGATACACACTACAAACTTATTACCCCTCTTTTTCGTCGGGGGCTAAAAATATTCCAACTCATGGTCATGATCTAACTATTATAGATAAGTCACTATAACTTTGACGACACGGTTGGCGCAGTAGCTAAGCGATTAGCTTTCTACGCTACGTGCCGCGGGTTCGATCCCCGCAGAGAACAAGTAGATATTTGTATGATCTACAGATAGATGTTTCTGGTTTGGGTGTGTGTGCATGTGACATGTATGTTCGTAAACTGTACCCTCGATACAGGAGAACTCCAAGTGAGGGAAAACGTTTTATTTAAAAAAAAAAACTACTTTTTTATGTTTAGAAACGAACTGCGCGCCGGCAGCTGTCCCGCTCCGGTAGAAACTAAACCCATAAAGTTATTATTACTACTACGTTTATGAACCACGTTAGTCGTACCAAATAAATCACTTCGTATTCAAACTGTTGAGGGTAGCAAAAAATGATCCTAAGTCTATGCTAAACAATCACATGAAATGCATGAAATCTAGAGCCTCTTTGCTTTGTTATATTCTTTATTGATTCAGTGTAGGTAACAAGCGGGTTCTTCATCTGAGACTTGTAGACTTTTTTCATTGACTTCGTCGGTCTTAGCATAAGCTCGGCACAATTTCAGCGTTTTACGTAGAGAGAGTAAAACGTGTTATGATTATGAATAAAATTCCAAATCAAAGTTCAAGCTAAGCGTAGGTACTTATTTAATCATTTATGTACACACAAGAAAAGACACAGCAAACATTAAAAATAGGAGAACAAACTACAAAGGTACTGCTTATTTCACAAAAGAAATCTCTTCCAGCAGACCTGCGAGAAGAGAATTTAAAACATGAAATGTAGACAGCGGTACCTACATATACCTTAATAATATTTTAGCAAAGTTTAAGTAAGACTGAGCTATTAAGACACAGTAGGTACCTACGCACTATAGATCTCAGCCATATGAGTGTACATCGGTGCTGAAGATACTCATTAATCACTAAAACGAAAAATGAAAGTCGCAGGAGCCGAAAGAGCTGAACTTTTAGTAAGTTGTAACTTCCTGAAGGTTGTAGAAGCATTCAGTTTTTTGTGGTATCTGCCTACATAAATAATACCTACCTAGAGGCTCAACTGGAGCATCGATAAATAACTACTACAGTCCTCCTATTACACCCGCCAGGTGAAGTGTAGAAACAGCCAATGAAATTAACAAAGGAAAGAAAGGAATTCAAGTCGGCAATGCATTAGTAATCATTGTTATGTAGGTTGCGGTCTGCGGATGTTCATGGGCGGCGGTGACCCGTAGGCCGCAGCTCTTTGCGTCTTCATCATAGTAATCATAGTATAATATTATAAAGAGAGAAATCCTGATTGACTGACTGACTGACTGACTGACTGACTGACTGACTGACTGACTTATCATCAACGCACAGCCGAAACTACTGAAGCTAGAGTCACGAAATTTGGAGAGTAGGTCCGTTTTGTATTGTAGGCAAGCAATAAGAAGGGATTTTTGAAAATTCAGCCCCTAAAGGGGGGAAAAAGGGGGTGAAAGTTTGTATGGGAGTCCCTTAATTTTTGAAGTGAGAAAGATGAAAATTGGGATTTAGGCTTTTGGTTACAAATAAAGAAAATCGTAATTCTGCGTTTTTGGAAATTCATCCCCTAAAGGGGCGAAATAGGGGTGAAAATTGTTTTTGAAGTATAAAACGTAGATATTGGGATTGTTTTTGAAGTTAGAAACGTGAAAATTGAGATTTAGGCTTTTGGTTAGAAATAAAGAAACACGTGTTACCGCGTTTTTGGAAATTCATCCCCTAAAAGGGCGAAATAGGGGTTGAAAATTATTTTTGAAGTGAGAAACGTGAAAATTGGGATTTAGGCTTCTGGTTAGAAATAAGGAAACACGTATTTTTGGGTTTTTGCAAATTCATCCCCTGAAAGGGCGAAATAGGGGTGAAAAATATTTTTGAAGTGAGAAACGTGAAAATTGGGATTTAGGCTTTTGGTTAGAAATAAAGAAACACATGTTGCCGCGTTTTTGGAAATTCATCCCCTAAAAGGGCGAAATAGGAGTGAAAAATATTTTTGAAGTGAGAAACTTGAAAATTGGGATTTAGGCTTTTGGTTAGAAATAAAGAAACACGTGTTACCGCGTTTTTGGAAATTCATCCCCTAAAAGGGCGGAATAGGGGTGAAAATTATTTTTGAAGTGAGAAACGTGAAGATTGGGATTTAGGCTTTTGGTTAGAAATAAAGAAACACGTGTTTCTGCGTTTTTGCAAATTCATCCCCTGAAAGGGCAAAATAGGGGTGAAAATTGATTTTGAAGTTAGAAACGTGAAAATTGAGATTTAGGCTTTTGGTTAGAATTAAAGAAACACGTGTTCGTGCGTTTTTGGAAATTCATGCCCTAAAGGTGCTAAATAGGGGTGAAAATTGTTTTTGAAGTGAGAAACGATCGATGGTTTAAGAGAAATTAAAAGTTCTTTGAAAGTTGACACTAAAAGAGGTCAAGAATTGATGAATATTAAAAAGTATCTACCGCTAACTTTGTACCTACCCGTACGAAGTCGGGACGGGCCGCTAGTATATAATAAAAAACTCACAGATAATGACTAGGGATTGCAATTCGATATTCGAATTATTCGAATATCAATTTGAAATTCATATTCGAATAGTAAATTATAAAATATTCGAACATTCGAATATTACCACAACAATTAAGGTTACAGCATTATTTGTTGATTATTAACGCGAAGTCTAACGCGTGGTCGTGTAATCTTCGAATAGATCGGCACTGCTCAGATTGACGGCCATTCGACCAATCAACCGTTGATTGACACTTGCGAACATCATGATTTAGAAACATCAATAAAAATGCGGATGGCTCTATATGACACAGGTCCCCCTCTTCTTCATCGTTCCCTCACTGATGAGAATCGCGACCACATACAACGCGCCTCCAAACCATGCGGTCTTTCGTTGTGTGGACCGCTTTCTGCATGCTGCCTCCACCAGCCCTCCTTATTGCATCCGACCATCTTACCGGCGCTCTGCCTTGAGTGGGTTGCCCTTCCAGCCGGCCCACTATTATAAGGTTTTCCAGACAATGCTTAGAAGACCGCATGATATGTCCGAAAAAACCGAGGGCACGCTCCCGGCAAACTGTGGAAAGTAGCTTGGCGATGTTGAGCTCCTACAGAATGGATTCATTAGTTCTCATAGCAGTCCAGGGTATATGAAGCAATCTGCGCCAAAACCACATCTCAAAAGCGTCGATCTTACTGTTATCACGACTTTCTATGCACCACGTTTCCGCGCCATATAAATATATTGAGAAGACCAGAGGACGCATCAATCGCACTTTGGTGGTCATACGGTGAATACCACGTTTCTTCCAAATTTTGTCGAGTTTTGCCATTGCACTCTTAGCCATACCGGATCTACGGCAGCTGCCCTCACTAGTTATCAGTGACCCAAGATACACGAACTCGCTGACTTTCTCGTACCCGTCAAGTAGATTAGAACGTGGAAGTGTTCCCGTATATGCTTTAGCAGGGTCGCCATCTGCTCTACACTAGACACAATTATAGTGGTATTATCCGCGTACCTTAGGTTCGTGAGTCTTTCACTGCCTATACTAATTTATTTTCTATTCTATTTGCTTTTCGCATAATATGTTCCCCATATAGGTTAAATAACTTTGGCGACAGTATACATCCTTGACGCACGCCTCGTTCCGTGTGGAAAGACCTAGATTCTTGGTTTTCCAGTTTCACAATGCTGGTGCCATCAAGGTAGAAATACTGAATCAGGAAAGTAAAGTGCGTGGGGACGCCCATCTCAATAAGCACATCGAAAATAGTTTGCCATTGTACGTAGTCAAATGCCTTTGCGTAATCTATACAGCACAGGACCAGTGGCACGTTAAATTCACGACATTTCTCGATGAGAATGCAGACATTCAATATTTGCTCACGAGTTCCCTTTCCGGCAACAAAACCATATTGTTCCCTCGATATCTGGTGGTCTACATGTGCTGATAGTCCAGAGTTAATTATGCGCAGGAGGATTTTACTTGCATGGGACATAAGTGACACAGGTACGCCAAGACACCTAAGTCATTCCTATGTATGACGTGCTAATATGCATTCCACCACCTATAGCGTAGAGTGCGAAAGGGTATTTTCTTCTACCAAATATAATGCAATCATCTCAGATGTAAATTAAATGATAATTCCGTTAACTCTTTAAGTTTTCTTACGTCACACTTTCAAAGGATTCGTAAATAAGAATAATTTTATTATGTGCCTATCCGATCACCGCACATTTATTTAATTATAATTGGTACTTACCGCGTTGGATCACTTGGATCTCATAACTTTCAATTTAAGTGATTGCGTGCACTTGCAATTTAAATATCTCCTTAGGTGCTAGTTATCAGTGCATTCTTATTGTAATTTTGATCGCGTTTCTAGTTATCCTTAGGAAATTGATAATACAATACCTTTTTGCTACTTTTACTTTGTATGTTGTATAAAGTTTATTAACATATTGTTTGACTTTTCAAGTGAGATTCTAATTGTTTTTCCTACCAAGTAGGTTTCCTATCATTTTTTTAATTCTAATTTCTAATTAAATTTTTTTATTTCATGAACATTATGATTAGGTAATTAGTTGTATTATTTGGTTTCAACAATTTTCAATGGAAGGTAATTGAATGATACTGGTGGCATTGTTTTGATTACGTCCACTATGAGTTTTGGAGGACAATTTGAAAAAAAAATGTTTATTTGATTTTATTTGTGAAATTTTGATTTTCTGGTTATGGTCGAAGTTCATATTACTTCTAACTATTTATATATTAATACGTGAAGAGAAATCTTCACTGGACGACATTTGTATTAAGAATTTGTTAAAATTATTTCATTTGATTACAAGTTTGATGTTTAAATATTGGTAATGATTGGGGATGTTAGGCGAACTTACATAAAAATATGATACCAGTTTGTAAGGCTATAAAAATGTGACAAATTATATAAATATTTAATTTTTCTGAAATATTCGAATAGTTCGAATAGGGCTGAAAAATTATTCGAATATTCGAATACCGAAAAATATCGAATATTTGCAATCCCTAATAATGACTGGCTTCAAATCATAAATGGTTATGAGATAATGAAGCTGAGCTATAAGGCTTAATTCACACCGAGATGGCATCGGCGGCGACCGACGACACAAAGCGAAGGCGCGCGGCTGCCGTTAAGCGTAGCGTTGGTGGATTGGAACAGTTTACAATTTACCTGTTATTACACCCAACGTGTTGCGTTGCGTGTGCATGTGCGGACGAAGCAGTGCAATTTGGGGGAGTGCAGAGTTGAGGCGGCCGCCAGCGCCTATATAGCGCCGGCGGCGCTGGCAGTAGCACCGGGCCTTTACATTGACCGGTCGCTTTCATTTCGACAGCCAGCGACGCCGCGGACCCTTTCGTGTCTCTCAAACGATACTATGTATTTTACTAATGCAGCCTAAGAGATACAATCAATCAATCAAATTAGCGTATCGCAGTCGTCTACTGGACATAGGAATCTCCCAAATTGCGTCCGGTTCTCCACCAATAAATTATGCGCCGCCACTAGACAAGTGAAAGGGAACATGTCTGCTGTTTCCATTTCTGACCCCGAGACTGGGAATGTCCTATGAGAAAATCCAATTTCAAACCTATTCTACAGGAGGATCGTGGACAAGCAACTGAGGACTAATAAAAAAAAAATATATTGATATTGCGATCACCAATCCAGTTCGCCAGGTGATTTATGTAATAAAAATACTTACATTTTCCTCTGTATCGGGTCATGGTACCAATACCGCAGTTTCCAGGCCTATATCTGGGTAAATAGACGGCCTTGACAATATTCAAACAATAAAGTAACACCCGTCCTCATATAGTGGCGAAAGATATTATTTTAGGCGTTATATTTAACAACTTTCGTACTTTTCACTTATACCGAAGTTTCAATAACCAGGAATAAATTACTAATACCATTAAAATTAATACTCCATGTGTATGTCATAGTTTATTAATATTTCATTAGACCCTTTACCAAATTATTATAAAGTAAATAAATAGAACTACATACTTGGTAATAACTACCATTTGTTTATAATCCATAATCGTCACAACAAGACGATAAGAACATATTTTTATCAACTGCAAATAAACTTTTTATAAAAACAAGCAAAACAGCCACATTGTAAATATGTATTCTTCTATACATAAATAAATAACATTCGATTTGTTTTCCCAGATTCTAAGAGGTGTATAATATATAAATTTAACTTTTGTGTCAATATATGAAAATGCACACATATAAATAAAATTTTATAATATTTATATAACGATAATGTAGTCAATATTAAACTATTGATCTAAGGCACAATCTGCTACAATTTGATATAGTAACTATCACTCATGATTCCAAACTGGTTCCTCGTAAGTAGTAACCCTATTATATTAAAGTTAATTAGTACAGTTTGATATTATTCTTCTTAATATTGATACCATAAAGTAACAGAAAAATATCAACGACAAATTCAATCTGCTTATAGTTACTAATTGCTTTCAACCATGTTAATTTCTATATCTTATATTACATACATAACAACTTAAAATAAAATTATAATGTTGGTAAGCTGTGTTTTGGTATTAAGGTGAGGATCGCTACACTAAATATTCTGATTTTATTATTATTATATGGTGTATATTATAATGTCCATTTATGATACAACCAAAACTAGTCGATATTATAAGTCACGCTGCTCAAGTTTCAAAATAGGAATCAATTATTTTTCAATATTGCCAATGAAAAAGTTGTATTAAATTAGGGATAAAACCCAAAAATGTTACTTTAAAAATACTGTTTGTATCTACACGATCGATGATATAATTTTAGGTCAACAATATTATAAAAAAACGTCGAATACTATAAAGTTTACAATTTGTATTACTACCACACAAAAAATAAAATATTTACTTCAAACCGCAACAATCAACAATGTTATTGCTGCATTGCAAATAAATCAAATAAGGCATATAATATTATGCAGTGCACGACGTTGCAATTAATTTCATGAGTCCTATGTTGATTTGTAAGCAATGCAGACATCCATGTAATAGAAGTTAAATAAATACAACTACATCTTTAAACCTCTGCATTCTGAAAACATTTTATACTTAAGATCTGTTCTTAATTACACCTAGAATCTATAAAATATATTACTCTATTAAATATTAAAGGCAATATCTATAATTAGATATGGACGGATTAAGTAAAGGCGCCCAACGGGGGTTACCGATTAATAATATTAATAGCTCTTACATTAACCTACACTTATATTAACATTTAATTGCGGCGCGACGGGACGAAAATATATAATAAAACACTCATGTTCTACATAACCAACAATTGAAACAGCATAATATAAGAATCTCTATAAATAAATATGTGTTGCTCATTTCAGGTAACTCACTATGTCCATGCAACTCACGGACGGACTACCGCGTGCGCCGACTGCTAACCTAATACCAATGCAATAACAAAACAAACAAACTTCGTTGGTAAACATAATTTCAGTTCCATCTAAGTCAATTTAGTAAACTTATCAGGCAAGACCACAACCGATATTAAGTACTTAATAGCTAAAGGAATGTAAATCTCAGGTTTAAACAAGGAATGGAACGGATTCACAAATGTAATGAAAAACAAATACTTTGTACAAGGAATGTAGGTACCTAAAAATAGGAATTAACATCTACACATTTGAAAATATAATAAAATACACACTTATCTTCCTAATTGCGTTAGTGAAGTAACAGTTTTAAACAATTCTAAGTTTAAAATCTTTTACAAGATTAAAATCGTAATTTTCTGATTAGTAAAAATATTTTCATTAAGTAACAGTTTCAATATAAAATTTGTAGTATTTGCTACGAAAATGATGATAAAATCGTTCACCACAAAGTTGAGCATTTTTCTTAAAATATATTAATTCACTATTTTGATTAACTCATAAATAAGAAGCTTAGAACTCAAGGATTAATAACCAATCTGCCTTTTTGATATAAGGACACTACTATTATAACGAATCTATCTTTACAGGCACCAATAAAAGCACATGCAACTTTCTGTGGAGCATTCCAACTTATGGAAACATTTGTGAAACTAACGTTATTATGCTTTTGTGCGAGTACAACACCCAACATGCTCCGTTCTTGAGCTTCATTGAGCAAGGTGTGCCAACTATAGCCACTCGTTTTGTTGATTTATAATATTTACAACAATTTTACTAAGTTAAAAGGTTCATTATTTCAAATGGAACTCGAAACAGAAAGTGCTTTTTGACTATATTATAGTACATTGACTTTTTAAGTACATAGGTAATGAAATTTATACTTCTAAGAATGTATAATTATGTATTTTAGAAAAAATAAATAATAACAATAAAATAATTTAACTTGTACATTAAGTATTAGTCGTGGACTTGCATTACATGCATTTTATAAAAGGAAACATAAATAAAAACGGAATGTAGAATTTATAATTCCTGTCTGTACACAATCACAATAATTAAACCATCACGGATTATTATAGGCTTTGCCTTTCTATAACTTCTCAACAGCGAAATGTAAAAATATATATTAATTTGTACACTCTTCACCATAAGTTTTATTTTAATAAACATTTGTAAAATTCACTATCGCACCAAAATACTCTATAATTGTTTTTTTAAATCACGGTATTGTACAGTTAAGTACTTCAAGACAAAAATAAATAAAAAATATTTTTAAGTTAATTTGAGTAAGTACTAGGCAGTCACCTATTCCCCACCAAAGACTAAATAATTTAGTCAATCTCACGAAATGGAATGTATACGTCGTAATTTGGAATGCAACAACAATTTTCATCTTACTTTATAAGACCTATCATAACTCAAATGATTAAAAACGACCTCGTATTCAATTTTTAAATAACCATCTCATATCCCTTTTCATTTAAGTACTAAAATATCCACATAAATATCTTCGCACATTTAACTATTATAACCACTAAATATACCTTGACATAATTTGCACTTTAAAAATAAAAAATAGCTTCGGGGGGACGTTCAGCATATAGCATATTCGAAGCACTTCAACATACAGTGCCTGATTAAAATAATTAGGAATACACAAAACAAAACAAGATCAGAGAAACAATAAATTGAATCTAAAAATCGTAAATATGTAAAGTATAAAGTGAAGTATCTTCGAAGTGCTTACGGACTATGCACACATTGCATACGAGAAGTGCATCATCAAACCAAAAGTCAGTGATCGAACGGCCCCCCTGCAAACAGTCATTGATGGCTCTTGCTCAGCAGGTGGGAGTTGAACTCGTACACGTTGCAACACTGCTCGCCGCAAATGTTACACTTCCATGGGTTGGAGTCGCAATGACAGCCCTTGTGGAGGAAGTACAGAGTGGAGTCCGGGAAGGTTATAGAGCAAAACGTACATACGAGCGACGATGGCAGCATGGCGGCGTCCCCGTGCGTCGATGTGATCACGCCGCCTTCGGACGGAGAGGCTCGAGAGGCCTGTAACAGAGACAACAAAACTGATGTGCAAGGTTTTGACATTCAAGAAATAAGAACTATTACTACTCTCCAATTATTGTAATTGAAAATAAAAATTGAATCTTTATTGAACTCGATATAAACGTACGCTAGAGCCGCGAGCGCGTCCACGAGCAGAGATGCGCCGGCGCAAATCTTCTCTTAATAAACTTTTTAGCGGTGACACCTTGATCAGAGATGATAGACTCGAGGATACGCCTCGTTTATCGCCCCCATTAGTGTCGCCCTCTCGCATTTCGTTATTGCCCGAATCCTCTAGAGTGCTGGGTTCCTGAAAAAATAAAAAAATTGATACAGTTATGCCACTTATTACAGTCCACAACGGTACAGAGGCAAAAGAAGGAATGTCACAAAGACTAAAGATTATTATAGCATCAAGAAAAAGTGGTTATTCACGGAAAATAACATTACAATTATTATTTTTCACTTGCACACATTTAGTCGAGTAATATTGTATTACTTATTTGAATGGAACAGCAGTTTTTTTTTCTCGATTTCATGGTTATATCCATAGTAAAAGTTGTTCATAATGATGAGTACAATAACCCCTTAAACGGATCTCGACTAGAAAGGTTGGACCTAGGATAGCGCGAGCGGCTCGGCTAACGTTCGATAACGAGACCGCTACCACACTACCCTTTACAGAAAATATTTCGAGCATTTTTTAACATTCCCTTTTTGCAATGTAGACAAGACGTATCAAGCTAAGGTTATACCATGTGGATTCGTAAACTCACCTGGAATCACAAATTTTAAGTTAAGAACTAAATATTCTAACAAAATCTTACGCATGAGGGGTTTTATCATACTGGATCTTGTCTACGAAGCTAATATAATATTTCACATTCACAATCTAATAATCAAAATAATCCTAAAAGTGTAAAATATTAATGGACAGCAAGAAAAATAAATTGTGATGTCACACACAAATGCCTGCAATTTAGGATTTATTATAGTTGATGCAAAGCAGCCTAGTTTCAAGACTACACTTCTGTTAAATTTCGAACTACGAACTTGAGCATTTTTGATTTCACTTCTTTTTACGGCTATCGAAATTAACCATTAACTAACAGAACGTTTTGGTGGGATATAATATTGCTAAAATATTCTCAGATGGAATTGGAGGTGGAATAATTGTAGCTTACCTGTTTTATAGGTATGAGAGTGATGGACGGAGTAATATTAGTGGGTAATCCAGTTGACAGGGAGCTGCTGGCTATGGCGCTGTCGCCGGACTGCGGTGAGCTGGGGCCTTCGCCGTTTATGCGCGACTCTACAACACATTGGAATATCTCAATCATCGACGCAATACCTGTTTTACAACTAAATTTCTATTAAACTAAAATTAATGAAATAAATATATAATTAACATTCATGTACAGTCATCAAAAGTAATTGATGATCAGTTAAATTTCAAAATTGCCAAACTATCTATTAAAGTTAATGAAACTCATGATTTACTACTTTTGACATCTGATTGTTCATCACTTACTTTTGATGCTTATTTTTTTTGTTTTTGTTATGTATAGTGAGATGAAAAGGCTGGCATAAACAGAGACCACATATTTTATAAACACATTGCTGTCCAATTACCATCCAAAAACGAATAATCCAAGAACTAATCATGGACTTTTATATAAGAGATAGGTAATATTGTCACAATATATTTAATTTTGAAATTAATTTTAAGTGGTTTTATAATTATTAACATTATAGGTGAAAAAGCTTGAATTAATTTATATTTACCTGAGTTGCCTAAATGGTTTTGGCCTGGAGAAAAAGTTTCGTTATTGTCGGCCATAGAGATCTCAACATGTGGGGTCAAATAATGCATAGGTGGTGTGGCATTATCTACGGAGCGAGCACCGTTGCTGTCGCCACTGTCGGAATATGTAGCTGCGACTGACACGGACAGACTGGAACCTAACGCACCGAGAGCGGTGATGGCACTGGGGTCCATTGTACCATCAGAGTAAGCGGCATTGGCGATTCCCGCAGCAAGAAGCGACACTGAAGAATTATTGCCTGGACCTGGGTTGTCCAAATCAATGCCGTGCCTGTGAAATAAATTAGGTGGTATGATGATCGAAATTTTGAAACATAATATACTCTCACAATGCATTTGAAACAAAAAAAATTGTTGTTAACCTAACAAATGAGTCATGTCCTAGAACGATTCGCGACACTACACGCCTGTTTAAATAGGTAAGTAAAGAAATTGAATTACCTGTTAAAGAAGTGAACCCTGAGACTTTTCATGGTGGGAGCACGATAACTACACAAGGGGCAAGTTTTAACGAGGTCATGCTGTCCAACGTGTTCGTTCTGGAAGTGCGCGCGCATGGCAATTTGGCGCTGGAATCCTCGGTTGCAGATTGGGCAATGATACGGCAAGCTCTTGGTGTGAGTTGTGAAATGTTCTGCCAAGTGATCTTTTCTGAAGAATCTTTTTTGGCAAACGCGACATTCGTACGGCTTAACTCCAGTATGCCGCATTTTATGCCGACGCATATTAGCGCCATTTGAAAACTTCATGTTGCACACGTCGCATTCAAACAGCTTTCTGTGAGGTCGGGGATCGGCGTTCTGTGCCGCTGCCACATTGTTGTTGTCGGGGGAACATTGGGCCATGTGGGTGGTTAAGGCTCGACTACTTAATGTACTAAAACTATTGCATGTGGTACATTTTAGCAATGTACCACCCCTTTTTGGAGTTTCTTTGCTGTTGGTGGCCACCTGAAAATGTAAATAATATGATATGCTTTGATCTGAGACAAATAAATATATCTTTAGTTCAAATTTATAGATACATGTTTTTCCTATAGCAGCCTTATTTTTCAGTAGAAGCCAATCAAGTAATGAGTTTTATCTTTTCAGTTACAGCCTCTAGTGGTTTTGGTCTGTTACAACTTTATTTAATAGATGGACATTTTACAGGACTGACTATAGTCAACTGTGGCTCAAATAATTAATGATGCAACTGTGGCATGTAATAGGTCAGTTCTAAAGATCACTACTAAAGGGTTGTGACATACTAAATACCAATTTTCCTTGATTATCTGATCTTACACAGTTTGCATTGTATAAAAAATTGTCGATAATATTTTTTATTAGATTTGCGTCAATTCATAGAATATAATAGTTATGCCTTGTTGGTGCTTCTTTGGTTCAGTATTCGCAAAACGAATGTTAAAAGTAAATTTTTGGTTTAAACATCCAGGTTCAAAATTCTGAGTATTTATCTCTAGTAATGTGAAACAAGTAAACCGAAAATTATTTTTCTCTAATGACACATTGTGCATTCACATACAAAAAGCATTCATTAGCCTTAGACAAAATGTTGATGAATAGATACATCAAGTACCATCAATAATCCGACATGTAGCAATATGAAGAAGTTACAGTCATCTTAAGAAGTAGATGAATTATTCGGAATTTTAAAATAATTGGCAAATGAATGTGAACTAACCATTTAACTAATTGATAAAGTATCCTATTATAGCATCATTTGAGATAAAAAATTACATATTCAGAAGTTTTCGTTTATAAAACACTTCATGCTGACAGTACTTATTTGAAAGAAAAGAGACAACTACTGGGTTTTATTTGACTTTATTTTTACTTCTTGATGATTTTCCCTGCGCACAGTGTTTTAAGAAGACCATTTTTCGGACATCGCATTTTTATTAAGAAAGCTGATAGACATAATCATTTAAACGCAAGATTTTGTATCCCCATTTAACTAGTATGTCTAGTTTTCGAGTAACATTTTTTTGAAAATAGTCCAATTTTCATGTTGATATTTAGAAAAAAAATTATTACGCATATACTAAGCATGATACGCAATAAAGATGTTAAGTAGATTGATGGCCTCTCTTATGTTGCATATTTTAAAATACAAATGAACCTCGTAACTTTGTTAGATCCAGATATATACAAGATGTACGGTTTTTAGATTTTCTTATTTTTCTCGAAAATTCCGCCGTATTGGGATAAGTTATTTATACTAAAATTATGCTCTTCACTTCCCCTACACACCATATAAATTTCACATCCCAATTCCATGGAATCTAGAAACCACAACCTTTTTAAGTTTATTCCGGATTTTACGTCGTTGGGTCGTCACGCTCTATGATAATAATTTATATCCGGATCTGATTTGACTTTGCAAAGAATATACTTACAGGTGTAAAGAAAACCCTGTCCGATCTGGAAGGGGTTTATTGTACTCATCATTATGAACAACTTTTAATATGGGCCCAAAGTTGAAATCGTGAAGAAAAAATCAGCGTATGTGTATTTTATTATTATATTTAACTTCTAGATTCCATGGAATTGGGGTGTGATTTTTTTTTGGTTTGTTGGGGAAGTAAAGATAAACAACTTCAACTTCTTTTGAGGAACTTCATTATAAATAACTTTTCCCAATACGGCAGAATTCTCGAGAAAAATAAGAAAACTAAAAACCAAAAAACACGTATATATGTGAATCTAACAAAGCTACGAGATTCATTCATACTCTCAAAGGCGCAGCATAAGAGGCGCTATCAGTCTACCTAACATCTTTATTGCGTATTATGTTTAGTTTAAGCGTAATATTTTTTTTTCTAAATATCCAGACCAAAACTGGATGATTTTCAAAAAAATATTACTCGAAAACTAGACATACTAGCTAAATGGGGATACAAAATCTTGCATGTAAATGATTATGTCTATCAGCTTTTTTAATAAAAATGCGATGTCCGAAAAATGGTCTTCTTAAAACATTGTGCTGCGGTCCGAATTGCGCTAAAAGTGATAATATCGCGGACCCCCGTCAAGTCTCCCGTGGACCCCTGGGGGTCCACCTGGACTACTTTGGGAACCACTGATCTACAATAATATTATAAAGAGATAAGATTTGATTTTTTGTGAATTTGTTTGTTTGTAATGGATAAACTCAAAAACAATGGGACCGATTTTAAAAATTCTTTTACCATCAGAATGCTATATTATCTCTGAGTAACATAGGCTATAATTTATAAAGATATCACGCGGGCGAAGCCGGTGGCGGAAGCTAGTATTAAATAAAAACATTAATTTCTTTAAATCAACTGCTACATATTTAGATTTTGGTGAAAGCTAATAAACATTTAGGTCATGACTTCAAACCAAGTGGCCACCAATTTGACAGATACACATGATAAGTACACATATTGATGATCTTTTCATCAGGGAATAGCTGCAAAAATGAATCAGCATGTATATACATGCTGATTCATTTTTGCAGCTACAATTATGATTGTTTATATATTTTATATAGTTTATATATTTTTTTTCTAAATATCCAGACCAAAACTGGATGATTTTCAAAAAAATATTACTCGAAAACTAGACATACTAGCTAAATGGGGATACAAAATCTTGCATGTAAATGATTATGTCTATCAGCTTTTTTAATAAAAATGCGATGTCCGAAAAATGGTCTTCTTAAAACATTGTGCTGCGGTCCGAATTGCGCTAAAAGTGATAATATCGCGGACCCCCGTCAAGTCTCCCGTGGACCCCTGGGGGTCCACCTGGACTACTTTGGGAACCACTGATCTACAATAATATTATAAAGAGATAAGATTTGATTTTTTGTGAATTTGTTTGTTTGTAATGGATAAACTCAAAAACAATGGGACCGATTTTAAAAATTCTTTTACCATCAGAATGCTATATTATCTCTGAGTAACATAGGCTATAATTTATAAAGATATCACGCGGGCGAAGCCGGTGGCGGAAGCTAGTATTAAATAAAAACATTAATTTCTTTAAATCAACTGCTACATATTTAGATTTTGGTGAAAGCTAATAAACATTTAGGTCATGACTTCAAACCAAGTGGCCACCAATTTGACAGATACACATGATAAGTACACATATTGATGATCTTTTCATCAGGGAATAGCTGCAAAAATGAATCAGCATGTATATACATGCTGATTCATTTTTGCAGCTACAATTATGATTGTTTATATATTCAAACAACTTTTTTTAAATCTGATACGGAGTAACTGCCATTTACTGTATTCTTAAAATATATATAATACCAGAAACTTTAGTTTCCATTATCAGCAATCTACTATGGTTCATATTAATGTTAATCTTTCAAAGGGTGAATTATGACACTCCAATAATTCACCTTAGACTAAATTCACAATTATTTAACCATTTCTAGAACATTGGGATATTTGGAATTCCCATTGATTTATAAAACAAGGATAACTTATCTAATTATTGTTAATGGGCCAAGTTAGTATGCAAACCCATAATGATAATTAGAAAATCATTATGAGAAATATTAATCATTATGACAAACTTTTACATGGGATTTGATAGTGAATATATTCAGCCTATGCATTTTTTTTTCCTTAATAAATGTAGTGGGAATGGATTAATATTAAGCGCCAATACTAAATAAATAATATTTGTATCTTACTGATAATTTGCCTCAGTTATCAGGACACAAGTTTTGTCTACTAGTTGACTAGTTACACTTTCTCATTCTATGTAATTCCAATTATTTTGATCCCTATACTCAATGAAACTATTGAAACTGAATATTACTGACTACAAAAAAGTACCATATTCAGTAAACTTATCAAGAATTCATTGTGTACATAACCAGCAAACAAATCAGGATATAAATATATGGCAATAAGTACTTTATGACAGCAGTAGCAAGTGTCCCAAAGTAAACATTTTGGACTACTTGTTTGTTAGAATTTGGTAAACTAGATATTCTTGACTAGTTTAAACTAAATAACAGTTACTATTAGCTTACTAACCGGTTCATTTTTGACTGCAGACAAATTCGGTGACACGGTGCCGGAGTCGGCCTCTGTTTCCCCTTTTGATGACATCACATTACCAGCTAGTGAACTTTCTGACCATCACTCTCCCGCCCTCCAAGACTACGAAAACATAAACACATCAAAACAAGAACTGACCAACTAACATACGCCAAATAACACATTACACATTAAACAATGTCTCAAAAAGCTTAAAAACACAAAACAACTTGTTTCTCATAAGAATGGCGAGGTGACCCATTTACGAAAACATACGAATTATCTACTCACGATATATTACTTTATAAACACTATCTATCATAATATACGTTCCATGTTATATTCCATGTATTGCACAGGAAGATAAGTCGCTATTAGCACGGTAATAAATCACAAACTCACGTTAGCTTGATACGTCGACAACCAGAACAGCGGTATTTTAGGGAGAGAGATCGCTATGTGGCCTAATTCAATGCTTGAGTTCGATGCACAAAATACGTGTTACGCGTATAACTGTAAATGCATAAATAAGTGGATCCCCGGTTTGCTTGTGTTATTTCGGCTTTGAGATACGATATGTGTTTTTTTTAAGCCCTAAGTATGAATTTCGTAAATGAAATTAATAAGTTTTAACCAAAACCATTTTGATAAAAAACCGAACACCTGTAATGTAAAGTGTTTTTTTTTTCTTCTACTTCTCCGTGATTATTGAATGTGGCAACAACATTAATATGACGTCAATCTAATATCGTTTCCGATCATAATTCCGATTGTTTCGTACATCGTAGGTACGTCTTTTGCGGTCTTTTGTATCGTGCCAAAATAAATAAAATTATTTGAAAAGTCTCAAAAGTAATTTATTACACAAGTTTAAAAAAAACACAAAATCTAAAACCTAAACGAGTTTGAATAGACAGAGGCTTCTTACGTCATTGGAATTGGAATAGACCCATCGATTTTTTCAGGCTTAGAGTATATGTGTCAGTATCAGCGGGTCTACCGCGTAATTAAAATTGTAATGAACATCGACACTGGTATTAAATTTCAATACGATCGTGAGAGCCTAAACTTTGAGCTAACTTGTATTTTTTTTACCGATCATGAAGATAGGATCCCAACTACATATATGATAGGTAATTTTTTTTACAAGTTAGATCATAGTTTAGGCTCTCACGATCGTATTGAAGTTTAATACCAGTGTCGATGTTCATTACAATTTTAGTTACGCGGTAGACCCGCAGAGTAAAAGAACCAAGATTCTTTAGTCATTGGTCAGTATCAATCAATGACTAAAGAATAGAATCCTCTCATAATCCTCTTGGTTTCTTATGCCATTGGATTCTTTAATCATTGCTCGGAGGTCGCGCGCGCGGACTATGGCTTACATTCAGAGACGACAGAAACGAGTCTAAGCGTGAACTTACGCTTCCATCTGTCAAAATTTGTTCGTAAAATTGACATAAGGAAGCGTAAGTTCACGCTTAGACTCGTTTCTGTCGTCTCCAGGCCCGCCGCAAGCGGGCGTGCAAGGCGTGCACCGCACGCGGGCGGCACGTCTAGGGGGCGGCAAATTGAGCGATGGAATAAAAAGAAAAAAAAAGAATTGATAAAAGAATATTCAAATATTCAAAGTTATAAGACCCAGCCATAAACTTATTAACTACTACTTATTATTTCTATGGACCCAGCTAAAATATAACAAATGTCAAGGTATTGAGAATTAAACCCGTACAGCACAGGCGCGGCGGCGGCGCGGCGCCGCATAAAAAAGAAGCAGTTTTGTAAACAACAGCGATAAGTATGTTACCTACACAGTACCTACCCGTAGCCGTGTTCTATGGCAGGAAGGCTTCGCGAAATTAGGAATCCCCTAGTCGCCACCACCGAGTTTTTTCACAGTCTGTACTTAACTACTTGTTTGTACGCATTCGAACAGACCGAACTATCGCACATTAAACTGTAATCAGTGGTAGTGGCGGATTTACCAGCAGGCTGAATAGGCTGGAGAGCAGAATTTAGGGGCGGCAAATTTGGGGCCAGAGTCTAGCGGGACTAGAGTCAGAACTAAATGAACAAGTTTTCATACAGCGAGATATGATGATGTTGCGAATAGAAAATTGCTCAAAAAAATATTGTAAATTTCATCTTCATCATCAGCCGGATTGTTTTTAATATCTACTTATAATTGTTGTTTTTAAACTGTAAGGGCAATAAAAATTATATAATTAGGTTTACCGAATCTACATTACCTATTGTGTAAGTAGTATTAAGGCATACCTTACTCCGCCTTAATAGTAGTACATGATTGAGCTTTTATTCGTTCAGAAATATACCTACCCAAAATTGGGTTGTAAAAATAATTTAGGAACTGACACATCGATCCCCTAGTTCACAATCATACCAATTACGGGAAAAAGGTGGTGTAGGTAATTAGGACGATAGTGCACAAATCATAAAGTTACAATTTCATTGCCAAAAAATTGTAATTAATATGATTGTGATGAACTAGGGTAAAGAATTGTAGAGGTCGGTAGGGGCGGCAAAATTTGAACAACCTACTGGCGTAAATGTGTAATGGTACGGCCGGGCGGCCGTGCCCGTTTTGCTCGAGACTTGGCTGGGGCACTGCCGTGCCCCCAGATTCCGCCACTGACTGTAATTGTTTCTTTATTCTGGGATAAGTCGAACGGCTTGGACGTTATCGAATTCGGGAGCGTTCCATTGATTCGCCGATTCCGAGCTGAAGTTGTACCTACATGGGGCGGCATAATCGCTATTGCACGCGGGCGCACAAACAGCTAGCAGCGGGCCTGGTCGTCTCTGAATGTAAGCCTATGATTCTGCCTTGCTTCTTACGCAATGACGTAAGAAGCCTCACTGTTCTTACGTCATTGCTTGTATTTTATGAACCGTACAACTAGATCTTTGTCCTGTCTGTTTGGAGATTTCAAAGCGAAATCTATGATTTGAACCATAGTCCATCGACCTAGAATTTCAGGCAACACGGCAACCTTAGATTATGTAAACCCTAGATGAAGTGACAGTGTAACCAGTTTTATATCGGTGTTTAATTTGTGCATGTGTGTGTGAATGTTACCAGATTGAACCCTATTTTCCCATAAATAAAACTGAGATGTATCGAATAGTTTATTTTTTAATATTCATCAATTTTATGCATTATAAACTTTAAAAAAAAGTAAAAACTGACTTCAGAAACTAAAAAGTATAAAATAATTTTCTTAAAACTTATCAGCTTCTGAAGTCGGGGCCTTTAAAATTCTTCAATGCAGTTAGCTTGATAGTGGCACTGACTTCAGAAGCTGATAAGTTTTTTAAGAAAATTATTTTATACCTTTTAGTTTCTGAAGTCAGTTTTTACTTTTTACTCTTCCAGGCTCTTCAACCTATATGTTATTGACCTCATAGTCGATCTTAGCAGCATGAGTGTTCGATGTCGGTTTGGTGGTGTTTGTATCAACAGCTTTAACTACGCAGACGACATGGCGCTGCTGGGCCCAACTGCAGGATCCATTGGAGAGCTGTTGAAAGTATAGACAATTAAGTTTTTGCATAAGATATTGTTAAGAGACATACCAACCTTGCCTCTTTTGTAAAAGATAATATTAGTCTATGATTGTCTTTTAGACCTAGTTACTATGAGTTACTGTTCTTGTTATTTTATGTCTGTCAAGTTTGAAATATGTACTGAATAAAATTTCATTTTATTCTTGAAGATAATCTAATTGTTTATCATAATACTGAATACACAGTTAATCGCATGTGGAGCGTTTACTTGCTTCACAGATATATTTTTCATGACCGGGATAAAATCGATTTAAAAGGAAAATAATCTATAAAATTGAAAAACAACTGAATTTTGTTAACAATTCTGACTAAGGTTCATAGGTTTTTATTTAATAGAAAATTCGAAAGTCAATTCAGATTTCCCGTATTTTTGGGTATTTCAAAGGCCATAAACTGAGCACACTGAATGACTTTTGATTTAGAGGTTATGGAATCAATTATTACCTATTATTTCTTATTAATTGGTAATATCGACATAATTGAATTGTATTAGTAATTTTATGTGTATAACGGACATTCACCTAATCACAAACAAAGCAATTTTAGCATATAATTACAGTAAAACGTACCTGTGAAACGTAACATTACCGGCAGCACTTTTTGTTCGGTTTTTGCATCCAAGGACACTGCAGACCACCTTGTTCACATTGATAATATCAAATTATGATTACACTATCAGAAGAACACCCACAACAAGTAATTCAGGCTGTTAAAATTAATTAATTAATAACTTTTGATAGAATAACAACAACCCGACGTCAATTTTGGTTGCAAAATGTCTAAATGACAAATGTGCTCATATCAAAAAAGTTGTTACCGACGTTCATTATAGTCTTTCTCGCTCTTTCTACAGACTAATGTATAGGTTCGCCACCCTCTCACACTAACGATGTGTGCGTGTCGCTTGATCTTTAGGTTTAAATAATCTAAGACGGCAACACTGTCACTCACTTGTCATGTATCTCCACAGACTACTGAGAGATACTACGTATTGTATCTCTAAGTAGTCTGTGCATGTCATTCGTTTTTGTCAACTTTTCTGTCAGACAGACAGAAGATTATTTTTGTTCCAATTTTCATTGTGATTGTGAAACATTATTTCCTGTGGTGTAAACAAATACTTGTAAAAAAGCACTTTGCTCCTTTTATATAAACTAAGGAATGTAGTAGTATGCTTGTGTTTTGATTAATCGTGGTGCATAAATAAACCGAAGAAGGGATTATGAGTGGCACTTAGAGATCAGTTCTGTTTTTATAATGTGTTCTTCCACAATTATATCTTTTCTACGGCAATGGAGATTGTGGATTAGACCTTTCTTGATCGCACTCTATGTTGTATTAATTATAGTATTAGTACCAACACTTATAGCCCATTCAATAAACAATGGTTTTAAGAAATCTGATCAAGGAGCTTTGGTGGGTGGAGGATTTGTTCTTCTGGCCGTACCGATATCCATATGGCAAATAACACAACATGTTGTTCATTATACAAAGCCAATATTACAAAAACACATAATAAGGTAAGGTTTCTGATTTCTTTTATCTCATTCATTTCTCATTTTTATCTTTGATATTGACCTAATTGTAAAACAATTGAGGGGATATGGCTAAATAATCCTATATTGCTTATAAAAAGATTTACATAAAACAAGCCTATAGTGGTAATAACCACAAATCATTAGATAATTAAAAACCTTTTGTGCACATAATGAGCAAATCTAATTGTTATGAAATTTTAAATAACTCAAATGTATAGGCCAACTGTAGGTATAGATATTATTATCTATGTTAAGTACTTAAGTACTTATTAAAAATGGTCAAGTTCATAATTACAGTTGATGTTGAATTATACCTGTTTTAAAGTTCAATGATAAAATATTATGAATGCTATGCTAAATTATGCACATAATTATCCTGTTATAATTTTCTAAGTATTTGTCTATTCCGATATTTGAGTGTGCATATACACTTTCAGATAATATATTACTTTTCACCTCAGTCCAGATCCTGATCCTTTGTCCACCTTTTCAGTACAGATTTTGACTTTCATCTTTATTGATATTAATGAATAAATGTACTTTTTCATATTTTAGAGTATTGTGGATGGTACCAATATATGCCTTGAATGCATGGATAGGCTTGGAATTCCCAGAGCAATCAATTTATGTTGATTCTTTGAGAGAATGTTATGAAGCTTATGTTATTTACAACTTTATGAAGTATTTGTTGAACTACCTCAATGAAGATCATGATTTAGAAGCACTGCTGGAAACAAAGCCTCAAGTTTATCACATATTTCCTTTATGTTGTTTATCACCATGGGAAATGGGAAGGTAATAATACAAAAATATACTTTAAAAAAAACCTTTCTAATCACAATGGGACTCCTGTGACCGGGAAAAATACTAATGTCCATGTTTAAGCACTTGATGAATTAAACACAAGCAGGAGTGACCTGGAGCAATGTGGATATGTCCAGGTCACTCTTGCTTGAGTTGAGCATGATAAATAGCTGCCTGTGCTCCAGTTAAATAAAATGCATAAATATAGATTTCAGGAAATTGTGTAAACATAGCATATTAATCATTCACACATTTAATTTTCCTTGTGCGCACAGCACAAGGAAAATTGAATACCATCCAAACTAATTCCATTAAAAATTATGAAAAAAAAGTGAGTTATTTTTTCTTTTGTATTCTACATTATTTTTTTCATGTTGATAAAACCTGATGGTGTTAAATAAATACAGCTGAAAAAGAGCCCTTTTCATTTGAATCAAATGACATTACAATGTCTTTCAAACACAATCTTTCTCACTCTGGCATAATTATACATTGCATTTTACAATAAATATTTGTGATGTCCGTTTGTCAGCCTAAATATGACATCATAAAATATGATTAGGTAGCAGACTTGGTGATAAAAAATTGTTATTATTTATATACTTTCAAGAAGTTATAAAAACATGGCACTATAATATATTGCATTTAATTGTGAATATTCCCTATTGTTTATATGATACATACTGTTTGTACATATTAATAATAATGTATAGGTAGTAGTCTACCGACATTACTTTGTTTATAGGAATATTCTTAACACAAATGCTTTTTTTTTTGTTTCAGAGAATTTGTACATAATTGCAAGCATGGAATTCTACAATATACAGTAGTAAGGCCCATCACAACAGTAATATCAATGATATGTGAACTGTGTGGGGTCTATGGAGAGAGTGACTTCAGTCCAAAAGTTGCTTTTCCATACATAATAGCTATCAACAATCTATCACAATTTGTGGCCATGTATTGCCTTGTACTGTTTTATAGAGCAAATAAAACTGAATTGAAACCTATGAAGCCTATTGGTAAATTCTTATGTATAAAAGCTGTAGTCTTCTTCTCGTTCTTGTAAGTACCTTACTGTTATTCAGTTATTAGTTTTTTTAATATTAATATTATGTATTAATAATGTGATACATTTTTCATTTGCAGCCAAGGAGTATTAATTAACATACTAGTTTACTGTGGAGTAATATCAACTATATTTGATATATCGGATACTGATAAGATAAAAATCATGTCTTCTAAGTTACAGGTGAAATTCCCCATACTCATTTCAATTTATTGCATCATTTACATACTAAATATAACTTGTTGCCCTTGAAATCAGTCTCCATTGAGTGAACGTACATTGAACTAAGAAGGAATTTTTATCATTATGTAGGTAGGTTCTAATTTGCATACTTCTGCTTTTTATGCCCAAACTTACTTGAATCTTTTTTTTCCAGGATTTTTTGATATGCATAGAAATGTTCTTAGCAGCTATAGCTCACCACTACAGCTTCTCTTACAAACCGTACGTGTCGCCACAAGACCCGTCGCCGTCATGCCTGGGCTCGTTCCTCGCGATGTGGGATGTGTCCGATGTCAAGAGAGACATATCCGAACATCTTGGTGTTGTTGGTATGTTGAGATAAAAAATAAATTCAGCCCATCACTGTCTGACAGCTGGGCACAGTCCTCTGCTCAGTATGAGCAGGGTTAGGCCTTAGTCCACCACGCTGGTCTAGCGTGGGTTGGCGGACTACACACACTATCGACCACGGCTATCCTCTGAATATCACTATGAATATGTTTTAATATTGTCTTGTTTCGTACTTTTCGATAAATTTGCCTATAACGCATGCTAGATGGGTATTTGTGTCGATTCTGTTGCGCATTTTGATACACTAAACTAAACGCATTTGTCACTTTCTTTTTCTAATGAAACAGAAAGGGATTTACGCCCTTAGTTTAGTTTAGTCCTGTCAAAGTACGCAACAGAAGCGACACCAATGATGCAATAGAACAGAGTTGATGAAAAGCCCCCTAAGGCTGAGGGATCTATCAAGTATCGTATCGACCTAATACTTATTTGTATTCCAACAGGGAGTTCATTCAGTAGAAGACTGAGAGGTAAATCAATGTATCACATGGCGCGTGGATACGATGAAAGTTCCAGGTTGGTGAGCGACCAATCGATTCCATCTAGTTCGGCTCCAAACATCACAGTAGACTTTGAACCACCGCCTGTGGAAGTGCGTCCATCTGTTTACGGATCCCTAGATAACACTGTCACAACAGTGTCGAACTCTGAAACTGAACCTTTACTTGACCTTGCCATAGACCAAACTAAAGACGACCCTAAAGTATAGAAATGTGTGTAAAGTAATAGGTACTCATTTTGCAAATTAAATCAATAGGTACAAGTGGCTTGGTTCCACTTGCTTTATAATAATTATTATCACAATAACGAAGACGCATCACAAAAATTGAGACGAAACCATATTTAATCGGATTTCTTTAGACGTAAGTTTTATCAATAAATCGTACATTCCTCACGAAGAACAATTTCGTTTCCGAAACCAAAGTACGAATGTACTAAATTGTTTTTTTATTTTGTTTTTTATTTTATGATCTGCAATTCTATCTTATATTAGTAGTTACTAACTGTTAATAATAATATTAGTATAAATTGTGATATTTATTATAATAATCTGACTAAAAGTAATTATACGTTAAGTTTTAGAAATAAATATTTGTTTAGTAAGTCGTGATTATTTGATTTCCTTCATTTGTTTAAAACATAGAGATAGTTTAAAATACCTGTTTAAAAATTACGAAAATGAATACTGTGGTTCGATTTCTAATTTATCAAGAAGTGAAATCTTCGATTACCTTTGCAAGTGTTCAATAAAGAAAACAGCGGCACAATCGCTATTTTATATTGCTATTCGCCTGAAATGGCTCCACATGAAGGCACACAATAATTTAGTAATGTCCCATGACACACTAGTAGCCAACTCCACTGTCTGTGATGCTCATGATTTACTTATATGGAACGAAAATAATTGAGATACATAAGGTTTAAATTAACAATTTATTTAAATAACTTAGAATTAATAAAGCGCTTCATAAAACATTAGAATATATATTCAATTTCATTAGGATCAATTAACATTCGTACAAAGTTGAAGTGAAGCGTCAGTGTTGTCTCGAGGAAAGCTGGTTAGGTCGCCGTTGACGATGGAAACCGCAAGACTTCGCGGCTACATTCAGAGCCGCCAAGATTGGTTTTAACTATACCCAGTCTTTGCTCTCGCATAATGTACATTACACAGAGGAAATAAAGTTCAATATTTGCTTGTATCAATACCACATGAGTAGAAAAACAATTTTATTGGTATCGATGCTGCGATTCGCTTCGACTCGGCGTCCGTTTGAATTGACCTTTACAAACCTGTTATTTTAAATAATTTGCATTTTTCTTATATATGTACCATAAAAAATATCATTGGCTTTTATGTATTGCCGTTATGTGAAATAATTTCAAGTAGAGGATGCTGTGACACTATTTCTACTTTGATACAAACACATTTTTTTTAAAACAAACCTTTAGGCTCTTAATTTTAAAAAGAATATACATCATATTATTATACAGTATTTACAATTACAATACCGAATAAGTACCGAGATACATAAAATTACTTCTTATCTAATCAATATACAAAAAGCCTCTTATACATATTATTATCTCACTGTAAAAGCGATAGTGCTGGAATGACAAAATTCTTTGTAAACATTTATAAAATATTATTAGTACAGTCAGCGACATAAGTAGAACTTTCCATAATATTAAAATAAATTTATCATAGAATAAAAAAATTAACTAACAATGGTTAGTGATTTTTTTTATTCAATTCTGTTCATCAACTAGTGTAATGTTGATGTTGAGTTGATGAACTTTTCAAGTTTTCCTTAAAACATACTTATAAAACCTCGGACAATGATCAGCTACTTTTGACGCTGACTGTAGGTTGGTACCTACAGTCAGCGTCAAAAGTAGCTGATCATATAGGTTATTTATAGATATGTAAAATACTAGTCTTCATTTAATAAACTGATTAATAGGTACTTGTTTCTTACTTATCAGTCTGTGTAAAGTTCTTGGATTCAATTCTTGTCCTACAGAAATTTTCTAAGGCACTACGTCCAGCCTTCAAACTATTCATTTCAATTTTATTCCATAATGTTCCCATTATCAGATAGTAGAAGCATAGGCCGGTGAAAACTAATTTGATTACATCATAACATATACTATTTGGCCAATAACCAACTGTGCCTATTAGGAACATTAGTATCAGTCCACCAACAGTTAGAAACAGTGTTTTTGATCTTGATAGGTTCACCATCGCCTCTTCACAAACTTTAATAGCTTGTGTAGCTGTTTCGTCAAATGCATCATCCACACTGCTCTGTTTTAGACTTGATTTATTGTCTGATGGTTTTACATGTAATTGTAATGAAACTGCATTGTGATCAGAATATGAAAATTCTTTTCCAGGCACTCTGTCAGGCAGTGGGTTACCAAAATTTATTAATTCAGCCTGGAACAAAAAATAAATCAATCACACTGTGGTGATTACTTAGAAAATGACAAAACATACTTAACCAAATCCTGTAAAGATACTTACCTCCCAAGCAGGATTTAGTTTATATAAAACATGATCTATCCTTTTTCCCTCAGGACAAATCTTAACTTGTTTTGGGTCAGAATAGCTGTTAGTTGCACCATCGCAAGTTCCCGAGGGTCTCACGTTTGCTGGGACTTTAGATTCAAGTTCCTTGTCCCAAGGGTCCACCAGAGGGGGAAGCTGGGTGATTATCCTGAAATTGTTTAATTGAATAATTTATATTATCAAATAGTTATTTCATGCAGTAGTTTTATAAATTCAACATTTGGGAGACATACGCTGAAATGTCTTCAATCCTAATCTAATATATTTTATTCAAACAGAAGCACTCTTACTTATGTAGAATCTAAACTATAACTGAAACCTAAAGTTGCCACAAGAAAAATAAGGGTAATACATATTAAAACCACATTTTACTTGAATGACAGATCTCCTGGTGCTGCATTCAGGTCACCTGCCAGGATAGAAATGTCTGCAGGTGCTGTAGTCAAATTAACAAATTCAGCAGTGGAGTATGCTTGTAACACTCTGTGTGCCAAATAGATATCATCATCATGATATTCTGCATGAAGCTAAAAACAAAAATAAATTGGTGGTAAAATCAAGCAAATTTTTAGGTGTATGCTCTGCTACCCACTGAATATGGTCCCTAGGGTCTCCTATGACCTTTGTGATATTGTGTTGTATTTTAAGGACGTATTCAGATTTAGATTGTTTAGATTGTTATCTTTCTCTGGAGTAGAATAGAACTAAGTGATAAGCTAATGTTGAATAGTCCAACTATTGCAGATTTAGGTACATGATTATTAGTGTGACTTCTGCTGTGTTGTGTGACCAGGGGACCTAAAAAGGCCACCTACTGATCTGCATAGTATGTGTCAAACAGATGATTATTGAATATGAACCTTATGCATAAGACATTAAGAGTTGTCAAATAAGTAGATATTGTGACGTTTGTAATATGAATCATATTGTGATTCATCTAAAGCTGCCTTTTTAGCCCCCCAGTTATTACACATTTTTAGGGTTCCATAACCAAAGGGTAAAACGGGACCCTATACTAAGACTCCACTGTCCGTCCGTCTGTCTGTCTGTCTGTCCGTCTGACACCAGGCTGTATCTCATGAACTGTGATAGTTAGACAGTTGAACTTATCACAGATGATGTATTTCTGTTGCCCCTATAAAAACAAAATAAAATCAATATTTAAGGGGGCTGCTCCCATACAACAAACATGTTTTTTTTGCCGTTTTTATAGATAATGGTACGGAACCCTTCGTGCGCGAGTACGACTCGCACTTGGCCGGTTTTTATTCATATTATCATTGAGGTTTCACTGCACCTTGGTGAGATTCTCAAGTGAAATAATATGCATTAGTATTAACAATCTTATGATAACTACTCTGTGGCATCTGGAAAGGAAATCAAAAAGTAAAGAAAATAAAGAGGAACTTTGGCTATGTTCAATAATTAATTTTTCGGTGTGAAAGTCACCTGTACGAATGTCACTCATTTATTGGGAATAATTGAATGGCTTCGGGAAACCTACAGCTGTGTTAAGCGAGTGTCCAATCGAACAACCTCAAAATATCTGTCGGATCCAATGAATATAGTCATGGGTCGGTTGACAGCAGTGCGACTTTCACCCTACTATTTTATGGGGTGACCGGTGTGGTTGCCCAACGACGTGGGCTCAAATATCTGAATGGTTTGGTGTGATTGCCATGACGATTGGTGCCTTGTCGAGCGACGATCGCCGTAATAACTGAACACACCCATTAAGTTAGTAAATGTTGATGCAATCTTATAAACTGTCATTTTATTGTTGATTGCCAATTGCCATATTATGATGAAGTTATTGTCACAATGAGTGGTCACAGATAAAGTTAGTTGACATGGTTAACTTAACACAGCCACCTTTATTTTATGCAATTTAGATAAAGTTTTATGAGATAGTAAGTTACACATAAATCTTTAGCTAACTTATCTTGCTATAATACTATTTAAATTGTTCTTAAAACTTGTTTTAAAGGATTGAAATATATATGGAATGCATGCTGGCTACTCACATGAGTGCAATAGACATTAATAAGTCTGTTACCATACTTAATGCGGCACAGACCAACTCCTTTACCTCCAAACCAGTCTCCATGATGTATCTTGTGAATGTAGCCATTTAAAGCCCATTGATGGAAGAAGACATCTTGTATTAACCATTTTGAGAATATACACAGACCAGACCCAAGTACACCACTGAAAAAGAAAATGTGATAAAGATAAACAGAATTAAGTATAATAACTTATTTTCCTTATTAATTATTTTAAAATGTTAATAAAATGAGTATTTTTGATTGTGTATTTATGTATGCAGTACAGAAAGCCATCTCAATGCACTGTCACACTTGAATATAAATTAGGTAAGTATAATTGTTGTAAGTGCCACTGTTAATTATGCAAAAACTACCTGTAAAAGTAGTGTGAGTATGGTAAATTGCTTTTCAAACTGTCCTTTAGATACAAATAATCTTTTTCACTCCAAACTTCTTGTAAACATACTATATTATGAGAGCTCTCTTGTAGATATTTAGCAATTGCTTCAAATCTTTCTTTCCGGTTTTTAGACACTACTGGTATTCCCCTGTAAAGTATAATGCAACACATCAATCAACATGATACAGGATGAGATTATAAGCTTTATTCCATTCTGTTAGATCTAAAAGGTAACAATGAAAACCTTGAGATTCATTAGCAAACTCCGTCTACTATTATTCCCAAAAAAAGACTTGAAAAAGCAAGAAAATGAAAAGTATCAATGTTCATATGAACCCCTAAATATATAACAACATACGGAAGTACTATGTGAGAACAAGGTATCGTTTTATAATCTTTCTGATAGTGTGCGGGAAACGGCTGTTATTCCCTTATCGATTTCTCGTGATTTCTCCACGGTACTATTGATAGGTACACAAATTGATTTACATGCTTACCAACAGTTCAAAGTGAAGATATTTATAGTAAATTCCATATTATAAATAGCACAGTCACCGTTTCACCCGAAGCGAAATATGTAGCTGGTAGCTGAAGTACACTGAAGTATATTCCTGAAGAATATGTTTTTCCGATTCTACGGATAGGT
Organism: Allophyes oxyacanthae; assembly: GCA_932294325.1. Taxonomy (NCBI): domain Eukaryota; kingdom Metazoa; phylum Arthropoda; class Insecta; order Lepidoptera; family Noctuidae; genus Allophyes; species Allophyes oxyacanthae. The sequence continues at coordinate 11,866,261 of OW028615.1, forward strand.
TTAGTAGGTACCTACTGTTTTTTTTTTGTTTGTTGACTTTTAACGTCAGAAGCAGACGTCAAAATTGTCACAGTCACAAGTCGTTCTAATAAACGCATAGAAATAATAAGTAGGGCTCCCTTACAGATATACGTTCTGATACAAGCACAAGTAAATACCTACTCGATATTTTGGTTCGATTATCAAGTAATATTAGCATCGAATCAATCTTGCGATACTCACACGGTATCCAAAGAGTATGTAATCAGTGATCTAATCACTACGTTTAACGGTATCGAAATGAAAGTAGTTGATATCGAATATTTAACTATTTAACTGTTGTTGCAACATCGGTTCATAGCTCTTAGTAGTCTGTGGTTCATAGCGAGTGCTTATTTTCAATGACTAAAGAATCCTCTTTCTTTAGCCATTGCCTAGTTTCCAAACCCGGAGCAACGATGCAAAGAGTGCAATGTATACCAATGATGTCGCAAGCAAGGAAAAGATTATCCCCAAAATACTTGGAGCAGTTCCTGTTTTGGGCAATCTGGATGCAACAGAGTTCTTTGTTTTTCTGTATTTGTGTTTGCTCTTTATTCATTGTTTATAATAACTTCGAAATTAATAAAAGATGATTCATTTAACTGCTATTACTAACTTTTAATTATTAAATTTATTAATATGTCATAAAATTAGCAATCAACAGACTATCAATTACTCCCAAGAATAGTTTCCTAGTAGGCTGTAGGTACTAGGTATATCAGTCTCATAAAAATAACCTATAAAGTATCGATACTTTAAGGGTACTCATGTGAGTAGTATCGAAAAATTATTTGAGTAATAAATGAGTAGGTAAGTAGGTATCGATATCGGGTATTGGACATCCCTGGTCACATTAACCTCAAATCAAGTGTTGCCATCGTTGATAACTAAACAAAGTATTGCTACAGTTACAATAACGATTTACACCTTAATTAACTTTACATCACACGACTCCCCGTAATGAACTTATCAACTCTTCTTCGGACAAAAAAATATTCGCCTGCAAACCTAATAAAATTACATAGCTGAAGTTTAGGATAGCAGCTGTATTATTCTGCAGTAAGATTTTTGTCACAGGCTGCCCATACAACGTTTGCCTTCCCTGGTTCATTGACCACGAGAATAAATGCAGTGTTCACTGGAATAGTGGACACAAACTGAGAACATGAAATAAAAATACATACATAAAATACTTTCTCCGCTTTATTTTTAATAAGCTTATCTTATCTTACTTGGAGAGCCAACTTCTGGTTTCACATATTTTCTCTCGCTTAAAGTAGTAGCATTAAATTTCCCAAATGGCCATGCCAGCATGGAGCTATTTTAGAATAAGGCTAAAAGCGCATTAACTCCGCTATTTGCACTAAGGAAGGTATTACTTTTCCTTCCATCAAATTATTATATTATTGTTAAATTAACAATATACCTGGTTAGACGGAAAGGGTAAATAATAATTATATAAAACCGAAAGGGGGTTGCCTTCATAATTATGAACGACTTTTACTATGGGAGCACCACTGAAATAGCGAATCAAAAAAATCTGCTGTTCCATGCATTTAGTAGAGTAATATTGAATTATTTGTATGGAACAGCTGTTTTTTTCGCGAGTTCAGTCGTCTTCCTATAGTAAAAGTTCATAATGATGAGTACAATAACTCCCTTTCGGTTTTATATACCCTTTTCGACGAACCGAGTAATGCCCCACAATCCACATAATAATAAAATGCGGCCCACTGTATGCATTTATAATCGAGTAGAATGTACTTTACATTCTACTCGATTATAAATGCATACAGTGGGCCGAGCACGAATGTTTTGACGTATCGTAACGTTAACGTAAGCAAATTTAGAATAAAAAATACACGATCAATCCGTTTTTTTTAAATGCATGCTTGGTTTTTACGTTTTCTTAAAAAAGGTGTGTATGTGTCATATAATTGAAGAAAAATGCAATAGATTCATTGTATTTTATAATCAAAATTGCTTACGTTAACGTTACCGTACGTCAAACCATTCCTGCTCTCGCTAATATAACTCATTTCGTGCATTCGCCTCAGATAATTATGCTACGAGTGATATTATATGAAAGGATTCATAATGCACCATACTCTTTTTCTACCAGAGATGATGGAGAGGTTCCTCCTTCCTACAGTACAGCCAGCAAATAAATGATGTTTAACACAATAGAGATAATTTAATGTCCCTTATCTATGTTATACCCGGTTATTCGAAAAGGTTATATAAAGCCGAAAGGGGGTTATTGTACTTATCATTATGAACAACTTTTACAATGAGACTAAGTCATAAATTGCAATAAACTAAATCTGCTGTTTGATAAAATTGCTCTATATTACCCGACTAAATGTATGGAACAACAGATTGTTTTTAATGGTTCGTTATAAACGATCTAGTAATTGTTAAATACCCTAGTTACAGCTTTATCGTGTAAATATCTGGATGAACTATGTCATTTTTAAATGTTTATAGTTATTAGGAACTCAACTGTTATTCAACATATGTTTTAGAATAGAATAGATCTTTATTTCATGTAAACCAGATACAGGCACTTATGAAATGTCGAGACTCTAGATAAATAATGTTGCTGACTTTACCTACTAATATCTAAAGGAAATGAAATAGTTTGTTTTGATCTATGTTACAGCAATCAACACTGCACTTAAATAAATAATAAAAAAATTACGATATAAAATTAAAGTTTTTGTATAGTAGTATCATGATATTACTACTAAAAGCCGAAGCGTGGCTACACAACCTAACCGGGTAAAACTCTGTCTAAGGCCCGGACTTCACCAAAGCGGAGAGGAGCGGAGATGTGTCTTAACAACCAATGGTATATCGTAATTTATACATCTCCTCTCTGCTTACCATCAATAACAAAATCTTATTGGTGGTTACGACACATCTCCGCTCCTCTCCGCTTTGGTGGAGTCCGGGCTTTATAGTCCGCGCGGAACTAGTTGGCCCCGCCTTAGGTATGTGAGCGGTGGCACGGAGGGGCGGGGGCGCTTGCTGTCATTACTCAGTACGGCGCCGGCGCCGACACCACTAGGCAACCCGCCGCCGCCGCCCGTCTCCATCTAAGGCGCGGCAAACTAGTTCCGCGTGGACGATGGCCAACCTTGCATCATAATTCATTAAGCGATGAAACACAGACATTAAGTATTATTAAGCTAATGAGTTAAAACGCATAACTAAACGGTTTTCAACTGTCGTAATCTCAAAGTAGCAAGACGGGCGAACTGAGTAAGATCTGCTAGTGTTATGGTGAACTTTCCAGCACCGCACAGTAGGTACGCGCCGCCCAATCATGACCACCCGCATTTCACTGGGATGCGAGACGTATACGGCGCGGTGTGGATGCGTGGTATATCATACAAATAATATTCATGTTCGTTGATAGCGGCGTGTTCATCTCATACGGCGTTTAGTGTACAATTATGCTACGTGCTTCTTTTAGGTTGATGTGTAGTCACGCTTTGGCATTCAATTTCTACAGAATATAATATTGTAATCATAATATTTATTTTTATGTTAAATTAGTTTTGCGCATATAGTCATTAACATCAACTTCAACTTCAATATACTCTGCATCTACTGACATATTGACAGGTGAGTTTGAAGTTAAGTTGCTGTCTTCGGCCTCTGCTACTTTGGAATTGCTTTCGTCAGCCTCTGTTACTTCGCTGTTGCTATCCTCAGCCTCAGTTATTTTGCAGTTGCTATCCTTGGCTTCTGTCACTTTGAAGTCGCTTTCCTCGGCTTCGGGTACATTGGTTAAGCCGGACAGTTTAAGAGCAGTGGAAGTTTTGAAGCTGCCTTCATCTTTTCTTGGTTTCCGTTCTATGTTGTTAAATTTTGGTGCAAGCCCTCCTTCTTTGTAGTGTAATTGAACATGGTAATCTAGTTTAGCCTGGAACAACAATGTATCTATTAGATACATCTACTGTATGATTTAATTCGAATATTTTTTATTTAGATATTATGTGTAAAATTGTGTACACTGAATTTGGTTTCAGAATGTTATTTATAATAATTTACCTTTGTTGATAGTTGTGCATGACACAGCATGCACTCATGATAAATTTTCATATGTTTTACTAAGATATGTTGCTTCAAATTGCTTTTTCTTGAGTAAAACCTGTAGGAATAAGATCATGATTAATATTTTTCCGAGGATAACTCAAGAGATGCTAAGTGGTCGTTTTTTCGCTCAATGAGCGTATCGGTCTTTGAGCCTAACTTAATATATTGTAATAAATAAAGATTAATAAATTATTATTGTAAAAAGCATTAAAATTATTATTTACCGTGGACAATTTTCATAAGGACAAGGATAAGTTCTATTCATTTTTCTTTCGCCATGTGTTTTTAGGTGTCTGACCATATGAACTCTTTGCTTAAATGATCTTTTGCATTCATTACAAATAAACACTGAAAGAAAAAACAAAATTATTATCTCTATTTATAATATTAATGTCACATTAAAGTTTTGGGTTTCAACAATACATGCACCTGCAGTGCTGCATTCAGCATCCAATCTACTCATCAAAACATTTGAAGGATGGTTTTATCATTGAAATAAAATCAACTAATGATATTGTTATGATTGTCCTAATTCTTAAATCGTCGGCCAATTGCATCAAACTTCAGTTACATCTTAAGTTATACTATATATAATATTATACACATACTTGTACTTATCATTTTAAGAGTTCCGAGTTCATAAAAACATAACTCGAAAAGTTTTTTTTTTTAAGTTCTCGTATATTTTGTTTTGATGCAACCGGCTCAAAGTATTTCCTTATTCCAACTTATGTTAATTATAAATATATTTTCACCTTCGGCGTCGTCTTCGGCCGAAGGTGACTGCATCAACCGAAGCTCGGCCCCGCCGGGGGCCAATATACTAAATATCGGTTGGATAACAGTGACATTGCTCTCTACTAAAGATTTCATAGATTTTAGATGTCGAGGAGTCAACGTGTCTAAAACAAAGGAAATCAGAGTGAGGGTATTTTTAAAGTATTCAAGTTGGTTCGCGATAAATTAGTTAGTATATTTATGATGTATAATATATTATGTAAATTATGTCGAGATGCATGAAGACCATTATTATAGTATAAAACTCTGCCCACGACTTCGTCCGCGTCGAGTTCAGGTGCTCAATACTTTTTCTCGAAAATACAATTTCTAATATATTTTTTTTATTAATAAATATGTATAATAAAATTAAAAACGAAATTAATAGGTTTAAAATATGACAAATGCTGGGAACAGGATTCGAACCTGATGTCTGTCAGCTTCCACCATATTATTAGCAGCAAGGCTGCATGGCTAATTGGGATATGTATTGTTGTTGTTCTATACATTTAGTAGAGTAATATTGAATTATTTGTATGGAACAGTGGATATTTTTTCGCGATTTGACGTTGTTCCCATAATTAAATTTGTTCATAATGATGAGTACAATACCCAACGGATCGGGACTAGAAAGTTAAGACATTATAGAACTGTGTATTTCAGAATTGTGCATATAAATTTGTACGCATTCCGAGTGTAAAAACGGTTAACCCTCCACCCCAACTATTTTTTGTAAATAATTTGAATGTATAGAAACGACACATCTACAGATTTATTATATCGTCAGCGGAAAGCCAAAACTACCTAAGCGCCAATTCGTTGCCAAACTAACTTAACAGTTTAAGTTAATTTGGCAACGAATTGGCGCTTTAGTAGTTTTGGCTTTCCACTGATGATGTGGATTAATCTATGTTGAGTATTGGCCAATCCATGCTTTTCCCAGTCCTGTGCTAAATATTCTCCATATCAACTCCATCATATCCAGGTAATTGGAGTAAATATTAAATAATTACTGCTTTATGAAGTAAAAGACATTGGATTGTCTTTCATTGAACAGAGCAACAATTATTTGAGTAGGTGGCCCTCGATCTTGAGACATTAAGGGTGGCTACCCTTCCTGTTATAAATGAGAGTTCTAACCTTAGTGTCCTTTCACAAGATGCGTTGCCGCGTCATAAATATCCATGGAACGACACACGGTACGCGACAAAACACATTGTGTACAGACCCTTAGGTAATTTTTTATGATAAAAATCATAGTTCCTTTCTTATAAGAGATTCTGGTATAAATTTTACTCTATTTCCTAATAGGATTGGATCCTACAAAGAGACCTACCAAATCATACTAATCGAAATTGAAAAAAGTACAAGGTCAAGACTCACATAACTATACCAGACAGGGTGGCCACCCATACCCCAAAATCAAGTACCACTCTGAATATTAATTATTATTATTATATATGTGCATAAATACTTACAACTTCTGTCATGATCAGTTTTCTTATGTTTCTGATACTTTGACCAATGGTTAAACACTATGTCACATTCTTCACATTGGTATGTTTTATGATATCTCATATGTCTCTTCTTCAAGTAAGGACTAACAAATCTATCTGAGCATAAATCACACCTGAAATTAAAGTAAGTGGTTAATTTAGATTGTCTGTGTGTACATATAGATAGATACAGAGAGATATTGTTATCTGGGCCTAAATGTATGATAGTCACAAATTCGAAGATTTAGAATAAACACATTGACTGCCGACATAGCGGTCACAATAGAAAATTATATTATATTGCTTGTCCTCACGGGTGACTGGTATGGTGCTCAAAGGGGTAATAATAATTTTTGCTTGTTTTAAAGCAATTATTCTAAACATTCCACACAAGAATTTTATTTCTGCCAAAACTTGATCAGAAAACAAGTGAAAAATAAATTAACCTTATTAGTGATGGTCTTTACAAAAGACAAGTATCATCATGACCAAAACTGTACAAAATTGAAATTATGGCGATTTTTAGAATAAGTAGTTTGAAATTTATTAATTTAATACACAGTATTGCAAACACTCATAAAGGTACTTTCAGATTTATAAAAGATAAAAAACTCTTTTCCTAAAAATGACCTTTTTATTTCACTAAATATGTACATAATATTTATGATGATGATGATTAGAATTTTACTTTGTTATCAAATTACTGATTACAATTTATTTATGTTTCATGTACTGGTTCATAAGGCAGACTTAATGCTATGAGACATGCTTTGCCAGGCAACAAATTGTCTGGTGGTCCTCTCAATTGATATGTAATTTTAGTAATTTAATTATTATATTTGTTTATACATACTTGAATGCTTTAAATCCTGTATGTTCATACATGTGAGTACTCAGTTGATTCTTCTTTTTGAATTGCATTTTACAAATCTCACATGTGAATTGTTGTGCGTGAACTGTGTTTAAATGTCTCTTGAGATTCTGACGATTTGCAAATGCCTTTAAACATTGTGGGCAGCTGGAAACATTATATTATTGTATACTCAGGGATATAATTAAACATATAAAATGTAAACAAAGAACTGTCAATGTTTTTTTATCAAAGTAAAAAAATACAATACAAAAACAATATAAAAAAAACAGTAGAAAATTTGTAGATCCTAGAACCCTACGTAGCTTGATGATTAATATTATAGTGGATGTAGTGAGTTTGTATATGCCATTTCATCATTGATAGTGCCATACCGCTTAACTAACATTGTTAAATACCACTTATGTACTAAACAAACTTAAAATTGAGTTTTCACTTCTATTAATTAATCATAATTCTTAATCATAATTTTTTTGTACACATGTTGTTTATTATTTTAGTTGTGCGTTATGGGACCACCAATAACAATTCGCATAATTTGTGTATACATACACAAACTATGCAAATTGTTAACAAATAATCATTTGTTGGAACGTTCAGCATATCCAAACATTACATGGAATAAATCTTAATTGAGAATACTGCCAATTGCACACACACTAAACACATACGAAAATTAGTTTATTATACATTTACCTCAAAGAAATTCTAAATGAAAGTAAAGAGAATCTTGTCTTCTACATAGGTAGTTATCTTACCTGTACACTACATGATCATCATGACGTGGCATATGCACAGAAGTTATGTGCCGATCCAAATGACTTTTGCTTGTGTAAGCTTTCAAGCACTTTGGATGATTGCAAGGATACGGTCTCTGCAAATGTATCCAAAAACATAATAAATGTATTAATTTTGCACTATTATACACTATTTTAAAGGTGGGACAAATTACGAAACTTACAATATTATTGTGAGCTAAAAAATGTTGTGCTAGTCTGTACGGTCTATCAAAATACGACGCGCATCCTTCATAAGAACAATAATACACTTTTTTCTGTTGCTGTTCCTCCATTGTTGGTTCAAATTGTGTTTGTAACTTTGTTTAAAAAATAAGCGGGTATCGTTGTAAGTTTACAAAATTAGAATTAATCAACATTATATTGTTTTTTAGATAATACTCAGGAGATTCCATGAACAGTAGATATCTGAAAATTATTATAATCCTTAGTCCCCTTTCAAAATAACATGCGGCAAAGACATTTGCGGGGAAATAATCAGAATTATCCTCGAGATCTAAGCAGTCCCTTTTGACAGATTTAAAGAACGATAGAATGTAACTTGACAATGTTACTATAGGCTGTGAATAAAAACCATTAAGAATATACACTTGATAATAATTATGAAATTATTATAAATTTTTGAGATACGTATAAATTAGCATGGTATATAATTTCTTATGTATTGTTTTAGCATCGAAATATTTTTAAAATGCATGTTTATGTACTGCCGAAATATCATAAAAATGGTTACGTTCTCAATCAATTATTTTTTAAATAAAGAGATGTGATCACTAGAATCGTTAAAATCGTTTGAAATATCACTATAAAATTACATAGGTATTAAAATCTTTTTAAAGGCTGTATGACACGTACATTATAATAATATGATTATTTTAATTTCTCTATGATCACAATTTGCTTGACACCGGCAGTAATGACAATGACATCTGTGCAGTTTTTCGCGATTTTTCCGATTAATTGTTCGTTCTCTCTATTTCTCGGATACCTCTGTTTTTGTGTTCTGGCTTTGATTTTGGACTGTTCCCGCTTTTAAATTGACTTGGCTTGTATACCTACTTGGATTCTAATACTGTGATTTCGGCTGTCCATTGCGATATTTTTTTCAAATAGTCTATTCGATTTTGTACTGTGAATAGTAATTCGCGCAACTTGGTTTGGAAACTCCGTGAGTACTTCGAACGTGAATTAATAACTGGTGGACCATTAATACCGGTACAACAAGTGGATAAATAATTTTGGCATGAAATTATGAATATGTCTTATTATTCTATGAAGATACCTACAGAAATGCGATTTCGTATTAAATTCCTTATCAGATGAATTTCTCGATTTTTTATTCATAGTTTTAAACGATTATATACTCTTAGAATTTTAAATCGATTTATTATAAAAATCTATATTTTTGGTTACCGATTTATGCGCTTCGCGTCCCAAATTAACTCAAATGATATAATTATGTCAAAAGTGGCTTTCTCGAGGACTATTCTCTGAATCTGTCTGAATCTGATGTCTCCGGTGAACAGTGTTGCCAATAATAGTCACAGACTACAAAGAGATATTCTACATGTTCCTTGGATACTACTGGATACTACGTATTATTGGTATTATTTGGTATTATTTGCCTTCTCAAACACGGCGTTTAAGTGAAGAAGCATCTATGAATTTCACCTGTGGCAACATAATTTCATAGAGAATAAGTATGTCTCATACCTGAATTTCCATGAATATTTTAAACTTACATCCCAGCGAGGCGGTTCCGCTTCCGCCCACTTTAGCTTGTCATAGCGTTTGTGTTTTTCACCGCGTAACGTCCATGTTTTTTCTGAAACTTTTAAAAGTTCATAAAATTACTTGTAAACCACATGAAAGTTACTTGACTGTTTTTAAAAAACGTTGAAAATTCATTGTGAATGGGTAATTACCATAGTTAAACGAAAATCGTGTGTGCCAGTGGCGTATATGGTAAGTAGGTATAAAAAGTATGGAGTGATCATGAATAGTGAAATCCCTCAGGAACCCGAAGTGCAAGTCGTTGCCCCGGATGGGGAGCGAAGCACTCAGAGTTCAGTCCTAAAACAAAGCAGTTCTTCATCTTTGGAAGATGAGGAAGGCTTCGCCTCACCGGCGCGGGCGCCGCCTAACAAACGATCCTAGCGCAGGTCGGAACAGGTTGGAGCCTGTAAGGCACTGACACGCTGATAATCAAGTAAGTTTTCTTTCTGATTATATGGCGCAATTTCCGCATTTCGTTATTACTATAACCTCCAATATTATTAGAAGATACCCTTTGACTACCAATTCTGAGAATTCTAAATTAATCGGGCCTTAGTCGAGCGGAGAGGTTGACACCAACATGATCTTGACTTCAAAATTTAATTATACCAGATACATAACCGTTTAACTTTTCATTAGGAGAAATCAAGGCTAACTTTGACTAAAATAAAATTTACCATTAGCCAACCCTGAAAGATTGGCACAAATATCTCAAACTCAAACTTTTTATTGTTTTCATGCATTGAAATATTAAGTAGGGCTCCCCTCCTTCATGTGTACAAATCACAGATATAACATCATCATTTTCTAAGTAGGTTCCAATATGAAACCCTGTAAGGGTACAGCAACATAAAACTATGTAGCTATAGTATGTATAAGTAGGATTAAACAAAAATATGTATAACTAGTGGTATTTAATTTCCAACAATTTAGCTCACAAGCGTGGAAAAGCATTCGTTTGAAAACCTTGCAAACCTACATGACGTCACTTCAATAGAGACATTGACTTTTAGCCAGCACAGAACAGATATTAGCGGGACTATCAAATGCTGTTTTAGAGGAAAGACAATTTTTACAATCAAGGCCTACAAGATTTAGTTAATTGGGCTTCAAATAACAAAACAGAATTAAATGTTAATGCACTTTATGAAAGAATATTACAAATATTTGTACAGGGTTCTCCCCTCATTTAGGGAAACATGAATGCAGATAATAATATCGGAAAAGAGCAGAATTTATAGAAGTAAAGCCTGAACAGATTCTGAAATAAATCAATAACATGTTCATGAATAATAATAAAAACTTAAGTCAATCATATATAATTATGACAAATGATAAAGGAAATAAATATATTATATAAAAACAAAAGTAAACAAAAAATAAATAAATAGAAATACTAAATCTTTTAACTCTGTGTTTCCGTTCAGAAATGTTTTTATTATTTAATTAAATGGGGCATACGCCCCATGTTCAACTTAAAAGCCTGAACTTGTATGTTTCAAGACAAAACTTTCAATTAATATCTCGGGCAGACTTGATTCAGTTCCTGCAGGACAGGGACTGGACGTTATGTAAATCTATCTGATTTACATCAGATATATTTTCATCTAAACATAAAGGAATCTCAAATACGTTTCCTGCAGTCATTAAGGGGGGGGGGGCATTCTACAATGAATTGCTCTGCCCCTTGGCCTCTCGTCAGCCCCTACCTCCCACACCTGTATACCTTTATGGTATGTGTATGTGTGGTATTTCGTGGTATGTGTATACCTTTGCCACAGTCACCAATGGGGTGGCAGAAATCCTTCAGAGACAGGGCATGAAAGTAATTGTTTACCTAGACAATTTTTTTTTGCTAGCATACCAGATAAGTCAGTACTGTTGGAACAAACTTTCAAAACATTAGATACCCTTGCAACTCCAACTCAGCAGCTGGAGTATCTAGACATCACCTGGACAAATTAAGTCCAACATAATGTCAATACCAGGTATAAAAATTTAAGACACTGTTACCAGTCTGTTATGGAAAAAATGGCTTGTCTCCGAGAGACATCCAAATATTACTGGGTTAGCATACTTCTGAACCTGACTACCCCAAGCGGTTGCCTACAAATTGCATACATTGTCGCAGAATAAAAAAAAAAAAAAAAAAAAAACCTTTGCAGACCATGACAAAAAAAGGTGTTATCTCCTCTAGTAATTAGAAATTACAGAGGTGGCAAAAAATAAAAAATGACAAAAGTGTAAAGTCAATGCACAGAACTACAGACGCGGCGGACGCGGGCTAGGGTGCACACCTTAACAACCTTCTGTTGTCAGGCGTTTGGAGTCCAGGCCAACAAAAATGGGACTCCAACCAAAAGGAGTTGTATGCGGTATACGCAGCTTTAGTTCAACAGTTCTCAAAGATGCACATATTCTAGTGCAATGGGACAAAAAGACATTGCTTATATCCGAAACAAAGGGGGCACTCTGTCTCTAGCCCTCCTGAGCTTAACGAGCAAACTACTCCTCCTATCCGAGCAGCTCAATGTCACGCTGTCGGCATTCTACCTCCCGGGGAGGTTAAACGGTATTGCAGATTGCCTCTCAAGAGGAAAGTCTGTGCCCGAGTGGCATTTACTACCCCTGGCCAGGGAAATCATTTACAATACGTGGGGCATGCCAGACGTAGACCTTTTCGGTTCCAGAGAGACGGCATTAGTCCCTCGGTATGTCACATGGGACTCCAAAGATGGATCAGCACTTTTCTACAAGGCCTCCAGTCGAGACGGAAAATTTCTGTTGGGATTCGGTTCCCTCCACCCAACATAATTCCACAGGTGCTGGCCCATCTCAACAATGCAATAGGAAAATATATCCTAATAGTTGGAGCCAATGCTTCTGGGTATCAGATCTCCAGTCGAGATCCTTGATGGAGCCTATACCAAATAAGGGATCTACGGAAGACCCTGATTGATCAAACAACGGGACTACGCCCCCACAAGTGGACAAGTTGTTCCTCCAGGTATGGAAAGTTGGGGGTGGACTGATCTGGGGGGCTAAAAAGGCCGCTTTAGATGAATCATAATATGATTCATATTACGAATGTCAAAATATCTACTTAATTGACGACTCTTAATGTCATCCGCATAAGGTTCATATTCAGTAATCATCTGTTTGACAGTTACTAAGCAGATCATTAGATGAATTGCTCAATGTGGCCTTTTTAGGCCCCCAGGTCACCAAGTGGAATAGAGCTGATTTAGAGTTATTGAGTAATAGCTGGCGGACGGCTACACTCAATACCTATAGAGCACCAATTAAAAGGTGGGTTGCTTGATGTAATAATAATACCTACTATTAATCACAAGAGTCCAGATGGCAGAGATGTTGCCAAGTCTCTAGCCAATCTTATTTAAAAAATAAATTTGCATATAATACTATTCATCTGCTTTTTCTACATATTGTGCCAGAAATGTTGAGAATTATTCAAAAATTTATTTATTTACCAAGTGCTAAAAGCTATTGCTTTAGCCAAAACTAAATCCATAAAATATATGGGATACAAAATTATTATTTGACTGGCTAGATACTGTCCCTTGCACTAACTCTCTATTTGACATTTCCAGAAGAACTGCATTTATTTTATTGGTAGCATCAGGCAGAAGGATACATGACCTTACCTTATTGGACATAGCTTATAACTACTTAGTAGAAGAAGATGAAATAGGTTTACTTTGGCCAAAGTTTGGGTCAAAAACAGACTCTAGCAATCACAGGCAGGCCGGATGGTTGTTATCAAAGCACCCAAACAGTCGTATACGTCCTGTACAACACTTAAAACATCTTATTTGCAGCTCTCCAGGCAGAAGGTTAGATAATAATATAACCAGTCTATTTATTACATTAAACCACAGTTAGATACAGTTAAACCAGCTTCGAGAACTCTTATAAGGGGATGGTTAAAAACAATATTCAGAGAAGTGAAAATAGATGCAGCAGCTTGGTGCAGTATTAGATCTGCAGTTGCATCTAAAGTACAGCTAGAGAATATATCAATAGAAGCAATTCTGAGCAGAGGAAATTGGAAAAGTGATAGCACATTTAGCAAACATTATTGCAAAGAAATCATAAGGAATAATTCCAACAATACTGATCATGAAGACTTACTCCGTACAAGTTTCAACACTGTTTAATACTTACAGCTTATTTGATTTTATATAAAATACTGAAGAATAATTTAAATTAATGGTACCTATAATAAATGTTATATTATCTGATAAGATATTAAGTTTTGTTTTTAATGATGATTTGATGTATGAGTCCTATAGGCTTGATAAAGGTACAAAAAATATATGATTACATACATAATACTATAAACTTTTGTTGTATAATTGTTATTATTAGTAATATTACCATGATTATTAAGTTTAATAAGAGTAACTACAGACAAAAGATTATTTTGTCTGGGAGAGTAACATTATATAATGATGTTATGGAATGATTATTATCTAGAGTGTGTATTCAGTAAGAAATGAATATAAAAAAGAATCAGATGTTTCTTTTATTCATCCAACACATTAATTCACATAGCGTTTGCAGATACCTTTCATACCATCACCAGCAGAAATCAAACAGGTCTTCACTTAAACGCCGTGTTTGAGAAGGCAAATAATAGAACTGTTTTACACTAAATAAAACAGCTATTATGTGCCGAAGCAAACACGGCGTTAGCTCAAGATCTAGCTGATGAGTGAAGACACTATGACAAGCTAAAGTGGGCGGAAGCGGAACCGCCTCGCTGGGATGTAAGTTTAAAATATTCATGGAAATTCAGGTATGAGACATACTTATTCTCTATGAAATTATGTTGCCACAGGTGAAATTCATAGATGCTTCTTCACTTAAACGCCGTGTTTGCTTCGGCACATAATAGCTGTTTTATTTAGTGTAAAACAGTTCTATTATTAGTCTGGGAGACTGGAAGGCAATAATTATCTATGCTGGGAGGATTGCGCAGATTGAAACGAAAACGAAATAGAATCACGTGGTTTTGAAAAAAACGCGCTAAATCAAAAATAAAACCAAAGTCGAACCTTTGAGTAGGTATCTAGACAAAGTAGAAATGAACGAAGTTTTAATCTAAGGTAATGTTAAAAAATAAACTTTAAAAAAAAAGTAAAAACCGACTTCAAAAAACTAAAAAGTATAAAATAATTAGGTAGGTATAGGCTTAAGAACCTTTTAAAAAATATATAACTTAAGCAGTCTAAGTATTTTGTTCTGCTTCTTTTAAAAACCATATTTCATTAATAAATCTGTGATTTCAGAAAACATATTATGAAACTAAACGTAATGAACGTGCGTTATGCGTCAAAGAAATTTAAATTAAATTATTAAAACTAAAAAAAAAGGAAATGCACGCAACGAAACGTCATTTCTTTCGGCGCGGTCGATTCGGTCAGCGCGGACGATTCTTTCGGCGCGGATAGGTGTGCGAGGCAGTGACGTTAGGAAACCAAAGGACTTGTCATGTTTAACAATAACTATAGGAAACGGACGGAAAAGAAGCTGGCGGTCCGCCATTATGATTTCTCACCTGTTAGTCGCTATGTCAGGTACATCAGCTGTCAACGCGCTTTATTTTTGTACGTAATTTAATAATATTTCCATAATCTATAGTGATATTGTGTGTTTATTAAATCAAAACAAGAACTGACTTTATAAACAATATGCCGAACTGTGGTATTATTGGGTGCGGCATTAAAAGAAGCGGAAATCGACCAAACATAACATTGCACCGGTACGTACTTTATTATTATGAAAATATGTCCCAATAGACACAATTCTAATAAGTTTATGCATAATTGAGAAAGCTTGGCAATATAGCTACATGAATTTAACATTTTGCCTATGATTTCATCACGTTTTTCAGTATATTTCGTGAAAATTATTTGTTGTTGATATGGAGGTAGTGTTGTCCGCTCATGCATTTTTTATTGTCGATACTCTACTTTTTTATTATTTTAATTTTATTATTTTCTTATTGTTTTAATAATGAATAAAGGAGATATTAATACTTCGTTTCTAATATTATTGTTTTTATTGTCTCGCAGGTGTGAATAGTAAAGTATTCCCCTCGGGGATAAAGGTGTTCACGTCTTGGGCGAGCATGAATCCGGAGCTCAGAGAGAGGGTTTAGACTAGAATTCTGAATGCGCATAACATAGCGCCCGTGCCGTAAGACACTACTTTATCCCCTAGTGAATAATATTTAAAAATGTAAAATTGTATGGTTTATAAATTAATAAAAAAAGGATTAATATTATTAGCTTGTTTCATTTGCCTTGTTACGAGATGCCTAATATTAGTCTCGTATGGGTTCAATTTCCGCAAGGAAGAAATTGTTGTATAGCCTTCGGAAGTATCTACTTTTACATCCTGTCCTACCCCTATCCCTTTCCTTTTCCTTGAATATTACTTAGTACCTACTACCTATATTATATAAACAGTTCTAACAACATCAAAAAAATAAATATTCGATTGCAAAGTTGTTCCCGAATAGTACGGAATAACTTCACCATAGATTATACACTAATACTGATAAACTTCACTGTCCCCTGCGACGTCGAACGTTAACCGGCAAATACTTTGAGCAAAAAGCGGCGTGGTGTGGGAAAGTTCGCGCCCGTTCGCGCACATAAACTGTCGTGAGAGAGAAGGACAAAAGAGACTAAAGGTCACCTTATTAGATGTTTGCCGATCTCTATACGTACCTGTAATATCCTCTGTTACTAAGTTAAAGCTATAAAAAAACGTTACGAGAGCTTTCTAAATTGGAACCTATGTTGGGATAATTATTAGCCTTTATATTGTCCCACTGCCTGTTGGGGTAAGATATTATTTGGTTGGACGTTGCCTTAGATTGTCCTTTGAGAGCGACCTATATCAACATTTCTGACAGCATATCGACAAACATATCGAATGGCATACGGGTGCATCACTACACTAAGCCGCCATTTAGATGTCTCGATAGCTTTTGTTTTACACCACAGACTACATAGTATTCACGTTGTTTTGTAGTCATGCCAGGTCCTTCTCGTAAGAGAGGCTTCTTACGTCATTGGTGCGAGGCCATAAGAAACTTTGTTTCGTTCGGCGCGGTCGATTCGGACAGGTGTGCGTCCACCTCAATACTGATAGTGGGACGATCTGTATTTTAAATGAAATATTTATTGTTTAAATTCCTGTTCGAGCGGGATGCAGATGCGCAACTATCATAGTTGACTGTCTGTACCCGCAGGCGCTAATGAGTGAACTAGGATATCCGTGTAATCCTGTTCGAAAAGCCACTACATAATACATAGTCGATTTAATAAATCTTTTCAACAAAACACTCAAGCTCTATTGAATACCTACATAATATCGATGCATTTGGTGCAACTCTAAATCATTCTATTTTGTCCCGATCACCAAATAATGCGACGTAATCCCAATGTTCTGTAACAATAAATTTATCATTATTTCGTAAATAGTTGAAATATTTAATGTGACTTTATTGAACTTTACTGTTATTCGCTAGAAATTCATTAATTTACAGTGCATTAGTCCAGTCAGCTGACGTACGTAAACAAAGGGCATGTCAATAATTTGTGGAGTGGTGAAACACCTTCAAAGTGATTTGTGATTTATGTAGAATATTTTATTCTATCTAAAAATGGATATTGACGGTTCTTCAGTAACAGGAGAGATTGACCAAAATTTATTATTACAATTTAGTTGTATGAACACAACAGACAGAGATGAACTTGTTAATCAAATGCAAAGACTCTTGGGGCCTAGTATGAATTATAACACAGCCAGTTTTTTCTTGGACATGAGCAATTGGTAATATTTGATATTTATTCAATATGTTTATTTAAATCTATCAAAAATTAATCTCATATTAAATTACAGGAATTTACAAACAGCAATATGTTGTTATTTAGATTATACTTTACCAACAAAGCTTCCATCTATGTCATTAAAAGCTGCTCAAAATCAAGAGACTGCAGTGGGTCCTGGTGCTTGGTAAGTTTGTAATATTATAAAATAATGTTAGAGGTTAATTCATACAGGACATTTAATGTGTTATAATGTAATTCAATAAATCATTGTGTAATCCAGTATGAGCATTATATTTTGTTGTTCCTACTACATAGGTACTTTTATTGAAAGTAGTTTGAGTAGTTAATGTAACTGATTTGCATTTGTTATATTTCATTGCTTTTATTACCATGCATGTTGTTAGGAAAATATGACTGGCACATAATTATTATTCATTTCTGCTTCCAGTTTTGAACAAAGTTGGAGCATTGCTAATACAGGGGCAGAGGGGTGGCCTGGCAGCTGTAGATTGATACAAGCAGGAGGTGAACCACTAGGTGCTACCCCAGTCTATGTTCCACCATTACCTGCAGGACATTCCACTACAGTTACATTAAAGTTAGTAGCCCCTACTACACCAGGCACACACAGAGGGTATTTTCATTTGGTGACTGAAAAGGGTGACCAAATAGGGGGTGAGTATCAGATAAATTGAATTGCCGTATTTAAGTAACCAAACAATACTTTCGAGACATCTTATTTTTCTATAGTGTTCACTCATATTAAAGACACTAAATACGTCTCAATAATTGCTATATGCTAGATCATGTAAGAGCAAGCAATAAAACCAACTGCATTGCTTTAAGTTTTCCTTTGTAATTTCATTCATTGAAGAATTTATTGTTTATTTGATTTTAGATACACTATGGGTGGAAGTTACAGTGGAGTCAGAGATGACTATGGCTCTTGTTGAACAACTAGCTGCCTTACCCGTCCCAAGTAGTAATAGTCAGGTAAAGTTTGTAAAATCATTATTATCTTAACCCCTTATAGTTACTGATGGCATCCGCTGGGGTATGAATAATAAATTTTAAAATTTGCTAGTAGGTATCTATTTTTAGTCTGGCTCCAAATATAGGCCAGAACACTGGTACCAATATTGGCTGGTTAATTTGCTAGGCAACCACACGTTGGCCATTATACCATAATTATATACTACTTTAGTCCAGTCAGAGCCAATGGGAGGATGTCTGATATAGAAATTGCTCTAGGTGCTTTTACATTACCGAGTACATGTCATCATTATTATGTTATTGAAAAAAACAATGAATGATAAATCCAATAAAAAATACCAAAACAATAAATTCTCAGCAAAAAAAAAAACAATAAGGAGAATCGATACGTCGACATCTTAATATTAAGCACGTAACGTTCGTTGCAACGTGACTGAGCAAGTAGCCAACGTGTGGACGAATCGCGAGCGTTGGCGCTGATTTCCTTTGATAAAACCGACACGGGCCGGCCAGCTGCCGCCGCTCGCGTCATCTTTGGAACGAATGCTATTTTATTGATCCTCACGTTGGACGAATGGCGTTGGTACCGGCGCGGCGCGGCGTTGGAGCCAACGTGTGGAGCCGGCAGAATTCAGTAGCACCTTCATCTCATTGATTACAATATTCTTCTTGGAATCCTCAAATCTAGCAATTTCTCTCCTTCTACCTTAAATTGGTTTGACTCGTATCTTCAGGGTATCACACACAGAATATCTGCTTTGATGAACTTTTTCAGATTGGTGCAATCTTACCACAGGTGTGCCTCAGGGTGGTGTTCCCTCTCCTCTTCTCATCTTCATTAATTCAGTCACCAGAGTAATTCCTTCCAACTTCCATCGCAATGCAGATGATCTGTCGATTTACTAACACTTTATTGGGTCTGACATGGAACTTGCAGTCGCAGCTATGAATAAAGCTGAAAAGGACTTGTTGGGCTAAGTCGTTTTTACTTTCCACTCGCTGAAATGTCTCCAGAGCTTCTTACCAATATCTTTTTTGTGAAAACTCTTATTCAGCCCATTATTAACTAGGTCAAAGCCTGCTACCTGGATGCTACAGAGGAGAACTTGAACATTTGAAAAATTAGTATTTCTTCTTTTTAAGCTCTCCTCTTGCAGGTCTGCTGGGCGAGATTTCTTTAGAAATAAGCAGTACTTTTGTACTTTACGCTCCTACTTCAAACTTTTTTTTAATATTACAGGAACAATATTTAAAGTCTAGTATTTCGAAAAAATAAATAAAAAAATTGCTTCATACAAACAGGCTTTCCACCGTCGATATATTGGTTTAAATCCAATTTTCTGCCCAACGCTTTCGTTTTATATTCTTTTTAGACGCAATTGGAAGTAGGTATTTGAATACCGTTATAGCTGCTTTTTTATGTTATCCATTTAAAGCATAGCGCAGACGACCGCTTTTAATCGGTCCGACAATCGTTTGTAATAATAGGACACGTTCTATTAAAGCATTATGTATTTAATTAACATAAACGATCCATAAAAAAAGCGGTCCTACATAAATCAGTAAGGAGCAAGTATGACAGATTCTCGCCGACTCGATAGGATTTTTACCGGTGGTATGACAGAGAGAAGGATGGAATACCTGGTAGTGCCGGTTCACGTGAAGGCAGGGCAGAGGCAGGGGTCGTAGCCAGAAGGAAAAAAATTCGGCCTGCCCTAACTGCTAGCCAGAGCTTGCTATGGATTTCGATAAAAATTGATCTTGAGCTTGTCCTTGTTACTGTGTGGGCTACGGCCCTGGTCAGGCCAGTAGTGAGCAGAACAGAGGGCTAATTCACGTAATTTTAAGACGTGCCGATCGTATTGCAGTGACGCTCGAACTTGACACGAGCGTATCTCACTGAACCACAGAGGATACCAAATGGCAGAATAGTCGACATCGGCTAAATTGCCATAACGAAAGAAGAAGAAGAAGATTACCAAATGTGTTGTTTTGATCAATATTTTATTGCAACTGCGCGGCAACTGCACTTCTTTAGTTACGTGAATTAGCCTACAGTACTGCTACTATTTGAACGCGCGTGCTGCAACAGAACGGTAACATGTGCAGCAGTTATTAGCCGACCGGCCTAATTTATCATGGCAGACTATGTTCACTGTAGTGTTGAGATGTTTAACATCCGTCAAATCTCATGTCTTGTGATCAACCAATCACAACAGCTAACATGAAATTTAACATGATCAAGCTTGTCTTTTTATAATATGGCGTGTTAATTTCTCTCTCATCTTTTGTTAGACAAACTCTAAAAACTCATCAAAAGATTATAATTATAGATAATAAAAAAAAGTTCCAGAGATTACCCCCTATAAATAAACAAATTTTATCTAATTGTATTAAAAGTATATAGTGTGCATGTAACATACTATGTATTTATAAATGTATAATCTCTTTGATTATCTGTAACAATGAACCATTCACAATACGTCGCACAGTGGGCCCATACTGAAAATTAGTGGACTTAGGCAACAAAGTTACCATATCGATGCGATTTTTTTTTATATGACGTGTTATAATATTCCTGACAACTTTTATTCTTATAAAATTTCTTCTAAACTTGATAGTTTGTCTTGAAAAAAATTTATTAGATTTTTTTGTATGGAGCGAATCACGTTTAATTTTTATTCTTCAATTGTACTAATATGTTGGGTGTGTGGCGTGAGTATATGATAGCTAGGGTCATTCTCTATCCACGAAAAAAAAAATCAGCGCCGGCCATCTGCGGCAGCGCGAGTAATCATTCGGTAAAAAAATAATAATTTGGAAGAATTTTTTTGTCATTTAAAATAAATTCAAAGCATATTTTTTGTCTCATTTGGCTGTTTTCACCTTCTTTTTAGTTAAATAAATAGTTTTAATAGCGCATACGTACTTAGAACTAGTAATTCTGGTAGAGATTTAGTTATTATTGCATGTTATCGGTACAAATGAGTCATCAATCACAATGCAGGTGCTCTGCATTGTGATTGATGACTCATTTGTTTGTGCGCGCATAACTAATGAGTCATCGAAAAATGCTCGTCTCTGATTGGCTGTGTTATTTTTTAACTGCACGTTATCTATTGTTGAATAAATATATCGTAATGTTTCAGGTTATACTAATTTTGTTAATGATAGGTGAAATAATTTAAATTTGTACGGGCAAGTCGTTGATAATTATCTACATAATCACGATGCTTATCATGACTACTGATGAATCAACGAACTCTGTAGCTGTGTTTGACGTTTTCTGTTTATAGTTACTCTGCGACGAAGAACCATCAAGTCCCCATTTCCAGGTCAACTTGAGTTCTTCATTTTGAGACCTATCAACAGTATTTATATCAAGTAATATCCTCTCCACAGTGTGGTCCAATAGCGCTTGCAATTTAATGTGAGCTCCGTTTTCGGTAATCTCCATACTCTCTTGTGGTGGGTAACATCTTTTCTTGGCATTTACAAGCTTTGGATAAGATGGAAAGGCAGCACAGTTTTCTTCTTTCAGAAATTGTCGAAGAGCTAAGTACTTCCATTTCGAGAGCGCAACTGATGTATAAAGAGCTAAACACTTATCTTCAGAGACAGTACTTAAGCTCTGCTTTTTGAATAGTCTCTCTTCTACTTCGGATAGCGCATCTGGATTACTGGAAAGGTATTCGACCACTTTTGCCAGATTCGTTTTGCTAGTGCTGCAACTCTTCCTCGGAATTTTCTTCTACTATGGAAGTAGAACGTCTTTTCTTTTGCTTATTACTTAACTCTTCGAACGGTTTTCTGTGCTCCTTTTCTGTAGATGTTCCCGCTTCCGCAGTACATACTGCAAGAGTAGGAACATGGCAATCTATATCCACAAGCTCAGATAAGGCTGCGTCCGAAAAGCCCATCACACTTCTCAGATCAACACTGTCACAAACAGGCCAGTTGATGTTTTTTTCCAACCACTTGTGATTAATTACACGATTCATAAAAGTTTTTTGATTTCTACTTGACTCTATCCACTTTTTATTTAAATTTACACAAAAAAGTCGACAGAACTCCTTGATTCGGTTCTTGTCTTCTTCAGAAACTTCGGTAGTCAAGACAGAAATGATACTTTCATACAGAAACATATGATTTTTCACATCACCGCCACTTCTTAATTTCACAAAAAGATCTAGGTTGGTACAAAATCCAGCCATAGTTCTAATGTAAATATAAAAATACAAGTATTTCACTGTGTTCACAAACAAGCGACAAGAGCGAAACTAGATGGACTTAATGAATGTCTTTATATTTATAGTTAGTGTTAATTACTCAAGTAGTGGACATAATAGTGAGTGAAAATTATTCAGCCAATCAGAGACGAGCATTTTTCGATGACTCATTAGTTATGCGCTTAGCCGAGTGCACAAACAAATGAGTCATCAATCACAATGCAGGTGCTACCGATAACTTGCAATAATAACTAAATCTCTACCAGAATTACTAGTTATAAGTACGTATGCGCTATTAAAACTATTTATTTAACTAAAAAGAAGGTGAAAACAGCCAAATGAGACAAAAAATATGCTTTGAATTTGTTTTAAATGACAAAAAAATTCTTCCAAATCATTTTTTTTTTACCGAATGTTTACTCGCGCTGCCGCAGATGGCCGGCGCTGATTTTTTTTCCATGGATAGAGAATGACCCTAGCTATCATATACTCACGCCACACACTCAACATATTAGTACAATTGAAGAAAAAAAATTAAACGTGATTCGCTCCATACAAAAAAATCTAATTAATTTTTTTCAAGACAAACTATCAACTTTAGAAGAAATTTTATAAGAATAAAAGTTGTCAGGAATAATATAACACGTCATATAAAAAAAAATCGCATCGATATAGGAACTTTGTTGCCTAAGTCCACTAATTTTCAGTATGGGCCCACTGTGCGTCGTATTGCTATGAGGATGCGCCTATTTTCCTTTATTGCATTTATTTAGTGCATAGGTACCACATATTAAATGAACAGATAGGCTAACAAGAGGCACAGAATAGATAAAAGTGGCATTAGGCAACATGGCTCAGACTGCTCATTGTATAACATTTCACATGTAGGTATTAATAATTATTTTAAATTAAAACTTTTATAATAATAATCTATAAGGTAAAAGTAAAATTTATGCCTTTTAGTGTTACACTAGGTAGGCTACACTAATACAAATGTACAAGTATATCTTTGGGGGGCATTGAAAGTATGATATCACAGAGATTTTTGTAATAGCATGTTGATGACAAAGATAGGTTCTTCTATGATCTACAGATGTTTTTGGTGTTTCTATTTTATTTTTATGTAGATATATTTATTACTTTCAGATGCCACCACAAGACGATCAGATGTGTTGATGAACTGCAGTCACGGAATATTTTGTAAAATTTTCATTAATCTAACACTGATTTTGTTATTGCTTACAATATTTATAGGCAGTTATATGGGACAATCTCATGTCTTACTTATGAAATAGCCAAAGAATAATCACAACTATTCTTACTTGTTCAGTTCTTGTTTTTTATATTTTGCTATTACTATTGTAATGTACTAGTTTACCTAATATATTTCTATCATAAAACATAGCTGCTACAATTAATTGATCACAGTCAAGGCTATAGCCAGGGTTTGTTTCAATGTTTGTCCCAGTTGAGTTGTTAAAGAAGTTTAATACTCTTCTAGTAAAGAAAAAAAAGGATGTTGGTATAATTTATTGAGACTTCTCTGACTACGGCCTTGATTTAGTGCCCTTATGAATTGCACATTTATTCGTTCATCACATAACTTTGCTATAAAAATCAAAGACTCATTAATTAAAGGAAATAATGTACAAAATACATTAAACACTAAATGTTGATTAGCTGTAAGACAACAAATTAAGAATTTGTTAGATATTGTTGAATTTTACAAAATGTAATAATGATTTTATTAGGATTAATTATTTTTAGATTGCATTGCCATGAATGTAATTACAATGGGGGATTAATTTTTATAGTATAAATAAGCAAGTAAAAAGATTAAATAATTTTGCTGAATTATTTATTTCAATACAAACAACTATCTTTTCCTTTAAGTTTTAAATTCACCCAATACGGTAGTCTCCAAACTTTTTGGCCGCTCTGAAGTTCTCAGAGCATAGTATGCGGGTGTAACGTGGAAGCCACGACTTTAGGCTTAGCGGGGTGCGGCGCGGCAAGCGGCGCGGTGTCGGCAGGCGGCGCGATGTGCATGCCACGTACTGCTTAGTAGCGTTAGCGGCGGCAACCGAGGTGGACGTATTTAGACATTTGTTTTATTTATTTATTTTTTATTGACATGGTGTTATCCAAAGTAGCTCTTCTTTGCCTTGAAAGTAGTTCATATTTTAAGCAGGATATTTTGAATAATTTTGAGAGAAGGAGTGCATGAAGTCAATAATAACTGGTATAAATATAGTGAATTCCGTGATTTATACAAATAATACAGAAAATATCCGGACACAAATATATGAGTACAAAAATAAAATATACACTTACACGTATAAAATGTACACATGAATGAGTCTAGAAACTTTTGATTATATTCTTCAACACATAAAAGTTCATTTGCAACATCAAAATATCAGATCCAAACGTGTTGTCACCAATCGTCGCAACAATCGTCTAAAATATTTTATTCGTCCATTCGCCGCTGAGTCCGCCGCTGCAATGCCGCTCGCCGTACCGCTCGGAGTCGTGGCATCTCAATCACTCGTCCGTACATTTGTTCAAGTCGCGCGCCCGCCCGCCGCTGCCGCGAACCGCTCGGCAAAAACCGCTAGCGTTGCCGCTGTGAGCGGTGCTTCGTGGCATGATTAATACATTTTTATACATTTTGTTTTTGCCGCTCGCCGCCCCGCTCTAAGCCACCGCTCATAGCGGCAAGATCGTGGCCGGGCACTTACGCGCTGCGCGCATTTATCGTATTGTATACTGCGTAAGGACGTTACACTCACACTAACTAGAGGGCGCGAGTGGGGTAGGAATCAGCGTTGATTGCGGTCGAGGCGTCTCGCACCCATGCACCTCTTTAATTTTGCGTTTGCGCAACGACTTGCGCTTAGTTCAGAGTGGCTAAAAAGATTGTAGACTACTGTACCTTTGTCTTCTTTGAATACGAGCTAACTGTTTAGCTTTTTATTAGGTCTAGATGTACCTAATCTACATAGATTATTGGTTTCGGGCACACAAAATCATAAAGGCAAAATTTTATGTAGCATGTTGGTCGCGGGACTTATCTCATTACCGTGACCCCGGAACGTAAAGGGCTATTGAAGGAACACCGTGGATTTTAGTCAGTACAAGTCTGACAGTCCCTCCCGCCCTGCCCGGGGTGGGAGGACTCATTTGATGATTTTACCACGATAAAAAAAAAAAAAAAGCATGTGTTAAAAAATATTCATCACATTAAGGATAATTATTATTTAAATTCACACACTATTTGCTTAAATACCTTGCTCTTATCCTTCATAATTAGTTACTATCCAGAAAAACATTAATATTTCATGGTCATATTAGTGTTTAGTGATGTCTTCTGAATTTGGGCCTACCCCATAGATATCGGCATTGAATGGATAGAGCCATTTGCAATAAATACCTATTATGACTTACAAATTAAATTCACCTTAACTAATTCTCTATCACTAAACAGCCATTTCCATTTCAATTTTAGGATGAGGTTTGTATCCTTTGATAATGAAGTCTTCATACTTGAAATCGTCAATAGAATGAATGTCACGAGCAAACTCCAATGAGGGGAATGGATTAGGTATCCTCTGTAGTTGCTGCTTCAATGGTTCTATATGATTCAGATAAATGTGAGTATCTCCTGTAGTGTGCACGAATTCTCCTGCCTGTTAACAATTGTCATAATTATTGTTATTGGTTCTCTTAGATCAGAAAAATAGTAGAAGGATATGTAATAAGGAGCAGTCAGTCAGAAATGTATTAGCTATTATAATTCTTGACAAGTATTTTACCTGCAATCCTGTGATGTGTGCAATCATGTGTGTTAGCAGAGAGTAGCTGGCAATATTGAAAGGTACCCCCAAGCCCATGTCTGCACTTCTTTGGTAGAGCAAACAGGACAGTTTGCCACTTGCTACATGGAATTGAGCAAGGCAGTGACATGGTGGTAAGGCCATTCTGCTCAGATCCGATGGGTTCCATGCACACATCAACATTCTTCTATCTGCAGGACGATTTCTGCAAGGGTTGTAAAAAAATGTCTCCTAACTTCCATTGTTCTATAATTCGCATTCACACATGTAATTAATAAGTCCGACTGACCTTCGGCTACCTTCAGCCATGAAATGCACCTTTGGCTTTGGCTAAAGCTAGCCGAAGTTATCGTGCCCTGGGTTCAAAGGTTAAGGTTAAAGGTCAAGATTACCATGTTTAACCAGACAAATAAATTTGTTTGAATCAGTAAGATAGGCTAATCTGCCTGAGTAACACTTTGACACAACACTACTGATGCAAAACAATGTAACATAATGAGGAAACTCAGTTGCATTGTCACAGTATGAATTTGGGTGTGATACTATGGGAACCCACGCAACGTTCGTATGTCTGCTAGAATCATTGTAATCATTCATAGTGCGATACAGGATCTGTGTGGTCGCTTCGCTTCGATAGATTGAGTTGATGGTACATCACTCACGCCCTAGACTGGAGGACGATGGTGATGAGAAGCCTTGAGTGTCAGGGTCAGTTATGGCTCCAGTGGGTCGTAACAGTGGTAGCGTAGTTCAAGGTGAGACTACCTTCTAAGGGGGTGATGCTGCGCAGTAAAGCGTAGACCATGAGAAAAAGAATCTCTGATGACCGGGCTAAGTTCAGTTTGCTGTTAAGGGTCAATGTTGGGGTTAAATGGGAAGAGACTAGGCTTAAGCGATTTCTGCAAGCTTTTAGTCCTGTTCTATTGTGGCAGAGGATGCTGGCTAGCTGTGAAACTTGCTGAATACTGCTTGAACAGATGCTGTGGGGAAGGCTGAGAGGAGTGAAGGCTACAATGATGGTATTGGTAAGTCGAGGTATGGCATTCTTGCAATGATAAGGGAGGTTCCTTTAACTAGACAACCTGTAATGCCTGGTGGTTGATGTTCAATGTTCATTATAGAATCATTTTAAACTATTGTATCTGTATTTTGGCAGTGCATATAGAAAAGGGGTTTTACTTTAAATAATCCTATAGGTGTACAAAACGGCGATGTAGTCTGGTAGCCCAGCACGAAGTTAGGCACAGCATCAAATAAATGACAACACGTTTAAAGTTGTGGAGGAACGAGATATGGTGTTCCTCCATTGAAAAGGGAGGATCCTCCGACCAGGCGAGGTGATATTGCCTGGCGGGCCGAAGCCCGACGGTTGATGTCGGACAGTTGTATATATGCTACATACGAATATCTTTTTCCTTGCGCGATGCAGGCTTCGTAATCTGGTAGTAGTTATTCTATGTTGCGATAGATGTCGCTACAAAGTCTTGCCAGCTTGGCAACAGGCTGCATGAACACCACTAACTGCAGTGTTGGAAGTCGTGTTAGATCTCCCACTGCACACTGTATCCGTTTATACAACAGGAGGTTGCAATGGCAACAGTATGCATAAAGACATTTGCTCTCTGGAAAAACTTTTGGGCCACTCCAGCCTCATTTTATCCGTCTATGTTTGGCTCCGATAAAACCAATATGCTCACATACAACTATGAATATACAATTATGTGAAAAACATTATGTTATACATTTTATAAATTTCAATATTAGGACTAAAGATGTTATGTGAACTAGTGTGCACCTAGTTAGGATGCAGTGCAGTAAAAACGATTTCTGGATACACAGTGAGTTCAGGCAGGCCAAGAAGGCACATCTGCTATTACAATCACCAGGCAGCCACTCCGTATGTCAAAATAACTAGGTACAGTCACTGCAGCTTTCACTGGTCATGGTTTCTTCAACACACATCTCATTGTTATAGGAGCTAACAGGTAGCCCTCTATACAGAGCCTACATGGAGGATTTCGGTTACAGGACTCTAAGGGCTAAATTATGGAGACGCGAAAAGTCGCGTGGTGCGCAAAGCGGAGAATAAGATAGATAGATAGAAGATTGTCATTTATATTAAATACATGCTGGCCTTTCAATAGGAGTTGGATTTGATAAAATTTATTTAATCACACCTGCATACAAAATAAGGGCTTTTTAGTGGAGTTCCAAAAAATTATCTGCTACACCATACAATCATTTTAAACTACTGCATGTATCTGTGGAGAATGTCATTGGTTGCACATTTGTTATCCTTTGGATTTGTATTATCCTTTTGCTCCAACTGATGTTGCGGTTTTTTGTAATGGAGGACTTCCACAACACCCTTCAAGTTAGGTATTTTTTGACCAAAGAAATAGTGTAGTAGTGGTAAGTACATTGATATTGTTAATAATATTTATATTATACAATAAGGACCATAACTTTAATGTTAGGGAACCAATTTTAGTCAACATGGCTATTAAAAAAATTATACCTGAACTTTGAATCATGTAGAAGACAGAAGAGGTGAAAATACAAAACTTACTTTATGGTGTCAATAACATGTTTAAGTTGATCAATTCCTTGTCCAGTGTAGTCAGTCTTGGCATCTACATAGTCAGCACCACTGTGTCTCCACTGAAAACCATAAACTGGGCCAAGGTCTCCTATGGTAAAGAAAAATATAAATATAGATTAAATAAACAATGCAATTTAAAGATATGTGTACATTTTGAATATAATTACCTTCTTCCCTATCTGTGAATCCTAAATTGTCCAGAAAACTTCGAGATCCATTGGCATCCCAAATATGTACACCTTTATCAGCAAGAGCCTTAGAATCAGTTGAGCCTGATATCATCCACAATAATTCTTCGATAACACCTCGGATGAATACTCGCTTAGTTGTAAGCAGGGGAAGAGTGTTGTTTATTAGTGAATACCTTTGCATTGCCCCAAATATAGATAGGGTTCCGACGCCAGTCCTGTCTACTCTTTTGTCACCTGTATTAGAACAAATTCAAAGTCCCAGGGATTAGAATAATTGTACAGTAGGTTATTCTTTCGAGTTCTTCGTAAGGGAAAATTTGTTAATTATTCGAGTGCAAACTTACCTGTATCAATTATTTGTTGCACAAGCTTTAAATACTGGTACTCGTCATGGTTAACCTGAAGATCGTTTATAAAACCCATATTGAAGCAACTATGTTTGATTTCTTTTTGATATGACCTGCTTAATGATATGGTATATTATTTTTATCAAAGGGGTTCGGAATGATTTTGACCGAGTTTTATTTCAAAAAGGCGGCAAAAGTGACAGACCACTAGACCAGACGTCAAACTGGCAATTGTTTTATTTTATTTTTTATTGACAGAACATGACCTGGACTCTAGTCTTTCAGCCGAAAACAATAATTAAAATTAAAACTATCAATCTACTTACATCAACGGCATCTTTGTCCATTCATCAACACCATCATCACCAACACCATCATTATTATTTCTATAGTCGCAACAACAACCATTGTAAGAATGTTTAAAGAACATTTGCTGTTGCCAACTCATTTTTGAAATTCAGAAAATATGCGGTATTTTCTACGTCTATGGCGGTATTAGATATTTATGTTTTGAGTTCTAGCACCCAAGATATTAATCATAGTTGAACCTATAATCCAATGACGTAAGAAGCCTCTCTTACGAGAAGGACCTGGCATGACTACAAAACAACGTGAATACTATGTAGTCTGTGGTCTAAAACAAAAGCTATCGAGACATCTAAATGGCGGCTTAGTGTAGTGATGCACCCGTATGCCATTCGATATGTTTGTCGATATGCTGTCAGAAATGTTGATATAGGTCGCTCTCAAAGGACAATCTAAGGCAACGTCCAACCAAATAATATCTTACCCCAACAGGCAGTGGGACAATATAAAGGCTTAAAATAATAATTATCCCAACATAGGTTCCAATTTAGAAAGCTCTCGTAACGTTTTTTTATAGCTTTAACTTAGTAACAGAGGATATTACAGGTACGTATAGAGATCGGCAAACATTTAATAAGGTGACCTTTAGTCTCTTTTGTCCTTCTCTCTCACGACAGTTTATGTGCGCGAACGGGCGCGAACTTTCCCACACCACGCCGCTTTTTGCTCAAGGTATTTGCCGGTTAACGTTCGGCGTCGCAGGGGACAGTGAAGTTTATCAGTATTAGTGTATAATCAATGGTGAAGTTATTCCGTACTATTCGGGAACAACTTTGCAATCGAATATTTATTTTTTTGTTGTTGTTAGAACTGTTTATATAATATAGGTAGTAGGTACTAAGTAATATTCAAAGAAAAGGAAAGGGATAGGGGTAGGACAGGATGTAAAAGTAGATACTTCCGAAGGCTATACAACAATTTCTTCCTTGCGGAAATTGAAACCATACGAGACTAATATTAGGCATCACGTAACAAGGCAAATGAAACAAGCTAATAATATTAATCCTTTTTTTATTAATTTATAAACCATACAATTTTACATTTTTAAATATTATTCACTAGGGGATAAAGTAGTGTCTTACGGCACGGGCGCTATGTTATGCGCATTCAGAATTCTAGTCTAAACCCTCTCTCTGAGCTCCGGATTCATGCTCGCCCAAGACGTGAACACCTTTATCCCCGAGGGGAATACTTTACTATTCACACCTGCGAGACAATAAAAACAATAATATTAGAAACGAAGTATTAATATCTCCTTTATTCATTATTAAAACAATAAGAAAATATTTTAATATTAAAATTAAAATAATAAAAAAGTAGAGTATCGACAATAAAAAATGCATGAGCGGACAACACTACCTCCATATCAACAACAAATAATTTTCACGAAATATACTGAAAAACGTGATGAAATCATAGGCAAAATGTTAAATTCATGTAGCTATATTGCCAAGCTTTCTCAATTATGCATAAACTTATTAGAATTGTGTCTATTGGGACATATTTTCATAATAATAAAGTACGTACCGGTGCAATGTTATGTTTGGTCGATTTCCGCTTCTTTTAATGCCGCACCCAATAATACCACAGTTCGGCATATTGTTTATAAAGTCAGTTCTTGTTTTGATTTAATAAACACACAATATCACTATAGATTAAGGAAATATTATTAAATTACGTACAAAAATAAAGCGCGTTGACAGCTGATGTACCTGACATAGCGACTGACAGGTGAGAAATCATAATGGCGGACCGCCAGCTTCTTTTCCGTCCGTTTCCTATAGATAATGATAAACATGACAAGTCCTTTGGTTTCCTAACGTCACTGCTATAATCTTACCAATGACTACAGAAGCCAAGAATTTAAGAGGGGATTATTTATTTATTTATATATAGGCGTTATTGTACACCAGTAAAACAAATAAATAAACACATATATTATACATATAATTCATAAAACTTACAAACTTACACGAATGTAAATTGTACAATGGCCGGCCCATTAGAGAGGATTCTTTGGTCATTGGGGCGGCCTTTCTTTAGTCATTGAATCCGATGACTAAAGAATCCTCTCTTATTGAATCTTCTTTGGTCATTGTATTGAATCGACTGAATCCAATGCATAGAAATAGTACAAGGTACTATGTATTATCTCTATGATCCAATGATTGAATCTTAGGTAGGTACCAAAAAATCTGCAAAAAATCTTACCTTTAATCATTTATTACCGTTTAATACATTCTATCACAAACTATATAGGGATGTCGAAATCCTACGTTTGTTCTATATCTAACTAAGCCTTTATCATATCGTTTTCAGTGCTAGTACAAATATATTAATCTGTGTTTCAGTGGTTCCTAATAGCAACGGCTAAACAAACTACAAAAATATTGTTGTATTTATAGTTGTAATTTACAGTTGAAAGAATATTGAATAATACTGGAAAGTAATCTTAGTGACTTTGGTGATACACCAAAATTTTTTAATTAATAAATATTCCCAAGATAAGTTGTTGCTCAGTGCAAGATTGTTGTTTGCAGATCGTAAAAGTAATTAGCTGTTTGTTTACTTTATCATCTTCACCATTCACAGCATTTGTCATCCCATTGCATAAGCCTCCTCTCTTTTATTACCTACTTACTAATTCACTGATTCCGAGTTGAGATAAAGTAAAAACTAGGTATTAAGAATTTCCCCATACATGTTTTAGATGAATGTTTTGAACATTAACCCTCTACCTACCTGTTTCGACGTTCTACCCTATATACGGTGAGGGTTATTTTTTTGACCGTATTGTATGTATATGTATGTTCATCTGTTACCTCATAATTTCTTATCATAATTTGACAAGTAGACTAATTCACGTAACTAAAGAAGAGCAGTTGTACCGCGCAGTTGCGCAGTAAGGTTTTGATCAAAACATCACATTTGGTATTCTCTTAGGCCCGTATTAATAAACCAATCTCAGTTTTGAGTAGGCCCTTGAGTAAACAATTAAGACGCTGGACTATAATATAATAAACAAAACTTGAGCTGGTATTTAAGCGTCCGCTATCAGCTGAGTAAGGTCCGTACATAGAAATAGATGTATTATCTCTATGGGTCCGTATTTTGTTGAGTGCAGTCGATTCGTGACTTAAGAGCGTGAAGGTGTATTATGAGTTTGAAAAGATTATTGCTGAAATAGACTACTACGATGTATTTGATCATTATGACGACATTTTACGGCCACTGCAATATCGTTTACCGAAAGTTTATAGGGATGCCACAAATTCTTTTGAGTTACACTACAATCCCCTAAAAACAGGACAAGTGCGAGTCTGACTTGCGCACCGATGGTTCCGTACAAACTTGTGAAGATGGTTCGTCCATCACGGGAATCGAACCTCGAAAGTTTTTGCCTATGAAAGCACCGAACATTAACGAAAAGATAGTTCGGATTGAAGGACAAACTTAACTTTATAGTTAATAAGAAATGTCTCCCAGCCATTGAAATACGTCACGGTCAATTCTCCAACTGAAAAATGTAAATTTGTAATCGCAAAAGAATATTTTTTATATGACATAACTACAAATTTACTATTTTAGAATTTTTAACCGACTTCAAAAAAAAGGAGGAGGTTCTCAAATCGACGCGTATGTTTTTTTTTATGTTTGTTACCTCATAACTTTCAACTGCGGGAACCGATTTTGATGATTATTTTTTTGTTTAAAAGGGTAGATATACTTCCGAAGTGTTCTTATTTAAATTTGGTGAGGATCTGATGAAGATCTTCGGAGATAGACAATGGAACTCTTGAATGAATAACAGCAAATCACTCGCGATTGCTGTAATCTCATGTTTATGTATTTTTTATGCCACTCAAAATTGAAAAATAAAATAAACTTTAAAAAAAAAGTAAAAACCGACATGAAAAACCTAAAAAGTATAAAATAATTTTCTTAAAATACTTAACAGCTTCTGAAGTCGGGGCCACTGCCAAGCTAGGTGCATTGAAGAATCATAGGCCCCGACTTCAGAAGCTGATAAGTATTTTAAGAAAATTATTTTATACTTTTTAGTTTTTTGAAGTCGGTTTTTACTTTTTTTTAAAGTTTATTTTATTTTTCAATTTTGAGTGGCATAAACAATACATAAACATGAGATTACAGCAATCGCGAGTGATGTGCTGTTATTCATTCAAGAGTTCCATTGTCTATCTCCGAAGATCTTCGTCAGATCCTCACTAAATTTAAATAAGAACACTTCGGAAGTATATCTACAATTTTAAACAAAAAAATAATCATCAAAATCGGTTCCCGCAGTTGAAAGTTATGAGGTAACAAACATAAAAAAAAACATACGCGTCGATTTGAGAACCTCCTCCTTTTTTTTGAAGTCGGTTAAAAATTCTAAAATAGTAAAGGTGATTGGGCAAAATTAACCCAGAACCAACAGAAACAATTGATATGTCGGTTTTTTAGCCTTGATTTAACTAACAATTATATACAAAAAAAAAGCCGTTATATGCTGTCAATCGGGTAAAATCAAACAAAAATATAAAAACTTATTTAGAAATAAAATTATTCTTAACACTAATAAAACCATAAAGAAATACATTAAAACTATTATAATAAGCTATCGACACCATGACGCGCATACTGCGACCTATTGCAGCCATCCACTGGCTTTAGTGGCTTCCGCTGCGTTGTGATCTGTGCGCTCAAGTTATTTATGATTCATTTACGTCGACCTTTGCTTTGTTAATCGGACTCTGATATTCCTCTGGTGATTTGTTTGTGAACTGCTGACTTACCTACTCAGAATGTCAGGTGTTAGTGTTAATCGGTGTGTGGCATAACCGCTCTGTATTACGGCGACAACGACACGTTTTAAGTGAACTAATATTACAAACGAATCGCGAGTTTGTCGAACATCTTTTTAGAAATATTACACCACACATTTTTAAAGAAGGAGACTGTTTCATATTATATAGGGGGTTCCGAGACGTACCTACTAGGAGATTTAGAGTCTTATGGATACGTTTCGCACATGCCACCAACGAGAAGATTAGGGTCAACAATTAACTACTGAAGACGCTAATAAGTCTTGATTGGTGATAATATGCAGATGGGACGTGGAAGCCGTAAATGGAAAATACAAAAGAGACTTTTAAATATTCCGGCAGACATGACAGAACACCAAAAAATATAATGGTTATTTTAAAATAGCAGCTGTTCTCATAGTCATCAACTCTTTCCAACAGTGACAGCGAGTATACAGAATCATTTATACAGATTATTAATGAAAACGTAAATAGATCTTATCATTTAGCAGAATATTACGTACAAAATAACGTAAAGAGATAAAGGGCCACTTTTCAAGTGATGGAGGTTAATGACCCGACTTTCAATGATTTTCCGCAGATGACCAGACAGCAGATTGTTTTATTTGCCGTTGGGACTTACCGTCTCAAGATAGCTAGGTCATATTGTTAGGAGCACGTGCGACGAAGTGGAGTTTAAAGAACTGGATGCTTGTACAAAAGCATCCAGTGTATAACTATAAATAACGTCTCTGGTGTTTTCGAATCGATTGAATCAAGACATGTTCAAACAAAAACTTATTATACTTAAAT
Organism: Allophyes oxyacanthae; assembly: GCA_932294325.1. Taxonomy (NCBI): domain Eukaryota; kingdom Metazoa; phylum Arthropoda; class Insecta; order Lepidoptera; family Noctuidae; genus Allophyes; species Allophyes oxyacanthae. Next base: position 11,902,153 of record OW028615.1, read on the forward strand.
TATGTGTAACCCATTTGAAAGCGGGCATAATGCGATAATAAACTACTATTGCTCTTGTATTCACGGTATGCGCACCCTGGGAAGCTGTTCTCATGTAATAAGTGTGTTATACTACTTAGGTTACGCTCAACATGTAGGCATAGAACAGCCTGCAGCACTTATGGACACGGTAATAGTCGATTTAGATAGTTAATTAATATTAAATAACCTAACCGTCAAAAACCTACTCCAACTAGAAAAAGAGCTGTAACTTTTGAACGGCGGAACAGATTTTAATGAAACATAGCTTAGATGATAACCGATTAAACTAGATTTCAATTTAAAAAATTACACTGACATCGGTCCATCCGTTTTGGAGCTACGATGCTATAGACAGATACACAGATACATAGATACACATATACACAGATCCACAGATACACACTACAAACTTATAACACCCCTCTTTGTTTGTCGGGGGTTAATTAAAACATTTAATGTTGTTTTGTTAACTACTGATAGGGCAAATAAAACTGCCTCATATCTCTCACCGTACAGAAGAATCAAACAAACAAATAATGAAAAATATATAAGGTTAACATGAGTGATAATAAGGGATAGATTTTGTTTCTGTTGATGCTGGGTTTTTTTTGTATGAAATTTGCCCAATGTCCTTTGTAGTTATGTCATATAAAAAATATTCTTTTGCGATTACAAATTTACATTTTTCAGTTGGAGATTTGACCGTGACGTATTTCAATGGCTGGGAGACATTTCTTATTAACTATAAAGTTAAGTTTGTCCTTCAATCCGAACTATCTTTTCGTTAATGTTCGGTGCTTTCATAGGCAAAAACTTTCGAGGTTCGATTCCCGTGCTTTTTTTTGAAGTCGGTTAAAAAAAAAACATGGCGCCGTGTTGGGTATCAAATTAAAGGGCCTTTAGCACATTTCAAATATATATATAGTTAGCTGTTGCTCGCGGCTTTGCTTGTATGCAACCGATAATTGGGAATAATTTCTAAAATCACGCCTCAGACACTCTATAAAGAGGAAGAACAGTAGATCGACGCCTTTGATCTCGTGGGATATGCCGACAAAGTCTAGCAAGTGTCGCGACAGTGCATAGAGTCCATAGAATACACTAATACTGACAATGGAGTCTAGGGTTGTCCCAAGCCAATAATATTTATCTATTTATTTATTTTAGATAACATCGTCATCAATATTATTAATAATAATATAAACAATAATTATATATAATTAATATTTTCTTGTTTCATACTTTTTCAGTAGTTGGATTTTAGTTTTTGAACTTACTTTTTTTATTCCCTATGTATTCAATTTCAAAGTATCTAATAATTAACTATGATACTTTGCCTTGTACTTAGATAGTTTAGAAAATGCCTGCATTCGAAGCGCCGAGTGTGGAGCTGGGCAGTGCGCCTCGAACACCTAGTATAGTGGCGTCGCCTTCACCTTCAGAGATTTCTAGTGCCAGCTCACCTGAACCTCCGAACATACGAGCTACTCCGTTATTTAGGTAGGTAAATAAACTTTTCAAGATATCATCAAATAGCAGTAGTCAACAGTTGGTACCTATTTGCTTTAGATAGAGAATTGTTTTAGTCAAGGAAAGTAGGAGAGAAAATAATTAAGTACCTACGAACTTTCAATGCCGTAGCATAAGTTACTCCGGAGGTATGAGCAAAGCGCTTGATAAATTATTAAGACTGAAGAATACATTATAATAAACGACTTTTTATGTTTATAATGCTCTTGGTGGCCTAGCTACATTATTTTATATATTAAAGCGTAGGTAATCAAATAAGTACCTATAACTACTAGGTACCTACTTAATAAATGGCGTACATAACACGATGTTCGTGTTTTATTCAGAGCTCTAGCAATGCCTCCTCCTGAACCGGAACAGCCACCAGGACAGGACGAGCTGGAACGACGTCTTCCTGGCTACAGACGTATCGTCATACCTCGAGAATTAACATTAATAGAACTACTGGTGAGCTTGTAAAGCCCTTATAATTCTTAGCTCGTTCGTTGTTGTGTTTTCTTCTTTACACACAGCAAAGTTTCATTTCATTGCTAAAGACATGATCTGACTAGTGACAACTTGGTTATGGAATCAAGCAACACAGCACAGTTTTTTTTATAAGCACGTTTGTCTGTGCAGTTAGAAACTATGCAAGTAACCTGTCAATGTGGTTTAGCCTAATCAAAGTTAACGGAATGTAGGCTCCATAGAGGAACATAGAAAATAGGATTTGCACCTACATCATCAAATTCAATAGCTAGAATATAAAACTGGGTAGAGAAATACTACCAATAACGCCGAGCGTATCAATATCTAGAAAATGCTTTTCTTTATTTTCTGTCCAGAAACAAAGCAGCGGTGTCACAACTGATGACGAGGTCTTGCGTATTCGAGAAGCCAAGCTCCGCGTGGTAGCTGATCGAGTTGGCTTGAGAAGGCTCCACGTTCTCGCTCCAAGACTTCGTACGTTGACGCTTGACGGCAGTGCCATTTCATCCCTGCGTGACCTTGGTATCGGTTTAGTTCATCTGAAGGTAAGTAAATAAGGTGCTTACTTTTGAAACCCCTCAAAATTTATTAGGGTGAGAAACTTGCTGCAAAAAATGTTTGCTATGGCAAGTCTTTTAACAGGTTTGATATAAATAAAAAATAAGTTTAATAGATTTATGCGGTTGAAAGGGTCACAAATAATTGGTAAGAAATGGTACCTAAGCGCAGGGCGTTAGATTAAATTACATAGGATCACCTTTCTCTTTGCTAGATCATATACTAGGGAAACCTGTCTCCCTTCGGGCCCCGCGTTGTTTGAGTTAGATGCCCGAGCAATCATGCTTGGTCATTGAGTACAACTAACCAACTTATTTTGTTTTCTATCTCCATAGTTAAACTAGACACAGATCATCTTAGCTCTTGCAGACACAACAAAAGAGGAAACCAAGGGATCCATTTTTTTTTAATAATCCCATTTTAATTCGTCGAACAGATCTTGAGTATTAACCGATGCGGCTTATCTACTTTGGACGGCGTATGGGGTTTAGGAGCCTTGAGGGAACTATATGCTGCTGGAAACCGCCTGCAAGACTTGCAGCCCTTAGCCGCTTTACAGAAATTGCATACGCTCAATTTGGCTGAGTAAGTCAGTTACAATTTTGTGGTGTTATTCTCAAAAGTTCTTTAGTTGTCCAAAGTACTTATTTTTGAGAATAACTTCTACTTTTTATTCTAAAAGTCTACCGTCATAAACCGCCACTACGGTCAGCCTGGGAACTAAAACCAGTATGATTTATTTATGTTATATAATAAACTTAATTAAATGCCTATGGTGATAGAAAGTTTCTACAAACAGGTGGTAGATTTAGGGGCTACCAAGTCACGGCTACCCACGTTACCACCACTCACCATACCGAGCAATCACGGTGATGTCTGCAGAGCTTCCGCGCCCTTCCTGTTTCTGCCGAACCCCAGCCCAAGCAATTGTTCTACACTTTAATCTTCAATTGTGTGTAATATTGTCGTCTATCCACAAAACAGCAATCCCATATCGGAGTCGAGTCGCCTCTGGACGCTGGGTGTGTGCGGGGCTCTTCGGAGGCTCACTTTGAGTGGAACTCCGGCGGCGGACGACCCTGACTACCGCTCCCGGGTTGCAGCCGCCTTGCCTATGCTCGTCTATCTGGATGAAAGACCTTTGCATACCGATATCGAATGTATGTGTGAATCCCTTTATCCTTTCAGTTGTAGATGTTCCTAATTGTATTATGTGAGTCGTGTTCTTTCAAGTTTGGTGAACATCATTACTATGCTGCTGTGTTATGCTAGACTAATTAGAAACAAAAGAATATCATTTATAGGTACCTACTCTTTTTAACACGCTTTTATTAGCTTCACCTGTAACTAACTATGTAAGAAAATCTTGGAAGTAAAATTTTACCCACTTCCCGGTTTCCGATTGAGCTGAAATTTTGCATACATGTTCAGTTTGGATGACTACAGCGTGTTCTATAGTTTTTTTAAAACTATAATTTATATTATTGTTTTAATGCAATGCTGATCAACTAACTATGTACTTACATCTTCAAGTCGCCTCATGTAGTCAATGAAAATACTTTAACGTTTTTCTGTCGTGCCTAATTAAGATCTTAGTTGTAGTAAAATTACAGCATCTATGATATGAAATTTTAGCAGGCCTCAATTAGTACTATAAAACTCAAATTTTGAGGGAAAAGAGTAAGTAAATATAAAATTAAAATACAATAATTTTGCCAGACGACTCTGATGGAATATTCGACGCAGCGTCGTCTTCTTCCGAAAGTGAAGCCGAAGCCGAATCAGACTTATTGCCAAAAGTTACTGAGCCACCACCGTTGGAACCCGAACCGGGGCCTTCTACATCACAAGAGGTAAATATTATTATTTTCTTTGTCTCTAATATATCTATGTTCGGTCTGAGAATGACTGATAGCTGCAAACCACATTTTATAGAACACAAAATTTTATCTCTCCCCTCCTTATATAAATATGAAGTAGCTAATTTTGTTCAAAGTAATCCTAAATTATTTAATAAACTATCAGAAGTCATAATTCGCAATCGCCGCGATAATGATAAGTTATGCATAATAAGATCGAACACGACATTGATGCACAATAGTATATTTTGTTTGGCGCCAATAATTTATAATAAAATCCCCAAAACCATTAAAAAATTACCCACAACACTCTTTAAACTACAGCTTAAAAAACTTCTCATAGCCAAGTGTTATTACAGCTTATCAGAATTTTTGAATGATCGCAATTAATAAATTAAATAATCTAAGAATAAAGTAAAATATTAAACCTGGGTTAGACTGCGACAGCGACAGTTCTCTGTATTATACATTATTTCGTTTCCTATGTTGTATGAACACAGAATTTATTATTAGATATTAAGTCAATTTTTTTGTTTTTTTGTACGCCTTTAATGGCAAAACATGTAAGCACTTCCTCAAACTTAACACCTTATGCACTTGTACTGTTTTACTCATGTTTTACAAAATAAATATATCTTTATCTTTATATCTACTTAGGTCTTTTATTATTTTATTCCTCATTTTTCCCATAATTATAGACAGTTCTTTATTGTGCCTTTCTAGAATTTCGAAATGTAGCAAAATCTTAATCATCATTCTTCTGCCCTTATGCCATTTTATTTCGTATTAAATTTAAATTATAAAATCTTAATGATATTTACAAACGTAGAAAGATTGTGAAAGTTAGTAGGTTGACGTCCAATAAAGGATTTTGTATAATTTACATTTTAAAGTAGGTACTGGTACAACATTACCATAAAGCACACAAGGTCGTCATAGACGTAAGAGCAATTATTACGCTCAACGTAGGTATTCATTACGGGATTCCCTTGTATTTTTTTTTTTGTAGATATGATTTGCTGACTTAGGTATTTAATAAGCGTAGCATACGTACCTATTTTAATGATTATAAAATATTTAAGAGAACGAATTCATTCAAACCCAAAAAGCGATGGAGACGCTACTGTTGATGCATAGGTATCTTCGTATTATTAGATAATTAATTTTATTATTTACACGCATAAGTTATTAATTGGTTACGTGTAACCTGATTGGTCATTATAGTGCCAGTAAATAATTGAGTTGTTTAAAAAATGTATTAACCTGTTATGATACATGATGAGAATCATTGAGATCCTTTCATGCATAGGTATGTGGGCCCGTTAAGCTAACATGACATTTCACGGGCAATCAGAACATCAAAAGTCTTTACAGTGCCACAAACTTATCTGGCCCGGTAATGGCGACGCTGCCGTCGCTTTTACCAATGTAATCTGTCTCTACCTACCTATACAAAAAATATCTACATTTTGAAGTCAATTTTGTTCTGTGGAGACGTTAGTTCCCGTTTTGATCACCAGGTCAGATAAGTTTGTGGCACTGTAGTTGGACTAGCAGCGAACCGAGTCTACTTCGTTTCAGATTCCAGTGTACCGAGTCCCAGTATTTAAAATGCAAAATTTTCTGTTTAGGATTTTCCCGAACAAGCTCCTGAAAGTCACAATACAAGTGACTGCGAAACCACGCGAATGCGTCTTCGACGTCGTCCTGCTACGACAGAGAATGCAGGGGTTAGGCCAACACGACCGAATGTCCAGCCGCGACCAAAAACTGCCCAAGACCGGCCAATTATAGACGAACCGAATAGATTACAGATACTCCACTCACTAATGGGTAAGTAAGTAAAAGTGTGCATAATAAAAACCAGTCTGTAGTTGGTTTTTATAATAAGTATAATCTGTATTTACAATGAAAATATAGGCTGTATCCAAATCAATTTATGAATAGATGATGAGTGGCTATGCAGTGGAAGTAAGCTGACGTCATTGGATGCTGTGTGTGGAAATTTAGCGAGAGCTTTGCGTCGCACTTCTAGTGTGTATCATCGTCGCTCTAAAGGTTTGTCCTCCATTAATATGTTTCCATAAGCTGCATTTATGGGACAGCAGCGCATGCAGCGCAACATTAAAAAGAACAATGTGAACATTTTCTATAGAACGTCACGCTGCATGCGTTTTTGTCCCGCATATTACATACTTATTTTAGTTTTCACGTTATGACTACATCCGGTTATCCATCTATCGTCTACCTGATAGAATTAACAAACACACGTATCTACATATACCTGTTGACCAATTACTTATAATATTTGTCCCACATAAGTATGCTGCATCATTGTATTGATTGCGATACGTAATGTAATTTGTATCTACTGTTTCTGATATTCTGCAGCATTAAAGATTGTCATATTTTGTAATCGACTAATAAAATATTATGATTCTTTGACAGCAACATTTCTTAATATACAGGGTGGAATTTTCGAAGCGTACCTGGAAGAAAAGTACTCTAAATACTGCAGACAGCAAATTTTACTCAAAGGAAACATTCCTTTATTTTTAAAAAGAAACAAAACTGCATTTAATTATTTTTGAAAATACGCTTGCTACACCCGGGAATCGAACCGACTAAAATCCGAAAAAATTGCATCCTGTACTTTTATGGTACCAATCGATAGGGTCAATCATAAGGATCAAATCTCTCTAGCAAACATGGTAAATGAAATTAAACAAAAACCATGAAATCTAAACTTTTTTATTCGAACGAAAAAAACGAGTACCTAAATTAACTAATTAGTTGCTCGAAATGAGCTCCATTTTCTTGGATGCACAAATTTATTCTTATAAGGTATTCATTTTGAGTAACTTTTAGTAGCGTGTTGTGATGAATAATGAAAATTGTATTGTGGACCTCAGTTTTTAGCTCGTTTACAGTTGTATAGGATTTTTGGTAAATTTGATTTTTTACATATCCCCATAAAAAAAATCTAAATGGGTGAGATCTGGAGATCTTGCAGCAAGCCATCTGATTGTGCCGTTTGTACCAATCCAGGTATTAAAATGGTTATTAACATTATTTTCGGATTTTAGTCGGTTCGATTCCCGGGTGTGGCAAGCGTATTTTCAAAAATCAGTAAATGCAGTATTGTTTCTTTTTAAAAATAAAGGAATGTTTCCTTTGAGTAAAATTTGCTGTCTTCAGTATTTAGAGTTCTTTTCCTCCAGGTACGCTTCGAAAATTCCACCCTGTATATCTGGCTAGAGTCTGGCTAACGAAAGTTGAGACTGAATTTAGCTCGCGAAATTCAACAAACAAGACTAGATCTCTTAACTTTCTCGAGTGACTATTTATATTTAAACATTTGTGTCGGAACGAGGTATGGTGTTCCTGCATTACCTGGCGGGAGGATCCTCCGACCAGGCGAGGTGATATTGTCTGGCGGGAGGATCCTCCCTTTAGATGTCTCTACATCACTCCCCTCCCAGACCAGAGGACGATACTGATGAGTTTTGAGGTTGCTTGCCAGGACCAGTGATGGTTTCAGTGCGTCAGGACTGAGTGCCGCGTAGGTCACGGTGTCGGAAGTCGGAACTAAGTGCGGTGATGCTGCGAAGACATCAGCGACTTTGGTACATCACACTGTACTTCAGGCGGTCATTTAGCAGGGGCCTTCTCTCCTGGTCGTTACAGCAGCCAGCTGAGGACTTAGCAGCATCACTGCATTTAGTTCCGACTCACCGTCAACTACGGTCCAACATTAACCGTTGGGCCTCGGCCCGCCAGACAATATGACCTTGCCTGGACGGAAGATCCTCCCTTTTCAACGGAGGAATACCATACCTCATTTCTCATCTTCATACATTAATTTGTAAAATAATGAGGAATGGATACTAAATAATGTAGGTATAGACAAAATATTAAATATTGGGGTGTTAGTGTTTTGCAGTAGAGTTTATTGAATTTGACGGTTCAATTCAGTCTCAACTTTCGTTAGCCAAACTCTAACATAAGATTTTATTAAAATTCTTTTTCACAACTTAGTTTACGTTCAATTTAGTTTAGAAGATTTTGAGTAGCCAACTTTTAGTATAAAGCAATCGCTAATGCTAATTCATTTTGTAATTACATTTTGGGATTTGATGGCCAAAATATATTTGACGGGTTACCGTTTTTTATGATGTTGTAAATTAGGTATTAAAATTCTAGCTTCCATGTCCCAACATAATTATTTTATGTACCTAGTTCATTATTCAGGTGTGTGAAATTCTTGTATAAATCAAAGGTCATCAATATTTTTACAAACACCTACTCGTACGAAAACTACGTACACGGGATTATTGCAGGAAAAAATACGCAGAGTTCCTCAGTGTAGTAACTTTAGCAAGAAATTGCTCAAACTATTGGCCTCGACCTAAGCTGATGCTATTGTGCGAAAGCTGTGAAATTGTGCGTGCTCTTTGTAAATACTGCTATAACACCGCAGGCTTATGAGATAACCAACAAGGCCTTGTCCCTTATGACATGCATTTTCTCTTTAGTTTGCCTTTTGCGTTTGATGATTATATTTGTAATAACTCTGCAAATATTTAGAAAGCAAGCTGATCTTACTTAACTATTAGAGCGTGGTTTTGAGGAGCGCCTATTATTTATAAGTGGCTAAGAAATTTCATGTAATAATCTTTTATCTGATATTACCATAGCTACCTACTTAAATTTTCATTAGGTACGATTTTAACTAGTTTTGCATAGCAAAAGGTTCATTAAGTATTATTGAGCTATTTTAAGCAGTTTTGTAGTAGTATAAGTTGAAGGAGAATCTCTTTGAATATTTTTCATATCAATTGGATAAGTCTTGTATTGTGATTTTATATACATAGAAACAAACAATAAAATTATTGCTATCCAAGCAGTAGAATAAAGTGCTTTATTATTTAGCTTACCAAAATAAACCTCTAAAGTTGAAATGGCTACGGTTTTCTAAGAGAGCGCGGTACTGCTATCTCGCGGCCGTAAAAAATTGTGAAGACGCTGGTGTAAAAGACAACCTTCTAAATGGTAACCAAAGGTGTCAAATATGAACCGTATTGGCCGTTGACCAGGGTTGACATTTCTGGTCATCATTCAAAAGGCCATTTTTTACACCAGCCTCATCTAAAATGACGGCCGCTAGGTAGCGGCACAGCTCTCTTAGGAAACCCGAGCTTTAGACAGTTAGATGGTGGAAAAATGTTATATGAGGCAAACAAATTTACCCAAATATTTGGTAATTTAACACGTATCAATTTCACCACTTTAACAGCAGACCCCGAGAAAGAACTGGTCGAACAGACTATGGAAGAGGCGTCAAGAGCGGTGGCAGCTGAAATACCTCGTGCTCCGCGACTTGAAGACTGGATTAAATTCAAGGAAGAAACTGGGTGAAGATATTATAATATACATAATATAACTACATACGCTTTCTGTTTTTATTGAATGACACGCAGGTAGCACTTAGGTAGTATTATAGTAAAATTTCAAGGCAGGCCCAGTTGTATAATTTTTCTTTGTGAAAGGAAAATGTCCCTTGCAAAAGTAAACTTTCATTAATGAGCACCAAAGAGATAAGAAACAACTCCCATTCAAAATAACATAAGTAATTATGATTCGTATTTTCTTTCGTAACATATAAAACCAAGACAAATTCTTACAAAAAACATTGCATGTTCTATTTGATTGGCTTCAGAGGAGTTATGAAGGTATCAAGCGGTAAAAAGCAGTTAAAGATAACCTTTACCTTTCTAATAAATAATAACCTAACCGTTAAAAACCCCCAACTCCAACTAGAAAAAGACCTGTAACTTTTTAACGGCTGAACAGATTTTCATGAAACATAGCTAAGACGATACTCGATTAAACGAGCTTATAATTTAAAAAAACTGAATTGTAACCGATTCATCCGTTTTGGAGCTACGATGCCCCAGATAGATACACAGATGCACACTACAAACTTATAACATCCCTCTTTTTTGTCGGGGTTAAAAAGGAGTAATTATCTATCATCTAATTTAAGAAAATCATAATAAAAATATTTATATCTTTAACAGGATTGACATTAACATAGACTTCAACGAGAGACCAAAGTGTCCTGATCCGTCAAAGATTCTTGAACGTCTTGAGCAAATAGAGAAGGAAACTCAAGACAGATTCAAAGAAGAAACATTAAAAGGGAAATCTACAAATACGGAGAGCAATAATGCTTATTTGCCGAACAGTGCATTCCATAGTTTATCATCAATGAATGATTATGAAATGTTTCAGACGGATACGATTTCACTAACATCAAGTTCGGACATTAACTCGTTAGTCGACGAGGTTAACGAAATGCTCTCTGTGAGCAGAGAAAGGGTTAGGTTTCCTGATAACAACGACTCACTTACTGAGTAAGAACAACTTTCACAAACGTCTTGATATTACTTTACCTAGAAAATTCGTTCTGGGATCTATTTCCCCCGCTAGGTATGCTATAGACTAAGGTTTCATTTCAAATATACCTATTATAATAACAATGAATGAAAAGTGTTATACTATTTTAATTGAATGAGTTTGTCTGCTTCTTTTTGGAAAGTGATTTAACATGAGAACCGACGAACTGATTTAGGTGATGTCACTAAAGAAGGAAGGCACTGAAGAAGTGGTAGCCCTTAGATTAGACGACAAAGTACCATACCAAAGTGGTGTTATACTTTTATTGTACTTATTTTTGTTCGTGTTTTGCAAAGATAATGGAACTATTTTCCATTGTCATTAAATATAAGTCTTGTAGAATAGTTTCTAATGAGGTTGGTACAGAATTTTTCAACTTTAGACATTGTTTGAGATTAGTTTCGTGACTTATTATAGTAATTTGTCACGTTATAGTTACTGAGAATTAATGATATTTTCGTAATATTTTAATTAAATCTTAAATCTTTTGAGACTCTCTTCGAGATCATTAATTTTTGTTTGGAATAAATAAGCACATGTACTATGTTACTGTTTGTATAAATGTAAAAGTTAGTCTTATTTAATGTTTAGCGCTGTAGTTGATTTGGCTAGTTCATTAATATTTATTATATTGCAACATAATATTATAACGTTATCATACATCATCATCAACACTGTAATACCGCCCACACCCGATCTACTAATTTTAATTTTAGCTAGTCCTTACCTGTACTTATTTGGTCTTCTCTTATCTAAATATATTTTGATCTTTTGCCTTTGACATAATATTCACCATAAGGCTAAGTGCTGGCCTAGTTTGTATCTACCTACTAGCCGAACTCTTACCCTTGCATCATCGACTTTCCAAATGGCTATAATATTTGTTGTTCTGTGTGTACTCTAAAAATATGGTCTCCTTTATTTTTGTGCTATATTCTCTTATATGTCTCCTGTTATACTCCTCTTAAATTTGGTATGATGTTGTTGTTGTGTTTCACTCTCGCCTCACACTTTCTAGTGAGTTATCTTTTGCTTCATCTCTTTAATTTCATTTCATAAGTTTCAGGTTTTCTTCTAGTTAGTCTCTCTTCACCTTCGTCACCTTTATGTTCCCAGTAGTCATTAATAATTATGATATGAATTGAAGAATGTTGTTTATTGTGTTTTGAAATTTATTAATTATGCGGTTATTCGCCTCATCAAAATTTTATGACATTTATTTTATTTTAAGTGCTTCTTGTTTGTTATTACCATGTTTAATAAAAAATTATCTATGTTTATATATTGTTTTATTTCTTAATATTATTCTTTATTTTCCTTTGCTTGTAGGTATACTGCGTCCGATTCGAGTACAATTCAAAAAAGTAAAAACTTCGAATATGTACTGTTTAATATTTATCAAAGACTATTAGATATTATTACGGCTCGAGAAAACTCGGTTTTAGAAATCTATAGGCAACTAATATGGCTACTTCGTATATTTTCTCGTTAACGGTTTGGATCTGAGGTTTGGATGCAGTGTATACATAAATGCACGGCATCATATCTTTATGGCCACTAGCCAATCTGTCTACGTAAGTATAATCAGTTCATCGATAGAGTAGTTCGTGTGGTTTACTACATTTTACTTTAGTTACTTTTCGTGTCATTAGGTTTAAAGAATTTTATTTTCATAAAGACACAATGTCACTTACATGAAAAAAGTAATAACATTAGATATAGTAAACTTATTCTAATGGTCGCCGAACACTCATTCTGTAGTGTCAGAGCCTCATTTGGGAGATGTAAAATGTGTAATTATATAATCAGACAACTGAGACTTAAAACGACTATAAATGAGCTTACTTTTTTGATATCAGAAGGCAATTTATTATGTAGATGCGCTCGACGCTCCTTCAAAGGTGATACTGTTTTTTGCGTAGTTTGTAGGAGCATTTCCCCAAATTTCTATAAGATAAAGTAGGTTTGATTTGACTAATGATACCTATATAAGTAGATAGATAGATTCCATAGAATTGGGATGTATTTAATGTGGTGTATTGGGGAAGTAAAGAGCATAATTTCCATAGATTTAGGCGAAAATATTCTAAGTTTATGATAATTTCAGTTTAAATAACTTTTCCCAATACGGCGGAATTTTCGAGAAAAATAAGAACAACTAAAAACTTAAAATCTTGTATAGATATATCTGGATCTAACAAAGTTACGAGGTTCATTTGTGTTCTAAAATATCCAGTATAAGAAAGGCCATCAATCTAACTAACATCTTTATTGCGTATCATGCTTAAATTAAGAGTTTTTTTTTTTTCTGAGGCTTACATTCAGAGACGACAGAAACGAGTCTAAGCGTGAACTTACGCTTCCATCTGTCAAAATTTGTTCGTAAAATTGACATATGGAAGCGTAAGTTCACGCTTAGACTCGTTTCTGTCGTCTCTGAATGTAAGCCTTAATGTCCACATAAAAATTGGACGATTTTCGAAAAAATATTACTCGAAAACTAGACATGCTAGTTAAATGGGGATTCGAAATCTTGCGTTTAAATGATTATATCTATCAGCTTTTGTAATAAAAATGTGATGTCCGAAAAATGGTCTTCATAACACTGTGGAGCGGTTAGAAGCGAACCACCTTTTCATGTATCAATCTAGACCAATCTATTTGGATAAACTCAATAATTACTCTGGCGTATACCTAGAAAGATACCTAGCTTCTATTCCACGTACTTGATACACCATATTATTTTTCAGATGGTAAGAAAGTCATCCAGATATATCCAGTATAGTCATTCGGAATTATTTAACCATTGTCAGGACATACCGGCGTTAGTAGATAATTATTAGTCTGTAAAGTGTGAATCACTTTTTACGAGTTAACCATAAGTGTGAAGCCCGTTGTTCAGTCAGGCCAGTTATCCTAACGGAGTGGACCGGAACACACGCATTCGCTCTACCGGCTAGCGAGAAACTATTCAAAATGAGTGTTTGCCAGTATTTACATCGTGTTGCTGTGTCGAACTTTTTAACTTTATACTACAACATACAGATGCTAATCCTCTTTGGTTTAGCTTATTTAAAAAATCCGTTCTCTAGCCCTTGGACTCAAAAACTGAAGCTGGAACCACCATCACGACTTACTGATCCTAAATATGGAGTACACAAGTACATAAAAGTTAATGTAAGTACCTACTTAAATATTATTCTAAAAAACTTGAATTTGGCAAAGAATGTGATGTGATGATTGATGACTGATGACGGAGTTGAATTTCATTTGAATGCAGGAAATTATAAAGTTCAAGGTAATTTAATTTATAAAACCTTGTTATTGTTTACCGGACGACAGGTGCAATTTTCCCGCGCCGATTATAACTAGGTTGATACAGGGGAGCCCTACTTATTATTTCTATGGTTGATACATATTGATTGATTCACATTATGAATGGTTCATTACCTATTTATTTTATACTAAACGACGATCAGTAACCGAAATAATCCGAAATTATGCGAAGAATAGATTATACGATAAGGTCAGTGGCAATGTCAATCAAGAATGACAAGTAGCAGGTGTATAGTGCCACAAACTTATCTGACCAGCAGGGTCAGTCAGTCGGCGGTCAGTCAGCGGAGTCGATTCCGATTACGAGCGTGCATCGTGATTAGGTAGCCGGTCGTGGCGTCCGCGTCGCTGCCGTCGCTTTTACCAATGTCATCTCCGTACTGCTCCGTACAAAAATGACACTTTTGCATTTTTGTTCAATGACCAAAGAATCCTTAAGCCATTGTTTTTGTTCCGTAGCGATGTTAGTTCCAATTTCGGTCACCGGGTCAGATAAGTTTGTGGCACTATACAAGAATTTCTAGTGCCCAGGTTCAGAACGATGATAAAATCCTTACAAATTGTAAGGATTTATAAAACCAACAACCATACCTTATCTATCTTACCTATCTTCTCCAGGACCAACCCACTTGGAACCGTGCGCCTAGAATCACGACGTTTTGAAAGCGCCTGCAAAGGCCCAGTTGAAATAAAAATCTTTGACTTTGATACCAACTATATGATGTAGATGTAGCCTAGTTGTTGATCTAATGAACCATTAATAAAATCGCTGGTTGATCTAATGAACCATCGATCTCGTGATCCGATGGTACAGCGAGCCTTTTATACATTAGGTAACTTGTTAGTTTAGTAGCGTTGATATTTTGAATGTTGATCATAATTGAGTGTAGATCTATCGTATGTATCCCGCTCTACTTACCTATAGGTATCATATTGCACTAGTGATATGAATCAATTAAAATATTCTACTAGGTTGTACTATAAGGTACTCTATCTACGTGCTGAAATAGTGTCTGAGATCATACCTGTGTAGGTGGTGGTCTGCTCTACATAATGGCACTTGAGTCTTGGATTGATGTTGAGTTAGTAGAGTCGGTATAGTAGGTAGACCGATAGAATTAATCGAAAAATACAGAACAGCATTTACGGAAAATAAACACTAAACAGATTACAGAGTACGATTTAAAGCACTTGTTCTCCGTTAAATCATTACTTATTGGTTTAGCAATGTTATGCAATGTATTTTAAATCTGATGCATGGATATATAAGGTATATATAATCTTGCGAGAATTTTCCTATAGTTTAGGCTCGCATATTGAGCCTAAACTATAGGAAAATTCTCGCAAAATTATCGGATTTCCATACTTATAAGAAATATTGTATCACAATAAGTTAAATTCTTGTTTTTGACACCTGACACCTGGAGCTGTTGGCCTATTGATCCGGCCTGCAGGATCCATGGGCTCCCACCTCTTTATTAGCATTTTATTTGTAGTAGGGCCGCAACGCAAACTATTGAAACTAGGTATACAATGTACGGTATAATTTACGACCCCATGCTTATCTTGTCAGTCATCCTATTGTCTAGCCGTGTCACGGGGTAAATTATTACTTGTCGCTGAGTTTTCTGCATTATGAGCATCCTCTCGTGTTCGTTTACTACCACAAAGAGGTAGTGCTACTAGTAC
Source organism: Allophyes oxyacanthae (assembly GCA_932294325.1). Taxonomy (NCBI): domain Eukaryota; kingdom Metazoa; phylum Arthropoda; class Insecta; order Lepidoptera; family Noctuidae; genus Allophyes; species Allophyes oxyacanthae. The sequence continues at coordinate 11,918,073 of OW028615.1, forward strand.
TGATGTTTTTATTTCGCTTACAACTACTGAACAGTGCAAGTTCGATTTACACCTTGTATCCATGTAAAACTGGACCGACGAATGACAACAATTGGAGATTTTTGTTAAATTATGCAATACCCGACTTCAACCTCAATTTGAACAAAGTTCAATAATTGTGTTAATAATAATTTAAGTTATCTCGAAATACCTAATTATTAGACCTAATTATTTTATCACAAATAAACAAATTAACTAAATAAAATTGGTTTAATTGCGATAAATTATTTATCTAGAACTCGATTCTAAGGTAAACTTTAAACATAATGCGCATAACTCCTTATCAGTTTATATACATATAATAATGTAGAGTAGTGTAATAGAATAAGTATAATAAAATAGAATAGAAATACTCTTTATTGTACACCTGATAAAAAAGAAGCAATTAACATAATAATTACAATTAATCATTATAAGATTGTGCAATGGGCGGTCTTATCGCAATCGGCGATTTCTTACAGACAACCTTTTATAGGTACACCTGTAGTATCTATTATATCGTTTACGGATTTAGGTATACTTAGGTACCTGTGATTTATACTTATTGTATACATTATAGTAATTGTTTTCTACGTTATATATGACGAATAGGTAGTAACACGAAGACATTAATCATGCGAGTCAAGCATACGAATGCATAACGCACACAACATATGAGCCTGATCGTCTATGCAATAATATTCTGCTAAAGAGAATACACGAAAGCCGTTCCGCTTTCTGTGTTATCGCGTTGTTCCGGCAAGTTGTAGAAACCCAACCAACCTGTTTTCGCATGCCTCCCTAGCAGCCAATGGGACGATTCATAGATTTAGGATCGAAAATATTCTAAGTTTATGGGACGACTAAATGAGATCCAAGAACCTTATACATAGTTTCTTGATGAGATCACACTCCCATCGGTAATCTGTGACAATACTATAATCTAATATAAATTTCTATATAGTACCTGAGCTAAGATCGATGATAAGAATTTCGTCGAGGTAAATTCTCCAGTCACGAAAAAATCAAGTTATGAAAAATATAAAAGATTTTGGCAGATAAGCATTCACGCTCTCTGAAAAAATATTTATAATTCGCATAATATACATACTCATTTATGTTAGAATATATAGGAATAAAATAAATTATATCTCTTGTCTCTCTAGAGAACACAAAACAGACAAATTGGTTCTGGGCTCTCCACAAAAAGTTTTCATCAATTAGACAAACAACATAATTCACCTTGCATTCGGTATAAATTACCTAAATGATAAGTACGGAGCGTGAAACCTTTGGAATCCACACCGTGCGTGGATTTAAACTTATCTACCCGTGTATTAAGACCTTCGGATCTTTTTGTCATGCGGTTAAGGAAGACTGAATACTAGGTCAGAACCATAAAGTTATTATTACTAGTTTATGGTCAGAACAGAATGCCGTCGTCGTATGTGTTTTAATACTAATTAGTATAATGCTATTTATGAGGATGATAAATATCGCTGGCGACCTCTACCCACTCGACTCAACCTGACACATCTCTCTGACTCTTTCCGAATTTCAATATTTTATCTTTCATTCAGCAGAGCTTTAAGATTTGGTCGAGATAAAAGAATAACTAATAAGTAGGGAGAAGCGAGATAACGGCCTTACATATCAAATACTGATAAAAATTAATGTAAATCTTTGCATGATTTCCATGAACTTCAGCATGTTTACGTGAAATAATGCCTACTATCATAGTATATGATCGTAGATACATAGTAGATGATAATATATATATCAGGTGTCTGCCAGAGATCACACGCGTTTATTTTATCAGTTTGAGTCAAGTTTTTGATATATGAATAATATTTTTGAGACAATAAGTATACCTACCTAAGTCTATATGCTCGTGAGATACTCCCGTTTGACCAATTTCGGAATATCTTGTGGGATTTGGAATGATTTTCATAGTATAATTGCATGGCAACTGCGAGGAATAGTTCAACGTAGCACGAGGTACGGAGGCCGGAGGGGTTCCATGCGCAAAGAACGGTCACGGTCACTCACCGAGCAAAAACTTACGAGATACCTACTGATTTCCTCATAGTATATTTTACGTCACAGATGAGAAGATAGATAGAAGATCAAAATCTATGTCAATCCACGAGCGCTTAATTTGAAGAATTGAAACAGCTTCAAGGCCACATCGTGCTTACCGAACACGAGTTTGCAATAGTTTGACCTCTAGGTTTGGCAAAGTGTAAAATTTTTACTAATAGAGAAACCCTTAAATAGTGGTAGTTTTGTCATGTTAGGTGCATTTAAATATCTAATGTGGCCGTTTTCAAATCGTGTGTTTGAGATTACGTAGATAGTCTTCGAGAAACACTGGCTTGATGATCATTCTGTCACGAGCATAAACTTATTAAACGAGTACCTTTAATAAGTTTATGGTCACGAATTATGTACCTCTTTATGAAAGGACAATGTTGGTTATTTGAAAATTACGCGGGGTCATGGACACGAGTCAAATATGCACAAGTACATTAGAGTATTTTTATCTGATATAAATTGGAAATTATCCGGGGATGTAGCTAGTAGCTACGCAACAGAAATACATGCATCGGGTTGAACCGCATAGGCGACCTATTCGTTTCAATTTAACCATCTATTGCATTCGGGAAGAATGGCTTCATTCTGACTCGCCAGTCACAAGATAGTAATAAATAGCCACCCTCAATAACCACCAAGCAAGAGACAGGTAGAAATTATATTGAGAAACCATGCACACCTTAGAAGGCTTAGAGGGTCCATAAAGTTCTCGATGGTGTAGTTCGCCAACCTGCTAGGTCTAATTTTAGTCTACGTTTAGTGGTGGACTAAAATTCTGGGATGAGACCCGAGCCTAGGAATAATACAGTATTAGGTGTGTTGACTTGTCGGTTATGATCATAGATATCCGGAGATATGCCTTCACTCTACATTTGTTCAATTTCAAGTGTCGCCACTTTTTCCCCACTCCTAAAACGGATGAAGGGTTGGTATAAATATTTTATCGATAAAAATATCGATAAAAACTGACTGCAAAAAAGAGAAGTGTTTTTTTTTGGCGTATTTTATAGTGTAAATATCGCTATATAGACACTTTAAGAGAGGCTAACCAAAGACTAACGATTTTAATATAATTTAAAGAATTTGAGAAAGGAAGATAGATAATACAGGGAGTTCTAACTTGGGACAAATTACTCACCTCAATTTGTGTTTATTAGTCCATAAATATTTTAAAATATTACATAAATAATAATTTAAAAAAGTACAGAATAGTAAAGATTTAAGATTTTTGTCTACACTCATATCGTAAAGTTCTAATTATGAATTCAAAAATAGTACTTTATTGACAGACTTTATGCACATGCAACTACATAATTATAATAAAATTAAAAAGTTTTATAATGACAGTTCTTTTTTTAAAATTATGCTATAAAATAACTTCATTTCAATTTTCTTTTCTTTTCAAAAAAAAAAAGTACATTTCGGTTCTTCCAAGAAGTTTTCATATCAATTTTTATAGCAGCCGCACATTATCTATGATGGGCTAGGGCGCAATTGTGTTAGATACGATAATATTTTTATTAGCGCGATGCAGGCCTCGTAATCTGATTGGTCGAATTCATCTATCATCCATTTATTTTTTATTTCTGCATCTTTCAGGAAACTAAAATAAAATGTATTCATTCTTGTAAAACAGGGTTCTCAAGATGTTCTCAAGTATAATTACTTATTTAAATCCTTTTCAAACAATATAACTACAAGGATTAGTAAAATAAAAAGAAAACTATAAAATCTTTAAATTTAGCCTAATAAGCAAATACTACAAAAATAATAGATAACATTATTTTTTATTATTAAGCAAATGTTAATAATAATTAAATAATTCCGTAAGAACAACTATCAATTAATTATATCGATATCCCTCAGCGCTGTGCAACACTAATACCCTGCGGTCCGAATTGCGCTAAAAGTGATATCGCGAATCCGACCAAAGTCAAAATTATTATTATTACTTAATAGCCCTTATATTTTGTGACTATTAAATTTGGTCGGATTCGCGATATTATCACTTTTATCGCAATTCGGACTGCAGGGATACATTGATTTGACAATTTTGACATGGGTCACTCAATAAATGATTAGCCTGACGCCTGTCAAAATTAATTCACAACTAGATATTTGTAAAATCTTTAAATAATATAATTAATGCAGTGATGTTTTACATACCGGTGGTAGGACACCCCACTTGTCTTAAGGTTTGTTGTAATTGTCCTATTTTTGCAAATAAGAACAGAACAATTCGGCATTTTGTAAAAATACGAAATCACACTACACGTTCGGATGCAAACATATGACTAATAGATGCTCATTGACGTCACACGTACTTTGGGTCAATCCGAGCTGATGGAGGCGACAAGTGTCACGCCTACAAGCCATATCCCTCGATATCCGTGGTTATGATAATGTTTATTATTTATTTTGTTCACAGAATACAAAATTACATTATGTGGAGAGCGGTGACTCTTCAAAGCCTCTGATGATATTCCTTCATGGATTCCCAGAGTTCTGGTACTCGTGGCGACATCAAATTGTTGAGTTCCAAAAGGATTATTGGTAGGTACATATTTCTTTTCTCAAGAGACAATTATTATTATATTAATATATAATAATTATTATATTAATTGCTGACTTTGTAACATTGTGCATGACAATATGACAACCTAATTCCTTAATTTGTACGCTCTAGTGGCAAAACATAGCGCGCTATTACTATTGACATTATGAGAACTGTAATAATTACCTATGTTTAACAATAATAAATGATTTGATTTGATTTGAAATAATTCTTATCATAAACGATATCTCGAACGTTTGTACTAGCTACCACGAGTGCTCTTTTGTGCTTTTTTGTCCGTGGAATTGCGCACTGGACAATTTAATGTTGACTGTTTCTATCAATTTCATGGTCAGTAGTTACGAGTATATTATAATTTTTGCTACAGAGTCATCCACGGGAATGAAATACGTATTATCTAGAATTTCCTATTTATTAAAGTGATAAAACAGAGCCAAAAAATATACAAAAATCTGTTAGAAACTGTTAAAATGTCTATGTTACTTCGGGTAAACGGGGATGAGACAGCCTCCCAATTCCATGGAAAACTATGTCTATACCAGATACCTTCAATTGCTTCGAGATACCTAAGGAAGTGACTCTCTACAATTAAAACCGCTGTATCTACATTTTTGAAATCCACACACCTTTTTCCATAACACCCATCTTTTTTTTCGGGGATTAATAAAATCAGTCAAGAGCAGTGTGTTTTAAAGTTTACAACTTATAGGCACTGAGATTTTTAGGAAACCTATAGGGAAATCGAAAAATACACTGATTCGAAAAATACAAAGAGACCTCAATGTATTTAATATAAATAATAATTATGTTTTCAGGTGCACAGCCGTTGACATGAGAGGCTACGGTGATTCAGAGAGACCGGAAGGTGTTTCTTCGTACCAAATGGAACTTTTGGTTGAAGACGTAAGGGATCTTGTTCGGCAATTAGGTAAATTTTCAAGCAAATTGTTTTTTTACTTACTGTGATTGTGCTAGTTGAGTAGTTCTATAATATGCAGTATGATAATTATGTGTAATGAACGCTACATATACGATAGTGAGTATGCCTTGTGATGAAATCGCTTGGTGGCTCTGCTTTTCCTTATAGAGACTTGGTCAATTATACCTGTTGTAAGTTTCACATATAATACCTACCTATTGTTAATATAACCCGTTAGTTATAAACGGTCATTACATCTTAGATTGGCTAATATTATCTAAGTAGGTCCCTACTTGTAATTTTATTATTTTATTTTATATCGACTATGAAAACTGTTTTACTGTTGGCTTGATATTTGATATTGATATTATGATAGTAGTAACCTACAGCCTACTGTACAAATAGTAAAAGGCAAACGGATGATATCATAGTGTGTGCATCCATATGCAGTCCGCATGTTGTATGGCAACGTTGGCAACAGTTGCATAATTTCAGATGCTCGTTTACTTATTTATATACCTAGTAATAATTTATGAATTGAAAGAATCTTTCATATAAAACTTCGAATGAAAAGCATTTTAAGATTTGGTACAGCTAGGTACCTTTTTTACACTAACTATTTACCTATTGGTACGTACAAATTAATAATTATACAATTATCCACTATGAAAGCGAAAGGCAATAGATTTAATAAACCTATCTACTCAGCAATACACTCAAACCTTAGGTGGTCAATCAATCAGGACCTCAGGTGCAGATTTACCAGCAGGTTACGTAGGCTTGAGCCTAGGGGGGCAAATCATCGATCGAAGGACCTTTTTTTTTTAAAATTACTTCTGTGTTAACTCAGACACGACGTACATCAACAAGATTTCTGCAAGACTGTTTCCTGATATCCTGCAGAAAAAATGTCTTCAAGACATCTTCATCATCTTTTTTGTGCAATTTCAACTAAATTAACTGACAATTTGTAGAGGTAAGGGCGGAATTTTTTTGCCACTGAAGGACCTACCCAGGTATCTTCACTGGGGGGGGGGGGGGGGGGTACCTCATTACTCTATTGTTATAATTTATCTATCAGTAGCTTACATCGTGCTAAACTCCTACGGCTTTTCTTTTAGGTCGCGAAAAATGCATTCTGGTCTCCCACGACTGGGGTGGCTTAATTGCCTGTCAGTTCCGTAACCAGTACCCCGAGGTATTGAGTGCACTGGTCATGCTAGCCAGCATGTCAAGCACATCTTGGCTGCACGAACTTTGGAGTAACCCTGCTCAGAGGAAGAAATCGTGGTAAGTGATAAAAAGCGTCAAAAACAACTAAAATATTTGTGTATTGAGCTTGAGGTCCTGGGTTTGATGCCCATGCTGACCAAAGTATTGGGTTTTTTATTGTTGAAATTTTCAGTAGCAGCTCAGTGTTTGGATTTGTGTCTAGGGTTGCCACCTTTTTTCAGTAGTAATAAACTATAGTCTGATTTCAGAGAGTGTATATAAATGTCTAAATTAAGAGATTTATAAAGAAATTAATAAAGAAGATTTATAAATTTATAAAGAGATTTATAAAGAAGTACCTAATACAGTAGTTATATTTTATTAAAAAAAAATTAACTCAGTTGTTTTTATGTTTGTCACTAGTGTTTGTATTAAAAAAGTCAGAGCTTAAATAAATAGAGTATTTATTATAGCGTACTTTATTAATGTTATACATTAAAAAGTAGACCTACTTGAAATACTCGTAGAACACAATACTCAGTTTTAGATTACAGTTGGCAACCCTAATTGTGCCTGGTGCAAAATAGTACACCTCTGTAGGACTATCACGGCGGGTGGACAAACCCGTATTCTCCACCCTTTGTCTCCTAGACAGAAGACAAAACGAAAAATCGAGAGAGAAAACGGTAAAGAATTGTTTTTGTCCCCGTTTATTCTGTGGTCAAATCGGTTTTCTCTACCCTTTGTCTCCTCGACAGAAGAAAAATGAAATATCTGGAGAGTAAAGGGTAAAGAAATGGTTTTGTCCACGATTTTTCTCTTCCCTTTTTTGCCGTGCTAGTCCTGCTGCAATAGAAGGCAAAGGACCGAGAAGACGCAACACAAAGAGATGGTCCAACTATGTGTCGGAATAAGGACGTACAGGAGAACGTGGCACTCTATCAAGCCACAGACCGCAGCAAATGGAGATCAAGCATCAAAACATCATGGGAAAGAGTCCCGATCCTCAATATTGGACCTACATTGGAGGGAGAGGCCTGCTGCTCAACCCTTCGGGAAATAGAAGTGTGATGCTATGAATCACAGAGTGCGCAACTATAATAACTAGTGGTTGCCCAGTGGTCGAAATTCGACCGTAAATTTAGCTTTCTGCACTCCTTCTCCACATTCCTCTGTGCGCGCAATATGCTTAAAAAGGGGTACAAAGATTTCTCTTCACATATTAATATATAGATATAGATAATGCTTTATCCGTGAAATTAGCTGTAATCCCGCATTTTTTCATAATAGAGCAGAATATAACTACCTATCTATCAAGTCGGTCGTATAAAATATTTATGAATGATAGTGCGGTACAAATTAGCACATTGTGTCACTTGCCTTTTTATCGACGCATATCTAGGCGCGGTATGTAGGTATTTATAAGAGAAATCATGTGTGAAATGTTGTGTTACGAAATGTATGAATTTTTGCAAGTAACACAATATAAAGCTATGTCACTTACTTATGTTATAATAATAACTGTATACAGGGGTGTAAGTAACATCGTAACGAAAACTGAGACCATGGATTCGGTACATGATTCTGGATCCTATAGAGCAGGATTACACGTCGATCTTTTCAAAAATTTGACGGGTTTGTTCGTAGATTATTTAGAAATTAGATGGTGGCAAAAACTGCGAACAAAATCGTAAATTTTTTGAAAAGAACGACGCAACATACGCACGCTGAAGTTTCTAGAATCATGTACTGAATCCATATTAACAGTGTTCGTTACGATGTCACTTACACCTTGTATTATTTGCCATAGACTTATACGCTTACTAAGATATTCATGTGGTAACTATGTGTTTTGCAACTTCATTTAGCATCTCTTTTTGGTCCGTGTTTATTATTAACCGACTTGAAAAAGGAGAAGGTTCTATTTTCGACTGTATGTATTTTTTTATGTATGTTTACCGATTTCTCCGTCAAATGAAAACAGATTTTGAAAAATCTTTTTTATTTGAAAGGGTGATACTTACTTTCGAGGTGGTCCCATTTAAATTTGGTGAAGATTTAATGAAGATCTTCGGAGATAGACAAAGGAACTCTTCAATGGATAACAGCAAAATCTTGCGATTGCTGTAATCCTCTGTAATCGCATGTTTCTATATTGTTTATGCCACTAAAAATAGAAAAATAAAATAAACTTTAAAAAAAAGTAAAAATCGACTCCAAAAGAACTAAAAAGTATAAAATAATTTTCTTAAAAATCTGTACAGTTTTTAAAGTCTTCCTTTAACCCTGTAGCTGTTAACAATTTTAAGAAAATGTTGAAGTCGGTTTTTCCCTTTCCTTTTTTTAATTATTTAATAGTCGCTACTACTATGTAGAGTCTATTCAACAAATGGTAACTAACCTGTCTTGAACCAATCTTGGTACTAATCGAATGTCGAATTTTTTTAACATGATGAATGCTTTCATGTACCTAGCATTAACAAAATTTTCAGTCATTAGACGTGTAGACTGTAGAACCTGGACAGACTTGGGAACTACCGCTTCTTACATGCTTTTTGTCAAAAGATTCCCAATGCATGATAGAGTAGAGGTGTTCTACGTCTTTGCTTCAACATCCTTACCTATCTGTTAATTGTTACATAATTATCTGTTCATTGTATAAATATAGGTATAAATATGCAGCATAATGATGTATTCTATAAAAAAGAAAACAATAATCTCTTGTCCTCTTTCAGGTACGTATTCTTATATCGCGCGCCTGTGATACCGGAAAACACTTTGCTGTTAAATGACCTAGCTATGTATGAACACTTTATGCTGTTCCCTGACAAGACCTCTACGGATGAAGAGGACATTGAATGCTACAAATACTGGTTTCGCAAGCCATGTAAGTTTTCTAAACGTTCGATAGGTACATTTTGCCATCTGCACGGAATAAATAATAGTAGGTACCTACTGTCATCGGTTAGAATTATTGTAAAGTATTATTATTCATGAAGTAACATATTGGGATAAGAAACTCTATAACCTACTTATTATCTATGAAAAAATGTCGTATTTTGTGATAAAGTCTGAAAGAAAAATGTTTACTACGCGAAACGTCAACAAATCCCATGAACATGATTTGTGGTTGTATGGGTAATTTACCATAACGCGTTTTGACTATAATGGAATTCCACAGCCATCACAGCTGCTATTACGTGGGCGGTAGGTACTTAAATTAAGGTTATGAGGTCTATGAACTCATTGATAAAGCCTCATAATGCCGGCATCGTTTAGCCGGTTAGCCCCACACGTATCTAGTGATTACCGGAGATTTTACATACGCATGGTGGAATAAAGACGTAAGTCTATCATATCGTTGAGAGATGAAAACAGACGAAGCCTATATAATTGCAAATTATGTTCTTCAGTGAAGTAGAAAAATTCACCGAAGACAATAATAATTATGATACCTTGATTATTACTTCCACGGGGAATTAATAATACGTAGATATATCGTTATTAGATAGGTATTAAATTGGCGAAGTGTGGGTGAAGGTTTTTATTTTACACACTTTTTTGCCTAAAATTCAAGGATTCGTAGCAAGATATTGTTTAATTATTAAAAATAACGTAATTTTGGACATTTGATCGGTAATAATTTTTCTACATGACTGTGTTGTCTAAGTAAAGGTAGGCACCAGCAAATTACTGGTAGGTATATTTCAAGGCTGTAGATAATTGACCACTGCAGTTTTTGCAATTTAAAAGAAGAATAATGTGAGTAGTTAAATACTTTACCAATTAAAATCCATGATGATAGAAGATAATATAATGTAGCGTCTCGGTGGATTATGTACCTATTTAGCTATTTACCTATAGTTTTTTGGTGCTTAGACCGTAACATTCAATTCGCTAATTACCTAATTGTTAGCATGCCCATAATTATCAATTAGACACTAAATAATTTACACTTTTATTTTAATTTTTATAAGGTGCATTTTACCTTGGTGATTTTTCAGTACCTACTTCTCTTATCAAAACTAGGCTGCTAGAACTAGAACACACCGCTAGCGCGTAACTTGCGTAAAATATCTTTCACAATATGGCATATCAAATAGGAGCTGCGTGCGGACGATAGGTAACTGTCGAAATGATATTTTTTAGGTATACTATATCTCCATGATTTGTTCCTATTGCAGTTGCCTTGACGCCTCCAATAAACTACTACCGGGCGAACTTCAGGTTCGACTTGCCAGAAATTGTGGAGCACAATGAAAACGTACCAATGCTAGTAGCCCACGCTGCCAACGACAACTATCTCTGCCACAGCATTCTGGATACAATGAAGAAGGAATACTCTTGCATAGAGACCACGATTGTCGAAAACACCGGACATTTCCTTCAACAAGAAGACCCTGAGAAAGTGAACAAAATTATCAGAGATTTTCTTTCTAAGAATAATGTTTAGCTTTATGGTAATTTTTTGGCTCTTTTCTCGCCAAACCCGCTGGTCGGACGATTGGTGACTGTCGGTCTGATGATGTTGACTAACTGATTTTATTTCACGAGTGTCGAGTATTTTCTGTTATCCCATGATATAACTGTTTGTGTGTGTTCTTTTAGGATAAAAATGTGTGCCTATGTAGTCATTGATTTATTTGTAAGCAATGTGTTTGTTACTTTGTGTACCTACTAAGTATAAGTATCTATGAATTGAATTTATCTCCATTATATACGTTATATTTTACATAAAGTCGTTTTCTTTAACCCTTGTATCATAAGTTGATATCGTGTATGAGTAATTGCTGTTGAACTTTATCTCACTATTATTTCAATCAATATTATAGTGTAGGTGGTTCTGACCTTAAACAAGAGAAATATATACCTATACTACTATGATCGCCATCGGAAGAATAAATGCAATTATAAATACTTACCTTTGAGGATATACTTACCTATTATTACACAGGTATTTACAATAATACCAGTTTTAAATCTATTTAGCCGTACAAGTGCAGCTATTTGTAGGATAGGCTTACGGCACAAATGACGAAGTGGCTAAGCACTTGGTCCTCTGCGCTAAGTGTCGCGGGTTGGATTCCTGTTTGGAACATTAGGCCTTCAACAGATGGTTGTTCTGGGTCTATATTAGGTATGTTTGGCAGTATGCTTGTGAGATGTATGTTATAAATGTGATTATTTATGTTTTTTTTTTCAATGTGTATTTATTTATGTGTCTTGTAGCAGAGGTTATTATGCTTACCTACTAGTACCTATTATGAATACGTACACTGTTTTTCATACTTGTCTTATTTAGGAAACAATATCTTTTAGACGAAAAACTTTAGTCAAAAATATGAAAATCGTGATAAGAACTGTCTGTTAATTAACTAATCACTTTTTACCAAATCAACATGTGGTAAACGATTTGTTGTATTTTATAAATGATTATTTCAATAATGAGAGTCAAGATTGTGTACCTACTAAATATGTTAAGTAAGAAAAAACAGAGTATACCTACTTGTAGTTGTCTCGCCATATCTGTCAGCGGCAGGGCGCAACTGTGCGGGCAACGTAACGTTGACGATTGGGGAAGCAGGCATGTTGTGTGCCTTGGGCCTTCATCCTTCATAGCCGCATCATCTTACCTTATCTGCACTCCAAGACTGATACTTCAAGTTCTCACTATGATTTCAGCTAAATTGTAAGTATACTTTTCTATCTACATGCCTAATTCCATAGCAAAGTCTGAGCAAAGTCAGTACGCTCTGAGCGCTCTGTAGATCTCAGCATTATGCCGTTGTACACAAGGGCAGGACATCGAGGCAGTAGCAGTGACCAGAATAGTACTGCTAGGTACTATACTTACTTGAACGCGCGTGCTGCAACAGAACAGCGTCTGTCAAATGGGATTACGTTCAGGCGTTTAAATGGGAGCAGTAGCTACCTACTGCTCTGCTCACTACTCTGCCTCGCTGCCCTGCCCTTGTGTGCAATCGGCATTAGTCTACTTACCACAACTGCTTTAAATGTGCATTCTTTGAGCCTGATAATCTATAATGGGCATCAGTGAAAACAAACAACATTTCATCAGAAATAGAAATAGAACAAGATGACCAGTGTGAACAAGATGGAAGAAGAAGCGTCCGAATTCACTAGGCTAGTCAAGAGTATAGATACTCTTGACTAGCTTAGTGAATTGGCACATAATTCATATGTGGTGTATGGGTGACCGCAGACTCAGCTCTTTGCAGGCACCATTATCCCGCCGCCGTTTGATGGGATTGATTCTCTGCCCCGACATGTAGGTACCTACTCTGTTGTATTTTATATCCGCTAATCTCACTAATCCACTAATCTCAACTCAACAAATAGGTAACGTGCTAGAATCATATCAATAGTGCATTACTGTTTCTCCGTCCACGGCATTACTATAAGCTATTATTAATGATAGTTACACACTACTACTTGATGATAGTGCAATCAATCTAAATAGGTAGGTAACTTTATACTCAAAGGTAGGTAGGTACTTGGTAGGTACCAAGGTACCTACTCAAAGAATACTATAATTTAAATACTAGCCTTTTAAGCATTTTTCACTGATGCGAATAAAAAATAGTGCGCTCCGGTATCTGTCTAATGCAGTGACGTTAGAGGCTTCTTACGTCATTGGTCTAATGAGTTAATTAAACTTAAACGAAGGTTATACGGTATTAGTCTCCAAAGTCCGAGGTACCTATTACTTAGGGAATTTGTCTAATGTAAGCTGCTGAGAGTGAATTTAGCCCAGTATGGCGGTCTTAGAGCTTATTATTATGACGGTCCAATATATTTTATTGAACAAGGAGTCGATTTTTTTTGTCGCGTGTTCAGAGTTGGACGCTTAATAAGTTGTGTGCTTTGAATACTCAAAGCACACAACTTATTAAGGGTCCAAAGGGTCTAGATCGCGTGGAATGATGAGCAGATTATGCCACTGAAATTTTTCTGTTACTTGATAAAAAATGAGGGGTGAATTTAATCAGTATTGAGTGTTTCCCGGACGAGCTTTTTGAATATCGCGGATAAAATTCTCTCCACCTTTCGATACCTATACAAACTCTAACTCACTCAGATTTTTATACACGATTCTCATTTTATAACATTTGTTAACGTTTTGAAATAAACAAGAATATTATAGATAATATTCTTGGGAATATATAATAATAGAATGCAGATGATTAATATAAACATTCAAATTCAAATTCATTCAAATTCATTGCACAAAATAGGGTTTTTTTTGCAGCACAATAAATTGAAAATGCCACAGACCTAGAGCGAAATAAATCCTAAGTCTATGAAAAAAACCTATTCGATTCTCTGTGATCAAGGTCATGTCACAGTAAAATGGTACTGAATGTAATAGTAGTAGAATAAACGTTTTGTCTCTTTTCTATAACATGAGTAAGCTTTGAAACGAGTAGTGCTATCTTCTTTTATCGCGATCTTTTCTATTTGGAAATTCAATACTCCGCTTCAAGTGAAATGAAAGCTAATGGCTGCTGGTACTCTAATCACGAAACAGCTGATATGCGTCTTTTAGTTTTACATGAAAATCGGTGTTTTGTTAAATTTATTGCTTAAAATTGCTTAGATGAAACGTTATTCGTGCGACAGTTTTGTGTGGATATCAGGGTTGGTGCAGTTCTGTTTTAAAATCGATTTTTAAAGTGATCTGTTGTGGGTTTTCTATATTGCTGGCTTTTTCAGATGTCACTGACCATACAGCAAATAATTTTGGATGCAAAACGACTCGCAGGACGTCTCAAAGAGCGCGAGACCGAAGCTGATGCTTTGCTGACTGAAACTCAGACCGCTTACAGACAAATACATACGATGAAACAGGTAGGTGGTTGCAATTTGATACGGGTACATAACTGAGACGCTCACTCTGTCCATTGTCTAAATATTTAAATAATTAGTACGAAATTCCACCAGAAATGACTTGTTGGTCAAATAACCTACATGTAATATGAAATGTAGGAATGTGTATTTTCATCGAATTTGTATGACCTTGTAGTTTGTTTCCCTCACAATATGTTGTGTAAACAGTTGGCTTTCACATTTGTTTTTATGTAGCTCAGACCTCTGCTTTGCAAAACGGTGATATGATTTGCAATTGAAAGCCAAGTTTCGATACAGAAGAATGTAAATTTTCAAAATTTCAAGAAAAGTAGGTACAAATGACTTTGTTAGTGGTTATTTGTGAAAATCTTAATTTATAGTATTTTTTAAGAAACCTGTTTAAAATCAAGTGTTTCTCAGATCAGGGTGTAAAATAGAAACAGAATGTTATCATTCCGCACAAGTTGAATAAGTTGTTTATGTGAAAGAAATGGTATGGTGCTGCTATAAAAAGAGATGAGCTGGCAAATTGTCCATATATGGTGTAGTTTTTTAACCTATAACTCGGTATGTCAAGTGTAATTTCAAGAAGCATTTTTCTAGTCATCGTAATTGGTAATACCATTATGGGTATGATAAGTGTGATGTTTGTGCACATCATGTTCAAAGTGTCTATGATACAACAATAACTGCCGGTACTAATGGGCCAGCTCCCTTTGGAGTTTAATTTCTGATGGTGGATGTAGTAAATTTCTTGAGATATTTGCATGTTTTCTACTTTTGGCTGCGAAGCATAGCAATATCTGTTATGATAACTGATTACTAGCTTTACCTGTGACTCCATCCACATGGACTTCCTGGAAAATTGAATTATTTTAAGGATAAAAAGTATCTAATTTCCTTTCCCAGGTTGTATTTAACTTATATGCCAAATGTAGTTGAAATCTGTTCAGCTGTTTAATCGTGATTGATTAACAAACATTCAAATTCACAAACTCGCAAACATCCAAACTTTCACATGTATAATAATTATTATAGTAGGAAGGATAGTGGCTACTTGAAGATTTGATTACCATGATGGAATAAACATATTGTAGTAGCTGCTAATGCTACAAAAGTACAATTTTTGATAAGGATCATATTCAGTCCATATTTATTTGGACAAACCTCAAGCTATTTAATAAACATAGGTTCTGTTTCCCCACATCAAAGAAAAGTTACATGGAAGTTGTAAATCAAATAAATAACTAATTGGCAGTTCACAATTGTCATCTAGTGCTAAAAATAATTAAACTTTTTTTGGATGATGGATGATTATGTTCATGATGAATAAATACCAGAAATTTTTGTGTAGGACAGCATGGTCTAGAGTCTAGACTATTGCAGCCAATAAGCCTGATGTTGTTGTGATGTTACTATCCCACATGATAAGAATCTCATGAAAGCTGAGAAAGATAAACATCTGGACTTGGCACACAAGACATGTGGGATGTGGAATCAGCAGTCATTGTGGCCAAGGCCTTAATAGCCAAGAAACTCGATCAATATCATATTATTAAAAGGCTCTCATTAGGAGGCTGGATCAAGGGCTTGATACAAAAGGCGGTACTCCTCGACAGGGCATGCATTGTGAGGAAGTTCCTCTTTCTGGAGCCCTAGCTGCCGGTGGCTTGGACTCTTCTGATTGGTCCCTATTTTTTGGTTTCTAAATATATAATTATATATTTTATTTAAAATTTTATAGTATTTATAAATGTAAAAATTATGTAGGTATATAAAAGTTAATAAAGGAGGTTTATTTAAGCTAAGCACTACATATTATGACGTTGACCGATTGATACAAAATTATGTTTGCTATGTAAATAAAATAGCTAATAATATACATATATTATTATTGTTTCATCCTTGATAACGAAAGAAAAGATTTTTCAATACATTGGCTGATTAAAATATATAGTATATAAATATTTTTAAAATTAATTAATAATAATAAAATCTCAAAAAATAATTCAATTTTCTATTATTAACAATGCAATGCCAATGAACTAACTGCCTTTACCTGCATTAAATAATAATGAAATAATATTCCAGTATAAAGAAGAAGTTGATACTCTGAATGAGGCATCTCGAGAGCGTCCAAGAGGTGCTCTCATCGCGAGTATCGAGCGGGAGTCACGGTTGATGCGCGACGTTCAACGCGAAAATGGAGAGCTGAGGGCAGCGTTGGAAGATCACCGACGAGCACTGGAACTCATCATGTCCAAGTACCGACAGCACACTGAAAAGAGAATATGGGAGACGAGGATAGACTTCACCAACGCTATCAATGAAAAACAGCAAGATGTGTGTAGAAATTATATTTCATTCTTGTTGTACTTCCATTCACTTGTATAGCTATTCCAGGCTCTTTCCTAAGATTCTTATTGTCAACCTTACTAGAAGTGGCTGAATATCAGAACTTTACATGAGCTGGCTTTTTATTTCAGTTGATTCGCCAACAAGCTGAGAGGATTAATGAGATGACAAGTATCATGTACAAAGCTGTCACTCTGGATGAAAACGGTGAGGCGAGGAAAGAGGAGGAACTTTACCAAAGGCTCATTACAGAAAATAAGGTATATAATTTTTTGTGAAACATATTCATAATGTTATGTTAGAACAAATTAAGGCACAATTACTTGCCACTGGTGACAAGTTCTGAAAAACGTGGCAGCCGCAAAATTCCACAAGATTTTTCAGTGATATATCTGGTTTTAAACTTGGAATTAGGGAAGGTTTAGGCGCAGAACTTCAGATTCGCAAAACGTCCGGGGAGGAAAAAAAGACCAATTTGCTAAATGTCCTTTGAGGAAAACTGTTCTGATTCGCAAAAAAGTGTGATTCGCAGATTGCCCTATTCCATTTTTGTTATAAATCATCATGTAATATTACAAAACAGAAACTTCAGTAAATAAACATTATTTTATATGGTTATTCAATCGATAATAGTATTTACTGAAGTAGTTTTTGTTTTTAACCGACTTCAAGATAGGAGGAGGTTCTATGTTCAACTGTATGTATATTTTTTTTGTATGTTCACCGATTTCTCCCTCAATTGTGGACCGATTTTGAATGATTTTGAAAGGGTATACTCTCTAGGTGGTTTTATTTAAATTTGGTGAAGACCTGATGAAGACCTTTGGAGATAGACGATGGAACTCTTCAATGGATAACAGCAAATCAGTCGCTGCTGCTGTAGGCATTGCTATATTGCGGCATTGCTGTAGTCGCATATTTATGTATTGTTTATACTTCTCAAAATAGACAAATAAAATAAAGTTTTATAAAAAAGAAGCGCCAGCGTGGTGGATTAAGGCCTAACCCTTCTCATTCTGAGAAGAGGCCCGTGCCCAGCAGTGGGACAGAAATGGGCTGGTTTTTGTTTTTTTTTTTTTACTTTAAAAAAGAACGTAATCGTAGAGTTCCCTTCATTATCTATTATCGCGTCGTGCTCGTGAACGGGTGCCCTGTCGGGCCTGGTCAGCTTGTAACTGCCATGGCATTCTTATTTAGAGGCTAATCATTATTAGACGACTCTTCCTATTTTTATTCACATTGAATTACATTACTCTCCCAGCTCTTACCACAACATTGTACCTGCTAATCAAGATAGTAATCTATAACTTTAAAGAGTTTCCATGGAGATTCTTGCCGGTTCTTCTCCATAGGACTTACTATTTGGAACCGCGCACCTAGATTCTCGACAAGATAAGTGCCTGTATTTGGTTTACATGAAATAAAGATCTATTATTATATTCTAACAAAAGTTTAATTTCTCCCCCAAAAAACCGATTTTTTAAACCACGTTGTGAGCATCGAACTTTTGCGAATCGGACAATTTGAAAATAGGACAATCTGCGTATTAGACTTTTTGCGAATCAGACCATTTTTCCTCACCTGACCTTCTGCGCCTAAACCTCAGAGAAGTAAAACTGCATTTCAACTTATTATAATTAAATTTCAGGGTTTGAGAGAAATGTTGGATCTGTCAAGGAGATATGGTTCGGACCGTCCGTGTGCGCCGCCCACGGAGGACAAGGACGTGCAGACGGACGGGCCGCCGCTGACAGGCGCGTGACGGCCCGCGGGCGAGCCCTGCCGCCTGTGAGCGTCGCGCCGGCAGCCCCGGCCCTCATAGGTAGACAACACACCTCCTGTCCGCACATTTGAAACCCTCACAGCACGGACTCCTGTACTCAATAGTGTGTACATACTTACTTAAGATAACTACGTAACTCATGTGTCCAAAATCCTTCAGAAGTTTAGATGCAGTACTAATGGAAACTACATGTAGTTCTTAACTTTGATATTATATTGTCAAAAATGAGACAATGATCGTCTTCGATGGTATCCTACTTATCTGTCGGGCATCTTGCCCCTTCATTTCATTACAGTAGGTACTCGTATGTTATGCGTTAGTTGGCCGACTGTAATACAATTGTACGACTGTGACGCTCTTGCTGTGATATGACTACCAGGATATCATCCTCTTACAACTAGTACTAACTGTCCATTTTGTGTGGTGCATCTATGGTTGCAAATGTGATGTTGGAACTATGTCAGATGTGCAGGCAGGGTGTCAACATTTGCTGACAACAGTCACCGTTCCAGTATACAACTTGTATTTTATTGTTACTCACAGGTTTTGGATCTTGGGTCTTTTGACATAACATACCTTTCAGATTCAAATTTATTTGTATGTGAGTGTTAAAAATTAAATACAGCGAAGAACTACAATGTAGCTATAAAACATTTGGTTTCTCCTTTGGTTGTATTTGATGTTAAATATTATAAATAGGAGTATATTTAAATGGCGTTTCCAGTTAGAGCTCATGTTATATCTATATAATGATGAAATGTATCGTGTTCATGCAACGTCTCTAGTAATAATGCCATTTTGTGAAACCAAATCACTTTGTATGGCAGAAACTGTGATCTTTAGTATTGCGCTGTTAAGTTGTAGATTGTTTGATTCACTGTGCTTAGCATCTGAAGACTCAACCACTTATTAGAATTTGATGATAATCTTACATGACTTAATTTGTTCTTGATTCATATAATGTAAGGTACCTTTAATTATTAATTACACCTCATTAAATGCCTGCAACATTACGGCATGTGTGGTTAGACATTTGTTCATTTTTTAAACAATATTATAATTTAGAGATATGTATTTATCTCAATTTCATAATCTATGATTTCATTGTAATACTCGACGTGTACCTACCATAATTACGTTTTAAATTCTAGGAAATGTTCTTTTTACTACGACCTTAGATTTCGGCTCGAATAAAATTTAGAATTAAAAAAATATGTAATTTAATTTGTCATTGCAGTACTTTCAGGACCTCCCTTACTTTACCGCAGTAGGATGTAATGGTTATAGTCGTAGAGATTGTTCTCATTACATAATCACATGATGTACTAGTCAATTCATATGAGCAGGTCTGGTACTGTATTTACACTACATAAGATTTATATTTGATTTCATGTTGTTGAATTGTAGTTAAAATAGAAAATACGTATACCATACTTCATCTGTTATGATTGTTGTGCGTGCAGATTGACTGCGATAGTTGTACATCAGTAATGTATTTACCTAAATATGCAATATTTTTTCATGTAATTTAGCGGGATCAGCTTTGAATGTTAGAATAATGATAGTAGAAAAGTCGTAGGCAATTCTTAGTAGAGAAATTCGTAAATTCTTAATAATGCCAGAGGCATACGCAAGCAATACACTATGAACTGTTACATGTAAGTAATCTTTGTTGTTGCGATTCACTTCATGAAAATTATTTTAGTGTACAATACTAGTGGTAGCAGTGCTTATCTTGCATTTCCATGAAAATGTTATGGAACAATACAGAGAGCAAAGTACTTTCGATAGTTTGTGACGTGACAATGTGGTCATTATTCATGTTCAGTATATTGAGATTTAAAAATCCTAGTTATTAGAACCATGTTAGTACTTGTTAAATGATATAATTCTTTACTTTTTATTTTTCCCTTGACTGAGTTGTGTGGTTTATTATAATATTAAAACAATTTACCCAATCATGAATTGAAATTTAATATTGCGTCAAGTTCTTATTTTCTTTAAATAGTGTATAATGATGTACCTTGTTAAGATAAATTTAAGAGTGCTTACTATATCTTTGTTTGAAATGTGTTATATTGTATGGCCACGACAGGCCGACACAGTTGCACAAATAGCAAAATATTAATAAACATCAATTTCAATCTTGTTTTCATTAGTAGATTATCCAGTTGTAGATGATCATTTCTAGAACCAATATTAGATCCATTATTAAAATTTACAGTGAAACAATTTTGAAAGAAAATAAGAGATCTTTGTTGGAGAACTATTTTTACAGTTAGGTAATTAGATGTTAAATTATATTTTAAGGGTCTTCATAATATGGCTCCAGAATATAAAAATATAATAATTCATATACCTACCTACATATTTATTATTGTATGTTTATTAAATGTACACGCTTGTAAGAGGTTTAAAAAAAACACTGTAGTTGAAAAATACAAATTAGATAAATGTTTCTGCTTAGTTCATATGCATTTATATTATACCTCAATATTGGGAATTATACCTCCTGAATATTTTATTAAAAATTAGGTGGTTTCAGATCGAACCCTTTATGTGCTAAAGTATTTAGTTAGAAACAATTCATACTATGAGAGTGATAAATCCAGTCCAATTGAGACTTGTAATTATTTCATATCTTTTAATGCCGATTAAATTGGTAAAAGATGTTTTGGAGACCTATAGATACCTCTATTACAAGCAATGGTAGAGGTCACTAGTTTTTTCTGCTGTAGAACAACACTGTAGATCAAAAAATGATAATGTATGTTTAATTAAAAATGTAATTGATAATTATTATATGATATAAAAAGCTAACACTACTTTTTATTGAAATAACTATTTTTTCCTATCACTTCTGCTTTCCTCTTTGTTCAGGTTTCATTCGTGGGGGGAAAAATAAGACATTGAAGAACTTCAGTTTTATTTATTATCTACAAGTAAAAAGCATGTAAGTAATGCACAAAATGTATATATTACAATAATGTTACATGTCACAATATTTTTTAGATGATAATTTACACCTATATTTTGTTAACACCTTTAAATTTCACTATTATTTAAGTTTATTATTATATTAAAGTACAATCCCAGACTGAGTTCACTTCACACTTGAGTCCATTCCA
This sequence comes from Allophyes oxyacanthae, assembly GCA_932294325.1. Classification (NCBI taxonomy): domain Eukaryota; kingdom Metazoa; phylum Arthropoda; class Insecta; order Lepidoptera; family Noctuidae; genus Allophyes; species Allophyes oxyacanthae. The sequence continues at coordinate 11,940,026 of OW028615.1, forward strand.
TTGATATATTTAATATAAATAGGCATAATTAGGTCACAGGCTTACAAAATATATGAAAAAGGAAGAAGTAAATCACAGTTGTACTGAAGTCATCTGAAGTTAGTGCATTTGCATCTCTTAAACAATGTTTATGGAAATAATAAATAAAACTCACATCTATGATAAAGCAATATATTTGACAATCTTAATGTAACACAACTCTATCAGAAACACCTATGCAAAATGCAACATTCAAATGTAACTTATGGATCATACCCTCGTCTGAGTGTAGTCTGTGGGGAACTTGAATGAGTGCTGGCCTAGAGCTTGGATGTTGGGCAGCAGGCCTGCATTGGGTATGATGTTCCAAGACAGGGTTAGAGTAACATTGCTGTGTCCTCTGAAATGTAAAAAGTTGAGTTATGAACATTTTTTCCCCCTCCAGGTATTGTTCAGCAGTAATAATGTTTTTTACATCCCCTATTCCTTCTACATTGATTTTTGTATTGTATAGTCAAAACAAAAATGAAGCAAAATTAAATATTAAATAATTTGTTTAGAATGTGAGTATTGTTTTAAACAAATACAAACTATATTTCCTTCCAGTCTAACCATAGGAAGATCAAATTCACTTTCAGTTTTAGTACCACCAATAACCAAGAAAATGACACAGATCAGGCAAATATTGAAAATTTTCATGTTACTGTAATGGATAAATAAATAATGAAAACCTTGAATTTTTTTGTATGGCAGCCATCTTGATTTATTGACCTCATATTTGGGTTCACCCGAATGATCACCCATGAAAATACTACCCATGTCTGTCATGAAATACTTGTTGACAAGCAGACTAATAAACTCAATTGTTCATAGATTGAAGATATGCACATTTGGTAGGAAGTTATTAGTTTAAAAATTATTGTAGTCTGCATTGATTGAATATTCCTCTTGTTTAGTTCATTGAATTGGGAATAAAGAAATTATGTTTGAGTACGCATTAGAGGACCACATTCATTATCAATGAAGGAATGACAATTATCTGAATTGTAAAATAAATAAATAACAACACTTACTTTAGACCATTTCCATCATCCCAGAAATAGTATTTTGTGTTCATATTCTTGAAATCCAGGAGAGCATTTTCACCTCTTAGGATGATTTTGTCCCAAAGTACAACCTGGTTCAACTCATTGTTTGGTGATATATACTCAGCAGTAAGGTAGAGGAACAGCTGCTTCACATTCCAGTTGAATAAGTGAGAGAGATCCGTCTTGAGATCAAAAGTTAGGAAACCAAGATCATTCCTTTCCCTTGATGCCCCATAATCTGGTACATTTTTACTGTGAACATTATTAATGTTTTAGTACAAATTAACAGATATATATGTATAAAATAAGTGCTATATACTCACACGACTACTTTTACTGTATTCATTTGAGCAGCAGTTCTGTAATCCACAGTTAATGTGGACAAAAAGCACAAAAAGGTAAGACACGCCAGTACGCTTAGTGTGTACGTAAGTATCGCATTTCCTCTTGTTAACACGGAGTACATTTTAACGTTAGGTTATTGTTAACTTATGACTTAAAATATATGCAGCGGTGGCATAGAATATCACTGCAATAGGAGTTTTTAAAATAAAAATGTTGTTTGACTGACGTTGCTGACTGGTGACAGATCGGACACTGGACAGACACGTCACTTGTCAGACTGAAATGGGAGTCGTTTAGTTTTTCGGATATCGACTCACACGAGTAATCTTCAGAGAAATAGAGCAAATAGTAGAATTATTTTTGTATTCATTTATTATTGATAAATCGTAAGATTAATAATAATGAAGTCTTTTACAAATAGAAATTAATAATGCTCCATTTGTGTTGGTTTTGATTTGATTGAATTACGTTTCGTTACACGCATGCTTAGCAGCTTAGCATAGAATACAATTATTGCAGAATTCAGAGAGAACAAATACTTAGGATTTCGCCACTGCCAACCTAGGTGCATTGAAGAATTAAAGGCCCCGACTTCAGAAGCTGTTAAGTTTTTTAAGAAAATTATTTTATACTTTTGGGTTTTTGAAGTCGGTTTTTTTTTAATAATTTATTTTACCCTTTTTAGTGCAAAACAAGTTTTAATTAAAAAATGCATGCATGTACAAACAAAATTAATGTCACCGTTGAGGAGTTCTCTCGCCGGAATTCAACCCTGGGTGCAGCAGCCATGTCATGATGGAGTTTAGAACAGGCTATATTATAGTAAAATCCATTTACAAAATTTAGTATCTTTGCTTTTCGTCGTTGAGGAGTTCCACTATCCACCTTCTGACTCCATCATCAGATCAGCTCAATAGTACCAGATTATTGCATTGTTACTAAACTTAATAAGTATGCAAAATTTCAGCTCAATCGGAAACCGGGAAGTGGGTCAAAATTGACTTCTAAGATTTTGTTACATAGTTATAATAGGTTTTCCTCGATTTCCTTGAGATTCCATCATCAGATCCTGACTTGATGATAATGGGACCACCTCGGGAGTATACCTTTCGAACTAAAAAAGAATTTTTTAAATCGGTTCACAATTGGCGAAAATATCGATGAACATACACAAAAAAAAAAACATACGCGACGAACATAGTACCTCCTCCTTTTTGGAAGTCGGTAAAAACGCTATTAAGGTTTTCGAGTGTTCACTTTTATGAAGTAAGTAATAATAATTAATAGATGTAGCTCATGATAAAAGCAACAAAAACTAATCCCATAAAAAATCAACAAAGTACCTAGAGTTAGTGAGAGTGCAATCTAACATGGACGTACATTGAATTGGTAAAACAATACAGGCCTTGCCTAGCTCTCGCATCGCGTCACCACTCCCGCACCGCGCCCTGCACTACCTCAGGAACTGTTCTATACACTCAAAGACCCAGGACGATGGTACGCCTGCAGTTTATTAGTGACCGTTTTCGTTTAGCAACCAACTTGTGGGTTGGATCGTTTTTCAGAAACTATGTACCTACAATGAACTACATAAATATTTTAGAGAGTACCTACCTACCTATGCGTTTTTAAGCCCAATATTTTACAAGACTAGCCTTGAGCCTTAGGTACATTGACAAGAAAAGGGTTTACAAAAGAATATGAAACATGTACCGTACTTTAGAACCAATAATAAGTATTATTTAATAAACATCTGCTTTGAATATCATAGCTATGGCAACGACAATGAGGAATATCGAGTTTACAGTAGAGAGAACAGCGTTGTTGCAGGGTACACCTCCAGGCACAGAGCGACAGAAGCATGCTCTGGTGACGAAGCTGCCGTTTCTTTGTTCGTAGCAACCACTTGTTATAGCTTCCCCTAAGTCGTTGATTGCTCTTGTGCACATGTACGTGGAATTGTCAACTGTAATAAAAAATTGTTATCGTTTATCATTAAGTACTGCAGCTGTGCTAACCTAGCGATTGAATGCTTGCTTTTCATGCAACAAAGAGGTTCGGAGATTGATTCCGTTACGCCCGTCTAACTTTTCGATTACTGCATTAACGTCGAAGTAAAACATCGTGACTTCTGAGGAAAACTGCACCACTGAGAGAAAAAAGTTCTCTATTGTGTAGACATAGCAAAATGCTGTACGTAAAGATTATTCGGTTGACTATCCATAAGGCTAAAATCGTTTGCTCCCGGTGTCCAAACGCAGAGTTACTAACTCTAAGCGGGCTACAGTCGTTTGCAGCATTTTGTTAGCGAAATATATCACCGCCACGTATGGTGAATGTATCTAACGCTTCCTCTTGTCGCGTATAGGTAACGAACACTCACGAATGCTATGCGGGAAACCTCACGGCCATGAAGATGTAAATATAACATTTTATTACATAATTATCTGCGAATCTCACCCTGTCCATCAAAATAATACGTGTACTGAGCACATACGTCGTTACTAGCTAGAATGCATGAAGCATTTCCGGCGTGGTACCTCCAGATATAGTCAACGTCTGGCCATGTTCCATCATCTGAAATACCAAAGTTACTTATGTTAAACTTTTTAATGACATACTTGTAGACATAGGAGAACATCTAATGTATTTTCATGGTTACGAAACATTGATTCAGAGGTTCAAGCATGTTTATGTAGTAGTCGTAGTAGCAGGATAGGTAAATACCTTAGGTATTTGGTGCTACCAAGATAATTAGGTACATAACGTAAATGCTACTAATTGGATGACAGCCGTTCCTCCATTTATTAAAAGTACCTACTTACGACTACAATACAATACACTTTATTGCACACCAGTAATAGAAGAAAAGTCTACCCATCCTCCAAGCTTGTTGATTGAAGAATATTTATGTACTTAGGTTTTATAGGTAGTTACCTACACATTTCATCTAGTAAAAGTTTTGCTTAACCCATAACAAGGCGATAGCCATCGCGTCTGCAGGGAATAGGCATATTAAAGCAATATTTCATAAACTTACAAGACACAACGAGTGGTTCGACGCAAGGCACCCCGCTGGCAAGCATCGTCGCGTCCTGGCACGTAGCGTTCAGAAACACACTTTCGTTATTCCATCTGGGACCCAGCCAAGTGAATTGGAAGCATCGCGAGACAAGGGTGGTTTGCGCTGCTATGAAAACTGCGCCTGAAGTTATAGGGACGTATGAAAAGGATTATTCTGGGAAATTATTCAATTATAGCTAAGCCCACGACTCTGTCCGTATGGACTTCCTGGAAAACTGAGTTCTTTGCCGGGATAAAAAGTTATATGTCCTAGATTTCAGCGAAATTTGGCATACCTACAACCTGGGGATGGTTGTATGCCAAATTTCGTTGAAGTCCGTTCAGTCTTGTGAGGCGTGATTGGTAACAAACATCCAAAATCACGAACTCATAAACATCCAATCTTTCACATTTATATATTAGTAGGATTAGTGCGTTTTGTGTAAGTAGGTAGGTATGCGTTATTCAACTAAACGCCTATAGTTTCTTATGGCATTATTACAACGAAGTGCAGAAATATTTATAGTGATCATCTTATTTGTATCAAACTAACTAGGAATCAAGTACCTACGCAACGAACTAACCTGAGAGAGTTTTTACTGTAGTACTTTACTGATTGCTATAAGTTTATTAATTAAAAATGGAATACGGATACTTACTTGCCAGGACGATGCCAATTGATATCATAAAATGATAATGAGACATTTTCGTAATATTACACACAATAAACACTCACTGATACATCATTGCAAAATAAAATAAACAGTCGGTTAGTGTTGAAAGCAAGTTACTGTTTATTGTTTATCAAGGAGAATCGTTTTACCTACCTACAATGATTTCTTATCACTATAATTTAATCGTTGTTAATATTATCGGCATTATTCATTGCTGGAAAATGGGACTGATTTTATAAGATAAGATATCGCGATATTTTCAGTCGGACTGGATATAAAAATATTCCCCTGATACTAGCAAAACCATTCATTGTGTAAACACTAATTTAATATTACTCTATGTTTTGCTGTGTACAATTAGTATGAATTATTCCGTAAACTGAGGTGATTTGATCACCAATTCAAAACACCATACGTGTCTCGTCCTTTCCCTGCCGTTTGCCAACATAGTTCATAACTAGATAACTAAGTACATAGCAATGAAGGAAACTTTTGCCAGGGTCAATCTGGGTATAGACTTGGTAAAGAACTATTTCGTCCTTTTTGAGGATATTTTCGAGACCTTTTTGTTGAAAATATTAGTGTAGGTTTTGTAGAGCGTACCTAACTACCAGGTATCAAACTTCAAAGCCTGACTTATCAGTCTTGTATCACGATATTGATGGGCGATAGGTTTCTATGGCGCTGGGATAACTGCTTTTTAAAAACGTTGCTGGGATTTCTCCTGTATCGTAGGTACAGCTTACAAACATACATCTCACATGCACACAGACCCAGAACAACTATCCATGCATACAGATATTTGTTTCGTGCGGGGATCGAACCCGCGACACGTAGTGCAGAAAGCCAATCGTTTAGCCACTGCGCCAATCGTGCCGTTGATAAATGGTTTTAACATTACTAAATTCTACAGACTTTTTCTGTATTGTGTTTCAGGACACTCAGACATCCAAGTAATTCCTCGTTTTCTTGGAAAAGTTGGAAATATTAGTGTATATTATCTACTTATAGTGTATGTGTATATACATATATATATTATTAGTGTATATATATAGTGTAATGGTAGGTATCTACACTGTACTCTAATATTTCCGACTTTCCCAAGAAAACTAGAGAGCCAACATTTTGATAGAGTCTAGACTAGACCATCAATGAGCTAGATGAGCCATGAACGGCACAGACCGAATTTTTAAAGAGAGTCTCTTAATTTCCAATTTGCCATAAATATTATGGTGTTCAGCCAAATAAAGTGATTTATTTGACTATAAATAGTAGATTGAAAAATCCTAAACTCTAATAATTATGTGGTAGTTAATTTTTTTACACGTCTCTACGAAACCTTTTTAACTCATAATATAACTTTTACATTTTTAGCATTTTTCGTCATCATTATCATGGATGATATGCAGGATGAAAGACTTCACATGAAGGCACATTGTCAATTTGCATGACAGTGTGGCAGCGAGACCGGCCGCGGCCGGAGCATGTTCAAATGAAATTATTCCCCGTCTCTCTCCCGCCAGCGTATAGGCGGACGATAAGCCGATTTCACCTAACCTCGTTCAATCAGCCAGCTCTGAAACCGAATGCACTCACGCAGATTTTTACCAGAATTGATATGGTACAACCACAGACCGAAAGATAATAATATTCTTCTCAAAACGATAATTCAACTTTTCATACAAACATGAGTCATGTGATCAGTCACTTTGTATGAAAAATAGATATTCAATTTTGAGATTTCTTAGGGAAAGTTGTTCAGTTTCATGGACCTGATTATCTCCTAAAATATGGGTGGACATTTTTACTTCACGCTGTAGGTGTCTTAGTTTTACCTTAGTAACTTTTATTGGGATGTCTTTCTATTTTTTACAAAAATAGCAAATGCAAAAAAAATTGTGGTTCTGTAGAACAAAAAAAAAATTGTTTGTTGTATGTTTCTGTAAAATATATCGTGCTATGTAAAAGAGGATATAGGGCGAGACACAACGATCGGTCGTTTTTGGTGGAATCAAAGAAACTTTTGAGTAGTGTAGTTCTTGACAGGGGATGTATTTGTAGAAACGTAATAATACACCGACATCGGCTCAATTGCCATATAGAAAGAAGAAGAAGAAGAAACTAAACTTAGCCATTCCTTTAACAGATGGCGTTCAAATCCCAATTCGAGATATAATTTTTGTAAGAAGCTCTTCAATGGGTTTAAAAACTGAATTTTAATAAATACGTTATAGCTTTTCATATACTTACCTTCTGTTTATTAAATCAACTCCTTTGTAAAAAGACAAACATTGTTTACATTACTAGATAGGTAAGAAAAAATGGACGGTAGGTGCAAATATGAAGAAAATAGTGGGTAAACATAAATATAAATACTAGCGGCCCGTCCCGACTTCGTACGGGTAGGTACAAAGTTAGCGGTTATTCATCAATTCTTGACCTCTTTTAGTGTCAACTTTCAAAGAACTTTTAATTTCTCTTAAACCATCGATCGTTTCTCACTTCAAAAACCATTTTCATCCCTATTTAGCACCTTTAGGGGATGAATTTCCAAAAACGCACGAACACGTGTTTCTTTAATTCTAACCAAAAGCCTAAATCTCAATTTTCACGTTTCTAACTTCAAAATCAATTTTCACCCTATTTTGCCCTTTCAGGGGATGAATTTGCAAAAACGCAGAAACACGTGTTTCTTTATTTCTAACCAAGAGCCTAAATCTCAATTTTCACGTTTCTAACTTCAAAATCAATTTTCACCCCTATTTTGCCCTTTCAGGGGATGAATTTGCAAAAACGCAAAAATACATGTTTCTTTATTTCTAACCAAAAGCCTAAATACCAATTTTCACGTTTCTCACTTCAAAAATAATTTTCACCCCTATTTCGCCCCTTTAGGGGATGAATTTCCAAAAACGCGGTAACACGTGTTTCTTTATTTCTAACCAAAAGCCTAAATCCCAATTTTCACGTTTCTCACTTCAAAAATAATTTTCACCCCTATTTTGCCCTTTCAGGGGATGAATTCGCAAAAACCCAAAAATACGTGTTTCTTTATTTCTAACCAAAAGCCTAAATCCCAATTTTCACGTTTATCACTTAAAAAATAATTTTCACCCCTATTTCGCCCCTTTAGGGGATGAATTTCCAAAAACGCGGTAACACGTGTTTCTTTATTTCTAACCAAAAGCCTAAATCTCAATTTTCACGTTTCTAACTTCAAAAACAATTTAACCCCTATTTAGCCCTTTTAGGGGATGAAATTGCAAAAACGCAGAAACACATGTTTCTTTATTTCTAACCAAAAGCCGAAACACCAATTCTCACGTTTCTCACTTCAAAAACAATCCCAATATTCACATTTTACACTTCAAAAACAATTTTCACCCCTATTTAGCCCCTTTAGGGGATGAATTTCCAAAAAACGCAGAATCACGTGTTTCTTTATTTGTAACCAAAAGCCTAAATCCCAATTTTCATCTTTCTCACTTCAAAAATTAAGGGACTCCCATACAAACTTTCACCCCCTTTTCCCCCCCTTTAGGGGCTGAATTTTCAAAAATCCCTTCTTATTGCTTGCCTACAATACAAAAGGGACCTACTCTCCAAATTTCGTGACTCTAGCTTCAGTAGTTTCGGCTGTGCGTTGATGATAAGTCAGTCAGTCAGTCAGTCAGTCAGTCAGTCAGTCAGTCAGTCAGTCAGTCAGTCAGGATTTCTCTCTTTATAATATTACTATGATGTGCGTTGATGATAAGTCAGTCAGTCAGTCAGTCAGTCAGTCAGTCAGTCAGTCAGTCAGTCAGTCAATCAGGATTTCTCTCTTTATAATATTACTATGATATGATAATATATGTGGGTAAAGTAAAATATAAGCTTTTCAAGTTACCCACAATTTTCTTCATATTTTCATCTATTTGTCTTTTCCGCTGAACTAAAACACTGTTCGCTTTTCAAAGTCACATTAATTTGGCACTCGTCAAGGGTGGATTCAGCGCTCCGTGATTGTCACAGCCTGACGTCTATACTCATGTTTCCGTGCCTATATAACGTCATCTACGGTTGATTCTTGTCGTTGTTGGACTTGTGGTGGTTAGCAGAGCTCTGACCATCATCTCTGAGCCTCATCCATCACGGGGTTTTACCGCGCCTCTTTCAGACTATCGGGAGTGTTATCGAAGTGTTAGTGCCTGGTGAACCTGTGTTATCAAGAGGAAGCAGAAAGAAGCGTTGCTGAGCCTCCCAGAACAAGCACCAGCAAATCCTAAGGTCAGTTGTAGCATAGTTTATTGGATCTTCTCTAAGTATACCGTTCTGTCCGGTCTTTTAGGTATCGCTTATACTTTTACTTGGTGTCACTTCTGACCGCAGTGTTGTGCGTGCTTAGCCATACTAATTGGCTGCTGTGCTGTCACAAAACACAATTCACGTATACTATGCAATATTCACTAAGCCTTATAAATTCTTAAAAATTATAGACTCGTTCTATTTTGTACTGTTTTATATTAACATTATTCTAGTTGAAGTCTTTGAAGCTTGCTTAGTTACAAATATACAGCGTTTATTTGTGCTCCGCATTGTGAAGTCTGCTGGACACTCCTAGTGTTTGTTTGACACTGCGGCGAGAGGTGCAAGCTTTATATTTCCCGCCAACAGCAATGCACACATGGTCACCAGCGTCTAAAAGGATAGAAAAATACACCGCTGGACAATATTTGCTTTGAGGTAGCTTCAACGCATTTGTTCGGCGCTCAAGTTTTTGTACAGACGAATTCAGAATAAAATCCTTTTCGAGACGAGGGTAGCAGTTGTAGACATCATATAATATCTAATAAGATTTTTTTTATAGAAATAGGTAGGTACATTGAATCTCTTGATAAAATATTTCTAAAATACAGTGACTTTGATCATTTATAATTCTTGTTAGACGAGGTTTTATTTAGTTATAGGACCTGTCTTTTCATAAGTGCCTGAAACTCAATCATATGAAACAAAAATCTTGTTGAGAGGATTACTATTTAGGTTCATAAAATAGTTATTTGTTATAGGTACAAGAGTGCAAAGTTGCTTTTTAACCGCGTGTTCAATTTTGATGACCGAGCAAGCGAAGGATTCTAAAATTGAATCACGAGCGCAGCGAGTGATTCAAAATTAGAATCCTGAGCGTCAGCGAGGGAATCAAAAGAGCACGAGGTGAAAAATCTTTGCACTCGAGTGCAACACGTAACTTTTCATTCCACCTCAGCGAGGAAATGACTAAATGCAAAAAAAAAAGTTTAATTCACAAACTTAGTGCACACGATGTTCTAAATTCAATTTACTTTATCCTCTAGAGAATAAAAACGGCTTTTCCACTCAGATATTGAAGATTAAAAATACTCTTTCCGAGATGGTGGGATGAAAATTTACTTTATCCTCTAGAGAATAAAAACGGCTTTTCCACTCAGATATTGAAGATTAAAAATACTCTTTCCGAGATGGTGGGATGAAAAATATATTAGACTGCATTAGAAATCTTGCAACAATTTTTTTATTATGCACGACTTTTTATTCTTTATTTTTAAATTACATAGAAATCCCTAATATGACGAGGCGTCTATTCTTTATGTTGAAAGTAAACAGACATAGACCCACATGAAAGGTCTAGACAGATTACTGACAAAGGTACGAGACGACGCGTTTGAAGCCCGATAACATGACACGCAGACAATGAGCCGTCATCGGCAAACCCTTCATCATTGGTTCTACACAAATATAGTTTGGACTATAGAATATTATAATCCTATGTCTATGATTATAATGAATAGACGTCTCATAATACGTCAGGCTATCAAATAATAGAATACACTTATCTAATATTTAAATCTCATTTTATTTGAAGTGTTACACGGTTAAATAATATATCAAACGATACTTTCCAGTATAAGCTGACCTCGGTTTGTATAGGCTTTCCGTACAATGAGAGGTTAGCTTATGCTGAAAATTTATAGCTTTAGCTGTGCGTACGACCATAACGTCTTTGTCGAAAAGTAGTATATCTGCAGCAAAAATATCGTTTTACTTCGTTCCATTTTTGAAAACCTAGTTACTCAGAGAGTGCTTTCGTTGTTCGCGTTCGTATGAAATCTTTTCCATGTGTAATAAAATTGATTAAACGCCATACTTACGACTTGCATAACTATCAGTGTAATATAGTATTGCGCACTATTTAAGGCGCATTAGCTCCTGAATTGGAGCACAATTGAATTGGAGCACAATACGTGTCGGTACAAATATCGAATGAAACGACATTGAAATAATCCTCTTAAAATTGAAAAGTTCAATATTTTCCATATTTATTTTGTCCGGAAGTTTTAGTATTACAAATTAATGGTACGTTCTAAATGTTCAGAATTTGACGATTCTTAGCATATTTTCTTTATATTTTCCCGACAATTTGGACTTTAATTAGTTATAGGCTTTTTTAAAAACATGCTATTTTACATTTAAGGTATACGCGCCTTAAGTTCTCCTTCGCCTTCGCCTTAAGAGCCTCTCTGTAGAAGATTTTTAACAGCATGCTCTACATATTGCGCTGAAGTTTTTGTTATCTTGTTTCATTTTATTACAATTTACTTCTTTTAATATAAGCCATGTTGTCTGCTAGCTATTTTTGTCGGACAAAAGATCTTGAAGTTACTCTGCATACACAAAAGTATTTCTCTGAATTTCTGATTCGGCATTTACTTGCTTATCATAGGTAAGGATACTGACCTGAATAATACATATAAGATAGAGTGAAAATATCTGCTGCATACTTTAACACATCGTTCACAATGAGTTTTTATCTACCTACCACCCAGGAAAAAGTAAGTTAGGCATTACTTCAACTTGCAGCGCTCCCGTGGGCATATTAAAAAATTACGGGGCTTTCCAGATGATGAAAAAGTATACAATTTCAAATTCTAGGTAAACTTATTACAAAACATCTTCCATTAATCTTAGTTTCATAACTTAAAGGCCTCTTTGTTTCTTTCGGCGCCCCTGCTAAGTATGAAACGGCTTTAATTAAGATATCATGGGAAATAAACCTCTCAACTCTGTGAAATATTAGTCTTTGGATCTTGAATAAATTGGATTTTTTTTGTTATAATAATCTGAATGTTGTAGTATTTTATGCATTGTTATGTAAGAAAATGTTTTGTGTCTGTCAGTATTACATTTTATTTGTTGTTTTATGACTGAATATCTCCGTGTATCCCGCAAGCTGTTGGTATAAGGTTGAGTCAATATTTGTATTGTGTACCTAAGTGGACAACTTGTTAGTAACTACAAGATCTACATATATTTACCGGAATAAATACAATCACGTATATTAAGTAGGTCTTATCCAGAAGAGCAAGTTGTCACATTCAGTATTAGGTAGATAGTCAATTGTTTCTTACGCATCTTGTGTAGGGAAAATAAAACAAGCAAATATCTATATTATTTATTTGTTTAATCGTATAGAACCCACTTATTCTAAGTAATACATGTACAAAAGTATAAAATACATTGATAGAAGCTATCTACAACTATAGCTATATAATTATGTACAGGAGTACTATTCATAAATAAGAATATTTACAAAGCAATTACTGAATACAAGTAGATTGCGTTACATTATCTCTATTATAGGTCGGTAAACATTACCTCCACGTTCGGTTTACTACCAGTTACTAACGCACTGCACAGCGCCGAGCTCACAAAACTTTATAAGAAATACAACTTCAGAGTTTTCATGTTTCCACAAAGGCTATAAATCCTAACGTTCTGCTGCTTGTGCACTGTTTACTGTTCACCTACTCGCTATACAGTTTATCACTTGTGCACTACACCAACGCATTCACAGTTTAAAGTTTCGTTTCTCGTGCAAAAGTTACGTGTTATCATCACATACACTGGTGAACACAATATTTAACATACTCACCGCACTAGTTTATTGATTTTACAATATTTATTGGGCTATTTATCCTACGTAGGGGAAGGGAGCGAATGGCGGCGGGTAGTATCCGGGGTAGCCAGGAGGCGCAGCGTTCTGCTGCACCGCCACTGATTTTGTGACGTAGGTCGTCACTACAGTTGGCACAACTTCAGTGGTGAAAAGTGTGGTATACACTGTCTTCGCACCGAAGGTTAACTTTAAAACTTGACTATTGATATTTGTAACCTCTGTGTTCACAACGACTGGTGTCGATGTGATAGAGAATTGCTGAGGGAACAGCGGGTTGATCGTTTGTAAAGGTATCGCCGGAAGAACGCTCGTCCCAATTTCATATTCTGTTTTGGTAATGGTAGCCACCGGTCTCGAGATAGTGCTCTGAATAGTGACCTTGCCGTCAAATACCGGGATAACGTGGGACTCGTATATGGTTTCGTACTTCAGAACGAGTTTGGACGTGGTCACAACATCAGGGATTTGTGCAGCAGCTGCTGGGTTCAGAAGTCTCAGGAGAGCTAGTTGCTGAGCTTGTTCTGGTGTCAACGCTGGAGTGGGTGGGTTTGGAGATTCAGTAACGTGGTTGTCTTTGTTCTGACCATGAGCCTTCTTTAGTCTCAAGTGGTTTTCTTGAATCCGGTGTTTGTCTACCTCGGTCAGATCAAAGTCTGATCCAATGTTAGCGAGATCTAAATCATGTGGAAATACGCGTCTGGGAACTCCGTCTTCATCTTCATTGCTATCTCCAAAATCTAATTCTAGATGTAATTCAGAACCAGCTTCGTCAAGACGGCTATTAAACTCCTTTAAGGTTTTGCTTGGAATAAATTGAAAGAAGTCCATAGGAGGCAACGTTTTAGTTGCTGTTACGAATCTAGTGATCTCATATGTTTGGATGAAAGTTAAGCTACTAGTCACGTTAACGTCTTTCACTACGGGCAAAATGTGTGTTTTCAACAGGTGCTGAGTCGTGCTAAATGTTTCAGTGAATGTTTCAAGTGGCGGCGTTTCCATGTCTGAAGGTAATATTATCGCAGGCAAGGTAACTATGCTTGAGTCTAGGAGATTATGATCCTTTTCATAAGGAGATGCTGTCGCCAATATGTTTTCTGTCAACGGTTCGTTGAGAGAACTTTGCGAGACTTCCAACGTGGGTTCAATACGCTTTTCTATTGTAGAAGTTACAGTAATGATACGAGTGTTTTTGACACGTCCAACCTGAAATAATATAAAATGTGTTAAACAAGTTTTATTTAAAACAAATAATAATATAATTGAATAATGACTGAACTGAATAATGATTACCTGAAATGTATAAGGAGACCTAATCGTAGCAATTTCATAGTAAACATCTCGGAAATCAGCGGGGGTGGAAATTTCTACTTTCAACGTTTCCACTGGCGGCGGTTTCTCAATAGAGTTGTCTTCGGTGTCGTTTTCAAGGAGAGTACCAGGACCGCTCTGTGAACCTGATAATTCTAAATCATTATCAGACCTTGCTTGAAGAGATATGTCATTGGTTTGCGGATCATCAAGAAGCGGATTTGGATTAGGCGTTGTTTGTTGTTCGTCGTCAGCACTACTTTTACGAATAGTCACTTTAGGTTTTGGACTTGTTTTGTATTGCCACCGGCCGGATCCCGGGGACCGATTCAACTTAAATTTATACACACTGGTAGAAGCTGCTGGTGTCACTTGTTCGACAGGTGCAGGCTGAACCCGAGGTTTGAATCCACGTTTTGATTGGTTGTCGTTGTTGCTCGGGGGCGTCACAGTCGTCTTTTGTCCATTGTTACGGTTGTTTTTCCTTCTATTGGAAAATGATGGAGTCGCTGTTTCACTGAAAACAGAGACGGTTGCCAGTTGAGGCATATTCACGGGTCGACCAAACCGAGTACTGAAAATAAAATTATTTACAATTGCCGATGATCACAATCATAATAATATAACGAATGATTACGAAAAAAGTTATTTTAATCAAATAAATGAAGCAAGTTAGTTAATCATGCAATGGTAATTATATTCGTTTTGATAGGATAGTCGGCAATAGTACGACGTTGATAGTTATGTATGTAGAAGAGTGTATCCACATTACATATAGTTAATCCATACGTGCATGCCTATAATGTAATGAGATGTGTAGGTTGACTATGCGTATAATGAACAATTTTAGTTCCCTATCGTCAACTTTCTTATGTAGCTACTATTGAGTGTAAAAAGTCCATTAAAGTAACAAGTAAGACCATGAACATTATCGGGAATGTCTAAGTTTGAAGCGATGAAATTTGTAGAGCGTCTATTATGGGTCAGTATGTGCAGAAGTCACAAAATTCGCATATGCTTTACCTTGGTGTGCGTTGCGAATTAACTCTATTTTTGAATTTTTTGTTCTGGACAGGAGGCGGGCTGTTTTGGCTTTCACTTTCAGCATTGTTTTGTGATCTGTGACGGTTTTTAAACGAACTTCCGTTGTTATTTTGTCTGCGTGTCGTTTTACCGTAATTGCTGTCATCGTCACTAATTGAAGGCGTTGGTTCCAAGTGTTGTCTGTGATTTTTAGAGAGAGACGGTCCTACGGTCTTTAATATTCTATGCGTAGGACTGGGAGATATTTTTCCTCTATGTCCTGCTGGTGGAAGAACTTTTGAATTGCTGTTTAGCACCTGAGCATATTTACCAGATATAAAAGTACCAATCACGCTAGTTTCATGAACTGTTGTAAGTCCATCTTTAACAATAGTACCTCCAAGAGTTGTTACCAAGCCAAGAGGATGGTCATCATCATCATCTGAAGGAGGAGTTGGTTGGTGCCTGTTTTTATGACCGTGTTTTGGTTTTTGTCCAGGTGCTTTTGACGGGCGTATGTTGATAACCTTGTATGTTTCTTCTACAAATTCAGAAGGCTGACGTGATAAGAAATCATATTCGGGTTCACCGATATTATTGTTTGTAATCAAAATAGCAGGCTCCTCTTCAGTTTGGCTCGATTTTACTTCAACAATGCTACTGACTTTCGAACTAATGATTGATGGTGGTGGGCCTTGTTTTACTTCGACTTTACTGCTGTTCGCGACAGATTTCACACCATCGTTTTTCTTATTTTTGGCATTGCTCGATTGTGATTGCTTGTTTACTTTTTGGGAGGATTGTATAGGGGAGCTATTTTCGACGATTTTGGACGGTCCGGCAACTACTTCGACTTTTGTTATTATTTGTTTTTGTTCTTTTGCTGCAGATTTTGGCACGTTTGGTTTGTTATCTTTTTTCGGTGGGGAAGATACAACTGACACAGCACTGGATAGCACAGCAGGGGCGGCGGGTTTATTAGTTTTATTTTTATCAGATATTTTGCTTGGCTTGATAGCTTCTGGCTTGATACTGGTTACCGATGGTGGAGGTGGTTTAGTTTCAATTATGTTTTCATGTACAGATTTTTCGGTTTTCGGTGGTTCTGAAAATATGTAAATTAAGATTTGTGAGTCACGATTCTGCTTTTACATTGACTAAAGTATCATTAATAAATGTTTCAACGGTAAATTTAATAGTTCTTAATAACCACAAAAAAATGACTAAAAAGCTTAATTAAAAGATTAAAACAAAGAAGTGACCTGGTGGCGGTGCTGACTGAGGCGAGAAGACCATGACCGTGTTGCCTATTGTAGTGGTGAAGTCCAAGAACCCGTATACTGTTTGTGTAAGGAAGTTGCCGGCTGGCGCGGAGTTGACTGGCTTTCCTTGACCATCGTAAACTGGCCCGTCAGCTAATACTATACCACCTGTAATTACAAAAATAGTATATGTTATTACAGATTATCAAAACAGTAGTGTAGCTTAGGTAGTAAAACCGTTGGCATGGTTCGCCCGAGAGCGATAATTTTTCAAGTTTTCATTATAGGTAGTATACATATTATATCATTATGTTTACAAATTAAAAGGCTTAACATGGCTACACATTGCTATAAAAACAATTTAACTATATCAAAACATAGATACTCTAAACTAGCTACTTCATTGACAAAAGAAGGGTAATATGATCCGTCTTTCATTTTATATGCCTTTCTTATCGCTGAACATATCTGAAAATAAATCACCCCAACACTGTATATTCTAGCACGTCAAGCTCACTTACGAGAGTTTTTATGTTGAAAACTCTGAACAGAGTGTATCGATAAAGGCGAAAAGTCAGTAACGGTGTTACTTCAGTACCATTGGTTGGCAAATGATCTGTGATAGTACCTTCATATGGCTTAAAAAAGAGAGCGTGTTTACAAACAAAGTCATTGGCAAGATACGGCCATAGTTAAGCTAATGATGTGTAAACGTTAAGAAAAAGTTGTTGATATGAAAACAAATGTTGTGCTTCGCCTTGAATGTGTGCTGTGAGTAATGGGTGTGGGCTTGTTTTTACATGGCTATTTTTCTTTGGTTGGTGAACAAACAATCAATTATTTCAGTCAATATACGTATCTACGTAACCATATCTCATTTTGAGGGTGAACATAAAGGTGATATTGAAGCAATACAAATGGAAACTTGGGTGTCTCTAATACAAAGAGTATTAAAAACAAGGGGTTTCACGCTACATAGATTCAAACTGTACAAAAAGGTTCTCGTAAACTATGTTCCGAACCCTATTCTGCCGAAAATAATTAAATGAGTTTTGCAAACCCATTTGTCTGTGGCAAATTAACATTTACTGGAAAGAGCGTGACCATGTATCTAAATCGTTTTCAAATGCAAATAGTCCTCGTTTTATGCCATGGAAAATAAAGTGTTATGTAAAAAGTGTTCTCTATAAAAGTTGGCACACCGTATATTTCAGCGAAAAGTACTAAAATGACTCCTCGTGTGCGCGTTACGATATAAAATTTCAATTGCGCCTCTGGCATTGAAAAGTGAGTAACAAATTCCAGGATCGTGTCGCTATATCCTTGTTACTTCCGCACCATTTGCCAGCAAGTGGGTTGAGATAGTCCACCTTAGATACGGATCGAGGCCCTCACTCGCCCTCCTCTATTCCAATCTATGTACTTTCAATTACTTTGCTCCGACCTTTCAGTATTTTTTGTCCTTCAAGTACAAGTTCGCACATATTCTCACGAGCTCTTTACTAGGTAATCCTTATTCATGAGTTTTACGTATTGACATGTTTACCCTATTTACGCATTCTGCGCGTTCCATTCAAACTTTTTCAAACGTACGAGTATTTACAAGAGTAATATGGAATATTTGCGCCATAAAAAATATATGCGAGGTTTTTTTTTCGAAAATATCTACAGAATACTCTCCTCTCCAGCCAAAGGAATTTATGATATTAATTCAGATATTGGAAGTCCTGCCTAGTTTGCTTTTTATAACTTTATAAGTGATTACATGAAAATGTCACCCTATAGTCCCTTACGTGGCAAGTGAAGCTTACGTTAATATAATATTTCCATGCGATTGAGGGTGAGGGTGTTATTTGTCATCGTTCGTCCTTTTTATAAGTGGATGATGCGCAGTCTACTTTTTCTTTAATAATATTTTACTATTATTGAGTATCGTTTATATGAGCGCTCATAGTCAAGACTGTCGCTAGTTAGACTAGTCTTATAGTTTTGCAAAGACGAAAGATTTACTTTATTAGACGTCTTTTTCATATAAGAAATGAAAGAAAGAAAGAAAATTGATTTATTTTTTTTCAGACAGACGCAAACAATAAAATACAATACAATAGTAGGTAATAAAAACATGTCAGCAAATATTAAAACATAAAAAAAGGATATAAAATAAACGCTTGCGCATGCGTTAGTGGGTATGCGCACCTTTATTGCTTTCTTAGACCGATAGTCTAACTAACTAGTCTTGATAATGACCTATGTTGTCTCTAAACAACTTCAGAATATTTTCAATGTCGTGTCAAAACGTGTTAGAAAAATAACATTACTTACGTTACAAAGGCTGTCATTCATACTCACATAAATGGGCGGTGACCGCCAAAACAGCAATTAGTCTTCGATCCATGGCAGGCGACTTTCTATACTACGCGCGAATTAGATGGATGCGTGCTGTTGTAGACCCACTCTCATTTCGTGGGACAACCGCATTCTGTGTTGAAACCTGGAACAATTGAAACAAATTATTGAAAATTTTATCGATTGCGTAGATTAGATTATAAAGTTATGAAAAGATTGATCATTATCATTAGTCAGTCAAAACTGCATACAACTAAAATAAGCCGGGATATACGCCTTTCATTCGATTGCTAATGACATCGCAGGGAAAATACTGATAAATTTATTTGCATACAAATTAATTCATAATTATAACCTTACACAACGGTAATTTATTTATTTGATCATTTCAAGATCATTTCTTTTTTTTCGTAACCCAAGCCGTATACGGTACCAAAAATGGGGCAAAACAGGATTAAAATTATAAGTAAAAATGGGGTGCGAGGGTAAAGAGGAATAAATTGTGAGGCGAAACTTTGTGTGGAGAATGTTGTATGATATGAGTCCTTATAGCAGCTTTTAGTAGATGATTTACGTTTCATTGCTCTGTTCAAGTTTGTAAAGGAAACTATCAATCAAACCACTCAGCTTGGTTGCTTTGAAACTATAATACAGCAAGTTTTACAAAATGTTTATTTATTATTATAGCACACCTAAATGTTTTATATACGTCTAAAAGAATGTATAGACGGTTACATTTATAATGTTAATTTTCATATGAATGAATACGAAATCAACGTGTGCACCGCAACGCATCGACGGACAAAATAATCATTCGATATGCAAAACGCCGGGCGGCGCGGCGCGTGGTCGCGCGTCTCATTTCAGCGGCCGACCGCTTTCATTGCACAAAACCAATACAAATTTTAATATAAACATGTTTGGTCGATTGCTCATTGCCTCCGTAATTATTATGGCATTCCCAACACATTAAAACATTGTTATTTTAATTCAATTCGGAAATATTTTATCGGCCTTAATTTACTCAGATGGTTGAGGGATAATTTTACATCGATTTCCGCTCGATCTGTATGACAATGGTTTACGTATATTTTAGTTGAATAACAGATGTAGTGGATGATAAAAATATGTTTTGCAGTACAGTGCACATAATGGACTCAACTACAGTCAAGTTAATGATAAAAAACATATCAATTGCTCGTCCATTTGAACCGCAATGCGTTTCTATGTTGTTAGTTACGTTATTCCAAGAATTAATTTGACTCTGACTTCCTAAGTCATTACAGACATAAATCGTTATAGTACATTTCAGCCTCGCCTGTTTATAAAGCTGTATAATTTACGATGTTCCCAATGATTGCGGCTGGCAATTCACGATTGGCAATTGGCATCCTTTGCGGGGCTGTGGCATTTGAAGGCGCCATTCGAGGGACTAATCTTAAGGCTGCTAACATTAGTGGGAGAATTCTCCCAATTTCAACCAATTGAAATCTGACTTATTGCTTGACACATTTTAAAATACAGATTTGAGTCTTAAAATATTCGAAGAACTTTTAAATAAATCCTACAATTTTACAGTAGTATCGGTCAAAGTTCTCGTAAGTACTCGAGACGGCAGTACGTGTAATTAAGTGCATACCACACCTCTCAATGTGACATCTCCGGGGACGCAACGCAACTATACGGATAGGGAGATGCGTCCAAGCCAAATTCCCGGGCAGATTGGCATCCATTGTGCCTACCACGAGCTCAGACAGGCCTGCATAGCGGAACGTATTGAAACCATTTGAATGCTTAGTGAGTTCCGATTGTTGGCACCGAGTGCATTGCAATGTGTAAGGGAATTTATAGAGTATTATTATGTACCGACTTGCAGAGAGCGCCTTTACTGGGTGGCTTGTGCTCAGTCAAACGTACAGTGTACACCTATTATCCGGAATTTCTTTAGTTTTGTTCATGTGATTTGATCGGTCCCTCTGAGACCAATTGGTTGTAGGTATTTTAAAGGAATACTTTAGTCTATTTAGTTGGATTCCTCTAACGAGAGAGTAAATATTTAGCTAATTGTTATAATAGATTGTATTTTTTGTCTACTGAATTATTTCATCACTTTTGCAGTTGTAGATACATATATTATTTTTGAATTTTAAACCAAACTTCTTTAATTATTCATCGTTTCTTTAGTTGATAGCAAATATTGCACACACATTTTACTGATAATTGAAATCATACAATCCCCGGAGAGTTCTACAAATGATTATACATTTCTTCGATAAAGACAGTTAATCCCCGTATTAACATTCAGTGAAATGAGGTATCTTTATTTTGGGACACGAAGAAGCAGCTATTAGGTACGTACTCGATCATAAGGCAGGACTCCAACCGCGTGAAAGAGCCAGCCTCCTTTGTGACGGCAAGGGTTTTATAGTCTATGGGTGTTTGTGTGTGCGTGTGTGAATGGCTGCCAGTATGCAAGTGTTTGCTCGCGAGATGGCTCGGTGATGGAGCGGTGATGTTTGTGGCTCCCTCCCGTCTGGATCTATTCAGCCGATGCTCCTATACTGGGTAGGGGCAGCATGTAAAGGAACAGGTTTAAAGAATTTACTATACGAATATTTGGTGTTATTCATTAGATATTATAATTTGATAGAAATGTACACAAGACAACAATAAAACTTAAGATATCGATTAGGTACTTATAAGCTTATAGATAATTGTATACCACCTGGGTTTATGTACATATTTGCTTAAATCTTGACTAAGTAAAGTGCAAGATGTTAAAAATGACTTGTGCCGTAACATGAACAGTTGTAACTTGTGAACATTATTTATTTCCTATTTTGTATTGTCACGACGCGACGTAATGGATGTAACGACGCGTTCTAGGATTAGTGGACAGCAAGTGTACAAAGTCGCCTTGTGTAGTTTTATATAATTTTGGATAAAATATAAAATCTCCTAAGAACAGGTAAGGATGAGGAGGTTCTTTTAAAGAAGTCACACGTAGGTAAATAAGTACCCAACAATTATAGAATTTATCTTTCGTTTTTCTCATAAACTTATTATTCTAGTAATAATAAAGTTTATGGTTTTTCTATTGTGCTTTTCTAAGGCTTGTATGAGCATTACCTGAATCTACTTTTAATAGAAGTATTACCAAAGTTAGAAACTTTTTTCACAGAGGTTTTCAGTATTCATTATTTAAGACTGATTTTATGTTACGACACGGCTGGAAGTTGAACAACGTGCTTCGAGAAGCCACGAGAGTGGAAACGTGACCACCCTTTCTACCTAGCGGGTGGATAATGAATTAGGTTATTAGGTAATTCGCATAACCAATAATTAAATGGATCTATTGTATTATTTATTTACCAGTAGGTAACTATTTAATTATTAAGTAATGCCTTAATTGTATGAGCATAAGATTGACCTGCTGAATCTGTTTAGAATAAGACAAAGACATACATTTTGCAGATTCATATGTTTTTGTTGAAAATGTTTGTGTTGACGGTACAACCTGTATCTGACCAAGTAGGCAGCCGGTCGGTTCATCCCTCTATTCAAACAAAATTTAATGAGGCGTACGCTCGAGACGAGTGTGTGCACACTCACACGACCCCGGACGGGCCGTGAATTATACGCACAATACATACCAAATCCGTAATGATAGGCATAAGCCACACTATATAATTAATTATGCCATCAATATTTTTTCATTTAGCAACTTACATTTACAGTCACCAATATTCGGAATTATTATCACGCGTTTGTCTGTGATATTTCATCGGAATGAAATTATAACAATTACAGTACAGTTGCTCACAGCAGAAATGGAAATACTGTTGGTACCGAATGCCGATCGCGTTCGCTGTATTTTGATTAAAGATGTTGATTAAATTGTACAATTATTTATGTGAGTTTCATTATTCGAGGCATCCTTAAAATTGCACAAAAGAGCGGAAGGCAATGAAATTAACGGAAGGTAACGAGTACGAATATTTTTGTATAAACTTTCGCATAAAACTTTACCCAACAAGTGATCGTTAATGAGGTTTAATTGAATGACTGAGTATGCGAGTTCAAAGCAAAATTACCATTGCAAGGTTGCATTAACAATTTCAGATAGACATTATTAAAATATTAAGATAAAATATATCTTTTATTAATACGTGATTGTTAGAATTCTCCCACTGTTACGGTACGTTATGTATCTCGTTTGCAAGTCATCTCCGGCCGCTGGAAGTTGCAGAAATCATTAAGATTACCACCACCATTTCCCATTCTCATTCGCGAAGTATTAAGCAGATATCTAATGTATGAGTTTGGATTTTGTTTTGTGTCAGTGAATCTGGTCGGATCCACACTTCACTTGCGTTTCGATTTATTGTTCCGTATGTCGTTATGCAAATAGCATGATAGCCTAGCGGTTGAACGCTTGCCTTCCATGCAGGAGGGTCTGAGTTTGAACCCGGCCCGCACCACTGACTTTTCGGATTCATGTGCGGATTAGAATTTGATTATCACTTGCGATAACGGTGAAGGAAAAACATCGTGAGGAAACCTGCACACCTGAGAGGGCCTCATAAAGTTCTCGATGGTGTGTGTTGTTCGCTAGCCTGCACCAGGTCAGCGTGGTGGACTAAGGCCTAACCCTTCTCATTCTGAGAAGAGGTCCTTGCCCAGCAGTGGGATAGTAATGGGCTAGATTTATTTATTTTATGGCATTATGAGCAATGACCAACTGCGATATTTCTTGAACATGTACAGATTCGTAGAGGTGTCTCCATATCTTTTCCACCCAAAACATAGCCAACGCAATCCTACGATACCTATGAATCACGTATACAATGGTCCTACTTTATTAACGGAGGTCTTTTTACGGGGTTATAGTACTTTTCATTATGAACAACTTTTCATCACTACAAACTCTGAAATCGCGAAAAAAATAATCTACTGTTCCATACTCATAATTCAATATTACTCGACTAAATGTATGATGAAACAGCAGATTGTTTTTTCACGATTTTATGTTTGGCCTCATAGTAAAACTCGACTTGATGAGTACTATAATCCCTTTTAAGGACCTCCGCTAGTAAAGTAAGACCAATTAAGTGACATGATTTTTAAAAATATAGTACTTCTTGAAAGAGTAATGACCGCATTAGTCTCCCAAGTCCCAAGCAGACAAATATCACGAAGGTTTATCACCCTTTCTAAAGCACAGGTTCCACAACAAACTAGTAAAGTAGAAAACATTTTTACTCAGGTGTACTATTATGGGGACGTAAATCGGGATTTTCAAGAATGTTTTACGAGTTTCTATTCAGTACCGAAAGTGTAAGCCTCTTTTCAGATTTCCAGACGTCTTATAAAGGCTTTAATCCACGCCTTGGAAATGTGCGGATGCGCGACAATGCATCATTTCTTTACTTTGCTTATGAGGAAAAATGTTTTCAATCCTATTTCTTACCCTCCGATAAAGTTTTCTCTTGTAGATAGACGCTCCCTAAAAGCGAATGCTGTTGCTCAAATAATATAACGGAGAAAGAATATTTGGTTACAAAGCTATCGGCAGAATGTTCCTAGTAAGGTATGTAAATATTTGGCGATCGTTGTCGGCAAACTAGAGACGAATGTTGTCCGATAATTTATGTTGGCAACCGTGCCTATTGTCGGACAAACACCGCGCAGGCTCGTGGCCAAATTTATATTCCAAGTTTGGTCGAACAAGGGCCGGCCACAGAAATGCCCCTCCCGACTGAAACCGATAAAGAACTTACCAAGCGAAACTGATACAAATGAGCGTAAATAATACAAAAGCTCAATGTTTATTCTTTGTTTGGATAAAAGTTTTGGTATAGAGGTAGAGAAAGTTTGTTATGTACTGTGTTGAGTCTGAATAAGATGCATTTGTAGCGAAGGTTTTTGATTCAATAAAACGCAAGGATACGAGTGAATTCGTAGTCCGCGCAGAATATTATGTTAAGTAAACAAGCTCTCGAGGACGGGCACTGACGCACCGCGCTTCTGGTTGGTCACTTTCCCATTGGGAATTTCATGGATAAAGCTTTCCGAATAATGTTTTACATGATTTATTTTATAGAATGGTATATAGTTAACTATTTCATATAACAATTACAATTATAATATATGTATAGATTTTGTGAAGTATGAAATTAACGGATCAATAGGTTTTTGGTTTATCTTAATTTGTTAACACATCATGTTGTAGACATGGAAACATTACTCGTAAATTGCCCGCTGGTGTGCAGAATCTTAACTATTGCATTAACAGTTTTTGTCTCATAATTAGCATACGTATTATAGCGATACAAAAAAATATATTAGTCATTTGTATTCCTTTTAACAATGACATTATATTGATGATTTTCAATTCCATCGTCCTCTAATTCGATTTAATAATACAACTCCAATATGCGAGTGGAGGATGTTGTAGACGCATACATTGCATACTCATTCATTCTAAATCAGCAGTTAAGTTGATTTCCGTGTAATAATCTGTGCTGCATACGAGGGAATGGCAACTAGTTGGTAATAAATAACGGTTTAGTTGGGAAAGCACAATTTTCCAGATGAGAAGGAGCCGAGGCTGGAGGCGCGCCGAGCCGTTTTGGCTGCATCCCAGACACGTTTTGCATTTTATTCAAAACGTTGACGTGAAGGATAAAGTTTTATTATTTTACTACTTTGACGTGATCTGACTGCACCGGAGTGATGGCCGCGTACCTGCTGATGTGATCATATTCAAATCTGGAAACCGTGAAAATTTTGTGAATTTTTCAGACTACTCTTCCGTTTTACACGTTCTCTGCAGAAATTGCCAAGAAATGCAGCTTTTGAGTATGCATAGTTGTCGGCAGAAATTTTGAAATTCAATTTGAATATGACGGATAGTTCTACAGGTATACAAAACATAGAGTTGGGCACGGGCACCCATCTTTATTTCATGTTTCTTTACTTCATCTATAACAATAGGATACCCATACGCAAAATACGCGCAGAAACTCGTCCGTTTTACCAACAATAGGATGCATAGTAGAATCTTCTTCAAACAACAATCGCAGTTACTGAATTAAATTTCCGAGCGTTGTTATAAAGGAATTTTTTACTGGTACCTATAATTTACTGCAGTACTGTTGTTACCCCATTTTCTGCAGTGGACTTGACAAGATGAACTCAATAATATGAACATAGGTAATTGCCATTGTAGATTAGTTTACAACTGCACAAGTAAGTTGTCCAAGACAGAACGTGTATTAATCTCATGTTTCGTTTACATTCAATGTAAATTGTGTATATGTGGAACGAAAGGTCCAACGCGTGGACATGTTTAACATGCCTAATGACTAATGAATTGTGTCCGAATACCAATGCGCAATTTTAAAGCTAAGTCTGATCAAATAAATATTAGACGTTTGACCTTTAAGTTCCCTTTTCCATGGCCATAGATTAGTTATTGTCATTTCGCTTTTAAATGGATATGATTCAGAATGTGAATGATAGGTATGAACCATTCTGTATAGAAAGTATATCTGTTGCCCAATGATAATGCGCGCGTTTTATTTTTATTAAAATCAAATATAAGCCTATTATAGGGACAGTGTATCTTTTTATTAGAGATTGATTTTTTTGAATTAAGAGGGGGTAACCTTACATACCTCTTTATAATATTAGTGTATATAGATATATCGTTAAATGACTTTTCCTTTTTAGTTTACTTTCGCCTACGCGGCACATCATCAGTATAAGCTGGTATAGATGTTGATACCTATGTGATATATGAGTAGACGGTAGAAAGACGTTGTGGACAAATCAGTGTAGTGGACCTGTATGCTTGTCAAGAAAAATAGTGGATTCGGAACATCATTTAGTGCTACGTGGATAAAAAGCTACGCGCACGTCTACGTCGCTACACGGCGCTTACGCGCTTGCACCAGACCATTCAAGTAATTTAGCATTGGATTTTTTAATATGTATACCGACACAGTCAAACTAACAACACTGAACTATAGAACTTTACGAGCCCTAAAATTCAATTCTCGCCTATTTGATTTAAGGGTTACAGTCTATGAGCCGTTGCACACTAATGACATGTTACTATGCTGGCGTGTATCATAATTATATTAAGTAATATTTTCACTTCAATTCCTTCCACCGAAAGACAAAACTATTAGAGACATATCCGCTACGATTCGCCGTCGAAAACGAACGAATATTCTTGGGAACCTTGCAACCGCAAGTACAATAGTTCAAATGCTAAGCATGCATCAGTTAAAAGTGAAATTACGAAACCAAACCGTGAGTAACTTCCTCAATGAGCACAGTTAAAATGGTGCTCCTTGGGAATTTCGTAAGTCGAGCCCACGAGGCATTTTGATCAGCATCGTAGAAATGAGTCATAATGCGAGGTGCGAGGCACGAAGGCGCGCCGACACCGTTTTAGAGGTTTAAAACTGAGATAAAGAACAATAGATACTAACTACCACTAGGTATAGCATCTCTCGCCTACGTCAAATGTTACATTATGTGAAAAACACACTTGATCGACGCGACCTTACCTGAGGTCACCGAGGTCAGATTAGTCACAACATTTATAATACACTGGGCGGATCATACCTAATACGTTCTGGTAGGAGCCAATTATATGGCTTAGTAAATAAATATTCTTTTTCGAATAAAAACGTGAAAATACGTAGGTATAAGCTCATTATTTTTTCATATCATCGTATAATATCTAAATTATAATGTTAGAACTTTAAGAACGACATTCATATGTATTCATGATACTGTAGATAAAGATAATACAAGTAGAAGCCTTTGTATTTATGCCCTGGTTTAGAAGGAACAAACAATACTAACAAAACAAATATTTTACCTAAAATTAATTCAGTAGTTGTTTACAAGCGAAAGCATATTAGGACAAATAGGTAGCTATCCCAAACAATTGTGAGGCTGTTTACAGGTTTCCTAATAAAAGCGGTTGAATACGACCTCCTTGTTTATTGTGAGTAGAAAACAGAAGCACCTCCAGCGAGGTCTGGGAGGTATTGTGCCCTCTAACAATGCGATCGATGCCGTCCGCGGCGACCAGACAAAGGACAGGGGAATATTGTTTGTCACAAAATTTATTATGGCGGCAGACTGCGATGCGGGCAACATATCCAATATATCAGCGGCAACTGTAACGCGGCTGAACGCAAACATATTTACGTGCTGTGCTGCGCCGGATTGTCGGTCCGACTGCGACTACCATGTGTTTGTAATGCTGAAATATTAACTAGAACTTTCTGCTGGCAGTGGAAGAAAATCATTGCTACTTGTTTTCTTGTGTCATAAATATGTGAAGAGAAAACTTTGTACAACTTTTTTAAGAATATTGCACGCACGGAGGAGTGTGAGATTTGGCATAGTCAAAGTTTATAAGGTAAAGGAGTGTAGAAAGCTAAAACTATGGTCGAATTTCGATCACTGGACGACCACTAGATTTTATAAATACAAGAAGGGGTGTTGTTGCAATTGTAGGGGATTAAATGGCCATTTGGGTTTTATTAAATCTATACACAGTAGGTAATTTCCAGCAATAAAGATAAATATTTACCGTCAAAAATGACCATGAAATGCCATGAATACAGTGTATGAACAATAATATTACCTAAACAAAGACGCTAGTTCTAGGCTAGACGCGACGGCGGCGGCGGTGGTAACCACATTCCTTTCACACCTCCATAGACATCGCGATAATGAGCAAGCTTAGGTGTAAAATAATTGAAGTATTCAGCGATAATAATACGCTAAACGATATTTATTGGCGTTAAGTCACGAGTATGGATATTTAAAACAGGATGTTTAGACCTCATACTATCTGAAAACCGTTTAATATTTGCAATATTACCTATTATTCACTTAGGAATGTTATTATAAAATGCCTATACTTTTTTTGATATCAATCCGTAATTGAAGTTTGCAATAGCGAATGTTTTGTTTTTAGTATTTTTTTGTTATAAAGTTCCTTTTATGGAAGACAACTTTTAATCCTTACATGCACAGTGCACAACATCGTCAATTAGAATCTACTTACAGAATTAAAAATTGATTTTTACAACCAGTATTCTGTTCCAAAATCAAAACAAAAGAGATGAAAATTAAGGAGTCGGATACACGAAAACATTTATTAAATAATGAAGTATTTTCCCTTCAGTTTGTTCAGTAATATACCTACCACAGTTCACAATAGTAATGTGCGAGCAATTTAGTTAGTTTGAATGAATGCGTGTAAAACGATCGTTCACCTCCCGGACAAACATGGGGTCTTCGCTTCGTTTACTGTTCGCTTTATAAGTCAATTTCAAGCGAATGGCGACTACGCGACTTGTTTACATCATGGTTTTATGTTTCTTTGCTATTTTCGATTTGTACACGCATAGCTTTGTCTAGTGTGTTATTTTCCTTTGTGCAGAATGTTTTTAACCAACTTCAAAAAAGGAGGAGGTTCTAAATTCAACTGTACCTATGTTTTTTTGTATGTTATATCTTCGCTAATTGTGAGCCGATTTTAATGATTCTTTTTTGTTTGTAGGAGTATTCTTTTGAGGCGGTTCCATTAAAATTTGTTGAAGATGACAATGGGACTCTTCAATGGATAACAACAAATCACTCGCGATTGCTGTAATCGCATATTTATATATCTACTATTTAGGCCACAAAAAAAAAAAAAGTACTGTATAAAAAAAGGAAAAATTGACTTCAAAAAACTAAAACGTTCAAAATAATTTAATATAATAAATTTAACAGCTTCTGAAGTCGAGGCTTTTAGTGTGCTTTAGTTCTTCAATGCACTCAGTTTGGCAGTGGCAACAACTACATGATTATTCAATCTTCGCCTAGGCGGTTTTCCGGTGTCTTGCCTGTGCTAGGCGATAATAAGTCACTTTATTTATCCCCATTAATCATATAACGCTTCTTAGCGATAATCATTTTCGTCTCAAGGTAAGTAGAAATTTCGTCTAAGATTGTCGAGCTAATTACATTGTATTAATATTACCTATTGATTAACGTGTAGTACCTATTACAGATTAATTTGTTGATTGGAATTACCTATTTGTTGATATAGAAATAGAACTAGGATGCTTAATTTTCGGGTAATGTAGAAGCGACAAGGTCACCAATTTGCTCATGATCCTTTTAACAGGTGTCCATCTCAATTAGAGATGTAATTAATAATGGAGAGCACACACAACAATTTAAATTCTTAGAATCCATTCTATACTTAAATCCATTACCTAGAAAGTTTAACAAATACTTGTTTAGTAGCACACAGTAACTGAATAAAACAAAAAATGTCGCATGCGTTGTCTCACGCTTGGTGAGAAACACCATTAAGACAACAGAGAGGACGGGATGAAATGTCGTAAAAAATAATTAATTAAGCGTTCCCAAATCTGGGCTACGAGGAAGGCTGGCATTCTTTTCACATTAACATTCTTTTACTGAATTATTCATGTGCATTTAATTGAATAGCATTTAAATTCATTAGTCTTGCTCCACTCTTATCCAAGAGTCTGCCATTATCATTTTGGTGTTCATTTTTCATGGTAGGAGGTGTGTACTGGTACCGGTAGGTGTACTGCCTTAATTTAGGGGATTATTTTGACCTTCTTCATTTAAATAAAATACTGTTTTGGATACAAAAATAGATTAATATTCCTAGAATTTATATTAGTGAGTTGTCATGTTAGTTAAGTAGGTATAGTCATTCGTCATAGTTAATTATGAATTTAAAAAAAACTTTTAAAATAATCAAGAAACGACTGACTTGCGTCATTCTCACGCTGACCTTTATTATCAATATATTTTCATGGAATTTACAAACATTACTTAAATTTCTATAATCTCAATGTCGTTTGCTCATCATAAACATGAGATAAGTCGCCCCTTTGTCGTTCAAACTGCCCACGTACTCAACTAGATGTCGCTAGTCATAAATATAATACGTAATACCACGATATCCTAATAAATGTCAGGCTAGAGCACTTACGATGTCACATATGTCTGACACTTTACTGACACAGCCTCCTGAATATTTAACATCAGCTTAGGTAGGTGTAACTTATTTTTTACCCGACTACGGAGAGGGTTATATGTTTGTTACTTATATTTTCATACTTCGTTAAGTGTTTGCTGCCGGCTATAAGTATATTCTTTCCATTTATCTGTTTCAACAAGAATTTTGAATTTTAGATCTGCGAGTGGCCCGACGCGGCTTTTAATGGATGAATAATAATACCATTATCTAGCGGTATCCAGTAATGGAATCTCGAATATATTTCAGAATTCTCATTATTTGGACATCCCGAGTGCTTCGCGACAGCTCTCCAAGACAAGTTGTAATTTAGTTTTCAATCATCTTGAACAATAATATTGTAGTTACCTGTAGGTAAATAGCGACTAGAGTAATAAACTTAGAGATGAATAATAGCTAGGGTAGGAAAACAACAAAGTTATATCGGGCCATCGCAAGTTTGTAACTTAACAAACGAAAGTTATCGGCGAACAATGAACAGATGTAACATTTCTGTTGATCTTCTAGAATGGTGGGGTTATCAAAATAGTTATTAAATTAATTATTTATTACCGATTATACGAGTATATAGATTCAATTCATGAACTAACAACAAAGGGTTACAACGAAAAGAGATAATATGGCAGTTATGTAAAGAAAACGTGGATACAAATGACAATAAAAATACAAATTAACTAACAAAAATGGGAACAACAATAACATCATCAAGATATTGCCTCTTAGACCGTTCTTTAGATACTCTCATAAAAAATGTAGATATGATACTTGCTTATCAAAATATTACCCTTTTACTTTTACAGATCTATAACAAGTTAGGTATTACTTATTATTTTATTGATCACTATATTAGATAATTTGTTTGTTGTGGATTTCTACAAATTCTCTATTATGTTATTTACAGAAATGTAGTAAAATAATTGCAGTTAAACGGTTTGTCTCAATGTTATTCCAGCTGGTTAACTATTACTATTTCCTTTGCGAGGTGATCAAGTTTCCATATTCCTCTTCTCTATAATTATAGCTTATAAAGAAAACCTTCAAATTACTTTGTACCTTTTCTAAGGAAGAATTATTAAGTACGTTGTTGACTTCAAAAGAATAATATTCTTTTCATAATTCACATTATGAATTATGATTCAATTGCTGCTGGTATCCTGGTTCATAGATTGGTAATTCAATTACAGAAGAGCTATTTTTTCTGTCAATAACCGTACCCGTATACAAGTATACAACCAAGTACAGGACGAACAAACTCTAGATCCATAATAATTTAATGTAAGTTTTCAGGGTTTGAAAGCTTCCCCGTATTTCCAGATGAAGATTTTCTTACACCACATAAGTCAATGTTATTATTATAATTATACTAAGGTTCCATCTCTGTCATTAAACCTACGTTATAAATTTATGAGTAGATGTCGAGTGGGTAATGAGAACTTGACCTTTTAAAACAATAAAATTGAAGAGGTTATATCTCCACGTCGCCCTTGACCCTGCGACAGGCTGCGGAAACAAAACCTTTGCCGAGAACCAGATAAGAAATTTTTAATGTTAAAATTGTGATAAATCTTTCCGTCTCGCTTCGTTTACTTGAGATAAGATTTAGCTACGGGTATATCTGCCACATCTAGATTTTGGGACCGTGTTAAATCATAATCAAAATCGTTCAGCTTCATAAAGTTTATAAAATTTGTTTTCACATAATTTTATCTTTTTGTCCTTTTGTATTTACGATGATAGGAGTTGTTGACGAGGAATTTACTTGATATTAAAGGAAGCCGCAGTAAGATAGTTACCATTGGATTTAACGTATCAAGGTACCCTAGAAATACTTGTGGGTACTATGTCGTTATAACCAAGATTGGTTAGAACAACTTCGGTATGCGCAATTATGTCTCATATTTAAATATATGTGAGTACGGTAGTAATAATTCTAGCATTCATTTCTGAGATATATGTGTAGTAATACGTATTGGGGTTAAGATTGCACTAATGCATATCTCAAGTGTTTACTCATCGTGATGAGTATCAACCTATTTACGACATAGGGCTCCAATGATTCGTGGGAAGATTGAAAGAAAGAAAGAAAGAAAAATAATTTTATTCCGTACGGGATAATGGCTGCCAGCTGATGAAAGGTAAACTTTCCGTGTTTTTCTTTTATCCCTTGTTCTGATGAATATTACAACGACCTTTGAAAAATGTCTCCACATTCGACGATAAATTATAATTATCTTGGAAGCGATATTAAATGAAGATTTCGAACCGAAAATAAATAAGACCCTTCAAGTTATTTTAGGTAAAGCTCGAATCAAATTAATCAGATTCTTAATATTTTTTGTCATTAACCAATTGTCACACAAAACAATTATTTGAACGTAAATTAAACATGTCCTCGTGATGGGTCTAGCCAACCGTTTGATATCTAACAATGACGAGGTAAACGGCAATCGGACATTTAATTTTATTGTGATGAGTGCAATTATGTAGGTATTGTATTTTCTTCCATATCATGTCCATCCAAAGGTTGTCTGGACGATAAGGCTTTAAGCAATAAGACCCATTGGACGTACATGTTTATTTTTATAATTAATGTATCTTTTACGTTTCTGGTGTACCTACAATAAAGTTAATAGGATTTTATGTAGTTTAATTGAATATCTTTGAGTTTCTACTGTCAAGACCAATAAACAGTATTAAAAGTAACCTTTATTGAAGCATCCATTGCATAGATATGTCACTCAATAAAAAACACATACGATATTTCCAACTTGGCTCATACGGTAGTAGTAGTAGTGTGCGTGCGTATCGAGTAACTTGGTAGGAATAATATTATGCTTTCAAAACATTCTTATTCTTTATTATAAAACCAGAAATATACGTACAAAGACAGTCGCTCATGAGAAAATGTTCAAGTAAATGTACAATTACTGCTTGAAACTACGCTACGCCATGAACACTACGCGATGCTACGCAGAGAACGCTATGCTACGGAGACTACGTTATACTACGAAGACTACGTTACGGTAGGGAAATTATGATACACTATGGATACTACGCCACGGACGCATCAGTAACAGTTCGATAGGTAAGAATAGGAACTCCGCATTACGAACGTCATTATTTCTTCAACAGAATAATGTGATCGTAAAGCTAGCTACGCGTTACCATTTGATAATCACAATATCCAAATCCGTGTCCCATAGATGCATGTTTAATGCATTTGGCTAGCATTACCATTGGCCGAGATTACAATTGAACATGCTAATATGCATTAGTCAGTCTCCGTGTAACATGATCTGCGCTTTCAGCTGTAAATTGGGCAAACAATCCGTAATAATGATAACTGAATTTCATATGTTGGGACATACAACTTAATCACTATTGCAAGTACAATTTTATTCGTTCATATCTGCATTCGCGGCCTATGTTCAGTGTACCTAATATAACTGATAGGTTCGGTAGACATATATTTTTAGCCTGCGTAACGGAATCTTTTAATTGTGCTTCAAACATAGGGCGAGTTTGCGTTTTAGACTTTTTATTTTTTTAGGTTTTTCTGAGGTACCATCTCATTGTCCCGAAGCGAGTTTTGTATGAAGGATTTCATAGAGTACCAAGCGATAAAAAATGTTTTACGAGTTGGTTAAAAGTGAACTAGATTCACTTTTTTCTAACGCAAGAGCGAGCATGTCGTGAGTATTAGGCCAGTGTTCAAGTATTATAATAAAATAAAATAATTTATTATTATTTTTACGACGAATGTTCGTCGTTAACGAGCACAACATTTATTTCCCAGTAAATTAATTAATCATTATCTATCTATCTTGAAATTAATTATTTTAAACTGTCGAGCAAAAATATAGAATTCATTGGATTATAAGCTTCCGTGGGCCAATTCTGATACCTGGGTAGTAGGCATACCTATAATCTATTAATTTCACATTTTTGCTTCACAAATCTTTTTTAATATTCTGAGTATAAATTCATACTAGCGTTTAAATAGTAGTAGTCACGTCTCTTTCATTTGTGGTGCACACGTATTGCTCTATTGGTCGGCTTCGGCCCCGCCGGCCGTTCTCGTTACCCAGCTCGGCGTTTTGCGGTTCGAACACCACTCATTCAAATAAGCTAGCTTATCTGCATTTAGGGTGACTGTGAGTTCTATAGAACACGTACTTAAAGTAATGATACTCAAGTTACGTGATCGTTAGCTCACTATTCACTCAGTTTACTTTGTTAGTAATGTTTGTAGTAGTGTTTAGTTTGTCAGTTTAGTTGTTAGTAGCACGATATTGAGTGGGAGTATCCAATTCTGTTTGGTCTGAGAACTAGATCGAATAAGATAAACTCGCTTTAAGGAGACTGGGACCCTGGTTTTGTTGAACGTATGTTTAAATTACGTAAGATGATTTAGCTGGTCAATTTTGTTACTTTGTTTGGAATCTCTTTCCATTTTGAATAATTTAGCCTGACTGCAGATGTACACGGAATAACTCGAGTGGTTTAGAGATCGATGTTATTAGGGTTTCTGTGCTACAGCAAGGGTTTATAGGAAATTATTATTCGATGAATAGAAATTAGGTACAACAAAGAAACGGATATTATCACTTTCGTTGTGATAATATTGCTTGGCAGTAATTTGATTTTTGTTTTTCTTCTCGAGTATTCCACGTCTCAGTACAAACCCATTACACGTTTTGCAAAAAAGGTAAGCAACCTGAAATCCTAGTTTTGGTACAATCCTTTATTACACCCGCAATACTTACCAAGCTTAAAGTATTCGGGGCTAGCACGGATCTTGGGCTTTCTGTCAATACCAGCCACAGATTACAGTAGATAGATGGTCACTGATACCGACACCCTACCGCGTTCTTCGTTGTTTTTGTGAGTAAGTCCACGATCTGCAGACTTTGATATGGTTACCCTACTTACTTTATCTACCTGTAGTGATTTGCTCTCGCTTTATAGATCGAAAATCAATATTTGGAATAGACTAAGTTAATTAACTCGTGTTGGCGTGGTTTGGTGTGTTATTTAGTGTTATAGAGGCAAATTATAGCAAAACATGAAGAAATATAGCCAATGTTATTTAGAATTATAGAACTCCTGATCACTCTCCTCATTTGTGGCATAAAATGTTGCCGTGGAAGATGTTTTTTTTGTTTATATAGGTTAGTATAATGAAACTTTTCTAATTAATATAATAATCACGTTTTCTCAAACAAAATGACGTTTTATTCTTACGCCGAGGAAAGTAACAGTACCTCTGGCATTAATAACAAAAGCTATTGCTGCCCGTTAAGGAAATTTCGTTTAGATTATAATCAAATGGGAACGTAAACAAACTTTTCGCGCCACGTGACGAGCATCAGAACAGCTCGGGACGATTCTAATTTCACGGCGTGACGAAGAGGTCTCCTCATTTTCCTGACGGTTGCGGATATTTTCAATTTTCCCGACGGTAGCTCCTTTTTATTAGTTGTTGTTTCGCCTTGAATACTAATCGCCGAAGAATTAACATTCACGTGACATCTCCTTTGCTTATCCGAGAAGATGTGGCTGAGCCGAGTCCCGCATCCATTCTAAACGGTGCAACATTAATTTGTGGTTTTGTTGTTGATTCTAACGTTTATCCTTTGTCTACAGATAATTGATTGCGTTTTCCTTATCTGTAGGCATAGAAGTTTATTTTTAGAGTTTATATTTTTGGAATAAGTTCAAAGACCTTATAGATTGAAATGATTTGCTGATTTTGCTTTATTGCATAAATAGACCCATCCTGAGTGAAGATTTTTTAGATTCAGTAGAAAAATAATTCGAAAGCAAATGACGAGAATGCCGTTAACGGTCGTCGACGGATGGTAACAGATGATTCCTTTATAAAAAAAATTTTTTTACTTTGTCATGTAAATTTTCATTCTGAATGAGTCTATATGAGCAGTATAGACCATGGCTTAAGGAATTTACACGATTTTTTACACCCTATAAAACATACTTCTTTCTGTATTTAATTTGTAATCTAGCTTAAGAGGTATGTAAGGTGGCTTCTAATCTATAGTTAATGCTAACCTAACCTAACCTACCTATGTATTTTGTAATCTAAAGGTGGATGAGAAACCACTTCATTACAGACAGTAACTACCTATAACCATCACGTACACACCGAGTATCGATATATTAGTTTATCTATCGACAAGCGTTTTAATTAAGCTGGAGGTTATTACGGGCGGTGTCACTTGCCTTCACAGTTAAGGTTGTATTTTACGACGATTTCTTACTTTTGAGGGGGTGAAGTATCAGCCTAAGCCCCACCCACTAGGGGAGCTCCGTTCTCGCAATTACGCAATTGACGTATCAGACTGTGTGACACACGTGTCACAGAATAGCAATATTAATTAGCAACATGCAGTATGACCCCAGCAAATACTTGAAAAATATAAATCCACAATATCGTATACCCAGTGTCCTATATTACGCTAGAAAATCTGTTCCTCCGTTTTGTATTTGTAGATTTTATACCTATTTAACTATCTACTTATAAACTATCAGT
Source organism: Allophyes oxyacanthae (assembly GCA_932294325.1). Classification (NCBI taxonomy): domain Eukaryota; kingdom Metazoa; phylum Arthropoda; class Insecta; order Lepidoptera; family Noctuidae; genus Allophyes; species Allophyes oxyacanthae. The sequence goes on from OW028615.1 coordinate 11,977,733, forward strand.
CATACCTATTGTGTATGAGTTTATGCAAGTGCACATAATTGTCTCGACCAACATTGGGCATTTTCACACTAAGCCAATAATGCCGTAACGAAACCGATATATCGGCATGACAAACCTGATGACACTGCCAATGTGTGTGTAATGTTAGAAGAATAAACCAACTCAAATCCATGCCTTGAGATAATAACCTACTCTCACCCACACCTGTAGGAGTCCTCCGTTTCCGTAGTCATACCTACTTAAGTATGTTCACAGGATTGCTTTTTTACCAAAAAAGAAATTGCATATTCATAGATCAAAACCATATTCCTAGTTCAGATTCCTCGCTATGTATGCAGATGAAGAGCTTCAAAATTGAAAGAAAGAAAGAAAAAACATTTAAATCGGACTCGCACACGAAATTACATAAACACACAAAAAATTCAAATAATGATAACAATAACCTAACCGTCTAAGACCCTCGACTCTAACTAGAAAAAGAGGTGTAACTTTTGAACAGCTGAACAGATTTTAAGAACCATCCCGATTAAACTAGCTTTCAATTAAAAAAAACTGCATTGAAATCGGTCCATCCGCTTTGAAGCTTCGATGCCACAGACAGACACACAGATTCACAGACACATAGATACACAGATACACATTATAAACTTATATCACCCCTCTATTTTGTCGGGGGTTAAAAAAGTCCTGCAAGAGGCCAAAGAAAGTCCCTATCTCAGCATATCCTGACAGTTAATCCTGACAGATAAAATAAATACCGCAGCGCTGGTTTTCGGATACGTGGTGATGCCACGGACAACCACGATAACTAAAAATTAATATAATTTTTAAAAACGTTTTCTTTCCTTCTTTACATACTATCTATCTATCTCTCTCTAACTTCTAAATTTTATTAACTACGGACATGTATCATTCAAATTCGAAGAATTTACAACAAAAAACCACATAGTAAAAGTTATGAAATTTGGTTCTTGTTCAGAAATAGTACGCATTTCTTTTTTTTGTGGCTAGTTTTCCTAGATTATTATACCATTTTAGAATCCTGGATAGTTGCGTCAATTTTAAAAAAAACTTGCCATGGTAGTGTCTGTACTTTTTTTTTACACCACGATGAGTGAAAGTGGACCAAAAGTAAAAATCTTTGAAAATTTTAGGGTGAAAAATAATTTTGATTGATTTTTGTGTCAAATCTACAGGCATTCTGGGATTTTTAACGATTGTGGTGGATAGCAGTGCTACTTAGGTTGCCGGTACAAAACGAAATTCAGAAATATCTGAAACATTGTGGTCATGGTAATTTAAAATATCTTAAGGGGTGTAAATTTTTGAAGGATTTCAAATTTTTTATGTAACTTCTTAAAAATTGAAAAAAACAAATTGTTCTCGAGTAATCATGAGCTGGTCAACCCTCTGGTGCCCCCGCTTATCGTTGAATTTTGGGTCATGGTGTATATAAAACTTCATAGTCTTTGTTCTCAACAGTACAAATTGTCGTACTGATTTTTCTATACTACATCCTATAAAATGAATTCTTGACGGAGATGTCAAGAAATTATTTTAGCATATTGATTTTTATAAACGAAATACTTAGATTTTCTGAATAAAATGCAAGTTACTCATACTTCCTGTTGCTTTTTAATAATTTTTTTAATGATTTTACTGTCATTCTTTCTTTTGGTTTTGAATAAAGTGTAAGCGCAGGAAAGTCAAAAAAAATTGCACAGGTCCAACCTCGATGCGCGCCGAAACGCGACTGATTGATGGCAGAGATGACAGAAATCACGAATTTTGTGGTTTTTATCAAATTGTGACCAATATACGTAATATTATAAAAAAATAACAACCGATTTTGGTTGGTATATTTGCGACCAATATTGTGATGTAAAAATTATTTGAAATAATATCATGTTTTAGAAATAATCTTGTAAACACTTTTTTAAAAGGGGTAACTTTGCGAAAAAAATTTATCGAGCCAACTTCATCCAATCATGTATCGGACAACCGTGCAGAGATTGTCACATCTTCAAGTTTGATATATATTTTTTTCAGGACAAAGAAATAAGAATTTCTATTCAAAAAATTGTAAATACAAATCGGTTTATGCGGCATTCCTGTAAAATACCCCCTTAACACGTATAGATATTCTGACGTTGCATCTAGTTATTAGCTTCCTACCAAGTTATTATGATATTCACTTGGCTCGCTTTAACTTCAGCGGGGCATAAAGCAGCGCTTAATTACGGTGTATTTATGTTCCAGCTCTATAATATCTAATATTGCAGGTTTATTTACGTCTTCGTCTACTTTGATCTCATTTGCTCGTAGTTAATTGCTTCGTTTTATAGCTTCTTATTTAACTTTATTGCACTGCATTTCGCATTTATTTATTACTATAAAACTATAGGTACTATCACCAAAACGGACGCCTTTCTACTATAATTTATGCATTTTGTATATCTGTACTGAATAAATTCTTTGTTTTCGTCCACCAATACCAGGACGGACCAGTACCTAACAGTTCGGTAAAATAATGTTAAAAAAAAAATATGTCTAAAGCAATAAAAACAAATGACTTTTACAAAAAAAGTGCTGTTTTATAAACCCTAATTTGCAAAATTAAGGGCGGTGCTACATTCGATGCTTGCAAGCGAAATAGTTTCGATACTTGGAAGGTGTAGTGTCTGTCGATAGTACGTTAAGTAGATAAAGAAAGTAGTGGTTAGCATTATATTTGAGGCTAATATGCATTCCGCTATAAATTAAGTGTAAGTGCGGAAATGAGGTGACGGTTAGTTCGTGCTAGGCGGCTCCGGTAGACAGCGCACTCGCCCGTGCTAGTATAGTAGCGAGCCGACTAGAATAGTGCTGCGGCGTAATTAAAGCTGAACTTAATCTCCTGTCACCGTTTCACTGCTGAAGCCTCGCGCCCACCGACTTAATTAGATTTTTGATGAATGTACCACCCAATCATAAGTACATGCGGCTTGTTGTGAATAAACATGTTTCGCTTTACTGTGACGATGTACGTGTCTTGTTAACAATCTTTCAATGGTTTATTCATAACGAAAAATCTTATGAATTCTTAATAATAGAAGTTAGGTATGCTACGGTTGTAAGTATGCTATTAAGAGTGGAATTCAAAAATACCTCATGCAACACTATAATTTAAAATACTAACAATCGTGCAAAAACATAGAGGAAAATAAACATTTAAATAGAATGGTATTGGTACGATATAAACAAGCGTTCGACATCTGGATCCTTATTCAGTGTTCAATCGACCGTGACTCCAATGGTATTCGAAGCAACGATAAGTGGATCGAGTACTTTTGACGTCGGCAAGTAGGAGTCTATCACAATGGTTGGCTGATCTAAAGCGAGCCGGGGAGCTTCGCAGATAACCTTTGCCCCAATATTTTGATTGAATCGATGTAATACTCCAAGGTCGACGTCATTGTACACCCATTGTGTACTCCGAAGGCTCACTCGACGATCCTATTGAGAACAACCAATTATAGACTGGACCATTTTGAAACCAATCCATCACTGTAATATAATAAATAATAGTAAACAAAGGGCCTCATTGTGAAATCAATTCTGAATTTTGACTCGATATATTACAATAGGCCTCGTGTACGTGGAAACTGAACGCCCTGATTCTATTTAATATCAAACAATGTAGAAGCCTGTGTAGGCCACAGAAAATTAAAGCCAAGTCCTTAATTTTAATATTATTCAAATGAGTAAGTACTGGTAGGGAATCTTTCTTTTGGTAAATTGAATACAACGAGTACCTTGGGACTCGGCATGGACCACTTATCGGAGCTCGAATTATGATGTCAAGGAAACAAAAATAAATTATTTATGAAATACTTTATTATAACGCACATTTAAGGGACTAGAGTAATATATTTTATTAATGTGTATCAAGCTGGGTTGCCATAGTGAGTCCCAGCCACTATGATTCAATCAAGATAATCTTTCAAGACTGACTTATTGAATCATCGTGTGCGGTATCCGTTAAAAATGTATGAAATAAATCACCAATTCATAGGTATTGCATAAAAAACTGATGACATTGATTTATGGTGAAGCCTGATCTATGTATATGTCGTGAGTTTAAGTACATAGGGATTGATAACAATAGATTAGAGAATTAATGAATGCCACGTTTTTATAAAACTAATTACATTAAAAAATTGAACTGCGTGACATCTATGATAAATATTCGAATTAGCAAAGGTCATAAATTATACAGCCAATGGTAACGTTTAATTACTGCGAGCTAACAATCTGTCGTGTCACACTTCACGTCGTGTTATCGTGTGCATCAGTTAACGCCTAGGAATGACCTTTTATTTCAAATTTCATGTCGTCTTCATCCAAGTGTTCAAATTAACAAAGAAGGCCGTGTGTTAGTAAAAGTACTTTGATTTAAAATGAATGATGCGTATTGATGAATGAGTTACTTAATGGTATTTTGTTATGACGCATGTCATACAAGATGTAGGTATGTGGATGGGTTTGAATAAATCAACGAGCTTTTCTGTAATAAATCAAGTTATGATTTTTTGAAAGATGATTAAAAAGAAAGAAAGAAAGAAAATACATTTATTAGACATCACAAAAACCAACTCAATCAAATCAATTGTCTTCTTTCAATTTATTTTGTAGCCATTTATGACATAAGTTTGTTTTTACTTTGCTATGGCAGTTGAGATAACAATTAATAAAATAAGTGACAAATGACAAACTTTATTTCAATTTTAGACTTCCTTATTAGAGTTTCTGTAGAGTTTACCTACATTCTAAATTATAGAATTACCAAAAGAATCACTTCCATGGCCAAACGCAGCAGCAAATTGTAGTTTCAAATCGGCATTAACTTGAATAGGTAATGTTAGAGGATCATCTTACAGACGTTTATCAATAAAATTCCCATTACATATACTAATCTCTTCCTCAAATTCATTTCAAAAATGTTGAATAATATAGCCATTATTGTCTAACCTCGGGTTCAGAACTAAAAAGTCAAGGGCGTTCGTAAATTTTATTGTTTTCTGAATGGTACGCGGCTGTTTGTGTTGAATATTATTTCAATTGCAGGGCAATCAATCATTTTCGTGTCAATAATTGGATGCTTCGCGTGTTATTACTGCTATAAATATTTTATTTGTTGGTTGTTAATGGAGCTGTCAGAAATTCCTAGCTATGTTGCTTAGCAAGTGTGTTTTGGAATAAAAGAAAATAGTTACCTACTTTGTTTGTGATAGTTAGCTATGTAACTTAAATTATGCTTTATTTACTTATACCGATCGACGATCGTAATATATTATATCGATTTCAACAAATAAATCATTCGATTTATTGAACTTTGGTAGTGTGGACACGAACTTAATTATTTGATGTTCGAGATAACTTTTTATGATATTTCAAGAACATTAGCTAAATCAAATAGCGCAACGTATTATCTCATCGAGGTTAGAAATCTTTTTTATTTTTATATCGTGACTGACACATAATAATATTATGTGCATATAGGGCTTCAGATCCGTCGTTCACCATGAGTCGTGCATAACCTCGCACCAAAGATATGACACGTAATTCCATTCACGACTCTCAGCCAATCAAATATTATTATTGATGCAAAACGATTATTTGAATGCTTAATGCAATTATGTATAGTAAAATCCATTTGTTGAGGACAACGTCTTGCTATTATCTCTACGACGATAGCGTCATTACTGCCAATCGCTATATCTAATAGACATCCAGCTTGAATATCACAATTTCCTTGATGTTAATATCGAATTTAAAACAACACGCGTCTAGTCTTAATTGGTCAATTTAATATGGTAAGACGCCTTGTCTATACGAGGCACTCTAAAATCTAAATTGGTATTATTAAAACTATTTATTTTCAGTCTGTATTGTGCCACTGCTGAAGGGCTAGCATGACGCTGGGTTGTCAAACTGGTTTTCTCTACCCTTCATCTTCATGACGGGAGACAAAACGAAAAATCGAGAGTATTTTTTGTACTTTGCCCCTCACTATGATTCCCCTGTATCGGGGGTACAGTTTACAAACATACATGTCACATGCACACACACCTAAACCCGAAACAACTATCTATAGATCATACAAATACTTATTCCGTGCGGCGATTGAATCCGCGGCACGTAGCGTAGAAAGCTAATCGCTTAGCCACTCCGCCAACCGTGTTGTCAAGATAACGGTAAAGAGCTGGTTTTGTACCCGATTTTTCTGTGGATACCTACACATGTTTTTTCCATCTTTTGTCCGTTTGATAGGAGACAAAAAAAAATGGAGAGAGAAAACGGTAAAGAGATGTTTTGTCCCCGATTTTTGTCTCTCCCCTTTTTTGCCGTGCAAGGGGCTGCAGGGCAAAGGCCTCCCTTTTTGCACTCGCTTGGTTTGGTTTTTGCTAGTAGGAACCAGTTTTTTCGGTAGAAGTCATCTTTGCCTCGGTCTGCCGCGATGCCGTTTAATATTTACTGGGTTGTACAATAATTTTAGTTTTGGCCTAAAGCTCGTCAGAAAAACTGGTATAATAAAAATTAAATCTCTAATTGTTTTGAAGGCTTATAATTCACAAATATAAATAGTAAGCGTTATGAGCTAAGTTCAAAAGCATAAAAAAATAATTATGGGGCATTTTATGTCAAAATCTTCAAAAAGGTATCGAACTTTGTTAACTCTTGATGGCTACGACATAAAATTGGAAAACGGTTCGACTTAAAATTCTAATCATCTTTTCAATATCCGTTAACGACATCTGCACTCATTAACACGATGTTTCTAACTTCACCCTTTTCTTCCAGTCTACTACAGACTAAATTAAAAGCACATAAAGAAACTATTATTAGACTTTTAATTGCTCAATTCAGTGCGACGATAAAAAGGGTCGCCTTAGTCCTGCTTTGCATACTCTGTGAAATAAGCACGAAGGGAAAAGCCGGACTGTATTTTTCATCTTTCTTGGCTAATAGATTTTTTCATTCAACCTACGGCACCGAGAATAAATGGGGGATTTTTTGAATTAAAATTTACATAAAGAAATTTCTATTAAGATGAGGGTTAACTTTAAACTTTGCGCTGGGGAATTAGTATTTAGCTTAACTGCATTTATGTGCAACTGTGCGTTATTAAGCGCTCAAGTGAGTAAGTTTTATATTTAACCATTATGAGCACATGTTGGAAATTGTTGCATACGTTTAAGATATTTAATATAGTAGATTTACTGTTAGTATAAGTTGGTAAATAAATATGTAAATGTAAAGTAAAAAATTAAAATTAAATTGGTTATAGCATAGTGAAGTTAGTACCATAAAAGTGGAAGCTATCTGATTTACAAGCGTGATTTATTAACTGAATTCGTAATAAAGCTGAGGCGTAATAACATTCAAGACCTTTATGAATTTAAAATTAGCAATTTTATCTGGCAATTTTTCATTCCGACCCAATTTAAGAAAAACATAATATTTTATCTGCTTATTTTCCCGTTAACGTTGAACTAAAAATGGAGGGCTAAACAATGATAACGTAACAGTGATTATTATTTATTTTTTTACGGGACAATATACAAAATTGACATTGAAATTGACTCCAACCAGAAAAAGAGTTGTAACATTTGAATGGCTGAGCAGATTTTCATGAAACTAGCTAAGATGATAACCGATTAACCTTTTAACCGCCTACGTCGGATTAATCCGACAAATATTTTCGGGCCCATTTCGCCTGAGTCGTATATTTACGGCCAAAATATCACTGCTCGTTTAATCAGCTTTTTTATTTAATTACGCTATATTCTATCAAAAATATGTTTATTTTAAGTAAATAGTTAACTAAGTAATCATTTACAGTTTAATACACTTTAGTCTCTTAATTAGAAGTCCTAAAAATAAAGTCCAAAGTTAGATGAATTACTAACATTATTTTTAGAAAATTGTATTGATGTGCAACGCCCATGACGACAAAATCCGACATGAGGGACGGGACATGTGCCAAGATTTACTGATACAAAAATAAACGTAAATCAAAATATTTCTCTTTATACTGACTAATTAACTTTAAAACAAATACAGCAATTGTTAATGAAACATGTTTTTACCAATATTTGTGAGTATTTCATTTAATTGATTTAAAATTAAGTAAATTTACTTGTGAAATGTCAGCGACTGAATTGATGGTTCCCATCCCTAGCCTACATGTTCCGAAACTTACTTTGTTAGGACGCCCTGCGCCACGGTCGGATAAAGACGGCCGCTTCTTACGTCATAAACGAGTGCCGACTTCTGTAATTTTCCATCAGTGTTGTGTTTGTGCATGTAGTTTTACGTTCGTATGTCGATAAATGTACATGACAGAAATTTATCATGACGACTACTGAAGAATTATTAAGAATTCCAGAAGGCGATGAAAATGAAGAATTTTTATCAGACGAAGAGTTTGAAATTGATGTAGAGGTAGTAGGTAGAGGTTTACTTTTTTAAAGTCACAGCGAATCCTTTTTTGCAGCCCGTACCTTAGCGTCAGTGTGACGTAATCGACGCGAGGTGCAAACTTAGCTTGGTCGAGTTGTAGTTGTTAGTTGACCGCGCTCGCAAATGCAAATGTCGTTATTAAAACGAAATATCGAAATCGAAAAGTTAAGTATTGCACATCCCTCTTTGTTGTAGGTATTTATTTTTCGATTCACTGTGCCGGGCGCTGGGGGCACGCCAACTGATATGAAGTCGGGCGGTTAAAAAGTTAAACAAGCTTTCAATAAAAAAAAATGCATTGAAATCGGTCTATCCGTTTTGGAGCTACGATGCCACAGGCAGATACACAGATACATGTTTACACAGATACACAGTACAAACTTTTAATACCATTCTTTTTTGTCGGGGGTTAAAAACAGAAATACCAGCCGGAAATAAACAAATTATGTAAACATTTCCTTTCACATGATATTTCCTGTACAAAGGTCTTCCGCCATAGCACTTCATCTTTTCGTTATCTTGTATCTTGTAAGTTAATCCTGTTGCAGAGAAGCGATTTATAGTGAACTTTCCATACATAGTATAGTCGTACAGTTGTATTTGCCTTTGAGAGGGCACTAACGAGGCGGTCGGCTATCGATTTCCTTGTATTTGCATATGCAGTGCTCGGTACATACTGAGGCATATTACAGATATTGCAGAAAGAAAGCCACTGGAAAATGGAAATAATGAACTGAGGCAATAATACCTATAGTTACGTTTATTGAAAAGTATTTAGTTCAAGCGATTATTTCTGCTGTGTAATACGTCAGTTGGCTTAGTTATGATGTTTGCCTGTAAACGTAACCTATTGACTTGGACTTTCCAATAGACTGCTACATTGAACGGTCGTCGGGTTATCTATACGTATACTTAGGGCTATGTTCACCGACACTATAACAGATGTTTAAAATTAAATCGGTCAATTACCCATACAAAAATTCAAGTTTGAGCGGCTCATTTTGCTACAATCGTCTGTTATGTTGTCGGTGAACTTGGGCTTTTTAATATCATAAAAAAGTAAAATTTGTTTGTTAGTGTGTAAGGAAACGAGGTGTCATTTAAACTACTGAACCGATTCTAGAAATTCATTAATAGAAAGGTGAGTCCCTGAGTGAAATGGCTACATTTTATTTTGATAAAAATAAAATGCGCGGTGTAACCGCTGGTAACTCCTAGTATTTCCATAATCACCACACTTGGTATTCAGATTGGTGACCGCAGTAATTTTTATTAGTGCAGCAGATTACTGCTGAACTTCTTTCTTTCTTTCTTAATATAATACTGTAGTCACCTTTAACGTCACCAGCAAGAAGAGATTTGTTGGCTCGATCGGCTCTATAACCTTTGTTGTTTTTGTGGACAGAGTTTCATTTAGTTTCTATAGGCAAAGGTAAATTAACTATCATAAACTATACGTGTGAATTTTCAAGTTATTACACGTGGTGTCATAGAAATAAGTAGGTACAACTACATATAAAACACGGCTAGCAAAGAATGTAGTTACCTATGTTCAAAGTAATTACGACGCATCTACTTAGGTCGAAAGTAAGTTCACTGCGGTCTATTAGTTCACCCGGTCTACATAATAGGGCCTCATCATTACACGAACGAGCGCGTTACATGAGAACAAGGAAGAATTATCGCGTTGCGGTTTATTACCCGACACCCTCTGGACGCGGATGTTCCGGGGAAAGAAACCCGCAAGTTTTTCCAACTCTGTGATTCATTTGGTTAGGTGTTTTGTTGTTTTCTCTTCATATTTCTGTGTAGCCGGTACAGAATAGGCTGTAACTCTTTGCGGGGTTGAGGTTAAAGGCGATTACGGGGGTTTGTCAATAGGCAACAGCACCTTCCATAATAACAACATATTTTTATCATTAATCCATTTTCTAAAGAAATAAATAAATAAGTTAATTGGTCATACTCATCATAATACAAAATTAAATCACACCATACACAATACAAAAAAAAAATACCGCCATCGACATAGCAGGATACACAACTTTTGTAGAAATTTTACTGCGGTTCACGAGGTACAGTTTACAGGTTTTCTAGGCGTGATTATTATAGCAATATCATGCGTAGGTACTATAGATAAGGCTGTTTTCAGAAGTGGACCACTATAGGCTGTATCGATTCTTTTAACTACAGTCTCGCTATAATCATTCTTTTGAACATGTATGTCAATAACGTAACATGATCCACAATATCATGCTGCTTCTTCTTCGTGATTATCTATACCATGAATAATTTATATCAGCTTCCCTCCTACAAACAAAATGCCTTTGTAATTGTGAAGGACTTGTCTAAGTGTAATTACGAAGGCTCCGATACAACGCGGGAAGATGCGGCCGACGCCGATATTTGATATTGTGAGGGAAACATGCAAATGAAAGGAGCCGGGGCTTACGACGCTCAGCCCTCGGGGCACACACTATAGTACTTATAGCCAAGTATAAATCATTATTTTAAGCTCTTCCCATTCATGCATGAATACACGTTAGGTAATAGAATGCTTTCAATGCACAGGCTCTAAGCATCGTTCATTCCGCACGTCTAATACTCGAGAATTATGAAATACTATGCGTATTTCACATAGGACGAAGCCAATACAATTATGCTCTTCATCAAAAATAATGAGCTCACCGTCAAAGATAATGTATTCATTATGACTCAATTTGAAAATGACTACAATGTTTACGATCGTAAAGTGTTTTAGAAGATAGTGTTAGAACTGGGTTATTGAGCGGGCGGTAATCTAAGCGTTTATTCATCGTCACGCGTGTGTCAGCGCGGTCGCATCATTATTCGTAGACATGCATGTTTCAAGAGAGCATGCTTTACAACATGCGGCTCTGTAGAGCTATAGTGCGGTTGTCGGGTGCGCTAAGGGCCCTTAAGGCTTCGCAATTTACGTTCGCGACACGCATATGCAAGATTTGCGATGCTTTTATTAAGTGCACTCTGTATATATTCTGACATAGATGTTGTATGGGATTGAAAATGGACTGTATGAAAACGTGATTGAAAATGTTTTAAAATGGTTTAATAATATAATAATGAAATGGGAACAAAAATAGGATCGAACCGAACCAAAGCACCTGCTGTCAGACAATAATTATTTTACAATGACATATGTTAAAAAAATATAAAAGGAATTTAAAAAATAGACTATAAAAATATTAATTCGCAAGGAGTTTGCAACATTCCAACCCCTTGTGCATGAATGCACAAATTAGCCAAGTTGGAAGCATCGCCTTAAATGTCCAACTTGACCAATTTCTTCGAGGGTCGACGAAGCAAACCTCCTGTAGTGGCTACGTCTACCACCCTCACTACCCCGTCCTTCCCAGGGAAGATGGCTGCAATGCGACCACGGGGCCAAGTGCCTCTTGGTAAGTTCTCATCGACTATTATAACCAAATCCCCAATATTGAGACTTCGTGGAGAATTATTGTTCACCTGACGGGGTTGCATGGTTGGCAGAATTTCCTTCACCCATCGATTCCAAAAATGGTCCGCCAATCTCAATGCCTTCTTCCAATCTGCTCTTCGAAGAAGGTCTTGATCATCTAAAGTTGATCCAGGTAGAGCTTGGTTGGATGATGAACCAATCAGAAAATGAAATGGCGTCAGGGTCTCTTGGTCATCACTTTCAACAGAGACGTGGCTGAGGGGTCGAGATTTAACGATCGCTTCGGCTTCAAGCAAGAGCGTTGTGAGAATCTCCTCTTTAGGTGCCTTTTCTTTTAAAGTGGCATGTAGGGCAACTTTGACACTGCGAACCAGTCTCTCCCAACAGCCTCCAAAAAATGGTGCAGCGGCAGGGATGAAACTCCAACGTATTCCTTTGTTTGCAGCAAAATCCTGAACTTCAGGTTGGTAGAATTCTTTGAGTAATCTGTTTGCACCAACAAAGCACGTGCCATTATCGGAGTATACTGTTTCAGGGGTACCTCTCCTGGCTATAAAGCGGCGTATACCCATTATCGCAGAATCAGCAGAGAGAGAATGAACGAGCTCCAAGTGAACTGCTCTCGATGTCATGCACGTAAACAGAGCTACATATCGCTTTTCTTTTCTTCGACCGACAGTGGTGTTTATCGGACCGAAATAATCCAAACCAGTGAAGTGAATGGGCGACGATGGTGAGCGAGTCGTTGTGGTGGAAGATCTCCGGTTGTGGGGTTCATTGGCTTAGCTTTACGTATGCGACAAAATAGGCACCGACTAGCTACGCTTCGTACTGCATGGCGCAAGCAAAGTAACCAATACTTCTGTCTCATTTCGTTAATAATCATCTCATTATTAGCGTGACCAGCCTTGCGGTGATAGTATTGTACCAACAAGCGGACAATGGAGTGGCGACCATCTAGTAGTATGGGTGATCTGACATCGGTGTCAACATTCAGCACAGCTTTAATTCTGCCAGCTAAGCGCAACAGATTATCTTCTCCTATCACAGGGGACAACTTCACAAGGCGACTAGTCTTCGGGATTGGTTTCGAGTCCATTATGCACTGAAATTCTTCGGAAAAGCTATCAAGCTGTATTTTTTGTAGGATGTGCCTTTCAGCGGTTCTGATCAGATCAGCATTTAAGGGTAAGAGAGTAGTGGACGTAGATGGACGGGGGCTGTGAACAACACCGTCAGTTGATTTAGAATTTCGAATGGAATGCAAAATATTACCAAATACTGCTGCAGCTTGGTGTACCCGAGCTGTAGCACGCAACAAACGTAGCCAGTCACCAAAGCGGCTAAAGTTAGCAGTGACTGGAATCGGCAAATTCGAACCAACAGAGGTAAGTCCCACCAATTCGGTAAGTTGACATTTGCGCTCTTCGCGAACTGGTGCGAAATTTACAGGCTCCGTAGGCCAGTCCTCCGGGGACTTAAAAAGAAACGATGGTCCGAGAAACCATCTGTGAGAGAGATCTAAAATAATTGGATGCATTCTAGTTGCATCATCGGCTACATTTAAGTCTGTTGGTACCCAATGCCAGTCTTTAATACATGAAATTTCCGAAATTTCACCTAATCGATGGGCAACAAAAGGCTTAAAAGTACGTGCATCACTTCGTAACCATTGGAGAACAGTCATCGAATCTGTCCAAAAGAATGTGCGTATTGGTTTTTTGCGATGACTGTCCTTAATTGTGACTGCTAGACGGGCAGCTATTAAGGCGGCCTGCAGTTCCAAACGCGGGATCGACATTGGCTTTAAAGGAGAAACTCTCGCCTTGCTAGAGATGAGAGAGAGGTTGATGTTGCCGTCTGGGTAAACTAAGCGCCAATAGGAAACGCAAGCATAAGCAAGCTCACTCGCATCTGCAAAGACATGTAGTTCTCTGTACGAAGGCTCTAAGTCTTGAGCCCTTGCGTACCAGCGTGGAATTCTTAGCGTCGACAATGTTGACAGTTCACGAAACCAGTCTGACCACCTTAATGCTTCCGTTTCTGGAAGTTCAGAATCCCACCCAATGTTTAATCTCCACGCCTGTTGGAATAAAATACGACCTTTAATTACAATGAGTCCTAATAGACCTAAAGGGTCATACACTCGCATCAGGTGTGATAAAACTTTACGTTTTGTGAGTGGACTGGGAATTGTGCCAGGTAAACCGGTACGGAAACCTAAACTGTCGGTGGTGGGGCTCCATGAAATTCCTAGGGCTTGGATATTATTAGTCGAGGGGCCAAGGTCGATTTCCGACGACTGCGAGGCTCGTAAGTCAATTGGGATGAGGCTTAATGCGGCCGGCTCGTTAGAAATCCAACCTCGCATTTCGAAGCAAGCAGCACTGTGAACATTAATAATATCCGCCGCTAACTGGGCGGCCTCGTCAACGCCATCTAGTGAGTCTATGTAATCATCCATATAATGGCTGAATAGTATGGCGTCCACGGCTTTGGGAAACGAAAGCGCATGTTCTTTGGCGTTTTTGTTTTTTATATATTGTGCGACAAACGGACTACAGCACGCACCAAATATGACGGCCGTCATCCTAAACTCCCTTATGGGATGCTCTTTTGTAGGCCTCCATAAGTATCGGTGTGCATCTCGGTCTTGCTCTCTGATTCGGATCTGTGGAAACATTTCTTTAATATCCGCAATCAAGGCTATACGACCTTCACGAAAACGAAATAAAACTTTTAATAAAGGTTGAAGCAGATCGGGGCCAGAGAGCAATAAAGAATTTAGGCTAACTCCCTCATTCGTGGCCGCAGCATCATGTACAACGCGAATTTTGCGTTTCTGAGGATGATACACGCCAAAGTGTGGAAGGTAAAGACGTAAACTTTCATTACTTTTGTCACGGTTATGATTGGCGTAGTACGTATCAGAAGCGCATTCTTCAGCGTAACCTTTAGTGATCATGTTTGTCATAAAGACTGCGTAAGCCTTAGCAAATTCAGTATCCTTGACCATTCGTCTTTCCAGACTTAAAAAACGTGACATAGCCTGAGGATAACTGTCAGGAATTCGCTGTATTTCATCGCGCCATGGCATACCTACCTCAAATCTACCTGTAGGTAAGCGTCGTGAAGTGGCTTCTATAATGTCTACAGCGCGCTGATCCTGCTTACTGTTTAGTGTTTGTGTTTTAGAGATCCCTATCGAATCAATTTTGTAATGTTCTTTAATGAGAAGCTCTAAATTTTCTTCGGATGTCTCGTTAAAAGTGCCGACATTCACGAATTCAATCAACTTTGTTTTGCTGGAAGCAACACCGTATAAAGTCCAGCCTAATGCTGTTAAACAAGCTACAGGATCGTTCCTACTACCTACGCGTACTTCACGATTAATTGATAAATGCCAATGTTCGGCTCCTATCAAAATAGTAGGAGTGGCATCTTCTAACGTTAAAACTTCAACCAAGTCAACTAAATGCGTAAAGGACTTTATAGACTCTTGTTGAATCGTTTGTGGGCGTAAGGACAAACATTCCATAGCTCTAGCGTTTTTCACTAAAAATGTTTCCTGTGTGTACCTGCCTTTAATGTGAAAATCAACATATGATACCGTGGTTTTCCGCTCAAGACCTCCAATACCATTTACCGTTATGGTTTGTCGTGGCCCTGACGCTCCTATGCTTGCAGCGATACTATTGTCGATCAACGTCGCAGTGCTTCCGTCGTCAAGCAGTGCATATACGTTGCATGTCCCTGCAGGGCCGGACACGGTGACTGGAATGATTTTCAAATAGGTATTACGTGATTTATGAATGCCTGTAGAAGTAGTGGATACGACCTCTTTTTGTTCCACTGATTTAGAAATATTTGTGTTCATATCATGTGTCTCGAAAGTATTAACAAGAGGAGAAACAGTTGGTTTCTGATGAAGTAATGGATGGTGACGTAAAGGGCATCCGTCAATACCGCATGGATTGACTTTGCACGTCTTCCATTGATGTGAACTACCCCTAAGACACCGGTAGCACACTTTTGCTCCACGTAACCACTGCCACCTATCGTCAATAGTCAAAGATTGAAATTCTGAACACGCCTTAATGTGGTGCTTATTTTTACAAAATGTACATTCTTGTTTGTTTATAGAACTGCCTTTTGACTGCATCGTCATGTTAATATTTTCGCGTTTTATTGGTTTTTCGAAAGAAAGATGATGTGCTTTTTGTGCCAAACTAGACTCAGGTGATAAACCAAATCGGATATGTTGGTCTAGCTCGCGCCTTAAAAAATCTGACAATATTTCGAGTTTAGGGCGACCTGTGGTGTCTTGCATGGCAAAATCAGTCCATCTTATCTTAATGTTAGGGTTTAATTTACCTAGTACTGCGTGGAATAATTCTGGCGAATATAAATACTCTGTTTGCTTTAGTAATTTGATCGTTGAGATGGAATTGCGTACCCGGTTGGAAAGGATTCCGAGTTCCTTCAGATCGTAACCTAAACGTGGAAGAGTTTTAAGTGACGTCACTTCCTTGTGTACGATGAGCTCGGGGCGTGCGAAGTTATCTTCTAGTGCACGCATGACTTCTTCCGGGTCCTGCGTTGACATCAGCAGTGCCGCGACGGCCTCACGAGCGGGCCCCCGTAGCGTATTTTGAAGACGATGAATGTTATCTAATTGAGAAAAATTGTTTTTTGTAACATCAAAATTACGCTTAAATTGTAACCAATGTAATGCGTCCCCAGAAAAAGGAAATAGCTGTAATCTCGTCGTATTTGTGGCGAGAGCTTTCGCTGCTGCAGCGGTATCTGCTACAGCTTGCAGAAGAGAGAGATTGTGTTTTTCTACCTCCATAGAAATGAGCGGGGGATGGCCGCCGGCCGCTTCGGAGGCTTTTATGATGTTGACTGACTGTGTCTGTCGTGCGAAAGGGTTAGGGGATGCAGTTGCCCGTGTGACCGTCGGTAGTGGTACCGGGTGGTCCGGAGATGGAACACAAGATTGATGTTCGCATCCTACTGCAGGAGTGCCTCTATCACCTTCATTGACAAAGTGCTGGCTTTGATGTTCTACCCATTTGTTTGTTCTGTCTATGCTCACCTTAGTAGAGCTGTGATGACTGCTACGAGTTCTTGTTCGGCTGCCACCTGCGTTAACGTCTAGAGCAGCTAACTCGGCTTGTAGCTCACTGTCCTCAACCTGCTCCTGAAGTGCTGCCAGCTCCCGCTCACGTGTGCGTTCCCGCATGGCCAGCTCTTGCTCGCGCGTGCGTTCCCGCATGGCGAGCTCTTGCTCGCGCTCAAACCGTCTGCGTAAAGCGGCAGCTTCTAAAGCTGCTTTTTCCGCTCTTACCGTTGAAGATTTTGAACCAGACTGTGCGGTCCGCTGACTTGGAGTCCTACTTCCCTGTCGACCGGAGCACTCGGGTTGTGGATTGACCGTGGTAGTCGGTTGGGTTGCCATGGCTCTACTTACGCTACGGGTGATCATGGAAATATAGTACGAAAATGCAAATGACGATGAACTATGGAAAAATTACAAGAAATGATCGATGTCAAAAAACAAAAGAAAAAAAACAAATATGCACTGGAAATAATGGGAGAAGGACCAAAAATGTATGGGATCGAAAATGGACTGTATGAAAACGTGATTGAAAGTGTTTTTAAAATGGTTTAATAATATAATAATGAAATGGGAACAAAAATAGGATCGAACCGAACCAAAGCACCTGCTGTCAGACAATAATTATTTTACAATGACATATGTTAAAAAAATATAAAAGGAATTTAAAAAATAGACTATAAAAATATTAATTCGCAAGGAGTTTGCAACAGATGTATTTATATTTATGTGCACATAGTTCTGTGTCGTATGTTAATGCACGTACATTGCCAACATTGCTTTCATTCGTACTGAATAGTTTTTGAATGAGTTTTGTTATGTAAGCAATATAGCGTTAAAGATTGGTGAAAAGACGTAATTCGTGCCTATATTAGTGCGTGCCACATTAGTTTTGAGAAATATTTTAACATGTAGTACAACGTCAACCTAAGTTTGTGATAGACACACTGTATTCTGATCACTACAAAATCCTTTGCTCATATGAAGTACAATTTGAACAGGTATGAAACATTTTCGTTCGACTCTACTGTTGATGGAAGCTGACAGAGTAATTCCAGGTCGGCAACAACGCGAACTGTCGCTCATACTTGATCCGCATCGATTATCCGCTGTCAATAGCGCCGAGCTATTCTAGCTTGACTGCCCTTTGTTGCATTCCATTGTTGCTCTGTGAAGCCACGCGTTGCTATAAGAGACACTTCAACTTGCTCTGAAATCACAGTATATTGCAACCGGTGACTAGCGGCTTTGTTCGTCTAGTTCGAAACTATGATTGTCAGCTCGCTCGATCGGAGATAAGGTGTGATATGTCTTTGGCATGACAAGGTTTAAACGAGATTGCAGATTTTGAACGATAATTTGTTGTGATTATGTACCGGTTATTTCGTACCTTTAGTTATAAATTGTAATAGGTATGCACTTAAAATATAAGTCTGTAATTTTCGTCAGCGAGATTGATTGCAAATTAATTCGTATGAATTCCGTAAAGGGTGTTGTACATTACTATAGTAACATTTCTCTACTGATTTTGCGTCCAGCTTATCAAATTTCGTTGATATAGGTTCAACATAATGTTTGACTCAGACAATACGGTTTGCCGATGAAACAAGACGGCGCAATCAATCCAATAATTCACAGCGGAGCCGCGCGGTGCAATCGCATCATAGTGTTGGGATTCGCATGTCCCCGGTTCATTTGGCGGTCATTATTCCGGAGCACGTCTCGCGCCGCATGTCCGTCGGCACCCATGTCACTCATTGCTCAGTTGTTCACAGCAATTTGTAAAGCAGTCTCGTTAATTACGCGTATGGAGCAAGTAATTTATATATAGTTATTAGCAAGGAATTTCGAACGAATTGCCATAAACTAGACACTAAACTGTTATAGAACAGCATAGTATCCTGCTTGGTGTTTTAAGTTTGATATGCTGAAATGAAATTATTTACGTATTTTCTCCTCTCTTTATATTTGAAATATTACTTATTTTGTTTCGTCCTTCATTAAATCAATGTTACGAACGAATAAAGCGAATGAAAAATGATCCGATGCCTGGTAAATCGGAGTTAGAATAATGATTAGAACGGGCATATTAATTAAGACTAAAATAATTTTGCTGAGATTAAATCAAATTACTATTCACAATACGAGGCTTATTGGAAATTCTATTGTGAAGCCTTCATCGCTTCAATTGCAGTGATGAAACATTTGACATATCACGTAGGCAGACTTCGTTCGGTAATTAATCAGTAGTCCATTCACGCATACGAATTCGCAATGCTTTGCACTCATAATTTTGTGTATAATGTGAGAAACTATATCAATTTTGAATCCTTTACATACGTACACGTACTTTATACCTTGTTTGTACGGAGTTGCAGACTATACGTTTTAAATAGACAATTAATTATTAATGAAATATCAAATGATTATTAACCCCCGACAAAAAATAGGGTTGTTATAAGTTTGTAGTGTGTATCTATATATCTGTATTATCGTAGTTCCAAAACTTTTTTATTGAAAGCTAGTTTAATCGGGTATCATATTCTTAGCTGTTCATGAAAATCTGTTCAGCCGTTAAAAAGTTTCAGCTGTTTTTCTAGTTGGGATCTGACGGTTAGGTTATTTGATTCAAGAAGCAATATGAAATAAGTATCTACTGAGTTGGTAGAAATAGGTAAATTAAGTTCCTATAATTTCTTGCGAGTATTATTGACACCTTTCAAAGCTGCAACTATAGATTTTAACTATATTGTAACTTTGTAAGTATAGATACGGATGTGGAATTTAAAAGGGTCGCCTACTGAATGTCATGCAGATCCGAGCCTTCAACTCATTTAGCCACCCTCGTTATTATAATCACTCTATTTTTATAGATTTAAGTCACAAAAACTCAAGTGGCTGAGAAGTGATTTTTTGTGTTTTGTTAACCCTACAATTATATAACAGAATGTTAAACCGATATCCCTTAGTCGTAATAATGTGATGTTTGTCAGTCGCTATTGCGTGATACAACTATAAATTGGAAGTGTTATCGAATTGAGTTTTGATTGTGTTTCCGTAGCAGGCGTATCGAAATGTAGGTCGTAGTTACACATTCGACACACGCCACTAGCGACCCTTTACTCTCGTCCGCACGTCAGAAATCATCCACTTACCCTTTATACGGATTAGAATTCGGCGTGGAAAATATACCTCGTTTATTATGAAAGGAATATAAGTATGTTTATTCCGCTAGTCGTATTTCATAAATATGCGTTTTTCGCACCCAATCGAATGTGAAATATGAATGATTGTGATGTCTGGAGCAATGTATCGTATTTTGTTTGGATTGGCTGTGTACTTTGAGATTAAATTTAGGTACTTTATTTCAACGTCTATTTGCAGTCAGTAATTTAGAAAAGCAAAGTAAATAATGTTTGTAAATCGTCGGTGATAGTTCAATTACGCGTAAGTAGCGTTGGTAAATACCGCGTTTAGTGTCTTATTTGAAGTTTTCAGGAGTGTGTTTCAACGGGTTTTCATCCGTGTCAGCAGTGCACTGGCGCGAAATCTCATTTTGGTTAATTCCGTCACTTACGTGGTATTTACTAAAGCTAGTGACGCGGAATTGTTCTATTCCCTATGAATTAATGATCAATTGAATTCAAATCAGTATCATTACATAGTATAAAATATAACATCGCGCTCCGTGTCTGTCTGTTTGTTCACTAACTACTTTTTAACTATATGACGGATTTTGATGCGGTTTTGACCATCATTTTGAGCATTTCTTCCGGAAGGTTTATATGTATAATACTTTCATATTTTATGTAAGTATATAGCAGAACCCATGCGAAGCCGGGAGCGGGCCGCTAGTATAAGAATAAATTATTGAAGTGTTTTGTTTATTTTAAATTTAAATCTTCACAAACTAAGGGTTTTAGACTTTTTTTATCTTTTTATAAATACCTCTTTTTTACCTTGTTATAATTTACTATTTAACCTTTTTCGAATAAATTGTCATTTTAAGTATGATTTAGTATGACAACATCCCTAATGCTTGCGCAATCCTTCAATCATAATCCCTGTGATTACTGCGCGTCTTGCATATACTGGAGATAATTTGCACCTGCGTGCGTGATAGGCAGTACACTTATGGAAATGAGCTTATAATCTGAATGCAAACGCGGCATGATTTGCTTTCAATTTCGTAAATAGGTCGCGATGATTGAACCGTGCCACCATTTTGCTACCCCGTTGGATTTTCGATGTCATTCGTTCCCTCACACAAATCAATACCAGATTTTGTATATTTCTTTCCTTTTTGTGATACATGAAGCTGGATGTTATTTGGGATATTTTCAACTCTACTATATCAGTTTCTTCTACCATGTGGTATTTAAAGTCCGTCGTTAACAATTATGTACCTATGATATGTTCAATACTGCATCTTCAGTTCATTTTCTCAACGTTCTTTTGTGAAGTTGAAGGCTTTGACTAAAAGTTGTATAGAATAGGTACCACCTACTCATTATTTGGAACAGTTGTTACAAAAGCAAACAAGAAATAATAATCCATTAAGCTTGTCAAATAAGTAGGTACTCAAAATGTAGAATGTCCAGAAATAGGAATGTTTTTTATGGCGACGTACCCATACTACGCTAATAAAAAAATAATTCAATACCATTCGTTGTTTGTTGCTTAATGTATAAATACCGAAACGCATTAGTGATGTCCTATTTCCTTTTAACTGAGCGCCGTATAATTAAATAAACTGTTCCTAGTTTCAGTATTAATTTTGTAGCTATTTGATTTAATGGAACCGATAAATTATAAAGCTATTTTATAAAGTTATCAATTCATCAATGAGGGATTGTTAATAATTTTTGATTGATCGCTTGTTTATTAATGTCGTTTTTGTGTATTGGAATGATTTATGAGTAATTAAGTGTTGAATGGTTTTAGGTTATTGTTAAATAATTATTACCAAAATATTTTACCTGGATGCCAGTTAAACTTAGTATAACAAGATTTGATTTAGGAATCTAGTTGAGATAAGTATTAGTGTACTCTATCTATATCTTTACTTAAGATAATGAACGAAATCTTAATAACATCTGTAAAACTACAAAGTAATTAAGATTTTAGAATTACGTAGCGCATGAGCAACGTATAATCTAGCACAATATCAGCGGATATTTAGCCTTAATCTATGAGGTTTACCACAATTATCGGGCTTAGATCGAGGCGTGGCCAAATTTATAACCGCATAAACTTTCAACGAAAAAGGCTAAAGCTCGCTTTATATTAAACAAGTCGACTTTAGTGCGCCGTAAATCTAACCACGAAACGTTAAAAAAGTTGTAACAGATAATATCATTGTAGAACCTTGCAGTATACTGCTATAACAACCTCGGGCATAGTTCTTATTGTATGACATTAGCTCCCGTACGAACAACGGTAAATTACATTTTATTTAAAAACTAGCGAGTAGCAACCCGTGGTTTCACACGGGTATAATTTTTCCACTATTCTAAAGTATTATACAGATATAAACTTTCCGGAAGAAATGCTTAAAATGATGGTGAAAACCGCATCAAAATTTTACGACACGGTTACGGCACAGTGGCTATGCGATTAGCTTTCTACACTACGTGCCGCGGGTTCGATCCCCGCACGGAGCAATTATTTGTATGATCTATAAATAGTTCTTCCGGGTCTGGGTGTGTGCATGTGACATGTATGTTTGTAAACTGTACCCTCGATACAAGGGAAATTCTAGTGAGGGGCAACGTTTTTTTTTAAAGAAAAAGAAAAGAAAAAAATATCCGTTGAATAGTTTAAGAAGTAGTTAGCGAACAAACAGACAGCCGCGACTTTATTTTTACTATATCATTAAATTGATGGTGATGATATACAATATAGTAATAATTTCGATGGTCGTCTATTACCAAGTGTAAAATTCGAATATTATTAGATTTTTGAAACTGGATAATTACAGTACTTACTTGGTTGTTAGTTTAAATTGAAAAGCATTTTATCTAACGTTCTAATCTTCGGTAATTAAATTGGTTCCACAGGATTCTGCACGAGGTCGGGCGACTTACTAATGAGAATTTAAATTGGTCGTTTGGATTACCGTTTTTAGCCCGATGAGCTATTTATAAAATGGAATTAGTCTGAATGAAATCTCATCTCAGCGGATTAAAAAAAGCGACTTATTTTTTAAATATTTGATTTTTTCAGTAACAATAATTGAGATGGGAGCGGATAGCGGAAAATTAGCTAGGAAAATATTAGTAACAAGCCCAAGCCACGCATTTATCATTCGAGGAAATGTGCCTACATGCGATAGGATGTGGCCATACCTTAGCACGCGTTACTTGTGTAGCACGGCGTAGCACTTATAACAAATCTGTTCTTCGCCCAGTAAAAGTTTGCTAGCAATAGACAGGTAATATAATCTACATATATTCGCCACTTATAGTATGGAAGTAACCATAAATATACAGTATGATTCACTGAGCATGGATAAAATGAAGCGGGGTAAAGGATACTTCCGTATGCACCCATTACACCCCCATCGCCGTACAAACATACTGCGTACATGTAATGAGTGCACATGGAGGTCTCCTGCTTGTTTGACCTCCATCCATTCCATCCTGTATAACTAAAGTCAAATTCGAAAATTTGTTTTGTTGAAAGTCAATAAGTTAATAGATCGGGGTCGGAAGTCTACTAGCGTCATTACGCCCTCTGAGCGTCAGGTAAAGTTCGCTAATTAATTTCATTACAACCTTTCGTAATTGGATGCAAAGGGCAGAGGGGCTGTCACAATTTTAACATTTTAAAAGGTCACAATTTAACTGTCGAATGTCGATACCATTCTGTCCCTACATTACTTTTTATTGAAGGATAAAATCAAATCAGAAAACAGTATTGTATTTATTAATCCGTACAACAGTGTAATAGCTGCTGGCAATCCTGAATAAATAAATACATTCGATGACAATTCTATTTACCGTTTATTGTCACGTTGTATATTGTACAAAAAGCTGGCGAGAAAATCACATAACGTACCTGAAACAAAAACAAAACGTGATTAAACAGGATTCATTGAAGAACAATACGACTTGGATCGAATCAACCTCTTTCGTATTCATTATTATAATGAAGTTATACCTGCGTGCAATAAAACAGAATTTAACGTAAGTAAGTTAAAAGAACAATAAATATATTGCGGTGGCGGCCACACAAACGCAACACAGGGAATAAAACTCAATTAGCGATTATAGCGTTTCGCAGTTTTACCCATTTTAATGCACTCCAGTGTTTTTGTTCGCAAATCGGGTTACACAATACAAATTCAAATGTTGGAACAACAGGATAGGCTTATAGACTTTATAGGATTATGGCGGCTAGTGTTGTTAATTTTTAGTAACCATTACAGTTTCGAGTCTGTTTTTGGACCATTATGGACCAGGTTTAATCCAACCATTAAATGTAACGGGGCATTGGGACACGACGGTAAATTTGTCTCGCATTAGTAATAATAGTGATCGCCCAGTAGCCCAGCAGAACAATGACAATTTTTAGTATTAAGTGATCTTGGTGTAGGTTTATTTAAGTTTTGTGCGTCATACTGGGCGTGAAAATATAAACTTTTTCTTTCTTTCTTTTCCCAGTGGTCGAAATTCGACCATAATGTTAGCTTTCTGCACTCCTTCTCTATATAAACTTTAACTATGCCAAATCCCACAGTCCTCCGTGCGCGCAATACGCTTAAAAAGGGGTACAAAGTTTTCTCTTCAAGTATTAATATACATATAAGCTAGCATCAGGCTGCGGGTTCGTTTGCGTAGAAGTTGAAAACATCGATTTTTCACAACACTAATATCACAGTAACTCTTTAAAAATGCCTTAATGATGATGATCTTAGATGATCACATTGCAATCCACAGTAAAATCTGTTAAGCAAAAGTAAACACACAAACGCTTCGTTTTATTAATTATCTAATTAGAGAGAACAAGTGAAGTTTCCGCAGTATATTTTCTTTTCATTCGTTTTGTTTATGTACGCGTTCGTTTTCCGCACACTGGGATCTTTAACCAGTACATTACTGCTGCTTTACCGTTAGTGTACATCAAAGCTGTTAAATTCTGTCTAATAAACTGCACTCATGATTCCTTGTAGCAAGTAAATGAGCAATAATATTGCACATTCATAGATACGATTAAACTTTAGAAACGAATTGCTAGTAATAATAAAACATTTCTATGACAGTGAGTACGTCTATTTAACCCCCGAAAAAAAAGAGGGTAGAGGGTGGTAGTGTGTATCTTTGTATCTGTTTGTCTGTATCGTAGCTCCAAAACGGATGGCCTGATTTCCATGCAGTTTTTTTAATTGAAAGCTAGTTTAATCGGGAATCATCTTCGCTATATTTCATGAAAATCTGTTTAGCCGTTCAAAAGTTACAGCTTTTTTTCCTAGTTGTAGTCGGGGGTTTTTTACGGTTAGGTTATTTTGTTTTAAACCTTCTGTATTGTGGGTAGAATTTACAAACCATACATGTGAAGTCATATGCACACACATCCAGACTCAGAACAACTATCCTTAGGCCATACAAATATTTATAAATTGTTCCGTGCGGGGATCGAACTCGCGTAACGTAGCGCAGAAAGCCAATCGCTTAGCCACTGTGTTAACCCTGTCGTCGATTTATACGTTTAATTAGTCATTCACTTTAAGATAGATATAATACATGGAAGCGCGCGTATTTGTATAAGCTCACAGGAGTACCGACTCCAGTATCGTTATTTCGACTTTATTCGGACTACCGCTAATAAAACGGATCGTAAAATTAACGGACCGATGCTGTGTGAACGAGCTTTTTAATGGAATGAGAAGCGCCTGATATTATCGTTGCCTCTTTGTTAATTACACTCAGATCACTTCAAAAACAGAGATAGAGACTATTCTAACATTAATTACATGATTATTGGATCATGTCCTTATTAATGTTAGATTTTAAGTGAATTAAATTAAATTACGCTACATTTAAATTTGACACCCCCTAATCTCCGGTAGTGGTCGATTTAAAAACGGTCCGGGTATGTTTGCGTGCGCTGTTTGGCGTTACCCGGAAAAATCCGGTGGATTTAATCGGATTACCGGATTCTTTTACGGGAAACGTTCGTGATCTCGGCTTAACCGTCAATAATCAACTGTAAAGCGAAAGTAGTAATTAGTGTCGAATCAGCAAGGCACAAAGGCCGGCTTTTATTACATGTTGGTAAGGTAAAGGTTATTGCTATTAGGTATGTAGTTTTCAAGTTACAAATAAAATGTCTGTTTTAATTATGACAGTCTCTCTAAATTTTTAGAGGCATGTACAGTGGACTGCGAAAGATTTTATGTGGTATGGTTGTGATTTGATAGTAATACGTAACCTGCTGTACCGACAAGCTGTGGGAATACCTTATTAAATAAACCGATATGGCCTTATCAATGTATCTACTGTGGCAAAACTCAGTTTTTGACCAAGTACGCCTGTCCAGTCATAGTATTTTCCAATCTGAATGTTTTATGTATACCTACATAAAACTTTAATATCATTGCCAATATAAATACTTACATTGTGAGAACTAACGATTTCATGAATATGTTGATATACGTATTTCGAAAGACAAACTCCTATTCACTATTAAGTGCGTATTTAATTCCTAATTTAAGGCGAGTCACGTCTCTCAACTCATTATTTCACCATTGTTTTCGAAGGCAAGTCAACGGGCTTGCAATACGTATAGAATCTATACCGCCATCGCCATCGCAATATGTAATAGACGCGTCTATCAGAGTCGTCGAAGCCAAAGAAATTACTTTGAACATTAACACCGACTTGATTGCTTTGGAAGCGTAGTTTCCCGGATTCCCTTGGAAAAGAGGACGCAGTGTTGCCGTCTGAAAACATTTACAGATGCAGGTGACTAAACGTGACTTCGTACACCGGCTAAATTATTCAGATTCCCCTCCAGTGAATTACGAGTCGTGACTCAGCTATATCCGTCTTATTTTAGCAATTTACAACTGCTTGTATATAGAATTTGTGTAAAAAGTTGCCGTTTTACACTGAAGCGTCGCTAGGGAAAAGAGAGAATAGTGGACGAGTGCTCCAGTATTTTATGAGTGTTATGACATATTTTTACATTTTAGTTTCAGCATAGCTATTCTGTAGAAACATCTCGTATCTTGATTCGAATCTCACTTTTGTTGTTGGTAGATATTTGGCGAATTGTCATACGATTATGAATTATGCTCTAGTCATATTCACAGCTCATGTTATGTTTATTATCGTATATCAATTCGCCAACAATATAATTATATTTGTTATAGATTTAAGTTTTTATAGTTTTAATACAAAAGTTAATTTAAGTTCTTATCTTTATTTAAATAATAATTATATTTGAGATTCGAATACGGATGCGAGATTTTCTTACAGAATAGGTCTCCAGAGTTGTAAATATACTCTAGTCTTGTTAATAAGTTACACGTTTATTATCGTATGTCAATTCGTCAAATTTCATCCAACAATAAGAGAGAAATTCGAATCGAGATGCGAGATGATCTTAAATAATAGGTCCCAAGAATTGAAAGACAGGAGACCAACCTAGACCTAATTATGTGTTGTTATAGTTTATAAACTGCTAATTAGTACACAAATTGTTCAATAATTGCTCAATTAGATACTAATATAGACGGAATAAACAACGCTCTCTAGGCAGGAAGTATTCGTTTGAAATCCAGCCCCAACGATGTTGATTGCGCCGATACATTTATTATTAAAAGAACACCCTTAAATCATCATAGCTCATTTTCGCATTAATTAATTTCAGATTATAGAATATTTATTGAGTAATTGCACACATCGCTTTAGTCAAAGTATCTACATTGTCACCGCAAGCGGCGCGGGCGGCGGGCGGAGGAATTAATACAATTTACGCGAAAACAACGTTCATAGCATTCAAATGTGAAATTGAAAACTGGCGAGCTTCGCGCAATTCGTAGTGAGATTAACTTAACTAAATTATACAATCAAGTGTGCATTCACGTCGCAGTGCCGAGTACCGTCGCTGCCGCAAAAAATATCTCTCTGCGCTTCCACACCACTTAAATAAGTACAGAAGATCTTTCTCCGCTTAGATTATTATGTATTTCATACGAGAAAAGTGCAGCTTTATCCCCTTTATCTGCGCTGCTATCTGCGAACCGTTACAATACCCTGTGGACACGTACGCCGATAAAATAAACACTAAAACTACACTAGTTTACACATTCCTTTCATACAGTATCATATGCGACCACATTATACAGCACATTTCCTAAACAAATTGTTTTATCTCTACTTCTTAAGTGGATCCGCTCCGTCGCACACGTAATTCTTCTCAGTCCGCATACAAACAGTCCCTAAGGAGGCGACAATCCTCACCGCAAACAATAAAAATATATATAAAAATAAATTTGATACTTCGAAACCGCCGACCGTGAGGAATATGCAATGGGTGGGTTGCGGAACATATTTCGTCAAGACATTACTGTACTTGTGAATTTGTCACTGTTTCGAGACGAATGCATCAATTCAGTTGTCAATAGTTTCATTTATATGATGAATAGCGTCATCTTTACGAGACGTTCCGCGGAGATGAAAATAGGGTGTGTTAGAGAAATACGGGCCCGCGTGTTGAAACGTCGACGAGTAAATTGCATTGTGCCGCGACGCAGGCGCCGCGCGCCGCGATGAAATTGGATTGCGCACTATCCAATAATTTCGATCGTGATTTTCGATGATGGTCGTGACAGGTATGTTTGCAATCAACATGGACTAATAACTAAGTACATTTCACCAATATCGCACGTACGAGTAAAACATGTGATCGTGTGAGTTTACAGATTCGAGTACCTAAGTATTGTCAACGTCAAAGTCTATTATAAGTTATCGTGGAATTATTCAATAATGTCATGTTAATGAGATTTTAATTTATACTATAAGCTTGAATAGTATTAAATACACATACATATTTATAAACACAGATTTTAGGTCGTCCCAAATGCATACTACATACTACCTTCGGGGTCTGAGTGAGATTAGCATGAGCATAAGCAAGAACAATGAGTTATGATACTGCGCATACATCAGTAAGTGATATTGTTCAGATTAACATAACAAATTGAGTCATTCAACAACTGTCGTAAGTATAACTAGTCTATCAGTCTCTTGGGCAGCAGTAATAGAGTTTGCTTGACAAATTACAGTCAAATTATGAAACTTCAATCTACGTACATAATGAAGTTATTCATATTATCTACTGTTTGGACAGCAAAGTATCGTTTTTGGGTAAAAAAATTGAGGCGTTGTTTTTTCTAATTCTAAGCCACGACAAAGTGCAAATTGTTGGCTAACGACTAATTATTAGGCTCTCACAGCACGTGGGAAGATCCCACGACTTACTTTGCTGCGGCTTTGATCGAGTTTACTTTTAGCGATAAGGTACTCTGCTCGAGCATTCACTAATCACAGACAATGAGCGGTCGTATTGTTTCACTTACTTTGACGCGTGCATTTAACTGTATTTTGATTAATGGTTAGCACCATGCAATGTACTGTGAAATACTGAAAGGGTCCGTGCCCACTTAGAGTTTGTAAATAATATTGCTACATTAGTTAGGCAAGCAAACGCCCTGCGCTGTGAAAAAATGGAAATCACTGTTCTCAAGGCAAATTAGCCTTTACGCTAGCGTTACACTTGCGTGAGCACAGATTTATGTTTAGATTAGTGTTACAATTATACCGATTATCTAGTTAATTTCCTGTAACGTGATTAAGAATACGTTCGTCATGATTACGAACAAGAATCTTTACAAGTGCAGGTTGCTAATAAATCTCTTTAATTGCTCTACGATGTTTGTATTGCTTCATAAAATTAGGTATACTTTGTAGCTGATTGTATTCGCAGATTGTTAGAGCGAATCGCAGGTGCACGCTTTTAATGGTAAAACATAAAAACTGCGTAGAAACTATCTAGGTACAGTTAACGTAGTATAGAATAAACATTTATTTAGACACAATATACAGAATTAACACATAAAGAAAACACAAGAAGGAAGAGGATGGTATTAAATTTTATAAAATGAACGAAAAACTTCATGGGGCGTGTCTCAAAGTTGGACCAAATAGGTGTCCGGCTGCCTGATTACGTATGATGAATATGACAGTTGCTGTCGCAATTAAACATCCTATTCCGTATCCTCTTATTAAAACGTTTATAAGTGGAAAAGGGATGCATTGTTTGTTGGCCGCTGTGGCTGTCAGATTTTTATTACGTAATCAAGGCGCAGATCAGCTTAATGTCAAGCACCAGAAAGTGCTTGACGTACCTACATTAGCAATATGCGTTATGTTACTGCTGTTCATATTACTGCTACTATTTATTGATATATCTTACTATACTTACCAAGCAAATGTAGCATACAACAACGTATTAAATGCAGGTACAGATACGTTTGAATATCGTATATATTTGGCAACAGGTGATTACAGGCAGTTAGTAAACAATTAATAATGTTTAACGAGTCACGTAATTGCGATATCGAACCTGAGTTCGGCATTGACGTTTTAATTGTCACGATGTAGAACTGTGTTTGGATTTTTTGGGATTTTGTACATACCGCCTATAATTGCCTGTATTTCAAACCCCAATCAGCTACCAAGAATTTCTTTACAGAAAACCTTCTTACATTTTGACCAATCTGGACATTGAAGGACATTCGAACGAATGAGGCGGTAGATATTCTATAATCATCTTATATTTTTTTATTACCTCACAATATTAATCCGTCTAGTTGACATCTGCTAAAAGCATTGTTATTTCGTTTAGTTTACGCGCCGTCAACAACGTGGCAGTATTTTATGAAATTTGAAAGGCATGTATTTTATGCCAAATAATAAAATGCGTGTTATTTTTTTCTATTTTTATTCGTGTAGCTTTTGTTGTCAACATCTTATTTGGAATTTAATTTTCTGACCAAGTCTTTGAAATTCTTTAGGTATGTACTAAAATTGGTTCAACTTTTCCAACCACTGTTTAAGATACGTTAATGAATTATTGTACTTATGGTAATGAACAAGTCTGCAAAAGAAAAAGATTTTTGCCGCAATTTTTTTTTATATACAAACTTAACTAGCCGAATGTACCATTAGGTAGATATGTATGGGACGCCGAAAAACTTTTTTGCCTGCAAAAGATTTTCCTTTTGCAAAATTGTTCATTATTATACGTACGATCTGTGCGTATGATCATTCGTTTTGTATCAGAAACGACAATTTTTGTACCGTGTATATACAATCTACCTCTGGCATCCAAGTTTAAAGAAGCAAACTAACCCTGAAACTACACAGAAAGAGATTCGTATTTCAACAAATGTTTAGACTTTCGAACAAGCCGTACAAATAGCGCCACAACTCTAGAATCCTTTTGTTACATCGTGTATTTGTTTACCAAGTTTTTGAGCCAAGGATGCGGTGCCGTGCGCCAAACATAAATCACTGTTGACAACTTGCCTATTTTCACAACCTCGGCACTCGGCAGTGTCTCGACAAATGCCGAACGTTCGGTATGCATCACTATGCATAGTAAACAATGGTACTATTGCGAAACATCATTTGTTTACTTAGCATGTACGATCAGTTTGTTTGCCCGAAGCTCGAAGGGACCAAGGACCCTCCAATCCTGCAAACTAATCGCTTGTCGTCTACGTAATTAATTAATTACACAATGCACCGGTGGTTTTCTTATACGTAGCCGTTTGTAACATCAAACAAAAGACGCATTCTAGTGTTAAATACGCGATTGTTGTGCAAGCTCATTGGATTAGATGCGTTGTAGAAGGTTAATATTTAATTAATTTGCATTAGTGTGTTAGTAGCACGGAGGTTTATTATAATTGTACAATTTATCTGTTGCATCTTATGTATTCATATTACATTTCGCTGCTTTTGACGTCATGTGCAGCAGAAACTTATTCTTAGAAATAAATGAGAATACCCCTGGTAATTGTCAAATGTCACCACATCCAGATATCGTAGTCACAAGTCAAAGATTTAAGTTATGCGGAGCGCCTGAATGCCCAACTAGCATGTCAGGTTTGTAACTTCAATAAAGCCTTGAAATGTTGTGGACAGTTCCCAAGTCGGAGGCGTCTAATCAGGGGTCGGAGCCCGCATTGGACTCAAAGTCGGGGACAAAACACGACTGCAAACGGCAATGGAGTTACATCTATTATTCCAAGCGACATCTGTTTTTGAAGAAGAGTATACAATGGATTCAGAGGCAACTATTGTCGGAGCTACACGCTTGGTTGACTTATTTACACGTCTTACGACGTACTGAAGCATTACTCTGCTTTGAGCCTAGGTGAACATCGATTTAGTTTGTTTACTTATTAAATAGTTGCTCCGTTCGTGTGTCTCAGGCATTTGAAAGCAACAACAGGGTGGTATTAAACAATTTGTTTGACATGTATTCGATTATTTATTGAAGGTTAAGGTTACATAGGTAAGTATGCCAAAAGGCTCGCTTACAATTTACAATTCATCCTAGAGAATATTTGCGAAAAAATACACTTCTCATCAAAAAAATCGAAACACTTCTCAAATTTATGTTTTTAATGGATTATTAAAAAAAAATGTTTTATTCGGAAAAAAATGAAAATGTAATTTAATAGTAGGTAGTACAAGGTTTCGAATTCCATATATTAATGTTCCAAATTCAAATTAAATTTTCATAAGCTTCTTGTTTTGTTTAACAAGTCACTTCTAACCCATATGGAGATTTTATGAAATGCAATAAATAAAACACAAAAGTAAAATAAAGTTTAAGTAGAATTTATTCAATAATTTGTATTCCCTCCCCGGACCCTTACAGCTGTTTCCATTCGTTTCATCATGGATTGGTTGAGAGTCATGATGTCATGTTGTGGAATGTTATTCTATTCTTCTTGAATTGCGTATTTGAGCTGGCCAACAGTCTCTGGAGCAAGATCTCTTGCTTGAACTCGTCTCTTTAGTTCATCCCAAAGGTGCTCTATGGAATTCATGTTCGGGCTTCTTGCTGGTCACTCCATATCGGAGATACTGACTTCACTGAGATAATCTCGTACGATTCCTGCGGCATGGGCCCTGTCATTATCATGAATGAATATGTAATCTTTGCCAATGAAATGTGCATAGGGAACCACATGAGCCTCCAGACATTCTTTGATGTAACGACGACCGTTTATTGCAGGCAGGCGTGGTCCAAATACCAAAGGGAATTCTGTTTTTCCGTCGGCACTAATGCCCCTCAAAACTGTCCATGAACCGCCACCATAGCTTACTTTTCACTCATTGCAGCAGTGTTAATAACGTTCTCCCTCTCTTCTGTATACCTTCTTCCTTTCATCATTAGCATACAGCATAATTTTACTCTCGTTAGAAAAGAGAACCTTGCTCCATTGTAGGTATGACCAATTTAAGTGCTCCCATGCAAACTGAAGGCGCGCTCTTCGATGGTCTGTTGTTAATTTCGGCCCATTGGCTGGCTTGTGTGGTACCAATCCACGTTCCTTAAATCTTCGTTAAATTGTAGAGTCACTCACATTCACCCTTCGAACAACACGGAGCTGTTGCTGCAGTTCAAAAGCGTTAAGGCGTCGATTTCGCAAACAAACTGTTGCAATAAATGGGTCATCTCGCTCAGAACTGACCCTATTCCTACCAGATCCTGAGCGGCGCGTGAATAAACCAGTCTCCTGGTAGCGTTTGTACACTCTATGAACAGACGAGAGGGTTAGATGTAGTCTTGCAGCCACAACACGTTGACTAAGACCCAAATTCAGCAACGCCACGATTTGGGCGGCTTCTGCGGGCGAAGGATCCTTGTGTGGTGACAAAAAATCTTGTTAACAGATGTCACAGAGCCTAATAATTAAATTACCAAAAGTAAGTTTTAAAAGGAATCGTTATTTTGTGTTTATTACACACCAATTAACTGTACTCCGATTAAACGCGTTGCCTCAAAATAATGTTCCATTTCATATATCGGATGATATTTCAAAAATTTATTTTCAAAATTGGAACTCTCATACACCACTGAAAAGGCCAAACTGCCAGCTATAAAATAATGTATTTTTTTTTAAAGAATTAATCCTCTTTTTTGGTTATTTGTCGCCAGAAAGAAAATGTTAGTAGTGTTTCGATTTTTTTGATGAGAAGTGTATATTATGCAACGCACTTTTTGCGAGAAAATTTTATAGGTCCATAAGAATGGTTCATCTCTCAATTTATTGCCTGACATCGTATTATTGTTGTATTGTATGCGTACAATTGTACTTATAATTTCTTTGTAATATTCGGATCGGATCAGAAGTCAGGCGAGTCAACTCAGATTATGATCATTACTTTATTACGAGTAGATTACACACAATAAATGTCGTAATGATGGAACCTGATTTCACTTGAAGATAAACATTTTATTAGAAAGACGAACATTATCCACTAGTACTACTAATACGTGCTTTTATTAGTAGGTATTAATACTGTTGCAGAATTGGATACAGGAAAACAACTTTTTAGCCGTTCTAATTACTTATTGACTAAAGCATTTCAAGATTATCACAATTTACATCTAGATAAAGCTGAGAATTTGGTGAAGTGATGCCAATGCGGGAAGTAGTCTACAGTTACATAATGTTGTTCCGTATTGTATAACTTAACTTTGTGTCTACTACTCGTAGTTCCGATGAAGAGATAAAACTGGGACGACGCGACTGAATTAAAGTCCACACGGCGTACAATAGATGTTAAGGAACAATAGGATAATATCGTCGAAGACAAGGACAATCCGCGATGTTCGATATTATCGTAATAGAGCTCTTTGCTTGACATTTACTGCAGCAAACAATATTACAGTTTGCATCTAAAATAATAAATACATTTAGGTATTAAACTCCGTTTGAGAATGAGATAATAATTGCTCTGAAGTACGTAATGCTGTGCCGCAGACATTTTTATTTGGTATCTGCAAATACAGTCTCGGCGAGGCATGTGATTTACCTAGGAAAATAATACCTATATTTGCATTGCCTTTTTTCGTATCTGTAAACATTTACGGTGACGATTACGTATAGACTTGAGGTACAGACAAAATAGAATTATTAGAAAACATCGCAAGGAAACCTGTAGGTAGGTACCCCAAGTGCGAGTTTTTCTTAACCTCGGCCGTAGACCGTAAAACCAAAAATATATTCGTGTGTTTTCGATAGAAATTCACTCAAGTATTTAGTATTTACACGTTGTTTGTATACATTTTTGTGTTTATGGTAACTATGGTCGAGGCCAAAGAAAACTCGGAATATTCATACTGAAAATCCGAGAGGGCTTTATAATGTTTTCGATGGTGTGTGAAGTTCTCCAACCCGCACCAGTAGGGTAAAGATAATACACCCTAGTAGTTGGAATCGATTCAACTTTGAAATTTACGCAGTATGCTATAAAACTTAAAAAAGTAAAAACCGACTTCAAAAATCTAAAAAGAATAAAATAATTTTCTGCAATTGCGAGTGATTTGCTGTTATGCATTGAAGAGTTCAATCGACTATCTCCGAAGGTCTTCATCAGATCTTCACCAAATTTAATGGAACCACTTCGAGAGTTTATACTCTCAAACAAAAAAGAATTAAAAGAAAAAAGAAAATCATACATACAGTCGAACATAGAACCTCCTCCTTTTTTGAAATCGGTTAAAAAATCACTCCTTTCGACGATTTGAACTACGCATAAACATTCTTGAACTGTCAAAATTAAATCGATTCCGATTTCGAACGTGCATTGTGATTACCCTGCGGGCCAGTGCGTGGTACCCAGCAGTGGGATAGTAATGGACTTAATGATTTATTATTAAACAAATGGGCCCGCGCGCATATTGAAATTATGGAGTATCATTAGTAGCAACGTACTTATATGATAAACGATCCCCTTGATGATTAGCAAATAAGTATTCATGTGTCAAACGAAGAGAATGCTTAGTCTAGGAGCTCAACTAAATGTGGTCTTAATATAACACCTACGTTTTGATATAACTGCTAATTTATGGGTTTACTAATATTGTTTGCCTTAATCGTTTAAATTTGCTAATAAATCAATTTAAACGGACAAGTTAGTTGTAGTCTAGAGATATCACTGTTTTGTTTGATATGACAAGTATCAAGGCAAGAGACCGAGAGGACGCAGCCCGAAGAGGTGGTCATTGGTCAAGCCAGGTGTCGAAACAACTGGAAGTACCGGTGAATGTGGCACTCCTTCAAGCCACAGACCGCAGCAAATGGAGATCAAGTATCAGGGAGATCATGGGAAGGGGTCACGATCCTCAACATTGAGGGACCGACATTGGAGGACGACAAGTATCAAGGTTTCAACGTCTGGCTATAGAAGAAAATGGAATTTTGATTTTGAAATATAAATATCGGTATTGTTCCCTAACGTTATTATAAAATACCCAGTTAAGTTGTAAGATAAACAAGTTTTCACCATTGCGATAACGTACATCGTTTTTTCAGCAACTTTCCTTCTAGGTGAAGCCGCGGGCAAGTTGGTAGGTAGATAAAAGAACGTAAATTAAACTTTAATTTATCAAGCGTCTGTATCTTGACGAAAAATCCCATTTGCATTCTATTACGTGAGACTGACAGAGCGATTTACTTGAGTAAGAAAAAAGCATTTATTATCCTGTCTTTAGCTCAATTACGTATACCTTACGTATGTTTTTTATATTTATTTTATTTAGGTGCTGGTTTTAAAACAACGTTATTTTGGATCCGTACATATTGGATTGTTAATTTTATCGTGTCCAATAACAATACGCATTAAAGGATAGTCCGGAAAATCGCGTTTAACGTTAAAAACGAATGGAATCGCAGGTACACACGGGCTCACCCTCTCCCCTGTTATTTCGCTCGTTATGAAAATTGGACTTGTGATGCGACCGTATAATTTTATGTCACGTTATCCAATAATTTGCAATATTATTGCCGCATATGTGAATTATCTGTCGCATTCTCCATATTGTGTTTCGTAATTCGTAGAGGCGACTGCGCCATAATGGAACACTGTGTTATTGTTTGTGGAAATTGGATTAAAGTCTTGGTTATATTTTAATACTTCCGCAACGCAAAGTTTGGTTTGGCGGCATCTTCGACAGCCGCTGCGAGTATAATTAATGGGTTAGCTAATAACGCCGTTTAGAAGGGACGACGGCCTCACGATATTATGTAATTGTTAGATATCAGTTAAATAGTTTTGTAAGGCTGAATGATGGTGCTCGACGTCAATGAACTTGCGATCTGTCTCGTCTAGGGCACTATATCAATCTTACAATTATAGTAAGTTATTGTACATAACACTCGCTGTGAGAAGAAAATCGTATAGGTTGTATAATTACCACGCAATATTTATGTAAGTCAGTGAACACGGGATACTTTTGTCCCTCCAAAATAAACTCAGAGCCATCCACAGTTTACAGTCGTAAGCTGTGAACGTGCGCCTAAAAAAACAAATAGATCGTACAGTATAAAAGTCTTCGATCCCCAGCATCGAGCGGTGGCAGACGGTAGCGATCGTATGCGTGTCACCCGGAGGCTGAATAATGACATTGGGTGACATTTAATTTCGGATACAAAAGGCTCTTTATACTGTTTACCCTAATCCGTTTAGCCCCCTTCGCCCCGATATTGACAACCAACCTTTTAACTCCGCCCGCTTAATTACATTAACAGGATTATTTTATCGGGACCCTTATTCGTATTGATATGTTCGGGTATTAGTTTGTGGCATTCTATTTAAGGATACGAAGGTTTATAATGAAGGAGACATCAATGTTCTTATGTTTATGTTAATGTGTGACGCCCTTTTTGTGCTCAGAATTTTAAACAGTATGCGGAGTTGCTCGCTTCAAATTATGCATCTGTACCTACGTAGCGTAGGTACCATTGTTTAGAGGGCCCAAGAGTACAAGATTGGTTGCTGATACATATAGAATTAACACTTAGGTAAACGGGTCAGAACTTTTTTGGTACCTACCTGAAAAGTTCCAGTATGAAACGCTATGTGCTGATCTAGGATAGATTCCACCAATTGGTTTTTGGTGTACTTATATCTTTCGCACTCGGCCCAGGGAGTCTTTCCTGCTTAATTGTTCAAGTGACGAAATTAGAAGGCGTCCGGCCAGATAAGAATTTAAGCAAGAACACGGCTGACGGCTCCCCATAGTCGGACTGTCGGACTCAGCCCCGGCTTAGGTCGTGCTGGGGGGAAAACAATAGGGAACTTGCTGGATCTGGTTATGATTATTAAGGGACGTTTGGAGCGCGGGCTGGCACAAGCAGGGATCGGGGTGGGCCCCTCCACCTCTGTAACAATATTTCATCTAAATCTATTCATCTGTAACGGCGAGGCTGAGAGACAAACGTATCCATCCATACTTTCAATTTTATAATATATTTGAGTTGAAGAGTGTAATCTTTTTAGGCGTTTTAATTGTTGATACTTATGTGTAATATATAATGGTTTGTAGACTGTAGTTGCGAATACAACATAGGTGTTACAAACATGCCGTTTATTCGTGTTACCGTTTAATTTTCACTTCGACAGAAATACCTAGGTACTATTTAGCTAATATAATACTTATACATAGAAGTATCTACAATATTTTATTTTTATTTTTATTTATTTTATGAACACCTATAGTAAACACCATGATAGTCTCAATGAGGCTTTCACTGAAAATCAGCGCTCCTGCGCGGAGTGAAAGCATTTTTGGTATAACAAAAAAAAAAAAAAAAAATACGTCGCAGCTGTAACTGCGACGTAAATTCGATTTTTAATTTTTAATTATTTGACATTGTTTTTTTATTATTTTCATTGTTTCTGTCTGTATCAAATATACATAGCTTCACGAAAATAGATCCTCAGAATTTTGGGTTTGTTAATTAAATAGACTAAATTGTTTCAAATCCCAATAAATGTTAAGCTTCCAATTATAACTCTAATTAAATGTTAGATGTAAATAAGACTATTGTGAATTATTAATTGGAACGACCCAGTGAAATTCTCTTATAGGTTTTCATACCATGGATTGAATATTACATAATTAAAATTAATTAGTGAGATCAAAAGTGCTGCTGATTCGACTTAGAACTGCTTTTGGTTAAACTTAGGCAAATTCCAATTTGAAAATCTATGCTATATTTAAAAGTTAGCTAAATAATAGTTCAAACGGGGGTTTGAACAATTATTTCTATCTTCGGTCTTCTGATCGAAAATACTCTGATTTAAATGATGAAAACAATTAAGTTTATCTCTATTGACGATCCAGTTCTATATTAAACGTGATCGAAATCCCATTCTATAAACTAGACGGATGAAAGTAGCTAGATGGTAGACTGAAACGGCGGTGAGTTTTAAATACCAGTCGAGACTGGACTCTCCAAATTAATCACGTATAGCTGGATCGTTAGAGGTTTTATAAATACTAGAGGTCGGCTGGTCTCCCAGTGGTCGAAATTCAACCGTAATTTTTGCTTTCTTCACTCCTTCTCCATATAAACTTTAACTGTGCCGTCTGCGTAATATACAAAGTTTTCTCTTCACGTAGATCTAGAAATCTTTTGATATCCACGATCTATCCCTACACTATGCTACATACTGCAAACATAAATGTGGTAAGTACTAGAATATTTTTTTAAACAGTTTTTATAATTGTTTTTACGATAATCTAGAAATCTGGATACATAATTACACATATCTTTTTAACTCGGACATAACCTTAAAAGTTGTAAACGTTATAAAAGTTGTAATACAGAATTCTCATAGCATTGTGTTCTAACCTTTAAAAGCATTAACCTACGCCCTACAGCTTGAACTAAAAGTTCATTTATGTTGCGTAAAGGCTATGATACAAATGTATCATAAACTGTGTAAATTCGAAAATAATTGTTCTTTATGAGGAAAATTAGCATCAAGATTTTTGCTTCCGAATTTATTTAAAATCCGTCACTAGGAGAGTACTTAGTAATCATATCGTATTTTCTGTCAAATTGCCTTAAAAAATAATTTAAATGCTTACCTTTATGAAGGATACTTCAGTTAAGCACCTCTTCTTGGAAACTCTGAAAAAATATACAAAATATTATGTTAATACTTCGGCAAAATATACAAATATATTTTATTTATCAGGTCGGAGGAAGGAAATATTTTTTTCGCAATTAATATTCTGATTTAACTTTACTCTGATATTTTTAGGGCGCACGGAAATTAATTTTAACATCCGTGGTTTGGTCAGATTGGATTTTAAAGACGGTTACGTACTATGTACTTAAATAAATTGGATCATCATTTTAAGCTGAAACGGATATTTCTGTCGAAATTATAATCTTGCAAAATAAATTGCTGACAATGAGCGTTCAGGCCAATTGAAAAGAACAAATTATCTTCAAAATTATAGAATTCGAGTAGCATAAGAAATCTTTCGCAATCTATTACATAAAAATGTTTGGATATTATAAATTAAACTGTAGGCCCGTTTCTTAACTTGCATATAAAATTGCTAGATACCTATACATAATCACTATTTATAACTTTATCCAGTTATAGCGCCCGTTGGTAACAATTATGTATTAAAATCTTTCTAATGAAATTCTGAAACAATTCAACAGTTTATGGAATGTCACCCTTTATCCAAAGTTTCAAAGAATTAAATACTTTGATTCATTCGATTATTCAATCAGCTGAATCACGTGGCGATAGGCTTGGGGCGGGCGGCTGCCAGTGTCACAACATCGAATAATTCATGAGCTAGTGATGTGCACGGTACGCGCGACGGCCCCGTTTTTAGGCGTTTGGATTTACGTTTGATTGAAATTGACTGTGACGCGTTTGTGAGTTTGCAATGCTTTTGTGATTATTTGACTCCAATTCAGGATGGATTCGTTGCAGTGAATTAGAATTCAGTATTTGTGCCGCCGATCTAGTAATATGCAAGATATTTTTGTAGTGTAGATGCTGCGTTATAGAAAACTCGATTGGTATTTAGTGACACAGGTGTCTTTCACAAACCAGAAGCCTAGCCTAGAACTGTTCTTCTAGAAGTGTTCTTGTAACTGTTACACATTAAATTTTCAACTATTATTATAAGTAATTGTATATTTTTTGATAAAAACAAGAACCTCTTCGAATCCCGGTTCCCGAATCTTCCACGACATCTCTACCCGCGTCGCGGCGGCCGCGGCGTCAGGGCGACGCTACCCGAGGAGGTGTTTCTTTCTCGTTTTGTAACAACATTTCGTACCACTCAAGCCATTGTGCTATTATTATGCAAAACTGTGACGACTGC
This sequence comes from Allophyes oxyacanthae, assembly GCA_932294325.1. NCBI lineage: Eukaryota > Metazoa > Arthropoda > Insecta > Lepidoptera > Noctuidae > Allophyes > Allophyes oxyacanthae. The sequence goes on from OW028615.1 coordinate 12,019,273, forward strand.
CGATCGCAACAAATGTTTCTAGCGAACACTGAACTACATTTCTTTGTGTTAAAAGGTTATTAGAATGTAGGTCTCGATGTAAACATTTCCAAGGTTGCGTTGCCGTTTTGGAAATTGATTATGCTTGTTCTAAGTAACGCAGGTGGTTTAGAAAAGGTCTTAGAAACATGAAACTTGTATTAGTTTGAAACACTTATCGAATCTTTTTTCTTAAAGGTGTAATTAGATCATGGAGAATTTTATCAGCAAGTGTATTGATGTAGGCAAATTTTCTTGTGCCTTGGTTTCACAGAAATAGATAAAGCAGGAGCGGATAATCGGGATATTATTTTTTAAAAGGTCAGATAGTAGTATATTAATAGCATCATACTTTGCTCGACATAGGACGATGGTTTCTTTCTTCTTATGCTAAAACATAACTTATACTGGAATTCAATAACTACCAAGTGCTACCAAGAGATTATAAACATCTCACCCAATTTAGCTTAAACTTTTAAAGACTACATTCATAATACCAATGACAAATCGTGTAAAATTACATATAAATGATGACAGGTTTCTGGCATGTTGCCTACGAATATGGGACCATTTCTTCTAGTTGACAAGTGCGCGATGCGTGCATGCAAGCAAGCAGATGTTTTATTGTACTTACAGAACATGCAATGCAAAATGAAAAAGGAAAACTGTTGAAATTCTTGAGCACAATTTAGAGAACAATATGTCCATTGGTTTTATAATATCACAATAAATATTGGAATATATTATTCCTTTATTATGTCAAGCCGTAACGTTTGTTTGTGAGTTTGCGGTCGTCAGAATCAGAATCTCAGAATGTTCTTTATTTGCATGAAATATGGGTTTGTACAGTTATACATACAGATAAGTTGCCACATATTTGACCATTTAAAATGGTATGCAAAGAAATACAGTAAGAAATATAAGACCGATTTTGGAAAATAAATTCACTGTAGGTCATGATCCATGTTATAACATATTTATGCGATATTTTATTTCGAAAATCGACCGATATGTGGTGTAACGGCTTATTGAAGTTTGTATTTAGTACAAAACTTTGAAAATCTAGCGGGCGAAAACGCGCGCAAAAACTAGTGCTCCATAAATTTCTTTGTCCCGTAAAACTGATGTATTTTTATGGATGAAGAAGGCGTCACAATGAAGAAGTACGTAGCCATTGAATAAAATCAATCTTTCTGCCAATATTTTCTCTCATTTATCATTTCTACGCGGAATCAATAATTGAAAATGGGAGTCTGTTCAACAAGTTTAATAAAGCTGCCAATAGATTGAATGTCATTCATGATAATAATGACAACCTTGTCCAATACGTCCTTTTTAGGGACATTTGTGGCAAAAACAGATACTGTGCCTACCAAATTGTATTGTCTTTGAAAGTTGGACCAGACAGCAAAATATAATTAATATTCCAAAACTGTTTCTATACTAAAAAGGTATACAACGTGTATGAGAAATGCGTAGTCATTATTTAAGGGTGTGGATCAGACCGTCAAACTGAACAATTTTCAATATGGGATCAACATAAACGGGAAAAATTAATAGCTGTCCCATACGTTTGGGTCGATTAGACGTTAGGTAGATATTGAAGTTTTGTATGGGACAGCTGATAATTTTTTCTCGATAAACGGCATCGAGAAAACATCGGCATAACGGCATCGGTGAAATGTAAGTGTACTTTAAGTATATTTATTGGTTCCTTCGGCGAATAATGGCAATCCTATCAATAATTTCTTATTTATTTTGTAATCAGGCTTGTTTAGTTTATATTTTGCCCTACATTGTTCTCCCATAACCTTTCGAGAACAATGTATTTTCGTGAAATATTGTAAGGAATTTTGGATTAAAAGAGTAACCTTGAAGTTCCTTGCCCGTTCTTCTTCATAGGAAGTCTACACTTTGGAACGTGGCACATAGAGTAATGTTTGTAAAATTTTATTGATAGATTCACAAATTCAGTCAATAAATAATACTTTACTAAATGTTTCAAAAATGAAAACGTGTAAGAAGTAAGTCTAAAATTGAATATTCGTTTTTAAAAGATGGTATCTTTGAATATTTTTTCTATCGAGTGAAGTAATTGAAATTGTGTATTGAAATTATGATTTCACTAGATAAGACGCTTAAGAATATTATATATTTTATACTTGGAAACTGTAAAATCCCATTTTTTTTTGAAATTTTTGAGCTTATTGTAATCTCTTCGCGAACCTATAGCGCCTTAAGTACCTGTATGTGGTTTACATGAATAAAAATATATCTTATCTTATCTAATCCAAGCGTGATAATATTATTATTATGTAGAAGCTAAAATTCTAGAACATATTGCGGGCTATTTGCTGACGTTAAATGACTTGTATAGGGCAAAGTGCTTTCGAAGCGCCCTCAAGGTGTACTAGGACTTCGTGACTGAGTGTATACAATAATAACACCTTATTAAGTTCAGAGATTGTTATATCGAGAAGGGCAATACGGCAGTTGGCTACTTCATGTCAGATAGGTATACACCGTTTTCAATGTAAACGGTGTTCAAGTATTTACTTAACTTTATGTGGGCTCAAGTTCACCGACAATATAACACACGTTTAAGTAAAAATCACCCGTTCTTAAAATCACTATTTAATTAGGTCGGAGGCCTTCATATTATATTTATGTGTAATACGCTTAATCTGAGACATGACATAGCGACGTAATACAAAAAATACCTAATAATTTAATAAGTCTCATCTCATTGCTCTGTAACGCCCCCTTGATTTATATGTTTTTCGACTATGTACCAATGATGACTAGTCTTGTGTGGAATGTGGGGAAATTTTTGGATGCAATCCATAGGTCGCTGGTTCATATCCGGCTCGAAGGACCAGTGTGAAGCGCCTGTGGTTTTGGGTGGTGTTTAAGGTGCTGGTAGCTTTAGTGCTGGTAGCTTTAGTGCCGAGGAAGAGTAAATAAAACGGCAGACGCAAATTATATGTGTGTATTAGACCGTCGCGTCGTCACAATTGGAAGAGAAGAGTTGCAAGGTTGCCACAGATTACAGTTATTCTTACATTTAATGTTGGTGTTGCTAACAATAATAATATATAAAATACCCAACACGGACTAACAAAAACAATGCAAATGTTATCCTTATTTTTAGTGTCCTTTGTGTAGAAACTAAATTTATTTTCTTTAACGGTAACAGTAAAAGCTTTCTGCTTTCTTTCTTCATAGACATAAAAAATATAAAATTCATTTTATCAATTTGCTACTTGACTATTATAACATGGTCATTGAATCATAATTTCCAAACAATGTCATATCTGATGTGAACCAGCCGTGAGATTGATGACGTCATACTAGGTACAGATTATGAATAACGCAGTTAGTATATTCGCGGTACGTTAGTTTCAGTAGTAGAATTATCATGTATGTAAATTATAATTGCTTTGTTAATTTATAATCCTAGTAACACATGTTAATATCTCATAAGTTTACTGTCTGTGTTCTGTGTGTGGAATGGCGTTAATTTTACTAATGAACTATGAATAAATTAAATGTCATATCATTTGGAGGGTTACGAGTTGTTTAGGCTGGTACCTATAACAAGAAAGTAAGGAGTACGCTCAGATGCCTTAGATGATCAGTTAATGGATCATTAGTTTCATCCATAATTATCTTTGATTAAATAAACTCCAAGCAGTGATCTTGCCTAGCGGTTGAACGTTTGCCGTGCATGCAGGAGGGTCTGAGTTCGGAACCGGCCTGCACCTCTGACTTTTAGAATTTATGTGGGGATCGCAATTTGATTATCACTTGCATTAATGGTGAAAGGAAACATCGTGAGGAACCTGCACACCTGAGAGGGCCTCATGAAAGCCTCGATGGTTTCTGTGCTCCGCCAACCCACACTAAGCCTGCGTGGTGGACTAGGGCCTAACCCTTCTCATTCCGAGAAGAGGCCCATGCCCAGCAGTGGGACAGTGATGGGCTGGATTTATTATTATTATAATTGTACTCCTAGTCATTTAGTTCTCTTTACAAAACCACCTTTACCGATTCTTTTGATGTTGTTTCTATTTCGGATTTCTTGCTTAATTAAAAACATACAAACAAAGGTCGTCCATCACGGTCGCAGCTTGAAAAATGAATTGGTGAGTACAGATAATTAAATCAGCAGCGTTGGAGTTAAGCGTACCGCGTACCGCCGCGCCGCCGCCGCCGGGGCTAAATGCCCAGGGACGCGCCGGATCAGGCGTGCCAATCAAACAAACTGATACAGATTGATGTCCTGCCCGTCTGCGCCGAAAATAACGGGACATGCATTAACCATGACTACGCATTTATTGGGCGAATTCGGATTTAAACGATTAGCTGGCTGGCGTAACAGCGAGCGGATAAAAGGACCAGGGATGCAAATGCTGTTAAGTTTATTGTTGGAACTCTATTTTCAGCGATTGAACTGTTTTGTTGGAGTTTGTGCGGATATAAATAAACTATAAATGCATGTTATGTTACGAAACCATGAATGCGAGCTTTGTAAAGAAGCTTTGAAATCAGAAATTATAATACCCAAATTAAATAAATATTAGTTTACTAAAAATATACATAATTATTATGATGTTTACCTAATGATGATTAGCGGAAAAGATTATTAAAACGGAAAGGATTAGTATAAGGTAAAAAAAAAACGTACATCAAAACAGGGCTTAGCAGTTTTTGTTAACAAAATACTGGTTAATTTATAATACGATTAGCCGTATTATTTTGATTACGTTTTTCCGACAATTTATTGTTTTCTATTACGTAATCATATAAAAATCTTACTGATATCGTGATAAAATCAAGTTAAAAAAACTTCTTAAAAACCGTTCATTATTTTTTGTATAATACGATCTGCATATTTGTTTTTTGGTGATTCTATTTATAAAAAGTTAATTGCAAGCATTGTAAACAAAGGTTACATAAGAATGACATAACTTTAAGATCGGTATTATCTAAAATGTTGTTTGGTATTTGCATCCAGTAAAAAAAGCTTGGCATTATCGTTTGTAAATGTATCTAAAACGAATAAGGAATCAGATTGTCATAACTATTTATACAATTTTTCAAAGTAGCATGTCTGATTCGACGTTGGTATAACAAAAGCTTAATTAATTATTTCTTTATTCGAACAGTGCTTGACGTTTACGTCTTTCTTTAGCGTATAAATAAAACCCACCAGTAACAGTAATACTTACGTACAATTAAGAATTACTTGCCGGCTCTTATTAGTTCTCGTATATAACGCCTACGAGCTACGTCGTGAACCTAAGTTGGTAATAAAGGACCGTCATAAAAGACCAACTGAAGCTGACTTCCTGTGCCAAAGACAAAGCTAAAAGAGAGAAAATTTTAGAAGGAATGCTACTTTGACGGTTATATTTTCGAGAGAAACGACAAGCAAGACAATTTTTATTTTCCTATACAAGAGAAATAAATGAATATTCCTATTTTCATAATTTTACAATGGTGTTGGGTTTTCACGTCTTTGTCTGAATCTATCATTACTTCGTCAGAAATCGATTTGTTGGAAAGTGACTCGAAATTGAATTCGATTGTTCAGTCCTACTCTAATAGAATACCCTTGGAGCTTTAATCAAAAGATTTATAATGTGTTTTATTCACAGTCCCACAGCCTAGTTTCGATTACGAGTTCAATTTTGTAACTTCATTAAAGTAATGTATTATAAATCATAATTAATGTTGTTGTTAACAATAGCGGGCGGCGTCGAGCTCCTAGGCTATGTCGGGTCACGACAGATGGACAAACCTTCATGGCACTGCGCCTTCAAGGTTTATGTCAAATGTCATGACTGGAATGCCGGATCAACAGGTACAGTTGCGAATAAATTTAAATAGATCGGATTCTAAGTATGGATATTTTTAGTCATACTTATTTGCTCATTGCAATGGACTGTGGGCTTTATGCAAGCTTCTATAGTGAGTACAATAATATTTATATGACCCTATTAAGCCAATTTCTTATTTATATTCATCTTCTTCTACCGGGTGTGTTTATGATCTGGCTGATCTTCTATAGGGCTACTATAAGACTGAGTTTTCGCAACATTGCTCGGGTTTACGCATTAGTGATGGTTCGACCGATTAGATGAGATTGTTAGCTCTATTACATAACATCTAAACGACGCTTCTTGGGCCTAAAGTGTCGTACTTAAGTTTAAAACATTTTTTTCTGGGTAAAATTACAGTTTTACAATGTTTTTAGTTTTATTTACTGCATCATTAGCTGTTTCGGGGTTTTGGAACATTTTGGGTTTTTTCTTATAATTTTAACTAGCTTCTGCTAGTGGTTTCGCTTAACTATACCCTATGTTACTCAGTGATAGATAATATATAATTAATGAAACCGTATTCTTAGGGATAACAATTGATTCCAAGTTGCAGTGGGGTCCTCACATCACAGCTCTGTCCAAAAGACTTAGTTCTGCGGCATTTGCAGTTAGAAAAATTAGACAGTTAACCGATACAGCTACGGCCAGATTAGTGTACTTCGCATATTTTCATAGCATTATGTCCTATGGCATTCTGTTGTGGGGATCAGCGGCTGATGTAGATTCGGTCTTTATATTGCAGAAGAGGGCGATCCGTGCGATCTATAACATGGGCCCACGCGAGTCTTTACGAGACTTTTTCAAAGACACCGACATTCTAACACTGCCATCACAGTACATTTTGGAGAATATTATGTTCGTCCGAAGAAACCTGCATATGTTTAATAACAATAGCGATATTCATAAAATTAATACTAGAAATAAGTACAAAATAGTGGTCCCTAAATTTAGATTGACTAAAACAAACAAATCATTTCTAGGTAACGGTGTACGCTTTTATAATAAACTCCCAAAAAGTATTACCGAGCTTACTGATAAAAAGTTTAAAACTCGTGTTAAGCTTGTCCTCTTAAGGAAGGCCTATTACAGGATCAAAGACTATGTTGACGATAGAGATGTATGGAAGTGATTATCTTCTGCACATGCGGCTTCCCTGGTGACCCACTGCTTCCTGTCTTCACACACTAATTTTAACGCCTCCCTTGTACCTTTTTGGTACCTATTCTTAATTGGGTGACTGACTTGAGTGTTAAGTACGCACCTACTAGTATTGTATAATTTTATTATTATAGTGGTACTTATGATCTTTGCTGTTCTTTTTTTTATTGTAATATTGTATAAATTGAGGTGGAATCTTAGCTGGGGCCGCTCCTGAAAAGAGTATCCATGGAGTTTCTTGCCGGTATCTTCTCCAGGACCAACCCACTTGGAACCGTGCGCCTAGAATCACGACGTTTTGAAAGTGCCTGCAAAGGCCCAGTTGAAATAAAAATCTTTGACTTTGACTTATATAGCATTGATATAGCATTCTGCTGGTGAAAGATTTTTAAAAATCGGTCGAGTAGTTTATCCTTTACAAACAAACAAATAAACATACAAAAAATCTAATCTTTTTCTTTATAATATTAAAATATGAAATTTAGAAGTCTGGATTTTTAACCTGAAGTGGTTCTAATCATCACTCAGCGTCAGTAAATTTTTGGGTTACATTTGGAGAGTATTTTTCACAACTTTTATTGACTTATATGAACTTTACAATTACTGTAACTTTCATTGTCCTAACTTTAATGAACTAAACAAAGCAATATGGTAGCTACGTTATTGTATTGTTGAAGTATTTAATTGTTGTACAGTAAGTCATTAAGATAACCGATTAATATATGGGTTAAGATATTGCCGATAGCTGCTGCGCGGAGACAGCTAATAAACACGATTCGGTATAAATGTTCGATATTATCAGCGTGGGCGCTAATTTTTAATCACGGCTCAATAACAATGGTTTGTTTTATAACTTTAATGAGTATTACTTACTATCGTAGAAGGCGAGTGTTACTGTTAAGTACCTATTGTTAAAGTAATTTGTCAATTTGACGACATGGTTGGCGCAGCGGCTAAGCGATTAGCTTTCTGCGCTACGTACCGAGGGTTCGATCCCCGCACGGAATAAATATTTGTATGACCTACAGATAGTTGTTCTGGGTATGGGTACGTGTGCATGTGTCATGTATATTTGTAAACTGTACCCATGATACAGGAGAAAACGGAGTGTGGGCCAATGTTTTTGTACGGTTCATTGACGTACATTTTTCTGCTTACGTTGTAACATACTTTCGGCCCGCTATGCGCGTCTAAATTAGTATTACAACTAATATAAACTAATAATAACGTTTTTAATATAGTGTACTTATTACTCTGTGACTATCAACACCGGAGAGAAAGAATTGCCTTTTACTTTATAACTATAACTTTAAGTAATAAACGTAACTTTGGAATATTGGTGAAACGTTTCTCTCTACACTCAACTTACAAACGTCACTACGGTCAATGTGCGGACTTTACTACTACAAACCGTACAGTTTAATTAAATAAAAAAAAATGGTGTATTGTGTTATTCTGTTGCAGTACAGTAAATAACCCACGTTCTCCTTGAATGTTACTTGTATGGGGTATAAATAACTGAGAATAAACTACAATGTTTTTTATTATTATGCAATTCGTTACATCAATTACGATGTACGTTTATTATTTAATTGTTTAACATTGACCCGAGAGGCGTAGGCCACTGAATACGCAGAACAAATGCAGAATATGCAAGTACGCCCCTATTCACGTACAGTGTTGCAAGGCGGGGTATGTGGGTAGACGACTATTGTTCTAGCTTTGACAATAATATGAGCATTGCGTGTTTATGGCAATTGCGAAAATGTTCGAAGAATTCGTTTTTAAGTTGCTGAATTACGTCATAAACATGGAATTGTAGACTGTTTTTGTATCCCTTCTCAATCTCAACTTCAGCTTTTAGAAGGCTGAACTAAACAATATTTCGATTGGTGTTCTAACAATTTCAGAATTCGGGGTATAAAAATTCAAATTTATTTCTTATTATTATTATAGTGTTGCGTCTGGCAACACCTTACCTGATGGTAAGTGACGATGCTGGCGAGGATGGATCACGTAAACTCAAATAATGCCTATTCACTTTCGCCTTGAAATCTCCCAAATTATATGAATCGGGGAACACAGACGTCGGCAGAGAATTCCACTCCTGGGTGGTTCGCATGAGAAACGATGAATGATGCTAGTTCGAGAATAATTTCAAACTCTACTTCCAATGGCACTCAATAGAGTGCCATTGGAAGTAGAGTTGTCCTTTGGTAATAATAATTACCAAAGGAAAAAATCGTGAGTAACTACGCATTTAAATTAATGCTCACTTTATTTACAACCATCAATAAAATATAATTGCATTCCATATTATGTACCCTTAATTTTTCATATCAGATGTAATTGTTCCATGATTAAAAGCCCAGTATGCCCTTTGTTCTAATTACAGTTCAAACAAAGCGGCATTAATCAAACATCTATCGAAATAACGTCAAGAACTGGCTACCTGGTACACCGACCCAGTTGTATCGTATCTAAATTAAATTCATGAATCAATTGTCCCTGTGACAGGTCATTTGCTAAATGTACTTCGTATAACAGCATATCAGCTGTTATCGTGATTATAATAACTGGCCTGAATACTTTGGCTCTAAGTACCTTAGGGTCATTCGTTGACAATGAACTCAAACTGTCAAATAACAGTTAATTGATCGGAGTGCGGTTGTCAATCGGACGGCTCGAAGTGTTATTGTGACTTGTTTGTACAACTAGTGAATGATAGTATAGTGTTGAAGATTAACTAATATGAAAGCAATTAGTCATTATTTGTAATGCAATCGACTTGATAAATCATTCTTGTTTAACTATTTGCAAATAGAGTTTGCTGGTAAAGAGAATAGGTACGAGCTGTAAGAATGGAAATAAATTTAAAGCTTCTTGTATAACTTTACATTAATATAAATCCACGTTACATTCACATTACAATACTGCGATTATAGTTTAGTGCTATGACTACACGCGTAGAACACGTCCTTATTATTTTGAAATAACTGTAGTTTGATATTCTTTTGTTCATTGACTAAACGCAGTAAAAGGTTATATTAAAGAAGACAAAGCGAGTAAATATCAAGGCGATACTTTATGATATTTACAGAGGATATAATTATACCGCCTCCCATAAATGTGTATTGATAAACACACAGTGTAAATTTGTGATTGTTATCGAACAATACAAATCAATTGGATGTTGGAACGTATCGGCGCTTCAGATATTCCAAATGTAGATTGGACTATAGAGATGTAACGATACGGATTTGGTTTAGTAACTACTATTAGGTGTTAGTCTTCATAGTTCTATAGATAATACAATTATTGTTTTCTGACTTTAATGAGAAATGAAGATCATCCTTAAAACGTAAAAGGTATATCGAATCTATTTTATATTTAGCTATTAAATAATTACAGTTTATTTATGAAATTAATATTTAACAAATATAATTATACATTTTACCAACTAATTGACTACCTAATAATAAATTCTACTATATTTACAAAATAAACAGCTTAGAAAATAAAGTCCTGTAAGGTAATTTTGCATAATAAAATATATCACGAGTATTTTTAGCTCGTTCTTAGATAAATTATGCAGTAATATGAATAAAGATAAGTAACCTATGTAAGTAGGTAATCGCTTATTAAATTTTCCAATTGATTACATGAGTAGGTCGATAGTGTTACGGTATCGCGTGTAGCTTCAGAATACCATACCGAGTCACGACTAAACGTAAATTTATGGGATTTAATCTACGTCTCTAACTAATTAGTCGTCTTGTTCACTATTCATACTTACAAAATTGTTAGACAGCGAACTAGTTGCGTGATAATTTCTTAGGTAAATATCTCAGATATTGCCTACAGCTAAGCGAGCACAACTGATATTTTTGGAAGTTAGTCGAGTGCCTGAGTCACGATGCTATTGTGAAAAATGTATGCAAGTTACCGCTTAACAATTTTCAAACTATTTATGGAATTGAATAAGCATTTGAAGGTTGACACTTAAATGGTAAGAACAGTGAATGGTTTTCCTTTAACAAAACGGAATTGTAAAATATTCTTTTATATTTTTGAAACGATATTTCTAAATATTTGTTTGCAAATACTTAGTGCTCTGTCGTGGTTGTGAAGTAGGCAAATATGAATTTATAGCTAAATTTTGACTGTATCATTGTTTGTATAGATTTTCTGGTATTTATTCGTGGAAGTTCGATTGTCATTATCCTTGCGGATGTTGGTTCAGCACACTTGTTGTAAATTACAAAAAAGTGCCTTCTTCAACAATAAAAAAATAACTTATGCACTGATGTTTCCTATTTTTATGTGGACATCCGTTTCGAATGCTGCTCCACAAAGGAAAAAAATGAGGGTTATGTTAAAACCACATACTACTAAATTATATCCTTAAACCATAGTGTTTTGTCTCGTCGCCATGAACTGGGATGGGAACCACTTGTTTGGGTGCTTCCTGTTATTAATAAGAGAGGAAGGAGGAGTTCCTTACATTGGCAGTGGTGTGAGAAGCGCGTTGATGTATGTGACTCCATATCGAACCTATCTATAATCGAACGACTCATTTCCCCAAGTCCATCACGTATGGGATGTGAACAGAATAATTATTAATTACTACAGTCATTTATTTCGTCAGTAGTAGTCCTCTTTACAGTAACAAATCTGCTCTCATAGTTCAAGTGTGTTCAGTCAAGTATTTAGATAACCTTCTTTTGGCTCAGTGCAAAATACAGTCAGCTAACAAAAATGTCCTAAGCACAAAAAATATTATGTTCAACGAAGTGTTGCTATTTGATAAAAAATACAACAAATTGATATTACTGAAGATTTAAAAGAAAAATTGTATCAAAATATTGTAACGAGCTGAACAATAGTAATCCTTGGCATTTTATTTGGCATTTTATCTATTGTCAAAAACGTAAACGTGGTTATGAATGTAAAAGTAAACAAACAGTTGAATGACTTATTTGATTCGCTAGTTGACCGAAAACGAGTTGTTTATTTTTTCGATTCTCCTATTGTTGTGTCGATCAATCGGTCCAGAAGTGTCGGCAAACAATGCAGTCGAGTAGGTATCGATAAAGTATCGATTATGGCGGTGAAATGATTGAAGAATTATGTAATGGTGGACCTTGAAGCTTGACCCTAATCGTGAGCTGTTGCGGTGACCGCGCGTGCTCCAAGTGTAAGAGGTAGCGGTTCCAACCGCTGTAGGTAGAGGTATTTATTCTTTTGTTGTTCATTGCAGGCTAAATTTTCTGCAACGTGTATTCCAGCGCGCAAAGTCGCGTTTTATTGGACATAGTAGATTCATTAATAGTTATCCAAAATAAAACTGATTTGAATATATCCTATTCGCTGCAATCGGGTCTCTGCATTTAATAACAAAAAACATTTATTTTCTCATAATTGGTATTTGGTATTGGTGGTTGGATTTTTGAGAAGCTTCGTACAATGCACCTTTCTGTTGGCCAGACAACTTGAGGAAGGCAGTAGGGACAGACCGGATGCTGAAAGGCGGGCGTTATGGCGCAACGTGGGAGAGGCATAATTGCGTTTTCCAAGATGCGCTGCTCAGTGGACTGTGACAGGAGGAGTTGATTGATTGAAACGAAGCGTCTAATTTTGTTAACTTGCACCACAATCTAAACAAATGCTAGGAGTAGTCGTGATCGTATGCATTTGGAGTCATAACTTACGACCATGTTTATGTCCACTTCAAAGGCGTGAGTACCGTGACAGACAACTGAAAGCGTTACGAAGGGCACCACACCAAGTAAAAGGCACAATATGACATAATAAATTGTCGTATGTTACGGAAATCGTATCGTATATCACCTTGAACTTTTGTTTAAGCTACAGAGACAAATGACCTGTTTTACTTTGAACAAATATGTGCCCGCATAATTGAGAGTTTCGACAATTTGACAGCCCCTTTGTAAGTTTTGACGTATTACAAATTACACCTTTACGTGGAAACCCGTTTCCTCATTGTTGGCAGATAGTAATTAAGTATAGATATTAATTAATGCTTGCGTTTTCGGAAGGTTAATTATTTTTGTCTCGAAGTAATGCGGTTGTAATAAAAGATTAATGGTCGTATATTAACACTTATCTGCGATGTATCTCGTATTTAATTGGCGTCATAGCTTTTTACGAAATTAGCTAATGGTTTTAACAATGTTAATGTTTAATGATTCATCAACACCTCTTTATAACCTTGTGGTTAAATTAATGTGAGAGTTGGACTTATCACTTTTAACCATTTGTTTTGTCTAACAAGATTCATGAAATGATGACAGACCTTTGTAAGCTTACTTTGTTCGGTCGGTGTTCAAAAATACTACCTACATAAATATACCTACACGACTTTTTTTTCATACCTACCTACTTGGGACTTCCTGTGCCCTGAATATTGATCGTTTTCTATTGTGCTTAACTAGGTATCATACGGTAGAGCAAAGTCATCGACAACACTCGACTCGACAGCATAAATGGTATACAACATTAAACTTTATATATAGCCACTATAAGTTCACAATGCATTCTAGATACTTCTGTAGACAAGAAACAAGTATTGCACGTAGATACAGTACAGTCACCGCATTTTCTCACGAAGATGTGGGTACAAAAACAGCTACAATAAAAACAAATGTCGAAAAAATTGTGATTTGTTGTTTTTTTGGTTGTATTAAGTAATTCAATTACAGGTTCCTTGAGACTTGAGAGGTATTGAGCTATTTTGGTGTCAGGGGAATGTAAAAGAAACATTTAGAAGGATCTAGCTCTAGTGAGTAATAAAGGCAAGTTTATAAAAAAGATTGCTTGCTTCTTTATGATATTCAACTGTAATGAACATTATATTAATATTGTTATATGAATTAGTATTTAGAATGTTTTTCCGATCTAGTTTGACGCTTTGTTTACGAGCTCGTCTTTCAGGGAAACTCGGTCGCGGGAGTAATTCTCACACGGATTATAAACTATCACAGTAGCCTTTCCTTATAAGACAAAGTTTAGTTTATTTATTTATTATATACCTACCTACCTATATACCTACGTAGTAACCGCCGTGGATGGATGTTGAAAATAATACAGAGCCAGTAAATTTATCATTAGTAAACAATTTTTTTATATATTTTTTTAATATCAATAAAACACATACTTGATTAAATTGATATTTGTAATGAATTCTCTACCATTCATAGAGCCTAGTTTTAAAATATTTTGGATAATTAAAGTAAGACCTTAAATAAAGTTTGTTAGTAAAGGAGATTACATTAATATAGTACAATGGGCGGCCTTATCGCATAAAGCAATTTCTTCCAGACCACCTTTGGATGGAATACAGTAACAAACAAGTTATGGGGCATGGGGGGCATGGGGGGTATGGGGGAGTTTAGAGCATCATTTTCACTTCACGATATTTTTTATTTGAACGAAACTGTATTCGGAGCTAGTCTTAATATGGCCTAAGTGTCTTTGAAACTAATATGCGTGCGTGAGAAGACTTTGAACGTAAAGGATTTGGCGTTTCATGCCTCGCCTATCTCGTAAATCTGACACGAGGTGGCATACACGTGTCATGAAAGGTCAAGGGTTCATAGGTTATCTGTATAACATTACCCCCTTAAGTTAACTTCCAATTTATACATAAGTATCTAACATATTTAGCCTGTATACGTACGAGCGCAGTATTTTAGGAATTGGAGTAACTCGAGTAGCTCTAAAACTAAGATCACAGACGCTATCCAAAAAGCTGCTAAGTTCTAGTGGGACTGGGCCGGACAAGTCTGTCGTATGTCTGGTGAGTTTTAGGCTAAAAGAACAATTGAATACCTATTATATGGCAGGCCGGAGCGAAGATGGCGCCGGGACGAGCTTGACTCCTACTGAAAAGAAACAGACATGAAATATCAGCTTTAGACGTCTTTAAAACATCCAAGAGGGATAGGTCTTTATCTTTGCTATCGGCGTTACATTATGTAATGAGGAAGACATGATAACCAATTATAATGTTACACAATCCTAACCCTTGTTTCGGCTCGAAAGGCAGGTTAAGGTTATCAATTTATAGGTAATTAATAGCTATTTCCCACGGCTTCACATACGCGTTTTGTTTTTATTAAAATAAAATAAACTATACCTATCACTTGAGAATATCTAACGTAACTTTTTATTAGTAAAAGAATTTTTAGAATCGGTACAGTAGTTCCACAGATTCCCTACATACAAACAAACACGATTTATGATTTATGTAAGTACATATAGATTTCGAAAACATTGCCTGATTGGTCTAATAGTCGTAAGTGTGGCTGCTGAACGCAGTCTTGAGTTCGATTTTCAGTTCGGGTAAAGTTTAATTAGGTTTTCTAGTTAGAAATTTCTCAGTAGCAGGTGTTTGGAAATGTGTCCAGTAGAGATGACTCGCCGATTATTACACGGGACTTAATAACAGTATCGTCAGCACAGAACCCTCTGCCTAATCCTTCAGGGAATACAGCGTGATGCTTTGTTATATATTTAATGGGGCCAAATGTAATACATTTTGATTATAATACCGAGACGGAGACATTAATTAACACTGCAACTAACGTGCAGCTTTGTTTAACAAACGCATTACACAATTTAGTCTGCGCTTTGCTAACGTTTGGTACACCAGCTATAGAATATAGAATAGAAGTGGCTAGAGCTTACTAATATCTCCTACGTCCAAGTAATTTCTTAGGGTTTTCCCACATTTATCGAAGCACACATTTTAAAGACCTCAAAATTCTTACCGTGCCGGGCCTATACGTAATGGTCTTAATGATGAATTTAGCAAAATACATGCATCAATATGAAACAAGGGATGAGAGACAAATCCGGGAGAGGTCAAGGAGACTGGATATACCGATAAATGTAGCTCCTACTCTCAATGTGGTCAAACATAGTTCATATTATAATTCAGTTAAACTGTTCAATAGACTTCCCATACCCCTTAAAAAACTCGTATACAATACAGAATTTAAATCTAGATTAAAGGCTTTTCTTAAAGGAAGGACCTTATATTCTGTATATGACCTGTAATGTTCTTGGATGTAATTTATGAGTGTGGTCCTTCCTATCTATTAATTAATATAATTTGAATAAATTCTGATATACCTAATTTGTATAATTGACATCTAATTGATTTTGACATATTATTATGAATTCTTATTGATTTTTGACATATTATTATGAATTCTTATTGATTTTTGACATGTATTATGGGTTTTTGTTTTGACTGTTTTTATTATGCCTATGCCTGTTATAGTTAATTGATATGTGTGTATTTAATGTTTAATTTAAAATGTAATTTGAATGTTTATATTTATATAGTTTCAACACAATGTTAAATTGTTATGAAATAAATTGAATTGAATTGAATTGAATTGAAGCGGCATTGGTCGGAAAAAGCTGTATGTGGTACAAGGGACAAATCCGTCGCCCAGAGGCGCGTCGTCCGAGCCGAACCGAGGCGAGCGATGTCGTTTACATACATATACCGTAGACATAAAGCTTTTTCCGATCGGCCTAAGCCAATTCCGCTTCGATAAATGTGGGGAGACCCTTAGCCTACTGTTTGTCATTAGAAAAACTGTTTAACATTACGACTACTGAATCGATTATTTGACTTTTTGACTTCCAGGGGGTTTTTTTTTACAAGGACACTACATTGCTTTTTCCTTCCGTCGTTTTGTGATTGTTTCTTACTTTGGAGTTTTCGTGTAAAACCGAATAGAATTACTTCTTATATCGTTCATAATATGAACAAGTAAAATAATAGTAACCACAAAATTTAAAGAACATTTCAACATGTAAAATTGCGGTGTAATGATTCTGTTAACTTGTATTATACACGTATATAGCGAGATTCTTATAGCTATTTACTTTCTATTTTACATGTTTTTGTTCTTTTTTACACATTCTGCATTTAAAGCTAAGATGCGTTTTCTATGAATCATTATTGTTTAGAATGGATGTTTCGCTAAAGAAACGATCGCGGATGCAGAAAACAACATATTGAACTTTATCGGCTAATAGAATATCTATCTTTATAGCGAAAATAAAGCAGTTACCTATACTGAGCCGAAGACTTGCCTGTCATACCTAAGCATAACGTACACTTTCACAACGTGTATCGAATTATAAACACTACACAGTACAATTTTGCAAAGCATATAGTTAAAAGCATTTATTCTGTTGAAGAGAAAATCATAATGTTTGACGTAGACTCTTTATCATTGGCATGCAATATCTATCACCACTCCACGGACCAAAAAACATCTAGTCACTAGCACATCAACATAGTCAGAAATATGTAGGGTATAGATATTTAAACAAGGAAGAATTCGAATAATACATCAATTTCGTACAAATACTTAATCGCTTCCAGTGAAATCATTGAGTCTGGATCCACGCTAGTGAATTAAAGTATTTGTAGTGCGCTCTCGCTATGCTCACCGAGCGCGGTGATACTTAGCTTTGACTGCAAGCACAACGCATCTCACGGCACTCAAACTCATCGGGGTAAAGGCATGGCTACAGTTAAACTATGTTTAAAACGATTATTCAAAATTTCTGAATAAAATTGTAAAAAGCTTTCAGATTTCAGCGCATATACCTACGGTTCGTTATGTCCTCCTTGAAATATTTTCTGTACAGTTTCCGTAAGCAGTCTGGACTATGTTGTGGTGCCACAAATCACTGCTACGTACGTAGCCACGTGCCTACGCAAGTCGCGCGTCACGCCCCCTTATTATGCTACGAGTAGTTACACATCTGCGAACACGTGCGTGCATCTCAAAATTGCTGTTTGTGATAGCACGGTATTAATTTTGAATGAAAGCGACTACGCAATTAATACCCGAATTCTAAATAGTTATCGAAGTCGTAGCAACACCAATTAAAAAGGTATTGATCCAGTCTAGCGCGGTGCTTAGCAACTATTTTTGTTCCTGTGATTAGCTGCAATTAGCTTCGCGCCAATAAGCACGCTTTATAAAACCTTTGAAAGGAAACTGAGAACACAAGGGCTAGATGCGAGTGTTGGAAAATTGGAAGGTAAGAAAATTATTATACAAATTATAATGATTTAACTTTCGTGTATCCTCAATATAACACTGTTAAGCATACGTGAATAACATTGAATTTAGATTTATAAAATATCTGTAAACTTTTGGCGAATAGGTATCAATCAGTTTCATAATGTTTATGATGTTTCCTGGTTCAATAATGTTGCTATAATGTTTTGTTTGATTGACAATTTCCGTAACGCGTATACGTATATTACAATAAATGGCCGGTTTTCAGCAATTAATCTGTGAAATCAAGACGGAAAATCAGTTTTGGAATTTAAATAAAAATCGTACATTTGCATTTTTTTTTATTAACCACATACCCTCGCTTCAATTTAATAAAATATTATATGAAAATATGCAAAGAAATAAATAATTTCCAAACGTCACCATGTGGAGAGAGCTTTACGCAACTGGTTTTCCGTGTGCACCGTGTGTAAATACGTTTGTTTACGGGATTAATCAGGAAACTGTTTTGTCTCTAAGTCGGGGTGTTACTTTACAATTCGACTTGGCAAACTTTGATTGCATCAGATTACCGCGTCAGTTCCGTGTGTGCCGTAAACAGAGATATTTATGTTGATTTGACTGTGTGGTTTAGAATTGGAAGCTGGTTTTATATGTTTTTGTTTATAGGGAAATGAGAAATTTTTATATGATTGTAGCATAACTACGTACAATGTGTATCAGAAATGGGTATTCATATTTATGGGTGTGGATCAGACCATCAAACTGAACAACTTTCTCAATGGGACCAACATCGTAATCGTGAAAAAATTATTAGCTGTCCCATACAAAACTTCAATACCTACTTGACTCAAACGTATTGTTAGTCCCATCGAGGAAGTTGTTCAGTTGCGACACGAGGAGAAGAAGGAAATTACTTAGTTTAGTAGTCCCCTTAAAGAGTTCGCGGCAGATCACGAAAGAGATGGGGCGGGACAAAAAGGGACGCACAGGTACACCGTGGAATCGTGAGAAGTCAAGGAAAGGAAGGTGTTTTCCCAAGAGTGGGAAAACAGAGGCTTATAGTATATAACTAGTGGTCACCCGTCGTCAAAATTCGACCTTAATTTTAGCTTTCTGCACTCCTTCTCCATATAAACTTTAACTATGCCAAATCCTACACTCCTCCGTGCGCGCAATATGCTTAAACATAGAACCTCCTCCTTTTTGTAAGTCGGTTAAAAAGAGGTACAAAGTTTTCTCTTCACGTATTAATATATAGATAACTTTGTTTCATGGACAATAACTCTTTCTCAGAGGCCATCGGTCATCCGTAAACAGCGATAAACTGTGGATGATTATGATAATGATATAAATTACGCAGCAGAGTAATCTTTATCATTATCATAATCGTTGGGTATAATATTGCTATAAAATATAATATCATATCTGTTTTCATCATCAGACTATCATTTAAAGCTCCTGAATTATCAACTTAAAAATAACTTGCTTGTTTATAAACTTGTAGAGATCTATAATAATTCTAATATAATATCTATAATTTTCATAAACATTTGTCCGATAATAACGACCATTGCTTCTTACCAGCATACTATTCCCATTTTAGCTTTTCCGACATTATTAAATGAAAATTGTGATACACATTATTTTAGTTCTACGAATTCTATTGTAGCCTTTAAAAATGAAATATGACAACGGCAAATCACGAGTTTGGTCATAATCGTGATGGTTGATATAGGAACTGCTGTTCATCCATTTAAAACAGTCTCTTTAGCCTCTATTGGCATAAATCGACCATTATGATACTCAGCATGTGAAGTTATTTAGGTACCTTTTTATAGATGCGTGTCTGTTGAATGTGTAATATAAAGGTCAACATCTTTGGTAACTATAATTAAATTAACAATAACAGCCGTTTTATTGCCTATGCACTCTATAAACATGTCATATAAATCATTACTTGTGAAAACAGTTTAACTTTACGTACTCGCAAGTACTTAGGGTACAATTCATTAGTAGAAAACCTTGGGTGTAGTGATAGTTCCACTTCAGAGTTCCAAATGGCAATAAAAATATAGAAACGGTCATTAATTAAAATTACGACACATAGAAAATATAATTACACCTTCCAGTGTCTTTATATGCTCCAATTTTAAAAGATAATCTACTATAGATTATTTCAATTTACCCTGTAATTTTGTTCGTTCAATTTCAATCTATTTCTTAGTAAGTACTACCTAAAACTCGACCACATTATAACTAGATATGAAAGTTAAATTACTCGTTGTAGTTTCGGTTTTATAATGTAAAACATTCCGGCCGAGCCCGTACGTACGTTTTGTTAGAAATTATGGCACTCGGATACTTGGATTTACGTATGCGGTAAGCTCCTAGAATGGGCTTTATCTTGCTAATTGCACAAATGAGTTATAGTCTAAAATAAACTGGAACGTATTTCACTAATTAGTCGCGCAGTTAACTTATGGATTAGCTCGCTTTTTATATTAAAATATTCTCTATTTGCACACGCAGAATGTGTTTGCCATTTTTGCAGGCAAAGAGAAATTTCGCGTTGTAGTGCCAAGGAACAGAAATGCTTTCAGCGAAAGTCTCTTGCGTAGAATCTTAAGGAAAGTAAACTTTGCAAAGTTATCATTCATCGTAAGATTTGACAACAATATGCTTTCGGCATTTAACAATGTTTGATAACACGGTAATAAGTTATTACGTTATCGATCGGACACTTGGCCGTGACTTGGAATGCATCGGAAAGTTATTGACTTTTGATAATGAACAAAACCAGTTTGCGGCGAGCTGACCGAGAGCCCGCGGC
The DNA here is from genome assembly GCA_932294325.1 of Allophyes oxyacanthae. Classification (NCBI taxonomy): domain Eukaryota; kingdom Metazoa; phylum Arthropoda; class Insecta; order Lepidoptera; family Noctuidae; genus Allophyes; species Allophyes oxyacanthae. Next base: position 12,040,245 of record OW028615.1, read on the forward strand.
CTCGTTCAATACCAGATGCACATATCACGAAACTCTCCTAATACCCAAAAAAATCCCTACTGCAACATACATTAACATTTCTGTTGATGCCTGCTGACCGTTACTGCGTAACGGACGCGAAGTGTACAGCGCTCCGGCTACATACCCAATCTACCATCGAAACTCACCGCGACTTTGGTAAAAGGCAAGTTCATAGTAAGCGACAGGTCTCAAGTTTGCTGGAAGAATTTTGCTGTAACCTCTTTGTAAGTGTAAAAAGCGATAATGGAAAATTATAAAGTCAATTTCACTTCATAAACCGGCCGCCCTGAGTGTTTATGGAAATCAATTTTTTTTTATGACCTTGCTACCTCAACAGAATAAGTAGGTAAGCCTTTACTTATATTTCTGAAATGACTATTAAATTGTACATAAATAATTTCTACACTATTCATTTGTTATTTCGTTAAAGTTCAGACCGAATCATTTTGCTGGCGCTATAAACATATGATTGTGCCTACAAGAAGTAGAAACTTTCTAAGGTTTGTGACGTAAATCATAAACATAGTGTGGTGCCATATCGGGCTCAACATCGTCACGTATGCACAAAACCAGCGTGTAATAACCATTAGAAATATCAACCGGTAAGTGGGCGCGTATATTATTACATATATATGTATGTATTATTATTACACCACAAATATAACTTGTCACTTAGCGTCCCACTTCCCCCAACCTGCTCGCTACCTATCTACAGCATTCCTAATGCTATGCGTATGTTTGTGTGAGTGCATACTGTACGGATTTTGCTGGCGATATACAAGCAACGGATGAGGAAGTGGGAGGCGCTGAGTGACAAGTTAATGTGTGGAGTAGGTAGTAAATAATAAACACGGTAAATGAGTCGACGCGAAAAATTGTGGTAAAGCGATCACGACAAGTTTCGTAAAGTGTTCGCTTGTCTTTGACTGCACAGCAGGTCTCTTGTGCAAGATGTTAGAAACGTTTTTGTTGCTTTTTAAGTTTACTTTTTCCGATGTACGCAACAGGTCACGTTCAAATTCGGTGTGGTGTTGCGATAAGCACTTGATAAATTAGGCAAGTACCGGTAGAAAGGGAATAGAAACCATGCTATGCATTTTATACACTTACCGCTAATTTTCGCTGCCGGCGGTAACCGCGGGTAAATGAGTTGTCTTAGCTTATTCACTGCTTATTTTCTCTTGGCAATGCAATCAACACGAAGAGTTGTGTTTATCATTATGAGAATGAAAACAAAAAGGAAATGTAAAACTACAATTAGTTTTTGTTTACTTCAATTATTCTTAGATTTTATTGTTCTTTTATCTAAGGCTTTTATTCTTTTTCACTTTTATCAAACATCAGAGATAGACATCGATCCAACTGCATCATTGTTTATTGTTGCATTTTTACACAATTTGATCTGCCTCATTATCACACAAAAAGAACATCAATAAGTCGTGTCAGTGCTGTAATAAAGCAACTCTCTCACTAATGTGACGTTAGTAGCGTATGCGCATTTCAAGTGGCGATGTTCCGCAGAGATTGTGTTATTTATCTAGTGAGGGGAACACAACGCATCACTTTCTCGCGCTCCAGGAAGGAACCCATTGTTCTATGCCCCGGAGGCGTCCACACCGGACTTATCATAGCACATCACTCAGCGCGTACACATAACACCTCACATTTACATACCTGCACAATTTTAGCTAACGATGAACATAACAAGTTTGTTATTCAAATTCACGTTATCGCAAACGCTCAAGTCCAGTATACAATGCACGAAAGCTCTATTAGTATTCATAGAGGAAACTGTATTTCGTTAATGACAGTATTTGAGTTAACATCGCCGGACGGACGCTTTCAACGCGCCGTGTAATTTTCTTCGAGCGGACAACTTGAAAATTGTCTAGTTTGGTTGGAAAAAGCTATTTCTTGGAGAATTTCTCGACTGGCAATAAACTGTTACTTGTTTAACGGGGATGAAATGAGAGGAAGCGAGACGCGTCTAAAGACTAGAGATAGTTTTCTTAAAGTTGGTTAGGTCGCTGGCGTCGGTGTTGTGTACGGGCGTGCATTAATAAAGACATCTCCACCTCCGGGCGGGCAATCTCGGGATCCGCTCCCAGCGCCATCTCAGCCGACCTCAGGATACCTTGCATGTTTCAAGAGATACATCCACACTGGACCAATAAATTATATAACATGACATGAAAAGGTTTATATCACAATTTTTTAACGTCTGATTGATTGATCATGCTTTTCTCTGTACTCAGTGTTAATATTAAAATCGTAAAAAATTAACATTAAAAGTGAAAGTGGTTCCACTTGTTTGTAAATAAACGATTATCCAATTTATTTAAGTATGAGAATTAATCGGATGTGGGGCGATTTTTATTTCAAGCTATATTATTACTTCGTTCCGAAAAACCTTCACGTTAAGCGATACGAATAACTGTATAATTATTTACTCAATTCGATATAGTTAACACGTGCTTAAAGAGGAACAAAGAATTTCAAGTAAAAACATTATTTTAGATAAAAAAGTTCTTTAAACGGAAATACATCGCGATTGGGATCTAGTATACAACTATTTCAGCAGTTGTCCTGAGTTGACTCAGAAATAGAACTGTTTCGCATTAGACGATACTGACACAAGACCAATAACAATACTGGTGTCTATCTCATACCTCTATTACAAATTCCACACATTTTCGTCGCAGCTGCCACATTTTAAAATTGTGTTCTATTCAATGCATGACTGGCTTGGTTGGACAGAATATCAGCAGTTAAGCATGCCTCGCGCTACCAGCTACTATGCTGAGTCCAAGACCTTTTTGTCTTTTACCGTCTTGTATGATGTATCTCCTTACTAAGTACCTATGTAATTTGAAAGACAAATAAAAATCTTGTATTCTATTCTATTCTATTTTAGTTATCGGTACCGGTAAATGGTTTTTATGGACGTAATTATATTGTGTCAACACACAATACCAGTGGCGAAGAGTCCATACAGCTCAATTCCCATCGGCTTCCCTTTAGGAATTGGTTAGTGCATAGACCAACGCAATATGGCTTGTTATTCAGTTAGGTCGAGCTCTTCCAGACATGATTAATATAGATTACAAGAGACGGTATGGATTTTTGTCTTGCAGCATTAATTGCAGCTATTTGTAGAGAGAATTTTTGGGACGGCTTCCCCTTATAAAACTGTAACCCTTCGCCACTGCACAATACATCAAAATCTTCTTAGCAAGTTATACCATGTACCCAAAGTCTTAATTCTAGTCCTGATTTCAAAGCAGCATGACGTATTCCCCGACCAGTGTGGACGCGGCTGCAACAAAGCGGGACTTAACGAGCTGTGTTCCGTAAGCAGCCTCTAAACTCACTCGCCTCCAACAAAGTTAGACAAATAGATTTTGCAGGAAATACCCATGTTCCCCTTTTACCTTTCCGAAGCATTTGAAGCAATTATCATCACTGGTTTGAGAAATTACTTGAGCGTAAGTAAGCTGTTGATACTATAGCTATTGTACTATGTGTTAAATTTTTAGTGTATTTTATTAAACTAGTGGTTGCCCAATGGTCTAAATTCGACCGTAATTTTAGCTTTCTGCACTCCTTCTCCATATAAACTTTAACTATGCCAAATCTCACACTCCTCCGTGCGCGCAATATGCTTAAAAAGGGGAACAAAGTTTTCTCTTCACGTATTAATATGTAGATAACTATTAGATATCAGATTATTATCGGTATTGTCTTAATATCGAAGAGATAGCACGCGTTACTTTGTCAACTTATATGGAAGATCTTGTACGGAAGTTAAGTCGCATCATTAGTAAAAGACTATCACACTGGTTTTCTTTGAGAGAAATAGAGATTCCGATAAATTGTCAAGGGGATCAGTAAACGACTGCCAGTTACTTATACTCAATTAGTAAGCTTATAGAGTACCTATCTCAAAATTAACGACACAGTTGGCGCAGTAGCTAAGCGAATGGGTTTCTGGGCTACGTGTCCCGGGTTCTATCCCCGCACGGAACGAATATGTATGTATGTATGGCCTACATATAGTTGTTCCAGATTCGGGTGTGTGTGCATGTGAGATGTATGTTTGTAAACTTTTCCCCCACGGGTGTACCTCCTGTACACCAGTGAAAAAAAATAGGCATTGCATAAAACAAATAATGATCGCAGGAACATTGCATAAACAAGAACATCGTAAGTACATTTCAGTCAGTCTCCACTTCATATTCTTAACTCTCAATAAAATAATAATTCTACACGTCATTATTCTTTCACGAATGAAAAAACCCGGATTTATTGTAAAGAAATCGGAAGTTCGATTAACAATGAAGTCCTCTTAATATTCACGTCAATTGTGATTACATATAGGCACGTATTTAATATACCTATATACGTATATTATTGAACTCTTGATTGGGAGTGGGTTGGCGAGGGGAAATGCGCCCTCTGCCTGAGTACATTCATGCTGAAAAGGAAATTGAATGGTCGTTACCAACGACTGGAGCATTCATAAATTCGCCAATTGATAGATGATTAGTATGTATTTATAGAATGTTGAATAATTTCCATTGTTATTTCTACGGAGCAGGTTTGTTATCATGTTTTGAAAGTTGGATACTTCAATTAGGTACATAAAGAAAATATTTTGATTCTTTCAATTGTTTTGTTAGAATTATTTCGCAGCCAGATAAATTTATTTTCGAATTTGTAATATTATTAGTTGTACTATATCTATTACAATTGTTCAAAACACGATTAATATTGCAAAACGAATGACTTTTCGAAAGGTTCGGTCACAATTAACCTATTTTTTCCACATAATTGTTTTACGTAGGTGTCAATAACTGCTACGTGATAACTGGCAGTTACGGGTTACCTGATACAATTTAGACATAAGTACATTTGCGAAATATTGATTGTCTAGAATTATTAGAGTGTAGTTCCAAATTTCTACCTGTTGGCATTGACTTTCGAGTTTTTTTCTTTTGCAACCATTAAGTTTTAGAAGTAATTGAGGCAGTCACGGAAGCGTGAATTGATACGTGCGGCGCGGCCCACATTGAGAAACCGTTGACGAAACGTTCGAAAATTAAACGATAAGACAACAAGCGATGGGTGAGCCCAGAAAATACTCCGTGCGTAACCTTCTCTATGAAAGTAGACAAAGTAAGAAAAGTTAAAGGTTCTGTCTTATATCATGGTAATTTTAAAAAAAGCTTATTTGTTGGTAACGTAAAAGAAATAAAGTTTTCCGGTTACTACACACCGTCATTGAATCTTTGGAATTGTGTTTGGCAAAGGGCGCCAGACCAGCAAGAATTTGAAATTAATTGATTTAATAAAATGTCGGAGAAAGTGATGCTTATTTGGAATCATACGATTGTAGTGGGTATTTCTTTTATATTAAACTAGCGTTAGTCATTATTAGAATTACAAAGGATTGATGACGTCAATCAAAGATTAAACTTTAATCTCATGACCTTACTTTTAAATGCATTTAACTTCCCATGTACCTATCACAAATCCGAAACAGAAGAAGGACAAATCTAATTATTATAAAATCACAACACAAAAGCCAGAGCTAATAAAGGCTCTTTACAAACAAGATCGGTATAATCCGATACCTTGAAAACAACTGCTTCTATCCGTCACTTCCCTTTCCTGCGTTCTAGTGTATAATCATACTGCTAAATAGACTAAAAAGTGCAATCAGAGTCATTATTATACGCTATGAAGGCTGACTTTTCCATTTTTTGTTCCAGAATATTTGTTTCGAACATAAAAACGGAGTTTCGAATGCAATTATCTGTTGAAGCAACGTTGTTGAGTGTTTATTTGTACTGCATAGCTATTGTACCGTAAAAGTATTACCTATGGAGTAGAAGCTTGCCCTATTTGCAAGAAGATTGATATTTATTTAAGTGTAGGTCCTTTAGAGTCATTCTGAGTAATAGCACGCATTTCGTCCGCTCGCGGTGAGAAATCACGAGTGACACATAATACCAGGTGGATAGATGTGCAGGTGGATATGGTAACATAATTGCTTCCAACGCGGATGTCAAACATAATTATAGCAAAGTGGAGGGCAGAAGGTAAACTTGGAAGGCCGTCTCCATTACCATTTGAGACTAACGAAGGAAGAGATAAGCACGCGTTGAGTAAGAGTTCGCAGTGCCCCAATCTTTGCAAGAAGCAATGAGTACGGAGTCTGTCGCCAGTTGAAAATCACGGGGGATATGGTGATGTATCGCAAAATCGATCATTCAGTAATCATATTTTGAATCGTCACAAAAATAACACAACTACAAAATATACCCCCTCTCCTTTTGATACGTCAAGATCTGTGCAAGGGAGACGGAATGTTCAAATACCTTTGCAGAACGGGCTTAAAATGAAACCTCTCAAAGTACATAATCAGCTCAAATTCTATGGACAAACAAGTGAAATTTTCCATTTCGTCACAAAAGGCGCAAGTGAAGTCAGTTTTCTTGAGTAAAGCTTATTTGAATGAGCTTTCTTTTATCAGAAGTGAAAAGGCTATTGTGACCAAATTTTTGACACTAGCCTTTATAATATTCGATTTATAACCATCAAATTGTAAAACGAATGAGTCAAACATGGTGAAACAGCGGTTTCACGCCATTTGTATCCAACATATACCAAACATACCAACGAGACGTGGGCCGCATATTAACTAAATGGACAGTGGTTTACCATTGTTTTTTAAAATCAACTTCCAAAATTGCTATGCTTCATTTTTATTTATTTAGGTACATATTATGAACAATATGAGCATTAAAGTATTTTAGAAAATGTTATTGGTGATTACGAACAAGAAAACGTACCATGGAATGACCTTCCAGTAGATAGACAGATGACTTGGTAAAATTGTAGATACCTGTTGGGTGCAAGTGGCTAAAAAAGGTCGTTATGAAAGTCTATAGAGAATGTGTATACTGTATGTGGTATGTACTGGGGCGGATATGATAATGTTAATTATACTTAAACTGTAGAATTCAGCAACAAAGCTATAAAATATTATATACCTATATAAACCTTATAGTCAATTATTTATCTATCTTATATTAAATATCAAAATAGATATTTGTTTTTTCTTTCTTTTTGATAAAATACCATATCGATATTCTAATATTTAAATGTGGGGACTTGTTATTAGCAACCTGTGTACCATGTTACTGTAATGTGTGCGACTGTTAAGTCTACGGTTTCCCAAAGGTAAGGCTAAGGTAAACTTACGACATTTTATACATACTAACGATCTAACTACACTTGCCATTGCCAAGTACTAAGAAGCAGTAAAACTATTTTAAATTGCTACACATAAAAGTGAATCATTCTAATCTTTTATCTTTTCCCACAGCGTGCGTGTGCGCTGGCCTGTCAGTCAACTGCATCATGTAACGACATACGACAACGTCAAATGTAGATTTCACTTATGACTGTTTAAGAAAAAGATACAAGCTGTCAATTCGGTATTAATTAGAAACTTTCAAAAGTAGTCAAATCTTTGCATTTTATCAATATATTATATCCTAATGCATAAATTACATTATGCCTATATTCTATATTATATGATTGTATTGAAAGATGAATTTTATATTTATTTTCATTGGAAAACTCGTATTGTAATATAATAAGTTTATTTTATTTATTTATTTATACCAATTTTTTTTTATTGTCCATATAATTAACTCGCCAAATATTTAAGTTAGATGGCGAGACGCGCTCTTTTTTATTTAATACTAAGAAACTATACTTAACCTACATTAGATAGTTAGTACATAGTTGTTTGTTATAAAGTGTGTAATCAACCCTATATAATAGTTTTTATAGTCACAAAAAAACACTGTATAATTGTTGCTTATTTTTGCATCTAATCGTTTCATCTCAGTTAGCAAACATCGCTCCTGGAGGTACGTCATACTTGTACAAGGACTCAGAATGTGGTCGTGCGTAATGTCGACATGATCACTACAGATAAAAGGGTCAAGTTGGTGATTCGTCACCCATGTCTCTTAAGCATTGACCCAGTATCTTCTTTGAATATTAATTACATGGTTCTGAAGTTGAGGTGAAAATCGTGAAGGTTGTGTAGAACTAGCGGAAAATGGCCATAAATGGATGCGTCTGGTAATAAGAATTATATTTAAGGATATTAATGGCACAATGGCCTTGACAAAAAGGGATAACAGCATTATTTCTTCACGTAAGTTAATGTGAAATAAATAGGGGGCCGCGAGTGTAAATCCGACCAAAAATAAGGTTTTTATTATTTATTATTGTCAAATGTATTTGAAAAATAAAGAAAAAATTAATACAAGTTATTAGAGAAGACATTACAGTTTTTTTCAATTTAGGTTAAACATCGCCTTATTTTATGATATTTTTTTACAAATATTGGGCAAATTTATAAAACCAAAAATCAATGCAATTGTTTGGTGATGTCCTTAAGTATTACTTACTAATTCTTCATAAATGGCTAGTGCAATCAAGGATTCATCAAAAATATTTTTTTGTATACTGTACCTATTTGAGCCAATAAACCTACTGTAGCCATGTAACAATAAAAAATTAACAATAATTTTATATGAAATTAAACTCGTGCATTTTTCAAATTAACCATTTTCTGATACTTCTTTAGATATTATATAAAACGACGCACATCACACGAGTTTCGAAAATTTTGTGAATTCATAATATATGCATATTGCTTTATGTTACTGACTCCTTACATAATGATTTAAATAATGTAAACTCTGTAGTTTCATTATAATATCCGAAGAAAAAAATCCTTTCGATTCTCTTTCACTGACTCTTTGATCTTTATAACTCAATATTAGCTAGTTTCATGCAATTGATTTTGTTGCTAAGCATTGAAAATCAAAATTTGTTTTAACTTTTACGACATCGCGACTACGTTTGAAATTAAATCTTAATTTTTTCTAACAAGCATTATACTTGACTATTTTAAGTCGTTTCTTAACTATTTTATGTGATGTGAACATTCACAACGGTATTACAAATTATGTTTTATTATATTACTCTTGATTTGTGTAATACAAACATAATTGTTCTTATTCTACAAACTGAGCTAGTTTCGTAAGTGACACTTTTACTTTTTAAAGTACTAGTGTTGTCTATGTCTTGTGTCCACAGCCGGTGACATATTCAGTATGCGTTGCAACTCGGTGAATTATACGTTTGTTATTTTACACGCGGCCTGTAGGTGTGTCTTTGCCTATTTAGCATATAATAAAGTTCAAATTCTTAGGTTGGTTCTTAGTCTTATCAAAGTTCATACTTATGCATAAGTTCACCTATGCCGCAAATTTCATTTAATGAATCCGCAAAAGAATTAGCTAAAGATAAAGAATATACCCAAAAATATTAAGATAATTTATACACTGAGCCATTCTTATAAGGCTTATCTTAAGAATGTCGCTTCTGTCGTATGGTCATGTAGCGCACACTAAATCTGTTTTCTTCGGATGTCAACGTCTATGGTTGAAAGCGTTGGTTGATGTCCCGTCATTTCGCTAAAGACGAACATAATGACATTTGCGTACGAGTTTGGCTCAAGATTACGTACACACTTCACTTTCGCTTAAACTTAAAGCGTTTTAAATACATAGGAATTTATTCAGTTTTCATTGTAACTAACATCTGCTCTTTTATAGATATGCAAATTATTTTGTTTCTTTCAAATTGTGTATTATGCCAAAGAATGTACAAAGTCGCCGTTATGCAAGGTAACAACGCGTGACGTTAATGACAAAACATTTATGCGCCTTGTGTGAAAAGTACAATTATAACGGTTACTATATTTTTATGGAAAATCGTATGTACCTACTTACATAATGGCATATAAGTTAGGAGATTATAAGTTAATGACTAAACAGCTAACTGTCATCAGATGATTGGCTGGCTATTATATTTGCCACTGTCTTTATTAGTCATGTTTTGTTTTATTTTTAAATATTTTCTTAGATTTTCCTGTTGTTTTTTGTTTTTATGTTGTTGTGCCAATAAAATATTTCTCTTTCTTTCTCATTATTTTCTTCCAAAAGATCGAAAGTACCAATTGATTACGACGTTAATGTTTGCTCCCAAATATTGTTTGTTACAGAAACTTGTTTACTTCAATAGTAGAAAATAAAAATAGATCAGTTAATTGAAGGTGATTTGATTAGGCATGACTAACGCCACTAAGTCTAATCTTAGCCTCAACTTGTGTGGCCATCGGACCATGTTTAGGTATAAAAAACTCTAATTAATTCAGTTCTCAGCATTCTGCACCGTATTAATTGCAGGAATTTCAAGGCGTTCTTCACTTCGTTACACTCCACTTGCGAGTAAAACTACACTACGGTATATTGCACGTTGCACGAATAATTGGAGGTTTTTCATCACTATTCGGCTTATGTAATGTTTTGTTTCCCTTATTTGAAACAGTTATGATCTGTTGAGCAATTATTATTGTAATATCTACCAATTCATTACAGTATGCTCACAAGTCAAGAACGATTATTGAAATAGAAAGCACACAGCTGCGTTATTAATTTAGAAAGCATTCAAATACCTTTGTTTCATGTATACAATGTAGATTCGTTCAATTAATCATATCATATTACCATTACATTAACATCTGAAATACATAATATACAATTCAATAAAATAATACCACGTTGTATCACATGAGACGATATTTATAAAGGATAGCATAATGTTAGCACCTAGTAGCCTCAAAAGCGTCTTGCTGGAAATATAAAAGCCAACAAAAGCCAACTTTGTGCCACGTCGAAAAAGTTCCACGGCGACCGTAAAAGCCCAACTATTATAATGATGTGACGCAAAGAGGCCTTTAAGCCATGGAAATGACGGCATATTCAGTTTATGTTGGGATTGTACGCCACAATACACATACTTAGTCGTTTAGAAGTATATTAAAATATAGCTTAGGGGAGCATCTGGTTTGTTTTCAGGGTTCGGTTTTTATCAGGGACATGAAATACAATATAGCGATTTTTTTATTATAAACGTTCTCTTCCTCAAGGCATATCTGAAGGAAGGTATTAAAAACTTTACTACATTATTCTTCTGCGCAAACTACATCAGTATAACTATATACTTACCTACATCACTAAATCTCATTCAAACGATATTTAGATAGCATCTATAAACTACTCTACAGCTGCTATCAAGATCTATAAAAGCCGAATGGACGCGAAAATTCGTCGTCCATATTCGGTTTGTCACTTGCAATTTCCGTGTATTGAGACGGAACCCTCGGACCGTCTGCACCTAGTCCCGTTTTGTGTAACGTCGCCTTAACCGCTCCATTTTAAATGGAAGGACTCGTGTCCACAGCATTTTATTTATTTTGAAGCCATGTGGAGTGTAGCAAAATATTTTTGAAACTAAATATATATGAGGCAATAAATTCTGTTTGTGTGTTTTGTACATATAAATAAAGATTAAACTTACTTTGAAGTGGGTTTGCATATTTATTTAACAAAAATAACAAACCTTTTATTTTCTAATCTCATTTTTTTGGAGCACATAAAATATTAAAAGAAATGTGAATGTAATGTACTTCGCCCTGAAAACATTTTAAGCGTTGTCAACTTAGCGCTAATGCATTATTAAGTACGTTTACACGGATGTACAAACATAATAAATCACTGGGTTCTGTGCTGTGCGTACCTGTACGTTAAAAAAAAAACGTTTTCCTCCATTCAACCCTTTGTTGACTTGCGCGTGATGTGAAAGGCACAGCCTGGATTTGGGGGAACAACGTTAATTTATGAATCGAGCATAAATATGATGAATACACAATTTTCCATAGTTGCTGTTTCTCTTTTTCGGGAAAGAATAATTTTTCATTGGTGGGTTTCGCTTCGTGAATATGATGTATTTTTACACAACTATGCAATCTATAAGTACATACTTCTACTCTTTTATTTTATGCAAATTTATTAATGGAGCTTGAAAAACGTTGTTTTATTATACCGGTTTCATTCTGACGGTACTCCGCATACGTCATCGTAATTTTTATACATGAGCATTTTTTATGAATGAACGAAAAATCGTTTATTGCTTTTTATTTACCTTGATTTGACACGATAATTAAATGCCTGTGGGTAATACGTGTATCATCTTAATTTAATACAAATTATGTGTAGGTATACTATCTTCCTTTTAATGTGAGGTTCTTTTAATAAAATAAAAGCGACTCTATTTCTTCTCGACTGCGGCAATGTCAACAGGTGGTTAATGTTTAGCCGTTTGTTCGCCGACGACAATTTCTTTCTTATTAAAAAGATTATTTATACGCTTATAAAGTCGTGACACAGGTAAAACGCGCAATATCATAATAATTGTGGTATTGTACACTCTGTTTCGAAGTCGATGTTTTTTTTAATTGGTTGTAAAACTACGTTTCCAACATCCTTAAAAGTTACAAGTAATAGCCTGGCAGTTGAACGCTTGCTTTTCATGCAGGAGGGTCTGTTCGAAACCGGCCCGCACCGTTGACTTTTCAGATTCATGTGGGGATCAGAATTTGATTATCCCTTGAGATAACGGTGATGGAAAAGATCGTGAGGAAATCTGCACACCTGAAGGACCTCATAAAGTTTTTGATGGTGTAGGTATGTAGTTCGCCAGCCAGCACCAGGCCAGCGTGGTGGACTAAGACCTAACCCTTCTCATTCTGAGAAGAGGCCCGTGCCCAGCAGTGGGACAGTAGTGGGCTGGACTTATTATTATTATTATATTACTTACTAACTTACTCAACTTTCATAAATTGTAATTATCTACTAAAACTCTAATTTAAAACAGTTAAGTGCCATTTTAAGTATTAGTTTTATGGGGTTATGTTTGCCCGTGACAGTTTGATATTTATGTCAGGCGACTGGTCATAAAACATGTTTTAAACTGTGTACCCAGGAGAGCGGTAAACTGTAGTTAAAGCCGACGGTGCTATCCCCCATTTGTACGGAGAATTAACAGATAGTTGGGTTAAATCTTCTGGTTACTGACGGACGTTGACCATTGACAGGCTTTACCCGTTCATTATTTAGTTTAATCCATCAATCTATTTGGGTTAGATACAAGACACCCTTTACGAATAGTTGCATATGTTTGGTAGCTAAGTAGATCTGTGGTTTACAAAGTAACTCTTTAAACATAAATCTTCCATAAAATACCTATAAAATAAATAAATCTAGCCCATTACTATTCCACTGCTGGGCACGGGCCGCTTCTCAGAATGAGGAGGGTTAGGCCTTAGTCCACCGTGCTGGCCTAGTGCGGATTAGCGGACTACACTTACCATCGAGAACTTTATGAGGCTCTCTCTCAGATGTGCAAGTTTCTTCACAATGATTTCCTTCCCGTTAACGTAAGTGATAATTAGATTCTGAAACGCACATAATTTCGAAAAGTCTGAGGTGCGTGCGAGCTGGTTTCAAACTCAGAGCCTCCTGCATGAAAGGCAAGCGTTCAACCGCTAGGCTATCAGGGCTTGAAAGCAGCTATAAATAACCGTTTTGATCACGATATTCTCAAAATAAAACAAACCACTAAAACTTTTAGACGGCCATGTTTTCCGTGCGGTGTTGTCGACTGCTATAAAAATGATAAACGAATGAAGTTGGACCACCGCCGTCACATTTCACTAGGTGATGTATGCCAGCAGAGTAAAGGCGATAACACAACATTATAAATGATATGCAACGCATTATGCGCATACTATATGAAATATGCACTGACAGATAAAATTGATAAGTGAATGCGACGCTCCTTGGAATGCTGTTGTGGTTTTCAGTTTTTATCATTTTTGTATGGGTATAATTTATACGTAAAAGTTACTTTGTTAAAGTATATATAAAAAATGATCATGATCGATCGACCGATGAAAACTTTTTGGTAAGTGCATCGATAAAAAATGAGTTGGTTCTACTAACACACTTTTACAGAAGTAACTTGACTCTGCAGACAATATAACGGTCAGAGAATTATAAATAAAAGCAGATGAGGTGTTTACGCCGTTGTCAAGGTTTGCTGCCCACACCAATTAATCAACCGTAGTGGAAAACATTTTTGATGGTAATTATTTAATGTTTTATCTTAAGCTACGTCTGTAGGCTTTAAAAAGATTAACAAAACTCACATTTGAATATTAATTTTATGTAGGTATTATCATTTGAATAATGAACTTTTTTTTTTACAGGTAGCTACATAATAATATGAATGCGGTATTTTGATACGTATTCACGAAGCTGTTAAATTCAAAAAGGATTATTTCAGAGTAAGTAATGGAAAGTTAAATAGCATACGAAATAATATGAAAAAGTAGTTTCATTTCGATGTATAATGTTCGCATAAATGTCTGAAATTGTTCCAAATTGTTATTTAAAGCTCTTTCGTAATTTCAGTTTGTTTATGTTAATGTCAAAATGTATGAGGCGGGCTTACAAATAAGAAAATGGGAAAACAGCAAAAATCTATTGCTAGGTTATAAATATATTGCCAAAGTTACTTGTTTCACTATTAGGTACTTAAAATACTAGATTATCTACGCCAAACTACTTTTACTATGAACAAAAAAGATCTGTCTATTCCCTTACCTTACCAAGAGATGAGCAGAAGAAGTCAAAATCCCCAAACGTAAAACAAAACCTCCCTCAACACATGACACAGATATAAAAAAAACCTTCAAAGTCCCATGACAAATAATTCGGTCCAATAATTGAAAATAAACGTGAACAGTCGCACATAGGTAGGTACTACAGAGTCAATGTGGAGACTTGGTCAGTAGCAATATCTCGTTTCTTAATTTCCCGAGGGAGGCTGCCTTGCGTTCGCGGACAAATCGAAGTGTTCTTACGTACATGTCATATCGCTTCTCAGATCGGATTATCTTTGTAAACAATGTTGATATGACGTGTAGTGTGAATGGTATGATGTAATGAGCTCTGGTTCAGAGATGTAACAAACGTATTTTATTATTTATTTATTTTTCTCTCTGTTTTCAGTCCTTTCGTAGTCTTTTAAGATACGTGAATAGAGGTAGTGTCGTATTCTTTTTCCCCAGCTTATGTTTTAATCAAAATAGATCTGCTTACGTCAGAATAATTAAATGGCTGCGCGGGTAAGATGCTAATCCTTCATCAAATAACTAGAATGTAATCAGAGATACTCGATGGAACTAATCATGCTTTATGATAAATAATTCAAGATGCAAGTAACGAATATTTAAACAATGAGTTTCTAATTAGTATGCACTAATTTTATGTAACGTTATCCTATTAAATTTTATCTCTACTTTAAATTAATTAAGAAAATCCTAGATGCTTTCCTGACCTCGACTGTAGGGGTAGATGAAAGTCAAATCCTTAATTAATTTTCTTCAATAGTTCTTACGTGACGGGAGTACAGCAGGCGAATTTATTTCAATTATCTTACATTACCTTATTACTACGACGGTATTAAACTCCTATATTGTAACTGAGTACAATTAAGCTGGTAATTATGTGCTAAGGACTTATTATTATTGCTGTTTATTAATAAGTGTGCGTTTATTACTTTGTTACTTTATTACTATGTATTACATGACCATTTTTTCGCATGACACCTATTAGTTCTATACGAAAACCTTATTTTTACTTACGCAATGTGGTTTTCTTACAACTGTAAGACATATAGGAAATATGTGTTTATTTGTTTGTTGTATTATCTAAACGAACTTGATGTCAAGCGCAATGAAAGTTCCATATTCACAATTTTTGCAAAGGAGAAGGAAAAAATATTTTAAAAAGATCTTTAGAAAAAATCCTGTATTTCCCTTTACGAAAAAATGCTTCATAATTAATAATAGTTCATCTGTACTTTTTACTCCGTTTCTAGGCGGTAAAAGTAGCTTTTATGCTTTGATCTCAATTTTTTATGAACAAGGTATAGTTTAGCCGTAAAAAATAAATCACAATTTTGTTTGATGAGAATTTTTTGCGTCGACATTCTTTTGAACATGAAAAGGGATCTTAACTTATCAAGGTAGCAATATTATATTTTACTACAGAAAAATCTAGGCGGAATTGTACTATGATGAAAATATTATATAAAGAGGCCAAAAAATATAAAACTAACTTTACTGTAGACTTTTTATTGATCACAAAAACTTGTCAATCTCATTTATATTATCCGTGAATATAATTCGATTATTACATGAACTTTTTATCTGGTATGCATCAATTGATATTGCAGATTTGTTGTGACAAAAAAAAGTGTAGCTAATAATGAGCTATAAACCAATTCACAGACACGCAACTTCAGTCTGTCAGTGTGTATTTAGCCTCTCAATTTGATATTTGTTAGTGTAGTTACGGCCTATTAAGTTTTTACTGCAAGGCAAAGCTGTTTTTGTGAATTTATCAGTCAACCCGATTCACGCACTATTTACGTTATTTGAAACAAAATGTTTTTGTATGTGAATACTGAAACTTGTGGAATACTTCTTAAATTTAAAAAAAATGTTTTTTGTTTGAACGAAATTCCGAACAGTATCAACAATAAAGGCAGCTTTAGGTAGTAATCGAAATCACGTTCGATAGTGACGTGTTGGGTTAAAGATCACGAACCGTATCTCAGAATTAACCGAACTAAATCCAATTTCAATTCAATTCCGTTTCTTAGCCACAAAAGGATACCTACTTATACTAGAGGTCTTTTTTTTCAGAGTAATACTTAGTTAATATAGATATTTTTTAAATACTCAGTGTTCTTGATGTTTTTATTTTCTTTATGAAAAGAGTAATGTAAATGTTTAATTAAAAAATGAATACGTTCATGTTCGCTAAATAAATATTTATTGACATTGCTTAATAAAACGAAAATTGTAGTTCACTGCGCCATCGCGCCATTAACGTAAAAATTTACAGAATAATTCATGAAATCCAATTCTACCGAAAGCTTAAACGACAGTCGTGTAATAATGAAGTCGTTGAGACGGGGTTAATATAAAAAAAACGTTAGCTAGCGTTCAAATGGCCGAACACGTGTCGTGCTTAGCTGAAATCCGTTATCGAGAACGACTCTCAAAGGATTTAATTTCCTGTCGGCGAAATGAAAATCGATTAGTTTGATTTCCGCCGGCCGCCGGCGCCTGAGGGTCGATAGTTTCCGATGGAGCTCGTGCCAAATTAAATAAGACACGCTAGTCTAACTGGGACACCTACCTTGGTGCCATTAATTATGTGGACTCAATGTTAGTTTTGTATCTCGAAACGGTTGACTTGCCGACTTTTAAATTGGTGTGCGCGTGGGCAATATAAAAAGTTAGTGGATAAAGTAAACTGGTTTATTTTTCAGTTCCATTCCGTTTTGTGTTTTGGATTCTCTGTTAATAATTAAATAGATGTTTAACAACTTAAATAAGTCCGTCGTGTGTGTAATATAAAAGAATAAGATTTGTATGTGAATAAATTGCTTTTGAACATTGTGTTCGTATTAACCTATAAAGACCTGTCAGCTAAAGAGCTTCATATCATGTGTTGTAATTTACTTACCAAAATACACCGTCAGTGGCTCCTCAGATTATCTGGAAAAAACAATAAAGAAATTAGATAAGTACGCATTTGGTTTTATAATCACGTAATTTATACTCAATTTCATCTTTATCTTATAAAGGTAAAATGTTAAGATATTTATTTATTATAATACGCATAATTACTTATATAAGAGAAACCATAAACGCATATTTTGCATATTGCATGTTTTATATCTTTTTAGCACACCTATTTACAAATTTCTAATTACTAGTGGTCGCCCAGCGGTCGAAATTCGACCGTAATTTTAGATTTCTGCACTCCTTCTCCATATAAACTTTAACTATGCCAAATCTCACAGTCCTCTGTGCGCGCAATATGCATAAAAAAAAGGTACAAAGTTTTCCCTTCACGTATTAATATATGTATAGATAATAATAATAGATGTCATGAAAATGTTCGCTATCTATTAAAGTCTTTATTTTCAATATACACAAGGAACACGTTACACAACTTCGTACAAAATTGGGTGACTGTTACTTAACATTTCGCTCCATATAAACGCTGATAATTAACTTTGTCACCTCACCGAAATTATCTTTGCATGTAGCAGTATATCACGCTTGACGGGAAAGTTAAGTTAATGTTCAGTTTGAACTGACACGCCCTCAGGGCGCTTCCGACTTAACGATTAACTTGAGAAGATACCACCAATGATTTACGCAACTATTGTGTAACTAACAGAAAGGTATATTAATATATAAATCTAGCCCATTACCTACTGTGCCACTGCTAGACACAGTTTTCTTCTCATAATGAGAAGAATGCCTTAGTCCACATAGACATAGTTTATAGTTTCTTATTAAATGTATTCAGAGTTAAGTTCTTGAACGTGATGATTGTTCAAGTGGCTATCTTATTTGGATTGTCAATAATACTTGATGGTTGCTGTTATTTGATTGCGCAGTATAGTACTCGTAAATCTTTATGAGCCCTGAACTGAGCTCTGAACACTCTCCCTCTCTCCCTCTAGCACCTATACGCTTATTATAGGTGCTGGAGGGAGATAGAGAGAGAGAGTTCAGGGCTCATAAAGATTTGCGAGTACTATACTCGATTCGTGTTTCATATTGCCCTATTATGAGAATTGAAGTTTGAAATTGTGTTTTATTTAGAATACCGGTAGGTAGTACATAAATAAAGTACCTTGTGTACAGTACTACCTACGAAATGAATAGATTATTTTTATTTAATATTGTTTTTATTTGACGGCACGGTTGGCGCATTGGCTAAGCGATTGGTTTTCTGCGCTACGTACCGAGGGTTCAATCCCCGCACGGGACAAATACTTTTATGGCCTATAGATGGCTGTTTCGGGTCTGGGTGTATCTGCTTGTGAGATGTACGTTTATAATCTGTACTCACGATACAGAAGAAATCCTAGTGATGGGAAACACTTAAAAAAAAAAGAAAAAGAAAAGATATAGATAGATCCTGAGAGTCATAGATACAGAACTGATTGTACCTAAGTACTTTAATTTAATTTATTTTTAACATAATCTAGTTTCTAATATTTTATTCGAAAAACTAGTCTTTGAAATCCCTAATCTTGTTTCTTATCTCTTTACTAAATCTTTTTGTCAAGGTTTTAAAATTCATTTCGACACTTGAAAGAAACCCCTTAATCCCTTTGAGGGTAGATAGATAAATCTGTTTCTTTAAAGATTTATTCATTAATCACCCTAAACCGATTACGTTGAAATTTTAACAGAAATGGTTAAAGAGCCTTTTTATATTTAGTAATATTTAGTTAAAATGTATAGATGGTTATAAAATCTTTATTAAACGACCTTTCAAAGTTAAGCCGTATCGCAAAATGCAAAGGCTTCTGTATTTTCACCTAGTAATGACATTGCTTTGTTTATTTGCTAACCTGAACAGTTTATTTGCTCGTCAGCTTGGGCCCTTAGGGTTAAAGTTTCTAGTAACATCAAACTGCCAGATTTTTGTCGGAAACTTCAGAACTTACGCTTAATGTCCAACCTTTCGAGTCCCGATCCCTTTAAGAGGTTATTGTACTTATCATCATGAAAATCTTTTACTATGGGACATACCAACTGTTCCGTACAAATGATGTAATATTACTCGACTAAAGGTCATGTTCACCAACAACATAACAGATGTTTAAAATGATAACGGCCGTTTACCCATACGAAAGTTCCTGTTAACCTCTTGGGTAGCCAAAGCTCTGCGTTCACTTATTGATGTGAATAAAAGTATCATGTGTGTGTTATGATATATACGAACTCGAATATTCTGTCAACTGTCACAAAATTCCGCCTCTGAAGAGCTTTAAAATGATTAACCACGTCAAAAGAGTTTAGCTTAAAATAAAAATGGTTTTATTTTATTTAAAATTGATATGAAATGAACTTAAAAAAAATAAAAATAGATATCATTAATTACCTATTCATCTAAAAATTGTCAACGATTCTATTAGAATACCTTCTAGGCATGATTACTGGCAATTTAGCTTTGAGAATAATTTTCTAGTATTTCAATAAAATATCCAACACCCAATTACTGTGTCAAGAGGAAAATAAGTCACTTATATCGGATAATGGAGACATTTTAATGGCGGCCTGAGTAGACATGGAGGAATGGGTTCAATTGCAAAACTATGTGGTAATTATTATACAGGATATTTTTTTATGTATTGCGCAAAAGTTGCAGAGTGTTTCAGTGTCCGTTCCCAAATGCAACCGAAGTACTAAAATTCACTCCAAAACAAAATAAAAATTTGTTTTTGTATGGCTTGCGCTAAGTAAATTATGCGTGTCCCCATACTAAGTCGTATTTTCGTTTTGTTTTAAAGTGTATCCCAATACTGCGGTGGCATTTAGGAACAGAGAGTAAATGACTCTAAAAATTATGCGCACTACATAAAAAAATATCCTGTATGTATAATAGATACACACTGCGCATTTTGCTCAATCTGCAAGGTTAAGCAACTTTAGCTGCGATCGGTCCTTGGACGGTTTAAAACTTCAAGTTTCGAAGTAGATGCATGTTTTAGTTCTGTTTTAGGTAGGTATTTTTTAATCGCAAATTTCTGAAGTATATCCTACTTTTTTTTTACATTAAATCCAAATAACCGAGCAATTTGAAGATAAGACTGTGTTTTGATTAGTTTTTTATGTTGTGTAATTAAGAAAGATGCATTGATTAAAAGTGGCATAAAACTAGTCACGGGTTGAATTTAGCTCTGAGTCTCCTTTTCCATGATTTTTTTTTCAACTTCACATACAAACTTATCCACCTTATTGTACCATTATGTAGTCAAAAATTTTTTTTCGGACGTTATAGGTATTCTTCTGAAAAGTTGTTCATTAACATATAATTCTTTAACTGTACCTCTACCATGAGTTTTCCGTGCCGTCTAACGTTCACGTTCACATGCAATATTTGTATAGTGACTTTAGTTCCCTATTTATACCGCTAGAGGCACTGAAATTCCCATACAAATATTGCATGTGAACGTGAACGTTAGACGGCACGGAAAACTCATAGTGGGAGGTACCTACTGACTTAAAGTTTACTGTGTAGAAAGACAATGCATAACTTGGAGTATTGAAGATTATCTAAAAAAAAAAATCCACGCCTTTCCATTGGTGACAGTCTAATCAGCGCAGTAGTCCATGAGATAGCCTCAATTGGACACATAGCTTTCTCTTTAAACGCCGCGATTAAATAATCCAATCTTTTTTCTACAATCATAATCTTTTGTTATTTTCCTAAACAAACAAAAAGATTTTTTTCACGTTTCGTTATCACTGTTATGCATCAATACGTAATGCTTATATAATATAACGGAGATGCGCAGGAGTGAAGTCAGAGGTCGCGGAGAGAGTGGTGATTGACCCTGTCGCGTGATGACGTCATTCACCGGAAACCGGTACGCTGATACTATATAGGTTTGTGACCACAGGTCGCCGAGAAAGTTTCAGATGGTAATTTATTGTGTTGGAGCAATATGCGGTAGCATCGGAATATATTAAAGGATATATTTGTATTCATACTGTTCTGGAGATTAAGAAATCGTCGGTCCCATACCACGTAACAAACATTATTAAATTCCGCAGATGTACAAAAAAAATCAAAATTGAGTTTTCGCGTCTGTAGGTAGCGATTGTGAATGACAATTAATGAACGCGAAAACGCAATTTATAAGTTGAATCGTGTTTTTAACAATTTTAGTTACAGTCCGACACAACTAAGAAGTCGCATCGGTAAACTTTGTAAAATCAATTATTTCAGAATTGAGAGACCACGAATGTTTATTAGTTGTATGGGATAGTTGGGTGGACTGTATGAAAAATTGTTTGAGATGTTTAAAAATGGTTTATTGCTATAATAATGTCGAGGGTTTTTGACGGTGAGGTTATTAGATGATCAAGTAATAAAACAAGGTAATGTTGTTCAACTTTTGCTGAAAGCGCGTTCTCATGATACGATTGTCATTCAATTCGGTATTCGAATCCAAGTTGCCCAATTTAATTCGTCTCGTGAGAACGCTGCTTAAGTTTTCACGTGCTGACATAGCATGTACTTGAAATAGATATAGTAACATCGTATCGCAACTGATGCAAATTAGTTCTATTTTCGTTTGACATTAATTTACTAATAACAACGTTTTTTCAGAGTTTAATTACCGCAATAGGATGTGTCACATAAAAGTATTCAATTACAAATTAATTATTCCAACAAACCTTGACCACTAATAGTATTAGTAATTAAATAAAAAATGCATGCATTGGAGCGCGACCACTTACTAATAACTTGAAATAACTTAGCAAATATTTTGCTGCTATTTTGTGAGCACATACTGTATGACCTAATTGTATCTATCTTATTAAGTATTCATTAAAATAGCAACAGGCCCAAATACAGAGGTATTGATTAACGATCGAGAAGTCGTGCTTCAAATCGTATTGACTTATTGTTCAGAACTGACTCGGAAAGCATAGGAAATCATCAAACGGACTTATATTATGCTGTAAAGTTTTATAGCATTGATGTTTAAGATGTTTATTTTGAAGGTGTATTTTTTTTATTATTTAGCATTATTTAAAGAATTCTTATTATATCATATATTTAAAATGAAGTACCTATTATTCTAGGTATAATAATATCTCAATAAAATTATATTCCTAAACTTTTGGCCTTTTGAACGAAATATATAAATTAAAGTTCTTCAGTTTCATTCAGAAAATAACAAAACTCAAACAGTTATAATACTTATGCGAAGTCCCGACACCAAACTTGTTAATTAAACTTCATTCAATGAAACTGAGAATGAGATCCAAAAATTAATCACCGAGTGCCTATTTGAATAAGTCGAGAAAAATAAACTTCTAAACGGACAGACTTTGCGGAGAAATTAAATTTCATTCTATTCGCCAAGTGAGGCTGGTGATTAGCATAATACAAGGCGAGATGAAAACGGAAGATTCACCTGGCGCCCGCCATCGCGTCGCGGAACAAACCCAGCGACGATTCTCACCTCTATGGGTGACAATCGCATGAATGTGAATAATAGAAATTACGACGCGGTTCCAATGAGGTGCTATATAATTAGTGTAGTCATAGCTTTATAGTAATTTCAAATGATTCGTATGTAATCCTTATACAACTAGATATTATATCACCTATATCTAATACCTAGTTGGCAGATTTCAATCAATAGGTACTAAATCATTACATAGATAATAATGCTCGTTAATGTATTCTAGAATTATTGTTATTAATGTGATAAATAACATGAAATGCGTGGAAATTTATAGCTTAAACCATAAATCTGAATGAATACTTTATTTAATTAAATAATTTCTCCGAACAATCAGGAAATTGAAAAGTATTCACTTAATTTATTTTAACTGCGTTAGGTACCTATAATGCAGATGCCAACTATAATAAACTCGTAATAATGAATAATGAAATTTAGAAATATCCATTTTAGGTAAACTTTAGTTGTCTACAGAAATATACAAAGAAATGTAATCAGCAACAAAAAAAAAAAAAAAATGTATAATAAAATGTAATCAGCAACAGGCGAAAGATAAAACTTTATAGATTTTCTTAAGAGAGCCAGGCTGTGGGAACATTTGGACACCAACATTTCGGGGTTGCTTTGTTAAACTTCCAATGAACGTTGTTTCAGATGGCAATAAAAAAACAAATCTGGAAATATTATTTTCAGGAAACAATGCACCTGCTACTCGAGATTCAAAATATTGTATTGTGGTTAATAAAGTTACACGTATTATTGTGCGTATAATTAAATCTATCGTGTGTGTGTGGTAACGTCGAACGTGCGTGGTTTAGGGCCACACAATATACTGTCGGAATATTATTATAGTTTGGCGCGGAGCTTTCCGGGCTGTTATGCCACTTCCATAACTTACAAGTCCACGAACGATCGAACCCCTTTTAATTATTTGATCCCACTGTTATATTCAGTGCCTTATTGTCAATGTAATTCGTTAAAACTTGTGATTTAGTTTCAAAAGGCGGAATTGAATGGAGCACCGGGAATCCAACTTCCAGTCTGAAAATTTTAATGAGAAATTCGTATCTCATTGCTTTAGAAACAGCAATGGAGGGCGCCAATCTCCCGCGTCAATTATTCTGTCTCGACCGAAGTTTCAACTGTTTCAATGAAATTCCTTTCGGCAACATCTTATTTGTCCGTCGGGGTCCAAATTAAAAGATAATGTGTTGAAGTTTGGCCATTCTGGAGTTGTGCGGATGGTACAGATTGGAATTATTACCTGGCCGCTGGGGCCGGCCGGCCGAGGACTACGACGTAATGTTAAAACTCTGCGATTTATTTCTGTGCCCAGATGCCGACAACAATCACTATGATAAATTGTTTTTGTGCGTGACTCTAAATTTTTCCAACCGCTTCTTTAGAAAAAGTTTGTTTTAATGTTCATTTGTAAACAAATGGCTCTGAAGTTTTCGCCTCCAAGTAATCTACAAAAATATTTTTGGACTTGCGTAATTAAAACGCTCGGATATTTCTTTCGCTTCCGAAAGTAATTCTTTTGCGATTCTTTTGATTAAATTATATAATTTATACCGAAATTACTTGCCACAAGACCCACCTGATCAATTTGTAAAATCACTGCAAAGGCCCTGATAATGAGAAATGATATGCTGGCATCTGTCGAACATTTGTATTCAAAAGATCAGTTTTATAAATGATCTGCCGAGGAAACAACATCGTTATTACAAATCAGTCCCGGATCCGGCTGACAAATCATGCCAGAAGCATGCCCATCGCCACTCCGCATACGTCATCCAATAATAATATTTTAATAATAAAAAAACGTCATAAAAATCACACACGGAAGCCAAACCACTGCACATGAACAAATGCACCAGATTACATTGATTCTGACAGCAAACGTAAACAATGATTAATATCCTCCGACAGTGATTATTAAACCACAAAGGGTTTGTATCTCTATTAAGAAATAGAGATATAATAAATTTAATTTATTGTTCACATATGAGGAAGCAGTGTCAAGTCAAATAAGATCGTTGGGTAATGTTCTCTTGTTCGTGACATGACCTCACGCTTACACTTCAGTTTTTGTTACACATAATATATATTTAAATATAGTATAAATAATATTTAGCAACTGGTATCAAGGAACCACGCGTCCAACTAATGTATATTCGTGCGAGGTCCGCGTTTCTTCCGGATTTTTAATTGGTACCTTTGACGGGCTAATTGTGCGTATGAGTTCTGTTATTGAATTAAATAGAACGTTCATAGATTTTGTAGCTCCAATTAAAATATTACAATGGCTAAGAATGGTATGCGTAATGATGGATTAAACATTTAATTACGTTAAGTTCTTTAGTCCAAACATCTAATTGGTCCTACCATTCATACCCGAAATATTGTAAGAGGTGGAAGTACTCATAAATATGGACAAATTTTACTATGGGACCAATATTCAAACTGAGATTTATTTTTTTGTATGTTTTATCAACAAATATTTCGTAAATGTATGGACCTTACGGCCTTGCAGGGGTTCGCATTTAAGACCAGAGTTTACAGGATACAAAACATACCTACCTTACCTATATGGTTGGGAACTATTACATTTTTTGTCACATACAGAAGCTAGTATTCAGTAGGAATATTTGTATATTACCTTATATTTGTGTCTGTACGAATGTGGTGAAGTCGCTTAACCAATAAACACGGCGGTTAGAGCTATTCGCTTTACGTTCTCATTGTGGCGGTATTACAACCATTGCAGTTCTTTCTCTCTAAAAATAAACGCGGAAAGATAAGAAATCTGCTTTCTATACCTTTCCCTCCATTCCTATTATATATAGCTACTCACTTAAATAAGTAATTAACGTGAAGTTTAAACATTTTACTAGTTATTTTCTACGCACACAGTAGATCCGTAAAGTGATTCATAGTTACGAATTTGTAATGTAAATGTAATAGTTAAGATTCTGCACACATGCGTATGATACGGACAAATACGAAAATATAAAATGCTGTTAGTTCGGTGAAGGATGTCTGGGAAGAATAAATACGAAGTGACAGGTAAATAAAAAAAGTTTAAGTATAAGAATGACTCATTGTTTGATTTAGGGCTCATGGACACGAAGATATTTGACAGTAGCGTTTTGTTTGGTGCTAATTCACACAGCTCACATATAACAAATCATATTCGGCAGATTCTGGCAAAATCCGGGATTCAATGCCAGACTGACGCCTCAACTGCACTGGTATTTTGCCTATAAATCATCATCGACCTGGCCTTTATCCCAACTACGTACTACGTTGGGGTCGGCTCTCAGTTTAACAAGATGCAGCTGAATATCAGTATTTTATACGGAGCGACTGCCATCTGACCTCCACCACCCAATTACCGGGAGACACTGATACACTAAGGTTAGACCGGTTGTCAGACTTTTTGGGTTGCTGACTCCCGTTAATAATAGCCACTTGCCTACAAATGACTGTTATTACCATAACAAAAGAGTTTAGTCGGTCATCTGCCTTGTGCGTGGTCCATCCACCTTAAGTACCTAATAGTCGCCTCTTGCAACAGCAATGCTAAAAGATGGTACAAATTTTGAGTTGGAGATCACGGGAAATTAGCTCAATCTTGGACAACGTCGCACAACATCAACGTTAGCGTCTCCACATGATGTTGCTCACGCGACTTGCTTGTACACAGAACCTGGTGGGTCTACCGCGTAATAAAAATTGTAATAAGCATGAACGAATGGTAATAAACCTAATTACGATTGTGAGTGACTAAACGTAGAGCTACCTTGTAACAAAAATCCCTATCATGAAGTTAGGAGTCCCAAAATATTTTTTTCCGATCAAGAAGTTGGGAATTTTTACAAGGTATTGAAGTTTATTACCAGAGTCGATGTTTATTACCATTTTAGTTTCGCGGTAAACCCGCCGTTGTATGGAAAGACAATGTTGCTTAGTCTATGTTGCTAAACAAAGTCGCGCGTTGTTGCGAAACATGTTGGCCTAAGCAAAATATTGCCTATTGAGTACTCAGCTTTAAGAAAATATGCAGTGCGTATACAATTATATTTCTCGTCATATTCTGCAACATTATCCGTGATTCAAGGTTTTATATGTTTTTCTGAATTGAAATCAGATTAATCTATAAATAAACAACAAATGATGGCTGAGTTAATTTTAGCTTAGCCACGATTGTAGTCTCAATTATCATGTTAAGCCAGTTTAAAGTTAAGTTAGGTGCGGAAACTAAACTATTATTTTTCAAGGTAAAATCTTTATTGCATAACAATAAAATAGGTTTAGGTACAGGAAAATAGTTTGATACCTAACTATACTTTCAGAGTTAGATCGACCTTGTAAAAAAACTGAATCCTGTTACTTACCAAAATCAAGATTATTTTTATCAAAAATACTGCTTATTCGAAATAAAGGGAAAGAATGCATCACGAGAAAGGACATATGTTTTTTTTTATTGAAGCATTCGAATTCCTCTCGTACTGTGCCGTAGGTACAGCTAGTCTATATCTATAGATACTAATATTGTAAAGAGGTATTGTTTATTTGTTTGTATGTAGGGGGGTAATCTCTGGAATTACTGAACCGATTCTAAAAATTCTTTCAGTATTTTGATAAAATTATATTCGCGGGTGAAACCGCGGGCTATAGTTAGTATAATATAAATATTATACTAATAAATATATTATTATTATTTTACAGCTCAGTTTTACTGCTCTTCCTCATATTATCACTTAGCCGTTATTACAACATATGCAGGAAGTGATGGGCGAACCCACAAAGTCACACATAATCTGCTATAGTAGTGATATAATTCCTTATTGACCTGTTATGAAATCTGCAGGAATTGATATCTGAGAACACGGTACTGTAGTAATTTCTAGAATATCTCTACATAAACGAGAGGACTTTTTATCTGTAGTTGTAAAATACACACAGTTCTGTTGAACAGATTTTAATATAGCTTACCATGTAAGGTTATTGAGACCGATTTTAGGATAAATATGATATGAAATTGTCGAAAGTGCTGCCATACGTGAGATCCTGTGGTTAATTGCCAGGTGAGAAAAGAGAAATAGGATTTTTCGGGTTTTTTGGTTGCAAAATAAAGGCACGACATGAAATAATAAAAAAAAAACTAAAACAACAAGAAAAGCAAAAATTAAAACACACAGGTACACATGCGAGATGAACCACAGACAGTATGCATTCAGGTATTTTTTAATCTTCATGTTGCGGCTGCGGTGTCTTCTGATCTATGTATGGAAGAAAGCGGACGGGTTGCGCTAGCGCAGCGTCCACTAATCGGAGAGAGCTACAAGTGACACTATTTATCTAACATCAACTTTATTGAACAGATCTCGCTTAGATTACGAGATCATTTGGTTCCGGTTACGTCATATGTGGACTGTGGCTAGTGTAGTAGGATTTTTTGTTAAACTATACGTATGTTTGTACGTGAGTTTAATACCTTTATTTTTGTTATTACAAAGTCAAGGATTTTATTTTTATAAAAGTAGGTACTAAGATAATTCTAGACAGATCCATCTGTGCTATTTTTAAATATGTAGGCTTTTCCTCGTTCACACTGTTTCTTTGTTTAAAACGAAGTATGAGTAGATATTTATTTTAAGTAAGTACCTATACTTCTTTCATTGATGAGCAATTTGTAGGTAAATTATATTCATGGGAATTTCAATGAATATTTTAACGCAATTATTTTCATACAATGCGTTTTAATACAAGAGCATATTATTGCTTCTAAAATTATTTGTCTTTTTTGTATTCAAATGATCAAGAAAGGCCACCACATTTTAAGAATGTTGTGAATAATATATGGATAAAAATAACCAGCTGATCATATCACACTAATACTCAAGGAATGTTGATACGAAAGCTAATTGAGAATCACGATGCGTGCGCAAGCGCAGAGGCGCAGTCGCGTGCGTTGAACTCTTTTCCACTAGAGCGAGCGATCTAGATCGATTCGTTTTACTATGCAACTATTAAGTACGCAAGTTACGCAAGTGTCATTGCCGTGATTTGCATCAGCACTGAGTAATCACCATCGCAATTATTGTATAACGCTTCGGAAAGTTCCTTGACAGTTGACTTAGAAATGATAACGGGTTAAGTTGACCACAGGATGTTGGGGCAGGTTTATGGTCAAGGAGCTGGGGTTGGAATTTCTACATATTTTTTTTTCTATTAATGACATATTTGTTGGAGTTGTCACTATGAAATTGCTAAAGGCGGACAGCAATCGCTTCATGTAAAATATTGATATTATATTCCACCCGTTCAGACTGGAAGCTGACACCAACCTACTCGATAAAAACGCAGGATCATGATTTACATAATTTAACAATAAGGTGTCTTGTGACATCAATAAAACAATTCTTACATGAGGGAAATCCATTTTCAATATTTATCATTAATTTTACTGCTACGTTCATGCCATTCTAATGAATCTTGTCTTCTATTGCCTCCAATCACTACTCAATTGCTGCACTTAAAGCCTCAATAGGCACATATTGTGGTTCTTAATATACCTTAATCAGCATAAAAAACAATAAGTATGGTGTTCGTAAAGCGTACTGACATTACCTTTACAAAGGACTTTTATATAAAAGATTTAGGTCAAGGAATGACAGAGGATTATGTGAGATATAATTTATGTTTTTGTAGTGGCAAATTATTACGTTGTCATAAAGTAAATATACTTATTATTCGTTTTTATGTCTTTTAAATGTCGCTAACATCAAAGCTAAGTTATCAAACTTGTTATACCTACCTAGTTAATAAGTGAATGATATGGTCGCCTATAATTGGAAGCGCACACTAGTATTGTCCGTGTTTATGTTAATTTGCATGTAATTGTGTAGCCTCTGTTAGCGATCCAATAACTAAATAAATAAACATGACGATAGTATATAACTCGCATTGGCCATAATAATAATGATATTCCATGGTGCCATCTATCAAGAATTCGCTCAAAAATAATGGAACAGCAGCTTATTATTCCATGTAAATGGTAAGTATTAAACTTGAATAAAAGTTATTGTAAAACTTGTAGATAGACAAAGGGCTGGACCTTTCAACTGAATAATTATCTTCTTTTTATTCATCTTATGGTTTCTATTATTGCTATAGAACATTCTACATCCTGAATTTATAGCACCCTAGATACTCCTAGTTTGGAAGTTAGCTGCAAGGACTTTAGTAACTTGTATCTCTGTTTTATTAACTATAAAATTGAATTAACTTTTCTTAATTTGAATAACTAATAATAACAAATTATTTATGATAATAATCATTTATTAATAAAATTAAGAAGAAGGTATTCAAATTATTATGGATTATGTGGAATAATTTAATGTATTTGAATAAAATTATTAGAATATAACTAACGAACGCAAATATCGTAAAAATGTGTTTATTAATAATTGACGTATAAAGTTTGAAATTGGGAACACATTGCGTACTATAGAGTCTATTAATTTCTATTATGTAGTGAGCATTAAAAAGAGAGAGTAATACAACTGATTGATTGGCTATTTATACTATATTTATAGCGGTCATAACACCGTCAATATCTGTTATATTAAGATTGATAAATTACTACCGCTTTAACTTATGATCTTGAAACAATTGCTTCTGCTTTCATAATCATAACAAATCATTCTTGATTTTGTATCGTCATAAAATAAAATGACAAAAAAATTGCATGATGTCGGCTCCTGGACTTCTTGATTGGAAATAATATTTCTATGAATATTAAAAGCTTTATGTTACACAATAAGTGTTAACAATTTTATTTCATTTTCAATAATATTTTATTAGTGAACGGTGCCTGTAAAGTGTGTTAATAGTCAAATATATATTTGACGTAGAATAATCTGCAAATTGATTTTTTGTTGGTAATAATAACGGTCTCTGTAGTATGCGAGAGACCTGCATACCTATTCTGTAAGAACATCTCATGCCTCGATTCGAATTTCACTCGATTATCGTCGGTTGATACTTGACAAATTGACATTCGATAGCTTAATAACGTAGCTGTGTTGCTTTAGTTATGTTGACAGCTCCTGTTATTATGTTATAAATTTATCCTCGTTTACCAATTCGTCAAACACCAACCGATAATAAAAGTATGATTCGAATTGAGATTCGAAATATTCTAACAGAATAGCGCCCCTAGTTACTAGGTATATTGCTTTTAATAAAGTCGAAGTACCTCTAGGTAAACTAAGGATTGGGCTAGCCACGTCTGCTGTATGCCGTCTGACCTGTGGGCCAAAATAACCACGCAGTGGAGCAATACGGTGACGCGGCAGACCGAAAGAGATGGCGGGACGAACTAGACACGTTCTACAAGGACTGGTCAGCATTGGCATATGATTGAACAGCATGGAAATCAAGGTTCATGATATAGGCTAGCAGTAACAGTAACAACTCTAAAACTAGAGCTAGTTTCCTCTGCCACCTCATTCGAACTTGAACTCTGTATCCAGCTTTAGAAACTTAATCAAGTTTACATGGACCACGCTACCTATTACTCCCAGAGCAAACATTGGACCGAGAAAAAAATTAAACGCTCCAAACATCGTTAATACGAAAACGAAACTTAATAGACGTGTTGCAGCTGCTAAAAGGGGTGGTTTGTTGAAATAAGTGGCCAGTTTGCTACGTCCCGGCTGCCAGTTTTAATCAAGTTGGTTACGAGGCAGAAACATCCAGCTAAGAGCTCGTACGGACGTCGAGTGCACTTTGAAAGCGGCTGATTAAGTCTCACGACGCACTGGGAGACTCGCGACGTACCAAACTTCCTTTTTGTTACGATCCTGACTTAAGATACGGACTTAAATAAGTTCGCGTTGTGTGCATCGATTTTCAAGCGATTGTCCTTTTGTTTCTGCGTCGGTAATCTATGTATATACATAGTATAAAATAAAGTCGCTTTCCGCGTCTGTCTGTCTATATATCTCTTCCTAAACCACGCAACGGATTTTGATGCGTTTTTTACCATCAGTTACATAATTTTTCACGAAAGGTTTATATTTATGTATAATACTTTCATATTTAATGTAGAATAGTAGAGAAATTGCACCCGAGCGGAGCCGGAGACGGGTCGCTATTGGGAGATATAATTAAATATGGCCTACGAGGTTCATATTACGTTAACTACAATTTACTGTAATTGCTACACGAGTAAATACAACGTTGAAATTGATGAGTCAATTAAAAGATATTGTTTCCTCAAAGTGATATGTGTACAATACATTTCAGAAACTTTAAACTGTTCTGTCCAATAAAAATTTAACAGTATTTTCTTATAAGGCGTGCCAAGTAAAACAGACTCAAGTAAAATCTAGTTTGCTTCCATCTTGTGTAAGTACAACGTGACGTGCCAAAGAGCTGGTCTATAATTACTGTGCTTCGGTGGTGTCCGGCCGGACATCGGCGGACGCAACCGGCTCCTTAGAGTGCAGCCAATCGAAATAATTACTTGGAGTTTGGATGAAATATGCTGTGTTAGATGGAATACTGACCGGTTGAGATAAGGCGCTAGTGTTCAGAGTAGCTTCATGCCTGTTTAACCTTATAGAATCGTGGACAGTATAAGTTTAATAACTATATCTATATATTAATACGTGAAGAGAAAACTTTGTACCCCTTTTTGACACCGGACAAAGATTTAAAAACCCCGGACATTTGGTTGAAATCGTGATTTTTCCTCGGACGCCGTTGAACATATTGAATTTTCATTTTTATATATTATTAAGGTATATAGCTAATGAATGAAATTGACAATATGACGGGCTTCCGGGATACTCCCGGAGACTTTTTGAGAACCCCGTCCGGACGCCCCCGGACTCCCTCTCAAACTAGGACAATTCCAGGGAAATCCGGACGGATGGCAGCCCTTTTATAAGCTGTCTCAAAGTCAATCATAATAAAGTGCAGCGTGCTTGTTCTATTCATTGCAACGATGACTTTGGATCTAAGGAACCGGTTCAAACTCATAACCGGTTTCTAAATATATGATGTGTATGAGGCTTTCTGATTTTCTTAGTAGTAGTAGTAGTACGCAATGTTTTTATACATTGTGTTATCGGTCTTGCTGTAGTTATACTTAACAACCTGATTTTATTTATTTATTTATTGGTTACCATACAATAATTTCCTTCTAAACTAGATACAATATCCCATAAGACTGCACAGATAGTTTGACTGTGGGATCAATAATTAGATTACTTACGAAACCTAAGGACTTGGATGGTACTAGCCTCAGGGACCAGAAATGTGTGTGTTTATATACTTTAAAATAACATTAAATCCATTGTATATTAAGTTACTGTGAATCAGTGCTTAATAGATTTTCTAGAACAAATAAGTCTGTTAGTAAATTTGTCTTGATCGTGTGCGAGTTGCATACACGTAATGTGGTTGCGTAGAACATCGTTATGGTATCTGCTCTTTAGATATAGATATCAATGCAATTAAATCAGACTTCCTTGAATACGTTATGCGGCAGCTTGATATGGTTGGAATAACAATAAAAGCTTCCAAACGTAGATAGTAAATGAATCCTCAGTTCTGCTAAGTATAGTGACGGCTGAGGGTCAGAACATTTTGTATGATCAATGGGAATAATACTCTTATACACCGTTTTTTAAATTACTAGAAAGAATTTGAGGGCATGCTCTTCTCATATACACGACTTTTACTATGGGACCAACTCTTAAATCGATAAAAAAACTGTTCCATAACAAAGTGGATACTTAACGAAAATGTATTTTGTTATCTGGACATCTATCTTTCATCTACACAAATTTTATTAAGGGACCATTTCTGAAAAAATGGTTCCTCAATAAAATTTGTGTAGATGAGTAGAGCATAAACTAAAATTCTTTCCAGTAATTAAAAAATAGTGGTATAGTTTCATAGACATTTAAAAGAAGAGTTGAAATCTAATCGTTTCTGAATTTTATTTTCTCATGTTGCCGTATGTCCCCCATGTCACATAATTGTATGTCAACAATAAGGCTTTCTTTTTAAAAGGGTTTCTTTTACCTTTTAGGCATAGAATCCGAATCCTTACTAATATTATAGATGCGAAAGTAACTCTGTCTATTTGTTACCTTTTCACTATTAAACGGCTGAACCGATCTTGATAAAATTTGATAAAGAAATAGTGTGCATCATGAGGAAGGATACCTATAGGCTTTCTTTTTAAATCGCAGCATCCACCATCCATGCGGACGGAGTCGCGGGCACAGCTAGTAGTCAATATTTAAATATATAAATGTTTTCCTTATATCGACCATATGTGAATAAACTGCACTCTTACGCAACATATTTATAACTTGCATTGAATATTGATTCGGTGAGAGTCGCCGCCGCGCCGCGTCCGTTGGCTTCTTGATTGTATTGAATACGTTATAAAACAATTTGTTTGATACGAATATCGTTCAACTTTTGTGTAGCTAAAATGTTATTTTAGATACATTGTAGGTATTCTGTTCTATAAACGTATGTTTTTACGATTTGTGTTGCTTCAAGATCATAATATTTTATCTGGAAGAAAAGTTTGATTCATCTGGCTTTCGGCTGAAAGTATTAAAAAAAATTAAGTTCAAAAACTAAAACCCGACTACTGAAAAGGTATGAAACAAGAAAATATTAACACATATTCATAGACAGACGCTGGATATCAAATATAACTCTCGCTTGTAGTTTGGTCAATAAGATAATCACTGTCATTATTGTAGACCATATTTATATGGTTTCTTTGATTCGATCGTGTAGGTAGCCACCTTATACAGCCGTATTCTTTAAGAAACCTTTGATTATTGACCCAAAATTGGTCGTTCATTTTTAATTGTTTAAAATTGCTAGAAGAAGAATATTCTAAATTGATACTATTTAATAATTATGCAGAAAAGAATATGCCTCAACAATTCAATCTTCATACAGATGAGTATTGGATAAATTCCCTAAAGTCGTGTTCCGTGAAGCGTTTGTCGCTTTCATGTGAAAGTCGCGGTGTCCGGAACTGGACGCGTCGCGTGCGCCCGCGCTGCTGGCTCGTTACTCACTGCATTTATAATGATCTTAATACCGATTGAGATAATGGGTGTTTTTTTTGTAGGTGTAGCTCCATTAACATTTTTCGGTAAGTCGGTATAATACTTACGTTGTAAGGCTACTTAAAATAGTCTGCGTAGTGCATTATATTTAATTAACATTCATTAATTATTTTAAGAGTGATTACATGAATTAATGTTTTTTATGTTTGCTGTGGTTGTAGTTGCTTTAAGGTATTCATTTTTAATAAGTACTTA
Organism: Allophyes oxyacanthae; assembly: GCA_932294325.1. Classification (NCBI taxonomy): domain Eukaryota; kingdom Metazoa; phylum Arthropoda; class Insecta; order Lepidoptera; family Noctuidae; genus Allophyes; species Allophyes oxyacanthae. The sequence goes on from OW028615.1 coordinate 12,075,788, forward strand.
GTTTTATTATTATCTATAGCATACCTACACTTGTATTGTATTTGGATATTTGATAATAAAATCAGGTTGTACGTATAGTGGATAGTATAGGTATATAACGCTATAAAAATTATATTAATTCATATTTCAATAATGACTAGTGCATGTTTTTGTCTCTGCATCCCCTTAAGGTTGGCAGAGAATGCCTTAGGCGTTAAGACCGCCTTTGTATATATTTGTATATAAAGTATTAAATAAATATTTCTATAATTATTCAGTCCAGAATGAAATATCTCCAGGTTTCTAAATCTGTATAGGTACAAATAGAAATATGAAATAATTGAATTTTGCAATGCAACAACCTACATTTAGCATAACTATACTCCGTTTACAATAGCATTAGAAAAAAGAGGCTCGTAGAAGCAGTAGTGCAAAACCTTTTATTGCAAAGTTAAGTTATAACTTTGTTGGATAAATCTGAGACTACTAAATACTGAGATAAACGAAATAAAAATCATTTTATTTTAAATAATGCTTTATTCATAATAACATCTTCATCACACATTACAAACTTACAACAAAAGGAATGAATGAAACAATAACAAAATCACAGAATATTTACGTCAATTTCACAGACGACTTAAACCGGTAAAATTAGAAAAACCCGGCTGTCACAGCTTATGAAGGGACTAGGTGACATTTTAGATTTGGTAGAATTATAGTGAAGCGAAAAACGTTCTCGATATTGTTCACTCCTGCTTCTTTTAGGTTTTTAGCATTGACACTTTAATTTTAAGTTGGAATGAAATAATATATCTAAATAAAAGCCACTTAATTTCATAAGATAAATAGTTCAAATGATTACAATGAAATGTGACAGCTGGTATTTAAATAGATATTACTACATTTGGCGTTAATCGTAACTGTAACAAATTTAATGTACTTTTGTTACAAAGTGTACATTCAAAAGAACCTTTTTTAACTTCTGTCTAATGCTATTGTAAACGGAGTATAGGTTCCAGTTCGTATACCTTGGCTCAGTCTATCATTTTACCGTCCTCTATAATACGCCTGTACACAAAATTTTAGTTTGCAATACAGTCGCGTATGAAGTTAGTTTCGTTTGATAGTAATTTGTTTTGCTGGATGGCTGCATGCCACAGTTACAATCAAAGTTCTTGATAACGTGTTCTACAAAGAGATGGAATGTTGAAAATATTTCACTCAGAAATACAGTGCACTAGGGACGGGTATAAATTACTCTATTTGTATTCATAAGAAACCGTATGTTATATTTCTTTCAGTTATTATTTCGAAGTTGTATGTAATATGAATTTTGAAATTGTATGTTCTCGTCCCTTGATATTTTTGTAGACATGTTTTTGCTCTAATTATATACAGGGTGGAATTTTCGAAGCGTATCTGGAGGAAAAGTACTCTAAATACTGGAGAAAGCAAATTTTACTCACAGGAAACATTCCTTTATTTAAAAAAAGAAACAAAACTGCATTTATAGATTATTGAAAATACGCTTGCCATACCCGGGAATCGAACCGACTAAAATCCGAAAAAATAGCATCCTGTACTTTTATGGCACCAATCGAGAGAGAGATATAGATATATAGAGAGAGAGAGAGAGAGAGTGAGTGACAGTGTATCTAGTATGTGTATAGTGTTGTTGTGTTATAATTTTGATTTAAAAACCTATATACTCACTGCACAGACCATTTTTTAGGTGTGTCATAAATTTTTATTTTATATTTTTCTATCCTTGTGTCCTTTGTGCAAAAAATAAATTTATTTTCTTTCATACGCCAGTAAGCCTCGTCTTCTTCTTTAATTTAAGAGCTTAGTTCTTGGCGTAGGAGCAATCGCCACTGCTCTCTATCCTATACCTTATTTTTGGCCTCTTGATACGACTCAACTCCTACTTTCTCATTCATTTGTTGTATAAAGCAAATAAACAAGTAAGGCTACAGTGTCCATTCAACTATACGGCAATCAGTTATAAATATCTTCTCGGAGCACACAAAGTCATAAACCGTTGCATCAGAGTAAAGTGCAACGAGTGAAAATATTCTCACAATATTAAACTTAGTGCCGTTCATCAAATTTAAAGTTATAGTAGAGGTGCTTCAGACTTATTCTTTCTATACTCATATTATAAAGCACTAACGTTTGTTTGTGAGTTTGAGGATATCTTGTAAACTACAAAATCAATTTTGGAATTTTTTCACTAGATAAAATCCCAACAAAATACTTTTAGGTACTAACCTTTATAGATAAATAATCTAACACACATACACATAAATACACTGAAAACGTTGGTTACATAAGCGAAAACTTAGCTACGCGGTAACTAAGCTTAAAATTGAGTATATGCGCGTAGTGACTGTACTTACGATAAAACAAAAGAATAAGTTCATTCTTAGAGAGTAAAGGCAAGAACATTACAATCTTTTATTAAAAAAATACTTACTTTTGGTTTACAAATGTTTGGTTAAACTTTCTGAACATTGTCTGAAAGTTTGTCAAGGTAAATTTTTTTTCGGAAATCAACTCTTTGGAGGTCCAATGGGGTATTAAAGTATGTATGGGAAAAATCCGGAATCTACACGGTCGAACTCGAGGGCAAAAGTTATTCTCTATAAAAGTGCATGGTTCAGGTCGAACCGTCCAACTTGTTAAATAACGGAATGGACTGACTATGTAGTCTACGGACCGGATAGCCCGCTGGCTTCCAGTAATCTCGAGTCGAGATTAAGTCGCGAACTTTACTAGGTATCGACTATCGACTCCCCATTATTTTGTGTTATCCGCTGTACAAATTGGACGCAATTTGTAAGTTATTCTGATAGTCGATTCTGGAATATTCCTTTTGTATTTTAGATCAAGATCTAGCTTCAGTTTAAGAATAATTCCGTTGAGTTTTTTCTCGATATTACCTTCGATAATGCTTATATATCTTAATATTATTATGTAGATTTACTATGTAAGACTTTTATGAAATGATGATGACTTTTAAAACACCTATCAAATGTATTGAAAAGGTTTTTGTGTATAGTTTTTGTTATCTAGAATATGCGAAACGTGATGTTGCATTTATCCTGTTAATAACGTTCCTAAGTAGGAATGAAACACGTATTTTAAATAACTCGATACTCTAACACTGTTCACGTGGGTGCAAAGAAACCTATGCAATTTCGGAAGGCCTATCTTGAATTAATGTTTATTGGTCGTTTCTCATAATAAGTACATTTTTGTGGGTCAGTGACGTCTGTAAGTAAACATAGTGAGGTGACTAACAAACTCGTTTTTACTCCTTGATCTTGACATAGATTGTATAGAATAAATCCTTCTGTGCGAAACCTGTTAGTTCGCGCGTACATTTGCAAGTGCCCATAGATATTGATGGCGTACTCATTAGAATAAAGTATGTATGTATTATTCGAGAATAAATGTGTTACTATAAATATTTATAGCACATATCCTGCCATTATTTAGTAATTGATTGGTACGAACACTTCGTTAAGGTTTTGCTAGAAAGAATGTTCTGTACCTAAGATTTTTATGTGGTCGCGGCATAAAAAGTCTACTTATCCGGAAAGAAAGAATAAAATTTTTGCTTTAAGTTTTTTTTTCATTGGTAATACAAATGAGGTGTTATTCTGAATCACCGATTGTTTTTGCTAAGTTCGAAATTCAAATTCAGTAAACAAGAAAAATAATTAATTAACAACAAAAGCGAAAATGAGCGGAAATTTCGTATTTCACCGAACAATGTTTCTTTTATCGGAAAACGTGATTTTGTTGACTTTGTTAAACTTAATTGAAGGGAGTCAAGTTATAGCTTCAGCCGTCAAGGTTTTGTTTAGTTTACTAGACGATTTTCCTCTTATTATATCGTTAGAAGTTCGTAATTCATTTAATTTTAACGATCATGCTCGGTCAAAGACCTCACGTTGCATTTACTATGGAATATAAATTACATGATTTATCGTTGACGTATTTTACATCGAAATTCAAGGATTACATAATATACATTTTATATAAACATTGGTGTGGGTTTAAGACTAAATATAAACATTATATAACACAAGTTTAAACATTTCCACTACATGAGTTCAACATTTTAACGATGACAAATATTTGTACGCACTCGGGTCCTTCACCTTTGAGGCAAATATTACAATTGAGTGCGTTTTAATGTTTACCTTTTTTACTCTCCATTGAAATGTATTGCCGTATTGGGAATGGAGGTGTTATTATAAGCAGTTGTGTAAGCATTGCTTGATGAAAAACTCGATTGGAATGGAGGTCAATTAACTTTTTTCTCACCATACTAAGAGGTATAATATTTTGACTTTATAGCTATAAAATGAAGTGTGAATTAAAACGACATATTTTCGGAGCTAATCCCTGCAAGTGGAATAAATACGGAACCGCAATCACGAATTTTTACTATTTTTATATCTATATTTTTTTCCAACGTCGAGAGAAATGAGAAACTTTCACTGTCCCGAATAAAAAGTACAGCCTTTTAATGAGGAACTTTAAAAATAAAAGAAATGTGGTCGGACGATGTCGCGGGGAAGAGCTATTGAAGGCTTGCTCTAAGTTTTTTTGTGGGTACTCTACCAAACTCGAGGCACGACGAATGCGTTCGTGTACGATGGGGCAAGGTTCTGATTTTCAGTTAAAGAGCTGCCGTCTGAATCCAGGGTTAACAAACAGGGTTAATAAACAGGGTTAACAAACAGTGTACTTTCGTCTTTATATAGCCTTTCCAACTAACCGTCTATAGCGCTAATGAGTATGAATTTTATTATATCATCAACTGAATTAATTTATAAAGAATTATGTCTTCTTATTTTAATTGATTAAGACTAATAAATTTATCCCTAATACGATTTCATGCTTACGTCTAATAAATTAGCCATGCATGAGCACGATCCATGACCGCGCCTTTGGGTCGCGCTCATGCCGCGCGCGATCGGAGCGCGATGTATCGTCCGGCGTGGACCCGGCTATTTACATTTAATTTCAACGCTAAACGATATTGATGAGTCACATTGTGCGTGAATATATAGCATTAATAGTAAATTACGATTTGCTATTAGATAACAAATCATACATCATAACATAAGCAAATTGTATGGACTGAGGTAATTTTATGACCGAATAAGAAGGTAAGCGGCAATTAACACGTGGTTTGTTGTATAAACAAGTGATAATTAAAGCAATAACATGAATATTTGAAAACGTTGATTAAGATTAACATCTGCATATTGGGTTTGTAGGTTTTATTGGTAATTTTTTTTAGGGACAGTTCATAATAATATAGAGTCGTAAGATGGTGTTTACATAAGTTTTAAGCCACAAAACTTATTACATTTCTTCTTATACCATTTCAAAGATACAGGTTTACCTAGTTCAGGCACACGTGTTAAATATAACTAAGTATGACTTTGTATTTGTCAGTTTATATTTTGTTACGAAATAATTTATTTAAAAAAATGGCCATTTACATTTCTATAATTTTTAGATAACCAATGTCACTCTGTCAATTAATACGAATCTAACGACACCTCTCAAGCTAAAATCCATCAAGCCGTTTAGGCTACAGAGCCTGCCAAAGAAAAACATAACCCTCATTTTGGCACAGTCGGGTAATAAATTATTTGTTATTTAATTATTCGAGGGAGTATAGTAGGGGTACTGTTGAAAAAAATCTGCTGTTCCATACATTTAGTCGAGCAGGTAATATTGAATTGTTTGTATGGAATAGCAAATCATGATGAGTACCTACCCCTTAAAGCAGGTGCCCTGTTAAAATATACACTGACGCCCTGTATCGTGTATATTATAAAGTTGGTCAGCCCAGTCCCTCTCACAGACAGGAGACTTGCGTTCTACCACCAGCGGGAACTTTAGTCTGATTATGATAAAATTAGTTGTAACATTTAAAATGCAGATAGTTTACCTAATTGTGAGTATCGCGTTTTCCAATTAGACGCTTCGTTACTAAGATATTAATAAAAATCTGAGACTACTCAATTTGCGCAAATTCTGTCAGTAGTTTTTACTTCAAATTATAGTTTAGAGACGGTTCAAGCGCTCGTCAGTGCCAAAGTAAGGGAAAATAAAGTAAAAAACTAAGTAAATGAGATTACCTGTAAAATGTGGTTACATTAATTGTGCAAAAATAGTTGTTTACCCAAATTGGCGTGTAAATGAAACTTGTCCGAGATAATTCATCTTTTATTTCGTTACTTGAATACTTTTAACATCCATAACCAGTTACCGCAATAGTCACAAAAGTCGGGATCTCAACCCATAATCTTTATTTACATCTTAATCGCCATTCAGGCAAGTAAGTCACAACTAGTTTTGCATAATTTTTACGTCCATGTAATGTTCATGCAAAAATAGTTGTTCTATTCTTACGCAATGTTACGAGATAACTAAACGCGTGTTATAAAGCCACGAATATATTTGCGTTAAATAGGCATGAAGTGCATTGAACGAGTAAATGCCACACAATTGGGTGCTAAATGCAGTTACACAAATTTTATTTTTTATGCGATGTACAATGGTTACTTGTTGCTTTGTGAATGCGTACTATGTTAGTATAAGAATAGATTTTTTCATTACAGAAGATACGCGGGTTAAAGTCTAAGGCCGAGATCGAAAGTGAGTACTTTTACTTTGCTCAGACTATGCTTAGCTTTTACTTAGATTTGGAATTTATGGTCATAAAACGCTAAGACCGACGAAGTCAATATACAAAGTCTTAAAAGTCAATAAATAAAGAAAGCAAGTCCAAAGCAAAGTCTGAGCAAAGTCTAAGTAAGCTCAGTACATCTCAGCTTAAGTCTTCGTTTGAGTGAAGTGGTAGTGGTGGCCACTATTCTTACTGGAAAAGAAGAAATTTAAGTAGAGACAGCAACAGATACCCGGAGGCTCCATGGCATGATATATACCTACTATGGCGGATGGCCATTAATGATGGTTTAGCTAGAAAGCTCACAGTAATAATAAATTATTATCTACGTGCACCATAATAATGATATCCGCTCAATGATTTCTCACAACTTTCATAAAATGATGCATTTAATCTGTGTAATTTAACTTGACTGTGAAAAAATAAATAAGTGTTATTCTATTCCACTTCACAACTCTTAACAATACTTCATTAGTTGTCTTATTAGATACGTAAGTTATGTTTTTTCTGAAAAAGTTTTAGACAATATAATTAAATTAGAATTCAAGTGTTCTAATTTATCTCTATTTACTTTCGCACAAGTGTCAATTGACGGTGTGAACTGGGCTGAGACTTTTAATTTCAGTATGTCAAACTCATAATCTTCGCAGTGTATTAATATGACATGCAAACCCCCGAATACTCAAACGCAAAACATCTCAAGTTTAAGTTGCCATTAACTCTAGTGCTGTTACTGACGTTTTAAGGTGGACAATAGCGACGGAATGACTTATAAGAGTGTCTTAAAATTGAGTTGTTTCAGTATTCGGCGGAAAATCACTTACTAGGAGCATATGAACGTCAGTAGGTTACTAAGCACGAGCCTTCTGGAAACAGTGGGAACGGAGCATCAATTGAATGCACCGCGTTAATGCCCGCGTCGCTTTGCCGGCTCGCTTGTTATAAATGTTTATTTATGTTAATGTCCCACGTAAAGAATGGCAATGTAAGGTTCTGGGCGCACGCGATTTCTCTTACAATGTATTTTGCATTTCATTTTATCTGCAGTTGCTTTTCGTTCAATTAAAGGGTGATTAAGTAGGTAGTTTATTAATGGGATGGGAATTTTAATAGCGTACTGGATTTTATTTTAGTGTAACTTGATATGTTTAAAAATTAAATTGCATTATCAATAGATACTAATCACCAAAGGGTGCGTAATAAAAATACGACTTTCATAATTTTATTTATGATAAATGATACTCAATTTTTTAAATCGTTGCCCCTCTCTTAGGTTTCTCTTGTATCTTGAGTCCAGTTTACAAACATGTAACATGTCATATGCACACACACTCAGATTCAGACACACATTCCGGGCGAGAACCAAATGACAGCAACAAAGATCGACAGCATCAATTTGTAAATTGAAAATATTAAAGATATCTAGTCGAGCCACTAATATGGATTATATGCTGAAATTTTATAGATTTTAGACTAATTTACCTATCAGTTTTATTATTAAACAAAACCTTAAACAATCTTTTATTTAAATAAATATTTACCATTATGGCAATACCCACTGAACACAGAGAGTCATTTAATACCCACCCATTATCATTTGTTTTCCAAGCATAATCGAATACAGGCTGGAATCTGATACTATTTTACATACATTTTGTATTTCATTCATAATTAATGAACAAAAAACACACTGTTCACTTCCCGATCCTGAATAACTGGTATGCAAAACACATTAAATTCAATTAATATTTAATCACAATAATGTTTTAATTTCATTAGCGTAAATTATTGTAACTGACATGATGGATGGATTTACACAATTTGTTAATCGATTCGTTGCTGTTTGTAATTGTTAGATAAACTTAGGCTGGTGCCATTTAGACTAGAAACTGCTCAGATTTTCACAGTTTAATGACTATTTTAATGTCTCTATGATATGATATATATGATAAAAAATACTCTAGATGCACAATGCACATTCAGCGACTAAGAAACATAAAAAAAAAGACGCGCATAAATCGTGTTTAGTTATGTTTTAACACTTGGTCAGTAAACATGAACAAATAAACTTACAAAAACTATATACAACCACCTCAATAACCTTAAAATAGACATGATTTCTAACTTTCGGTACGTAAAAGTGCCCTTTGTATCTGTATAAATACTTATGAGCAAATGACGACAATTTTATACGTTGAATTTTCGAACTATTTATCTCGAGTTTTTAAATCAATGCCCTACTTCTCGAATACTGTAACATCGAAGAATTTGTTCAAGCAATGCAGTTGCAATATTGTTATTTGTTTTGAAAGAAGGTTTAATAGCGTTGTTGGAAATTTCGTTGTCAGTTTGTAGGTTTATGAACTTGCGAGAGATAAATTATATTAATGTTGTAAAATTTAAATAAATATGTCCTGACGCTGCTGTACTGGCTCTGAAACCAGGAGATACTTTGTATGTTTGAATAAATACTATTTATTCTTTTTAAAAACATTGCCCCTCACTAGGATTTCTCCTGTATCGAGGGTACAGTTTACAAACATACATATCACATGCACACACAACCAAAAAATATATGCATTTTCATTTCGGGTTATGGTTGATAATTATTATGCGTTGACAGCTTCTCTATTTAAAGTGACAATACATCTATTATAATTATGTGGTCGCAGATACATTTTAACTTCGGTGTTCATCCTTCAAATTAATTATATTCTTAATAAAAATAAAAAAGAGCCTTCAAATAAATTACTAAAAAAATGCTCGTGGTATTACAAAACGACGATGTGAATGAACTTTACTCCCGCTGTTATATTTTGTACTTAAGCCACGTTTGTACCATCTCGCTTTTTGGAACTGGTTATAAAAGATTCCCTTTGCCTTGCGTCACCAACAAAAACAGTACTTACATTTTTAACCAAAATATAGGTATTTTTAATGTAATCTCAAAAAATAACAAGGTAAAAAAAAGTATTCCATTATTTTTGAATCATCTAATTAATTTTAAACAGTCGTTAGTGAAATAGTGAACCAAATAGCAAAGTCCGTAATTCCATACTAATAGCAGTCCAGAAATAAACTACAATTAAGAAAAATTGAACTTGCTAGAGAGAACTTTTATGTTCCGAATAAACAAAGTCCTCAGGATATGCAAAGCGGGCATTGCCCGGTCATGTCGGTGTAGCTCGGAACTTTTCGGGGAAATTCGGAAAAGTGTGGACGTCACAAGTTTTCTCCAGGTTGATAACGATGAAACCCAACATAAGACTATGTCAAAAATGGTCGAAATTCGGCTGTAACTTTAGCTTTCTGCATTCCTTCTCCATATTTATAAACTTTAACTCCTCCATGCGTATTTTTTAACACGCTTTTATTAGGTTCACCTGTAACTAACTGCAAATCAGTCCATCCTAAGGTTGTCGGGTAGAAATCGCCACGTGCGATAAGACCGCCCTTTGTACATTTCTTTTTCTAATTATTGTATCTTTTCTTCTATTACTGGTATGCGTTATAGTGTATTGTATTGTATTGTAACTATGTAAGAAAATCTTGGAAGTTAAATTTGACCCACTTCCCGGTTTCCGATTGAGCTGAAATTTTGCATACACGTTCAGTTTGGATGACTAAAGCGTGTTCTATAGTTTTTTTAATCTATAATATTTTATTATCATTAGTGATTATTACATTTGTGAAAAGTCGATGTTATGTTTTTTAGTCTAAAGGTGTCAATACCGACTTTACACTCATTGCGAACTTAGTAAAATTAACTTAAAAAAATAAAAAGTAATTTAAGTTATAGAATGAGCAAAACTTTCTAATAAAGTGTAATAGAGATTTCTATGGCCATCGAAGCTGTATAAATCTTTTAAGAAAGTGTTTCAAACTTTAACCCCTATAAATCGTGAAGGCAAACGTTTGACTCCTAGACGACCTAGGGGTTCGTTAGTTTAAGTTGGGTAACCGAGTCCTAATTTCATCTCGTCCAATTTTATTTAAGCAGTTTGTAAAGCCACTGTTATAACTAGAATACGAATGGAAAGGTTAATAATTTCGTATCTTATATTCTCAGCTCAAACTTGTGGTTTGCCGTTTTTGGTATCAAAATATTTGTCCTAAAATATACCTATGTTAATTTTACTTTGGACTAAAATTATTATTATTTAAGCTGGATACGGACTGAACAAATTTAAAATATAATTATAATAATAGAATGATGATGATGATCAATGATGATTTATAATTATATATAAAAGGTCCTACCTTTCTAGTTCCGATCCCTATAAGGGGTTATTGTACTCATCATTATGAACAAAATTTATTATGGGACAAAATCCTGAAATCAAAATCTGCTGTTCCATACATTTAGTCGATTAATATTGAATTATTTGTATGGAACAACAGATGTCAGGGTTGGTCCCTTGGTAAAAGTTGTTCATAATAATGAGTACAATAACCTCTTAAAGGGGACCTTATATATAAAAAAATAAACACACATATACATATTATTATTATAATTCATAATAATAATATGTATTGTGGATCATAGGCACAGAATACAGATGTTCTAAAATTAAATTTTGAGATCAGCTATGTCCCGCCTTTTACGCATACAATAATAACAATAACAATTTAAATTGTTACAGAATTAGATGAGTTCAAAGGTACATGTCATCGATCATTAAAGTTATAACAAACGAACAAAACAAACAAACAAAACACGGAACAAACAAAACAAACAAATTACGATCGCAAGTATAAACAATTATAACCTTAGTAAAACGTCATACATTTTGTACCTAGTTACTTTTGTAGGCCCGTACTTTTTGTAAGACGTGTTTGCTAATATACGGGCTTTCAAAATAAAATGGGCCTTACCCCATTCGGTTACAGATAGTCTGACGTGTCCAATCTACCTTTTTAAAGTGGAATAGTGAACCAGTATATTATTTCCCAGCGTAGGTACCTATGGGGCCTTTTGCTCAACCGTTCCCGGTCACAGTAACACCGTCTAGATTTCTCTGGAGTGTCCTTAGATAACTTATGAAGGCAATCTGGAATATGCAAGATCACCGCATCTTGTTATAAGCTGACGCTAAGCGTAGTAAGCTATACGTGTGTAAAGCAGAAACTATTACTTATTAACCGGCTTCAAAAAAGGAGGAGGCTCTCAATTCGACTATGTTTTTTTGTATGTTTGTTAAGCGATTACTCCGCCAATTGCAGACCGATTTTGATAATTTTTTTTTGTTTGAAAGGGTATGCTCTCGAGGTGGTCCCGAAAATTTATAGGGGAGTATGCAGAACACCCGCGCCCCTCTAAAAATGTATCAGTATAAACGTGGATTTTTTCAAGTTTTAATCTATCCTGCCAACAAACAGATATACAGACAAATGTAACGAGATTATATTTATAATATTGTCAAGGATAATAAGGATACCTACTTTTATCGGTAAACTACGATTACGCAACATGTTTTCAATATTTTTTACAATACGAATCGGAAATAATAATGCTCACAAAGTAACAAAAAATTATAATCTAAGTTTGAGTGGGATGCAAAACAATGATCTTATCTATCCCAATTCAAATGATGATATAATCGAGATAATTACTTAGTATTGGGGTAATAATTTTCATAATTATTAATTAACTGTTGTTACGATGTATTGTGATTATAGAATAAATAAATAAAATGTATATGATACTGTTAATACCTGACGATGCGATGGTACCTACTTGACAGTACGAATACCCTTATCTGCCCATCGTAGTCCTTTGTTGTTATTCTCAGAAAGAATGTGCGTGTTCATGAATACATCTCGTTATGGTTTATGTATTTAAATTTATAATTTTTAACGTAAAACCACTTCGTTAACTTTTAATCCCGTAAATTGTTTGACATTTACATTCAAAACATTAAAATCAACTTTTATGTGTACAATTAGTTCTTATCAGGAAAAACATGGCATTTTCATTTCGCATAATAGCCTGAATTCAAGATATAAACCTATTTGTATATCTTACGAATCTTATGCGTATATTCCTTTTTTGTAGGCTGTATTATGTAGTTGTTTAATGTTTAACCAAGGTGGAATGTCAAGATCACTGGAGGAATGCATCCGTCGACTTGACCGACTTTGGACCTAGTTTCTTCTTTAAACAACTATAAAATTATCCTTGCGCCTTATATGTGACTTACGGTTAGTAATATTGTCAGCTTATGACGAGACTCGAATAGATTATCTTCTCATTTAGTTATATTACCTAGAAGGGCTGGGTTGCTATAGGTCGACGATTAATACCTTATTCGTACTTACCTTCAATAATTTCAATGTAGATTTTGTAGGTTACTATGTAAATAATATGTGTTTTAGGCGGCACTTCACTTGCCGTAGTGTATGTCGGTAACGGTATCGCTGTATTTGGCCAAATATTTGATGTTATCGTAAATATCATAAACATTATCTACACATGAACTAAACCAGCGAAAAACTCAAATATGCCAAATATGTTTGTTTATTTATGCGAGTTATTTTTGGGGTCCCAAATGGGCGCATAGTACAATCCAAAAATTTCATTTTATTTTGGTTTGTCCAGTCAATTTTGCCACCAAACTCACTTTTACGTGAACATGACCGCCCGCGCCGCACCGTAAGTGCGCTACTGAGCTAACCAATTGTGGACAATCGGCGAAAACTGAGAAGTGGGCGGAAACGCGTTTATTCTATTTGCCTTATTTGTGCAAATAAAGTTAATATACGAATACGCTACGCCGAGTGAAGTGCCGCCAGTAGGTATACTTAAATCTCTTATTTACATATGAGATTTAAACATACGTTTATGTATGCATGTACTGTCTAAGTCTTAGCCTTGCGGGGTTGGCAAACTAATATCAAAACACGAGGTGTGTCGGTACCGCCTAAGGCTAAAATAGTCCTAAGAAACTTTAGAAGTTTCTGGACCATCGCCTAATAGCACAACATGCTGCTTCGTAGGGTCCATTTGACTTTGAAACTTCAAGGGATTAAACTAACGGAAGTTATGGGCACGTGGAGCTTCTCATCGGGTTTTTGTATTCGTGATGAGTTCACTGATTACATCATTTTGGTGTATAAAAAGCCGCAGAGGTTATAAATTAATCATGGTCCCTAGAATCCGACAAGAAATATTGTATCTAAGTTATTTTTATCATGAACCCACAGCTATCATAAAACTATTCAAGAAGTGTTTTCTTTCTCCAATGTCTGAATTTATTCGTGACTATAAAAGTACATGTAAGTACTTAATAATAACAAATCGCAGAGTGAAGTGACAAACGTTTATGACAAATATTTTCGATTTGAAAATTTTCAACGGCTTGAATATGAGAAAAATATATGGTTCGGACGCTTTTGGCCCGATTCGTCTTTAGAACTTCAATTTTCCAAATATATTTCTGGAGTGAATTCAAAACTTGTTCAGTTAAACCTCAACTGTCAGATACATTTATGCGATATATAAGTTTTACCATTCAGCACGTGGTTAGAATATCTCGGGAGGGGCAGTGAACTTGGTTGTGGGTGCATTGACTCCCCTGCCGAACCCGTACCTCGAGGACATTACACAATTTATATCAACGCTAAAAGCGGAGTGCCTTCAACATTCTTTTTTGTTTCCTTTTTATGTAGGGCAGTTATAACTACTAGTGGTCGCCCAGTATTCGAAATTCGACCTTAATTCAATATGCTCAAAAAGATACTAAGATTTCCGAATACATACTCTCAGATAACATAATGAATTCAGTTATTTTAGAACCTAAACATGATGATTGTACTTTTATTAATACTGATATACTTAATCAAATACCAAGGGAACAGAAAACATATCATAGCTATGATAAAATATTTAATGTAAACTAGTACAGGGAGTATTGCGTTTTGTAATCGTGGCCTTAAGTTAGAAAACAAAAAATTACTTGTAAAAAATGTAACTTGTAACTTATCAATAGATAAATAAATAAAAATGTATTAGCAACATATATTATATATAAATTTTAGCTTTCTGCAGTGCACTCCTTCTCCATGTAAACTTTAAATATGCCAAATCTCACACTCCTCCGTGCGCGCAATATGCTTAAAAACGGGTACAAAGTTTTCTCTTCACGTATTAATATTATAACTATACAAAAAAACTACATAATTGGACAAAAGCATTGTAAAGTCATCCTTTAGTACGTTTACGTATATTTCTTTGAGGTCATAGTTTCTCAGCGCTTATTTACATAACAAGAAAATGTTTATTCGAAACTGAATTATTGGAAGTTCGATTTGCAAAGCTTGTCTGAATAATAATTTGCTTCGAAAATAAACACAGTACGGTTTGCGATCGTTGATATTTTCCTTTATTTATCTTTAACAGCCTAACGAAAGTTTACTAAAAACAAATTAACCTACAAACAAATTTCCTATTTTGTGGTAGCAATCAACGTGTTATTGTTTTAGTTACGTTTCACAATAAGTTTGTTTTTAATTCTAATGTGAAGATAATTTTCTATAATTGTTAAATTCATTCCTTTGTTTTAGTTCTCCACGAAATAAACAGCTGATAAAATATAAATGTATTATCTCCCACGAAAATCACAGACAAAAGGGCGATTGTTTTCACAGATCTCTTCGGACAATCCTTAGCAAAGCGACCAGACGAAGACATCCCAAACTATCGCGTGTGTTAAGTATTACGTCTGACTTTCGCTTCGCTTTGTCGATCGCCAGGTCGATCCGTCTATCGAGGCGTTATGTATAATTAGTTGCGTCAGTACCGCTACGTGATCTACCGGTCCTATTCTCGCGTGCCGTGAATATGTTATGATGGCTGCATTAGCTGCTTTCACATACCGGTGCGAATCTTCGTTGGTCGAGTTTCCGATATCTGTGATATATTGTTTTCTGCTTGGCTGTTTACGGTAACGTAACAACAACGTTTCAACAAAGAATAAGATAAGATATTATCTTTTTCTTTTTTAAATGTTGCTCCTCACTAGGATTTCTCCTATATCGTGGGTACAGTTTACAAGCATGCATATCAATGTACACACACCCAGACCCGAAAGAACTATCTGTAGATAATTACAAACTTTAATATTTGTTCCGTGCAGGGTTCAAACTCGCGACATGTAGCGCAGAAAGCCAATGGCTTAACCACTGAGCCAATCGTGTCGGTTGTGCCGTATGATGTTGCGGTTAAACCAGTTAAGTCGTTTATTACGTCAGTGTCTAGGCATTTTTGGCACGCTTTTTTCTTTGCAAAGATAAGCAAAGTTGAAGCTGCAGGTATAATTAGGATGCCAGGTAGGTTAATCATTTGGTTTAGAATCTTCTTAATGTTAACTATTGCAAGTTAATTATGGGATGACCTCTTCCCTCGATTTTCGGAAAATAATTCTATGTTGTTGCCTTATTTACGTCCAGAGTAATATTTTTACACGCTTAGTCGGAAAGGGTATTGTACTCATCATTATGAACAACCTTTATTACGGTAGCAAGCCGGAAATCGTGAAAAAATTTAATCTGCTGTTCCATGCTATTTAGTCGACTAATATTTAATTATTTGTATGGAAAGGCTTTTTTTTTCGCGATTTCATCCTTAGTGTAAGAATAAAAGTTGTTCATAATGATAAGTACAATAATAACCCTCTTTCGGCTTCATATACCTTTCCGACCAACCGTGTGCCATAAACAATGTTTTTTAAACACGCATCTGAATCCTTACTTGGCAGACACGGTTAGTTGCCTGCAATAGTTTCGTATGTCAACTGAATTAGAACGAACGAAGAGCTCAAGGCACAGATACACTTGTGTATTTAGGTTACGTAACGTTTTAACGTATAGCGTAACGCTATGTAACAGTTATGATAGTTATAATTGTTTCTGACATGTTTTGATAGCTTCGATGTATCTGTAGATTAATATTATATTTTACCAAACAAACAAACTATTTTATTGCGGAAATCAAAGATTATGCTGTCGTATTGTTCCCAGCTTAGGGCCATGATAGCACACCCACTTATTATTATTCAGGTGATTTCAGGTGATTCAGGTCATTTCAGGTGTGTAAGCATGTAAGATGTAAGTTTGTAAACTGTACCACGACATAATTATAAATAAATCTATTTATAAAAAAAGTTTTTATAAGGCAGAGTTTTATAAAAACAACGAAATATTTTTTTAAATGTCATAAATTATAGGTGTTTCCAAGAAAAATGTTTTAGCTAAAAAGGAAAATAAGCTGTTATAGATAAGTTTTAATTTAGATAGGTACTTAAATAAATATTTCATTCTATGTTTGCCGACCTATTGAGTCAAAATGTTTATGCTATTGTGTCATTGTTGTATGCATGTTGTTGTATTGTTGTGTTGTTGCATGCTATTCTTAACCCCCGACAAAAAAGAGGTGTGTATCTGAAGATCTGTGTATCTGTCTGTAGCATCGTAGCTCCAAAACGAATGGACCGATTTCAATGCAGTTTTTTTAATTGAAAGCTAGTTAATCGGGAATCATGGTACGTACTTATGTTTCATGAAAATGTATTCAGCCGTTCAAAAGTTACAGCTCTTGTTCTAGTTGGAGTCGGGGGTTTTTGTCGGTTAGATTATGTTTTATACTTCTCATTGTAATAATGAAATAATAATATAATAATACTAATATATTATAATAAACTCTATTTCTTTCTTTCTTCTGTAAGTAAATTACTGTAATGTTCTTTCTGAGAATAAATGTCTTCAAACCGAAAAGCATTAACTGGATAGAGTAGGGGGACTACTGTATCCAAAGCTCCTATGTGATATGAAATTAAGTTTACAAGATGTTATGCCGTACCTATGTGTGTTTATACATAATTATAAGTCACATACAAGTTTATCTTGATGACTTATTCGCGAAACCTTATCAGAGCAAGACTTTATTATCCGAAATGCTAACAGATTTAAAGAGAGTTAAGCCTGATTGCAAGATATGAAATTATTACAATCAGACGAAGAACAGTTAGTATTTCAGTTCAGACTGTTACATGCTAAGTTCGGGTTATTATCCCGACTTTGAATAGGTTTCTACATTATAAAGTTTTGACAGACGCTATTTACTTAAGTTTTAGATTAATAGCTTTGCTTTAATATTTAATATCGGAATGTTTTCTAAAAGTTTCAGTTTTGGGTAAAGAGCGATATTAATTCTGAGGTTAGAATTGAGGCGTCACTCTTGTTAGGATGTCATGAAAAATGTAAATTCACACTATGTAACCTTAAAAGAATGCAGCAGGCTTGTATAAAACGTTAGTATTAGAGTTGAAAACGGGGTATTTACCATGTTTATACTCGTATCTTGTTTTGAACTCTAATACTAATTTTAGTGACCATGACAGTTTAAAAACTTGTATAAAACGGTTCTTTTCTCAGTAGCTTTAATATTGTTAACTAAGAACTAAAATGCAGCCGCCGAGAAAATGAGTTCCTGACAGCTGTCAAATAAGGTCCTACCTTTCTAGTTCCGATCCCTTTAAGGGGTTATGGTACCCAACTCATTGTTATGAAAAACTTTTACTATAGCACCATCCCATAAATCCCGAAAAAAATATCTGCTGTTCCATACATTTAGTCAAGAATTAATTGTATGGAACAACTATCTTTTTGCCATTTCAGTGGTGTTCCCATAGTAAAAGTTGTTAGTAATTATGAGTACAATAATCCTTTAAAGGGATCGGGACTATAAAGGTAGGACCTTATATAAAAGAATTAAATTAAATTTAGAGCAAAGCAAATTCTATAAATAGGCGGATAAGATTAAAGGAGCAGTATATTCTGAATAAGTATTTTGAATCATAATATTTAGAAGAAACAGAATTATTGACAGTCTGTCGGAGCTCAGTATCACATCAATGTGTATCAAAAAAAATAAAAATCAAAAAACCACCATGAGAGAAACCAGGGCATTAGGTCATGTGGAACTTTAAAGCTTATAGACTATGAACTATCTGAATCATAAAATTTAACCTTTGAACTTATCTGATCTGTAACGGTACATTAAACTTAGCCTTAGGTACTGTTAAAGTAGTGATAAATTTGTTTTTCATCATCACTAGGATTTCTCTTCTATCGAGGGTACAGTTTATAAACAAACATCACACATGTACACACACCCAGACCCTAAACAACTATCTGTAGATCATACAAATATTTGTTCCGTGCGTGTGTATCATTCCGCATAAAATGATTTTTTTTCTTCTCTCTTGTTCTTTCAATTAACAGACAAAAGTCTCACTTGTCTGAGATGTTTTCATCTCAGACATAGAATAAGTATTTAAAGGCCATACAAATATTGATTCCGTGCGATTGAACTGGCGGACCGTAGCGCAAAAAGCTAAGCACTTGACCACTGTGACTAACAAGCAGTTGTATTTCGTTCCTTTTAAATCCACTGCCTCAATTGAGAGCAACATGTCAATTATTCTTCAGCGTTTCCAAGTGTCAACAGACAACGTAATCTGTGTTATCCGTTTGGACACAGACATCATTGATTTTGTGCTGTTGAAACTTTGATGTCGTCCGATTTAACTGTCGCAACGGATTCAAACGGCTTTTTGTGATTCTAAATGTTCGTTTAGGATTTCAGAGATCACCGGTCCACATGTATCCTGCTAGGAACATGAATACATGAAGGCCTACCTTGAAAATAGTCCAAATAGTAAAAAAAAAAGTCTGATATGCGCGTTACAACGACAGATTGGGGACTATGTTCCGAGGAATTTACTTATAGGTTTTGAATCAATAGCCTATCATTTTGATCATAAAAGTCATGAGTAAAGTAATAGGTATCGTTGAAAGGTGTTCTCACTTTTAGTAACAAGTTGCGTAGTCAACCTTACTACACTTCAGTATTCAGAATTTATTCGGGGGTTTATAGAGTCATCAATAATAAGTACGTAAACTAAAATGATTAAAAACACCTATTCATGAGATTCCTTTAAGGAGCCTATGCAAATATTATAAATAAATAATATAATAGGTATTGGTATAAACAAGTAGCACTTGTAACCAGTTATAACAAATTATCTGATAAGTACTTATAATAATATATATATTCAACAGTAAGTACGTGTTCAAATAAATCATTGATCATAACCGTCAATTATGATAAAGTAGTTTTTTGTTGGTGTTTAACGCTTAACGTTATAAGGAATAAACGAATATGTCTACAGTATGTACTACATAATATTTCTGCCATTTTTATGAAGACATAATAAATGACAAACTGAATTTATAGGCGTTGTTTGCCTCCAATTAATAGTAGATTTGTAGGAAAAAATAAAACGGTCGCTTAGAACCCTTCCGTCCGAGCACCCTCAGTAATTAACTCTTCCGTTTGCCTCATTTTCCTTAGTTTCTTCGTCTCCTCTACTCTGCCCTAGTTACACAATTACGTTCACGCGTAGGTACTTAAAATCATAGGAAACCTGGTCAATTAGAACTAATACGTTACGTCTCATATACCACAATGGCAACACAAAACGTTAATAACTAGTTACTAAAAGCCAAAAATCCACAACTACATTTAAAGCATTGTGAAAACCGTTACCCTCCTTTACGCACGCAGTCGAGCAAAAATTAGCAAGGTCTCGATAGACTATAATTAGTTCACTGATTAAATAATTAGTGCTATATTGTGTCATCGTTGCAAAACACAGTACAAGTGCAATTTAGAAATCTCTGTTTTGCTATTAATGTTACTTAAACGCATTTTACCTTCGGCACTGGCCTTTGTAGGAACTCGTGTATGAAATATTCATAAAGTTGTAATTAAACAATTTGCAATGCCATTCTGGTTATAAAAATACTAGATTTTTTAAATAATAGTAGTAATCTAAGCCGTTTACAGTTTGTCTATTATTTTGAACATGCACCATATTACGTGGATGATTTATGCGATATGCAAGCGAGCATAAAATTAATGACTAAATTAACGCAGCATAATTTATGTGTTAGATCAGAACACTAGAGATTTTTTTGAAAAAAGTTTCTAACTGCGATTGTTTCATTTATATTTACATCGCTTTGTTAAATAATCCTTCAGGTGCTAAATATATTTTATAGAATTGTATATGTTACAGTAAATTATATTCAGATAAACTTAAGGGAGGAAGGTTAATAAGTAGTTCAAAGTTGTAATTATTTATTTTATGCGAAATAATAACTAATTAATTTTAATTTACTCTGATTAAAAATAATTACTTATTTTTGACTAGAAAATAATAACTAAATTTAATTTTAAAATTAATAAAAACCTTGTAAATATACGAAATTATGTAAAAAAAATTGTTCACTTTTACTAGATTTGTAATCTCACCGAAAGCCAATCACAGATATTGATACGATGAAAAAAAAAAAAAAAACAATATATTTCTATTGTTATTCGTGTGCGATCACGACAGCGATTAATATTAAATTAATGAATTACCGTTTCCTCCGCCATGAGAATGCATTAAACAACATAGATTTTTCGTATTATTGTAATTGGTTACGTTGCATAAGGCGATTCTTCGCTCGTCGTGACAGTGAGAGTATTTCTACGGTTTGTAGGTCGCGATGCTTGTATTGAACACCGTGTACCAAGCGTGAGACATTTAGAACAAGTGAAAACTAGAAACACTTCGTAGTTTTTACTTAATTAAAGACTAAGGTTGATTAGAGGGTTTGTAAAATTTCTAAGCCTGTTCGTAATAATGACATGATAATTATTTGTTTTCTACGTATTCGGTGACCTAAAAATATTCATGTAAATATTATATTTTTAGTTTTTCCAAGTTTTGTTCTCATGAAGACTGTGGACTTGAAGTAATTTAAAAAATTAAAGCTACTTAATAATTATTCATAAAATAATTAATAATTACTCATTAAGAAATTATTTAGAATGACAGCTTCAATTAACTTACAAGTAATTACATAATATGGATTTACTATTATAATTATTATGAGCGCATTACCGTTGAAATATTACTGAAGCAAAAGGGTTCTGTTGGGAGTTCGTAATTTTCACTCGAACTATTAACTTGCTAATAAGTTTTCGTCGGTTATGGCTCAATGATATTACACACTTTGCTCAAACCGTATCGAAATTGTGAAATGAAGGAAAAAAACTCATTGACTACGAAATTTACAGGCGCATGCTAATTTGAACGAAGTAACGCAACTGTTTCGAGTATCGTTAATGATTTAACGTTTCTCCGAGATCTTTTTAAGAATCAATTATAAACTTATTTTAATGTAATGAAAAAAAAAAATACGGTTTATAATTAGACAATTTGCATAAAAAAGTTCGTGAACTGTTGCAATTACTATTAATAACGTTTATTTTAATTAAGTCGTTAGTTAAAATTTTAATCACCACTTTTGTTACCAAATAATTGGTAAAACATTTTTGGTAAGTATTGTAACCAATAAAAAACAAATCAATTTTCAGAGTCAGTTCTTCAAGTTTTGAGGGCATGGTTAGCCTGATTTCCATTTAATTCCTAATAAATCATCCCATTATGAGCTTTTATAAAAGTAACAATTTCTGGTTATACAAGATTTTTTAACCCACAAACTCGTATTTTTTTATAACATACAAAACACAACAAAGAACTTTCTTTTTGTCTAATTGTAAATTATTTAATAAACAAGATTTTTTCTTTGCGAGAAATTATATCAACAACGCGAGCCCTATACGAATTATTGTTTACGAACGTGTATCTACCTATTATGACACTTATCGATTAATAGACGGTAATAAATTAAAATTACTAGAGGACTGAGACAATACTCATTTTAGAATTAAAATTATTTATCAGCCAGTACCGGCTCGCCTAATCTCAGCTTTCTTCGTCTGTCACCGGAGAGAGCGAAACCACTATTTTATTTTAAGAAAGTTTATTTCTCTACATTTACGATCCGTCATTAAAAAAATCAACTTACCGAGTATATGCCAAACAAAACACAATCACAATATAATTGGCACAAGAAAGTCCGCAAGTTCACAGTTCACAGGTGTAGCGGCGCGCGATCTTGACGCGGTGTACGATTCGAGGTTCTAAGTTCGTTCTCGGCCAGTGTCGTAGTTGCACTGAGCGGTCTTAACGGAAGAGCAGTGCGTGGTTGCGCTCGCGCACGCTCACCTAAAAGTAAAACCAAATAGGCGCGCGTACGCCGTACCGCGTAAATCGGTAAGATATCACTGTCGATCTAACACCCTACACAATGCGTCGTATGCGCGGGCGATTTATTAAGGTTAAGGATAGAAAAGCAACAGTAGCGATAGTTATGGGCAAATTTTTCGTAAATCGATTAGATATAGCGTGTCTAAATAGCGTGACTCGATTTTAATGCTAATTGAGTTTCAGTAAGATATAATTGGAGCGTGAGAGTATCTCGATAGTTAGAGGTTTTAATTAGTGGATATTCGAAGATGTGTGCTTACATGTGCTTGTGAAAAATGTATTTTATGTCATAATTACCGTAACATAGTTATCATGCATGTAATGCACACCAATGGCTGCAGTGGTCAGGTATAAAATTTTGATAAAAATCTGTAATACAAAGTTCGCAGTAAAGTGTCTTGTCGAACTTGTGTGTGGTAGTTGATGCCGAAACATGTTCTCAGAAGAAAACATTCCTGCGCCTTGAGGGCTAGTCCGAAACTGAAGACAATAAGTCCGACAATTAAATATAGGTCGTGACTTTAGACGCGAGGATACGTGCACTGTCAAAGCGTTCACATAAAGTACTGCGACTAAGGTAAATATCGGGTTAGAATTAAGTTGGATGCAGAGGCGTTTGCAGTCGTGCGTCTTACTGAGCAAATTATTACAAAGAGTTGCAATAAATATACTATGCAATTTAAGTACATATCGGTGACGCATTTTCCTTTACTCGGTGATCTAAGATTACCTCATGATGCACCTGAGGTCAATGTCAACTTGTATATAACGGGACTGGTGTTTGCTCTGTCCACCACTGCAACATTTAGGATCTTATTAATTATTATATCTCATATCTGTCTCTCAGTGTAGTTTCTAAGCTAACCTGTACCCCTATTTTTTGAATAAATATATTTTTATTATTATTATTTAAATAACAGTATTATAGATAAATGAAACGTGAGTTTAATTTACAGTAAGCACACCTTTTTCTATGTTTTTTTGTGAAAGAAAATTCTTTGACTCCACATTTCATTTTCCTGCAAAATGTTTTAGTATTTTTGCTTTGCTTTTGTTTCTTGATGAGTAATTTGGGATCTACCAATCCTCAGTGGGTGCTTCGTGGATTAAAGCTCTGTTCTCTCTCTCTACCTTGTGCCCTGTTCACTCTGAGACAGAAAACTGACTTCTTATAGCTGTTAGAATATTAGGTAATAGGCTGATGATGAATGAATCGGGTAGCATGAGTCCGATAAAAATACTTACCTCTTATTTTTAATTCATCATCATCATGTTCAATGCCTATACTATTTTAAGAGAAATTTAATTTAATTTCCAGAAAAAAGTTGGGATTATGATCTGCAACTCACTGATAATAACTGATTTAATTTTATATGTTTTTATTGTTCTTACTTTAATTTTTTGTTGTGCTAATAAACAGTTTTTTTTTCTTTTATCTACTTATCATTTTACATAACTTTTACTAAATAATGCCCTTAATTTTTATTTTAGAATTTAGTTACGCTACAATAATAATACTCCTGGTCATATAAATATCTGTTGCGTGAGGGAACCGAACCCTTGACACGTAGCGCAAAAAGTCAACCGCTCAGCCACTGCGCCAACCGTGTCGTCTTAATATGATAATATTTTTATAGTTTATCCATCAGGACCAATAGGTCGCAATAAGCAATAAGCGCGAGTTTAGGTCCTCGACCGTAGTTATCGTAAAGCCAAAAATGTATGAAAATCAGTTTTCGGCAATCGGCAAAAATGTTTGAAAGTCGATGCCGACGAAAACTCGGAATATGCATACAGTAGATTACTATGGGATATGCCGGCAAAATATTTTTTTTAAGTTTTATACCACATGTGGCATTCAAGCATAATACGGCCCACCTGATGGTAAGCGGATACCTTAACCTTTAGACACTGGCAACACCGACAACTCCTCGTGTTCCCCTACTGCCAACACGACGCTACCCCAAGGGGCACTGACGACCGTACTTACCGGACACAACACTGCAAACGAGCGGTGTTATTTGGCTACGATATTTTGCAAGGGGAGGTACTACCCGAGTTGGCCAGATTCAATTCTGAGCGGAAATTCCCGTTATGTCGCTATGTTTCAAATGTAATGATAATTTGATTGTTGCGTTGCTAAATTCTCAATAAAAGCAACATCAATAATGTATTATAGGTACTTTTCCCATTTGTGCAAGACTTGTAACATATAATAAGTGTAATAAAAATTACGTATAGCCACAAGACACAATATTGTCACCGCATCGGAGTGTCTATACTGTGGTAACGATAAACTTGCGACACGAAGCTGTATTGACGCATGTGAAGAAATTTTAACCAGTAGGTACGTTTAATATCGAATACTTAGAGCAATTTTGGTTCATATTAAGTTCTACGTGATCATGTTTCGGAACGTGATCGATTTGTTGCGCGAATCGGCGCGTTCGAAATTCTGTAATTGTTTATTTATGACTAGTGCAGCTGATCTAGCGAAAGTTTTAACTGTGGTTAAACGTTTTTTAATAGCAGTACTATAGTAATAATTATTTCAAAACGTTAGCATACTATTTTTATGCCATTTAAATTGGGCCATACTGATGGTAGAATGTCTGAATTATTTTAGAGTAGAAAAGGTTTTTACCCATTTTGTCCCCAAATATTCATTTGCATATTTTTATTTGACAACGCGTTGAAATCCTGGAATGAGAGGGTTTTTAAAAACTTTTAGGAGATATTTTAAATAGAAAACGAAAAAATGTTGATTAAAACGTAATCCGCGACTTATCATAATAAATAACGAAGATTTTTTTGAAAAAGCCTTGCTCCCATCTTTGTTTTCTCCGGTATCGTGGCTGTGTTTACAAACATAAATATCACCAGTACATACTCAAACCCGGAACAGTTTGTTTGTTTGGTTATACGAATATTTGTTCCGTGTGGGAACCGAACCCTTTACACTTAGCGCAGAAAGCCTATCGCTCAGCTACTATGCCAACCATACCATGAGCTGGATGAGGGTGCAAGGGAGGGCACTTGCAGCCCCCTGTAATGGGAGACTGATTTGAATTTGATATTAATTTACTTGAATTAACATAAATGCATAATTTTATTTACTTAACTATGTTTATGGACGTATTATTATAAATTATATCTTATTGGTTAATAGTTTATTAATGTTGTAGTTGCAGATGCTTATTCGGCGGAGACATGAGACGCGCTCTTTTTGTGTTTATAAAAACTTATCAAGATGTTGTTTCATGCTTCTGTGAATAATAAATGTTTTCTTTCTTTCGACTTTCAGGCACCTCCCTGAAAATAATCCTGCCGGTGCCGACGAACCGTCTTATTATAATAATATTTTTATAGTTTATTAAACAGTAAATTACTTTGGCATCTGCTGGTAAAATGTTTAGTGGAAATGATGATTTGTTGGTAATTCAATGTCGAGAGGATGGTCAGCAATGACCTCCTGTGTAAGTACAAAGAACAGCTTACTGATCACCAACCTGCGAAGCGGTCACAGGGGTCACGGCTGCTTTTGTTAAGTAGTGAATATTACTGGCTGATTATAAATTCAATGTCAAACAACTTGGTGCATTTCATAATTAACAGCAAAGGTAGGTACTATTTTTTTCCTGAAGATATTCATGGTAGGTTAGCCATGCTCTTTGGCCATTGTGATCTTTATAATACTAACTGTTGCTGGTGGCCTTGCTCGCGTGGAAATGACAGAATTTCAAAGAGACTTTCATCTTCTATTTAACCCCTTTATGGGTAGAATTTTTGAAAATCTTGAAATACCCGTGTTTTAAGAATTTGATTTGGAATTAGGTACTTACTTTCTATAATGACATTTAGACTTTATTTATTGAATTCGTCGGCCTTACCATAATTATGCTCAGCACAATTTCAGCGTGTTATTATGACTATAAATTCTAAATCAAAGTTTATGCATATAAATAAGTTTAGCAAAGTTTAAGTAAAGTCTGAGCTAAGTCAAAGTACGCACTATTATAAGGTCTCAGCCTGAGAGGTAGTGTGTGAGTGTGTATATTCAAGATTTTGATAAAATATTGCCTAATCACCATTTCTCATTTCCTCTTGATTTCAACCGTTAATAATATTGCAATTATTTTTATTTCGTTACTCATTTAGACGTGAAACTTTCACCGTAATATTTAGTTTGTTTTTAATTGAAAAAAATTACGAAAAATAATCTGATAGAACCAAACATGCTTTAAATGGATTAACTATTCGCTATGGTAAGTATTCGTCGCCATGACAAGTTACGTAATGGAGCAGTTCGATCAACATTGGTTGCAAGTTTATTTGTGACCATTGCTCAGTTATTTGTTCTTATTTCTACAGTTTGCGTTACTTTTGTCTGCAGCACTTTTAAGAAATAGCTTTTCTAAATAGCGGTTACAAGTTCAATATTTTTTATTTTTTTATTTTATTTTTGTCCGATAAATACAATACAATAATTATTCAGTTAATTCAAGAGAAGAAAAGATACAATAAATAGAAAAAGAGATCTACAAAGTGTGGTCTTATCGCTCTTGGCGTTTTCTGTCAGACAACCTTATAGGTTCACCGCGAACTACCCCTCTCTCTTATAACCTGCAAATCTGTCCATCCTAAGGTTGTCTGGCAGAAATGGCCAAGTGAGATAAGATCACCCTTGTACATCTCTTTTTCTATTTATTGTATTTTTTCTTCTCTATATACCTGTATAAATGTGGACATATTATTATGTATTATATTTTGTATAGTATTTATTTATTATTAAATAATATTATGTTACATAATTATTATACAAAATATAAAACAATGTCATAACAAATTGTCCACATTTATACAGGTAGGTGCTTACAAATACAACTAAAATAAATAAGATACAACATTATATATATGTCCAATCCTGTTGTTTTTAAATAAGCAGGTACAAAAGATAACCCTATTGTGACGGACAGGGGTTTGACGTATTCCGGGAGAAAATATTTTACATTAGCTTTAGTATGAATTAGCCTTATATGTGCTTACTACGTATATAAAAAGAAAGCTTGTGTACGACCAGCGATGACAAACACAAACAAGTTCTCAAACAACAAATTTGATAAGTAGTTGACCAATCACTTATGAATATCTATTTATTTAATCTTCTATTATGGCCTACTCGTTGTTATTTTATATTCCTACCTATACTGGTCATACCACTCTCTACATTCCCGTCGTAACAAGGCATAAACAATCAATACAACATACTTAATCAATCAATACAAAAATCATAGTAACGAGTCTAATCCTTGAATAACTTACAATCGGAATATAAATCATACCATAATAGACGAAAAAACAGCAGTTATGTCATCACTTAATTTGCTTATTTAATATTGATTTCGTTTCTCTGCCTCGGTACTGTGTAAATTATTATCGAATTAATTATTAAATCGGAATAAGTGATTTTATTGCCACTTTCTTTCAACCAAAAGATAAGATAGCCAGAAAATGAGAATAGGCCATTTGCAATCACGAAATGGAACTGAAAAATTAAAAACAATAATACTCCAAACATTTTCATGACAAAGTTCAAGCTGGAAGTTGGTCATGATTTATCACTCCAAATTGATTTAATGATTAGATGACAAGGCGGTGGCACCAACAGTGTCTCGGCGGGAGTTTCCAAACTTTTACCTCCGATAATAAATGAAGCAAGTTATGACAGTTGGGGTAGATTCGTGACCGTTTGTGCGTGCTGTCAACGAGTCCTGCTACGAAACCGCGCCTGAACAAAGCAATTAGCGGCGAGTGGCATTAATATTGGAAATGAAGTTGATGCGATCGGTGGAGAAGCTCCATTTTGTGGTGTTAAATGCTACAGAATAACAATTAGATACTATTTTACTTATGATAATGTAATTATACAACGTGTATCAGAAATAACTGGTCATATTTGGAACAGACCACCAAACTCAATAACTTTCTCTATGGGACTAACGTCGTAATCCTGAAAACATAATTAGCTGCCCCACACAAAACTTCAATAGGTGCTCGAACCAAATGTATGGGACAGCCGATTATCATGATATGAGATAGTAATAATACGTTGAAATAAGCAGTAACCTGGTGGTTGAACGCTTGCCTCTGACTTTTCCAATTCATGTGCGAATCAGAATTTGATAATCGCGTTAACGGTGAAGGAAAATGTCGTGAGGAAACCAGCATCAATCAGGCCAACGTGTTGCACTAAGGCCCTAACCCTTCTGATTCGGAGAAGATGCTTATGCCCAGAATTGGGACAGTAATGGGGGGATTTATTTATTTGATTTATAATAATACGTTAAACATAGCTAAGTGAATAAATTGTAATTGGCAGATCAGACTATTCCTGGAGCGGAAAAGAGTGACGAAGGGCGAAGATAACACGAGATTGTCTTATTAACTTGTAAACTGTCTGAGGAGTTACGGTACATACGGCTTGCACATTTGATGAACGTACGTAAACGCTGGTTAGTCGAGCAAGCTTTCTACAGCTTTGACGAATGTTTAATGATTAAATAACCTCTGCTACAATTTATTTTGTAATTGTAATTAATTTAATTACTCCGATTATATAATTATTTAGGCTGCTCCCAACAGGGTCCATAATTGTTACCAAAATTTATTTTTACCACCTTATGTACCTGCATTGTGGAATGCAAATAAGGATATTATGAATATTAATATTTACCATTTTTGTAAAAGTGAAATTTTTATTATTAATTATGTTTTTAATTTTCTTTCTGACATTCAATCTATATCAGCAGAAAATATTTTTTCAAGGAATTATTCGATGGAGTTACGCTATTTTTTAATAATTAATTACAAAATGTTTACCGACATCTAGTGCTACATGAAATAACTACGTAGCAACGTATCAAGCTAAAAACATTATAGAATATGAATTCGACCAATCAAATTATGAAGCTTGAATTAAGAAAATAAAAACATCATCGTATACATGACATATCAATAACTGTCCGACATCAACCATCGGGCTTCGGCCCGCCAGGCAATATCACGTCGCCTGGTCGGAGGCTCCTCCCTTTTCAATAGAAGAACACCATACAACAAGCTGATCGATGCCCATTTTCTTGCACATGAGGGACACACACTTCCATGCTTTATTTTTCATTGTTTTTATTTTATGTAATTTTCTGGTTTTTTTTTATGTTTGTTATGTGTGCATGCTCGGTGTCCTGTGTGCAAAAAATAAATTGATTTTCTTTCTTCTTTCTTTTATACTTCGTTCCTTCACAAAAAGTAATGAAATTTGCAAGTTTTCATTCTTAAAAAGCTTATAGAACTTTGTACAATAATCGGCTACTTTTGTTACTGACTGTACAGTGCTCCACGGCGAGGGCCCGCTGTAGATACTTTCCTGCTAAGTCATTTATGGAAACGCACAGATATTCTCCAGCTTAGATACTATAAATTTATGTCATGAATAACGACATTTTAGTCATAAATACTTTTTTATCATTAGAAGCTTGACATAACATAGAATATACAGGATATTTTTTTATGTAGTGCGCATAATTTCTAGACTGATTCAATCTCTTCCTAAATGCAACCGCAGTATTGGGATACATTTTAAAACAAAACGAAAATTCGACTTAGTATGGGGGACACGCATAATGCATAATTAACTTACTTAAAAATTATCCTGTTTAAATAAATAAATGAATAACTCTGTTTAGTTTTTCTTAGTAGAGGGGTCTGTTTATATTTATATTCACTTTTTCGTTTGATTTATCACGTTTGAAGGGTAAGACAGAAATTCGTGTTAAAACTAAAACAAACGCTACTGTTCAGTCTATTGAATATTTGTTCCTTAAAACACAGTCTCTGTGGCATTCAATCTTATTACACATAAACTTTACTTATCTATCAAGTATAAAACCAATCTTTCATAATATAATGTCTAGCGTAAAACTATTAACCTTACAACGTGACGGTGTGTCCCCGAATAAGACGTTGTTAGACGATATCCCCTTGACGCCAATTAAAACAATTCGGTGCGATAGTCACGCTTTCCGTATTCAACGTGATATGACGTAACGATCATATCGTAAGACGGATTTGTTATTGAGAGTTTATTATTACTTATATCTTTTAGTTCTAATTTTTCTTATTTTCTTGCCATTTGGGTTCCTTCAAAGTATAGTGTAGGTACAACTCTATTCCCATGTCGGGGTGACGGGAATTTCGGGATCGTGTTAGGATGTAGAGGCCTCTAGGCAATGTAAGTCTGTGGAACCGTTTTCCCATTATCAACTTGTCGAAATTCAAAAGGCATTCGTTTTTTTTTTAATTTAAAATTATTTACTATACAAGGTTTTATACCTTTACCTTTACCTTTGTAATTCCGATGCCTTTAAGGGGTTATTGTTCTAATCATTATGAACAACTTTTACGATGGGATCAAGGCTGAAATCGCGAAAAAAAAAACAGCTGTTCCATACATTTAGTCGAGTAACATTGAATTATTTGTAACGATCAGCTGATTATATTTTCGCGATTTTAGGGCTGGTCCCATGGTCCCCTTATAAAAGTTGTAAATAATGATGACTAAAATAACCCCGGACTAGAAAGGTTGGACCTTATATTTTGATGACTACGATACGACGTTAATAAGAGCGTATAATTTTTTTATCAACAGTGAATATATAATTATATTTTAGTTTTCACAGTAACGATAACGTCTCGCTCAAATGTTCGGATAGCCGGATCCGTACCTACTTCTTAAATCAATGATGATACGTAGATTTTACAATTCGACCTTAGCTATTCGTCACGACCGAATACGTGACAATATTCGGTATAATTAAATCAATTAGGCATCCCTGGGTCAAAGTTTGTGAGAATCATTTATCTGCCTAACCTTCGATGTTTGTAAACTGATCTCATGTTATGGTGCAAGATATAATATTATGTAAGTAGATAGAAATTGTATTGGATCGACAGCAAGTACGCGAAGAGAAAACTTTGTACCCTTTTTAAGCATAGCTGCGCGCACGGAGGATTTAGTATGGTTAAAGTTTATATGGGGAAGGAGTGCAGAAAGTTAAAATTACGGTCGAATTTCAACCACTGGGCGACCACTAGTATGAAGAAATAGTTGTTAGTCCGTTGGCGTTTCTATTGTGTCTATATCTATACCAAAGAATACTAACTATTATTTAAAAAAATCTGCTCTATTTTTTCTCATATAGTGAAATAGCTCATGTAAGTAAGTTTTAAGTTATTATACAATTATTTTTGCGTGCCTGTATCCCTTGAAGTATATTGGTAGTATCTATCATATTTAATAGTTTGCTGTGACGTTGTTTGATTTATAATATTCGTTTTCGAACTCTTTAAATATTTCCGGCCTAACCTCACCTTTGAACGTAGATAAAATAATAATGTATCAAGCAAGTAACATGTTTTCGAGGTTTATTTCTGAAAATAAATATGTTCTATACCATGTGGAACCATGACAAAATTCTAGTATAAAAAAGGTCGATGACACATAAGCGATTCTTCTAGCGTTGTTGATGCCTACCTTCTTCTTCATATTTAAAAGCCTTGCTCTGGTTGGCGTAGCTGATGCAGCCTAAATAGGTACCTATATTGACAAAATACACACACAGAAACAATTTTAACTGCTTTGCTCGACATCCTTAAATTATAACCGGGATCGAGCAGAATATCAGCGTCAGGTGTCATAGCTACATGCTGAGCTGGACACCGAATAGTCACTCATTATATCCCATATATGTTTTGTTTTACATAACTTTTACATTGTTGCCAACTTAAGAAAATGTCTTATCTATCTATGCATCTGCCCTCTTCTTATTATCTATGTCTATCATTCTAGTGCGTCTTGTTTTGTGGCTAATCAATATTTTTTTCTTTTCTTTCTTATGAACCAAGATCGTAACAGATAAGCAGATGTACATTTACTATCTTGAAATATTGTCGCTATGCCTCATTTACCATGTCATTTAAGGCTAAACTCCATAAAATTGATAAAAACACAACGCTAAATAACGTCACTGACCGCGGTTAGGGAAATTTCCATTGCATGAATAATTGTTGGTGCAGCAATACTTATAACAGGATGGAAATACCTATAATGTTTAATAGAAATAAATATCACTTTTGCACAATATTGTTATCTGGTATTTTTATACACAAGGTTACTCCGAAAGGGTAAGTGGAAAAGGGGTTATTGTAGTTACTCATTGTAAGGAACAACTTTTACTATAGAACCAAACCTGAAAGAGCGAAAAAAAATCTGCTGTTCCATACATTTAACCGAGTAATATTGAATTATTTGTATCAGGGCTTGTCCCATAGTAAAACTTGTTCATAATGATCAATACAATAATCCCCTTCCGGTTATACATAAATACCTTTCCGACTAACCGAGTTTATTGGCTAAGTCATATCTCCAATAATTTGTACCACTTAAGAAGCAAGCAATGAGTGTTCTGTCTCTTACGTAGGATAAAACAACTCAAAATGAAACTCACCTATTTAGTGTCACATACTTTAATACTAACATTCCCTTTTCATAAATCCAGTATTTACACAAAAATATTACAATTAAATTATTTTACATCATCATAATCGCCATCATAATTGAAGCTTTCAGTTTCTGATGGACATTCGCCTTTTTTGTTTTTGGGTTGATCACCAGGACATTTAAGACCATTGAAAAACCCTCCTTGTTTAGTTTTGTCACGTAGTGTATATGACTTAAGCACTACGTCATAGAGGTACAGCAGCAGTTCATCAGGAGTATCTCTTTGTAATATTGATGGGACAGAGTCGTGCATGTTGGAGAGAGAGTGCTCGGCGAAAGCAGCCATCAATACAAAGAAGAAAATTACTACTTTCATGGTACGAGGAACTTGTGCACTTGTGTGTGTTCAGTGGTGCTGTAAATAAAAAACATAAAAATTAATATAAGGTCAACACATTGGTTTTTGATGATTTTTGCATCTCATCCTCTAACTATGTGGCTATTGCTGTCGCCGTAACTTCGTAGTTTCGCGAAAAGACGCGGGGTATCACAAAAACTTGGATTATGGCGTAAAAGCGGTCACATTACGCGATCCTACTAATTTGTGGATTCAACATTGTACTGATAAAGATTGTCAAGATCTATTATTTATTTGAAAAGAGTTTCCATGGAGTTTCTTGCCGGTTCTTCTCCATAGGATCTACTATTTGGAACCGTGCACCTAGAGTCTCGACATTTCATAAGTGCCTGTATCTGGTTTACATGAAATAAAGATCTATTCTATTCTATTCTCGTTTAGTAATTTCGCGAAACTACAGACTAAGCCTAGTGTCTTCAGGAAATGATAAGATATTTTTTTATAGTATCATATATATAGTATAGTATCATGAAATCAAAATGCTACTAACATTACACCATAATCCAAATTTTCGCGACACTATTCGAATTTTCGCGATACTCCGCGAATTTTCGCAAAACTCAAGATTACGCGATCCTACGCTGAATGATCACCATGTCTCTATCAGTAGGTATTTTAAGCAGTAGGTAGATAAGCTGTGACTGAAGATTAAGTAATTAAATAAGGGTTTTCCTGTATTACTGCTGAAGGGACCTAGGTAAGTGTCTAATATAATCTGCTAAGTATCACTGTATTCCAAGAAGGAGCGCGAGCGACACAAGATCTGTAAACTTACGGCTCTTGTGCATTACATACGTATCCAATTAATTACCGTGAAATTATGGATATAATTCGAAGTATAATTTACGAAACACCACTCGTACACTGCACTTCCACTACCTCGAATAGTAGGTACATATTTTCACGAATACGGAAACGGGATGAATAGGCGGTACCTACAATGCACAACCACACGTAAGCAGAGGTGTCCTGCCCAAGCCGTTTGAAATCCTATCGATCGTACTATAACGATTAAAAATTAATAGAATTATTTAGATACCTGTATATTTTCCTTTATAATATTCCCGTCACTTCACTTCACAAGCTGCTTTAAAACTAACACACTTGAGGATAATAATCCTCTCGCCTAATGTAAAGGAAAACCCTCAGTACAATAATTCATAGTCCTGAGGATAGAAATAGTGTTGTATTGTTGTGGGATATAGCGGTTTGAATTTATTCGAAACATTTAATGTGGTACTCAATAATGATAATGAGTCAGTTGCCGTACTATATAGAGGTTATAATACTAATACACAATTAATTAATAATAAAAAAATTGTTTTACATATTTTGTTAATTAATCAACATTTTATTAATAATCGTTGTCTGTATAAATAGAAATATATTCAGGTTTATAAGTTATATCATTATATATTACAGTATACAATGTACACCTGCCGCGACGTTTATAACGTCCACCTGGACACTTGAGCGATTGCATAAATCCCCCTTGGTTGGTGGCGTCGCTTAGCATATGAGCCGTAAGCACTACGTCATAGAGGTACAGCAGCACGTCGTCAGGAGAAGCGCCATTTGATATTGTGTGGGTTGTGTCGTGTGCGCCTAGGAGAGGGGTGGAAGCGAGAGCGGTTCCGACTATGGCCAGGACGACCAGTACTCTCATTGTTGCAAATGTATTTAGTGGTCCTGCAAAGAAAAAGAAGATAATGATTAACTTGAGAAATATCTTTTTTTTTTTCATTTGGACGTGATCGCACAGCATTGAAATCAAGGGGGAGACCTTTGCTCAGTTACTGCTGGCCAAAGGTCTCCCCCCTCCGTTCCAGCGCCAATTTGTTTATTTACAATTTACATTATTAATGTGTTAACTACCTATTGTATGAGTATAGATAAAGTAGTGTATGAAACTGCACATAACTAGGTATTAAAACACTCGTGTGATACTATTAAAAATCTCGCCTGCGGCTCGATTTTTAAGCACACATTCGTGTTTTAATACTCCCTATTATACAAAAGTTTCATAAACTACTATAATAATTTAATAAAAAAATGCATAACATAAAAATAAATGTATTATAAAATTACTGTCTCGAAAAATCAGATTTTTAAACGTATCAGGAACGTCAGGAATGTTGCTTTCATACGAGTAGACTTATTATCTAAGTAACAGAGCCCTACTTTTAATTTCTATGGGTACTTTATAAAATCCGCCATATTTAATAATTATTGCACAGGATTTAAAATCTGATCAAGTACGAATATTGTAAACCCAATGCTCAGGGTTGATGCGATAGTGGAAAGTGAAAAAAAAAACACCTTTAACATAGATAATGAAGACGTATTTAGTGATAACCTCTATAATAATATATATTTTATATATCCTTATTATTTCGTCGATGCATACTTTATTGGAAGGAAAAAAAAATCTAGGATATTTAGATAGTCGATAGTTAAAAATATTTCTGATAGCCAAATATGGATCAATTATTTTTCATAAATGTACCGAGATTACAAAAAAATAATAATAATACGAATGCGACTTTATAATAACAACGGTTATGTAAAATAATAATATTGATTTACCTTTTATATTTTTATAAGAGTCACTACACAACACGTCCTGTCTATATTGGGGTCACGGTGTGTTATGGAATAATATCTAATCTATGTTATTACCTATATGAAACAAGGATAATACCTACTTGGTTTTTATGAAAACATAATATTATAAATAGATCATGTTAAATGCGTACCGCTGCTTAGTTTTCACTAATGTAATCATAGTTCAATATCGAACGTGTTTTTGTACAATTTGTGCGTATTTTTTGTAATCGGTCACCTTCCTATACCTAAAATAAAAATTGTAAAGGAATTACAAATAGTTCATCTTCTTGAGCGACGAAATAGTGAAGTAATTTCTCATATACAGGATGGTGACGTTACGACATTAAATAAAACCACGTATTTGGTATCACGTTCTGTGGCCGTACACAAAAATCAATCAAATCCAATCAGTAGTTTAGCCACAGGAACTAATTTAATTTTTCTTAATTTTACACATGACAATCTCTACGCGAAATTTTGAAAACTCTCTAACCTGTTCTTTCTAAAATAATCTTTATTTATACGTATAGAATAAAGATAAAGATGACATAAGTGTCTACTTGGATGTCCTTTCACCTAGACGAATAAGATTATCTATTAATTTTTACATATTATTTCACTCTACTGTATTTTATGCAGAAATAACATGCGTGATAATATTTGATTTTTGTATACTTCTTGAAAAGGTGATACGTAATACGTGGTTTCATTTATCGTCGTAATTCTGTCACCACCTGTATAATTATGTGATGTATCATGTAGCTGAAATATTATTTATTACATATCAATTTAAATTCCAACCTAAATTACCTAAAATTAACTGTACACTGCATAACTAAAAATACAAAAATAAAGATATTACTTATGTAATAAAATGTAATGTATTTAGTCTATCTATAGGTACTATGCTTCAGCTTTCTAGTTACATTTAACAGGTGATGAATATATGTAGGCGCTTCAGTTTAGTGTTATGTTTACCAGTGTTCCTGTCCTCGGTCAACAGCATTGACAAATTAATTAGGAAAAAATTATCATCTACCTATAACTGGTTGATTATATTAATTTTATCTTGCGTCGTACATAGGGCCTATGTTGGAAGACACTGCGTTTCGGCTCGCTGCATTCCTACGCTTAGGTGCTGCCTGTGGTACTCCTTGTGGTGCTCCGCATTGCTGCTACTGTGGTGTAACTGTCGACTATCTCAGTCACCAAGGACTGTCTTGCTGCATAAGTGCTGGTCGCATAGCACGGTATGCTAGTATTAACGAAATGATCCATCGTGCCCTCGTCACCGCGCGGGCCAGTTATTTAGAACCCAATTTAGCCTGGCACTCGACGAGAATAAGTGACAGGACGGTATGGTATTATTGTCATGGAAGCTGGGGAGGCCTCTGGTGTGGGACGCAACATGTGTCGACACCCATGCTACTTCCCATCTTCGTAGCTCGTCGGGTGGTGATCGCGCTGCTGCTGCAGCCGCAATGATACTAAAACGGCGCAAATATAATAACTTTATCAGGAGATATATATTTGAGCCATTTGCGGTCTAAACGCTCGGGTTATGTACGCACGTAACCTTTTTAGAGACTTTGCAAATCGGTCGATCGGTAAATGGGAAAAATAAGTCTCACGTGACACAACTGTCTGGCGGAACCAGTGGGATAAACATATTGGTTGGCTTAATATTCCATTATATTATGAAATCAAAAATATAATTGGGTCAATCAATAAAGGCCGGTAGACTTATATTGGTTTTATGGATATCTATAAGGATTTGATGGACTGATGTATAAATACACACGGCTACATATCAAGCTCTACATTTCCAGTATAAGCTGACCTGGCATTGTATAGGCTTTCCGTACAGTGAGAGGTCAGCTACTGAAAATGTATACCTTGGTAAAAAAGTAGCTGTGCGTACCTATTGCAAGTGAAAATACTCACCCGTATTATATTGACATTTCTTATCAAAACATTCAATCACAAAATTCTTGAGTAAACTTACCATCTGTTTTCTTCGTAACAATAAACTATGGTAGAATTAAAATTTTAATTAAAGGTACTTCTAAGAATTTATAGGTACCATTTATGTATTTCAATTTTATTAGACACTCCAAAATGCTGGTTTAACAGAAAAACAGTAATAATTTAAAACATAAGGCATTTTTCAGGAGTCTCCAGTTTTAATTAAGAACACTTTTTTTCCTTTCTTCTGAAAGAGTTTCGTTCAGCTTAATTACGGTTAATTCTGGCTCCCCTCTGTCATCTATTTTATCTCGGGGCATAGCAACAGCTTTGCTTGTGTAATTAGGCTGCTAATGACGAGTTTTAAGACATGAAACAATTCTTGTTTATCGCTAGCGACCGCATGTAGGTATGCTACTACAAATGGACTAAAATTTAAATATATTTAATCTAAATTCATGTCGGAAAGTCCTGGTGATGAATTAAAAAATTGTGCCATAATGACAGATTATGCACGTGCAGCTATAATAGAACTAATTACACACATTTTTTTTTCTTCTTGTTCTTCTTCTAAAATTGTAACATAAAAATATTTAAACAATGTTTTTTTTGTTATTATTTATATTAATTATGTCATCCAGTTCTGAGCTATATTTAAAGTTTCATGTCTTTGGCTAAGGTCACCAAGGTGGTCGCGGGACT
The DNA here is from genome assembly GCA_932294325.1 of Allophyes oxyacanthae. Lineage (NCBI taxonomy): Eukaryota > Metazoa > Arthropoda > Insecta > Lepidoptera > Noctuidae > Allophyes > Allophyes oxyacanthae. Next base: position 12,114,961 of record OW028615.1, read on the forward strand.
TATCTCATTACCGTGACCCCGGAACGTAAAGGGCTATCGAAGGAACACCGTGGATTTTAGTCAGTACAAGTCTGACAGTCCCTCCGGAGGACTCATTTGATGATTTTACCACGCTAAAAATAAAAAATAAAATAAAAACAGGTCACCAAGGTGCACTGAAGCCTAGACAAAAATAGGAATAAAAAGAAATTAAAAACCAAATGTAGCGAACAGACAAACGAGCAAACAAGTCAGACAAAAAGCGACTTAATAAAAACGTGGTAAAATTGATTAGACGTGACGCAAAGATGATGTTTTGCAGATGAATTTATTTTGCAGGAAGTTACAGTTAGAGTACCAGTAGGCTGTTAATTTCGCGTTGATTGATTTCTTTAATTCAATAATAATAAATAAATGACATAAAGTACTTATTCGTTCTACTAAATTTTTAGAAGTTTCAATGCAACATATCAAAACGAACCATTCCTGTTTCATAAATTTTTAGGGAAAGGGAATTAAATAATTAAGTTGAGTTCAACCTGACGATAGGCGAATAATTCAGGTAGCGTAATTACGGGGAGGCAGTACATTGATCTCACTTAAGGAGAGATAGGGTTATCATGGAACAACAAAACAAAGTGTAACAACGGGTTGTTTATAAACATAGAGTAGTAAGCAAATGAAGCCTTAGTGTTCGAGAGAATGGCGCCCGCAACTTCTGTTGAAACAGCAGTGTTTGAACAGAAGTCGCTAACATCGCGACATATCACGTTGTAAACATGCGCAATGTTTACAACGTGATATGTCGCGATGTTAGTCACCATTCAGTTACAGACATTTGTCTCCCCATTGTACTGGCTATATGCCACCGAGCTATGGTTACGTGATGGTAGGTATTTTATGTATCACCTTGGCCTAGAATACTATTGATTTCAGTTGCGTTATATAACATGCCGTTCGGTTAAGACAAAACCTTTATGAAACAGGCCTAAGCTTCAGTTCATTTACTTACTACTCCATGATTGTAAATTATCTACAAGTTTAGTGCTGGCTCCCAACATAAAACGAGCAATGCTCAGTTCCATTAGGTAAGTTAATTCAACTAACGTTGGGTTTTACGATGCTGCGAGTGTAGTGTAGTGCAATTATAGTATCCTTATTAACTCTAAATTTCAGCTACACTTACACCATCTTGCCTCGAAATTGTAGTTAAGAGTTAGTGACTCACAATCTTATTAAAAGTTCATTGCTTTAGTTATAAAAGCGGATAATTTTCTAGTTTTCTTAGAAATGCTAAGTATAATGTATGACATAAATTAAGTATTATATTATGTGTCCATCATGCAACGTTGAATGAGTAGATTATAATTCCTTGTGGTTTACATATATTACAAATGAATTCATTTAATGTAGGTATGACTTGAATAGCGAATTTGGTCCATATATTGGATGAGAACACTGAAATCGGGAGACTTAGAAATTATTAGAGATCTGAACGTAATTTAATTCATCAAGTAACGAAATGCTGACATTTGTATTGATCTTGGCCAATAAGTGGCCACTCGTTAGCTGATTAGTTAAATATACTACAGTACTGTAGGTATTATTAGATATCATCATCATCATCACCATCATCATTCATCATCCTCATTATCATTTCACCTTTATCCATCCACCCATTGCTAAGTATAGGTATCGTCTATGTTAAACCATTTGAAACGGTCCAGTGCCGTCCTCATCCACACTTTTAGATCCAGCCTTACAATCTCATCTGACCACTGGGCTGTCTACCTACAGATCGTCGCCCAAGTCTGCCATTACTCAGTGATCCCTTTCAACCATCGTACATCCACTATTTATACCCACCTCTATTTCAAGCTTGTAATTCGTTTTCCAACATCTTCGACGTAAGTTTTACCTCGGATTTCCGCATTCGGTATTCGGTCTATAAGTTTGATACCTAGCATGGAATGCTCCACGGCCCTTTGTGCGGCTTTAATTTTGGGCAGGTTTTCTAGAGTTAGCGTCCATATTTCGGCAGCATAAGTGAAAGTCTGCAGAACATATTATTATTGGTTATAAACCTAGGTCTAACTGTAATAAAAAAATTATATCACTAACGTGGCAAACAAGCCCCTGGCTCTTTATGCTTGGTTATTACCGTATGGACCTATGGACGCTTGCAACGCTAGGGGCATCACTCGCGTGTTGCCGACCCTACAACACAACAACAACAATATTAGGTCACAATTTCACACTCTATGTCAAGGCGTATCCCTACCATGTGTCTCTATCATCTATGCGTCACAATGTTTCAAACAGTAACAAAACATTCAATTTCAGTGTGTAACACTGTGTGTATCTCGTAAAGGTAAAGTACAGTACGACATAACTACGAAGTCGCATCGGCAAACTTCGTAAAACCGATCACTTCCGAACTGAGTGCGACGTCAAGACGAATGTTTATTAGTACTTACTGCTGTCAAACATGATCTTTACGCTGACACAATAAGTTGTAAAATTATCTAAGTGAGCGACTGCATGCCATAGGTTGTTCGATCAGATACATCGATGTAACTTCTTAGTTATGTCGTATTATACGGGAGCGATACATACGACCGTATTCGTGAAGCTTTTTTTACAGATGAAGGGAAAAATTTCAGCTCTTATCGCAACAGAAGTCAATTTTCCTCTCTAAATGTTTTAATTTACATTCATGTGTGATTGTAAATTTAAAAAAATGTATTAGAGTTTCATTACCTGCGGAAGTGCGTAGGTACGATAATACTAATACAATATGTTACAACACTTTCGCAGATTGATGGTCAATGAAAATTTGAACGTGGTTGGTAGTATTCTTAACAATCCCACAGATTTGTTAGTAGATTTTCCCCCACCTGAACAGGAAACCAAAAAAGGGTTGACAGCGGTTCTTTTTATTGCGTCTCATTGCTTTCGATTTTTAGTTATTCTGAAATTTGCATTTCGTATCCCACCTTTTTCCTGCCGCACCAGATTACTTTTTCTTTGTAAACAGATAAAGTTACCTACGATTTATTCGGCTCCCTCGCAACTTTCTACCGTCTTATTTTCTCAAGAAAAAACCATTACAGTCTGACTTCTTAGCAAACGCCATTTCATGATGTTTACCTTAATGAGTCCTCTCCAAACTGCGTGACCAAGCTAAAAAGATCCCTTAAAATTTATTTGGAGTGCCAACTTAAAATTTCTATTCAAAACACCGTCTCGAACGGTTATTGTATAAAATAGCGCAGGTTATGCGCGATTATCATAATGAAATTGCTAGCAGTTCTGGGGGGCCATAAGAAAAATGGTAAAATTTGTGGCGTTAAATAATATCGTTAAGAGCGAAGAAAAATGTTCGCCGCCCTGTAGGACCGAGCCGGAGCCGCTCCACTCTGAAATTGCAAGTCGTATATTACACAGGGAATTTTCAATTACGGCAATCCTGCGGTTTTTCATTCGTAATGTGACTTTTAGGCAACGCTTCGAGCTGGTCATTCATAACTGCCACGGGGCAGAGTAGCGCAACGATAGACTCAATATCTTCAAACATGATTGCCGGAGCCAGTTTATTTTTCTCTGTCACTGCAGATTCCAAGCAGCTTTGCATATTTTATAAATGGTGGAAATTATAGAAGCTCTCTTTCTTCCTGGGATGCTACGAATTTATCAGGAGACATCCTTAAGAATTGTAGGAATAGTACCATCTACCAACCTACCTAGGTTGTGGCGAATTGTTAATAGATCCCTACTGCGTTTCCTAATGCTATAGAGCAGCGGTTCTCAAACTTTTTTGGTCACGGAACCCTTTTGACAAGCAAAATACTTGACGGAACCCTACATTATAACAATAGTTCTAATAGTCTAATCTCGACTTAATGTTTTTGAAGATAGAGCCGAAAGTCGCTTGTTCACAACTATAGCGTCTAATTCAGAGGCGGCTTTTGTCAAAGGGACTGCGCGCTCACAAGTATACGCGCGGCGGGCGGAGTCTAAACGTTCGACCAGTGACCAGAGAGAGGTGTTTTGATTTTTTTTCTAAATTCTTGCGGAACCCCTACAGGGGTATCGCGGAACCCTAGGGTTCCGCGGAACACACTTAGAGTACCGCTGCTATAGAGACTTAATTATGGCCTCGTTCCTGCTTGCCTTTATTGGCGCAGTTCTCAGAACCCAAAAGAAAACGTGCTCCTTCTCTCTTTTGTCAGTTGGCAAGTCACTATCCTGAAACGCATTAGTACATTTCCCCGAAAACTCCAAGCAACTTGAATGAACTCTTTGACCGCACGTAGGTAAGCCTTCCAAATACACCGAGAAAAAAAATTCATTGTAATTACAAAAATTCTCGTGCAACAAGAAACATTTTGTAAACTTTACCTTTTTGATGTAATTAATAGTTTTTTGTATTTTTAAAATGAATATTCATTATGGAGTACTAACGTTTAGTTGATGCAACTTACTAAGCGTTTTGGTAGTCTTGTTATCACAATATTCTTCTCAGTGTAATTTAAAATTTCTGTACCACTAAGGCTTACAAAATAATGATGCTTCATTAATATAATGAAAAGTATTTAAAAACAATCCAAACTTTTAACACGTACATTTTCCATTTGATAATACAATCATAACAATATAATTTACCATTTAGAATGGAATATAAAGAATGGGACTTATACGGGAACAATAATTCATTCAGAAGTATTATACAATTGAGGATCACTCCTTTCAAATGGATCTTGGAGCCCGAAGGCTTTCAATAAAAAATATTATAATGCAAATTGCAACTCTTTGTATGGAGTATGGCGTGCTTACACTCAAATTCTTTCAGTTTCTTATAGAACTGTCTACTCTAGGCGTTTACTAGGAGCAGAATTTGAATGGAAAAAAAATACCCTCATCGCATATTATAAGTTATATTGAATGCGCTTTTTAAAATTCTGTTTTAATAAATATATTTTTGCTAGTCATGACTTCAAAATGAGGATAAGAAACATTTCATAATGGTCATTTATGTTTATGTTTGTACAGTACTACGATTAAAGTTATGCGCTTCGGCAATCTTCGGCAATCTTCGTCTAACTTCGGAAATACTAACGTACGATGATGATATTTAATAATGATAAATTTACGAGTACATCTACGCTAATAATATAAAGAGAAAAGCACAGAACATCTATGTTCTGTGGAGAAAAGATTTGTATTTTTGTGTTTTCCTTTGTAATGAATAAACTAAAAAACAATTGGACCGATTTGAATAATTCTGTTACCAGTAGAATGCTATATTATCACTGAGAAACAAGGACAATTTTTTTTTAAATAGAGATCCCTACAATATCTCGAATAATGTAACCCAAGGTGTAAAATAATTACCTATAAAATGTTTAATTTAAATAAATGTCCACCCGTGCGAAGCTGGTACGGGCCGCTAGTTAATAATAATTATAAAGAATATTATCCCGTGAGTGACCGACGAGACTCGGACACATTTATTTATTTTAAGACATCTTATTGCTAACAGTTTTAAGTCCATGCACAACTTTGGTTGCATATTCGTAGTAATAATTCCAAAACACGAAGATTGCCGAGGCGAATAACTTTAATCGTAGTAGATAATATAGGATTTTTTTTATGAGATGTCGAATTGGTTAAAATCCACAATAAATTCAAAAATTCCCAACTCCAGATCATTTTTCTCAAAACCGCGTCTAAAATAGAGCGTATATTTTACCCAGTTTATTTCTTGATGCCTAAAATGGATTGTCATTTTCTTACATCATGTGTCTAGCTGGGAAAGGAAATTAAATATCTTATCAGCGAGATAAAGTCGCTCACCTTTTTCACAGCAGCTTTCTCGATAGACCCGAGATGTTTTTATATGAAAAATGTAGATACAAATACAGGCGAACAAAGAAATAGGTGAGGGTCACCAGATATAATTTTTTTTTTCTAAAGAACTCATGATGGCTGCGTCACGCTTAAATTCACTTTATTTTATTACATCGGAGGCCCCTTCAGTTTGTAAGACCATAAAAATTTCAGCGTGTACATTGTATGAAAATGATTATCATGTCTTTATGGAAAACGTCTACAAATTACGCGCAATTATATATTTAAGACGCGATACGTTCGCCCGATGTAGTTGCTGCATGGCTCTAGTTTTAAGGCTCAAACTCATACCAAGACTTTTGAGTGCCGTTTGATATCATACAAAGTAAAATACACTGGCTGTAGTGGTTAATGACAAGGATAAAATAGGTAGACGAAACATTGACCATAGATGTAGGTACCTATAGGTATACAGTCACGATAAGTTGCGGTGATAAATTTCGAAAATTAAATCCAATTTTTATTATTATTTCCTTAAATGTTGCCCCACATTAGGATTTCTCCTGTATCGTGGATATAGTTTACAAACATACATATCACATGCACACACACCCAGACTTGAAACAACTGTCTGTAGGCCATACAAATATTTGTTTCGAGCGGCGATCGAACCCGCGGCACGTAGCGCAAAAAGCCAATCACTTAGCCACTGTGCCAATCGGGCCGTCAACCGTGTCGTCTTGCTTTGAACTACTGTGCCTTAGAGATAGTGACTCTGCAATAGGACGCCGGGCGCAAACGATTTTACCCTTTAGGATGGTCTAACGGAAAAATCGCCGATTGTACCTACAACCCTGCTCAACACGGAAAACACAGGCGTGATGCTGTGGATAACGAATAATTTAGCATTAGAATCTACCTACCTAACTTATACCTACGTGAAACTAATACCTGCCCGAAAATTTCAGCCCGCGCGAAATGTAAATTAAGCTCTAGTATTCTTGCTTATTCCTCCAAATAATTTGCCGGTATTAGGAGTTCGTTCAGGCCATGAATCCAGCGCCCTGTAGCAGAAATTATGCAACTTAGATAATGAGATCGTGGCTCCTATTTCACCTTCCTCGAACTTTCCAGACTTTAGCTCGATTAATTATTGTACACCATTCGTAGTTTTAGTACGACCAAATTCAGACGAAAAATATTATTATTATTATAAAGAGCATTTGGTTTGTTAATTAGGGCTTATGTTTAACTGACTACCAGATATAGTAAAAAATAACATACAAAGAAATAGTAAATGATCACTAAAATAAAATTTTAATTCAAAATGATGTGCAAATATTTAACATCTCATATGAGTCCAAATACATTCAAGTTTAAAATAAATTAATAATAGTAACTTCACAGAATAAATAATTGTGTAGAACTACTTCAGCGGTTAGTTGGGAATTTTGTTAATCTGAATCTAAAATCAGTAACTTTGAAACTAAACTGGCTAGACAGATTTGGTCCAACTACGATTCGTCTTCGCGTCACAAGTAACATTGTCTTGTTAAAACTTCGAGCCAACATGGCGGAGCAAATTGATTGTTACAAATTCTACCATTTAGGTACTATTCTCTGACACAAACTTGTAAGTTGTACTACGGTAGGTATTTAGACTTACAATTTTTGACAGGCTCGCGTTCGACACCTATCTTACGTGATAGGGAGCGATGATGCAGTTGACGATGGTGCATTGTAAGTTGTACTACGGTAGGTATTTCGACTTACAATTTTTGACAGGCTCGCGTTCGACACCTATCTTACGTGATAGGGAGCGATGATGCAGTTGACGATGGTGCATGCTTGCCAAGAAGTAACTCAGGTCCAAATTCATCGACAACATAACAGACGATTACTGCAAAATCAGCCGTTTAAACATGAAGTTTTAGAGCCATGTTCATAGACTATAACAGATGTTTAAGATTAAACCGGCCGATTACCCATACAAAAATTGACGTTCAATAATTTGTACATAATAATAGCCACACATTTAATAATTAAAAGTAAGTAAATGTATTAAATGAATCATCTTGTATTAAATTCGAAGTAACTGTTGCATCCAGATTGACCATAAACAGTATACCTAACCGCTCCAGGTATTTTGAAAATGAGCCATTCGCTTGGAACCGATGTTGCGACAACAATTAAATATCGTAAAGTAACATTCGTTCAGTCTGATTCGATTCGATACCAAGTCATTTCGTTTCGATACTGTGTGAGTATCGCAAGATTGATTCGATGCTAAAATTACTTGGTATCGAAACAAAAGTATCGAGTACTTACTCGTATTTATCTTACTCGTATATATCTTGTATCGGAACTACCCTACCCTGGACAGTCAGCCTCGATACCACCATTGATGACTGGCTAGTGGCTAGCCTTTCGACTACGGTATGAACGATTCCTATGTGACTTGAGAGAAGAAGACTACGGATTGGTGATCGCAGTCAGTAGGCTAATTCACGTAACTAAAGAGGAGCAGTTGGCGCGCAGTTGCAGTAAAATTTTGATTAAAACAACACATTCGGTATTCTCTTAGCTTCAGTGAGATACGCCCGCGTCAAGTTCGAGCGTCAGTGCAATATGATCGGCGCGTCATAAAAATACGCGAATTAGCCCACTGGTGTTATGCCAGTACGGGAAGAATTTTCTCATTTTCCTACCGACATTCCTTAATCTCCTCCTACAACACTCGTGGAAATAGAGAGATTGGTCTGTGGCACATGGACAACTTGTGCAACTTGCGGGTTTCTTTACATTATGACAACGGGGACCAACAGTCACGGTCAAAAATGACCGCGGCAAAGCTTAACCTCGTAGATCGATCATTCATTATGTTACATTCAAATCCAGCTATGACTATTCTAATTTTACATTTGATAACTCATTAGCTAATGAGCGGATACCTGAGAACAACACTAATGTTTGTGTTTCGACACTTAATTAATAAACCTCTGCAAAAACCTTTTATAAGATTACGGTCCCGTTGCATTGAATAAATGATGATAAATAAATACATAATACCTACAGGTTTTTTTTTATGTAGTGCGCATTATTTGTACTGTGATTTAGTCTCTGTTTCTAAATGCAACCGCAGTATTGGGATACACTTTAAAACAAAACGAAAATTCGACTCAGATGGAGGTCGATGGAGGACACGCATAATTTATAAGGGCAAAGCATACAAAATATTTTTATTGTATTTTTTTTTTATTGAATTTTGGTACTGCTGTTGCATTTAGAAACGGACACTGAATCACTCTTCAAAGCGCACTACATATAAAATTATCCTGTATATAATAAATGACGTCTAGGAATCATTAAAGATTTTGATTACGTCCACCGACTCATCGTAGAATTTAAGAAAAGATTTTTTCATTTCAAAAGATATACGTACTTTTGTTACAGGGGAGCTAATTACAGGAACGGTAAAGAAAAGTGGAAAGAAAAGAAATATTTCAAAGTGGGTACGTAATTATGCTCTGAATTAGGTACTTTTGACCTGAGAGAATAATAACAAGAATGAATGGTTTTACGTTTTATTATTATATTTTAATTAGGTACCTATGCATATCAAAATATCATGTTACAAAGAGATTTTTTGTGGTAATTAGAATATTAATATTTCACTGATTGGCCCAGCAGAACAATAGCTGGCATACAGAGGTTAGCGAAGTAGGTAATACCTCAATCCTCGGGACAAAGCTATACATTAAAAGATTTTTATTATTGTAAGTAGATCATTCGAGATTGGTTTACATATTGTAAACTAGGTGTGCCCCGGGGTTTCACCCACCGTTTAATTATTTTTTCTTTTTGCTCGGCTCCTTTGAATCGTAGCGTAATAATATTAAATAGCCTTTATGCTTGCTCAAGAATTGGGCTACCAAATGCAAAAAGAATTTATCAAAGCCGACTGGCAGTTCCAGCGTACAAACAAAAAAAATTCTTCAGCCTTATTATATCAGCATAGATATTTAAGTCTTTTTTAATATTTAAGTAGATAGAGCCGGTGTTTACTATTTGACCACATCTGAGTAGTAATTTAGAAATTTAAATATCCTACATATGTACAAACTCGGTGCTCAGCAACCATAGGCCATAGATATACATAAATATACCTAGTACTATAGGGATAATTTATAATTATGCTTTTGCGTTTATTGTTTTCCTGTTTGAGTAACATAACGAGTCTGTCAAAACGAGCAAGAACACATTTGAACTGCTAACTAATGTTATCTGAACGTAGAAGTATTTTTGACATCGATTGGTTTTAAACAGGAAGTGACTAATGAAATAGGCTATGAGATAGCAATATCATTGTTATCTCACAGCCTACAACATTAGAAATAATGTTAATCTCTTTGACCCTTGACTACAACAGCAAACTTATGTGCATTATCTCATGAAGTATGAATAGGTAAATGTACTTGCCCCGTGGGAAGTCTTCGTACGAGCGTGCGCTCACCATTTTCAAGCCTGCCGCTACTCGGCCTGCTAGGCTAACATGTGCGCCATTACAGAAATTTGTCGTCATGACAAGGCGAGATAATGCCTCTAAAAACCTGTTTCCGTACGAGATAATGTAACGACAAAATTATGTCACGGCGCTCATGGTAGCCCGGCTGGTGTTTAGACGTGTTCTCTACCAAATGGTTCTAGATACTCAAAGACCAAATGCCGCACACTTATCATAGTTTTGAATAGACGTGAGACAGTAGAAGGTTCAACTCAACCTATCTAGTCCCGCGCCTTGATTATGTAAAAAAAATCTAACCGCCACAGCGACCAACAAACAATGCATCCCTTTCTCGCTTATAGATGTTTTCATAAGAGGATACGGAATAAGACGTTTATTTGCGACAGCAACTGTCATATTTACTGTACTCATTATTACGACCAACTCCTAACATGGGACCAAAACTGAAGTCGCGAAAAATTATCATATAATGTATCATAATAATTAGTCGAGTTGTCTGGAATCGATTAAATTACATTTAGAAAAGTTGGAGTTTATACAGTCAATTTTTTTAAACTCTTCCCCTCTGTATTATTTCTCCTGTATCTTCGGTACAGTTTACAAACATACATGTTACATGTACACGCACCCAGACAAATATCTGTAGGCCATACAAATATTTGTTTACCACTATTGTGTGCCACTATTAGGCGTTTTGTTCCAAGTGTATGGGTACCTTTATTGCTTTCTTACAGCGGTAGTATGTCTAACTTCGGTCTTGACTATATGGGCAGGGCAGGCCCTAAGGCATTTGAATACCTACGTGAAAACACTAATGGGCGTGTTTATTGCGAAGCTTCAAGTTATTGTTGAGGGATCAAAGGTCTTTCACAATGCAGCTATGTTGAGCATGGGATGATTACGAAAACAATTAATGTTCTACAATATTATAAATAAGTAGATTGTAAATCTTGAGGAACAGTAACCGCCTTTAGCGGAATTCTAAATTGTCTTAGGAACTTTGTGTGGTCCCGTGTTCAAACTACTTTTGGTGAAAAAAATTATCTTGTGCGCATTGCTTGAAAGAATTTCCGTCGAGAACATATCAATTTCATATGCCAAGAAAAAAAAGCGGCTTCTCTTAACCTGGGTATAGATAAGTGATTAAGTTAGGAGATTGACCAGCAGAACTGGTAACCCAGTGGAATAATCCACTGGGTTACCAGTTCTGCGTCAACGGTGAAGGAAAAACATCGAGAGGAAACATGCACAACTAAGGGGGCTCCATGAAGTACTTAATGGTGTGTGTGTAGTCCGCTAACCTGCACAGGCCAGCGTGGCGAACTTGCTCGAAACCCATCTCATTCTGAGAAGAGGCCCATGCCCAGCAGTGGAATGGTAAAGTAAAATATTTCGAGAAAATAGAGAGGTAGGGCATAGCGGGACTTTCAGCCAAAATTGCTGCCGAGTCCTTTTGTCAGAGAAGAGGCCGTCTTGTAGTGCGGTGAATACAAATTATATCTACTTCAATTACAGTAGATAGGGTTGCTATTACTAGGCCTACACCTCATATTATTTATTAGGTATACCATTATGTATCTACTTCTATGGGTTTCCACTATATGACATCCGTGGAACAAAAAGGTTCCAGATGAAAACCAGCGCCAAGCACATTCTGTTGAATGACATTATGTTGATCTGGAGATCTGTTTGGTTCAACTTTGAGACACGTGCCCATGAAGTTTTTATTTAATTTTATCCCTTCTCTTCTTTCATGTGTTTTCTATGTTTTAATTCTGTATGTTGTGTCTTATTTTGTTGTGTCCAAATAAATGTTTCTTCTATTATATCCTTGAAGTGGGCCGCTCGGCGCGGCGGGCCCGAGCACTTGAACAGATTTTTTTCTTTATTTCCACTCTGTAAAAATATTTTCTCAACATGACCTAAAAAAAATAAAGCTTATCTTTTGATATAAGTTTTACATGGTTTCACGATGGAATCTTTTAGCAAGGTACACGTTTTATATATCATTATAGTACTTATACTGTATACATACTTGATCATTATAGTATACCTACATAGTTGACTGTATGCAGTTATTAATGTAGTTTTATGAAAAGAGTATCCATGGAGTTTCTTGCCGGTATCTTCTCCAGGACCAACGCACTTGGAACCGTGCACCTAGAACCACGACATTTTGAAAGTACTTACCTGCAAAGACCCAGTTGAAATAAAAAACTTTGTCTTTGTTCAATGTTGATAAAACGATTTTGTTTTTGCGCAATATTTACATTAGTGAGATTAAAAAAAAGTTAAAAATAAAAATTATGTACTACACACTGAGCATGGAAAAACGAAATAATAACATAACTCAATAAATAACTCATGTAATTTGTAATATCCGAATCCAAGCTATTAAACAATTTATATATGAGTGCACATTCGGAAATGAACAAGATTGGCTGCAGTGTCATTATTTATACGGTGTCTCGCATGATGGATGACGGATGAAGTAACTGATGAATATTGTATTGTGCCGATGAGGGCAAAGGCCTGTGTGACACTGACGTAATGCCGTGTGTCAACCATGTTTACGTGAGCAAGTCGTGTTTGAAAAGCACGTACGAATAATAAGTTCTTGTACCACACATCTTTGTTTTAAATACAATGAAAGTTAAGGATTCCGGGAATAGAATAGAATACTCTTTATTGTACACCTGATACAAGACTAGCGATAAACATATTAACATGGTGGGATTTTTAGCATTACTAAAGATCTTCAAAGGACCAAGAATTATTCTCTATTTTCTGTGGCCAAACATTATCTATCTATTAGGGCTCAATTACGGAGAGGCGGAAAGTTGCGCGGAGCGCAAAGCGGCGCGCAACTCGAAGAAAGGCACGTATCTTCGTTCACGGAGCGACTCGTCGCATTGCGCGCCGCACGACTTTCCGCCTCCGTCAATATGCGTACACAGAGGCGTCGGGACCTCCGGGATGCAAACTAGTTTCATGAAACGTTCACAACACTTCCACATCACGTCATGTCATGTCCTCTCAGTGTTAATTACGCTATGGATACATCCACACGGATGAGACATGGATGTGGACGTGCCGCGGACGCATTTTTCTTTCATACAAAAGGCTTCCACTCATTGTAAATTCTAATTGTAATTTCAGTCTTACGACGACCACGACACTCAATGGAAGACCATTCATTGAGACGACCACACATAATAAACTACACATAAACATACCCCAAATCATTGACATACCAACAAAAAATCCGTAACATAATCACGTTGTTTACAGCTTTTTCGTACGAAGCGTCACGGTAAAAATACTTGGTAACACGGTAATGGAAAGGTAAAGCGGTAAACTGTAAATAAAAAAGGGTTAGGGTTGACTGCGGCGGCATTTATTTTCTCCCGTAGCTGCTCTCGGGTTTTCTAGTAACACAGTAATTTTGTTTTGCAATTAAATCCCACCTTTTTCTTGTTTCGCTCGAATTACTTTGGTTCCCGCAAATAGATACGGCTATTCGATATCTTTTTTAGCACTTTTTATCAAACAAAATTGCTTCGTTGAATATGTATTTAAGGGTAAACAAGATTGGGCTATTTTTTAACGTTTTTGTTTATGTAGACATATTTGGTTGCTTTGTGTGTGGTCGCGATCCTAAGTAGTAAGGAGTATATTTTTGAGTAGGTACCTACATATTTCTTTTCTTTTCTACATAGTACCTATAAAAAAAGTCGCTTTCCGCGCCTGTCTGTCCGTATATCCGCTCACACCTTCTAAACCACGCAACGGATTTTGATGCGGTTTTCACCATCACTTAGATATTTTTTACAGAAGGTATAATACTTTGATATTTAATGTAAAGATAATATAGAAATTAAACCCGAGCGAGGCCGGGGATGGGTCGCAAGTAACAACTAAATAACTATTATTAAAAAAAAAAAAACTATACCAAGTTCTTGGAATCATCGTCATTAGCAACCCATTTCCACCTATTGCTGACTATCAATAAGTTCCTTCTTTTTGATCAATGCCTCTTAAATCGCGTTCAGGTGATTCTTGCGCTCATTATCAAGTTATCTCAGTCTATTAGGTCGCATCACGTAAATAATACATGGTGTGAAGTATACTATCACCTCAAATTCAGTAACAATCTTGGTCGGTTTAAATTAAGCTCTAAAAATAAAACCCTTCTTACAAGCAGTTAGCAACACCCACGCTGCATCAGACAAGGGAATAAATAAAAAAAATAAAAATGCAAAACAAACAAACAAATAACAAGATTACCCTGAGAGAGAAATAAATAATGCAGCCGATGCTAAAGAACTTTTTAACGCTCTCCTAAAAGTTTTCCTTGTGCTTAATTACGTTTTCATTTATCTTTCGTTTCGTCCGTCCAGTCCAAAACAGTAGCGACTAAACACGAAATACCGGTCTTAGCTGTTTAACAGTTTATAATACATTATGAAACTCGCTGAAACAAAGAGTGACGTCAAACAAAAGTGTTTAAAAAATGCCGCAATAATTATTTTCGTTAGTGTTCTCAGTGTGAGTTATGACGAAGGAATTAATTATGCCTGTTTACGCGGCTATGGATATAGCTATTTAAGCGAACGTCTACTGTAAGTGTACCAGACCACTCAGTAGTATCGTTACAAACGCTGTATTGGCGATGCGTCGACTCACTTTTCAGGTTGTAAACAATGGTTGTGGTAATCTGAGGTCCCAGTGTAAGAGTTTATTTTACCAATCTAGTTTTTACGCAGTGACAGTGTTCGGCGCGCCGATTGGTGAAGAGCTAAAAGTAGACCAATCAGCATGTAGTACACCGTCCATGTGTTAAATCGAGATTGTTAACAGAAATTTACACTAGTGCCTGTGGATACTACCTATATGGCAACACAGTGCGCCTTAGTACAATGCAAGCTGCTACGCACGTAGCTGCTATCTACGCGCTTAGACTCGCGGGATAAGTCACTGCAGTATCTAAAATCAAAGTCCATTCATTAGCACTTGGTATGGGATCATGCAGGACTTCCATGATATAAATATGGAAACGGGCTGTTTTTATTCTTGGGCATCCCATTTCTACCAATGGCACACCGCACAATTCACCTAGAAGTCTGAGCTATTATTGAATATTGCATCTAACAATGGAGTCATATTAATCTCACAAATAGCTATTTGTTGTTGTTGTGTTTTAAAGAATACAGGAAATCAATGAAGCGCTACAAATTGAAAAAAAAAAAAACATTCTTCAATATACTTACCTACAGAAAAAGGAAACAAGAAAATCCTCCGCTATTAAAGAATTTAAAAACAATGATGACAGATAAAAGAATATTAAAAAGTTTTTATAGATCCAAAAACTCAGCGGAGCTGATATAATCACAATTAAAAACGAAATCTCAATTAGAACGAAACGATCCTTTCCGATTCTTACCGAAGTGCCTCACCTTATCGCAAGAATTCAGCGAAAAGGAGGGGTAGGGATTGTCTGTCGAATTGGAACTGACGTGCGCCGGCCACCTGGTTCCTTTCGACGAAATTAAAAAAGTTTCAGCTACACGGGAACTCGGTAGGTCTCGTTCATTTAAATGCTAAGGGATTCCGTGTTAGTATTCATTGCGAGTTTTGTCATTCAGAGAAAAGTTTTGCTTTTTACCAGTTTCACTTCGCGCTGGTACGGAATTTGCATTTTTTTGTCGCGAATTGTGTAACATTTGCTACTAGCAACTTTTCGTCTATGTTACATGTAGAGGTATTATACTAAAATCAACCTAGTTACTGTCAAAGTCAAAGTTTTTTGTTTCAACTGGGCCTTTGCAGGCACTTTCAGAACGTCGTGATTCCAAGCGCACGGTTCCAATTGGGTTGGTCCTGGAGAAGATACCGGCAAGAAACTCCATGGATATTCTTTTCAAATAAATAATATACAATATCTGGGGTAGTGGGACCGGCCCCGGCCTAAATTTGACCTGTATACAATAATTAATTATTACAAATATTAAGATACAATAATTATAACAAAAATATAAAGAACACCAATGACAATAAGTACAACTATAAGTTAAACAATACAAGTAGGTACATACTTAACACTAAAGCCACCCAATTATGAAAACAAGGGAAGCGTCATTAAAATTAGCTTGTGAAGACTGGAAGCAGCGGGTCACCAGGGAAGCCGCATGTGCATTCTGAAGATAATTAGCTCCATATGTCTCTATCGTCAACATAGTATTTGATCTTATAATATATAGGTTTTCTTTATAAGACCAATTAATAAAAATAAAAAACTGTAATTTCGCGTTCTAGGGCCATAGTATATAATTATACTACCTATTTATTGCCTCAAAATCGCCCACTTTTGCGTTCGTTGGCTGCCTTTTGCTTACAAAAAGTGAATAACAAACGCGATAACGCGCGATTCTGGTGCAAAAATTAGCTAGTTTGCTATGGCCCTAAACGCGCTTCTATTTTATACGGTTGATGTAGCAGTTTTGTCATGCGGGTATAAAAACATGACTGGCCGCTTGCGGTAGGAACCGCAGGCGGCCAGTTATGTTTTTTCATACAGTCTATGACGCCCGTCGTCGCCCGTAGCGCCGCAATACAGCAGCAGGTGGACGTCGGGCTTCACGTCACGTCAATTCTATGAAAGTATTATATTATCTGGCCTGTTAAAATTTTTATCTGCAGCCCAATTAATAACTTTTCAATGTAGTAAGTATCTTAATGATCTAAATTGGTTCCGGCATAAACCTGCACTGCTTCTACATCGCAGCAGTGTGATATCAACCGTCTAAATTTAAAGCCTACAATAAATACATCAGGATACCAATACCCGACTATTAAATGATGTCATACTTTAATTACGATGTAAATAGTAGTTTTTGGGTATAAATCCAAACGGACAAAATTGTGGTAAATTATAGAGAGGTAAAGTTATTGGTTAATAATAAATCAACCGTTTAATGCTTAGAAACAAAATTAATTGTAAATACCATAAAATATTACACTTACTCGTATGCACTCGTAACTATTTAATGTCTTTAATTGGTACCTTCGATCACAATCATTAAGATTCGTGAAGCTACTTTTAATTATAGCGTTCATTAGCTATTTCATAAGTATTACGATTTTACGAAGTAACAGCTGGACCGTAAACTTTCCACAAATTCCGTCGAACTCACTAATTACAAATTGATCAATAGCTACATACATTGCAACTCTATGGATTTATGAATTAATTTATAATAATGTTTATTGGATGCGATGAAAAACTATCAATAATCGATAGGAAATAATGAAACAATTTAATTTGGTAAAAATACATCACAACACAGCACCGAATTAGTTTGATATTGACGTTTCATAAGCGCGTGTATCTGGTTTACATGAAATAAATATCTATTTTATTCTATATCAACCAACTGTAGTCCACTGCTGGTCATAGGACACAGCACTCGGTTCTCCACCTTCAGCTAAATATACTTGGTCACTCCCAAATAATATTTACTTGTGTTACCTGAAAACACACACCTAATGACTATTGTGTTTTCAGTACCTCTACCATGAGTTTTCCGTGCCATCTAACGTTCACGTTCACACATTCAATATTTGTATGGGAATTTTTTCAGCGCCTCTAGCGTTATAAATAGTGAACTAAAGTCACTATACAAATATTGCATGTGAACGTGAACGTTAGACGGCACGGAAAACTCATGGTAGAGGTACAGGTTTCGCTAATAAAGTTACAAAACTATTGTATTCACGAACCGTTTGTTTTCAGTTTCATTAATATAAACTAATGGCCCACTCCGACTTTGTAACTGTGTCGGTACCCGTACGATGATTTTTTCATTTTCCTTAATTATTGACCTCTTTACAAAGCGTTCATGTTCCCGAATACGACATATCGTACATCACAACGTCACTGGAGAAACGTTTTCTAATGGTACATTTAACAGGCTAAGAGGTTTCAGGTATTTACCCTGGTTAATAACGTCTTTTAATTCATTAATTTTTGATGGTTAGTGGTAACGAATTCAATTTATTATTTACTTTTATAGTTTCAGTTTTAACAGATATGTGCCTATATTGTATAATTCTTAATTGATTGATTTACTTTGTCATCTTAGGGCGACTTGCACCAAAGTTATTTAAACTAAACACATTTGGATATATTTCTCTCCCTCTCTATTTGTATACTGTGAGATAGAGACAGACTGATGGTTAAACGTGTTTCGCTTAAATATGATTTAAATGACTTTGGTGCAAGTCGCCCTTAGAATTTTATTAATCTAGTTTGCACTGAATCATTCAGATTTGTATGCCAGTTTGTGCCAAAACATATCCTAGACAACTTTGGTATATAATGTTACCATGTTTCAGATAAATAAATACTGTTCTATTCTATTCTAAGTGAAGAAACCCAGACATTAGAAGACATTGTTCTCGGCCACAGCCCGCTTATTAGCTAATAAGTTAAGAAAATAAAATGACGAATTAAGTAAACAGTGCCTTTATTGTAGATACGCTTATGACATAATAATGGAATAACCTAATAACAAAACAACACGTGAATTCAATGTAATTTACACTATAATAAGATAAAAATAACTCCTATTAAGTCAATCAATTACGAACTTAATTTATACCGAAAATGTTCAACTTCAAATAATTATGGGCTCGTAAACTTAGATTTACCAAAATGCTTATTTTATAATCAGCCAATGCCTAACAATAGGTATTTAGAAATTTTACGTATCTAGACATAGACCGGAGATATTATTTAGCATTACTATTCACGTACAAATATCAAATTAAAAACATATTTAAATTAAAGTCAAAATTTAAATTTCATGCACCCACACCCGTTCTGAAAACAATTTCATATCTTTGTCATAATTCTAAGATATGACCTGATATCAGGATCGCCTACACGTGCGTAAACCCCAGGGGAATTGGGTTGGGCGCATCCATAGCCGAAGGAAGTGATGCCATCTAACGTTTCGGTAGCCACTGCAGGACCACCAGAATCGCCCTGAAACGAAGAAAGGATTTTTTTATTATAAAAAAAATCAATTGCCCCACACTAGGATGCATCTTTGGTACAGTTTACAAAAATATATTTCTTGTTCCGTTATTAATCAGCTTTTAATTTCATAATATTAGCATTATGAAGGTGATAGTGCAGTATGGTGTGCGCCTGCGCAGTTCAAAACCGGAACACTTTGCTGCAAACTTGCTACGCTGCACATGTATTTCGTTCGATTTAGTAATTATATATAATAAAATTCTTAGCAGTACTATTTGTGTTGTCAACCATGCCACAGTAGCATATTCTCATTGCTTTGCACCAAAATACTGTACAAATATATGCCTGTGGTTGAAGACAGGGGCCAACTCATTATAATTATAAAACTTCACCTGACAGGTATCCTTGCCACCTTCCGGGAAACCTGCACAAATCATTCTGCTGGTGATGCCACCATCGAGTAGTTCATTGCATTTAGCTCTCTCCACTACAGGCACTGAGGTCGCCATCAACGTCGTGGTTGTGACACCGTTTTCCTAAAACAAAATCTCGATCTTGATCTAACTTTGCAGATCTACTAGAAATGGGCTGAGTGATATTTTTTGGATATCTATGACACATGACAATGA
The DNA here is from genome assembly GCA_932294325.1 of Allophyes oxyacanthae. NCBI lineage: Eukaryota > Metazoa > Arthropoda > Insecta > Lepidoptera > Noctuidae > Allophyes > Allophyes oxyacanthae. The sequence goes on from OW028615.1 coordinate 12,134,984, forward strand.
CAAAAAATTATCGATGACGAGAACAATGACAAAATCATCAATGATTTTTCTTTGATGAAAAATTCGAACACCGCATTCACGCATTGCATATTGTCATCTTGGCATTGTCATGTCACAGCCAAAGCCAAAGATCACGTTCATGCAGTCATGGTCGTTATATACTTATCGAGTGATGATTTTGTCGTTGTCACAGCATGACGAAATGGTTTTAAAATATCGATAATTTATACCTACATGTGACATTATATCGGACTCAACTCTAAGATCTACTCGTCTCAAACGTAATAAAATAGAAACAAACTTATACTTACACTGGTAGTACCCCAGCCCGAGACGTCGACAAACGTACCATTGGGCACATCGGAGCCCGATGCAGCCATACGTATAGCCTTGGCGGTGGTGCCGTTCAAACTCATAACCTTGTTGACTATGACAACTGCGACATCATAGTCGCTGGTTCTAGCATTGTACATGGGATGGGTGGAGAAAAGCCTTGTTTCGTACACCGAGCCCCCACGATTGGAAAAGGTACTGCCAATCCGTACGGTAACTTTTAGCATGCTGTAATAAAAGTCTGTATTGTATATATTGTGTATAGAGTTCAGGAGCCTGTCGGGGGCCTGGAACCCAGTGCTTCAATTGTGTAAGAACAGGAAAAGTGCCGTGAGAAGTGCGCGAGCGGACACAGTGAGTTTCGGGTGTCGGGAACAGAATCGAGTTGTGAGTGACTTATGTGATAGAGGTACCGGACCCGAGTGCACAAAAGAGTAACAGAAGGAGGGTAGACCGTTTTGTCTGCAATAAATATTCACCCACAAATACTTTTAGTTTATCCGTGACCATGGCGCTTGCAACAGTGCCGAAATATCGGGAGCTCAAAACAATAGGTATATTAACATAGTAAAAACCCTGTTTTGAATTCTAATACTAATGTTAGTGACTATGACAGTTTAAAAACTTATATTGTGTATATTTTCTGTAAGAACATGTTTTAAAGAAAGAAAGAAAAGAAAGAAGAAAGAATCATCACGATTCGAAGCTTAGTCTTATTGTCGGTGAGAACTTAATAACGGAGCTGCAGTGGCGTCCACTCCATAAGGACAAAAAAATAATTAAGCTCAATAACTAAAACTCGACTACTGAAAAGGTATGAAACAAGAAAATATTAATAGACACATATTCATAGTGATGTTCAGAGGATAGCCGTAGCCGTATGCCACTTTCCCTAAAGCTTATGATAGCTTACTACTGTTAGACCGTATTGCTTTGTTAGGGTAGCTGTAGGTGGCATACGACCACGGCTATCCTCGAGATGATCTCGCAGGAAATGAGAATTGCCTCCCTGGTTACAAAATCCATTTCATACTTTTTTTTTTTTTAATGTTGCCCCGCACTTGAATACAAAATTAAATGAATGATGTCTACAACCGCGCCGCATTTCACTTCACAAGAAATTTAAATACAAAACATAGGGACACAAGTATGACTGTGTCATCAAAGCGCCAGTCACGACAATAATTACATTACATCTTTTGTTTTTATGTTTGTCCCTCTCGAGTAGTTCTCCTGTATCGAGGATACAATTCACGAACATACATGTCACATGCACACACACACCTAGATCCGGAACAACTATCTATAAATCATACAAATAATTGCTCCGTGCGGGGATCGAACCCGCGGTACATACCGTATAAAGCTAATCGCTCAGCCAACCGTGTCATCAACCTTGTCGTGTTCTTACTGTTCCAAAACATATTTGTCCCATAAATCTGACACCAATACATACCCTACAAGACAATGGGCAGCTGTCACGACGTGATGTTCGCTAACAATGGAACCTCCACACTGGTAATCATTTCGGCCGTCGTTGCACATCAAGTACGCTTGGTAAGGGTACGCTTCTATATTGGTACTATTACCACCAACAATCTTACCCCCATCTTCTTTAAGTTTATGGTCACGTCTTTTACATACGACTTCTGAAATTGTGAATTGCAATGAGAAGCAGAATGTAAAAATTGTAAAGCCGTCAAAAGGGAATTTAGAAGACGCCTATGACGCTGCTTGTCTTAAGCGTCTTCTTTACAGTGGTGAAGGGTGACAGTTTTAAAAGGGGAAGCTGTCCCAAAAATCCTTAAAAAATTGCTGCAATTAAGGCTGCAAAACAAAAATCCATACCGTCTCTTGTAATCTATATAATATAGTCATGTCTGGAAGAGCTCGACCTAACTAAATAACATGCCATATTACTTTGTCTATGCACTAACCAATTCCTAAAGGGAAGCCGATGGAAATCGGGTTGTATGGACTCTTCGCCACTGCTTGTTAATTGCATTTCGATCGATTATGCAAGAGAAAATAGCTATGGAGTGGAGTGGGTTTCGTGTTGCTGTAAGATCCCCGACAGAAAATATGTGACCGGGATCATTGTTAAGAACAGTGTACAGCGATCACCAGTCCGGTTGCCATGGGTGGTGATTATGTCAGTATCACCTTATGAACACCCGTCATTAACAAAGCCATGTCCAACAATAGAATTTAAGGTGTACACGATAAATAGGAACTTTCTGGAATTGATGCCGATTACTAGCAAAATCGGGAACATAACAAATCCATCATAAGGAATGGCACAATAGTATAATAATCATTATAAAATGTAACGAAAAAATATAAATAATATCTTACCTTTGCCGTAAAAGGCAACAAACAAAATGAAGTACAGAGCCAACTTATCCATATTATCTTTTCTGTGGCAGAAAATGAAATGTGAATATTTTCAGCGAGATATATGCTTAAATACTTTTTTAAACATCGTGCCCATGTAATGTTGATCTAATTATAAATAATTGGAGGGCACGATAAGGCCCCTATTAGAAATACATATTGTAAAAAAACACACCTTATTTTCTGAGATGCATATATCTAGGTAGTAATTGCACCGATTGCCTGTCCTGTATTATCAGTCACTTCACTAAGGTTATTGGCCAATTACCTCCGTCCTCGTGCAAGGACTAAATACAGAACAAAAATTATTATTTTATCTCGGAATTTAGTCATTTAGGTACATGACTTTTTTTGCCTAATTGTTTGCAAAGCAAGCGTCAAATATAATAACCGCTAAATATGCTTTTAATTTTTCTTGTTATCTTTTCCGCTAGCTGTATTTAGTTTATTTGGATTGGAATCGAACAAAAGTTTATAGTCATAGCTAATGTTAGTCACATGTAAACCCGTGATTAGTCATAGTGTACCTATTACAAAAATAAAGTTGATATGGAAATTGTGGGCGGACAAAATTTATATAATTATTATCCTGAAAAGATAATGTTGATAGCTAGCTGTACTGTGTCCTCTATTACTACATAATAATATTGTTAAAATAATAATATATTTTTTGTGATTAAGTGTTAGTAATATAATTTACTCGTAAAATTACCCTTCACAGGAAACACAATACTTAGGCTGAGTTTCTATCATAGCTGCGCGAGATAAGTAAGCGATGCGCGAGGAAAAAATCCAGCAATAGGATTACTGCAGACTAATCCTTCTTCTTCTTCTTTGTAGTTTCGCTCTTGACAGAACGGTCTTGGTAGTCATGTAGTAGATACCATTGTCAGGGGCAGATGTGACTCACCTCACGATATTTCGCCATCGGTTTCTATTGGCACATATTCTGGTCCATCGGATATGGTTTTACGCGCTGTCTGGTGCTTCTTTCTGCCCTGCCTTGCACGACAAGACGCTCTATCCAGTCGTATTCCCATCTTGAGACCTGCACAAAGAAGTAATCCTATTGGTGGATATTTTCCTCGCACACCGCTTAGTTACCTCGCACAGCCCCGGTATACAGGGTGTAAGTGACATCGTAACGAAAACTCATACCATGGGTTCAGTACATGATACTGGATCATTCAGGATTAGAATATTGCGTCGGTCTTTGCAAAAAATTTACGATTTTGTTCGCAGATTTTTTAGTTAGGTATAAAAACTGCGAACAAAATCGTAAAAATTTTGAAAAGACCGACGCATAATTCTTTCGCTTTCTCTTTCAGTATCATGTACTGAAACCCATGGTATGAGTTTTCGTTACGATGTCACTTACACCCTGTATAGTTGTAATGGCGGGTGAAACAGTTAAAATTGACATCTACCACCTTTAAGGACATACAACCCATACATAGTACCTAACCTTAAAAATAAACGAATAAACGTATAAACAAAAGTTTCTTCTTTGCAATATTAGTTTGATTAATTAATAATTATATCGCCAGCTAAATATAGGAATAGCAGGATATAACTGGATATCCGTATAATCACATTAATAATATAATTTATTAAATAACATTGTCCATTTCATTCTGTCAGTGATGCAGGACTGCCGTGCCTTGTGCATAAAATTTTAAGGTAACATTTTATTTTATTTTCTTGTGTAACTGCATTTGATAGCTAACATGTAGACGACATGTGCCCTTTAATCCAAGATTCTATTTTTACTGGTGTTTTAAAGAATACATTAGATATTAATAAATAAATAGATTTTTAATTTCATTCTGATAAGAGACATTTATAATATTAAATATTTGATGATATTTTCAGTTGCAATAAGTACTTCAACTCCGTCGTCAGCTACTTAACTAATACTCCATAATACAAAAGATAGTTTAAAACAAGTCAAGGAAAACCCAGATTTGAAATACATGGTTAATTTTAAGTAATTTCGATAATGAATGATTGTACTCATGGTAATCAACAACACTGGAAAATAAAAGAAATTCTCCGGAGAAATATTTTTTTGTCTTCACATACAAAGTCAACCAGCTGATCATAACTTATGACATACGTTTAAGTTGATGACATTTTGTAATATGCAAATGCAATCAATCAATGCAATGCAATGCAATTATCTCAGCTCCATTTTTACTTTTTTTTTTTTTTTTTTTTTATCGTGGTAAAATCATCAAATGAGTCCTCCCACCCCGGGCAGGGCGGGAGGGACTGTCAGACTTGTACTGACTAAAATCCACGGTGTTCCTTCAATAGCCCTTTACGTTCCGGGGTCACGGTAATGAGATAAGCCCCGCGACCCCGGCAGGCTTCGGCCCTCTACAGGGGGGGCCCCGTCATCTTACTGACGTTCTTTGAGGCGCGCGTGGAACACAACGCGCCGTCGACCCGGGCATGGTCCATGGTCGGACAGCGAGTTGCCCTTTACTCGCTGTCCGCATGCCCGCGCCTACGGTGGCCGGAGATCGTCGGCCGGCGCCCGACGCCGTGGGCGACCACCACTGCGGCTGGGCTGGAGGGAGGACGCCATCCTCTCCCTCAAGCGGCCCGCCTCCTCCTTCGATAGCATGACTGCTTCGCAGAAGGAGGCGACCGCTTCCCACTCCGTCTCGCCCCGCAGCATGGCCTCGACCAATGCCGGGCGCGAGAGGTCTCCGCCTATCGCCGCCCTGAGGACACGTCGGTGCTCTGCCCAAGCGGGGCAGTCTTGCACCGTATGCTCTACTGTGTCCTCAGGGCGATCCTCGCAGTGGTGACACCCAGGCGTTTCTGCCTTCCTCATCAGACACAGGTACCTCCCGAAACTTCCGTGTCCGGTGAGGACCTGCGTCACGCGGTAGGTCAGGACGCCGTGCCGCCGATCCAGCCACTCCTCAAAGAGGGGTCTTACCGCCGCGATTGCGGCGTGCCCGGCCGTCGGTTGCGACAATCGTCCCCTCCATACTGCCCCGAGATCGCGCCGGAGCTCTTCCCGCCGCGCCTCGACTTCTTGCGGCAGCAGGGATACGCCCCGGCGCTGCGCCTCCACGCGCCATTCATAGACGCGCTGGAGGGCAGTCGCCTCCAGATCCCAGGGCAGCAATCCGGCAAGGAGGTTGGCCGATTCGCCGGCGATCGTGCGGTATCCCCGGATCATCCGGATAGCCATGACCCTCTGGCATGCGACCAACTTTAGTGGTCGCGTCCGGATGCTCAGGGCCCACACGGGGGCCCCGTAGAGGGCCATGGACCGCACGACGCCGGCGTACAGCCTTCGGCAGGAGGCGTTTGGCCCGCCGAGATTAGGCAGGAGTCGCCTGAGGGCGGCTGCTGCCCGGTTCAGCTTTGGGGCCAAACTCAGGAAATGCTCCCTGAAGTTCCACCGGCTGTCGAGGACGAGTCCCAGGTACTTCATCGTCCTCCCGACGCCGATGCGAACCCCCTCCACCGTTATGTGGGACTCGGACCGTGGCGCGTTCCGACCGCCATGAAAGCACATGGCCTCTGTCTTGTGCAGCGCCACGTCGAGTCCCAGCTGCCGAATCCTATGGGCGACTGTCGCAACCGCTTGCGTCGCCAGATCGGCCGCCGCCTGGTGCGACTCTCCCTGCGCCAGGACGAGCGTGTCGTCGGCGTAACAAATTACGCCGACGCCGTCAGGGAGGTCGCCGCGCAGCACCCAGTCGTATCCGATGTTCCACAGGAGCGGCCCCAAGACCGAACCCTGCGGGACACCGCACGACATCTCTCGCCGGTTCCACTCTCCCCGGTGACCGGGGTAGATGACGGCTCTGTCCGTCAGGTAGTCCTCGACTATGCGACGGAGGTAGGTCGGCACCCGGTGATACCGGAGTGCTTCCCTGATGCAACTCCAGGGCAGGGTGTTAAAGGCATTGGTGATGTCCAAAGACACCGCCAAGACGACCCTGCCCCGGGATACCGCGTCCCCCGTCGTGAGGGCTCTCACGCGCATGATAGCGTCCACCGTGGAGCGCCCCCTGCGGAAGCCAAACTGGCACTCCGCAAGATCCGGGCCCACCCGATTCAGGTGCCCGACGAGGCGGTCTGCAATGACTCTTTCCAAGAGCTTGCCCACCTCGTCGAGCAGCACAATGGGCCGGAATGCGGACGGAGAGTCCGTAGGGCGCCCGACTTTCTGGATCAGGACCAACTTCCCCGTCTTCCAGCCGAGCGGAAACTGGCCCCTCTCCAGGCATGCGCTAAAGAGCCCCCCCAGTCGAGGCCCGAGAGTTCCCGAGGCCAGGACCCAGGCTTTCCCTGACAGGCCGTCGGGTCCTGGGGCGGTATTTTTGGCCTTGAGCCGTTGTACCGCCACTCTCAAGTCTACCTCGGTCACCTCTGGAGCGTCGTGGACGTCGCCGTCGCTGTGGTCCGCATTTGCGCCAGCTTCGCTGTCAGATTCCGTCAGAGACGGAGCCATGGGCGGGGGAGCATGCTCCTCTCGCGATGGGAACAGGGCGCTCACCACGTCCTCCAAGAACTGAGGCTGGAGACTCTGCGTCAACGGGGGAGCCCAGGGGCGGAGCTTTTCTCGCACCCACTTGTAGGGGCGCCCCCATGGGTCCCCGTCCAGAGTCCCCAGCATCTCCTCACGGGCAAATTCCTTGGCCCGCCAGATCTCGTCTCGGAGGACGGCCTTCGCTGCCCTGTAGCCCTCGTACAGCTCCGCCTCTACAGTCGCCGCATCCGGAGGTCGGGTGCGGCGCCTGCGGAACCTGGTGTACCGGCGTCGCGCCGCAACGCACGCTTCGCGCAGCGCTGCTAGCTCGCGCGACCACCAGTACAGCTGACGCCGGGCGCGTCCTTGCCGGACCCGGGGCATGGCCACGTCGCAGATCTCCGACATGGCCTCCCGGAACCACTCCGCCTCGTCGTTTATGTCGGCAGGCCTGTCCGGTGGTGACACCCAGGCCTGCACGATCGAGGCTTCCAGGAATAGCTCCCGGTCCAGCTGCTTCAGCGCCCATCGCGGACCACTTAGGTTCCGTCGGACCGGCGCGTCTGGGGTCTGGGCGGAGACCTCGAACCGGATATACCGGTGGTCGGAATAGGTCTCCACCTCCTCCACAACGCACCAGTCGGTGACGCGCGGTGACAGGCTGGGGGTGGCGAACGTAATGTCCACCACCGACTCGCCCGTAAACCGCACGCACGTGGGGACAGAACCCCGGTTCTCGATCACCAGGCCCTGCGCACGGGCCCAGTGCTCGAGCATCCTACCCCGCGTATAGTCCGTGGACCGGGAACCCCAAGCCGGACTTTTGGCGTTGAAGTCTCCAAGGACGAGCGCGGGGAGGGAACCGAGGGCGACGACGACGTCTCCCAGCTCCGTTAGGGAGTCCCGGAACTCGGCGAGAGATCGGTTCGGGGAGAAATAAACGCCTACAACGGCGATCTCCCCGAACCGTGCCGCGACGATCCCACGCCCTCTCTTGACGCGATCGAGGGGCGGGGTACCGGCGGCGGCCGATGAAATGAGGGTCACCGAGCCGTCCAGGTCCGCCACCCAGTCATTCCTGGGCAGGACAAAATACGGCTCGGCGACCACGGCGACGTTGATCAACCACTGCGCCATGCTCTGGAGCAAGAGATCCTGCGCAGCGGCGCAGTGGTTGATGTTCGCCTGGAGGAAGCGCAATGGGGCCATTAATCGGAATCCATTGCAGCCTCCTCCAGGGCCCCTCGCGGGGGTTCAGCCACGACAGCAGCGGCGGCGGCGGCAACAGTAGCGGCGGCGGCGGCGGCGGCGGTGGCGGAAACGGCGGCAGCAGAGGGCCTAGCTCTGCGCCTGGCTTTGGTGGATGGGGCGCAGGACTTGCCTCCAGCCCGGTGATCGGCCGGCTTGCCAGCCGCCTCACATGCGAAGCAGTGAGACGGGGCGGAGCACGAGCCGGCCTTGTGACCGGGCTGACCGCAGCGGAAGCACCTATCGCTGCGGTCTACCTCCGAGGTGCACACACATGCCGCATGGTTGCCCACTTGGCAGCGGAAACACCTCAGGGGTCTGGGGTCCAGGACTTTCACCTGCGCAGACACCCAACCAACCAGGAGCCTTCGGCCCTCCTGTATCTTTTTTGCCGCCGAGACGGGGCAGCTAACCGTGATGGTTTGCAACCCCGTGAAGCCAGGACGCAGGGCGCCCGCCCTCACCTGATCGGGAGGGCACCCTCCAGTCCCGGCAACGGCGGCCACCACGTCCTCGACCGTCACGGAGTCATCCAGACCCAATATGCGCACGTCTGCGCGCTTGGTGGGTCTAGAGACTCGGGCCTCCTCCGCGTTTAAGGACGCTCTGAGCCGTTCGGCCAGAGCGTCAGCGGTAGGGCCACTGGCCGCGCCGGAGATCTCTAGCATCCGAGCCCCCGTCGCAGTGACCCGGTAACGGAGGCCGCCGACGATGCCGAGCTCCGTGAGGTCTACCGCCTCCCGCGCCTTCGCAAGCAAGTCGCGGTACGACACGCCCCTATTCACTGCGTCCGGCTGCAGTGTAATCACCACAGCCGCGGTCTTGGGGGCGCGCAATCGCGCCGCGGCGTCTCGCTCCCTGCGCCGCCGCCGTCTCTCCCTTCGCCTCGACGACCTGGCCGCGCTTGCAGCCTTCCTCTTCTCCCCGGCCACCTGCCAGTCGGCGTCGGCCAAAGGAGTCTCTGGAGGAGGCTGCTGGGACGGCTGGTTCCCAGCCTGGGCCTTCTCCTTTTTGGCCGCCTGTTTCGGCCCCGCAGGTGTCGGGGTCGGAGGCGGCTTTGATGGGCCCGGTTTCGCCTGACTAGGCTTGGCCGGGGCCGTCTTTGCCTTCGCAGGAGCCGCCGTCGCCGGGGCCGTCCGCACAGTGGCCGTCTTCGCCTGAGGCGGCCTCGTCGTCGTCGGGGGGGGTTTGGACGCGGCCGCAGCCGCGTACGAAGGCGCCGCCAGCGGGGGTCGCAGCACGCGGCTCTCCAATACGGAGAACCGCTGCCGGAAGGCGGTCAGCTCCTGTCGCACCAGGTCGAGAACAGAATTCTCCGCTGGTGTGGGCTGGCCTTTCTCCTTTTGGCCCCGCGGCGGCGCCTTCCGCTGGCCGTCTCCCCGGATTGCGGTCAGGTCCGCCTTGAGGGCGGCGTTCTCCCTCTGGAGAGCCTCCATGGCGGCAGTCAGGCGGGTGACCTCCGACCGCAGTTCGGACATATCGTCCCTTGCAGCCGGAGCCCCGCCGTAAGTCCGCACGGCCGCCATGATGGAGGCCGTGGCTTCGCTGATCGCACCCTCCTTGCTGCTTCTCTTCCGCTTCAGGTTTACGATACGGATGGCAGCTACCACGGCCTCTGCTAGTTTGGCTTCGTTCGAGGCCAGACCAGTGTTGGGCTCTCCAGAGGAAAGCCCCCTCCCCGAGGTCCTGCCTCGGCCTTTACCCCGCACGCTCGCGGGGATCTTGCGGGCCGAGACAGGCCCTTCCCCCGACGACGACGAGACGTCCTCGCGGGAGCGCTTGAGGAACTCCCTCCTCCTATCGGCGCTGCCCTCGTCGCTCCTCACTACGCTTCCAGAGACTACGCTCTGGAAGCTCACGGCGTCTGATGCCGAGTCGGACTCCGACTCGAGCACCAGCGCCCCCTTCCTCCGCGGAGCGGCACTCTGTGCCCGCTCGATGTTCGGTGCCGGTGAGTCGGACGTACTGGACAAGTCCAGTGACTCCTCCTCACGGGCACGTGAGCCTCCCTGGCTCGATGCGGCGACTGCCGGTGCGAAAACTGGGTAAAAGTTGTTGTTGTCCCCCCCAGAGTACGATGGGACTGACCGGACGTGTCCGGTGCCGGATTCCCCAGCTGAAGAGCAGCTGGGACCCGCCTGGGTAGCTTTACCAAAAACTTTGTGCTCCATGTTGTTTAACTTTTTTAGAGAGGTGAGTTCCTCTGTCCCTACACCCCATTTCCCATCCCCTGGTTCACTTCACGGTTACGTCTAAAGATTAGACGCGTACCGGGAGTGAATCTTTCCCCCCTTTGACCCAATCTCTGAGACTGGGCCCCGCGCCGTCTAGAAGCTCGAGCTAACTGCTCGATCCTCCAGGCGGCGCGCCTTTCCCCGGTGTGTCCCTCTTGGTCTGGTTTCTCCCTCTGGGCCCGTCCGGCATGAGTGCCTCTACCGGCATGGCCCCAGAGATCACTGAAACACGCAAGCCCCCCCACGACAACAACGTGGGGACACAGTTGGGGGGGAGCTCCATTTTTACTTAGGGCAAACATAATTGCTTAGCTTATTTCTATGAAGTAGCACTACGAAGTAATAATAAACAAATCAGTGGTCGCTGAAAAATAAATGAAGCCACTAGTATACAAGTAGCATACAAAGTTCCAAATTCCCATTTTGCGCACTACTTAAAAAAATATCCTGTATAAATAAGGTTATTCTAATTAGATCTTTGTGTTTATATTTAATTAAATAAAGTAGTTTGTCGTAGTCATTATTAATGTAAGTAGGTACCTATATGTTAAGTTTTGTCATTTATTGTTTACTAGCTGTGCCCGCGACTTCGTTCGCGTGGTGTAGGGGTGCTCGAATTATGTTTTGAAAATACATGTTTCTAATAATATAAAATTGTATCAAATAGTATTAAATAAAAACAGTTACAACGCGGGGACCGGATTTGAACCTGATATTTGTCGGCTTCTATTCTACTATTTACCGTTCCACTTAGCTAGTTACGATGGGTATCGAAATAAACATTTCTAATGTTGAAAAAATACCTAGTTTCCTTCATATGTATAGTAATTTTCCGTGATGGTTTTTTACCGAAAATGTTAATAAATAAACTCGTTTAAATCACAAATTTCTTAACTATCGACCTTAGTACCCACGGATACATATTGAGCTATAAATTTTCAGTATAATAAGCTGACCTCTTATTGTAAGGGAAGCCTATACAATACGTGGTCAGCTTTTACTGGAAATGTATAGCTTGATAGTAGCCGTGTGTACGAAAAAAAAATGTTACACTGTTCAGTTCCTGTGAGCGTAGCGTAGCGTGATGATACATATTTATGTTAAAAAGTCGACCCCTTAGTAGCGCTACTGTGAAAGTCCTATCGAAATTGTTAAATTCTTACATTTCATAACCATCATACATTATACACAAAATATGTTACATTGCTCGACTCCTATGAGTGATAGTGCGATGAAATATGTTTACTATAAGTCCTCGATCCCTTATAAATTATACTACAGTGAAAGTCGCATCAAAGTAGGTCCAATACAACATTATTTTGTATAACTAATCAATCGTGACCTCTGCTTTGTACGGGACTGCTTACAATAGAACGATCAAGCTGTATCTAAGGATCTAGTCAATTACTGTTGCAAATAAAAGTTGTTAAGTTAGACTATTATCTATACAATTACCGTAAAGTTTCATTGAAATATTTTTCGCTGTTTTCCCGAGGTGGAGTAACTTCTTTTTTTTTTGTTGGCTCTCAGACTTTCATCCCATAAATACAAAGCAGGTGATCTAGCGATACCTTTATTTTGCCTACACTCTACTAACGACTAACAACGACAACGATGTAGTCGGTGAAAATTCGGTAACCGTTACTGCCCCTCGTAATGATTTTATCGTCTTGAATCTAACAATAGTAGCTATTTAAAATACTTGGAGAAAACATCCAAATTATAAACTTTACATTTTCGTAAACACATAAACCCAATTAAAAGAACAAATATTTCGATCCCAACGCTATCTAGGGAGACTGAAGACAAATTTAAAGAAACATAAGGTAATAATTATTTTATTATTTTCAGTGAGAAATTGGTAGCCGACCGATCATTCTAGTCATCCTCAAGTCAATGAATTTTCAGCTGCCGTGCATCAGGCAAAAGGCTATGTTATAAAAAGAATATTCTATGAACTTAATTTGCTGTTCTCCAGAATGCAAACGATGTTAGCCCTTATCAATTTGAAATGGTAGCAGTAAACAGCAAGCACACGTCATTATAGTACTGCCAATAAGGCTTTGAAATTCATAATTACCTATTAGATTCCGAAAAGCCCATCCTACAGGTTTCCGATAACTACTATGGATAAAAAAAAATTCTACCCAATCCTAATAAAGTCTTAATAATGATCTTATCAAAATACTTCCTGGAAATACAAAATCTTGGTCTTAGTTAAAAAGTCTATTAACGCCATCTAGTTTCAGAAAAATGTAATAAAATAATAATGAAATCAAAGTTACGTCGAAATATCTGGTAGAGCATTTAAAAAAGTAATTATCTCGTGGGTAAGGTATTATGTCGTATGCTTTCATCACGCTTCACCTTTTGGAACATAGCAGTCAGTGAAATACGTACCTTAAAGTAAGATGCCAAAGAAAGAACGTTTATCAGTAAAAAAAAATACTGGACATTACTAAATATACCAAATTACTAATTTAAGAACGGGATCAAGTGAGGAGTTTAAATGAACACAGGAACTGTGAAACTAAAACGAAGATTAATTTTGCTTAGCCCCCTAGACGAATAGGGTGATGATTTATATTATATATTTTGACCGGACCTATGAATTATAATAAGACAATATTTCATTAAGATTCGGCTCTTAATAATGAAGTGGTTGCTCATAATAGTACACAGGCATAATGCACTTTAGCTCACCCCCCTTAGATAATAGTATGTTGACCAGCCCTTTGACAGATATTACTGCAAAATTTAAACTAAATTTGTCCAGTAGTCCACGCCTATAGCGTGAAGCTCGGACATAATATAAACAGACAAACGGATATACAGACAAACAGACAAAAATTCTAAAAACATCTGATTTGGCTTCAGTATCGTTCCTAGTATACGCAGCAATCATTTTTTTTTGAAAAATATTCAATGTACAGTTTTCGCCTCGTTACAATTTTATTATAAGTAGTATAGATTTTATTATAAGTATAGATATTTGAACGTTACAAATTAAATTATTATATAGAACTCGGCCTACAGGAGTTTGGATGCCGTATCAATAAAAAAATCGCTTATAAAAATATTGGAAATTAAAAACTCGCCTATAAATTACTACTAATGCCATCTAGGTATAAACAGACGAATTAAAATATATAAGGCTAAAGAATAAATGAAAAAGTACGTTTAAAAAAATGCGAAATGATTTCTATTGTATATAAAATGTTAATCGGATCTATTAACTACAATCATCCAATATTTCAAATGGATTCGTCATATAGGTAGCGAATAATAATTGTACACAGACATATTGGTTTATTGCTCACCCCCCTTTGACAATAGCGTAATAATTTGTACCCTATATGTTGACCAGGCCATTAACGGATTTCACTTTTAAATTTCATGACGATCTGTTCGGCGGTTTGGCCGTGAAGCTCGGACAGAGATACAGACAAACAGACAAACAGACAAACAGACAAACAGACAAACAGACAAACAGACAAAAATTCTAAAAACTATATTTTTGGCATCAATGTCGATTATAGATCACGTAGCAGTTTTTTTTTTTTATCTTCAATCAAACAAACCGCCCAACCGACAAACTGACAAAAATTCTAAAAATGTATGTTTCGGTTTCTGTATCGTTCCTAGTATACGTAGCACTTTTCTGTATCGTTCCCAGTATACGTAGCACTTACTTTTTTTTATATTCAATGTACAGATTTAGCCTCGTTACGATTTTATATACATTTAGAGGTACTATATTGAAGACTGCTTTTATTCAATAGATGTCACTGTACATTCATGGCGTCTTTCTGAATGGCGGTGTTAAGATTTTCCGCAGTTTAGTTGGGTCTGTTTGAACTAATTTGTTTTGTCACTCTGGATTCCCTTCAAAACGCTAAAATGTTTCGCCTTTTACTAAAAATTTAGCCTCGTTACGATTTTATTATAAGTATAGAAGAGTGACCTTACGAGGCTGGCATAGTCACTACGGTGAACTGAAGATTCAATAAAAAATTTAATAAAAAAAAGTAAAAAATTAAGGTTAGCAAAGTTTTGGTAAAGTCTGAGCTAAGTCAAAGTACGCACTACCTTGGGGTTTAACGCGTAACTAAAATGGTAATGAACATCGACTCTCGTAATAAAATTCGGTACACAGTGGTGGCCTTAGAGGGTGGGTAGCAGGGTAACCGCCACAGAACATATTCTATGTTCTGTGGTAACCGCCCAGGGCCCTCGCGCAACAACCTGAGTAGAAAAAAGTTGTCATTTAAAAACTTTTCTTTATGCTTACTTACTTTAGTTAAAAATATAAAATAAGTTTGGTAAAAGTAATATTGACCTAAGCCTAACAACTGCTATATACTAGGAGATTGATCGAGTAATAAATATATTTTATATTTATTAATCAGAGAATTCCTAATAGAAAAATTCCATCGTTTTTTTTTTTTCAGTTTATAATCCCAACTGCCACTATGCGAGTAATAATCTTACTCATTATGATAGCAGCCGCTGTCACCGAGCTGCCTCTCTCTAACACGCACGAGTCATCAATATTACAGAGAGCTACTCCTGATGAAGTGTTGCTGTACCTCTATAACGTAGTGCTTACGTCATACTCATTAAGTGACACCAAAGAACAAGGTGGTTATTGGAATGCAGGCCGATGTCCTAAAGATCACGTGAAGATAAATGGAAAATGTAAACGAAAAATAATATATTAATTAAATAACAAAATATTAAAGCCGACCCGACCGATATGATTATTGATGAAGCTTCGTTACCTAAGAATTTTAAATGTAGTCATAGTAAAAAAATCCTAATATCTAGAGTAACCTATATGAGGAACCTTATTAAAATTGATACTAGAATTATTGAAATAAATTCCAAATATAATATTTATAATGACCTCATGATGTACATTATGTAATAGAATTATTATACGTTATATTATACTAATAGTAATAAGTTACCTAGATGTTTCTAGAAGATAATTTGTAAAATCTGCTGGTACACATTTACTTACCTATTTAGTTTGGTGGGATATAGAGTTAATTTAAGTTGTAATTTATTTTTTATTTCATGTACCTAATAAATAATTGTCACGGGAATAAATTAAACGAAAACTAAAAAAATGGGTAGATCAAGCATTTTATAATCATAAAATGTAAGAAAAGTCACGATTTTTTAATTATTATGCATATCTTGTATAATTTCGAATTATTTATTTGTTTTTTAAATTTTTATTCTTATTCTTTATTGTATACAAAATATAAATAATATACAAAAAAATACAGTTCAAAGATATATGCACAAAGGCGAGTTTAACTCAGAATGAGTTTTTATTTGTATTATTATCATTTTAATTCTGAGTTCATCGAGTATTATAATTATATTGTTGATTTTATGTTGACCTATATTATTAACTTATTATTTGCCGATATATTACTATGACTATGACTAACAATGTAATTCATTTTACTCGCTTGTTTATTGGTTGTTTAGCATTTTCCTATGAAATGTCGTCTTTACTAAACTAATTAAATTTATCCTACAATTAACCACATTTGAAAAATATTCATTTTAACTATTAGGTGTTCATAAATCGTTCAATTGTGTTTGGATTTTTAGAATAAATGTTCATTTGACTATTCTGTCTTGTTTTATTTATTACGCAAGAATTGGAAATAAAAAATTGTGTGCACTTACCGAACCGGCCCCGCGTTCGTCTAAGTACCGTACAATTTTGCCATCCCTACCCGAAATATCTGCCTATGGACGTCACGACTGCCAGTTGTCTCCTAACCTCATAGACTTATTAACTAAGGGGAGCCCTACTTATTATTTGTATGACTAACCTTGATCGGCTAGCATAATTTCTTTTATAAACTTTTCCTGTGCACAAAACATAACTAAACCATTATATTAATTAGCAACTATCGTTTGATATTTACGTTGAGCGCTTACTTAATCTTATCCCAGAAATGATGTATTGAAATATAGAATATACTTGGCATGAAAACTTTTAGTGGGCATGGTGTTTTGCGATTTCTATGGTTACCATACGATTCTGAATAATAATCGGTTGAAACAATTATTTTCGGACATCTCTACCACAACAAACAAGCTAATAATATATGGTGGCAGATCCCTAAAAACCAAATTGAGTAGTGATAACAAAGAATTTGCAATATTTCGCCTTATATTCAATTTTCGTTTACAAGAATTCCATAATAAATATAAATAGACATTCCCTTCAAGCAGGTGTTCTGTTTAATGCGATATTTACTTTTCCTTTTTTACTGATTGCTGAAAGGTAATTTTCGTAACTATTGAGCTGAATATTATGATAGATACATGATAATAATAGCTTCTACACATGTGCTATTTATCCAACTCTTTTAATTTACACACAGCAACAAGATTCGATAAGTAGTACCTAAAATATAAATGCATCTGAGAATTGACCGTAATGTATCATAATCGGTACCGAAAACGAGCCAGCAGTATTTGAGTGTCTGGGCCGTTTCTGTACCCGTACCAGTAGGGGACTGACCGCGACCGGGAAATGGAAGCGATGACAATGCTTCTTAAAAAATTAATTGTATGTATATGTTTATTTAAATGTTGTGGTATTTAACATTTTTGTTTTGTATCTGTTTAAATTGACATCCGTGAGTACAAACGGGTTCAGTTGAAAATCAGCGCCGAGTATTGATATCTTGATATCGTACGCTGAACTAAACCTTTTTGGTGAAGCCGTGAGGCCCACACGATTGTGGTATTATGATTTACCTACGTGTACCTACTATAAATACCTATCTATGTGATTATTTTAATATTTTTTTTGGTTTTTTTTATTTTTATTATTGCACGTAGTGCCTTTATTTTGCAACCAAATAAATTATTTTTCTTTCTTTCTTACCTTATAGCTTGTAGAACAAAAAAGTTGCCATTGGACAGAAATATTTGGTATAGCACATTTTAAAGAACAGAGAAGCTCTACGGAGGCCGAGTAGTGATAAGTAGATACTTCAGTCGATACCTACTCAAAAATAAATTGGTTTCCAGAGTTGAATAAAGAGTCCCCAGAAAATCCTCATAAGAACTATCGCAATGAGATTTCAAAGGAATATTTCCAATTCCAATTTATTCGCATCCACGCACCTCCTTTTCCTTGTCTTCTTCAAATCAGAATTTCTTTAACCCCTTTTTAAAGTCCTACCCTCATAATATGCGAGGTCGATAAAACTAAGTTAAACCTTTATTGAGAGTCACTTCTGAAGGCAATTTAACCCGCCTCCCTTTATTACTTGTTTACTATAGGAAATTGCTCATTGTTGCCAAGAGAGAATAGTGAATGGAGAAGTCTGCGCTCTTACTTTTAAATCCTTTATTTATTCAGAAATTTAATTTTCAAGGACGACTAGGAGTCCTCTTGTTTATTTTGAATTGGATGTTCGCTTTGCTTAGGGTGTAGTGAGAGAAAACGCTTTTGTTTTTGTTCGAAGGAGGCCAGAGGTTGAAACAATGGTAGGTGAGAATATACCTAACTGGCTCACCATGGTTTTTTTATTCGTTATAATGTGTAACATGTAACTAAAATGGTAATGAACATCGACTCTGGTAATAAATATCAATATGATCGTGAGAAACTTAACATTGAACTACCTTGTAAAATATTACCGATCATGAAGATGGGAGTACCTACCAACAGCATAATCGGTAAAAAAATTACTAGGTAGCTCGAAGCCTAGCCTAGCCTCTCACGATCGTAGAATAGAATAGAATAGAATAGATCTTTATTTCATGTAAACCAGATACAGGCACTTATGAAATGTCGAGACTCTAGGTGCACGGTTCCAAATAGTAGATCCTATGGAGAAGAACCGGCAAGAAACTCCATGGAAACTCTTTTCAAATAAATAATAGATCTTGACAATCTTTATC
This sequence comes from Allophyes oxyacanthae, assembly GCA_932294325.1. Classification (NCBI taxonomy): domain Eukaryota; kingdom Metazoa; phylum Arthropoda; class Insecta; order Lepidoptera; family Noctuidae; genus Allophyes; species Allophyes oxyacanthae. The sequence goes on from OW028615.1 coordinate 12,153,638, forward strand.
AGTACAATGTTGTGGTAAGATCTGCGAGAATAATGCAATTCAATTCGTATTGAAGTTTATTACCAGAGTCGATGTTCATTTCCATTTTAGTTACGCGTCACACATTATAACGGATAAAAGAACCATGGTGAGCCAGTTAGGTATATTCTCACTTACCATTGTTTAAACCTCCTTCGGACAAAAACAGGAGCATTTTCTCTCACTACACCCGAAGCAAAGCAAACATCCAATTCAAAATAAACAAGTGGACTCCTAGCCGTCCTTGACCAGAGTTGATATTTGTTACCATTTTAGTTACGTTTTAGTTTAGTTTGGTCTAGCGAGTCATATTAGGGCTCACGCTAGAAAATAATCTATAGTGGGGTCGCCGTCATCGAAACCGATGAGGAGGACTATATATATATAGTTACGCGGTAGACCCCAAGGAAAGGTAACAGCCAAGAGGCTTTTAAAAATATCGACTGGAATGAGTTTTGGTGAATGTCTTAGATCTTATTGTAATTTTCTATAAAATAACATATTTATGTTAAGAAAATGTTGTAACATTCACTTTAGTTAACGCACGATCAATATTTAATATAGGCCTTGGCATGTCGAACCGAATTTCGCAATAGTTCAGTACAAATTTGTCAGAAGCTATAGATCGACAGTAAATTGTTGCTGTCAATTATCACGATATCAGTATTTATATTTGATATTGTTCATAGTGCATTAACATTTCTATCCTGTGTTTGAGAACAAAGCGTCTAGACGGGACATTTGATGTGGCATGAAGTTTCTCGTCAAAAAGACCTAAACTTTTAATTAGTTTCTTTGCACTCTTGAAAGAAAAGACGGACTTTGCTTTCTAATTAATTGATAAGCGTCTGTAATTTCTCTAGATCTTAAATTTTAATGTGTCTATAATAATTATGTGTGTGTTGTACATTTGTTATGATTAATATTTCTTTATTCATTTATAAAAAAATTAAATATTGTCACAAAAATATAAAACAAAATTAAATATTTTCACAAAAATACAAATCAAAACATTTAAAATATAAAAAGTAGTAACCTACCGGTATCGGGGACCGTATCCAAGCTACCGGTGACTATTCTATATATATTTTTTTTTATTATTTAATTTGGTGCCTCAAATATGTACCTAACCAAATAAATAGATAATTTTTCATTCTGTAAGACAATGAAGTAGGTTATGGTTATTCTCTGCCGTTCTTACTAACTTGAAACTGTAATCGAAGACATAGCTAAAAAGCATTTTATCCTTCTAAGCCAAATGTTTTAGAAATAAAATGCTATCAAAGAAGATTCAGAGATTTTTGTAGATTGTTGACAGATATTTGTTTTATTTTTTATTTAAAACTTTGCCCCTCACTAAGATTTCTCCTGCATCGAGGGTACAGTTTACAAACATACATGTGACATGCACACATACCCAGACCCGAAACAACTATCTGTAGATCATACAAATACTTGTTCCGTGCGGGGATCGATCCCGCGGCACGTAGCTTAGAAAGCTGATTAGCTTAGCCACTGCGCCAACCGTATCGTCAAAAGATTAATTTTATTATATTCAGGGTTCTTCACTCGAATAGTAACAACGGAACAATTTTAACTTTCTGCTTTGACGCTGCGATAGATCAATAATAACTCTGCTGAATTTAAAATAGCTGATAGTTATATACTCTTGCACCTACATACACCGAAAGCGCCGTACGCGCCGTACAATCAGAATTGTCCGAATCGCACAATTGTAGGGGCAAAATGCGGATGACGTCGTCAGAATCGAGCCGCCCGCACCGTATGCACCTAATCTGATGATGTCATACGCAAATGCGGATGTAATCTAGAGCATTTTACTGAAATGCAGCACGTACGGCGCGGTAACGTGAGCTAGGTTGCATATCATTTCATACAAAGGATAATAAAATTCGATTCCTTCGGCGCATGCGGCGCGGTTGGCGCATGTAGGTGCGCGTTCACCTTAATTTGGTAACTAGTAGGTATTAAACGTTGCAATAAAGAACAAGTTCATCCATATTTCATTGCAGCACTAAATCAAAATTAGAACGTCTGTTGGATGCATTATCTTTGGTTCTTGCCTAAATTGAATAGTTGCTACCTGGCTTAATAGGAACAAGTTTATGAGGGCCACTTGCGAAACTATTCTACTAAATATTGAACCCCGAAGTAACAATGCACGATTTTGTACGAAGCATGCAAAAAGTGACGTAATTTATAGTTGGAGTTCCAGAGGGTGATAATAATCGGAACAGTTGGATAATATCGAGTTGCTATATCCACCCTTAGATGCTTACGCCAAGCTTTTGTTGTAGTCAGTTAATACTTCTTCTGCTATTTTGGCAAGTATATTGTTATAGCTTGTAGCGACACCTAGCGTCACAAAAAGCAACTACCTACGTAACAATAGCAAACTAACTACATTGTGCATATAAGTTTTTAAACTGTCATGGTCACTAACATTTGTATTAGAGTTCGAAACGGGGTATTTACCATGTTTATATCTTGTGTTGAGCTCCCGATATTTCGGCACTGTTGCAAGCGCCATGGTCACGGATAAACTAAAAGTATTTGCGGGTGGATGTTTATTGGCAGACAAAACGGTCTACCCTCCTTCTGTTACGTTTTGTGCTCCTCTCCTCTTACTCACAACTCGACCCCCCCTCCCTCTCCCCCCCCTCTCTTTTAGTTTATCCGTGACCATGGCGCTTGCAACAGTGCCGAAATATCGGGAGCTCAACACAAGATATAAACATGGTAAATACCCCGTTTCAAACTCTAATACATACATTGTGCATATACAATACGAATTCTACCAATCAGATTACGAAGCCTGAATCACTCAAGGAAAAAGAAAATTATATCTAACGGATATACAAATGTCCAACATCAACCGTCGGGCTTCGGCACGCCAGGCAATATCACTTCGCCTGGACGGAGGATCCTCCCTTTTCGATGGAGGAACACCATACCTTGTTCTCCCACAAGCTCATGCTATGAAGTGGTGAAAAGATTAGTCAGATATCAAGTTTCGTGACGATGTTGAAAATTCAAGAATTTTCATTTCTCTATCTTATGCCTTGGCCGCGTTCATCACGATGTAGTAGGACCTTGTAGATATATGGTCTTACTTTATGAGCGAAGGTCCTTTATGGGGTTTATAGTCCACATTATTATGACCAACTTTTATGGAGCAAACCTGAAATCGCGAAAAAAATAGAAGTTTTTTCTTCTTTTCTTTTAAAAAAAAAACATTTCCTCTCACTAGGATTTCTCCTGTATCGAGGGTACAGTATACAAACATTCATGTCACATTGCACATACACCCAGACCCGAAACAACCATCTGTAGATTATACAAATACGACGACACGGTTGGTGCAGTGGCTAAGCGATTAGCTTTCTGCGCTACGTACCGCGGGTTCGATCTCCGCACGGATCAGATATTTGTATGATCTACAGAAAGTTATTTTGGGTCTGGGTATGTGTGCATTTGTGCATGTGAGATGTATATTTGTAAACTGTACCCTCGATATAGGAGATATCCAAGTGATCCAATATTTAAAAAAAAATGAAGAAAAAAAAGGATTTAATGAAAATCCACCTCTAATAAGACAACAAGATCCAATAGTGTTAGCAAATACATTGACAGGACATTGAGTCTAATTAAATTATTTGTATGTAACAGATTTTTATTTAGCAATTTCCTGATTGGACCTATAGTTAAAGTGGTTCATAATAAGCAGTAGATCGTATTGTTTAAGGCATTTACACGATTTTTGTTACATCCTGTATAAAACACCGTATTATATTTCAACGCAAAAGAAATAAGCTAATTAATTAAAATTAATAGGTATACATAATTAATTATAATAATATAATTTAAAAACCAAAACCACGACCACCAGCGCCATTTTCTAATTTTTATTTATTTTTTAACATTTAAATAATTATAATGGTTCTCGTTTCTTCGAAAACTTTTTTAACTTACCTACAAGTAGGAAACACTTTAGGTACCTACTTTGGCCTCAAGTGTTCTGATGGCAACACCGTTGCATACTGGATGAATATATTCAGAGATCAATGAATTATTCATTCTTAAATTGCATCCATACCTTCATTGAATACTTTATCAAAAACCGGTTTATGAAATACTGATCAAAATTCTAAACCGGAATACGCGATTCTATTCAATATTTCGTAACTAAATGGGCATTGCAATTTGGTCATACTGGTTGGTTTATATAGTATGCTTTCAAAGCTACGCGGACAATACTAAGTACTTTACAGGTTCCATCCGAACCAAGTTATTCGGCTGTAAATAGATAACTTGTTTATTTCTAGCCATTACGGTTTTTCAGTGTAAGGGTTTCCTGACTTAAAACAAACTTAATAATAGAATATACAATTACATATGTACATTCGTACACATCACGCAATTTTTCCTACGAGCATTATTATTATTCTTTTACTTTTTCCACATGGACTGGTGTGTTACTTGCAATACTGTCCCATACAAAGGTGTTCGTAAGAGATCGCCGAATGTGACAAGACCGCCCGTTCTACAATCTTATTTAATTGTAAATAATATATTCATTACTTCTGTAAAACTGGTGTATATTATAGAGTATTTCCATTCTACTAGAGGTTGCCTAGTGGTCGCAATTCGATCGTAATATTATAAATATGTTTTAGGTTTCTACGCTCCTCCTCCAGTGTCAAATCTCACACTCCTCCGTGCACATAATATACTTAAAAAAGGGTACAAAGTTTTCTATTCACGTATTAATATATCAATTATACAGCGTGTATCAGAAATGCGTGGTCATATTTAAGTGTGTGATCAGACCATCAAACTGAACCGCTTTCTCTATGGGACCAACATCGTAATCGCGAAAAAAATATCGGCTGTCCCATACGTTTCGGTCGAGTAGGTGTTGAAGTTTTAACTTTATTAATAAAAGTAACAGAATATCTCGTTGCAGTCGTAAAATAACGACGTATATATGCAATTCAGTAACTTTACAGTAGAACACTTATATTTTTTGAACGATTTTTTATGTCATAATTTGAAAAGGTGCAAAAACGGATTTATAAAAAAAAAAGTTTTATTTTCGAATAAGTAAGATATTTTACGTCAGTACAAGCCAGAAAACAAAATATGAAAAATATTAATAAATACCGTTTTTGTTCTACGACTATGACCATCTATTCATCTTTATATTGTAGCAAACGTAAAACCTGATCATGTTGTATTCATACCATACTCTTACCGTACTTGCAAATTGAGGCAATAAAAAATTTCCGGCACCCCATCGAATGGGGTGAATTTGAATAAGTCGTTGGAAATGCAATAAGTGTATTCCCCTATTAATCTCCGAAATAAAAAGGTAGAAATATTTTCATTTACACGGAATATCAGAATTAATGCTTATTCCTATTCAGTTCAGGTTTTCTTACCTTTTTCTTTGTACTTTGTTCGCATTTGCAGCTCTACTTAAGAACTAATAGAGCATGCAAGCAATTGTGTCTTCGTTCAAAGCGTTTTCTTATCTGAACGCGTTTTTCTTGGAACTGATATAAAATGAAAGAGATTTACCATGGCATGGTATAATTACTATATTTTCTAAAAGTCTCCATTTCTCATTTACTGTTAACGACGCATTATAATGTTTTTATGTTTTGTTAATTTAATTGTATGTTTGCTATCGGACAAACCAACTTAGTTTTATGTATAGAGATATATGAAATTAAAATAAGGAGGTATCTGCACATTAGCTGGAAAAAACTGGTCACCTAATTGTAATTTGTTGCACGCCAGTCCGCAAATACCTCTCAGAGCGAACACACGCTTCTCTAATTAATAATAAATATTATAAGTTTCTATCACCTACATTTTGTCTACCGAAAATAAACTCCATTTCTTCAAGTTCGAGTATTATTCCTCAAGCGAACCCAGACCCACTACATTTACAGTGATCTTATTTTAAAAGATTACTAGTTTTTGGATTTCAGTTTAGCACTTTTCGTTGAACATCTTTTCTTTTTATACCAGTTAGATTTTAAGAGCGTACTCTATTATCAATCTAAACTCGTTTGTGATGGAATCAACTCTAAAATGATTAAAAACAACCTTTTGTTTTGGTGTATATCGCTCGCAGGTGCCTCAGGGAGCCGTCCCTGCTTAATTGGTCAAGTGGCGAGACCAGAGGGCCTCCAGCCAAGCAAGAATTTAAGGAACAACACGGCTGAAGGCGCCCTATAGTGGGACTAGGGCCTCGGCTTAGGGCGTTGCTGAGGAGACAACAACCACTTGCATGATTATTAAGGGACTTATTTATAGACTAATGCCTCAGCGCGGGCAGTCAAGAGCAAGGGCAGGGGTGAATACAAAAAAAGAAAAAAAATCTTTTTTTTTTCTCTGTCTTTTCACTTATCGCACAAATCATATCAACCAATAAAATAATAACGTTGACATCATCACTAGCCCATCGTCCGACTTGAGTTTATCTATTTATTAATAGTAGATACCTAATATAGAACAGCTAAATCTGCCCCAGTCTTTATTCACGTGATAATAAACATGGATTTCCAATTTTAGCAGCATTTTATACCTTGAGCTTGAATCCTCGAAGGCGATCTAGTATCTCATACGGGTAGCCGATTGTTAACTTTTTGTTATCTATACAACATATGCGGTCAAAGTCATAAACCGTGTTTATCTCTTAATCAGACGCTAATCACGGTTTTTCTTCTAATCGACTAGTTAACGTCATCGTGTACGGTCCAAATATAGAATTATGCCCTCATTATTCCAATGTTCTTACCTTGTTGGCATGAGGTATCTGAAATAAGTACCTACTATCAATTAAAATAAACTATAAATAATTTCAGATGCGTAAATAGAGTTTTTAATGTTGAGCCTTTATCCTTGGGTTAAGGATAGGGCTGCCATCAGTCCGGGATTCCCCGAATTTGTCCTAGTTTGGGAGGGCCTCCGGGGGCATCCGGAGGGGGAGGTCCTTAGAAACTGTTCAGGTGAAACCCGGACGCTCGTCGCGGTGGCAGTCTCGTGCACACACACACGTATTATAACTTAGGTACTTGTGTAATTAAGTAGTTGTGTTTTTCGAGATATTTAAGGGGTTAACAAATTAACACCCTCAGACTGACCCTCAGGTGAATTTTGAGAATTTTTTAGGCAATTGTAGACTAAAGCAATGTCATTTCAAGAACTAGGCATTTAGCGCCTAAACGATTGACCATAGACTTCGGATGTTTTTGCATATTTTAGTCATGAGAGCACTCGTTGACTTACAAATAAAATGAGAACTTCCACGTACTAATTGTAGTTAATTCTAAATATTCTTATGTAAGTGCTAATCAATGGCCAGTGAATATTGATGGCATATTGAGCCGAACATTCGCCTAATGCACAAATCGTGTACTCACACAATAGCTGCTAATTCACGGTAAGTGCAAATAAAGATTTTTCCTTCATTAGCTGAGTATATTTACGGATATTCATCATTAAATATAATGAAGACGTGTGAATTGATAATCTATGTTATAAATTGATTTGAATTGAAAGAGCAAGTTATAAAAAAAATCAATACCTACTATAAAAAATACCATATTGATAATTCAAGATGATGTGTTGTAAAAGAAAGACCTCTTGAGGCATCAGCTGAAAATCAGCGCTGCAGGTACATGCAGCATTATGCTGAGCTGAGGGCTATTAGACAATACACTGAGCTTTTTTTTCGTGCTGAAATCTGTCATGGTTTCCCTTCACACTGAGGAAGGTGAAGGGTTATTTTACTAGCTAAAATTGCAGGGTGTTCCTCGGTAAATCAATGGATGGGGGCGCAGGATTCACTTGCGTATGCGTCGTCCAGCAGAATCACACCGAGCGTACTGTTTCAAATTTCGAATATTCGCAATTATGTATACCTAATATCCTGTGCACGCTTATTCCTTGAGGAGCTCCAGGCTGGTCTTCAGGTGATGATTGTTGTTGTGTGCGTCACCTATTTCTTTTGATCTTTTTTTTTATAATTATGGGTCAAACGATCTTGTGATTCACCTAATGGTAAGTGATCACCACCGCCCATGAACATCCGCAACACCAGAGGATCATAATATATTGTATATATTTTTTGTGTCTTATCCTTTTTGTGTATTGTGATCACCATTTATATTTCAGTTACTTTGCTTAACCTTCTAAATACGCCGTGGTGTTAGAAAATTAGGTTGTATTTGCAGTAATTAGACCTTACTTAAGTTTGAAGTACTTACTTAAATCGGGTACATTTATTCTTACGCAGTTCTACTTTAACGTAGAGCTTTGAATCTATACACGATAGATACGGTACACATTTACACAGAGCTACAAATAAATATCCTTCAAAGTTATAATGATGCTTGACAATGTTGTTGTTGTAGCATGGCAGGTAAAACCCCGTAGCTCCGTACATGACGATGTCGAACTTATATTATTTTCTCTACTAAAGTTACGTAGTTTATTCGAAGTTTTGAGTGCAAAGATAACAAGAGAACTGTTTGAATAATGCAAATAGTTCATCTATGAGGAGTAAGGCGCTAAGGAGTTTGCTTGGTTGGTACTCGTATGTAACAACACTGTGTTGGTCTCGTGAGGTTGGCATAGCTGAAAGTTATATTGCATTGGAGTCCCAACTATGACTCTTCTGTTCCCTATACCTACCTAATAAACAACACAAAAAAAATATTTTTCAAACTGGACTAAGTAAGGTTTTATTAAATTTACTTATTCTCTGATTGAGGCCTTTACAACCAAACAACGAACAAAGATTCATATTCATTACAAAGCCCGAAGGCCCCGTTCACACTCGATACTTTTAGCAGCAGAATCAGAATCGCGCGTTTTCGCGTTTGTTGGTTGTGTTTTGTTTACAAAAAGCTGCTAAAATTGTCGAGTGTGGATGGGCCATAAATCACAATAGAACCTATACAATATAAGATTTAATTAAAATCTCTCAATCATATCCATTGAGACACATGTAGCAGACGATCCAGGTACTTGTACCTCTTTGAAGATTAATTGAGGAGTTATTTCGTGTTGGAAAGTTTTCGAGCAAGGGACGTGTGCTCCGGGAATAGGTAAGGCTGATAGATACATTAATTTAATTTGATGTTCACTTCTTGGGGTTTGTTGTTAATTTGTGGTACATGAAGTGTAATGTTGTTATCAACGGTTGTTAGAGTGAGTGTTTATGGCTGGCTTACGTATTATATATTGGAACTTTAAGAGCGTACGCTAACGATAGAATGTACCTACTTAGTTGGTATAGTCTTACAAAAACAAGTATTAAGGCCATACCTACTTTTTGGAGCAGAATCGCGTGTTTTCTCGTTCGTTGGCTGCCCTTTGCTTACAAAAAGTGAATAACGAACATGAATATTGTCTTATATTTCTGTGACAAATAAATGTTTACTTTCTTTTTTTTTTTTCATTGTTTTTTTCAGATGGTAGTCTTTCTAACTACAGTACTGACTATGGTCTGTGTAAGATTGATCTATCTTTGTCTTGAGTAATTAGATACAACAGTTCATCACTATGTAGGTATTAAGAGAAGTCTCTCCCTAGTGCGCTCCATACAAACGAAGTTTGATCCTGTTTTGAATATAAACCAATTAAAGTAAACAAATTTTTGTAAACATGATCTCGAAACTAATATCTGTGTCTGTGCTTTGTCAGATTTTCATTAAAATATTAAGTTTCAAAGTTACACTCGCTCAAAGATTTTTAATTTTCGATCAAAATAGGCCCAACTCCACCATCCTAATGTTTTAGAACAATAAATCAATGTAGAACTATTTGGAAAAAGGACAGACATAAAAAATCATGAATATTCTATATTAAAAAGTTTATCCACAAATCTACCATGTTATCTGAATAATCGTCAAATTAGGAAATATATAAATTACACACGGAAATGTTGCAAAATGAATGCTACCTCACTTGTGCGCCCGCGGGCTGGCGACTTTTGACAGAGAAGGCATAACTCAAATACCAAACGCGGCCGCGCGTTCTGGAGGGTGAATCCTCTTAACACCAGTTTGTTAAATTGGTATTGGTATCTATCTTTGTGAGCAATTTCTAGTCTGATAGTAAGTGCCTATAGTTACAAAGCTACATAAAATGAATAACGATGCACCAGTGTTTGCAGTTTACTCGCCGCACTTAATCTTCTGAGAACACGTTAAGTCGTCGTTAAGTAAACTGTCGTTTAAACATCGGAGGATTTATTGGTCACTTAGCTTTTGAACTCTGTTCCTGGCTGCATTGGAGATTCTATTATGAGTATACCTATTGTGTCGTTTTAATGTATACACGAAATATTTAGGGTAATTTAAATATTTTTAGTGCATTATTATCTACTATTAAATATCCTGTACGCATCACGTTAACAAGGATAATATACTTATTTATTATTATTTATTTAAACTTAAATTAATATGGCGAGATACACCAATTACATTATTATAAGGAAAAAATTTACGATTTTGTTCACAGTTTTTATGCCTACCTAAAAAATCTGTGAACAAAATCGTAAATATTTTGAAAAGACCGACAATAAATTCTTATGCTCAGGTGTTCAGAGTCATGTACTGAATCCATGGTATCAGTTTTCGTTACGATGTCCCTTACACCCTGTATATTACGCGCCGACCGCTGCGCTGCGATGTCTCGATGGCCAACATTTTTAAGAAATCCGCTGAGTGCGCGACTAGTTACGTGCTGCTAAATCGACACGGAGATTTATTTAGTTTTTCAGTTCAGCTATGGGTGTGTGCACAATATACTGTGAAATAAATAATACTACATTCATAATTGTAGAGAGTAATTTGGAAAACAATGTTGTTAGCAAAACCTTAATCGTCTCTAATCATAAACATATAAATAATTCAGTAATTAACAAGGCAATTAATTAGCGTACAAGCTCAAATTTTATTTCACGAGGATTTATTTAATTAACATCATTATTTTAATATTTACCTTTGATATTACTAACAAATAATAATAGGGAAAATGTTTTAATTAGAAGTGATGTGGTTTATTTTAATGCTGTTATTTAATATTCTAATTGGTAAGCAGATTTCCAAGAGTTACCTAATTCTGTAGTTTTGAGGCACTGAGTACATTTTTGAACTTTTGATAGTGGTCCCAATCGCCCCATCGAAAAAGAGTACTTGGGCGTTTGATGACGCGGTCCTAATAGCCCCATTACAAAAAAGATCGTGGGCGATTGACACCGCGGTTCCAACCGAGCGTGGTGTCAGACCCATGAAATCACAGTCATCTTAGGTGTCAGCTTCGGGCTCTAAGGGTAAGCTGGCCATAAGATTCAGGGTAATTGTTTTTTTTTTAAAACGTTGCCCCTCACTAATGTTTCTCTTGTAACGACGGTACAGTTTACAAACACACATTTCACATAGACATTACATGTAGATCATACAAATATTTGCCTCGTGCGGGGATCGAACCCGCGGCACGTGTAGAAAGCTAATCGCTTAGCCACGGTGGCAAGTGGTGCGTACACTCATAAGATGCAATATGCTCTACATCTAAGGCTTTTATTTACTAATATAATATATAAGTAAAAAGCAATAGAAAGCACTTAATCGAACTTCGCGTCCATAATTATTATTGTCTAGAAATAAACACCAATTTAGTTTTAAAAAATATTACAAAAATCCTAAAGTTAAAAGTACAGTTGGCAAAGATTTTTGTAAAAAAAGGTTCGAATATAAATATTCTAACGAAGATCTATGAAAACGATGGTTTAAATTGGTTTTTTATGGGCATGCATAAAATGGACTGCCAATAAAAAAGAGGAAAGCCTAGACTAGTAAATTTTAGTTTACGGTACAATTGTCTGGCAGTATTGGCTCCATAAACATTCGTATGCATTGCTCCGAACGGATATAACAATCGGAATAATGTTTTTTATTTATTTTTATTTTTTATTTTATAAGGCACACCAACAACTTAATTACAATTAGTTTACAGAATGGTTCGTGTTTATAATGTGATCCTGTGCAAATAAGTCACTTACAGGCATGCACAACATTCACAGAAGGACTAGTAGCTGATTACATAACTATTTAAATGTTCAATAATTGATTAGTATGACTATTTTTACATATAAATTATGATTGTTCCATACAATTGACGAGTAGAAATTTGAAAATTTGGATAAATAAAATAAAATTAACATGGACCACGTACAATTAGAGCTAGTAATTAATATAATTAGAAACTAGAAAATAGCGGCCGACTACTGATCAATACAAGATATCAAATGTTCGGCTTTACGTAAGCCCATTTTCCCGCATTAAAACTTTTCTCTTACCGCCCAATATCAGCAATTTGTAACTACGTGAGACACGGCTTGCTATATGTTTGCCAACTATCGTTGAAAAATACATTTTAAAAAACGGCAGTTTCTTTATAGTCATTCTAAAAAGATTTGTTATAAAGTTATTTACATGCAGATTGATAACAACGGAGATCTCTTCAAAAATGCAACCAGAAATACTAAATGGATTCCCAGAACACTCACTGATCTTGTTAGCAATTTATTTATTTATCTAGATAATACTTATTAGTATCACGTTTTATTTTCCTATCTTTCCTTAATCACTTTGAAAAAAATGTACCAACTAATACATTTACGCATATTTTTTTTGTAAATGATTACGAACAGTTAGAAATAAAATATCGTAGATAGAATTTCTCAGGGCAAAATAGCCATATGCATTTGTATATTATGTATTATGGAAATACCAGCAATTAGATTTTTATTTAAATTACGTTAATTCTCTTTTATTATCATTACTGTATACTACCACTGTTTATAAGAACGTAATTAACTTGATTAATTAAAAACGACGGCACGGTTGGCGCAGTGGCTAAGCGACGGGTTTTCTACGCTACGTACCGCGGGTTCGATCCCCGCACCGAACAAATATTTGTATGGCCTACAGTTGGTTGTTCTGGGTCTGGGATGTGCATGTGACATCTAGTTTGTAAACTGTACCCACGATACAGGAGAAATCCTAGTGTAGGGTACCGTTATTTTTTTCAAACCAGAAAATAAAAGCAATTTAAGAATTATCTTGACCGCGTACTTGTTTTGTTTGCCTTAATTATTTTTTTTCACTTATATTACGTATTGTCACAATTTCGTTGCAAATTCCTTTTTAATCTGTACAGCATAAAAAAGGTGCTGTTATTGTAATTAGATCATGTAAGTATAAGGCGCGAACCCACTAGATACCATGAATACAAACATATTTTCGGCAAATAATAAAATTGAATTGTTCTTTTGGAACCCTTTATCCTATAGAATTATAATAATGTCCTCGATTCATCATAATTTCACTGAAAACTGTAATATTATTCTCTATTCTGTGGGACCGTATGTGCGACACCCCGTCGGCGACGAACGGCGGGCGCATATTAAAATTGATTGCGTTTGTAACAATTGAAACTGTACTCTGCACAAATTGAGTTTGGAATATGCGCATCCAGTCCTGCACCTGTGAACTTCATACTTTTATGAAACGGGAGAAACGGAAAGAGTATATACTTAAACCCGTAAATCCGAAAGGGACCCCCTTTCGGGTTTAAAATCAATAAGTACAACTTTTACTAAGGGACAAGCAACGAAATCGCGAAAAATATGTAATACAAATAATTCAATATTAATCGATTAAATGAATGGAAAAGCAGATTTTTTATTCGTGATTTTTTTTTGGTCCCATAATAAATGTTGTTCATAATGATGAGAAGGGGACCGTGATCAGATGGGCCAATCTTTAATTAATTTTGGAGTTGCATCGGATCGCGCGATCTGATGGGACAATATTTAATTATTTATGGAGTAGCATCTGATCGCGCGATCCGATGGGAACTTTCTCCAATATCAGATGCAACAAGCAACGGATCGCGAGATCCGATGGGAATAACCCCCTACAATGACTCTCATTCCGTTTTATTTACCATTTCCAACTAACCTTGTATATTATGGGAATATCCTTTATTTATATTTATTATTATTATTTATCAGAACACTTGACCAGTGGCTGTATCTAGATTTTACACAGGTTACGCTGTTGACGTCCTAGAGGATTTGACAATCCTCTAGGACTACCACGGAAAAGCGGACATCCTGAAAAAGATAAGTAGGAAGAAAGCAATAAATTAAAGTTGACTAACTTTTGAACAACACAATTGAAGCAGATAAATATCTTGTGTTATAATTCTTTGATGTTTATAGAATAAAATTACTTATTTCGAAATTGAAGTTTACCTAATATTTTCTTTTTTATTTATTTATGCTGCCGATTTCTACTTGTTCAAAACTACGTGGGAAGATACCAGAGATAAAATTTTATGGCTCCAAGAAATATTTGTAAAATAAAACTTTCGATACGACGCGCTGGAATGAAACCTAAAAGTGGGAATAAAATAAAATTCTAGAATATGTCAGCTTATTTCCCGCATACGCTGGGAAAGTGAAAAACTGTGAAAGGAAAATGATTTTCAGTGTCTCCTATGTCATTTATTTGAGTTTTTCCACTTGAATTTTGAATTCTCGGTTTTGGTATTACTCGGAATGAAACAATTGTAGGTATTTTGGTAGAGTTATACAGAAAAATGCAGATTTTTTCATATCTAGGAAAATTTTACAAAAAAAAAAAAGAAAAATGAAAATGTATTTTTTTGAAAATTTTAATATTACACATTAAAAAGTTTAATGTTTTTTATACGAGATTAAAGAAAAAGAAAGGAAAGATAATTATGGGGTCGTCTGGTTCACCACCATTGCCGACTACCTATTCTTTCCGCTAATGAGCGATTCCCATGTGATAACACGTGCCGACTCAAGAGAAGAAGAAGAGGAGATTAAAGAAAGAAAGAAAGAAACTACATTTATTATCCACAACAACACACACACAATAACAAATATGCAATAACGAATTAATAAACAAACAGGGTTACAGAAAAACAAAGCAAAAACACAATAAAATAAAAAATACCGAAATAAACAGTACCTACACATGAGAAAATAAAAAAAGGAGACAAAAGGAAACAATAAAGTAAAAAAAAATAATAAAAATATTTGAAGTGATGATAAGATTAGTAGAAGAAGATTAATAGTGATGGAGGAGAATTCTCACTCACCAGCGGAACATAGCAAGGTGCTACTTTACGCTGGTATTCCTTGAAAGTGTGATACTTCATTTACGAGCTGTACCTCTACCATGAGTTTTCCGTGCCGTCTAACGTTCACGTTCATATGCAATATTTCTATAGTGACTTTAGTTCACTATTTATACCGCTAGAGGCGCTGAAAAAATTCCCATACAAATATAATTGCATGTGAACGTGAACGTTAGACGGCACGGACAACTCATGGTAGAGGTACTGTAGTCAGTTATTGACTACAGCTAAGCTCTACCACAAATATATTCTTGGGGTGGAGGATTTAATCTTATCTGGTGAGATTAGGTTAGAACATAGGTACATAACACGTTACCCTCCTTTGCGTCGCAAAATCGGGTAAAAAAGATACGGGGCTATCTTAAAACCTGGATTTTAAAAAACCTAACGCCTTTTATAAAAAGCAAGCAGTCAAGTTATCGAGAAAAAAGGATTAACCTTGTCTATTGTGCAAGAAACTGAATAGAAAAGTCAGTAATAATGTATGGGAACCTACAGTGGAGCGTTTTTCTTAACTAAAACAACAATAGATGGCGACATATGTTTCTACATTAGTCTTAAGTAAGGGAAAACTGTAGATAATGGATACAAATGGTAGGATTGTACGGACTAATATACCGTAGCGGTAAACCTACGCGTCCTTCCATCTTTTACGTCACGCGAGTACGTTTTAAATACTATACATTTCATTTTTAACCCCCGACAAAAAAGAGGGGTGTTTTGTAGTGTGTATCTGTGCATCTGACTGTGGCATCGTAGCTCCAAAACGGATGGACCGAATTTAATGTTAAAAAGTTACAGATCATTTTCTAGTTGGAGTCGGGGGTTTTTGACGGTTAGGTTATTAAATCAGGGGGCCAGATAATACCTTATCGGGGGAAATTAGCCAGTCATCAAGGTTTATAACGTGGCTGGTCACCCTAGGTGTAGAGTAAGTACCGTGAGTACCATGAATTGCGGCTAATAATGCAGTTGACATCAATTAAAAATGGACAAATATGTATATATAATGTTTATTACTGAATATACACTTATTTATCTCCCCTTTTGTTAGGGGTTTGTTAATAGCCGTGAACGGCAACAAGCTAATTGAATGGACGTAGAACACAGATGCTTCCTGCACATCCTCCTATTACAACAATACTTAGTTGCCTCTTCAGCCAATGGATAAATCCACATTATTTCCGCAAGAATGTGTCACAAAATAAAATGGAACAAAATCTGCGAAATAGGTTATAAAGTTTCGGAGCGAACACCTGAGCAGTATGTTCATGGTGACCTCCCACATGATTGATTATGACAAAATACGCCCAAGTACATGGTACAATTTACACGCGTGATTGAAGATTCATATTTAGATAAGCAAAATGTATTACTTTATTAGTACGTGAGCGTTTTTCCTGTTACCTACTCAATTTGTTTGTTATGTTTCGGTTTTCCTAGTTAGCCTTGTTTGTGTAAAAGTTTGTTGTATGTTGATTTATTTTATAATGACAAGGCCGACGATGACAAGGATTTTTAATAAACTTTATTTGCATGAAATTATGTATTTCATGTAAATAAAGTTTATTATCAATTATTACATTATTTAACAGATTTCCGTACATAATTTGTTTCATATATTTCGCTTACTTAATTCGGCATGAAATATATCATATTTAGATCAATTTTAAAATCGAATTAATATTATAAATCTAATATAAAATGTGAGGAAACCTGCACACCTGAGAGGGCCTCATAAAGTTCTCGATGGTGTGTGTAGTCCGCCAACCCGCACTAGGCCAGCGTGGTGGATTAAGGCCTAACCCTTCTCATTCTGAGAAGAGGCCCGTGCCCAGCAGTGGGACAGAAATGGGCTGGATTTATTTATTTATTTTATTTTTAATATAAAATAGGTACCCGCAGACAAAGTAACATTTGTTTAAAAAAATATAATTATAATATATTAAAATATCATATAAGGACCTAATTTAAGGTATGTGTGTGTGTAAAAATAGGTAAAAATTCACGCATTCAATTTTACAAATTGGCGTCAGGGTGACAATCCCATAGTTGTGCTATATTATCCGTAAACAGATCATAATTGGGATTTGTTCTGTGGTTCTGTGACTCAGTTTTACTAATCTAGGTATTATAACATCAGAAATACGACATAGGACACCTAATCAGTAATTCTAATTTAATGACATATTGTTGAGCTCATACACTACAGTCTACAATTACCTAGCAACTAAGCTACTAGAAAACTTGGCAGATTTTTTCCTTCACTAAGAAGCACTAAACGCAACGTTGCGTTGAACATAAAATGCCTATGCAGCATATCTAACAGGAAGCTGCAAGTCGGAATTATCCGAGCATTCTGCAAGTTATCAAGAACTTGCAAAGTATCGGCCGCGGGGAAGTTGAGCCGCTCTTTTGTTACCTGTTCCGAGTGTGGTGCAAGTTGGGAGAGTAGCGATTTTTGTTACTTTGAAAAGATTACAGGAGCTAGAACTATGTACCTAAATGCGTAATCGTTTGTTTTTTTTTAGGTTTTTTGTAGGGAACTTTGTCGATGTATGTTTATGAAATGTTGTTTATTTCGATATTTTTTAGCTTGTGTTGACCTTGTCCTTCTGCAAAAAGGCCAAGGCTGGGACTTTTAAAATTTTCCACTATTTTTGGTCTTTTGCAAGGGCCCAGTCCTTTTTGTACGGTACACGGAAGTTTAACAAACTATTGTTATAAGAGTGTTTATTTGATCTATTTTAGACGTTTATATTCAAGATTATTTACTTTATTTAAGAGATCACAGATCATTCTTATAGCAATTCATCAAAAACCTAATGCGTTATTCCATGTTCATCAATTGTGCAAGAATAAAGAAGTAGGAAGAACTAAAGAGTAATAATATAATCAATTGGTTATCTTTAATCTCTACGCTGGCACGGGATTAGCTCTTGGAAAACGGAACAGAAAAGCCGTTACTTATAAAGTAGCCGTATTACAATATTTGACTAATCTGACTCTTTTTTAAATATTGCAGATCACAGCTTTTACCTGAAACTTATATTTGTTGCAAGTACTTGAACGTATATCATGAAACTTGATGCAGCTATAAATTCACAACTTGAAAATGCTGTAAAAAGATGAGAGGTCTTGTACTTATATAGCTGAAAAAAAAAAAAAAAAAAAAACTGTTATTTAGAATAATTATGTAGGTGCGTAGATATAGGGCCAAAATAAATACTGTCATCATGAGACCAGCCGGTAAATGTCCTTTAAACTTTAAATACTGTACTCAAAGATAAATTTGTGATTACATTTCAATCTGTATAGTTTGATCAAAATGTCAATACTTTGGAATTGTGAGGTTCAGCTTAAATTGTAGACTACCAAATTATATATTTGAACGATGAACATCGATTATTGAGACCCCTTTTGGTTATTCACGCTCGATTTAATAATAGTTATTTCATTTATTCGGAGTGTGATAGAGCACGTTGAAATAGGTCGCCTCACTATCTATTATACCGACCTGTCAGGCTGTCGGTAGCCTGCAACCTATTACGGGTTTTAGCCTCCATAGGTTGCTGTTACAAATTGCTTAATAGAACAACTTTTGTTGTTAGTTCAACTTAGTGGCGGAAATTAGGAATGGATTAAGTAATATTCATTTGTTTTTTTTTTTGTTTGTAATAAGATATTTTGTTAGAAAAATAATAAACATAGTGTTTCTAAGTGATATAATATTTATTCACTCTAGCTCTCATATGATTAATGTCATTCAATTAATAAAATAATATAGTAATTTGTGCAATTTGTACACCGCAGGTTGCCCTTTGTGATAATAAATGAAGTTGTTTGATTGTCTGGAAGAGATCGCCACATTATAATAAGAACCCCGACTGCCCTTTTTTCTTCTTTAAATAGTTTTATTTTTTGTAAAAAAACATTTTTTTTACCTACTCGTACATTAGAAACGATTTATGCTATGTTATCGCTATAGATTTAAAAAAATATTGTAAGAACATTGTCTCTAAGGCCTTTACCGGTAATAAATGCGAGCGCATAGCATTACGATGAGTAATCACCGCAATTTGCATTTATGGCTGAATTATTAAAATAACGTAACCTCCGACATTATTTGCGGCTGCAACTCAAACCGCATCCTAAGATACAAAGGCCCGATAGCAAATGTGCCCTTTGAACTTTATCCCACGGCACTCGGAGGGAATGCGGCGTCCGTCGTGACGCGCCGACAATTACAGTTTTCAAGCTCCGCTTGCACGTACTCGACTAAATTACTGTCTATTAAAGGCGAGCACCAGATACTGACTATATTTAGTAATGCCGCTTTTTGACAACAGCTTGGTTTGCGGTTATAAACGTCTATCTAAATTTATAAGCCACCATTAATAAATGTGATCCAATGCACAATTACACCACAGTGCCCCAATGTTACAATCTCTAGCGAGAAAGATTCCAACTACCTGCACTCTTTACCCCGCCAATGTAAACCATCGCACCTGGACATGAACAACCATGGCCGACAAGTCGGTCGAAGCAAAAATAATCTTCACAAGTGGAATTTCACAGACGGATTAGACCTCCAGTGCGAGTGCGGCGTTTCTCTGCAGACCATGGCCCACCTTCCATCCTGCATCGCGTGCCCTACTACTTGCACGCGGGAGGAGCTAATGCCCGCTACTGATACTGCAATCCGCGTGGCGGAATACTGGGCCGAGCATATTTAATTTTCCATCGACACACTAAGAAGAATAAATGTGACAGCCACAATCTAACGCATGGCACGCTGTGCATACGAAACCCAGTTACGTTTGCAACGAAATTAACATGAACTTGAAAGTTGGTTTGTTTGAATCCATTACGTGTCTAGAATGGTTCATAGTGTGGAAGCAATAATTCATACGAACTTCTATACCTAACTACATTTCTCAAAGCTATCAAACTTTACCCCGTAGACAATCCAATCGCGGGGGGAGTTCAACATCGACTTTTGCATACAAACTTTGTCTACAGATTGTTCGTGCAATGTCAAACTGATCCAGACAATTGAACCAATTAATCGGTTTTCGTGGAGTTGATATTTGATTAATGTTGAGCCGATTATCTGCAGAGATATTATCGGTATTAGATTCAGCGAAAGAAGTACTTAAATCAAGTTGGGCGAGGTCGTGAGTCCTTTAGCTGTATAAAGAGTTCTTTCTTCATAACTGGACCTTTGTTTAAAATGATATGTTGCAAAAGAGGTATTGTTTTTGTTACCTTTATCTGACCAATCATCAGTCAGAATAAAGATTATTACTGTCATTTTGGCTTTATGCGCTGTCAATTACTGGATGCATTAGATAAAGTGCTTCATTATGGAATGCAAAAAATAACGTAGTTATAATAATATTGGTAGCTTATTGCTAGGCGAATTAGATAGCGGTTTCAAACAGGTTCAGTTGTGATAAGTGCATGTTGATTAACATTTTGGTGTAGTTCATTTTAGACTGTCTTAAAGGCTTGGCCTAAATATTAGTTACTAGCTGTTGCCGTGGTTTCACCCGCGCATTTTATTTTTATCGTAAGAAAATATAGCCTAGTAGGTACCTATTACTCAAGCGTAGTGCAGCTTTCTGTTTTTGAAATCATTTTTAGAATCGGTTCATTAGTTCCAGAAATTACCCCCTACACACAAACAAACAAATTTTACGTCTTTATAACATTCTAAATATCAATAAGACCGAATAATTTGGCATCAATGAAAATTTTCAAGGCTCCGGGCTAGATCGTTATTGTTTAGTCTACCACAGTTCATTGAGTTTTAGAAACCTTTGTTATGAAAGATCCTTACTAGTCAATAAACCAAAAGTTTTGGCAATCTTTAACAGCCTGGGAGCATGATTTTATGTAAATTGTATAATGTGAGTGAAATCGACTAATTTTCCTCAAAGATGCTCCAGTTACTTAACAACAAACAACCTTTAAAACAAAAACAATGTTACTACCAGGAAACCAGCAACGTACAACAGTTTACACGTGTGATTACCTAATAATGTGTTCTAAAACTTTTGTTCAAAACACTTGTAACAATGTAGCTTATACTCGGGCTCATAATTTCAGTGAAGGTTCTTTATTTGGTGCCATAAAGCCTGAGATGAAGGCATGAGCGGCCTTACAACGGCTACAACTCGCCAACAATGTATTCAACGACAAACTACTACTGTGTGAATAGGGCCGCCAAGAGGCAGGTGGAAAAGGGACGTGCTGATTGAAAAAAATGTTTGTCTCCTCATTGCTTGAGATGAGAGTTGAGATAAAAGATCTTTGGGGTGTGAATGAAAAGGAGAATACCAGAAGGTTATGAACGCGAGGCGAGCGGTTTTTGTTTTTAATTTTCAATGACATTTTTGGCCACTCATTGGGATAGTTGTGTCGAAACGGCACAAATTGAAACGAGTCCTTTTGCCAGATCGAATAAAGTGCAATTTACGGTTACAAATTCTTTTCTCGTCCAAAATTGTGGCCGATAAGTGGCGATAGCGACACTATATCATCATCATGGGTTTCTAGCCTAACCAGATACTTGGAACCCCATGTTATATGGGAACTAAAATCACCACCAATAAAATTTGAAGTAGGTACCGACGATAGTACACCGCTTAACTCTTTAGGGTTAGCAGCGGGGTCAGTACGATCGGATGGAAGATCCCGCCTCCACACCATTACTGTCCTTGGCACGTTTTAGCTACTTCTCGTACACACGGCTACATATCAAGTTATAAGTTTCCAGTAGAAGCTGACCTAGCATTGTATGGGGTGTCCGTACAATGAGAGAATAGCTTATACTGAAAAAGTATAGCGTCATCTGTAGCTGTGCGTACCAGATAACTTATGGAGGTCAATTTGGTAATTATAATCATTTTTGTAGGCGAGTAATACCAACGAGTAGGAGCTATAAACATAGCTCCTACTCGTTGGTATTACTGGCTATTGTTTAATATATACAATTAAAGCTCATTATCAGACTGACTATTAACATATCAACTTATCGCCGAATACTGAAACGCATTTTAGTTTTGAGGAGCTAGACACGATAAATTTTAAGTTGTTACGGATACGTTAACGAATTATTGTACTCAGGCTGAAAAACTCTGTAAAATAAAATTATTTTCCCGCCAAAAAAATTGTCGGCTTCGCATACTTTTTTAACCAGCTGATGGGACGCCGAAAAAATCTTATTCGTTAACTTATCCGAAATAACTTAAAATACACCGTGTAATCGTGTATAGCTTAGGCGTCTCATTTTAAGGTGAATACTTGGATAGTAGCGACACAATGACCGTTAACCCCTCAGCCGAGTGTGTCTTATAAATAAAATGGGTTTGAGTATTCGGTGGTTAGGATACCAAAATTATTTGTATTTAGAACTTTATTTATTATGTTTAGGATGTTTAGACGTTTAGGATGTTTTGGATATTTGTTCATATTTGAACATGTCACCCCCGTAACATAAACATATTGTTTAAATTACACAAACAAATCAATCAAATTAAGCCAGTGGATTACATTTTAAAAATCATACAGTGGGATTAATTACTGTGATCTGTTCTTGGGTTTCGCCGACAGAGGGAAAGATAAAATGCTTTTACACCAGCCAACATTAGAAGTGATTATTACAATTTGAATTAACAAAATTCCTAAATATCTCGTTTTGAACACACTCCATTATAGGTCGACCGCCATAAGCTCAGCCCTCCTAATGGCTTTCCATTTTAATAAAGACAACAATATAATGTATTATTAGCAAGGCCGTAGTTGGGGAGTTTGGGGGGCTGGAACCCCCCCAAAACCTCAGACAGTGAAATTGCTTTTAAAATGTATGAATACACTCGTTATTGAATTTTTGATAAGCCCCCGTCTATTAGCAATTAAATTTAAGTTTTAACTAATAAAACCATTTTTTTAAAGTTGTTCTTAATTGCCTTTCTTGTTCAGGGTTCAATCCCCCCGTATAAAATTCCTGGCTACGGCCTTGTATCTTAGTAAGTATCCAGCACAGTATATTCCCTGTAGTTATACCACGGGCACACCAGCCACCCCGCGTCCCGCAAACCATTGGGAGGGCTGCGCTTACAGCGGTCGATCGACCTATATGTGGAACCTATAATGTTCTCTTTAACATTCAGTACATTTTGATGAACTGACCTTATCTCACACTATACGTTCAATATGAATAAGTAGGGTTTCTTTTTATGCCCCAACTCACTTTACACACTCTCTTATAAGTCCTGAAATCAGCTATATCTATTAAGGAAACTCTAGGTGTGAAATCGAACTATTCTCAACTTTATTAGGATTAACTTAGCTGCGTTTATACTTTCTGGACTTTATCGGCAGACTTTTTATTTTATTGCTGTTCGATACTGCAATGAAACGATACTAAATCCCTAGACGTACAACAAAGTTCGAGGATTGTGAAAATAATACTACGCCGACATTGTTACACATTGTTGTGTTTTTTTTTTGTTGAATTGGTTATGATTTTCACTCCTGCGGTTCCTCTCGCGCTCAGAACTTAACTTTTCATTACTATGATTCATGTGGCATGCAACACTGCATGTATCGTGTTAGATCGTGCAAGTTGAAAGCGAATTACGAATCGCACAAGTGTAAATGGTCCAATTGGCGAATCATAATGTTTTATTTATAGTTATATCTCATAGGTCAAATAATAATTGAAAATCGATAAAATACTAGGCTTATCACGTTTTAGAAATAAACTTTACTGATGTTTGGAAAGATCATAAGTAATAAATTATTATTCATAAATTTTGAATAGGACATCGTGTATAAAGGTATAGTTAAATATTTTACTACTTATTTCTATAATTCCTTGAAAGGTTTATGCAGCGAAAATATTCTAAGTCTATGGGTTTATGTGTATTCTTGATCATGTTAAAATAGAATACACGTCTAGTCTTGTCTAGTCGTGTGGTGACTGGCATTGTAAACTTGTCTAGAACCGAGTTGTTACGGCGCTAAACATGTTTTACAACGAAGCACCTGTTAAAGGAAATGTGTAGTGTTTATGAGGTATTTGCAAAACAAAGATTCAATTTGTTTGGTCGGCTATATTAACATGTATAAAATATACAAGGTTCTACCTTTTTAATCCAGATCCCTATAAGGGGTCATTGTACTCATAAAGAAAGAAAGAAAAAGGAAAAGTATTTATTTGAGACAGCACAAAAAACGATTTTAAGATCCAAAAAGAAAAATAAAATAAATCTTAAATAAAATGGATTGTAAGTCGCAGCTCAGATTATAAATAAATTCTACTATGGCACCAACCAAGAAATCCCTAAAAAAATCAGCTGTTCCATACATACATAAGTATGGACGATATAGTCGAGTAATATTGAATTATTTATTTGTATGGAACAGTAGACTTTTCCGCAATTTCCAGTTAAAAATAATAATGATTAAGTATATATAAACTAATTTAATTAGGTACTTATCTAATGTGGTTTTAAGCTTAACAAAGGCCACCCCCTCTCCACCTGTGGGTGTCTTAACCCTTAATTTGGCAGGTTTTTTTTTTTAACCAATTAGATTTTTTATTTTTTTATTTTACTTTATTGTGTGTAAATATAAGTGGAAAAATATAAAATAAAATACCTGGTCATCCAGTTCTTAGAAATGTTTAGTATAATATACTATACATATCACGATGTTCAAAAAAGATACTCATTAAATATTAGTATAGTATACCATACATATCTAACTCACAGATCGTTTTGGGTGGAAAATAAAATAAACAATTCGAATGAACATTTTATTAAAAATTAATAATTATGGAAATTATAAAAACAATTGCGCTTATTAGGTATAAAACAAAGTCTGAGTTGACATTTGGTGCAAAATACATTTGTTTGCCCTTTCTTGCTATACCGACAATGCCTTTGTTACCTCATAACTCTCGACTGCGTGAACCGATTTTGATGATTATTTTTTTATTTGAAAGCTGGTGCTTCCCGAATGGTCCCATTTTAATTTGGTCCAGTTCTGACAATGGGATCCACGAGAAAACCATATAAGTCTTAAATTTACATTAAGTATGTGCGCGATAAATGGTCGAATAACTCAATATCACGCCAACCGATTTCGATAATTCTTTTTTTGTTTGAAAGGGTATACTTTCGAAGTATTCCCATTTAAATTTAGTGAGGATCTGATGAAGATCTTCGGAGATAGACAATGGAACTCTTGAATGAATAACAGCACATCACTCGCGATTGCTGTAATCTCATGTTTATGTATTGTTTATGCCACTCAAAATTGAAAAATAAAATAAACTTAAAAAAAAAAAGTAAAAACCGACTTCTAAAAAACTAAAAAGTATAAAATAATTTTCTTAAAAATCTTAACAGCTTCTGAAGTCGGGGCCTATAATTCTTCAATGCATCTAGCTTGGCAGTGGCCCCGACTTCAGAAGCTTTTAAGGTTTTTAAGAAAATTATTTTATACTTTTTAGTTTTTTGAAGTCGGTTTTTACTTTTTTTTTAATTGAGCATCTGATTGAAGAAGGGGTCTTTCTTTTACTCTTAATTTTATCTGAAATATTCACAGCTGATGTTGATGGCGTAGGAAATGGCTCAGATGGAAGAGATGAAATATTCAGAAGATGTGTCCGAAAATATATAATTTTGAAAAAGGCGAGATTCCTCATTTTCTTCTCCTGAGGAGCCACCACTAGCATCAGATTTCCCATTTTCTGGTGGAATTAAAGCGAGTATGCGAAGGCTCCTTGTTGCAGGTTTACGCTATTAAGAAAAATACATGCTATAATCCGCAATCCAAGCAAGAAACAAAGACAAGAAAATAAATGTCTATAAAATAAATAAATAAGACATGAAAACATCCAGAATATGCAAGCCATATAGTGCCATATAGTTTAGTTTTAACAAGAAATGTAGAGCCCCCTATACAAACGATAAAAGCGTTACTTTGTTAAACATAGCGAAATGTATAGCCCGTTATACTAAAGTTTATAATTCAATTTTGTTGTGCATAGCAATTTGTATAACCCGCTATACAAAGAACTTTGATCGTGTCTATCACTCATGTCAGTGCACAAAAATGTATTATTTGATTGTTATCACAATATTTAATCATTATTTAGTAAAATTTCATGCTAAATCGATACGATTCACTAATAAAAATAAAAGAATATCATAACTTACCAAAGGCGCCCGGTGATGAATCAGTGTCGAAAACTTTTGAGCGCTGGATGTCATGTCACATTGAATGTACAGATAGTAAAATACTTTTATTTTACAGGTAAAATGTTGCCATAAAGAATGGTTGAAATTAAATTGGGTAGTTTTTAAATGTTAAGGCAGCAGATTTTTTTTTAGAAAACGTATAGTATATTAGACATTGTCAAATTAAGGGTTAAACAGTGAGTAATTATGCCAAGAAGATGAACGGCAAAAAGAAGCAGAACATACTTTTCCTCTAGGTACATAGATGTTCCTCCAATGATCTCATAAACTTGTTGATCCCACAGTTCTTTCACTATTTCTCTATTTTCTCTTATCTTTTGAAGATTATGGAAATATTCTCCAATCTTCTTTTTCATGGTCTACTAGGCTTATGTTCAAGAAATTACGTTTAATGGTTGATGTGCTAATTCTCGATTGATTTTTCTTTACACATCTTGCTGGTATACGTAACCCATTACTGCAAGAATTCCGTGCTATATTGGTCAATGCTATGGTGGTCAATACATCTTCCTTCATATTTCCCTTGTGTTCAAAACTGAGTGGCTTGAGTGTTAAGTATGTACCTATGTACTTGTATTGTTTAAATTATAGTGGTAGGTACTTAATATGATTTTTGCTGTTTTTTTTTTTTGTAATATTGTGTAAATTGATAAATTCTGGTTGAATTTTAGCCGGGGTCGCTCCCTCTGCCCCACATAATTTATTATTGTGGGCCTAATTTATGAAAAGAGTTGTTGGAGTTTCTTGCCGGTATCTTCTCCAGGACCAACCCACTTGGAACCGTGCACCTAGAATCACGACGTTTTGAAAGTGCCTGCAAAGGCCCAGTTGAATTAAAAATCTTTGATTTTGACTTTGATTCCAAATCTCTAATGGTTAGTTTATTATCCATGAATATTAATTTGCTAGTTTAATTACCATCTTATCATCTTCGCATCCGATCAGGCGGTCATGAATACATAGGTAGTTACCTGCAAATATACGTATAATACGAACTAATTCGATAGAGTTAATAGTCAAACATACTGATATATAGGTGTATGTTAATTTGTAAATGTACAGCGGATTGTTTACATTGTCATCTTATCATCTGAAGCAGACGTTTGAGAGGCTGTCTCTGTAACCGAGACATTATATCATTTACCTAATGACTAGTTAATTAGGAGTACTATTAATTATAATGCTTCTGACTGATTTACATATTATTAGGCTTTAGAATCGTGGTCAGAAGTTCTTCCATAATTTACGCCATTTCCAAAGCCGGTGCTGGATAGGCGATATTGAAGTTCTTGTGTTATCTAATAACAGAAACAAAATTCTATTACAAACAGATTTATAAGCAAATGTACATGATTAACTAAATATTAAAACTACAAAAACTGTAATCAATAACTAAACAAATATAATAAAATATTAGGGTTTTACACATTTGACATAAATATGAACCTATTACGCTAGGATCGATTTATTCATTAAGAAACATCAAACTATTTACAACCAAAATATTAATATTTATATAAACTTAAATATGTACACTAGTAGGTATATATAAATAAATAAATAATAAAATAAAATAAAAACAAATATGGCTAAGTGATTAGCTTTCTACGCTACGTGCCGCGGGTTCGATCCCCGCACGGAGCAATTATTTGTATGATCTACAGATAGTTGTTCCGGGTCTGGGTGTGCGTGCATGTGACATGTATGTTTGTAAACTGTACCCTCGATACAGGAGAAATCCTAGTAAGGGACAACGTTTTTAAAGAAGAAAAAAAAATTATATACAAAAATACAAATATAAAACTGAACACCTAGGCGTCAAGGTATTAGGTATATCTACCAGTAAAAAACGTCTTCCAGAGCACCATTGCGGGGCATAGTACCTAGGAGGCTGGCAGCGTTACCTCTTTGGATCGGTATTTGTGCTATTGGGTAGAACAGGACTAAAAATTTTAATTCTAACGTCCTTCACATTTCTGGAATGCATAAGTCTGTCTTCTTCAGCCCGTTGCTAAACCGAAGCCAGGTCAAAAATAATCTTGCAGTTCAGTTTTCCGCGTAGTGTGTTTTCTGTAATTTGTAAAATGCCGATATGAACCGGCTGGTAAATGAGGTTTATTATTACATAATAATGTTCGTGACTAATTTACATATTAAACATTATAATACGCGGTAAAAGTTAGATTGTTTATGAGGTCACGTAACTTTGAACTCCTTTTTGGGATTAATCAGAAAAATATTGTGAGTTCATTTCGTATTATGTCATTTTATTACTTCCTTTTCTGATACATATCAAAGTAGGTCACATGTTATAACGCTTTGCATTTTAAGCTTAGATTTATTTTAAGTATCCAGTTTAGATTGTCTTAATCTGACTACCAAATAATAAACAAAGAGATTTTCTCTTCTCCTCTACCAATAAACGTTTAAAGCTTAATAATAAAATGCAAAAATTATAAGATTTTTTTAATATCACTAAGATGGCAAAGAAGAATAGAATAGAATTACTCTTTATTGTACACCTGATAAAAAAGAAGCAATTGACATAATAACAATTAATCACAACAAGCATACGGCGGTCTTGGTTGTAAGCGGTTATCGTAGCCTATGGAAGCTTGCAATACCCCCATGCTGTAGTCTCTTGAGAAAACCTCGGAAAAGCATGGAAGTATGGATAAAATGCCATTATTCATGACAAATTAATACAGTGTTTATTATTTAAGTTATTTGGGCAACCAGAGTGACACTTTTCGATATCTTCGTTGAAGAGTATTGACCCTTGTTCCCAGGAATATGAAACCTCGTAAAATATACTAGCGACCCGTACCCAGCTTGCACGGATGTAATTTCTCTACTATCCTTAAATTAAATATTAAATTAATATACAAACCTATTTAAACCTTCCGGAAGAAATTCTCAAAATGATAGTGAAAACCGAAAACCGCATCAAAATCCATTGCGTGGTTTAAGAAGAGTTAGCAGATAGGTATACAGACAGGCAGACGCAGAAAGCGGCTTTATTTTATACTATGTATAAGAGATTGGCTTTAAAGGTATGTTTCACTGATATTTACCGTTTGTAGTTTAGCTTAGTTCCACTTCGCTACGAGTCTTTTCCATACTTTTGTTTCTACTTCGAGCTAAGCTAAGTTTGAATAGACCAAGGTCAATTAATAGCTTAGTTTAGCTCAGTTGACTTAGCTTTTTAGTTTCGTTCGTGATGTAGTAGCAATTTTAATAGCCGTTGTCTATTAAAGGGTAAAAGGCTCGCTCCCTATGACATGGGACTTAATACCATCATCGACAAAGTGTGAGTGCTCTACAGTATACCTCAGTTTAGATAATTGTTATATCCTTCTACTTTGTGGTAAAGTAATAAATAAAGCTAATACACATGAAATATTGCAAAGCTTTACTCAATTTAATGAAAATGCACTTTCATAAACCTGCTTGTATCTACTACGTGAATTCATGTTTGTTTTGTCCATCAGTTAAAAGGGGTTTTATTGTGGATTTACTGTTAACTGTGGCTATGAAAAGTTGACTGAACTGTCTGACCGAAGACATTTGGTTTATTTTAAAGGAGGTACAGGCGTCGGTTGTTAGATACATTAATCTTAAATAACAACTTAAATAGCAATACTTTAGCAATAATTATAAATATAATAATAGCAATAATTCTTAAATAGCAATACTCGGTATTGCATTTTGTTTCATAACTTGCACCATTATTCGACTGGGTATAGCTTTATCTTCTTGTGATATAATACTCGCAAATTTTATGAGCCCTGAACTGAGCTCTGAACTCTCTATCTTTCTCCCTCTAGCACCTATAATAAGCGTCCTATTATAGGTGCTAGAGGGAGAGAGGGAGAGAGTTCGAGGGCTCATAAAGATTTGCGCGTACTATACGCAGTTCATAGAATCCTTCGCCTTGAATGGGCCATACGAAGACCTATTTTCTACTGAGCGACTACTCGCGCGACTCTTATTTATTCAAATAAGTCATTCTCTTCTCTTCTCTCTTTCTCTTTAAAGAAACGTTGCCCCTCTCTAGGATTTCTCCTGTATCGAGGGTACAGTTTACAAACATACATGTCACATGCACACACCACCCAGACCCGAAACAACTATCTGTGGATCATACAAATACTTGTTCCGTGCGGGGATCGAACCCGCGTCACGTAGCGTAGACGGCTTATCGCTTAGCCACTGCGCCAACCGTGTCGTCATTGTACCATATTCAAAGCCGCGACCGCGACTATTGAAAAATTTGGAGTCGCGTACGGCCAGCCGTCTTCGACTAATCGTTTAATGGATAATTCCTAACCGTCAAAAACCCCCGACTCCAACTAGAAAAAGAGCTGTAACTTTTGAAAGGCTGAACAGATTTTCATGAAACATAGCTATCCTCATTTCCGATTAAACTAGCTTTCAATAAAAATAAACTGCATTGAAATCGGTTCATACGTTTTGGAGCTACGATGCCACAGACAGTCACACAGATACACACTAAAAACTTATAACATCCCTCTTTTTTATCCGGGGTTAAAAATAAGACTGGTATTCTATGGAAATAAACGATTTTGAAATTGGTTTTTTTGTGTCGGATAGTTGCTAAACCTAGACAGAAAAACGAAATCAGTTAAAAAATGTTAGTCTTAAAAAAATATAACAAGTTACATAGATTCGAGTTCAGTCGTTAACTTTACGTTGATCCAGCAGATAACTATCGAAGTATATTGCGAAGTAAGTAAGTGGATCGTTTTGTGCGGCTGCCCGCATTGCCCTTTGTGGATGACGTTGCCGCCACACCCGTGTTGTGTAAATAAGGGGGCAATCAAACTTGCCGACTGCGATCCCTCGAGGTTGCCGCACGGACGGATTTTAACTTAAGTGTTTTGCATCTCTGCAAATTGAATACGTTGAGAAAATTTAAATAGATTTTTGAGTAAATAAGTAATGGATTGTTTATTCCTGTGGGGATTTTGGAAATGTCATAAACATTTGCACGATCAAGATACAGATACAGAGAGAGAGAGTATACAAAAGGTAAAGATATATACAAATATATATATAAAATATGGTAATCAATATGGTAAATATGGTAATACAAATATAAAATATGGTGAACTAATTAGTATGCTGTGGGCGCTATTAATACCAACTTCGTTAGATGGATCAGCAATTTGGCTGTATTCAATATTAAGTAGGTAAGGTGCCTTGGGTCAACTTGCTTATTAGTTCGAACCCTATTTTGGAAAGTGACATCTGACGATAAAAAGTCGTGATCAATGTCGCATGTATGCGCGCTTCCTTACGTTACTGCAATCAGATTAAATCACGAAACATGTAGAGGTACAGTAACGTTAGTAGGTACTTATACCAACAATTCGCATCCTGTGTAAATATGTTGCGGAAAGCCGGAATCTTTTGAATCAAACGAAATTCAGAGCTTTGCTTTTTGGCAAACAATTTTCGTGATCAAAAAAGTAGGAACGGCTAACTGTTTGTGGATTCATTTCGCACTTGGTTTCATGCAGTTTTACTCACAGCAAAGGCTTATTCATTCTCTAGCATTTAAATTTTGATAGTTTGCTTAGTAATGTTCACGTTGGTTTTGAAGTTGAAGAGGAAATTTTATAGTTTATATGAATTACTACAAACAGGTACCCATTGCGTTACGGATTGTATTATTAGGTATGTAGTTAGGGTTAAAAAAGTCGACTGTCCTATATCAACAGTCTGAAGCTGATAGTACTGCTGTCCCATGGCTTAATGGACCAAATTTATTTATTTAAAGTGCTTCATGTACAACGTGCAAAGGCGGTCTTAATGCTGTAGGCAATGTCTACCAGACAATCTTAGAGTGAAGCAGAAGCAATGATGGTAGATGCACCAAAATACAAACTTAAATGAGAGGTATAATTCTATCTATACGTGTAGGGCGGCTACACGTTACCCAGGCTGGATTAAACAAAAATATAGCAGGCAGGTAGTCCCCTATACGCTTTTCCAAACCTTGCTCACAAAATTAGGGTCAGGTCCCGAACTTCACCGCTGCCTTGCTGTAACCAATGAGACAATAATTTCAATATCCAGTGACTAAGCCGGTTTTTTGTAGCATTTACACGCGACCCAGAAGTTAAACGAGTACTAGCTCTAAAAACCTGTCACACATTTGCCGTAGGTAAGTAAAGCCTGCGTGTGTCAACGCGGACGCACAATGACGTCACGAGTACCGAATGCATTAGTTCGAGTGTTTGACAGTTTCGCTTTGATACGGATGCATTTAGTCGAAACTGTTGGGTTTTCTGAGAGCAAAATGACCGTAAGTGACTTATATTTTAGTTAATTCAATAGCTAATAGCTATTCATTCATAAAGGCCGTCTTTTAAGTGCAATGCGTCTTGTAATTGAGAGATTTGAATTTGAATTCTTATGGCCGCACGGCGGACTATGATCGCTTGAACAGCTCGATTTGATCAATTTTTTTTTTCATAGAAAAATAACCTAACGAATAAATAAATATCTGTTCTCAAAATGACCTAAAATATAATAAAGCTTATCTTGTGATATAATTTTAACATGGTTTCATGATGGAATCTTTTAGCAAGGTACACGTTTTAAATAGGATTTACTGTAATTTTTATGATATTTTTATCGGGCCATTTATTATGATTCACGTTTCTGTCTTCATAGCACTTAAGCGTATGTTCAATTTTGATAAAATTATTTTGTTTTTGTGCGATATTAATTAGTATTAGTTTAGATTAACAAAGGTTTAAAAAGTTAAAAGCTACTACAGCCTCGCTTTAAGTGACGAGACGCAGTTATTGACTGCAGCATGTCTTCTGAACTCTAATTTCTGCTAGATATTTATGATCCAGATTTTATTTTATTTTTGATATTTGTAAAATTACTGTTGCTTTCATTGCATTTAATATTATATTTATACTCGTCTAGTAACGTACCTTACTATCATGCTGTGCGATTACGCTAGGGTCTCAATCTACATAGAATTAAGTTCATACTAATCGATTGTTACCTGTTGTAATTGCCTATTAAATAAATAAATAAATATTATTAATTTTGTTCTCAGCCAAAGGTATCCACTCGTTAACTAATTAATTAATAACAAAGAAGAACCGTGTTTAATTAATTAATAACAAAGAAGAACCGTGTTTAACGTTTATATTATATGGATTAGGTGTAGTATTGGTACTATCTTGGTTTAATGGTCTAAAACAAACTTGTAAATGTAATTGTCGGCTTTTAATTAAAAATAATCTTTAGTTTGAATTCCATTTTGGAGCGAGCAATAAAAAAATCATAAAGTGGTTTTAACTTTCTTGCTAGACAGACTGAGGTTAATTAGGTTAGAAATACATCGCGTTTTATAGCGGTCTGGTGTTGTAGCTAGCAGAAACAGCTAAACTTGCGGTTTGAGAACTGCCACCGTTATACGACGACGCGTTGTGGTCTATGAATAGCTTCAACTAAGCTAAGTCCTTATTCGTTGTTATTGTAATTTAATTAAAAGAAAGAAAGAAAGACAAAGAGTTTATTAGCACAACATAAATAAACGGAATCACAAAGAAAACATATAAAATAAGTTGAGTTATTGTGCTAAAGGGGCCGCAGCTCAGC
This sequence comes from Allophyes oxyacanthae, assembly GCA_932294325.1. Classification (NCBI taxonomy): domain Eukaryota; kingdom Metazoa; phylum Arthropoda; class Insecta; order Lepidoptera; family Noctuidae; genus Allophyes; species Allophyes oxyacanthae. The sequence continues at coordinate 12,187,858 of OW028615.1, forward strand.
ATAATGTCAGGAGGCAGAGATACTGGCCACCTGACGCTGGTTTTCAGCTGCAACCCACGAGTGCCATACGCTCGAAACATTGGTAACATTGGTATTTTTTATCTTTGATTATTAATAAACCTACAAGGTTCCAGGATCTTAATAATTTTACAATCTAGCCTGAAAGACTAATTAGGCCCAAGTTCACTAGATATCAGACGTTCAGAGAAAATCTGTCGTTTATACATGAACGTAAAGTAAAGTAAATAATGTTTAAAATAAAATCAGCTGATTTGAGTAATCGGCTGATTTTATTTTAAACATTATTTTGTTATATTGTTGGTGAACATGACCCTTAGTAATTCTAATTTTAATTTGGATTTAATGTAGAATTTAATTATGATGTGATTTTGCGAGATTATGCTTATAATTAGGTTACTTTTTAAAATCGGTCTAGTGTTGCAGCTACTAGAAACAGCTAAGCTAGCTGTTTGAGAACTGCCACTACGCACTGTTTTGTGTTTAGTAAATTCACATATTCATTCAAACCAAGCTTTTACATCAAATAATAAATTTGTTTTTCATGTGATACAATTTTGTAATTGTCAATTCCAGAACTTTAGGAAGAACATCAGATGGCTTTATTTATATCTGAGCCACGGTACAGCAAAAGACTTGGCAATAGAATTTTCATATCATGACAATAATGTAACTGCTCTCAATTTATAGGTAGGCAAGCTACGACACTCCCATGGTGTGCGAGCGACGGGGGACGAGAGACTGCGAGGGGACGCAAGAAGTGTGCGGGTGGCAAGGCACGCCGCGTGCAGCCGCGCTTCCTTTGTTGTTACCTGTCCCCCGTCGCCCGCGAACCATGGGAGTGTTATGAATAAACTTGCCGGTCTATAGCTATTAACAGAAACAAGTGTTATAGCACGCTCTATTGTGAAGAATGCTTAAAAGTAAAGAAATTTTTAATCCTAAAATTACTTACTATTAGCTTTAAGAAAGAGTTGATTCATGAAGTTACAATTTCTCATTATTGTAATATCATTGTTATTATTTTAATTTAAGTTTCAAATTTAATCGCACAATATTATCAAGGATCCAATCATACTTCTGATAAAGACAGCATTTAATTTCTTACGATAACAATACCGGTTCAATTATGAGACTGCTGTGTTAGTCGGAAACTAACTTGATAACACTTTGTTGAAAACAATCGCAGTTACCCGGCTATCTACACCATAAGGATTTGCGCCAGACGGTCAACTATATGTTGTGGACCACTTTTGCGCCACGTATAAATAGTTATGGTATAACTAATCTGTTATAATTTGCGATGTAGGTACTAAACATCATGGAGCATAAGTGAAAGTAACTATTGTAAGTCATTTAAGTAAGTATTTATGAAAGTCATTATATTTAAATTTAAAAAAAAACTTTAAATAAGATATCTGATTTGTGAACGCTACTATTGTTGGCCGTCGTTAATGGAAAGGTCATCTAAGTACTGTGAATGCCATAATTATAGGTTCACATAATTTGATTTCACCAAATAATACTAAAACAACTTTTTCTTCCGTCGAGTCGGCAAAAGCAATCACATGGGAATCGCTAATGCTGTAGTGAAAAGATTAGCCAGTCAGCAGTGGTGGTGTTCCCTAGACTAACTACAAAACTAAATATGCAAATAATTTTTTACCAGCCAAGCAAAAATAGTAGGAACGGCAGTTTTCGAATAAAGTGATACATAGCAACACTTTATTCCTGCCAAGCGAAAATAGTAGGATCGGTAGTTATCGAGTAATGTGCAGTAACACTTTATTTTGATCAACAAAAGAGTTGATCTCGAAGTGTCTCGTCTGTGTTGCGTCTAATAGCTGCCACCTGCGTTCAGCATCATCTCCGTTTAGATATTAGCTTAGGATAACTTGTATTAAGACGCCTTTGCGATACGCTCAGTGTTACTGTTCAAATTGTATACTAAGTATGCTTTTACCTAACTTTTCCTGGTTTAGTTAAAACAATATAGAACAATGCTTTGTTGTACACGGTTTGTCGGAAACTGTAAATAAAAGCCGAAATACAGCTTTTGTACTCATCATTATGAACAACTTTTATTATGGGACCAACCTTGAAAACGCGCAAATAAATCAGCTGTTACATAAAATTAATTCAATATTACCTACCTACTCCACTAAATGTATAGAACAGCAGATATTTTTTTTTAATAACTTATTTAAATATATTTTTTACTGCAAACAATACAGTTAAAATTCTTAACAAGATCCTTCACCTTTCATCCTGTAGTAATCATAAAAATTATTCATGGTGAGTTATGTATCGCAGATTAAACGAAAATACAGACGTCTCCTACCATAGAGATTGATCTCATACGGAAGCGTCTGATTTTAGTGATTATGATGTAAAGGTTAATAAACACATTACCCTCCTTTCCGTCTCGCAATCGGGTAAAAATACAAGGTCCTACCTTTCTAGTCCCGATCCCTTTAAGGGGTTATTGTACTCATCATTATGTTTTTTTTTTTACTATGGAACCAACCCTGAAATCCTGAATAAAAACAGCTTTTTTAGTTCTACAAATAATTCAATATTACTCGACTATGGAACAGCAGTTTTGTTGCGATTTCATGGTTGATCCCGTAGTAATAGTTGTTCATAATGATGAGTACAATAACTCCTAAACAACTAAAAAGGTTTTTAAGATTGTAATATATTAAAATGTCACCTGAAAAAAATAAATAAGCAATACAATATATCTGCCATGACAGTTTTGAATAACACAAACATGTTATCATATGAATCGATGAATCGAGCAATCCAACCAGTGCACAGAAAAGACAAATCGCAAGAAATAGCTGAAATTACTACGTATCCAAAACCTATGATCACCATGGTCGTATGATATAATAGTCAATCAAATCACGCCAAGCCTTGTTTATAACCTGTAATTTCCAGGACATAAAATTCTACAATAACCCTACAAATTCCTTCGACCTGTTATAAACTCAGATAATTTCAAAAATATTTCTTAAATGCCAAAAGATCTGTTATCACCTATAAAATTTATGAAATGACAGTTAAATAAAACTATTTAAAAAGGCAAGGTTAGGTGACTACTCCTCTGAATAACCTGCAAGTTTATGTAAGGTTATAGCGTTATATTATGCATAATGTATGCTATTCTAGACATATATTTTAATCGCACTCTTCCTTATTGAGTAAACGCTTGATTTTTAACAACAACAGACTATCTTACTTTGATAAAACATGTTTGTGGTCAAGTTTTATTAAAGTTATACGTCTTTTGTTATCTATGATTGATGTATTAATAGTTTTTAATTATATCGCAAGGGTAAGAAAATAATGTTAATTAAAGTGATTTGAGATTATCCTTTTCATGAGCACAAACTACTTAATTGTTTATGTGCTCATGAAAATATATATTATGTACATCAAACTGATATCTTGGGTTATTCATGAGTAATTTTAGATTAGTTGAACAAGTTTTGGAAAAATACTTATTACAGGAAGCTTATTAGGATACACGGAGAAAAATATTGTACCTAATAATAAGACTATAAGAACGTAAATATTAGTACTCCTTAATGAATAATATTCTATTTATAAATACATACTATGCGTTAACTTTACAAACAAAATATTATTAACTACAACAACAAGGTAAACTTTACTGAATGCTTCTTGTTGTCACTTATCAAAGAATTTTTGTAATTACAACAATACTTTTTCTCATTGTAATATGACGAAAGAAAACGAAAAGAAGAACATAAAACTGTAATCAAATCCACGCGGCTGGCATCGTTGCATTCGTTGGCTACAAAGTTGTTAAAATTACAGCCAGGATTCTAATTACTTCATGACAGTTTTACGGATACACAGTCATTGTCTCGCTTTTACCACACGATCGGCGTGAAAGATTAATGCGTGAGCAATTTAAATATTATAATTAAGCGGGTTTACAGAATAAATTAAGTAGCAAATAATAATGTTAAAGCCAGTTCCGTAGCCAACGAAAATAATGATTATGTTACAAGATAAGTATTGACACTTACAAATTGACGTATAACGGAAGTAACGAACGACAAACTGGACGTAGTTCAACAAAAAGGATCCAACCCACCCAAAGCTAGTTTTGAGATATTTGATTTTTTAATATCATATAAAATATGAAACCAAACCTAACTACAATTTTTTTAAATATGTTTTTTGTTTATTTCTAAAGTTAAAAATGTAAAAAGTTAGCCCTTCAGTTCCAATAGAAACAATAAAAAAGAAAAACAACACTGCATCAACAAAGAATTACTATGTAAACATTATAATTAAATATCCCAGCTCAATGTAAGTTGGATCCTTTCCGTGTAACTCTGTCCTTCTAGCAAGATGTCGATACAACACCCAATGTGGCCGCATTACACTATCTAATAATTAATGACTTGGAAAACTACAAGCCCTTTAAAGGCATGTATCATACAGTTGTCTAAAAACCAGACCATTTTGCTTTTCAAGTAGTGTTCACATTGATCTAAAACTTGTCTGTGCGAAATTATAAAATCTTTTTTTTATCACTTAGCCGTTCTCCTTTACCATTTTTAGGGCACAATAGTACATGAAACAAGAGTTTAATACGATTGATAAGGCCCTGATGTATGAACAGACCTCGATAAATTATTCATTCGCGCAGTGGAGCCAAAAATACAGTTTTTTGTTAGGAAATTTATAAACGATATACACTCAATGATATAAATAAATCATTGAATGTTCTTTTATCTAATAAAATTAAATAAATTAGACAAAAACATGTCACAGTAGTTAGTTAGGACGAAAAATGTTGGGTTTTAATTAGTATTTTTAAGCGACCATGTGTGACCCTGTTACAATGCGTTATACGACAACTTATGAACGATAATTGGTCACCAAATGTTATATTTGGAGGTTCTTAAATTTTGTCACAATAATTGGTTGAGACATGAATTCGTGTCCTGATTTCTATTACAAAATGATTAATTATATAGATTTGTTATTGAAGTATAATACAATCTAAATTTGTATCATTTCAACTGTTTAATTTTAAATGCGGATTTACGTTTTTTGATAGCTGAAGAATAGTAACTTACAAAGAAAAATATTTTTTATTTATTTTTATTTTCTTATTTTTCTTATTTTATTTTTAGTGCTATATTATGTATATTATATTACTTGCCTATTTGATTAGAATCATAATCTCAAACAGTATTATCGAAGCGTGCGCAAACATCGCCTTAAGCTACATGTAACAGTAACGTGCTTAGCTTAGAGATGCGGATGAGAAGATTATAGATAAGGACCTATGTTTAAGATCGAGGAAATTGGCATAAGAAAGAGCGGCCTATACAAAACAGTGAGTGAAAAGATTGGCTCGTGGTGCGTGTAGCGTGCCGCCATCAAAGCCACAACGGTATTTAACGATTTGCCATACACGTATTACTTTTCAATCATTCGCACTTCACTTAAGACCCTGAAGAGCCTACGAGAATGCGGCGTCTATTCTCAATCGAAAAACCAATTTACAAAGGTGGACACAGATAAAATTCCTAAATAACATTTTTCAATAACCAAAGTACTACTACAAACTAAAAAAAGTACACCTGAAACTACAAACAAAAATGGCAATTTACCAGTTAAAAGTAAATATCGGGATCGTTAGTCGGAGCGTAACCCGTTCACATGTTAGTGACCGTTTGAAAACTCCTGTAAACACGTACGGCAGCTAACAATATAGCGAGTTTGACGTTTTGTCGTGGCTAATTGATTTACGTCCGTGTGTGCTAGTATTTATTGCCAGACGTATACGCTTGTGACGGTTCACTTTGTAAGGATATTAGCTCTGTAATAGATAATTTTAGGTTACTATGTGGTGCTATTTTAACAAGATCACAACAGGGCAATGAAATATTTCTTTCCAAAGTAAAGAAAATATCAATCAAGTGCACGTCACGTTCTTAGTAAAGGGACGAGTAAACATTTAGGAGGAAGAGTAAGGCATGCAATTCCATGCAAGAGTGAATCTCTTGCAAAAAATTGCATGCCTTACTCTCGGAAACTTACTGGAGAGAAATTCTTCTAACCAATCTTCGTTATTATTTTTCTCCATTACAAAAAAAACTTGCTGCCAGTATCGTAAAAATCCAAACACGAAGTTAGGGTTAATTTCAAAGGCATGGATTGCCATGCTTTTAAAATTAACCCTTCCTTCCTTTCAGCGGATCAGTGACCGTAGTATGATTGCATTCTGCGGTCCACTGATCGGCTCTCTGACGGTGGTGCATCGTGTCGGAGAGAGTAGGTACCTATAAGTGTACGACCGCAAATGTCGACAGCTAAACCTCCTAATAGAATGAATGGTCAATTTGGAATAATAGTCAAAATCATCGCGCTTCACATATGAACTTGTTGTATACAGTGCTATTTGTAATTCACTGTGGTTTTTTTTTTCATACATTTTGATCTTTTGTATAAGAAAGGTTTTTTTTGTTTTCGGTGTTGTTCCCACAGTAAAAGTTGTTCATATTGATGAGCACTCCCACCCCTTAAAACTCTATTGGTCAATTACAAATAACCCTGTATATACGTGCAGAGAAGGATGCAGTCACCAATTCTCATGAAATTCTTGATGTTGGTTAGTTATGGCAGTAGATTCAGCATTGTTTGTTGAGATCATTTTATCGGAAAAAAAAGCGAATATTCAGCAAAAGATTTTGTTAGGTATCAATATTCGTATAAAAGTTATTCGATTCATGTCACTAACAAAGTAACAAATGGATACCTAAATGTATGGAGTGATACAGGAATTCTATTGAAAATTCTTACAATAAAAGTAGGTACAGTGTACCTATGTCAAGCAAATTAATAGTCGTTTATAATAATTATAGTGTTGAATTCCTATACCATTTCCGTTCGGATATGAAACTGTAGTGGATTTAGTTATAACTAGCGGAGTCTCGCGGTTTCACCTGCCGTTTCATTAGATTTTTTCTTTTTGCTCGGCTCCTAAGGGTCATAGTGTGATGATAAATAGCCTATAACGATCCTAATTCGAATTGAGATATCAAATGCAAAATGAATCTTTCAAATCCGACTGGTAGTGCCAGAGCTTAGCGTGTTCAAACAAAAACAAAAAAATGTGTGCGGGAACACATAGTAGAAGTGAAACTTCAATGGATATATCGTCTACCCTCTCCACGCGGCCGTAACGCTCTTTTTCGTGACGGAAAAATCCTAATACCCCCGTCTATATAGAAGTTTCACTTCAAAAAGAAACAAACTCTTCTCTCTCTCTTCCCGACTGTCAATCCCACATGGTGGTGGGTGGGGTCAGCCTTCTTTGTATTTTGCTTCCACTTCGCTCTGTCTTAGACATCCATGTCGGAAACTTTGCATGTCACCATATCTCTGTACACCAAACTCTTCAGTTTTATTATATTAATAATACATTATAGTGTAGTTAATGTAAATGCAAATTGCTAGCGTAATTCAGATTCTAACTGTAGGCGTGGGCAATGTTGTACATTTCATAGAAATATTAATGAACACATTTTATATAATTCTGATTGCTGTCAATAGAATACAATAGGGCTTTGCTCGGAATTGCCATGAAAAGTCATGTCGCTTTGACTAATGCGTATTTCGAGTTATGCGTTTTGGTGTTTGTCTTTGTTACTTGATCCTGTTTTGTGCAGTTGTGTTCTACGAGTATGTCTATGAGTTACTACTACCTACTCTTCTGAAAATTTTAATATCGTAATTTTTTCGTCATTTCAGTGACTCCTTGTACCTATTACCGGAAAGGGTTTCCTCAAGGTACAATTTTAGGTCCCATGCGGAAAAGTGTAAATCAATTTACATTTAACTTTAAGCTATGACATTTTTATAAGGGAAAATTCAATTCATACTGTGTCTTAATTTTGTACGACCTGAAAGTTGAACATAAAGCAGGCTGCTTACTAACAAGACCATTAGCAAATAACTTATCGCTAATTGCATGCAAAATACAACAATATCTACCTTCAAACTTTTTGTTATTAACTAAACACTCACACGACTTCTCCTTGCAATATTAGTAAAGAACCCATACATAGTACAAATATGTAGGTACGTACAGTCAATGTAATACAAGCCGGTTCAAAAGCGACGTGTGAATTAACTTTACGTGCTCGGTGTCCAGCTCAAAGGTCCAGTCAGAGTGAATAAGATCTTAACCCCCCACCACCCGCCCACTACCCGCGACATTAACCTCCACGACTTGACTCCCACAGTATTGGACGATATTTCGCAACATTATTATCATTGCGATTTGGAAAGGTACTGCGCCCAATATAGCCAGGATTTCCTATTATACTATTACAGTATTATCCGTCTAGATAAATCGGAAACGATCGGAAACAGCACGCCCGTTGATATTGACAATTATTTTGTGTAACGAATGGCCTGTGTCGAAATTCAACGTGCAATATTGGCGTGCTCCTAGGATTTAAATCTCGGACTTGATTGCGTTAAAGAGATAGGTACATGAGGCTTAAGATAACGTGCTTTACGACCCGTTGTTTGCAAGTTCTAAATTATTAAAATTTATTTTATCGCTCTATGTTATTTGTTGATAGATTTAAAGCGGCACTCGATTGAAATTGAGCGGCGAGGAGAGAAAAACAATCGTTTAGTTGAACTAAATTGCCGCAAAGTATTTAAGCGGACCGGTTTTGTATGAATGCATTTAATGTTTCGCATTTCATTCGTTCCCGCAGGCACCTGCCGCGCTTGCGCAAACGCGCGACGCTATGCGAACGCGCCGCCCGCGCCACGCTGCCTCTCCTACTTGCAAAGCACGTGCTATTCAAATTGAACGTTCCAATTTTAATTTTAAATTCCGTGCAACCGTTAAATGAATGGCAGACAGTGATTCACTGTTGACAACTGCTACTTTTTATAATAAAGCATGGGCTTCCAATGCCTGTGGAACTTCCATAAGATGTTTAAATATAAACGAAACACAATTAACGAGATTGATAAACTACTGTTTATGGTAATGGTTAGCTTGTTAATTGCATTTATCTTTAAAGCTGAACTTTATTGACATCACAGCTATTGTCAGCAGACTAATGGTTCACGTACAAGTTCACAGAATTAGATAGTATCTACGTAATTGAAGCGGACTGGTTCAGGGTAAAATTCCTAACGCTAGTGTAACCATTATAAGATCAAATATTATGACATTATGACACACAAATCCTAAATAATTTGTACTTTGACTTTAGGCTTGAAACTGGATCAACTGAGTGTTGCGAAACCACAGCTATTAGGGTACCAGTAGAACCCGTACAACCTTGATAGAGCGCCTGTTACTTAATTATTATTCCAGCCGAATTTAATAGAGGTAGGTATATTTTTGTGGTTCAGATAACATTCTGTATCAAGTTCTAGATTAACATTCATAATTTAGTATTATTGCACATTAAAGGTCTGTAGACGTAGGACAAGTTGGTTTTAGACCAAGGCTAGGTAATGAGAGTGATTTAAATTTTCATACATTTAAAATGTCTGATCTTATTTTCTGGCCTTGCGCCTTCCATATATCACTAATCAATGATGTATCTCCCTTAGTAATATAATATTTAGCAGTTTTTAAAGTGTCAGTTCACAATATTGCGCACTCATACCATGGCAACTCCCTTTTCCCTAATCAAATATTATTACGTGATATTTTGGCGTAACAACAAGTTAATTACGAAGACTTACGAACAGTACTAAAGTTACAAAATTAACTAGGGTAGCTACTAGCTAGATAATTGCCTAGTTATTTATATCAGGTTTATGTATTTATATAATTCAAATCGTACTATTGGTTTAAATAATCTACATTTTGGATTAATACGGAGTAGTAGGTATAGGTAATGTAATAATGTAATTCGTAATTAACAATTTTTAGATGTGAAACTTCTACATAGACGGGGGTATTAAGATTTTTCCATCATTAAAAAGCGTTACGGCCGCGCGGAGGGGGTAGACGATCATATTCGTTCAAGTTTGACTTCTACTATGTGTCCCAGCACACATTTCGTTTCTTTTAACTTAATCGTACTTGGTGTTTTGTCTTCTGCAACATCCACTCCTCTTCTTTCATCTCTTGCTTCGTTTATTAGTATTTTTTTTATGTAGTTAGTCACTATTGTCAACCGATGCAACAATAGTCCTGTTTATAATTTTCTTTTAAATATTTACATCAGCCTAAAAATAAATCAGTGCTTTCACATATTTCAACATTTTCGTAAATATTTTGGGAAGCAAATGCACTGCTAGTGTAGTATTCTACTTAGGGAATTGTCTTTGAAGGCTGTGAAGCGCCTTGCTGTGAGGAGCCTTGCATAATATCTACATACTGGGAAAAGGGAAAAGTGGTTATTGCTTTTGGAACTTTATGGAACTGTATTGCTGGAGTATTGGAATAATCCTCACGTTTGCCAATTGGATCCATGATTGCTTCATGTTGAGGTAAATGCTGCTGTAGGGTAGGCATTTCCTTAGTTTTTTGTATTTTTTTTGAGGCCTTTGTTCACCTTTGTGCTTTGTGTTCAGAATTTTAAGTCTAGTTAAGTACATTGTACATAATTATTATACGAAAGCTTATTGATGACATTACTGGGAATTGATGATTGTACTATTATTATCACTTATGGGATATCTTATGTGATTAGGTAGTTGTTGAAATGAGCTCCCGATATTTCAACGCTGTTACAAGCGCCCTGATCGCGGGTCCACAATTAATTCCGGAGGATATCTTGTAAGTGACATTAATAGATTAGCTTAATCCACTGTTTGTTTTAAATTGACGAAATTACAACATTAAATGAAACCACGTGTTTGGTATCACGTTATGAATACGTACAATTGTTTTATAGATTTTCACGCCTTTTATTTTTGCGTAGTATTTCACTCTACTCTCATTCTTCTAGGTGAAGGGACATTAAAGTAGAAACTTATGTCATCATTATCTTACTTCTATACGTATAAAGAAAGATTATTTTGGTAAGAACAGGTGAGAGACTTTTCAAATTTCGCCTCAATATCGTGATACCTATGTGTACCTACAATTAAGAAAATTTAAATTAGTTCTTGTGGCTAAACTGTTACTTAAAGATTGATTTTTTGTGTACGGCCACAAAAGTGATACCACACTGAAAAAAAGGAATAACCGAACTGTTTCGGTTATTTCAGGAAATAGCCGAATTTTGTTTAGTCATTATCAAAGTTTATTTGAAATAGCAAAAAGTTTATTTGAAATAGCAAACTGGATTACTTAATAGGCACCAAACTTTTTGTTATGTGTTCGCATAGTTTGATTGTCATTTAATTTATGTAACTAGTAAGTACATTTAACGAATCATTTTTTCAGTGCAAATACGTGGTTTCATTATAATGTCGTTACATCCTTACCACCCTGTATAAAATACATACTATTTGCAACGTTTGAGACGCCAAAAAATTTATAGTAAACTAAATTAGCTACACCCTATTTCACACGTCAATTTACCAAGAGCTGAGCTGACCACATTATTTCTCGTAACTACTAAAGTGAGAAAGGTATATCGTGACCCTAATAATCTGATAAAGTAAATTACAATTTTATCTTAAATATAAATAAGTTCCAGTAGGTATACTAAGTTTTATGTTTATCTACCATGTAATATAATATTCACTAATTTATTTTTTGCTATCGTTGACGTCAATCACGTACATTATTGATTGATGAATGGTAAAAATCAAGCATTTTCTGCGTCAATTTACAATTTAAAATATCCGCATATTCTGCTTCACTACGTTTCCCCGAAACACGATTCTTTTGATCTCTCTTTGTTTTTATTTATCTTTAATTTTTAATTTATTTGTAAATATTTAGTCTATGTATGTAAATACCTTATTTCTTAGTTTCCTTTTTATGTAACTTTATCAATCTAATACAATAATACATTATTATAGTAAAGTGTATTCTTTTGATAACATTTCATCGAAGACGACTCACCGAAAGTTTATTTTACCTAAGCTTCAATTGAACTAATGTTTGACACATCGAAGTAAGTTCGATCGATGTTACGTTTTAGCATAACACTGTGCTCTCATGTACTTTTCACCGAAGTTTATTTTCGGCGAACGTAAGTTTCGCCTAAATACTTTTGAACTATGTTACATTTCACTGACTTCGTTTGACGGAACGGTTGGCACAGTGGCTAAGCGATAGGCTTTCTGCGCTACGTACTGTGGGTTCAATCCCCGCACGGAACAAATATTTGTATGGTCTACAGATAGCTGTTCCTGGTCTGGGTGTGTGTGAATGTTATATGTTCTTATGTTTGTAAACTGTACCTGTGTATTAAAAAAAATTCTATTGAACCAAGCGTATTGAACGTATAAGAAACGGTTTCATACCCTCACGTCAAGCTCTGTGTCTCACAGTCTCTGGTTGATCGGTGACAGCCGTCATTTTGTACCGAAGGCACTCGTGCCAGCGCCGTGGCTCATGAATATGTAAGCGCTCATCAATGTTCAAGATATCGGATTTTCCGCTTGAACTGTTATGTTTAGGCTGTGTGTGTTACATATTTTGTATCAAACTTGGAACGTGTTGTTTTTGGGGTTCTGAATGTCAATTGAAGTTTGGTCTATAAATAGAAATTACAAAAGATGGTTTAAAGCAAGTCTTGTAAAACTCAGGTTTAAAGATAGCCTCGTCTCTTTTTGTCATATGACGTTAGAAAGTAACGGATAAAGAAAGAAAAGGATGTGTTTAAAACCTCGGTTTTACTAGACTTGGTTTAAACCATCTTTTGTAATAAGGGGGGTTAAGTTTAAGTGTTTTAGACGCACTTCTAGTCTCAACATTAAAATTTTATAAGTGTCCGAATCTGGTTTACATGATAAAGATAATATATTCTATTGTATTATATCTATTGTAGAATGATCTATAAGTATTTTCTTATTTATAGAAAACATTTTTATTTTGGACTTGCACAGGGTATCTCACGATAAAAAAACAATTTAAGCAACCTGCACGAGACCAAGAACGGTCCTTATAACAGCACAATGTTGCGACATTAGAAAATGTCACAGCGCCGGTATTTTGATAGGACCGTTGTTGTGTTGCCACAGGCTGTTACTATACAAATAAATAAATGAGTATATATGGTACATCTGTAAGCTATGAAATACATCTAAAATTACTGGAACAAAATAGATCGCAGAAATTAAAAGCCTTGAGAGAATTTTGTCATAATATCTATTCTTCTTCTGTCCTATCGATACGGGCTATCAAAATTGAATCGTCCATGCTATGCCATAGTGGTTGCATGGGCAACTTTTGCTGACTGGATAATCATCCAGTTAGCAATAGTTGCCAATGTAACCAGTCTGCCTCGATAGGTTGACTGCCCAGACTGCACCAGACGATTTCAGGTTTCGTCACTATGATACCACAGACGTATAATGATGATCATAATAATAACTACCGCATTAGAAGGAGAATGCTATGCCTATTCGACTGAAAGACTCACTTCTCTTTGCTAAGATGCTCATTAATCCTGTTCGCCTGCGTGAGTGCTAAGGACCACAGCATAATAACCCTAGTACCCATCTTATATCTAGATATACTGCTTTTTTATAACTCGAGGATGTTATTTTCCTAAAACCAAACGACCAACTCTTACACGCTTACTTACTCGTATACCTAAGTGATAACAAATCAAACAAGTCCCCAAAAAATTAATAAATGTGTGCAAAGTTACTCGCGGCTTTCCGTAAGCCGTTACTGTAACAGTTTAAAAGGATCTTGCCTGCGCCCCACGATCTCATGCATAATTTAAGCCAAATATCGATCTTCCATTCTACGGGTACCGCGTCACTAATAATGGGTTTTACGAAGAAATAACGAGCATGCGCGTATCAAATGTGATTTACGAGAACCAAGGAGGTTTTTGATGGGCAGTTTAATTTTGAAGACTTAGTTGCAGAGGTGCTGGTGTTCATGAGGTGTGGAGTTTTGTAAATACTTTATAAGGTTAAATGCAATGGGGTGAAATGGAAGGTATCAGAAAGTAAGAAAGAAAAACGTTTATTCAGCACGGACATATTGACAACACAAGAGGGAGAAGATTAAGATAATAAGCTCCTTCTGGCACAGTCGGGTAAAAAATAACACTACAAAAAGAGAAATAAGAAATAAAATAAATATAAAATTTTAAAAATAATAGGTATAGATACTGTCAAGCATGCCATGCCGAAAGGTCCTCTGGTTGCAAACTTGGCTATAGATATTGGAGTCCTGCATTTCATTCTTGAGATTCACAGATGCAGCTTTGTTTAGGTTTGGCATGTAGGGAAATTAACTTTTTAATCTAAATTTTACGCCTTTTTCTTTTATTTGGTAAAAACATTTGAAAGTTCTATCAGTAGGTAGGTACCTACTTAAATAATTCAGCCCATTACCGTCTCACTGCTGACTTTTCTCAGAATGAGAAGGGTTCCTTAGTACATCAGTACTAAGAACAAAATTAACAATTCAATGAAAATTTAATTCAAAATAAACAATCTACGCGGTTGGGTCGAACTACAACAATATTCTCCTAAAATTTCTTAATTCCTGTACCCGTTACCATTTTGCAATAAACTGCTAATGTTTATTAACTGCCACCTTTAACGCTATAACGAATTATTTTTATTTCACAACTAGAAAATAAAAGGAGAGAATAGTTCTTCCCCTATATACGATTATACACTTCAGAACTCCAACTAGCCGCGATAACCGACTGACAATAATTAAGAGCAGTCAAACTTCCCCGGACCATTTTCTTCCGTGTAGCCAGAAACTTTAAAATTGCTTTACCTTGGTTAAAGCGATCTTCAGTTCGCGTTGAAAAGATTCAAAGTATGCTTCATTAAAATTGCGTTGGGCATCGACAATGGACCAGGATCTCAGGTCTCGGATGTAATTAGTGGGGAGGCAGTGGAGCCTTAATATATTCGTATAAATCTGCAGTTGAATGAAAGTATAATCAAGGCATTCATACGCAGGCAGAGGAATAATTAAAATTAAAAATAAAACATTCTCTAAACGTTGATTCAATAATTTTTTATCGTATTATGTGTACAATATTATTTACAGAAAGCCTTTACTTTTAGATAGCTGAGAGAAAATCCACGTTCAAATATTTAACAGGGCGGCGGATGGCCCGATCCCGTTTAAGCTGAAATTATTTTCAATTTAACTAGTGTTCAGTGCGCCAGCCCAGATTTACTGCAGATAACGAGTGTATGATTAATATTGAAGGCAGCGCCGGCTGCGATGACTGTGATTAACGACAAGCAATCAACGGTTCGAATAATTCGGATTTATTCGGCTTATGTCGTTTTTTATTAATTGGTTAAAAAGTGTTCACAAGCATTTAATTAAACTCGTGGACGTCGCCGCGTATTTTAATTTTCGACCGAGATGCCTTTGTGGCGGGAAATGATTTTTAATTTTAATATTTCGAAGTTACGCGGCCGATGAAAATTTCCGTTGAGGTTTATCGACGTTAACGGGAATTCTGCGGCCCAGCTTAAAGTTGTTTTAATCCTGGTTTACAAGTGGATTAACTTCAGTAGTATTGATTTTAAATCCATCATTCATACAAGAAAAAAAATACAGCTTTACAACAATATTTAAGTCATGTATTGGCAAGAAATAAATTCTTTCCTTGTTTTAAATTGCTTCGCTTTACACAGGTTTTCACCGTTACAATCCGTTATGTTTGCATTCAAAGTATTTTTCATGATGATAATCAACTTTACTGTAACTTAAGTACTTCTTAATTCTTATAGAAATGCAAGCAAATTAAAAATTCAGAAATGAAACACATGTCATCATGAGATATTTTGATGTGAACGTCATACTTTTTTATACGAACACAAGTACCTACAACAAAACCAATACGAAACGGTTGGCGCAGTGGCTAAGCGATTAGCTTTCTACACTATGTGCCGCGGGTTCGATCCCCGCACGGCGCTATCCGATAGTTGTTTCTGGTCTGAGTGTGTGTACATGTCAGATGTATTTTTGTAAACTGTACCCTCGATACAGGAGAAATCCCAGTGAAAGGCAATGTATAAAAAACTAAAAAAAATGGTGGATAGCCCGCTATCCACCAATTTTTTTAGTCCTTCCTTCTTCCATATTACCTACATGTTATGCTGTTCATAGAGAACGCCTATCCCAAATAACAAGCGCTAGCTTGTTATTTGCCTCTTATGTTGTGAACCTAAATTCACAAGAAACCTGAAGTATGGAATTGTGTCCGATAGACAGTAATAGAAAAAAATATTCTATTACTGTCTATCGACTTTACGGTCATTACGACATTAAGGTCCCCCGTACTGCTAACACGCCGCTGTAATAGGGTTGGCAACGGGCGATTGAAGCCTCTGGTATTGCAAGCCTCCAGAGGCTACGGTAACCGCTTACCATCAGGCAGGGGAAAAAACTTTTCCCATTCACCGGGCTGCTTCTGAGAATTCCCTTCCACATCCACTTCAAATGGCACTTTAATCGATATGGGAATCAAACCTTAAACCTCATGTTCAGCAGCCGCGCTTGTGACTACTATACGATCAAGGCAGTCAAGTCAGTAAACTATTATGTACTCATATCACTATGTGACTTCTCATTCACGTACGCTACAGAACTACGCCTCACGACGAACTAGGGTGTCGCCATAGTTTGCTAATCCCTTAAGCCGTGGCCGCCACTGTTCTTTGATGGATTTCCTCATGGTACCCATGATCCCTCAAAGAGACTGAATTTAACACTGGTGTGAACCTTTGATAATATGTTCAAATTCACTTGTCACCTCCGTTCCATTATACAGGATATTTTTTTATGCAGTGCGCATAATTTGTTGAGTGATTCAGTCTCCGTCCATAAATGCAACCGCAGTATTGAGATACATTTTAACGAAACGAAAATTCGACTTAGTGGAGGTGCATAATTTAATAGCTCAAGCTGTCCAAAATTAAATTATTATTTTGTTTTGGAGTGTATTTAATACTGCAGTTGCATTTGGGAACGGACACTGAATCACTACATAATAAATTATCCTGTATTGTGTTCATCTGTAAGTTGGCCGAGTTATCGTTTCCCTATACATAACTAAAACATTCTTCCTTATTTACCTCGAATATTGAGTATCTAGTTTGGATAAGTAATATAATCCCAAACTAGATAATCAATATTCGAGGTAAATAAGGACCAATATTTACCTTTAATTATGTACTAATTAGCTATTCCCACGGCTCCATTACACACGAAGAGAATGTATTTTTCCAAACATTGTTGTATAGGTAATGTTTTTCATTATTTCTGTTGAAGAAAATATTTTAAGCTTAGTTTCAAATAAAGCCAACGTAAAATATATAATTATTTTTACCATATGTACTGAGAAGACTGTTTCCTACTAGCTAAAACCAGAAGTGAGTGGAAAAAGGAGATCAGGTAGGCTTTTGCCCTGAAATAATAAATAATAATACATTTAAACAGTTGCGTTCCCTGCGTCATATCGAACCTTAATAATTATATCGATTATCTCTACATCCAAAATGGTATATCGATGAGTCAAATCGATGGTACGCTACATCGAATATCGTGAAATCGCATGGTTGCAATGTCAAAAAGTAACAACATCGATGGGTTTCTAAACAAAAAAGTTGTTGTATCGTGTTATTTCATCGAATAAAAATTCAAAAAACCCTGTATAGACAATATAATCTGTAATCATCGTAGGGAGCTCCATACATATAATAAATAATAAAATATAGGCAGGTCATTTAGCTCCCGAAGCGAGTTATTGAAAAACCCTCTTTTGTCTAGAGCCTAGGTCATAAACGGAATAACTACTATAGGTACTATTCAAATTTTATAGTCCTTGTTTTAATGGATTTGGCTGGGCGTTGATGATATAATACCAACCTATATAATTATATACGTTATTGTCAGAGTAATACATGCGGTTAATATTAATAATTACCGTTAATTATTAATAATAACTGCAATATTTGGTTACTATAATTAATATTGCGAAAATAATCATATTAACCGGTTAATATGAATAATTTCTCAACGTGTTTGGTAAAAGTAATAAAATATTCAACAACGCGTCGCTTCCTGTAATGTTACACAGAGTACCCCAGCATTCTTCAAGATTAATTATATTTATCTGCACGCGTGGATAAAAACAATTGAATAATAATTACCGGTCAATGTGATAAATTAATTACCTACATTAACCTCGTGAGTTGGTTTGTATTAATAATTCCGGTAATTATTCATACAAACCAACTCACAAGATTATTAATACATAGTTTTCAATTTATCACACTAACCGTAACATATACTCGTAACCATGTAGTTACGAGTTAGTTATCTTAACTACATATATAGTTACGAGGTATACTCGTGTATACCCTAGTTACTATGCGAAATTAACACAGCTAATTATTATACATTTCACATGCTAAAATATATAAAGCCCTAGTTACGTGAAAGGGAAGATCGGTTACATATAACAACGGCAGACATAATTATTTATTAGGCTCTCTACCTCCTGACGTACAAGATGCCGTTTGATTTATTATGTTTACATTATATTTTAATTATACCTATCATGTTTATGGACCGGTCATTGTAGTGGTCATTGTTGATGTTTGCGGATGTTTGAATTGATGATGTTTATTCTTTTTTCTTTCCTATTTAAAAACACGTTGCCCCACACTGCGTATTATTTCAGTATCGTGGGTTGGGCGGCTTATTGTTCAGCAATGGATGTTTGCGGATGTTTAAATTGATCATGTATATTCTTTCTTTCTTCTTTCCCTTTCTTTTTAAAAGAACAAGATGAAGGCGGTGCCCTGCAGTGGAACAGTAATGGGCTGGATTTATATATTTATTAAAATTTAATACATCACCTACGAGCAATATTCCATTCTATCATTCGCACAAAAATTACGAGACCCTTTTTACGAATGCAATAAAATATTTTGAGGGCTCCATCATAACGGTAGACTATCGAAAATTCGAGGCACGAAAATTGCATGTAACCACTTAACAGCCTTTTACAGTTTCCGGTAAATGTATCTTTTTCATACATCCTGCGTGACCGGAGTCGCGAATCCGGACACTTTTACCCTCCAATTCGGTTCTAATTCAACTAATCCAGCCAATCACGACGCTGGAACGCGGGGATTTACAACTGAAATCGAGCGACCAAGTGCTCTTGTTGATATAACCTGGCGGGACATTGGAATTTGTTATTGGCTTTTTAAAATAGGTATATTTTTATTAATGTGAAATGGTTAGCGTTTTTGTAAGATGAATGATGATGGAGACGATACGTCATCGAGGTGTTAATGAATCAATTATTATAAAAAGAAATATTTTATATAGGTAGGTTAACTTTATTGTCATCTACACTGCTCCGTGAGTTTTAGCTCATTGTGTCAACAATAATTTTACACCAGGAAAAACGTATTTAGGATTTAAATAGGGTGTAAATGGCATCCCAACGAAAACTGATATTTATCATGGATTCAATATAATGATTCTGGAACCTTCAGAGATAGAATATAGCGTCGATCTTTTGATAAATTTTACCATTTTGTTCGCAGATTTTAAAGTTAGTAATGGCTTATATTTAGCAGTGAACATTTATCAATACCATCTTAGTTACCGTCAAGCCGAAAATGTAGGAGAAAACAACGTGCGCGCGCATTTGAGTGAACTTTTATCGAAAACGCGCGCACGCTTTTTTGTGACATTTTAATTTTTGGCTTTACGGTAACTACAGTCGGGACGGGAAATAATCATTATAGGGGTACAGTTCAGATAATTATACAGATGGAGAGTGCTGACAATCTAATCGGTCAATTATTGATCAATAAATCAACTCAGCCAATCTCGGTCCGCCGCTAGATAAAGGCCTAAACCAATTTACGGCACAAAACTCAGTCCTGCATTTCTACGAAATACATTATTTAGGTACGTGTGGAATTTTTCCGACCTCGCCTGCCAATAATAACAAAAGGCATTGTAATTGGTGTTGGAAGTCTTATTATACAATTTAATATGTATTACTTCCTTCCAGTTTCACTTTTAATACAGGATATAGCTATTAATTCTTACACTTACTTGGAACCAGTAACTGCTCATAATTTTGTTTAATTAGTAAACATTTATGTCTCAAAATTGCTTTAACTACGTTATTAAAATTCTGTAAGATTTTGCTGTGCTATTTTGAAATCTTGGAAGTAACAACACTTATGTTTAATAAATCAAAATGCCTATTTAGACATACCTACGTAATTAGTTATGTGTATTAACTAATTGTCGTTATGTTAAACGGTTTGTGGTCTATGTGGTTTTCATACAGTTTTATGCAGTTGGAGTAGGTGAGCGTTTATTCCAATAATTGTTGTGCAACATAGGTTCCTATTAGAAATCGCATTTCTGGGCGCAAAAATAATTATGCTACAGATTGGATGAAAGAATTGAACCGCCTAGAAGAAGTGACAAATTCTTACATACCCAAGGACCATGCAGTATAGATACCGACAAGCTTAGAATACGCATAGAAGCCTACTATGCGGATGTAAAGTGAGGAAAATCATCGTAAAAACATAATTATGTGTGTTTACGCACACAAATTTACGTTCGGTGCCTCAGTTTTTAGTGGGGAGCATGTGTGAGATTACGTTTCTATGCGTATTATTCTAAGCCTACAAGTTTAATGTGCAAAGTTTTATTAGTTTTTTGTTTGTCTTATATAATATTTTTTATATGATTTATATAATTTATTTTATGTGTAGTTTTGTTTTATTTTTCGATGTCCGTTGTATTGTAATCAATTTGTGATGTCTTATAAATGCTTGTTACTTCAATTTTTACCCGACTACGGAGAAGGTTATATGTTTGACCAGTATGTATTCATAGATATTTACTTCATATAAAACAAGACAGAAGGATATAAACGCTGAAATATTACACCCTATTAATCATAAAATTATCCTTTGCCTCGGAGCACGTGTAAACTCGCAGGCTCCAAGGCGCACAACTATCTACAAGATATTTTCAAATATTGGTTCATTTCCTTGATTTATGACCTGTGCTGGAGCATATAAATATTGACTCTACAGGAAATAGAATATTGAATACGAATGTCAAATATTCATAAAATGTCGCTTAAGATACTAACAGGCTGAGCATGCAGAACTAGAATTAGTGCTTAAATCATATTATTCACACTTTGCCATCAACATATAAATATTGAATTGACTCGCTGTTCAAAATAAACAAAAACTATCATAAATAGTTAATACGGCCAGTTTCAATAACCTATCTATTAGTCGAAGCGTTTGCCCTGCTTTAATTTCATAAAAGTTCCATATAAAATGATCACTTGCAGGAAAAACCACTTATAGATTATGGTTAATGAAACTAGTCGTTAGTACTTAGTAACTAATCGTTCGTTTGATCGTAGGTAGATAGTTGTAGTTATTTACCATAATGCTATAACTTTTGTTTGAAACAACGCGTCCGGTAATTTTTTATCTTTGATGGTGTTGCACTTTCCTTTACAATAAGCTTAATAAAAATCTATCCATATATGACCGTAATTATTCAAGTTCTAAGTTAACTCTGTATAAGTATTTAGGTACAAACTTTGACCTATGATCAAACGGAAGATCTGATAACCATTGTGAAATAAGTAAATTAGGTTAATTAGGTCTATTATAAGAAATTAATTTATTTTTGTATTACATTTTAAGATTGCTAATGATAAATATTGTTAAAAACTTTGTTCCTCTTAAGTACATTATTGTAAGCACTTCTGCCGCCTGTGGCACAGGTTTATCCTAGTGCAGGCACCTATCAGTATGATACCTATGTTATAATTATGATTTATATTGTGTTTTTTACCATAAGTAATTTTTTGAATAAATTTATCTTTATCTTACTTGGCATACCCACATTTTGTGAGTTGGAAGTTGACGATGTATTGACAAATTGTCAGCCGAATAGTGTCAAAAAGATTTCGGAGATAATTCCTATGATCGCTTACAGATCGTTTTAAAATGAATATGAAATTGAACTAAAGCTATTTCTCGTAGATAAATAAAAATAGTCAGATCCATTCGACCAAAACGTTCTAGAAAGCGGTAGGTGAATAGGAGGTCACGTATTCACAGCAAATCTTCCATATGCGGTATTCCACCGACGTCGTTTTTACATTTTACTGGAGTCAAATGCATTTGTGGAAATATTGTTTTAAAAAGATTGGGTCCCATTTTGTATATCTGGATTTGCATACTACGTTTCTTTTATGATACGTGGAAAATTGCCACTGTATTATTCCATAACTAACAATGTTAAATGCAGCAAAACTTATACAAGGCCATAATTTTCTCTTTCTGATTCCTTTATGGTGTAGGGTCATTGTACACATTATTATAAACAATTTAAAAAATGCGAACAACCCTGGAATTGGAAAAAGAAACATAAATAATTCAATATGACTCGTCTAAATGTATGGAACAGTTGATTTTTTTCGCGTTTTCTGGGTTGGTTCCATATTAAAAGTTCTTCATAATGATCAATACAATAGTCCCGACGAGATAGCTAGGATCTTATAGTTTATGTAACAAAGAAGTGATAAGTTTCTGCCTATAGCATATGGGGTAGATTTTGATTATTATCTACCATCAAATAAGTGCCTTCTTTTGACTGTGAAGTTTATAACATTTTTAACGTGGTTTGAAATCATTGATCTTTCTAGCCATTTTTACATCATGTTATCGCTTTTGTTTTGAATTATTTTTATAAATTCGGTGTGAATGTTTGGCACTTGGTGCGCTGAATAGCGTAACCCATTGGCCTTCTTGAGTGCTGCGCCAGTTTGGATTTTGAACAAACGAAATATTATTTTTATATCGTTTGCATTACGGTGAGGCAAGTAAGTTTGCAATAAGGTAATATTTTTAATTTTTTATAACCAGATTTTTTAAAATTTTGTGCTCTTCTTTTCATTATGAACAACTTTTACTATGGGAACAAATCTGAAATAGTGAAAATAAAAATCTGATGTTCCATTTCGAGTACTACCTATTAAACTCGAGTAATACCTATTAAATTATTTGTATGGAACAGCAGATTTTGTTTCGCGATTTCAGCGTTGTTCCCATAGTTTAAGTTATTCATAATGAGTAGCAGAGCACGTACTTCATAAATTTTTTCTGCTGTTTAATACATAGTGGTGTATCGCTTTTATGCGTTTTAAGACACTCATTATTACTATTTCCGGGATTCTTTACAATACACTCAACCTGTATTCCACTCCAAATCCTTTACAACTTCAACCAACTTGAGGACGGCACGAAACCATTCTAACATTAACTATGCATTTCCTTCTTATGCCGTCTACATTATTATTATAAAAAGCTCTATGCACGCCTGAATTATATTAAAACCACGGCTCTTAAATTATACATGCCATTACTTCTCCTACTCAAGATTTTGCTCAAGGAGCCACGTTCGTTATAGCAACAGTTACATTCGAAACCTGTGGCACGCTGAATCCCGCCGCCCCTTCAGTGAAGAGCCCTACTGGGCTAGCTCGGAGCAACGCCAGTAAAAAATCTCCAGCTTTAATTGGATTGCCTTTTATTAGCGTAATAAAATTGGATTTACTCAGTCGAAACCGGACGCGTTTCGGCGCCCCGTTGTTTCGTTATTCCCAAATGGAATATTTGAATCGAGAAACGGTCCTTTGAGGCGATCATCCGACGCCTCTGAATACAATCGTAATGATTGCTATTGGATTTTTTTCGGAAAATTATTTGCGAATCTATAATTAAATGGTTGGCTAGCAGAAAGGGTCTTTATGTAATTGTCTGTTATTGGTGTGTCGGATTTTCGATGCTGTTTTCAATAATCCTCAATTTTTAAGAAATCTTATGAATTGCTTGTTTAGCTTGTTCATCATAAAATTTATCGAAGTTGTTTAAAGTAAGTACCTATCTGTTTATGTTAACATTCATTCTTTGAAATATCTACTTAATATTTGTTCCTTAATTACAATGTGTTAAATATTGTAGGTATTATGAATTTAAAAGAGTAACCATGGAGTTTCTTGGGCGTTCTTAACTATAGGAAGTCTACACTTTGGAACGTGGCATCTGGAGACTTAACTATTCTTAAGTACGTGTAGAATGGTCTACATGAATAAAAACATATCTTATCTTACATGATTTCGTGAAAATCATACCTTCTAAGACTTAGAAGGTATGATTTTCACGAAATCATACCTTCAACCTTAAACATTACTTTCGGTGGCTAAAACTACTTAGAATCTAAGTAGTTTTAGCCACCGAATGTAATATTTTTATCCAGTAGCTTTACGTAATGTCTTTAAAACAACGTAGATTGCACAGCAGGAGTGCACAGAGGGTGTTCACATCTTGGAATTGACGCAGTCAGAGGGTTATTTCATCAATAAGTCCCAATTATGAAACGAATCCCTTCGGAGAACTCAGTGGGAGACTAGTCAGTCCCATCTGTATAGCATTCAATAAAAATGGTCACATTTTATTTTCATTCATTTTATTTATACACGTGATGTTTTTTTAAGCATTTTTAACCCTTGGTGATACGTGGTGAGGTTTAAGACTAACCCCCCCAGCCCACACCCAAAATCACGTGTATTTTTTAGTACCTAGAATTAAAAAAAATACAGGTTTGTTCAAGCCACGTTTGACGAAAAAATAAATACACGTGATATCTTACTACACCCCTCTCCCCCTTGTGATATTTCGTGATTTTTGCTAAACCCCCTCCCCCCCTTTCAAGCCTCACGTGATTAATGGACGGCCCCAAAGAAGGAAAGAAAAGAAAGAAAAATAATTTATTCCAGATAGGATAACACATGTCACACACAACAGTCACAAGAAATTAACAACACAAAAGTAAAATTTTACTTTAGTAAATATACCTAAATGTGCTGTCGAGCATGCCCATGTAGAAAAGGTTACCAACTCAGCATGTGCTAGGTAAAAAGATTCTATGAACAAAAATAAACCAAAGCATGTAATTGTTTACTGGTTATTTATTTGTTTACTCATTATATTATATTACTAGGCATGTTTACACATAATAAATTACCTACATCAGTAAACTAATAAAAAATCTGGTGCCTAATTTATTTACCGTCACAAAAACAGGTAACATAGGCACATAAATTGTTTCTGCTGAGTACTTTAATGTTGCATAACCTTCACTTTAGTCGAAGTCCTGAATTAGCACCTTAAAATGGATTAAACGGGCGTGTGGTTCCTCTCTGTTAGTATAACAAGGCTTTTAAGGATCGGCAAAAAGGTTCAGGACCCTTTAGAAACTCTAGCATCTGCTCGCGCGAGCTTTTAGTTTTTTATTTCTTTGGTGCCTTTCGTAATCATAATAATAACGCCGTTCTTTCTGTTTCAATAGTTTTATAGAATATACTACACTAGTTATGAGTTCTGACCGAGCAAAGTGCTACCTTATTATTCGAGCTAATCTTCGTACGTACCTACTTATGTTTTTATATCTAAACTGATTTTTTCTATAATAACATAAAATTTAAAATTAGGTTTATCTTTGGGATCTTAGAGAAAATATTGGAAATATAACTTGTAGTTAAATCTAAAATTAATTAATATAATATGAATTTGGATACCCTCTAGGTTTCCATTTAGAAAGTTACAACATAATTACATAACCTATAGGTAAACGCATTGGTAGTAGTAGGTCAACGGGTAAACGTAACTATGTAGGTAACTTAGTCTTTATTATTATACAAACATACCTTTTTATTAACACAAGCGTAGTTAGCCAAACGATTCACCCTGTAAATTCCCAGACAGACATAGCAGTGTAGGCACACCATAAAACACCAGATAAAATCAACGAAGCGGCACTGGGCTCTCGCAACAATATATCCAGTGCCACGTTCGACTCCAATGTGTCTATTTGGCAGAAAAAATATAATTGGATTGTTCCTGACGAGATAAATTGGAGGTCCGACACAATGTTATGCATGGTTCAGCCATTTATTGCCGCGATAAAATATATTCAGAAAGGATGTGCGGATGTGTAGGTAGGGTTTGGGAGGAATCAAATCAAATGTAACCCAACTCGATTGTGCCGCCGAAATGTGTTTAATTTCGTTTTGAGAGTCTAACGGCCTTGCAAATTTTGTATACTGGATCAATTAATTCCAGTAAATATTGCTTTCAAGCTCGATTTCTATATCAAGTGGGCGAGCTCAAAATAGCCTTAACATCGCGCGTGAAGCAATAAAGGAATTGTGGATAGGTTTATAAGTCAACTCCTACGTGCACCACAATAGACCGATTGAATGTTATAAATTAAATGACTGCCAAAGTGCTGATGCATTTTATGTTTCTCTATTCTGCTCTCATAAGCATCGATAAAGCGTTGTGAAACTACAAAGAGCTCGAACGTCATAAGTTGGTCAAATATTAAAAAAATCTGGTTCTCTTTGCGTTTTATCTCACCTGCCGGGCTAACACGAGCGTTGGGATACAGTTTTGTCGTCGTATTATCTCGTGCGGAAACAGGTTTTTAAAGGCATTATCTCGTCTTGTCATGACGACAAAATTTTGTCACGGCGCGCATTCTAGCCTAGCTGATGTTGAAGATGAAACACGCTTGCCTACAAGATTTGACATTATTATTTATGAAGTAATTTTTTTGCATTTATCAATTTTATAATGTCATACTCAATATAACAGGAATTTCAATCATTTTTAGATCGTCATTACCATGAGTGCTGTATGCTTCAGCGTAAAATATAATAAAGATGCACAGTGTTACGTCTAAAGCGTTTACAATTATAATGTATCGTCATCCAGTGAAAACAAATGACTTGATCCTTCATGATAAGTGTTGGTGTCTTCACAAGTTTCCCGCTTTAATTTTCCAAGATAACTGATTATACTTGATATTGTTTTTCTATAGGGAAGTCTCGGGAACATTATCTTTGGCGTAGCTTCTGTAAGATTAATGATAATGGGTTCACGAGGCGCGAGGTGACGTTTACCCGGAGCGACGCGACGGCAAAAAGAAAATATTAATACTTTGCTAACGTTCTACTACTAAAGTGCTCGGATAAACTTCAGTTCTTAAACTTGGTCGGAATTATCCATAACTAACGATACGTATACGCAGACGATTTCTTCTTTGCTCTATACAGGATGGTGACGACGTTATGTCATTAAAAGAATCACGTTCTGAAGCCATACACAAAAAAGCAACGATGTTCACGCATTTTATTTTTGCATAATATTTCGCTCTACTCTCATTCATCTAGGTGAAGGGAGATCAAAGTAGAAACTTATGTCATCTATTCTATACGTGTAACTAATTATTCTTTTAGTAAGATCAGTTTAGATACTTTTCTAATTTCGCCTAGAGATCGTGATAATTATGTTTAAAATAAAGAAAATTTAAATTGGTTCCTGTGGCTAAACTACTGATTGGATCTGATTTTTGTCTACGGTCACACAACGTGTTACCAAATACGTGGTTTCATTTAATGTCATAATGTCGTTACCACCCTGTATAATATAGCAGATCTTATAATATAATCATCGGTGTTTTGCTAACCCTTCTCTGAGAGAAGTGACAAAGTAACTTTGGAGGATAATGCCGAATTCGTCACGTTTAAAAACGAGCAGTTTGTGTCGTTGATCGCCATCGTTTCATTCAAACTTCGACTAATCCTTTCCCACGATAAGAAAGGAAATATGTGTAATTTGATTAACACTTACGTTAACATTAACGTTACGTACATTACGTGTATTACGTTATCATTTTAATTTTATTTAAAAAATGCTACGTTTTAATGTTGTTGATGAATTATTTTTTAATTTGTATTATATTATTATGACTGCACTATTTTAAATTATGTGACTTTATGTAATTATTTACATACAATTTAAAATCTGAAATCAGAATCTGCTAATGGTGAAGGAAAACATCGTGAGGAAACCTGCACACCTAATAGGTTCTCAGAGAGTTCTCGATAATGTGTGTAGTCCGCTAACCCACACCAGGCCAGCGTGGTGAACTAAGGTCTAATCCTTATCATTCTATGATTAAGCCCATGCCCAGCTGTGGGGCAAGTAATGTGCTGGATTATTATTATTAGAAGTACGTGTAGCTCAAACTTATTCGCTTTATCCGTATGAAAGCAGCATAACATTTTCTCCTGATTACCGAGACAGTTCATTTGAGCGATTTCCTCTAATTGCACCCACATGATGTTCACCTAAATAGCCATAAAATCGCAATACATAACGTAGCATAGTTTCTAACATATCCTGTTGCGAACAACCTGTTCCAACGCGGAAAAACTAGAACGAAAAGTGAAAGAAAAAAGGTTTTCGAGGTAAACAGGATGCTACGTGAGGACAACCGATGACTCGGTTTACGTAAATGGTAACTGGTAACGTATTTAATAGCTTTATCGTGTGACAAACGTTCACTTTTGTGTTAGAGTTTTGTTGTGACGGACTTCCGGGATTTGTATGGAATAAAAATATTTATTTGCCATGAAATACGGTACAGCGGGTCTACCGCGTAACAAAAATGGTAATGAACATCGACTCTGGTAATAAACTTCAATACGATTGTGAGAGAGTAAACTTAGAGCTATCTTGTAAAAAAAAATACAGCAATGAAGATGGGAACCCCAACAGCATGATCGGTAAAACTTTTACAGGGTAGCTCGAAGTTTAGTCTCTCACGATCGTATTGAAGTTTATTACCAGAGACGATGTTCATTAACATTATAGTTATAGTTACGCGGTAGACCCCCAGGTTTGTTAAGCATACCTACATACATAGTTCTGTATGTTACGCCGACATGGCGAGACCTATGCAAATTTACTAGGAACCTAAACAGACTAAAATATTTTATACACTAGTTTGTAGTAATTTTTGTGTATTTTAACGATTTTATGTTGAAATGGGTTGTCATGTTTATGTTTACGTGCTAAAAACGTCAAAACCTTCATCTACAAAAAGGGTTTTGTTGTAAAAACATATCCAGTCAGTGGGGTTCGGGATAATACTAAAATCCTAAATGTAATACCTAGTCAGACGCGGTCGATAACTTGCGTGTTTTAAATGTAGTGATTGCGGTGTTCCACTTCTAAAAGTTATTAATCATTGCGTTGTAGAATTATTAATCATTATTTTATTTTAATATTTTAAAGTGTTCATTCCGTCTGTATAGTATCCGGTACAAAAACGCCACTCCCTCTCTTTTAACATCTATGAGTGATATACCTAGTGATGATGAAAGTTATCATTAAAAGTCCTTTAAGTTCTTAGCAATATCTTAAAAATTACCATTACAGAGTACTGATGACTCTCTGACTGAGTACTGAGATTACAGAGTACTGAATAAGCACACGTTACTGATTGTTTATTATGCACTTGCCGACTCACTGATCAGTTATGGACTTATTGTATACGGGCGAACGTTTATAACATATTTAAAAGATATCAAGAATTTACAGATAAGACTGATTAAATTCCTAGTAAGCAAAAAAGTTAAGGAAAAGTGTAATAAGGACTATGACAAATTATTTCCCATTTGTAAAATTTTACCAATAGATAAGAAAATTAAATATTTGATAGGTTTGGAGCACTACTACAGTGAAGAGTATAAAGTAAATGTTCAAAATAAATATAATACAAGAAGTGTAAGAGAGAAAAAACTAATTCAACCGAGTGTGACTAACTATTATGGAGAAAGAATGTCAAAATTTATAGTACCTAAAATATTTAATAATATAGGCCTTTTAAGACAGAACCCTAAATTGAGTAAAGGCATGTTAAAAACAAAACTGAAGAATTTGCTTCTTGATGAAGAGGGGACGTTGTCAGGATGAGGTGAAATACACTCTGGTCAACGTCATCGAGAAGTAAATTCTCAGTATATCTAGTAGTTTTGTTTAAGTAATCTGTGTGTTAAAGCATGTAGCATGTTTAGTTAATGTAAGTTAGGTTATGTATAGTTAATAAGTATTAAAAAAGAGCGCGTCTCGCCCTCAAACTTAAAAGTTTGGCGAGTATATATAGATATTAACAAATATATTGTAACATGGAATAAATAAATAAAAAAAAAAAAAAAAATATTCACTCTCACTTTTGAGGGGTGACCGTTTCTTCGAACATCGAGACCCCTCCGTGCCTCGGAAAGCACGTAATACAGTTAGTACCCGTTGTCATATGAATACCTATGACAGTCGTTACGGGAGTCAGCAACTCAAAAAGTCTGACAAATGGTCTAACCTTAGGGTATCAGTGTATCTCAGTAATTGGGTCGTGGAGATCAGCTCCGTGTAAAATAATGATATTCAGCTACATTTTGTTAGACCGAGAGCCGACCTCAACATACTACATACCCTTACTTCTCCTTAATCATTCTTTTTTCTAAATTTTTGGTGCCTTTACGTCTCAGGTCAGGAGTCGTCATTTCGTTGGAATTCAACTTGAATTAAAAAGCGATCCGTACTAACACTAATATCCTTATCATCCTTATTTCCAATCGCGGGACTACTGGAAGAAATTTCTTTAGAAATAAGTAGTTCCATTGTGCTCATTTGTCTGTAACATTTTTATTACCATGTTTCCTTGTGTGTACATAAATAAATAAAATAAATAAATAAATAATAGTTGTGGGTACAGCTTTTGTATCTACAATAATTATATAGATTCGTGGTTATAAGGTGTACAATCTAATTATTATTATAAGCCTATGCTGTCCTAATACTGGACAAAGGCCTCCCTCCCTTTCCTCTACTTCTCACGATGCCGCGCTGTATCGGGCCAGTCTTTAAGGAAGGCGTCCAATTCGTCCCGCCATAATCTAATAGCCATAAAAAAATCCTATATGCACAATGTACAAATGTCAATATTTCTCCTAGGTTTGGATACATGATCTAAACCTATGCACAGATACTAAGTACCACTATACTACAATCGATAAAAACATAGAACCTTGTTATTCCGTGTCTACAGTAAACCCATCTGAGGAAAACGGATCACTACAGTACTCGTATGGCTCACAAAACTGTCACTAGTGATGTACCGACGCCATTTTCTGTAGCTCACCGTTTATCAACAGCACCGGCTTTCAAACGGCGTGAAACCGTACTTAACAAGAAGCAACAAACTACTGTATTCAAACGCTGTATCACATGTATCGCTTTAATTAGGTACTGTGATCGATCAAATGTTCAGCACTCATACATTGAACATCACTGTCTGAACTCATGATTTTTCTATAAGCAGGTCTACGTACGGTCCGCGTCAAATCTCCTCTTTGGGGACTGTGCTTGGTTCAATTTGTATTAAATAATTATGTACATATCATTAAAGGGACCACTAATTGAAAATCCGCGTTACTTTCGTGTCCTTTGACCACATCTCGTCCCTTTATGTGCGTCGCGGACGAAAAGGGAAAATAGATTGAAAGCCTCTCTGTTAATTCCTGTCTTAAAATACTCACCATTAATTACATAGCCATGCATGCTAACCCTATAATCCGTACAGGTTTCCAATATTGCTCTAATTACAATATCATCCAGCAACAATGTTTTGGCAAAATCCGGCATAAATTGCAAAATTCAAGCTGCAAGATAGCACTGTAGTGCATTAATAAACATTTAAACATGTGGGCGATTTAATTAACACCTAATGCCTTTAATAACTGGAATGATAATTGCTAAGCACGCCAGTTGGGTACAGCAAATAGTAGGACTAATGTAAAAAATGTATATTTGGAATAACTTTAATTAATCAAACTGGCAGCTGTTAAGTTATTAAGAACGTTCTGTTTTACTTATCTCTACCTACATTGTATAAAATAAAGTCGCTTTCCGCGTCTGTCTGTCTGTCTGCATATTCGCTAACTCCTCCTAATCCACGCAACGGATTTTGATGCGGTTTTCACCATAATTTTGAGCAGCTCTTCCGAAAGGTTTTCATGCGTAATACTTTCATATTTAATGTCAGGGTAGTAAAGAAATTGCACCCGTGCGAAGCCTGGGACGCTAGTAACTACTAATATCATAAAATAGCCACGCCCATTATTCTAGAACTTTATCATAGGTCATCCAAAATTCATCGATGTAGCAATTTAAAGGTAGTCCTAACTCCTATCCAATGCTAAATCTTATAATTCTGTAGGATTATGTCTCTACATTTGCTTTTTCTTTCAGTTGATTAATGCAGTTTCGGTTAGGCGAAGGTTTATATTTGCGCAATATTGCGGTAGGTCATTCGCATTTGGCTTTATGGTACTAGATGAATCTATCACCATTGTAGTGGTTTTAAAACTACCAAACAACAAAAAAGGTATTATAAAGTTTTAAAGCTCTATTTAAATAGGTGCCTAAGTTAAACGCTATGTCTAGTTTAAAACAATTCTTCATGTTGATCTCAAACCTCAATTACAGAGAGTAATACCTTCTGTCAACGCCGGAATATGGCTAGACTAACATGAATATGATGACCTATTAGGTATCATTACTTACGAGTAATCAATATCACCAATGTTTATAAATAAAATGACAGTGAATAAACTAAGGTCTAAGATCATAGGTGCATGCAACAACTTTAATAAATTAATTAAATATACTAATTTTAAAATTTTCAATAGGTACTAGTGTACCCCGTGCGAGAAATACTGTGTATGAACTTTTCTCTTGATACTTGATGTTATTTACAAAATTCGGTCAAAAACATTACTGATACTTTATTTTACTTGTGCTTAGGTTTAAGGTATCTGCTCTAACAAAATTGTTACTATGGTAGTAATTGTGAGGACATGTAATTAGAATACTATAGCTTTAAAAAAAGGTGAATTTGTGCTTTAGCTACCAATAATGTCGTCCTAAAAAATAAATAAATAAACTATATCTTCAAGGATCTAAGATCTTCGACAATCTCATTGATAAAATTATTTCAGTATCACAAATTCACAATGCTATCGGAATAAATAAATTGACAGCTAATGAGGGTTCAATAACACTCGAGCGCTAGATGATCACGTAATTCATACAGACGTTTGTTTCACCATACTGTATCTATTGCACCTGCATTCATTAAAAAATCACTTTGAATGTATCCTTATCAAACAATTACATCGATGAACTTGAAAACATGATTGGTCTCTGTCAATGACCGAGTTACGGTACTATGCGCAAGAGTGCAACAGAAACAAATTTTAATTAATAATTATATCGACTACGTTACATAACGGGCATGTTCGAAATTGGAATTCCAATCATAACGAAAGTAATAAAATTGTTAGCTGAGCAAAAAACAGAATAAAACGATTACAATACAATACATTACAATAAACTTTATTGTACACCAGAAATACAAAAGATACTAGTAAATTTAATTATAAACCAATTAAAATTATGTCGTGGTTGCTTTTCTGCTACATTATGGATGAATAGAAATTCCTTCTTACACCTGTCGGGATCTGACAAGATCTTGACCTGTGGTATGAACGAATATACAAAATATCAGAAGGCCGTACAGTTCTCACTTCTTTTATCTGTCCTAATATCGGCAACCAATGTAAGAATAATTGGATACTACTACGCTAGTTGTTCTAATGTCCAAAACGTTAAAAAAATTAAGATGGATCCCACCAATTGCTCCACTATTTTCGTCGCTAAATAGACTTTTCTCCTGTACGGAGGATTTAAATCATTCCTGTTTAAATATTTATTTAATCAGTTCCAACTCAAACTTGTCGTGACTTTTTAAGCAATTTGGACCCCGACGAGGAAGTCCCACTTCAGTATTATAAGAATTAAAGCCTGGGCTCATTAAGTTAATTAACTAACTTTTCTAATCTGTTGAAGTATTTTGTCACAGCGGAGTTTAGATGAAACACGGTTTTGACACATTACCGCATCATGTTAAATTAGATTAAAATGAAACGGCACTGAATTTACCTGAGTGTTAGTCCACACACGTCGATTTTTAGAAAGGCCATATTAAATATACTTATATGAAACGTGTGCAAACGTGAATTGCAGCTGCAAAGCGGGATGCGCCCTCTCAAAAGCCTCCCCGCACTAATGAGGAGGCGAGAGTGAAAATTTTCCCTCTCGAAAAGAAATTTCCAACTCCAACTATCTTCCCACTAAACGTGCGCAACATTTTTTAAATGCGTCCATTACGAAATATTTTTTACTTCTGTGTGGGTAAGGACTTTAGTGGTGGTGAATTTTTTTCCCACCTAGACGTTTTAGGGTTGCGTATTTAAAAGCCTTAAGTGGGCTCACAATATTCTTTTACTTTTTAAGTTGTGCCTCGTGTTTAAGATTTTTTTATTTTTATTATTTTACGTTTTTTAATAGGTACTTACTTACACATAATTTTTATTTTTCATATAAAGCATAGTATTATGTTGTGATATCGCTCTATATAACTTTATAGTCGATACAGAGTAATCTTCTAATAATCTATTCCTTTTATTTTTCGCAAAGAATAAAACAGCCACCAGTACTGATGAATATTTAAATATTTTTGCGTAGAATCCTTTTATTGTCTATCAAACTCGAGCTTAGCTACTTTTTTTAATTTATAGCGCTTTCAGACAATGAAGGAGGAATATTTAGGTTTAAGGTTCACTCGTTTTACGAGCAACCCGATAGGCAGTAACTGGTAAACAAAATTGAAATGTATTTTTATTTCTTCTTTGAACATTCTCCATAACGCTGTTATTATTGCTTTAAGTTGCAGACTTCTTTATATTAAGGTGTGATTATTCCATCGCCAGATTAAGTTTTATCCAATGTATAAATTTGACGCTTGACAGATTTTATATAGGAAAGGAAAGGTGTCAAAAATTCAAATTGATTTCCTCGGACTGGCGATTGAAAAATAAGCCTTGAATTACTTTTTTTAAAGTTATTGTTATTTTATTCTGCTTAAGTAAATTTTTGGTATATTTTTAAAATATTTCCGTTCCTTTGCTTTCTGAATCTTTTTGACATACAAGTAAATACTAGTATTTTTTGAAAGCTCAGCTATTATTCCGTCCTACACTGAAAGAGGACTAAAGAACTATTTTACTGCGAACGTCTGCGTCTTGGAAACTTTATTGATGATACAAAGAAGGCTTAGAATGGACTATGTTATTTTCAGTCGCAGA
This sequence comes from Allophyes oxyacanthae, assembly GCA_932294325.1. NCBI lineage: Eukaryota > Metazoa > Arthropoda > Insecta > Lepidoptera > Noctuidae > Allophyes > Allophyes oxyacanthae. Next base: position 12,223,233 of record OW028615.1, read on the forward strand.
TACTTGTAGGCAAAGCAATAATATATGAGATTGGTATGTAAATGAAGAATTTTCAAGTTGGTGTTCTTAGAAAGACAGAAACATTAGGTATTCATTTGGTTGGAAATTCAAGGCACCACATGCAATGATAAAAAAATTAAGATCAAAAAGAAAAAAATCGTCATAGATATAGTAAGTCATCATAATCGTATGGGCCTCAGGTGCCAGATTTCAATGCCCGGTCAGACTTTTGACTGACCATCTAGTATTTTTGGAACCTAGATTGATCTTATAACCTACAAACTGAGTTTAAAACTTTAACGAAGCAATAGACATATAAGTAGGTGTAAATAAAAGTTACAATCGTATTATTTTATTAGATTAAATTTTAGGTATCTAATGCACGAGCGATGTTCACATTATGAAGCTTATCCGCGGCACACAATACCTACCAACTTTAATAAAACCCGTCTTGATAGCGTTAAATGCAGTCTAATCCTTAGACCCAACCACTTAGAAGGACCATAAACCTTCATCGACTGCTCTTAATTTAGGGTGTTACTTGCTTAAACATCAAACTTAAGGGTGCCCTGCTTAAGTAGCGGTGACTTGCCATCGTAAAACTAACATAAGTCTGAACCGGGTAAGCTTAGTGACTGACGTAGCTTAGAATAAATAACTTTCTACCAGTAGTGAAGACTATGCGGTAACATTTGCTGTTTTGCAACAAAGATAAAATTATATTTATGTTTGTGGTTTACTTGGCACTTTTATTTAATGTTTTGTTTTACAATTAGGTGTATCTGTACGGACTAGTGGTGTCCTTTCGAAGAATCAGAATTTTTTCTGAGTACTAACAGCGATTCCCATCAGGTGAGTGGATCGCGACCATGCTACTTACTAGATTAATTTATGGCAACCAAGTATGCCGAGATGCTATTCAGTCTTCAGTATCTACTATCTCAAGACTACGATTGTCCATAAAGACTCATTTGGTCGAAAAAGCTGACAAGTAAATCGTATTTCCAAAACCTCAACAACAAAATAAGTACAACACAAAGATTTACTAATTTAAAAAAAAAAATCCCTATCCTTAACATTCAGTAGGAGCACTAAAACATAATAGCCTTGTAAACTTTCGATAACTGGCGAGCACACTATTTTAAGAGTTTTTCTAGCGCGATGCTCAGGTGAATGACTCTGCAACGACTGTACGACGGACTGTTCCCATTTTGTACATATTGCATTGACGTCAGATGAACTGATAAAATACAAATTGTGGCTGGGAAGGGTAGTGACAACATACTGTAGGGTAGGAGTAGCGTGTCCAGCATAAACACAAAAAAATGAATGTATTATAAACTTGAAATGGTTTAAAAAGTACTGAAAATTTTAATCGGTCAGAAAAATGACATTAAGTACTGAAAAGAAGGCCTAAACTCAGAAGTGACTAGATCAAGGTAGATAGATACCTATAGGTAACGTAGATATTATCGCCATAATTCACGATGATTATGGTATAAGTATTTTGGATTTCATAAAGCTACAACATACAATGTATTAAAAGGCCCCAAATGTAAATTTACCTAAAACGGGAACGTACTAGTAGACGAACAGATCCGGCGGCGGCTAATTCGATGAACTGCTATTCGTTCCGGAGGTGCATCTCAAAGTGATATGTCTGATTACAAAAATGTATGCGCCATAATCTAATAATACGAACCGCACTGGGTCCGCCGTATAAAACAATGGCTCTCAAACTTTTACACGATTTCTATTGTCATGTATTTTTGGAATGATGTATTTTCCTCCACGAAAACTTTGCTCGAAACAAATATGTACCTATGTATCTGTCAGCCATGTAAACTTTGAAACTGATGCGGGACGAAGTTCTGACTTTGAACAACAAAGCATTAAGTATTTACTCCGCTATACCATTTGGGATGTCACTAAAACAAGAACTAGTTTGTTTCTTTCAAACTAATTGTAAACTTTCAACGACGTTACAAGTTTCGAAATTCAAAGTGCTAAGTGCTAATTGTTGTTCTGCAGTTCTAATGCTTCTTTTATTCAATGCCCTCTCTCTATACCTCACACCACTTGGTATATGCATACCTACCTTTCCCAAAGGGGCAGTTTCACTCTTTTTGGGAATAGCTGCTTTAGATTTGTTGTTCTGCAGGTTTAATGCTTCTTTTATTCAATGATCTCCTCGCTCTATACCTCAGACCACTATATGCATACCTACCTTTCCCAAAGGTGCGGTTTCACTCACTTTGGGAACCGCTGCTTTAAAATTGTTGTTCTGCAGTTCTAATGCTTCTTTTATTCAATGCTCTCCTCGCTCTATACCTCAGACCACTATATGCATACCTACCTTTCCCAAAGGTGCGGTTTCACTCACTTTGGGAATCGTTGCTTTAAAGAACTTTGCCAATATTCGCACAGCTCGCTGGTTAGAGGCGGGCGGTCATTTGCTTTTTGAATTTCCACCAGTTTAACATAATTCCCACGTATGATACGAGAATACTCCGTGATTTTATCGATGGTATATTTATACTGGAAATTTAATTTTTACCGTCTCTTAATAGCAGTGTAAGAGCGAGAATAGATGCTTTCTGGTGAGACTCAATTATCTGGATATACGATATTATGCTAGTGGACTTGCTACATAATAAATAGATTAGGTTATCAATATTGAGTGCTTAAAGCTTTACTCGGTGTAGTAAAACTAGCACTCAATTTGTGTTGCATGGCCACTTAGACTCACTAATTTTACCGGAATTGGAACAAGCGCTTAAAAGCATGGTTTCTAAATTTATTTTCGAAATATCTTTTAATTGTTTCAAACTCATTTTTGTTTTCTTCGTTAACTTTGAGTTCCTCATTGTTCATGGAGTTTTGATATCCTTGAGTTACCTAGCACTTTATCCAGAATATCTTAAAGTTTGCAAGGTCGCGAGACCTGCGTGCCTTCGATAATGATATATAAAAAGATCTTATTACAAGATCATTACGTGATCTTCAAAGAATCTCTCTCTGTGAAGGTGGATCTTGTATTTCAAAGGCAACAACTTTACTCTTTAGTATTAAATGGTTTCAAAGCACGTGTATCTTTAAAAATGTTCACACAATCGTAATTTGTATTTTCTTATTGTTTGTGCTTCTTTTCTGAAACCTTTTACCGTCTTGTTATCTTAAATATTCTTGAGACGAGTCGAGTCGATTTTGTGTGTCAAAATAACAATAAAACATACGTCAAATATATGTGAGTTCAAAGACCTATATTTAGGTAAGCTTCAAACAAATAAAAGGCAAGGACCTTTCCTAATTTAAATAATGACCCAACAGAAATAAAGTAAATCCAAAATAATAATATTGTGAGAAACAATAAATCTCTGTGCTCGTGCGTTCATAAACACGCGCGCGCAATCTACGTTCAATATAATGCCTTTAGCAGCCTCACGTCGCCGAGGTATATCCATCCAATTTGGAGAGATTATGTAAAACACGCCGAATTGTTTGCGTTTGTTTTATAATAAGGGCACACGTCGGTGTAATAATGTCATAAATGTTACATGACGGGGGAAGCCACCGGGAAGTGTGTGCCTATATTAAAATTCCGCCATTTGAAGCGAAAAATAACTGGCACTCTGTAGATAGAGTATTATGGTCATACGCACTCACACGCGCTATTTTGTTTGTGGAATAACTAACTATATTATTATTCTACGTTATTTATGTGCTGCTGAAGGCAGTGATATATGGTTGGTGTTTAGCAACACTTGCTATAACTAAAGTTGCCGACTTGACCCTTATTACTTATAGGGAAAAGTCCCGGCCGTACGGTCGTAACTTCTGAGTGACTACGACCTTTTATTTCTAGAACATCGTGAAGAATAAGAAACTTTCAAGACAATGTGATTTTCTGTAGTTCCAAGTATATTATAAAAGCATAAAAGTTTGGTGTCTAATAATACGAAAAGTTGGAACGAGCCCTGAATAATTTTGAAATAAGATTACCGTATTAAGATAATACAAAAATACTTATAAATATCTCACGTAGAACAGTCATTTTGAGAATGATAACAATTGACTCGACTCTCATAAGATTTATCATAATATTTGATTATAGGTTGTGTTTAGACATTAGATATCTACTTAATCTGTTTAATGCGAGATTGATTTCGATATCTCTGAACTAGACGGTTAAATTTCAGAGTTATCATAGTGGCACTTAGAGCAAAATTATGCCTAACAAAAGCATGCTATTAAATTGTCTATTAATTCTAAGTACTTCAGAATAAGACCGATCAATAACGCCGATAACCATTTTATCTAATGATAGTTGGATAATGTGAAATTGAATGTTAATTCATACTTTAGCCGAATGCAATAGCTACTTAGTTTTAACAGTAAAACTCAAGAACGTGATTTTAATATTACTGAATCAAGTGTAGGTATGTTAGTCACATTGAATAGTTCAAAGTCAAAGTCAAAGATTTTTATTTCAACTGGGCCTTTGCAGGCACTTTTAAAACGTCGTGATTCTAGTTGCACGGTTCCAAGTGGGTTGGCCTTGGAGACGATACCGGAAAAAAACTCCATGGATACTCTTTTCAAACAACCTTACAAAAATAAACAAAGTTCAGGAAGAATCAAGTCTAAGTTATGTGTGTTACAGATGTGTAAAAGTAATCCAAAAATCTTGACTAACTAAATATTATTAGATAGTGCATAGGTTTCATGATAAGGGTTTCACTAAGAAAGGACCTTTGAAAGTTCAGCATGGAATCCCAATGACAGGGGTACAAAAGCCACTTATCACGTGGACGAAGTCGAAAGTGAAAGCTAGTCTATGAAAATAAAAGATTATACTAAAGGTTTAAAAGACATAAATGTACAAACAGACTTCAAGTCTGCACAGTGTACATTCTTGTTATGTGGTAAGAGAAAGCTTGTAAATTATTCGGTTTGATAAACGTTCCAAGTTTTTAACTACACGCAATTGTATGAAAAACTATTTCGGAACTATCCAAGTTCGTAGAGAATTACCGCTTGCAAATTGCTAGTAATTTTGAATGAAAATGAACTTTGAAAATTCGTGTGAAGGAAACTCAGTGCTCGGGTAAGCTCGGGTTAATTCGTATTATGACTTGGATGATAGTAAAATATTATGGAGCTGGCACTGAAGTATTCAGACGGGGTTCTATTTTAATAAACCGGTGCCATATTTATTACTGGTTTCAAGAATAGTTAAGTCCTGTTTTTGTTTAAAAGATCACAAAGAGCTTCCCAGACTGAAATAATAATGATGGAGAGAAAAATAAAGAATGATAAAGAGTCAAACATAAAATAAATATTGTAATTTTGTTGGAATAACATTTAAAAAAAAAATTTTTGTTTCGAAGAGCAAAGCAGAAATCTCACAGAAACACGTCCACAAAGAGTTATATTTCTTATTGTGAAATTCGCAGAAATACTAACTTTTTGAAGTTTCTGCAACAGTAGGTATAGAAAAGAATAGAATATATTATTATCATTATTTCATGTAAACCAGATACAGGCACTTGTGAAATGTCGAGAATCTAGGTGTCATAGCTTATACATTATACAACGTGTATCAGAAATGCATAGTCATATTAATAGTCCGTCTATTTTATACTATTTTTGCATCCGTATTGCACTGTATACAGGACATGACAGGTGACCATTAATACTATCCATCGTCAGTATTCATTAGGTTGACAATCTCCATTATAAGACGCTGACGACATAGCTACTATACAGGAACTAAAATAATAATCAATGACGAAATTTTATATTTATTCAGTATTTCAATTATCTTGTAACTTTATTTCATGACTAATTATATTTTCCTCAGGCGTCTACAAAATTAAAATCCCCTGTAATTTAATCAAAGCTAAAAGTATCGGAAGATGTCTAAACTGTCTTTTAGAATATTTATAAGCAACTGTGTTGACAGCGTACTGATATAAAAGCTGTCAAGAAAATAAAGTCTTCACTGTAGGACAATTAATAACTCGAGTCAGCTTAGCAGTTGTTTATACGTATTAAATAAAGTTCGTCTTGGTAGTGTAAACTGTTTGTTGGAAAATATTATTGTTCGATACTTAGGTGGTTATAAAATTATAGTTTAAACTTTTTTCTTAAACCTACCGTATTTTCAAAATCTGTTTGAATGACTTAATCACACATTAGTGTAGTTTCTTTAATTTATAATTTATATATGGGTAGTCTCTACCTGTAAAAGGTCCTCGCCAAATCTAACGTGAAATAATATTTAACTAGTGGTCGCCCCGTGGTCGAAATTTGACCGTAATTTTAGCTTTCTGCAATCCTTTTCCAGATAAACTTTATGCCAATTCTAATACACGTCCGTGCGCGCAATATGCATAAAAAGGGTACAAAGTTTTCTCTTCACGTACTAATGTATAGATGGTTGTGCACACATTAAATAAACGATGGACTTGACAACTGCAAGCGTAGATGACCATTATAAAAACGGGTTTTGTCTACGGAAGAATGGACAAAATGACAGATAGATATAAATATTTCTACTCTTCGGTAAGATTTGGTACAATAACTACATTATTAACTACTTCTCCGTTGCTATGGAAATAATATTTTTTCTTTGTAGAAACGCGAATTTAGATGTCGAGATGGACATAAAGAGCTTTGTCTATTCTTGGAAGAATAGAAATAGAAATGGTCACGCTACGGGTGCAGAACACGCGTAGACAAAAGCAGACCACCAAAACAACAAAATAAGAATAAGTAAAATAAATATAAATCGCTCAATGTAACCACAAATGTATGGGCATCAGTTGACTTCTTTTACATAAATTCACATCGAAAGTAACATTATCCATTACCGACATTCACATAGCGTGAAAAGCTGGCTTTTTGTAGGCTTGTACGGTGACAATGTAAAAAGACTAATGGGATACCATATCGAATTTCTGTCTGGTGAATATCAAGGGATATTTCACGCGCAAGATCAACCGGGGTTGCCACCTGACTTTTAGAAATATATAAAACATTCTTCTAATCCATTTTTCTTCTGATTTATTGCCGGTATACTTTTTTCTTTCCGTCTTGGTCAGATATTCTGTACTTTATACGTTTTCAAAGATTTCCTTATTTGTTTGATGATTGTGGCAGCCCTGGGTAGCCATGATCGCGCGTGAGTTATATCTGCCGCCGTTTATTTTATTTTAATTTATTGAGTAAAAAACTTATACCAGAAAAATATAACTTGTGATTTAGCGCAGAAAGTAAAATAGTCCCGCATGATTTCGTGTTTTTGGTAATATATACCGAAAATACGAATTCTTGCTCCTAATTGATTTATTTGGCCATTATAACATAATATTATTCTTGGAACTATTTACTTTCTGCACTAAATCACCCGATATTTATTCTGCTTAATGTCCTTTATGATAAGTTAGTCTTTAGGTGGAACTGAATTATATTTTAAGTAGAAGTTATAAAATAAATAAATAAAATAGCCTTTATTTACTCTGACCTTTGCACAATTTGTAAAACATATACTTAATAAAACATAAACTATACTAATTATACTTAACTATATTATACTAACTTTACTTATTTCTATTTTTCCTATATGTACCTAAGTAGAAGTTAGTTTACTTTAAATATTTAATTTTAATTCACTGCCGAATAATGTACACAAACATATTTATCTGAAATCAAGTTTACAAAGACACATTTACTTAGAATTCGGTTAAGTAGCCGCATTTAAAGCGACATCTGATACGCCCGTCTGGCCAAACAATAACTTTAAACAAGGTATTTGCAGTGCAGCTAAATCGAAAATATTCGAAATATCTCATGCCTTATCTCTGTAATAGAAACGTCTTGTTATGGCATATATTTTACATCGAACACCGAAACATAACAGTACTTTAGAAAAAAGAATTACGAGCGGTTCTTGCGAGTGCCACTGTACTATGCCGGTAGAAGGTTCGCTAAGATATGGCCGCTTGAGCATGTATGTCACGTGCCGGATTATAAAAGCTTTTTCCAATTCTCCATTGTAGGAGCTCTCGGAATCTCACGGCGACCACGTAGGCGCTATATCTTTCGCTCTCCGTACGCTTTTATTTTAACGAAATTTAGCCCACTCCCTTGTCACTGACGATTACTTTCCATTGTCTCGCCAAGAGGGGTGTAATACCGTATCAAATTGGGAAATATTGAAAGAAAACGTGGTAACCGATCCAGTTGTATTGCGCGGTCTCGGATCAGTGAGTTTGTTTTGTTGACGACGCGACAAATAGGAATATACGAGTAGGTATTTGTGCCCAAACGCGATTCGGTGACTTTGAATTAACTGCTATTTGGCTAGACTTTGTTGTTCTGTTTACGCCTTTAGGTACGAAGGCTTAATTCTATTTTGAATTCGGTACCTAATCTACATGTTGTTTCATATTCCGCCGGAATAGGTACAAACGCGAAGTAAATAAAGTCATAAAATTACTCACCAAAAATAATATTATTGGTGCGAACGTGTTTTTTTGTGGTGTCACATCCCCATAATAGAGGGTGCGCTGTTTGTTGTCCTCATTCATACAAATCCGGAAAAAATAAAACAGATATTAAGGGCGCCCTCACCGTCCGGGCTTCCCGCCTCGCACATTAGTGTCCCCGAGAATGTCCCCATTCTTATTCAAATATTTCCGGCAATTTGTTTGTTCTATCGTACAGAACGGTATACAATAGGCTAAGGCTGAAAATGGATTTTCTCTGTAAAATTACTTATTAAATATGACAAGTTGACAAGTTTTCGTTCCGCCTGTCACAGGTGGTTTTGTTTCGTTTGGACATCAATACCGATTTTTAGACATAAATCCTGTAAACGAGCGCTTGCGTTGTGTATTTTGTGTTTTATTTCCAATTGGAACACTGCACCTCATGCATTTTAAATGGGAAATTCAATTTTGACGATGTTCAAATAGGCGAGCGGTGTAAACTGACCGCAGACCGCGCTCTGTAAAAGCTTTAGCCACAGCACTAACAAACAAGTTTCTTGCCAAAAAACTTGGCGAGTTTATTAATGCAGTCAAGCTGCATTACTCACGCCGAACCGAATCCTTTGTTCGCCAAGACTTTGGAATACAAAGTAAATCTCATAAAACCGTAAAATTGTGTTTCCTGTTTTGGCACAATTTTGTTCCGAAATTATAAATGAAGCTATTGATTGCAATCGTACTAATTCATTTCTAAGTCGTTTGCTTTTATTGCTACATTAATTGGATAGCAGTGGCGAAGAGTCCATACAACCCGATTCCCATCGGCTTCCCTTTAGGAATTGGTTAATACATAGACCAACGTAATAATATGGCTTGTTATTCAGTTAGGTCGAGCTCTTCCAGGCATTACTATATATGTATATGTATGTACCATATATGTATGGATTTTTGTCTTGCAGCATTAATTGCAGCAATTTTTAGAGGACATTTTTGGAGCGGCTTCCCCTTTTAAAACTGTCACCCTTCGCCACTGTTGGATAGTATATTTATTTATACGCTTTAGAGTTTGCCTCCAACTATTTAACTATTTAGTAAACAGGAATTTGTAATAAACATTATAAATGTTATACAACATCAATATTTTATAAAAGATCTTTATAAAGAAGAAACTCTTTTGTGATCAATTTCATCTTCCGAATTTGTAAAGAAAGTAAATAAAATAACTTTAACTTTACTTAATTTGTTAAAAACTAATAATAAATATAACTTAGCTCTTGCTGAAAGCTATAAACTTCCTAACTTAGTTTATAAGGATCTTTGTTACTTAGATTGGTATACAAAATTAAGTCAGCTATAATGGCCCCCACACACTTTACGATTTCTTTGCGCCGCCTTGCCTAACGCTGAGAAGAATTAGTGCAGGTATCTTGGCTTTTATAAGCTGTCTGCAAGCAATACGGCAAAAATACCACACATCTACGGCAAAAACGGTACATGTTATGGATTATTATCTTGTAAGCTATTGAAACCGCAAGCTAGAGTAGCGACTTGGCTTGACGTTATCAGAAAATCATAAGATTCTCAAGTATTATTCAAAAACCTACAAACTTTAAAACCGGCAACTAATTGCACAAGTTCACTGACCGCTTGGTATTTTATCATGGTACCTTAATATTTTATCATTCTGATAATGGCATACGAGCCACACCTAACTGCCTAACTGCCTGGCACTAACTCCGTATGCTTATTTCTCGGAACTAGATAATAGTGACAGAAACCGACCACGCTTATTAGTTATCCTAAACAGGAGCCTGGTTTTATCGTAGTGCGTAAGTTAAAGACAATGTTGTGGCCCAAAACTTAAACCAGTAGGTACGAACGTTTTACGAATCATGATTAGTATAAAGCTGCGGTTTCATTAAGCAAGTGTCTTGCATGCAAGATGCAAGTTGCGTGCAGCTTAAGTAGTGGAAGCACCAGCTTGTGTGCAAGTTGCAGGTTCTGGGCGGTATATTTTGGACTCGTATTCAAATGTGACGTCATACTTGCACTTACTTGCACGTAAGAACGTGCACAGTGGAAACGATGCTTAATGTAAAATTAAGGTCCCCGTAATACGTAAGGGACATGTCGGCCACGCGTACTATCGAGACTGCGCGTTAGAAAAAATGCCTATGATAAGGTCTTCAATTGTTATCTTAATCCATTTTATACTCCTAATTGTATTAGATGGAAGTATTACAGATTTCGTCCATACTGATGTCGTCATACAGCAATTCTCGGATAAAACGTGGTGAGTATATTATGTTTGGTACGATTAGTGATAATATGTCATCCAATCATGGTCTTTAGAAAGTAAAAAAACTGCGAACTGAACTTCTTTCCATTGTAACTACACCATAGAAATGTGGAAAATCCTCGAGGATTTTCTTGAAAGAAATAACACACATTTTATTTAGAGAATTACTTCGTAAAGTGCACTTATCCCTACCACCTGCAGTATACCTGCGGCTACCATCATGAGGTCAGATATCCAGGTCTATTGAAGCTTTTCTATTCAAATATTCGCAAACCGTTCCACAGTCAAAACTGTATATGTAGAATGAATATAGGCTCATCAGCTATCAGACGGCATCTAATAACTTCATCACCATCTTAATACCCTGAGGATTACAAGGATTGTGTATTCTCAAAGAACTCATTAAATTATACGTCATTAACTTTCGATATATTTGCATAAAATATGCGCAGGCGATGGCTAGAACTAGTTCCAGTTCGTGCTAACAATGAGCCTGTAGTCACGACTGTTGATCCTTGGGATGTCCTGGCGATTGACAACTGTCACTAGGGCTTAGCCTTTCTATTTATTGTAACGTGGGAGGTGACAAACCTATCAATGATAATTATGGTAATCCGACATGACAAATTAACCGTGCAGGATAAAAAAAATACACCCACTAGGTATTATTCCTGTATCGTAGGTGCGTTTTCAAATATTTTCGTTCCGTGCGGGAATCGGACCCGGCACACTTAGCGCAGCAGTCGATCGCTCAGCCACTGGGCCAAGCCGGACTTCCACTGGCAGCGGAGCGAGCTCTGTATGCACTCCGTTTAACTTGCAACGGTAAACTTCATAAAAGTGCTTCCACCAACAAAGAGTCTATCGGACAGGAGTAAACGAGTAAAAATAGTTAATAATGAACTCTTTCATTTCTCTTTTGCAGTAGAAGGCAATTGTGAAAACTCTTTCTTAAGCAGTAACAGAAACAGGCAGGATACAATATTCCTCAAGCTGCCGGACAAATAGCAACAACTGTCCAATATCTTAGAACCATATTTAGTTTGAATTTATAATTGCGACACCAATTAGTTTTCACCTAGTTTATGTTACTTGCGAAATTTAAACCACGGAATAAAGGTTATTATCAAAACTAGTTTTCATACAAACCAGACATAATTCATTGGGTATTTATTATGTAATTTGAATAATCGAGTTAGCAAATTGAGTTAGAAAATGTATGCAAAACTAAGATAATTTTACCTACGTATTTTGGACAAGTATCGTAGTATTATATCGACGGGCGTTTAGTTTTATATTTTGTTTGGTTCGTCGTCTGACACGAAAATGTAATAACTGGGATAAAAACAAAAAAATACACTGTTCCTATTTTAAAGATTTGGTATTGGAAGGAAGTATATTTTGAATTTAGAATCTATACGATAAGCGTTTAGGAATCTATCAGACGATGTTAGAACGTTTTATCAGCTCACTTCATTCTCCAAACAGTATTGAATCTGTTTAAAAAGTTTTACAACTGGCTGAATAATTCTATAATCAATGTAGAGCGAATATTGAGAAAGCCGTTTGACACATTTTTACATAATATTAAAATCTCTACAAACCCAATAAAAAATAGAGCAACAATCTAAAATCGCTGAACATCAGCCAATTTCAAAATAAAAATATCTTAAACGCATACAACGAACGCCGTATAAAGCAGAGTGCATATTGCATGAACTCCTTTATACCGACAGAGGGCGCCAATGGCTACAAATTGAGTGTACGACGTGACGCCGAGTGTTTACTAAGCGATACGCGACTCAGTCACGGGCACCGATCGATCAGTAATAGCCGCTTGTGTGAAGTAGGCTTTAGTTGTAAATGCATACGTGGTGCGGTGGAAGAGGTTAGAAATACATATTAGGTTAAGGATTTGTGAATTTTTATATAAAAATATAAAGATTTGACTATGTTTATTGGAGGTCCTTCACGCCTCACCGAAAGTCTGGTTAAACAGAAAAGGCTACATAAGCCAAATGAGAGAGAAATTGCAAAAAAGAATGAAAAACATAGGGACTAATACACCGCGTCAACTTTAACTTTGTCGCTGATTTTAGTCCCATAATTGGTATGGAACCGCTGACACTGTGATAATGCGGCGTAGAATGCCTCTACAAAATAGGGACATCTCGAATTGCTTGCATTATAAAACTAACATTGGCACTATTGCTCGTGTCAACATGCCCTTAGGTGTATCCAGGTATATCAATAGTTTAGGGCATGTCTTCTCTATAATATAACATTTTCTAAATCGATGCATAATTAAAACCCCCGCAATATAGTCTAATTGGGACATCAAGGGGCACCTTATCGGCTATTAATGTCAAAATAGGTAATTATAAATATTAAGTTATTAGATATCGTTTTTTAAGGAAACCTATGATTAATGTTCACGCTTTTGAGTGCTTTATGTTTTAATTTAGTATTGAGAATAATATTGCGATTTATAAGCCAGCAGTAGCAATTACCAATTAATTTAAAATTATGATTTGTCATACTAATTTCATATAACTCTAGAGGGCCAAGTAAAGTAGTATGTAATAGATATTAGTGGCAATTGAAACCAATTGGCACGTGTTCTCAATTAGGCACCTTCATTTATAAATTCTATACAACATATATCAGAAATGTGTGGTCATATTTAAGGATGTGGATCAGACCATCAAACTAAAAAAAAATCTCTATGGGGCAACATCGTAATCGTGAAAAAATAATCAGCTGTTCCGTACAAAACTTCAATAATTATCTACTCGACCCAAACGTATAGGACAGCTGATTATTTTTTCGCGATTAAGATGTACCTTACTTAAGAGACTTATCCTTGCTATAAAATTGAACCTAAGAACATGTTGTCGAAATTAAAGTCTATGAAATCAGATTCCAAAAAGCTTGTGATGTTGTGATGTAGAAAAGGAAATCAGTAGTTAAATTTTACTTTCGATGAAGAAACTGGCTTTGAGTAATGAAACGCAGATAACTATTAATAGAATAGAATAGAATAATTATTTATTGTTTGTCACAGGTAAATACAAAAAAGTTCTTAATAGTAAATAGCAAGTATCACTGTAATATACCCATTGGGTGTACAATAATATAAAAATTAAAAAAGTATACAAATAATAAAAATATAGAATAAAATATAGTTTTAAAAAGGACTGGAATATTGTGGTATTATTTATATTAAATTACCACACCACGGCTACCGTTACATAATTATTATTGCGACACATAACATTAACTTACTAAGTATTGTTACTAGAAGGGTTAAACTCAAAAGAAGTCGCGCGAAAACGACAGTCTAACATACCCGATAATAATCCGACAGCCAAACAAAACACGAAAACAAACAGGAACGTTTGGCACGAACGTGCGTTTAAATCGCAACGAACACGAAGATTTATTCCCTCCTCAAAATTCGTAGTCGCAATACACAGTCGCGTTTACATGGCAGACAAATTAGTTGTCTCGCCTCTGACAGATGAGGGAATCGGTCCCGTGCAGTGTGCATCAGACGGTCGATTTATGTCACGACATGGATATAAGATTTAGCGCCAAGTTGCGATTTTAACGGTGATAGCGACTAAATGATGACTCGACTGTGTATATTGAAGACTTTAATGGAGTTATAGATTTTTAAGAACGTTATGGTTGCTTAGGCCTGTTTGTTTGAGTGTTCGATTAAGTATTCATAGTGATTAAATGAGGCGATTAGTATATTAATTTTGTTTAATAGTCTTGTTATAGTGGTCGAAATATTCTGAACAAGAAATTATTATAATTTGAGTTTAATTTGGCGCAGCAGCTAAGCGATTTAATTTTGATCTCTGCGTTAGGTGTCGCGGGTTTGATTCCTTCAAGGAACAAATATTTGTAAGGCCTACAAATAGTTGTTGTGGGTCTGGATGTGAGATTTATGTCTGCAAACTGTACCCACCACGACACAAGAGAAATCCTAGACTAGGAGAACGTTATTAAAAAACAATAAAAATGTTATCATCAATACTAGAATGCGTTTCTTTTTTAATTTCGGGGGGGGGGGGGGGAATTTCAAGCTTATCGCCTTATCACCTGATGGTAAGTAATCACTGGTTCCTACCGTTTTACATCCGCTAAACTAAAGGAGTCACTGACATAAAGCATTGTAGTTCTTTTGTTGATCAGATAATAATATTATTATGTAACAAGTCTGTCTGTTACTTTTCCTTTCTCAACAAATTCTTTCAACGGCCTCTATAAAACACTTTGTCATAGCAGGTTATCTTAAAGATAACAATATTGTCGAAGCGAAGATACTCAATACTAAATCATTCGTGGACATAATATAAAAGAAAAACAAGTATAAGCGTTGGAATGTAATATTTTATACGTATGAGTATGACATTTATAGAAGTGTCAGCACGAAAAGCACTATACAAAACTAATCCATTAGTGCGATAAAGACATTTTGCGATCCTGTCATAAACAACATTTTGATATACCTAAGGTCCTACTTTATTAGTGTTGGTCCTTTTAAGGGGTTATAGTAATCATGATTATGACCAACTTTTACAATGGGGCCAATATTGAAACCGCGAAAATAATAAAATCAGTTGTTCCATACAAATAATTCAATGTTACTCGACGAAGGGCCATTTTCATCGAAAAAATAACAGCTGCTTAAAATGAATCTTCAGGGACCACAGAGGATGGTTTTTCTATGGTACGAGTATTGGATAGACTTTTTTTTTCTTATATTTTTTAGCTGTACCATCTCAAGTGGGCAGAAAAACATGACCGTGCATTTCATTTGCATGGCAAGCTCGCGTGGCGTAGTGTTTTATTTCTTAAGAAGTTAAGAATAAATAAAGCTTCGCCTACAAGAGGTATCGTTTGAAACCACGTACAGAGGGGAAATGCGATAACCCTGCGTAAGTGGTGGTAAGTTATATTTCAACCCTCGCCTACGCGTAACGCTGCAGCGTATTTTCCCCAGTTTAACATGTATGCAAGGCAAAAGGCACCGTATTATACAATGACGAAAAATTTATTGGTTTACAAGTTATCCAACAGATTCAATTACCATAGAAAACAAAATAATTTTTAAGTCTTCAATGCAAATAATATTTTTCTTACAATTACATAGGGTCATTGTAAAAAAAATACCTATCATCTTCGTAACATCATCCTGAAAAACGCATGGTATGCGATTTTGACAAAAAATTAAACAAAAAAATAATTGTATATATAAGACTACCGTAGAGAATGATCAAAGGATCATCTCTTCCATTTCATTCAATTTTTCGGCTGTCTCAGTCAGAATATGCAAAGTATCTATTATAAATATGTATAGTATTTTCTTTAGGTAAGAAAAAAAAAGTTTCGAATTATGAAAAGTCTTAGAACAAACATGTTTACGATCATAATACAAACTTAATGCTAAGAGGTTTCGAATATATTTTCAATTACCGTGCATAAGTAATCATCTATCCATTAATCCAAGCCAGCCCTGTCATACTTTAGAAAATCCCAAATCACACCAACATTTAATCACCCAACCCCTTTCCATTCTTACCGCAACACAATTATAAACCATTCTGCAGTGAAAACATATTAATGTGCCGGACGAAACAATGAAAATAGCTTTAAAACGCCAGCCAGCTTAACAATAGGGTTTTAAACGTTTGCTAAGTGTTGCAGAAAAGTCAGGGCGGAGACCAGAACAAAAGCTATAACTTCCGACTGTCGAGGACGTCTTTGGCGCTGAAACACGTACGTACGGCTTTGTACTGAAGTGATACGGAAGCATGGGTTAATGTCTTTTTGTATGAACGTTTGATTATTCAACGGCAAGTCTTTTGAGGTAGAGCTGGAAGGCAGATGGATGAAATAAAATAAAAAATTCTAGGAGTAGGTACCTACACTGTCCATTAAATTTTTTAACATAATGATAGAAAAAAATAATTATGTAAATATTTAAAAATATAAAAGACTATTAGCCCACCGGCATCGAGAACAGGGTCCAAGTCACTCTTGGGCAGGGCTCTACAGAGAGGAACCTCCTAACAATGCGCGCCATGTCAAGGACTGTTCTTATTAATATTTATTTATAAGTTTATGAACTAGATACAATGTGGAACAAAACTGCACAAACAGTTTGACTGTGGGATAAACAAATGTTACATATTAATTTACATAAATACCATACAAAATGTAATACATAATAATATTTCCACACTTATAACTTACAACTACAACTAAAATAAATAAGATACGACATGAGATACTTATGTAAAATAGTAAATAGTACTTATAATAGATAACATACATTACATTTAAACAAAGAAAGACCTATCAATGTACTTAAGTACATTATACACATACATGTAACACACAAATTAATACCATATAGGTGCGCCCATTTATGTGTCTGTCTGTACCCATAGAATCTAAATGCGGTGAATGGATTTTGATGAATGGGACGGAGAACAATTAGTCATGATCCCACAAGTGACAGACGCTATACATAATGCGCCCATTATGGAGATAAAATAATGTACATTTTTCAATTTATGTTTGGAGACTTGAAAAATCACTTGGACGTAAAATGGTGTAACTGCCTAAAAGAAGTGTTTTTTGTATGTACTTATCACACACTGAGTACTTATGAAAAAGAGAGAAAAACGTAAGTGGTACCATTACCATATGAAGAAAAAATATGATAAGTTGGATAAGTACTTAGGTACTTAATAATTTAATAGAGTAAAAAATAAAACAGCCCCTGAAGCTTCTCCAAAAATAGGAATAAAAAATATTAAAATCAAAATTGTACCTCTGCTGGGCACGAGCCTCCTCTCAGAATTAGAAAGGTTAGGCCTTAGTTCACTTAGTTCACATGCTGGCCTGATGCGGGTTGGCGGACTACACGCACCGCTGAGAACTTTATGAGGCCTTTACAGATGCGCAGCTTTCCTCACGATGTTTTCTTTCACCGTTAACGCAAGCGATAATCAAATAGAGTATGATATCATCAAATTGCAGTATAATTTTATTTATTACTTATTGTTCAAATTAATCATAGCAATCATGTAAGTACATTTTTTATTTATTATTTCTGCGTAAAACTATTTTACTGTGTTTTTGTAATTCCAAGTACAAAATAATACCTTCCTAATATGTATCAACGTCTTATGCCAACGATTTTTAAACTAAATCATTACTAAGCCTAAAAAGTTCCCCAACATTCTAAAATGCAAATAAAGATTTTTGATCATTCAAAAAACGATGGAAAATATTCCAATAACTAAGTAGGTCTATTATAGGCATTCTTCGTTCAGCAAACGTAAAATATTATAGAAATAATTAGCATATAATGTAGTTACCGATCTGTATAAAAATTAAAACAAACTTATTCCTACAAGTGCCTCAACAAAAACAAAGTAAAAACACTTTAACATAGCCGCCCGCAACTTTGCGTGGCATGTCTGACTTCCTAAACATCTGTTGCATATAAAAAGGAAAGCTGTAATCTGTTTCAGTTTTGTCGCTTCTTGCCACAACCGCACGTGGGCAGTGACATAGCAAACACATTGCATGCGCATTTTTATTAAATTGTTTGTTTTTTGTGGCTTGCGCACTTTTAGATAATATTTTTTTGAGGTAATACAGTTTGTCCATAGAGTTCTCGATGGTGTGGGACATGACAGCAATGGGCTCAATTATTTATTATTGGAACTTTATTTACGATGTATTTAAATTAATTAAAAACTCGATACCTAAATTATTTTAATAAGGGTACAAAGTATTTAATTTGCTTGCGGTATAACCATAAACATATTATACTTTACCACTAGTATAATAAATTTATGGGTATAACACGCGCGTTTTATTTTTATTAAAACAAAATCTAGCCCATATTACTCAGGGAAAGCCTAGCATTCCTTTGAAATATTGTTTTGAATCGGTCCAGTACTTCCAGATATTAACCAAGACAAACAAACCAATTTCTCTTTATATTATTAGTATAGATAGGAGCAATGGAATTCAGTTATGGCAGCATTCACGACTTTGGGAAAATGTGCCTCCGATGTCTCTAAGGCGATACATCATCTGGGTCAATATCAGCATATGATTTTTTTTGTCAATTTTGGTGGCTAAATATTTTCTTCAGTTATTTGAGAAATTTTGAGGTTCTTATTTTCTGAAAAAACTGAAGAAAATATTTAGCCACCAAAATTGACAAAAATTTGACCCATCTATAGGAATTGAACTGACCAAGCATACATTCCGATAACCATAATATATTATACTTCACCAATATGAGTCTTGAGCAGGTTGGGTCCGAATAAATATGGGGCAGGTCCATGTTTAGTGAACGTCTAACGCACCGAGAAAAAATTCTCGGGCTATATTATGTGACAACAAGAAGCATGCAAAATTCACCTTGTTGTTGTCATCATTGCGGCCCATGTTGTACCCATTTTTTGGTGTAGGCCTCCTCCAAATTCCTCCACTCCTGGCGGTCTTGAGCCCTTGCCAAATGTCATCCACCCATCGTTTAGGTGGTCGTCCTTGCGGTCTGGTGTGCTGACGTGGTCGCCATTCCAACAGTCTCCGCGTCCATCGTTCCTTTTCGATTCGTTAATGTCACCTTGTTGTTGTAATGATTAATAATTTAAAAAAAGTTAACACAATGGATTTATTGATATAGAATATTCACTATGGAGTACCTACTAACGTTTATTTGATGCGACTTCGTAGTCTTGTTATCCCAATATTTTTCTCCGTGCGGGCTGGTATATAAGAGAAATATATTATATAAATAATATTAACAGCCGAGCAAATTGAAGTGTCGGAATTGTCTTAACTTCCGTAAATAAATCACTCATTGCAGGAACTAGAATCAAGAATCAAGATTTTTTTATAATTGTAGTCACAATACTTATTAAATTTAATAATAGGTAATGCCCTGAGGTAATGCCTATTTTTTGTATCGATGTAAAAACTCCACTTAGTTTACAATTAAGAACACTATTATATTATGACTGTCGATAAATATAACAATTAAATACGTGATATAAAATAATACTGTCGTACTTTATTATTTATAACTCAATATTAGTCATAATACCTAAGTAATTTCAGTATTAAGAAATTATAATAATATATTATTGGCTTTAGATATGGCGATAGAAATAACGTGGTTATTAAAACTGGTAATACGACGTGTAACCTACATCTATCTTTAATGTTTTCTTAACTTCTGAACTATTTTTTGACAGCAGCAACTGGATATTAACTGCTCAAGACGGAGGGAAATGGCGAGGATTGTTGGAATCCTTCACGAAACATTTGGTTGACGAAGGCTAAAGAAGAAGAAAAAGATGACCTACTTTCCACTAAGCGGCTTTTCGCGAACGGAAGACCGCGCGCAGTTCGAGCTATTTTCGACTAGACTGCGACTAGAATAGTATAGAGTACTCTTTATTGTACATCGATCGAACGATATTGTTCAAAAGGTGGTCTTATCGCAGTCGGCGATTTCTTCCAGAAAACCTTAGGAGGGACAGGTGAAAAGAAAAGCTTAGTCTGCGGTGTAAAATTTAAAAAAAAACATGAATACATTTATTTACTAAATAATATTATGTAAATATATACAATATACGTACCTACATACTAAATACATAGCCAGCCAGGCCATGGTCATGGTTAGCCGCGCATTAATATATTAAGTATAGATGTTGAGTCGCGGGCGGCTACCAGACGCATGTTTTTTTGCAGTCGCAGCGATTTCTGAGCCGCGTTCGCACCAATTGGTGTGGATATATGTATATTTGTATATTTATTTATTGTATATTTGGTGTGGCGTAGGGGATTGATTGAATAGGATACGCGCGGCCCGCCGCCCGTGACTTTGTGGAAAATGGTGCTTAGTATTACGCAGTATTTGATGACATAAATCATTTAATCATCACAACGGTAATTCGTAAAGTGAAACAAGGTCCGCCAATAATGATATCAGCTCCAAAATGATAGAGGGTGTGGCTGTTACCTCTTATTGAGCATATTCGGATTTCCGTAAATTACACGCGATAATGTTCTTAGCATTCGAACTTTTGAGATTCGACACTAAGTCTTGTGTGAAATAAATTTTTTATTCGCAATTCAGTAGGTACCAACTCAAATGGTGCATATAATACAAAAGTACCAACCTATAGGTTAGAGATCGTACGTAATATTCTAGGAATCATTATTTGCATGTTCATTAACAGTTAGCATAATCTGTCACAATTCATTTGGATTTAACGAAATTCGACGCATCATTTACATTTAAGTGTGTTTAATGTGCATAAAATACAGTGATTAACATTCAAAATGAGGTATTACTGGCTAGTTAATACTTATTTCATTGAGCTTTTAAGCTTGGAGGTATCAAAACATATACAACGTCATTGTTAAAAGCTTAAATTTAAAAATTAATAAAAATATTGGTAATTTTCGGCATGTATCCGGGTTAGAACCTCATCTCTTAGAAAATTCTAAGTTATAACGTAAGTATGTAATATCTAGGTATGTAGGACGTAGTAACGTAAATATGTAGGTATGTGTTTGTATTTATATAAGTAGGTATATTTATATTTATGTGTATTTCTTTTAAGTATTTCATTTATGTTTATATTATCTATATTTAATTTGGAGTTTTGTTCTATTCTTGTATTCTGTCTACATTATAATATTGTGTTTTAAATTCTTCTCTCGTAAGTCTGCTGGTAGAGATTTCTTTTATAAAATAAGCAGTACCTTTCTTTTTCGTTTTCTCATATTATTAAATAAATAAATAATAAAATTCATAATTCTAAATATCTCCATCAAAATATAATCTAAGTTTTAAAACATATCTCGTATGCAAAACCAGCTCTTAACGAAATTAAATCCTCGTACCTGCGCTCAGCAAAATACAGACCGATTCATTTCGGGGCAAATCGAGTATAATCGATTTTAATTCTCAAACGACGCTGTAGGTTCAGATCAATCACGTCTATACGTCTATAACCATTGACATAGAATGTTTCTATGTCAATGTATATAACGGCATTTTTTAGGGATGTTCTATAGTGCAATAGGTACTATGTATTATCTCTATGTGCATCATTAATTCTGCGACTTAGTGTGACAAGCACATGCATAGGAACTCGAGTTGATGTTCCAGTTGTAAATTTATAAGCAATGTAGGTATTACAATCTCTAAATGAGTCTAATAGATGTCGCCATTGTCTTAAAATAATACGGCAAAATTTAAAAAACTTGAATTTGGATGACACGGGCAGTTCGCCAAAGATCGTGAATTCGAGTCCCGTATCAATATTTTTTTAAGTTTTCGTTGTAGTATTTTTGCTATTGAGCCCAACCATAGAGCCCAACTGAGTATTTTTTGCCGTAAAAATGCACGTGAGTGAAGTCATAGAAACGTATAAACATGAATATCACTCACGAAAGCTATTATAACAATTACGTTATAATTGTATGTAGGTATTATGGTAACCTTGGCAACATGCAGAGAAGAGACAATCACTGCATAGCTGGTGGACGCACCCAGGTCGGACAATGTGAATTATAGCAGGAGTAGACGGAGGAAGGTCGACTCGTCACGCCTTGGGTTAAGGACAGTAGGGCCTGTGTAGGTCACCGGCACACAGAAAGATAAAATATTACCATATAAATTTTAATCTCCGTTGCTATTACAGTACTCGCCACGGAGTTTTGATGTGTGAAGTTAGGTTAGATGGAGAATGCAGAATATCATAGCCAAATAACACTGCCCTTCTGTAGTGTTATGTTCCTAACGGTGAGTAAGTTCACAAGTGTTCCTTGGTGAAGCGTCGTGTTGGCAGTGTAGGGGTTCCCAGTACAGCCAACACAACGCGAATATGCGTCGGCAACGCGTGATTTATGCCCCTGTTGTTGCTTGTTGAAAGCGTCCATAGGCTACGGTAACCGCTTACCATCAGGCGGGCCGCATGCTTGTCTGTCACCATAAACATGTTCATATAACGAAATAATGAAACATACCTACTAACGCGTCGGAATGAGAAGGATGACGAAATTCACGCTCTTCATTCGATGCGACACGACTCGTAGCAACTTCACAGACGCAAAGATCCGTGACGGGTACTGTACCTACTCTTACAGAATTATGTTTTGTTTTTGGTGTAGGCTTTTGCTTGTCATATTGATTATTGAACAAGGGTCTCATCTAATGTGATTGGGAGCAATCGACCTTTGATTTCCAAATCAATAGCATTTTTTACTGAATCATACCCACATAACTCGATCCTCACAGTTAATTTTTTTTAATCCAAGCTATGCCAAATTCCTGATTTTAAATGTTTTTTTGGCTGGAATCCTTTATCGTAATGTTTGAATGAATTTCATTTTCGGGTTGGATTAAAGATCGTAATCATGCATCTCCTTGTCATTTTCAGTCATTTCCGTAAGAATACTGGATAAGTATCAAATCACACCATTTTTTTTGGAAAAACGCATTTGTACTTGTAATACCTTAACTTGCTTATATTCATTCAATTTATTTGGAAATTTTTAGTCGTATTTTATCTATAGATACATATAAAAAAACTTGTCTTTTATGAATTAGTGAAGCGTGTAATTACTTCGTCGATGGTTGTGGAAAATGTAAATATGCATTTAATTATTAATTTTATGTAATCATTGTTTACTGTGTTAAACAAGAATAAACACACATTATTAATTTAATGTAGTCAACAAAATATAGATTTCAAAGCTATTATCACATGCCCGCAAAATATTATGGTTTTCATTTACCTATTGCAATATAAAGGGTTATTGGAAATTAAATAGATATGCTTTAAGGTTATTGTACTCATCATTATAAACAACTTAAACTATGGGAATAAAGGTGAAAACGCGAAAAAAAAATTCTGCTGTTGCATATAAATAGTTTAATATTACCCCTTAAAGCACTACGAGTATTAGTTATTACATACCAATAATCCTGTATAACAACACCTCTGATGTTATACAGGGCTATTGGTAATACGACGAAGAATAAACTTGGTATCAAGTTTTGGGGCTCCTCCGCTCCAAAACTTGATACGAAGTGTATTCTTATGTGAGTAGAACCTAACTCGACTAAACCTAATCTATCCAATTTACTATTATCCATAGCCATTTAGAAGATATCAACCGCAATAGTAATCATAATCTTTAGTATCGGTATCTTTATTGTTGAGCAACGACTCGACAATTTCCTGTGCAAAATTATTTTCGATTAATAGGTACGTTATTTATATTACCTACGATATTTCGAAATAAAATGACATTTTGTTTTGGCCTAATAACATGGAACGAATAATTATGTTGGGGGCAGTGTATGTAGGCAAAGACTTTATGAGTGTTATCAGATACTCAATATTTACAAAAAGATGAATCAAGTAACTCAGGTTTGGAAAATCTTCAAGGGTATGGGAACATAGTTTCATTTGAACAGCAAAAGAACACGAAAATAACTAAAATTTATTAAAAATTGAGGAGTAACAAAATACTTCAAGGAAAGACGGCTGACGTAAGACATTTTATAGCAATAAAATCGCATTAGAATTGCGCAGCCCTAATGTGAGTAATCATCGAAGCGTTTATAATAAGTAATAGGCAGGTAGGTGGGAGGCATTCTATAAGAAAATGAGAGGAGCCATTGGATTGAAAATATGCTCAATGACAAAGCTTTATGACACTCCTTTGTTAAGATATTGTGAATAATGAGCTTGTGTTACATAAACGGTTACATGAATACGGTAAATGATTATATTTTTGTAATGGCCGCCATTTATTACGAGTATAATCCGAGAGTATGTTGGATGATTAATTCTGGTTTCTATTTATAGTTCTGATCATTTTATTGACTTACATGTTCACCTAGATGAACTATCAGGGTAGCCTGAAAGCGTTATTTACTGTTGTTATACTTTTTTGTTGTTTATGTCTTATCCTTTCTGCGTGCGTAAATTTTATTGAACTTTATTTTAGTGTGTTGGTATAAGTGATGTCTAATAAATTTATTTTCTTTCTTTCTTTCTTTAGATAGACTTTATTTTCATGTTACACGTTTATGTCAATACAATTAACTTATTTTATTGGGATCAGCATAGTTATTCTGTTCATCTCGCATCTCGATTCAAATCTCACTCTTAATTATTGTCGGTTGATATTTGACAAATTAACGATGATCGTCGTCTTTTAATAATGTTCGTCAATTCACAATAAGAGTGCCAATTATTTATTTATTTATACTTTACGCACTATGTACAGAGTCGGATATAATGCCTTAGGCCTGGAGATTCGAATCGAGATGTTGTTAAAGAATAGGTAATGCTTTTAAATGAGAGGGATAGTCTTATTAATTCTAACCATTGTCTAACAGAAATCACCAATTTAAATATAATTTTCTTGACCTGAGAATTGAATCTAGGATGTCTCAAGACAGCCGAGCTTATGATAGTTAGAGCATGGAGTATTTAAGTGAGTGATAATATACGTAGTAGGTGCTTTCTATTCTAACGAGATATCTAGAACAATCTATAGCCCATAGCGCTTCCCAGGACACAAGAAATGCTAGGAATTTATGATTAAGGTGGAGCTCCTCACGATGTAGTCCTTTAGGTGGTGGCATTATTATGGTATATGTCAGGAACATTGATATATGCCCTTCGTGTGAACGATAATGGCATTAAATCCAAAATCATTTTAAAAGGTTATCATCGCTACCTCTTATTTGGTAACTACCAGATTATTTGCTGATATGAATAGGTATATATTTCCATAAAATTATTACAGCAAATAATAATTACAGAATCATTTATGGAAAAGTACCCTGCAAACTAAAAAGAGTTGTATCACAATATAGGTAGATTGCAGTGGCAGACTGGCGGTTTCTACATATAATTCTGCAAGCGGATGTGATTTTAATTGATCATTTTGTATGTACCTAAACAACTGGCGAATAATGAAAGGTGTGGTTGGATTTGTTTTTTAAGGTTCGTTTAAATAAATACTTTGTTGACAAAATCTGTTGAGACGATTAATGAACGCTTTTATCAGAGATAATCCAAAGAACGCTAAGGAAACAGAGGCAAAGAAGAATATGAAGGAGTCCATTTATAATAAAACCATATTTTAAAAGAAGTAAAAGGATATATGTATATTGAACCAGTTTTTCTCGCGACATTATGTCTTTTGCCATGAATCTATCATCTAAGATAATTGTGTAAATTGTCCATCCGTGTAACATCCGTGGGCGCTGGCTCTGTTATAGAGCCATTTATCATAAAGAAGCTTCTTTATGAGATACGTACAAACAATACCAGAATGCTCAGTACCTACCTTGTACCTACATCATTTGAGGGATCAAATTAGCACACTCGGATACAGACGTAAATAGCACAGTATTCAAATTGCCATAAACAGGACATGAATGATTTGATTCAAATGGCATGACGGGTCCCGCGTACGTGACGGTTGGCTTCATAAACTCCATACCCCCATACATTACAGCAATGTGATCAAATTTGTCGCCCCCCATAAATCCTGTCGGCACTATCTCTTGATGTAAAGTGAGGCAAGTAGGGTGTTAATTTTGTGATAATAGAGGATTTTGGAATAAATCTTAGACCGTATAAATTATTGCTGTTATTAAGATGTCGGAGGAAAACAAAGTTTGCTGGCTTGATTCTTGTACGATTTGCAATATTAGTTTAAGGAAAGGGTTTTTTGATGATTTTCCATGCCTGCTGCATTCCATCAGTCACATTGCATTGCACAGTGCATTGTATCAGTCTTCGTTCGAAAATTATGGATGGAATAGCCATCCATAATTTTCGAACTAAGACTGATACAATCATAATTAAATTGCACATTTTTTCTTCGGTATTTCGGTAGAAGAAGATAATTAGTAGGGCGTTTAGGTCCTAAAGATGAATCGGGTGCTATGGTACTTACATGCATAAAGAAAAAAGTAGGTCACAAGTACCAGACAAGATATCACTCGAAAAAATGAAAACCGTCGTCCCTTCTTTTCTTTGTCGAAAGACAGCAATCTATCACACGAAGCCTAAAAATACATTTTCTAGGTTACACCACTTGAGACGCGTCGTCTAACCCCAGCTCTAAATGTGGAAAGTGATAAATTTGTCAGGTAACACTGCGTGTTCTGAATATCGGAGGGTACAAATCGCACGAAATATTCCACGAGATTGAATCGTGGTTGCAGGGGAAATTACCCCCTATGTTGTTGGACATCCGAGGGTCGACGGCTCGTGTGACAAACGGTTTATGATTATTAGTTGTGCTTACAGCTACGTTTCGTTTTGTTTTATTTTCGAAATGGAAGGACATAAATGCATAGTCGCATTTTATGGAGGGAAATGGTTATTGCAGTGGTTATTGGTTAATTAAATCTGTCACTGTTTACGACTTGTTATTGTGATATTTATGGCTGCTATATATACGTGAATCGATGTTAGCTCAGCTAAGCAAATTGTCGTCCTTTCCTGCTCACACTCATCATTACCATACATAGCCTAAGTTTACCCACAAGTGAATAAACCACCAAAGCGGAGATGGGCAGAGAAGAGAGAAGAGCGCATTTGCTGCTGCGGTGTATCCACTGAAGCTAAGCGGACAAATGTGTAAATAACGAAATCCTATTGATTGTTTAAGACACATTTCTTCTCCTCCCCGCTCATCTACACCGTAATCCACCTAAGTGAGAAGGAGCGGAGATTTGTCGTAACAACCAATAGGATTTTGTTATTGAAGCTAAGCGGAGACGAGATGTAATAAAAATGACGATAGTCGATCGGTTGCTAAGACACATCTCCGCACCTCTCTTTGGTGGATATCGGGCCTAACGCTAGCCGTGCCCATAACCTATGTTTTTCTTACGCCACTTTGTCATAGATCAGTTCCACCTGCCATAACCTCTAGAGTCAGAGGGCCCATCTAACTTCACCTAATACCCATTACTCGATCGCCGATATCATGAACTCACAGTATAAATACTTAACTAAATAAATATATTAAGTAAAAAATGTTATAAGATGCATTGTAACTTGATGTGTAACTTCTGAAAAGAAATGTTAGCCTATAAGAATTTAATTAACCAAACAGGGTCCATAATGAATATAATAATACCTAATTAGTTACAAGTTTACCACCTAATTAATATCGTTGAACTGCAAATAAAGAAAATGAATAACTTAAATATAAATCCTTGTACATAATGTTCGCTTCTTTGATCGCGATGATATCCTTGTGCTCCCTCGATCCCACTTTCTTTCTATGACCAATATTGCACTCCACATATCCGAAGGGGTCGGTACCCTACCATGTGAGGAACTGTTTATGATTATTAGTAGCACTCATAGGTACTTATGTTTCATACTACGTTCACCTTCCATGTCTACACTCCCTTATTGCTGATGGTGAACGAAAGAGGGTAATAATTTTACCTTTCTAGGACACTTGGCTTTATGAAACCAGTTTATCTCATTTTTCTCATATACGTGTTGTAGACTATTTGCAGTTTTTTTTCGGTCTATGAGTAGCAGATTCAGCTTTGTTTATGTAATTGGATTTTGCTGTCTTTGAATATATCTGCTCTTTCTAATAACAACCTGCCTGTTTTCTTCTACATCTCAAATAAATCCGTTCGACACTGAACTACGACTAGTTAAAGATTTTTTTTTCGTTAGAGCCTTATCATTCTAGCTACTTTCTGCAGCAGAATCGCCCATGTTGGCGTTGGCGAACATGAAATTGCGCGATTCTGTTGCAAAAAGTAATTAGTGTGCTATGCTATGGCTCTTATTGATAAAAATTGAAAGCTTAAAAAGTGCTTTTGTTAGGTATTAAAATTCAATCATATTCATTCAGTAAACCACTGAGAACTAGCCGTACAAAATAATAAAATGTGATATTTTTTATTGGAAGAATGCATTAATAGCGAATTTCTCAGTGTTTTAATTTTAACAGTAGTTTATGAAACTGTTGCATAATAGTGTGTTTAAAAATCGAGCCGCAGGCGAGATTTTTAATAGTATCACACGAGTGCTTTCATGTCTATGGTGTACTACGAGTATAATAGAAAAAAAAGTTATTTTATAGCATTGTTTTGTTAGGAAATCAGTATCATAATAAAACTTAGTTGCATGTGCATAATAATAATTAATATAATAATAATAATTAATCATTTATTTCAGATTCATCCTAAGATTACATCCATATTTGTTAGTAAAGTCATATAAAGTCTGTCACATAAAGTCTGTCATTATAGTATTATTTTTGTATTCATAATTAGAACTTTACGATATGAGGATCGAGCATGACTCGAACTTGCGACTTTCTGGATCAGCACACTAGCCGATCTTGCAAGGTTTGCTGGTAGAAAACTCAAATTTGGGTTAAGCTCGCCTGTGTACATACCATCTCAATTGTATTTGTCTTTTATCTCATTTTCGTGTACAATAAAGAATTAAAGAATTAAAGATCTTGCCCACCGAGCTACTGCGACCCCTGCTCGCTGTGACGAAATCTTCCTTCACATTGTTAACCGTCTTACAGTGACGGTGGCGAGTAGTGAATTGATTCAGATGGTCGCAGGTTTGTCTTGGTCACGGTCGAATTTATCTTTCAAGAAAAAAATATGTAATATTATGTTGTTTATTGTCAACAAACCTATCAGAGTTGTCATTTTTTTTTCAAAGGTTAAAACAATGTACACTAAATATACTGTAGTCTATCGAAATCTGTCGAAACCAAAGAAATTCTGGTATACCTACAACATGTATGAAAGCTGTCTGCAGAGGTAACACAATGAAAATTTCCATAAAGTGCCTTCAGTATAATGTTATCCAGGAGTAGTTAATAGTTAGACGAGTGACTTACGAACAAGAGATACTGTTGGCAAAGACAAACAATCTACCTACTGAAGATCTCCATTCTCCGTGCATGTCAACAAAAATCTTTGCGACTGCTTTTTGAAAGTTTAAGGCTTCACAGGTACGATATATCCCTCGATCTTATCGCAATGCGTTATGAGCAGCAAATTACTACTTCTATCGCGACGTTATTATCGCAGCAGTGTGTAAGATCGCATGCGTCCAAATACAAAATGTAGGTACTAAAAACAGATATCGCAATAACCCATTGCGATACTATCGACCGATATAACACGTGATGCGTTTGTTATTATCGCAATGCGTTGTATGCTGCAAATATCCTACTTCTATCGTGCCGTTATTATCGTAGCAGTGTGTAAGATCACATGCGTCCTAATACAAAATGAAATAATAATAATACAGATATCGCAATAACATCTTGAGATAATATCGGCCGATATAATGCAACTGGTGCTGGCATTGTAAGGCTAAGACTCCACACAGGTCCTGTGCCGTGGCTCTCGTTTTGAAACGCGTGTCAGATATAACTATTATCGGAGATTTTGATAATATCATAATGCTCTCTGTGTGTGCTATTGTTATTAATATTCATAATCCACTGACATTTATTTATATTTATTTCATGCTTCGAGAACTCAGGTATTTTCCTTGCCATTTTTAACAGAAAACCTATTCAAGGCACGCTCTATCTATTAATCTAGCATAATTATACAGAACAGTTTTAAAGCCGCAAATAACAAGCAAAAAGTAAGTAATTTTACATTTAAAGCGCTTTCTTGTTAGTTGCAAAATAATCAGCGCTTGCTATCCCTAATGGCCGTGTGTCACGAACGGCAGAAGACTAGTTTGCGCTGGACGTACCTACATAATGCCGCAAGTTTGCTGTTGACAGCACCAACAAGCTTATTAAACTGCATAAACAAGTCTAATGGGGGATGTTTGAAATTTGACACTTGCAAGTAATTGTTGCCTAAATTAACTATTAATGCCTTTCTTTTGGATTTGATAATAAGGTCGTTGTGTTTTTCTTTAATGTTTGTGGTTACTGTACGATTTTGTTTTAGTTAACATAACCATCACATAGGTATTTGATCAACATTATTGAGTACATCGAAAAAATAAAATTGCGGGATTTCCCGCCCAAAATTGGAGCTGCCTGGACTAGGGAAATATCTGCACCTTGCAGAATATCGTAGCCATGACACTGGTTTTTTGTAGTATAATATTCTTATCGATGAGCAAGGTTGCCTGTGCTCCTAGGGGAAGTATCGGCAACGCATGAGTGATGCCCAGTAGGCTAATTCACGTAACTAAAGAAGTGCAGTTGCAATAAAATATTGATCAAAACAACACATTTGGTAATCTTTTTCTTCTTCTTACGTTATGGCAATTGAGACGATGTCGACTATTCTGCCATTTGGTATCCTCTGAGCTTCAGTGAGATACGCTCGCTTCGAGTTCCAGCGACACTGTAATACGATCGGCGGGTCTTAAAATTACGTGAATTAGCCCTCAGGTGTTGCAAGCGTCCAAAGGTTACGGTATCTGCTTACCATCAGACGGGCCGTACGCATGTTTGCCAAATAGCCGTATAACAAAGAGCGTGAACTATCACCAATTTAAGGTTGAATTCCAAGTAAAAAAAACGCCTAGGTACTTAAAAAATCCAGCATTTTTCCTACTGGGGGTCGTCCTATTTAAAGTTCCATAGCCAAACCCTATTCAACCAATGACACGGCAATATTCGAGGTGAATATCTTTTCTAAAATTACTCGACTATTTCTATCAACTTCAAAATGTGGTGAATGAGAAGTGACAGCCAACGAATTTCCGCACTATATTCCCTGATGTTTCTGTCGAGAGGAACCCGTTCGGTTGTCGTGTGAAATATAAAATATATTCTTGATACATCGAGCGAGGAATATTTACTATCATGCTTGCATCCGGCTAAGTTTATGGATAATCCTGTAAGTGAAGGAAGAAGATGTTGGTATAGTTTGGTATTACTTAGAATAAAATTCATTCAGTCATTTAATCTAAAAAAACCGGTATAGAATAAAATATAAAAACACCTATTTGAAACAGGACATAGATGAAAGCACATTAAAAAAAATTGTTTAAAAAAACTATAGAACACGCTTTAGTCATCCACACTGAACGTGTATGCAAAATTTCAGCCCAATCGGAAACCGGGAAGTGGGTCAAATTTAACTTCCAAGATTTTCTTACATAGTTACAAGTGAAGCTAATAAAAGCGTGTTAATAATAAAAATAGAAACTTAAAGAGAACAAGATGAAACAAAAATAATAAACACGAACAATACAATATCAATTAACATACGTATGTATGGGCTGGAAAGACATTGATGTTGATAATGTGAAAATCGTAGATCATGTTAGAGGAGAGCCGCTACTGGGAAGACTGACGTGTGATGGCAAATGACTTCTAATCAACAAATTAGATACCTATTTTATGAAATCATTTTGTATCCACTTCTAATGTCCTTTTTAAAAGCCTACCTGGGGGCTTACTGCAAACTCTTATAACAGGGCATAAATTTTACTGCCTAGAAATTTCCAGTATGAGCTGACCTCGCTCTCTATAGACTTTTCAAACAATGAAAGGTCAGCTTATACTGAAAATGTCTGTGCAGTTTTATTTCTGCCTTAATAGAAGAGTTCGTGGTAAGCTCCCTGGAACGACAGTAAAAGATTTTAATATTTTACTACACCCATAGATGATCATGTTAGTCTATGTTTTAGCCTAGACAAGAGGGAAGGTTTCAACAACTGGATGGCCGTATTTTAAGTATCTATAGGTATGCATCTTCAGTAGCAGATTTATACATTATCCTCATTGGGTAGTATGCATGATTGTATACAAGAATATTTAGTATCAAGCATTTTATCCATTCAATTCAATACGATTGTAAGTAAATCTTAAGACATTAATATTCGGTATAACATCATTCCTAAAGGGACCGACTGTCATCATGTTCGACTAATCCAATTGGCTACAAGTAGTCACTTGCTTATTCAATTGCATTCAATTAATTAGCAATAGAAGCGTTGATAGGAGCTATGCTATTATAATGGATTCTGGCCCGTTATCTGGCTTACAGTATTAACAACTAGGCTGGATATAGCCCCGTCAGCGCGCTTTGGGCTTCATGCAAAGCTTATTAGATTATTTAATTCATGGTACCGGTCAATGTTTTGTCTCTCAGAATTGAAGCTGCCCAGAATAGAATTAGCATGATTTATTTAATATTGATGCTGATTTTATTCTGTGGCCACTCAGAAATTGCTTTCCAGCAATTCACATGGATATTTCTGAATGCGTCTTTCAGAGATGGATTTTGCTGATAGACATTTTATACCTTTTAATTCCAAACAGAAGGAGATTGGGATCACGTTATGCTTACATGACAAGCTACCGAACGATGAGACCGTCTATTCATTATTCTTTCAAAGTATGAAAGTCTGATTTCTCCTTAAAAAAGAAAACAATATTGTTTATTACTTAATTTAAAATTCCATTCAAACCTCTGCAAAATATGGCAGCAGTCCGCGGCACAGAAGGAGGCACAATGTAAGTTTTGCAAGTGGATAGCGTTTATCGAATGCACTTGGCAGAGCATTTTGCTGACCGCGGCACGGTATGCATAACCAAGTAGGTACTCCTGTCTGTGGTAAACAAGTTCACTGAGACAGAATAAATGTTCCAATGTTGATACATTGCCGACGAACGCAAGTGGAATTGAAATTTATTTGTCCCACAAATGTGCATTTTTCTCGTCCGCGAAGCGTTCCAGCGGACAATTGGCGCGGGTTCATTGTGCGTTCGCTTCCATTTGAAGAATGTTGAACGTAGGTTACATAGTAATGCACGAGATTGAATTAACTGATAAAATTGATTGATTGTTTATATGTATTTGTATGTATGTATCTTTGTATGTTTTCCTGTATATTAAATTTTATTCGATTTTTAAGACACATATTTTGTCTCTGTATCACTCTAAGGTTGACTGACAGAAAATTCCAATGGCATTAAGGCATAAGTCCGTCTTTGTGCAGTTTTTTTTTACTTGTGCATAAAGCGTAGGTATTTTATAAGTAAATTGACGTAGAGCTACGTATTTAAAGTCAGCAAAGTTCGAAGACATTTCTGTAAAATCTACGACGGAAATTTCTTAAGAACTTTGGTTCTAATTTATTTTAAGCAATAACATATTTTGCTAAAAATACAATCCATAAAATATCAATAAGAAACAATACAAAAAAGAAAACAAATGTCCTAGCGCTCGCTGTAATGTTTCAATCAGATTAGGAAAACGACAAAATGTTAGAATTAGTATTCTTGTTTCAGTCTAGACAAAAAGCCAGACAGGTGGAGTTCCCCATGTTACTCAACATGCAATCGAAAGACAGACTGCATTTTGAACAAAATCTATGATTTTGTTCACGGTACATAAAAACCAAGAACATTAATTGTTGGGTAGTATCTACTTAGTGACCACAACTATGTTTTGTATTATAAAAAACATATATAATTTTATAATTCTCAAAAATTCGAGACTTGATTTGAGGATCTGGGGGTCTACCGTGTAACTAAAATGGTAATGAACATCGACTCTGGTAATAAACTTCAATATGATCCTGAGAGAGAAAAATTCGAGCGAACCAAAAAAAAATCCCTTCATGAAGTCAGGACTTCCATCTTCATGATCAGTAAAAAAATTAAAATTAATAATTATAATGTATTTTGGAATAACATCGTCGTCTTCCAACTTCGTATACTTTATGGATAGGTAAATTCATTTCAATATATTTTTGATGTAACTTTGCATGTTGAAATAAAATCTAACATGTCCCTAATATTTACTAAAAATAGCCCATTTTAGGATATCAAAAATTTATAAACATATTTATACTTCCGTACATGATATTGCTAGGAACTTTAGGTGTAAAGTGTTAGTTAGGTATGAAACATTTTTAGTTTTCAACACCATCTGACGTGAGAGCTACATAAAATATTTAAAGTGTTTTGGAACTTTTAATGCTTTTATTTTGTGTGATATTTTTATACCATGCGCATAAGTAGTGTTAAATTTTAGAGACCTCTGTAGTTAGATACATTTTTTTATATAGCGTAATGACGGGCATTGCTTCCCGTTTTGTAAGAGGTTTGACCACCGTAAACGTGGCCTTCTCTATGGCTTTCCATTTTAACAAAGACAACAATGGTGTCAAAGGACATTGCTACGGTTGGCCCCGTCGTCTACAAAGATGAACAATATACTACAATTACAAGTGTATTTTATTAGTACTTATTATTAATTTCATTTTATGCGGACAGTACTTGAATCATTTTTCATTTTAAAAAGTAATCAACTCAATAATGACGTTAACGGAAATGATAGTATCGTCCATATTGTTTTTGTTTGCCAATAGCGTAGTACAATTAAGCTACAATTAAGTCAATGAAGCAAAATTCGACTAAATAAAAATAAGCTATTGTTTTTTTTAATTTCAAAATTATTTTGATCGTTTATACAACATAAAAACAACATGAACATAACTCAAACATTTTATAAGTAGGTATACCGAGATAAACATACGTCCTTTTCATGGACAGACAAAGGCACTAATCTATACTGCCAAGACTTGTTTTGTATTTTCTTTCGTTAATTTAATTTCATTAAATTATTTGTTTTTGTCAACAAATTAACATTAATTTATGTAATTAACAGAACATTAACATAACACAATACACAAATATTCCGTTTATTATATTTTTAATAGTACCTAGGTTTTACGGCTTCCTCAGTGCGTCTCATTCGACCTGCGCGCGCATTCTTCCACCTGCGCGCGCATACTTCATCCTGCGCGCGCATAGCTAACTCATCCAATCACAAACGAAGAAATACGCAAAATAGGATTTTAACTCTATTTATTTTTTCCTCGCAAGTGTGTTGAAAAACGTCGTATGAAATGCATGAGCATTGGTCATTACATTCTTGGCTCCATTACGCTCCATCCCTTGCTTTCGGTTAGGGCTGAAATCCAGCCTCGAGTACCTATAATGACTAACTTAGCTCAATTGTATTTTATTGTACTATTGTATGGACTATAGATGTTTGTTCCGGGTCTGGCTGGGTGTGCATGTGAGATATATACCTATCTTAGTAAACTGTACCCAAGATACAGGACGACTAGAAGGAAGCAACGTTTTAAAAAAATACTCCATACACTTCATAAATACTCTATACATTTGAAATGCATCGACTGAAATCTTCGTTGTAGTGTATACATGACATTGACATGACACAACTTTTGAAAGAAAGCAAAACATAACCTCAAAAAAATTTCAATTTTTATGAATAAAAATATATTCAGCACTGTCCGTGTTTTAAAATTGCTTGAAACATATTATTTTCATCGAGTTGTACATAGTAAGCATAATCATTGTTTTGTAGACTCTAGGGCTAATCATGTATGGAGCTTTAGCAATGTCCTTTCTTGCGCATTTTGATTGTTCTAAATTGGACTAAACGCATCAGTCACTTTATTTTTCTATTGAAACAGAAAGAGACCGACGCCGATGTACCTAGTTTAGTTTCCTGTCAACAGAATCAACACCCATGTAATGTATATTATAGTATTTTATTTATCACTAGATATCACAGTATATACCGTGTATATCCGTGCACACCCGCCGCCCCGCGTCCCGCGAACAATCGGCAGGGTCGCGCTTACTTCCTCGGGAGGGTCGCGCTTACTGCGGTCGACCTATATTATAAGGTAGATAAGGATAGCCTGGGTAGACATGACATATTTTACTACACGGATACTAAAAACGTCCATTGCCCAATAGTCAAAACTTGCTAGTGAATATTTTCATAATCACATGTATGATGGTGTTAACCAATACAAATTAGCCATTATCACAGTGATTTTGATGAAGACGTATGTTGACTTTTTTGATTAATTTACTGTTTAATGAGTCATTAAACTATAACGTCTTCGATAACTAGATTTAATGTGTGTTAAACATGAAAAAAAATGGGATGGTAAACTTTTTCAATCACGAATCAACTTCAAAAATGTACACACCTAAACCGCTACAAAATGCCGTAGTCGCCCGTATCTGCATAAAATTGTGCATAAATTTTCGACAGCATCATATCATGCAGCTATCTTACGTCGGCACGATGCCACATAAAAAGTAAAGGTGAACATGAACAAAAGCCTTATCGTTTGAATGCACCCTAACAGCGCTTTTACCTTCAGCTTACATTTTAACCAAAGCGCTTTAGTGCTATCGGGCGAATGCACAGAATCCAGCCATTAAATCGCCAACAATTGGAGTCGGCCAGTGCTGAAACGATTTTCAACCACTTACGTTACGCCGGACATTTTCGGCCGGCCACTACTAACATTTTTCATCCAGACTTGGGATTTGGCACAATTCACAATCTAACGTACCTACAGTAAGTAACTGTGAATAATTTATCTGCGAGAGTGGGTCGAGATGGGAGATTCGTAAGTAGATAAATGTCTGTTCGTTGAAATATTAGGATTAATGTAGGTTTAGGAGAAAAATGGTGTACTTTTTGGTGAGCCGATGACTATTAGATTGTAGTGTGGGACTCGCTTTCTTTCTAATTATGTATTTTAGTTGTAAGAGTCATATGTAGCGGCATTCATTATATTATAAACATTGGAACTGACAAGTCGTCTCTTTATTACCAACTAGCTGTGCCCGCGACTTCGTTCGCGTGGTGTAGGGGTGCTTGAATTATGTTTTGAAAATACATGTTTCTAATAATATAAAATTGTATCAATTAGTATTAAATAAAAACAGTTACAACGCGGGGACCGGATTTGAACCTGATATTTGTCGGTTTCTATTCTACTATTTACCGTTCCACTTAGCTGGTTACGATGGGTATCGAAATAAACATTTCTAATGTTGAAAAAATACCTAGTTTCCTTCATATGTAATAGTAATTTTCCGTGATGGTGTTTTACCGAAAATGAAATGAAATGATCTTTAATTGCTTGAAGCTGTTGTTGAAATGTTAAATAAACTCGTTTAAATCACAAATTTCTTAACTATCGACCTTAGTACCCACGGATACATATCGAGCTATAAATTTTCAGTATAATAAGCTGACCTCTTATTGTAAGGGAAGCCTATACAATACGTGGTCAGGTTTTACTGGAAATGTATAGCTTGATAGTAGCCGTGTGTACACAAAAAAAAGAAAAGAAGAAGAAAAAGTTACACTGTTCAGTTCCTGTGAGCGTAGCGTAGCGTGATGATACAAATTTATGTTAAAAAGTCGACCCCTTAGTAGCGCTACTGTGAAAGTCCTATCGAAATTGTTAAATTCTTACGTTTCATCACCATCATACATTATAC
The DNA here is from genome assembly GCA_932294325.1 of Allophyes oxyacanthae. NCBI lineage: Eukaryota > Metazoa > Arthropoda > Insecta > Lepidoptera > Noctuidae > Allophyes > Allophyes oxyacanthae. Next base: position 12,261,462 of record OW028615.1, read on the forward strand.
ACAAAATATGTTACATTGTTCGACTCCTATGAGTGATAGTGCGATGAAATATGTTTAATATAAGTCCTCGATCGCTAATAAATTATACTACAGTGAAAGTCGCATCAAAGTTAGTCCAATACAACATTATTTTGTATAACCAATCAATCGTGACCTCTGCTTTGTATGGGACTACTTACAATGGAGCGATCAAGCTGTATCTACGGATCTAGTCAACTGTTGCAAATGAAAGTTGTTAAGTTAGACTATTATCTACCTATACGAATACTGTAAAGTTTCATTGAAATATTTTTCGCTGTTTTCCCGAGATGGGGGTAACTTCGTTTTTTTTTGTTGGCTCTCAGACTTTCATCCCATATACAAAGTAGGTGATCTAGCGATACCTTTATTTTGCCTACACTCTACTAACGACTAACAACGACAACGACGTAGGCGGTGAAAATTCGGTAACCGTTACTGCCCCTCGTAATGATTTTATCGTCTTGAATCTAACAATAGTAGCTATTTAAAATACTTGGAGAAAACATCCAAATTATAAACTTTACATTTTCGTAAACACATAAACCCAATTAAAAGAACAAATATTTCGATCCCAACGCTATCTAGGGAGACTGAAGACAAATTTAAAGAAACATAAGGTAATAATTATTTTATTATTTTCAGTGAGAAATTGGTAGCCGACCGATCATTCTAGTCATCCTCAAGTCAATGAATTTTCAGCTGCCGTGTATCAGGCAAAAGGCTATGTTGTAAAAAGAATGTTCTATGAACCTAATTTGCTGTTCTCCAGAATGCAAACGATGTTAGCCCTTATCAATTTGCAATGGTAGCAGTAAACAGCAAGCACACGTCATTATAGTACTGCCAATAAGGCTTTGAAATTCATAATTACCTATTAGATTCCGAAAAGCCCATCCTACAGGTTTCCGATAACATCTATGGATAAAAAAAAAATCTACCCAATCCTAATAAAGTCTTAATAATGATCTTATCTCAATACTTCCTGGAAATACAAAATCTCGGTCTTAGTTAAAAAGTCTATTAACGCCATCTAGTTTCAGAAAAATGTAATAAAATAATAATGAAATCAAAGTTACCCACGAGATAATTACTTTTTTAAATGCTCTACCAGATATTTCGACGTAACTTTGATTTCATTATTATTTATATTTATATTTCATATTTATTATGTCGTATGCTTTCATCACGCTTCACCTTTTGGAACATAGCAGTCAGTGAAATACGTACCATAAAGTAAGATGCAAAAGAAAGAACGTTTATCAGTAAAAAAAAATACTGGGCATTACTAAATATACCAAATTACTAATTTAAGAACGGGATCAAGTGAGGAGTTAAAATGAACACAGGAACTGTGAAACTAAAACGAAGATTAATTTTGCTTAGCCCCCTAGACGAATAGGGTGATGATTTATATTACATATTTTGACCAGACCTATGAATTATAATAAGACAATATTTCATTAAGATTCGGCTCTTAATAATGAAGTGGTTGCTCATAATAGTACACAGGCATAATGCACTTTAGCTCACCTCCCTTAGATAATAGTATGTTGACCAGCCCTTTGACAGATATTACTGCAAAATTTCAACTAAATCTATCCAGTAGTATAGGCGTGAAGCTCGGACATATAAACAGACAAACGGATATACAGACAAAAAGACAAAAATTCTAAAAACATCTGATTTGGCTTCAGTATCGTTCCTAGTACACGTAGCAATCATTTTTTTTGAAAAATATTCAATGTACAGTTTTCGCCTCGTTACGATTTTATTATAAGTAGTATAGATTTTATTATAAGTATAGATATTTGAACGTTACAAATTAAATTATTATATAGAACTCGGCCTACAGGAGTTTGGATGCCGTATCAATAAAAAAATCGCTTATAAAAATATTGGAACTTAAAAACTCGCGTATAAATTACTGCTAATGCCATCTAGGTATAAACAGACGAATTAAAATATATAAGGATAAAGAATAAATGAAAAAGTAGGTTTAAAAAAATGCGAAATGATTTCTATTGTATATAAAATGTTAATCGGATCTATTAACTACAATCATCCAATATTTCAAATGGATTCGTCATATAGGTAGCGACAAATAATTGTACACAGACATATTGGTTTATTGCTCACCCCCCTTTGACAATAGCGTAATAATTTGTACCCTATATGTTGACCAGGCCATTAACGGATTTTACTTTTAAATTTCATGACGATCTGTTCGGCGGTTTGGCCGTGAAGCTCGGACAGAGATACAGACAAACAGACAAAAATTCTAAAAACTATATTTTTGGCATCAGTGTCGAATATAGAGCACGTGCCTTTTTTTTTTCAAGATATATTCAATGTACATTTTTCGCTTCGTTACAATTTTTTTATTATAAGTATAGATGATGTCGATTCTGTTCCGTATTTTGACAACACTAAACGGATCTATCACTTTCTTTTTCTATTGAAACAGAAAGAGACAAATGCCGGTTGTTCTCTTTAGCCATGTACAACAATACCTATAGTCTTTGATGATGATGTCATGAAAAGCTTCTTTACGAGAAAAGTAATGAGTCCATCAATAGCGAACATCAAATCTCAAATGATGATGTTTAGTTTTAAAAAATATGTGTTTTTTGTGGCCTTGTTGTGTCATTTTTCTCTCTCTCTTTTTGGGTGAATTTGGGCAAAAATAAATACCTGAAATAACGACTGTTTTCCTCATAGTTTCATATATCCGAGAGCTATCTAATTTACTTTATTCGGTTTTGTGTCCTGAAGTCCTGACTTGTAATGTGGGAGTCCTAATAGGGGACAACCAAAGAGCCTTATACGTATTGGACACAGCTGCGACGTAAGTAAATAAATAAAGAAGGAAAGAAAATTTATTCTTTCCACATAGGACAACACAACAGTCACAAGAAATGAACAACACAAAAGTAAAATTTTACATTGGTAAATATACCTAAATGTGCTGTCGAGCATGCCTATGTAAAAAAGTTTACCAACTCAGCATGTGCTAAGCGTGGGACACCCAGCGCTGATTTTCAGTTGGCACCCCGTACGATTCATAATTCAGTTTTTTTTAGCAAATCATTATTATCCTATTCTTAATTTTATTCACATTAGTCTCACAGCTCTTACACGACATTGTACTAATCAAGATTGGTAATCTATTATTTCAAAAGAGTTTCCAAGTAGTTTCTTGCCGGTTCTTCTCCATAGGAACTACTATTTGGAACCGCGCACCTACGGTCTCGACATTTCACTATTTTACATTTTTTTTATTGACTTATTTACTTTATTTAAATATATATTATTTATTTTTCTTTCTTTTACTTCGAGCTGGCAATGTGTGTTCGGACCTTAATCGAGCGGAGAGGTCACAACTTTTTTATCTGACTGTACTACAGCTTCAATAATTTGATGGTGTCCGAAATGTCAGTGAAAAAAATATTAAAAATAAAATTTGTCAATTGGGACACTGTGTCCGAATATATTGTGTACGAATCGTCAGCTAGTCTATTTTATTTGGGGTCGGCGCAGTAGATGTCTATATCTCTATGTCTATGTCTTTTTCTTCCATTCATTGCATTCATTGAAATCACCAAGTCATATAATGCTCTTATTAGGCATCACGTATTATGATCGCTTATTACTTAGACCGCTTGTCATAAATGCTAGCGTTGATAACGACTTTGTACGAAGACGTGACATCGTTACAACAGCGAGTTGAGATGATAGTTATACAGCTAAAGACACGAACTAGATAAACTTATTACACTGAACGTCAACTTTGATATTACACGATTTTCTACTGTTTTCATTACTGACGCGCTTTAGTTTGTGGGCTTCTGTTATTAAGTGAGCATTAGACTTAGACATAATCTTAGTTAGGCTAAGATAAGCTCTGAGATTAAGTGTTTAATACAGGATTTTGACAGAACATCAGCTTTAAGGGGTTGTTGTACTCATTATTATGAACAACTTTTTCTATGGGACCAACCACGAAAGTAATCTGCTGTTCCATACAAATAATTAAAAACGACTCGACTAACTATGTAGGTCTTATAGTAAAAGTTGTTTATAATGATGAGTACAATTAACCCTTTATAAGTGGTGTCCTGCTTAAATATAGGTATATCCTCTTACCCTGACTTCTATAAATACATTCTATAATTCTGCAGGCGTAGCATGACCAGCAGAGAAACGGGTTTTGTCTTCAGAAGAATAGACAAAATGTAAGACTGTAGAAATATATCTACTCTTCGGTTGGATTTGGTAGAATAACTACATCACTAACTACTTCTCGGTTGCTATGGAACGTATATTTTGTCTTTGTCTACGTAGAAACGCGAGTTTAGATGTGGAGATGGATAGAAAAAGCTTCGTCTTCGTATATCGGAAGAATAGATACAGAAATTCAGTGCAGTTCAGTGACGGAGAGAGGGAGGGAGTAATTCCTACTGAAAATTTCCGTAAAAATAAACCCAATAACACTTTGTCCGACCCGGAAATCGAAACCAGGAATTTTCATGATCTTGCACTGAGCAGTTGTGCTTGCGACCACTACATTAATGAGGCGGAAGGGCTCAATTAAGGAGAGACGGAAAGTCACGCGGAACGCAAAACGGCGCGCAACGCGGAGAAAAATGGAGATCGAGCGAGAGAGCGACACGCCGCCGCTTTGCGCGCCGCGCGACTTTCCGCCTCTCTATAATTGAGCCCTAAGACATAAATATTTATTTAACCTATGTAAAAGGGCGATGTAATTTACGACATGGTTGGTTCAGTGGTTAAGCGATTAGCTTTCTGCGCTATGTGCCGCGGGTCGATCCCCGCACGGAACAAATATTTCTATGATCTACAGACAGTTGTTGCGGATCCAGGTATGTGTGCATGTGAGATATATGTTTGTAAACTATACCCTCGATACAGGAGAAATACTAGTAAGGAGAAACGTTTAAAAAAAAAGAAATATTCTCTTTTTCTTTTTCTTCTTCTTTTGTTATTTCTTTTTTTTATTTTATTATTCTTCCTTCTTTTTTCCTGATGATCTTAGGCATAAATAAATAAATCCATTCTATTACTGTCCCACTGATGGGCACGGGCCACTTTTCAGAATTGGTATTATTTATTTATTTACACAAAAATTCATACAATATTACCACAATATTATACAATAGGTGGCACACCAAAAAACCAGTGAGATTTGTCCAGAATGCCGTAGATTTTGCTCAACAATTAAATAATCAAGTGACTAATAACTAACACAAACAATATTTGTAATATTAATACATTATTACATATCTATAGGTAGGTAAGTTTAGAAAACGTGGTGTTATATTTACATGCTGTTTTTTAACACGCTTTTATTAGCTTCACCTGTAACTAACTAACTAACTATGTAAGAAAATCTTGGAAGTTAAATTTGACCCACTTCCCGGTTTCCAATTGAGCTGAAATGCATACACGTTCAGTTTGGATGACTAAAGCGTGTTCTATAGTATTTTTTAAACTATAATATTTTATTTATTTTCAGGATATTACGAAATTACTGGCATCATTTGCGTATTTTAAGGACGAAGTGTATAACATTACAAACTTTTTGATGACAAAGAGTTTAAAATGTCAAAAATTTCCTCCACATAAAAAACAAATAATGCAACATCATATTGACAGTCGACGCATGGTCGACGTCAGAATATAATCAAAAATAATGTAACAAAATTTTGAGTATTTCCCTTTCAAATTATAAAGTGATACAGACAAACACTAAAATTTTTATACCTAACCACAATGTTGGCTAAAAGAACCCCCGATGAAGCGACCACTCAGAAAATAATATGTTACGCTACGATGATACTAATGTTAGTATATTTCATGAAATTTTTAAAGTATATTTCAAGGCGATCTTATGTTTGTCAGCCCCAGGCTCCTGCTAACCCTCCTTGTTCGCCGGTATGCTCACATGCATCAAAATCATGTCCCAATCAAGCAGATCCCTGTCACAAAGACGAGCATAAGTGTAAGAAACCAAGAAGACGAAGACATCATAGGTACATGCCAGAGCAGTGGCTACCCAGAAACCCTTGCCACGGTAACGACTTATACGACGAGTGACCAACAAAACGTGACTTATCAAGAGATAACTTCATTCTAAAATGTATTGTGTCGTTAAATTTCTGGAAAAAAACCTTAGCTCGTTCGTCACGATGGCCAAGCTAACAATTTCATGTCTGTGTAAACTTTAGTGTAAGCAATTAAAAGTTAAACTTGAAAGAGGAACTGAGTTTATGAATATTGAAACGACCCCTATTTTTTGTTGCTGGCTGAAGTCCGAAAGTCATTTTTGAAGTGTACCGGCTTAGTTGCTTATGGAGGTCAGAATTTTAATGGAAGGAAGGAACTATTAGTCTTTAAAAAAAAAAAGAGGTATATCTACAGTTGGGAGCAACATCTAATATAGGTATTATAATTACCAAGCTACTTATCATTGAAATAATTACAATACTACGGGCTGATTTTTCAATCGCCAGATAACTTTATCCGAGGGAATTTCGACATACCTTTTTTTTTCTACACAAAATCTGTCAAGTGTCAAATTTATTGGTGAGATAAAACATGGTCTGGCGATTGAAAAATTAGCCCTAAATCAAAATAGTTAAATATTAAGTACTGTACTAACTTGGGTTTATTCGAATACACAGCAAATCAAACCAATTAACTCTGAATGTTGGAAAATTAATGACGCAAGGTTCAGAGATTCATAGAGTAATCAGCCAACTGTGCCAATAATGGCAGAAAAATCAATTATTGTGTACTTATTAATGCCTGAAAGAAATTCTTAATTTTAACATTTTTTTGTGAAGAGAAGAATTCGACCGCGATCATGACTCGAACCTGTGACCTTCTGTTTCAGTACATCAGGCGCTCTTGCTAGTCGACCTACCGCGACTCCTACTCGCAGAATCGAAATCTTCCTTCATTCCTCCCCCTCCTCCTTCCTTCATTTCTTATTAATTTTATTTCAGTGTTACCAACTCTTAAAAATATTTATCCCCAAAGCTAAAGTTAAAAACCCCTAAAATCCCCCAAAAAAAATATAATCTGTAAAAATAATAAATAAATTGTAATAATATAAAATAATTGAAACATTTTCAAAACATTTACAGCCAGCTGCGTCACAATACCAAGTATAAGTATAAGTCAAGAGTAAAAAAATCCCTAAAAATACCCCTAAAAAAAATCCCATCCCACTTATTTACCTCCTAAATTTGGGGGGAAAACCCCTAAGTTGGATACCCTGTTTTATTTCATCCGACACATAGTCAAGGTTCAAAAGTTTGTAAAATCCAACCTTTATCTTCAATTTATTCAATTCAACTACCAATTCACGCCCTGCATTACAAAACTGCAACACTAAACTTTTTCTGCGAATCCCCCACACATAGGGCATGGGAACCTTTCTTTTTCTACAATTCCTATGTGATTTACCTTTAAGCACGTCAGTCGTGACTCCGCCGTGACGGGACGGGTAATAACTTTGATTGCGGTGCGGCACCGGGCTTATTTGTCAAAATTACGCGAGATCCCGCCGTGACCCGGAGGTCCCGTCCTACACGTGTTATTCCAATGTCGTTTATATCATTACAAGATAGACCGAGAGACTGATTACTGTCTTAGGATTTTTCTATTTATTTTTGTGATATTAAGTCAAAACAACAGGAGCTACAGTGATAGCCTAGCAGTTGAACGCTCGCCTTCCATGCAGGAGGGTCTGAGTTCGATCCCGGCTCACACCTCTGACTTTTCGACGTTGTGAAGGAAAACATCGTGAGGAAATCTGCACACCTGAGAGGGACTCAAAGTTTTCGATGGCATGTGTATTCTGTCAACCCACACTAGGCCAGCGTGGTAGACTAACGCCAAACCCTTCTCATTCTGAGAAGAGGCCTGTACCCTTAAGTGGGTTAGTAATGGAATTTCTTTATGTCAAAAATACACCTGTGTTTAAAACCGGCCAAGTGCGAGTCGGAATCGCGCACGAAGGGTTCAGTACCATTATCTATAAAAACGGCAAAAAATCATGTTTGTTGTATGGGAGCCCCCTTAAATATTTATTTTCTTCTATTTTTTTTGTATTTTATGTTATAGCGGCAAAAAAAATACATCATCTGTGAAAATTTCAACTGTCTAACTATCATGGTTCATGAGATACAACCTGGTGACAGACGGACAGACAGACAGACAGACAGACAGACGGATGGACAGCGGAGTCTTAGTAACGGGGTCCCGTTTTACCCTTTAGGTACGGATTCCTAAAAAAGTGCTTCAAGCTAACGTTCTCGTTCTGTTACCATTTTTTTAAATCTGTGTGCATTTTTGTGTTAGCCTAGCCTTTTTTACAAGCATAACATACATTTAGCTCTAAACATTCCACGCACGTAGCAAGCGATAGAAAATTAGCACTAACATGAAAACAAACGCGCCAAGATTGCATTGAAGCCATTAAAATCGCACCCGCAAAGTAAGATTTAAGTCTGCGAAGTAAAGCGAGTTCCTAGGAGAAAACTGGGCGTTCTTAATTGCCGCATAGTATTTTGCGGCGTGTTACTTAGGCTAATTAGCCTCGTCTGAAGAATGGGAACGTGAACATGTACCACCTAGTTATAGCGAGTGAGGTTTGATAATTTCCTTTTTAGTTCTCATGTGTGTTAGCTCTGCTTTTGTTTTCGACGTGCAGGTCTCTTTTGTAGCAGTGAAGTTGTTTGTTTGCCGTCGGAATATGCAACTGTTTATTTACGGTACTGTGCTAACATTGATGCATTCTCACTTATAAAAAAACGTATTACTTAAAATACGTTCTCGTACGAGAACGTGTCGGGATACGGTCTTATACAACGTGTCGGGATACGGTCTTATACAACGTGTATCAAAAATGCGTGGTCATTTTTAAGGTTGTGGATCAGACCATCAAACTTCAAATTTCTCTGTGAGACCTACATCTTAATCACGAAAAAAATATCAGTGGGCCGAGCACGAATGTTTTGACGTATAGTAACGTAAACGTAACCAAATTTAGAACCAAAAATACACGTTTAATCCATGATATTTTTTGGAAATACATGCAATATTTTTGCATTTTCATGAAGCAAGTGTGTATGTTGCATAAAATTGAACAAAAATGCGATAGATTCATCGTATTTCATAATCAAAATTTGCTTACGTTTACGTTACTATACGTCAAAACATTCGTGCTCGGCCCACTGCTGTCTGACATTAAACTTCAATACCTACTCGACCCAAACGTATGGGATAACTATTATTTTTTCCTTGCTTATTCTTGTAACGAGGCAGTTTCTGCAATGGGTGTGGATTGACCTTAAAAAGCTGTAATTTTTAAACTTCTGCCATTAGGTGAATAATTTATTGTAAAAAATCCGAAATAGACAAACCAGTATCCATTGCCTTCTCCCCAATATTCCAATACTATAACTAATTCCATTCTAAATCCAGTTTCAATTTGATTGACATTAATTACGTAGATATATTTCGGATAGCCCGGCTCTCGGTCCATGGCTGGGCTCGCAAAGAGCGCTAATCGTCAGCTAGATTGTTGTGAATCACGTTTTCCACTCACGTCCTCCTCAAAGATTCTTCACCTTGTTGTGACATGTCATAATAAGATGTTTCGCAATATGTACTATTTATTTGCAGCTGTCCTATTCTTGAACGAGTTGCGAAATGAAAGGTATGAACGTTGTATGAACGTAATATTTAAAATATTATAATTGATGTTTTTTTATTACTAGAATCGTAGAATGTTGCTTGCCTTATAAATAATAGGCTTTTAAGGAGTCGGTTTACAGAAAAAGTTATTACTGTAGCGCCGATATTGCTCTGATTTATATACATATTTCTGCTGCGACACAATATTTATAGGGGAACATAGAGAATAATATTTTGGACCTATAACGAACGAAAACGAACCATTAAAACATGATACTCGTAGTAAAGGCGCAGTAATCTGTAACGATAGAGTAACAAAATATTTGTTCCTTTGTTAAAATGGCATTTGGAAAAACTTCTTAGCGACGACAAACTTCTAACCTAATAAAAAAAGAAAATTTCAGATATATAAGATAGATTATCTGCAATGAAATTGCTGAAGAAAATCTAATAAGTGAGGAGCATTACCCGATGAAAGTCCCGTGCGGCAAAGTTGTACAGGTGGGGCATTAATCTAGTACTGCCGCACGAAGCCCGAGGGCTTAATGATTCTCATGATCCGATTTCCCCTTTCCATCAATATTGCGAAGCTATAGGTACGGCAAATAATTTGTTGAGGAATAGGTTTAAGGTAGCTGTACTTATTTTTATTGATGGCCTTTTTAAAGGTAGAAGCTGTAATAGTATAAATGTAGGTCAATCTTTATTTTCTGGTGTTATGAGTAAACAATGTCATACTAATATTAAGAGGTAGGTATCTGAAATAAATGTTATAGAAAAGTTTAAAAATTAATGTGAAATGAAATCGTTTATTTTCCAGATTTACACCCAATACAAAAATTAATATTAAAATGAAAATGGCAAAATAAAGTATAACAAAAGGTAGTAGTTATTTAATCGATAGATAACTTAGGGATACGATTTAGATCGGTAGTAAAATTATGTGCGTATAAACCTAGATAATCATAAAGGGATCAAAAAATCAAATCAGGCAGGCAGGCAGCTGGGGGGCTAAAAAAGCCGCTTTAGATGAATCACAATATGATTCATATTACAAAACATGTCAAAATATCTACTTAATTGACAACTCTTAATGCCATCCGCATAAGGTTCACATTTAGTAATCATCTGTTTGACAGTTACTATGCTGGGAGCCTAAAAAGGCCACATTGAGCAATTCATCTATTGATCAGCTATTGATTTTGCAGTCGTAACAGTGAGCAAGGTTGCCAGTGCTCCTTGGGGAAGCGTCGTATTTGCGGTCGAACAAGATGCTAGTAGTAGGGTCGGCAACGCGCGAGTGATACCCCTGGTGTTGCGAGCGTCTATAGGTTACGGTCACCGCTTACAATCAGGCAGGCCGTATGCTTGTCTGCCAACTTGTTGTATAAAAAATCAACAATCCATATACTTGATGTCATACATCTTGACTTCACTTTTCACCACGTTAGCATCAAAAGCTAAGTGGAGCGTTAACTAGAGAATCGATAGTTAGCCAGCTACTTGCCGGATTGTACCTACTAGGTACCATGCGAGAAATATCGCAAAACAAGCACCTTTCAACAGCTTTCAACATGACACAGTATCTAAGCCATCTCCATTGGCAGACGTCTAGACTATGTATTATTTAATTACTACGGAATCAGTTGCAGCCAAAATGCATTAAATCAGCCTAACGTTCCAGGACTAGCTTGGGCTAATTGTTAGTTACCTATGCATATTCTAGTTTCAATTTGTAACATGTGGGCATTTCCCACGAACAGTTGGTAGATAGTATTGTAATTTACGATGTATCGAAAATTCTGTTGCAAACACGCAACAAGCTTTTGGATTATTGATTAAGGATGTCTAGACATAATTAAGAAGAAAAAAACAATTTTAGAAGAGTAAATCGCAGGAGAGGATGAATGTGCTTAAGATATGAACTAGTATGTTCGTAAACTGTGCCCACGATACAGGTAAAATCCTAGTGTGGAACATTTTTCAAAGAAAAATCATAAAATGTAAAGAAAAAAGAAGAAGACATAGACGAAGCTTTTACAACAAGTGAAGTTGAAAGTAAGAGCCGAGTCGTATCAAGAGGCCAAAAAGAAGGCAGAGGACAGAGAGCAGTGGCGATTGCTCCTATGCCAAGAGCCAAGCTCTTAAATTAAAGAAGATGATTTGGATTCCTGAATAATGTAATAGTAGATAATAATTGCTGTCATTGTTTTAGTCCAATAGGTACGAGAACTAATAAAAATCATAAAATTAATATACAACGTGTATCAGAAATGCCTGGTCATATTTAAGGGTGTGTGTGGATCTCAGACCATCAAATTGAACAACTCTCTGTATGGGACCAACATTATAATCGCGAAAAAATAATCAGCTGCCCCATACAAAACTTTCATACCTACTCGACCCAAACCTATCGTTACACGTTGTAGAGTTTATAGTTACCAGAAGATTTAAGGTACAGCGTTAAGTTTTATCCTCTCACAAATAATTTAAGGTGGAAAGGTTTCTCAGTAGTTAAAACCTAGTTCTGCAACCATAAATATGTACCTATTCATAAAGTCAAAATCAAAGTTTTTTATTTCAACTGGACCTTTGCAAGCACTTTCAAAACGTCGTGATTGTAGGTACACGGTTCGAAGTGGGGCATAAACAAATAAAACAGAGTAAGTTCCAATTTCTCAAAAATAGAATACCTACGATCCTTCCTACGATAGACACAGACATAATTAATTAGTTGCAAACGTCTGATACATTTACTACAGCAGTGTCTCGACTGGGCAGTGTCACTAACACGGTGCGGTTGCGGCGCAACTCTGGACCGCAACTTCTTGCGTTTGACGTGTGACACGGACGGGACGTTGCACCGCTTAGTTTGTAACGAGCCTTATGTACTGGAACTTACGGAACTGATGTTACAGGAAGACGTTAAGATTGGTTCTCGCTGCTCGATTAATCTAGTAAAAGGTGACGTTAAACGAGATATTCGCTACAAGCAAACGGAAATTCGTCCTGCGGTTAAACGGATGACGGATTTATAACCATAATTTAGAGCTTTTGTCAAATCACTGGGTAATCCTTATTCTTTTCCTGTCTTAGTCTAATCTTCTCTGTCCGATAAAGCTTAAATGCCTAATGCTCTTCTTAAATATATAAATTGGTTCCACATTATAAAATAGCTTATTGGCCTTAAGTAGATCATCAAGCCATCTTGCCATCGATTTTCCTACGATCCACGGCTGATTAAGTTAGAAATCCAATTGCTACGAAAGTAATTTATATTGCAAGATCAGCTATTGGTCTATATTGCCATATATTTTTGCAGTAAGTAGCTAAGTACTGTAGTAACTTATTGCAACGTATATCATAATTACGTGATCATAATATTTAACTAATATTACGTAACATACTATTACGCTGTTGGTCCTATAGAGAATGTTGTTCAGTTTAATGGTCTGATCCACACCCTTATAAAATATGACCACGCATTTCTGATAAATGTTATATTTATTATAATGTCTATAGATTTATCTATAGATTTCAGAATTGTTATTATGCGGTTATGTTACTGAAACTGTTAAATGTGCCACGCGTTTTTATCATAGATGCCTGCAAAACGTCATGCAGGCATCTAAATATCATAAACCTAAGAAAATTACAAAAACGCGTGGCTCTCATTTCGTACCGATTTCTAAGCTTTACGTAAGAACCTAATGTAATGTTAGTGGAAGGTCGAATCACTAAACCTTTGACCCTAGACCCGTCCAGGACAAAGCTCTATCTAGGACGAGATAAAGCCGGGCTTAGGCTTCGAATGTAACGGGCGAGAAAACCGCAAGACGTAGATCTAATTAGTGGTACTGGCAGAAGCCGGATTTAGGACATGAATAATATAATTTGCAGCATTAATCATTTTATTTATAGTGTATTTTCTGTCTTTCTATATCCCTTTTATATCTCCTTGGAATAACTGTTACTGTAATTTATATTGGAAACACATTACACCTGCGTACCGAATCAAATTTATTCAAAAATATTTTGTGAAAAGATAATTTCGACCGCGAGCGGGACTCGAACTTGCGGTCTTCTGGTTCGGTACACCAGCCGCTTTTGCCAACCGAGCTATCGCGACCCCTGCTCACAGATTCAAACCGAAGGTAGCAGGTTCAAGTGTTGCTCGAAGACTTTTTTATTTTTCCACCAAAAAGTTTATTATTATTGTAAGATTGGTTTATTATTGTAGTTTGAATTTAAATGTGATAGAATTTTAGTTTTATAACCTACTTAGCAGATTTTATCAAAAAGTCCAATAATGCATCATACAACATCTTCCATCCTGTCACTACTGTGTGTACTTAAACTAAAATTCTTTTTAGTAATGGGATAATTATCAATCAATTTAAAGAAAATTTTGGCATCAAAAGATAAAGATAGACTAGCCTAAGAACCATAATATTGCTTCTAAAAAAGTAGAACAAACTTACTTACCTACTCTTTAAAAATATACGTTCCATGTCGCATTAACCAGCATTCTAAGTTCACGCAACGCTATCTGAGACAGGAGCTCAAAATTGTTCAATGGCATGAACAATAACCATTTCAGCTAAGATATGCAAATGAGGTTAAATTGCATGTGGCGGTCGCACGAATGCGGCTCGTTTTACGAAGTGCTACAACGTTTCGGAGCCATTTAACCCATTGTAATTTACAGTTTTAAAATATTCACGAAATATGTTCCAGCATTGAGGTTTCATGTTCTTTAAGTTAATTTTGTACGAAAGAAATGGGAGAAATTTCGTGCCTAATTTTCTTTGAAGAGCGTACCTACTTGGTACTGGATAATTAGTTAACATTTCTCAGTCGGAAAGTAATGAAACTTGATTGAAATTGTATGCGTCAATTAAGAAAAATAGATTTGCGTAATGGTTTTCTAGTCAAAAAATTGTAATGGTGTCATATCGAGTCACTCTACGTCGTAATTTAAGATTATCTTTTTATTATTAAGATATAAAGAAAAGAAAATAAATATTCAGCACGGACACATTGACATCACAAGAGGGAGCAGATTAAAGATTAAAACTAAAACACTACAAAAAGACTTTATAAGAAATAATAAATAAAATTCTTAAAATATATAGGCTACTCCACACCTCTATTCTATGTTCTGTGGGCTACTCTTTCGATATTGGCATGCTTAACAGTATTATGTTAAGCATGCCCATATCGAAAGGGTAGCCAGCTCAGCATTTGCTGGGCGCGAAGAGCCTAACCCTGACTTGCAGTTGGCACCCCAGCAGTGACGCAAGGACAAAGGAATAGACGAAGGAATAGCAATAGACAAAAAATGGGGAAAAGGAAAAAACAAAATATATAAATATTAAACAATTAAATATGTCTTATAATAGAAACATACTCAAATTACGTATTACCAACGTCGAGAGATAATTACCGAAAAGTACCAGTCAGAAAGTAAAATTAATAGGTCATCCTTCTCTTCCTAGGACGGAGAGAAGTTGGAAGTCCTAAGGGTATGCTGTTGCTGCCAATACCTATAACAAGTGAGGTGATTTTAGATGGCCCTATGGCCTAATGTTGATCTAAGCTAAGCTGATCTAATCTTGATTAGAAAACAAATGTGGTGAACTTATAGAAACGTAGTGATACATCAAACTATCTAGATATAGGTAACACGAAAAATAGTTTTGTATTTAAAAATACTTACCCGACATTCCCACGTTCCATTTATCTCTAGCCGGGAACAAGTTCTGCTAGTCTGATGCTAAATGCATACTTCCCAGTTATAATTAAAGCTAATGGAGACATAAATGGATGGCAAAATCTTTTTGGTGCAAGAAAGAATGTGGTTTTTATTTAACAGAATTTAAATCAGAATTCAAATGGAGGTTTTGTAGAGAAAAGACGTGATTCTAATATTAGTATCATCACTAGATAAGTTTTAATATTTACTGCGGATTCTCTGTACTTGGCGATTATTAAAATATGCATGTTTGTTCCGTACAAACATGCATGCTCGGACCAACATGTGTATCTCAGGCTTTTAATCAAATGTACCAACAGTTTTGATATAAAAACTTTCTTTAAAAAAAAAAACATGCGCGTCGAATTGAGAACCTCCTCCGTTTTTTGAAGTCGGTTAAAAATTACTAGCTGTTTCTCGCGATTTTACTCTATATCACTCAGGGATAGAATAGCTTTCTATTAGTGAAACAATTTTTAGTATCGGTTCAGTAGTTTCAGAGATTACCCCATACAAACAAACTAATTTTACCTCTTGTAATATAAGTAGGTATAGATGGTTAAATTAATGTTTGGGTAGCTTATAATAGACAATAGAATTTGTAAAAGTGGTGGAAATATATGAAATCATGAGCCTTTGCCCAGTAGTGGGATGATACAGGCTAACAGTAACAGTAACGATAACAGTGCATAATTATGGTGGGAAACAATATAATTATGATATTGTATTTTAATGAGATATCTAGCTAGATTCTTAGCCCATTACTACTAAACTACGATTGATTAAAAAACTAGCTCTTATGTCTATTTCCATTTCTATTTATTGGCATACAAATGACAAGGACAGGTTTTTATGAGTAGGTAAAGGGTAACCCCCTTTACTCATAATACTACTACATACTCATAAATAAACCCAGTCCACTACTGTCCCACTGCTGGACACGGGCCTCTTCTCGGAATGAGAATTTAGACCTTAGTCCACTACGCTGGCCTGGTGCATTTTTATGAGGCTCTCTCAAATGCGCAGGTTTCCTCACGATGTTTTCCCTCACCGTTAATGCAAGTGATAATCAAATTGCGATCCGCACATACATTCTAAAAGACAGGGGGTTCGAACTCAGACACTAAAATAAAATTCACCTACTAGTAGGGTTCCCAGATCAAAATATCAAAAATCCGGAGAAAATTCCTGATATTCCATGAAATTTCCGGACAATCTTGTTAATTTTTTATTAAAATCGTTACGCATCGTGCAAGTAAATAAACTAACCAAATCGATTGCTAAATCGTTCGAATTTTGACACTCACGCGGTTAAATGGTAAGGGGTGAGGGGGAAGCGCCTCTCTGTCGCCTGCGTTCGCCCGCGCACATGATACACCCGCGCACCGCGTGCTTTTGCTTTGAGTTTGTTTGTTTTGATATTTCACTCTTCACTTATTTGTAGAAATTCCGGACGGTTTAAGATTCCCCCCGCATTCCGGACAAAGACCTATATTTCCGGACTTGTCCGGAAAATTCCGGACGTATGGCAACCCTACCTACTAGTCACCTACTAGTTTATTCACGACTTAACTATTTATAATTAGTTGTCTTCCGTGAATCCAGATTAATCTCTGCGTTCTATCAAAGCAAATATAGTTGAATTGCATGCAATTCGAGTCTAATCATGATATACAAGAGACGTAGCTCCTCGTCAGTGCGTCTCAAAGCTTAATACTAAAATAGAGCCGAAAGCCGACTAGGTTTAATTGAATAAAGGCATGCCTCCACCAAGAATAGCTCAATCTGTTTCCATTAGGGTTGCAATAACGTAGCCGGTAAGAGAATCCATCAATATCGCTCGCTCCAAATCTACTGACTGCTCTAACTATGGGTTCTCTATTACCGAACTCGACAAAGTTTGTCCAAAGGAAAAGCTATTTTTCTCGCAAACAGTTACGTGTAGTTAAAACTTTGTTTTTATGTGTTAAAGAGTTAGTAAGGTGGCAAAAATAATATATTGGATTGGTTGTTCGTGAAAGTTATGAGTTAGAGGAACTTGAAATTTCGGCAAGCGGTTTCTAATATATAAAGACCAAGAAACGAAAGGGAAAGAGGCTGTAACGCGTACACGGAAAAACTACTTAACAAGCTCTATCCGAACCAAGTACTTGGTTGTAAATAGCAATGACTTGTTTATTTCTAGCCGTTACATTTTTTCAGTGTACGGAGTCATGGGCGCAAGCTAGTATTAATCCTTACTAATATAAACGTGAATGTAACTCGGTAAACGGCTAAACCGATCTTAATGAGATTTGACAAGGAAATAGTGTGCATCTTGGAGGAAGGAAGTAAACATTTTTTTTTTACAAAAATCGCTTTGTCTGAATTCCCCTCAGACGAAGACGCGGGGCACAGCTGATCTTCAAAAAAGAATTTTGAGTCTGGTTATTTAAAAAAAACAGACTTTTTCGCTGTTTTTATAACCTACAAAAAAATCTTGCGAAAATAATCTTAATCTTTAAGGAGTCCAAAATCATGTACTGAATCCATGGTATCAGTTTTCGTTACAATGTCACTTAGGTACCTATATCCTGTATTTATGTATGATCTCTCCTTTACAATTCGAGTAATGAACATATCGTGGTTTATAATAAATCAGTGGGTACGTAATCGTAATCATTGATTAGCGACAAACTCAATGACAGAACCGTTAATCCAACAAATAGGTGTAAAAGCAGGTGACAAATTTGCTAATTAACCTACATTAGGTATTAGCTTTGTAGGATTCGGTGTAATTACATTAGTTAATTCAGTCCAATTTAAATGATTTAAGTATGCTGCCAGGAAATAGGAGTTGCCATTATGAAATCTTGTCATTGCTTAAAAGTATAGTCCAGCATAATTTTATTTTGTTTTGTGATCACTACCTATAACTTTTTTTTATCTTTTTCCCTCACTGTGATTTCTTCTTTATCGAGGGTACAGTTTACAAACATACATGACATGTCACATGCACACACCCAGGCCCGAAACAACTATCTGTAGATCATACAAATAGGTATTTGTTCAGTGCACGCAAGAATATTCTGTAGATTTTTTTTGTGTAGATGTCTTCTCTGTAAATGTTTTTAGCTGTCATCACCAATCGCTGCCAAGAGTGGTGATTATCGAAAATTATCACCCCTATTATCGTTCATTTTAGTGGTTATTAAGTCTTAAGTTCAGCAAACGAGCTGAAAATATGTCAATGATGACTCTAAATGGAATTTTAGAGTATATTTTTACCATGTACCATAAACTCTATAGTCTACAGTACATTTTAAACAGATATGCATTATGACCTTTATCACCCTATGGCGATTATGGTGCTGATTCTGTTGCACATCATACTAAACAAACTTTACTGTCACTAAATCTCTATCTTTTAAAATTCACTGAAAAAGGACAGAAAATATTTACAACTGTCAAGTTAGTCGATGCCCTTAACATTTACGGAAAATAAGACTCGACCTATTGCGATGGCGACTAAATTCACGTTGATCAAGCAAGTGGGATAATTTGACAGGACTAAATATCTTGCATGTTTTTCTCATATTTTTGTTAGAAAGAGACATAGTGAGACTAAATTAGTAAGTTTAGTTTATAAGCAACAGAATCGGCATCAATATTAGCCTCACAGGTATGTGCATCCCACTGTGACTCTTAACCACCATGTCACAGTCTAATTAGACCAGTTAATTAAGTGCAATCCGATATATGGGAATCTGATTTGTGTTTGACGCTGGAACATGGTCATAATTGAGTACCTAATTATGATGAGCTGTGATTTAATAGTCTGGGGGAAATAGATTGACGGTAGTTGGAACTAGTCATAGTCTAACGGCCCAAAGTCAACTAGAAGTCAATGAGAATCTATACAGAAGAAACTGAAATTCGTTAAATGCCGTGCGTCTATTGCACCCGTAGTCAGAAACGAATGAATGACGAACGAACGAACGAGACCGACGGTTTAGAATAATAAATAAAAATAAAAAATACATATATTCTAAGCTAAAACAAAATTAAGACATAGACAAAGCCAAGCAACACAGGTTATAATTGTGAAAAAAAAAAAGAGTAATCAAAGCAGATAAATGTACAAAAAATGCGTAAAATGAATAAGTTTTACTGAAACTGAATACCAATGCTCAGTGAAACAGAATTTGATTGAAACATATAAAAAAGAACAGCCAATCAAAAACGTCTAGACATCATTCGGCGAAGACCTATCAGATTCTAGATTCTCATTGATTAGTTTTTCTTTGTCTAGGTTTACAGGTTTATTTACATTCGAAGCCAAGCAATATCTTAATCAGAGACCTAAAGTTTACTCGCCTAAATAATACACCGTCAAACATTACGCGCTCCAGTTAATTCTGTCGCCGATGTAACTCTATATTATATGAGCCCACTGATATTAATTGAGCTGCCTCGCCCCCCAAAGATTATGGAAGATAGGAGAGTGCGGAAGCAATCAGATGAAGTGGCGTAGACCAAGTTCGGTGGTTCGAATGAGCAGCGGTGTTTAGGTTACTAATACGCTTGGCAAACATGCTCCGTGATCCGCTTACACATAGTGTGTGTTGTTACAGCGGTGTATAATTATTGAATACATACATTTCCTTGGATATACATTTTGGATATTAATGAATTAATATACAATATAGGATACAAGTAAAAAATAAATTACGAAGTGCGACACGTAATTCATTAGAATTTATTACGTTTTATCAAAAGGAGACGATACGATTGGCACTACGTGTCTCGGGTTCGATTCTCGCACGGAAAAAATATTTATGAATATGAAATTTATGTTTGCAAAATACCCACGATATAGAAGAAAATGATAGAGTGAGAAAAAAAATATGGAGATTTTGAGAAGAATAAACCCTATACATTTAAATCTGCCTTCCAATATGATACCTGAATTAGTTGAATGTAAATAAAAATACGTAGCATGAAATGCGTTTTTTATGTTACAGTTGACGCAGTGGCTAAACGATTGGTTTTCGCCGCTACAAGTGGCGGGTACGATTCCTCAACAAAAAAATATTTGCTGAGTCGGGGTGTGTGTGCATACACTGTACCAACGACAGGGGTAATTCCAGAGAGCAATTATTATTTTAAAAAAAAAAAACCAAAATCCCGATGTGAGAAAAAATCACCTTAATGTCATAACATTGCGAACATTCAAGTAAGTAATGTATGAAGTTAAAGAAACCGTTGGCGCGGACGTTATATCCATTGTCTTACGTCCACCAGTATATTGCAGCAATAAATCCTTGCGTAGGAGATAGAATGTAAGAAAATATAAATAAAATGTACTTGTTTTGACATCTTGCGAAAGCTGCTTCTTCGGGGTCACAGATGTCTCCCGATATTAAAATGTATGCTAACTTGACTGTCTAATGACCGCAACATTTACATTTTTCCAACTTAAATAAGAACAGTTTATTTTCTTTTGTTTCGTGTAAGAATGGAAACGAACTTTGTAAAACAAAAGCCGATAGTTCTTTAATAATTATAATATAGGTACTTTGTCTCATAGTAAAAGTTGTTCATACCTAATGATGACTAATGACTACAATTATAACCCCCTTTTGGCATAATATACCCTTTTCGATAAACCTCATATAGGGCACGTAGGTATAAGACGAGTAACAGAAGTCCGAAATAATACTTTAAGGGCGTATGAGGTACCCTATAAATAATGCTAGGGCATAGATATTGGAGCCGAACCCCTAACAGTCTTTGAGTAAATCACAGTGATGGTTTTCACCACAAACATTCAAGCACAGCCCTAAAAATCAGCTGGAAAAATTAATAATCTCGAATAAGTAGGGTACAGATATCATATTTAATTTAGAATAATACCATACTTGTAATCTATATATTAATACCTACGTGAAGAGAATTTTTTTTACCCCTTTTTAAGCACATTGCGCGCACGGAGGGGTGTGAGATTTGGCATAGTTATTGTTTATATGGAGAAGGAGTGCAGAAAGTTAAAAGTTATATATAATATTACGGTCGAATTTCGACCACTAGGCGACCACTAGTTATATTAAACCGTTAGGTACTATAAATACGTTATTTAATAACAGATCAATTTTATTTCTCATTATTTCGTTTTAAGGCAAAAGTAATGTATTCCTTCTAAAAGCTCGGAGTTAAAATAAATGAACTAAGTTTCAGTATTTATTACAATACCCACTTTTATTTTCAGTGCCTCATACGAGACTTGATTGCGATATAAGACATTCTCAAAGTACAGTTTTCTTCATATTTAGGTTTTTGAAAGTACTTTTTACGCAAAATCCAAAGTGATTACAATTTTATGAAGTAATATTTTTTCTCAAAGTGCTTTTTATACACTCTCTTTTCATATTTAACATATTCTTACTTAGGTTTGAAAATTGGAGGGCTTCAAACAACATAATACAAGTAAAAATATCGAGGTACCGAAAACGCTATTATATTTAGAGAAACCATTCTTGAGGAATCTTTTGTTTACGCTTTTAGAAACGTTCATGGAAAACATACAAATTATATTTTTTGTATCAGAATTCAGAAATGACAAAATTGTCCATATAAATCCATACTTACTAATTAATATTAAAAATCCGAAAATGTGACTGTTTGTTTGTCTCATTGTTTGTTTGTTACTTCTTGACACCTCAACCACAAAACCGACTTCAACAAAATTTGGCGTACAACTTAAATAGGACCTGGTGAATGCTATAGGAACCTTTTTATCCAGGAAACGATACCTGCAGGCGAAGTCGGGGGCAGTAGCTAGTATATTACAAAGGAGACTGTCTAACGCCCTTAGAACGCTGGGCCTCAGATTATGTAGGTCGTTACAGATATGAAATTGGTCTGGTGTAATCGAGTATTTCAAAAGTATTTAAATACATTTCTTTTGTTTTTTTACGCATTAAATGGATTAAAGAGCGATCTTCGTATTTGTAACAGTGAGGTTACGAGTATGTATGGTGTAAAAAGCATGTTTAGGTAAACAAAAATTGAAACGTCAAAGTTTTTTTACATGTTTGGCAGTATGTGTTTCATTAAAATATCGACAGTTTATTTTTCATTTATTTGGAGTTTTGATTTCAATTGTTGATGTTTAAGATAGTTTAGCCAAACAACAAATAAAATGTATAGGTATTTATTTTTGGGTAAGGTTTTATTTCTGTAACATATCAGGCCCAAAACCATAAACGTCCTATGAGAATAATTTCCTTAATGTTAGGGGCGTAACTTTTTACGTCAGCTGAACAAATATATCGGTATACAAGTCACCAGTTCCCCACATATAGATGAAGGTTTCTCAAGAAATTATTTATGCATTCGAGTAATTATAATTAAAATAATACATATTAAGTAGTTAAATAACATTAATTTTAATCCAAATAAAAAACATAATTATATTTATTATTAGTTCCTTAAAAAATAGTATAGGTACACGGTTAGTTGGAAAGGGTATAAGAAGCCGAAAGAGGGTTATTGTAGTCATCATTATGAACAAGTCACGCATGTGACCACGAGACTAATAAGACAGATTTTTACTTAATTTACCATCACATCAGCTCGTAAACGTCTTCTACAGATCGTTGGCCTCTTAATGACCGCTACAATGAACGATCATAGAGGTCACTTTCTTTACAAGATTCTTAGACTGCTAACATTAGATATAACTACACGATTGCAGGCTAACAAATGACTTTGCCACGCTAACAATGGAACCACGCTCTGCAGAGCTTGCAAAAGATTTTCTGAATATGTCTCGAGATACTAGTAAGATAATTTTCTGTAGCAGGTATGCTAGCTACGTTTTTTATTCGAAATGCTAGAGTAGAAACTATGGTATGCGCTTTGAGAATTTTTTACTGTTTGTACCATCCATAAAGTACGTCACACGTCAAGGGGGGGGGAGGGGGTCGACGAAGTGTGACATTATGTGACAAGCGGTGGGAGGGGTCCTAAGTTTCGTGACTTCACATCTCAAAATCATAATTATCAAAAAATAATTTAAATGGAAATAAAACTAATTACGGAACTGCTGTTTTAATTTAATAATTTTTAGATGTAAAATTGCAAAACATGTGACGTCACACAAGGGCGGGAGAGGGGTAAAAAAAATCACGAAATTAGTGTGATGTACTTTATGGATGACCCCTTATGTGTATATATGACTCTTTATTGTAGTGTACGTATTGTAGTAATATTGTTTGGACTGTATAAATTATAAAATTAATAAAATAGAATATAATAGATCTTTATTTCATGTAAACCAGATGCACTTGTGAATTATCGAGACTCAAAGTACGCGGTTCCAAATAGTAGGTCCTTTTGAGAAGAAGCGGCAAGAAACTCCATGGAAACTCTTTTAAAATAATAGATTACAGTCTTGATTAATACAATGTTGTGGTAAGACTGCGAGAATAATGTAATTTAATGTGAATAAAAAATAAGAATAGGATAATAATGATTTGCCTCTGAATAAGATTGCCATGGCAGTTACAAGCTGATCAGTCCCGAACTCCCGACAGACGGCACCCGTTCATAGAAGACAAAGAAAACCTAGCTAATACATGTGTGATAATAATGTGATTTATTTTTACATTCGGTCTTTGTCCTGCATTGGACTGCGGTTCGTCTCACTCTCAGACATCGAAAGAAGTTTGTATTATCTTTCTATGCTTTATTATTATGAAGCAAGCATGTCTTTACAGTTATATCAAAGTAGCGGAATGACGTATTAGATCTACCCCTATTATTCTGGTAAAATGGTAATGAATATCGTGAGAGACTAAACTTTGAGCAATTTTTTTTTTACCAATCATGAAGTTGGGACTCCCGTCTTCATGATCGGTATTTTTTTATAAGGTAGCTCAAAGTTTTATCTCTCATGATCGTACTGAAGTTCATTACCAGAGTCGATGTTTATTGCCATTTTAGTTACGCGATAGACCCGCAGGTAGCATTATCACACAAGAGATGTACATGTTTTAAAAAGTAACAAAAGCCACCTTCCAACGAGAAAATACGAGTGCTTCGTTGTTCTGCGTTTTTACTCTATTTGGAAGCGAACACTGGTCGTTGATTTGTAAGAGTACGGCGAATGTAACAATGGAATAGAAAAAAACCGGCCAAGTGCGAGTCGGACTCGCGCACGAAGGGTACCGTACCATTATCTATAAAAACACCAAAAAAATCATGTCTGCTGTATGGGAGTCCCCTTAAATATTGATTTTATTCTGTTTTTTAGAATTTTTTGTTATAGTGGCAACAGAAATACATCATCTGTGAAAATTTCAACTGTCTACCTATCACGGTTCATGAGATACAGCCTGGTGACAGACGGATGGACAGCCGTGTCTTAGTAATAGGGTCCCGTTTTACCCTTTGGGTACAGAACCCTAAAAAGAACTTTACATAGAGGCCTAAATTTTTTCGGATTACCACACCAGCATATTTTGTGCATGTCAAAAACGTTATAGACCAATACAGAATTTTCCAACCCGAACGTTGGTACTTTTAAAATAGCTCTACACCTCAACTCGGGCAGGACACAAATCAAAACTCTTGTACAACTTTTTCATATTTGTTTACCTGTAAAATTCTGCGACGCGATTTTAAAAGCGTTGTTGGATTATGATATGAAAATAGGATAAATTTTAACGAATTGTTTTAAATTTAAGTTTCGTTAGAACAATAGGGATACAACTAGTTTTGTTGATGCCTTTGTCGTGATTTTTGTGGGTGGCTGGTAGCAATTTTATCAATTTGTTTTTTGGTCGTGGAATTGGGCATGTAAACTATGGGAATGATAATAATTTATTTTATTTAATTTATTTAATAGTTTTATATTATAATCGTAATATTCCCACCAAAGACTTGACTATTACTCGTAATTTTATAAATTATTAATTTTGTCGATAGTGCTTACTAGGTACATACTTACGATTAATACGTTCTATTATTTATTCGAACTGTGCAATCAGAAGTTCTTCCCAGTCAGGTAGTTAAAAGGTCGTGTAATTTATATTCGTTATCTTTTATCTCTAAACACTAATTAAATAATGTAATTTATTTTTCTAGATAGGTATCTAGTATTTAAATAAACATCCTTTTTTCAAATTTATCGAAACTTTTGTTTTACTATAAATTGGGACTATCGTTTGGACTATCTATATTCGCAGTTTTTACTTTATCACTTCTGTATTATAATTGTATATTTTATACTAGAGGTCGCGCGGGAGCGCGGGCCGCATGCGGCCCGCGAGGGCTTTTTGGGTGGAGCTTGTAACATCACTCAAAATAAATATGATATTTGATTTTGTATGGCAGCTATTTTTTTTTGTATGGAAACCATCTTTTTTTCATCGGCTCGTCAAACGGCCCAAGGTCCTCGACATTTTTAGTTCCAGCACTGTATGTCTGCGACTTGTAATTTTCGAGATCCGTAGGGCAGTTCCGGTCAGTGTTCCACTTTCAGGTCATTTCGGACTTTTCCTAAACTCACAGGATCCCCCTCTATACGACTCCCATACATCACTTTTACTCCCGGCGGCTGCTTCTGGGAGAACAATTGGGTGAAAAGCCAAAATGAACACTTGTATGGCGGCCATCTTGAAAAATGGCGGAAAGAAAAATTTGATCCCGGATTATGAATCGGTGCCCCCAAAAACCCCCGGACGCCAATTTTCAGCCGGCTCGGACCATTTTTTTTTTGGCCGCCATTTTGAATCCGCCATCTTGGATTTTTATGACCCCCACCGGAAAGCCCCCGTCGTCCTCTATGACATTTGGTCGAGCACCCCCCCACTATCTCCAACGGTTTCGGAACGGTGAGCGTTTCAATTTTGTATGGCCGCCATCTTTTTTTGTATGGACGCCATCTTTTTTTCACCGGCTCGTCAAACGGCCCAGGGTCCTCGACATTTTTAGTTCTAGCACTATAGGTCTGCGACTTTTCATTTTCGAGATCCGTAGGGCAGTTCCGGTCAGCGTTCCACTTTCAGGTCATTTCGGATTTTTCCCGGACTCACTGGACCCCCCTCTATACGACTCTCATACATGACTTTAACCCCCCACGGCTCCATCTGGGAGATCAATTCTGTCAATGAGTGAGTCAGTCAGTCAGTGGTAATCGAGCTTTATATATATAGTCAACTAGAGGTCGCGCGGGTGCGCGGGCCGCATGCGGCCCGCGTGGGCTTTTTGGGTGGAGTTTGTAACATAACTAAAAAAAATTTGGTTTTTTGATTTTGTATAGCAGCCATTTTTTTTTGTATGGAAACCATCTTTTTTTCACCGGCTCGTCAAACGGCCCAGGGTCCTCGACATTTTTAGTTCCGGCAGTGTGGGTGTTCGACTTTTCATTTTCGAGATCCGTAGGGCAGTTCCGGTCAGTGTTCCACTTTCAGGTCATTTCGGACTTTTCTTAAGCTCACAGGACCCCCCTCTATACGACTCCCATACATCGCTTTTACCCCCGACGGCTCCTTCTGGGAGAACAATTGGGTGAAAATCCAAAATGAACACTTGTATGGCGGCCATATTGGAAAATGGCGGAAAAAAAAATTTGATCCCGGATTATGAATCGGTGCCCCCGAAATCCCCTGGATGCCAATTTTCAGCCGGCTCAGACCATTTTTTTTTTTGGCCGCCATTTTGAATCCGCCATCTTGGATTTTTATGACCCCCACCGGAAAGCCCCCGTCGTCCTCTATGACATTTGGTCGAACACCCCCCCACTATCTCTGACGGTTGCGGAACGGTGAGCGTTTCAATTTTGTATGGCCGCCATCTTTTTTTGTATGGACGCCATCTTTTTTTCACCGGCTCGTCAAACGGCCCAGGGTCCTTGACATTTTTAGTTCCAGCACTATGGGTGTGCGACTTTTCATTTTCGAGATCCGTAGGGCAGTTCCGGTCAGGGTTCCACTTTCAGGTCATTTCGGATTTTTCCCGGACTCACTGGACCTCAAGGTTTACGACTCCCATACATCACTTTAACCCCCCACGGCTCCATCTGGGAGAACAATTGTGTCAATCAGTCAGTGAGTCAGTGGTAATCGAGCTTTATATATATAAACTTTATATATATATAAATTATAAGTTACAAAATAAAGCATGATTTCTTTTCCAACACAAAATTTTAGCGTGTTTGTAAGCGCATACGACATCAAAGACAAATCCTTTTAAAGCAAATTAATTATGAATGAGTGAAAATGCTTCGTTTATGACTATAAAGAGGGTGAAGCTTGAGAAATACGCGATGACGAGTAATAAGAAATCAGTCATTTTTCCGGTTGACCATCTTTCAGGCTAAAATCGTTTGCACCCGGAGTCCAAACGCAGAGTTACTACGAGTAACTCTAAGCGGGCCGCAGTCGTTCAAAGCATTTTGTTTGCGTTTATCACCGCAACATATCGTGACTGTACCTAACTAAGAGAAAAAATGCAAAATTAGTCTAGTTGTCGCCAGCACAGCTTTTGGAGAGTAACTCTCCGTTCAATTCCTAGATTAAGCGAAGTGAATACGTGCATTGATGGTATTAAGCTCTATGATACACTCACTTATCGCCTTTATGCCGTTTTCCGCCTAATTCTGGTTCAGCTAGAGTTCACTTTGCTCAAAGAAAGTGATGCACGCCTAGTCTCTTCATTCTTAATGTAGGTACTCAGGTTTAAGAATAGACTAGAATAGAATAGATCTTTATTTCATGCAAACCAGACACAGGCACTTATGAAATGTCGAGACTCTAGGTGCACGGTTCCAAATAGTAGATCCAATGGAGAAGAACCGGCAAGAAACTCCATGGAAACTCTTTTAAATTATTAGATTACAATCAATGGGTATCAATTACGAAAAGAAGAATTGTGATGATATGCTACAGATAAAAATGACGTAGGTAAGTAGTATCTCAGTACTAAAAAAAGTACTATTTGCAAACCTATCAATCAGTCAGCCTACATTTTCGACCCAAACAACAAAACGTTCACTCAATTTATTAAGCAAACACGGAAATATAGTCTTATAGCTACCAGGTACCACCAGATTCCGTCAATATTGTACCTACCTCTATCGGCTCTGTATGTTGATTTATCGGACAGATACCAGTCGCTTTCATTACTTAAATGGAACAAATGCGACCTGGCTACAGCCTGCCATCAGCGAAAATTCGTTAAGGCGAAATTCTATCGGAAATCTAATTCGGGTACCGTTTCTGATTTGAAGGACTTATAATTCTATGAGTAAATTGTTACAGAATTAATTTAGTTTCGATTCAGAAGGTATTTTCTTTTATTTTTGGTTTTACGTTGCTATTTGGAAGTATTGAGTGCCGAAATAATTTTAACTTGACAATAACTAATGGGAAGCAAACATAAAGTTTGTGGATATATTATGAATTTGGACCTACAGTTATAACACTCAAGTTATCAATTAGTCTTGGTTCGGTTAATTTATATAAACATTCAGTTACTTTTTTTGAACAATTTCAGTTCTAACCTGGGAGTCTACAGCGTAACTGAAATGGTAATAAACCTACTTATACCTTGTAAAAAAATTACCCATCATGAGGATGGGAGTCCCAACTTCATGATCGATAATTTTTTTACTAGGTAGCCCGAAGTTAAGTGTCTCACGATTGTATTGAAAGTTGTAGTTTATTACCAAAGTCAATGTTCATCACCATTTTAATTACGTGGTAGACTCGCTGATACTGAGATTACACTCGCAAAATATCAGTAGGTATTATAAAATACTTTGGGAGACCAGAGGGCCGAGCACATAAAGTTATTATTAGTGGTAATAGAGGAACACAGTGTGCGAGTGAGAAACCGATCTTTACGAAAATCCTACGTGCGAGAAAGAGACACAATTAAATGTTCGTAGGACCGATTTGAAACAATTCATGAACTATTAGGTACTTGTCAAAATAAGATCTCGTATTATTTTATGATTTTCTTCACAATCGTTCTGTATTTTATTGGATAAATATCAATAATCGAAAAGGTTTCGTGTCCTGTGTTAGACTGCAGTGTAACTTACAGCAATAATGCAAATAAAGAGACCTTTTACAGGTAAATACCGTACAGTGCAATATTACTTTCAGAGTGCATATTTCCATAGAAAATATTCCTAAAATTATTTAGTAATACGTTTATAACATGCAGTAAGCCCTCTATTTTCTAAATAATATATTATTTTAAATAATTATGTGTAAAATAAAAAAATATTGTGTTCGTGAAAATGTGAAAATTAAACCGTTTGGCATAGGTTGTGTGTACAAAATCTATCGATATGTCGATATTTCCAAATAAATTTTTCGTACTACCTAGCTTCGTCCATTGCATAACTTGAGAGTTATTGTTAATCCTTGCTTATTTGTATATTGAAAGGTTGATTTAGTCCGGCCCCGCACATTGTCAGAAAATCATAGTCGGAATATTTCTGACGCACCGGAGGGCACTCGACACTATTCACACCATGTTTGTACTATTACAACATTTTAATAGTACGTACATAGCCCATACCCGCATTTTGTACTAGCCCCACAGATGACAGAATTTTCCGAATCGTACGTCCGCTTCTACAAGAAGCAAACTTACGATTCCGAAGGTTCTGATTCTGTCGCACATTAAAATGCATAAAATAGCGCTATTTCCAGACAAAGAGTAGCCTGGTGAAAAAAATAACTTCATTATATTGACTGGCTAACTTCATAACTTCCAGGTTTCCGGACCACATTTCTCGGCCTGTGTCAGTGTACAAATACAGGGACCTATCACCAAAACCTTCAACATCAAAACCGAAACGTCTGACGTCAAGAAATAATGAATATGATAATGAATGATTACATAATGTTTACAATAAATTTTCTTTTTACTTACCTATTCGTCACTTTCGTGACGTTAATAATTTTGCCATCCTAATATAAACCTCTATTACGTAACTATAAACTGTAAACTGATTTATTTTTACATTCGGTCTTTGTCCTGCATTGGACTGCGGTTCGTCTCACTCTCAGACATCGAAAGAAGTTTGTATTATCTTTCTATGCTTTATTATTATGAAGCAAGCATGTCTTTACAGTTATATCAAAGTAGCGGAATGACGTATTAGATCTACCCCTATTATTCTGGTAAAATGGTAATGAATATCGTGAGAGACTAAACTTTGAGCAATTTTTTTTTTACCAATCATGAAGTTGGGACTCCCGTCTTCATGATCGGTATTTTTTTATAAGGTAGCTCAAAGTTTTATCTCTCATGATCGTACTGAAGTTCATTACCAGAGTCGATGTTTATTGCCATTTTAGTTACGCGATAGACCCGCAGGTAGCATTATCACACAAGAGATGTACATGTTTTAAAAAGTAACAAAAGCCACCTTCCAACGAGAAAATACGAGTGCTTCGTTGTTCTGCGTTTTTACTCTATTTGGAAGCGAACACTGGTCGTTGATTTGTAAGAGTACGGCGAATGTAACAATGGAATAGAAAAAAACCGGCCAAGTGCGAGTCGGACTCGCGCACGAAGGGTACCGTACCATTATCTATAAAAACACCAAAAAAATCATGTCTGCTGTATGGGAGTCCCCTTAAATATTGATTTTATTCTGTTTTTTAGAATTTTTTGTTATAGTGGCAACAGAAATACATCATCTGTGAAAATTTCAACTGTCTACCTATCACGGTTCATGAGATACAGCCTGGTGACAGACGGATGGACAGCCGTGTCTTAGTAATAGGGTCCCGTTTTACCCTTTGGGTACAGAACCCTAAAAAGAACTTTACATAGAGGCCTAAATTTTTTCGGATTACCACACCAGCATATTTTGTGCATGTCAAAAACGTTATAGACCAATACAGAATTTTCCAACCCGAACGTTGGTACTTTTAAAATAGCTCTACACCTCAACTCGGGCAGGACACAAATCAAAACTCTTGTACAACTTTTTCATATTTGTTTACCTGTAAAATTCTGCGACGCGATTTTAAAAGCGTTGTTGGATTATGATATGAAAATAGGATAAATTTTAACGAATTGTTTTAAATTTAAGTTTCGTTAGAACAATAGGGATACAACTAGTTTTGTTGATGCCTTTGTCGTGATTTTTGTGGGTGGCTGGTAGCAATTTTATCAATTTGTTTTTTGGTCGTGGAATTGGGCATGTAAACTATGGGAATGATAATAATTTATTTTATTTTATTTATTTAATAGTTTTATATTATAATCGTAATATTCCCACCAAAGACTTGACTATTACTCGTAATTTTATAAATTATTAATTTTGTCGATAGTGCTTACTAGGTACATACTTACGATTAATACGTTCTATTATTTATTCGAACTGTGCAATCAGAAGTTCTTCCCAGTCAGGTAGTTAAAAGGTCGTGTAATTTATATTCGTTATCTTTTATCTCTAAACACTAATTAAATAATGTAATTTATTTTTCTAGATAGGTATCTAGTATTTAAATAAACATCCTTTTTTCAAATTTATCGAAACTTTTGTTTTACTATAAATTGGGACTATCGTTTGGACTATCTATATTCGCAGTTTTTACTTTATCACTTCTGTATTATAATTGTATATTTTATATTATAAGTTACAAAATAAAGCATGATTTCTTTTCCAACACAAAATTTTAGCGTGTTTGTAAGCGCATACGACATCAAAGACAAATCCTTTTAAAGCAAATTAATTATGAATGAGTGAAAATGCTTCGTTTATGACTATAAAGAGGGTGAAGCTTGAGAAATACGCGATGACGAGTAATAAGAAATCAGTCATTTTTCCGGTTGACCATCTTTCAGGCTAAAATCGTTTGCACCCGGAGTCCAAACGCAGAGTTACTACGAGTAACTCTAAGCGGGCCGCAGTCGTTCAAAGCATTTTGTTTGCGTTTATCACCGCAACATATCGTGACTGTACCTAACTAAGAGAAAAAATGCAAAATTAGTCTAGTTGTCGCCAGCACAGCTTTTGGAGAGTAACTCTCCGTTCAATTCCTAGATTAAGCGAAGTGAATACGTGCATTGATGGTATTAAGCTCTATGATACACTCACTTATCGCCTTTATGCCGTTTTCCGCCTAATTCTGGTTCAGCTAGAGTTCACTTTGCTCAAAGAAAGTGATGCACGCCTAGTCTCTTCATTCTTAATGTAGGTACTCAGGTTTAAGAATAGACTAGAATAGAATAGATCTTTATTTCATGCAAACCAGACACAGGCACTTATGAAATGTCGAGACTCTAGGTGCACGGTTCCAAATAGTAGATCCAATGGAGAAGAACCGGCAAGAAACTCCATGGAAACTCTTTTAAATTATTAGATTACAATCAATGGGTATCAATTACGAAAAGAAGAATTGTGATGATATGCTACAGATAAAAATGACGTAGGTAAGTAGTATCTCAGTACTAAAAAAAGTACTATTTGCAAACCTATCAATCAGTCAGCCTACATTTTCGACCCAAACAACAAAACGTTCACTCAATTTATTAAGCAAACACGGAAATATAGTCTTATAGCTACCAGGTACCACCAGATTCCGTCAATATTGTACCTACCTCTATCGGCTCTGTATGTTGATTTATCGGACAGATACCAGTCGCTTTCATTACTTAAATGGAACAAATGCGACCTGGCTACAGCCTGCCATCAGCGAAAATTCGTTAAGGCGAAATTCTATCGGAAATCTAATTCGGGTACCGTTTCTGATTTGAAGGACTTATAATTCTATGAGTAAATTGTTACAGAATTAATTTAGTTTCGATTCAGAAGGTATTTTCTTTTATTTTTGGTTTTACGTTGCTATTTGGAAGTATTGAGTGCCGAAATAATTTTAACTTGACAATAACTAATGGGAAGCAAACATAAAGTTTGTGGATATATTATGAATTTGGACCTACAGTTATAACACTCAAGTTATCAATTAGTCTTGGTTCGGTTAATTTATATAAACATTCAGTTACTTTTTTTGAACAATTTCAGTTCTAACCTGGGAGTCTACAGCGTAACTGAAATGGTAATAAACCTA
This sequence comes from Allophyes oxyacanthae, assembly GCA_932294325.1. Lineage (NCBI taxonomy): Eukaryota > Metazoa > Arthropoda > Insecta > Lepidoptera > Noctuidae > Allophyes > Allophyes oxyacanthae. The sequence continues at coordinate 12,295,047 of OW028615.1, forward strand.
CTTATACCTTGTAAAAAAATTACCCATCATGAGGATGGGAGTCCCAACTTCATGATCGATAATTTTTTTACTAGGTAGCCCGAAGTTAAGTGTCTCACGATTGTATTGAAAGTTGTAGTTTATTACCAAAGTCAATGTTCATCACCATTTTAATTACGTGGTAGACTCGCTGATACTGAGATTACACTCGCAAAATATCAGTAGGTATTATAAAATACTTTGGGAGACCAGAGGGCCGAGCACATAAAGTTATTATTAGTGGTAATAGAGGAACACAGTGTGCGAGTGAGAAACCGATCTTTACGAAAATCCTACGTGCGAGAAAGAGACACAATTAAATGTTCGTAGGACCGATTTGAAACAATTCATGAACTATTAGGTACTTGTCAAAATAAGATCTCGTATTATTTTATGATTTTCTTCACAATCGTTCTGTATTTTATTGGATAAATATCAATAATCGAAAAGGTTTCGTGTCCTGTGTTAGACTGCAGTGTAACTTACAGCAATAATGCAAATAAAGAGACCTTTTACAGGTAAATACCGTACAGTGCAATATTACTTTCAGAGTGCATATTTCCATAGAAAATATTCCTAAAATTATTTAGTAATACGTTTATAACATGCAGTAAGCCCTCTATTTTCTAAATAATATATTATTTTAAATAATTATGTGTAAAATAAAAAAATATTGTGTTCGTGAAAATGTGAAAATTAAACCGTTTGGCATAGGTTGTGTGTACAAAATCTATCGATATGTCGATATTTCCAAATAAATTTTTCGTACTACCTAGCTTCGTCCATTGCATAACTTGAGAGTTATTGTTAATCCTTGCTTATTTGTATATTGAAAGGTTGATTTAGTCCGGCCCCGCACATTGTCAGAAAATCATAGTCGGAATATTTCTGACGCACCGGAGGGCACTCGACACTATTCACACCATGTTTGTACTATTACAACATTTTAATAGTACGTACATAGCCCATACCCGCATTTTGTACTAGCCCCACAGATGACAGAATTTTCCGAATCGTACGTCCGCTTCTACAAGAAGCAAACTTACGATTCCGAAGGTTCTGATTCTGTCGCACATTAAAATGCATAAAATAGCGCTATTTCCAGACAAAGAGTAGCCTGGTGAAAAAAATAACTTCATTATATTGACTGGCTAACTTCATAACTTCCAGGTTTCCGGACCACATTTCTCGGCCTGTGTCAGTGTACAAATACAGGGACCTATCACCAAAACCTTCAACATCAAAACCGAAACGTCTGACGTCAAGAAATAATGAATATGATAATGAATGATTACATAATGTTTACAATAAATTTTCTTTTTACTTACCTATTCGTCACTTTCGTGACGTTAATAATTTTGCCATCCTAATATAAACCTCTATTACGTAACTATAAACTGTAAACTGATTTATTTTTACATTCGGTCTTTGTCCTGCATTGGACTGCGGTTCGTCTCACTCTCAGACATCGAAAGAAGTTTGTATTATCTTTCTATGCTTTATTATTATGAAGCAAGCATGTCTTTACAGTTATATCAAAGTAGCGGAATGACGTATTAGATCTACCCCTATTATTCTGGTAAAATGGTAATGAATATCGTGAGAGACTAAACTTTGAGCAATTTTTTTTTTACCAATCATGAAGTTGGGACTCCCGTCTTCATGATCGGTATTTTTTTATAAGGTAGCTCAAAGTTTTATCTCTCATGATCGTACTGAAGTTCATTACCAGAGTCGATGTTTATTGCCATTTTAGTTACGCGATAGACCCGCAGGTAGCATTATCACACAAGAGATGTACATGTTTTAAAAAGTAACAAAAGCCACCTTCCAACGAGAAAATACGAGTGCTTCGTTGTTCTGCGTTTTTACTCTATTTGGAAGCGAACACTGGTCGTTGATTTGTAAGAGTACGGCGAATGTAACAATGGAATAGAAAAAAACCGGCCAAGTGCGAGTCGGACTCGCGCACGAAGGGTACCGTACCATTATCTATAAAAACACCAAAAAAATCATGTCTGCTGTATGGGAGTCCCCTTAAATATTGATTTTATTCTGTTTTTTAGAATTTTTTGTTATAGTGGCAACAGAAATACATCATCTGTGAAAATTTCAACTGTCTACCTATCACGGTTCATGAGATACAGCCTGGTGACAGACGGATGGACAGCCGTGTCTTAGTAATAGGGTCCCGTTTTACCCTTTGGGTACAGAACCCTAAAAAGAACTTTACATAGAGGCCTAAATTTTTTCGGATTACCACACCAGCATATTTTGTGCATGTCAAAAACGTTATAGACCAATACAGAATTTTCCAACCCGAACGTTGGTACTTTTAAAATAGCTCTACACCTCAACTCGGGCAGGACACAAATCAAAACTCTTGTACAACTTTTTCATATTTGTTTACCTGTAAAATTCTGCGACGCGATTTTAAAAGCGTTGTTGGATTATGATATGAAAATAGGATAAATTTTAACGAATTGTTTTAAATTTAAGTTTCGTTAGAACAATAGGGATACAACTAGTTTTGTTGATGCCTTTGTCGTGATTTTTGTGGGTGGCTGGTAGCAATTTTATCAATTTGTTTTTTGGTCGTGGAATTGGGCATGTAAACTATGGGAATGATAATAATTTATTTTATTTTATTTATTTAATAGTTTTATATTATAATCGTAATATTCCCACCAAAGACTTGACTATTACTCGTAATTTTATAAATTATTAATTTTGTCGATAGTGCTTACTAGGTACATACTTACGATTAATACGTTCTATTATTTATTCGAACTGTGCAATCAGAAGTTCTTCCCAGTCAGGTAGTTAAAAGGTCGTGTAATTTATATTCGTTATCTTTTATCTCTAAACACTAATTAAATAATGTAATTTATTTTTCTAGATAGGTATCTAGTATTTAAATAAACATCCTTTTTTCAAATTTATCGAAACTTTTGTTTTACTATAAATTGGGACTATCGTTTGGACTATCTATATTCGCAGTTTTTACTTTATCACTTCTGTATTATAATTGTATATTTTATATTATAAGTTACAAAATAAAGCATGATTTCTTTTCCAACACAAAATTTTAGCGTGTTTGTAAGCGCATACGACATCAAAGACAAATCCTTTTAAAGCAAATTAATTATGAATGAGTGAAAATGCTTCGTTTATGACTATAAAGAGGGTGAAGCTTGAGAAATACGCGATGACGAGTAATAAGAAATCAGTCATTTTTCCGGTTGACCATCTTTCAGGCTAAAATCGTTTGCACCCGGAGTCCAAACGCAGAGTTACTACGAGTAACTCTAAGCGGGCCGCAGTCGTTCAAAGCATTTTGTTTGCGTTTATCACCGCAACATATCGTGACTGTACCTAACTAAGAGAAAAAATGCAAAATTAGTCTAGTTGTCGCCAGCACAGCTTTTGGAGAGTAACTCTCCGTTCAATTCCTAGATTAAGCGAAGTGAATACGTGCATTGATGGTATTAAGCTCTATGATACACTCACTTATCGCCTTTATGCCGTTTTCCGCCTAATTCTGGTTCAGCTAGAGTTCACTTTGCTCAAAGAAAGTGATGCACGCCTAGTCTCTTCATTCTTAATGTAGGTACTCAGGTTTAAGAATAGACTAGAATAGAATAGATCTTTATTTCATGCAAACCAGACACAGGCACTTATGAAATGTCGAGACTCTAGGTGCACGGTTCCAAATAGTAGATCCAATGGAGAAGAACCGGCAAGAAACTCCATGGAAACTCTTTTAAATTATTAGATTACAATCAATGGGTATCAATTACGAAAAGAAGAATTGTGATGATATGCTACAGATAAAAATGACGTAGGTAAGTAGTATCTCAGTACTAAAAAAAGTACTATTTGCAAACCTATCAATCAGTCAGCCTACATTTTCGACCCAAACAACAAAACGTTCACTCAATTTATTAAGCAAACACGGAAATATAGTCTTATAGCTACCAGGTACCACCAGATTCCGTCAATATTGTACCTACCTCTATCGGCTCTGTATGTTGATTTATCGGACAGATACCAGTCGCTTTCATTACTTAAATGGAACAAATGCGACCTGGCTACAGCCTGCCATCAGCGAAAATTCGTTAAGGCGAAATTCTATCGGAAATCTAATTCGGGTACCGTTTCTGATTTGAAGGACTTATAATTCTATGAGTAAATTGTTACAGAATTAATTTAGTTTCGATTCAGAAGGTATTTTCTTTTATTTTTGGTTTTACGTTGCTATTTGGAAGTATTGAGTGCCGAAATAATTTTAACTTGACAATAACTAATGGGAAGCAAACATAAAGTTTGTGGATATATTATGAATTTGGACCTACAGTTATAACACTCAAGTTATCAATTAGTCTTGGTTCGGTTAATTTATATAAACATTCAGTTACTTTTTTTGAACAATTTCAGTTCTAACCTGGGAGTCTACAGCGTAACTGAAATGGTAATAAACCTACTTATACCTTGTAAAAAAATTACCCATCATGAGGATGGGAGTCCCAACTTCATGATCGATAATTTTTTTACTAGGTAGCCCGAAGTTAAGTGTCTCACGATTGTATTGAAAGTTGTAGTTTATTACCAAAGTCAATGTTCATCACCATTTTAATTACGTGGTAGACTCGCTGATACTGAGATTACACTCGCAAAATATCAGTAGGTATTATAAAATACTTTGGGAGACCAGAGGGCCGAGCACATAAAGTTATTATTAGTGGTAATAGAGGAACACAGTGTGCGAGTGAGAAACCGATCTTTACGAAAATCCTACGTGCGAGAAAGAGACACAATTAAATGTTCGTAGGACCGATTTGAAACAATTCATGAACTATTAGGTACTTGTCAAAATAAGATCTCGTATTATTTTATGATTTTCTTCACAATCGTTCTGTATTTTATTGGATAAATATCAATAATCGAAAAGGTTTCGTGTCCTGTGTTAGACTGCAGTGTAACTTACAGCAATAATGCAAATAAAGAGACCTTTTACAGGTAAATACCGTACAGTGCAATATTACTTTCAGAGTGCATATTTCCATAGAAAATATTCCTAAAATTATTTAGTAATACGTTTATAACATGCAGTAAGCCCTCTATTTTCTAAATAATATATTATTTTAAATAATTATGTGTAAAATAAAAAATATTGTGTTCGTGAAAATGTGAAAATTAAACCGTTTGGCATAGGTTGTGTGTACAAAATCTATCGATATGTCGATATTTCCAAATAAATTTTTCGTACTACCTAGCTTCGTCCATTGCATAACTTGAGAGTTATTGTTAATCCTTGCTTATTTGTATATTGAAAGGTTGATTTAGTCCGGCCCCGCACATTGTCAGAAAATCATAGTCGGAATATTTCTGACGCACCGGAGGGCACTCGACACTATTCACACCATGTTTGTACTATTACAACATTTTAATAGTACGTACATAGCCCATACCCGCATTTTGTACTAGCCCCACAGATGACAGAATTTTCCGAATCGTACGTCCGCTTCTACAAGAAGCAAACTTACGATTCCGAAGGTTCTGATTCTGTCGCACATTAAAATGCATAAAATAGCGCTATTTCCAGACAAAGAGTAGCCTGGTGAAAAAAATAACTTCATTATATTGACTGGCTAACTTCATAACTTCCAGGTTTCCGGACCACATTTCTCGGCCTGTGTCAGTGTACAAATACAGGGACCTATCACCAAAACCTTCAACATCAAAACCGAAACGTCTGACGTCAAGAAATAATGAATATGATAATGAATGATTACATAATGTTTACAATAAATTTTCTTTTTACTTACCTATTCGTCACTTTCGTGACGTTAATAATTTTGCCATCCTAATATAAACCTCTATTACGTAACTTTTAATATTTTAAAATGACAGATTAAATATGTCAAATATGGTATTTTAGTATAAAGAACATTTGAAAGATTTAATTGGTAATTTTAAAAGATTATAAGTTAGGTACATAATTTAGCCTAGCAGATTCTAAATGATATTCCACTCCTTATTAGTATAGCCGATTTTGATATCGATATTGCAGGGATATTGTCAATTCGGTGATATTATAATTTCACAATAACACGGCCATATCGATAATGCGGAGACGTCAAAGTCACATCCCTAAACTTCACACACATGTCAAATGCGCTAACATACGTATTTCTTTTTTGGTCTCGCGATAATGAAGACAGTGTTCCTCTATTACCACTAGTAATAATAACTTTATGGCCGAGCACGAATGTTTTGACGTATGGTAAAGTAAACGTAAGCAAATTTTGATTATAAAATACGATGAATCTATGGCATTTTTGTTCAATTTTATGCAACAAACACACTTGTTTCATGGTAATGTAAAAATATTGCATGTATTTACAAAAAAATATCATAGATTAAACGTGTATTTTTGGTTCTAAATTTGCTTACGTTTACTTTACCATACGTCAAAACATTCGTGCTCGGCCCACAGAGCTCAAATGGTACAAGCGATAGCGATAAGTTTGCTATTAAAAATAATAACAATTAGAAAAGAAAAACCACAACAGTGAAACTACAAACTATGCACTTTGTTTTCGTCAAGTTTTATAGCCGATATAAAATTTTCCAATTCGAATGTTGGCACCCCTTACCCGCATTACTTTGTGGAGCGGGTTACGGTCACAAATCAAGTTTCCCGCCGTTCGAAGCCGGCCATCTTGGTTTTTCGAGACCGTTTACCCATGAGAGATTGAACGTTGAGTTGTGCACTCATGCACCGAGCTGCAATACAGTTGATCTCGTTTGTCTATTAAGCGCCTCATCTGTCACAGATTTTCATTCAGGATTTTTTATTTTATTCAGTCTAAAAGGACGCAGGGTCGTACGTTTTATGAAGGCTTTTTGATTGATTTTCTCTTTTTATTTTCGTCGATTTGCGTTTCGTATGCTGGTATGGAAATTGAATCTTTATCCGATTATTTTTCGAATCGAATCTGTATTAGACCCAGAAGATTATTGAAGCCAAATCGGTATTCTACTAACATTTTGAACCGACACAGATAATAAAATTGAAATGAGTCAGAAAAATTGAATTCAAATCATACTGAAGTTGGAGTGAACTATAAGAGGATTGGAATACCGAATTTTTGTCAATTCACCATAATTGTAACCTCAGTTTGGTCAACTTTCAAGCATAGTGTAAATTAATTATCAGGATTGAGCTGCAGGTGTCTGTGAGTTAGTGACGGTCACTCTATCACACCGTAGTAAATATTCCATTAATGGTCACACCGGGTCGGCTGGCTGAAGCAAGGAAATGCACTCCAAACTAACTGGATGTGACGGTCTAATCTGATCCCTGTCATCTTACGACATAACATCGTTAGTGACGAAATACGGATAGCCCTCGAGGGTGCGATAACTGTTTGCTGTTTGATCTGTATAATGTTGGGAACAGTTTCCTAAGATGGGGTTTAAGGTTCTTGGGTATATACAAGTTCGTGTAACAAAGTTTTGGTATAGAGAATTATCGGTTAGTTAAAATTGCTGCATGAAGTTTGCGTATGCTAATGTATGCCTTCAAGTTCTGGGAGGTAATTCTCGTGCAATTGAAGTAGTCTCCAATTCGAGAAAAAGTTTCTTGAGTAGTAGATATTGAAGTTGGTTATTCTGGTAGTCGAAACCGACATTTTTCGAAGGAAAGCCGCTCGAATCGATTAAACTGGTCGGTATCGTTCGAAACGTATATTTCGAATTCAAACTATCATAAACGTCAAAAAGCACTCGAAGTGCAAACTCGATTCTGAGATGATCTCGCAGGAAACGAGAATTGCCTCCCTGTTAACAAGTTACAAATTGACACATCAATATTTTTTGTAAAATTGTTGGGAAATCAGTTTGATTCTCCCCTCTTCGGTCTGGTTGTCGCAAGTGTGACTATAACTGCACGTGAGGTCCAGGGTTCGATGGCCAGATAGGGAAGTATATTGGATTTTCAAAGTGGATTTTTGAAGCGTGCCTCGTAATTGCCAATTTTTTTACCCGAGTATGACATGGGGCATAAAGATGTACCTTACCGATAACATTATGTGGTTGTGGAGTTCCTTTTTGTGGCGCTAGGTGTCACTGTAAGTACATGATTTCTGTCTAATAAGGGCACGTACGCGCGTTGTTATGAAGAATGCTAAGAAACTAGAATGCTAAGAATCCAGTTATTCAAACCCAATGATGAAGTACGCAGTAACAGCGACATAAAATTGTTAATTTACGAAAGTAAAAATGAAATCGAGTTTAATTTTCGCTAGTATCGTTGTTAAATCTTGTCTCAAGGTGCTGGAGAAATAAGAGCGAGATTATTTCATCACGGGTGAAAATTTATAAAGTATACGTGGAGAGGTAACGCAATGAATTTCGCGAGAACTAGCACGTTGCTCGTGTGAATTAATATGAACTGGGGTTACATACCAAGAATGAATGCCTCTCGAATATTATGTAATAAGATGATTCACTGTTTTCTTGTGGCTTTTAAGAACATGAGGATTGACCTGTCCTCATTGAATTGAAATCAATTTTATGTATTTTTCTCAGTAGTTAGTAAGGTCATCGGTCGACGTGTTTTATGTCAACGTCACATGGTAACACTGCAAAGGGTGGGCGGGTGGGTTAAAGGTGTAGTCGCCCAGTGGTCAAAATTTGACCGTTATTTTAGCATTCTGCACTCCATCTCTATAAATGAACTTTAACTATGCCAAATCTCAAATTCCTCCGTGCGCGCAATATGCTCAAAAAGGGGTACAAAGTTTTCTCTTCACGCATTAATATATAGATTATAGAAGTCTAATTGTAAATTAATAAACTTTTATAAATAGAATACACATGTCTGTTTTATATAATTTAGTGAAAAAAAATTCTCTTGAGTAAATGTAGGCATATCAGTTGTCACGAATCCTTCTAATGAGATGACGTTATATATGCTTATGTTCTCCTTTGTCTGATTGTCACAAGTATAAAATAAACAAGGGCTAATTCTGACGAGAAGGATCAAGACGCGATGCTTGAACATTTAATGAACGAACTCAAAGAACAATGTCACGTTGATTTGCGAGTCAAAGTCACTCAAAGTTGTTATGAGTGTAAATGGCCTGGGGTTAGGTTCACATAGATTCGTGTTACAAAGCGGTGTAAAATATACAGGGTGTAAGTGACATCGTAACGAAAACTGATACCATGGATTCAGTACATGAATCAAGTTAGAATCGGTGTTTTAAAAAAATAAACGAGCTTGTAGGCAGTTTTTTAAATTAACTAAATAATCTGCGAACAAAATTGTATTTTTATAGTCCGCGTGCGAGTTCCGAGGAATCGGAGGCTGAGGAAGCGGGCACTGTGCACTGCGCCTGACCGTCGCTCATACCCTTCACTCTCCCAGTACCATTTTCTTGGGGTACTACTGGTACTGGGAGAGTGCGGGGTATAAGCGACGGTCGGGCGCATCGCACAGTGACCGCTTTCTCAGCCCCCGAGTCCTCGGAGCTCACGCGCGGACTATACATCCATGGTATCAGTTTTCCTTGCAATGTCACTTACACCCCGTACATTACATCTTTTAGAAAAGTTATTTATACCAGTCAAAAAATTACTTAAAATGTAGAGTCGCAATACTTATTATAATTTACGTTTCGTTCGTATAACAATAATATTTGGCATAACCCCAGGATGCTCCAGTGCTGGGGTACCTATTCTTTGCCGGAAATCAATGCAGAAAATTATCAATATTGGTGTTAGTAAAACTTCGATCACCATTGACCAATGTAAACAAACTACCATGTGCATATAAAAACCCTTATAAGAAAACATTGATTGCATGTTTTACACCCACATAGCCAAACAAAGAGCGATATGAAAGCCAAGCTCGCCCGTTCTTTGTAAAGGCAAGAAATGGCGGAGTATCGCTAAAAGCCAGATCCATCAACAAAGCGCCCGCTGTGGTCGCTTTTACGCTGGTATTAAATACTAAAATAGATCAAATATTCGAGGAATATAGCCCTATTATATTTGATTTGAAATTCATATTATTTTGGTGTGTTTGGTCTAAAATGAAGGTACTTTATGCAGTTTCATAAAGTGAATTTGTTGGGTTAATATATGAAAGCTTCTCTATGGCTAAATTAAATTCCTCTTTTCTAGGAACTGGAAATAATATTTTTGTAGTTTTGAAGACTTCAAATCCTTTCTCCTTGGCAGCACTTGATCTATAATTACCTATTTATAAACCGATTTAAAATTGCTAAACTGATGACATCTTCTTATGCGTTGTTTAAAATTCAGAATCTGATTCATGTTCATTCGCTTTTTTCAAGTTTGCATGGATTCAAACACTTTTTAACAGGTACGCAAGGTACAATGAAAGACTTTGGCAGTTGTACACTTTGCCGATGAAATGCTTTGCGCAGCTGCCGATAAGCTAGCTACTCCCATATTTTGTTGACTTAGCCTTAAGCCCTAATTGGCGGAAGCAAAATGTGTAACCGTACAAATAATTTTGTCGGCAAAGTGTACAACCGCCAAAGTCCTTGATTGTACCTTCCTGGAAATACGGAGTTTAAAGACCGCTACAAACTTTGTTTCAAAACATTATATCAATAAGAATTGTTTTTAGATAGGTACACAGTACACACTGACCAAAAAGAAAGCCTTTCCTTGTTGGTCAGTTTATCTTACAACTTACCAATGTGTTATAATGTCTTCGAGAACATTCTTGTAACTTCCACTATCAAAATTCGGAACGTGATAATTTGCAGCTTGCATCCCAGCTTCTTCCTTACATTTGTCGTGAGGTTAAGTGACTGTTTTGCCGACGGTACTGGCCACGCCATTTCCGTAGCCGCCGGAACTGTGGTCTCTACTAGTTATTGTTGCTGACCATACAACTACCGGCTACTCGGTAGGTACACCATGTGAAGATTTAGTTGTAAATTATAATTGAGGTGTAGAGTATATTTCAGAATACGAGGTTACGTGTAGTTTCAGGTACAAATTACATTACTATAATGTTAAATTCCAAGCAGCAAAGGCAAAAAAAAATTTTTTGTTACAATTCGTAAGTACTGCTGTAGGTATACCTTAATAAGAATCACTAACTGCAATATAACTGATGATTAAAATGGAAACGGCTGTTTACCCATACAAAATTTAATAGGTAGTAAACGGGTGATTTTGTCCTAATCATCTGATAAGTTGTCAGTGAAATTGGGCCTTTAGAAATTATTTGATTTAGCAATCTACGAACGTCTACAGGTTGTTCTGGGGATAAATATAAAAAATACAGGAATTTTATATCGTGGCAATCATCTAAAGCCGAATCTCACACGACGAACGTTTTTTTCTCGTATGTATATGGGATTCGAGATTTTCTCGAATAGGTCAGTGGCAGTCAACTATGTATGAATCAAGCGTTCACACGGCTCCATGTAGTATTTCTCGAATACGAGATTTTAACTACTCTTATACGTACAACAAACATAACCTTTACTATATTCATAATTTAAGTATTCTATGAACATAATAATTTAGATGTCAATCTAAATCAAATGTCAAATCATATATCACATATTAGATAAACGTGACTTCCTTTTCAATATTGAGTTACATTAATATTCATTCGATAAAAAATAAGTTTGATATCAAATAAATATCATATTGTTATCTCTACGAAGTAACATGTTTGAAAAAATTGAGACAATGCCTGCATACCGTCGGTGTAGACAAAGGCTTTTATTTATTCTATTAATAGTCTTTACTGATCTGTCTAGTGAGGTCCTGGGTTGGAATGCCGAAATCAGGCAATTTCCTAAATTTTCTGTTAGAAAATTCTCAGTAACAACCCGGAATTTGACATTGTGTCCGGCAGATGGCAATGGGCTGACACAATATTACATGAGACTCAATAAAGGCATCAGCGAAATGTGGGGCATACGCACGACTACATATCAAATTATACATTTTTGGTATAAGCTGACCTCTCACTGTACGGAAAGCATAAACAATTAAAGGTCAGCGTATATTGGAAATTTACAACTTGATATTATGTAGTCGTGCGTATGCCCACATTCGCCGATGCTTTTATTGAGTTCACCTTGCGGCCTGCCGGGTCTCCTGGTCCCTGATGGGCTACGCTCAAGCGTAACTGGTTTGGTCCAGCTTGCTTCACGCATCCTTGAATATTATGTCCGGTCCAGTGAGAAACATTATTCTGTTCACACCCGTTTTTCAATCACACTGATACATTTGTTGGTGTCAAAAAATTCACATACAGTTTATTCCATATAATTAGATATTCCCTATTTCCAAAAATAATTATTAATATTAAGTCTTGCTTAGACTTTTGCAGTTGTATAACTTGTATATTGGCACTATTCAAAGTCACATGCGTCGATAACGTGATACATTTACCCCTCCAGGGAAAATAAGCGGTAAGATAAGTTAACTTATATTTATCTACATATCCATTACAAACATTGGATCCCAAACTATAAACTAAAACTAAACTCAACCACAGCAAAGTTGTGGGCCGAAACCTTTGGTGACGTCACAAAAACGACGCCATTTAATTCGTGAACTAAGTTACCGACGCGACGCTTCGTTCGCGTCGGGTTCATCCACTATTCAGAACTTCTACTAAGGTCGCTTACAGACGGGCGAAACTACACCGACGTTATAGGTAACTACAGTCGTCGACCGCGCTGTCAGCGACAGCTATCGAATGCCGTCGACACGCACCACCGCCCGTCAACTGCAGGCGACTTACCAGAACGTCGATGACAGTTAACATCCGTCTGTAAACGCCCTAAAGTTTAGTATAAAGTGGGACATAGTTATAATTAATAGCCAACCCTGTGCTGTCATGACGTTATGAACACGTGCACGCGAGGGAATTACCAAGAAAACCTGGGGTTTTCGAAAACTATCGGTAGGTACCGTAATATATCTTCAAAACTAGGTGTAGTTTGTGGGGAAGAAATTTCAAGGTCAGATTTCGTGTTTCTTATCTTCAAGGTCGTTTTGAAGATTACTAGTTTATAATTCTAGGTATACAAGGTATAAGTGACATCGTAAAGAAAACTTATAAAATTGATTCTGTGTGTGATGCACATGGCACACTGAGATTGCTATCTCTCTCCTGTTATAGCCATAAGCTACTCCATGAGTGTATTAAATAAAAATCAATATTTGCTTGATTTGCTGAGTTTAATTCATAAAAAACAAAAAATTGCGAGTCCAACAGATTCAGGACATGATTCTGGACATAAGCATAAAAAATTAGCATGGATCTTTTAAAAAAATACCATTTTCTTCGCAGAATTTATAGCTAACTAAAAATCTGTGAACAGAATCGTAAAATTTTAGAAAAGACCGTTTCAAAATTCTATCTCTGAGGGGTCCTGAACCCATGGTATCAATTTTCGTTACGATATCAGTTACATCCTGTATTTCCATAAAACGGCATTGAGTGAACTTCGAAGACAAAAACATTGAAGGCATCGGTGCCCCCCCTTTATTGCAGACTCCATGGCTTGCTTGCGTACATAGGTGCAACTCGATGCCACTAGCAAATCTTGGTACAGCAGCTGATGTAGATTGTAATGCAAGGGCAACAGCAGCCGTCGCAGCAACCACCGTGGCAGCTCCCGCACGGTCTGCAATACATTGTTCTAATGAATGAAAGAATATTTTAAAGGTATTACTATGACTGAAAATATGTTAAAGTAATTTGTTCTTATTTTTTTAAATGTTGCCCTTATATTTCTCCTATATCGTGAGCAAACTTACATCTCACATGCACACACATCCAGACCCGGAACAACAATCTGAAGATTAAATAAATATTTGTTTCGTGTAGGATTAGAACCCGTGTCACATAGCGCAGAAAGCTAATCTCTTGGACACTGCGTCAACAGTGCCGTCAAAAGAGATTGAATCTCGTACTCATCTAATAGTTATTTATAAGAGAGTCTATAAATAGAAACGCTTTTCTGAGGGATTAATATATGTAGTATTGTATAAACTTGTTGTAAAAATAAACATGAATTCGTTCCCAAAGTTCATAATACAGAAAGATCAAAGTGAGCAGTTTTAATACCAATTTTATCACTGCCTAATCTGTAACTGTATTCACAAAGAGTCCGAAGTTATTTTTAACAAACCTAACTTAATCTGTTCAGCTGGATTCATCTTGTGAAAAATCGCGATAAACTTTTTCGCTCTCACAAAGTCCCCAAAAGCTTAGTTTGGATCTGTAATTAATTTTTAATCCGGCATCCTTACTTGGCGGCTTCATATAATAAATTAATTTCCAGCGTTCGGATGATAATCAGTTAATTCAGCGTTCATCTTTTGCAGCAAAAAGGATTTCGAAGCGGGAATTGTTCTAATTAATTATTTGGGCTCAGGAAGAAGGGATGATTTGCCGAAGGAACGTTCTCACGTTTTCGTGTTTACCGCACGACGAAATGTCTGTTGATTGTCTCATGTTTCTCATTATACGGGAGTATTTTATTATGAGTAAGTACGTAGACGTAATTAATGATTTTATACTAAGCTATAGAAATCTTTCACTTTTGAATTTAACTTTTATCAGAAGCTCAATTCTCGTAATTAAAAATGTTCAAAATATATGTAGTTCCGATCTCGTTCTGATAAATGTAATAAATGGTATTCTCCTACACTATCAAACAACGTCAAACGTGATATTATTTGAAATGAGGACGAAAGTTGATTGAAGTCAAATCGGTATTCTGCTAACATTTTGAACCGACACAGTTAATAAAATTGGTATTCTCGTCCATACATAAACGTCAAAAATGAGATTGAAATAAGTCTGTAAGAAGATTGAATTCAAATCATACTGAAATCGGACTGAACTTTAAGAGGAGTAGAATACCGATTTTTCATCAATTCATAATATTATTATGATCTCAGTTCGGTCAACTTTCAGTCATACTGTAATTTAATTACGAGAATTGGGCTTCTGATCATGTGTGATTATGCCTAGCCCTTCCTATGATGTTAGGTGTAACCAATCTTTTACTACGTTTACATTTTTTTAATATATTTTTCATTTATTAATCCTAATAAATTAAAACTCCCATTACTTTTCTAACCTCAGAGTCGCCCGCAAAACATAATGATGGATATTACGAAACGGCCAACGGTCAGCGAATTTTACGATGATGGATTGAAAATGGCGCACATGGTAACCGAGTCCCACATAAATAAATTAACGCGCTTATTAAAGTCACAGGGATTATGAGAGAACCGACCGTTGACTTATTGCACAGTTGAGTTATGATTTTAATACGTCCGTCGAGTTGCGTGCTGGATTCGCGTGTCAAACAAACGTGTTATTAGTGATCAATTGCAAGGCTTGCCACTTCTGTTTTTTCATTGCTCTGTGGGTTGTGCTTTTATTTTTAAATTTTCTAATTATAGTTAAAATGTATTATATGAGTTTTTTTATAAATTGCGGTCACACGCTTAGCAACGAGCATAGCTGGCCTAGTTATGTCAGGGAATAGCGATTATATTATGAGTTAAAACTTTGCCGACTACTGCTTGGGGTAGGTATTTAGGATGGAGTAAGTTGGATGGTTGTACTGGCATCTGTCGGTCAGCAGACCGTGTCGATTAGCGGCAGGATGAACCACGTATAAACTTGATGTTTAGGGGAGCTTAGTATTAATAGTTTCTTCCTTTCATACCTTACAAAGAAATAGATAGATAGACAGAGATTACTAACCAAACTTGGATATTATGGCACTATAATTACCTAATTACCTTAGAGTATTAAAAGTATAGAGTTATAACTTAAACTACGTTACTTTGTGCGAAGCGTAAGCAGTTTGCATGTAGATGAATTAATAGATATATAGTACACTAGTGTCTTACCGTCGGCGTTGGCGTCGTACGAAAAACAGTCGATAAGACTTGTTCGTCATTAGTTCTCGGTAAAAATATCGATAAAGAAACGAAAAATTGGTGAAATGTTATGTTACCAATTTGTTTATTATGTTTTCTTGAAACATTTCTACATACCTACATTTACAGAACAATACACAATTTTTACAACAAAAAATTAAGGTTTTCGTTTCGGGATAGGTTCCCGACTCGCGGTCGTTCGAACTATGAACGTGGATTTCGTGTAGCGGCTGTTTTGCATACTCCATGTAGAAGCACTCCATACTTTTACACTCCAAGCTAAAAAAAATCTCTGTTGTACTGTAAGGTTAAGACTTTACCTACCTACCTACTTCTAAATCGCTTTCTTCTTACTTTGTAAAATTAGAATCACCGTTAGAAAATTTAATCTGCCTGAAATTAATTATGTAGTCACATTGACTTATAATTATTAATTTGGGCGGGTAGCTTGTCTATAAAGTTACCAGCAAGCCCATACTTACAACCTAACTTATAGCTTGTTGGTAATATTTGACACTGATCGCTGAGATAACTTTCTGTGTTCGCTTGCGCAAAGTAATTAATCGTTGCGATTTATCGATCTGTGGCCAACCGATTCGAGTCCACGTGGTGACTAGCGAATATTTTGCATATTTTAGGCTAGTCTAGTTTATAGGTACTATCGAATTAGGGTACATAATAGTAAATCGATTGCGAAACTGATTCAACGACTTTAAATTGCTTAGGGCAACGTAAGCAGTTTAAAACCAATAACTTACATTAATTAATAAAAATTTATACACCTTGCTTATAAACTGCAATTGAGAAACTTAGCAAATATTTTTGTAAAGTACGTTTTGGACCTTTGATTACGAGGCTTATTCAGCAGTGAACACTAACGGGCTGATAATAATATGATGGGTTGGCGAACTCGTACTATCTCCCTCATCTTTATAGCTGCCCCAGTAGAGTACCTAAAAGACATCAGTCAATCCATCTTTCAATTCCATCTTTCAAACCATTATTAATTACTGGTATGTCCGTTGTTGTCGTGGTAGCTTGGTTTCTGTTCTTTGCTATATTATGGAATATAATTATACCTTTTGATAGCCAGCTGTTTACTTACTACGATAGAACCTAAACAACAGGCGACCACACTTTGATTGACCATCCCATTAAAATGCGAACGTTTGAAAGTTTTGATTTCACGGTCAGTAACGGCTTTAATGAAAATGGTGAAACTCAGTACAGTATTCTAATATCAAAATCAAATCAAATCAAAATAGCCTTTATTCCTGATAATATTACATACTTTCATTACAGTTATTTTCTGTGTTTCTATACTCTCTTGTATTATATATAATTTTCAATATATTATAATACCTCTCATATTTATTTTAATACAACAAATTTCATGCACTTTTAGTAATTATATTTCGATCTTATTTTATTATGATAGGATTTCATGCACTTTTAATCATTAATAATAACATACAATTAATAATATAAATTAGATTTATGTTTAACTTAATCATTCTAATCTTCGACATCGGTAACATTATTATCAGTTTGCCATTTGGCATAGGCCTCCCCTAGGCTTTTCCATCCATCTCTATTTGTGGCTTCTCTTTGCCATTCTAATATAGGTAACCTTATATATATATTTTTTAAATCCATAATTATAATTCTTGAACCGCAAATTTTTTATGGGACAAGTTTTTTATGGGATCTCATTAGATATACACAAAAACTGGCTGGATTTCTGAGAACAAATCTTCCCATCTCTTTCGATTATTATAGATGCCACAGAGATCCAAAAACAAAACTCACCCTGAATACATAGCGCGCAAAAGCTAGTTAAAAATCTTCCAATACCTACTTACCTCATAAAAACCCTACAAGCTGCATTAACTCGACTAATCGAATACATTATCGTAACGAACATAACCGATATCGTTCCTACCATCAACATCCTATTTACCGTCCAATATGCACCGGCTTTTTTCCCCAATCACGTCGTTAACCGACAACACGATTTATGCTGTTGTATTTGACATGGCAATTAGAAGGCGTACAAGCAATGCGTTGACGTGAACTGTACTGGGCTAGTTTTAATTAAACTAATGCTATAACGATACACGACTTCGATAATTTACTCTTCATTGAATTTGTTAGGGTAAGTGCGTGATGGGATGTAGCTTAACTATTTCAGAGTAACAATTTTTTTTTTAAACTTTGCCCCTTTCTTGGATTTCTCCTGTATCGAGGGTACAGTTTACAAACAAACAATTTCACATGCACACACACCCAGACCCGGAACAACTATCTGTAGATCATACAAATATTTGCTCCGTGCGGGGATCGAACCCGCGGCACGTAGCGCAGAAAGCTAATCGCTTAGCCACTGCGCCAATCGTGTCGTCCTTGAATCGACCGATAAAAAAAAAGTCGTTGTATTTACAAAAATTCTCGTGCTATATGTGACAACAAGAAGCATTTTATAAACTTTACATTGTTGTTGTAAATTATTTAAAAATAAATTGTAAAGTTAACGCAAAGGATGTATTTATAAATAGAATACTCAATATGGAGTACTAACGCTTAGTTCAAGCAACTTACTCGTACTAAGGTCTCTGGTAGTCTTGTTGTTACAATATTTTTCTCGGTGTTGTCGAGTTGAATTACGAAGGTTTGGTTAGCTACTGAAGTGCTTATCTAGATTTACGATTTTTTTTTAAATTTCTTATTACAGAAACAGTAGCTGTTCGATCGATGATAATTATAGGTAATTTTGTCGGAATTTCTGTAAAGTATGTAAGCACTTAATATAAAATAAATCTAGCCCATTAATGTCCCACTGCTGGGTATGGACCTCTACTTCGAATGAGAAGGATTAGGCCTTAGTCCACCACGCTGGCCTGGTGCGTGGTGGTGGATTACATAGGTACACCATTGAGAACTTTATTAGGCCCTCTCAGATGCGCAGGTTTCTTCACAATGTTTTCCTTCACCTTTAATGCAAGTAACAATCAAAATCAAATCCACACATAAATTCGAAAAGTCCGAAGTGTGGGTCGAATTAGAACTTAGACCCTCCTACATGGAAGGCAAGCATTCAACCGCTAAGCTATCACTGCTCAAAATCAAATTATGTAGATATGTATGAGATTTCCAAAAAAATCTCTTTTAGTAACTGAGTAACCACTTATGATGTTACCCACGGGATTAACTGCAAGATTATCATCATTATCTTATGTTACGTTACGTTATCTATAAAAATATAAAATAAGGCTTAATTTTGATATCCCAAATAGCAAGAAACGGCAACGCGGCAGGCCCAGAAGGAGATGGCGTGATGAGCTGGACGTCTATCTAAAGAATTGGCCCCAAATTGCTATAGATCGGGAAAAGTGGAAGGAGGGAAGGGAGGCCTTTGCCCTGCAGTGGGATACTACGGGCTATTAATAATAATAATAAATTTTGATTTGAAGATTTTTGTCGTCTAGTCACTTAGCGCATGCGCATCACTACGTTTCACAAACCAAAACCATCCGTTAAAATAAATACTACATAGAAGCCTCTCACCTCAAACATTTACTGTGTTCGGAAAAGGCAGCAATAAATCTGCCATTGTTTTGTCGACGTTCATTCCATTCACAATCACATGCCAAACAATCCGTCCAGCCAGTGTATCGGCGGCTTAACGTCGTGATTACTCCAACATATTGTATCCGCTGGAATGTGAACAATTCAGTGACACCGTAGCGTTCTGTCCAATTATTGCACTCAGATTAATGCCAATTTGTAGACCGCTAACGACGTGACATCGATATTAGATGCAATTGTGAGACTTGGTGGAATGTTTTATACTTTGTTGTTATGAGATTCAAGCTTTAGCTGTATGTTGTCCTTTAACTTTCTATAAAATATTTTATCTTATATAGAAAGACTTTTGCCATATTATTCTATCCATAAAAACCTTTTTCTTCAATTGTATTAGTTTACTGTCATAGATCGATATAAAATAATTAGCTGTCCCATGCTGAACCTTACGTTAAAGGGCACTGCGTCTGCCGGAACACATCAATACATAAAGCCCATAAAAACGTTGAAGTAACAATGATCTTGAAAACCATAGCTTTCAATCAATTGCTAACAACTTACAGAGGTTACTAAGTACATTAATAGCTTTCGGAATGGCCCTATACGAGATCATTGAGCAGATTTACAAGCGAACGAACGATTATGGCCGACATAAAAGGTCATAAAAGTTCATTTTATTTTAATGACGTATTGTGCCAATACAATTGTGACTATTTTATTTTACATTTAGCTTTGATAGAGAATTTTATGTAGATAGTAAAACCGTATTATTTTAAATTTTTTTCAACATTATACTAGTCAGTTTTTATCAACGTCAACTGTTCATTGTAATGGTTGATCAGCATCCCTGTACCAAGTTTTGCTCGACTGTGGTTACCGTCAAGCCAAAAATGTATGAAATCAACGTGCGCGCGCATTAATTTGAGTGAACTTCTATCGAAAACGCGCGCTCACTTATTTCATAAATTTTTGGCTTTTATGGTTACCACAGCCGAGGTCAAAAAAACCTCGGTATCGGTTTACAGGCGGCATATAATTCAGTAGTATAATAATAATTTAAAAATTAAAACAGGTTTACTGTGAAAAAATACTTTTGAAAACGATACTAACATTATTTTCAGAAAGGTTGTCTATAGTTTATAAATAAATACATAACACATACACAGGCTACTTCAGGCTACACATTCACAACATACACAACAAAAAATATACTAGAAAAATCTATAGTATATATTTGTCTAGTGTATTTTTACACATAGATTTGAGAGGGTTCATACCGTTTTATGATAATTTATCTGTAATAATAACTATAGCTTTTACTTCTTCTTTCATGGTTTCACATAAGAATTATTCATAGCGTGAATTTTCCATGCCTTTGTTTACCTACAAGTCATTACGGTGTAGATTTTAATTAAAGTATTAGTATGTTACGAATAATTTATGCTGCATAACAATGTGCGTGGTGCATTGACGCCATAGAAAAAGTTTGCATGTGCAAGCCTGGAGACTTGCATGTTTGTTATATTTACTAAATGTTTCGCTAACATTCAACCTTTTTTTAGGTTCTGGAAACGGAAACAAAACCATTTTCTTATAAAAATAAAATGAAAATGTTGAAAACGCCCACAGAACCACGGGATTATCAAATGTAGGAAATCATAAAGATTTTCTTTACAAAATTCTACATTCAAATGGTTCCTCGATAGTCGCGGAGGTGGCTACTTTTTCCATTTTGTTTCAAGCAGTACTTTACATGTATAATGCGGCTCTCGGTCCCAGTTATTTTTATGGCTACCATTGATATATGTAGCAAAGGAATTTTATTCCTACAGCAAAAAGCGATGAATACATTTTTGTGTATTACCACACGCAACTAACGAGGGCTTGACATAAGAACACTACCAGACTTTGTTAATCATTGCATATATTTGAATAACTTTACTTTATGAAATACTTATGCTTGGATTTGAAGTGTAGTTGACGTGAACAAAATGGGAATTAAGTTTTGTTTTTGTAGAATGCAATGCAGGACAAAGAAATCTTTCAGCCACTATATTATTACGAAACATGGCAATTA
Source organism: Allophyes oxyacanthae (assembly GCA_932294325.1). NCBI lineage: Eukaryota > Metazoa > Arthropoda > Insecta > Lepidoptera > Noctuidae > Allophyes > Allophyes oxyacanthae. Next base: position 12,316,705 of record OW028615.1, read on the forward strand.
GATTACCTTCTAATAATTTATTTATTCACATACGTTTATTCGGAAAAGGTACGTAAAACCTAAAGGGTGGAGGGTGGGGTTATCGTACTTTTTAATAGGAACAATTTTTACTATGGCACTTACCTCAGATCACATCATTTCTGTGATCTTAAGAACCAACACAGAAATCGCGAAAAAAATATCAGCCATTCCATGCATTTAGTCGCGTAATATTGAATTATTTGTATGGAATTGCAGAATGTTATTTCACAATTTCAGTGTTGGTCTCTTAGTAAAAGTTGTTCATAATGCTGAGTACAATAACCCACTTTCAATCTTATATCCTTTTGACTAACCGTCTTTAATGTGAATGTGTGATACGTCAAAGGAAATCATATTTTCAGTGTGAAATATGAACAATAAAGATTCAAGTTTATCATCTTCAATCATGCCTTACGGACAATCTAAAAAAATCTTAGATTGTGCCTGAAGTAGCAATTTGTCTCTAGAAAACCACTATTATTAGTAATGACGTCTTCACTAATGCTATGTTCCATTAGGTTAATGCTACACACATTTACACAGAAATATAAACATTTCTTTCATATTCCTTTCTCTCTTTCAAAGTAGTTTTTCACACCATCATATATCACGAACATAACACAACGTGAAATACACAAAGATGTTTTCCACTAGCTTTGTAAACGCGGCCGTGTGTGTTTTCTTTTTAAAGTCGTTTAATAAAAGGGCCAGATGTGTGGATATAATCTCGAGACGTCTTGAGCGGCTCCCGTTTATGTTAGAAATGTGAGAAATTTCCCGTTGAAGAGCACTCCCGTCTTCGCGGGATGCTACGAGCGCTCTTTGCACGTGTTCTTTGCACGAAAACTCGTTTTCAACTCTGAATTATTATACCGTCTCCTGTGGCGTGACTTAACACTTCGGTAACAACCTACTTATCCCGATATTTCGTGCAAATTGTTTATGAAAAATCTTTTAGATGCACAGTCAAGATACTTCGCAGTGATAGGTACATTTCGCAAACAAAATGCGTTGAACGACTCTGGCCTGCTTAGAGTTAATAACTCTGCGTTTGGATCAGGGTTGTTGTGAACATCAGCATCAGCATCCGCATTGATCAATGCTGATTAGTTCAAGACGTGACATCACCACAGAGGGGGCGGGGCTTATAGAACGTGTTGTTTTCGCTTGCGAGTTTTTACCAATTACGACTAATTATTACTAAACTACTTAGTTTGATTCTATTTTTTTACTAAAAGTCACAAAATTTATTTACTTTATTTTAATACCAAGGAAAACTGTGCAACTTTTAGATATATATTCATAATGGTCACTACTTTTTCTCTGATTTTTTAAGAAAATAATTAGAGTCCGCATAAGCATCAGCTTCCACTGATGTCAATGATAAAACATCACCATCAGCATCAGCGTCCGCTGATGTGAAAAAAAATATTCATCAGCAACAACTGTGGTTTGGATGCAAACGAGGATGGTCGACTGGTATTTTTTCGATTGTACTTGAACACGTTTGTGTTTCATGTGGATAAGATGCGACTGTATTCTAATCGATATTTCCCGTTGTTAGACTAAAACATTCTAATTCTGAGCACGGAAAATTTCAAGTGGCCCTTGATTTTAAAGCCTTAACAATAATAGCAGTATTTATTCAATTTACCGAATAAAAGGTAAGACGAGGGAGGTCGGTACTCTAAAAATTCTAATGAAATCAAATAAACTTGAAAATTTAAGATCCACTTAGGAAGTTTCGAATTTCAATCCCGAGAGAAAACTGTGGGATGAATAAGAGGAGAAAATAATACTTTATAGCGAAACTTGTGAACATTTTAGCAATGGAAGTAGCACGAACAGGACCAGTTCATAATTAGTGATTCGTAATGAGTCGCAGTGAGCCAACATTATGCTTTTTGCTCCACTTTAGTGTGTTGATACCCGTACCAAGGGACCATGGGTTGGAAGCCAACTTGAGGAAGTCCCAGTGGTAAATATTGTACCCTACTTCAGATCCAAGTAGCTTTAATCACAGTTTTTTGCTTTGTATACATCGCTGCGTCGCCACTTTAAATGAAACACATTTTTCCGTAATTTAGTTTATAGGTTACTTTATTCTTCGCAATTAAAATCTATAATATTACGGTTCCTACGAAAATTTTACTATATGCATTATGTTTTTCACTATCTACCGTAACACTAAAATGGAAGGAATTTTGAAAAGACCTAAGTAAAAAAACTTAAGTATAAAAAATTTGGATCTTTGTAATTTCTTAATCTGAGAAGACTTTTTTACACAAAACGTTTTAGTGACTTTGAGATAGACATTTACGAAATTAAAATAAGTATTTAGAACCGCAAGTGTGTATCTAATAATAATTGTGGAATATACCAGGAGCACCAAATCCCCGAATGGTGACTAGACAATATGTTGGAAAGCATTATAAAATTGTGTTAACAAAAGTTTCCATTTTGCTAAAGAATATTTTTAGAAGAAAGTCAGTCCCATCATTAATCAGTGCGACAGTACGACTAACAGCGGATTTGTAAATGTCGGACTTTAAAAAAAGAACGACTAAGTACCTATTTTGTCTTTGGTCGTTCGCCTTTTGTTTTATACTTTCAACTGTCTTGCTTACTTTTTAATTAATAACACGCAAATAAATTATTTTAAAAATAAACTAAAGGGTATTTTTAGAACACTTTTGAAACTGTTCATCTATCTTATTGTTGTCGAACTCGTAATGATGATCAACCCACTCCCTAACGATATAAAGAATGCGAGATAGCTGAATACAGACATGATCGAAAATGAGATCTAGTGCCATTTCCAAACTCCACTGCTACTTGAAAATCCCAACAGACAAACCAACTAACAATTTACTCAACCCGGGGGTCTACCGCGTAACTAAAATGGTAATGAACATCGACTCTGGTAATAAACTTCAATACGATCGTGAGAGAATAAACATTGAGTTCCCTTGACAAAAAATTACGACCATGAAGATGGGAGACCCAACAGCATGATCGATATAAAATTTACAAGCTAGATCAAAGTTTAGTCTCCCACGATCGTATTGAAGTTTATGACCAGAGTCGATGTTCATTACCATTTTAGTTACGTGGTAGACCCCCGGGAAGCAAACCCAGGTCCTCACGCTCGGCTCCAACGCGATCATTAGACGACTGAGACAGTCTGTGGTGAACATAAAATATGTTTCAAAATGCAACTTTATTTCCATAACTTAGTCAATTTCGTTAGCACTTGGGCTATAGCGGAGTATTTGCTTGACATAATAAGATAAAATAATAAAAGCCGTATTTTAAACTAGCTCCAACTTCAGCTATACGTGGTTTTATCTGCGAATAACTTTTTGAAATATACTCGCACGAGAAGAGGAAATTTTACGGTAGTAATAAACAATATTATATCATAATGTTGTGCATAAACATTGCGTAATAAAGCCTTTGCTGCATATGCATAATTATATTTTAGTGTGGAATCACTTTAATCCCAAATAAAAATATTTTATGCGAGTATATTTATTACAATACACTACAATTCTTTATTCATAACCCGATAATTAATTAATAAGTTATAAGTCAATACAATATATACCTATTCAATAATTATCATAATTATGTAGGTACATTATTTTTGACAGCCTAGCGGGTGAACGCTTACCTTCCATGCGGAGGGTCTGAGTTCGAAACCAGCCCGCACCTTTGACTTTCTTTTCGAATTTATGTGCGGATCGCAATTATTATTTGATTATCACTTGCGTTAACGGAGAAGAAAAACATCGTGAGGAAACCTGCACATCTGAGAGGGACTCAATAAGTTCTCGATGGTGTGTGTAGTCCGCCAACCCGTATCAGGCCAGCGGCAGCGTGGTGGACTAAAGGTCTAAGGCCTAACCCTTCGCATTCTAAGAAGAGGCTCGTGTCCAGCAATGGGATAATAATGGGCTGGATTTATTTTATTTTTTAAGTATAATATTTTACATAAAAATAGACATGCAATTGATTTATTATTATATTGTGTTCTAAAATTTTATTCTAAGAAAGTACCATTCTACAGTACGGTACTTTCTCAGACTAAAATTTTAGAACACAAATAATATATCACCCACTTTATAAGGCTATTTTTAAAAAGTGCCTATTGCAGCCTCAACATCTTCTCTTCATAACTCTCTTCTTTTCTAGGCTATTTCTTGACTTCGAAGGCTTCTTCCAATTGATACCGTTTTTCTAAAGATAGATCAATAGTGTCACATTTTAGGCTTCTGACTACCAATCAGCATCGAATATCATTGACTGAAACCACGTACTGGAAAACGTAAATGCTAGAAATAAACAAGTTATTACTTTTTGTAACCGACTACTTGGTTCGGATAAAGCCTGCTAAGTCGTTTTTGCCGTCGTAATATTAAAGTCATCCATCCTTGACCGCGGCAAGATTAATAGATTAACAAGGTATACTTATTTAACCAAGAACCCCTCCCATTACATATCCAACCATTTCAACATCACTAAAATTATCCTAGAATATGACGTCACAGGAACAGTTTAGATTCGGAAGAAACCCTATTCTTTCTTAGTCTTACATGATATAAACCATTGACATTTATTCCTTATAACATCAACGGAAAGTCATAAAAATATGTTAATGTCCCAAAAAAAACGACTGAACTACATTTGATTAGGTCAGTCTCTGGGCGGTGTATGCGTCGTGTCGGGTCCAATCAGACTGACAGTCACGAGTCAAGCTCAAGGTTCTTACACCTCACCTTAACCCTGGTGCCCACTGTTCTCATTAGTATTACGTACCTAGATTGTTATATAGATCAGCTGGATGAGGCATTAAAAAACTTCAACGCATATATGGTTTTATCACAGGTAGACTTTTGACCACGCGAAACGACGATTTTGAAATAAGACATCTTCATCATCCTAGCCTTTCCGAAATAATGTCATATTAGCAATATTTCGTGGTGTCACTCATATACCTACACACACCACAATTTTTTCATTACCAGTTTTTTTTTAATATATTCTTTATTTTTTTAAAACGTTGCCCCTCACTAGGATTTCTCCTGTATCGAGGGTACAGTTTACAAACATACATGTCACATGCACACACAACCAGACCCGAAAGATCTATCTGTAGATCATACAAATATTTGTTCCGTGCGGGGATCGAACCCGCGGCACTTAGCGCAGAAAGCTAATCTCTTAGCCACTGCGCCAACCGTGTCGTCAAGATATAAAAAATAAAAATCTGCTATTCCATAAAAAATAATTCAATATTACTCGACTACAGTCAGTACAGTACAGTACAGTATGGAACAGTAGTTTTTTTTTTTGCGATGTCTTCTTATGATCTGTGATCTCATAATAAAGTAGTCCATATTAGAGGAGCAGGGCACGATCTTAACCAAATTCTGGTAATTAAATATTAAGGGTGTATAACTGTATAGGTAATATTATTTAATATTTTGGTGTGATGATTATTCCAATGCTTCCTAAAAATTACGAGTCAAGGCGCAAGCAATTATAGATTTTCCATTGTGTCTACGTTTCGTCAGTTGTGATCGACGGACACATTTTAACAAACTATAAAATACTGTGTGATCTAAATGTGTCAATAGAAATATTGTACAAATCAATTAAAAAGAAAATAAATCTATTTTCTATCAGTACAAAAAGTAAGTAAATTCAATAAGAATATTATTATTCTTAGGCATATCCAGTTATTATCCTGCTCTTGTAAATCAGAATAACAATGACTAGATTACAATTGGATTATTCAAATCTAATACTGTGGGTAGAGATTTATTCGAATATACAAACATAAAGAATGTAAGTTGCTTTACATTTATCGCTGAGTCGAATCAGCATATCGATACATGATCGAAACCCTCGATATAAATTGTAAATCAATCGCTAGGTATAAAGATTAACATTGAAATAATCGAATAATTCAAATCGAATTACAGACTTTGATTTTAATTGCTGGGATGTTGAACTCAGTTTAAAAAATAATAATTTGTCGAAACGCTAATTTGATATCCGGAAATCCTTGCTTGCTGAAGGTTCCTTTAAATAAAATGACGGTTTAATTGGAACTATTGCAAAATTTCTTTATTGTTATTTGATTGATATTGATCTAGTAATAAATAGAACAGAATAGAATAGATCTTTATTTCATTTATACAGATACAGGCACTTATGAAATGTCGAGACTCTAGGAGTAATAGTTAGTATTCTTTGCTCTAGGTGCATGGTTCCAAATAGTAGATCCTATGGAGAAGAACAGCAAGAAATTCTATGGAAACTCTTTTAAAATAATACCTAGATTACAATCTTGATCAGTACAATGTTGTGGTAAAGCTGCAAGAATAATGTAATTTAATGTGAAGAATGATTTGCCCCTGAATAAGATTGCCATGGCAGTTACAAGCTGATCATGAAAATGAAATGTAATCAATACACAAAATCTTTTTATAATAGGATACGTATCATTCTTGGCTTTATTTTGTTGTAAGAACATCCTAAGCTTAACAGGTAATTTTGTATGCCATTTTAATTACCCAATGAATAAAGTTTTAGAAGATTCAATAAAGAACCGTTGTAGCAGATTGTTAGCTCGTCGACTACTTATAAACAATATAGAGCTTACAGGGAAACTTGCTGTTAAGACGAGTCTTAAAACTTACCATAAGCTCCTTATTTAATACCTACCTACTTTCATTGAGATATTCGTAGGTAGGTATATTTCCTTTTTTGGTATTTTCCAGACCTAAGCTTTTTTATTTTGAAATTGCACCAATGCACTTTTTATTGACAGATGTTGAATATAGATACTTAACGTCGTTGACAGTCGTATACCGCGTATGTACTAAAAAAACAAAATTTTGTTTTCGCGTCTAGGTATAGGTAGCCGATTGTGATTATTATGTGAATATTAATAGTAGTAATAGTGTGTTTTACTATTTTCTAAATAATAAGCATTAGTAACCCACACGGCGTGTTTTTAACGCGCCGAAAACGCAGGTTTCACAAACACGCGCACACTGCGCTGTAGATGACCAAAAAGCAGATGGTTGCATTTGTATGGATTCAAACGCGCATATAAAGCGATACAAACGCGCGCAAGAAGCGCGTTCAAGCTCATCTGTATCGCGTTTACGCGCGTTTGAATCGCTTCAAATGCGCGCGAGCTTCGCGTTTTATCGACCGATGCCTGTTCCTACGGTTGAGAAGTCTGGTAGAAAAGCAGAGGTTTCTGTATCACAATACATACGCGCGGCTAAAGCGCGTCTGTATCAGCGTATCAGTTTGTATCGATACGAATGCGCGTTTCCGGCGCCAATAAGGTTTACTGATTGCGTCTGAATTTCGTTTTAAGCGCGTTAACGTGCGTCTTCAGCGCGTATTCGGCGCGTTAAAAATACGCCGTGTGTATATAGGCTCTTAAACACTCATAATTCTACACAATTTGGAACTATCTGGTGTAAATATATTCACAGTCACGAACAAATACTGTTACTTCGTTAAACCAAAGACCTTGTACAATAGTTTGTTGATGGAATCAAATATTTAAATAGATTATTTTATTAACTTCGCGTGCTATTGTTAATGCCTTGTTTAACAATAGATTTTCAAAATTACATGCGTTTTAGCACCGCATATTTAATATTTCCTTGAAGGCAATCGTTTCTTGTCGTACATGGCGGGCTTCGCACATTTAAAGGTTTTTTTATTGGTTTGTAATTTATTAGACATCTGGTTTCTCTGATAAAGTATTACCTCACTACCGTAAAGTTTAAAGGAGGATAATAATTTTATTGTTATAGTGTTCCGTGTTATTCACTACTATGGTGTAAATATACAGGTAATTTTTTTATGTAGTGCGCATAATTTGTAGATTGATTCAGTCTCTGTTTTTAAATGCAAACGCAGCATTGGGATACACTTTAAAACAAAACGGGATACACTTTAAAACATAACGACATACCTAAAATCGACATGGTTGAAAGAAACTTACATTAGCCTACTGCATGGACATCCAAACAGGATACATTGGTATTTTGGTACATGGTATTTTTTCTTTATAGACTCAGTTCTTTTTTATGTTCTAATCATTGACGTAGAATCACATGGACTTTGGGTCAGTGCTCAAAAATGATCGAATTGAATGTAGACTAAAACGCGAAAAAGTAGACTAATAGCAGGTCACTCTTTATTTAGGCGAGCAAGCAACTACACAGCAATATGTCAGTGCTGTGCAGTCGAATATTCGTATAGTGAAAAATTTGTGATGATGACGTAGGATTTCAATTAGGTTTTTGGTATTTTTAAGTTTAAATTTATGTAAACTCAGGACAATTTTTTCGTGAATTTTGTACTACACCATAGTTTCTAGTCAATGGTTCCAGTAGACGAATACAAGCAGATAGGTAAGTATGTGACTATGGCTATGCATAGTTTTATTTTATTGTTCAATACAACGTAACATATCTATTCGATTACGTCAAGGACAGCTTAACATTTCCATAACTAATACCTTACATCTCGATCGAAATTGATCAATCTTAATAAATTTCCATACAGATTCGAGAACGAAAGGAAATCGTGGTATCAGCTGTGTAGATCTCACACACGCTGATAATATCTTTTCAATTATCGGAAAAGCGCACCGTTATTGTCTATTGGCGTCACTGAAGATTTTTTCCAATTAGCTTTTATCTAACAAAAAGGCATAATAAAAATGAAGTTGGTTCCAATACCGTCGAGTCGCTTACTCTTAATCATTTATTACAACAACAACAAATACAGCCCATTACTGGGCACGAGCCTTTTCTCAGAATGACAAGGAAGGGTTCGGCCTTAGTCCACCACGCTGGCCTAGTGCGGGTTGGCGGACTACACACACCATCGAGAACTTTATGTGGCCCTCTCAGATGTACAGGTTTCCTCATGATGTTTTCCTTCACCGTTATCGCAAGTGATAATCAAACCCTAATCTGCACATGAATTCGTAAAGTCTAAGGTACGGGCCGAGTTTGAACTCGGACCCCCTGCATGGAAGGCGAGCATTCAACCGCTAGACTAGCAAGGCTCAATATAGGCTAATAGGTATATAGGCAATCATTATTAGGTAAATAATAAAGAACACTGTTGTTTTACAAAAATAAACAGTGGAATTATAAACTGAAAGTAGTTTAATTTCAATTAAGTTTACCCCTTTACTTTAGGGAACAATAAAATGATCCGCACAGTAATGTCATAACATTTAAGAAAAGGGGGCCTTACAAAACACCCATAAAAACTTTCGGCAGTCATGGTAGTCTTTTGTTTACATCCACGAGGGCGGCCTGTTAGAGCCCGTTCGTTCCCACTATGTCGGAAGTCGGTCCGACAAAAATCGTCTGGCATTGAGGCTGAACGAATTAAAGGACGCTGCCGCTGTTCACATTTGATTGGAATTGCTATACAAATTTCCTGGATAACTCTTTATCGTTCAGAAATGCGACATAGTGGAAACAGGCTCTTACTCTGTTTTTGCATATCACCGTGCAATTGTCAAACCAGTGACATAAAATTTCACTAGTGAAAATTATGAGTTCACGAAACTTTGTCAACTGCCTCCATTTCTCTCTCTTAGGTTAATATGACCAATCATTGACCGTCTCACAATTTAACGGCCTTGCAAATACAGTGAAATTGTCAAAATATTACTGCCTTATAATATCACTGCATGAGTCCAGTGGAATTATAATGTCACTGAAATGAGCCCGTGAAATTGTGAGAAATGGAGGCGGTTGACAATATCCCTGCGACACATATAAAGAACCGGCTCAAACAGGATCTATAGTGTAAAACAATATTTCTTCATCCTACGTCTTCATTCGAGGTGTGAACCGTGATGTGGCAATCAATGCGGTGGTGACAGACAGCTTTATTTGCTGTGTCATCGTGTGCAGGAAGATGAAGTCGAAGAAATATTTTTTGACGCTAGATCGCCTTAGTTGGTCATAAGCATCAAGGTTTTTATTGTGTGGTTGCAATGACAATGGTATAGTAGGCGTGGTAAACGTTGGTAGGGTTGATTCGTTTACTACTGGTTTTTAAATATTCAGTGTGAATGTATGTATAATGAAGTGTTGATAGTGGGATGACCTAATCATAATATTTTTGATTTGATTAAGTCATGCATGACAGGAAGTTTTCTAAAAGTAGCATTTTTTATGATTTACATCACTGATAAAAATAAATACCTACTTCAATTATTTATGACTTCTTATTAGTGATGGCAATAATTAACAATATTTTAGAATTAAATCTTGCATCAATGATTTATTATGCTAACCGAACTTTTAAATGAAACCATATTCTGCTTATATTTTTGTTTTAAATAATGTAGCAGAAGAACTTTCAAACACAAATAATTTTAAATTAAATTAAGACGTGTTAGGTTTGAAATTAATTGTAAGTATACTCTTGTAATAAAGTTGAGGCGTCTCTAAAACCAAAACAAAATTAATAAACTTCTCGTATTCTGTAACAATTAGCGAAGTTTCATAGCGATCCGTTCTAAACGTAATGAATAACATTTCGCCTGAAACAAAATGCTTGTCCCACATCCTTGCGTAATTGTTCTCGAACAATTCCTAGAAACTAAATAGTTAATTTCTTCTATTTATCTTTTCTTAGATAAAGTATTTCGTGTAAACGAGAACGCTTTGTCTAACGCGCCTAATTGTTTACACTCGCAATGTAAATGTTTGTAATTTATTTTATGTTGCAAGTAAAACGAAATTTTTGGCGATCTTAGATAAATTTTTAGACACTGGTGACGATTCTGTTGTGCATTTTGAGACTACTAAAATAAATAATAGTCCGCGCGCGAGCTCCCAGGAATCGGCACCTGAGGAAACGGGCACTTTCCGAAGCGTCCGACCGTCGCTCATACCCCACACTCTCACAGTACCAGTGTCTCGAGGTATTGATAGTAGGTACTCCTCGGAGCTCGCGCGCGGACTATAAACGCATCTGTCTTTTTTTCTCTATTGAAACAGAAAGTGACAAACGCCCTTAGTTTATTTCAGTTTTCATCAGAATCGACTCCTTATAGAGTTATATTCCTTTTTCAAATTTGTTTTCTTTGCTAGTCGTAGAGGGCCAGTGTTGTGACGTAACTTGGAAAAAACCAGCATCCCTACTGATTTCTCCCTGTAAAGTTCCAAAATCAGTCTTGGTCTTGGTCTTGGATTTTCACTAGACCAAGACCAATAGGCAATACTGCGATAGACTGGGTTGAATAATGGATTTAATATATAATTAAGCATTAAAAAATATTGTATAGTTAAGCTAGATTACTCCAATTGCAGAACTGCAAATATTAATTCAATTTATTTTTATACCCTCGCCATTATCGCTCTAATAGATAACGAAATAAACTTAATAGGACAGCCAAATTAATTGATATACGTATCTACTTAAAATGAGTTTTGCATTTATTTACACTGTATTCATCACAATTTGTACCAATAAAGGCTTAAAGAACTACTTAATCAATCATCACGAATCACAGTACAAAATTTAAAACGATAGGTACTTATAGTTAACCTAAAACTAATAATCAAATAAGGCAACATCGTCGATCAAATGCTGATTATTATCACATTACACATAATAGTTATGATCTAATACCAACGTAATCTCCGGTGATGAGTTTTACATAATTTATAGTGGCAATCGAAGTGACCGCCCACGTGCGCAGGACCTCGGTCTAATGAGCGCGCAGCCGTGAACCTAAGGCCATGACATGGGCGCGCGCAAACTATTCACTGATATATTATAATAACTTGTTAATTGTGACGACCTGCTTTTGAGTACTAGCATTCATAAAGTTATTTTTATTCATATTTTAATCAAGATATCTTGCTCGGCCAGTGCGTAGTAGCAGTGATAGCCTAGCGATTGAACGCTTGCCTTCCATGCATGAGGGTCTGAGTTCGAACCCGGCCCGCACCTCTGACTTTTCGGATTCATGTGCGGATTAGAATTTGATTATCACTTGCGATAACAGTGAAGGAAAACATCGTGAGGAATCCTGCACATCTGAGAGGGCCTCATAAAGTTCTCGATGGTGTGTTTAGTCCACCAACCCGCACTAGGCCACCGTGGTGGACTAAGGCCTAACCCTTCTCATTCTGAGAAGAGGCCCGTGTCCAGCAGTGGGACAGTAATGGGCTGGATTTATTTATCTTGCTCGGAATTTTAGAACAAGTAGAACTCTATCAAATGCTCGTGACGAATAAAATATATAAGTAGTAGGTACTAGTTTTCCGCCCCCGGCTTCGCAAGGGTGCATTCTCTATTATCTTACTTTACATTAAATCTGAAAATAATAATACATATAAACCTTCGGAAGAAATACTCAAAATGATGGTGAAAATCGCATCAACATCCATTGTATGTTAAGAAGTTGCTATTGAAGAAACAGACAGACGCGCCTGTCTGTTTCTTCAATAGACGCGGCGGGCGACTTGATTTTTTACTATGTAGTGATAGTGATGAAGTTACAAATAGCTGGTAATGATGAGTTTAGCTTATGGTATAGTAACCACTACCATGGGTCATAGTTATGGTCACCATGAGACGGTATTTGCGAGCAGGAGTCACGGTAGCTCGGTTGGTAAGAGCGCGAGCGGCTGATGTACTGAACCAGAAGGTCGCAGGTTCGACTCCTGATCGCGGTTGAATTTTTCATTCCACAAAATATTGATAACGTATAGTGTTCCTTCCGTATAAGCACAATCTTTGTTCTGCTATCATTCACCGCGTGAAAGATTTTCACACTGTTACGTCACTTCATTCATGAGGAATCGATTTTTCCATCACTGCACAGACTATTTTCGATATGATTGAAATATAAGAACATGAAAAAAATTATACTACTTAAAAAGCAGTTCATTTAAAATAATAGAAATTTAAGTTGTGACCTCTTCGATCGATTAAGGTCCATAAGGTCCGAATTGCGGACATAATAGATTTCTCAGAATTGGAGCTCAAAGCTTTATTAAGTTTGTTTGACTTTAAACATTATCATCATTAACAGCTCCAGTTTACCCACTGCTGACTATGGCTCTCTTTGCTTCTGCCATTTTATTCAGCCCTGTACGCAAAGCTACATTATCAATCTATACAGTATAAGCTCTCATTGTACGGAAAACGATAGGTACAATTATAATAAATACTGGAAATATGTAGCAAGATATGTAGCCGCGTGTAATAATCCCATCCACATTAATCATTCAAACTTCATTCAGTCAATTTACGTTATTGTAACACATAATAGGTACATTGTATGGAATAGACTTAATAATAAATAGCTATAGTTTTAACCTTTACAATGTTATCTATCGATGGCATTTACAATTGCCATCTTTTCCCATATTTTGTGAGCTTAAATGTTAACAGAGATCGTTAGTTCGATTGTTTCTGTAAATTCTAAACTGGCTCGTTAATTATGCAACTAAGTATAGAAGTTTAAATCAGTATTGAAGTTTGAGTTTTAATACTGATTTATAAATTCAATAGAATAGATGAACCGGTACTGGGTCACCAAATATAAATTAAGGTTTTTCAGGAAATCTGGTTATTTACATTTATTTTTCTTAAGAATATAACATTAATTTGTCTGAGAAACACAAGATTGAAGTTAAAAAAGTACATGAACACAAGTGCCGGAGCGACAATATTCAATTACAAAGTAAACATAATTATTTATTGTAAGTAGGTAGGTGAGGGAACTGGAAGCTGCGACGTTTGCTAGCGTATGACTTATGACATGATGCACACTATTGTATTTTAAATTTTTTCAAGATTGGTTTAGCCATTTAGACTTGAAAAGGTAACAGATAGAGAGATACAGAGAAAAACTTAATAACACTGCCCGAACCGGGAAGGCTCCCCATAGTGGTAATTTTAACCCACAATTTATTAGGCACACGGCAGACGTGACCAGCCTATACCCACTTGAGTTTTGCGGATTCGTGTTTGGAGCTCAGTGTGGTGTTTCCAGCATGGTTTCACACCTAAAATATACAAAATAACTAGGATAAGTAATCTTGATTTCAACAGGCTCGTTTAATCTATTTATTCCACCGAAATAAGCTATAACAAATTAGCTTTGAACATAGCCGATCACGACATTAACAACTGAGACATGATCCAATAATAGTTTATTGTAAATATTGGTGAAAAAAAAAATGTTTGACATATTAAAAGGGAGTGGCGCACTGCTCCAACATATTGTGGTCTTAAGTACGCAAACAATAGAACAATAGACGGAATAATTAGACTTGTTTGCTCATTTCCTACAATTTATATGCTTCCGCAACGTATTTCGAGTCATTTAAATGTCGAAAATTATACACTATGGACTCTTAACTTCTTGCATGTTAATATAGTTCGTAGTGCGTATACTAAGTTACTAATTTTTCAATACCTATGCGAATTTGAATTGTACTTATATAATGGATACCTTTCCTGTATAATAATAATGTAATACTATGCCGGCGATTGTTTCCCATGCATTGATCTCTTATATAAAAATGAATATTACTCAATTTGTTTATGCGTCTTCTATGCATTCCTATTCCATTCATCCAGTTACGATGTGAGTTGTTGTGCGTGAGCCCGAGAATGTTTATAACAATTATAATATTCTTGCTTTTATTCTTCATATCGAGACAAAATGTGCACTACAATAACCTTTTTCAGGAATATTTCTGGTGGGACTAAGGCCCAAATTCATTAACAATTTATCAGATGAAGACAAAATCCTCTGTTTTACACCAACTTTTTGTATGAGTAAACGGCCGTTTTTATTTTAAACATCTGTTAAATTGTTTCTGAACATGACCTTAGATATTCAATCCCCATTGCAAAAAGCTAACTATGAAAAATATTTAAGAGTAGAAAATTGTATAATCAAAATTGACGAAACCATTCAACTGCAAAATCATATACACCAGACGGTTTATAAATGACTTATGTGTACAATATATTAGGTGCAAGCAGCATACGCATGGCCGATCAACATAATTCACGTGAGTCGCATCTGTGACCTAATATATGGCAAAACACTTGCCGACATTGCCCAGAACTTAATGGCATTATAAACATAACTCAGTCCTCCGTGTCAAACGCACACTGACTGCATTCGTGGCCGATTTGCATACGGTGTAAACTTGGCCTAAGTGATCGGAATATTTTGAGTGGCCGTATGTGGAACATGGTGAGGTATGAAACGCATTGCGGGGTGTCATAAAAATTCTAGTCTTGTTTATGCAGATGAGAATTGAGATTTTAGTTTTTTTCTGCCGGTTAAGTATGACATCGTGGCGAATTAGAAATAGTTTAGCGGTCTTACGTAAATAGGTAAGTATTATTTTACCGAATTAGTATAAAATAAACTTCAGAAAACTAAAAAGTACAAAATAATTTTCTTAAAAAACTTAACAGCTTCTGAAGTCAGTGCCACTGCCTAGCTAGATTCATTGAAGAATTAAACGCCCTGACTTCAGCAGCAGTTAAGTTTTTACCTCCTCCTTTTTTGAAGTCGGTTAAAAATATGTTAATCAAATTAGTTTCTAAAAAAATATTTATTTTGATATTCATGTAACTGACCAGGGCAAAAATAGCACCATATGATGCCTGTTAGAAAACATGAAAAATACTTTTGGGTTTCTATACCCGATACCCGAAATGAAATAAAAGTCCTTTGGACTAAAAGTTTTTTCAATGCTCTAACGATTTTGATATTTTATACAAAAATATTTTATTTATTTTACAAACATGGAAATTGGAAAAGAAATCTAATATCACGTAGTAGCAACGTAATATTGGATTTTTTACAAATTCCTGAAATAAAATATTTGCTGAATGATATTTCTGTTGAATTATTTTATTTCAGTTACGAATTTGTAAGCTTTTTAATTTTCCATCTGAAGAATTTGCATTATGGGTCTCTTTATTCTTTACAAATCAGTACTTACAACATTATAAATATAACTAACGTTAATGCACGAACTTAACTTTGACTTTGCTGGGGTGATAAAAATGAGGCGAAAAGCTTTTTAGCTGGAGAACCAAAAGGTAAACGGTGAAAAAAAGATTAGCATGCTCGAATTAAAATAATAAGTACCTAGCAGTGACGACGACGACACTGTTGGCGCAGTGGCTAAGCGATTAGCTTTCTGCGCTACGTGCCGCGGGTTCGATCCCCACACGGTGCAAATATTTGTATGATCTGCAGATAGTTGTTCCGGGTGTGTGCATGTGAGATGTATGTTTGTAAATTGTGCCCTCGATACAGGAGAAATCCAAGTGAGGGGCAAACTTTAATAAAAAGTGTTTACCTATAGTACAGTATAGTTATTGTAGAGTTCCACAACAATAAGCGACTGCAGCGATACGAGTATCTACTACATCTTATAACTACATAGCAAGCTAACTACAATGAGCGTATACAATACATATTCGACCAATCAGATTTCGAAGCTTGCATCACGCAAGTTAAAAGATTATCGTATCTAACAGATATAGGTACAACTGTCCGACATCAACCGTCGGTCTCCGCCCAGCCAGGCAATACCACCTCGCCTGGTCGAAGGATCCTCCCTTTTTAATGGAGGAACACCATGATACCTCGTTTCTCCACAGCACTTCTATAAATGATTACATATTAATCTATTTATAACTTTAGATATATCTAAATCAAACAGAGCAGTGCTACCCCAACCTATTGAATGTCATTTCCAACGTCCTATTGATTCAAAGACAAAGCATTGACTATGATTGATGTCCATTCAAACATCGTCTATATTGATATAGCTAGTAGGTACCTTCATTAAAAACAAACGTACAGCATAATTAACGAAAACAGGCTTTAAATAATTTAATTGATAAATGGTTTCTCACGTTTGATATTAATAAAATCGATTGGGTAATTAACAATTGCTTGGTTTCCTGCCCCGGGCCAGTTTGGGTTACTAGAATTTATATTTGTGTCGACCAGTCAAGGTAACAGATCATAATGAACGCCCACATACCAATATTTTTACTATTTACTACTTGAACATGCGTTTTTTTTTTCTATCCGTCGCTGTTTGCTCAGGGAGCCTGACCTGCTTAAACGGACTATGGCGAGGCCTGATAGGTCTTCAACCTTATATTAAAACAATTTTATCAAAACCTACATAATTATTTTAACTGTTTTTTCTACTTAATTTTATCAAAATCTGAACAGCAGTTTAACTGCGAAGACATTACAAACAGACGCATAATCTTAATTACTTAATATTCCTTGCTGCGAAGTGATAATCCAACCCCAATTTCTGTTAGGAAAACACTAAAAAACCGCATATGCGGGGAGACCAACGGTTGAAAAATACCTAAAGGCTTATATGGACTGCGATGGGTAGAGTAGAATACTTATCTACCATAGCAATAGGCCTACGGAATAACAAAAGTTGAAGAGGCTGATCCATAAATCTGTACAAATGAAGCCAGCAAATAATATGGATCTATGGCAATAAATATTTATGGTTTTAGACTGTTTTAGACTATTCACGTAATTGTAAACATCCATACTATATACGAAAACTTATAGCTAAAATTAGTCATGTTTACAAGGTTTACAACAACTTCAACTGATTGGCAGCTAAGGAATCCTTTATTAACTACGTTCGCATATTTTATTAGGTAGTAACCATGAACTAAAGACTGCCTTGAAATATCCAGGTAATTCTCTTGACATTACCTTAACGCTTATAACAACATAACTGACTTTAAAAGGGTTTGTTTGTATTTAAAAAGGGCGTCAAATGACTTATTTTGCCTAAGGATTTCCATTGAAACCTTTATAGCAGCCGCTATTCAGATTAGAATTCATGAATATACATCGTTTGATTTCTTTAGCTCGACGAAGGTGAGATAAATTAGAAAAATATTTGTATGATGACTTGCGCATCTATTTGGATGAGTATTATATCGGTTGAATTCTAGGCTAGTAGACTGAATGGAATTCAAATCGTATCAAGGTTGTTGACTCACGAAGTACCTACAAAATAATATAGTGAGAGCTAGGTATCTCCTTAATCAAATCTTTGTGTAAAGTTAAGCGGACACTATACGCACCCGTGCCCTGATTACGTAAGTATTTTTTTACAGCCACAACGACCAACAAACAGTGCATGTCTTTTACGCTTTTATATTTTTTTATAAGAGGATACGGAATAGCATGTTTATTAGCGACAGCAACTGTCAGATTTTTCATTCGTAATCATGGAGCCCGTATAGTGATAGTTACCGTTCAATTTCATATGTCCCTGTATCAGGTTTACATGAAATAAAGATCTATTCTATTCTAATTTTGAACCGGAATTATGATTTTGGCTCGAATATGATTTCAATTCATTTTACCGAAAGAGCCGAACCTATCATTGTAAAGACCTAACCTATAAAATATAGAGTAGGTACTGGCTGAGCGACAGAAAGTCGCCTTTTCTAGCGATTTAGGTATTCTGGATATTTATAGCGTTATCTTTAGTTGACCCATTATTATTTCTTCATGTAATGACTCTCATAGCTGAAATGATCACGGTAAAAATAAATAATGTAGCTTCCAACAATACAATTATATTATACAATGAAAATTAGATCCCAATTGCTTTGTATTGAGTCTCAAATTGTTATCATAAATATGTTTTTTTTTTTCTCCTATGTGTCTGTTTGTGTGTGTAATTTTATGTTATCTTTTATTTTCTCTGTCTTGTGTTCTCTCTGAGTATCCGTGCTGAATAAATATATTTGCTTTCTTTTTTCTTGTGCTTTCTTTCTATAGGTATACAAAACTATGGTTGTAATAGTTATAACTACGGTAGCTAAGCTCATAAAGCTAGTTAGCTATAAATCATAATCCCTTTACCGCCTTCTCCAGAGTATTACCTACGTCAATAGGCGTATAGCGTTGTCAATACATACAAACGACGTGTCGCTTCCTGCTCGATCTGATATGCGTTTCTGACAGGCAGACAATGCGACCCACGGCTTCATACCTACCTTCTTATATAGTGTACGTATGTTGATGTTATCAATTAGCTTATCAAATGATCTTGGGTCGGCATGGTCGGCCAGTCTTTAGGGCATTTGATAGATTTGATTAACTTATTAAGTATACAGGATGCTGCAGATTTTATCACATGAAATGGAACCACGTATTTAGTATCACGTTCTGTGACCGTACACATTTTTTTTTATCTAATCAGTAGTTTAGCCACAGGAACTAATTTAAAATTTCATAATTTTACACATATGACAATCTCTAGGCAAACTTTAAAAAGTTTCCAACGTAATGTAATAAAAAATATTTTTATTTACACGTGTAGTACAGATAAAGGTGACAAAATTTCTACTTCGATGTCCCTTTACCTAGAGTCTAGACGAATGATAGCAGAGTGAAATTTATAGTAAAAGAAAAAACTTGCGTAAAAGTCACAGATTTTTTGAGAACTATTTCAGAACATGGTATCAAATACGTGGTTTCATTTAATGTGATAACATCTGCGGCACCCTGTATATGGAAAGTTAAAGACTCGCTTGGTGATAAGCGGTTACCGTAACCTAAGCACGCTTTCAACACTAGGGCAGGGGTCGGCAAGCTGCGGGTCGCGAGCCACATGCGGCCCTTTGGATGTGAAGCTGCGGCTCTTTAGTTCCATACGCAAATATATTAATAGGCACATATATTGCATATATTTATTTAATACCATACTTAAATTTTTTAATATAAATATAATTTTCCCGCCGGGCGAATAACGGACTAGTTTTCCCGCCGGGCGTCTAGCAGACCAGATCCAGTTTTTTTTTTATCAAAAAACTTTATTTATCCAAGTACAATTATTTATTGTTGGCAAGAAAAAAATTCTGGCTCTTTAGAACTTTTAAATTTTGTAAATTGTAATTTTTGACCCTTCCGACTCAAAAGGTTGCCGACCCCTGCACTAGGGGCATCAAGCGCTCGTTGCCGACCCTGTAAAAATCTTTTCACTCCCTTTTTCAAGACCCATAAGTGACATAGGGACAGAAAATAAAGAGGCGATATAAAAAAAAATTACCATAATTTCCAGGGAAAAAAGTGTTTATTGCTTATACAAGATACTCGTACTTCCTATCTAGTCCCGATCCCTTTAAGAGGTTATTGTACTCATCATTATGATTAACTTTTACTATGGGCCCAACATCAATATTGCTTGGCACGACGACGCAACGAAACAATAGCTATAGGTAAGTTTTTAGCACTTTTAAGGTGAAAGATTCAACCATCTAAGAAATTCCTCAGACGCCATCAGCAAGCAGTGTCTTTGACATTTTCGAGATGATGTGGAGCAATTTATTTGAAGCTGGAGTTTTATGAACCAGTAGGATATAGATAGACTTTAAACAGTAAATAGGACAGAAGGTCGGCTCCATACGTTAAATCCCGATTGAGCCAAAGAAAATTAAATCTTATTTCAAAAATTTAAGACTCAATTTGAAATGCAGTAAGTAATGCTAGGCGTAAAACTATTTTCTTAAAAACTTAATAGTAAACTTTAAAATACTTTAGTCTGGGTTATCGAATTATACTTATAATTAGATAAGTATTTTAATAGGAATGTGTGAATTTTTGCCTAGACCGTATGGTCTAGGCAAAAATTCACACATTTCAGACATTAGATTTCAGACTGATTGTGTATACAATCAGTCTGAAATCTAATCAAATAATTGTTTGTTTGACTGAGAAATTGGCTGAGTGTGACAATGTCAAAAAATGTCGATGACAAAATCATCAATGATTTTTTTCTAACTGTCACCGCATTCACATCGCATGTTGTCATCTTGTCATTGTCATGTCACAGCCGAAACCGAAGTTCACGTTCATTCAGTTATGGCCAATTTCGAGTGATGATTTTAGGCATTGATGATTTTGTTGTCATTGCAAGACAAAATGATTTTAAAATATCGATGATTTATACAATGTGACATGATGTCGAACTCATCTCTAGTTTGACTTGGTTATAGATTGCCTTATGTACCTACCTACGTGTCTATGAGTGCGTGAGCTAGTTATTGCTCACTGTACAGAGTCGGCCTTCTGTACCTATGTATTTTGTGCTTTAAATATATTTCTAGTGTGTTCTTAATACCTACAATAATTAATTTGTCTTTTTTGTTACCACTCGTATAATAATTGTTATCATTAATCAGTAATAAATTAAGTTTTTGTTTATTACAATATAATATGCAAATCAAAGCATTAACACATAAGGCTGCGTGAATATGATCGATATTGAATTGATTTGAGATAAAATAATTTAGAAACTTACCGTGGGCTTTACCCGTTTGTTCAAAATATTAACATTTGGTTACAAATGTAGGTATATTGTGCAATGATTATTTTTTTGCATGCATTTATAATATGCGTGAAATGTTTGCCGAAGTTGAACGGGATCAATTTTGTATAGATCGGTTTGATTGGCCATTATAGTGTGATTATTGATTTTACTGTAGTGTGTTCATAGTTGAAACATAATCTGTTGTCAAATCGGCATTGTGTCAATGTCATGTAAATCGTGAGCGCAGTAAAGTTTTGTATTGAAGCCTCGAGCGAAACTGTTGATCAGCCGAAAATAAATCGATTATGTCCAACGCCCTAAACTGGTTAGCGCACTGCAGTAATTTTTTTCGGTCCATAGTTACGGTGGATTACTTAATAGATGTAAGAATATTGGGATAGTATTTCGCCAATAACTATTCCTGGCGTTATAGGTAACTAGGTAGGTATATTCTACGCTGTTTCTCAGGATAACTTTAAATGTTACTGTAGGTAATGATTGAACGAAAGTCTAAGACAAAAAAAAAATACCCAAGACATGCATTAAAACCAAATTATATAAAACCGTAAACTTAACGAAAACAGGTACCTAAGTGTCCAGGTTTAAAACATTTAGAAAGAAATAATAAAGATAATATTATTTTTATTTTGTTCCCATATACTAATACTCACACAAAACAGGATTTAAATAAAAAACATACCGATACAATAATAAAAATAAATATACTTTAATGCAAAAGGCTCGCACCTTACATGGGAATTAATAACGGCCGGAAATATGTGAGTGTACAAAGTACCTACACTTTTAGCTATAACAGGCAAGACGAATGCTACGTAAAATCAAATCAAATTCAATTAAACACAGCTTATCAAAGGTTGTAAAAAGGTGGTAATATAAAAAAAATCTAAGTTCTGATTATGAATTCCAAAAAAATACCATAATGACAGACTAAGCACTTGCAACTCTAATAAAATTAAAAAGTTTTACTATGATACAGTTTTCTTAGCAAAATAATGCTTTAAAATAACTTTTTTCTATTTAATTACACTTCGGATCTACCACAACCACAATAAAAACTCGTGTGATATCTACTATAAAAAAATTCACCTGCACCTCGATATTTAAACACATTATTATGTAACAGTTTCATAAACTACTATTATTCATGTATAATGAATTTGATGAAACAAAATGCTTGACGACAGTAGGCATTAGAAGGATACGATCGCAGTAAGATAATTGTGATAAAAAAATTACTAATATCAACGCTAGCCAAACTACAAGTCTGATCTTGATTTGGTATAATTATAACATTTCGACGAGACAGATTTTTTAGTATCGATGATTGATCCAGTAATACCAGAAGAGCAACCAAGTTCAAGGCCCAATAATACGTTAACCAGCTCACTATCGCGTGTATGGTCATTGATACCTGTTGGGCCTACAGCTGCATAAACCTTGGAATAATCTTTTCCTCGGTTAAACCCATAAAAAGTACTGCTATTTCAAATTAACATTTGGATATCTTTTATCTGGCCACTGAAAAGTTACGGAAAAATAAAAATTGTTTACCTACTATGACTTATGAGTCGTGAAATTCGTGTAAAAGCTTGGATATTCATAATTACTTTTTTCCAGGATACGGAGGCATTGGTATTTAAATATATAAATAAATATATATAGGATATATTTAAGCAGGACAACGATTTAAGGGATTACTGTACTCCTCATTATAAATAACTTTTACTAGAGGACCAACACAGAAATCTCGAGAAAAAAGTCAGCAGTTCCATGAAGTTAGTCGAGTAATATTGAATTATTTGTATGGAACAGCTGATTTTTTTTCACGATTTCAGCTTTGATCCCAGAGTAAAACTTGTTCATAATAATGAGTAGAATAACCCCTTAAAGCACCTGCTGTAAAGGTATAGATAAAACAGGACACTTATCTTGTTTAAATATACCATAAATATCACTATTCATGCTTTTACTGAGTTAAGATATTAAATACATACATTTCATGGACAAATTGTATTAATGATATGCGGACATACGTCAAAAAATAATTGGCTGCGTTCAAATTAATAATTATTTAAAGTGATTAATGTCTTGATCGAAGAGTAATGTGTCACAACATTATTAGAAATTAATGGTTATTAGCATAAATCATATTATGATCAAAATGCATTGCAGTTTAATGAGTTGTCACCTGTTAACAGATGTAGTTTTTTTCTGATATTTTTATATTATTTATATATTTTAAATAAATAATTTAAATAGTGTTAGCCTAGTGGTCGATCGCTTGCATTCCATGCTCGTGGCTCATTTTCAAATCCATGTGCGGATCAGAAATTATTATCACTTGCGTTAACGATAAAAGGGAACATCTTGAGGAAACCTGCACACCTGAGAGGGCCTTATAAAGTTCTCGATGGTATGTGCAGTCCGCCAACCCGCACCAGGCTAGCGTGGTGGACTAAGGCCTAACCGTTCTCATTCTAAGAACAGGCCCGTGCCCAGCAGTGGGTCAGTAATGGGCTGGATTTATTTATAATTAGATAGATTTAGAAATTCAAATTATAATGTCATCTAACTTTAATGATTAGGTACCTACTTTAAGGACCAGAAGAAAATGTTGAGAAGAAGCTAAGAGTTAAAAGTGTATTAACTCTAAAATTCCAAGCATAAAACACCGACGTGTCGTGCATGCATCGTGTCACTGCAATGTAGCACCTCACTAAGTAAGTCTCCTTGTTGCTAAAGTTATTAGATGACGTTGTTTTACTTTTTACTTTAACAGAGAACCCAGCATAAAGGTGAGTTACTTGACAGCGTTCGTTATCGTTATCAACATTTTTTATGCATTTGATTTTAATATACCAATTTGGATGATACGTAGTTCTTTATTGAACCATGGTTGTGGTAAGTACTTATCACCACACCGTGTGTATGGCACCGGTCACAGAAAAGTTCAGAAGTAACTGTTTATTTGTTTGGTATGTGATGAGGAGGGATGAAAATCATGTAACAAGACGAGTTTTAAGTATGTATGTGGATGGATGTAAGAGAAGAAGCAGACCCAAGAAAAGATGGATGGATAGTGTGAAATTTTACATAGCTTCTAAGAACGTAAATTCCGAGATGACGTCTTAGAGAAATTAATGGAAGAAGACGTATTACGCAGACCCCAAATAAAATGTAATAAGAGCAGGAGAATGATGGTTGTGGTACTTAGCATCTAAGTACCACAAAGACTGTTCAAACGTGGCCGTAAAACAATTTTAGGGACATCCAAACATCGTCAGATTTGCTGCTCGAATCACACGCCACACACTGAAAGCATTCGATCCTTACTCTCGCGTTGTCGTTTCTCGCAATGTTTAAAGCACGCCAGAAAGGCAAGTGAAGCAACCACCACTATGAATTTGGAAGTAAGGAATATTTGCCGTAGCTGTGGTCTACTTAGTGAAACTAGTCTCCATACAGCAAACACCAAGTAGGCATGCAACAGTAGGTATATACTCTGAGCTTCAGTATAGAGAGTTAGTAAAGTTTCCACTGGCCAAGCGTCGTAGCACGTAGTAAGGCTTCGTGGAAATCTCTTAGAAACATATTACTCTAACTGCCACAAAGGTAAATGCAAAGGCAGGTAAAGGCTGTACACATATGTGTCAAAAATAACGATATTGTGAGGAAAGCCACAAGGGCAGTCATACCCACAAACCTAAAATAGGTCGCCTCGAGAGTGTAAATTTAGGATCTACTCTGATATCATCATAGTATAAATTATTTACCAAAGGGTTGCAAGCATTTCCACGTAAAACTAGAAGCTGCTTACACAGGGTATTTGAAAAAATCCTGGAAACCTCTTAGAACTAACTTTGTATTAAGACAAGAAAATTCGTAGAACAACGTTTGTTCTACGACTTTTCATAACTCGAATTTTTTTTTCATACAAAATTATTAAAATCCTCTGTATTTTTTATATTCTATTTGACACAGCCAAAAAATGGAATGAAATGGAATAGTTGGTCCTTCTGCACGTTAGTACCTATTATTAGCTATTCTGTGGTTTTTTACGTAAATTTTAAACACGAAAAGCATTTTTTTTTGGTTAACCTAGGTACTTTTGGTCAAAGTCGTAGAACAAACGTTGTTCCGGATCATGATACGAAGTTAGTAAATACTAAGAGGTTTTCAGTATTTTTTCAATTACCCTAATATAACGCAGGATGATCAAGATGGGATACATGGATCGGTACCACAACTCAATAATATTAATTTACCTAAAACAATGAACTATTTAACACTCAGTAAACACGCATTAAGTATTACATAATCAAACATGTTAAGCCTACGTTAAGTAGGTAGCAACTAACAACAATAAATAGTGAACAAAATACACGATAGTTTTAGTAATACTAACGTGGAGTGACAAGGCTGTGTACGCTCAGCGGCGCGTGTGTTACTCGATCAAACATCCGCGTGCGATGCCACAACACAGGTTACACAGTAAACAAAAGTGAAACATTTTTGAAAAAAAGAAAAAAGAAAGAAATATCATTTATTTGCCGCAAAAACAAGACACACTAGAATGATAGACATAGGTATTAAGAAGAGGACAGGTGCATAGACAGAGAGGATATTTTTTTTTAGGATAGTAACTGTGTTAAATTGAGTAGAAAAAATAATAATTTAAAAGAATAAAAAATAAGTGGGTGGGTATACTGCACCGACAACAACGCACGTTTGAGGCAACGCATTGAAAATCTTGACGGCAAGGATCTCTGTTTTTCTCAGGATTTAAACGATATTTGGGACTCATATTTATGTACTTCATATAACATGGTCTTTCACAGGGTTCTCCAAACTTTTTAGTGTAAGGGCCACACTGACTCCTCTACTAGGTCTCAAGGGCCAATACCTACCCTATCTAGCCCATCGGCCCTACGCTCATCGTACCGACCTAATGTAGTTTTAGGTTCAGTTTCTTAATTTGATCATTAGAGATTAGGCGAAATACAAAGTCAAAGGTTTTTATTTCAACTGGGCCTTTGCAGGCACTTTCAAAACGTCGTGATTCTAGGTGCAGTAGAATAGAATAGAATAGAATAGATCTTTATTTCATGTAAACCAGATACAGGCACTTATGAAATGTCGAGACTCTAGGTGCACGGTTCCAAAAGGTAGATCCTATGGAGAAGAACCGGCAAGAAACTCCATGGAAACTCTTTTCAAATAAATAATAGATCTTGACAATCTTTATCAGTACAATGTTGTGATAAGATCTGCGAGAATAATGCAATTCAATGCGAATATAAATAAAACTAGGATAATAATGAATTGCCTCTGAATAAGATTGCCATGGCAGTTACGAGCTGACCAGTTCCGACAGACGGCACCCGTTCACGAGCATGACGCATGTGTCAGCCTCGCCAAGCTCGACCACAATGAAGGGAACTCAACGACCCGACACACAACGCCACCATCAGCGAGACATTTTAGTGAGCATGACAGACTCATAGTACCAGACAACATGTAGGTAGGTATTTAGTAAATATATCTATAACATTATTACTTACATCATGCTCACAGTTTACAAGTTTTTGTATGCATTTGAATTTACAATTATATAAGATTAGGTATTAAAATAAAACATTTGGTACACCAAAAATAATTTCAAAATATAAAATTTAACAGGGACATTATACACAATGTCACAAAATAAGTTTGTAAACCAATTAAATACTCAATTTAATCACCAATATAAATAAATTACTCCATCGTAATAATAGTAAAGATTAATGCGATTAATCGCATTTTAATTATGTAAATACCTACATACAAAATTTCAGACAGTGCCAGAGGGTCGCAGTGTGCAGGACGGAATCGTACGCCAGACATCTTTATCTTCGATGTACTGATTTATGGTGTAATAGGCTTTGGACATTAAAGTTTGCTTAATAAATGCTTTAAACTTTATATCTGGTAATTCAGTAATGCAAGTTGGAATTTTGTTATAGAACCTAACACTGTTTCCCATAAACGACTTGCTAGTTTTGCTAAGTCTAATACCAGGTACAACTAGCTTGTTTCTATTG
The DNA here is from genome assembly GCA_932294325.1 of Allophyes oxyacanthae. Taxonomy (NCBI): domain Eukaryota; kingdom Metazoa; phylum Arthropoda; class Insecta; order Lepidoptera; family Noctuidae; genus Allophyes; species Allophyes oxyacanthae. Next base: position 12,344,270 of record OW028615.1, read on the forward strand.
CGAGTATTCAGGTTATGTATGTCACTTAACTTATCAAAATTAACTATGTTTTTACGGATATACATAATGTTTTGTATAATATACAGCGACGGTAGTGTAATTAAATTAATTTTTTTAAATATTTCACGGAGCGAGTCACGTGATCTTAAATTATAGATAGCTCGTACTGCTCTTTTTTGTAATATAAAGACAGTCTCAATATCAGCAGCAGATCCCCACAGTAAAAGACCGTAGGACATGATACTATGAAAGTACGCAAAATAAACTATCCTAGCCGTAGCCACATCTGTGACCTGTCTTATTTTCCTAACTGCAAATGCAGCAGAGCTCAGTTTGCCTGCAAGAGCCTTGATATGAGGTCCCCATTGCAGTTTAGAGTCTACTGTTATGCCCAAGAAGACAGTGGAGGAAACTAAATCTAACACTTTGCCGTCAAGTTTTACATGAGTATCAATGTGAGTTACATTTGGGGCCGAAAATTTAATACATTTCGTTTTCCCTGCATTTAGGAGAAGGTTATTAACAGAGAACCAATTTGATACTGTATTCAGTGTATTGTTAGGTTCTACAAGATCCCTATCCTTTCTATTTACTTTAAATATGAGTGATGTGTCATCGGCAAATAGGACTATATTTGACATAGTATCCTTGATCATGTGAGGGAGGTCATTAATATAAACAAGGAACAGAAAAGGGCCCAAAATTGATCCTTGTGGTACTCCAATTTTAACTTTTGAGCCGGTAGAAGTAACGTTACCAACTGCCACCTTTTGTTCCCGATTCGACAAGTATGATGTTACAAGGTCTATTGATCGATCACGAACTCCGTAGTGTTTAAGTTTCAGGATGAGTGTGTGATGGTCCACGCAGTCAAACGCCTTCGAAAGGTCACAGAACACTCCTACAGCATCTTGTTTCTGTTCCCAGGCCCCCAATACAGTTTTAATTAGCATGGATCCAGCATCCTCTGTAGATCGCCCCCTCGTAAATCCGAACTGTTTCTCATGCAGTATCCCATTTTTGTTAAAATGAGCCAACATTTGATTTAAAATTAGTTTTTCAAATATTTTACTTAATGCAGGTAGCACTGATATTGGCCTATAATTAGATGCATTATTTAGGCAACCTGCTTTAAAGATAGGTACAATTTTGCTAGATTTCATTAGATCGGGAAATATGCCGTCCTTGATACAAGAATTAAATATTTCTGCCAATATTGGTGCTATGTTCGATATTACTGAGCCAACAGCTTTAGTAGACAATCCCCATAAGTCCTCAGTTCTTTTGACTGCTATCGTCTTAAAAGCTTTTGTTATATCAGTTGGAGAAACAAAACTGAATTCAAAACTAGGTACTAGTATATCTACATTTCTTTTTAAAAGTGTCTCAGCTTCTATAGGAGACGATGCTAGATATTTAGTTGTCTCTATTGGTATATTTGTGAAAAAGTTATCTAAGAAATTGGCAACTACAGTCTTATCTGAAACTATTTTATCATCAATTTTTAAATTAATTGTATTATCAGTTAACCTACTATTACCAGTTTCTGTATTTATTATGTTCCACGTCGTTTTTATTTTGTTATCCGACATTTTTATTTGGTTACTGATATGAGCAGCTTTTGCCTGCATACAAACTTTTTTAAAGGTTTTTGAGTAAGTTCTAACATAGTTATGGAAATCAACACTTGATGTATAGGATTTTTTGTCATATAATTCATATAAGACATCCCTACTACGTCTTATACCCTTAGTTGCCCAGGCACTGAACATGATTTTATTATTTAAATTTACTTTTTTAATTTTACACACTTTTTGAAATTCATTACATATAGCATTAAATAAGGTACGGTACATTTTATTTGGATTGTCAGATTGAGGCAATGTACATAATTTAGATTCTAGGTTTTTACGAAATATGCTGAGACATTTTGTTGTCAAAGTTCTGCATTGTATAATTTTTTGACCTTTAACAGTATTACAATTCAATTTAACCAGCTGACATTTATGGTCAGATCGGATGCCACTAATTAGGCTCTTTTCGACTATTTTAAAATTGGTTATAATATTATCTATACATGTGGCAGTGGTGGGTGTCACTCTAGTCGGCTCTGAAAAAATACAGTTTAAATTAAAAGATTTAAACAAAGATAATAAGTTATGTTTGTTTGTGGTATCTATAAGAATGTCAATATTAAAATCTCCACAAACTAATATCTTTTTGTTTATTTTTATCTTACTAAGGGCATCTTCCAATGTCAAAAGGAATTGCGAGATATTTGAAGAAGGAGGCCTATAAACACATAAAATCACACACTCAACCGTCTCTGCACATGCTAACTCACATACTCGCTCAACAGAGAGGTTGCGAATATCTAGTCGCTCTTTACACTTGAGGTGCTGTTTCACCATAATTAAAGTTCCCCCACCCTCAGCGGACACTCTCTGGAACGAACTGGCTACTTTAAAATTATTCACATTGAACAACATTGTATCTGCCTTCAGCCACGTTTCTGTCAGGCACATTATATCTACGTTATATTTATCTACAAATAGTTCTACATCTAGGATTTTGCTAGAGAAGCGATTAATATTTTGATGAGTCAATATTAATAATTGATTTTTCTTCTCCATTGTCAAACAAGACAGTTTAAATTATTATTTTGATTGACCACCGTGTCATTAGTAACATTACTAAAAATAGTGGAGGTAAAAAAAGACTTTGTCATACTACTTATGACTGAGTTAATATTATAAGCTAATAGTGTAGCAATTTTACACTTATATGTACTAGGCAGGTACACAGAATCCCTAGTCAGTGATAATTTATCAACAAAACTGTTGGTATCAAAAAACATAAACTTGTCACTAGTCACAGTAAAAACCTTTTCAATGTTTACCGTATCATTGTAAAATTTCGGGCTTCTTATTTTACCTTCTTTTGAATTATGATTTCTTACCCTATCCTTAAATCTAGATTTCTGATTTCGGGCCTCTTAATTCTCAAGGCACCTGGGATTGAATATCACATTATAACCTACCCGTCAAAAACCCCCAACTCCAACTATAAAAAGAGCTGTAACTTTTGAACAGCTAATCAGATTTTCATAAACATAGCTACGATGATATCCGACTAAACTAGCTTTCAATTAAAGAAACGGCATTAAAATATTTCCATCCATTTTGGAGCTACAATGCCACCGACAGATACACAAATACGTAGAGACACAGATACACACAATAAACTTATAACACCCTTCTTTTTTGTCGGTGGTTAATAAATACAATAATTTAATTAATATTAATTAAGAGGTTTGTCACTTTGCTATCCAAGGGAAATTTTGTTGCCCTTGCAATAATAAACTAGCAAGGGCCCCATCGAGCTATTCAACACCATCAAACGTAACGTTTCGGTAAACAAAGGTTAACAATTTGAATAAAATTATGGTCAATTCGAGTATTTTAACTAAAAATAATGTTGTTGTTTCTCAAATAATAAAGCCTAGAATTACAATGAATAAATTATTATTAACATAAATAAACAATTGTTTTGTACAAATTTGACTTACTGTTTATGTTTTTGTTATTGTAAAGTTGAGTATAACCGAGTTTCTAAATGACGGTCCTATGCTTTTTGTGTCGTTTTTGTATTAGCTAATGAAAACCTAGGTATATCTATGTATAAGAAGTACCATAGTCCCATTTTGATAGTATTAGACTAAGTTAAAAGAGATTAATAAAACATATAAGATGATAAGATACTAATTGTAGTATTTGGGAGAGTTCTACGCTAATAGGTAGTGTTTTAAATCATTATTTTTTGAGCTTAATTTTTTTGTCTAATGTTATTTATTACTAGAACTAGAAACAGGATCATTGTGAGCATGATTTTAAATGATTAAATAATATAATTTAAATATGCCTCTTCTTTGTCTACAAAGGGTGACAAGGCGCATTTGGTGGTCGATAGACGAGGCAATTTGATGAAATAATTATGATGATCGCTAATGTTTTTACAGCTGCATTAATCATTCGTGGTAACGATTATGAGAAAGAACTGTCATTGTTCTTTTCAAACAAAAATATATTCTGTATAAAGTTGGAAACAGTAACTGAATACAATTATAAGAATCGTAAATTACGTCATAGGCTGCGCGTTTTGAAAGTTCCTATAATAAAGGAAAAAAAATATATTAGGTAAGGGCCCATCCACATTAGCAGCAGAATCACGCGTTTTCGCGTTCGTTATTCACTTTTTGTAAGCAAAAGGCAGCGAAAGAACGCGAAAACGCGCGTTTCTGCTGCTAAAAGTATCGAGTGTGAACGAACGCTAGGTATATGAAATCAGAAGTGTCGAGATAGAGGTTTTTCAATTAACAAACAAAAATTGCAGTATCATTGTTTTCATAGCTAAACGCAGTTAAAAATAACATTCCACCGTTATTATAGCGTAGAAAAAACTTTACAAAAAATGTGACAAGAAGTCGCGTCCGAGTGTTCCGGTAACCTATATTAGCCGCTTAATTATTTGTTCTAATTAAAATTTCAACAAAAACGCTCAATCATGGGAGATAATATCAGAATGTCAGCGGTGGTGGTTTTGACATGCTGAGCTACCGATCCTTATCGACCGATGGCCGAGATAATTAGTGCAACTTGTATTTTTTAACTGTGCTATTTAGGGATTTGACTGACAATCGATTAGCTGTTTAGTAATATTGTTAGGATAGATTTCAGCCATCCATCAATAATAAACATGAAATATTATTGCTATCTGTATTTATGATCTGTTTATTAGTTACGTCAATCACTCTTAAATTTAACTAAGCTACTAACAGAGTGCCTGGTCCATGAAATTTCTTAAAAAAGCAATCCAGGATTCCTAAGATTTTTTTTATCGTGTTGATAAACACCGTCCTATTTAAGGATAAGCTGATTTCTCTACTTGCTTTTTATATTTAGGATTTATTTTTTCATTTTTTTCACTACAAGGGGACAAGGAAATTGATTTCATAGGTCTTCCACTAAGAAAGTAGGTACTCAAATACCCATAGTCACCACGCTAAGTAAGCCGCATGGTGGCCACAAATCCAGCCCTCTCGCTTCAATAATTCTGGAACGAGACTTCAGGAACTGGTATTAGTTTACGGCAGGAACGGAGGAGGGGAAGGTGTAGGTGGAGTCCAAGAGTGGTCACTCCAGGAACCGGGTGAGGTGAGACGCAAGACTTCGAAGTAATGACATTAACATTCAGGATACCAAAGGATTCGTTAAACTAACGAGGCGCTGAACAGGAATCACGATCGACTCTACTACAGGGCTAAGGCTACGTCGAGGCTCCAGCCAATATTTTTTTAGAGTTGCATATTGAAACGTTATCCTGTCAGCTGTCAGTGTCAGATGCGGGGAAAATCACTGATTCTCAATTCATCCACCATTCTGCAATCAATGCATAAAATAACATTCGTCATTTACAACCATTATTAAATTTTATATCCCCGGTATGAATGTCAACGAAGCAGATATGACCATGGCTTTTAAAAAATTTGGTCACGCCACAATTTTTTGCATCAATGCATTTTTAAAAGGCTTTAACTCGGACCAATCACTATATTCGAAATCATATTCTGTGGTGTTTTTTATTTGTTTCATATAGGTATTTTTCTATTTATTAACGTAACTCAATCTCTTAGAATTCCACTGGTAGATAAAAGCTCCTAAGTTGCACTGTATAAAGACATTTCTCCTATTTGACATCGATTTTCTTTAAGAAAGAAGAAACAAAATAAGAAAAATACGTATGTACGATTGCACGATTACATCAATCTGTTTTCAGAATAACCTGACCTCTTATTATACGGAAAGCCTTATACAATGCGAGATCAGCTTATACTAGAAATATAGGTTGATATGTAGCTGTGAGTACCTACGTATGTTATTTTATTTCTATTTACCACTGTGTTAAAACTTAGCAGCCATGTTCCCTAATTAATTCCATTGCATACATCCAACTTTCATCAGAGCGAAGTATCTTATTAAACTAACGTAGCTAGACGACACACGTTTCTTTAAATGCAGTACTAATTACAAACTTCTCCAACTGCAAAGCAACAGTAGCCAAGTTACTACAGCCAAACTTTTACACATTACGGAAATAATGTTCCACAACACTTTCTTTGGCAAGTTTCGGAATGAAGACGGTATTAATAGGGTAAAACTTGCAGTTTTGTGTGCTGTAAATGTATATATTTTATCAAATTATCATTGTATTCATGTTAAATTTTCAATAATTGGATTTGTGTGTACATCCAACATCTTATACAACAAACATGATAGAAAATCAAATGTGATATTTTCTAAAAAGCTTGGGTTTATGATTAGGGCATCAGCGCCTTTGCGCCGTGAGTGCCGTAAAGAGGGATTGAAAGAATAGATGACGAAGTTGGTTAGAATCATCCTCCAATATTCTAATATAACAACATAGTCTACGATCACATCGGTTTCCAAAGCATGTGGATAATGGAAGTATTAGCCCACCGCCGATTATTGTGGCGGCTTGAGGAGGTTCACCAATCAATACTAAGCAGTGCACGATCAAGGTTTGATATGAATGATACGTCTATTTTTAAAACTCGAGAGGCTTAAAAAAATTTCACATATCCCATGTTTTTCTCTTACCTCTTAATAGAACCTTATTTATAATAATTATTCCAAGAATCCTTCGATATCTTCACACACGACTTGCGAAAGCGCAGTAGCATTATTTGCAGTCTCTGTGCAGTAGCATTATATGCAACCAACAAAGTATACAATCGTACATTTACGAACATCCTAAGCACGGATTCACAAAACAATTAGGTTATAGCACGTTCACCGTGAATGTATTCACGACAATGGCCGTAGGTTTTGCAACATCAAGAGCAGGGCATTCGTGAGTCCGCCTGTAAATAACGATCGGGCCATAAAACTAGATGACGCCATAAGGCGACTATAAAAAAAAATGTGGATGTAATTACGCATGTTCCTTTAATATGAGTTTTGTCAAAGTCAAAGTCAAAGTCAAAGATTTTTATTTCAACTGGGCCTTTGCAGGCACTTTCAAAACGTCGTGATTCTAGGCGCGATTGTACCTACGTACCCTAAGTAATATTGTGAGGCGAGGTATATCTGCCTGTGTCAATAATACCACATGACGAGTTGACGACCATGATCGCTTCGTTAAGAGCAAAATGACAAAGAAGAAAAACAGCATGGGGCAATTTACAATATTGACGAATTTGACTATCTAAAGCACAACAAAATGAAAAAAAAAGAAAAGCCTAAAAAATGTTGGCATTACAGATGTACCTATATTAATTTAAAAGTAACAGAAACAAAAGATTTTTCCCTTTTACTTAAAAATATACATATTAGTTTTTCCAAACATCAACCTAATATCTTCACAGATTGCTTGCCCTGCCTCTTACTAATTTAACTTAAGTTAAATTTAACTTAATAATTAAGTTTTAACATAACTTAATATTCTTTCAACCAATAATATATGTGGGTGATACATGCCAGCTTTTTTATATCTTTTACGCACACGTTGTGAATGCCACAAGCATAAAAATAACAAACAAACTAAACCAGATGTTCCATAAAGTTATTTCGATGCATTTAATATTATAAATTTTTGTCAATTATTACAACACCTAAGAAAAAGCGTGTGCTTTATTCTTAGACCATACCAAATTAAAACAAAACTTATTGTAGGTACTAAAATGACATCAACCGCTAATTTCCTAGTTCCACTCAAAATTGTGCAACAAATGATCTTTTGCAGCTTATCATCTTACACCGCAAGCGTACGACGCGTGATATTTGAACAATTTTAGTATTTGCCGTTAGCACCATTACTTAGAATAATGTGTCGCACGGAATTTCATAATGCAACGTTTACGTGTGTTACCCGACTTATTTATGCCCCTTTATATGGGAGACAAAAATATACAGGTACATTCTTCCTGTATAATATATACCTATAGGCTAGCACGACAAAAAACGGAGGAGAGAAAAATCGGGGATTAACATCTTTTTATTGTTTTCTCTTCTGTAAAGGAGATAAAGAGTGGAGAAAACGTGCTTATCCACAGAAAAATCGGAGACAAAACCATATCTGGTAAAGATATGGTTTTGTCTCCGATTTTTCTGTGGATGTTGCCTCAGTTATTAGATTTAGTATCATACATCATATCAAGATCTCTCTTTACTTTGGTAATCAGTTTTATTTTTACACAATATTATGATCCCGAAAGCTGCAGAAGACAAACGACAGCCAAGCAGAACGAAAAAAATTTGGCTGCATCAAATTACACTAGAAGACGAACCCAAGATAGTTCAAATAAGCCTAAATAATGTTAAAAATATTGTCCCCAAAAGTGACTTGACAAACTGGCTTCATTTTAACTAAATATTCATCAAAAATCTTTAGCTAAACGACAGAAAAAAGCAATCGACATAAAATTCTTGCACAAGTCCTACTGAATGGTCAGGGATTAATAAAACAAACGTTGCTCCAGTTCTCTTCATCATGTTCTTAATAGACAAACTTGGGATGTTTTTGTTAGCAAAGTTGTTACAAAAGTGGAACATAAGTTTGGCTGTATAAGTCCAAACAGTATTGAAACAATACTGTATTCTTTCGATGTTAGCTACGATAAAATGAACACGAATTTTCGATTTTAGTTTTACAATCCATTGCGTTTTATGGCTGTCGTTTCTATAACATTAGTTAATGTAACGTAGAAATATTGTAATAAAATTTGAAATAGAAACCATTGGTATATTTCCTTGTTTTTGGTTCCTTTGCTGTATATTTATGTCCAACAAATACTTACGTGAAGTTTTATAATTTTCCTATTTCATAACTTTTTAAATGCAATAAACCAGTGGATTGCTTCTTACTGTTTTCACTAATTCAGCGGATCAGCCCGTCACTGTAATTATTTTCAACTTCCAATCCAAAAAAATCAAGTAATACGAGTATTCTATGAATTTTATATTTAGCGCGCTTTTGTTTAATCGCGTAGGTATAGGTAGTTGAATCATAGTTGAATACAGTTTTTGGACTTTATTTTGTTTGTTGGACTCGCAAACACTAGTACTAGGAACGCATGACCAGCCCATATTGGATATTGGGGATACTCGAACTGGTCTGTTTGTATGTAACTTTGTTGATAGTTGGAGTTTTTTCAAACGGATCAACGTGCTGCCGTATTTGCTTCGTTGTAACAATTGCACTTTGTTAGAATCAACAACAGCTATACCTACATGGTTAGTCAAAAAGGGTAGGTTTAAACGAAAGAAGATTATTGTACTCAAAATTATGAACAACTTTTGAACTCACTTAAAAACAAGTGTTCCATACATTTGGTCGAGTAATATTGAATCATTTGTACGACACAGCGGATTTTTTTTCACGATTTCAGGGTTTCTCCCATAGTAAAAGTTGTTCATACCTAATGATAACTGATGACTTCAATTATAACCCCTTTTAGCTTAATATACCCTTTTCAACAAACCTTGTATAGGGCACGTAGGTATATAGGTACTAGACGCTGTTCAGAGTAAAATTTGATTCAGAAAGCACTTTTCACGAATAACCAGTTCATTTATCGAAACTACGACCACAAGATCAAAGCAATTAGGTATTCGAATAATCGATTAGACAGCCAGTTTATTATTGACAAACTTATTGAATATTAATAATTATGTAACATTTCACAATAGCAATCATAAATCATACATACCTATTAAAATCAGTATCAATCAATGAAAATATAATATAGACGTAGGCACGCAATTATGCAACCATGACGAATCATATTGACGTTTACAATTGGAACAGTTTAATGATTTTAATAATTATTGGCATTGCGTGTGCGCTGTAAAGTCGCATATATACTATAGTATGATCGCATAACTGAGACGGTTGGTGCCGGAATATATGAAGAACCGGTGCGGTGCGGGAGGAATATGACGCGAGATGTCAGTCATAGACACATGATACGCACCATAAAGCTTAGCTTAGCCAATAATAGGCGTGTGTCCGTCCCCCGTCCCCGCACCGCGAAACTACCTCAAATTCAGACACCAACCGTACTAAATTAACTACATACCTACTCTAGTTGGTAAATATTTCAAGATGTTGCTCGTATGATGGGATAGATAAAGAAGTCTGATACGTTGCTGATCTTACCCTTGCCGGATTCCAATGGTTGTTGCTTTGGACGATCTTACGGTATTTGTCATTCACCGAACGAAACACAGCATCACAATGTTATAGTTATCGCAAAACTTTATGAGCTCTCGGAAGTTGAACGCGAGTGGCTGCGCAGTACGCTTATTATAGGTGCTAGAGGGAGAGAGAGAGAGAGTTCAGAATTCAGTTCAGCGGGCTTACTACGAGCTCTTATAGCAGAGCTTAAATTGAACTGCCCAGAAATTTCCAGAATAATCTGACCTTTCATTGTACGAAAAGTTTATAGAGTGCGAGGTCAGCTCACATTGGAAATGTCTGGGAAATTTAATTTCAGCTCTGCTTTAAGAGTTCGTTATAGTAAGCCCCCAGGGCTCATATATATTTGCACATACTATACTATATACTTTAATGGTATTCTGTCATAGATCGGTAGACACACGGTCGAGCCAGACCAACAACGACTACAGTAATTGACTACGGTTAAACTACCATGAAAAAAGGTTTTTTCTCCATCGGCATAATATTATTATTTTAATTGTATTATGTTCATTAGTTCTGTAAAAGTTGTGTACAATAAAGAATATTTATCGAGACGAGGCGGCCAATAGAACTTTAGTCAATTTTCACGTTTTCCTTGTGCTCAAAGGAACTAAAGTCCGATACTTCCGGTAATAATAATTGTCAGAGTAGTTCGTAATTATGTAATAAATAATAATAATAAAAAAAACCTTAGTACTTTTTTTTGTCTGAAAATGACTGTGTTCCAACTTTTTTTTACACAAATTGATTGACCATTACCCTGTAAAAAATTTGATAGCAAAAAGAGTCATTTAAGTTCTTTACCCTTCCGAGTCTAGTTTTATTCTATTCTATTCTATTTCGCTACTTCGGGCTTTGTTTACTCAGTGCGCAGTTGTAGGCAATCCCTCAATAAATCGACACCCTTGTTTCCCAAAATTGGTCGTCTAGTGTATAGACAGCTTTATAAATGAAATATTTTTTATGGTAGTAATAATAATAGGTGCGTGTGCACCTTTTAAATTTATTACATGCGTAACTATTCATTAACAAAAATTGATTAGGGAAGTGTAATATTATTACAAACGTTTATACTTATTGTGTTTGACTATATAATTCGATTCAGGGACGATTTTGAACAATAGCCTGCGGTTGTTGATTTCTAGATACTTAAGGCAATAAGTTAGGAACATACGAATAACACCCTTTATATATAATATAGAAACTTTATTGTACACCTGAATATAATTATAAAGTAAACACACTAAACATAGTAATCAATTCATTACGTAGTTTCTTAGTTAGTTCTACTACTTATAAACAGTTGTTTCTGATCTCGGTATGTGCATGTGAGATATTTCTGAATTTTTCGCACGATATAGATAAAAACATAAACCGAATCGTCTTTAAAAATTGTTTTCATCTTAAACACTCAGCGCCATCTAAAGGTATTATGTTGAAATAATCTAATAAATATCACTTATAGATTATACCGAAATATTTAAGGCTTTTCCGCCGGAAGCTTTTATGCAGTCAGTATCTATTTGCTAATGTATATCTAGATTCATCAAAACTCATCTGTTCCATACATTTAGTCGAGTAATATTTAATTATTTGTATGGAACAGCTGTTTTGTTTTCGCGATGTTTTATAGTAAAAGTTGTTCATAATCATGAGTACAATAACTCCTCAAAGGGATCGAGAATAGAAAGGTAGAACCTTGTATTTATTCGGTGCTTTAAAAATTTTTTTCATCAAATAATTTTATGCATTTTTCATACAGAAAATACTTACCAACAAAACCTTACAGGACCTATAAAATACAAAATCCATTATCAAGTCCAAAATAATGTACGAATCTACCTCTAAATTACGACAGCAAAACCTCTAAACTACTAACAAAAGTACTTATTTCCTTGCATATGACTGATTATTGGGTGGGAGATCATTAATCACGAATGTAGAGTGTTCAAATGATAATGTAGCCCAATTTGATTCAGATCACAACATTATTATTTATTACGGAAGGAGATAAGAATCTAATATTTTAATATATTGGACGTAAAAATTACAGCTCTTGTTAACCAAGCAGTGTCAAATTTTAAATTAATTATAGTTACTTTGAAGGTCCAGTTGCAATATTTGATTGTTTTTGGCCCAAGTTCACCGATAGTATAACAGACGATTAGAGCAAAATCAGTCGTTTAAACATGAATTGTTGTCTGGATTTACACTGAGTTTGTAACACTACATGAAAACGAGCAACTTTGCCATAAATGTTGTGTCGAAAATGTATGAAAAGCTGAAATAAAAGTTACGCGCACATTCAAAAGTTCCTCAGGCCTTAATACATAAAAGCTATTAAAGTTTGAATGTTTATATCACAGAAAGTTGCAACGGCGTGTTTTTTTCAAAGGACCGGATAGCGTAACAAATCTACGGCGAAATGGTCCGGGAGGCTGCGACCTTACATTGAGATAAAATACCTTTTGACATTGTAAACTTATTTGTAAATTAATTTACAGTTTGAAAGGATACATAATTACCTACTTATGATTATTTTATCAACGCATTGTTGGCGCCTTACTTTTGCTACTGCATTGTAATGTAAAATTTCGACAATAATAGAATAAAAAACGAAAAAAATACTTGTATGAATGTGGTAGGGATATGGGTAACTGAAGATATTCAGGCAAAATATTTCTAGACAACTGTATTATAATGTTTTTAGTATTTTTGATATTAGAGCTTCGAGCAAAATGAGCTACTAACGAATTACCTACTTTTTTTTGTCTACTTTCTGCATGATCCGACATGCACGCCAGGTTTTTTTGTTAAATACTTTACGAAGGAGCGCATCTTTATATTAAACTACCGGATAAAATTACAAATACTTAGGGCCATTTTCCCCAACAAAATAACAGACTTTTAAAATGAAATCAGCCGATTTCCCATATAAAAATTCTTGTCTAAACGGCTGATAATGCACTAATCGTATGTTATGTTGTCGGTGAACTTGAGTCTTAGTAGATAATAGCTTACTATTTTTCAACATTATTTTCTAAAATATGTTTCAAATACACTCGAGAGCAATGAATCCGGGTCACCAAGATAATAAACTTTAATATCTTGAAAACTAAGAATGACTGCTTATTCAAATAAAAAGTATTTTATAGACCTATATAATACTACTCAAATACTACGCTTCGACAGCTGATAATTGCATTGATAGAGGAATGCGAGAATATTCCCAAACATCTCCTCAGAAACTTTGTGCCGTATACCGAATCGCAAGACATTTGTATTGACAAGACACGGAAGTAATACAAAGTATTAAAATGTGAGAAAATGATATATCTATAAAAATATTATGGATATTTCAAACAAAAATTGCGATAAAATTTACGCATTTTTAATTTGTGTATTTTTAATAAGTAAAACAAGTAATAAATAAGACGTTTTATTAATTTTATTTCAGTAGTATTAAATAGTCTATAAAATACTGTTTCTTTGAATAAGCTAACATTCTTAGTTTTTGAGATATTAAGGTTTATTTGGTGACCCGGATTCATTGCTCTCCAGTGTATTATCTATAATGTAACTACTTTCACAATATAAGTGAACTGTAACTGTTCTCTTTGAGAAAATAAATAGATATCTATAAACCGAAATAAGTATGTTATCGTATCGAACAGGAAAATAAAAATCTTTCAAACATTTTCTATTCAACGTCGTCAACTCCCAGTCAGTTTCAATTCCAAAATTGACTTGGAGTACGTATAGCTCGCACAAACAATACCAATTAGGTACGAACTGTAAACGTGGAAATGTTTACAGTTGAACAAAGTCTTCTCAAGCTAGAATATCAGTTTTGTTTGACATGTTAAAAGCCACTTTGCATATCAATCGAAACTCGCGCCAAAGAACGATGGTACTCGAATAATTAACAGTTTGGATTACAAACTTCATACCTTTGTCCTGTTGAATGCTTGTAATTCCGAGGGTTTTCTTTTGAGATAGAAGCCCGTTTGCTGTTATAGCTGGCAGTAAACAAAACTGTGTGTGCCGTCTCTCAATTATTAATCGTAATATTGGACCGTTTCTAACGATTTTTGTTGCAGGCAGATTGGCACTCGCAGTATCAATATTGCAAGTGTATTTTGTACACCATTAGGTATATAGGTAAAACATACAATCACTATCTTATACTTACCTAAATCAAAATCGCCAAGTGCGATAAGACCGCCTTTTGTAGGTACATCTCTTTTTCTATTTATTGTATCTATTCTTCTCTTTCTGGTGTGCAATAAAGTATATTGTATTTTTCCTACTTCTGTTAGTAGTTTCAATAATATAACTGTTGAAGGAAAATCCAGTAAAAGAAAAAAAAAATAAGAACATAGCTGTACCCGAGGGTTCCACACACACGCGTTTATTTAATCAAAATTAAATATAGCCACTCAGGGATGCATTATCTCTAGCTCCGTTCAGTAGTTCCAGAGATTACCCCCTACATACATACAAACAAATTTTACCTCCATAATATTAGTGGACATATAAGTGTTATGTTATACATATAAAGCTTGTTCACACGGCTGTTGGCGGTAATGCGAATGCTGTACCTACCAAATGCATCAATATGTCAATGTTATCAACATTAGTGCTCGCTAACGCTCGTGTGTACAAGCCCCTGGTTTTTTTGTAAACATCTTTGACCCACGGAACTGTTACGTTCCAAAAGTAATTTTTCAAACGTAATTACAATGTGTCGAAAAAACTTATTGTTACATTCCCGGATATGAGTTAATAGATCGATGCAAATTGAATACTTAAATTAATTTCATATCCTGTCTTGATTCTATTCACTTTTTGTTAGGTACTTAGTGTACCTATATACCCGTCGTTTCTCACGTTAAAGTCTTAGATTATTATCTTATAAGCATTGCACAAACATTCCGTGTGACAGATTCAACGAGATTGGATGATTATATTCAGATAAAGCACTGTATTAATGCCCATCATATTGATAAAATTCATTATATTTAATTGGGAATACCAGTATCTGTTATAAAAATCTGTCACTTTATTTTACCTAGGTACTTATATTATAAAATACGCTGTCATAAGCATGACTTAATTTCCTGTATGAGCTGGGAAATTAAAGAAACGGTTAGGTTTATTATTAAATTTTCCTAAAAGCAATTTTCTAATCGACATATAACTATATTCTACCGGAAAGTATATAATTAATATTACAGAATATGTGGCCCTTTATACAGTTCTCTTATTTTGCACAGGTTGCACAATGCACAGCCACAAAAAGGAGTTTTCTATAAAAAACAACATTCAGTACCATTATTATTAACAACATAGGTAAAGTTTGCTAAATATTATTTGCATCGATTTGAATTATTGACTTAACAATGGAACAAAGGAGTGACAACAAAAGGACTAAACATGAAACTGCCACCAATTTATTTTTTCTGTCAATGTTTTTTCCAATCATTTTTATCATAACTTAAAAGGATGCCAACGTCATAATGTGACATACATCCTTATTAAAAGACCTATGCTGCTATTATTTCATAATCTTTTATGCTCATACCAAACATGATGTGGTTATCAGTATTTCGTAGCTGCAATAACCAATCTACTATTCCAGCCAACTGTTGTTACTACGGATTGTGTATGCATATGCGAGCACACAATATGCACATAAGTAATGATTACCTACAGGTGGAACCCCAGCTTCATTTTACTCACGGCATAGTACAAGAACAGTTTTGAAGTAACATCGAAAATCATCGAATAACTACATGAAAATCTACGTGATCGATTTTCGCCTGACAGCTTCCAAATTATACGGGTTGTATAGTTTTAACACGACAAAAGCGGCAATCTAGGTACATTCGCACAGAAGGGCGATAGTTTCCGAATTTCAAAAATTTCGACAATTATCAATGTAACTTCTAAACTTGGTACGTGGCTACTTATCAAGCTATATATTTTCATAACATTTCATTATCAAGCTGTACATTTTCTTTTTTTGTTAATGTAAAGTATAAGCTGAACTCTCATTGTACGACAAGCCTATACCATGCGAGGTCAGATTAAACTGGAAATGATAGCTTTATATATAGCTGCATCTACTAGTTCAGGGAGATGCAGCCATGGAACGGTAATATTATGCGGTGTGATCTAATCTCAGACTATAAATCGAAGACTGTTCAACATAATTGATTATGATGGCGGGCGACTGGATTGCTCGATATAGGCTCCTAATCTCTGTTAACATCGTGATGTCGTGGGAAGCGAGAATTAGGATCGAAGGCATGATAATTAGGTACAATCTGCGCTAAATCACTTGCCACCTTTTTATTATAGGCAGTAATGTAGATATTGTTATACAAGGCTCTACCTTTTTTATGGGGTTATATTTTGTACTCATCAATATGAACAACTTTTACTATGGGACCAATACAGACAACAGCTGTTCCATTCAAATAATTCTACGTATAGAACAGCAGGTTTTTGTGTTCGCAATTTCAGGTAATAAAAGATTGTGTTAAAATTTCTGTAAAAAAACGCTTAACAAAGCCGAAGTCTACGCATGCAGTACCTACTTACATCAAACTAAGTAACATTTTGCAGAAATAATTACTGGGATATGACTTTTATTTTTAGGTATCTATGTACTTAGTCACAATAAGCAATTTTCTGTAGCTGTAATTGTTAATCTACTGAAGTGATGTCCCGAAACCTGGGGCAATTTTTGTCCCAGAAAAAATGTTGTCGTAAGAAAGTCTCCAGTTTTTTCTCTGTGCGTCTAAGTTTAGGTAAATTAGCACCACCTATTCCGATCACTGGTAATAATAGATGGATATCGCTAGTCATCTTTGAAATGACAACCAATAACTAAGTGTTTGTTTACAATAGTCACTCATCAAACAAACAAGTTGTTATTTCAGAACTTTATATTCATTGTTTGTTAATTTTATCTCCCAATTTAAATGTCAAAAGGATAAACAATGAAATAATAAAGTCATCGTCAATAAATACAAGTGATTAGTATATGAACATCCATCATAATATTCCTTTCATTAATAAAATAAAATAAAATATAAAAAATCTAACGACATTTATGTAGTTATTTACTTATATCCGGTTTCACAAGGGCTTATAAAATCTTGATACATTTAGGGCCATGTTCATCGACGAAATAACAGACGCTTAAATGTAATCAGCCGTTTACTAGTACTAAAATTCAATGTAAACAGCCGATTTTGTCTAAATAGTCTGTTATCTTGTCGATGAAAATAGCTCTTAGTCGAGTAATATCAAAAAAATATTATGGAACAGCAGATTTTTTAATCGCGATTTTAGTTTTGTTTCCATTTTAAAAGTTGTTCATAATGATGAGTGTAGTACTCATAATTATGAACAACCCTTTAAAAAGACTACTTTATTAGCGGAGGCGGAGGACCTTAACAGTATAATAAAGTATGACAGAACAGATGTAGGTACACAGGAGGATATGAAAATTTAGATAGAAAGAAAAAGAGTTTAATACACCCCCACTTCTACTCTACATTTTACACTCCAATTTTGGTGTATATTTTAATTTTAATTTTAAAAAGTAAAAAATAATTCTATTGTATAAGTAAATTATTTCTTTAAGGTAGTCTGGAACATCTATGTCCCTATTGTTTTTTGAGTTGGGCGTTGATAGCTGCGCCACAGTATTTTACTTTTGTAGTTATCTTCGTTTCCTCTGTATTATGTAAACCGTAATTTTGTTCCAAATAAACTTTTTAATAATTTTTTAATAATAATAGCACAACAAAAAAAATAAAAGCATAAAATGAGTAATTGTGCCAAAAGGCCGCAGCTCCCCATAATGTCAGGAGGCAGTGATACTGGCCACTTGACGCTGGTTTTCAGCTGCAACCCAGGAGTGCCATACGCTCGAAACTATCAATATATATATTATAAAGGTATACTTACTATAAAATAAAACCAAACTACTACTAATAATTACTACTAATTTATGTATTTTACAATACAAACCCCCGTACCCCTGAAACCGTCAAAACCTGTACTTACACATGCTGAATATCAACGTGTTTACTCCATTTTCTATTATGAATAAAGCCCGCAAACCTGCGTGATGGTATTATCGAATTTCCCATCATCGATAAACCCTTTTACCTAAATAGCATATTGAGTAGGTATTCAACTTCGTCCGTACATGACGTCAACGGATCGTTACCTCTCACGGTGAAGATTATACGCAGACTGCAGATTTTTTGTGAACCGCTAGTGTTGTTGGATCGCTAAAAGCCTAAGCACAGAACAGACAAAAAAAACAGTAGAAGTCGTAAGTAAGTGGAGCTTTAGTTATGCGTAGTTCCGCAAACTTCGGTCGTGTTTGGTCACGATTTTTTTCCAGTCGATTGATGGTTTTACTGTTTTGTAGTTCCAACTGATTCCTAATAAGAAACATAATTAGCCAACTGCTGGTAAACCTAGAGATGCCAACTTTTTTAAAAAGTAATAAAGTACCGATATCCGATTTCAGAGTGAAAATAAAGAGTACAGGTATAGACCTATAAAAAAGAGTAAGTATTACTTAATTCAGTTTTTTTAATCAGTATCTTTTTTTTGCGTTTTGTCTGGCACTAGTGAACTTAGTGTCAAAAAAGTCAGACTAACTGTATATAGAGTATTTTAGCGTACCTACTCACTTTGCGGGACACTGAACGCATAGGTATAAACGTGATAACAATACAACTTCTATTGTTTCTCATCGAGTGTCTCGCAAAGTGTTAATAGTGTTATTGATAGGCTATAGAATACATCTACATAATTAAATAAAATAGAGTACAATATCCTATTTTAGAGTGCGGTTGACAGGTAGAACTAGCCTGCAGTCTACTTACATATTGTAGACTTTTAGTTGGCTGATAGTTTAGTTGGATTCTTCATGCGCACAAGGATACATAGATAGTGCGCACAATATCCCACATTGAGTCTCATATAAGAAATCTGGCAACTGTTGCCCGACCGCTTAGTTTTCCGTCTACGCGGGCCAAGATCAGGTCGTCTTAATATAGCGCTATAAGGGACTCAGATGTTCTTTGAAAGTTACAACGTCATAATAGGTCTCAGGTATCACCTGTGCGCTTCAAAGGGCTACCTGAGATAACGAGATCCCTATTCATTTGGTAGCTCGCACAATCGGGTTCCGGTGACGGGTTACGGTTAGATTACTGAGAACTTTAAGTTATCCTATTTCATATACTGAAGAGTACTCATTTATTTCGCAATTTTTTTTATCAGACGACGAAGATGGAGTGTTTTATTCGGAATATCGATAAAGATATAAGAAAATGAGTTTTTATCATAAAATATTTTGATATATTTTATATATAAACTTATACTATAAGTTTAAATAATGTTAGCCATTCTCTTGATATACCTATACCAGAAGTCGCGGTTAACGACCTCCTCGGGAACAGGACTTGTCATAATATATAAAAATAATAGATAATAATTTAAATTCATTTATTTCAGACAACACAATCGTCCATACAAAACTATTTACATTATTAGATATTAAAGTGACTAGTAGTGAGAGAGTAATAGACACAAAATCTGCACCATGCCTTCTGCCAAGCCTGCCAATGCCGCTGAAATGGCCCTTCCAACCTGTATAAAAAACGAGTGCGTGTATTATAACATTAGTGCCAAAGTTTACTTCACCAACGATTTCCGATGCAAGCAATCAGCAAATGTTTCCACATCCCCTCGTTTTCAGATAACTGCATTGTTTCAACTGCAATGAAATCAAATTGTTTTCTGATCTCACCGAAACGCGCAATTATCTGGGGAGCCAACACTACACCTAACATAATATACAAAGCATTTGCTTACCTCGCTATGCACAAATAGCGCTACAGAGAACTCGATTCGAACGCTAAAATGCAACTATTTACTGGTAGGGCAAAGATTATGAATATTTAAATGTAAGATGCGACATTTCTCTGACGTAAGCTAGCGAATGAAAATGTTGCTGGTGACATTAAGTACGGTCGGCAAGGTGTAAATATAGCATATTATGCGTCGTAAATACGTTCAGCGTACAATATTATCGCTGTTTCTTCCTTTAGAGGGCAGGTTAAATAATTATTCTTTTGCGGGACTGATAGGTACTTAGGTACTAAGTGCGTTGATAGTGTTCAAAATCTTTAAATGAGTATTTGTGTCAAACGATCATGTAATTACTCAGGCGAATAAAGAGATAATTATTATAAAGTTCTTTTGCAACTTAAACGAGAGACTTAATTAAACCATAGGAAAACCCTTTTACACTTATGTTGGTAGGTAATCCGTCATAAACAATGAGTTACATATTAGGTACAAATCTACTGTCAAATCTGTCACGATTTCGTATTAATCTTTGTATATGGTGCTGACCATTTACAGACTGTTCTCAAGGGAGTCGTGAATACGTAATGTGAGAAAACGATGCATAGTTAAGGGAAATTGGAGTGGCACATCGCAGACTTGCAATACTCGCCCCTTAGTATAGTCGTTTTCAACGATTTCACAATGATTGCATCGATAAGATACTTTGGTGACTGAGAGGACGATAGTAACTTGAAAATGATCATAATAATGGTACCTATTCGTGCAAGATGGCATGATGTGGCGTTAAAATTAAAATTTCTGCTATTTTGGTACAAATAATGACGGCATGGTTGGCGCAGTGGCTAAGCGATTGGCTGTCTGTGCTACATGCCGCGGGTTCGATCTCCACACAGAACAAATAGGTATATTTGTTCCTAACTAGTAAGCAGTCAAGTTTCAAGACTACACTTCTGTTAAATTTCGAACTAAGAACTTGGGAACTTTTGATTTCACTTCTTTTTACGGCTTTCGAACTTGGCCATTAATTAACAGAATGTATTTTGGTGGGATTATTATTTCATTAAATGAACTAGCACCTAAAATATGAATTTCTTGTCACATAACTTGACGTTTTAGTTTGATGCTTGAGTCTCGACTTTAGCTCTAAACTCCGGCAAGTTGAACGATATTGTGTAGAAGAGACTGGCTCGAGTTATTTCATATCGAAGCTAAATGCCGAAGTTTGGCATTCGTAACACCCCTTGTTGTTAATGGGAAAATGGAGGTGTAGGTCGCATGAAGTAGGTCTATTTGTTTCCTTTTTATGGGTTTTCTTTCTCGACCCTTCACAAATTATGAATAGAAATAATATTAAGCGTGGCATTTCACCGTAGGTACTAGGTAGGTAGGTACTCGTTAAACTTATGAAAAACGGTGAAAAAAAAAAGGTGTAAAATTATTTAAAGATCTTTTTGCTGTGCGTTGTTCCCAACAGAAGAGAATAGAATAGAAAAACACTAATTTAATGTACACCTAATAAAAAGGCGCAATGAACATGAAAATTACAATCAACATAATAATAATAATAGAATAATAGTTACTGATAATTATGCAGGGACAGGGATTTTAATATTTATGCCATTATATTGTGAATATAGTATAATTATTATGCATGTAGTTAGTAAAATGTATATTTTCATTATATTTTATGTATTGTAATAAACTTTTATCAATAGAAAAAATTATCAAGATTGAAAATAAAACAAAATGTAGATATGTGTGACATGCGTGTTGAATTCATGTCCAGTATAGAACTAAGCATAAGAATGGTTACCGTCCTGAACCAAAACAAAATTTAGGTTGGCAATTAACCATTTGATACAAAAAGACTGTCCGATCACCTCATGTCTTGCTTGATTGGGTACGGCATAGATTATTATTATTATTATTTATTTATTTTTTGTTTTGCGGTCGGTATGGTTAATTATTGCTAGTGTGGCAAATGTTTACTATGGATACTGCTATTTATAATGTATGTGTGTCGTGTTTTGCAGAAATGAATTATTTTTCTTCTTTCTTCATGAAAATAAGTGACTACCACTGATGTTAGATATTTTGGTACAGTATTCTGACTTCTCTTTATCCACAAAACACTACCTAACAAGCAAACTAAAGAATCTCCATTATTTGAAATCATGTCGGTGTCTACGTTAATGGTAGATAGTATAATATATTTCACAGACAACTGTGGATGATATAATGCGATATTAAAAATAAAATATCTAATAGCTGGCTGGGCGCCATTTTAATAACGTGGTTCTTTCGAGTTAGTATGGTACAAATGTGCAGTGAAAATACATTATAAAGTATCATTTTCTAAGTAAAATAAAATGTGGTATGGTATGTTATTAATTATTTTCTGCTAGTAGGAATATTGCACTTTACTAATAAATTAAAGTTAGCTAATTTCTGAGATAAAAGTTTTAATGTATCAGATAATATGCGTGGTCATATATTTTAAGGGTGTGGATATTTTTTTCGCGATTACAATATTGGTCCCATAGAGAAAGTTGTTCAGTTTGATGGGCTGATCCACACTCTTAAATATAACCATGTATTACTGGTACACGTTGTATTGATGGTCGACTCCTGTAAGCGCAAACCTGTCCCAACCCTGTCGACCGTGTAAGCGTGGCCTCCCGATGGTTTACGGGACGCGGGGCGGGGGTATGGGCGAATATAGACGGTATATACTGTGACATATCTAGTGACAAATAAACTACATACATATTAAAAAAAAAATTGTTGTCTTTATTAAAATGGTAAGCAATCGGGAGCGCGGTGATTAACTACTTGCACGAATCTATAAAAATCTTTGTTCGAATTAACTTTCGCCACTAATATACAGTTTCAGACCATGCGATTCGATAGAACACTAGTAAAGTGTTAGGAACTTTCAATGTTACAAATCTAGCTTTATTCGCTAGTCTAGGGATAAAGAGACGCCGTTCCTAATACCGATACCAAGTTTAGTATTTGCTCTGGAGCGAAATTACGTCTGGATTTGCTAACTACGCTTACTGCTGATTGGGCCCGGCAATTAGTTAGAACAGGTAAAATAGGTATTGTTTTAGAATCATTAGTTTAAACTGTATTAATATTTGTGTAATAATTTTACTTGTCATCATAATATCTGAAGCAATCTATGCTGGATTTAGGTAAGGTCCGATCCAAAAGCTCCGATCTTTATTGTAGCTAAGAGCGATCCCAGCTTTTAGCCAAGATGATTAAATCAAGATTGTAATATATTATTTTAAAAGAGTTTCCATAGAGTTTCTTGCCGTTTCTTCTCCATAGGACCTACTGTTTGGAACCGCGCACCTAGAGCCCCAACATTTCATAAGTGTCTGTATCTGGTTTACATAAAATAATACATAGGTATATTTTGTTCTATTCTAATGGAAAAAGTTCATAATGTTAATGACACAACAATTATAATTATGATTTAATCGTGTGGTTATGTGTCTATTAGAAATGCGATTGTCGTGACAAACTAGAGCCTGTGAAGGCAAACATGACGAGGTTTCCTCATTCGTACATATTATTATTAATAACGTGTACCAAATCAACAATGGGTAATAAAATAATCGCGTAATCTACCCTCCCACGCTGGGCTTGAAGTATTCTCAATATGCGAACACATCACCGGTGGAAACGCACGATTTCTGGTTATTTCTACGAAACTACGTGTGCGAATCCCACAGACAGAAAGCTTTATCGAGTTATAAATAGATATATTATTTTCCTCTTTCCATAGCATTTGGAACCTATGGTTAAAAACAGTTACTTGAAAGAAAATACATTTATTCGGACAAGACGATAGAATGCCAAACAGAAAAAAAAATAGCAAAAAAGACAAAAAAAAGGGCTGTCGGCATGCTAGTATAGTACGCGCAAACCTTTATGAGCCCTCGAACTCTCTCCATCTAGCACCTATAATAATAGTACACTTATTGTAGGTGCTAGAGGGAGAGAGAGAGAGACGTCAGAGCTCAGTTCAGGGCTCATAAAGATTTGCGAGTACTATACCAATGGATTGACATCTCAGCATTATACTCATCTGGGGTAAGGTATCTCTCAGTACAATATTCGTCGAAAAATCTTGAATGTGCCAAAGTCGTCTACGTGTAACTTTTGATTGTTAATCGTGTGCTAAAAAGCGTGCTAATCGTAGTGATTTTACAATCTTGTTCGTATCAGGTTTTTGTGATTTTTTCTAGTACATATACTAATATCTGTAAAAATGCCTTCATGTAATAGGTATGTATCCCGAAATAATTCGCAAAAACTTACGCTTAAGTTTAGATTCAGAATATTTTTTTATGTAGACAAAAAGTCACATATTTATATGATAAGTCATGAATCGGCCTTAGTCGACCACACTGGCCTGGTACGGTTTGCCGGACTACATACCATCGAGGACGTTATGAGGCTCTCTCAGGTCTGCAGGTTTCTTCACGATGTTTTCCTTCACCGTGATACTTAATCAAATTGCGGTCCGCACATAAGTTCGAAAAGTCAGAGGTGCGGGCTGGGTTCGAACTTGGACCCTACTGTACGAAAGGCAAGCGTTCAACTGGTACGCTATCATTGCTTGAACGGCTGTACAATATTATTATCTGATCTCGATCACAAGAAGCCATCGAAGCGTGAAAACAATTAAATCATGGAAGACAGGAAGACTGCCTCCCTGGACCCAGATACAGCCGCCTCGATACCTATATATTTAATAATATTATTAGCAGAACCAGCCTTTGTCAGAAATTATTATTCATTCGTAAACTAAATAATAAGGGAAATCCGGTATTAATAAGATTAAACAAACTTCCGACGCCATTGAAGCTCGACTTATAAGAATTATCCGTACACTTCCGTAATTGCGTAATATTTTCTGTGAGAAAGAAATTTATTCTTGGACCCTATAACATAGATACACGCTATTTATTTTTGATTCACACTTTATCAACAACGGTGATAGCCTAGTGGTTGATCGCTTGCCTTCCACACAGGAGGGTCTGAGTACGAAACCGGCCCGCACCTCTGACTTTTCGAATTTATGTGCGGATCGCAATTTAATTATCACTGGCGTTAAAAGTAAAGGAAAACATCGTGAGGAAACCTGCACATCTGAGAGGGTCTCATGAAGTCCTCGATGGTGTGTGTAGTCCACCAACTCGCACTAGGTCAGCGTGGTGGAATGAAGCCTAACCCTTCTCATTCAGAGAAGAGGCCCGTGCCCAGCAGTGGGACAATAATGGGCTGCATTTATTTTAATTATTTATATACTTTATGCACTATCTACAGAGGCGGA
Source organism: Allophyes oxyacanthae (assembly GCA_932294325.1). Classification (NCBI taxonomy): domain Eukaryota; kingdom Metazoa; phylum Arthropoda; class Insecta; order Lepidoptera; family Noctuidae; genus Allophyes; species Allophyes oxyacanthae. Next base: position 12,369,807 of record OW028615.1, read on the forward strand.
CTTAATGCCGTAGGCATTTTCTACCAATCAACCTTAGGGTGATGCAGAGAAAAAACGATGGTAGGTGCACGAACAAGATAATTAAAATTGTAATAAGCATGAATCAAGTAGCCCTTAAATCTACCTAGATATTGTCTTAACTTCAGAGAACTTGACTAACTTGATAACCTATACCTACAAAGAAAGAATTGTCTGTGTCATAATATTTTCAATTATATACACAATTTATACCTTGAAACATATTTTTAGCAATTTTCACGATATCTTTGTGATATTTTTCAGCAGAAAGATGCCATGAGAGCAATTTCGATCATCATACCATACGCTAATATTTACGATGCCCGCACTCTGCATATTTCTTCCACTTTCGCAGTTCTTTCGATGCAATCTCAGCTATTTTCGAGACCCTCTACCTCCTTTATAACTTTCGGGAACCCATATTTGCTTATAAGCTTTATACGCACTTACTTGAACCCGTACCTCTCAGCAGGATTTCTTTACTTATTCCTTGAGAATATAAATTTAATATAGTATGGCCAATATTTGTCAAAAAACAACGTAGATTTCCTAGAATTTACTACCAGTGCTAAGTCAAGTGCCACACTAGAAGCCACATTGTGAATAGGCACATCGTCTTGATACATAATCCTTACTCATCTTTGATTGGACTATCTACTACCGGTAAATAGTGTCGTAGCTCTAGTTTTTCAGAGGTTTATTCTATTACTACTATCTACAGATTCTGAACAAAGCTAAGGCATCTCTCAAATATTACTGACCACTGAGCCGCATTTAGTTCCATATTTGAACATGAATTACTTATAATCAAAATGATTCTCTATGGAATGATAATATCTACATTTATATTAGAGTTCGAAACGGGGTATTTACCATGTTTATATCTTGTGTTGAGCTCCCGATATTTCGGCACTGTTGCAAGCGCCATGGTCACGGATAAACTAAAAGTATTTGCGGGTGGATGTTTATTGGCAGACAAAACGGTCTACCCTCCTTCTGTTACGTTTTGTGCGCTCGGGTCCGGTACCACTATCACTTAAGTCACTCACAACTCGATTCTGTTCTCGACAAACGAAACTCACTGTGTCCGCTCGCGCACTTCTCACGGCACTTTTTCTTTTCTTACACAGTTGAACCACTGGGTTCCAGGCCCCCGACAGTTGAAACCCGTCCTCGCGATTGAAATTTTTGTACTTGGTAATCTCAATCGCTTCTCTCACCAGTCTAGGTATATAGTGGCGTTCTGTCGAGATTACCTGAGGGTTACCTAACTCAATCCAGTGGTTCGGTCCCGATTCCAACAGGTGTTGAGCTATAGCAGATTTTTGGCTGTCGTTCTTTATCACCGCCCTTGTGTGTTCAGCTATTCTACAAGCTACAGTACGTTTCGTCTGACCTACATATGACTTGCCACAACTGCAATCCACTTTATAAACTCCTCTTTTTTTATTTTATTTAAGAAAAAGTGCCGTGAGAAGTGCGCGAGCGGACACAGTGAGTTTCGTTTGTCGAGAACAGAATCGAGTTGTGAGTGACTTAAGTGATAGTGGTACCGGACCCGAGCGCACAAAACGTAACAGAAGGAGGGTAGACCGTTTTGTCTGCCAATAAACATCTACCCGCAAATACTTTTAGTTTATCCGTGACCATGGCGCTTGCAACAGTGCCGAAATATCGGGAGCTCAACACAAGATATAAACATGGTAAATACCCCGTTTCGAACTCTAATACAAATGTTAGTGACCATGACAGTTTAAAAACTTATATCTACATTTATCTACATAAATATACACATTAGAACAGCCATTCTCGTTAATATCGTGCTCCGCTGACAACTACCGGCATGGAACGATCACGACATTTGCCACAATAGGATTCCGTAATGTGATCTCATTTATTTCACGTCTGGTCTAATAACTCAACGGCTGTTCTATATTCAAGGTTAGGAACAAATAATCTTGGGAAATTACTTTATGTATTATTATTATTTTTATAGCCATCTTTATATCCATTTGTATTGTTTCCATTTTGGGTCTAGGTACATATGACTACATAAAAATAATAAAAGCTTGAACGCAAAAAGGTACATAATAAAAAAAAAAACTTCTCTTCCATACAAAATAATTCAATGTTGAATAATGTCGTCGAATGAACAGCAGATTTTTTCTTCGCGATTTTTGCGTTGGCTTTGGTTCCATTGTAAAAGCTGATGTGAAAATTATAAAGTCATCAATTATAAGCCCGACTTTATAATTTTTCTGGTAATTAAAAATTAGGGGTGTATCTGTATATCATTTGATGTGTATATTTATTGTATATACTCAGTATACAAGGTGCAAGGAAACCTCCACGAGTGACGAACCATGAGATTGTCCGGTGCACCCTGGGCAGTCAGCCTCGATATTGATATTACTGACTGGCCAACTTTTAAACGACTTCAAAAAGGAAGAAGCTCTCTATTCGACTGTATGTTTTCTACTATGGCTTAAACTATTCCCATGTGCCATGTTATACTCGTGGCGATTCGACACAAGAAGAAATATTCCTATATTTGTATATTTTCAATCTATCTTAAGCACAACAAGGTAAAACTCATTATAAAAGTAATATATTTACAGGAATACAAAATAAACGGCATGAAGTTTTATAAACAAAACCATTATAAATTTAAGAAAACCAAAGTTGTCGGGAATCTTTAAGTAAAGGTAAATTTAATCAATACTGAACAGAATAACAATGGAAAAGGAGTTTGGTTCAATATTCGTGGAATAAAAATAATAAAAGAAGTGTTTTTATATACATAGATAGTGTTAAAATCTGATTTGTAGCACTCAGGAATACTATTAAGCTAGTGAGTGATTCTATATAAATGCTTTCAAGAGAAAGACAACAGACAAAACTAGAAAGAAGTTACTATTTTGGAAAGAATACCCCCTTACGAGGCTGGCATAGTCACAAAGGAGCTCAAAAGAAAGGAGTGCAATAGTAAAAGCACATTACCTAATTTAATAAAAAATAAATTGTAATTATAACAAAATATCCATCTGTATTATAAATATTTGGAACAAGATATTGTTTTAAAAGAGCCTATAGACAAGTCAACTCAAATCACTCTTTTTAACGTGGATCATGGAAGGGAAATGAAGCGAAGAATTGGCCCTCTTAAGATGTGCTATTTGAATCATCCCTTTACAGCCTTTTGTGTTATGAACTAAAAACGGAAGATTAAGGAACAAAGTTTCAGTAAGGTTCCATAATTTTAACATAAATATTGGTATTCACTTTTCTTGCAATATTCTCGTCTCCAGGAAAATCAATGCATTTTGGAAGACAAAAGCTGCTTTTCACGTCCATTCCTCATGTTCAAGTCAAAAGCAAGAGAATGAAGGCAAGGATTTTATACAATTTTCTAACAAAAAATTACCAAGTTTCTTGGAAAAACGCTCTATGCTGAGAGCGTAGACTTCCACGTTGAAAGGTTTTTGGAAAAGGCTTTTATTTATTTTACGCCTACAAAACCAAAAGAAAGCTATTTTAATATTTTTATAAGTCTGTTGTAAACCACCTGAAATTCTCGCTTAGTTTCAAATTAAAGCGTATTTTCATAAAACTGGGACAAATTAAAAGCTCCGTTAATGAAAATGATATTAAAAAAGTGGTCCAAATCTCATAAAAGCGTTCGTAATATACGTTGCAAAGAGCGTTGCTATTATTAAATTGTCATTTACATTGGCGAAGCGGCGAACCCTTTTTGCACTTGTGCAGTGGGTTGCACAAACACTAACGACTTGAATATTGCCACAGAATCTTCCGAGGATTGCGGCATTTGCATGCTAACAAGCACAGCTACACTTTCTTTATTAATTGCTCTAGCTACAGTGGAGTACTTAAACTTCGTAATGATGAGACACGTGTAACTCGAAGTAGGTTAAGGTGTGGTGGGAATACAATTTTCGTTTAGAACTTTACATGTCGACGATATAATCTTATAGTGAATATCGTAAATTGTTGTATTTACGATAGTCACCACAATGTTTGGTTAGTCATCATTATTTACGTTCATAATGGTGAAATGACAAAATAAAATTCATAAAAGTTAAGATAATTATTAATATACTACATTATAAATATTGATTGCAGAATAATTATAATGCTTATGACCCTACTTATATAAGGCGGCAATTAGAGATCTAAGAATTATTGCTGTTATTAATTCACAGGCAATTCAACATTTAATTGGCCGTCTTGACGATTAATTCCCGAAAAAATTGTTTGTTGTGGTTGAATCTAGTTGTATTCAGTAGATACTTTTTTTATTTTCTGTGTTGAACTATGAGCTGGCTCTGGCCAAAACAAGCAGCCTGTTCAATGCGGTTTTAGTAACAAAACGGTTACAGAGATCATCAACCGTGGAGTTCTTGTAATTTATGGAATTAAGCGCGACATCCTATCATCTATAATTCTATATAATAATACGTGGAGAGAAAACTTTGTACCCCTTATTATGCACATTGCGTGCACGGAGGAGTGTGAGATTTGGCATAGTTAAAGTTTATATGGAGAAGAAGTGCAGAAAGCTAAAATTTATATTTATTATTACGGTAGTTTCGAATACGACTGGTTAGTATAATTTAAGGTAATGGAATTAGTAAATATCCACATTGTAATTATAAGCCACAACTAAATAACAGACGAGCTATAATAAATAAATCGTTTGACTGTACACTTATCAGTGTATTGTATTTACAACGTTGCCTTTCAATTAAAATATATGAAGCCTATAAATGTATCAGTTTCAGATTGAAATAACAAGGTGGGTTGTGTTCGGGCAGCTTTTGTTATCATTCGCTCGTTTTCAACCTCGTGCGGTCCGCTGAACAAAGAAGATTATTTTTATTGCACTCCAAAAGGTGCAACGGACCGAACATGTGTGGAATTGAGAGTAAAATCGATATAGCGAAGCTTGTATTTTCGCGGATAGCGGATCTAGGAAAATTGATTGTATAACAGGCTTTTTACAATCTGCCCTGGGACGTGACTGGGCGAAGACCTCTTTACTGTGTTCCCCCCACCGAGATAAGTTTATAATAGGCATGGCACCGTGGTGGAATCCAGCGTGGTCTTCTAAGAGCCCACCATCAAATGCTGAGGTGGACCACCGTGGCGGTGGGGTTTGCTGGTAAGAGACTGGCACTCCCCCTTCCACCCCCGAAGGAGGATAGCTTATGAGGGGTTCTCACCACGGTAAAAAACAGATAAACCTCGACACGTGGACTAGATAAGAATTATAATTTATTGAAAATCTCTGTTTATTCGGCATGCGTCTGCACGGGTAGCATTGAAGTTTAGATAGGTATTATTTCGAAGTTAAAAAAAATCGTGGAAATTAAAGTATCGATAGCAAAACGTGTTCAAATCATTATTTCCAGGTAAATCTCTTTTTCTCAGCTCTTGCCTGGTCTTAACTATATTTAGGGTACCCAGCACCGAGTAAATCATTATTATTATTAATATTTGTGTTTCTTTTCTCCATTCTACGAGTATGTAGGGTGAGTTAAAACCTACCATACAAGCCTTAGCCAAGTTCGATAGGTTTAAAGTGTGAGACCGGTAAATGTGAGTGATGATGATGACGAGGTGGTGAAAAATTTAGGAGCCACTACATGGTACTAAATTGTAGATATTTTTTTGGAAAACAATACACCATCATCCTGAAATAATAATATTGTCGACAACGTTCTATTTATCACGTCCTCCAGTTTGCTTAGCTGACAAATTACAAAACATTAAAATTAATTTATGTAGGTACAAATATTAATTTGTGACACTAACACCCTTGTCAGAGGAACACAACCTTGGATCCTTTCCGTAGGGATGAACGCCTTGTGGTGGACAAAGCAGGGTAAGGAAGGGGCTACACTACCATTCACACGAATTTCTCACAAAATCCCCGCTGTCACATAAAGTGCACTATTATTCATACAGTGGGTACTAACCCTAGTTTATCTGACGTAGATCCCTAGTATGATAAATCGAATTTCTACAGCTACAGTTTTTAAATTGGATAAATTTTACGTTCTTGGGAAAAAATGTTATAACCTAATGCACTCCAGAATATATTATCATATAACCTATTATGGTTTACGTCGTCCTCCAAGATTTTCAGAGTCATTGCCGCTCATTTTTATTTCTCTTTCTTTTTTCTTTTCTTTCTCTTTTTTCTCTTTTTTTTTAAAAAACATTGCCCCTCACTAGGATTTCTCCTGTATCGAGGGTACAGTTTACAAACATACATGTCACATGCACACACAACCAGACCCGAAACAACTATTTGTAGATCATACAAATATTTGTTCCGTGCGGGGATCGAACCCGCGGCACGTAGCGCAGAAAGCTAATTGCTTAGCCACTGCGCCAACCGTGTCATCAAAAAAAAAATTGCTTTCCTGTGCGTTTTAAATGAGAATTTTCAGCCTGAAACTTATCCCGAACAATTTCTATTTTGTGCTGTTTTTAAGACTATGCAGTATGTCAGCATGTTATTTATCTGACAACTCTACTTTCTTTAGATTTTACCAACAGGAAGCATTTATCTTTCTTTGGAAAAAAACACTGCAAATATTTGAATGGTAAATTCTGCAAATGACGTCTTAGGATTATCAAAATATATCTCTCGTACCTATGAAAATGTAATTCTCTATTTTCTTTGAAAAAAAAACTGCAACTATTTAAATATTAAATACAATAAATGACGTCTTAGGCGTACCCAAGAAGATCTGAGGAATTCTTAATATACCTACCTTAAATTACTTACTTACCAAACAAAAAGTCTTTATCCTTAGATTCGTAAAAACGGGCCAGACACAGAACACAATACTACAATCCAAAACACAGAACGCAACTTGCGCTGTACGGCTGTACCGCTACGTTTACTGTAGGTTTCGTTGTAAAATTCTTGTGTAGGTACTTACTTACTTATATATATATATATATATATAGTCCTCCTCATCGGTTTCGATGACGGCGACCCTAGAATAAATTATCTTCTAGCGTGAGCCCTAATATGGCTCGCTAGACAAAACTTGGTTTTAAAAACCCGATTACAAGACAGGCAATATAGTTGGCCCGCAGAGTTAAGTTAAGCTCCAGAGACTTACTTATATAAAAACTCTAACAACGACAGGTATTCAAACATCCAACAAAAATACATAAACAACAAACAGTATTAATAACTTACTACGATATAAAAAGATTTTGTCAAAGCAAAAGTTACGTAACTATGAACATAACTTATTGAGTTCGTAAAAAGTATCGTCCCTTAACAAATGTTCAGGCTTTTTGAAGAATAATAGGTCTCATTTGTATTTAGGATCTCCTGCTTTTTGTTTCACCCGTAATAGAGGAGAAGCGGCAAAAGGCCGGGGCTTAATTCACTAAAATTGTTACTGTTCATTCCCTTTTGTTACAACCTAATGGTAGACAAACGAAAACTGGGTAAAACTACTACAATTTGTTCGTGGTCTTTGGCCAACGGCTTCAGGAGTGTGTAAAAAGAGATCGGCAAATGTGACATCATATTTTACATTGCTAATAACTAATTTATGGTACTTCTAAAATATCTGCCACTGCTGGAATTAGAAAAAAGTATCGTGTACCTATATTGATTAAAATAGGGTACCTACTTATACAAATCTATAATAAAAGTTGTGAAAAGTGCTTTAATGAAAGATTTATTCAAAAATTATACTTTTTTACAAATTATCTTTAATAAAAATTACGTAAAATTGCTGGGAAACAACTTAGATTTTTAGGTATTTAAAACAGGTGATAAATTGCGCGCAACGGACTGCTATGTGTGACTGTGTAATGAGTATAGAAGACTCATCCTGTACGGATCGACGCTTTAAATAGTTTAATAATAACATTTCAAATCCGATGAAGTAAAAGCGGTAAAGATAAAACTTGTGTCATTGTCCTTGAATACCTCTATAAATTAAAATCACAAAATTATGAAGCTGTAACAAGGTAAATATTTAAAAAAATAGCACTAACAGCGCTTTTTATGTGCTCACTCAGCAAGAAGAAAACAAGCATTAAAATAATTATTATGCACGAGCAAAAGAAAATGCCAGTTGCTGATGTTACCGCCCAAATTAGCGCCTTGTCTTTTGAAGTCGGTCTATTTTTCCTAGTACACTCGAGACTTCGTTATCAAACAGTGTTTAAAATCTCCTTTTACTTGACAATACTTGAATAAAAAGTTGTACATTTTATTAAACAACACTTTATTTGAAAGAAGCCATGATAAAAAAGAGTGAGATAGAACAACTGACGTTATTGCAAGTTTGATTAAAGAAAGAGACGGAAGCCTTATTTGCTAGTTGTACAAAAATTATTACCGCTAACATTTTTCGAAATTCAACATTCATTTTGGCATAACGCTAGACTGAATATGCACTTAGACCGAGGCATGTTTTAATGAAATTTTTTCACGTCAGCATCTTCCTTTTTGAAGAATGATTTCCTGAAACAGTAATAACCCTGATGTGAATACATCTTTTTCATATTGTAGTTTAAATTAAAAACTACCGTAATATTTTTGTTCTGAATGGCCGCACACTGGTGTAAAAACTAGAGATATTACATCACAATTACAAAAAGTACAATTTATTTACATTTGCTAAAGTTCGTCTATTTTGACGAACTTCCAGATGTAGGATAGGTATTTGCTGAAGCTTCAGAACACTTAAATCATGTCCAGACGCGCCCTTATGTGGCAACCTCTTTGCTCAGGCGTGACAACCCTTGAGTACAGTTTATGTAAAACAGTTGAAAAATATACTACAAAATATTCACCATTTTGTCCTATCAAGTGTAGGTAGAATTTATAGAGATTTCTATATACTATATTCAGTCATCTATTATACCTACAACCCACCGATGTCAGTTTGACGGCCGTGTTCACTAACAAGTCCTAAAAAGGGGGAAATACCTTACTGAAAGCAAATATTATATCATTTATAAAACAAAAAACAACTTCTTCAGGAGTATAAAAAGCATGTTATTAACTTACGTATTTCAATTGTCTACAGGTATTTTGCCCAACGAAAATCTTGAAATTGACCAACCAAGGTATAAATAATGTTTTTTTTTTATTAAAAATTTGGAAGGATTACGGAAACCAGTTCAACAGATTATTAAAAAAAGATCGCTTTGTTCACATTGCAACATTAATTACGCGCAATTTTTTTGTGAGACTTAGATTCAGAAAAATGTTTGTATTTTATTTTAGCTGCATCTTTTTTTTTATTCATATTTTCGTTGAAGCTTCAGTGCACCTTGGTAACTATGCTAGCGTCGTAAGTTCATTTTTATAGGTAGAATACATTGTAATATAAAAAAGCTTAAAATATACTTAAATTAATATAAAATACATACTAAGTCAATTAAATTAAATCAGATCTTCTTAAAAATATGTTTTAAAATATTGGGTAGGGTAGGGTAGTGTAGGGTTTTATAAATTAGGTACATTGAAATATAATTTTTGGTTGCATCTTTCATTCGCAAATCAGACAGAAAATTCTCTCTCTAAAATTAACGTAGTTCTGCATTATTTGTCAATTAAATACAATATAATTACACATTATACCCAACCCTAAATGGAATTTTCGCGTTAATTACAACCAGGGCTTTCGATTAGAGCTCACTGCCATTTTAGTTCTATTAATTTATATATCACACTACATTATATTACCGATCCAATTACGTAGGACTTTGTTGCATAACGTTAAATTAATGAACTATTAATTAATTTATTGTTATGCTCAGTTACGTTAATTTGATAGTAGGTACCTATGGCCTGTGGCGTGTACAGAAATTTCTTAAAGGGTAGGCAAAAACAACTTAGTGTTGTATTATGTTATATATTATTATCAGCTCACAATAGCCTGTAAGACGCTCCGTGGCGCTATTGACGCTCCTGATCTGCTTGAAGTGCTGGCGCGCTTCTTTGTCCCAGACAATTACTGCCGAGGCAGAAAGCACAGGCTGTTTGCCGTGCCTCCATGTCGTACTGTGGCACGTGCTAAGGCCCCAATTCCTCGCACTCTGGCCGCGCTTAATGATCTCTTGGATTCTAATCCAACAGTCGATCTGTTTGCGGATGGATGGGTGAAGATTTTATTGGTATGCCAGAAGTACTGTGAAAGGAATTTATGAATGTGTTGTTACCCTCCTATATTTACTTATGTTTTAACTTCAAATTTTACTTTAATTTGTTTTTCTTTTTTACTTTCATTTTGTTACATAGGTACTCAATGTGTGTTAATTTTAGTTACTGTAATTGGTTGTAACATAACCGTTGTAATTAAATAAATAAATGATGTCTGTGATTCGCCACCTCACAGACTTAAATTAACTGATATTACAGACACATTAACGTTTGTATTACTTAATACAAAATTTATTAGGGTAGGCAGTGTCTTTTGGTCTTTAAGGAGTGGCATGGCCTATGGCATTAGGTAAAACCAACTGACATTTATTGAAAAGTGATGAAAGGCATTTCTGTAATCTATAGTACTAAAATACATCTTTTAGTTCATTCTGCCTGGCTAGCTGGATATTCCTACTCAATCCAGTCTTTAGCCTTCTCGATAGGATAACAAATTTGCTTTACATACATATAAATATTATACATTTATGTATTATTATTTATTATTATTATTTGCTTTTTTTTTTTTTTTGTAAGCTGTGTTCGCATCTAGAAGGATACTATCACGCCATGCTGTAAGATAATTTCTTAAATCTAACTTTTACGATAGAATTAAGGTTGTGAACCAAATAAAAAAAAAATATCGACGGTTGAAAGGGTATTTGTAATAAGCGACTTCTCTTAAACGTTTTTTTTCGAAAAATGAAACTAATAATTTTTTCCTGTTACCTACTTTAAAAAAATATCGCTTAATACAAATAGCCCTTCAACCCTCGATATACAATTGGCAATTTTTCCGACAGTTTGACCTTAGTGCCCTCCAGACATCGGCTGACGCCAAATCCTTGTTCCTTTGTTTGTTTCGCCGACAAGATGGCGACCGGCCGTGGTTACCACGGTTACGTAGTAATAGTTAGTATTCTTTGCCACGGTGACACATGACCGTCAAATAATGATCTGCAACCGAACGTGTAGGCATGCGGTCAGCCGGTTGTAGACGAAGTTAAATACCATGGCGACCCATAAGGATAAACAAATAAGATGTTTGGGTAAACCTTTCCTCGATTCTGATATCAATAAAAAAAGAATGATTTACACAATATATAATAATAATATATATATTTACACAATATTAAAGCTGCATCTAGGCTCTAATACAATCACTAAACAGATTAAACCTTAATCACTCACGCCAAAAATTTTGCATTGGTACTCGCGTGGGGTCACCCAAATACGAATGGGCTTAAAAATAAGTAAAAAATTATTTTATTAAAATCAACTTAATAAACTATAAGTAAGAAGAATTTTAATGAGAACAAGCGTATAAACGTTTGGTAAATAGCTATACTTCTGACTAACACAGGCCTTTCAAAAGTATATTTAAAATTCACTATAATTATCACAAAATTTTTTTGAATGATCGCTGCATTTATTTTGTACGTAAACAATTATTATTATTTATGCAAACAATTGACGTTTTTGGATCTTTTGATCTTGGGCAAATCTCACACTGCAATCGTTTTTTGGAAATGTTGGAAACTCCACTTGGACCAGGCATTTTAATGCTTTTGGCAATATTGGCGCTCTTGTCTGGCAAAAGGATATTGTCAAAGCAACTGCTGGCAAAGTAATTACTTCAAATAGTCTGTACGAATGATATTGGACCGTATGTTGTGCTTATAAATTATCAGATAGTTTATGAACAAAAATAAACATAAAAGTAAGAAGCATCCCTGTGACATGTCTGAAATATCGACAAATGAGTAAAACATTCACTTTTTGCGAATGAATCAAATAACAGTGGTATTTTATTGTTCGTAGATCTTTATTATGACTACAACGTGATAATAAAGCTTAAATATCAACAAAATATAAAAAAAAAATGATTTAAAAGAAAATATCCGTTACAAAAAACATACACTAACGCTCGCGTGGGGTCAAAATAGCCCCAGCACCCTCACAGAGACGAAATCGCGTAGTTTGTGCGGTTACTACTACTAAATGTGTACAGTACAGAAAAGAACAAGTCTATCTACCTGTCCTGTCCTTGTTACCTTTTGCTTTTTATTTTTACTTTTTTATGTTTGTGCACTGTGTTGTCTGATGTCTAGTCCAAATAAATGATTTTTCTTTCTTTCATCTAATCTCAGTAAGGTAAAAGATATTCCGCAGTCTTCCTCGTTTTATAATTCAGACGAGCGTGCGGTCGAAGCACAATCCGTTCCGTTTTTATCAGCGAAGCTCTGACATGTGAGAAATTTTCATCGAGATATTTGTGAAAACTTGGCACGGTAATTCCACAACGGTGAATGCAATTTGCTTAGTAGTAACCTCTTTACCACCGCCCTAACTGTCGGGAGGGCGAACGAGGGAATTTCTAGCGGGATTTCTCATTTCAAGCTCAATTTAAAAATTTGTCTAGTATCGCTATATTATTTACTTTAATATTTTCCACACACATTCTATAAATAACTTGGGTAACCTTTATTTTGATGAGACATTTGCTGTGTGTACTTGAGATTGTAGGATCACATTTTTATATTCATTGTAATAAAAGTCATAAATCTCATAACAATATCGGCAGTGTTAAATACTGAATGGAGCGTCCGCACGACTCAACTTCTGATATCAGAAGGCAGGAAAATATTTTATTAAAGTCATTCCCTTGAAATATCGGAAATGCTTACGTTACATCACAAATGGTGAATGCCGCCCCATAGGTATCATAATGAAGAGCAATAAACTTGGCAATAATTCTCCCAAATGTCATAGACCACACGTGTTCCACTCTACTTGGATGGCTTGAAAGGTCCACTAAGGGAAACCTTTGCGTAGCAGTTCGTAACGCCATTCATTTTTCTGTCATTGTACGGAATGTATGATTTGTGGGCGAAAATCGAAAAGTCGGATAAAGTAGGACCTATTTTTTTATTTAGTTCTAGATAAAGTAAAAAGAAAATTAAATACACTCGAGAGCAATGAATCCGGGTCACCAAATAAATCTTAATATCTCGGAAACTAAGAATGTTAGCATAATCTAATTAAAAGTATTTTATAGACTACTTAATATCTATTACTTAAATAATATTAATAAAATTTCTTAGTTATTATTTATTTTACTTATTAAAAATACATTATTTAAAAATGCATAAATATATCATTTTTTTTTATATCCCCACTTTTAATAGAAACTTATATCATATTCTCACTTTTAGTACTTTGTATTACCTCCGTGTGTTGTCAATACAGATGTCATGCGATTCATACGGCACAAAGTGTCTGAGGCGATGTTGGGGAATATTCTCACTTACCTCTATCAATGCAATTTCAAGCGTATTATAACTTGTGTAGTATTAAATAGTCTAAAAAATACTCTTTATTTGAATGAGCTATCATTCTTAGTTTGTATTCCCGAGTGTATTAGCTACTTTAAAGACTTGGCAACACCTAAGCACTACTACTTAGGTATTATTCAAGTTGACTACAGACCATACTTGTACAGTACCTACACCTGCACTCTGGCAAATAAATAAATTTGAATTTGACAATTTGGAAAATTTGAGACAGCAATTTTATGTCTGGCCTAGAAAATAAAACAACTCGTTGAGTAGTGACATGTGGTTTCCTGGCATTTAAAAAGGCAATAGGTAAATATAAATAAACCTGTTATATCGGAAGTCAAGAAAATATACTCAAATCCGTATTTATAATGTGTGCAACCTTTCCAGAATCCGCTCTGTCCACCACTTTTCAAAAGCAAACTTACTTAAAAAGAGAAATCCTCGCCCGTGCTACTTTAGACACGTACTCTATGGTCCCATGTTATCTCGTCGACGAATAAGTCGGTGGCTTTTTGAAATAAAAGTTCATTGTGCAGCTAATGTTGGTATTAAAGTACCTACTTTAGAGCTTCACACCCGTCTGAGATGGATGTCATGGTAATTACGCATAGCGTATTGCAGATTTCTATACGAATTGAAAATGTCGGTGTCAAGGAAGAAGAAGAAGAAATCATTTATTTGCATAAATAAGGTACAGAAAGTTCTTAAGATAATAACATCGATCACTTATTATGCCAGTAATGTCGGCGTGAAAATTTTACATACTTTTAAATCTCAATTATGCGCTTTTTTCAAATTTCTCAAGGACCTCAATTTTGCTCAGCAATTGCAAAACATTCGGAACTGATATTTATTTAATTAATTTATCATGTCTTTGACATCATTTTGGTAATTGCTTTACATGATGCATGAACTTTTACATCAGAGAAAAAATATCAAAAACTCGTCTCTAAAAACAGAGATTTTCATTCTACGGGGAAACGAGACTGATTTATGATCATAGAGCTTTTTTATATTGATTCATCTAAACACACACTTAAATATGGTAATTATATTTAATAAAATCAACGATACTCTTTATTTTAAACGATAAACACTGTTTTGACGAAATATGTACTTGTATAAGCATGAATCGTTTACCACTGCGTCACCATAAATACGTTTTCCATGAAAATACTATTATTTGTCCCGGAATCGAACATCCCTGATCTCAGAAAGCCAGGCAGTCAGAAATGAACACACGATTCCCAAATACGGACCACTCTCGCCTTCCATTAGGCAATAGACAGCTACTCTCGTTACGCAGAACAATATCATCCCCAGCGAGTTAGCTCGCAGCCCTAGTGATCCGTGAAAACGAACATCGATAACCTTTCACTGTCACACAAAGGGCGCATTCAGCCGCGAACGGACGAAATTGATTTTTGCTCATATTGGACTGAAGACTGCTGGCACGGGACACTACACCGTACAATTTCAACTACAAAACAAAGTTATCAATAGATCGTTTCTGTATCGACAAAAAGTGACTGAGATAAATTCTGTTCCGACAACGGTTTTGACAGACAGCAAGGCCTCTTTTAACAACGGTCGATATTCCATTTACGGGCAGGTACGGTGTTGACACGTCTCTGAAGTCGGTCGACGTGCTGTTAATAGGAGTATCGGTAGCAAAAAGCTTATTTTTAGTTACCATTGTACTCTTGAAATATTGTGAATATTACAGTAGATAAAGACTTATAAACTTAGATAGACATGACAAAGTTTAAAGGCTCTATACGTCTTACGTTCCGCCATTTGTAAACTGCCTATCAACTAAAAAAATAAATACAATAATAATTTTAAAAAAATACCTAACCGTAAAATACCCCCGTCTCCAACTAGAAAAAGAGCTGTACCTTTTGAACGCCTGAACAGATTTTCATGAAACTTATGATGATACCCGATTAAACTAGCTTTCAATTAAAACAACTGCATTGCAATCGCATCGCATCGCAAATCAACAGATAACAAACATAAACAAACTTATAAGACACTACTTTTTTTCGGGGGTTAAAACTTATACTAAACGAGCACTTAGGCCTCAAAGTGCGTACTCCTCTACATCGCTGTCAAAAGTGTCTTCATAAAACTGGCAGCATTAAGGGCCATAGCAAATTAGCTACTTTCTGTAGCAAAATCTTTTTGTAAGCAAAAGACAGCCAACGAACACGATTCTGTTGTAAATGTAGCTAATGTGCTAAGGCCCTACGTTGAACAATGTTTATTCTTTGACCAAAGAAAGGCCAGCCTCTGGTCACGCGTAGTTTCGGTCAACCGTTTTACAAATTCTCTAAAAAGGAGACGTGCATTTGGACCCTATGACCCGAGCGTTTCGACGACGTATTAACACTAGATTGAATATATTTATTGTATAAGGGAGATAATTATCCCAATAATTAACTTTTAAATAGAACCAACATGTTACAAAATTGCAGTGACTTATTAACAAAAAGTCAACACATTATTCACGTGTTTAATCACTTGATGTTTTTATTACCGCGCATATGTTTTGACAATGTAAATTAAGTTCAATGAACGAATATTGATTAGCAAATGAATGCACAATCAAGCGCGGGGACCAATTTTGTCCAATACAGCTCATTTGAATCTGATTTCTGGGCTCTCGAGCTACCAACTACGAATAGTTTATTATTTGTAATTAAACAACGAGATTTTGAACATCAGATTTCATTGGGAAGAGAAGAGAGGAAATGAAAATAAATCATTAAAGAAAACAGTGATTCCAAAAAAAATACATTAATTTCTTTCGAACGTATTTTTTCTTTTTAATTTTAATGGTTTTTCGAATAGCTATAAAATAACATCTTATTGCAATAAAATATTCTAAACCAACAGCAGCAGCAGGGCTAAGACGGCGGGTGGACATACCCGACGAAATCCACCCTTTGTCTCCTTGATAGAAGACAAAACGAAAAATAGAAAAAGAAAACGGTAAAGAGATGGTTTTGTCCTCAATTTCTCCGTGGAGAAACACGGTTTCTCTATCCTTTGTCTCCTTGAAAGAAGAAAAAACGTAATATCGAGAAAGAAAACGAGAGTTGGTTTTATCTCCGACTTTTCCGTACACAAACTCGTTTTCTCCTCCCTTTGTGTTCTTGATAGAAGACAAAACGAAATATCGAGAGAGAAAACAGTATAGAGATGGTTTTATCCCCGACTTTTCGATGGACAAACTCGTTTTCTCCTCCCTTTGAGTCGTTGATAGAAGAAAAAACGAAAAATCTAGAGAGAAAACGGCACAGATATGGTTTCTTCCCCGATTTCCTCTCTTCCCTTTTTACTCTGCTTCCCTGCAAAACAAACGATAATCATAGACCATTAATTACCATTGAAATAACAAAGTAGCAGAATTCTCAGAAAAAACATTTCAAAACAATTTTAGCTCCGGATATTATCTTGTTAACAAAAATGATTGTTATATTAGAGTTATTAAAGGTCCGAAGTTTTCCGTCCTGAAAATCATCCGAGTGGAACGGAATGGGTGACTGCCCTCTGAAGCTTGAAATCTTTGCTTTGTACAGCAATGACATCAGGGCTAAGTGAAATTAATATTATTTTGTAACTAGCATGTTTTTTAAATATTGCCCCTGACTAGGATTTCTCCTGTATCGAGGGTACAGTGTACAAACATACATTTCAAATGCACAGAAGCCTAATCCAAAACCATTATCTGTAGATCATACAAATGACATATTATTGGTTCCGTGTGGGAATCGAATACGCGACACATGGCGCTTTAACCTAATCGCTTAGCCACTGCGTCAACCGTGCCGTAGGTTATTTTTACAATTGTGAGGATTTTATTGAATTTGCTATATTAATTAATCATTTGCGTGCGTGCATGTTCAATGACTGAGAATTACAAATCTAGCTCTATCGATTTTGATCAGCATCGTGGTGAGAGATTATTAATTCTTGGAACTCCACTATTGCTAAAACAATCGTATAAGTTCAAGGATTTATGTATTTATTAAGGACTTATATATTTCCATGAATTTCCTTTTATTCTACGGGCCGCGATTTGTATGGGTGATATTTGCTTATAAGATGCAAAACATTCCTCTCGTAGTTTATTGATAGGTATTAAAATCGATATCAATAATAAACATAGTATGTACCTCTACTTTGAACTTCAGAATAGCAATTGAATACCACCAGATCAACTGAACGTTTATTGAACCATTTGTAAACTTCTCATGAACGCAATCAACATAGATCTTGAAGAGCTTCGTATTATTTAAATATTATACCGTCAAGGTTACTCCAAGGCCTCGGTACCGATCGCAAAACTTATAGTTATTACCCTTACGAGTTTTGACCCTTTTCCATTTCAATTTACAGATGTGTCTTCGATACTCAAGGGGGCAATGCGACGGCCCCTTAGAAAAAAGCAATAAGCCGAAAAGGCTTTAAGTTCTGACGCTTTCAAAATAAACTTTAGGGATGAGGCCATTGTAGGTGATAAAAGAAATAAAAAGTTTAATGTAAAAGATAAAGGTAGAATGCACTTTAGTACGGGAGATTAGTTTGCAGATAGATTTAAATTGTGTCAGGTCAAAGGAATGTTTAGCCAACAGTTTTAAAATTTGGTTTAATCTTTGAGGTGTGTAGAGTACTGTTTAAAACGTTAAATGCAAACAATATTGTTCGAACAACTCTAGCATTTTTAATAAAAAACAATTTTCGCGATTTTTAAATATATTTTACAAAAATAATTCAAACAATAGAAACCTTTAGAGCAAATAAATTATTTTTCAACACACTTGCTCATAAAATGGCTCTAATTTCACCGCAATTAGGCACATAATGACACCTGTAATCAAACTGTGACTTTTTCTTTACTATTATTCACAAGTGAGTTATAGGTTCTTTTTTTTAAATTGGTTGAGTTGCTTTGTTTATAAAAAAGTTTCGAAACAAAAAAGATCGTGTTCAATAGTACAAATAAATTAATGTACCTACCTATTGCTTGCTAGTTTCATGCAATTTCGTATTTAAATAGATAAATTTCAACTTGTACGTTTTTAATAAATACAACTTTCACTCAAATATAACTTTTGTTTTTTCTGTGATAAAGAAAACTTTGAATTAGTTATTAGTCTATGGAATTACCCATTTTGTACGTGGCTAAAACGCTATCCGAGAAAAGCCAAAAAAAAGAAACCTCATTCTTTTAGTCTATGGCCGATCTGTTAGATGCGCGCGCATAGGAAAACTGATTAATGTTTCCCGCCATTGCGAAAAAATTTTCACAACTCGTTTTCACTGTTGAAATTATAGTTATTTTCTTCACAAGTGTGTTGAAAAACGTCGTATGATACACGTGTGTATTGATGATTACCGTCCTCGGCTCTCTTAAGACCCTCACCTAACGGCTCGGGTCTCAATGGCGCCTCAGCGGTAATCACCAACATTACACACTTGTACCATAATGTACTATAAATTCAATTTTACAGCTGCGTAACAGTTATTGGAATCTACTTGATGGGTTATGTCCGAGAATTTATTTTATTTTCAATCCATTTCTATTGAAAAATATCAATTTCAATAAAAGTATTCGTAAATTGAGAAAACCCGGTTACTATTTCGGCTGTCAAATATACACAAATTAAATATTTTTCATTTTCATTTAGGGTTCCGTAATAAAAATAAATAAGGACAAATGATTTGTCGTTAAAGTCCATAGTAAAAAAATTAAACACCTTTATAGTGCTCAGAAGCAAAGTGATTATTAATATGAATAAAAACTAACTTGCGTCATAGTTATCTAAATCCAACATTTGGTAAATATCACGAAACCTATTTGCATAAGGTTTGACGATCAACAAAGGGATGTCGAAAATAAAAAAAATTGTACAATCAACATCAAAAATAGCAAGTCCTGAAAAGTATTTTATGAATGAAATGGTGAAGGTGGTGTCTTTTGTAGAAGGAACCGATAAGAAGAGAATTCGTATTTTTTACGTCAAAGAAAACTAAGATTACTACCTAGTCTATTTTTCATTCCCTTAATTAAAATAACTAAAAGGGAAATTTTATCAACAACAAGAAGTATATCATCCACATAATCATGTTAGCAGTATTTTAATCTCACACATGACTCATGACTAAAACAAATTTATGGGACCCTTAGCGTACAAGCCAACTCGCACTTGACCAGATTTTTTTTGCCGAACAAATAAATGTTTTATTGCTACCATTAAAGTTAGCAACAATTCGTGATTCGGATATCTATTCAATTTCTTATCAAAAGTAAAATTTGAATAACGGCATTTCGGCCGAGTTTGAGAGGGGACTATTGTGAAAGTTCTTGATGAAACTTCTCTAATATTCGAAGTGGAAATTTATTCTTTGGCTGCCATCGAGAAATAAACTGGGCTCTCAGTGAGATTGAACCAAATTTATTGGGAAATCGAAATAAAGTATCGGCACTGTAACGGGAAGGATCGACAAGCGAACATTGACGAATTGGGTCGCGGTAATAACTCGACTAATATTCTTAGGAATAATGTCTATTTTGCCGATTCCTTTATTTCCTTTCTAAACATGATTACTTATTGCTTGTCTGGAGACGTAATTCCACCTAATGATGCTCAATGAAGCCCTTCATATTTCAATGTAGGAATACAGGATGATTCATTTGATGGTAAGTTTGATTATATACCCGTCAAATACGTAATTTTTATGGATTATCCTCTGATAATCTAAGATAATGAGATATTCTAAGTCTCTACTTAGAATATCTTTACGATCTTATATTATTTATCAAATTTGAGATGTGTGTTAGTGATTTGTCCATAAATTTTTAGACGTACCTATTGTCCGTAATGATTTCGACTTATTTTACAAAAAATAATTACAATGATTTCTAATTCGTTTTTAATTACGAATAAATATGTTGTGTTCATGTGATGAATGGGTGATTGTACTAAATGTGTTTTTGAATATACATTACAATATGAAGAGCTTTCAGTACGTAATTAGGTAAAATAGGTAGGTATATAAACCAGCTTAATTGTGAATTTCCCACACACGAACTAAGAGTGTTTTGTTAAACAAATTTTATAGAGCTTAACAGGTGCAAAGTTTTGAGGAAAATTGCATACAGCTTGCATAAGTTTACGTATATTAAAACTACTAAATTAAGGACAGAGTTTTGTCTAGAATACGGAGTTTTAGTTCAACAATGATTATGCGTTCAAGCCACGTAGGTACTTACACATTTATAATTATTATAAAATACTTTGTATTTTAGGCAGCAGGCTAAACTGTATAAACTAGCATCATATTGTTATAAATGAGTGTAATAGGTGTAGGTATCAAGGATGGGACGGGAAGGCAGATGATGATTTAGGTAATGTAAATAGGATTAAAATATTTTTTAACCGCTTATACGACTATATTCTTACGTCTCTGTCATGAATTTTTTTCGAAGATTGAACATCATTGACTGTCGAATTCGATTTAAAATATCTCGCATCGCGAACTTGAATGAATAAAAGTCACATTTCCACTAGTCTGATGTGGCAACTGAAACTCCCTTTACTGGTATTTCGTATTGGAATTTTAAGCAAATGGTACATTGGACGAAATAACGGGTTTGCAAGTGGCTTGAATAGCTCATTTGAATGTAAATGCATCAGATGCGTGCAGGGGGCTGAACGTGGACGAATTGAGCTGAGCTACGTCCGCCCATTGACTGAAAGTCCTGCAATATAGACTCATTCAAATTTTAATCACTGTATGCAACACTGCACTTACGAATAACGATCGCTTTCGGGTAAATTCGTGACAGAAACGAGCGATTTACGTTGACGCCTATGTATCAACGTAAATCGTTGCGTTTCATTCTTTACTAGTTGCTTCGTCCGCGAGAATTGACTTATTATACAAAACTTGATTCCACTTCAGATTTTTTCACCGTCATTGTTTGAAGAGAAATCTTTGTACCCCTTTTTAAGCAAATTGCGCGCACGGAGGAGCGTGAGATTCGGCATAGTTAAAGTTTATATGGACAAGGAGTGCAGAAGGTTAAAATTATGGTCGAAATTCGACCACTGCCCGGCGACTTAGTAATGTTAATTGCACAGAAAATAAGAGCACTAGAAATTGCTATTCTGTGGTTATTCGTGAGTTTTCAATAATTATACCTTGGTAGGTACATAATATCGATTTTAGTCTGCGCCTATTTATAGGTCCCGGCGTAAAATCGGTGACTTTTAAAAGTAATGGCCTATGTTTTACACGAGTTTAATTACAACTGTAGTTGGCTTCTAGCATTCTACACAACAATTTGAAACGTTAAAAATAGGCAAAAACGGCACCCTGATTTATGATTCGGTTTCATTCGTTTTGATTTACGGTACTAGCGCGCGAATATTAAAGATTCGTATTGATATATTATTCCTTTATCCCCATTCTCCCTCACTGCTATTTACGAGAAATTCCCCTACCGTCATAACTTTCATCGTCCTTTTTACGGTGAGACTTGTAAAAGCCGGGGGTTTTCATATAGGTAGAATAAATAATACTGCGGTATGTTCAGTTCAAATCTAAAACGTTTTTTAAATATTTGTGGATATCCTTATTGTACATATTCATACGTCGTCAATCAGTGGTTGCATGGCTTGAAAATTGATTTTAAAATATAATATAAAAAATGTTGATCTTCTATATATTATATTATAAGCGCAATAAGGATCACTTCCTCTTTTGAATATTACAAGAACTTTACTAATATACATAGTTGATGAATGATTTAATTTTGCTTCGTCAATTAGTATACTGGTTGATATGGACTGGAAAATTAATAATAATAACCTAGGTATCTTTTGTAACTAAAATAAGTAAAATATTATTGCGTTATAATAATAGTATTATTGTAAAGAAAGAGCGGACGAGCAACGTTACCGAAGTATCTATTTCGTCCGGTGCATCGTATAGGGCTAGCACGGCGTTTTCTCGACCTTTTGTATCCTTGATAGAAGACAAAACGAAAAATTGAGAAAGAAAACGGTAACGATATGTTTTTGTCTCCGACTTTTCCATAGAAAAACCCGTTTTCTCCTCCCTTTGTCTCCCTGACAGAAGACAAAATTAAAAATCGAGAGAGAAAACTGCTAAGAGATGGTTTTTTCCCCGATTTTCTCTCTTACCTTTTTTGCCGTGCTAGGCACTGGGCACTAAGCATGAGCCACGGTATAAACCCACTAAATTTTCATGGTCAAAAGATTTGATTTTCTTCTTTGACAGAAAAATATCGTTATATAGATAAGATTTCCTTTTGGATTTATCATCATGGTGGCCTCACCATGATGAGAAATCCAAAAGATAATCAAATTTGCGATATTCAAATACATAAGTTCAACATTTACATTCCTATATTGCATTAAACATTTTTACCCAGACGGTTATAATTTTATTGATAGCCAAAAATTTTTTTCATAAAAATTTCTTCACGAGCTGTATGTAATCAAAATATATTATTATGAAAGGGCAAAAATATAGAGACGTACGTACCTATTCGACGCTTAGTCATCAACCGCCGGAATAGAGGACGATTGGGATCTTTTCATTCGCAGCCAGCCATGATCAATTTCGTCCTTCCCACGATAGACTTATAATGAACACGAAAATTATATTATATTTCTGATTACTCTATTGTTCCGAGGATTTTGATTAAACGGGGTTCCGCCATTTCAGAATTTGTACTTAAAGCCGAGACAAATCATTTCGGATTAACAAGATTTCTTGTATAATGCTGATTAAAAAGTTAAATTCCCGGTTAATAAACCCTCGGAATAATTAAAATACTTTGTGAAGGAGTGAATATTTCGTAAATAGAGTTGTTTATTATGAACAATGAAGCTGTTTATATCGTTACAGCTGCCACTGTAAGTATTTAAATTATAATTTGAAACTAATTTAAATTCGTCTATTAAGTTATTAGTTTGGAATTTTGACTTTCGGTTCGAAAATCAAGGATTTACGAATAATTGCTTATTTGAATGTAACTATAAATACCCTGTAGTTTTCAGACTATCTTGGTAGGTATTTAATTTCATCATCAATCAAATCAAATTCTTCAATCTGCACTTCATATGAAATACTTTGTTCTCTGTAAATGTAGGTTTCTTTACTGCTCCATTCAATTGAGGTGACGGCGAAATTAAACTCGTAGATTTCAAAAAGCGCAATCTATCTAATAATACGTGAAGAGAAAATTTTGTACCCCTTTTTAAGCATATTGCGCGCATGGAGAAGTGTGATATTTGGCATCGTTAAAGTTTATTTGGAGAAGGAGTGAAAAAAACTACACATAATATTATGTGGTCGGATTTCAACCACTGTGTGACCCATACGTGTTGTGACCACTAGTTATTATAATTACAGTAACAATATTGGTAATAAGAAATATGTTTTGTTCGTTAGGATCGTGTGTCGCGCACAATGTTAAAGGAAATTAAAAGTCAAGCCTAACTTGTATACCGCCGTCATCTCATTGGTCGACGTATTAAGTATAGCGTTATTGACGACCAATCGCTGTGCGTGAGTATGTCGTGATACACATGCGTCGACATTCTCTCAACATTTTAAAAATACACCACCCACATTCAGTTCCAAAACTAAAACTAGGTCTATCATTATCGCTGTGCTCCTACAATCATAACAGCATCCTCACAAAATAACAACCTAAATAATACGATGCAACTCGTATTCCATTCAACCCCAAACAACCTCGTTATATTACACGTGAAATAAACGCAATCTTGTGTACCTCAGTTAAAATGTTTATGATCACATCTAGGTTTTCATATTTTATAGTACCTCGTCTGCAGAAAGAATTGCTACGGTTATGCCGTTTTACGATTCACAAAACGTTTTAATTAAAAGAAAATAGACCTTTGGGAGAATCGATTAAGAAACCCCTCAGTTTAAATCATGGTTTAAATAACGTGCCACCCTAACACCTGCCTGCCTGTTTAGATCTATGTCAGGAATCGGTGCGTCAATTTTGGTAGGGTTTTCACAATATACTGCTTATTTTAGTCTGCGACTTTGCACAAATGCACAGGTCAAGCAATTTATTTATTTTATTCTTTATAGAACACCAAAAGAAAGAAAGAAAAATCATTTATTTGCCACAAAAACAAGACACACTAGAATGACGGACACAGGTAGAAGAGGACAGGTGCATAGACAGAGAATACATTATTTTGTAACACCAGTAAAAGATATAGGTAGGTACACATTATATTGTGTAATTTTTTTTTACAATACAGTCTTTTATAAAAATTATGATCGTACGATGGGCGGACTTTTCGCGCCCTATAAATTTTTCGAGGCAACCTTTATGTGTACAGTGAAATGAAGTCAAAGTCAAAGATTTTTATTTCAACTGGGCCTTTGCAGGCACTTTCAATACGAATGAATAAACTATAAAGGCTATCAGTGACCTACATATCCAATTATTTTTTAGTACTTTTATCCTTTATTCATTACTAAAACATACAAATTTATATTTTTAAAATATTTTCATAGAAATAAAACATTTTTTTTTATTTTTTTTTATTAAACATTTATGGTTACATTTTTGTTTTCTAGTCTAAGACTGCTAATGGAAACCGATGTAGTTTATCTTTAGCAGCCGGGTAGTTACATTCTTATTTTAATCCAATCCTTAACCTAGTCCCTATTATTACATAAATAGTGCTTTTTAAGTACATGTTTATATTTCTCACTATTCATATAAACAATAATAATATAATATATAATATAATTTTATTATTATTATTTATTTTATTTGTTATACTATGTGATGTCTAACAAACATTTTCTTTCTTTCTCGCAATATATATTTTTACTGGTATAAAGCAAGTAGGTCCACGCTGTCACTAACGAATTGCCTCTTACCGAAACCGAGGTGTAGTGGTTACCTTATTTAAGTTAACAGGCACTTTATATAGATTTATTGTTTCATACATAATACATGTTGGTAGTCTGTCTTGTGTTAGGGCAGAAAATATGGCCATTATAGTTTGTACTCACGTAACTACGCACAATAATATTTTTTGAGGCATGTATATACCATCATTTGTAGAATAAGTATGTGCGTTTAAAGGCTGTACCTTTATGCTAGGTATACATAACATTTATACTTCCAAATAGAAGAGATTTTAATAATTTAGAAATTAGTCAATATCAAAGTATTTTATTTCAACTGGGTCTTTGCAGGCACTTTCAAAACGTGATTCTAGGTGCACGGTTCCAAGTGGGTTGGTCCTGGAGAAGATACCGGCAAGAAATTCTATGGATACTCTTTTCAAACAACAAATTTAAAATAATATCATCATAATAATTGTGTTATTATTAACATAATATATTTGGTATATAAATATACCTTATTATGCTGATATACAAAGTTGTACAGTTATTTCGTTGCATACCGAAAAGACGCAATTAAAGTATTATTTTTTGTAATAATGAAGCAATTTCCAAGCAAGTCGAAGATAACTCCTTTATGTTACAAACTAGTTATTTTAAAGCTATCTCACTACTTAGTCTAGGAATTGTTACGACGAGTTCTTCATGTAAAGTCTTGAAGTCTTGCCGACAATTATAGTGAAATGGTGTCCCTAACTTGTTTTACAAGCATTACTACAGAGAACGTTAGGTTATAAAGTGAGGCGCAATTCACACAACGTGGACGTTTGCAGACGTGACGTGGATGACATCAGTGGCACCATTCATACATAGACGCAAGACGTGGTCACCGGACACTGACGAAGAACAGAATGATACAAAACGGTACTAATTATCATTATATGCGTTATCCTACACAGAGTTGTCGGGACGTTACATCTGCGTCCCGTCAGCTTTGTGTGCAAAGACACGACGAAACGTGACACGTACATGACATGATCTCATATGACGCGTAATGTTATATGAAATATCATGAAAAAAACACGCAATGGACAAACTGCGATACTTCCGTTGTCCATATTTCGCACTCTGTGTGAATTGCGCCTTATAGAGAAGATTGCTTTAGCGCCGCAGTGCATTGTCTAAGCGAAATAGCTTATTATCCTCATAAGACTG
The DNA here is from genome assembly GCA_932294325.1 of Allophyes oxyacanthae. Lineage (NCBI taxonomy): Eukaryota > Metazoa > Arthropoda > Insecta > Lepidoptera > Noctuidae > Allophyes > Allophyes oxyacanthae. The sequence continues at coordinate 12,396,537 of OW028615.1, forward strand.
GATGTCGTGATAGTGTTGAAGATGCTGTTAAGGATATTATCGAAGGCTATTTATTTTTCTTCAAGATCTTCGTAGCATAAGCCAAGCGTGCGAGTTACCTGCTTGTTTTACGGGAATTCGCAGCCTTTGGTAAAAATCTGTATGTCCACTGCTGGATATAGATTTCTTAATGACTGTGTAGAACCTAGTGGTTCTACACAGTCATACTAAAAAAATACTAAAAACCATTACGTACTTCTTGGTAGTCCAAGAAGTACGTAGGTAATGGTTTTTAGTATTTTTTAGTTCTTTTTTTAGAATACGTTTTTAGAATACGTCCCCCTCCCTAGGATTAGAATAGAATAGAATAGATCTTTATTTCATGTAAATCAAATACAGGCACTTATGAAATGTCGAGACTCTAGGTGCACGGTTCCAAATAGTAGATCCTATGGAGAAGAACCGATTGACCGCAGTATGCACACATTTACCAGGAGGATGCTGCTTTTGTCTTTTTTCGAAAGAAAAAATTAAGGAATTACATTTATTCATTGAGCTGCCATCTTCTTGGCACAATCACAGAAATCGAAATAATTAGTTGGGACTACGAAGAGAGAGACGAAGATAGTTAAACAAATGTTGTGACGTTTGTTTAAGTATCTTCATTTCTCTATTCTACATAATAATTAAGTCATTATCTCACATGTACCAATGCCTACTATAGGTAGGTACATGCTAGTTAGTTCCAGAATATTCTGGTACAGTCAAAGAAGGAAATGTTATTCGAATAAAAAGTCGTCGGCACAAAGCGTGCTATATCCAAATTTCCATCCGTACTGTCTTGTTTTCCTCATTTCCTGCACCGACGCCAGGAAATAAAATCGCCATCAAGCCAGTGCTGGTAATTTAAAAATAATGCTGCAAAAATACGTAGGACTGCGAATTTGGCGGCAAATTGCGGCGAGGCTGGATCAGGCGCCTGATGGCACCGAGGCGTTGGGTTACAAAGGATGTTATGATATTGTTCCGAATACCGTGTTAGATTATCTTTTGGGTTGATGGGCTGGTTGTTATGAAGTTGATGATGATGGTTATCAAATGCTTTGCAGTCATTTTCCTTTAGCTTATGTCGTACCTATGTAGGTAATTATGGAGATTTGTAGGTAAGGTGACCATAGCAAAACGAAACAATGACGCGATGACTCTTATAAAATTATTGTTTTATTAGATTAGATTTTTTTTTATCCATGGAGCACAAAGTTTCTAGATGAAGACCAGCGTCAAGCTCTTTCTGGTGCTTGACATTAAGTTGATCTGGAGACCTATTTGGTCCAACTTTGAGACATATGCCCATGAAGTTTTTGTTCTTTTTATTTAATTTTATGTCATTCTCTTCCTTCGTGTGTTTTCTTTGTGTTAATTATGTATGTTGTGTCCAAATAAATGTTTATTCTGTTCTATTATTTTTAGGTCTCTTGAAATCCCGAAAAGCTTCGTAGTAGCTGACAATGTCCTTAATTAATTTTGGTGAGGTATGCTGTACAGTGTATACAACACGTCAAGCCAAAAAAGTAATTTAAAAATATTTTCCAGATAAAACAAACAATATAAAAATCATTTTTCTCAAAATCATAAAATAGTGTTCGCGTCAGTTCGCGTACAATCTTCGATATAATTCGTCCCGACGTATACATCCATTCTCCCTTGTCGGTACGTTCTGCTCACAAATCATTGAACGCGACAACGCGGGACAATGTCTCGACATTTCCTTACAAAACTTCGTATTATTGGATCGGGGTATCATATTAAGTAAACAATAAATTATAAGTCACAAAACAATTTCTGAAAAAATATATGGGTTATTTTTCGTGTAGCTGTGCCTGTAATTTTCTTAAGGGAAAATTGTTTATGGTAGGTAGGTGATTTATTTCTGTCAGACCATAGATCATACCACTTTGTTTCCGTATTACAGATAAAATTAAAACTAAATTGCAGTTAGGTCAAAGTTGTCCACATATTTATGTTTAGAGACTTTTTTCTACATTTTCCTCACATACCTTTTCTAGAACAATGTACTTTTATAAAAGAAATTCTCATTTTAAAAGAGTAGATAACCATGGATTTACTTGTCCGTTCTTCTCCATAGGTAGTCTACACTTTGCAACGTGGTACCTAGAGTCTGCATATTCTTATGTACTTGTATATGGATGGACTACCTACATGAATAATAAAAACATTATTTTATTCTATCTTGTCTTGTGTATTTAATGAATACACACTTAATAGTATGGTAGAATATGACGGACACTATATTATTATTTTTTCAACCCCGTAACGCATATTCCAGCAAATAAATTATTCATAATCTTCTTCTTCTACGGTCTATCTAAATAATAAAGCGATAAATTAATCATTTCTAAACATGAATGTACTCAAAGTTGTGTAAATCAAATAATGTCATAAGAAAGGCAGATAAACAGACACATAATATAATAATAAATAAATAAATAATAGGCGTCAAACCCTAAGAATAATAACAAAGTAGCATTCCTATGTTTAAGCTAGTCAACAAAATAATTCCAAGTTTCTCCATTTTTCGTCGCGTACAAATTACTCAAAGCTCAGTTCATATTACGCTGACGCAAACAAACATAAAGAAAGTCGCTTCGACATCAGACCCTCAAGCGGTTATAATCTTGCTGAAGCAAATTTCGAGGGAGGATAATCAGTATTCTTCAACACAGCAGAGCTAAAGTAAGCAATGATTTATTATATTAAAAATCCTGCGTTATCCCTTAGACGGGACGCGCTGACTCCGCTGGTCATAAAGACTTCCCGGATTTAATAAAATTTATTCAGCGCTGTACTACGGGGACCGACAAATCATAATTCTACCGAAATACATACTTATTTAGTTGGGACGGGAAGTTTAGAGCTAGTAAAGTTTATTTACGCTGGTGCTCGAGAGAATACGCTGAATGGACGGGCCGAAAGTTAGTTTGTAATATTTGACCTATTTTTTATCCCTAACTTAGGAAGAACAATTTTCTGTCATGGTAATAAACAACTTGGAGGGGCTCGTAGCTACATAGTACAAAGCTACCACACAGATCAGTCGATCAGCGAGGTTAAGCTGCGGTTGCTGCGGTCAGTCCCTGGATGGGTGACCCCTCCGTCCCTCAGATAGCACGAGCAGTTGGTCCCGGTTGTCATACGAATACCTTTGACAGTCGTTACGGGAGTCAGCAATACAAAAAGTCTGACAACCGGTCTAAACTTAGGGTATCAGTGTCTCCCAGTAATTGGATGGCGGAGGTCAGACGGCAGTAGCTCCGTATAAAATACTGTTATTCAGCCGCATCTGGTTAGACTGGGAGCCGACCCCAATGTAGATGGTAGAAAGGCCTGGCAGATGGTAATAAACAACTTGGAAATGATATACAAGGTGGACCATTATTCAAAATTCTAATGTATTACCTATTTTCATTGTTGCGCAAAGAATTACTAAATCTAACAATGTCGACAAAAGTATTGGGAAATAAAAGGAAGCGCCACGTACAATGAGAGATTGAGAATTTTCATGACAGAAAAACAATTTTAACTTTTTGACGTTCGAATTGAATTGTTCATAATAGGAAAGCATATCAGACGAATATGAATACAATAAATATTTGATTCGAAAATCGTTGTGTTAAAAAGATTCAATTAAAATAAAATTAAGTCGGCCAAGCATATTGTTAAAGCTGATTAATTTTAACGGTGGAGGTTCGAATGACGCAATTTCTTTTGGGTTCGCAACCCTTTACAGGGGCTTAAATTCTCCAATTTGGCTCAAAATTAATTTAGGTTGTTGTGAAGTAATTGGTTATTAGTGACAGTACTGCTTTGACGAATTTTAGTCTAGACTCCTTCATTAATTTGTTCGAAGAACTAAATTTAAAAAAGGAACAAATGACTGGCTGTTTTTAACCCCCGACGAAAAAGAGGGGTGTTACAAGTTTGTATTGTGTATCTGTGTGTCTTTCTGTGGCATAATAGCTCTTAAACGGATAAACCGATTTTGATTAAGTTATTTTCGTTTGAAAGATGTCTTATTCGAGAGTGTTCTTATCTATGCTTCAAGAAAATCTGCTCAGCCGTTTGAAGATCATCACCTCTTTTCTAGTTGATGAAGAGATAATTCTAGTTGGAGGTCGGGGGTTTTTGACAGTTAGGTTAATATTTTACCTTTACAAGAGAAATGATAAAAAAAGAGGCTAGTCAGATAATGAGGTAGAAACACGTCATCGAATGCAATAACTATTGCAGAGGGAAATGGAATTGGCCAATTTTTATGGTCAATTAAGTGGAATGGGAACGCTATAGGATACTCGCGATGGGCTATCAAAAGCTATTAACAGTGCAGCAATTATTATGGTAAGGTACCTTGTTATTATTACAAATAGTCCAGTACAGCTCACCATCATTATACATAATGTCTACCTAGGTAGAATGGTACTGATGCCAATCTGGCTAGACAGACATTTTGTATAACTACAACTAACACAACTACTGCTATGTAACTACATAACGTGTATTTTTCAAGATAATTTTATACATTGTATTGAGTGGTACATTACATTCTGTATTGCCCTAAACTCGATATTTTTGCCTACAAAACCTAACGACGGCACACGACGTCACCGAGCTTTTCGAAAAGCTATTGTTTTTATCTAAAAATAATTATGTTCTGAATAGTTGCATATTTTTTAGGATCCCATGAAAATGGCAAATCTATTGGGGAACTGATTTTTTGGATAGAGTGTCCATAAAAATAGCTGAGTGATGGAATAGGTTTTGTTGTTCATGAAAGATTGATCCAATTTTGATAGAATACCGTAGTTAGCTTCAGAATTATCTTTAGTCCACCTTTTTGATTTGCGCGGTATAAACTGAATTATTATAATTATAAATCTTGAGCAACTATGAAGGTTTCAGAACAATCACAGAAAATAGATATAATAGAGTCAACTTTTAGCTGGTACTCTTAAATATACAGAGTGACTTATTTTTCGTGATCTGTATGGTCGTTAAGTTACCCGTATACAACTTTTTATTTGTTATACACAGAAGGTTCTATTTACGTGAAAAATATTTTTGATATTTTATCGACATGACATAAATATATTAGAAAGAAAAAACTCCGCCTGTGTATCAGCATCACGCTTGTATTCCTCGAAGGATTAGGATTAGGCAGAGGTATACTATTGTACACCAAATTTTGCCGATGCCCATAATGCGTCCCATGTAATAGGGCGCATGTAGGGGCGAGCTTACTGCCATCTACCGAGCACAATTCGATACTCCAGGCTGCTACTGAGACTTTCCATGAAAATTATCACTTTGGCTGAACCCAGGATCTCACGCTCAACAATTGAACTTGCGACCTCTAGACCAATGAGGTTTCTCTAAATAGCACCATTAAAATAAATTAAGACATTTGTTTATCATATTCATTACATAATTATTCCTCTTTTATTTTGATAATCCTATTCTGACTAGCAAACAGCACATAACGATTGTGTACAAGTTGATTTGCAGTACCAATAAAAAGGGCAATTTGCTTTTTATTATCACTACAAATCACCTCGACGGGAGAGTCGTGACCGCAGATTCCTTGATTCGCAACTGAGCCTACAATTAACCTCAAGCGAACGCTTATAACGAATGATTTCATAAATCACCTAAATTGCCTTTTATTACGCATCTTACATCACTTTAATTGAGACAACCGACGCAATGAGAGCCGAATTTTCGGCAATTTCCTTCGGTCGTGTGAACATTTCATTTTGTATGTCCCTATTTAATTACTTGCAATATTAGTACGTAATTACTACTCGTACCATAAGAGAGTATAGGGTGGAATGTCCCTTGTGCTTGACTGACGTTTTCGTTTAATGAACTCGAGACGGTAGGCTATTCATGACCTTGACTTTGAACGCGTTTGGTGCAAGAGTATCACTTCTATACTCGTATTATTTATTTTTCCTCGTACTTCGTTCAAAAGACGACTGATTCTAATTTTGACGATTCAGAATAAGGGTGACTCGACTGTAGACGGTTATTATAAATAATTTTTAAGTCAAATATTTTTATTCAATTAGACTATTTGGATAGGCATAAAACGTTTCAAGGTACCAGTGGTAGAAGTTATGGATTCTGCTAATAATGACGGACGAGAAAGTCAATATTGTCTTTTTGATTATGATAAATGAACTCGATTTTAGTACGCACTTATTTGTTTAGTTCTAGCAATACCTAGATTTGGCGATTGAAGATAGACAATGAACTGACTAGTTACTTTAAAGAGATTTTTCGTGATAGGTACCTACCTATATGTACTTGTATTTGTTTTACTACTACAACCTTTAAAAATCGTTTTGCTTTATCTTTACGGAATGTATCGCATTTGTTATCGGCAATTTTCTGTCCACCGTATACTCAAACTCGATGGTCTCATATGACATTGTGTTGCTACATTCCAACTCACAGAATACAGAAAGCGGTCTCTTTTCTGTGTTCTGTGGTCCAACTCATTAGCCAACGACCGGACACCTGTGTCCGAGAACAATACTAGATAATGTCTGATTTTAGTCACTTAGGTTGAGTTCTATTAGTGCGTACTTTGACTTACTTCAGACCTTACTTAAACTTTACTAAGCTTATTTTACATACTTAGCTTATACCTACCTACTTTGATTTAGAATTGATAATCATAACACGCTAAAATTGTGCTGAGCTATATGCCAAGATTGACGAAGTCAGTGAACAAAGTCAAAAGTCAATAAAGAAAGTACCTAATATCAGAGCAAAGTTTGAGCAAAATCTAAGTACGCTCTATAAATTTCAACCTTAGTGACTACATATAACAGCATGTTGCGTTTGAATATTTGCCGGTTTATCTATCACTAGCTTTCGCCAGCAGCTTCACCCGTGTGATATCTTTATAAAATATAGCCAATGTTACTCAGTGATAATATAGCATTCTGCTGGTGAAATCATTTTTTAAATCGGTCCAGTAGTTTTTGATTTTATCCATTACAAACAAACAAACCCACAAAAAATAAAATCTTTTCTCTTTATAATAGATATTAGTTTCGATTAGATAATAATGATCAATCACTGGTTTCACGCGGAGCGACTGTCGTTTGACCTTATCGCAATCCTCTTGTGACACCCACGGCAAATAAACTTTGATACAGTTCAAATGTCAATTTATTCACGGATGCAAATACATAAATGCATATTCATGTTATCTATCCTTCCATTTCGAAACCCACAAATGTTGATTCAATAGAAAATGATACGACACATATTCAATGTAAATTTTAGGTCAGCATGTTAATTATGGAGGCTTTGCAAGCTCTAATTAACGTTTAATTGCGTTATTTAGAAATGATCACGTCGTGTTGAAAATATGGTATCATTACAGACAGATGTTGAAACGAAAAACACATCATTATTTGGTTTTCCGAAACGTGAGCCAACCCATTGTTGAAAGAATGAAATTTAAAATATATGAGCTTGTGATCAACCTTACATTGTTTTATTTCAAACAACAGCATCATTTATTTACAGGTGCTCTTATATAAATGTCACCTTTGATGTTAATAAAAAAGAAACAGAATATTTTCGAGTAGTGACAGAAGGTTTAGAAGACTAAAAAGGCAATATAGACATAAGAACCTAATAAAGTATAGAAGATAACTTTTAGAAACAAAAGGAGCAAATGTATCAGTTTACTATGCTAAATTGCAAGAGGGATCGAAGAGTATTGGATAGATACGGCCTAGACTAGAAATAGGCACATCTATAGTATCTGGAACGTTGTAGAAGGTTTCTAAGGGATTATTAGACTGATGGCCAGTGGTTCCCTGTTCCACCAGGAATTTAATAAGACAGTTCAGTACAAATATACCAGAATTCAAATAATACCTAAAGCACTATGAATATATTCAGGTGCTTAGAACTTCAGAATGATCTCAACTTTATTACAGCCGTAGTCACTAAAACGCAACTTGTTAAGCACTCCAACTGCTAAAGAGATGGACAAAACTGCCATAGAATCAGCAGTAGAAATAGTTTCACTCTAATATGGCCATTAAATCTTTGATAATGGGTCGCAGGTGGTCCTGCCACGAACGCTGCCGGATCTACGCCCGGTATGTTAATATGTTTTTAATTGCTTTTCTATCCGGCAACTAAGGCAGTTTCCGAATGCGCGATTGCTGTAAATCACTTCACCGCACAGATTGCGATAGTTATAATGGTTGTCTGTATAGTTAAAAAGCTGGAAGTAAAGGGAGATTTGGTACAAAATTGAGTTTCGGCGTTGTTGAAAATACTAGAAATAAGTGCCGCGTAAAGCCTGTAAATTTGTCTGATATAACTGTGTGTACCGTCAACGTCACATGAGTAGTGTTTGCTCAAGAATTTTCTAAGGAAGCCATTGAGTATCAGCTGCCTCGTATCCAATGCAAGTTGTAATAGGCAATTCAGGAAAATGGGTCATCGTGGTACTCGGGGACGATGGCAACTATGTCTATTACAATCTATAGCTGCTATTAGATATGCACTATAAAGTTGTATCTAAGGCGCAGTTTAGACAAGGTAGAACTCGACGTGGAGATGAAACTGGCTACGATATAATCAGTTCTCAAAGGCGTCTGCGTCCCGTTGCCACTGTGTGTAAATAAGGCATCGCGCAAGATACGTCCGCACTAGGTTGGTGTCTGTTTCGTCTTTTGTGTGAATTACGCCTAATCCTATATACTGCTTTATACCTACATGGATTGCCAGGTAAGTGTTAGCGCTCGACGTACAAAACAAGTATCACTTAATCGTCTTCCAATTACGTAACTGGAAACGTGCGTAAGAGCTGAGACTTTTGTTCAACCGTCCTTTTTTTTAGTTCTATAATTAAACGTTTGTCTAAATTCAATTCCAATTCCAGTTTAGGCCCGTTCGAGCATAAAGCAGCTTCACTAGTCTCGGATTGCGCGAGTTGTGACCACAAACACCGCGACAGGACTCAGCACTTCCAACTTTGCTCGCTTCATGCGTAACTCTGGAAAGAACTTAATTTGTTTGACACATACATTTTAAAGCCGCGAACAACGTACATGACACAACTTTACAATTAAAAGGTTTTGGTGTGTATTTTTATTTCGGGTATTTTGGTCCGTGTGCTTTTCTGTGATGGTTGTGGCAGACAGTTTATGCGTTTTTTCTTTAATTAAGGTTATATTTTTTTTATGATTTGCCAACTACGACCAACGTTACGTCTCTGTACAGAAATGAATTGTGACAGTCGTTAATTTTAATTCATGAAATTGTAAGAACAAAACATAATAATTAAAAATATCTTAAATATAAGTCACAAGAATAACTCCAAAAATCTCATTTACTTGCTCAAGAGGGTAAAACGTAAGGCTTTAGTAAAATTCTGTGACAGCGGCATTTCCGACAACGAGTCGAGACTCTCACCGACATATTAGCGGCAGTAATTTAGGGATAATGTTCGTGTAATTTCGCCCGGGCCACCCACGAAATCTATGGCCTTTAATAAACGCGAACGAACTCTATGGAAACAATTATTTAACAAAATTACTGCTTTACATGATACCTTTAATGAAATTGCAAACAACGCAACGTGTACGAAGATTTAATTTGACAAGATAATTAATAATTATGTTTTCATTATGTTTGTTTTGTTGAAATACGATCATAGTTGTCGTATTTCGTGTAGAATATTGAATTTAATTTGAGAAATCTGTATTTTGTTAAAGTAATTTCGAGTTTCTTAGAAAGAATAATCGCAAGTGGATTTAAAATGATCTATCTGCTGAAGATTGCTTGAAACGGGCAAATTATTTCTGGAAATTAAATAGTTGCCGCTACGTTTGAGAAGAAAACGAACGTACGCTTATAAAAAATAAAAAATCGAACGAGAAATTTTGTCAATGAAAACTACAAAACATAAAATAATAGCTGAACCGTAGTCCACCAATAATCACAATGGAATACCATTAAAACTGAACGAGAGAGGGTCTCCGGAGATTTTAAGCAAATCCCGTATCGTGTCCCCGGAATTGTTGAGCGAGACACGATCCGCGTTCAAATAGTACGGGGCCCGGTGAGCCCACGTTAATACGTGCGTTAATTGGTGACCCCCAACCCGCCCCGTCCTCGCCTCCAAATCGTAAGGGTACGTCTCCCGTTAATAAGAATCTGACACTAACAATTTATCGGAATTGATTAAATTTACTTTACGCTATTCGCCTTTATTGTATTAGTCAGTTTAGGGGAGATTTCGCTTCTTGGATAAATGTACTATTTCAGTCTTGTTACGTTGTTCTGAAAACCCTAATAAATTACGACAATATGCTGAGTGAAGTAAAAACAAAAATGATATCAAGCTCGGTTCGTCATTTGTTCACACACGGACATCCATTAAGCCAACGTTTTGATGAAGTAGACGAAACCTAAACAGAACTGACCGAGCAAGTGACAAAAAATGGAATCGCAGTGATAAAGCCATCAGTCTTGATCCATCCTGTCTGTCTGTGTGTGTTGCCGCAAGGGCTGACAGATCGCGTATTGTCAGCGGTCGTGGACATTTCTCGCGTCACCCTGACAAATGAAATAAGAGGATTGGTGTGACACCCAGCCCCTCGAGTGCTAGGAAAATCATATGCCGTCGTGAGGCGAATATGGGATTTGTGTATTTTAGTTTTGATGATAAGAGGATAAATATTCTAACGGCTTTTTCTTGTAAGTAAACATTGAGAATATAAAATATGACTTTCAGTGAAACAAAAGAATCTGGATACGATGGGGATGCTCATTAGTACATTTTTTTTTTTCACCATTATACATATAAATGTGCATATTAAATTAACAAACCAAATTGTACACTTATTTTTTTTAACAAAATTTGACACCCCTATTTCAGAATTCAGGGGACGAACGATTATTAAATTAAACTAATTAATTGATTGATTATTAAAACGAGAGTTCACGTTTGCGATAAGTAAAACTAAAAAAATATATTTTCAAAATTACATCTTTAGACCTAAAGCCACCAGAGAATAAACCTTTTCAAAGTAACTTAATTCTAAATCTTATGAATATGTTAGTTTAAAACACGGCTTAATTCAACAGCGTTATTATATCTTTTACCTTAACGCAGTCCATAAACTATGTTCTTAAATATTTTTAAAGTTCAGAAATTGATGAATATACGAGTACATGATTTTTTTATTTTAATAGAAGCCGCAGAGGCGAAAGCCAGACTTCGAAATCCAAAATATTAGACAATTTTCGGAGGATGCATTTGATGAACATCCTATGCAGGCTCGCTTTATGATAAAGTTTCCTGTCTTGTCAATGTCAGTCTGCCTGCCTGTTCCAATTTCCAATTAACTAGTCTGAAAAATTGCTAAACCGATTTAGTTTTATTTCAAAGAAAAATTCGCTGTACAGTCGCGGACTGAAAATGTTTATCAGATTTCAAATTCTATTCTATCTCAAACCATGCGCAATAAGGTCTAAGATAGTATATCAAAAAACATATTACATTTTAAAATTGCGTATAAAATTGTGAAGTATTTGGCATAGCAAAAAGGCGGTCAATGACTTTTTGATTAAATAATGACGTAAACTCATATATTTTTTAATTAAATTATTATGACATTTGTCAAGTAGTTGTAAGCCAATAGAAATATAAAAGTTTAATAAATTTCAATAAAATAATGGCAAGTAAACACAGACCTGACCTCGCTAACGCTCTGTGCAAGTAACCCTTGAAGCAAAAGGCAGAAATAAAATGTATTTGCATGAAGACGAGTGAAATATTAGTGCTATGTCAAGAGAACTCAATATATCTCGATTCAGCATAAAATTTTGCATCCAGCGACATGGAGACGAAGGACAGGTCCAACTTCATCGTAACATGCGGCTGATTCAGTGGCCTGCCCGTTCTTCTGATTTGAATGTAACAAAAAATCTATGTGGCTTAATTGTTCAGCCCTGGGACTCCCAAAAGGAAAGAAACCCTCAAGTTCTTTTGTCACATTGTGCTCGAGTATGGGAAGACATCAGAGGGACTATGTGCACTGTGTGTGTGTTTTGTCGCCTCCATACCCGATAGATTACGTGCCGTCATAGCTACTGATGGAGTCTATACCAGAGTTTAAAATTATTTGTTTTTATTGATAGACATTTATATTTTAAATGTTTTTGTTTTTAATAGAAATATTTAAATTGTAAAGAATATGTGAATAAATAGATACAGAAGAAATATATTTTTTATGTCGAGTGTAATTTTTTATGGACTGAATCTTAGATTATTGATTGGTCTCCGCTGCGGAAACCAATCAATAATTAATCTAAGGACCGAATTTATTATTAAATTTCTCCACGAAATTAAATATAAAGTGTAGCTATCACTCCGTAATACCTAACTGAAACCTAAAGCACATATTCACTGTGCCTAAAGGTCGGTTTCAAAGGTGTATCTAGGTATCTCTTTTTACGTAATTGGGCATAGAAAGAGACAGATACACCTTTTAGTGGTCAAGGTCGGTTTCAGTTAGGTATTAGAGAGTGATGGCTCCTCTTTTATATGTAACTTCATGATTTTACCTACAATAAAAGCTTATATTTCACCACTTTAGTTTTTTTTTTTTCTTTTTTCATGTCAAAATAGATCAATAACAGTCTGAGCGTAAGCGAAGTCCTACGTCTATGATAATTGTCATCTTTATTGAAGTCAGCCTTATGAAACAAAAATGTGCAAGCCATTATAGACCATAAGGTGGTAAACATTTTTAGACCGCGACAGTACCTATGACAAATCCGCTATGAGCCACTACTATATCAAAATCATACACACAGATATAATAATTATTATACTGTCTACTTATGTACCTACTCCATATAAAAACTTTAGTCATAGAAAACAATTTTCAGTATAAAAATAAAAGAAAGTTGCGCATTTTAGTCTGTGATTAGTGCAAGGTAGGTAGAGATAGCAGGATTAGTGGAAATTTAATTATCCAAAGCCCCGCCTCGGTTGGCCAACAGCGAAATAGGTTTCGTGGTGAGCATTTTTGGTAGCATAAGTTTTTAATAAGTTTGATCTTGACGTTTTGTATGGTATGTCTTGATCAATATAAAAAAAAATAAGCTCGATTCATATAAAGAGGCTGTAGCTTGGACGTGATCCGGATGTGGCACGGACATGTCGCGGGTGTGCCACAAATATGACGTGGACGTGACACAGACGTGACATGATCTGTCGTCAAACATATCTGCTTCTCATTCGAGCTGATACCTCTGTATAGCTTACGCATCATCTCATAAAAAAAGAGCAAGATGAAGACAAATGTCCGTGACACGTCTATGTTCGTTGTCTACGTCTCGATCTATTTGTACCATTTACACTGAAAAACGTAACGGCTAGAAATAAACAACAACAACAACAAGTTATTGCTATTTACAACCGAGTACTTGGTTCAGATGGAGGCTGCAATGTCGTTTTTTGTCGTATACCTTAAAGTACTCATCCCTAGACCTTGGATTTCCTATATGGAGCTACTAGAAGCTACCCCATATAGTATATTGTTTAAATCTATCATTGTGAACAAAATTTATAGTCACCTGTTCACATAATCTTCGGAAGAAACCTGGCGATTAATAGTAATTAAACTAAGGGATAATTTTTCAATTGCCAGATAACTTTATCTGAGAGAATAAATACAAAATCTGTCAACTGTCAAATTTAATCGATGGATAAAACATTATCTGTCGATTGAAAAATCAGGCCTAAGTCGCCTTAAGTACAATTATTTATGTTCTAATAAACAATTGAAGTGTCGAATCGCGACATGTCGTGTATACTTTATGCATAAGTATGTTTTGTTACAGATTATTTTATAATTACGAGTAGTAAGTATTGTAAACATATTCATCCTTTTTAATTAATAAAACGCTACATATTTTGCCTTAAGCACTTGTGAATTTGATATTCTCCGGCTAAGTAAAGCGAACAATTATAATAAAACTAAATCGGATTTATTTAACTAGTTGCAAAAACTCATTAAAACTTAATTCTATCTGGTAAGATAAATAATTAAAACTCTATTTAAATCTGCTGTTAACCACACGGGGCTTAGCCTAGAGCTTAATAAAATAGCAAAAATACGATAGTAATTATACTACTAGCTGTTGTCCGCGGTTTCACTTGCATCATAGAGGGATTAGGTATACAGATAAAATTACCTATCCTATGTGATCTATCTCTGTGCCAAATTACATCCAAATCAGTTTGTGTGATTGAGTAACAAACATACAACTGATGTGACACATTTGTTGTGTAGTAAGCTTGATTTATGAAAAGAGTATCCATGGAGTTTCTTGTCGGTATCTTCTCCAGGACCAACCCACTTGGAACCGTGCGCCTAGAATCACGACGTTTTGAAAGTGTCTGCAAAGGCCCATTTGAAATAAAAATCTTTGACTTAGACATAAAACATCGTGACAAACTCATATTTATATTAGTAGTAATGTATACGTAGGTCTGAATAAAAAAAAAAGCATTTTATTTATTTATTGAGAGATTGAAAAAAAGTTACAAAACATGTAAGCAACATTTATTTAGTTATTTAATTACAACGGATTTATACCAATTATGTACAGTAATTAACAGATAATAATAATATTTTCTAATGTGTCATGTCTGCCGCAGCAATGCCGAATGTTAAAGGTATATTGGAGTAAATCCAAAAATTATAGCACAATTTTATCCAATGATGTTCATGGGATCTCTTGTAAACTTCTTACAGGACTCAGAGACATTTGTGTCGAAAACTCAGGCAAAAGTTGGGATTAATTTTTTCAAATAAAAGGAGTCACCCTTTACGGAAGGAGCTGGGTTACTCTCGACGCAAAGCACTTAAAATCAATCTTAGTTTAAACAGGTAGATCGCAGACGACATACTTTTTGTAGTATCTATAGTAATAATTTACTACCAACCGTTATACCCATACTTTATATCCCCCGACAAAAAGAGGGGTGTTATAAGTTTGTCGTGAGTATCTGCGTATCTGTGTGTCTGTTTGTGGCATCGTAGTTCCAAAACGGATAGACCGAGTTCCATGCAGTTCTTTTATTATTGAAAGTTAGTTTAATTGGATATCATCTCAGCCATGTTTCATGAAAATCTGTTCGCCGTTCAAAAGTTATAGCTCTTTTTCTAGTTGGAGTCGGGGGTTTTTGACGGTTAGGTTATAGTCACATAAACTAACTTCATTGTCTGCATTTGTTGTGATTACAAACTCAGATTATGGTATGATTTGGTACGAACGGGCAACATTAACTAATTATACCAGAATTTATTGAAAAATTTAATGTTTTCCATTATTTTATGAGTACCCACACTACCCACTTGATATTCAATGCTTGTAAAGTACATTTTTTCTTACTTGTCTTATAATGTAAACAATTTTACTGTGTTTTTACATAAAAAGGAGTAAATAAAATCCATGGAAGATACCTCAAATGCAATTTGGTATGAAAATTATTTTTAAATACTTATTAGCTTTTCACCTCCGCTTTGCACATAACTTCTGTTTATTTTATTGCCTCCTTTCTTTGTAAAAAGTTACAGTAAGATTGATTAGATTAAAAGAAAACGAAAAAAAAAATGGACTGTAGTATAATAAATTAGGTACTTACTATGATCTGGAAAATTTTGTAAGCCAATAATTAACATCACTGAATTTACGGATTAACTACAATTTGTTACAAATAGTAATAAGCAACTATCGTACCACTGTTCTGTGGCTACATTGTGGTTCAAAAGTAGCCCGCCTGATTTAACAGTAGGTGTTCAAATGACCGCGGCGCTCCGTCGCCAATATTTTTTAAGAAAGCGCGTTCTTACGTCTCTCTTTTTATGATTGTTCTTCTTTTATTAGAGTACTTTTGTTTCTTAAGTGAAATTTTCTAAGTTAGAAAGGCGGGGCTTTCGCTGTAAATCCGTACTTACTCTTTGTGTAGTAAAAGTTAGGCGATTGAAAAAATTGTTTCTTTTGTGCGACCAAATCGCTGTTGAGAATTGATTTACCTTTGATGTTATTGTAAGGTTCTATATACATTAATGGCATGGAAAAATGCACGTTTTTAATAATAAAGTGAAACTGAACTAAGCAGTATAAACTCAAATAGTTTAATGCTCACGATAATAGCAAAGCTAATTACGGTTCGAGCTTACAAGCTATTGAAGTAGGTAAAGAAAGTGGAGTAGTTATAAGCGCGCGTTGCGCAGAGCTTGTGCAGCAACATAAAACTGCAAGGCGAAGTGGATTGACTAATAAGATTAGCATAATTACGCGCGGCGACTGCACGCGAACCCATAGCTTTTCATAATTAGCACCCGTTGTTATAACATTCGTGAGTCGTGTGTTGGCTCAGCAAAATATATACGTACATCCAAGTATGCTTAGTTACGTATGTGTACATTAATCTAATAATAACTCGAGTGGAATGCAAATGAAGCTGGTTTTTCCTGCAAGAGCTTTAGGCGAGCTGCGATTACGTTTCGTTTCGTTTTAAACGCTTGCAATCAGTAATCTTAGAAGCGGTATTTCGATCACAACATCGGTTAGGTCCGTGTCGAGCTTTGATAAATTTATTTAACCTCAGCTCCAGCTAAACGAAATACGCAGACTGAAATTACAATCAGTAATTAATTTTCCTAAAACTGCTGTCACATCGCATTGCAATTAAAACATACACTACATCACCAGTACAAACAGAAAGTGATAATAGTATTGCAAGCAAGCACTGAAATACTCTGAAATATCCAACAGATCATCAAAAACCAAAATACAAGCTGGAAATTCGAATCTGTGCACCGGCCGACAACTCATGTTTAAAACATAAATAATAACGATCATATCATTTCAATTGCATCACCAATTAATCCAATAAATGTAAATAGAACTGGCTATCCAAATAATTAATTGAGCCCTTTAAACACTACAAAATACATGCTATATAAATGGTAACAGTAAAACAGTCGAATCGTGGTTGGCCGCTGAGCAAATATTCAATATGGGACCAATGTATTGTATTGCACCCGCGATTCAGTTTGTTCACTCTTCAATATACCGATATTGTTTTGGTCGTATTGAGAACGGAATCAAACAGTATAAACTACGGAGCCATATTGTCGCGAGTATACCTAGCATATATATAGACTTTAATGTTTGGTTAGACGGATTACGAAGTAAACCTTTGCGCAGTGCCTTTCCTTTTTAGGTTCATTTGTTTTGTTTTAAATTGAATATTTTTGTTCTGGTGCCTTTATTGTTCTACCAATCTTCAAGGTTGAGTGTTATTTGAATTAATTAATTATTTTTAATAAATAAATAAATAATTTCACTGGTGCAATAATCATAATCATCAGATGCCTGGACATCTGATGATTACGATCGATCCACCTGGCTGGCGGCCGTCCCACACTTCGTTTGCCGATTCCCGGTTTCCGACTATCGGTCCTTCGAAAGGCAACAGCTAATTATTTATAAATTAATCACAGTCGCATATAATACCACGGTTTTTTTTTTAATTACTCCTTTTCCTATGATACAATTTGCAAAACATACAATTCGTACTGAAATTGGAATCAAGAGTAACTACTGAAATTTATGTAATATAATAATTTGTTTCATGTCTAAACCAACATAATTATTAGAATATT
Organism: Allophyes oxyacanthae; assembly: GCA_932294325.1. Taxonomy (NCBI): domain Eukaryota; kingdom Metazoa; phylum Arthropoda; class Insecta; order Lepidoptera; family Noctuidae; genus Allophyes; species Allophyes oxyacanthae. Next base: position 12,414,323 of record OW028615.1, read on the forward strand.
ATTAATGAAATGAAATGCGTTTACCAGCGATGTAAAATATTAATTAAATATCAACATTTCAATATTATTCGAACTTGTTTGTTGATTTCACAGTTTAATTAGATTGCTATTAATAATATGTTGATGTATTATTTACACATTTGTTTACGTAGGTGAACGATGACAGTACATAAGTTAGTTACCTATTATTTTGTGAAATATTTGCTTCGTATTGAATTAACAATAAATTAGCCGGTTTATCATGGTATGAATTATGGAAATCAGCGCTGAATAGTCTCATTTATATAACACTGAATTAACTATTCAGTGGATGTCTTATTAAAAACAAATAATAATAATTTATGACTATCAAAATATCGTCCTTGATACCATACTGCGTTACTAAATAACATTGTTAAATACGAGGAATGTACAAAAAATAAAAAAGGAGTTTTCGCGGCTTTAAGTAGCTTATTGGGATTAGTACCGACTTTGCATTCGTTAACATTTGTTTGGCCAGATAGGTATTATTGTAAATCTGTTATTGGAAAGGAGTATCTATGGAGTTTCTTGCCGGCATCTTCTCCAGGACCAACCCACTTCGAACCGTGCACCTAGAATCACGACGTTTTGAAAGTGCCTGCAAAGGCCCAGTTGAAATAAGAACTTTGACTTTGAAAGAAGAACGAAATGGTCCTTAACACAAGTTAGCTCAAAATTCGTATTTTTTTTAAATTTAATTTTATGGCCCTCATGTAAAATTTGCGACAGTGTACACGTACGTACGTATTTTTCAATATAATTTGACGTTGTCAGATAAATATAGGTATAACACATAAAATAATTGCACAAATACATACTCAGATGCTAGAATCTGAATAAGGCCGTGGCACAAATAGAAATTATATTCAAGAATGTGCAACTAAATTTATATCTATCCATCAATAGCCATTGAAAATGCATTAACGGCGAGCACTGAATAGAGCCAATAGGTATTATGGCGAGCACTCAATTCGTGTTCTGAATTTAATATGTACTAAATTCTCAAGTGTTATGCAGGCTACAGAACACATACCTACACAAACAAGTTATTGGCATTATTTCACGGGATAGTTGGTACCGTGGCTAAACGATTAGCTTCCTGCGCTACGTGTAGCGGATTCGATTCCCGCACGGATTAATATTTGTAGGAACACAATACACACAATTCAATACACTTTATTGCACACCAGTTGTTGTGTCCTAATATTATACTTCTGTTCTCTACTGCTACATATGTTGGCGTTGTGTTTTAATATATGTAAGAAAAACTAATTATATTGTACACCTTATAGATATGTTACAGTGGCACTTTGTTTATTATGTTATCATCTGTACATTTTACCTGTGACAAACAATTAAACGAATTTTGAATTTTGAATTTTTGAACCAGTAATAGAAGAAAAGATACAGTAATTAGAAAAAGAAATGTACAAAGGGCGGTCTTATCGCACGTGGCGATTTCTACCAGACAACCTTAACTACAACTACAGAGAACTGAACTACAGAGAGTTGTGACGGCCGGCAGGTAATAAGCTCGTAAACGAAATCCATTCAATTTTGAGAATTTATCAATGTGTAGATACAAATAAAAAGTCGCATCGGCAAACTTCGTAAAACCGATCAGTTCCGAACACGATATTTTTCTCCTTGTACTCCTGTGCTTAACCTCTGGGAAAAACAGGCGTGTTGCTTTGATAATTATGTAATGCCAACATAAAAAGTAAAAGCAACTACAACATATCGAAACTAAATTTAATAGTACCGTCCGTAATTTTCGACAGGGGGCAGCACTAGAATTTTATGGAGGGGACAGATGGAAACGTCAGTGCGGCACCACGGGTCTCCACGGTATAACATTTGGATTTATTCAGTCGTGAAATTAAACAAGCCCCCGAGCGCCCCCTATCACAATTTATGTTCGCACTAGATTGTAAAGGTCTGACGGCAAGATCTGACTGTACCCTCATTAATTGGTGAAGTCATGACTCGCTGTGTTTTGTACTTGATTTAAGGACTGGTTGATTTGAGCCTACAAGTTTGAATGGCGACTTCTACTGTGTCGGTTTCAGAAAATTTAAATTTACATTACAAGGTCCTACCTTTCTAGTTCTGATCCCTTTAAGGGGTGATTTTACTCATCATTATGAACAACTTTTACTATGAAATCAAACTTAAAATTGCGGAAAAAACATGCCCGCTTTTCCATACAAATAATACAAATAACCTCTTATAGGGATCGGGACTAGAATGGTAGCACATTACTATATCACATTCTTTGTAAAAATAGTCGGTGATGACTGTTAATGAAAATGTGAATGTGTCTAAAACAAATATTTCGTGTTAATAATAAACATCTCCCGTTGGAGCCCAAAAATAGAGCTTTCAAAACTAAAGTCATTAAATTTTACGTTAACTATACAGGCATTGAAAATTTTCATTTAGGGTCATAACACACTGGCTACTCTGCCCCTAAATCGCGCGTTTTCGCGTTGGTTATTCAATTTTTGTAAGCAAAAGGTAGCCAACGAACGCAAAAACGCGCGATTATGCTGCTAAAAGTATATAGTGTGCTTAAGACCCTTAATAACTTGGTTTACTTCCACACTTGTCTGCCTCGCAAGTATTATATTGAACTGCCTTTTAGCTTAATCCCTTATGACGGGATAAAGATGTTTTTTAAATCCTTTTTGCTTACTGTTTGCAACCGCGGCTGCAGAGAATGAAATACTAATCGTAATTACCAGCCTCCCTAGGCTTGCGTTTCCACCAGAGCTGTGCGAGGTCGTAGCAAGCTGCTACGCAAGAAAAAAAAAACTATACTTTGAGCTACCTTGTAATTTTTTTAACGATCACGAAGATAGCAGTTCCAACTTCATAATTGGTAACTTTTTTACAAGGTACGAGTAGCTCGTAGTTTAGTCTCTCACGATCGTATTAAAGTTTATTACCAGACTCGATGTTCATTACCTACCATTTTAGTTACACGGTAGACCCTCACTCAGCATTTGCTGGGTGTGGAACGGGGAGTCCTTCCCGATTTAAAAGTATGTTTAAAGGTACTGGAGAAGCATTGGATAAAGTTCAACAAGGATTGTTCCATTGCCCTTCAGTCCTGTATCTCACTCATGCTCTATAATATCGCGCTGCGTACATCATGATAAGGGTGCGTAACTTGGGGGTTGCGAGGGCGTCGTAAATATTCATTATCCTGGCAACATTGAACTCTTGTTTAAGAATAACACGGCCATCTTCTTTCCAACTTTATTAAGGGGAGCTTAATTTTCATTACTTAAAAAGTTTGCTTGTTTCGATATGGTTGATTTTAGGGTAGTTAATAAACAGGATAGTGTATGCAAAATTATTTAGATACACCATGCCATAAGTACAAAAATTCGTATGAACGAAACTTAAAAAGAGCGTTCAAATAAAGATTTGAATGGGTAAGTACTTAACTATTTGTGGTTGCCAAAATTTACTAATGATATAAAAAAATTGAGCAAGTAAAATAAACAACTATCCATTCCACAGATGCAATAATTTTCGTTACGCACGAATTATTCAATATGCGCATTGAACATCGTAGTTAGGGGGCTGCGGGGGGCTCGATTGCCGCTGCGCCAGCGCACCATCGCGCGACCCGTGCGCCTCGTCGCTCAAATACGTAAATAGACTACCGATTCTAATTTTCTAATTTTTTTTTTAGTTTTTTTGTTTTCTAATATCGAGCATCTTCACGTAATTCTTAGAGATTTTTTTAACACTTTATAAACTGAAAAAATCCACCGTATTATTTAAAGATCAGCCAAACTACGATAAACTTATAATCTCTTCGTATTGTAAATCCGAAGAAATCGACACCATTTTAATCTACCAACCAAAATAGGTAGGTACCTATTACTAAACTAAAACCCCGAAGGTATCTTTAAATCCGTTCCAGGCATCGAGTTTTAGTATCAATAGGTACCACAATCTTATTGTCCCCATAACTTTCTGAACACGGGTCTGTAGTTATCCTAACACGGGAAATAAACAAATCCCATAGATATTGTGGCGTGCCAAGATTCTCTTTTCAAGTATAACCCTGCCGTGTGCCTTTTTATAAAGGATTTGGTAGTTAAACCCGTTGTCGGTTGATGTTATCTGGAACCTTGTGCTACCTTCTGAAATTAGGTTATTGTGATGTGGCTTTAAAAAGGTAAAACTGATACGAGTATCCCAGTATTACAAGTGAAATAAAAGGGTACGTCCAAATCAGGTTTCGAGATTTTGGAAGTAATGTTTTTACATTCTACACAATACCATAGTATTGTTTTTTTTTAAGTGTTGCGCCCAAAATATTGTCTTTAGTTTATAGTCTTGAAAGTATGACATTATTATTTTGTTACAAGTGTCGAAACACACCCGAATGTATAATACAGGATGAATATACAGGGTGACGGGTTGAACGAGAGAAACATTGAAGGAGGGTATAATAATTGTACTCATCATTATGAACAACTTTTACTATGAGATCAACACTGAAATCGCGACACAAAATCTGCTGTTCCATATAAATAATTCAATATTATCCGACTAAATAATTATATGGAACAGTTGACTTTGTTTCGCAATTTCAGGTGCTAGGTATTTTTGACATTGTATGAAAACATAATTGCTTCTTCCTGTAACCATAAAAAAACAATCCTATAGGTACAAGTTGCGAAGTCGGCTGAAGGGAGCGGAATAACTAGCAATCAACTGCTATTTATAGCGCCATATTGTAGTAAACTCGAACATTTCTGCAACTCATTGCCATAAGAGGTGCTTATCGTTCACAATTATGTTGCGTAACATACCTGTAAGCGAATGTTACGCTAGAATATTAATTGGTTTACCTTATAATGCAAGCCTTGTCATACTTAGACAAAAGTGTGCACAAGCAATAAAAAAATTGAGTTTGGCATGAAAGTGCCATTTTTGGCAAAAATAATATCAATTGTCGCGTTTTCTTTGTTAAAATCATATTCTGTGATAGAACTCGAACTTTTCTACAACGGCACCTATAGGATAAAATGTGTAAGCGACAAAAAGTTCTGTGATTGGCATAATAGTGCTACGATTGGAATAAATAACATTAATTAATGTTAAAATCAAACTCGTACTTATGTGCCTGTATCTGGTTTACATGAAATTAAGATCTATTCTATTCTATTTCTATTTGAACATGTCCACAACGGCCATGCAGTTACATTATTTCCAACGAACCTATACGATAAAGTGTTCAAGCGATATAAAGTTCCGCAATCGGTATAATAGTGCAAACATTGGCATAAATAACATCAATTATTTCAATATGGCAAGCGGTGCCGATGTCGACAATTCTGACAATGTCAGAAGTGAACATCAATTATTATTGTTCTCTTTGCTAATCAAACTCTGGCATATTATATCCTAACATCAACATTTCTGCAACTCATGCCCATACAATTACTTTACTTCCGTCTTACCAACAGGATGAAGTGTGTAAGCTATAAAAAGTTCTGCAATCGTCATAATAGTGATAGGATTGGCAAATTAAATCCTAACATCAAGTGTAATGTTCTCTTCCTTAATGTCAAACTATAACATTTCTACAACTCATGGACATGCAATTACGTTACTTTTAACGTACGGGATAAAGTGTGCAAGCGATAAAAAGTTCTGCGATTGGCATAATAGTGCTACGATTGGCATAAATAACATCAATTGTGATGTTTTCTTTGCTAATGTCGTCGCCGGGAGCAGTGTGCGGGTAATGTGCGATGCCATTAAAAGTACATAAATACGCGATCGTCTCAATAAACGTCACGGGGTTGGTAGTTTGTTGTTGTAAATAAACTGCACTGTGCAATCTACAATGTTGTTTTTTTATTACTTCTGTGAGTTCATTACAGATATAAAGTTCGGATTCGTTTACTTTGATCGTTTTTGCTGCAGGTTCAATAAGAACGCGTAGTTTGTTTTATTGTTTGCTTTTTCAGTCAATACTACAGTAACGATGGATAATTTTACAGTTGATGGATAACTTTATTTTTGCCATGTGAAGAGAATAGTAGATTGAATTCATTCATCATTCTCTTATACTATAATTATAGAATAATAAAAATAATTTTCTTAAAAAATTTAACAGCTTCTGAAGTCGGGGCCACTGCCAAGCTAGATGCATTGAAGAATTTTAGGCCCCGACTTCAGAAGCTGTTAATTTTTTTAAGAAAATTATTTTATACTTTTTAGTTTTTTTTTTTTGAAGTCGGTTTTTACTTTTTTTTAAAGTTTATTTTATTTTTCAATTTTGAGTGGCATAAACAATATATAAACATGAGATTACAGCAATCTCGAGTGATATGCTGTTATTCATTCAAGAGTTCCATTGTCTATCTCCGAAGATCTTCATCAGATCCTCACCAAATTTAAACGGGAACATTTCGGAAGTATACCCTTTCAAACAAAAAAAGAATCATCGAAATTGGTTCACGCAGTCGAAAGTTATGAGGTAACAAACATAAAAAGTCGCGCACATACTTAATGTAAATTTAAGACTTATGGAATCATCAAAATCGGTTCACGCAGTCGAAAGTTATGAGGTAACAAACATAAAAAATAAAAAAAAACATACGTGTCGAATTGAGAACCTAATCCTTTTTTTTTGAAGTCTGTTAAAAAGCAGAGAGAATGTTCGAATATACCTATTTTACGCAAAGTAACTAAACAATATTGTACGTTTGATTTCCTTTCGATTTTAATCCTTTTTTACGCATGCTTTTAAGTAAGTATGTATATGTTTTAATGACGAGTCTTGCTTAATCAATTGTAACTTATTTTTGTTTTCATATAATTTTTTTCATTTATCTATAACTTCGTTTCTCACAACGTTTATTATTATAAATGACATTGGTGTAAAAAACAAACAAAAGGCAAACGAACGAAGCGCGGAGTGATGGCTAGCAATAAACGAATTAGCATGTTTGTTATACCTTTGGATTTATATGACCTAGAACAGTCTACCACAAAGAAATAGGTTCAGAAGTTCCACCGATACAACACAAGATGACAAACTCACGTACAGAATAAAACGACTTTTTGTTTATCATACCTATAATCAGTACATGATTTTGTCAGTTAGCGTGCCATCGCTTGCAGTTGTGGCAACTTAGTTGCCTTAAATATCAGTCTTTTTATTATTGGAACTTTTGTGATGTGATGTTTTTGATTAACCTATCAGTACGGTATTTAGACTTCAGATACTGAATTCATGTCATCTGCTTACAGCAGATTGCACTATAGTGGTTCAAGACTTTTGTCTCACCCACTGTAGCCATTATTTATTTATTAATACTTTATTTACGCTTAGATAGAAAAAAAAAAATACATTTCAAAATAGGAAACAGCGTCCGAACAGGTTTTCAGAGAGAAAAACCTGCTCACAATCCGTGCCGTGTCGAGGAGTACCGCCTTTTGTATGAAGCCCTTACTTATTTGTTTATATTTATTATTATTACTATTGATTTTAGACCATTTTGGCCCACCGCAGGGCAATATCCTTATAATGATATTGATTGACGACTATTTCATTTCATCATCTCGTATTGTTAGGATTGTTCTTTTTTGTATTTTGATAATTGTCTCATTTGATTTGATTGTTTGTGTTGCCTCAGGGAGCCTGTTCTATTTAACCCTTAAACGAACTTGAAATTGGGCTTCAAGGGCCTCCAACCTAATATAAAATGATATTCAAACGACAGCGCAGCTAAGGGCGTCCCAAAGTGGGAAAAAGAGACGCTTGCTGTGTCTGATTTTGGTTTATTAATATTATTTAGGGGTTTACTTACTTACTACTGACTCAGCACGGGCGGGTACGAGCAAGAGTCGGGGCTTTGTTAGGATTGAACCTTCGTAACTTTCTTGTACTGTGGTCCAAGCTTGAAATATCCAACGGGTGGTAGCGCGGTCACACAGTAATAAACATAAAACATGAAATTAAACTCGTGCGCGATGAAAGCTATAAAGCTTTACATATTACGAACTATAGGCAAAATGCCAGATTTTCATTTAAAAACCAGGCGATGTTTGTACCTACCATTTCACTTTTTTTATTCCCTTTTTTTTGAAGTTACTACACCGTTCGTCGTAAATGTGAACTAAGTCATTATAATATGACAGTATAAACAAAAGTATAAGAAAGTTACTGAAAGATATCAACATGTTGGGTCAACCATATTACTTTTTTTTTTTTTTTTTTTACTTTGTCTATAGGGTTTCTCCTGTACCGTGAGTACAGTTTAAAACATACATAATTATCATACGCACACACCCAGACCCGAAACAATCATACAAATACTTGTTCCGTGCGGGGATCGAACCCGCAGCATGTAACACAGAAAGCCAATCACTTAGCCTCTGCGCCTTTAATGTCGCAGAAAAATAATAATTTGACATGTATTTTCTAAAGCAACGCTTAAGTTGATTTTGGTTTGAATTTTTAAGGTACTACTCCGCTTCAGATAAGCATTTAATAACAAAATATATTTTAATTAGAGGTACTATAAAATTACATCGGTTCTGATCCCAATCAATAGTGCAATAACCTTGCGCTCATAAATGGGCCATATTAAAATTGAAATAAGTCCAAGAATAAATAAGATAATAAATAAAATAATAAGAAAAAATAAGTGTGGAATAAAAGTCTATAGTTTAATTAAACATAAAACAAAGAACTTAACCACGCTATTTGTTAATACTTATTTATTTAACTTTCCAACTTTTAATCTCAGTCAAAGCTAAATGGCTGTAATCAAATAACGGCACACACAGCGATAATACAACGATATAAATTAAATACGATTTATCGTAGCGGCTCTACGGCACTCGTAGCGACGTAGCGCCGCCGTAGCCTTATGTCTACGAGTCACGTTTCGCTTTTAAAGGCTGAAAGTCCAGTAAATCTATTTCTTTTATTTTAAATCTGATTTATATTGTAATTTCGTGCGTCAAGAGTGAGCGATATCGTTGCGTGTCATAAAAAAATATTTTGAATGCCCAAAGGTTTTGCAGCTAATAGTTTTTTTGACGCCGAGTTGTAAATGTTGGTAATTTTTCTTTATGAATACCTACGCTTACTTTTTACAAGAAATAAAATAGCAGTACCTAATTGCGCTGCCCGAGCAAAATATCTTTTGAAACTGACTTTAACATAAATACCTAACAAAAATTTCAAGGCTGCCTAATAATATTTCTTGTTTTTGGGATTGTGATACATGTGCATCTTTTGTTTTCCAATAAAATTATATAGAAGCTGCAATACTGACTTTATAACTAAACTTTTTCCACACAACAGGATAAACATAGCTATAAGTACGTTTTAAAAACAAGAAGCATTTTTTTATCATGAATACACAGAGTAATTTTACACCTCTTTTAACATTTCGAGAGTACATTAGGAACGGCTAAGCACGGACCCACGTAACTTTTTAATTGTTACGTGTAATTTATCACTTAAACTAGGAGGGCTCCTAACGACCGCGGCCCAAACAAAAGGCCCCATTATATCGCGTGATTCTAACTCTCACTAAATGTACCAAAATCCAACTAATTAAATGTTTACTACCTACTGCGTATACCCTTGTTACCACCAGAGCATTATACCACATTGTTATTAAAAATACGATGGCTGAAACACGAGTAAAACAAAATGACAAACGACTCTTTTTTGCCCAATTAAAATCTACAATTGGTACACGTTAACTGATGTTGAACTAGCAACTTAATACTTTGTGAGTATTCACAATACGTCTCGTTTGGGGTTGCGTGAATTATGTTATAATTACCTGAAGGCTATTACGTTTGAAAACACAAACAGGGCGAGGTCGCGTGCACTCCAATACGGTCCCCTTTTACTATTGTTATCACATAACAAAACCTTCGAGTCCGTTTTCTAAATCAACAACATTAACGCAAACTGACGCGTTACGTAACATGAAAACAATGGCGAAACCCCAACGCCTTACCATTATAGAGTCGCGCGTTTCTTCGGTGAAAGGGGAAAGAAAATGACTCGATAAGGGGTTTATTTGATAGCCAATTCAGCAGTTACATTCCGAAGATATCGATTTTAAATTCTTTCAAATAGAATTTTATTTAAATGAAATAGAAGCGAAAGGGTTTGGGTTACTATAAATATAAATGTTTGGGAAAATAGAAACAAAAAGCTAGATATCGTGATTGATTTGGAAGGTGCGTCAAAAAGCGAAGGTTTGAGTAATGACGCTTTTTCGAAGAATAAACCATGAGAACGTGATTAAAGAGCTGGAGTCATGTAAGCCGGGAAACCGCACCTCTGAACGCGCCCGCGCAAAATTAATAAGCAGAATTACTCTTCTTTACCGTCTCATAAATTACATTGATGGTGGCTGGCAACACTTACAGAAGCCATAAAGGCGAGCTTTATTAAAATCAAACAACAGGTGAAATTTATACAACGACACCTTTACATTACTATCTTTTTTATTGAAAGAATTGGATAAATATCAAAATTAAAAGAAATATTTAACAATAAACGTCAGAGGTAAATCATATCTTCATTTTCATTGAATTGTATTGTCTTGTTCATTTTTATTGTGAACGTTTTCTAAGCTATCGGAGTATTGTCGGGACGTAAGAGGGATCCCATTGTGTACTTAAATCAACGAGGGGCGGACGCGGCGGTATGGTTAGCAGAAACAAAGGCTCTTTCTAAAATCAACGTCGACGCCTTCAAAAGTGTCACTTCACTGAATTTCCTTTTCGTTATTCTTGCATGAAATTGACGCTATTTTTTGTTGAATTTTTGGCTAGAATAAATTATTGTTGCGGAAAGTTTTACTTGTTTCTTGTTGTAGTTTGTTTTGATTTTAAATTGTTCACGTATTTTTATTAATAACGAAAGATAGAAAATAAATTTATTTTCTGTACAATGGGCACAAAAATAAAAACATTAAATACAACTGGATAAAAAGCCAAATAGAATAAATTTGATATCTCTAAGTAGTCTGTGCTGTGTGTAACAATTGTATTATGTTTCAAAGTAGTGTCATACTGATACCAATTATAAACACATCAGGAGCTTGCTACTATCAAATTGAATAACCATCATTTTTTACATGTTGTACTGTCCATCCAAAGGTAAGAAATCGCCGATTGCGATAAGACCGCCCATTGTACAATCTTATTCATTAATTCTTATTCTTCATTGTACACATAAACACAAATAAAATACATAAAAGAAAAAACTTGTACATAGGCGAGCTTAACTCAAAATCTTAAAATGTTAATTGTAATTATTATGTTTATTACTCCTGTTTATCTGGTATACAAGAAAGAGTATTTCTATTCTATAACTCTTTCATGTTTTAATTTTTAACCCCCGACAAAAAAAGAGGGGTGTTTTAAGTTTGTAGTGTGTGTCTGTGTATCTGTCTGTGGCATCGTAGCTCCAAAACAAATGGACCGATTTCAATGCAGGTTTTTACTTGAAAGCTCGTTTAATCGGGTATCATCTTAGCTATGTATCATTAAAATCTGTTCAGCCGTTCAAAAGTTAGAGCTCTTTTTCTATTTCTATGTATTGTATCTATGTATTTGTTAATCTGTTTATCTGAGTATCTGTGTATCTCTTGTCTGTTTGTGGCAGCGTAGTTCCAAAACGGATAGACCGATTTCAATGCAGTTTTTTGTTATTATTGAAAGTTAGTATCATCTCAGCTATGTTTCATAAAAATCTGTTCAGCCGTTCAAAAGTTACAGCTCTTTTTCGAGTTGGAGTCGGGGGTTTTTGACGGTTAGGTTTATCATATTACTTTTAAAGAACTCAGCAAAATTAATAAAACGCGAATGTGAAAGAGATTCTTTTTTACTTCCAAGGTTCTCATTCATAAATCGTAAGTCAGACTTCGCGCCATCAAACAAATGTTTCATGGCGAACAGTAATTAAGATAATGTTTATTTTTTAAACAAGGAAGGCACAGGCACGTGACGTAATCGCCATAAAATGGCCTAGCCAATGGAACTTCTAATTAATGTTACCTAGCAATTATGACAGTGTAATTTTAAAGTGCTACATTGCGTGTCACACGAAATATCCCAAATTTGACGATGTTGAATTCAATTTGTTGTAACGACGTTAGCAATATGAAATGACAATAGATACTTTTTTAATCCGAAGATACCTACGTATTTTGTTAAAACCTCACTCTTTATTTTAAGGCGATGATGTGGTTGACAATAAAGCACGTTTGCTTAGAATATAATTCGTGACTTGAGGACTCCCAACTAAATTTGACGATGCTGAATTCAATTTGTCATAACGACGAAAGCAATATGGAATAAGAATACATTTTTAAATTCCGGGAATACTTGCTTTTTGTTAAAACGGCGATTTGGTCGACGATGAAGCACGCTTGCTTAGAAGATAGTTCGTGATTTGAGGACCCCAACTTTATATAGGATATTTTGTATGCAGTTTGCATAATTTGCAAAATGATGCAGTGTCCGTTGTCAAATATGTATCAAACTTGAAGATGTGACAATCTTTGCACGGTTGTCCGATACATGATTGGATGAAGTTGGCTCGATAAAAAAATTTCGCAAAGTTACCCCTTTTAAAAAAGTGTTTACAAGATTATTTCTAAAACATGATATTATTTCAAATAATTTTTACATCACAATATTGGTCGCAAATATACCAACAAAAATCGGTTGTTATTTTTTCATAATATTACGTATATTGGTCACAATTTCAAAAAAACCACAAAATTCGTGATTTCTGTCATCTCTGCCATCAATCAGTCGCGTTTCGGCGCGCATCGAGGTCGGACCTGTGCAAATTTTTTTGACGTTCCTGCGCTTACACTTTATTAAAAACCAAAAGAAAGAATGACAGTATAATCATTAAAAAAAATATTAAAAAGAAACAGGAAGTATAAGTGACTTGCCTTTTATTCAGAAAATCTAAGTATTTCGTTTATAAAATCAATATGCTAAAATAATTTCTTGACATCTCCGTCAAGAATTCATTTTATAGGATGTAGTTTAAAAAAATCAGTATGACAATTTGTAGTGTTGAGAACAAAGAGTATGAAGTTTTATATATATTCTATTTACCTACTTATAGAACAATATTCATAGTACTTATATCATTTTCCAGTTTATATAAAAATAGCGATGGAACTTCGACAAATATTCCCGCTACTGATGAACGTATTTTTATCAACTTTTGTAAACCTCGTAATTGACATGTCTACCAAGACAACCAGTTTAATTGGATTTTTTTGAATACTGTAATATATATTATTTATTACTCATAATTTTTTTTATACAGATTAATAAAAAATACATAAATAAAATTTAATAAACTATAACCATTTGTTAGGTTTTTCCATGCACCGTTGGTCTGTCGACAGTCCATTACGCAAAATGTGATCGAACACAACGAATCATGTAAATCAAAAGACTATACTCAAGTAATTTATGTTGAAGATAGTTTAAAATTGCCGCCTTTCTTTGTCGTTGTTTTTTTTATCAGTGTCAATGTTGTTCTATGGTTCACTACTCTCTACTCTATGAATCACGAATGTGTGTTGTTTTATTAAAACAAAAAAAATTGTGTGGAGAAACGAGGTATAATTTTTGAAAACGTTTTCTTTCCTTCTTTACATACTATCTATCTATCTCTCTCTAACGTATAATCTCTCTCTAACTTCTCAATTTAATTGACTACATACATGTATCATTCAAATTCGAAGAATTTACAACAAAAAACCACATAGTAAAAGTTATGAAATTTGGTTCTTGTTCAGAAATAGTACGCATATTTTTTTTGTGGCTAGTTTTCTTAGAATGTTATACAATTTTGGAATCTTGGATAGTTGCGTCAACTTTTGAAAAAACTTGCCATGGTAGTGTCTATACTTTTTTTTTACACCACGATGAGTGAAAGTGGACCTTTTTAACCCCCGACAAAATAGAGGGGTGTTATAAGTTTATAATGTGTATCTGTGTATCTATGTATCTGTAAATCTGTGTGTCTGCCTGTGGCATCGAAGCTCCTAAGCGGATGGACCAATTTCAATGCAGTTTTTTTAATTGAAAGCTAGTTTAATCGGGATGGTTCTTAAAATTTATTCAGCTGTTCAAAAGTTACACTTCTTTTTCTAGTTAGAGTCGAGGGTTTTAGACAGTTAGGTTATTGTTATCATTATTTGAATTTTTTGTGTGTTTATGTAATTTCGAGTGCGAGTCCGATTTAAATGTTTTTTCTTTCTTTCTTTCAATTTTGAAGCTCTTGACTCCGGTATGACCGATAGTTTATAAGTAGATAGTTAAATAGGTATAAAATCTACAAATACAAAACGGACGAACAGATGTTCTAGCGTAATATAGGACACTGGGTATACGATATTATGGATTTATATTTTTCAAGTATTTGCTGGTGTCATACTGCATGTTGCTAATTAATACCGCTATTCTGTGACACGTGTCTCACACAGTCTGATACGTCAATTGCGCAATTGCGTGAACGGAGCTCCCCTAGTGGGTGGGGCTTAGGCTGAAACTTCACCCCCTCAAAAGTAAGAAATCGTCGTAAAATACAACCTTAAGTGTGTATTTGAGAAATTCTTTAATCAAATTATCAAACCACTTCATATCATTAATATCTACGATTCCATTATTTTATTCTTCATATTTATCGTCTGAAATGATACTAATTACAACGTAAAGGATTTAAGAAGGATTTAATTAAAAGGCACAACAAAATTAAAATGTTTTAATTATAACTTTAAACGTTTAAAAGCTTGATGAGGTAGAATGAACGGAAATTAAAAGCATAAAGTTTGATGTTACGCTTAAAATTTGCAGTTCAATATGTAATTCAAATTTACAATTGAATTAATAGGTACTGTATTACTTAATTGTAAAATGTACCAGCTATATTTTTTTCAAAGTGAAAATCCGTATGCTTACTTTAAATATCTCCGTTTGAATTTTTGGAATAATGCATCTGACCATAGAAATTCAATCCAATACTTCAATACAATGTCCACAAAAAGATCTATATCAGAAAATACTACGGTCACTCTATATACTCATATTCCCGGTAGCATAGACGTAACCCGGTAGATAAGGCAAAATAATCAATACTTTCTTCAAAATACCTACAACCTATTAAATAATCTGTACATCGAAAATCCTATAGTAAATACAGAATGTTCGATGTACAGGTATTCTCGGAAATTAATAAAAATAAAACTTGTTGTTATTTATTTAATTCATATTCAATTATTATATTTTCTGTACACGTAGGCACACATAACGTCACTCGATGTGGCTCCCGCTGAAAACCAGCGCTGTCGGGCTGCTCGCAGCGCGTCAGCTTAAGCTGAGCGGAAGCCTTTTTGACACAGCTGCGACGTACAACCCATTTGTTATTTAAGATAAATATTTTTTTTTTCTTTTACATGTTTTATTCTTTTATTTTTTGTTACTTTATCTTTAAAATTGTTTTTGTGCTGTGTCAAATAAATACTTTTTTCTTTCTTTTCTTTCTTTCTTTCTTACTTGCGTGGTATTTTAAAAAGGTAAAATACTCAATACTCTTTTAAAAATACAACCTAATAAAAAACCTGTACACCGAGCATCCGTATTTACCATTCATAACGGATAATTCACATGTTGTTCAATTCCGTTTCGGCCGGACTGCAGATAGTAAAAGCATACGAATGAAAAATCATGTTATTGCAGTGAATATCGTTCCCGAAGCCTGTGGAATAATAGGAAAGCAGAGTGCTCATAATTGATTCAAGTGTCTCTTTCATGTTGTGCTATATGATTTTTAATTTTGCAGTTTATCGTACAGTAATAACATTGTTCTTTTACCATTGCTTTTTCCTAACTGTGAGCAAGGTCACCAATTCTCCTTGTGCAACGCGCGATTGATGCCTCTGGTGTTCTAAAGGTTACGGTAACCGTTTACCATCCGGCGGGGCGTATGCTTATTTACCACATAGCAGATTTTTTTGTTGTTTTAAATTGTCTTGCCATTTTTCTTTTGTATGCTGATGATGCGCACACGATTCTATAATTTATTATAGCTTTTGCTACGACTCCATCTGCGTGGATTTTTCTTATACAATATCCCGTTGAATCTCTCAGAGGTCGTATGGGACAAAATGTAGCTTTTAATATCACTACGAGAACCTACATATAATAAGTTTAATGAATCCATAATTGATTTTATAATTCATGAGATTATTTACCTCACAAAGAAACGTTACTGCTGCTTAATAATAATATAGATATTGTTCTACTAGCATCATAAAAATATTCGTCGTTTAATGTCCTTTTGAAATGTACAAACACCTCGGTTCTGTCATTTTGTAGCTACAAACATTACAAAACAACGTTACAAATTATTATCTCGTCGCTAACTTCAGCCAATTACATTTGTTGTACCTCGGCCGCGCGAAATTGCAGCGAACCATGACACCGATGAAAATGTAATTTTTTTAGAAACGTATTTTCATTCTGTTAGTGAGTTATTAAAGTCGTGTGCGTCGTAAAACTGGAATGAATAAAAAGTCGGCCACTCCTCGAGTGATGTAGGCGCTGCATGCAATGCGAGGAAGTTGACAAATGAGACTGGCTTTCACTATATTTTTTTATTATTTTTCCCCGGATTCCCTCTTTTAATGAGGGCGCGCTGAATGCCTTATCTATTGCGATTCATAATCCACGATAATAAAGTCTCACGCCATTTTTCACAAGTTGCCGTTGAGCGTGGCTTTCAACACTTTTCCGCTGTTTTGAAATGCAAAATATAATAAGACTATGAATCAACGAAACAAGGTAATTGTGTGGAACACTCCAACGCAGGATATTGCGAAGACAATAAGAATAAAAGACAATAAACTAACTCAATATTTCATTCAGACAATAGAAATCGAGGCCCTTATATTTCGATGACTTCTAATAAATAGAACGCGATGTTATTGGTCCAAAAGTTGGTCTATCATGAATTGGGGATCGAAGAGCCACCCGCCTATACGAGACATTAACATTTAGGCACAGTGAAATAAGGCTTCTTTCCTAAATATTACTTTTACTTCAAACAAAATCAATGTAGGTATTTATAATTATGAAGAATTCTTGGAGTTTGTAACTTTGGTTTGCCGTAATCTACACGTGTATTTACACGTGAAACTATCAAAGCAATTTGTAACTAGGCTAACTTTGTTATTGCTTGTATAGTTATTGATATTGTCGGAGGTGAATAAATGATTTTTAATATATCAGATTACGTTGCACGTGATAGATTATAACGAGTATATAATCTATCACACGAAATGCTTTATCCATAAGATGTCTTCGCACTACACAACATCGACACGATACTGAGATGTCGACAGTTGTAATGAAACCAACCGAAAATATCGGTCTTCATAGATGAAAACAGTTAGTTAAATATGTATGAGATTTTAATCCATTAGTATCAATGTCATGGTATCGGATAGTTTTTATTTAATTGTTAATGTACCCACCTATTCCGATTAAGAATTTCCGAGTAAATCTAAAATCTCGTAATGACAATATGTGTATGACTAAAATGAATGTTCACTGACAAACCAGTGTTCTATTATGCAGCACATAGACAAATCCGGAACACGCTTGGTCGAAGAGATCATTCTCAATAGGTACCTTACCGAACTTTATTTCAAATGGGTACAATCAACGCACAAACACGAGCGTTTATAGAAAGAAAAAATGTTCATTAGACATCACATTGTCACTGACACCGAAATAATAAAAATAATAATTTATAAAACAAAAAAATAACAACAAATAATATTAATAATAATAGTAAAACTAACTAACGTAATTAAGACAGAAACAAAAAACCTTTACGTAAAGAAACAATAAACTAATAACACGGGAACACACAGTCATAACATAGATACATTTGTATAGTACGCGCAAATCTTTATGAGTCCTCGAACTCTCCCTCTCTCCCTCTAGCACCTATAATAGTACGCTTATTATAGGTGCTAGAGGGAGAGAGAGAGAGAGAGTTCAGAGCTCAGTTCAGGGCTCATAAAGATTTGCGAGTACTATATGAGCACCAAAGTGTGTACCATAAAACAACTTAAAAATAAAACGAAGCTTAAAACCATCATTTGGATATTGCTGCTCTGAAACATGATAGATATTCAACCACGTTGAAAACTTTCTGTTCAATATTTATGATCCACTTTTCTCTCACAAAGCGTTGTGTTCATACTCTAGTGTTTGCCATTTTTCCATTTCTGCTTCACAGTTAACGCTGAATCCATATGTATAGGGAAATAATGAATATAGTGCACTTTAAGGTAAAAAATTTAGTTTTTTAAAAATGGATCAGGAGTGTTTTTTAAATAATAAATCGTTGCGTCTCTACTATTTCTCTTGTATCCAGGGTACAGTTTACAAACATATCACATGAACACGCACCCAGACCCGAAGCAACTATCTGTAGATCATACAAAATATATTTTTTCCGTGCGGGGATCGAACCCGGGGCACGTAGCACAAAAAGCTAATCGCTTAGCCACTGCGCCAACCGTGTCGTGAAGTTGGTACAAAAGCATCGAATAGTTGCTTGACAGTCACGTTTGTTGCGGCTAAACAACAATCAATTATATGACTACATTGCCTGTTCCAGAAGCCCAATTCTCGTAATTAATTTATAATATGACTGAAAGTTGACCGAACTGAGATTATATTATGAATTGACAAAAAGTCGTGTATTTGAATTCAATCTTCTTACAAACTCATTTCAATCTCATTTTTGACGTTTATGTATGGACGAGAGTAAGACGAGAGTATTAATTTAAATATCTGTGTCAGTTCAAAATGTTAGCAGAATCTTACCGATTTGCCTTTTAGTCAACTTTCGACCTCATTACAATATAATGTCACGTTTGACGTTGTTTGTTAGGAATACCATTTGTGACATTTGTGTCATTGGTAGTAGATCGGAATGAGATCGGTGTCGCGTTGCTATCGGCAGTTACGTAATACCAAAATGATGTTTGACAGCCACAATTGTACAATTTACGCCTGTCGCAAACTGTCAGCTGCGTCCGTAATCAGGCTGCGGAACTATATTTTGAACATTTTTAATTACGAGAATTGGGCCTCTGGTTGGTGCCTGGGCATGTTTCACCACTTGCTGACAAACTGGCAGATTACCTACCCACAACTTATCTGATAGAATGCATTCACATAAATCGTATGCGTAGATCTAGCATATAATGTAAACTCTCTGATACAATAACAGCTAGATCTAGTGGTGTTTATTTTTTTCTAACAAATATGTTATCTATTAGATTACTATCGGGTACTTTATCAGCAAGTTGTGAAACAGGCCCTAAGGATAGTAAAATATACCACACTGATATGTCAACATTCTACTGAAGGTTTTTGAAAATTGCTAAGAATCTATTAATGAATGTTGATGTCCTAAGTAATATACAACACCATGTCAAAGGTTTAAGAAGGGATAAAAACAACATACGAGTAAGTGCAAAAAGTAATCTATTTAGTGTCTGTCTATAACGTTTATAGTTTGAGCTAAATACTTGTCGGTCTTGTTATAGCTTTTAGTATCAAAATACCTTTGACAAGGGGATAAAGTGCCGAGGTATTTTTTATTTTTTATTATTACTTTCATAATCTGTACCATTCTATATCTATGATCTGTACACCTGCTTCTATGATGGCAAAGATCTGTAGTAAACTGAGCTAATCGATTTATTATTAAAACGCTTTTATTAGCTTCACCTGTAACTAACTAGGTAAAAAAATCTTGGAAGTTAAATTTGACCCACTTCCCGGTTTCCGATTGAGCTGTAATTTTGCATACACGTTTAGTTTGGATGACAAAAGCGTTTTCTTTAGTTTTTTTTAAACTATAATATTTATTTGATTTTCCTCCTCCTCCTCGCGTCGTTCTCCTCAATGCCGTGGGTCGTGACCCCATCCACGGATCACTTTTTGCTTGATAATGTTATGCACCTTTCGAGTCTGTTTTTGGCAACATGACTTTATTATATTAGTGTCGCGTGTGGTGAGGTTTTGGTCGTACGAGCGCATAGAACTACGACCCTGTTATTATTTGTTTGAAGAGGTAGGGTACTAAGCCCCTTTGTCACTGCGACCTGCGAAGATCTATTGTGACGCCTCTTGTATTATTACAGCACTCCCTCTAGCCGTAAGTCAATAATAAAATTGACTATATTCTTGGGGTGGAGGGATTTAATCTCATATGGTGAGATTAGGTGGCCCCCCAGGTGCTGGCTTCTAGTGTGGTGTACTACGTCACACTCGCATAGGATATGTATGGGCGTCTCATCCTCCTCACGACAGAATCTGCAAATTGTGGTGTCACTAAGGCCCATTTTTTGTAGATGCTTGTTTAGTTTGCAGTGCCCAGTGAGGGTTCTTGTCAAGATCCTAATTCGGCTCCTGTTCATGGAAAGCGCTTGTTCCGTAAACTTTCTGTTGAAGCCTGTGAGAAGCGCTTTGGAGTGTGCTTGGCCTGAGGACTTTTCCCAGAGCTTGATACTCTGTTTATAGCCCCAGGACCTGAGGTAGGTGGAGGTTGTGCACTTAGGAATTCCACAAATGGGTTCAGGGCCCATTGTGGTGCTTTCCGCTCCAGCTCTTGCTAGCTCATCGGCAGTTTCATTACCACCGATGCCACTGTGTCCAGGTACCCATCCTATCGCTACCGAGTTCGATGTTCCTAGTAAGTTCAGCAGCTGGACACACTCCTTGATGAGTTTAGAGTTGATCTCCTCCGAGTTAAGGGCTTTAATTACAGCTTGACTATCAGAGAAGATAAAGATGTGCCTGTTTAGGTAGGCTTTTTGCAGACTCTCACGATATTAGTGTCGCGTGTGGTGAGGTTTTGGTCGTACGAGCGCATAGAACTACGACCCTGTGGTCTCTTTCCTTGTATTTTCCCGGTGACGATCAGCATTTCAAGTTTGTCGTATTTCTTCCTAGCTCTAAGACTGAAATGTTATATTATATTTGTTTTTAACTGAACATTTAATAGGAAACTTTAAGTAAAATTGTTCAAAGGGCATTAACTCAAAATGTTTCGTACAAATGTCTTATTTGTCTTTAGAATCCGTGTCTACTAATTTTATTCAGTGACAACTACGAAAACCTAGCTGAAATGACGTTATAAACAGCATTAGGTACTAACGTAAAATTTACTAGGTACTAGCTCCAAGAGAAAGCTGAATTACGTAATTATTTTGTCTTGTGACAATTTTTCGAGAGCAGCTGTAAAAATGAAGCACGTAATATAAAATGGATACGAGCTTTTTAAGCAAAGTAGGCAGTATAAACGCCAATCAGTCAAAAACATACGACTGGCCCGACAGACAGCGCTTACACAAGCAAAACACGGACTCGTACTTTATTCGTCTCTCTAGACGCCGTAAGATTTTTATTATTATACTTACCCTTTTTGTTGTAACACACCGTGCGGGAGTATTCGTTGTAAGGAGCGGTAATGACGCACCGAGCGTGAAATACGCGAACATTTCGGTACCCTGGAAATGGAATGCACCTGCCTCCTTAGGTTTTATGTGAAGTTTCCTCACCTTCTTACGATGCCTGGTAAGGGCTGCCAATATCGCCGTCCTCACTTTGTGACCCCTCATAATACGAGTAATACTTCTTGAGAGGGTATTGAACGCGGCCCTGCGTCGCGCCACCCTTAATTTTATGAGCAACTCCTACTTCAGTTTGTTTCTTGTTGATGTTATAAGAATGTTCAGCATTAACATTTTTATGATGTACCAACTTGTTATTAAGACTGAGAAAGTTGATTTGGTAGTTTCGCATAAAAGCTATCCCTTTTTATGGGAGCTATTCGCTGTGGAATTTGTTAATAATAGTTTGCTTTGAGTAGTTTTTTGCTGTACGGATATAATGTGCCGCGAATTTGTATTGTGATAAAATATTGAAGCTATATCAGCAAAATCGCCTATCTTCTGTTTCCTTCCTCACAATAGACTTTCGCCGCATTACCCACAGAAACACCGTTATTATCGAGAGACTAATTGTGACAGGCAAAATAGAAGGCAAAAGATTGAGAGGTCATAACACAAAGCGATGGTCAAACGGTGTCGGAACAACTGGAAGTACCTGGTCAACGTGGTACTCGATTTAACCATTAGACCGCAGCAAACAGAGATCTACTACCCACGTGATCATGGGAATGAGTAACGATCCTCAACATTCGCTGGAACTATAACGGTTCTGTACCTATCTATGAAATAACAGTAGATATTACAGTATTCGTATATTTATGACGACATTGTAACGAAACAACACTTCATGTTCATATAACAATTTAACGTCCCCACGTAAGCGTTGAAGCATGAGCAGTAAACACGTTCCGCGAGATTTACACGTACTACACACAACCACACCAATCTATGAAGGCAATGAGGATAAAGATAATAAGCAAAAAAAACTCGTGTTTTGTTCACTGAACACAAATCTTGCTGAACAATCCCGGTGTCCACAAAAACTGGAGGGTAGTGAGGCTAGTCCACGTACGGCCACCAAATAAAAACAAAACACTGATCTAAAACCACAATATGTTTCCCGCTAGATATATCTTTTGTTCAGTTCGTCTTTGTTGTTTGTATTGCAATTGGAGTGAT
Organism: Allophyes oxyacanthae; assembly: GCA_932294325.1. Lineage (NCBI taxonomy): Eukaryota > Metazoa > Arthropoda > Insecta > Lepidoptera > Noctuidae > Allophyes > Allophyes oxyacanthae. The sequence continues at coordinate 12,437,113 of OW028615.1, forward strand.
CCAATTTAACAAAAGCATTATAATGACTATAGCGACCCCATTATTGGAGATTATTTGAAATCTATCGCTCTTTAAGGATATTGGTGCTGATTCTGTTGTTTATAAACGAAACTAATTTAAACTCACTGAATCTATTTGGAACAAAAAACATGAGAAAACGATGAAAGATATTTAGTCCTGTCAAATTATTCCACTTCTTTATTGTCAACGCGAATTTAATCGCCAAAGGACAATGCAACTAACTGGCCCAATTTTTTTAAATAGTTGCCCAAATGTGAAACCAATGGTAATTGACAGATCTTATTGCCACTAGTAACTTTTACTATGGCAACAAAAAAATCTACCCGAGTAAAAAAAAGATACGACCATCAGAAGGAAAATATATTTACTTAAATAATTCTCCCAGAAGGAGCCGTGGGGGGTAAAAGTCATGTATGGGGGTCGTAAACCTTGAGGTCCAGTGAGTCCGGGAAAAATCCGAAATGACCTGAAAGTGGAACGCTGACCGGAACTGCCCTACGGATCTCGAAAATGGCAAGTCGAACACCCACACTGCCGGGACTAAAAATGTCAAGAACCCTGGGCCGTTTGACGAGCAGTTGAAAAAAAGATGGCGTCCATACAAAAAAGAAGATGGCGGCCATAAAAAATTGAAACGCTCACCATTCCGAAACCGTTAGAGATAGTGGGGGGGTGCTCGACCAAATGTCATAGAGGACGACGGGGGCTTTCCGGTGGGGTCATAAAAATCCAAGATGGCGGATTCAAAATGGCGGCTAAAAAAAAATGGTCCGAGCTGGCTGAAAATTGGCGTCCGGGGGTTTTCGGGGCCACCGATTCATAATCCGGGGTCGATTATTTTTTTCCGCCATTTTTCAATATGGCCGCCATACAAGTGTTCATTTTGGATTTTGACCCAATTGTTCTCCCAGAAGGAGCCGTGGGGGGTAAAAGTGATGTATGGGAGTCGTATAGTGGGGGGTCCTGTGAGTCTAGGAAAAGTCCGAAATGACCTGACAGTGGAACTCTGACCGGAACTGCCCTACGGATCTCGAAAATGGCAAGTCGCAGACCTACAGTGCTGGAACTAAAAATGTCAAGGACCCTGGGCCGATGGACGAGCCGGTGAAAAAAAGATGGCTTCCATACAAAAAAGATGGCCGCCATACAAAATTGAAACGCTCACCGTTCCGCAACCGTTAGAGATAGCGGGGGGGTGTTCGACGAAATGTCATAGAGGACGACGGGGGCTTTTCGGTGGGGGTCATAAAAATCCAAGATGGCGGATTCAAAATGGCGGCAAAAAAAAAATGGTCCGAGCCGGCTGAAAATTGGCGTCCGGGGGTTTCGGGGGCACCGATTCATAATCCGGTATCAAATAAAAATATTTTTTCGCACTGCTATGGCGACTTTTAGTTCGTGCTCTTATAAATAAAACATCGGAATCAGGCAAATAAAAATCATTTAAATCTGTTAGTTCCGCTTCGGCATAATTATAATATTTCAATTATATAGTCGCCACCACGTATGTGCTCACTATAAAGTTTTGATTTATGAATTCAAAAATAGTACCATAATGACAGACTTTATGCAAGTGCATGCGTGGTTGACTGCTGGGTTTCGGCGCCATTATTGTGTTTGTTTTTATATCTATTGCAGTGAGTATAGATAAAGTAGTGTATGAAACTGCAAGCGTAGCATAACCACCATAGATGCGGGTTTCTTCTACGGAAGAATAGAAAAATAGACCGGTTATGGAAATATTTCTACTCGTCGGTAGGATTTGGTAGCCAGCTACTTCACTAACTACTTACCCGTTGCTGTGGAATAGTTGTTTGTTATGCAAGGCTGCAAAGTTGTTATTTGGTGCGAGTGCTTGTATTGAATACCGAGCAAGCGAAGGATTCTAAGAGTGAACGTAAAAGTTTTAAAATATTATCCTGAGCGTAGAGCGAGGGATTCAAAGGCACGAGACGCAAATAATTTTGCAGCCATGCGAAACACACAACTTTTCATCTCATTAAAGCGAGGAAAATGTTAGATGCCTAATTATATTCGAGTTATTCTTCTTCACCACTGTACACTTTTCCAACGCGCCAACCCCTCACTCGCGGCAGAATGCTCTCGTGATTACAAGACTTAGGGCCCGGTCTGTGCTCTACACCATAGTTCGTCACGTTCGAATTTCGCATAACTTTTCCACGCTAGTGGATAAAATAGACCTTTGCGCTCGTATTTCGAAGAATAAAGAAAGCCTTTCCGAGCTAGTGAGATGAAAAGAATATTTTATCTTTGTCTACGTAGAAACCTGAGTCTGGATGTCGAGATGGATAGAAAGAACTTTGTCTATTCTTTGAAGAATAGAAATAGAAACGAAATCATGCTACAGGTGCTACACATAGGTACCTTACTAGATATTAAAACACTCGTATGATACTATTAAAACCATTGCCTCAGCTCGGTTTTACACACACTCGTATTTTAATTACCCCTTTTATGCAGCAGTTTCTTAAACTACTATTATTAGATTGCAGGTATTACCCAAATATTCTTTTCATAGGAATCTAATGTGTAAAAAAGATTTTGTAGTAAAAATATTTTTATTTCACTCAACAGAAATTACCTCCTACTTTTTTCTTTTTAAATAACTACTCACTATACCTTATACAAAAAGTAAATAAAATCAATAAAAAACCCGACTGTATAAAAAGTGAACTATAAATTAATAAAAAATCACTTTAAATAAAAACGGAAAAGAAAAAAACTAGTATTAGTAGTAGAATTCTAATGCGGAACATACGGGACCCATTAAAAATTGCGACCGACTCAAATCTTCCCAATAATGAGTCCGCGAAAAAACGCGACTAGCGACTATAACAGTCGGGAGACTGTTATAGTCGCTAGTCGCGTTTTTTCAGTTTTTATTTAAAGTTGACAATTTAAGCAGTCGGGTGTATTGTTTATTTCTTTTACACTTTTTGTTTAGTTTTAAGTGAGAATAATTGCTAACCAACTTTAAATCGTTATAGATCCTAAATGGTCATACGAAATGAAAAATAATAACAGAAACCTAAAGATGATTTTCAAATACCTATTCAATGACACCCCACTTAACATAATTTGTTGACTTTAATTTCTATCTTTTCCACAATATGGCGTCTACTTCGTCGCCATATTGAATTTTAATTACTGTCAAGTATTTAGTGACACTCGCAAGAATAAGACAAATCTATTGACGTAAGAATCATTAAAATCGGCCCACGCGTTTGGTGTCTAGAGCGCCACAAAGGAATAAACATACATACATAAGCTGATAAACAAATTACCCTCCTTTGCATCGCGCAGTCGGGTAATAATAAGCAGTCACTAATTATACGTTTACTTTGAATCAATATCGCATAATCAAATCAAGTTTAACCGATGTTATAATAAATATTTTATTTTGTCTCTTAGGGTCGTATCTTTTTTTTACTGGGGTAGATTTTTTCGTTGCCATAGTAAAAGTTACTAGTGGCAATAAGTTCTATCAATTACCATTGGTTTCAACTCTGGGCAACATGTTTCAAAATATTGGACCAAGCTTCTATGGAAGAGTTGCATTGTCCTTTTCTGTAAATTTTTCTCCCTCTTGTAAAAGAAATCTGCCGTATTCGATATTTGTATGAAAGAGATACAGCATGATTAAGACTTGCAACAGAATTCAGCACCAGTGCCTATCGAACCAAGTGCAGGAGCAGGAACTGCTATAAAAAACTTATCCGTTTTCTTGATTTTCTGATTAGGATTACTGTCACTGTGTTAGCCTGTATCATCGCACTGCTGGGTAAAGGCCTCCCCCATGATTTCCAAACCATTCGGTCTAGAGCCAGTGTGAACCATTCATTATTTAATTTACCAAGCTCGTCCCGCCATCTCTTTCGTAGTCCTTCACGTTCTCGTCATATTAAACCACTTAGGCCCAAGTTCACCGACAACTTAACAGACGGTTAGAACAAAATCAGCTGTTTAAACATGATTTTTTGTATGGGTAATCGGCCGATTTAATTTTAAACATCTTTTATTTTTTCGGTGTAAATGGCCCTTAATTACCTTGTCCTACAGCTCATCAGAAATCCGGTAGACGCGGCGAGCCGAATCCCATTTTAATTTGGCAGCTTTATGACCTACGTCGGTAATCTGTGTTTTGGAGTGCAGACTTTGATTGGGATTAAAAGAATCATGTCGTTTATGGACTCTATGGATTATACCTACCATGAAAGTCCCATTCAAATCCACAGTTCTGCATCGAGGCTAAATTTACCTGCAACTTACATGCAGAAATATAATATATAATAATGTATTATATATAGTATATATATATACATATTTATGTAGGTATATCATTGTATTTATATTTATGTATTATTTAGTATATATAAAATATTAGTAGTAGGTATTATATTTTAATTTGTAATAGGTATTTATAGTTGTGCACTTGACTGTACCCTCATTTACCATTGTGCTTTCTCTATCACTCAAAGGTTTGCTGGTAGAAAACTCAAATTTGGGTTAAGCTCGCCTGTGTACATACCATCTCAATTGTATTTGTCTTTTATCTCATTTTCGTGTACAATAAAGAATTAAAGAATTAAAGAATTACATTTTGAATTTCATACCTAAATTAGATACTATGAAAATTAAAGTAATGTGCACAATTTGATTAATATATTCGCCATTCATAGATAAATAAAATTATCGAACATTGGATATTGTTATTCTGGTTGGTACGTAAATTAATAATTACGGCAATAATGCGGTTCATTGCTTTAATTATTGGCATGTCGCGTAAATGTGGGTCATGGATATTGAATTCATTGTATTTAATTATTCATTGTATTTATTAAGTGGACTTTTTCAGCTTATAATAATACTTAAACTCCCGTCAATGAAGGCTGATCTTCGAAAGCATCGAGCTAAATATTGGTGAGAAACCGCCAAAGATTGAATTGAGTTCAAAATTGAATTCGAAATTTTGAGTCACTGAGCCAAAGAAGTAATTAAAGTCTCGTTAAATATCTTAACATTATTTAGAAACAACTAGAGAAGATGATCCTCTCCTACTTACACTGAAAAAGCGTAAAGGCTAGAAATCGACACGCAACTCAGTGTTGAAAGCTGACCACTTCGTCACTGCACCAAATGACCCATCAAAATGTAAATTGAACCATTCATAGGTCATAGCACTTACTTAATATGGTACAGTCACCGTCTCGTCCCGCTGAAAACGAAACGCAAACATTCCAAGATTCCGTTTTATTATGCTTATTTCTATATTTAACAGTCGCGTATACTCGCTCCGTGTTATCTGCAAGCGCAATTCAGACTCAGGATGCTAGTAGATTTCTATTACACTAAAAAAAGGAAATTAAATTTCCCCTTTGCAGCGTTGATATTAAAAACGAATTGGTTTCTTTTTACCTTTTTAAGATAATCCAAGTCTTGGAAGACTGAAAGACTGTACTTTCGCTGTACAAGTTCATTGTTTTATCGTATAGCGTAGATCGCAGACAACGTTCCTCTGTAGAGACTTTTTGTAACTTCAATATTATATCGGTAGCCGACAGTTTTCCATTTATTATGATCCACTTGGCAATTATTCTTTTATCACCGGCAATCATTTAGACCATAGATGTAAAGTGAAAATATTCTAAGTCTATGATTTAGACGGCCGGAATGCCACCAATTTTTTGTTGAGCTTGATTTTTATAGTTCAAGGTCATACGTTGTTGTGTGTATGTGTTGGTCTTTTTTAGCGAACAAATAATCATCCATCTATTATCGTTTTTGTTCTAAGCTAAGGTGTAATAACGATTTATCTTTTAGTATTAATTACATTTGGATGTGTATATTTTATCTAATAAGTAAAATGAGCATCAATATTAACGCACATAGGTATCTTCAGGTAAACGCGCACCTACACGCGAAAAACGCACCGCACGCGCAGCATCATTTGAATTATTGTTTTCTTTGTTTGAAAATAAACACAACCGCGCGCTCCTAACTACACGGTACGCGTTGAATCTCAGTAAAATGCTGTAGGTATACCGATTACATCAAAATTTGCGAATGACGTCATACGTAAGGTGCAGGCGGCGCGAGTATCTCGATTCTAATGTCGTCATCCGCATTCTGCCCCTACAATTCTGTTATTCGGACAACACTGATCGTTCGGCGCGTTCTATGCGGATAGGTACACGAGATCATTAGAAAATTTGATTCTTGCGACGCGGCGGGTGCGCCACTTTCGAGGTGCGCGTTCACCTTTATGGTTTATAGGTATATTAAGCTTTAAGGTTCCACTAAAATTCTGTCTAGACATTAGAGGCACGTCTTAATATCTGAACGTTGGCTGTCTTCATGACGAACGTAAATTTAATAGTTGAAATTCGAAGTTCATATCCACTTTACTGCAAAAGATATTGAGTTGGCAACTTCTAAAATAAATGAGCAAAAGTTTCGATGGAATAATAATTTGAGATAGACGACGATTTATTTGTCATCGACCTTTTTGTTGGGACTCTTCAGGAATATTAATCGAAGAAATCAAAAGTAACTTTAAGTACGAGTATTATGGGCTCTTAACTTCATTGTCTAAGTGTAAACTTACCTACTGATTTTCAGCAGGACTTATGTCTATTCTGAAAGGGACTCAAATACTTGAGAGTCCTATAAAAACTTAAGAAGATACAATACAATACACTTTATTGCACACCAGAAAGAGAAGAAAAGATACAATAAATAGGAAAAGAGATATACAAAGAGCGGTCTTAATGCACTTGGCGATTTCTGCCAGACAACCTTGGGACGGACAGATTTGCAGTTTAAAATAGAGTAGTTCTTTCTGGTCTGGGTGTGTGTGCATGTGAGATGTACTTTTGTATACCCTCAATACAAGAGAAATCCTAGGGAGGAGAAAGTATTAATAAAAAGAAAAGGTTTGTCTTTGTTATAACTACTGTACCTATTACTAATATCCAAAATCGAACTACCCACTTCTTTGAAGAGAATATACCTAACTCTAGAGATTAATAGACCGTTAATATTTAATTTTCTAGCTTTCTACCCGATAAAACATCACTCAAATGGCGAAACACCACTGACTAGCAACTTAAGTAACAATTACCGAAACATAAAGACTACTTCCGCTCTTCCACTGCGCCCTGAAAAGGCGAAACTACACGTAAGTGGTAATAAAAATCCTTCGGCACCCCATTAACTTAAGTTGGAACCTACAAACGGCACTACATCATTAGAGGTGTAGTAATTGCTCACACGTAACGGTAAAGGGAAAGTATTTCCAAATTTCGGCAAAGGGCCTCCCGTAAATTGTGATTATCTTTAGTATAACGTTGCTACCAACAGAACCACTCGTAGTATTTTATGAGGAAAGCCATCTGGGTCCTCGTCTGCTACAATAAATTCAACACACACTGTTATGTCTTTTTCATGGACACCCAAGATATAAAGAAAGAATTTTATTGCGTTCAAAATAATATTTTTGGGACGTAAAAGTAACAGCTACTTAGGAGTAATATAACCATTTAGAACGATATCAGTTCCAAATATGCACGATACAAACAACACAAAATAAATGTCTCGTGATTATTTTCTTATAGTGAGAAAAAGAGCTTGTTTTGTTCTGCACACGTATTCACACTAGAAATATGTTTTTCAGAGAGTGCCGAGGGAAGCGCTCCTCTGCCAGATAATGGACGTTTATGACTTGACGCGGAGCAGCGTTGATATTCACTCAGCAAAACTTACATTTCTGTTTCAGCAATGTTTTTTCTAACAAAATCACCCTTAGGCAAAAAATACGTGGGTGGCGTCGTACCAGAAACAGATTGCTGTTCGACCTTTCCGGCATTAATTACAAAGGAAGGATCGTTAAACATTTCCGTCATCTTTTGTCAGCGATACGAAAACATGAAGAATTATAGGTAGCTCACATCAAAGAAAGGAACCATTATTCACGCGTTTGGCAAATATGTCTCCAGGCGACCGCCCCACTCGGCAAATACAAAAGGAATTACTTTTATTTTTCGTCTCAACCGCAGCATGTTGCCTTATGATAAATCACTTTCGCGCTACTGCAGGAGCGTTCAACAAAAACATTTGAAACGATCTAGTTCGCAGCAAAAAGGTAGCGTGTTTACTCATGGCGCGACGCGACGCGATATCGCATCGATTGTCGACATCGGTCAGATATCGCGTAACCTTGCGACCCATAGAAAATGTATGAACGGTCGCACATGTTTACTGACCAAATCGTACGATATGGCGATATCGCTCACATGTCTGATCGACGTCGAGTCGCTTGTACGTCCTCATGGCGTGCGATATCGCATCAAATGTACGTGGGCGCGCGACCGCTCGACTCCTTTGCGACCTGCAGGCGATTTCTTGTTTGGTATGTCGATGAGCGATTTCAGTTGCGCAACTAGGTAGGTACTTGTATAAATAATAAATTAATTTAATAATAAAAAATACTGAGTAAAATTCTATTCAGTTTGTACCTACAAGAAATTGAAAATCATCCCTGTCTATACAAGGTCTTGATGATGTGGTTAAGGTTCAATATTGTATGGGAAGTGTGAGTGAAATTAGACGAACGTGTGTTGACAATGAGCATTTATTTGCAACTAAGATAGTGGGTAAAACAGTGGACTGTATACTATAATAAAACGTGAGGCGCATACATAGCTAAGTATCGACTTTAATTAATTACTTATATGTTGGTATGTAGGTTATCTTAAAATGTCTTGAAATACCTAACATCCTACCTTTTTAATCCCGATCCCTTTATGAGGTTATTGTATTTATCTTTGTGAACAACTTTTACTATGGGACCAACCCATTCATTTTATTGAACTATTGATAGATATGGAACAGGCATGGAACCGCTCTTGTTCTTTTCGCTATTTCAGTCTCGGCCCCATAGTAAAAGTTGTTCATAATGATGAGTAGGTGCAATAACACCTTAATGGGAGCGCAATTAAAAAGGTAGGAGGTATAACCACACCCTACCACAATATTAACAGCGCCATGCAACAAAATTAGCATGGAACACTGTTGCTAGAAAAAGCAATACTGGTAAACGCATGGCTACATATCAAGCTATACATTTTTAGTATAAGCTGAGCTGTCATTGTACGGAAAGCCTATAAATTCGAGGTCAGCTTATACTGGAAATGTATAGCTTGATATGTAGCTGTGTGAACCTACAATTTTTTATTTACAACATTTGACGTCTTATTTTAACTAGGTTGACGGCATACCTTCTTTAACATCCCTTGCTGCCGTCGAAAAAAGTCAAAGTCAAAGATTTTTATTTCAACTGGGCCTTTGCAGGCACTTTCAAAACGTCGTGATTCTAGGTGCACGGTTTCAAGTGGCTTGGTCCTGGAGAAGATACCCGCAAGAAACTCCATGGATACTCTTTTCACAAACCAAATCTACAATAATAAATGGGGCCGCGGCAGCGGCCCCGGCTTAAATTCGTCCTGAATTTACAAAATATTTAAAAAAAAAGAGCAGCAATGATCATTTATTTAATCTTCCAATTAAATTTATCATTTTTTCAATTTTAACACTCACGTCACCCATAAGAACACAAGGGAAGCGTCATTAGAACGGCGAACGATGTGGAAAGAATGTCGAAATTACGACGCTATGTCCACGGAAGGGATGTCAAAGTACCACTGCCAAGCTAAGGTGCATTGAAGAAATAAAGACCCCGACTTCAGAAGCTGTTAAGTTTTTTAAGTAAATTATTTTATACTTTATAGATTTTTGAAGTCGGTTTTTACTTTTATTAAAAGTTTATGTTATTTTTCTATTTGGAGTGGCATCTAAGATAACACATAAACATGCGATCACAGCAATCGCGAATGATTTGCTGTTATCCGTTGAAGAGTTCCATTGTCTATCTCCGAAGGTCTTCATAAAATCTAAATGAGACTACTTCGAGAGTATACCCTTTCAAACAAAAAAAGAATTTTCAAAATCGGTTCGCAATTGACGGAGATATCGGTGAACATACATTAAAAAAAAAGTACATACGGTCGAACATAGAACCTCCTCCTTTTTTGAAGTCAGTTATATAGTTGGTGAGCGACACAAATCAGTCGAATCGCATCGCGTCGCTCCATCAGGACGTACATGCAATTTGGGTCGACAATCGATGCGATATCGGTCGCGTCGCGTCGCGTCATGAGTAAAGTCCCGTACACATTCGTGAAACTGATGCCCGCTTTATCAAAGTAAAATCTGTGCCGTTTTTCCATACGTTTATGATATGTAAAATCCAATGTTCAACTTTATGAATTTTAGGGATGAATTTGTGAAAGAAAGAAAGAAAGAAAGAAAGAAAGAAAAAGAGTTTATTAGCACAATAAAAAATAAATAAAACAAATCAAAGAAAACATAAAATGAGTTATTGTGCCAAAAGGCCGCAGCTCAGCATAATGTCAGGAGGCAGAGATACTGGCCACCTGACGCTGGTTTTCAGCTGCAACCCACGAGTGCCATACGCTCGAAACTATCAATATATAGGTATACTTACTACAAAATAAGTACTAGATATAGGTACATAAAATATACACAAGCTACAATAAACAGGGTGAGAGAATAGAACTGTATAACCAACTGTTAACTGTTGTGTATCTAACTACTTCAAATATTTTAAGACATTCCAGCTATAAAAGAATATTCAACCACTAAACGACTTCATTTTAATATTACCTGAACAATCCACAAAGAAAGGCAGCGTTAATAAATAAAGAAAAAAATGTTAAACATTTTTACGTGGAGCCAAGGGCGACACCTAGTTAGTTTATTACAAAGGAAATACTTTACTAAAACAGTACTTCCTGAGTAAGCAGAGTTGCGGTAAAGTTTGCATTTAGCTTTCAGAACAAGCAATTTCATTTAACGGCAGAATGCAAAAGACAGGCTTTGCGGTTATTGCAATACATTGCTCTGGTCCCCGCAGATTCCCAGCGATAACAAAGACATCGTACACAATGTGTTATCCGCTGATATTGTGTCCAATGTAAGAGTACTAATAATATTGTGATATCGAAGACAGAGTAAGTAAGTAAGAAAAGTGAGACAGAAACAAGGGGTCATTATTGAAATATCTGATGTTTCAACATGAATGTAATAAAGTTGAACCTACCGTTTTTATTATTAAAATGTGTTATTAACCAAGCATATTATACAACCCTATCCGAGTGTTGTGCCAAAAATTAATTTATTCAAACTGCCGATATCTCGAAAACGGCCTACATCACACAAAATTGAATGGCTCAATTACGACAAAAACACATAGGATACTTGCGAAGTTAGTTATTCAGCAAAACATATTAAGGGCAACATGTCGGGACGTCCCAAGTTCGTTGCTCCACGAAATATGTTGAAGACCGCACACGAAAACAGGGGGAGCATATTTCAGTAGTCGTTGTTACATTCGTGTCAATTATCCGGGAGTTTCGCCCGGCGACGATTGCGAGTAACGGCGATAATTTAGCCAGTCGGGCGCCGATCTTGTAATTCTGTACATTTCGACTGCCATCAGTAATATATGCGCGTTATTAAAGACCCGTTGAAGCGATCCCACGCTTAATGTCTCAATTAGAAAACAGATGCTGCGCGCTGGATTGCGAATTAAAGCTTTTTTATTTACGCTCAGTTTTAATCGCTCCGCTCACTAATTTAAACATGTTGCTCGTTATGCTCCGGTATTACTGTAAGACGGTTCTTTTCGGAACGGTATAAAAGGCACATTAGCTTTTATCGGGGACTCGTATATAAAGTAGTAGGGTTATCCCCGGTCACTTTTTCAAGCATCCGATTTGGAGAAAACTGTACGTGGTAGCAATTTATGAGAGCGATAATATCTGGATATAAATTCAAAGGATAACAATAAGACCCTTTATTGCCCCCGTTGTTTTCACAAAAACGATTCAGCGAGCGATGTGGAGTTTTTTTTGCGACCATAAAAATTGGGTTATGTCGCGTTCCTTGATATACAGATCTTTACGTCAGGAGATTTTATTGCTCTAGGATATACCGCTAAGTGATTTGTACCTAAGATTAAGTGGAAGGAAATATTGGTGCTAGAAGAGCTTGACGAAAAAAACGTTTACACCTTCTGGTTTTCCATTTCCCTTTCTGACCTTATTGTAAGTGTACATAAACAATAGGTTAGGAAATTCTTTAAAAAAAGTGGCAATGTGACCCAATATTACCTTTACTTCTTAATATAGATTATAATTATACAAGAAGTAGGATTATAGGGTTCCTCGATGTGCACCCAGTACAGGTACATTAGAAACTGACGGATATATTTAAAACCTGGGTCTCACTAAACTTGCTTTTGTAATAAGTTTATTAAGTACCTATCTTATTAAAAAAACAGCTCACTAAAACTCAAGATTCAAGCCTCAAATATTTGTAGAACGATCATAATTTAATATTGAAGAGTGTAAATTCTACACGTTTCGAAATAAATTATTCTTGGAGGTGCCCGCGTCATATATAAAGAGCACACGGATATAATGAATTCGCTTACCAAGCGTTACGGTCCTCGGATCATTGAATATAGATGAGGGATCAAAGGAAATTACGAGTCCTCGATAAAATTTGTGCCTCGCTAAGAAATTCCACCTACTTCCTGCAAGGCACTCTCGTTTGCATACCTACCTTAGACTACCATTGTAAGTAGGTACTAATTTATCAATTAACAAAAACGTATCACATGAAGTAACAGGGGCCTACCAGCGTCAAAAAGCAAACGGTTCATTTTCAAGGCATTTCATTTTAAGTCCTTAATATGAATTGTATTCACTTCGTACCTACTAGGACGTCTCTAAATCTGATTTTAGTCTGTTGAACAACCGAATAGGTAAATTATTTCGGGTATAGCGACAATTTGACAGGATGCTCAGTTTGTATGATGTCAGTGTACTGTAAATTGTAACGTCATGGTACAAAAATGAGTGAAGGAAAGTTAGCAGCGCTTTTTGCAGCTTCTATTCCATCAACTTAAAAAATACCTACATCTCAGACATCTTGGTACAAATAAGCTGAACTATTTATTCCAAGCCTTAAACATAACGGCTATAAGAGACGCTGGTAGGCCCCCAGGATAAAAGAATCAATTACATACGGCTGAGTTTGAAAAGGATGAAACGAAATAAGACTTGGTAGACAAGAACATGGATTAACCAAGTAACACCCGGAGATGCGGTGCCACAGATTCAAATTTATAAATTAACATATAAATCGAAAAGATTTACCCTAAACAAGATCAAAGGAATTTGTCCGATGCTTGGGAGGCTGGCGTCTGATGACTGTTTATGGTGGGGGCGTCGAGCCGAGTGCGTCAGAGGTCGGCTCTACAATTTTACATTTACATTTTTGTACCTTTTTCATGGAAAAAAACTTGATCTTTCCATATTACGTGAGGGAATTGACGGAATATACTCATATGAAATAGCGTTAGAAAATTATTTCATTCATTTGCTGTCAGTACTGTTTGCTCTGCTCGACATTATGTACTGAAAGCAAATTCATGTCATAGTTCAAATATGGGTTGTAATAATTTCGCGTAACCTTTGATGACGATCAGTCAAATGGCATTTCTGTCTGCATATGGGAGTTTGCCAAACGTCGATTACATTTTCAGTCGAAGCATAAAATGGATACCACAGCCGATGAACCCTGAAATAGCATAAAGGCAGAAAGCTAATTACAATTCCAGTTCAACCAGCAATTTTGCCGTCCGCATTTACTGCATAACAACTTACCTAGATATTGGAGTATTGATATTTAATTAGTTTCATTTTCTTTTGTCGGTATTTAATTATAATTAAGATAAGTCCACGATCTTTCTTTACAGTATGTCGGATTTCTAGCACGGCATTACTTTCATGTCGTGCATATATTATATTATTTGAAACCAAATTTTCGTAGTCCAATGCATCGAAATCATGTAACTACACATTTTTATCATCATAATATACATCTAAATGTAAGTCAACTTTTTACTAATATTTTCAATATAAGTGTTTGGTACTCAATCGCACTTATACGGTTGAATGGATTTGGATGTAAATACACATTTATTTACCATTATTTATTTACTTATTAGACCAATTTATTTAATAGATCAAAATTATAACACCATTATAGTTTAAAAACAAGTCGATGCTATAACTAAGACAAAACACATTTTAACATATTATGTAATAAGTTAGTCACTACACATTCTCCACAGATCTGTATGTTGCTTAGATCATGTCTTGGATGACATAGGATTCTTTATATCCAGATCCTTTATATACATGAAGTGGTTTCCCCAGAATGCGAGTGAGACCGCGGGCAACAACTATTTGTTAATAATAGAAAAAAGTGGCTATACCTGTTTCTATAAATTTTGTGGTGATTCACAAAATTGCAAAAAAAATTGGTTTTAATTTAAATTCAAGTAGTCATTTAAAATGTAGCGTTTCCAAGGGTCGCTACCGGTTTGAATGAGTATGCTTGACAGAAATTAAAATCCTTTTGTTATGATTTAGGTAAGTAGCACCCAAGCTTATAATTAAAAGTTTGTGTCTAAGTACTCTTTAAAAGACATTGTTGTTAATGCGTAAAATGTTCTCATCCAAAATACCTCAAATGAAAATATGACTTCAAATGTTCGCGCCAAAACACAGGTCACGTGACATATAATGGTCTCTTTTATTCTTTCTTCTTATATTATCCTATCCATTGTGCTCCAAAACCTGAACTCTGAGAGATCTTTGCTCTGCCACTAATAACGCCGTACAAGTAGAACAGTTCTGGGCAGGTGAAATTTTGGACCAATTTATGTAGGTATGTGCCATCGACATCAAGAAGAGATAATACTGTAATACTTAACAAAAAAAATCAATATTAATATTCCTGTTAACTGTTGTTTTCTTTTATATTCCTGTTCACCCTGCTGGGTTTTGACTTGATGCGAACCAAACTCATGGGATGGACTCATTAACGTCTTCAATACTTACAGTCCAACACCAAAATTCTTGAACTAAGTCACTTATTAACTTTCTTGCCTCGGTAATGGCAACACCAACATCATCAACCTAAAAATCCAGGAAAATAAAACCAAACAACGAAAGAAAACAGTGGTTCCAGATCTTGACCATTAAAGGGTTAGTTTGGGATAATGTTTGTACATTACAGTAACAAACAATCAATGAAAGCAATCCAATTAACGGGAGCCCACTTGGCTTTCTTGGCCAAATGGTTGCCATAATCATTACGGCCAAGTAGGTATTACGTCTTGAACGTATCGAATGCCTACGTGGAATTCATTTTCTTCAATTGGATTGATACTAAAGAAGATATTTCTGCATATAAATAGGCCTTTATTAGGTTCTGATTTATTTTGGCAATAAAAATTGTGAGATGTCTTTTTCTTATTATAATGTATACCTACTTTCGTTTTAAGTTTGCCTTGAATAATAATTTTGGAGCGTAGAATCTAGATTTTCGAAGCTTTCTATCGCATTTTATTAAAACAAGACCTTAATACTATTATTTGCGCAGAATTAATGTGTCCTTTGATGACTTAAATTGAAACGCCCTTAGTTTATTTAGTTTTATTTGTGAAATATACAAAAAAAAAGACTTTTCACACTTCAAAGTAATTTTATATGACAACAACGTTCTACGTGTATATTATTTTTCGAGTTATCTTGACATCTCGGCTCTTAGATCCAGTGGAAATATTCTGAATAACTCATGCCATACACACATCATATCCAGGATTTTCTTGCGGAGAAATAAAGCTTTACTATGAATACTTGTATAAATAAACCATTCCTTATGACGCACCAAGTTTCATCATAAAAACGTGAAAATAAAGGGAATAAACCAAGATAGAGGCGTTTTATCCGTGCCTATGATTTACGATTAAGGCAAATAGATATTTGCTGTTATTTTTTTGTTAAAGACGGGTTCGATGGTACACAATAGCTCAGATAGTACCTACTTACATGCGTCCAAATAAAGATTTTTTCTCGGTTTTCTCCTGTATCGTGGGTACAGTTTACATATAATTTGCGCTTAGTACCTATACATGGAGCAGTTGTTCCGCAGTGAAGAACTGATCGGTAAACTTAAGCTACTTAGACAGATTTTGAAAATGCCATACCTATATCACATTTTTTTATACTTTGCCCCGCTAGGATTTCTCCTGTATCGACGGTACGGCTTACAAACATACATGACATGTCACATGCACACACACCCAGACCCGCAGCCTGATTACGGTAGAATTAACTGACAGCCACCCGACAGCCACACGACAGCAGACGGTTAGCGATCGGTCGCGAACTGTCAAAAAAATTCGTATTACGGACGGCGATCCTCCGCTGTGGCAAAATTGTCGCGTTTGCAGCGCCACTAGCGATAAAACAGAAACAGGTGGAACTAAATTAAATGAGTTTTTAGTCGACTTAAGACTAAATGACTAAAAACTCATTTATTTTGCTGGATTGTATATGGTTAGTTTATTTGTTTTTTTTATGAGTGTCAACCATGTGTCAACTGTCAAGCGGTAGCGATGATTAAATAAATTGAAAAAAGTAAGTTGGTAATTATTTCTAAATTATCCAAGATACAATTAGTGCTATTATTTTGTACTTCGTTAACACGATTTGGTAATTATTATTCTAGTGGAACATCGCGTATCCAACGTGCAGATTGAGGAGCTCCTCAATCATTTGACCATGTACGAAGCTCTTGCCAAAGGCGTTAGTTTGGATGAGAGATTGAAATAGACCGTAGATCGCCGCATCACACCTTCACCAGCGACTCAAGTTATAAATTCTCAGTTAAGCAGAGGACAGACTTGAAGAGTATGTAAGTTAATTTTACATATTGTCAGTCAGTAAGCTTTTACATAGAAAGATTAAAGTAAGTTTTAATATGACTGCCCTGAGCCCCATAGCGCAGCGACGGCCCACGTTGAGCTCTGTTACGCGTGAAGCTTGATGCAGTTAGTCTTATTGTATCCACTATTAAAAATTGTCATTTTTATCATCATGCTCTTTTCTTACCCAGCATAATATAACGATGTCAGCGAATAAATGGCATAGGTATATTAAGTATGTACTTAATTGTAAAATTATCTTTGTCGGCCCAGTACAAGAAGGGACATGCGATGTATACAGAAGTGGGGAGAAATTACGCTCTTTAAAATAAAACGACAGACATTCATAAGAATAATCAAGCCAGATAATTTATGTTTTATTTACACTGACTTAAGCATCTCATAAATGTGACAGATCCATCATGCCAGAGGATGGAGTAGCACTGGGTCGTCGAGATGGAGAGATGTCGGGTGGTAGCAGAGGTGAAATAAGCCGATGCGGCCATGGTTTCAGCGGAGGCTACTCGGATTTCGCCCACGCAAGCAGACGCAGTGAGCATGCAGGCGGAAGCGTCCCATGACCAAATGGTCGCGCTCGGTATCACCGATTATAATTTTAATATTATATCGATTTACGGACTTTATATGTGTTTTATTTTCTTTTTCAGTAAATAATATTTTTAACCGACTTCAAAAAAGGGGAGGTTCTTAATTCGGAAGTTAATAATTTTAAAGATAATAAAGATAAGCTGAAGCAAACAGACAGACAGATAGATAGACAAAAATTTAAAAATTGTTTTATTCTTATTGAGATACATACTTTCATATTACATATAGGCACATTTAGTAAAAAGCTGTTATTTTGACATTATAAACAGACACTTCAATTTTATTTATTTGTATAGATTAGGATTTTTCAGTCACTTTAAGGGCCTGCGCCCACTGGCGGCACGGCACGGCAAGGGATTTATTTCTAATAAGTCAAAATAAACCTTATGGAATGGACTTAAAACTTACATGCTACAGACGCTCATGCATGCCACGAGACGCCGCGGCACGCCGTGGCATGCTTAAGCTGCTGTGTCGTTTAAGTTCTAAGTCCATTCCATAAGGTTCATTTTGACTTATTAGAAATAGATACTTTGCCGTGCCGTCCCTTTAGTGAGCGCCGGCCCTTACAGGCCTTTTTAGGGTTCCGTACTAAAAAGATAAAAAACTAAAAAGATAAGAAACAAACTCTGGAGTCACAGTCAATTATTAACAATGACCAAAGAATGCTCTCTTATTATTAAAGTTCAAAGAAATTCTCGTAAGGCTCTGTGTGAGTACAATGTAAGGTAACGTCTAGTACCATAGCAGTTTGAGCTCACTAGCCCTGACAGATGGCAAACAATTAAGTTGAGATTTGGCAGGTATTTAATGACTCATCGACCACAAGCTTTGGGCGAAAATTGACTGTTGTCGGAGATCACACTCCAGCATTTTATAATAATCATTTGCTGGATTCCCATCGAGATTCCCACCTGGTTCTTGTTAGTTGGTCTCTGTCGGCTTGTGTGTCATGAGGTGATAGTTCTGGTATGGGCAACCTGCTTCTGTTGGCCATGTACCTATGCAACACACAACAGACGTTCACTGTCTGCGCTACTGTTGGGGATAGGTTCCCCAACAGTGAAGGGTTATTGTTATGTTTGATAGGTTCGGCTTCTGCTGTCCGACCATCATGACTGTTGAATGTTGATGCAGCTGTTGTCGCTGATAATAAAAACACCGTGCTGGTTGAGTGAGTTTATTAGACTAAAATGTTATAAATGTTAAAAGATGTAAAAGCTGCTCGTACATAGCGCACAGTCATCTAAATTATAGAATAACAATATAGGTTACACCAGTTACAAATATACACTATGGTACAAAATATACGGCTTGCCCATACAGCTACCACATTGTGGTCGTAGTAAAGTACTCGGTGAGAGAGTAATTCATCGCCAATGCACCTTGAGTACCCCTATTCACCGTGCGATCGTTTTCCTTGCACCATCATGGACATCAGTATAATATCCCCTCGAGTGCCAGGGTCAGCGTTGAAAATAGGCGTCAAAACCTTGGCATCAAAGGGATCTGATTCACCTGAAAAAAAAGGAAATGTTGTAAGTATCATAAATTGCATCGTTGGCATAGTGGCCGCAAGCATGGCTAACGGAAACAAATAACCCCAGTTTTACAATCATGAAAATATTTGAGTACCTATTTATTGCCTCCTTACATTCTAAGCTCACTTTTGTGTGCCTTTTTGCTGTGGGCATAAGTGGCCTGAGGGCAGAGCACAACTCTTCGAGCAAAGGCTTTGTCAATCTGTAATGGGCTTTGAATGGCACGTCGTCGTCAGTCAGTTCCATACCTAGCACCTGCTTGTTGGCGAAGGCTATGATGCAGGCGACCTGTGGTCAACCCACGGTCTCGACTTTCTTCAGCGTTGAGTACGTCCAATAAATAAGAACGCGTGCCCTGTCTTGGAACCATAAAAGTAACAATGAACAACTGTGTGAACAACAATCAGAAAATATTATAGGTAGATAGGTACCTGTTGAGGTTGAGGCTATATTTTTACCCAGATTTTATTTTAACAACATGCCAACCATAAGATTTGTAAAAAACTAACAAAACTTACCTCATGTTTATTTATTTATCACGTCTTTTAATCTTCTAAGCTTCTGCTTGTGGCATACGACGGACATATGAATTCTCTAAGACGGCGGCTAAATGCTGTATGAGTTGTTGCTATTTGACAGATCAAATTGCTGTTGTGTGGCTGTCAAAATTTTTACGGTAATACCAAAATGGTAAATAACAGAGCAAAATATGCATTTTTTTGTTCGATTGTTGGCCGCCAGAGGGCGAACCCGGAAGATGTGGCTGTCGCGTTGCTATCGGCAGTTACGTAATACCAAAATGATGTTTGACATCCACAATTGTACAATTTACGCCTGTCGCAAACTGTCAGCTGCGTCCGTAATCAGGCTGCGGTGTAGGCTATACAAATATTTGTTCAGTGCGGGGATCGAACTCGCGGCATGTAGCGCACGCTTCTCGACGTATTTAAGAGTCATAACACACTCGATACTTTTAGTAGCAAAATATCGCGTTATCGCGTTCTTTGTCTGCCTTTTTCTTACAAAAAGTTAATAACGAACGCGAATATCCGCAATTCTGCTTCAGAAAGTAATAGGTAAGTTTACTATGGCCCTAAACTGTCCCATCCTACAGGCTTTGACAATGTAGCTTAACCTCACAAATTAACCGATTTAAGTGGAAGCGACTTGGTACTTGAAATATACTACATATAGCCTGTATTATTTTGTATTGGATTTATATCTCATAAAGAAAAACTCGTTCACCCATCCTACTTAACTGTGGCAATTTTGTTTAACCTCGCAAATAGGCAGCCACTCAGCCACAAGCCCCTCAAAGTACTATACCCAACCTTTTCAACTTTGATCAACGAAAACAATTCCGAGTATTAAAGAACTCAATTTAAGAAATTCATTCAAAATATAATACTCAATATTCATATGTGAAGGCTTCTAGCTCCGTTCAAGGAATTTCATTTCATTCCTATGTAAATACACCCTCTTCCTGTGTCAAATTGGTTTCTATTGGCCCCGTCATCTTAGTCGTATTGAAACGAATAAACAGTTTACACTGAAAAGGTAACAGAGTTTTAGGTGTAGGCGTTCTTTTGTTTAAAAATAACAAGGTCTTCCTTGTATTCGGTTCTGATTCTAGAAACTTTTATTTATGGATTTTCAGAAAAATGGGTGAGAATGGCTGCTAAATTGTTATTTTTTATCCTTATTTCCATTGAGACGTTACGATGTAAGTGGATATGTATAAAATCTATTTAAAAGCTATCAAGTCCCATAAAAACGTCAAAACATCGTATGTTAAACAAATTTGAGAATAAGCACTTTACAATAACAAATCTATTTCCGGCTATAGCCCACCACCAGTGGCGAAAAGTCCATACAACCCGATTCCCATCGGCTTCCCTTTAGAAATTGGTTAGTGCATAGACCAACGTAATATAGCTTGTTATTCAGTTAGGTCGAGCTCTTCCAGACATGACTACTTATAGATTACAAGAGACGGTATGGATTTTTGTCTTGCAGCATTAATTGCAGCAATTTTTAGACGGCATTTTTAGGGACGACTTCCCCTTTTAAAACTGGTAACCTTCGCCACTGCCCACCACACATACACATTACCACCATTACTATTATTATCCGTGACTATATTTTCATAGTTAATATATTATTCAACTACGAAAACGTAGTCTCCCATAATATGAAAGTCATTCATCAAGAGTAGCCTAAAGTAGGATAAGCACTGTATAAATAATTCGTAAAATGAAGGTGCCTCCGTCATAGAATAAAGATGAGAGCTCATAGGGTAGGATATTGTCCGTCTCGAGGAATATCGATCTACCGCTTACAGGCCTTTATCTCCGTCAAATAAGATGGCTCAAGCCATGATTGGATGATCGTGTGCACCCGTTTTAGGTCCAAAGTGCTTTATAAGCGAGAATGTTTAGCATCATTTTTGAACGGGATGGGAAGAATAGGGAACATAAAATATCCTTTTACGAAAAATATGATAGAGCGGGCAACAATGTTTCAAAAATAATAATAAGTTTCATTTTTAGGAGGACTTTTTGATAATACACCTAGGGTTGCCAACCGTACTCTGAAAAATAATAATGTGCTCTGTATTTTATGTAGGTGTACTTTAGAATCTTTAACACTAATAAAGTACGCTAGAATACTCTATTTACGTTAATTAACTTAGACTCTTTTGGAACAAAGTTCACTAGTTCCAGACACACAACAAAAAAAAACTGATTTTTGTTTAATCGCGCAATTCCATCAACTTGGTAAAGCAGCGCTCACCGCGGTCAGTCCTTGGATGGGTGACCGTTTCTTTGAACATCGAGATCACTCTGTGCCTCTGAAGGCACGTTAAGCCGTTAGTTCCGGTTATCGTATGAATACCTAAATACCTCTGACAGTTGTTACGGGAGTCAGCAGCTGAAAAACCTGATAACGTTTAACCTTAGAGTTTCAGTGTCTCCCAGTAATTGGGTGGCAGAGGTCAGATGACAATCACTTCGTGTAAAATACTGATATTCAGCCGCACCTGATTAGACTGGGAGTCGACCACAATGTAGTTGGGAAAAGGCTATTATAGGCAGATGTAATAATACTTTTTTAAAGTCTGTAGTCTTTATTTACCCTCTCTGATAGCAGAAATAATTTATTACTTATAACAAAAATTGGCAAACATAAATAAACCATAAAAAAACCAAGCGACGCAAAGTAAACACTATAGAAAATCTATAGTTTGCGAACGCTGGCGAGCGAATTAACATACAATGCATTGAGATTAGACTACGATTTAAAAATAATTTGTTGATTTTCTGCAATTAATCAGTCCAGTTCAATATCCAGTAAATCAAAGCATACCGCATCGGTTCTTAAGCACGTTCTATCGTCGAAAATACTTCTAAGATTGATGATAAAAGATCGCAAATTACGATAAGCAAATATGTTGTTGACCTGTCTGTATCTTCTGAGAAAAAATCTATAAAAGGAACTTTTACGGTCATCCCACTGAAGTATAATGCTAATAACGGTCCCTGTTATACAGGTTGCTCCGGATGTTATCACATTAAATGGAACCACGTATGTAGTATCACGTTCTGTGACCGTACACAAAAAAAAGAATCAAATCCAATCAGTAGTTCAGCCACAGGAACTAATTAAAAATTTCTTAATTTTACACATACTTGTATTATGATCTCTAGGCAAAATATAAAAAGCTTACAACATAATTATGCTAACTAAAATTATTTTTATTTACATGTGTAGAACAGATAAAGGTGACATAAATTTCTACTCGATGTGCCTTCACCTAGACGAATGATAGCAGAGTGAAATTTATTGCAAAAAAAAAGTAGCGGAAAAATCGCAGATTTTTTGAGTACAGGAACACGATACCACATACCTGATTTCACTTAATGTCATACCATCTGGGGCACTCTGTATACTTTCTCCTCCTAACAGGATGTTTTCTATGAAAAAACAATAAAGGATTAATAACTTTAGAAAAATTATAGAAAAAGGGGTTACAATTTATTTATGACGAATCATTCACATAGTAACTACAGAAAAAATGTACTCGTAACTGAGTACATATTTATTGAAAGACATCAGATCAGAAGTAAGCTTACAGTATATTATATAAGAGAGGATCAAGTAGTTCATGTACATTCCATAAACCAAGCATTTACTATAGGACTTTAGTATCCCCCTTTCCCGGCACAGATATAAACATGATGACACTCACCAAAAGGATTCGCCATTCGACCCTCAAGATGATAAACAAGTATCCGAGGCCGGTCATAAAGTGAAAGTGACATTAGCGGGAATGAAAACGTTACACGTGATAGTGCGACCCACATGCGTCAAGATACATAATATAATGTTTGGTAGTCACAATGCAGGTATAATGTAGAAGGAGATTATTGTAATTAAGGTAGTGTATACAGGGTGAGAAAAAACCCTTAATGAAGCCGAAGTCTACGCATACAGTACATCAAACCAAGTAACATTTTGCAAAAATATTTGCTGTAGCTAGCAATGTAACGCGCGCAACACACTGTACTACGTGTGTGCAGAACTGGACGGGTGAGTGTGCGAGTATAAGCGCGTAAGAAAGTTTATTAATAACATTAAAAAAAATATCGATGACAAAAATGTGATTTTGATCTTTATTATCTCTTTAACCAGTCTGTTCCCAGGTAAGGCTCAGTACAAACAAAAAACTTCGTCATGGTGGGAAGAATACGTGGCTCTCGGCTTTGTTAAGGGTCTTCTTACACCCGTTATCTAAAGGCTTTACCCACCTGCATGTTTTCGGGGACAGCCAACTATTTCTGGAATCAATCGGAGCAATTGTTCATAATCAAATTTTATGTCGTGTCAACATCCGTAACATAGAAAAAGCACTAATGCGTTGCCTATATTTTAGGGATAAATAATTTTTTTTTTTGAATGCCAGTATTTCATAATTATGATTGTATTCAGAAAGTTCGACTCACTGATTTCACTTTGTCCGATACAATAAAATATCTATAATTTATTAAAATTTATGTGGTGGCCAAGAAAAACAAAAGACAAACTACATATAGAAGGTATGTGGAGAGGAACAGGGTGAATGGCGCCAAACTTTGAAAGGATTTCAACGTTGTGTTAACATAATTTGTTACCAAAAAGTACTTATTTTTTTTACTAACTTCAAATCAAGTGTTTGTATTGTATTATATTATATTATATTATAGATTATTCTTGAATTCCTTTTATAGGGTCGTCCCCATTCGCCCCATTTTACGGAATTTTTAATAGTGCACCTTCTGGTCTGCCTCCCTACTAAGTAGTTATAAATAACGGGCTGTAATGTCGCGTGACAATTTTCAATTAAACATGTTCGTACCGCACCCGACACGTCACACTGCCGTAAACACGTATATTAAATAGCGTGAGGGTTTTAATTATTATTATTATTTAACTTAATAGAATTATGTTCTTCGTGTGTGCGTTGCCCTGATTTAAGCGACCTCGGTGTTTTGTTTATTATTATAATGTATGATTATAATTTAATATGAAGCTACTCCATTATTATGGAAATTTTAATGTTTATTCAGGGTTTAACCGTCAATTTTCCTTAAAAAAATCCATTTGTATACATAAAATTTTTACCTATTGCAGTAGACCGGTAAAAGTGGTCTTTGTCCTGCAGTGAGACTCTACAGGCTCATAAAGAAATCATTTTTTAAAATATTTCCGGTATCCTAAGTAATGACCACACATTTTTTTTTTTTTTTTTTTAGCTTGGTAAAATCATCAAATGAGTCCTCCCACCCTGGGCAGGGCGGGAGGGACTGTCAGACTTGTACTGACTAAAATCCACGGTGTTCCTTCGATAGCCCTTTACGTTCCGGGGTCACGGTAATGAGATAAGTCCCGCGACCAATGATCACACCTTGGCAAAACTTTTCGAAGAATACAGCGTTATGCTGTTTATGTCTAAAAAACATCATAATGATTGAATTGTTAGGTACCTTTTTTATACCAAAATCGCGTTTAAAAGCCGTAGCCGATCCCAACATGCTGGAAAAATACAAAAGCTTAATGAATTGAATAATAAATAATTCAATTATTTATGATAAATAAATGGTCTTATTTAAAACGGGTTTGAATTTAAAAAACAGGAAAAAATTCAAATAAATCTGTGACTAATTAATTTTTTATATAAACATTCTAATATTTTTTTAAACACTAGCTGTTATCCGCAGTTTTTCTTACATCCTAGGAGAACTACTACAATATTATGTACCCAAGTAAAAAGTGTCTGGACTGTCTGTGCGCTAAATTTCGTCCAAGTCCCTTCAGTCGTTTATGCTTTTATAAACTTTGCCCCACACTAGCATTTATCCAGTATCGTGAGTAAAGTTTACAAATATACATGTATCACATACACACAGCCAGACCCAAAATAACTATGTCGGCGCAACTTGGAGTGACACATGACATTCGCTGTCATATACGTCGGATTAGAGTGACAATTGACAAGCTGTCACTCTGACGGAGCGTCGCATTTGTGGTAGCGAGGCGGTAGACTCACTTTTCGCTCGAGAGCCGCCGGCGCACCACGATCACGACGAATCGTCTGAATCCGCCACCATCATAGCCGTGTTTTGATTTGGTTTACGTGTAATCGATCATTAGTGACTAATTATATTGGAATACATGATTATTTTGTTACCTGTGTTGGATTTCAATTAAATTAACCTCTTCAAATCACGTGATTGATGGATCGTCCTGATAGAGGCCATCTTGAGCCTATAACTATCTACCGATCATGCAAATATTTTGTTCCGTGCGGGGATCGAACCCGCAACACGTAGCGCAGAACGCCAACCGTGCCGTTAAATTAAATTTAATAACAAAGATCTAAATATCATTATAAACTTTCACATTTATAATATTAAGCAAAATAACAGTGTTATGCCACATGCAAGTAATAACAGTCACAAAGAGGTTGTATCTATTCAAGCAAACATTTTATAACGACACCCATTCAATCGGCGGAAAAATATTTTTTTCACAACACCCTCGTTAAAGATGTCGTTTCGTTGTCTATACGCACCCTAAAGATATTTCCGATTCGATGATTACAGGGAGTCAATTTTTATACAATTTCAGCAACATTGGTTCGTGCTGAAAAAAATACTTTTGTCTTTATAATTGTACCGAGCAGCACTTTGTATTCCATCTTCGGTTTTTGTTGTGTCTATTCAGGAAGTAAGCCAAAAGTATAATTATGCACCTACTTTAGATATTTTAACATAGGTTGCGATTTAATTAAAGTTCGACGTTGGCAGTAATGTTTAACAAGTTGTCATTCACAAAAATAAAAAAGATTTTTGTGAACTTAATTTGGTTAATAATTTTAAAAAGTGTAAATATTTTATAAACACTTCAATAATTAATCTATCAAATAATACTTTTCCTAAGCTAATAAGTAAGTACCAAGCCTTGGTTTGCAATGTCCATTGTTCCACTCATAATAATGCAAAAGAAGAAACCTATCAAAACAATAATGGTGCTACGGATGTAAATCGTGCGCCAACATGGGCCAACATAAATACGGTGGGTAGGCCTGTTACGTGTTGAACGTAATTTGTTCATTTAACTTTCACAGAAATTGATCCCATAATTTTTCCCTTTCAACTTGTCCCTATTCAAGCGTCGAGATTAGGATCGCGGGATACCCAACTCACGTGAAACTACAACTTCGAGTCCGTGGCCTCTAATATTAGAGGTAGCGACAAAATGTCTACGTTACATTTCCTGATTTAAAGTTATAAAAAAACCCAAAAACCTTATTTATGATAAAGAAAACTATGCCCTGTTAATTTTAAGAAAATACCTTCGATAATAATGTCAAGCCTGAAATGATAATCTCAACGAACGTTAAGAAAAATCGATGCCTCTTCATTGTTTACTGTTCGGGTTAACTTGAAAGGGTCTTTAATCTCGTCGCCACAGCATTACCGTCTAGGCCACGGCTTGCCTTTACTAATGGCGCACCTGCCTATCTTTATGTCATTGAATGAACGTCAGTCCCCGGGTCGTGTGAGTAATAAAAATCACACATAAAATATTTATCCTTTTCGTGTTCTTATTGATATCACGTTATAAAATTTATGAAGTTGTTAACTTTATATGGTCGATATCGAGTAGTTCGTACTCGTACGGACGTTTACCTTAATGGCCTCCATAAAAATGTTTCTTGAGAAATATGTGATTGCGTATAATAGTAGGGTAGGTGATATGTTTGTTACTTTATAAAAAGATTGTACAGCTTTATCATACATTTTCCTTAAAGAATAAAAATATTATACAACTTTATCATACATTTTTCTTACAGAATAAAGCGCACGGAAACCAATTGATGAATATCATTCTATAAAAAAATGTATAATACCACAATTCATTTATAGAAAGTCTATTATTGCAGTGTCAGTGTATTATTGTGTGGCTATTCAGAAATACCGCTAAAACAGATTTTTATTTTAATTAGCAGAAATTCTAATTTTTCTTAGTTTTTGGAATAAATACGTACTTATATAATATACAAATACAAAACGGACGAATATAGATGTTCTAGCATAATCTAAGTAAATATGTCTTTTTTTAACAAGTTACAGTGTCATACTGTCTTTTGCTAATTAATATTGCTATTCTGTAACACGAGTGTGACGCAGTTTAAAACGTCAAATGCCCATACAAACGAAATGCGTGAACGAAGCTCCCCTAGTGGGCGGGGCTTAGGCTGAAACTTCACCTCCTCAAAAGTAGTAAATCCTCGAAAAATACAGCCTTATGTAAATTTACACTCACTCATTACAACAACTACGTGCAGCAAAAGAAATTAAGCCGTTGTAACTCATTAAGTATGTACTAACATCTTCATCAAAGGACCCAATTTGTCTGATTCCAGCTTCAAATTGTTCTCTCACAAATAAAAAAGCATGCAGATATAAAAAATAAGTACAAAGAGCCCCTCCGTTATCTGTAGGTGGGTCAAATCTAATTTCCATTTTTCACAAATTAGATATACCATTATCTGGGAACGGACCACATCTAATACGGTATCGCTTTGCAATCGCAAAGCATAAATCTGTGTAGGCAGCCTTATCTGGCGGCCATGATATATTATTAGTTGGCGACTTTTAGCTCACGACCCTCCCGTTTGTTACAGTTATAACGAGACTAATTTATCGTGTTTGTGTATAACCTCATTTTACGTTACAAGGTGAGCCATATGGAGGATACACCTGGACACTAATAACATCATACTGCGGGAGTCTAGACTTTAAGTTTGCGGAAGTTAGGTAGCATGTGCTTGACCCAAATTAAAACTTGATATAATATATTGAAGTATGAAGGATTTCGTAGGGAACACCAAAGAAAATCTACCTAGATATTCGTCTCCGGAACATTACCATAATAGTACTCTAGAATAAAGAAGACCCCGTCTCCACAGCTTCTTCAATATGAACGAATAAAATCTGAATTGGAATTAGACTAGTGCATAAACGCAATCATCCAAATGATACCGCTCACATTATTCAGTCTCCTGTATAAATTGCTGTTCATGCATTAAACATCCAGTCCTCTTAAATAATAAGAAAAGCTCCACGAAGGTACTATTGTTTATTCTATTCTTTTTAGAGGTTCAGATTGGAAAGGCTTTTTACACCCATCCCATTTACTGGGTCTAGAGAATACATTCCCCGTATTGGGGAGGAAAAAAGTAGGAAAACGCTTTATCTTCAAATGCCTGTTATTTTCTTGAAAGGTACTATAAAAAATGTACGTAAAACATTTACGCTCCATAAATTTTAACATTGAATGTTATTTGTGGCCATTAATGAAATTACTGAAAGAAATATATTGGACATTTGGACCCAACTGTGGTCGATGTATGTGGTCCCGTAGCGTTTACAAGGAAGTTGCGTGTGAAATTTCAATTCAAATAACACGAGGTGACCATTTAGATTTGGATACCGTGGGGGGTGGAAATTCAACCACCAGAAGGTAAGCATTCAGATAACAGTATTAATACAAATTAATGAAGGATGAAGTGTAGCTAATAAAAGCCTTATAAGTATTCAATCAGAGAACTACTGATCCTGATATTGAATTTGTTTAATTCAAAAGTCCAGTTCTAAATGAGGATGTGGAAACAACAATTGTTTTTATGCTTAGGTTCAAATTATATTAAAAAGCAACTACACCCATACGCCTCCATATTTAATTACCACTAATCCATATTCTCCTCACCCAACATTGTTGGATGGCATGGATAAGAACTTAATTCAATATTAGTGAAATGGAAATTACCATAATTTTGTTATTATATTACGACATTAATACACTTTTTTCGAAACATAGGGCACAAACATTCAACAAAACAATACAAATGAGAATAAACAAAGAAATCTGATGATTTATTACTGAGATAATAAACATTAATGAGATTCAAGAGGAGGTGATTGAAATACCAATCAAAAGGTCGAACATAAAATATTGTGATCGCGAATTCTAATTTCATGGAAGACTAGATTCAAAAGATGACGTTGATCAATCAATAAATGTTCGGAAGATCCATTATTTGTGTTAGTCAATTAAGAAAATTCACAGTTTTATTTTGGCTAGAATCTATTATACATTCAAGAGAATGCTATGCGAATAATAAATTGGCAGTCTAATTGTAACTAGAAGAAACTTTTCATAAAACAGATATGAAATGCAATAACATGGATTATTTATTCTTCTTAAAAGCAATTACCTTTAGCGAAGTAAAGAGTTGCTACCTGTATGTATAATTTACTGTAGGTAGTAAAAAAAACCTAATTGTTTATGGATTGCTTACAATAATTGAAAGGTACAACAAAATAGATTTCTAAAATGCGTCAGGTTTTCTTCGCTTTCTCTGATTTTTGCTAGCGAAAGCAATTTATGTTAGGAGAAGATTGGTTGAAATAATGAAACATTGTGCAGGTATCACAGATAGATTACCCATTGTTAACTATTAACTATCGATAATCACCATTATTTTCAAAGTTTTCTTGTAGTAATTTTTTTTTCCAAACATGTCGAATCGAATCGCTTAGTTTCAATCTTATAAATAAGTCTTACTAAACTGAAAAACCAGAATTTTATTTTTAGTCACGACTTAGTTATTTCTCATGTTCAAATAGTAGATATGATATTTAAATCTCAAAACCAGTCATGGGCAAAGAGGGCAGAAATTCATAAACTGAAATTTGAAAATATTCGCTACAAAAGTATTTACACACTTTTTAATATACAGCGCCTAATTTATAGGTCTGACATTCTGATTCTATTTTTTACGTAGCTCTATTACAGCTGTAGCCCAATAAAGCAAACCAAATTTGCCCCAGGCTCTCACTGAAAACCCTTAACAAAGACTGGTTTAGATAACGAATACACAAAAACAAATAAAATTCCTTTCTTTGTGCCCATTGTTTGTTAGCTATGTTTTTTATACTGTGGCCCTATGTGACGCCAAATGGGATTTTTTTAAACTGACCGCTTACGCTTTATCTGTATTTACAAGCGTAATAATTTGGGTCGGAGCGTAATGATATGTTTCCGGTTTTTGGATTTTATTTTTTAATTGTTCCGAAGATAAGGGTTTTCATTATTTTCTAACCGTAATTTTAAAAGAGGGTTCGATGACATAAAAGCTTTTTGTGGCCTCCTGTATTTTATAAAAACAAAAGTTTATTTTAAATATATGTTAATTACATATTAATACCGCCTTTGTACATTGTACATGAAGCATTTTAAATAAATAAAATATTATGTAATAAAATAAATCCAGCTCAATACTGTCCCACTGCTGGGCACGGGCCTCTTCTCGACATGGGAAGGGTTAGGCATTAGTCCACCACGCTGGCCTAGTGCGGGTTGGCGGACTACTCACACCATCGAGAACTTTATGATGTCCACTCAGATGTGCAGGTGCAGGTTTCCTCACGAAGTTTTCCTTCACCGTTAATGCATGTGATAATCAAATTGTGATCCGCACATAAATTTGGAAAGTGCCTCTTTTTAGAACTAATATTTAAGAACTTACAGTACTGAAACAGAAATTACCTTCTTGACCTAGCAATGAAATCCGTAACTAGAGCATCAAAATATGCTTGCGGATGTTTAATACCGAGAAACCCTATTATTCCAAATCCTAATCCAATAATCACAGTGTTTCAAGCCCTATCTCTTCTGAAGTAAGTACCTACCGCTATAAAAACTGAACTACGGAATGACTACGGGTATTGTTTTGTATATAACTTTTTTTATTTTTTATTGTTTAGTATGCTGTGTCCACGAAGTTTAGTGTAAAAGTGGACCCATCACTCTCTTACCTAACTGAAACCTAAAGATCGGTTTCAGATGTGTATCGGTCTCTTTCTATCCGTGTAAAGACAGATAAATCTATTAAACTAACCTTGAGGTTTCAGTTAGGTATTGGATAGGCAGTGATAGCTCCACATTATTAATTAACTTCATGGCTATGTCTTTTTTAACACGCTTTTATTAGCTTCACCTGTAACTAACTATGTAGGAAAATCTTGGAAGTTAAATTTGACCCACTTCCCGGTTTTCGATTGAGCTGAAATTTTGCACAAACGTTCAGCTTGGATGACTAAAGCGTGTTCTGTAGTTTTTTTTAACTATAATATTTTTATTTTTTTCTTACTTATCATAATTACCACACTTAGAAGTTTCTTCATTGTAATATACACAATAGTTCCAAGATACAACGCACTTAAGTAAGTAACGCACAAACACCTGTTCGTTCAGAACCTTTCCCTAATACGGATTGACACGTTTTCAAAGTTCATGCATAAACAATACGAAGGGCTTCAATTAGTAAACTTAAGACATGAGTAAAATGTTTGTATTATGTAGATGGGTAGCGGCTTATGTCTACACGGATGTGTAGTTTGGTTTAATTAATTTAAAATTTGTAACGGTTCGACAGTTTTCACTAATAAAGGCCCTTTCCGTTGAGGCCTGGAGGCCTACCAATTATAGAAAGAAAGAAAACACATAAACACTTATTCAGCACCTACACATTAAAAATACAAGAGATAGAGGGTGGGGGACCGTTTCTTCGAACATCGAGACCCCTCTGTGTTTCGGAAAGCAAATTATACAGTTGGTCCTGGTTGTCATACAAATACCTGTGACAGTCGTTACGGGAGTCAGTGGCCCAAATTGTCTGATAGCCGGTCTAACCTTAGGGTATTAGTGTCTCCCAGTAATTGGGTGGTGGAGGTCAGATGGCAGTTACTCTGTGTAAAATACTGATATTCAGCCGCAATTGGTTAGACAGAGCCGACTCCAACGTAGTTGGGAAAATGCTAGACCGGTCGGCAACCTGCGGCTCGCGAGCCACATGCGGCTCTTTGGATGTGAAACTGCGGCTCTTCAGTTCCATATGCAAATCACTAGGTGGTCCTGGCATTATTTGCCAAATAGACGAAAGCTGGTGGAAAAATTAAAAATTAAACAAAAAATGTAGCTCTTTAAAAACTTTGAATTTTGTAAATTGTAATTTTTGACTCTTCCGACTCAAAAGGTTGCCGACCTCTGGGCTAGACCGATCCGTTCCTTATCATTATAGTTACGCGGTAAACTCACAGGTCTTCATAATTTTAAAATTTTGTCTTATTATCAGAATATTTTGTATTACGTATATTGTAGTGAAACCAATCATAATAACTTTCAAGTTTGCACCAAGAAATACGAAGTCTATAAATTTCAAATTCTGTAATATGTTGCTAATGCACACCCTTTGCAAGGTTATACTAAAACTAAAGTACACATAATAAATATATTAGTCTAAATCTGCCACAAGTTTAGTATTTACTACAGTTACTAATTCATAAAATAAAGAGGTTTAATGAGAAGGCATTTACTATGTTAGTAGTAGAATTATTTATCTATTCGTTAGATAGTAGCTTATAAGCATTTTTAATCCGAAATGCTTTAATCGCATTATAATCAAAGTTAAAGTTTTTATATAAACTGAGCCTTTGCAGACACTTTTAAAACGTCGCGTCGTGATTAGAATCACGACGAATAATATTATCACCGCGTATTTAACAATAACCTCCTTACCATATTTTTATATCGTATCTCTTGAAAAAGAAAACCTACTTTAGAGAAAAATCTTGTTATTTTCATGTTTAATTCATCTCAGAAAAAAAAAAGTTTTGTACAACTCTATTCGAACTATAACCGCGTTACCACTGCACTATTTATTTATGTGTACCTAGACGTTGTAAGATAATAGGTACCTATTATCATTCTAGGTAATGCCACCCACCTATGGCTGATTTTTCAATCGCCAGATAATGTTTTATCCAACAAATAAATTTGACGTTTGACAGATTTTGTATAGGAGAGCTGTCAAAAATTCAAATTCATTCCCTTCAATAAAGTTATCTGTCGGTTGAAAAATCTGCCCTTGCAAGTATAAAAATATTAGTTTTACGATAGTCAATGGTATCCACCTATTTATTTATTAGATTAATACTATTAAACTAGAGCGATTACATTTATGTTGCTTTAAAAATAAAGCAATTCCTTTCCATTTGTTTGAACTTTTGTCTTAAAAATAACCTTCTGATGTCTTTATCCGGATCGCTATCTCGAGTCTGGTTAGTCTTGGCTTTCGTTCGAGTCCCCTCCATGACAGCAGCAAGTTTAAAGATAAACCATAATTGAAATGTCAAGAGCATTCTTTCTGTAACTGCTCAGTATTACTCCGGCTTACGATACTGTACAAGCTCTCGGCTCTTGTCACAATCTTAATAAAGAATCGATACCTATTTTCAGATAACAGGATAAAAATATAGGGTGAAACGAAATTCTTAAAGGTTATCTCAAATTTCGCTTTTTAAATATCGAATTGCTGTTAGCAGGAATAATAAACATTGGGACACTTTACATATTAGAGGTCTAGATCGTATCTTTGATGTATTTCTGTCGTGTATATCTTATACATTAATAATGTTATTCATGAGAACCGGTACCAAGAGAGTCCCTAATTTTAGATCCACCTTATAAAAATAAAGGTTCATTGGTTGCAGGAAAACAGGTCATGTTTTATCCTCTAAATGGAAAATAACGGGCAAGTACAATGGTTTTCTTCTGCAATTTCCTGTTTATCTGAAGTCTAAAACGAAATATGATCAACCGGAGGCCGTCCGGGCCGTGCCAACCGTATTTATTTGTCTTGTTAGTGCAAATCTATTGGAAAAACGACAATAACACACAAAGCAACATAAACAACTGACAGATAAAGATTTATATTTTTACGTTTATTTGTGGCAATTTGCTGCGCGTAGTTGAAACTAGCAATACCTTTTATTGGATGATAAGTTTCTATTTCAATAAAAAGTTATAAGAGTTTCTTATGTTTTCGTTGCGTAAACAATACTTAATTTATATCTCTTCCATAAAATAGCCACGTCTGTAACATTATTTATTTATTTCTACACCAGTAAAACAAGTATATAGTAGACAATTGATATGTTTATAATAATAAGAAATAAAAACAAAAAGATATTAAAAGTAGTAAGAATGTTTACGATTTCATTGAAATGTTGTATTTAAAGTTTACTCAAAGAAAAAATTGTATAATTATACTTTATTATACCTATCTAAAGAGGGTCTGCGTTCGAAACCGGCCCGCACCTCTGCCTTTTCGAATTTATGTGCTGATTATCACTTGCATTAACGGTGAAGGAAAACATCGTGAGGAAACCTGCACATCTGAGAGGGCCTCATAAAGTTCTCGATGGTGTGTGTAGTCCACCAAGGCTTACCAGGCCCACGAGATGGACTAAGGCCTAACCCTTCTCATTTCGAGAAGAGGCCCGTTACCAGTACTGGGACAGTAATGAGCTGGATTTATTTTATATCATTACAGATAATAGCAGACATCGATAATCCACAATGAATTTTTCGTGTGAAAAGTGGATAGATTCTGAAATCTATTCAATTAATATGGGTAATACAGATTACTACACTACTCACCTACTGTATTATGGATATACATAATGTAATGTGTCTGCACGCAATTAATAATGTATTAAGCATTCGTATGTAATCCGCTTTAAATGCGAAACTTAAGATATTGACAGAAATGGTTACAAAAGGGACATCTAACATGGATATGCTCATATTATATCATATCACTTATCATATAGTATATTAATATACTAGCATAGGTAATGTAATGCGAAATACATAAGTAGGTAAGTATCTTCATAAACAAACAAAAGGTTACTACACCTAATACGGGAAGCGAAAATATTCTAAGTTTATGCCTAATACGCAGACAATGCTCATTCATATTTCAGACAAAATAGATGAAATTCCCTAACCAACGTTCTCTGTCATTGTTATATATTTATTAATTGTTAAGTAATAATGTTAGAGATATTTTCTAAATACCTACCTGTTGTCTGGTACTATTAGTCTGTCATGCTCACTAAAATGTCTCGCTGATGGTGGCGTTGTGTGTCGGGCCGTTGAGTTCCCTTCATTGTAGTCGAGCTTGGCGACGCTGACGCATGCGTCATGCTCGTGAACGGGTGCCGTCTGTCGGAACTGGTCAGCTTGTAACTGCCATGGCAATCTTATTCACAGGCAAATAATTATTATCCTAGTCTTATTTGTATTCACATTAAATTACATTATTCTTGCAGCTCTTACCACAACATTGTACTGATAAAGATTATAATCATTTTTTTTTAAAAGAGTTACCATGGAGTTTCTTGTCGGTTCTTCTCCATAGGGTCTACTATTTGGACCCGTGCACCTAGAGTCTCGACATTTCATAAGTGCCTGTATCTGGTTTACATGAAATAAAGATCTATTCTATTCTAATTCTAAAACCCATTAATAAAAACTAGTGGTCGCCCAGAGGTCGATATTCGACCACATAAATTAATTTTAGCTTTCTGCAGTCCTTCTCCATGTTATAAACTTTAACTATGCCACATCTCACACTCCATCGTGCGCGCAATAAGCGTATTATTATAATATGTAGATAATATTAAAGTGTAATTCCCTATAATATATAAATAATATTGATTGTCCTTCCGTCACCATGAGGTTCATTAATTTATAGGAAACACTGGCTGGGAATGGGACAAAATTCCATTACATTTACCAAAAGGTTAGTGTACACTGCCGATGTTCTGACGATTTCCCCAAAACTTTTTCCAGCAAAGGGTTATAGGTAGTTATAGATAATAATTATTTTTCTAAAATTAATAAATGTGTCCTTACTTATGGATTAACGTAACATACATTATTCCAATATGATACTTTGTCCTATTTACTATCAATTCACAAATTTATTCGTGGTTTTATTTATAATTCCTTTAATCGATTTTACAATATACTTTTATATATTTTTAAATATTTTTATAATGATGAAGAGTAGTAGTAGCTCCAAGTTACAGGTATTCAGGCTCTAGATTATAGAAAGAGAAACCTTTATTTTTTATATGTTGTTTTATAAAACTTTCTCCTGTATTTGGAGGAGCACACTTTGTATTGACATGTAATTGCGTGATCCAACTAAATAAATTATTTATAAAAGTTTTTTTTTTGGATTATTATTATTCTTTAATCTCAATAACCATTTTATTTGGATCTAATCGATTACATATTCCGATGTAACATAAAATTCAACTTTATTAACGCCAAATAGCTCAAAAGAAAAGAGCTACAAAACCATTATAATAAATAAAATCGAAAATATCGCTGCTTGGCTCCAGCATAATACGGTGTTCGATTTCTTAACCAAGTCACGCGCCGGTTCTGGCCTGTCCTGTGAGATATAACCACACACGGTACAAATCTCCGACGTTTACTGCCGTTACATGGAAATTGGAAACGAAGAAAAGAAAAAGCTAATACATGTGTGCAACTTAAAGTGCATGCGCAATTTTGAACCAATTTTGCAGTCAATCTGCTAAGTTTTATTGATATATCCCAGACTCCAACTTCCACAAGGATAATTCCTTGTCTGTGTATTCTGAGATGCGTGTATGTAATTTTGGAAAAAATTCTGCCACTTCCAAATTCCCCAATGACGACACGTTTGGCGCAGTGGCTAAGTTATAAGCTTTCTGCGCCATGTGTCGCGGGTTCGATCCCCGCACGGATCAAATATTTGTATGACCTACATAGATGTTTCGGGTATGGATATGTGTGCATGTGAATGTATGTTTGTAAGCCGTACCCTCGATACAGGAGAAATCCTTGTGGGGCAAAGTATAAAAAAGTGATAGAAGGCATTTTCAAAATTGGTCTAATCGGTCGGTAGCTTAAGTTTACCTATCAGTACTTCACTGCGGAACAACTGCTCCATCTATACCAAGCGCAAATTATGTAGTATCTACTCCCTGCTCTCATATTTAGGACGGCTCAGCTATATACCAGCTGGAGGCGCTGGAGACGACATAAAGACGAGCCAAGAGGCTCATTAGCAACCACACAGAGGTCGGGGCAAGGCTTCAGAGACTTGAAACCCAGAGTTGCTGGGTCGATGGTTTATCGAGAGCATTTCAGTAAATGTGCGTTGGAATTACACAACTTAATTCGCCCAAACCCATACCACCATCGGACAACCAGAAGCATAGCGATGCACCACCACTATTCGTTGTTGGACATTCCACCAGCATACGTACTGGCAAAGACTGGAATTTCTTGAAGGAGTCTCTTCAAGCAGCGAGTGAATAGGTTACTTCTAGGCAAGTACCTATGTACCATCTTCGACTGCACCATCGCTTAATATAACGTGGGCAAAGCCGCGGGTACAGCTAGTTCAATATAAAAACACGTTATTAATTACTATAGTAAGTACCCAAAGATATATCAAAAGGGCCAAGAAAATGGAAACGTAGATAATCCAGCAATAAGTCCTAATACACACCGGATAAAACCATACAAAAGCGGCCATGATTAACTTCCAAATACGAACAGTGTACGCTCACCATCAGTCGACGCTCAACGCGATAAATCAATCCGGGTTCGGCTTTCAACCTCAATACTACTGCTATTGATAATTAATAGACGCTGTTATTTAACGAAAGCCGCTGAATAAGAAACCGCTTCATTGAAATCAACTGGAATTGATGAAGCCGTTCCATGTTATTCTAAGTTCTGCCCACACCTCACTTTACTCAGTAAATAACGGTGGTAATGAGATTACTTTGCTTCTCAATTAAGTTTAAGAAGCTTTGATTCCATTCTTCAATATAAAGGTGACAAAGATTGATATAGGAGAAACATAAAAAATACGAGTATAAAAATGCCTCAAACATGATGAAACCATAATCCGAAACTCGGTCCAACACTAAACAACTTGTAAAATAATATAGCACACCTTAAATATTGTCAGTTTTATTTGTAAGATCACAAAATATGGTAAAATCATGAAGCCGTAAACATACCAAAATATACTCCCTAATTTAATGTGGCGCCTTCAAAACATATCTCTATAAACATGAAGGGCTCGATCCCCGATACTTCGAGCTAGCTCGTAAAAGGTGACAACACATCCCAACATAAAGCATCGAATTTATTTCCAATATAAATGTCGCGACGCAAAACCAAAACAAAGAGGTTCCGAACACGCTACGCATTATATTTCAAGGGACGTCTTCATGAAATGGTCCGCGGATATAAAGGATGGCTCCTAACTTACATGTTGTTACGTTCGATCGTATCTTGTCTAATATGCACGGAGCTGGAAAGAAGCAATTCCATTAGAGAGTCATCCCTTTGCTGCAAGCTCCGCATCCCAAGGTATTTTGATCCGCTAAAGCATATTGTGCTGAAATGCATCGAAAATTCTTTGACGTTGCAATTCTTATCGCTGGTTCATTTGCGAGGATCGTTTTCGTCATTTTGTGAAGTAGACTTTGTTAAAGTATGAAATTTGCGTAAGTGTCGCACTTTTGTTAAGTAGGTATATTATTGTATATTTTTTCACAAAATCTGGTCTGAAGTGTTACTCACATCGAAAATGTAGTTTTTACAATTATTATTATCAATTTACAAAGCTTTCACGTAAAAACCATTACACAAAACTATTAGAATGGAAAAACTAAATATAATTTGAAAGCCACTGCTTTCAAATTATATTTTTAAACTAAAATAGGTACTACATAAAACTGCATTCACTAATGCAGTTTTATGTAGTACCTATTTTAGTTTCAAAAAATCCTGTAGTACTTGCTTATAAATTGCATTAATAGAAATCGAGTACCATTATTTCTACTTTTATAAACTGGATATTTGATTATAACTAATACCTCATTATTTCACTGTATCTTATTAAATAATGCTGTTAGTGATGTATCGATACGATACAACCAGGTAAGAAGTTGTACCGTACGACCCTTAGGCTTATACATAACACAGTCAAATTTTATCCCAACAGATAGTATTCTACAGAACACATTGTAGATATAGCATAAGATATCTTTTCTTATAAACTGATGATTAAAAACACTAATCCACAGCTTAAAAAACCACGGAAAGCTAGACCGTTTGATTGGTTGTTTATCACAGTGGGCTTAGCGGAAGGCATTCGGCGCAAATACCAATGGATCCGTAGACACCAGTATTGGGTTTTAGTTTCTAGTCAACGGCTCTGGCAACAATGGCCGACTTCAATCCATTTCCGAACACAAATCTCACACCGACGGCAGTGGCGTTGACTTTACTCGAATATCGGACTGGATCTGCGAATCGTGTTTACGGTATTATTTCTGATTTGTGTCCGATGCGATTGGAGATGATACTTCGTTCGTTTAATGGATTTCTGTTTTGATTATGAATTCTATATCTTTAGATACTTTTTGATAGTTAAATTTCGAGGTGTTCTGCATCCCCGAATAATTTGCGGCAAACAAATCTCTATTTCGTTTCTCATCCTATAATTTGAAAAATATTATAGTTTAAAAAAAACTATAGAACACGCTTTAGTCATCCAAACTGAACGTGTATGCAAAATTTCAGTTCAATCGGAAACCGGGAAGTGGGTCAAATTTAACTTCCAAGATTTTCTTACATAGT
Source organism: Allophyes oxyacanthae (assembly GCA_932294325.1). Taxonomy (NCBI): domain Eukaryota; kingdom Metazoa; phylum Arthropoda; class Insecta; order Lepidoptera; family Noctuidae; genus Allophyes; species Allophyes oxyacanthae. The sequence goes on from OW028615.1 coordinate 12,477,400, forward strand.
TAGTTACAGTTGAAGCTAATAAAAGCGTGTTAAAAAGACCTCCCAAAGTCCCAAGCCACATTTCAACTTATTTGATTTAACCATTTAACCCAATCAGAAAACAATTACATAATTAAAGACAATTAGGGTATAGCAGTAAAACGATACATGTCTGTCCAAACGTAACATCCGCCATCGTTCCTACGAAAAACTGTCTGTCTAATGAAATTGGACTGGACACGGGACGGACGCCCCTAAATAGATAACATCTCCAGTAACTTCGAAGCGGACTTAGACGAGGATAATTAGTTTAATGAACGCTCTGTATTTCGAATAAAAGGGGATTGTTTCTTTAGGGATTTATCGCCAGATAGGTGCTGTTGAAAAACAAACGTGATCCTATTTCGGTTGATTGCGATTTTATCTGATGTGTACGAATGTTGTGTAATTGCAGTCTTCTCGGGCACATCAAGATGCTTTTGTCGTGACTTTGTCAGTTAGGACAATGGTTTTGTCTACCATTTTAGAGTATCGTTAATGTGGTTTAGTTTTGGTTTTCAGTGTGCTGTGTGGTTTGGTATTCCGTTCCACATTCAAAACTAATTTTCAAAATGTTCCAAGTTGTTTAAGTTCACCTTATAGATTCTAACTCTATAAAAGGAATTTACATTCCTCTTATCAAACAAAATTTATCGTTTGTTTGTAAAGATTGTAGAGGCCTTCATGGCTTCATTTTGTACATTATTTTATGTACTTACTTGAAAATATTTTTATTCATGTTCCAATTATTTTAAGCGCTCGTCTCCAAGACAGAAGTAATTACCAAATGTGGATAGATATTTATTTAGGTCCTATAAATGACTTTGATCAACCGTCTTTGATGTCGCAAAAATAAATATTTAGCGGATCAGGCTCATTCTGTTTCCGTCGCCTCAAAACATTGTAAATAAAGATGCCAATGTAGCAGATGGTTTGAGATTTTTTTTGAGAAGTATCTCAAATTATTCTCCCCATCTTCCGTTCTGTCCTCCAATTACTTTATGTGTACTTGTACCTACTGACACTTGGTAACGGTTTTGTTTTGAATAAGGTAGGTTTAAAATATATTTTCGGAACATTGTAACGAAGTCCCAAAACTACATAGTCCTAAAATAAAATTATTAAATTGATCAGCTAGAGCTATTTAAATACATACCTATATAATACATTTAATAACACACTTTTGACCCGTCCCCGGCTTCACACGGGTGAAATTTCTCTAATATACATTAAATATGAAAGTATTAGATATATATTACAAATATTCCGGAAGATATGCTCAAAATGATGGTAAAAACTGCATTAAAATCCGTTGCATAGTTATGATGTAGTTAGCGAAAAAACACACAGACGCGGCGGGCGACTTTACTTTATACTATATGTAGTGATAATACTTATCTGTTTTTGATGTACAGCATACCATAATATTCTAAAAAAATCTGTTGTATATTTAGTCGAGTAATATTCAATTATTTGTATGGATTAGCTGTTTTTTTTCGCGATTTCTGGATTGTTCTTCTAGTAAAATTTGTTCATAGTGATAAGAACAATAATCCCTTAAAGGGATCGGGACTAGAAAGGTACGACCTTATATAACAATATCCTATTGGAATCTGCCTCATGAAGTGCTCGCCACAGATCTTTGTGTCTGTAAAGTTGGTGCAAATAATGACACAATGTAACAAGTGTAACAACCCAACGTGTTGGAGCGCGAAGCACGACGAAATTCACGATCCTAAGTGTATAAGTAGTGGAAGTTTCATAAATAAAATTATTTTACGTATCGCCTTCTGCGTGCCGATTGGCCCGCTCCGAGCTCTTCACCAATCGGAGCGCTGAATGCGGTTGATTCGTAAAATCAAGATGGTTAAAAGAACCTTACACTAGGGCCTCAGATGGGACACGACACGACTCTTAGCAATTTCAGACGCAAAGGTCCGTGGCGAGTAATGTACGTACGATACCGATTAGAAAAATGTTAGGCTAAGTGCGAATTTAATCTATGAATTTAATCGTTGCAGGTAATAATCGCCAATTTGTAAACAATATCAATATACTAGTATCCGCGGACTGCGAAAAGAACTCGTTTGGGACTTTTTCGCATTTTAAAAATCACAACGTTTAAATTTCGTAATGCGCGCTTAGCCTTATTGCAAGAGATTTTTAGGGGCACAAGGGTACATAAATCTTAAAATTTACAAAATTTATGAAAAAAATTAAGCCTTTAAAAAAAAACTCGGTCGAAATTTCAAACTGTCGCAACTGAGTTTCGACCTCGTGAAATTCGAATTTAAATTGTTATTATCGGATTATCTAGGTACCTTTTAGGGCACAGCTGTTATGCCCCACGCTGAAATTACGGCGGCTCTTAACTCAGAAGCTTATTACCGCCCGACTTAGGAAAGGTGCTGTGTTAACGGCTTTCTCGTGATTTGTTTATACAATTCTATTACAATACCTATGAATAGTTTCATAACACGTAAAGTGGGTCACTTGAAATTGGCTATTCTTCTAGATGTTCAAACTGCCTAGCCTTTTCCCAAAATATTGGGGTCGGCTCCCAGTTCAACCAGATGCGGCTGAATATCTGTATTTTACACGGAGGGACTGCCATTTGATCTCCACCACCCAATTACTGGGAGACAGTGATACCCTAAGATTAGACCGGCTGTCAGACTTTTTGGGCTACTGACTCCCGTAACGACTGTCTAAGGTTACGTCCAGATCTATCATCCAAAATACCTATGGGTACGTCCCGATCTGGCGAATGCGCCGCTCGCACGCCGTTCTCGCGCCGCTCGCGCGCCTTCGCGCACGGTACGTAGCATGCGCGTATCGTGCGCGAACGGCGCGCAAACGGTGCGCGAATGGCGCACGAGCGGCGCATTCGCGACGCATTCGCCAGATCTGGACGTACCTATAGGTATTTCGGATGATAGCCGGGACTAACAGCTTAAACGTGCTACCCGAGGCACGAAAGAGTCTCGATGTTCGAAGAAACGGTCACCCATCCAAAGACTGACCGCGGCAAGCACTGCTCAACCTCGTAGATCTACTGATCTGTGCGGTAGCTTTGTAGCAACGAGCCCCGTATTTTTTTAGATGTTGATTTAGATTTACGCGAATCAGGCAAGATCTTCAAATATTTAGATGCAGTTGTCGATATTCATGATCTTTTCTGGTAAGAAAATAGATTTTCGGTTGTTAACCGCAATTTATTTTCTTGCCAGAAAAGTAAATCATGTAAAACAAAATACAATGACAAGAGACAGAAGAATAACCACAAAGAATGGTAAATTTGAAGTACATTACTCGTTAACTGTAGTACCTCTTGAATGGCGAACAAACAGTGACATCAAGTTGCGTTTTACCGATGTAACCAAAGGTTTTACACTTTTGTTTGAATTTTTCACTTTCATCTTACAGGAAGGTATGCTGTCGTCTCATTGTTACTGGCAAGCACGACTTCAAATGTTTTTTGGTTGTGGTTTTAAATTGAGTTCCCGTCATTATGGTTGAGCTTGGCGATGCTGACGCATGCGTCATGCTCGGGAACGGGTGCCGTCTGTCGGGCCTGGTCAGCTTGTAAATCATTATTATTATCCTATTCTAATTTATTTTTATTCACATTAAATTACATTATTCTCGCAGCTCTTACCCCAACATTGTACTAATCAAGATTGTAATCTAATATTTTAAAAGAATTTCCTTTGAATTTCTTGTCGGTTCTTCTCCATAGGACTTACTATTTAGAACCGCGCACCTAGAGTCTCGATATTTTAAAAGTGCCTGTATTTGGTTTACATGAGATAATTAAAGAAGTAGGTATGTCGATCTTTTTCAGTAAACACCATAACGCTGTCCATTGTCTACAGTGCACATACACCTCTTGCAAATTACGACAACCAGCCCCAGGCAGCCACCCGGTTCTCCGTCTTCCGTATCCAGCTGCCCCATGAGTACTTTTTTCAAGTCTTTGGTTCTTGAAACTATGTTCCACCCAATTGAGCGGAACGTATTGAGATGGCCAATTGGCAATCAACCCAACGACTCGTCTGCTCCACTCCACAGCCTTTTGGCATAAATAAGTATACCCAGCGTATTGCCATTCCTAATTGTTGATTTTATATATAGATATAACCGAATAATAAAGCCATTATAGGTAATTAAAGTATAAACAACCAGTAAGGAAATTGTTGCGGCACTTGGTAAACGGTTCCTAGAAATTAAAATCGATAGAGCTATGCATGAGTAAGCTAAGCGAAATGTATGAATTGTTTCCTTATTTAAAACACTACGAAATTATGGCTTAAGTTAATAAATGGACATGAGTTATATAATATCTATATAAGCTAATAATATAACATTTATTGAATACACATAAAAAATTAAATAAGAAAGTAATACAATTGTATCAAGTTGTCTCAGGTATAAATAAAGTGTCTATGAACGTGAATTATTGTAAGATTCAATTTCAAACCTACGACAAGTATTAGCTAATACAACCCATTATCATTAAAAAAAAAATATACAGAGAAACACACATGATGCTAAATATTTTAAAACGCCCGCTTTACCTTTTCCCACCGTAACAACCTCTGTAAAAAATAAAAAAGTCGCCATCTGAATAGTGCAAAGTGTGAAAATTCACAAACAACACAGGCCCAAAAGCACGTTTTTCAAATTCCATCTGAAAGAGAATTTTTTGGGGGAAATTAAGAAAAATGCAGACAATGCCACGGGACCGAGTGGCCTTAAATAATAAAACACCAGCGAAATAAAGCACTATAAACTATTCAAAACCATTTCAGCTACTCACGTGTCTGTTACGGTTTGTCGGCCTTTCCTGTGGCTGTTGTAAGCCATAAAAGGCTCTATTCCTCTTATATATTAGGGCTAGGGTCCCTTGGGGTCGATTTGCATTCCGCAATCAGGTGAGCGACGAGGGTCTAAGATTCACACATCTCAACAATTCGGAGTTTGTTGTTGACTGATTTTGTACATCGTAGCAAAATGTTGTTTTACAACAGCAATAAAGCCGCTGTAAGGTAAAGTTTGTTACGTTTTGTTTTGTTTAAACTTGAAATGGAATATATTTGTTGTGCTTCTACACTGAGGTTACTTTTATTAAGCGTTCTGGTAGTCTTGTTATCACAATATTTTTCTTCATATATGATAAGGAGGACACTACAAGATTCCTGAAGTAAAGAGAGCTGCAGTTGTTTCGCGTAAAACTAGACCAATTCAATAATGAAGAGAACTCTCTGATTGCAATTTTAAGCTATTAGAAAAGGGAGGATTATTTACTTTTACATGCCTGTGTTAGACGAAGGGTTAAGGTGTCTTCTGGCTGAAATGAAAAGATAAGTGGTACTAGTCTAGCTCACCAGTATTTCATACGATACCTAAGGCTAGTGCACATATAACGACGATAATAATCGTATCGTGCAAGGTTCTAAAGAGTACCAAAACGACCTTAGTTTTGAATGAGTCTTAGGGAGCTCAAAGACGAGCGACACTTCATGTTGACGACCATTGCTGTCGAACGCTGTCTGTTGTCACCTACCGTCGCTGATGGCCACCACCTGTCGTCGAATGTCATCAGCGACCGCCGGCGCCGCCGTGACCGGCCTCCGTCAGCCTGTCGGCGCGTGTTCGACGCTCGTCGCGCCAGTCAACATATCTAGATGAGGCGAGTGGACGTATTTTTTTTTACATTTTAATATTATTTTTCGATCTAATCGACTTTCACCCTTATATCGACGAAATGGTGAAGGTCGCTAACGGCATACGACGACCGTCGACGACGCGACGGTTGCAGACGATTGGCAGTGACGTGAAGTGTCACTAGTCTGTTAACTCCCTTAATTTTATTTGTGCTTAGCTCGCTTTTTCGTTTTGCAGACATTTTACGAAAATATCTCAAGCACACATTAAAATTTTATGATTACTACCAGCTCTGAAAACTTGAGATAAGCTACAAGGCAAGAATAAAAATATATAAACTGAATAAGAACTGAAATGGCCATAAAATTCGAGTTGCTATTGTTTATGACATATTTTAAATCAAGAAATAGTGCTTTATTTTCTACAGCGAAATAAAAAAATTCAGACTAGCTGATCCCGACACGACACCGATACCGATACACCAGAATTGGTATCGGTCTCGTGTATAAAATGACGTGAATATAACTTAGGTGCATCGGTTGCCAATTGCAATATCGGATTGCTATCGTAATCGGCTAGTGTGTAAACATGGTATCGACGTCACAAGACAAAATTATTTATATTTAGTTTTTGTACAACCGAACTATGCTAAGTATTAGTGTAGTTTAGTATTATTTATTGTTGTATTAGTATATTAGGCTGCAACCTTGGTCCTTGAAACCATTTTAACTGAACGATTTTTCGTAATAAGTATCAGAAAAATATCTTATAATTCCTCCTCTAACTGACCGCTAAATCATAAACATCTGGTAACTTCATCAAAAGTGTAATGAAGTAAACTGATTTAAAATTGTAAAAACCAAGTTATTTGCGACAAAACCCCTTAAATAATTAAAAGAAGCAGTATATTCTCGCAAAACTTAATAGGTAAATACAAATATCTACTCACATTACTTCCTCCAATGACGTCAAACTGAAGCCTCAAGGAACACATTGTGTCTTTATTTTGTTTAGCCAAACATGCCATTGTAATTTCTCATATGTTTTCGTATGCCTTTAGCCAAGATCCGCCGAAGGGCATATTGATAAACGACCGCTTAGGCTTCACGACACGCATACGAATATATTGCGGAAATATTTCATGTTTAACGTCTGCCGGCTTCCCGCAATGTTGGTACACGATTCGAGATTCTTCTAAGGATATCGCGTTAAGCACTTGACAAATAAAGTCGAACGAATGAGTAGGTTGTTATGTTCTTAGCTTGTTATGTTGATGATGTTTTCTACTTTGGATGAACACGATCTGAAGCTTAATCACTATTGTCCTACTTAGGTCTATACCGCAGGATGAAACTACATACAATATGTGACATCTGTGGTACAATCAGGAACCGACATCACTAAACCTTAGCCCCGAAATAATAGGTGTTTGATTTTTACTGTTGAGTTACTTTTTATTGATAGGTTCTTCGGAAAGGGCATATAAAACAAAAATAGGTGTTTACTTATCTCGGCTCTGATTTTTCTGTATTGTATAATATTTATTATTTCTGAATGTATGTACCTATATAAGTTTATATAGCTTAAAATACAAATTTATCTAAATGTAAGTAGGCAACATTTATGTAAGTTTAATTATATCTACCTATCTCTCAAGTAAGTTTGTTTTTTGGAGCTTCTGCATCACCCTAAGATTGTCTGGTAGAGAATGCGTACGGCGTTAAAACCGCCTTCGTACATTGTACATGAAATGAAGCATTATAAATAAATAATGTAGGTAAAACTCCTTGCGTGTCACGTACCCCATATTGAGCCATTGGAGGTAAATATTTAAGCAACATACGTGGTGAGTCTAATCAAGGATTATTAAATGCAATTGTGTACTGAAGACGACTTTAATTGGCTTCCAAGTAAATTAAATCGATCGGTGTTATGTGAGTGTCAATATTGTACTACTCAGGGGCCCTTGTGTAAGCTGCTTTTTAACCCACGACAAAAGAAGAGGTGTTATAATTTTGTAGTGTGTATCTGTGTGTCTGTGTATCTGCGTATCTGTGTATCTGTTTAGATAGATAGATATCTGTGGCATCATACGTCCAAAACGGATGAATCGATTTCAATGCAGTTTTTATTTATTTAAAAGTTAATTTAATCGGGTATTATCTTATGTTTGTTATGTTTCATGAAAATCTGATCAGCCATTCAAAAGTTACAGCTCTTTTTCTAGTTGGAGTCGGGGGTTTCTGACGGCTAGGTCATAACAATATCGATTTTCCGCATCGACTGCGTTCTGCGTGTTTATTGGTCCGCTCCAAGCTCTTCACCAAGCGGGTCTTTCGCGTAACTAAAATGGTAATGAACATCAATGATGGTAATACAATTCAATACGATCGTGAGAGACTAAACGTTGAACTACCTTGTAAAAAAATTGCCGATCATGAAGATGGGAGTCCCAACTACATGATATGTAGGTAATTTTAGGTATGTTAGTTAAAGCATCAACTTGGTTTAAAATTGTAATGGTATTATAATTTGGACTAAAAACAATAAAGATAAAAGTTTGTAAACTGTACTCACGATACAGGAGCAAACAGAGAGTGTGTGTTTAAAAAAATCTATCTTCATACAAAGTGGTCACCAGTACTCACCAGTCAGAAATTCGTCATTAAACATTTACGTGTTTCAGTCATTGACTTGTGTAGGGGCCATGTGATTTGGCAGCACAGATTTAAAAAAAAGCTGTTATGCTATATAATCGGATATAAAATCGGAGCATTTAATTGCTTTGGTTATCCTCTTCCTGCAAACATGAGCCCTGTGTCAAAATACCAATTAAATTCCCGAGTCTTTACGCCACCCTAACAATATGCATTTTCTACAATAATAATTACAGATAATACCTACCTAAATACATCACAATTCACCGCCATACTTATCTTCAACGACCGAAATAATGCAAAACATTATGAGGGAACGTCGCAAAACCACATGGGAATTCTGTATAGCGATAATGTTCGATTTAAGAAGGTTGTAAAATATTTTACGACGCCAGGCATCTACCCGGTGCCATTGGGACGCACTCCCTTGCCAATTATAACCGCAAACTGCAGATGTAGACGTATCTATTTACAATTTCGAGTATCAAATATATTGGGAATTGAGATAATTATGAGATATGCTTTTGAAAGTGCACCTAGAATCACGACATTTTGAAAGTGCCTGCAAAGGCCCAGTTGAAATAAAAACCTTTGACTTTGAAAGGTTATTTGCACTTACGAGTTCAATTCCTCTGAGATCATTTCAGGACGTCAGATGTCATGTAAATATATCACAGTTCTTCAGACAGTGTACCATGTAACCTACGGCGCGACCGGTCAGTTAAGATTCCGTAGACGAGTTTGCCAGACTTGAATGGTTTGCTTGTAGAGGGTTAGTTTGCGGGTACATCACGACCTATCCCTCTCTTTTAACTTAAAAGTCCGTCCATTTCAAGGTTATCAGGCAGAAATCGCCAAGTGAGATAAGTCCGCCCTTTGTACGTGTCTTCTTCTATATATTATTATATATTTTCTTCTTTTTCTGGTGTGCAATAAAGTGTACTGTTTTCTATTGTATTGTTTCAACTACCAGGTTGCAGACTCGTAGGGCTGCCCTCGGAAAGAAAATAGCCACAACTAACATTTTTTCAATATTTAGTTAAGTTCATGTTCGGTATCAGGAAAAAAAAACAATACTCATACTACATGCAAACTCAATTTTAAAAAAAATGTAAGTCGTGTGATTGTTCGGTCACGTTCATTCTTAGTTGTGTCGTACTATATCTAGATACAATACGAGATCTAAAATGTTTTTATTTGATTACAAGGTTTTACACGTAGGTATAAAAATACCTTGATGATTAAAAAACAGAATTATATAATTAAAATTTTCTAGGAAATACTCCAGTAATTATGATCGTCAAACCAATTACGTCTTCAAAGGAGGAATATTTCTTCAATATTTAATTTTCGGTCACTAAGAAGTCTACAGCGCTGTAGACATCTTTGCAAGAGACACGTTAATTAATTAAAAGTTATAAGACGTAATTTATAAAACGTTTTAAGGAGAACATTAGTATAATTTTACGGCCGTAAGAATATATAGGTAGTTACAGTAAATATGACAAATAAGAACAAATAAAAAAAATGCATATTAAAATATTATAAATCATGGCACGGTTGGCTTAGTGGCTAAGCGATTGGCTTTCTGCGCTACGTGTTGCAGGTTCAATTTCCACACAGAACATACATATTTATGAACTACAGTGTTTTTGACATGGTGTATGTGCATGAAAGATGTATTTTTTATACAGGAGAAATTATAATGTGGAGTAAAAACAAATGTTCTAATACGTGAATTTCTTTTTTCAGATCTACCTGCATATAGGTGAGTATCACAATTCCCAAATACTGAAAAGTTACACGGATAACCCACAACCAGTACCTATTCTATTCTATTTTACACCCCAACATTCCATTATAAAACATTTAAATAGATAACGGTAAACGATTATCAAATTGAGAAAAAATCTCTCTAAAAGTCTTTGCAATTTAATAGCTTTTCACATCAATCATAAAACATATATAACGCAAGATACAACTATGATTTATATTTCCATTTTAAAGGCGGTTCAAAGACACTTTTACTATCAAAATAAGCGTTTGCCATAATTTCATTTCTGTCAGGTACAAGCCTCCAGAGCGACATTCATTCCATTTATCTTTACTAGTTCGCAATATCCCAGTAGAGGCGAAATTTACTAGCTGTTCATTACTAAATATACAAATACATACATCATTTAATTGAAGTTTACTAAGCTATTATGCTACGTTAACTGTGTTTTGGACTAGTATTGTTTGCTTTTGTTTTACTTGATAGAACGAACTAAATGATCATAAGTACTTTAGATACACGACAAAAGGTTCATTTTGTTTGTGTGCACGAGAATCAGCAGTGTGTAGTATATTTTGATATAAGTAAGTACATTAATGTACCAACTTGTACACCTAGACTGCCCGTTATCTATTTTTTTTCTGTTATGTCCATCAAAAGGTTGTCTGGAACAGATCGCTGTGCACAATAAGACCGCCCATTGTACATTAGCTTATGTGATTCTCAACCTTGTTTTTATTACCTGGTGTAGAATAAAGAGTATAAATAAATAAATAAAATCGATCCTAAAGGTCTGATAAAGTGAAATAAACAGATCACTAAATTAAATCACACATTTGCGCCACGGTCCTCAATCCATTATAAAGTCACGTTTCCCCATTCCCCCTACAGATCAATGATAGACAATGATTAAAAAGCTATAGGTTAATAATTACAAAGTCAGTAAACAGCGGTTTACGACTGAATTGCGGCACAGCGGCAACGCTTGAATAAACATGAATCATAACTCGCTTTACGGCATTGAATTCGACCGATATCTGCTATGGGGGAATATCTTCGGGTAATGACTCCACATTTACCAGTTCACTTGTTAATTTCGGTCTGGAATGGATTTGAATGATGTGGGAACAAATGCATTAAAGTAATTCACAGAGGGGTGCAATCGTTATATCATAAACACCCCCCGTAGTCTACGAAATGTTTGTCAAATATAAGTACCTACTTACGTGTTTGACAAAAAATTTGAATGACTGCGAGAATTTTTGATGTGCTTGTTAAAATTACGTATTTTACGTAATTACGTGTTTGTGAGAATTTGGGACGTTTTAAAGGAATAATAATAATAATCATTTATTGGCCAAGGTTTTTACTCTTATATTTTCTTAAAGACTGTAATATGACTGTAATCTAATCTAATATTTTAAAGAGAAAAGATTTTTGTTTGTAATGGATAAAATCAGAAACTACTGGACCGATTTTAAAAATTATTTCACCAGGCGGAAGCTAGTTTACAATATTAATAAAAAAAATAACATTTTACTTGTGGAATATCAGCCGTATATAGGTTTTCCAGGTGCCGCTTAAGTTTAAAACTGAAAATTCTATTGATTGATTTTTGACAAATTTGTTCTAATGTGTACGCTCTATAATTAAATAAAAATATAATTTATATCAAATCTTGATATTGAACAAACCTACCTATTCAACTTAGGTCGAAAATGTTCCTGATAAGGGTACTGTGCTTAGGATCGTAACTTGGAATGAAAGCATCAACATAAAAAAAGAGTCTTTTAATGGTACCGCGCTCGATGGGTATAATAAAATGTCCTTTGCTTAACTTTATTACAAATTAGTAACCACGTTTGTTTTTGCATTTCCATTCAAAAAAGAGGGGTGTTATAAGTTTTTAGTGTATATCTGTGCATCCGTGTATCTATGTAACTGTGTATCTGTCTGTGGCATCATAGCTCCAAAACGGATGAACCGATTTAAGTATAGTTTTTTTAATTGAAAACTAGGTTAATCGGGTATCATCTTAGCTATGTTTCATGAAAATCTGTTTAGCCGTTCAAAAGTTACAGCTCTTTTACTAGTTGGAGTCGGGGTTTTTGACGGTTATTTTGTTTGGTAATTTGTTTTTATAAAGTGTTGGGCTCTTAAATACAGTTACAATGAAAATAAAACAATTGTGGAGAGGCCTGCTAATGACTAATTGTCACAGGCATTATTTAAACTACCGTGATCCATCCTCGGTAGCATACCTAACCGACAAAAACCCCCGACTCCAACTAGAAAAAGAGCTGTAACTTTTGAACGGCTGAGCAGATTTTAATGAAACATAGCTAAGATGATACCCGATTAAGCTAGCTTTCAATAAAAAATTGCATTGAAATCGGTCCATTCGTTTTGGAGCTACAATGCCACAGACGGACACACAGATACAGAGATACACAGATACCCACTACAAGCTAATAACACCCCTATTTTTTGTCGGGGGTTAAAAAAGCATGGATATATAAGACAGGCAGAATATCTAAAAATTATTGATTTGTGTTGTATTGCTTATTTCTAGTTTCCCTAGATGATTTTCGCGAAAATATTTTCACTGTACAGACGGTTCGACCTCTAAAAACTGGATATTATTGTTTAAGAATTTAATTTAGAAGAAAAAAATGAAAAACTTTTATGCTTATATCCAACAGAAAATATAATTTATATTTACTTGAAATGAAAAATTTGTTTAGTTCGTTCAATCGTGATACGCAATTAGTGGCTTCCAAATTTTCATTTAGAATCCAATAATTGCGTATCACGACCTTCATTAGCGTAAAAACGAACGCGTTTCTAAATCTTAACGTAACACTTTACGGTAGTTCACGTTAACGTTCGACATTATCAAACTTGTCGTATCACTACAATTAGATACCGTGATTCCATTTGCATAAGGAAAGAAAACATAAAGATAAGCAACATTAAAACCAAGAACTGTCTCCTGTCACGTAAACACAATTCCCCCCCCCCCCCCCCCCACTTCCCTTTACCTTCAGACACAAATCAGAGCAATTTGCCAACAAAACGAACAAACAATGAGTGTATAATTCACACCGCCATGTTTAACGTTGATAATATAGCCAATCACGAGTTTCGATATCCACGATATTCGTGGTTCGCGAGAGACGGGGAGGCGCGTGATCCGAATTCTGGAAAACCCCGCGATAACGCCTGTCGAATCAGATTTGAATATGAATGGAATATTAATGAAAAACTTGTTCCCGACTATCAAGACTCGCTGGTGATTTGTTTTGCTGTACCGTATCCCGCGTACAGATAAGAGGGAGCCCGCGAGAATGGATCCAACGAAAGGGGAGACTCGGATTATCTTGTTGTGTGGGTGTTCGTGGAAATTTGTTGCGTAACGTAAATATAGTTATATACGTAAGCTATAAATTTACGTTTACGCAAACTTAAATAAGCTGCGGAGATGACGCGTTTGAAGGATTTGGCTATTATAATAAGGATTTAGTTGGTAATTGAGTTCTACGGAAACGAAAGTTCTATTATTAGGTTGGTGGTACCCGATTTGGAAATGTAAATAAGGTACTTTATTTACATGTTGTATGGGTTTAATAAGGAATTGCGTTCCTGTTTACGCCAACACAACGTAACCACAGATGATGTTTATACAAATGGTACATTATTTTGTGTTTTAGAGTTAATTTACTTTTGCAAGATTTATTATTTGCGATGTATCCAACCATCAGACTTTAATTGTACTTTGAGGCTCTTGAGCTTTAAACTAACTACTTATGGTAGGATTTAAAAAAACGTAACTATACCTATTTTTGCTGTCGCGTGGTCGGAAAAAATAAATTTAAAAAACAAGTAAAAACCGACTTCATAAAACTAAAAAGTATAAAATATTTTTTCAACTAATAACTCTAACGTGCGAGTGACGGTTTTGCAAGCGTCCTTAGGTTACGTTAACTGCTGACTATCAGGTGGACGGCTTGTTTGTCACCATAGGGGCTTAAAAACTAGCAATATTTTCTAAACATTCTCTTCAAATAAATTAAAGATAAGGTCTAGTTAAATATAGCTTATGAAATAAAGATCAAAGGTAATGTAGTAATAAACAGTTTCCAGTTTCGTTATTAAGTATAATGTACTTAAGTGGGTAGTAGCTAGGTGGGCTGTAGGCGTTATCTACTATGTTTTAGTTACTGTGCGGTTCTTAGGTTAGCCAGACTATAGGTACTGGCAGACATTTTTATCATGACGTAAATAATATCTATAGTGTGTCATGTACGTGGAATAGAAGCTGTACACCAGAATAATAAAATTGTTTCACACCGTCGTGTTTATCCCAAAAGTTACATGAAAAGAAACCATAATACTAAAATTAAGAATAGGCCTAATGAGTTCTAGCTTTACTTAAATGTATTCATAATTTCCGAAGAAAGCTTCATGTATATATTTTGGTGATTCTGTGTTGGTCTCTTTGTTCGGCTGTACATAGGTACATGGGATCAGTCATGCACTTCCTAATGAGCCTTCTATCAGTTTTTATAAGAGGGATAATATACAGATTGAATGCTAGATAAATAAGATAACCTATCTACAGGACTCTTTATCGCTTACAAATAATACACAGTTACACATATATAAAGAACAAGTCATATTAGAATGATAGACATAGGTTATAAGAAGAAGATAGGTGGATAGATAGGGAAGACATTTTTCTTAAAGAAGGCAACAGAGTAAAATTAAGTAGTTTTTTTTTTTTTTTAATAAGTAGATATATATGTCGGTATTCTGATATATGAGTCGCCTTACTAAAGTGAAAGTTTACTTTTTAACTTTTCCCTTCCATTTAATTCCCTCTTGCAGCAATAGTTATTAGAAAGTTTTTCGAGAATTTTAGTGAATACTTACCAAAGAAAATAAAATTCATAGTAGGTAATTAAGTTGTGAGAAGTTTTTAGGGTGAAATAAATTTTCAAAAGTCGAGCAGTCGACATTGAGCAATTGCCATACTTTATGCTAAGCTCCGTTTTTAATTACTACTGAGTACTTTTAAGTTCACCGCTGTAACTTAAAAAGCCTGTAAGATTTTTCATGTTCTTAAATGTTTGTATCAAACCATTCTTGACCATTTATTAATTAGTTTTCTAAATAGTTATATTTTGGTTGACAAGTATAATACTTTTAGTAATTTAAAAACTACCTAATTAAATTTTTAATATGTAACATAATGTGATAACATTAATACCTAAATAGTTAATTTCAAAAATAATGATCCTAAAACTTCTTCACTTTAAAAAAATCTTAAACAACCAAAAATAAAATTTTAATGCTGAGTGTAATCTTATTCCACCAAAATGATGATTGAATCGAGGATTTGTTTCGCTTGTTATTGTAAAATGCATGGGATTCGATCCAAGCATCCTATTTCTCATAAAACAAAATTGTCGAGTGTAGATGCTTGTTTTACCACCTTCACACCAGTGGAAAATGAAAAGTGTGCACGACCAAGTGCTTCGATAAAACCTTTCTGGGTTTCAGTTGAGGTACTCGATACTGTTTCATAAATTTTATGTTTGTTTGAAGTTATTTGAGGCAAAGTATTTCTATTTTAAAATAATGAGATGTAAGTATTAACGTAGGTTTTTTTTTTTTTTTAACCATTGCCCCTCACTTGGATTTCTCCTGTATCGAGGGTATAGTTTACAAACATACATGTCACATGCACACACAACCAAGGTTATAAGGTAGTTTGCTTTATTTTTTCATTCATATTTTCGTCAAAGCTTCAGTTCACCTTGATGGCTATGCCAGCCTCGTAAGGTCACTCTTACATAATAAATAATAAAACTTAACATATACTTAAATTAATAATAATTACGACAAACTACTATACTAAATTAAATAAAAAGACAAAGAATATCTAATTTAACGAAATTAGTTACACAAATACAATACACAATAACAGGATTGTGTGTCACTTACCTTCTTTAAAATAACGAATTCAATGCAAGCAATCAAGTTCGTAGGCAGCGTAGCATACGTAGTCATTCGTAACACAGATTACGTAATAGTTGCTACGCTGCTACGTAACGTACGTCAGTAATGTGAATTGAACCTTAATGTCTTCATAAGCAATGACCAGTAACTAACTGCTGCTGTTCAAGCGTACTTGTACTGAATATGGTCTATAGCCGTTATCGCAGAATCGTGCATGCGTGCACATTAGTGCACAGTACTGCTGTTTATGCATGCTGAACAGGCATACAATTATATAACTTATAACCTACGTATAGCTGCTTGAATACACTTTGTTACGTTCATCGAATGTATACGAAATAATATTACCTACATCATTTTCACGCCTTTAAGGTTCGGACCAGCAAACAACGAAAAGCTGGAATATCAAAACATACTGAGATAGTAACAGTACTGCATAAAATATGATTCAAATTGCACCATTTCACTTTAAAATGGATAAATATTGCAATTAAAGTCGCCACTTCAAACATCAGAATAAAAATAAAAATCGTAAAAAATCTATATTATTATAATAATACGTAAAGACCTTGTACCCCTTTTAACCATATTGCGCGCACGGAGGAATGTGAGATTTAGCATAGTTAAAGTTTATTTGGAGAAGGAGTGCAGAAAGCTAAATTTAATGAATTACGGTCTAATTTCGACCACCGGGCGACCACCAGTACAACTTAATCCACAAATAACTAGTAACATTTCAATACAATAAAATGATTTAATATTTACACATTACATAAGTGAGATGTCTATCTGTGAAATGCTTATTGATATTCGGCGATCCGTGACACACCTTGGGGTATTTGGGCAAACATTGTCGGCAAACCTTCACGCTGAGCGGTTACCGACAACAATCAGGTCTGGATACAGTTACAATAACATGTATAATGCACTGGCTTCGGGCAAATATTCAAACAAAGGAGACGAATAAATATACGGAAGAGAATTTTATTCGTGTTACGTTTCGTACTTCGTACAGTATTTTGGGAGAATTAATGTTGTTATTTCTTTGGTGACCCGTGTAGCCTCCAGCTTATTATAATGAGAAATTTTATGGGTGATAACATTAACCTCAACATTATTAACTTCCAACTCCGAATGTCGGTTCAGATTTGAATACTAGAGGACTTATAAAAAATAATTATACATTTACAACATCCTTTTTTTTTAAGCCTGCGTATCTGGATCATTCTAGAAACAGCATGACCAATGTGTAGTACTTTCACAAATATATAAATTAAATCACGCATTAAAAAAAAATGTATAGTGTAAATACGTAGACTAGGATTGATTTAGATTAGGCTTAGTTCACACTAGAATATCTCGCCTATCATTATATTCAAAACATTTTTAATGGATCATTTTAACACTAAGAATTTCAACGTACTACCTAGTTGTAATCTATGCGCAAACTTTCCTGTCGAAATATTTGGGAATCAATTTTAATAATAACGGGTTTATTGTACACAATATTGAAATTTCGTACACATTTTAAAACTGTTTGTGTTGCATTAACTTAATCACTGATTATTATAGTTTGTTTTCGTTATTAAATGTAGCTTTATGCGTATAATTAAACCGCATTAGACTGGACGCTGTATCATTAATATAGTTTTATAATTAACCGTTATTACAATCCAGGCTCAGTGATAATAAATGTTCATAATTATAGTCCATAGTCATTAATTGGTAATACGGTATTACAGGTCAAACATTATATCAGAAAAAATAAACATAGAGCAAACCATTATATTTCTTTTTTTAAATCTTTCTCCTGTATCGTGTGTATAGTTTACAAATATACATATCTTATGCACACACACCCAGACCTGAAACAACTATATGTAGATTACACGGATATTTGTTTTATCGAACCCGCGACTCGTAGCGTAGTAACGCAATCGCTTAGCCACTGAGAAGAAGAAAGAAAGAAAGAAGAAAAACACTGCGCCAAACCGTGTATTCTACTTATCACTAAAGCGCATATTATGTATAATTGTTACGGAACAGTTTTATATTAAATGGTCAATTTTAAAAGAATGCATGTTTAGACACTATTAATCCAATCCAGTCATCAAGTCAAAAATTCATCTTATCTAATAAAATATAGCCCTAAACAAAAAAATTATATGAGAACAATATGAAAATAAAACAGGTTTCATAATATAATATAATATTTCTTAGAATTCTCTTCACTTGGAAAGGGATTGGTTAAAAAGGCAAATGTCAGGTACAAGAGAAAAACACTCGAGGATGTATTTGTGTTAGCCTTTTTAATAAACAACGCCGAGCTTACGAGGAATGTAATGGAAAACAAGAATGTATAAGATTGAAAGAATTGTGGTATTAATAGGATATGGACGGGCCATACGAGGAGCGGGCTGGCCTTTTTAGAACACTAATGAATTAGCCTATGCCAATTTATATGCTCTCTAGATTGAAAGTTATTGCATTAAGGCGAATCAGTACTATAGACATGTAGTTAGCAAGCATTTTTAAGATTATTCCCAAATGGTAATATGGTTTTAGAACTTTTTTTAATAAAAAAAAAAATGTAATGAAAAAAAAGTCTACAAGTTTTTTTAAATATTTGCCACTATAAATGGACTATCCCGTATTACTGCCACTCCCTTCCCGGTGAAGTGTCTTAAACATATCCTCCAATACATTGGTGAACAATTTCGGGGAAATTACGTCCCCTTATCTCACCCATCGACGCAGCTAGATACGTTTAGGCTGCTGGTTCTGGGTATGGACGGTCATCATAGTGTTATCATAAAGATGTGATGATGTATTTGGCAATAATTTTGTTACCTGCTTATGTTGCTCTTAAGATAATTACAAGAAGACATGATAAGCCAGATACTGATATTAGATAGACACAACTCTCCATTACAAATAAAGTTACAGGTAAACGAAAATAGATCGTCAAGTTATAACAAAATTGGTAACCATTGGCAACTGATAAGCTTAACAGAAAGTTAATTAAGTATGAAAAGAGGATGGCCGATATAGATTCGTCAGTATTTTCCTGTAATAAAAGACGACATAAAAACATTACGAAAATAAAATACAAAAACAGAAATTTTTGACATTTTGCACCCAATTATACCATATGATTTGCCTGGCCTTCATACCAACTGCGATGGGATCAGCTCCCAGTCTAACCAGATGCGGCTGAATATCAGTATTTTATACGGAGCGACTGCCATCTGACCTCCTCCACACAATTACAGGGAGACACCGATACCCTTTTTGGGTTGCTGACTCCCGTAAAGACTGTCAAAGACATTCATATGGCAACCAGGATCAACTGCTTAACATGCTATTCCAGGCACCGAGGGGTTTCGATGATCGAAGAAACGGTCACCCATCCAGGGGCTGATCGCGACAACCGCAGCTTAACCTCGCTGATCGACTGATCGTTGCGGTAGCTATGTTGCTACGAGTCCCTCCAATACTAAAATAAATAAACAAATTGGTTCCTATGTCTAATAAATAATAAAAAAAATGTTTTTATTGTGTCTCATACATTGTCTTTTAGTAAACTTCAGGATTTTCGACTAAATGCAAACCGACATAAAATATAAATTACTAACCCTTTGACCTTTCTGTAAGTTTTACGATTATATATAGGTACCATTCAAAATCAGTTATAGGTCTTATTTATATTTAATTATAAGAAGTATTTTTCTTCCTTCAAAAATTTTAGTATTAGAATATTGGTTATTTTTTCAAAAGCTTTGTTAGCTTTTCAGCCTACGCATAATATTTTTAATTTTCCATTTAATTAATATAATATTGACGACACGGTTGGCGCAATGGCTAAGCGATTAGCTTTCTACGCCACATGCCGCGGGTTCGATCCCCGCACGGAACAAGTATTTGTATGATCTACAGATAGCTGTTTCGGGTGTGAATGTGTGTGCATGTGACTTATATGTTTGTAAACTATACCCTCGATACAGGAGAAATTCTAGTGAGGGGCAACGTTTTTTAACTATAAGATTCTTAACAATAAGAATGTTTTATAAAAACACGATGTTAACAAAAATTTAATAAAGTTTCCGTTAGCAATTAACCTAGCTGCTTGATAAATCACACTGCAGCCTTAAGTCACTGTCAACTTAAATAAACAGTCTTTATTCTCCCTCCGACGACGTGGCCTCAGACCGAAGTCTAAATATTTGGTCCGAAGCGACTCGCTTATTACATTTCGTCGGACTACGGCCTCTACCTGCAAATTTAATTGTGCTCTCCACTTACGTCCCGATTCTATAAACCAACGCTACACTGTTAACCAAGCGAAACGAAGATATCCATGCTGAAAGAAAACGTCTCTTCCAATGCAGTAGAGCTTGCACGGCAGGTGGACAAACGTTTTCTCCACCCTTTATCTTCTTGACAAAAGACAAAACGAAAAATTGGGAAGAAAACAATAAAGATAATTGTGTCTTAACATTTCCGTGGACAAACTTTGTCTCCTTGAGAGAAGAGAAAACGAAAACCCAAGAGAGAAAACGGTAAAGAGACGGTATTGTCCTCGATTTTCTCTCTTCCCTCTTTTGCTGTACTACCCTGCAGACTACAGCTGTCTCCCTCTTTTCAGTTGTCATACTCATGCGGTAGTGGAAGTGTTGCTAGTACTGGATGTCTGCCTTAACACCCATAGAGTTATTTCTTGAAACCAACATACATTTTAACTGATGAGAATAGTCCTGTGTGCGCTTTTTAGCTTCGTGATTATTCGGTTTGTTCGTTTTGTGATTCTATTATTTTAGAACGAGTAAACAAAGCTTTGTAAATTAGTCTTTTGTTTGTTTGTTTGGATGAATAACAAAGAGCTAGGTTTAATAACCTTTTATTAGAATGAATATTTTTATTAAATATTTATATCAATACGAAGAACATTAGTGTAATACCTGTATTGATTTTCGTTGGTGCATGATTTTAATTAATGTTTATCGTTTCGATAAACATGTTGTTTTGGAATAAATGAACCGACCAGCTTAAGTGCTTTGTTTTGCAGTAGATTGAATGAAAATTAATGCAATATCAATGGATCATTATCGATGGAAGCCTATAGAACGTTTTATAAGTGATATATAATATATAATTGGGTGGCTTGAATGTTAAGTATGTAGGTTGATGTACTTATTATCTATGCTGTTCTTTACATTTTTTCATATTGTAGAAATTCTGGTCGAGTTTTGGACGGGACCGCCCCAGATATTATTATAAATTAGTTTTTTTTAAAGAGTATCCATGGAGTTTCTTGCCGGTATCTTCTCCAGGACCAACCCACTTGAAACCGTGCACAAGAACCACAACGTTTTGAAAGTATCTATAAAGGCCCAGTTGAAATAAAAACTTTAACTTTGACATAAAAACGTGTAGGTAGGTCTTGCTCAGGCAATGTAGGCGAACATTTTTCCCAATCTCGATTTAATTTGCTAAGTCAATACAAAAGTTCCAAACATAGGTACATAAACTAGTCTCCAAAGCAATCTGCTGAACTAACATTTGCAAAACAAACTACGAAAGCGATGTTAGCAATCAATAATACAATCGTGTCAAATACCCAACAATAGGTAGCTACAGAATAAACTTTCGTTTTTCGATACAGATCGAGCTCAGATCAAGAATCGAGTAAACTTACCGAGTCACATTAAGCTGCATTTCTCGAAATACGTAACGGGAAATCAATTTGCTCGACGAGTAATATCAAGATGGTTCCAATAGCGAGAACTTGGAGTCACGACGAGAGCCCCGGAACTGTCGGGAAGGAGACTTTAATATTTTTGTCGGGGTCGAGACGACAACTCCGTCGCTTTGCACGAAGAAGACGCTGCACGGTAATCAGGAAAATTATTTACTCATGTCTACGGCCCTCGTTGGAAATACAAGTAGGGTTTACACAAATGCCTTTTGCGTTTCAAATATGCAAAGTTTTATTCGGAGTTTCGTTGGAATAGTATATGTAACTATCGTATCTATATATGTATATTCGGTATTTTCAGTGCTTATAAATTTCGGCATTTTCAGTGGTTATAAACCAAACAGTGTTGATTGTTTTTTAATTTACTTCGCTGTCAAACTAGTTATGAAATTGAATGCCTATCAAAGGGAAAAGGCTTGATGTTAGGATGTAGATAATGATAAATTGTTTCCTAAAACTTGTTCCTTTCCAATGAAAAGTACATTAAACAGGATATTTTTTTATGTAGTGCACATAATTTGCAGAGTGATTGAGAGTCCGTTCCCAAATGCGACCGTAGTCCGTATTTTGATTTTGTATGGCTTGGCTAGTAAATTTTACGAGTTCTCCATACTAAATCGAATTTTTGTTTTGTTTTAAAGTGAATCCCAATACTGCGGTTGCATTTAGGAACAGGCACTGAATCACTCTGCGAATTAGGCGCACTATATAAAAAAATTGTATAACGGTGGTACAAGTAAAAAAAAAATGTTATGTTTTTTTTCTTAAATAATATTGCGCACAGCCCTGAGACATTGCGCGCAGAATGAAGAGCCAAGGGAAATACGCTCCGGGGACGCTTTGTAAATAGTCACCGCAATGGCTTCTTGCAGATTAATTTCAAGTGAGAGTGCATCGTGAGACCGTATTGAAAGCGAGGCGAGACCCGCCCGGTGTGTCACAGTCACAGGACTTATATCAACCTCGCTGTATACATGGAGAATATTAATTAAGAATACTGTATTAAGATTGCAGCGTGCAGTTTCATTTAGAATTTGTTTACTAGTTTTGATACAGAACATCATTAAAGGAAGTTATAATAATAAAGCATGAGATTCAGACATCTTAATTGCAAGAGCAGTGTAAGAAATTGTACCTGTGATCCGCATGGCGTGGGTCACATCGTAATCATGGCGCTTGTAGAATGTCGAAATATCGGGAACTCCATTGTCCATACTACAATAAATCAAGGAAGATCATACGTAATAATAGCAGTATAGTTGCAAACATTAATTTTTTTTACATGCTTTATAGATATACGAAATTATACAAGAATAAGCTCTGAAAACTTCAATCGTCATCTTTAGATTTCGGTCAAAATACAACAAACATACCTAAATACCTATAAATTTTAGCAATTAGCTTTTCCACCATAATACAAAACATAATCCACAAATAAATTAACGTTCATTAACCGGTTTCCAGGTTAGTAGGCAATCGATCGAGCCAAGTCTCATAGCTAGACAAAGCTCGGCTAGGTCTCTGATACTCCGGATTTCAGTGCATTCATTGTTGCCAATAGCTCCGTGCAGAGCTTTGTGCGACGTGACTGCTATATCAGTATTGTGTTCAAGCAATACGGCGTACGACGTTTATAAGCTAAGTGACTAATGAGTTAAGCTTGAAATGATTATGACGGAACCTCAGCTGGAGAAAATTAACAGCATTCTTTATAGAAGATTAAGGAATATAAATAAATTCAGCCAATTACTATCCCACTGCTGGGCACGGGCCTCTTCTCAGAATGAGAAGGGTTAGGCCTTAGACCATCACACTGGCCTAGTGCGTAATTGGCACACGGTATAACAACAAAAAACTAAAAGATAAAAAATGCAACCTCTATAATTTCATCTATAGACGCGCTTGCTCTAAACAAACATAAAGTAAAGATTCGTTTGTGTTATTTTCGAAGTTTAATTTAATCAGAGTAAAATGTTTCATGGACTGGCAAGGTAGCTTGTTTCCAGGCTTCTCAAAACTTTGAACAGTGCTCACAGTATACCAGGGCTCTTCAAACTTGGAGTATTCTACCTGATGATAAACTATGCAGACATTGAATTGAAATTTGAATAAGCACTAAACAGATTTAGGTACCAATTTTTTTTTATCAGTTTTTCTCTTGTAACACAAGATTTTGTATAAATTAATTATTCTATACAGTTCGTCGTAAAATATAAAGCCGAAAAGGGGGTATTGTACTGTACTGTACTTGTACAGATATTTATTTTGCCATTTCAGGATTGTTCCCATAGTAAAAGTTGTTCATAATAATGATTACAATACCTCCTTGTCAAATTTATACATAATATATACCTATACCCTTTCCAAAAAATCGTGTACATGACACTCGATATGGTCATAGATGTTTCTGCATTTTCTCCCAACTATACTGGAAATAAATAGGTATAATTATGTATAATTGTTAAGTAGAATATTTAAATAATATACTATTTAATGAAAATGTATTTTCCTATTTGAATAATTAAAAAATTTGCTTTGTCTACTTTGTTGTATACAATTTTGGCTTTAAGTACCTATTACCACGAACCTAGAGGTAATATTACTCCAAAATAAATCACACAACAATGGCCGTAAAAATACTGTTTAATTATAACAAACGGTTAAGTACATAACATTAAAATCTAACTTTTACCTAACTTATACACGGTGGATGGTTTGAAACAATAATTTCGTTTTATGTCGGATTTGTAGTTATATAAAAATAAAGCTTCACTTACTAAAGTAACAAAAGTAGCTTAATTAACATAATTATCTTGAATAGTTTAGTTAATTAATCTATTTATATATTGTCGCCTCGTCTTCCTCTTTCTTAACAGCTTGGATGAGGACCATAGACATGACTGCATTCACGACCTGCGTAACAAAATGTTCATTGTAATTGTGATAAAAATCAAGATATCACATAGTGGGAATTTAAAAAGCTAAATAAATTCCGAATTCTACGTCTTGATGGGTGTGGAAGTCAAATTGTCTCCAAGTTCCACAACTTGAAGAAGTAATCGTAGGCGCCGTACACGACGAGCTTACCGTCGTACGGTACGCATCGCACGGCAGCTACGTGGCCGATGAGCACGCGCAGATAAAGCACAGTACTTCTTAAATCCAGAAATAAGCTATATTATTATGTTTAATTTTCTGCAATGAAAAGTCTTATAATTAGACCATGAAAATGTTAACAAACAAACAAACTTTAGATTTTTTATAATATTAGAAGGAATAGATGAAGAAACTATTATTGAGTCATTAATAAATACTTGACCAGGACCTTGAGCCGAATGTACCCCGTCAATAACCCGGGAATTACCTTAGGTTAAGTCGACAGAATTAACTAACTTATTTTCCCAACTTGCTAAAATATTCTAGTAGGTATAATAACACTATAGAACTTTCTGGAAACTGTTATGTTAATATAATTACATTATGTCAACGTAATTCCACCTCTCGTAGTTAAGATGCTCAACTCATTAAGCTGTAACGACCGGGTGTCCTGGAAAATCTAGTCTTAGTAATAGATACATATTTAAGAGAGCTAGATGTCATCGATCTGTTTCAATTTTAACCCCCGACACAGATGAGAAGTGTTATAAGTTTATAGTGTGTAAGTGTGTATCTGTGTATCAGTCTGTGGCATCGTAGCTCCAAAACAGTTGGACAGATTTGAATCTAATTTTCTTTAATCAAAAGATAGTTTAATCGGGTATCATCTTAGCTATGTTTCATGAAAATCTGTTCAGCCTTTCTAAAGTTACAGCTCTTTTTCTGGTTGGAATCAGGGTTCTTGACGGTTAGGTCATAATATAGAATGAATATAAAAATAATAAGCTATAATATTCTATGAATAGCCGGATGCTTCTAATTATTTCTGCTATAAGTATTACTATCCAAAATTTGTATCAAATTACATGACAATACGTGATTAATTATATTATGCACTAGCAGTTACTGCGACTTCGTCCGCGTGGACTTCAGGTGCTCGGTTTTGTGGTTATTTTCACGTCATCACATAACCGTTTCTACATTAAATTATCAACTGGCACATTCTACAAAATAAAAATAAACCATCCCTGGTCTACAGTGGCGTAGGTGCTTCCAGAGGCGTTATGACTCTGAACAAGATAAGAATTGATCCTGTTTTGAATAGGATCATGTTGAACTTACAGAAATCATGCAGGAAGCGAGCACGATGCCAGCCAGCCAGCCGGTCTTGCCTTCCAAGTACCAGGTGAGCTCGTCGACGCAGCCGTGGAAGTAAGCGTTACCAGTGACGGAATCACGGCATTCAGCGGGCAGCGGTTTGTTCAAGTTCAGGTAATCCATTGGACCATCGGCTCCGCAGCATCCGATCTGGAAACGAAGCATAGTTAGTATGAAATTGATTACAGACGATATTCTTTTTGTAGGTCCGATGATCAGTCACCAAATCCGCCGGTGATCTACGTTTATTGTATTTTTCTTCTAAATGATGATTCGATCGTGCTACCTACAGTCAAACGTTCTTCGTAGTGACATTCCATCACTATTGCTTTGTAAGTACGGAATTTTCTGAAAGTCTATTTTCAATAAACGTCCGCCAATTAATTATTGGTTATCCATTAAAATGAAACATTGTGATACTTATTGTAATTCAATTGAAACCTCAAATTTCATTTTGTAAGTTTCTTAATAAAATATATCCTGTCATCAAAATTTAAACGCCCAAATTCTCCCTAGGGGCTTTGGAAAGTTCCCCCTGTCTGATAACAATCAATCGACCGTGTCAATTTCACACCCAAACAGTTTTATTGCGTTCTCAAAAGAAATTTTGCGAAAATAGAGAGATATTGGCCTAAGGTATGAAATATCGAGAATCATGCATATTACAAGCACCGTTCGCTGTCGGAACCGATTCAAAATTAAGCCAAATTTGGCTAGGGGAGAGTTTATGATTGGGGCAGTGTTCAATCGGGCGCGGAACGTGCCACACAGACCTATTTGATTAGCGCCAGTATACCCGACAACCGTTGCCGGGCCAGGGGCCTACCTAAGAACAGATCGGGATAGATCTCGCCTTCCTTGCGATATTAATTAAAATGAATAATCGTTAGATATGACATAACCATTCCTTTAAAAAGAAATACTGATGAAACAATACAAATATACATCAAATTGCTAAGGCCAAATAGCCCAAAATAAGATATTTTTCGTGATGGCTTTTTATTTTAATCAGCACAATGAAATTAATTTCAATAACTAATCTTGCTTATGAAATTTCTTTTTAAGTGCATAATTTTTTTAAGGACTTGACATCAATGGCACCCCCATAAGCGTGTTCTTTCTGCGCTACAGTTTCGTCAACTGCCCATTCGGCAAATGCGTTTTGGTGTTTGCTTCGTTAGATGTTACGTTTTGTTTCACGTTTTTGTAGCCATAGTTTGACGAGAGAAAAATCACGCCCGATATTTTTTTGCGACAGACTCGGGCCGTATGTAAATTTTTTTGGTCCTTCCCTAGCCTTTCGAGTAGTTGGTACAGTGCAAATCTGAATGATGATTTCAGTCAGATATGAAATTGGAAAACCCGATCCAAAGGATACCGAACTATAATTATTGGTTTTTCATTTGATGATTTTTTTTTTTACGAGCGGCTGGTATGTAAAACAGGAAAATATAGGATGAATAAAAAATCCGTCACGGATATTTCAACCAAGCTTAAAATGTAAACAAAGTTTATTAGAGCATAAAATAAAGTTCGTTTTAAACTAATAGGCATTTATTCAGATTATATAGGGTTTTGACGGGTAAATGAGTCACAAACCAATGTATTTACCTGCCCAACCTTCTATGCAAAATAGGTTATGATAAAATCTACGGTAAAAGCATATAGCCAACCAATCTAGCAGTAAATGAGAAAATTACTTACTCCTTCCTGCACCATCCTCAGGATCTCGCGACTGCCATCATGCTGAGGGTTGTTTATTAGCCTCATGATGACATCCTTGATGAGAGGCTGGATGCTGGAGTCGTAGGTGGAGAAGTCCAGAACCACACAGGCTCCTACGAGGCCGAACACAAATAAGCCTATTTGTGTCGCTATATACTGTAAAAAAATATTATTATATTAGAATATTAACAAATAACATGTTACAAAAAATAGTAAGTGTCCACTGGACTGACTAAAAGATTATATCAGATGGATAAACAGCTTGTCCGACATAATTACGATAAGGTTCGATTGTTGGAGATCAGACGGCAGTCAGTAAAGATGGAACCAGAACTATGTTTAGAAAAAGTTGTGCTCATGCCAATAATAAAATATTTCTTGAAGCTATTCAGACAATGCCAATAGGTGGGCTAATTCTAGGATAAAGAAGAAAAGCAGACATATAAATTCTGTAAATGTTCTGTCCAAGGTACTTGATTTCATTGAACTAATACATGCCTTCTTCAAGATAACAGTATTCATGTGAAAACTTTACAGAGTTAGAGATAGTCAGACCAACTTAGAATTGTTATTTAGCATAACTAGTACCTACGCTAATATTGATACGACTATTATTTCTCTGAATCTGAAGCTATTGTTGTTAACCTAGATAAGATCATAGTTTATAACTAGATTATAATAGAGTAGAATAATACGTATTTTTCGTTCAAGAAAATCTAGTCTGGTGCCAAAAATAATTCAAGGCTATCTCAAATAGAACAACAAAATAAAATCAAATAGAAAAAGGAGCACCAGCGTAGTAAATATAAATATACTATCAACTTGATGGATTAATTTCACGTTGACTGGTTTTAAGTCTAAGTCTTCAGAAACCACATGAGATTATTTTATTATCATTTCATTATTTGTACCATAAAGATAACAAAATAATGTCACGTATTATCCCCGAAGGGTTATGGAAAGGTCTGCGTTGGCGTATCTACCTACGATTCGGTACTCCCACGGGTAAAACAACATTTACACGCGTACATAACCTAGGAAAACTATAAAAACTTACTGCATATAAAAGCAAAACATTTTCCATAAGAGCTGATCCGCAACCTAAGAATGCAATGACCATGATGCCGAGAGAAGCAATGAGAATGATGTAAATTCCGATGAAGTACTTCTGAAGCTCCAAGATCCTCATCCACTCATTGAAGCCGGGCTCGATGCAGATCCATAGACACAGCGCGAATATGGAGACACCGAACAACTGGAAAGAGGAAATATTTTAGGTTCAGTGGGTGGAAAGTAATCACATTGCTCTCCCATTTCGTGCATCGAACGATGTGTTATTCGAACCTTATTGTGTCGCAATAGAAACCGTGTCTTTTTAAAATGAATTTCTTTCTTGTGAAGAGAAAGAACTAAGGCATTTTAATCATCAATACCTACCTGATTATAAATAATAACTGGTTGATAAAGAACTTGGAAAAATACTTCTTTACGGTTTAAAACCTTCTTCAAATTAAGTATAGAAGCCATTTGAGTTTCGATTTGCACGAAATGAGATACTAACATTACAATCTATGCCATTCTTATCTACTGGCATAACACTAATGCACTTTTTCAGAAGTTTCTACCTCAAACTACTGCTAATGGCCATGTTATTCTGAACATCTCATAAAAAAAAGAAAACTTAAGTAATACATATCCGTCTAATACACCAATAGAACAAAGATAAAACAAGCAATAGATAAGTTGCGTTCTAAAAGTTTTATCATCTCATTAATGCCGTGAGTAAGTCGTCAAGTTTTATACCTCCCAGTAAGATCTACAGATCACAGGATTTCTTATAATAGCTTTGTTTTTGTCTTGGAAATAGCCGAAGATAAAGCCGGGCTATTGTCTGAGTAATATTTACTCTAGCTACATATATTTGTATACAGGATGGAGATGTTTGTACGGTGTAGACACAATCGATGTTATCGAAAAGGTAATTTGGCTGTTTACGATTTTTACTTTGTTCTATGGACTGAGGTATTTTAGTTACCTCATTATTGTATTAATATTTTATTCACCTAGATGATTATTATAATAATACAACCAGAATATTTTACAAAGTTGTAATGGCTGCTATAATGTATATAAGACCCCTGCCCTTCAATTTACATGAAGTATCTTGAAAGACAGTGTTACTTTGTGATGTGAGATATAATATAAAATTGCTTATACATAATAGTTTAATATTTAATGGCGTTTTTACTGTTAAGTATGATAAGTGATTGTTATAAATTAATTAGTAAAATAGATTAAGTATTTGTTTTTAAAAAAAGTTGTGCCTCACTAGGATTTATCCTGTATTGAGGGTACAGTTTATAAACATATATTTGTTTCGGGTCTGAGTGTGTGTATGTGACATATATCTCACATAGGCACATATCTCATGCACACACACTCAGACCCGAAACAACTATCTGTAGATCATACAAATATTTGTCCCGTGCGGGGATCGATTTTGCGGCACGTAGCGCAGAAAGCTTAGCTACTGCGCCAACCGTGTCATCAAAACCACGTTGTCCGTTTCTTTTTTAATCAATCTATTGTTTATTAATTTTTATTGTTATTGCATCCCGCAAGGAAAGAAACTCCACGAGTGACGAAACCTGAGATCATCTGCACCCTGGGCAGTCAGCCTCGGTACCATCATCGCTGACTGGCTAATCTTTTCACTACGGCATCACACTGGAACGGTTCGTACAAATGAGCGGACATAGGAATCTTAAAGAACGTTTAATCGATTTCTGAAAAACTAAAGATGCCAATGTATTCCGCTTAATGATTGTATTCGAAAACAATCATACTCATTTTTTGATTAGACTTCAATTTTAGAAGATATTTGACAAAAACTGATTTCAATGTATAGAAAACTACTTTAAAAATCGAATTTCTTGCGATTCCCGCATATTTTCGTGTTTCAGTGATTATAGTGATTTTGTATGAACTATTTGCGAAATATCGGCCAAACATTCTATGTACCTCTAGCGACCTCTCTGGGCGCTATATGACAAAACATTATTTTCTCCTATTTTCTTTGATAATGGGGAGATAAATTCGTTTTTGTTACATATAGTTCGTTTTTAACTTAGTACTTGGCTACCTACTTGCAGTAGTTTGAACTGGAATTACTAATAAGGGCTTTTGGAGATATTTAGAAGGCAAAATACAGTTTTGCCTTATTTTCTATAACAACATTTTTGTAATGTGGTTCTGTCTGGCCTGTTCGTTAAGACTTGCACAAAAGGTTATATTCAAATGTAATAAGTCCAAATCGTAATATCCTAATAGGTCAGTTCTTCTTTTATCGTCCTCATTTACGCATCATTAGTATCACATTAAGAAAATAATTATTTCTGTAAAATCGGCTTCGAGTAGATGTGCCATTAGATAATTGCATTCGCCATTGAATGTACTCTTTTATCTTATACCAAGAAGAAACCTACAATTTATTATGATGTTACTGTCATACTATTATGAGTAGTTAGTGAAAATTTTAAAGAGAAAGTATATAAGGACAAATTTCAATAAGCATAATCAATTATAGTTTTGATTCCCTGCGAGCTTTGTCATTATGACTTTCCGTGGTTTTGTCACTAACTTGGACCTTTTTGTTGCTTTACGCAACTATAAAGATATTTGCGATCACATGTGTTTGTTCAATGATTTGAGATCAAACTCTAATTTGGACCTAAATGAAAGTGAAATACAAGAGTTCCAGAAATGGTGCCGCCAAATCTGCTATCGTATGTATTCAAAGTGGAAAAATTCACATCATACTCATGAGCCATTCATAAAAAAGTATTCGTCTTGGCTAGAATCTGAGATAAGGTGGCCACAGATTGTTAAAGACAATATTATGCCAGTTCCTGGTACCAGTGCTGAACAATCTGATTGATTGGAAACAAGTGAATTAACAGAACTGCAAGAAGAGCTAGCGTCTCCTTCTAAAATGGATGCCTCGACTTCTACTGGAAATATTACTCGGAAGGTATTTGAGGATCTTAGCGATCGTCAAAAACGGAGACGAATTGAGCAAGGCGCAAGAATTCGTACAAAAAGTGAAGTTACAGAACTAGTGTTCTCGACTGTTGCAGCTCTTAAGTCAATTGGGAACCAAGAAATTGCTGAAGTATTGAAACACATGGTGGAGCATCCAGAAGCTGTTTCCAATATAAAGAAAAGCATTAAAGGAGAGACACAAAAGTCGCTAACAGAAATATCAGCAGTACAAGCACTAGCTCTGTATGTTACAATGAAAATGTCTAAGTGGCGTTATAATACTCTTAGAGAGTTCAGCCTCGAACAGGGTAAAACCAATATCCCAGCTACTACCCGATACAGAATGAGAAACAAAAGTGTTATCCTGACCAAGAAGATATAATTGTGACAGAAACATCGCTAAAATCCGTTTACAAGCTTTTTTGGATCTCACATCGAAAAGACTTGTTGAATCTCTAGCTAATTCTTTAACAATCGAGAACCAACAGCTCATATTAGTGAGTAAATGGGGCTTTGATGGTGCATCAGATCAAAGTGTTTATAAGCATACAAGCAGTAATAAAGATAGTATGGCTAGCGTTTTTATGGCCAGCTTAGTGCCAATAAAATTAACCAAAGAAGATGGAGAAATCGTTTGGCAAAATGAGCGCCCTTCATCCACTTTTTACTGTCGCCCAATTATGTTTAAGTTTATGAAAGAGACAGAGTTCAACGTTTTAAGCGAAACTAAAGATTTTGAAGATGAAATATCTGAATTGCACTCTACAGACTGTGGAAACAACAGCATAAAACACCAGTTGCTGTTAACCATGATTGACGGAAAGATAACGTCAAAGAAGAACTGACCTATTAGGATATTACGATTTGGACTTATTACATTTGAATATATCCTTTTGTACAAGTCTTAACGAACAGGCCAGACAGAACCACATTACAAAAATGTTGTTATAGAAAATAAGGCAAAACTGTATTTTGCCTTCTAAATATCTCCAAAAGCCCTTATTAGTAATTCCAGTTCAAACTACTGCAAGTAGGTAGCAAAGTACTAAGTTAAAAACGAACTATATGTAACAAAAACGAATTTATCTCCCCATTATCAAAGAAAATAGGAGAAAATAATGTTTTGTCATATAGCGCCCAGAGAGGTCGCTAGAGGTACATAGAATGTTTGGCCGATATTTCGCAAATAGTTCATACAAAATCACTATAATCACTGAAACACGAAAATATGCGGGAATCGCAAGAAATTCGATTTTTAAAGTAGTTTTCTATACATTGAAATCAGTTTTTGTCAAATATCTTCTAAAATTGAAGTCTAATAAAAAAATGAGTACCTATGATTGTTTTCGAATACAATCATTAAGCGGAATACATTGGCATCTTTAGTTTTTCAGAAATCGATTAAACGTTCTTTAAGATTCCTATGTCCGCTCATTTGTACGAACCGTTCCAGTGTGCGGCATGAGCGATTTGCGTATCGCCCGTGCCGATACGACAGAAGAAGATTGATTGTTTTAAAGAAAATTTGCTTTAAAGAATGAACAAGGACAAAAAAGCTGCGAAACTAATTTTAAACGAATTGTCATTTACATTTTTACACGAAGATGGAAAGTTGACTGGTAATTAAATTCTTTTTAATTATGTATCAACTAATAACACCTTATTTAAAAAAAACGTACGATGTATTAATACGTATTAAATGTGATGGCCAAGCTTAAATATTGGTGGTATAGAATTAATAAGAATTTGTAACCCCAAAAAAATTTGTGTATTTTTTAGACAAAAAAGTTGTAGTTGTGTTATAAGTCTGTAGTGTGTATTTATGTGTCTGTTTATCTGCGTATCTGTGTATCTGTCTGTGGCATCGTAGCTCCAAAACGGATGGACCGATTACAAAGCAGTTTTTTTGAAATTGATAGTTAGTTTAATCTATTCAGCCGTTCAAAAGTTACAACTCTTTTTCTAGTTGGGGTCGGGGTTATTTAACGGTTAGGTTATATTTAATGTATAAGAGTGAACCTATGAGGCTGGCATAGTCACCAAGGTGCACTGAAGCCTTTACAAAAATATGAATAAAATAAACCAACAAATAACTTTTAAAATATTTCTCCACGCCACTCAATTCTGATTGGAATCACACTACTATTCACATTAAGTTACTGCTTAGTACGAGAACTGTGAGAAGGAAACGAAGCGAGTTCAATGGAATGTAAACCAACGCTTACAGTTGTTTTGCGACGATGTTCTATGCTCTCGTTTTGTCTCCCGATGTCCAAACAAACTCATCCCGTCGACGTCTCCCTACGTAACGTATGTTAGGGCCTTTTATCAGCGTATACGTAAAACATTCGAACGTATCTATTTCATGGCAAAGTTCCTTATTCAAACTTTGACAATATTTAACCTTTCGCGTGACTTGTTTGTTATTTTGTTTGTCTTTGCTCCGGGGACATGATGAAATTGGTCCGATCTGCAAATAAAACAAGTGCTCGAAGAAAGGCAAAATTATTATGAATATTCAAAGAAAAAAGTATTCACGTTTTGACGGTCGTAAAGTAATTGACTCTCTTTTTCTTGGACATTTTATCTACCTTTTTGCAGACAAAAAAGTTCGGGAATAACTCAGAGTAATAACGTCACTAAACTTGTTGTTTGTGAACAAAAAAATGCGGTGAGAAATTGTATACAATATCCACATATTATTATGCAAATGTATCTTATATAAAATATATATCTCTAAGATTACTCCAAGAACACAATATTTCAGTAAGGTACTAAAGATTAATGAATGTATGTGGTTATAAGAAAAACTATTGTGAAGCGTAATGTAGGTAGTGACAAAAATGCCATCTACACGATCTGTAGGAACGAGAAATAGAGAACTAGAGCATAACCACGCGTCATTATACTTTGTCTGCAAAAAGCGCTGTCGAGACAACAGCACTGTTCGCAATCCATTAGTATCTCGCCAAATGATGCGGAAAGTTGACTTGTGCGTTTGTTAGAGAAATGATATCATAGTGAGGCCAATGTGAGCACCATTAATGTTCTGATAAACCAGATACTAGCCCGTGATGATAAATGGGGACTCCGTGGAACGAAATTGAATTAATAACAGTGAATTTACAAAACACATCATACTACAAAACTTGTTGCCTTTACAGTCCCATTATAATTTAGGTGAACTGTTATTTTTCACTGCTCTTTTTAACTGTTCTTTTAATAACGTTCAAAAACTAATTAAAGTAACAACAAAAAGAATTTTGCTCTCATAAACTCGACGCAATTCTTGCATAAAGTGGAAATTTCAAAAATAGATAAAAAGCCAAGCAAGCATCTTGATTGTAAAAAGTTTCGCAACGGGTTGTATCAGCAAGAGAGTATCCGAGAGGAAGCAATATTGTTTCTTCAGTTCGAACCCTTGAGTATTAAAAATAATTGATAATCTCATAAACGAAAGCTACATTTAAGGATAAGTCTCAATATACCTACTTCCAAAAAAAAACTGTGATAGTAAAACAAAACTCTTTGTGTGCATGAACAAGCCGTCTCGAGTGCCGATACCAGGCTCACACTGGACAATCAATTCCATTATCATAAATAAATACCTAAATAACGTTAGGGGATTTTATCCTTAATTATATATGTCAACCCCATTTTGGCCATCAATATTACATAATTATTATTCTGAAAAAAAGGGGATAAATGTGGGATCACTTTGGCTATGTAACATAACTTTACTGAATGGATAATATTTCCGCTATACAGAAAAGGGCAATTTCCACATGAGAACTCATGCTGACGCAACAAAAGAAGACTGTGAGATACTCCTAGCCCATTATTTTGAGCGTCTTGTTCCTGGAGAATCTACTCGATGTATCTCAATTGACGTAGAACCTCATACACACATCATACATATAGGTACGTACATTTATCGTATTTTACAACAAAAGCATATATTCCAAAAGCAATTCGTTCTTAGTACTCGAAGGTTTATTGAATTAATTCGGTTGTTGGACACCAGTGAAGAATATTATAGGTCTAGACTAGAAGTAATGTTAAGAGCTCTGTTATGACTAAAGTTTGAATTTGTCCCCAAAAAATTTGTGCGGCAGCTGTAATAAAAGACAGATAAAAACATTGTATACGCAGATGAGTCAATGTTCTTATTATCATCACATAAAATGTTTTGGTGGGGATACTTACTCGTTTGAAACAGAATTCTCAATGATATGGAAATTAATGTTCTGAGAGAGGCAATCATTCTGTTTTATACTTTATACAATATAAAAAAATAAGTCTGGCATTATGGAGAAAATCTAATAACGGGTTCGCATCTTGTTCGAGACAGTCGATTTTGAAAAGACGACCTCTATATTACTAATATTGCAACTATTAAGACGGCATAGGTGGCTCAGCGATTGACTTCCTGCGCTACGTATCGCAGATTCGATCCCCGCATGGAACAAATATTTGTATGATCTACAGATATTTGTTTCGGGTCTGGTTGCGTGTGCATGTGACATGTGTGTTTGTTAACCGTACCCATGATACAGGAGAAATCATAGTGAGGCGAAACGCTTTTAAAAAAAAGAAGAAAATTACTGTTGCGAAAACTTAGTATTTTAAAGACTTGCAGTCACTATGTGAACACATAAAAAACTACCTACATAATATATGTATATAGATATCGTAGAAAATCTGCGTTCATTAGTTTAAGGAACATCTACACAGAAGTACTATCACTGCAAAAAAATTCAGGATTTTGACAGAAGTGTAACTATCGGACGTTTTAAAAATTGATGCAAGTATTGAACATGACGAACATCCAATGCTTTTTTCATTATTTTTGATGAAGAAGTCACAGAAATATCGTTAGCGAACAAGCTTTCAGACTCTCGCTGTCATTGGAATATTTTTCAGATTGCGTAGGTAGTACACGAATTTATTCACAATATTGTTACCTGCTTCACACAGAAAATGTCGCGGGAAAGCTGTTGTACGAGTACCTTTAATGACGTCATATGACGCTGGTAAGTTGTGCTACTTGCCACGTTGGGCGTGTACGTGAAACGGAAATATATTATATACTCAGTTTTTTTTTTACTTGCCTTAATAAACAATTTTAACGAAAAACTTTATTTAAAAATATGAAAAATTAAGAGTCTGATAATAATATATTTTTTACCAAATCTTACATGAATTGTGGTAATCGATTTTGTTGTATAATATCATAAATTTATTATTTCATTAATAAGTTGTGTGAAGATTGTTTATTAAATTAAACTAGTAAAAACAACTTATATAATAGAGTATAGATTACTTGAGTTGACAATAAACGATACTGGCACGATAAAAGCAATTATTTTATTGATTTATTAAGTTTAACTTTGACTAATTCTAGTTCTTTGATTGATTCTAAATTACACAATGTATTTTCACTCATTTTCAGTTATTGATTAAATTAAGTTTAAAAAAATTGTGTATATTGTTACACAAGTAAGCTCTTGCATTCTTGGCCTTAGGGTTGCACCATGAGAACTAACAAAAAAACATGGCACGCAGCGTATTTTTAAAATTATTATATGTTTTCCAAAACGATAACTCATCGATGCTAAAAAGTGTAAAGCTGAACTGTTTTTGAAGATAGATTGAGGACTTGCTTCGGTAGTTACGTGACAAAGCAAAACTTAGGAGAAACAGCCAGCTTTCAGTAATTAGATGGGCACAAAAAGATTAATAAAATCTCTGAAAAAATAACCTTGAAACTGAAATAAGCAAACAACAAAATACTTTCATAAAACACCACGAATAATCTTTTTAATATGGGTAGCGACTACTAAAAGGACATCAACAATAAAAAAACAGTTTTATATTTGAAAATGGTTCTACGGTCGTCAGATATCGCAGTGCCATTGGCAATAAACTTGG
Source organism: Allophyes oxyacanthae (assembly GCA_932294325.1). Classification (NCBI taxonomy): domain Eukaryota; kingdom Metazoa; phylum Arthropoda; class Insecta; order Lepidoptera; family Noctuidae; genus Allophyes; species Allophyes oxyacanthae. The sequence continues at coordinate 12,515,243 of OW028615.1, forward strand.
TAACGATGTAAATTTCATATTATTTATATTCATTTAGGTAAAAACGAATTCAGTTATACGTTTTGTAATCGCGCCAGAACTACGTCTGGTTTTTACTCTTTTTTGAGAGTAAAGACGCCATTTTTTGGAACGTTAAAAATTTATAGGGTCGTAAAAACTCACGCGAAGCTCGTTCTCCATGCCAAGAGTGGGTCTAGGTACGAATATGACATTACATTGTAACATTATCTAAGTATGGTAGTGATGGGCTGAGAAATATTGCGTTGTTACTATCAATTGTGTTAGGGTTGTTGTTAATAGTTGCAAACGTAATATTTTTTTAGTTGTTCTATTTATCGCTTATCTTGCATGAATCAGCTACTGAAAAGGACATTGCAGTGTATCTAATAGTTATAACCATGCAGAATTATGGCAACACTCCTAAAAAGTCATCTTGAAGTAAACTTCAAACGTATTAAGATACGTATACGTATAAATATATGAATATATTGTATATATGTATACGTGACGAAAAAAGGTAAGATTTCTTTTTTTAAATACGACTGTCGTCAGGTGTCGTATTTACCCATAAATGTATATATAAGAAATCCAAACAAGAACGATATTTTCCAAACGCGACGCGTTTCGTTCTCACCGAATATTACGTCTCCAATTTTTCGCCTACACTCAACCAGAACCGAGCTCAAACATTTTTAGAGCGCAAAAAAAACTATTATTTCGGTCGCAGTGTCCCGGTTTTCCACGGTAACAGCCGTCAGTCCCGGTTCCCATTGTATCTCCTTCGAGACACCTGCAAAGCTGGAATAATAAAGAGTTTTACAACGTTTCAAAATGGGACTTTTTCTCGCAATTCAACCGCAACGTGCACTTAAGGGATTTGAATATCTTATATGGTACGTTTTATCTGTTCCACGCAACCCCCCGCTGAATGAATTCGTCTCAGCGTTTTAAGTTCTTAAACAATTCCTTTAACGTTTGGGTAAGTCAAATCGACAATTTTATTCATTGATAGTTTAGCCTCCGTAAATATTTGATGCTTCAAAGGTGAATTGGAATGTTATTGGAACAAAAATCTGTGCAGTTTTGCTTAACAAAAAGGACATGAAAACAATATATAAAAAAAGGAAAATATAATAAGCGTGGAAATTCTTCAGTGCCACAGTACAGTCAAAGCATTGTTTGGTTCCATCCCACGTAGTTTTTATCTAATCTATATCGTGAAGAGAAAGCTTTGTACTCCTTTTTAAGCATATTGCGCGCACAGAGGAGTGTGATATTTGGGACAGTTATAGTTTATACGGGGAAGGAGTGCAGAAAGCTAAAATTTATTCATAATACTACGGTTGAATTTCGACCACTGGGCGACCACTATAAAATGAAAATCTGAAACTAGGTTTATTAGTTTATCTGCCTACATCACAACAATAAAAACTATTTCACTAGTATAACCTATATTAAAATGTGAAACTCTCAAAATGGAAATTTAATTATGGGTTGAGTGGTTTGTACATTTTTATTGCGTACTGCCGGCACTAACACACCAGTTGGGTGATGTATGATTTTATTTTATAATAGAATAGTACAGTGAACTGTAAATTGAATTTTAGAAATTCAGTCAATAAATCAACTCGACTTTCGCTGTCCACTGCTGGACATAGGCCTCTCCGAAGTTGCACCATAGGACCCGGTTCTCCACCTTCCACATCCAGTTTGGACCTAGCTACCCTCCTCAGGTCGTCGGTTCACCTGGCTGGGGGGCATGCCACACTACTTTTGCCGATTCCCGGTTTCCACTTAAGAACTTGTCTGCTCCAGCGGCCATCGGTCCTTTGAGAGACATGGCCAGTTCACGGCCACTTCAACTTGCTAATTCTGCAAGCTATGTCTATAACTCCAGTTCTTTTCTCATCTCATTACGGATCTTATTCTTTAAAGAAACCCATCGGAGAAATTCATCTGGTAATTAAAATCTGTTGGAATATTCTTCTGGTAAAGCCTTGACATTGTGCCTAATAGTGGCAGAATGGGAGCCTTCATATGTTTTTAACCCTTCAGGGAAGAATAGCTTGACGGTCCTATTATCATTTTTTATTCAAATGAAAAGAATTATGAACGATCATAAATTGTATAGAACTTTTCTTTCATTCATTATGTTACTTTCAATATACCTACCTACTTTCCAGTAAATCCTAGTATCAAAGTGTATTGGTGTTGGAAGATGTAGAAGTCTTAGAAGAAAAAATAACCAAGCCAACCGTGGCGCCGATAGCAACAGTCGAAGAAAAGGCAAAACTTGAGAAAGAACTTCAGAAGTTTGTCAGATCAATTTTAAATTGATTCTTAAAGAAAATTATAGAAATTTGAAATACTAGCTGTTGCCCGCGTATTCACTCACATCTTAGTGGATTTACTTCATGAACCCCGGTAACAAGTGTTCTGTGCATAAATCCAGGACATAGTCTATCTGTAGAACAAATTTCATCCAAATCCGTTCAGCCGTTTATATGTGATTAAGTAACAAACATGCAAACATCTTCACAAACTTTCACATTTCTAATATTAGGAAGATACGATAAACGACTATTTCAGACTTTGACAGTAACAAATTTCCAGCGTACCCGGTAGTTAGGGAACTATTTAAAAAGAATATAACAAAATTGAAGGTCCCAGCATACAATTAGTTAAATAAAGGTACAGGAAAACTTACGTTTTTTGTAGTTGAAGTAAGTCGAGTAGAAAATTTGAGGAACAAGTTTTGCTTTTCATTCCCCGGTTCGTGTACAGCTTTTAATTTGTCTGTCGTTACGGCAAGTTTTATTACATGGTTACCGTTGAAACATTTCGAGTTCATACTCGGAAGTATATAAGTTCCTGTAAAAGGTTTGGCCTCATTATGTTGCCAAAGTTTAGAAGCATGCTGCATGTAGTACTTATCTTTATATGGGTCTCGTTGGAACAGACGAGTCCTTGAGTGGAAACTGCGAATCGGCGGCAAATGCCAAAAAAATGTTAAAATCCCTTTAGCCAGATAGAACATCTACACCATCTTGAAACGGCGGTGAACGCATTGTAAAAATCCCCTTAGCCAGATCGAACGACAACATGAAAATGGTCATCTACCATCTCCAGGTTCGTGTTCTAGTTGGCTAGATGGGCTGAGTAGACCGGCTGCTAAAGACGAAAGACATAGCGATATTGTGCTAAGTGGTAGAGCAATCTAACACTGTATTGCGATAAGCTAAGTTGATTGATCGATTGAGTGGGATCGATTACAGTGTGAAGGAACGAGGTACAGTGTTCCTCCTTTGAAACGGGAGGATCCTCTGAACACGAGGTGATGTTGCCTGGTGGGCCAAAGCCCGAAAATTGATGTCCAACAGTCGTGTATAGGCTATTCTCTTTTTTTAATTTCTCTCCCTCTTTTCTCTTCTGGGCTTTATTGTTTAACCGGACTTTCGGTGAAGCCGGGCCTCCGACGAATATCAAATAAATTGATTTTAACCGTGACGCAGCTAAGGGCATCTTCTAGCGGGACAAAGTCCTCGGCTTAGGGTGACGCTGATGGGGAGACAAGAGAGGGCCTGCTATTACTGTGTTGAATTATTATTATTAGTGCCGTTTAGATCTATCGACTCAGGAAGGTCTGGCGCAAGCGAGGGTCGGTGAGGGTGTAGGCTATTTACCGTGAACACTTTTTATAGTGTGATGTAAGATCTAAGTTGCTGCTATATTCTGATAGGCGGCGCTGGCGTAGTCTATTGCGATGTTGTTAGTAGCTATTTCATGTAGCAATAGATATTGCTACAACAGTTACCTACATGATTCATGATACATGCGTCATACTCGTGAACGGGTGCCGTCTGTAGAGACTGATCAGAGCTGCCATGGCAATCTTATCAAAAAAGTCATATTCATTTTGTGATCAGACTTGTTTAGTTTAGACTTTTTCCTATATTGTCTTCATATGAGGAATCACATGCATAACAAAAGCGACTTCAAGTACCACCTACAAAATGATCATTGTGCAATGATTGGTTTTGTACTCGCTAACAATCCCTACGTTTAACATTTAACATTATTATTATTATTTTTCTCTTTCAATAACTAGTATTACCTACATAATTTTATTTTCTAATTTCTGTAAGTGGTGTGTACTTCTATAAGTGACAAATTCACCATAATCTGGAACCTTGTTAATTATAATTTAATGTCTGTTAGTGGATAAGTCGTTGAAGTACCTATAAATAAATAAATAAATAAATAAAATAAATAAATAAATATAAGTTTTCGAGAAAATTGTAATTTAATAAAATAATTTAAGAAATTTTCAATTTAAAAAGAGTGACCATGGAGTTTCTTGCGCGTCCTTCTCTACCTACCTATAGAAAGTGTACACTTAGGAAAGTGGCATCTAGAACCTGAGTATTCATATATACCTGTTTATGGTATACATAAATTAAAACATACCTAATTATCTTATTGTAAGTACAAATTGTGACCCATCCTAGTGGTTGTAACAAAATTATAGATAGAACTAATATCTGAACTCGGTTATAACCAATCAAATTAGCAATTACTTTACTAGGTTGGGAGAAACCAATCGAATGCTTAACTTTATGAAGTTCGCCTTGTAGGGGTTTGCGGTCACAATCCAACTTACCCAATGTGGTAATTACAGACAGTAGGTAAACCTTTGAAGGAAACCTACGTCACGAAGGTATACTTTAGACTGTATTGCTAAACTGACTGTATACTGTGACGTCTGCTTCTAGCATTAGATTAAAATTAAAAGAAAAATCGAGAAAGCGTTTTATGTATTTAATAAATTGACTGAAAAATAATTTATTATAATGCATGGTAAGTTTTGAATTTTTTTAGATACATGTTATAAAATATACAATGAAAAATAGGAACCATCGGGAACAGGGTCCAAGCTACCGGTAGGGCGGTAGCTAGGGCTCCAGAGACAGGAACCTCCTCATAATGTTTGCCGTGTCGAGGAGTACCGCCTTCTGTATCAAGCCCTTTATATTTTATTATTAAAAAGAAAATGAATTGAACTTATTTATTATGGCATAAAAATATATTTATAATATTTTTTTATTGATGAATTAGTTCCTATTTTGTATCAATGAATTGTATTACTAATAATGATGAAATAACATTTTACATGATAATGGTTTTGGCGTGAATTGAATTTCTGCTGTTGAAGATGAGTATTACAATTCTGTCTTTGTCTGTCAGTATAATAAATCATTCCATTCCTTCTTTTGGCTTCGTCCGTAAATATAACACTGTATGCAGTCAGAAGTAGTCAGTAGTACACTGACTCTGACTGATGTGTTTTTAGTTTACCAGAAATGCAATTTGTAACTGTTTCAAAGTTAAACTTTAAGATTAATTTTTATGGCTCTTAACAGTGATTCTGTTCGCGTTATGGTTTAAATATTTTTTTACTGATTCAGCTGTAGGAATTCTAAGTCGAAATACTTTTTTGACTGCAAGAGCTGTTGGTGATAAGTCGGTTAATGCAATAAACAGGAAATTACTTATTGTTAGGAAGGAACAAATTGTGGCATACTAATGAAAGTTTTTCGCAGTCTTCGGGAGTAGGTGTGTACCTACCTATTAATGTAAGTACAACAAAGAGATTAGTTCTTCTGTAACAATCTGTTTGTTGTACTCACATTTAAACAATTATCATCAATGTTTATAGATATATATTATGTTATACTTTCTATTTTTTTTAAATATTTGCACGTATCTCCTCCCCACAAAAGAAAATTGCATAAACAAACTATATACGCTTAAACAAACATTAATAAATTTATCCAGTTCTTCAATACCACGAACGTTTTTTTAGTACTGCAGTAAAACATTATCTTTACGCTGATGCAATAAGTTGTAGGTACAATTATTAAAAGAGCGACTGCCATTGATTGTTCGATCAGGTACATCGATGTTACTTCTTAGTTGTGTCGTACTTTACGTATGCTTAATTAATACAAGGCACATAATTAAAGCAATACTTCACCATCAGAGATGAACTATTTATTCAACATTTTAATTAATATTGCGGTTTTATAAAAGGATACCAAGAGCACTAGGAAAATGAGGCGAGGCGAGGCTTGATGTGTTTATTCAATAGGAAACGATTTTATAAACGTTTCACTTCCGTTTCCTAAGATTATATATTGGTGTTACAAAGTTATTGACTGAAGTAGGGAACTTTGACTTTGAATTTTAGAAACTGGGTGACATATTTTGACTGTCATTAAAGTCATTTTAATCATGATTAAGTAGGTTTCCTTGGATTGAAATAGATTTAGAGTAACAATGTCCAAAAATTCTATCAGTTTCTCAAAATTTATGATAATAATATGCTGTATGGATAATGTGGAAGATAAAGTTGAGAATAAAAATTTTCATGTTTATTATCAACATTCATGATTATTGTCTCTCGGGACTGGTCAGCTGAATCAGCAAAATGTTTTTATTTTTATTTGAAACCGTGCATCTCAGGCTCCATATTTCATAACTGCCTGTATCTGGTTTACATGAAATAAAGACCTATTCTATTCTATTCCATAACAACAGTCAGTCGGTAATCAGTAAATATCTCCTTTTAAACTTAGACCTGCCCCACAATACGCTTGCCTTAACAAACGGTCCTAATTTACTAATAGCATCGAGCTGCAATCTGATACGCTATTTGCGATACCAATCTGTCTGCCAAGCATAGAGCCGGATGTTAGCAATCTGGAATATATTGTAATACTAGCTGTGCCCGCGACTTCGTCTGAGAAGGACTTCGGATGCTGCGATTTTTAAACAAAATGCCTATGTCCGTTTTTATTAGCTTTATTATCTTCACCTACTACTAACTCACTAACTATGTAAAAAAATCTTGGAAGTTAAATTTGATCCACTTACCGGTTTCCGATTGAGCTGAAATTTTGCATACACGTTTAGTTTGGATGACAAAAGCGTTTTCTTTAGTTTTTTTTTTAAACTATAATATTTTTCTTGTCAAATTTTATCAGGATCGGTTCTGCTGTTTGGTCATGAAAAGGTTAAACAGAGTATAGAAGTCCTTCTGTATAAGTAAGGATTAGTAAGAATTATTACCAAGAACTAGAAGCTGATTTGGTCTAGTATGAAGGACGACTCCAGTGTGAACGACGCCATCCATCCTGTCATCCATGTGCATGTGGGAATAGGGCAAAATGGCGGAGTATAGTCCAGAAGAAGGTGCTACATACATAGAGGTCACAACCCTTATCAATGAGGAAAACGACTCATGGAGGAGGAAGGAGCATGAGATCATGGATTCGACTCATGGGTCGGACAAAGTATTATTGCCAAAGTGTTATTAATATTTGGTTTATCTGAAATAAAAACTTCTCTATTCTATTCTACTGCGTTTTCTATTATGAAATGAAATAGACATGGAAAATACGCTCGCCCTATATACATAGGACTTAATAACAGCATTGGCGAAGTATGGCGTACAAAGATACACTTCTGTCTAACCCTTCAGGATGTACAAGCGGGATATTATGAAATCTATTATCAAGAATCAAAGAACACAGATACAAATGAAGCCGCAGCAGCCACTTCGCAACAAAATTCATCTTTCTAGTCTAAGATGAACTTTAATTGCATACTCTGCGGTATTTAACACAGAGAAATGCATTCAGTTATTACGTATATTAATAGAAACTTACGTAGGTACCTATTACGAAAGTACAGAACAATTGAGTTTAACTGAAGTCATTTATGTAATTCAAAATCGAAAACTTAATTCATCAGTCATTGCATCGCTCGTTCATAGCATGTGAATTAAAGACGAAGGAGTGAACATGATAAACTCGATGATGGTGTTTGAAATAACGTTTCGTTTTACGTAATTTATAATAAAGAAAGGTAATTTTTTTGAATAAATATTTCATTAAAGCACTTTTTACAAATTTTATTATATATTTTTTTAATTATTTCTCATTGTAATTTATATGCAAGTTCCACATTATTTCATGCTATGCTAAAAATAAACAAATATGTTACCTCTTAACTGAAATAAGTCCTTCGCAGCCAACATTTAAACCTATCCAAATTACACCCAACAGCTAGCAGCCGATTGAGAAGTTCCGAAATTGGCCCAATTATTATGAAGAATTTAAAACTGGAGGTCATATTAAGTACCTACAGAAATCTATCCCATAAACACTCGATCGATTGGACAAATTACTCTAAGAAGCAGAAACAATAGGTAGACAAAATCTAATCAGGTAAACGCTTAAATCCATACCATTAATCAAAAACCCAAAACCAAGAGTCACACTCACTAGAATTGCAACTCGTCTTGGCGCAAATCCAAAAGTCAATTATTCGATACCGACTTGGTAACTTCGGCAATTATTTCTCATTGCAGGAACACCTTAACGAGTGTTCAGGTGCGGTTTGAGTGACTCTTGAAGCCGGGACTCGCAGTTTTTGGCGCTGCCTCGCTCTCCAATTTATAGTGAACAGCTTGGGTGATTAACGCGAACGCTCAAGTGCTGAGCCTGTATTTATTGTTTTAAGGTGCTGGTGGTTTTATTAAATGCAGTAAGAAAAAATAAGGCGAACTTTTGGGGAGTCTGTGTATGAAAAAAAATCTGTATAGGTATTTAAAAATATGAGAGGAGAGATGAGAATCATGATAAAAGAAGAGGCAGACCGAAGGATTACTCAGCCTATCTGTATTGTTTATTTACCCACTGTCATACTTATATAGTTATTTCATATTTATCATAATTTTTAAATTCCTTTATTGGATGTAAAAGTCTGGAAATAAACGATTTCATTTAATTTCATTATTATCACAAGTAATTGATGAAGATGTCAAAACTGGTAAATCATAAGCTACATTATAAACTAATAGTTCAAAAATATTATAATCCGATTGATGATCGCTTATTTTGATGCTGACTGTACCCAGTGGTCCAGACTACTTGAAATAAAATGTCTTCAGTAAATTCTGGCGCCCATTCAAGCTCAATTACGTTTAGTGTTTACTTTTCATAGTGGAACATTAAAAGTGTTTTTGTATAAAAAAACGTTTTTATTTTTCGACTGTAGGTACAGACTTTATTTTTAAGGACTAAGAAATGAATGAAAATAAATTATTTTTCTATTTGACCTCTGTTGAATTGGAAACGTTGTAATAAAGAATGTCAAACGTAGAAATCGTACAATGAGTATTATTCAACAAATATTTTTATTTTTTAAATTAATCTTTGTAATTACGAATTATTTCGGTATAATTGTGATTTGTGGGCACATTTACATATACACTAACACCCATACCCAGAACAACTATCTGTAGGCCATACAAATAATTGTATCAAGTGGAAATCGAACCCGCAACACGTAGCGCAGGTGTCAATCGCTCAACCACTACGGGAGCAGTTTATATACCATTTTGAAATCACACGCATACATAAGAATAATTATTATGACTCTTATTGTTTCGAGATCCCCAAAATAATAATCAACCTCAACACTTTCTGATGCCGACTGTACTTACCTATATTCAAACTTCAAAGTTTTCGTATATACCCTTCGCTAGGCCTTTATATCCACCCAATATTATTTGATCTCATTAATTAAGAGAGCTTAGTGACCCTTGTATTGGTAGCAAGTTGCGGATTGCAAAGTTGCAAGTAGGTACTTGCAAGTCCAAGATTTAGTGCGGACGCCTCCGCCACGTGTTGCTAATGTCTGTTACTTACCAGTAACTTTACTGTTTGTATAAATTATATACACGATGAGTCTGTGGTCACATTTTGTCAGTTTTGTGGTGAGGTAAATATAATTTACTTCAGACAGCAACTTTCAATGATTTGGGGGGGTGTTTGGATTGTAAACTATAATATCTTACTTCTTACCGTCAAGTCAAAAATATTTATGAAGACAACGTGCGCGCGCATTTAGTGAATTTCTGTCGAAAACGCACGCATAGGTACTTTTTTCATACAGTTTTGGCTTTACGTTCACTATGGTCGAGAATATTTCAGTAAAGGGGTACTGAGAACATTGTTTTTGTACCTATTAGGATAATATCTAGCATAGATATAAAAATAAAGAGCATGTCCTTGTTTATACAAAACTAGCGACCCGCCCCCCGCTTCGCATGTGTACAATTTCTCTACTATCCTTAAATTAAATAAGAAAGCATTATACAATGAACCTTCCGGAAGAAATGCCCAAAATGATGGTGAAAACCGCATCAAAATCCGTTGCGTGGTTTAGGAAGAGTTAGCGGATATACAAACAGAAAGACGCGGATAGCGACTTCATTTTATACTATGACGTAGAGATGTAGTCACTGCAGTCCACGACGTAAGTATTAATGATTTATCACCAACAGATTTTAGTAAAGATCTATAAATACCTATACAAAATTTTTGAATAAAAAAACAGATTTCAATACATTACAAAATAATGAAACTATAGATCAGCAGGTCAATGCAATAGAAGTAACATAATTAACTTGAATCACCATCTGCTGAAAATAAAAAGCAACGGGAACTAGCAAACGGAAGCAAACATAATTTATTCTCTTAATCCATACAAAATTCATATAAAATGTATTTCAAGTCGTGAATCATTGGTATGACTATACTCGTACTTGGAAAACAGGACAGCTCGCTTATCAGGCGCTGATAAGGTATTATTTATGCTAGGCCCTTTATTTTAGGTTAGGTGCGTGATATCAGACTGTAATCAATATCGTGAATTACAAATTTGGTGTCACGGTATCTGGGGTATAAAAAATGAACTGGCGAAGAAGGGCAAGTGACTGATGTTAATCTATATTGTGGAGGAGTACTTTGACCATACCGCGAATCAAATATGGTTAAATACCGCCTACCTATGTAGTAAAAATTCGGAATTTAGTTTTCGTATCTGTTAGTATCTACCTGATTGTGAATAGCAATTAATAGACGCAAAGACTCAGTTTTTAAATATTTTTATTACATACGCATTATTCAACAATGTTAGTTACGCGGTATGGGACTGTCAACGATGATATGTCATTTTTTATACCTATCCTTCCTAATTAGTATAGCTAATATTAACACCCCTTTTCCATCTGTTTTATGTTTATCCCATAACATTTTTGATGTTTTTATGTCAATTAACACACTGTTTTGTCCTTTTTCCAGCACTACAAATACCGGTCAATTTCACCACGTTTTTTTTTTTTTTTTTTTTTATACTGATCACTTGTCATTTCCTACCTTGACGTTGGCAAAATCATCGAATTACGATGGAGCCATAAAAATAAAAGAAGAAGAAATATGATACTAGTGGTCGCCCAGTGGTCGAAATTCGACCGTAATTTTAGCTTTCTGCACTCATCTATATAAACTTTAACGATGCCAAATCTTACACTCCTCCTTACGCGTAAAATGCTTAAAAAGGGGCACAAAGTATTCTCTTCACGTATTAATATATAGATTACAATAACCGACTACGTAATAGCAACCCAGGTAGATACTGTCAACATATATAATGCCTCAGACAACCCAACGAGAAGAAATAGGGTAGCGTCAGGGACAATATGGCGGACGTTTTTAGGTCACTAATCACTATTTAATTAGGTGTATTCTTGATCTACTCAGCCTCACAATCAGGCTAGGAATAGCGGATAGTAAATTAACATTTTATATTAGATCCGGAATTCAAGAGATCAGAATGGTATGTACTTTAGTAAGTGAATAAATTACCCGTGTTTCAATAATACTTGGGTAAAACAGGATGGTAATGTTAAAATTCACTAATTCTAAAGGCATTGTTTGACACATTTTTCAAAGTTTATACACATTGTCTCTTTAAATAAAATAAATTAATCAATCCAGCCCATTACTGTCCCACTGCTGGACACGGGCTCAGAATGAGAAGGGTTAGGCCTTAGTTCACCACGCTGGCCTGCTGCGGGTTGGCGGACTACACACACCATCGAGAACTTTATGAGGCCCTTTCAGGTGTGCACCTTAATCGCGATCCGCACATAAATTCGAAAAGTCAGAGGTGTGGGCCGCGTTCGAACTCAGACCCTCCTACATGGAAGGCAAACGTTCAACCGCTAGGCTATCAATGCTTTTTTTCCATAAATAATTAAAGTAAAAAGACTGTATTCATAATTAAAACTTATCGCGTGCTACCTCTATGAAATATGACTCATAAAACCTTGTTTACACATTACTAAACTGCTGCATAAAAAAATGTCACGGACTGGCAATACTGAACAAGTTCGTCGCGTGTTAATCTATTGCCATCACTGTGACTCAAGTACATAATTGAATGATAACTCAATGTACATATAAAGCTATACATTTTCAGTATAAGCTGGCCTCTCATTGTACGGAAAGCCTATACAATGCGAGGTCGGCTTATACTGGAAATGTATAGCTTGTTATTATAGCCGTCTGTATACCTAACTTTATAGGTATCTACAAATTATAGCGAATTAATCCAAATTGAATTAAGAACAGCTATAATTTAAAAAAAGTAATTTCACAATGCATATCGATTCTACGTAAAAGAATGCCTATAAGTGAATTCACATACTGGATGCCATATAACAAAGCACAGTCGATCATACATAATTGTGACGCGAAATAATAGAACCTATTTAGATCCATTTCAATCTTATCGAACTATCGACAAGCAAATCGACACTCCAAGTAATTCTAACACACATTAAGTCCAGAATCTGAAATGGAAATGTCCAACAGGGATTTCAATTTGCGCAATACTCACCCATAATACGACGTTGAAGCAAAACAAAGTGTACTTCATACAATAGATTTGGGACTCCAGCTTGCCCACCCCTGAGCCCTTACCAGCGCCGGCCATTTCACTTCAGAAACACTTTACACCACAAACAATAATTTGGACACTAAAACTGAGTTGTCCATTCACCGACTCGATCGAATTGTAACTGGTAACTTATCAGGCCAGATAAACGTTAGCTAGGTTATCTATGTTTGCTAAGATAAAAACGTACGAAAAGATAAATACGGTATGAATTGCCACACCCGTATTGTTGTGCACGCACGCGTTCGTCATTGTCAGTAGGAGTAGGCCAAGCAAATTTGTACTTTGTAGTCATAGAATATCTAAGAATCCACCATTCTTTTTTCCATCTCTACACCCTCAATTTTCCTCCGAGAGGCGATACATAGTCTAAATCTAGTAGATGAATATACATTTTTTTCTCGAATAAATAAGAGACTTTCTATATTCATACGAGAGAACGATCTCGGCCATTTGAATATTCTTATTGTATCCTCATTCGTAGCGATTCTTTCCTTTGCGGTAATTTTATAAGGGTACCCGACCACGCTTATATATCAAGTCCACCGATATGGGTTTCGACCGAAACGTGTTCGAAATCCGATAAACGGATTCAAACTATATACGAAATGGAAGCGGCCGGTATAAGCTGTAAACATAAATAAGGAAGATCTACTACGTTTTAGAAAACCCCCACGCACGGAACGTTCCCCATAAATCCTACACTTGCAATGATATAAATTTTAGCATTCTGGTACAGTATTCTAAAAGTACGACTTCCGAAAATACTTTTGAAGACATTCACTTGAAATTGTTGACAAAAGTGAAAATTCTACAGTCGCCTGGGGAACAATGTCACAGTATATATATACTACATACAGTAACTCAGCTAAGACGTTTTTGTGACATCGACAAGCGGAGCGCTAGGGATGTCACTAATATTTTTGGAAAATGGTTTTTATTTTATTTAGTTAAATTTACCTACTGCAAACATAAATTAATACCAGTATTGGCCCAGGGCTTCGCTCGTAAGTACGTAAGTAGTATGTAAGCTATATGACGATATTTAAACAGGAATTAAAAACATGTGATGATTCTTAAAAAAAAGATGGGAATGGATATTTTTTAATAATTGCGATTTGTTCCTGGTAAAATATCCTAAGCGTTAAAGTATTCTTCAGAAACACGATAATTCAGTGCCGGTTTCTTTACTAAATCATCTCGGAAAATCAAACGAAGCAATTTGGACCGGCTGAAAAAGATAATGCCATCACTATCAACTATCCCACTTTACGCGGACCCTCAGATATTGATTTTGAAAGCAATTGGTCCAGTAACTAAAAAGATAAAAAAGGCGGCAACTTTTTAAAATTCTGACTATAAGTAAGTATTCAGAGGCCATAGGGACTCTCAGATATCGATTTTGAAAGCAATTGGTCCAGTAACTAAAAAGATAAAAAAGGCGGCAACTTTTTAAAATTCTGACTATAAGTAAGTATTCAGAGGCCATAGGGACTCTCAGATATCGATTTTGAAAGCAATTGGTCCAGTAACTAAGAAGGTCCAAATTGGCGGCCATTTTTTAAATTCCGACTTTATATATGGATTTAGAGACTATACGAAATCTCAGATATCGATTTTGTATATAATCGGTCCAGTAATAAAAAATATCAAAATGGCCGCCATTTATTTTTATTTCTGACCATAATTACGATTTCAGAGAAGACACGTATTTTCAAAGCAATCGGTCAATATTGACAACAAATTCGTAGAGAAATAGTTGAACATTCATTACCTATACCTTTCGATATCAGCGGGAAATTTAAAAAAAGCTAACTGCTGATTTTATATTGAGGAGTTCAAGCAGCCGTAAACACTACAATATAGTCCTGTCAATATAATTATTAATATAGGAAAATATGGGAGCAACACAAATCGTGACCGACTTTGTCTCGAAGTAACACCGACTGACAACCTTTGAATATTTCGCTGTTACCTTACCGAACCTATCCGAGAAATCCCTGTAGAGCACACGTCTCTGTGTGTGTTTGAATTCGGAACGTAAGTACGTAGCTTACCAACTGTTTACTATATATTTAAACTGTGACAATGTTTTGCGAAGATGAAATTTCTTGTTTTGGAAATGTCTCAAAATAAATATTAAAAATCCGTTTTGGCATAATATTCGGCTTGGCAACAAAACTGAAATTGAGAAAACATTTTCGTTCACATTTATTTTACAAAACTCTGTGTATTCAAAAACGTTCTTCGATTTCATAAATTTTATAGCTGTTGTTCTCATAAAATGAACACAAAACGCAGTGAAAGAATGCGACCATAAACAAAATCTATACTTACTTCCTTTAAAACCCGGAAAAATATAAAACTCAATCGGAGGAGAAAATGAACAATTCTTGGACAGCACTCAGAGTGTCTATAAAACTTAAGTTAGCAAAATTTGGAATCGCTCGTAAAAACAGAAGTTCTGAAGACAGCAAAATTACAAAACATTTTATCGCATTTCCAACAAACAAACACATTTTACCGCTGACTGTTTCCGCCGTGTAAACAACGTGATGATAATGCACAAACGGACAGAATTACACGATCACTTTTTCAGCGCCACCTTTAATACACTAACCAAGAAAATAATTCCTCGCAAAAGACTTCGAGGTTAGTAGCACATTTAGTTTTAGAACAACACTACTATCACTAATTTCAACCCAAAATTCTTAAGCTTCATCATTAAGTCCACCAACTTAATCTTCATCGAGATTAAAGCAAACTGCTATTCATGTACAACATTTTGTAAAATATGTCCTCAACCGCGGTAATGAATATTGAAAATCGTTTGATCTAGGTAACCTGAGCCAAATCGCTTTTAAATGAGACTAGCACGCAAACTTTTTCTTACCAATACTTGGCACAGAAAATGGTTTTGGAAATGTGATAATACCATAAAAGCAATATAAAAATACACAACTTAATCGTAATGATCATTTGTCTTTTCGTTGTTTACATAACTACGGGAAACACGGAATTCTCACTTTTCCGTTCGACACTGGGGTCCATTTCCTCACCATAACAACGAACGTCGCGGCGGAAGGCGCCCGTAGCTTATATGAATTTTCCTACAACGGCATAATGTGTACCACCCAATATAACAAAACCTCCCCCACCCTCCTTCTTATCAAGTGACGCAGACGACAAAGGCAAATTACCATAGTCTTTCAGAGCTCTAGTTAAAATTGCCGTCTTTGTAAAGAAACATATAAGACTGTATTGTTATCGGTTCATTTGTTACCGTAATAAGTTGTGATCCTCTGACGTTTGATAGGTTTCTTATTGAAGGAAATGTCAATTTCTGACGTGAATATATTCTCGTGACAGTGTCACAAATCTGTATCAAATGAAATAATAATCTCGTATCTTTTCCTTTGTAGAGCGAGTTCATGTTACATTTTGTGACGTGGTCCAGTCCAACCTAAAATACTCCTGACATTTGTTTAATGAAGATTAACCCTTCTTTATTAAGGATTTTGCTTGGGTATAAAAGAATTAAATACGTAATTATAAATTGCGGACGATTAAGGGAACTGTCCGATTAAATGTAATTAATATTAATTTGTGTTACTCAATCCTTTAGAAGTACATGTGTAATCGTTTTACTCATTAAAGAGTTTCATTAATTTACAGTACTCTTTGTTATATCATATACTCGTACACATGTACCTACCGCTGCCACTTAGCCTTAGGCCCTAATTGGTAGAAGCAAAATGTGGGCGTGGCTAGCTTATCGGGAACCGTACAAAGAATTTTGCCGGCAAAGTGTACAACCGCCAAAGTTTTTGTACATACACTGGAAACGATACGAAAAAATTATAGCAACCCCTAGTATTATTAAGCCTCTAAAAACATGAAGATCTAGTAAATCATAAGGACTAGTGTGCTTTAGTCGGGTTTTAATGAATTAAAAAAAAATCTTTTTATTTTCAAAGCTTTGTCAAACTTGACAATGTCGTTCTATTAAATCATTGAAAAAAAAAACAAACAACAACAATTAAAACACAAAAATACCAACACTATAAGCGCCGTCGCATGCTAACTTCAACTACATTGTATACCCAGCAATTTAGCTATTTCAGAATTAATAATAATAATAGTACACTTTGTCCCACGACGTGTCCTACGTCGTCACTTTGTTTTTTGTTTCACAAAACTCAGAATTTTGTCGCTAAATAAATGCTGTCGCGCTAATATTAGCTTCATTTTGACACTAAGATCTCGGAAGTTCATATTACAATCAATTTATTAATAAAAACAAAAATTTAAGTATTTTTCTCTTGGAAAATGCCTGTATGTGACTCAGCTGAACATCGAAAGTGTGTCAAAGAACTAATAGAAATTGAATCGAGCAAATTCTTCCACACGTTCGGACAACGGCTAATATCCGGTGAGGAATGTTTATAGTCAACAAACACGGACTTAAAGCAAACAGATCCGACCCGTGAGCCCTCAGCCTAACTTCGCCTAATTGTTTGCTAGCCGCCAACTTTGTTACAAATGGTTGCTGATATTCGCTTTACGAGTAATCTACGTTCAACGTGAGCAGTAAATTAAATTATATTTCTGTCTACAAAGAGAATAAAATGTTAGGAGTCGAGCGTTAGTAGTGATTGTAACTGAGTTTAGTGGGGTTTTGTAAAGAAAGACTGTGTAATAAAATAAAAAGACATAGTGTGTACGTTATATATATTTTAAATTACACAAACACTTCAGTGAGGTTCGAGTTAATAGTTCAAAAAAAAAAAATTTTGCTCATACTGAAACTATATTCCAAAACGCATAAGACCAACGAGAAGAAAGACGTTTCGTTACAAAAATGATGAATATGACCTCAAGTAGTAGATTGCACTGCAAGAATAAGTTGTTATAACAAGGACTTAAGCACCGAACACACAGAAAACACAGTTCAGCAGTTCGAGTTTTTCTCGACCTCGACCACTATTAGTGTCAAGCCAAAAATACATGTAAACAACGTGAGCGATTTGCGTAAACACACTTTTTTCATACATTTTATGCTTTACGGTAACTAAGGTCGAGGACGAGAAAAACTCGATGTAGAGGTACAGTTGAAGGAACTCGATTCGATCGTGAAAGTAAACTTGAAACTAGAAGACCACAAACTTTTCGAATACATTTCACCTCGATCCGAAGTCTTCGTCTAGGGATTGATTCGCAGATTTTATTCAACTAATCGGATTCGTATTACGAACGATTTTGCAAATTCAGAAGAAACGAATTCAAAGCCACCGCGGACCGTTCTATTGAAATTAATACTTCGGTTAAACAGATTACCATTTCCTTACGAGTACTTTCTGTGAGGAATTTCCCAGTTGAAAATGGTGAACCATCTTAAATTTCAATTTCTCTTAGTAAATTGAGCCGCGGAAAAACGTTGATATCTACATAAGTAATCTTGCTCATCGTATTTTTTCCGGAACACTCAATTTTTCATCGCTGCGTCTGCAGGTAAGAAAATTTGAATTCATTTTAATATGTGATAATACAAAATTTTGGAATATTGCTGCGACACGTGTTTTTTGTAATTTAATGCGGAATGGAAACGGTTGCTATAAATTTCGTCTTACTTCGTGTCATAAAGTGAGTTCTTTTTTGTTCATTCACTCTGTCTTTTCTGGCGATTTCCTTATCTTTCAAGTGACGCGGTTTTGTTTCTACATAGAGAGACTTTCATGTCATCTAATGTTGTCTCCAATATCACAAGTTGTTCGCAATACAAACAGACTTCAGTTTATCGCAGATAGCTTATTGGAACGTCAACGATCATAATTACTGGATGCATCCGCATTGCACCGGCATCTCATATCCGTTGTAACAGCAGGCGCTGCCTGTCACCGGCTGTCGTTAGATTTATTACTAATAACATTTCCTTCAGTTTTATTTTACCCTTAGAAACTTATAACATGTGAGAAATCATTATACGTCGATTTGAGAACCGATATCATAAATTTAAAAAGAATTTTTAAAACTGATCAATTTTTATTTTTATTTTCTAATGCAGTAAAGTGCCTATAGGTTATTAGATAGGTAAGTATTGAGATATTTGTTTTGAACTCATTTACAATATTATAATAATAATTGTTATTTTATTAATATTCATTTGTATATTATCAATTAATTTTTTTAACGTTTTCATTAATAAAAAAGAAAAACATAAATATAAAAAGTAGTATCCCACCGTAGTAGTTTATTATTATTATTAATTTATTATATTTACTTAATTCCTTAAAACAGTAATGAAATTCTAAAAGAATGACCTACAAATAGTAAAATATTTAAACCATAATTGTATTTTCCAATCTTTCTTTCCTACATCCACGCAATTCATGACCATAAACTCAAATACTCTTTCCAACTAATCAGCTGAACTAAATTCAAAGTCTATCAAAAGTAATGAGAAAAAGATTTCTTATTGAATACTCACTCTGGCGTGTCTGGCTCCAATTTTATTGGTTTGTACGTCAGAAGTGGGCTCATATAAAACCGAATGCTCCATCCAATTAGCTCGGAACATCGACCGCTCAACCTACAGCCAAGTAGTACCAATATCCGGTATTGAATGATCTCAGGATTGCCAAGTGGCCTTCTATGTAAATACTAGTGAATGATGGAAACCCGCATTATGGGAAATAAATAAACCCTTTCCTACGAGAAAATCCTTTTAAACGGAATCGAATTATTGCTTTGGGACTTCCGCGTGAGAATAACGTGAAAATGAAAAAATGCGTGTGTTTTGTTTTTCGTTTTTTTTTCTTAGAAGAATTGTGGTCCATCACAACGAATACATCACCTGTTTTTTTTTAGGTAGTGGAGACTAGTTGTTTTAGTCTCCAATTTTCTTTTGTTTAGGTAATATTTTTTTGTCATTTTCTCTTTGTTTTTTTGTAGGCATAAAGCCACTTTTCTATCCTCAGAGTTAAATTTAAATTCAGAAGGTGCTAGGATTATAATCAGGGCTAAATGAGGTCTCAGAGAAGTTCTAAAGAAAGTTGTAGTTCATGTTCAACAGAATAAGTCAGCCGGCTGATAAATGTATGGAGGAACGAGTTATGGTGTTCCTCCATTGAAAAGGGGGGGGATCCTCTGACCAGGCGAGGTGATATGAGCACAGCGGGCCGCAGCCCGACGGTTGTTATCAGACAGTTGTACCGTTATGTGTTAGATACGGTAATCTTATTACTTGTGTGATGCAGTCTTCGTAATCTGATTGGTCGAATTCGTATTATAAATGCCTATAGTTGTAGTTATCTTGCTACGTTGCTACGTAGTTCTTACATGCAGCACTAGATGTCGCTACAAATATAATATAATATGAAGAAGAATCTCTATATTTTAGACCTTTGGTCATTTTTATTAACTTCTACTCTAAAGGTTAATAAAACTGTTAGTAGTTTTGATGAAGGAAAACAAAAAGTAAATAATGGAGGACGTAATGGGAGAGTAAGTCGACCACGAGCGGTAGTAATTAATTTCCTCGACAGACTTACAGCTGGAAGAGAAGACAAACAATTAGTTCATTTGCTTTTATTGCATTCCAATGCGGTTATGAAACTAATTATGTAGTTCAGAAATCTCTTTTATATTTCTCTCTCGTGATTCAAAATGTATATTTAGTACATTTTAGGATTATGGATAAAAAAGAAGATACAGGATCCTAACTTTGTAGTCCTGATCCCTGTATTTATATATTCTTTATTGTACCTCCACCAGTAAAACAAATATACACATAACACTTGCAGGAACATGGGTAAATTGTACAATGGGCGGCCTTATCGAACCTGCTTAATTTTTAGTAATGGATGAAAAAAAAACAAGAAAACATGCTGTTACAAATAATTTAATAATATTCAATTATTCTCGACTTATAACTGTATTGGTTGGATAAAGATAAATAATTTAACAACATATAGTTATATTTATTTATCTGTTAGTTTGCAGATCATATAAAATTCGTATAAAAATCTCTCCAGTAATACACACGCATTTAAATCACTATTACCCGTTTCCGTAATCGCCTGGGAGTTAGTTTGGTAAGTGGAGATCAATTAGCTCAATCGAATACGGCGTGAAATGGCGGGTTGTGGGCGAAGCTTTGGTAATAGACTTAAGGGAGGGACCCTGCACGTTAATGGCAAACAACCGTCGTCGTCGGTAATGGCAAAGTTTGTGATCACAGAAGATTTTGATTGATGTGCAAACTTGGCATCTAAATTTTTACAAACGGTTTTCTCTTTAAATAATGTGGTTTCGTTATTATTGTAGAGACCTATTAGGTACTTAATACAAGTAAGATTTTTACAGAATCGGTTGCGTGCGGGTGATGCAAGCGGCCATGGATAACGGTAACCGCTTATCATCAAGCGGACCGTATTTTTGTTTGCCACCTTAAAGGCATAAAAAAATAACCTGAAAAAATATGTTTTGTTTGAAATGATGAGTTATATTATTCTTGATGGAACAGACTTTATTTTTCTTTAGTTCAGTATTCTCATAAGTTTTCACTAATTTTTAAACTAGGTATCGCGTTGCATGATTATTATTAATATGATACGGGAAACGACGCGAATTCACCATTGAATCGCGTGAGAGTTAGCAGGGTAATGATGATTACTCGCTTGTACTCGGAATCGATTCGATTTTGACAGAAGAATGTTCATTACGTTGATTCAATTGTCGAGTGGAGTGATTTTTAAAGCATACTACGCAATATACATTATTGAACTGTCGAATTGTTCCAATTACGAGCGTGTAACGTGAATTCGTGATTCATGCTACCTGAAATATAATTTGTTCCGCCAAAGATATTTAAATTACTGTTTATAAAAAAACGGGCAAACGTCATAATTATTATGAATCATGCGCTATCAGGTTTGGCCAATATAGGAAACTATACGGGAAACCCTATATGGAATGTAATTAATTTGTGCACCTCTCTGCGTACAAAATCCTATAACTTGCAAATTCGGTTACCTGGAAATGCAAAAGGCAATTTACTATGTTATGATGCTCGCACTAAATACAGTCGGCGTCAGGTTGGTCATTTACCTGTGTCACACTATGTAAAATTTCAGATTTTATGTGTAAGAGGATTTATTTATTATCTTACCATAAATCTAAGAAAATTAAACTTATCTATGCACTAGCTAATTATATAAAACATAAAATAAAAATCTATAAAAAATGAGCACTTAGACGTCAAAGTACTCCTCCTCATCGCTGTCAATTGGCAGCGTGCCCAGAAGACTGACAGCATTGCCATGTTGAATGGCAATGCTTATTTTTTGACCAAAGAATAGGCCAACCTTCGGCATAGCGTCGACCAACCGTTTTCTAATGTCTCTAAAAAAGTGACGTGCATTCGGACCCCATGACCCAAGCGTTTTGACACCAGACAACTGCTGATTTAGTTATTAAATTTGCGCCGTTTGAGTAGTCTGTGGCTGCAACTGCAGCGCCAGCACAGCCCACTGAACTAGGAAGATGGGAAGGAGCAAGAGTGTCGACACAGGTTGCGTCCGATACCCCAGCATCCATACCCCAGCTCCCATAGCAATAATGACATACCATCTGGTCTCTTGCCATTTTGTTGGTACAAAGAAACTTGAAATTCTATTAAAATACTTTGGTTCACGATTTAGCAGGTTCTGACTTTAATTAGTTCCCTTTCAGTTCTATAACAGAGCCCGAATACTTGTAGCGGTCACAGATGGTCCAATACAGAATCCTTTATCTACTTCAGACCTTCAAAGTAGTATATTGTTAGGAAACTTTGATCCAAAGTTTGTGACCTTTCCACTCTCCTTGATGAAATATTAATTTGAATAATGAATATTCGTAGATTAGATAAGATTAGATTAAAGAGTTCCTTATTTCCACCAATTTATCAGATGAAATTTATTTCATACGTTTTCGGGCGTATGAAATAAACGTAACAGAAATCGCGTAAAACTTTAAAATCACGCGCTCTACTGCTAGTATAGACCCATCCTGTAGGAAAGACTTTTAAATTCAATAAAATTCGAATACATGTCATCTGTTACTTTGAGTATCTAGACCATCTGTTACCATCGCTTGACTGCTTGATGGAATTCTAGCGTTCCGCACGGGTCATCGAACTTAAGAAGGCGCTCCGGTGGCGAGCAGCAAAGCAAGCGGCGGTTCGTTATCGAATTTTCTTTTTTACAGATTCCAAAAATCTTTCTCCCAGGATGGGTCTATTTTTGTTACATCCTATATACTTATTGGCGTAATTACAATCCAATAGTAAGGAATATATATTCTAAGGTCCTCAGCGCTTCAGAGCGCCTATAACGACTGACATAATTATTCGTACGACAACCGGAACTAACGGGTTAACCTGCTCCACGGGGTCTTGGTGTGTTAAGAACGGTCATCCATCATCATTATCATCTGCCCAACCTTTATCCAACTACTATGTTAGCTTCGGCTCCCAGTCCGACCAGATACGGCTGAATCATCATCGGCATAGCCTTTTCCCTACTACGCTTGCCTCCTTGTCTAACCTGATGCGTTTGAATAATAATAATATCAGTATTTTACAACGACCGACTGCCATCGGAATTTTGACACGCAATTACTGGGAGACACTGATACCCTGAGAATAGACCGGTTGTCAGACTTTTGGGCAACTGACTCTCGTAACGACTGTCATAGTATTCCTATGAAAACCGGGATCAACTGCTTAACGTGCTTTCCGAAGCACGGAGGGGTCTTAATGTTCGAAGAAACGGGCACCAATCTAGGGACTGACCGTGGCAAGCGCTGCTTAAACTTATTGATCGACTGATCTGCGCGGTAGCTATGTAGCTACGAGCCCTTCAGATTCGGCTGAATAACAATATAATAAAGGCATGAAGAAAACTCACACATTCAAGAATTTTTTGGTCAGAAACGACTGCAGTATACAATACATAGCTTCGCCTTACGTAACAGCCATGTATAGTACGACACGACACAACTAAAAAGTCGCATCGGCGAACTTCGTACAACCGATCACTTTCGAACTGCCCGCACGTCTTCAAGACCACGAATCAATGTTTATTAGTACTGCAGTAAAACATGATCTTTACGCCGATGCAATAAGTTGTACAATTATTTAAACGAGCGACTGTTAACAACAACAACATTGGTTGGTGACTGTAAATAATTATTTATTGTCAACTACCTCCAAAGGTGCCCAAGATACAGGCCTAGCCTAGTTTGGGACCAATGGAAGGTATTTTATATTTAATATTGTAAATATTTATGAAATTTTATGAAATTGGTTGTTCGATCAGGTACTTCGATGTTACTTCTTAGTTGTGTCGTACTGTAGTAAAAGAGCCTTTCCTCTAACAACAAAAGATACATTCTTTACATATTTAATAACATTACTCCTCTAAAACTAAAACAGAAAACCTAAGTAAAACCGTTATTTATTGTGAACTAAATTCAAAGGAAATACGATAGAACCAATAGAACTTCATTAGTTTGAAAGGCGCAGGTTATAAATCTCAATCTCGCCGAATCGCTTCAATATAGCTTTACGTTTAGGATCAACGTCTGTACGGCTTTGTTTATTTGTTGTAGGAACATTCGTTTTGTCCGACTGCGTTACCTTGGAAACAGTTATGAATTTAAGTCACTATCTATCTACATAGCATGTGTATAGTTGATTCTCACCCAAGATGAAGGGAAGGATAGCTTGTATACTTCCTCTTAGTTAAATATTTCCTTTATGTTATGCCAGGAATCTTATGTACAGTTGACCTTAGGCCTTAGTCCACCATCCTGGCCTGGTGCGGGTTGGCGGACTACACACACTCTAGAACTCTATGGGGCTCTCTCAGATGTGCAGGTTTTCTCAAGATGTTATCCTTCACCGTTAATGCAAGTGATAATAAAATTATGATGCGCACATAAATTTGAAAATTCAGAGGTGCGGGCCGGTTTCGTACAAAAATAAAGATAAAAGATTTAGTATAATATTTTAAACGCAAAGCTTCTAATAATGAATTTAATAAGACAAGCTTCTACAGCACCTAAGTAATAAGTTTCTAGACTAGACTCCAGACCTCTATTTGGCATCTTGCCCAGCCTCAGTGTATGTAACCTGCTACAGTCTCCATCAATTCCGATGGCAACGGCTTGCTACCATCATCCATGCATTACTAATTTCTAAATAATTGAAGAAATGAAATGATTGAGATACCGCTGTGTGTAGCTGTGTCAGTTTTAAAATCGATGTTGTGTTTTTCTTGATCTATGGTTGGATATGCAATTTGGAACATCGAAGCTTTTTGTAATTCATGTCATAATATCTCATAAATAGCAAGGTGATATCCAATAATAACGTCACGGTTGGCGCAGTGGCTAAGTGGTTGGCTTTCTACGTTACATGTCGGGGGTTCGATCACCGCGTGGATCAAATATTTGTATGACCTACAGATACAGAAACAGATTGTTCTGGGTCTTGGTGTGTGTGCATGTGACATATATGTTTGTAAAATGTACCCACGACACAGAACATATCAGTGAAGGGGAAACGATTTAAAAAAAAAAAGGAAATAGAAGAATAATGCTATTGAATATTATATATACAATACAATACAATATAATATACAATAATATAATTATAAACAGCTGATATTGATCTGTAAAAAACTGCGAAGAAAACTAAAACAATAAACGCTAATTAATCCGATATATTAATTGTACAAATGAAACGTTAACATTATTATCAATCATTTTCAATTGATTAATTAAACAATTAAGTTTTCGATTCGTACCTAATTGAATACTAATGTTAGCGTTTAGACTTATAAGAGATTAGTGATAGATCCAGTACATGCGATATCTATATACATAGTTGCTGTATGTCTTACTAAACATGTGTAGCGGCTTAATTAACAAGCAACAGAATCAATCACTGGAGATACATTACAGATAAAGATTTATTTCTTGGCTTCAATATTTCATTAGATGCAATTCTCGATATCTACATAAATAAATAATCATTCTAACAAGTTTGAAATAAAATATAAGAGAATCTATAAATTTTAGTTATTATTCCTGATGATAAACAAGTTAATTATTAATACTATTGAGAGAGGATTATTTAAAATTAATATAAAAATTGAAATGAACTTAACTTTAGCCAAGAGTTTTATTATTGGTGGTAAATCAATAAACAAATCTATATTAAAACAAAATACAAGCTGTGAATCTTCAACGTTTCGAATTCATAACTCACTAGACTGAGCTGGAAATAAAATTTCGTTTGACGAAAAGGTGTCTTTAAGAAATAACCAATCTCCATGATTGCTACTTTCAGAACCATTTCGTAAAACTCATATTCTTTATCCAGGAACCTCATTTAAGAATAGCGAGAAATACAATCCAATCGGCAGGTACGAATCGTTCCATTACATTTGAATCAGAAGCATATTACCGTTCTGCACTTATGATGAACATATGCTTGCAGAAATCAAAGCAATTACGTTCAGCCGAGGAAATTGTTCAATATCCGTGCAGTGTTTCTGCACCACAAGTGACGGCAAATTTACTTGATAGACACACAGACACACATAGCCAAGCGGACAATGAGGCTGTAATTACTGAGTATGCCGTAGTAATGCCTACGTTCACATCTGCAACGGATGTGGACGCTATTATTGGTTTGTAATGGCGCGATCCATCCAGCCCCATGGAGATAAGGGATAAACGGCCTTAATAGGGTTTCCCGTAAAATGGGAAAAGTTGGCAAGCTTGTACAATCGGGCAGTTTGTACCTGTGATAAATTTAGATAAGAATGGTTTATTAATTTGAAAGGATTTCGTATCTAGATATACAGTTAGAAAATTGGGAATTTACATAAAATACCGACTTGTTCTTCAATAATGTTCTAATGGTGGAGTAAGATATTGAGGAAGCACCACTATCCATGAAATATCTACATTCTAAATGGGGTAATGTATGTAAGTGAGACGATAGATAGTGCCAAACCACACGCTGCGGAGGAACTATCGATGCAAGTAGCTACATCTAGAACCAAGCACTTGCCACAATGGCTCTAGACTCAACTACTTGTAAATAAAACCTATCTATGGTTAATTGTAAATGAGTTTTATTTCTTTACAACATTTTCTTTTATCGTCAAATTATTTACATAAAAACTTTTAGGTACAGACTCCTCAAAATGTTTCCTTACAGTTTCCATTTCATGTACCATTGTGATTTCATATCAGCCAATCTAGACAATGAACAAAGCATTATCTGAAGAACTTTTTACTAAGAAAGTAAGCAAAAAACTGCCAGAAACTCTCCGAAGCTTGAAAAGGATTCCGTCTGATTATTCAAATTTGACAATCCTTCGTAAGACAAACAATTGAAACAATTCCAGCGAAAGATAAACAATTAAAGACAAGACCAACTTTAGAATAAATATTCTATCTTTTGGCAATATTTTCATCAGAAACTAAAATATTTTCCCTTTTAACGTTCTGAGGCGGTACTTGCCTTTGGCGTCGTTTTTTTCACCGGTTACAACGACATAATTACATTTTTCCATGCGAACTGTCAAGCACATGGGTGCATTGCGTCTACACGGCTTTTCTAAAGATGATGATGATGATAATTTAGTATTAATATTGAATGTGACTGCAATGAATGGTGTCTATATCTCTTATAACATATTATGTTGTATAATAATGAGCACGTTTGGTTGAAAATAGTCAACGTAGTCAACATAATATTATCCCAATCACGGTGATTAATATTGTTCATAATGCGAACAAAACAGCTTGAGCTAAATAGCAAATTATTTTATTAGAGAACAGATACATTTCAATTAAATTAAATATATAAATTCACGAAGCAAAACATATCGTAAACAAAAAACCACAAACGAGTTTAATCTCCGAATCTAAATATACGAGTCGACCAAAAATGCCGCATTAAACTTAAAGTAAGCGGAACCCACCTGAGAGCGATTTCCCAAACATATTGATCCTCCATTACACTTTCAGGAGTTAAAGATAACCGCCCCTTGATTTCCAAATATTTAGGGACGCCCGAGGCTCCAGTGTAATTGCATTCCATCTCAATCGGGGCCCGTCTCATGCTTTAAAGGACCATTACGGTATCCCAGAAACCATGATGTACTCGCCTATATACAGGTTTTCAGTTGGTTGCCTTTGTAAACATTTGTACTAACCATTGATTAAATATTTTGTTATGTATCGCTACTTTAAAGCTTCTATATATATGTATAATTAGGAAGCAAATATAAGAGAGTCTAATAAACTAAACAAATATGAAATGAACTTATTCCGTTGGTGCTCATTCTATGCGTATCTGCCAAAAGCTTGATTTATGTAAATCTGCTATTCATACCATAAAGCATGAAAGCGTGAGCGATTCATTATTCGGTAAGATCATTGGCGCTCACTTCGAACCTCTACCATCATTGTTCACGATACAGCAAGGCTTTCTGGGGTGCAGGAAGAGATAAAGTTACTTATTTTTTACCGGTATTGTACCAAAAAATTCCGATATTACCTGTGTTATGTTACCAATTACCGGTATTTTATAACGTTACCGTAACGTTATATTCCATTTTCCAAATTTTGCATTTCTCATTTCGATACCGTAGGCACGACAAGCGCAAATCAATTACACTGTGAGAGTGAGACCGCGACTAGACTACGTAAATAACAGCAACCGCAAATAGGAAAGAGAAAGTACACACTAGTGATAACGTTACAGTTAACGTTATTTTTTAACGCTACTAAAAATGGTTATATTATAGTTATAACGTTAAAATAATATAGCGTTACAATCGCAACGTTTACCGGTAATCCGGTCCTGCTGGTATGTTCGAAAACATGGCGATGTTTGACTTCATCATAGGCAGGCAGAGAAGCTTGGTTGGACGATTTAACGGTCTTAGGCGATATTTCCAACACCACTATGCTTGACAGGTGGATTAGTGATAGCAGCATATTGTAATTAGCACACAAGAGAACGCTGCTAATTATAATTATTCAATTAAAATTATTTCGCAATTCGACACGAAAATAACACTAACTTTCTAAAATTAAATTATAATAAGAACAAGCTTACACAGAGGTCCTACAACAATATTGTTACAGACACGGTAAAAGCTTTGTGTGAAACAAATCTTAACATTTTGTACCTAGGTAAATTAAATAATGGCAAAGTTTGGAAGGCTTCTATGAATAAACTAACCGATTTGGGATAATATTACAAAGGTTATTCATAATTTCTTTTGTTTTCTTCCTAGAAACGGAATAGAATTTTCCTTTACCTAATGAAACTTTAGACCTTTATCAAAGTGTAAGTAAATAATAAACTCGTTGTTACTTTTTAAATTTATTTCTTTAAGACTTTTGTATAATACAGAAAGAACACAGCAAGATTATTTTCAAATATTATTCTGAAAAAATTGTGCCTACTGTGCCTACTTGTAGGTAATCCCAAGCCTAAGAAAATCATTGTACCTACAAATAATTTTTTGGGTGTTTTTAACCCAAGAAATTAATGAAATACAATAATTAAAAATCTTAGCCCACATTAGCCCTATTCTGTCTTTAATTACAGTCCGTTATATTGTATCCAATTTTCAACATACACATAGCTTTTACAAAAAGCTACAAGATATATCATACCAGCACACAAAGTAATAAAAATTTACTGAAGACTTCATCTCCAGCAATTTCCAACGATGTCTGAAAATAATAACACGAAATAAAACTCTTTGGGGCACATCCTACGTAACGGCCCGAACAAAAGGGCCAGTAGCTTAATTAAATACAAGGCCCGTACATTTCACTGGTCATTTTAATGTTATTAAATTGTTCGACGGCCACTTAACCTGCTATTTTACGAGGTACTCGAACACAAGCGAGATTTAATTTACCCGTATAATCAAATGTGTAAATTTGATCGCGGCCGCGAACATTTTATTCACAATTGCGTTTTACATTAGATTAGTTTTGGTTAATACCGTTATTCCAGTTGGATAGAATTTAATAATCTTTGCTGGATCAATGGTTTCACTGATAATTTTAATCAAGTATTTGTTAGCCCAGTGATCTAGTTTAGCGGTTGAACGCTTGCCTGCGGGTCTGAGTTCAATTTTAGCCCGCACCGCTGACTTTTCGCAGTCATGTGCGGATCGGATTTAATTATCAAAGAAAACTTCGCGATGACGCCTACACACCGGAGAGGGTTCCAAAAAGTTGTCGACGGTGTGTAGTTCACCAACCGGTCAAAATGCTGGCTAAGGCTTAAAACCCATTGCATCTCTTTCTGAGAATAGATCTGTGCTCAAAAGTAATGCACAGAATTTTTATTATAATATTAAAACACTAACTTTCATTAAATAAGAAATACGTACAGCCAATTATGACTAAAATACAAGAAGCTTAAAGAACACAGCTACAGAGTTATAAAATGTCAAAAGAAATACTAGTAGTCAGTAAGACGATTATTTTAAAACTATTAAATTGTATTTTAAAAATATAGAACTAAGATCTCATTTATCCCGGAGTATTGCGTGGGTAGCTTAGTTTCACTTCGATAATCTTAATCATTGTAAACACACAACTATTATTCGAGCGCTGGAATATCATAACAAAGCGAATAAAAACGGCGAGAAATAATAAAATAATCCATATTTCTATGTAAAGGTAGATTTTGCCGGATTAAAGGTGAGATCATTAAAAAATATTTATTTTGCTGAACAAAGCTTGTTTTAATAAGATTAGTATCTGATCTAGAAGATTTTAATAAGCTTTACAAATAATTCTTATGAAAAGATGTCCATGGAAGTTTTTTATGTAGGTGTAGGTGGATTAACAATAGATTTATGCGCAATATTTTTCGTGCCTAAATCATTTTCGGACAAGACTTCAATACTGATCGTGATGCGATAAATTACTGTTATTGTCAAAGAACATAGTAAGGTTCCCCAAACAGATTTTTTATGTATTGTCACGTCCCTTACTACAAAATATCCCTCAGCGACACTACAAAAGGTACGATTCTTATCGTAGCGTAAGTAGCTAACGATAAGGAATTTATTTGATGTGAATAAAGTAGATAGCAATTTATATCCACCCGAGTGGGCAATATCAAGATGTTGCAGTGTCCAAGGGATACGCGAAAAATACTCGCTACATGCCCTGACACAATGTCGCGACATAAAGAATGTTGCAGACACGAAAAATAAAATACAATTTGTGGAACACGCGGTGACATCGTACACAACGTCTCGATTCGAGTCGAAACGTGCATTACGAGGCCCAGGTTACTAGCGCCACCTAGCGGCAACAAATAAAATTTAGGTCTGACTGTCTGAGATATGGCGCAATTAGCCTCCATAATGACAACATTTGTTAAATTATATTAAAGCGCCCTTTAATGAAACATCGCTACACCTTAAGAATATGTCAAATAAAAATGTCTAAGCTTCGATATGATGGCTGCCGTCGAAGGTAATAACGTCAGACTACGAGTATAAAGTCGGATATTGGCTATATCAGCAAATTTAAGATTAAAGCTCCATAAATTCAAACGTCATGAATGGAGCTAGTTGGTAATACTTCATATATTTTATCGTCCTCTAGACGTGTCTATCTGAATAGTAATAAAATGCAGGGAGCGACCCGCGACGGAAAGCAGTAATATCAAGTAAAATAGGAATACTATCATATCCAGCCGGAGTGAGCCGACAGTAAATTTAACGTTTATATTAGAGGTACAGTCTGACAGTGTTAGTTCGTGTCTGTGTTTTTATGTGGTCAAAAGTGGTGGCAAGTGAATTCTGTCGTAACTTCTAGCTTTCCTCTATCCCTTTTTGCATTGTGTTATCGTTGACAAAACGGAGATCTTATAAATTTCTCACAGTTGAGACCTTATTATAATTTATGCGCGTCACAGGCTAATACTTTCAAGCAGTATACATAAGCACAAGTGAGAGCATCGAATTGATAGCTATGTGAAAATGCGATTAGGTAGGTAAATGCGGACGGGTTTCCATACAAATCTGAAAATTGATGCAAACTAATACCCTATAGATAGGTATAGTATAGGTAACAAAAATTGTGTAAATTGTGTAGTATGATAAGTATATCATTCGCAAATTTTACAATGGGACCAAAGCTGAAAACGCGTAATAAAATTCAGCTGTTCCATACAAATAATTCAATATTACTCGACTAAGGGCCATTTTCTCCGACAAAATAGCCGATGATTAAAATTAAATCAGCCGATTAATTCTTGTTTAAACGGCTAATTTTGCAAAAAAATTGTTCATGATAAGCCGTAGAATGCGTGATTTAAGGGATTAACACAATTTTTGTTACACCTGTATATTCTCGCCTCAAGTATTTATGCGTGTTTCCTTGTATTGAGTAAGGAGTAACGAGACTTAAGTTCGTCACGTTTTAGTCCATCTTATTCATTATTATATCATTCAGTATTAACTGTGTTTCAGTAGTGGCTAATTGCAGGCTTCCTATCATTTATTTCTGTTGTATCTAGGCCATCGTTAGTGCAAATAAAATATTATTTTAAAAGGTTCATAGAATGGAAAAGACCCATGATTATTGAACGTTAATCCCCAACATTGTATTTTTTTTATAAATACCTTTTACAATTTCCATAGACAACAATGTTTCCGAGTGTTGTGTTTAATGTTAACTCTGAATTCATAATCCTTATCTGAAAATAAAAACCCATTAAAACCAACATATTTTGGGCTGTTATTTCACGAATCATGATTTTGGTTCGCTGTGTTCATTATGTATATAAGATCACATTTGCGAATGTTCGTTTTTTTATGAAAATTTTCGATATTACTTTTACAATTGTACCTATATCGTGATTCTGGAATCTGTTTGAACACACTGTACAATAAAGTGGGCACTTTTGACTGATAGTTTAGTTGGAAACTTGATAAAACAATAAAAACATCATAACTATGCATCGGGTATGTTACCGTTATTATTATTAGAAATAAGAATTAAGACATAATTTGACCAAATGAATGTTATTAATTACAAAACTGATAAATGTATTATTGTGTAAAAAAATTTTTTTTGAAAAACCTACAATTGTAAATATTGCAGTGCCCTAACAGGGTTCATGTTCTGGAAACAACATAGTATAAAACACCAATGTGTACCACATGAAGCAATAAACGTTCTGATTTCTGATTTCTGATTTCCGTTAGAATGCGGAATACGTTAATATGCGCATTGACTAGATAATATAATAATAATAATAATAATAGGGCCATATCACACTATACTGGGATCAATCCATCATCACTGACAGGACTATTGTAGCCAATAGACCTGATATAGTGGTGGTGGATCGATCAGAGCGGCGCGCAATGATTGTCGACATAACGGTCCCGCATGACGAGAACCTCGTGAAAGCCGAGAAAGATAAACAGATCAAATATCTTGATTTGGCTCGCGAGGTTGTCGACATGTGGGATGTGGATTCAGCGATCATTGTGCCGATAGTCGTTTCGGCCAATGGCTTAATTTCCGAGAGTCTCGACCGACACCTTAGGAGGCTCTCGTTAGGCAGTTGGATCAAGGGCCTGATTCAGAGAGCAGTACTTCTTGACACGGCACGCATTGTCAGGAGATTCCTTTCTCTGGGGCCCTGACCGCCGGTAGCTTGGACCCTATTCTAGATACCGGTGGGCTACTATTTTTTCATATTTTTAAATGTTTTTTAATATAATTTTGTAAAAATATTTAAAAATATAAATAATATGTATAAAAAATGAATAAAAGAAATAATAATAGCTTCAGAAAGCAGTACTCCTTGACACTGCGCGCATTGTCAGGAGGTTTCTCTCTCTAGAGCCCTGACCACCGGTAGCTTGGACCCTGTTCCCGATGCCGGTGGCCTACTACTCTTTTATATTTTTAAATGTTTTTATAATCTTTTTTTTATTTAATTGTAAAATTATTTAAAAATATATATAAGTATGTTAAAAATTAAATAAAGGGAATAATAATAAATCATTTATTTCAGAATTAAATTCCATAAATTATTAGTAATACTTAATGCTATGTTAGTAAAATGTTGAGTTTAAATAAATACTAATTAATTTAATTTAATTTTAATATGCAGGTACAAACTTATAATACCCCTCTTTTTTGTCGGGGGTTAAAAACAAAAGACGATAGACGAAGAAGACCACAAAAGGCGACAGCGAAGGACACAGGTTTTGAACACTAACCAAATATTATTAGTAATATGAGTACGTGAACTAGCCTACACCTAATCGATACCATCCGCTGAGAACGCAAGAGTATAGTAAACGTTTCCATACATATCGAAATCAGAGCGTCTTATTCCATTCCTCTGGGATAGTGATGTAATCATGGACCGATGTTCCGTTATTTATCTTTTTTCCTACATTCGCTCACGCATCAATAGGGTACGCTGGGTTTGTCTCAAAGATTTAATAATTTCGCCAGAACATGTCATACGAACGCTAGAATGACGTGACCCGAATACTAGGTAAAAGGTATTGTTTATCTATAAAGGAAGATTGTGTTACGTACCTGTTGTTTACGTTGAGCTGTTAATAGTAATGTAGTTATTGTATTAATGAATGAATTGAAAAATTATAACCAAACATTTTTTTTTGGGTACAGAATGCGCGTGGAAAATAGATGTTTCACGCATTGTTTTCTGCTAGGTTCGGATTAAAATTCTCTGGTTTTTGTTTTTCAGTGAAATGATATTTGTTTTCAATTACTGTGAAATATATTAAGTAGGTTTCTTAAAATATTATGTAGATTTCACTCGTCTTCCCGCGGTACATACTAATTTTTATTTAAAATTTTTTTTTTTTTTATTAACCTGATAAGTGGCGCATATTCGACAGAGTAGATAATCTATTGTTTGCAAATACCAGCAACCATCCGCAGCTTAATGAAATATTAACACAAGGTATTTAAAAAATATAAATTCAGATTCTAGTTACCTGAAACTATTTTATATGCAATTTAACTTGAGACACCATTAAAAATTATATCAGAACATGTTACGACATGTCCCCGCTATCTCAAGCGCCCTTAATCGCCCTAACACTTCACCCACCGTTCCCCGTTGTCAAGTGAACTGAGTTAACTTTCAAGAGACATACTTTTTTCTAACTTGAGAAGCGTGTATTGTATGTTATAGCATAGACGTAGGTACTCGGATAATGTTATATTAATGCGTCGTATTTTTGTTATACGGGAATCTCCTCTAGGTACTTAAAATAAGATTTTATACAAGATATTATTTAAGTAATACCGTACCGTAAGACGAACGAATGGGTACGGTCCAAGACGGAAACCCAGGACATAGTATCCATTATAGCCAGACGCAAATGGAGATGGGCGGGACACATTGCTCGAATGGAAAAGGAACGATGGACGCGGAGACTGTTGGAATGGCGACCACGTCAGCATACCAGACCGCGAGGACGACCACCTAAACGATGGGTGGATGACATTAGGCGACACGCAGGTCCGGATTGGATGGCAAGGGCTCAAGACCGCCAGGAGTGGAGGAATTTGGAGGAGGCCTACACCCAAAAATGGGTACAACATGGGCCGCAATGATGATGATGATGACAAGATATTATTTACTAAATATCTGCCTGTTGTCTGATGCTGTGGGTCTGTCATGCTCACTAAAATGTCTCGCTGATGGTAGCGTTCCCTTCATTATGGTTGAGCCTAGCGATGCTGATGATGTGTTTATCGGGACTAGTCAGCTTGTAACTGCCATCCATGGCAATCTTATTATGAGGCAAATCATTATTATCCTATTTTTATTTTTTATACGCATTAAATTATATTATTCTCACTAAATTGTAAACAGATAGTTTCCATGGAGTTTCTTGCCGGATTTTCTCCATAAGACCTACTATTTGGAACCGAGTACCACATTTCATAAGTGCCTGTATCTGATCTGGTTTACATGAAATAAATATACCTATCCTATATTCGATTCTATAAAAAAAAATACGTCCTTTAAAATATAAAATTCTTTTTTATCATGTTTGTACGTGACAATAGTATAAACTCACTAACAAATCTATCAAACATGCCATCAATGTCCATCAAAAACACCTCAATTACGTAATTTTTTCTTCGCAAAGGCATCAAACAGCTCTGAAAATCTTGATATAATTTGTACGAGTACGATTTAAAAACTCTGTAACTACATGCAAATGTTTCTGAACAACTTCTTAATTTTCGCCCCCGCCCTCTTGAGTACTTAGTTAATTGTATTTTAAATAGCCAGTACTATTCACAGTGTGCACTGAAGTAAGATAAAAACTTCGCTGGAGAAAATCGCTTTCACAATATTGCCAAAAGTTTTGTAGTTTAAATAAAGCTCTATAAGTTGGTAGCTCTGCGACAAGCGCCAAGTCAATAGGATCTCGTTAAAAGTTGCCTCTTGCAGCAATGTGTCCAAAACTTGAGAGATGTAACTACAAAATATGAGAATTTTCTCGAAAATAAAGTAATCATAAAATTAAGTAAGTACAAACACATACTTAAAATAGTGTTATAAATCTCTAATAACCATAGACTTATTATCTAAGTAACAGGACTGTGCACTCTGCTAAAACAGCGAGCGACCTGAGATAGTTACCACAGAGTAATTTTATCTTGCTCTATTAGAGTGACCATCATTTTGTGCATCGAGTGAGACGTTGTCATTTTTAATTTTCCTGGGATGACTTGTGATGTAATGACTTGTGTGTGACTGAATTTGAAAAATAAGTTACGCAGATACCTTTAAAAAAATCGATGAATTTTGGAATTATCGGGGTGGGCTCGGTCTGTCAATGTTTAATTACATGTAACTACACTTGTAAATATGGTTAAATATATCCACTCCGCACCGCATTTAGTACCCATATCGTAAACAAAAATTATGTAGAATCAATTTTCTAATTAAACAGTTTTCTTAATCTTCCTTGATTTCTACAAACTTAGATATCAATAAAATTCCGTTTTACCAAGGATAGAAAATCTTGGACCATTTATCTAATAATGATAGGTCTGTTTTATTTGCCCACGGATGCAACGGACGGACGGATGGTTTAATTTAAAGTGGTACCTAATAGTTTCATAGCATTGCACTATCACCGCCAATACCAATAAGGTATGCGAAACATGAAATGAATATAATATAAAACATGCAGGTAGCAGTGCACTCCGTGCACTCCGTGAAGAAAAAAGACACCTGCCTGCCTACTAGCCTGCCTACCTTAAAAAAATAGTATTGAATAATATTATAATAATTAC
This sequence comes from Allophyes oxyacanthae, assembly GCA_932294325.1. NCBI lineage: Eukaryota > Metazoa > Arthropoda > Insecta > Lepidoptera > Noctuidae > Allophyes > Allophyes oxyacanthae. Next base: position 12,552,539 of record OW028615.1, read on the forward strand.
ATTAATTGTGTGTAATATCAGTTAATTTAAGTCTTAGAGTGAGGTGGCCAATCATAAAAAATCATTTAACTTGACAATACAACAAGTAAGCTATTTTTACCTACACCGTAAGAAATGTCTGTTCACGCCACTGGCAGGTAGGTACTTGCTACATTTCGTTTATACACACGATATTAAATAACATCTCATACATAGCATCACGTCTATGTATTCCCCGAAAGTTTAGGCAGAAATGTAATACTATTGTACATCCACATTCAGCCGATACCGTTGTTATGTAGGTCATATGTAATAGAAAAAAAGAAAATAAATTTATTTTTTGCACAAAGGACACAGGATAGTAAAATAAAAATATAAAAACGAAAAAAACTTTTAACGCAACTATACAATAAGCTTTTAAATTATAGTTTAAAAAAAACAAAAAACACGCTTCTGAAGGTGCCTGCAAAGGCCCAGTTGAAATAAAAACCTTGGGCTTCGGCCTCAACTTTGGCTTCGGCTTCGGCCTCGGCATCGGCTTTGACTTTGACTTCGAATTGCACTTTGTCGTCGACTTTGACCTTGACTTCGATTTTGTCGTATTCTTCTCAGCAAACCCTTTCATTTGATACCTATATCATGGGAGTGCTTATTAATTAACTAGTCCGCCATCTTTGGGAGCCTGCCATATTGGATTTAGAATGACGTAACTTAGCTAACCATGCATTGTCATCTAAACTAAACGTGTATGTAAAATTTCAGCTCAATCGGAAACCGGGAAGTGGGTCAAATTTAACTTCCAAGATTTTCTTACATGTTAGTTAGTTACTTACAGGTGAAGCTAATAAAAGCGTGCTAAAAAGATAGGTTAACATAAACAGTATTATTTCGAAGCTATTAATTAGGCATTGCAGTCGGGTCGGTACATTAGTTAATGTCTTTCGTGAACATGACTTATTGAAGTCATCTGGCTTAAAATGATGACTGGCATCGCCACCGAATTTTTCCCAAATTTTATAGTAATCAAAATTTTTAGGATGCCGAAATAGCGAACTAATTATAATTAATAATTATATTTTAAAATTTGTCATTAATTTAATTAATATAGTGAAATCGTAGCACTAGTACAAACCCAAAGTCCGACAGTAATATGTAAATATGGTCACCCTATCAGCAACTTAGACAAATTTTGTAAAATTTCATTATAATATTCAAGGTTACCCGTGGAAGGATATTATTACAGCCAGAATATGTTGCAATTCCACAACCTTTCACGCATCACATTCACCATTTTTGTAAATAAAATATTAAAATACGATTAAATATTAATTTAGTACCGTCAACCTGTCACAAATTGAATGACACGAGCTTTTTTTGAAGTTGTCATAATACACTAATAAAATCTATCATAAAAGTACGGAGGTTTAGTTTTTTAATTATAAAATTACGAAAAAAAGATTATGATGGTAAATTTGTTTATATTTAAATTTAAAAAAACATTGTACATCTAGCAAGATAGTAAATTCATTATTTTAATAATTTTTGTGTACGATTCCAACTTCGTACCAAATCTACTAAAATGTACCAACTTCTATCCTGGCAATTGTTAAAACGAGACACACAGCTCCGTGGTCGCTCTTTCTAGAGGGTCTCGTCTCCTTTTACTTCAAATACAATTCTTAAGCGATTGTGATAAGGTCTGTTTTTCTTTGCGATATTTTGCTTATTGCTTGTTCTAGTTGTAGGGGGGAGCCCTACTTATTATTTCTATGCTAATAACTAAAATATGGTTCTAAAATCTGTTGTCATCTCTTTTCATATGAAGTGACAATGTCAAGTATAATTATTATTAAATTATAAATATTATACAACGTTAATCTTTATGAAAGTGAATGAGAACTCATTTTTGTTCCTAAAACTATTATAAAATGCACATAATATTTAAATAACATGGAAATGACAATGCATCTAAAATTTCATACTCCAGTAAAACTTAGTGCAATATAAACTGGAGAATTAAAAGTATATTTATTTTATAGGACAAAAACACCGTGTTCTTTGAAGAACATGCGCTTTTCAATAGGCACTTTTATTTATATGTACACATTCATATTTGATACCTCTGAATATTCATTCTAAAACTAGTGAACCAACAGAACGGACTAAACTTTTTATAAAACGATCCGAGTACCTATTACTGATGACTATTCTGAATTCAAAAGTTTTGTATTCCATTTACGTCGTATAAAACTTTTGATTCATTATCGTCAGAGAACGGCGCAAGCGCGCGTCAACCCCGCAGTGCCTAATGGCCCGGTGTCACTTTCAAGTTTTCCCATTTTGTTATTGTTACACATTTCTCAAGTTGATCCCATTTGTTCCTGTTCTCTTTGCACTTTTGGTGGAAATAAAAGTTAATAATAAAGTGGAACTAAACAAAAGTTGTGTAGACTTTGTAACTACATATTTGTTTGCGGGTTGAAGTGGTGTGTGTTTTGTGCTGATATACGGAATAACTAGAGGGGTGTTTATCAACGTCCTTCCCTCCAACTTTTCTGGACTTTTGATTTACTCCTTTCGTATGGATGCTTTTTCTTCCACCTTCACAAAATCTAAGGGAGTAACCAGACGAACAATTAGATTTCATGCTAGTAAAACTTTATTGTTCATCGTCAAAAACAGTGTCTAGTATCCAACGGTATTGCAATACCTACTTACGCAAATCCAATAACAATGTACTGCCTCTTTGTAGTTTCAATTGAAATACAAGCTCCTACCTATCTATTCCCGATCCGATCCGACGTTTTATGCTCAAATTTTTTACCAAGATCCAAAATATTCTGTAAGCAGCCCGTATCATGTAGATAGGTTTCATTTTGGAAGATAAAAACAAAAATACGAACAACAAAAGAAATAAGGATGGTAATGTCATTGTTTATGACAACTGTCAATTTAGTAGTAACTTAGCTGTCACTCCTGATCATATCCAATGCAAAACGGCTCGTGACGGTACGGTTGGCGGTCTATTCATATACACTTTGATCACCTGAGTGATCATAGGTGACACTTTAGTGTCCTTTGACCACCCGTTAATATAATCACCTATGTGTTCATCATAGTCGACTCCATTCAAATTATTATTTCGGTATCCTGAAATCACCTTCAAATGAACATTACCTACTAAGCTTTTTTTTTTACAAATAAGTAGAAAATATGTAAACCACAAAAGGTATAAAAAGGACATAATTATGCTATTTGTTGCATGTTTCGTTGCGGCTGAGCATTCGGATAAAGTGATCTTTATAAGGGTTACTGAAACTAAACGCTGATTTACGCTGGTTTAAGTGACCTTAAACCAGCAACCAATATAGAAAAACGAACCTTATATTCAAAAGATTATAGAGAAGAGTATTTTAGGTACATAACAATAGCCCTGATTTATTCCCGATGATTTATTTCGGTTATAACCCTAATATTGCGATATCTTCATACCGGCTCTGCATTGTTATTTTTATAAACCAATAGAAGATCGAAGGTCGAAGGTGATATGTGATGGATAGCTTTGCTAGAAATATCAATTTGTGTAAAATCTAAAAATATGAAAGCTGAAAACGTTGGCAAGAGTCTCTATTTCAAGCATCTTCACAATACAAAACATATACCATGTTTTGTATTGTGAAGATATCTTTCATTAATTTTCTATGAATGTAAGATAACAAATGGTTTCGATTTGTATCTAGAATTATTTTAATGTCGACAATTGTGTCGATTCTGTTGCACATTTTTACTAAACTAAACTAGACTAAACGCATCTGTCACTTTCTTTTTCTATTGAAACAGAAGAGACAAACGCCCTTAGTTTAATTTAGTCCTATTACGTACGCAACAGAATCGATACCAATATACATTTAATATGCATTTTTCCCATGGAGCTCAAACTTGGTCTTTGACGAACCTCCAAAAGTCCAAACTCAAGGTTTGCCAACGTTTGATGGAGCGCAATATTCTAGATGTAAAATTAACAGACCATGTTTGAAACACCACACCGCGCTCCAAAACACGAATCATTGACATAGCTCAGAAAACCGTAAAACTCAAATGGGATTGGGCTGGTCACATCTGCCGCATCTGATGAGCTGTGGGCCAAAATTTGTCCCGGCAGACCAAGAACGAGATGGAGAGACGAGCTGGATAAAATTAATAAGGAATGGTCCACAGTGGAAGTCATGGGGGAGGCCTTTGCTCAGCAGTGGGATGATATAGGCTAACAGTAACAGTATTACAGAGAATACAAATCTAAAAGATAATTTAACCAGACAAAGAATTTTGTGCAGAAGGTGCACCAATTGATGGTGCATAGCTGATTCAGTTCAACCGCAAAGTTTATAATATTCATTCGATAACATTAGATTTTATGTCGCGAAGCGCTGCTGGCAATTGAGTTCGTACATTTCTATAACTGAACCCGGTATGAATGCTCGAGCACGAGCATTGTTCCAACAGTTTTATTCTATTACACGACTAAAACTTTAAAGAGGGCTCTCTCCCGACTGGGACAGCTATAAGCACTAAATCAAAACTTTCCCGTTAGGGTGGCTCGCTCCTCGACTAGTTCGAGTGAATACGTTCGGGGATGGGTGGGCTTACCGAATTGTCCGATTTCCATACAAACTCTTTGAAGAACAAGCGACGATGGGAATTGCTTCCGTGGAAGTTTAGGGTAATATTTTATCTTGATATAGCCTAAGATGATACATGATATGAAAGTAGAGTTAACAGAGTTGCTTACCGAAGCGAATTGCTCTTTAATTACTTCGTATTGTCATTCTTATATCCAATAGACGATGGTACATACATTCCTAATATGAACTAATATTTGTCAAAATAGTTTTGGTCCAAACAGACAAGAACATTAGACAGTAGTTATTTGTCAAACTTAGATTCGATTATAATCTGAATTCAAGATTCAGTGCCGAAACTAAGCAATATGATTAAAGTGAAACTTCTAGAATTCTAGATACAATAAGTTGAGAGGTCGGATTAATTTCGATCGGGCAATAAGTCCTATAATAAATAGTTACACTATCGTGGTTTCTTGACCAAGGGTGGCTATTAATAATTGTCAGACACATAACGAAACCCTTCGTCAATTAATAGTTGTGTCTGAGACAGGATTCCTTTCGTGGTCACGCGTCGTTAGCGCATGACATTTAGAGGTAACTCTCGCCCTATTTCTTCTGAGAGCTATAATGAACCTCTAAGTAAGTTTTAATGATGGAAGCTTTACTTTCGTCCAACATGATATCTTTCGCTTAGAGATAATGGATCTAAGTCTGGTTCCACTTGAGGTTTCTTTGATGTTCTCTTTTCCTTTCTTCTTTAAGTTTCTATCGACTGCTAAAGGGCATGGTCGTCTAATGACGTCAGCAGGGCCCTGGGGTTCGACGTGGTCTAAAAGTTTCGGAGGTGCTATAAATCAGTCGCCCACACAATTAATTGCTACACTAACTATTATTTAACACGCACTATAAACAGCTGCTGATTAGGTACTTTAATTAGTTAAGTGTAGTATCGTTATTTATTATTTTAACGAGCGAGTAAGTATCTTCATTATCATATCAGCCCATAAACGTACGTACTATCCTGAACTTTATGAACTTAGTCTATGTTTGTAATACAGACAGTAACCCTTAAACCTATAGCTCCATTTGTACTTTAAATTTCGTGTTTTCCTTTATATTTCTACATAGGTTATAGTTAGGGGCTCGTAGCTACATAGCTACCGCGCAGATCAGTCGATCAGCGAGGTTAAGCTGCGGTTGCCGCGGTCAGTCCCAGGATGGGTGACCATTTCTTCGAACATCGAGACCCCTCCGTGCCTCGGATAGCACGTTAAGCAGTTGGTCCCGGTTGTCATACGGAATACCTTTGACAGTCGTTACGGGAGTCAGTAACCCAAAAAGTCTGACAACCGGTCTAACCTTAGGGTATCAGTATTTCCCGGTAATTGGGTGGCGGAGGTCAGATGGCAGTCGCTCCGTATAAAATACTGTTACTCAGCCGTATCTGGTTAGACTGGGAGCCGACCCCAACGTAGTTGGCAGGCAGATGATGTTATCAAAGAAAGTCAAATAAAAACATAAATTAAATTGTCTATACAGACTAAATAATTCCAGTTAATTCCAAAAACAATTCTGACTTTTTTCGGTATCAATGAAAACGAATCGTAAGTTTATTTCAATGAACATAACACTCCGTAATGAGTGATGGAGGCAATCAATCAAGTGATTAAAATCTCGTATCAGCCGGTAAACGTCCGCCATCGAACATTACGTCTGCCATGGGATGCTATAATGAATGTACAAAGTAACGAATACTGCTAAAAGCAAGTAATGTAACAGATAAAGATAAAGATAAAGATAAAGATATATTTATTTGCTGTAACATGTGTAAATTACAATGGCGTGCATGCAATGGTGTTACATATTCATAGAGCTACATGTTATACCAATGAAGGCGTACAAATATTTAAATTGTATTAAATTATAAATTGAATAAATGGAATCGGAGTTTATCATTATATAAGTCAAATATATTATATTCACATGTCAAAATTATAAATTAAATAAAAGGAAAACAATCAAAATTTATCATTAAAAAAGTCAATTATATTATAATAACATTTCTCATTTTTCTTCAGATGAAGGGATCATCTTGATTGAAAATTGAGAAATTATTACATTTTTGTGTTATTTAATTGCACCCAATACTTAGGTTTAATGAATTCAGAGTGACTTGTTTCTTGTGACTTCGACTTGTTGACTTGATTCAGAAGTATTCCTCTTATGGAGCAGAAAGGACCTTACTTCCAACAAATTAATAGTATCCTATAGAACTTGTCAAAAATTCAATACTTTCCGAGATAATAGCAATTTAGTCTTTTACAAATCAACCTGTGCCTATACAACGTGTATCAGAAATTCGTGGTTATATTTAAGGGTGTGGATCAGACCATCAGACTGAACTACTTTCTCTATGGGACCAACATTGTATCATAAAAAAAATATCTGCTGCTCCATACAAAACTTGAATGTCTAATCGATCCAAACGTATGAGACAGCTGATTATTTTTTCACGATTACATATTGGTCCCATGGAGAAAGTTGTTCAGTTTGACGGTCTGATGCACAACCTCAAATATGACTACGCATTTTTGGTAATATGTTGTATAAAAAATTTACTTTTAAATTATCGTATCCCAGAAAAAAGAAGCAACCGTATTAGTCATGATTGGTAATTAAAGTGCTTCCTGGATCGGCGATGTTCACAATATATTAAAAAAGGATATTGTGTTCAAAAGAACGAAAGATTATGATACCCAAAGTAAAGTATATTACATCTATCATCTGGAAAATACAGCATACCATATTAATCTTTACATTCAATAGAATTCCAGTATATCACTTCAACTATGATATAATATTACTTTGTAGTCTCTACACTAATATTATAAAGAGAAACGATTTGTATTTTTGTTGGTAACAAATAAACTCAAAAACTACAAGACCGATTTTAATAATTCTTTCACCAGTAGAATGCTATGTTATCACTGAGAAACATATGCGATTTTTTTGATCTCTACGAATTCTTCAATAATATATTCCAAGGTGTAAAAAAATAACCAATAAAAAGTATAATATAAATAACTGTCCAGTGTCCACCCGTGCGAAGTCGGGACGGGCCGCTAGTATCAAATATATTTCTTTGGCTAGACCAAAGAAATATATTTGAAATCTGGAGTCTAGACAGTTCAGAATAGATCTCAAGAACTCAACCGTGCCGATTTGCACAAGTTTTCCACTGATTCTTGGAGTTGTTCGGGTTTTGTTATATTCATGTTAAAGCTTTCCTTGTTTACTTTGCCATTTTATTTTAATGGATTGGCAAGTTTTAGGTTTTAGAGTTAAGGTATTTTTAGAACCGTCTTACGTCACCCAGTTTCTATCCAAGACTATATAGCGTCACGCAGAAGCCAAAGGGAGGCAGACTGAAGACAGTATATTCAGTTTATATAAACAGACCATATCGTTCACTAATAACCGCTGATGTCATGAATTTTCTTTTTTTCTCTCTTCTTTCTTTCATAGAGTAATAACTAACAAGACATAGCGTCCTGCTTGGTTGAAAATGTCGCAATAGGGCTTATCTTAGAGGTAAGGGGTTTTCTATTTCTAAATGCCACAGCTTTATGCTGAGATGGGAGCCATTTTTGGTCTCGTTCAGGTTGCTTTGATTATTGTTTTTCTATTGTTATTTTTTATGTTTTATTTTTGTACCTTTTATACTTTTATTCGTTCCTGGCGAGTCCAGAATAAAAATGTTTTCTTTCTTTCTATCTATTTTAATGACAAAAAAGATATTATTTTAAAATCAAACCAATTTACTCAAACTTTAGTCAAGGATCACGATAATTGAGCACAAGACCTACATTTTAAGTTATTTTAGAAAATGGTCGACTTGAAATACAAATGCTATAAACACTCTAGTTGTATTTTAGAGAGGAATGTCGTCACATTTGACATTTACAGGGGTCAGTTTTATTACAGTAGGTATTACCAAATTGAGTCTCGAATGTATCAAAAGAAATCGGACTTTTCTATTTCAGAACAAAATGAACAGCAAACTACATTGTATCAGAAATGCGAGCTCATATTTAAGGGTCCGGATCAGACCATCAAACTGAAAAAAATTCACAATAGGACCAAACACATCTTGCCTTCGCCTGAAACACAGGTTTACCTAGTTCAGGTACACGTGTTATATTTATATCTAAGTAAGAATTTCTATTTTTTTAGTTTATTTTTGTTACGAAAAGTTTATTGAATAAATTATCTGATTTAAATATCGTAATCGCAAAAAAAAATATCAACTTTTGGGTCGAGTAGGTATTGAGCTTTTAAGTATAGGACAGATGACAATTTTTTTTTGCTATAACGATGTTGGTTGGTCCCATAGAAAAAGTTGTTCAATTTGATGGTCTGATCCACACCCATAAGTATGACCACGCATTTCTGATACACGTTGTACATATAATGAGATTTCAACCTGAAGTACACGTCAGATAATATGATGAACACATTTAATATACACAGTGACGTGGCAAAGGAGCTATTTAATAAGAAGCAAACAGTCGCGGAGAGAGGGCCGAGGCTGACTCATATCACATGTTGCGCGACGATCTGTCACCGAACGACTAGATACACACCGTCTGCCTGTGATTGATGGACGGTATATTAAATAAACCGCACCGATATTACATTTCAAACATATCGGTTCCTACAGCCAAGATTGATCGACGACCATTTATGAAGAGACGAACAAAACTTTCATACGACCTTGACAACCAAAGAACATTTCTCGCAAGAAATTAAACACCCAGCCCTATTTTCAAGAAAACCTTTCGCTATCATTAATCAAACGTTATAAAAACCCATTACAATTAAAATGATGAATGTGTTAAGAACGTATTTAAGGGAATCTGCGGGCATCCCGGTGCTGTTAATGGTAAACTTCTGATTTGTAAGGTCGCCTCCTCCCGCAGTGAAGTCAGAAAACAAAGAAATATTTCACTCGTGTAATGGATTGAAGTGAGCTTCAAACTTTTCACATTCAGCAAGTTTTCGAACAAATTTATCTCTAGAGAAGCGGGCGCAAATACATCAAACTTGAAGCAATTTCAAACACTTGTTTCATGAGAACGTTTACAAGCAGTCCAAATTAATCCTCTTGTATTGTAGTTTGGACACACTTGCGATAGTTAGCTATTAGAAGTACCTAATGATGGATCTAGGCTTACTATCATTAACTAAAATACCACTTTTCGAAGTATCGTTCTACCCAGTTAACCACAAAGTTTAATTAATGGCAGTTCAAATTAATTACTAGGTATCATTCAGCATAAAATACACGTTAGTCTACATATATACCGACCTCAATTCTAGTAGATATATGTATACTCTTTACTGCTGACTAAAATATGAAGAGAAGTGCTTTGTGCTCTAAATCTATATAATATCTAGTCTAACTTTTAGCAAATATTTTCGTCGATTCTGAGCTTGGCGCTGATTTATAGCAGACCTCAGAAGGCAGTTAATAATGGAAAACAATCGAATCACAATTTTATTATTTATGTTAAACAATCAGAATAAATACGTATATTTTGATGGAATTGGAATCCCATATGGAAATGGTTGTATTTTATTTTATAATTTTAGAACACACGTGGGTTTTACTAACTACTTAAATATGGGAACAATATATCAGCCCACACTTGAAAAATAAATATTAATATTTAACGTTTTCAAGATTCACAATGCGTTTTGACGTAGAAGAGAGAGGGTTATGGTTGGTTGAAGATACGTAGGTAGTAACGCTGTTGTGATGAAATCACAAATACTACATAAATATAAGTATCAAAAGGAGACTATTCAGGATATTGTTTTGATTTGTTTCTGTATAAATTCTTCTAGGTACTCGTATAACTACATGGAGAGAAAACTTTGTGTTGTTTGTTAAAAAGTAAATAAATTGCGCGCACGGAGGAGTGTGAAATTTGGCATTGTTAAAGTTTATATATAGAAGAAGTGACAAAATCAGCCGTTTAAACATTACTTTTTGTATGGGTAATTGGTCGATTTCATTTTAAACATCTGTTATTCTGTCGGTGAAAATGGCCCTTAATATACCTACTACCGTAGTAGAACATAATTTAAAAAAAAAATGTTATGCTTAGATGTTCTTTGACAAAAGAACCTCAGAAACGTTCAATTTAATGAATTATGTTCGAATTTCGACCACTAGGCGACCACCAGTTAATATTAACACATACGATGGAGACAAACACAATACAAACATAGGATGCAATATTAGTAAATGCTCCTTCAAATTGAGCATTGAGCAAGTATATCGCAGTTAGCGACTTGAGGTCAAGTAAAGTACAACAAGTTACGTACGAGCAAGGGTTGGTAAGAGTCATAAAACTTTCAAGACAATAAAGTTGGTTGAAGAAGTAAAGTTAGGATAGTTGATCTCGATGTGTCGCGGTTCCGCGTTTGTTTTAATGGCAAAGTTGTGATTTATCGTCGCCTGGCCCGGATCAAGTCGCGGTCACAGTTTCTCCGAAGCTTTTAATCAAATTAAGTATTCACGTGAACAACTTCAGCGTTATTATGAAGAAATAATTCCGGAAGTTTCGGAAGTACGGTATAATGCTTATTTTTGGAAGTTCGTATGTTTAAATTGGAGTGTATTTTCGTAACAGAACATTTTTTCGGTAAGAGTCATGATACCGATTGGCGTATAAGTATTACAACTTTAAAATGTGCGACTTACTTATTAATAAATTGAAATGTGCCAAATTCAATTAATTTTCATATAGATATCGTTTGAAGTTTGGCATATTTATTTATGTAAAATGCTTCATGTACAATATACAAAAACGGACTTATGGGTCTCATCAGTCATACATCAAAATAATATATCAGATATATATATAATAATCAAAACAATGTCAGAAAGCCTAGTATCCAAATCACTATAATACAAGTACAGTTTCTAAAGGAGTAAGTCGCAGAAGTCAATAAAAAGATAAAAGCATTAAATACGTAATTGAAACCACTAATATATGAAGTAAATCCGAGCCGGCTACCGAAAAAGAAGTCAAAACAAATCGTGTACACAACTACGTATACGAGACACGGGTTCAGGTTTAAACAAAAAACAAAGAGCACCTGAGGGCGATTGCAGAGGACGTGGGGTGTGTTTATTCGGTGCTTACACACGGTTCTCCATCAATCACGGGAGGGCTCAGTTTTTCGGGGCTATACCTCCCGCAGGACACGACTTGCAGTCGACGTCCCTTGACGGACTGACCAAAAAACTTGCGGGAATCCACCCTCCATTGGGATCTGAATTAACGTGTTTTTCGTTTAGGATTTTTGCTTTACCGTTTTATCTATACCTTGTAAAGCATTTTTGTAAGGAGATTTTGAAAAAGTCTTGTTAGGAGATGGGTGCTTTAAAAATAGGGGTATTTTAGTAGTAAATATTCCAATAGGTAGGTATTTCCAGTAGGTAAAATAAAAAAAATTGTTGTTGGAACTCACTGCAAAATTATATGAATCGCTGAGGACATTAACGCTAAACAAATTAGGGAATTCATAAATCTTTCGCTAACGAAAGCTTAAAGATTAGAAACTAAATAGTAACAAATTTTATTAAACGAACACTGAGACTTTGACATAAATTCATTATTTTAAATTGTTATTTCGAAATATCAACGCGCGAAGTTAAGACATTTCGGTCAGATATTCAAATAAGTCTTTAGATTATATTTAAGTAAAGTGAGTAGATAAATCGTATTTTCTATTATTACGAGCAAATGTATGATACATTTATAAAATTACGACACAATATCGCTAATTGCCAACCGGAAGAAGCCTGTAAAGGTAATCCGCATTATATAATTGTCTATTTAATAACTCCGTTAAACTTATTTAGGTCCGGACCACGCCGGAAGCGACGCACATTAACAAAACATTATCCCTAAGTTCACCTCTTTTAAAAGAGACCAAAATTAATTGCTCTCCCTTTTGGGTACAGCTTTGTAATATTGCAGTTTAATACATCCTATTATCTTATTATAATTTGACAATAAGATCAAATACTAACGCATGATAGGATTATCCAAAATTGTAATATACATTATATTACTTTACTCTCACTTGATTCCATGGAGTTTCTTGCCGGTTCTTCTCCATAGGATCTACTATTTGGAACCGTGCACCTAGAGTCTCGACATTTCATAAGTGCCTGTATCTGGTTTACATGAAATAAAGATCTATTCTATTCTATTCTATTCATTATTTAAAAAACAATACTTCAATCGGCTCTTTTTGGTACGCAAAGGCCCTTTTAAAGTCATTTCAGAAATACTCGGCTTCGCTTCGTCCTTCCATTACTCGGCCTTCTATTGCTTTATTTCAAGCTTGGACAGCAATATACTATTATTACAATAAACACTACTGTTTATTATGTTTATTTATTTAAATCTTTTTTGCTCAAGTTTTAATCAAGCACTTCTGGCATTTGTATTTCTGGACTTATTCTTCTGTTATATCACAGATTCACAGCGCCCAGTGCTTCGTCTTCTGCATATTTAATATTATCGATACCGGAAAAATCACTATCATTAATAATTATGTCGTTAAGATTCACTGACATGCCGTAGTAGTATAGTTCTACTCATACATCCTTTCTTTGCTCCACCTCTATATTTAATTTCCATCAAACACGTTTCTACTTTGACCAGAAACATTATTTATAGATATTTCCAGCCCTTCTAGAGCAAACTTTGATATCTTTATTACTTATTTATTTACTCCCACACGATGCCTCGCTATCTTCGTAAGCGGCTACAAGATTAAATAGGTCAAGTTACCCAAACTCTCTAATTCTGATACTAATCCATATTTTTCTTCATGTGTTGTATTCTGGATCTGCCCTGTTAATGTCCCAAATAGGCTAGATAGGTACTCTATTATCTATATCACGTCGTGGGCCAGATTTTTTTTTGAAGTAGTCTCGACCTCTTGGTACTGTTTGTTGAGACCGTAGTGAGACAGACCACTTCTTGCAGAAAGCAATAAAGTTACTTGAAACAAGACGCAGATATTGTTTTATGTCAATGCCAAACTGTCTCAGCACCTAATACCGCACATTTAGTATAAAAGAGGTCTAACGTTTGTTAGACTTTAGTTAGTCAGACTAGTCTGTCTTACTAGTACAGTCTTCTCGATCTACTGCAATTTCCATTGACTGACTTTCGAAGCTACATCACCTTACTTTGCCAGCTTATCTCATTTCATATTCGATCGAAAACTAACTTCAAGCAAAGCTCTTTCCATAGTTCACTGAGCGACTTTTAACTTTTGGACTAGTTGCACTGTTAGCCTCCATTTTAATCCAATATGGCGGATCTGAAACAAAGCTTTTTGTGACATTATAGTTTGGTTTTGTAACTACAGCTTGTTGTTTGTGTTTGTTAGAATTTTGGGCAGGTACTTACCTATTAATTATATTTTGTTTTCACTGCTTATTTGAGTAAGCGCCTGTTTTGTATTGATTTTACAAAAGTTTCCTTTAATAATTTCAGGTTTGTCGTTGTGATCGCAATTATAGCCAGGCACGTTTATGTTAGTTTTCTAAAGAGCGTTTATTTGTCTATTTAGGTTAGGAGGTGATAACTACCGACTGTTTCATATTACCGCATCGCGTCGTTTGTCTCTATTTTGGGACGATAGCTTTTTTGTGTTTAGATGTCACATACGTACCTTATCTCACACTGTCATCACCCTCACGCACATATTGCTTTCAGGTACTCCGCTAAGTAATTGATTGTAACCATTAGTATTATTACCCGTTGCCGACACACAAAAACAGACGCATTTGCCTAGATTAACTTTTGAAAGTTGCCCACAATACCAAAAATATCCAGCCAAGATTTCTACGCCTTCAACTTATAACAAAACATTTGAACTGCCATCCAACAGTCAACGTTTCACGTCACCGATCTAATCCGATGAATCACGAAGCACAATCTCCCGTTCGTAATTTCAAATTTCAAAGTTCGCTAAACTAATTCAGAGTTGACGACTCCCTCCAAAGTAACACTCTTCCAAATTCGTATTCATTTTCCGTTATACACAATTGAAGTGGCCATTTTAATCTTGTCGCGAGGTTACTTAACAATTTCAAAGGGCCTCTCAACAATACCTGTATAGAAAAGTTCTAGTCCCCTAAACTCCCCTTCGAAAATGCCCCTAAGAAAATAATTAACATGATTGAATGGAAGTTCTCAGCGGCGAGGATACCACAAAGGGCCTAAAAGGTCCAGTGAATCGTTACTGTAATTGAAAAAGATTGAAGTGGGGGGAAGTGGACATTGTTCGCTTTACAACTAATAGTATAGCAATGTTCCCAGTTCAATAAACGTAAGGAATCACACACATGAGCCTTTATGCGTTTGACCGTTTGAACATTTCGACTATTGTTCTAAATGGTTATTTGCTTTACGCTTAATGGCGAGTGAATTATTGTCGCTTGAAAATATAACACATTGTGCGTTTCCAGCGGTGGTTTATCTGATTATACACACAACTAAGTCTAACTTGATATGGGAGTTGATTTATTTGCTAAATGTAATGGCTTTAGCAGCTTTTAGAGTGTTATTCCAACACTACTAGTGGTTAAAGTGAAACAGAGGTCGTTACGATTTCAAATTAGCAGTACCTAATGAGATGCGCGACTGCAGCGCCGTGGCCACGCTTTTTTGTAAATCCATACAAATTAAAAACGCACTACTGCATCGCTACAGTCGCACTGCGACCACGTATCTAGCAACTCGAACCAAGCGAGAGCCGTGCGACAATAGCGCGGCAGCAGCGCTACAGCCGCGCGACTCATTGCTGCTAATCTGAAGGTGCCCTAAATGTTTCACACTCTAGCAAAAATGAACCAAGCTTTACCATAACCAGTCGATAGCAGGCAGTTAACACAATCATCGCTACGGTAAGTTTACTCTCATTCTACGAGCCCATTGTTCCAAGCCCGAATGCACAGATCGTAAATACGCTATCGGGCCTACTCTAATTTACTGTGAAGCTAGTTTGCGCTTTGCTTGAGGCCAGTAAAACGAACTTACAAGAAGAATAACCTACGTTCCAGAGCAATTTTTTTACAAATTAAACTTTTTTGTTCAAGAAATACTTTTAGCGACAAATATTTATTTATTTATTTATTATTCACCGTTTTTATACCTAAAATATCTAACTAATGACTAGCTTTTTCAAGTGCCCTATTTTTTTTTAACAAATGTATAACATTTAACCTAACATGTTTTGAAGGTGTTTTCATTTGTAAAATGTCATTGCATGTAACGCAATCCTAATAAGTACATACTGGGGGCCTACCAGCGTCTCTTATTGAAATTAATAGTTCTGTTTATTCGTACCAGGATGTGTCAGTTAAAGGATTTTTTTTTAAAGTTGACGGAATAGAAGCTTTCAAAGCGTTGCTAACAAAAATTTTGTTCACTCATTTTCATATCGTGACGTTACAGTTGTCAGTAGACCGACATCGTGCAAACCTATGCAAACTTATATTTGATTTTCTCCTGTCATATTGTCGCTACGCAGACTAAAATCAGACATAATTTAGAGACGTCCTAGTACGAAGCAAATTAGGACTTATAACAAAATGCCTTGAAAATAAACCGTTTGCTATTTGACACTTAATAAAACCTTAAAAGATCGTACGCTCTTATTTAATTAAACATGCTTAGAATCTATTTTAATAAACATGCAGAAATTAAATAGGTCTACGATAAATATTTGCCTTTTCATTCGCGTTTATGCTTTCTCGGAAGACCATTTATTAATTTATCGTAATTTCCGTAGTGTAGTAGCTTTTATTCGATATTGCTATCTTAGTGATTGGTTATGTATCCTTTGGGAAATAGTTTCAATGTGGGGTCAAAAATAGGGAAAGCATTGGACATGCGTCTTAACTTTTGACATAGTGTCATTCGTGTCAAGGGTCTTCGTAAGTGAACCAACAGTTTTTACGTAATGGAGTCGAGTCCCTTGCGAATTACTTTTCAATATTATTATTGTGTCTTAGTTGTGTAAAATTTGTTGTTTCCATGGATACAGTGAATATATAGAAGAATAGGTAAAGTCTAATGACAATGAGCCATAAGGTTCTATATGACACATAGAACCTTATGGCATTCATAACTCAATGGGTTCTAAAATTGTCACTTAGAACCTTGTAATGTAATATAATAGTGAGCCAACTATATGTATATTGCGACGATTTGGTTTGTTTAGGAATTGCAGAAGATGGCAGTCAGTCCGCGTAATACATAAAGAGAATGGCCATCATGCGCATATTAATAAATACTGGATTTGTCTTGAGTGAACAGGACACTTGTTGGGTGACTCTAATTATGTAAGAAGAAGTGTAAGAAGAACCATCCTAATCCTAAAAAAATATATAATTACAAATTATAAAAGGTCCTACCTTTCTAGTCCCGATCCCTTTAAGAGGTCATAATAATGAACAAATTTTAATATGGAACCAACCGCAAAATCACGAAAAAAATACCAACCGTTCCATACATAATTAAGTAGTCGAGTAATGTTGAATTATTTCTATGGAAGAGCAGATTATTTTCGCTTTATCAATATTTTTCCCATGATAAAAGTTGTTCATAATGATTAGTACAATAACCCCTTAAAGGGATCGGGACTGGAAAGGTTGTTTAGCTGATATTAGGTAGGTATGTAGATTTAAAATATATTACAGTAAGTAGATATCGTTCGTTTTTCTTTGGTAAGGCATTGAAACTAATAATGTTTTATTATTTACATTATCAAAAAGTAAATAGGTTCTATATTCAATTCGAATAAAAGCATCTCTTTTCATCAGTGCATAAATATTGAAGCTCTTACTAATCCGTGAAAGAAAAAAATATTCGCAGCTTTTTCAATGTTTCGTATGATTTCTCAGAATTAAAACAGAGACTAAAATAAGTTTTTACAACCTAACTTTGGTTCATTGATTTATGAAAAAAATATTTTATTCAAAAATTCACGGAGAGATTGCGAAACTTTTCTCTCAAAATGCGACCAAACTCCGCGACATGGAAAACCTTTTATTTATTAACACGGTTCATCATTCGGTACAGTTGATGCAAAAGAAGTAAAAACGGGTGACAAACGGCTTTTAACAAGTTCGCATAAAATCTCATACCAACATTTTATGCAACCATGCTACAGAGAAAATATAAAAAAAATTCAAAGGATCGTAATATTAAAAAAAATCTTTTATAGGGTTATTACGAAAATTGGTTATAAAACCGGGTATAGAATATTATAATACGGAATAGAGAGGCGTGTATTTCGAATATTCCGATCCGTGAGCGCTCTCATCGCAGTCTCCCGAACCCGACCAAATGTCGTCATCAACATTTGCTCCGACCCCTCCCGACCGTGCCAACCTCCGGGCATGCGCCCATAATACCGTAGGGTAATCAAATTGCGATAATAAGCCACTGCACTTATATCATCCGTTGTGTAAATAAGTTTAACTAGTATTTTTATTTTTCTTATTTCTAGATCTTAACACCTAAAATCATATAAAAAATCTCAATTTATTTGCCTTTTATTCTATACAATTTTTATATTATATAAAATGACCTAAGCATCAGTTAGTTAGTTATTTCATACTTATTTTAGTGACCATATTTTTTTTTATTTATTTACGTAGGTACTAGTATATTTTTGAACTGGCACTCTTCACGAATGTAAGGTCTCAATGTTTTGCCGCCAGCCTATGGCACAGGGGCGCATGCGCCATTTCAAAACGACCCGCAGTAAAACGACGGGTCACGTGACTTGACGCGGCATTCGTTCGTCGCTCTTCGGCAGTTGTCGGCGAATCTGCCCCGTGAGCGGGTGTGTCCACGCGCGTCAAAACGGAACTATCACATAAATGTCAAATGAAATTATTTCGAAAAAACATAGTGTCATGTGCTTCGTTATTGCATAAACATTGACCGTAACATTCGGTTTTTAGTGTTCGGTAGTGTTAATCTGCGTATTAGTCGTTTGTAATCTCTGATTTTGTGTAGCGAAATTTATTACCCCGGCTCTATTCGTGATTGTGTTTTCGCTGGCTACTAAAACATTTCTGGCGGCTTGATTTTGCTTTTTCGTAAATGACTAGCTACTTATCAGGAACTGTTCAAAATATTGTGTCATGTTGATTAGAAAATCTTAATTGTTTGCCGATGTGAAACATACATGATGGACCGCGTGAGTGGCGTGTGTAGGTTCGGAGGAGTGATGTCGGCGGTAAGAACCAGAACTGGTCGTAGTAAACGACGCCTGACGGGTCAAAATCACTTGCACGAGGATTTACCCGAGCCTCCGCGCCGTGGTCTAGGCGCTATTCTGGTTCTGGCCTGCATACTTGTCTATCACAACTGTTTATACTGCGGTTTCGTCTTCGATGACATAAGTGCCATAAAAGAGAACAGAGACTTGAGACCACAGACTCCAATATCAAATATTTTCCTCAACGATTTTTGGGGAACTCCTATACATAAGGTGAGGATATCGCCCTAGATACGCTTTCGTATTAAACATTTTATTATTTATGTTGGCTTATATTTATTTTGCTTATTCATTAATAAATCTGCAAATTAAGACTCCTACCTGTTATAATTGGTTTCCAATCATACACCCTCAAAAATTGTACTACGAACGAAAATGATATTATTTTAATAAAGAATTAAAAGAATGATAATCGAATTCTCTTTCCGCACTTTCGTTCCTTCCTACCTTGATTACAATTTAACGATGATTAAATGACATGATGTATTTTGATGTACTTGTATTTTCTCACCTCATTTATTTTTACCAGGTAAAATTTTGCATACGATAGACCCTCCTTTTGCATTATATGTAATATGAGCTATAATGACGTTTCTAATTCATATGTTCGGCAACCGAATCATACTAATGGATTAATATTATCAATACGATCAGCAATTCCTTCTTTCGAGAAGGCTAGTATAGAATAGAATAGAATAGAAGATTTTTATTTGTCTTTCAAATTACATAGGTAGCAAAGAGATACATCATACAAGAAGGTAAAAGACAAAAAGGTCTTGGACTCAGCATAATAGCTGGCAGCGCGAGGCATGCACAACTGCTGATATTCTGTCCAAGCCAGTCATGCGTTGAATAGAACACAATTTTTATAGTAATAAATAGGTATATCTATACATAGTGCAGGGTGGATGTTATAACATGGACTAATAATTGCGATGATAATGAAGCAGAACTCCAAACGAGACATCGATATAAAGTGAGATGGAGTCTGTCCAAGCTAACTCTGCACAAGAATTATGGCAACACCGCAAAAAATCACTATGAAATTTTTTGCAATGTTGTAATTATTCTACTGCAGAGTTAGCTCACCAGTGTCTATCGCGTACCTAAAATAGTAATGATTATTGACTCTGGTAATAAACTTCAATACGGTCATGAGAAGCTAAACTTAGAGATACCTACTTAGTAAAAAAATTACCGATCATATTGTTGGGACTCCTATCTTCATCTTGATCCGTATTTTTTTTACAAGGTAGCTCGAATTTTTAGAATCTCAAGATTGTTTTGAAGTTAATTACCAGAGTCGATTTTGATTACCATTTTAGTTACGCGGTAGACCCGTGGATCCCTTTCTTGTTACATAGTCAGGCAAAGCTAACTTTTAATTGAAATTATGACAATATCGTAAAGTGGTGCGGTGTTGTCATTTAAATTCTATTGCAGAGTTAGCTTGGCCAGACTCAAGGTCTTCTTATCGCCAAGAGTGGTATTGCCACGGATACAGTGGCTCAAGAATTATACAAACTGCTCAAGAATATTATATGCCCAATACCCTAAATCCAGTAGTCTTTTTTGTTTGATTCAGTGTAAATAATATTTGGCTCATAAATATTGAATTGATAGGTTTATACTTTATGTTTATGCAATTACCAGCGTATAATGTTTCAATATTCATGATCATCCATAAATTCATAGAACTACAGTTTAACAGCAATTCAAATAAGTAGAGCTTGGACTATCAATTTTTTTTAAAGAACACAAAATACTCACTCTGTTCAATATGATCATCTTTTGTGTTACATTTTTGTGTTATCTATAGAAATACTCATTAGTATGTATCATAAATTATTAAACACTCGATTATGTTCCTTTAAAATTTTAAATAAATAAAGACCACTTCTCAATTGATTTCGACTGTCAATTGAAAATACGTTGATATTTGACATCTTTGGATTTCGATGTCATTCGAACTGAATATTGATACTAAAATCTTATTTTCCAATTAGAAAACGCAAACGTTTTCTTATTGGAAACTCATAATGATTTTATCCAAAATAACACAAGACAATATTTAGTTCAATTTCATTATTTCATTATTACCAACGAAAGCGCAGGTATTTCACTTACCTCTTCATTAAACAAACAAGTGCTTGTTGCTAATCTTACACGTCTGATTCCATAGGATACTACTTTGAACTTAGCTTTATCTATAATTTTAGAAAAGGTATTTATTGAATTATGAAATATTGTATCATTCACTGAGATTACTTCACTCACAATCTTAAATGTTGGACCAATTTACTAGCTTGCTTAGTTAAAAATAAGATTAATAGGTATTATTGTGGGTAGCCTGAATAACAGACTGCTAACCTATTGCCCATCTACTTGCAAGCAGTAACCTTTAACTTATACGGAAAGCTTTTCACTTTGAAAAATCAAAGGAAAAAAAATGATGAATAAATAGTAATCTGTCATAATTATTACATTACGTAAGTGGCCACAGCACTCTGGATTTTATTAGCCTTGTTAAGGTCTTCAAAAGTGCAAGTGTAACTGTTACTTAACTCATAGTCTAGTCAAGACCACCTCACTGGTACTCTTCTAGAAGCCAAGCTGGTATTAACTTCTGTTGCTTTATCACCTAAATCAGTATAATACACACTTCAATGGACTCTAAATGATGACGTTATTTTGTTTCGTGCTTGCTGTCATTTATCACGACTAATGTATTTGCACGAACATGCAGATATAATTGGTGACCCGAAACACTGCGACACATTACTTCTGTACGAGTGTGATAAATCAACCATTTACGCGCAGGTAACCGGGAAATTTATGGATGTAATCATCATGAATGTTTCAACCTTGTGCATTATGCCCCTCTCCAATTTACTATTCACTATGCCGTTCAACTGTGAAATGATACTTCATTTATCAAACCTGATTTCGTTCACATCCCAGATTTTGATATGTAAATTCTAGATAAACAAAACAAATTACAATTGCTGAACATACACAATATGAATTGCGTATTCACTACAGAATGTTACGTGACCTCGAATGATCCTGAATACATAGAAGCAAGACAAATAATTTGCGGTTGCCAAAACATTCCTTACCCCGAAGAGTTTAATGAACCTTGGCAGCGTTACTCTCATTGAGAATACCAGCAACCGTCTTTTCAAAACAAAATAATATTATATTGTCGGATGTTGCATGGATTCTTCTTCAAGAAACTTTTATTTTTTAAAACCTCTTAATCTCTATAAGAGAACAATGCAGACTAGCTTCAGCTGGGGTATTGTAAACGGAAAGTGTAATCAAAGTAATCGGTCCTCTTTCCGTTTGAATATATTTTGCGTGAAGCGTTGAATGGAATGTCAGGGGAATGGGTGGAGTACACAAATGACTTTGCGAAACACTGGCACAAACTGCGTGCGTGATTCGTAAATAAAAACATGAAAATCTCACAATAGTTCCCGGTTTGCGTGATTACATGTACTTATTTGTAAGGAAGGAAGAATGGAATGATATTTATTTTCATGACCTAGGAGACAGTAACCAATACAAAAGATCAAGTATTTTCTTCATTTTACAACGTTGGCTGCAGTGTAGCTGTGTTAAATTTATAATAGTAGAAAAGCTTAGAAAGTGAAACAGCCATAGTTGCTGAATTTTAATAAAACTTTATGGGTATTTTAATACGAGGTCTAAAAATACTCTATGATGATGATGATATCAATTCGACTGAATTCTAAGACCAACTACTTGTAAATTGATAGGCAATGCATTTCTTCAAGAATCAAGAATCAGATAGGTATCTTTATTAGGTTTTAATGTATTCATTCAGTGAACCCGGTTTATTTAACGAAGTGAATGAAACAGGAACGTGATGTTATTTTCAAGAGAGGATTAAAAACGAATAACATTAATACAAAATGCCTTGTGATGTTAATTTTCAACTCCTAAACGAAATAAAAAGAAATGCACATCTTTCGACATTCTCGAACCATTGGAAGAAAGAAATGAGCCATGTATTATGCAGGTACATGAATCGTGTAATTTTACCGTCCCAATGTTTTAAAATATTTACCCCAAACCAGATAAAATTGAGTAGCTTGATACGAAAAGATTTCTTCATTCACGACCATTTCTTTTACAAGTTTTCATTTGGAATTCCTGTCACAGAGATGTAGTTTGATTAAATCGCTTTACTACAACTTGCAGTGCGGATAAAGTAATTGAATGTCAAATAAAAGGTCACTGGAAGATATATGGCTGGCTCCTGAAATAAGAGATAAAACAAGTCAACTAAAAGTCGATCGCCTTTAGAATCCTTAGAGCGTAATTACGACTTGTGCGAGGTAGAGAAAATTGCTGTAAAAACGAGATACTGTTGCCGACTTTAAAATACACAATGTAAGCACTAAGGTCCGAAGTAACAATTATTAAATAAAATTGTGGTGCGGATAAATATTAAATGGCAAAAGAGAAATGAAATATGTCCGAATTATAATTTCTGATTCAATCTAAAATGTGATTTAACCTTTTCATGGAACTTTTGTTCATATTCAATATTTTTATGTATAAATTGTGCCTTTAATACTTTTATGTAACGAAACATTATTTGATAATGTTTTTTTTTAACTGAATTCACTCTATCTTGGAAACACACACATACTTACTCGTATCAGGAAACACTTGTATCCACATACCAATTCCCAGTAAACTGGGAACTTTTCTTTCCTTTTACTTTGCTATTAAGTGATGATTTATCTTAATTACAAAAGTTATGTACCTATACAGCGCTATAATTGAATTTTCGTAAACAACCTCTTAAGGACGAGGAAGTAACCGATTGTTTTCCTGATTCCCAATTTTCTTTTCAATAAACTATGTTTGTTGAAATGATGCTTCTGGTGTTCCGCTCAAATGTTTATTATATAGAAAGAACCTACCATTTCTACTGGAATTAAATACGTTACTTTTGTTTTTATAATCACTTAATACGATTACTTTTATAACCGTCATGTTTGATTTCGGCGTGACGACGTTACGTCTATTCAAATGTTGTATAATCTGGTACAATCGAGCAAACACAATGGACAGGGTATTACTAAGTATTTAAATAGGAGATTAACGCCATTTTACACGTCAGCTTAGTAAAATCCTGAGTTACGTCACTCCCGAAATGCAAATAAGTTATCAAGAGGTACGCGTATATTGAAATTTATGAACGAAAAAGGACGAAGCTAATAAAAGTTTCTATTATTAGGAATTTTACTGTATCATTCTCTCATCTTTGCTTTCAAGAGATTTTGCTGTTATGTATTTTATTATTTAAGTACACACTACAAAAAATTAAAATAGGTACATAGAATAAGGAACACTTAAGTACAAAGGTACTGCTTATTTCAAAAGAAATTTCTGCTAGCAGACCTGCGACTGGAGAGGGTATAGAAGAAAACGTAGACACAGTGTGTAAAACTAAGAACTAAGAGGGAAAAACTAGAATACGGAACATTGATGGATAATAATAACTAAACCTGAATAATAAAGGTAAATTAAAAAAATTGTAACTAAACATAGCCCCCACTGTATATGTATCGTACCTTTTAGTGATAAATCGACAAGCAAACTTGTAAATTAAATTGCGGTTGGGTAAATTCTTATGGTTACCGAATTTATGCAAGAATTAAGTATAGGTATTCAAGTCGCACCTTTAGCAAAATGGTCGGCGGCGTCAGCGCGTCCGCCGGTCACATCCATCACTGTCAACTGAACAAGTTTTTCGTTTGGTTCCGTCGAAGCGTCCGCCCGCTTTTTTGTTTACAAACTTTCAGTCTGTATCACTTTAAATATTAACTTTCTTTGTATTTGATTAATACCGCCTGTTTCGGAGAACTAGTGAGTAAGAAATGAAATTAATTATAATAATCTTTGTTCTTACGCATACACTGAATTTCATGTTAATAAAAGTGTATTCGTTTTGTGTTTATTGATTTTATTTAACGGTTTCAAATTGTGACTATGTATATCTTCAAAAGTCATATGTAATGACCATAATTATAAACACGCGTGAACCTTTATTAAACTGAGTTACAATACTGAGTATTTTTTTTTCTTTCAAAAATCGTTACGGGGTCACTTGGATTTCTCCTGTATCGAGGGTACAGGTCAATTCTGAAATGTCTACTCCAGAAGAGCCTGTGCCATATTGCTGCAGTGATTTCTTTCATGCGAGTAATTTTGGATTACCTACATACTTAAAAAGCCTACCCATTTTTTTTTACTACATCCTTGGAAAGAGATAGAGCTGACCCATTCGAATTAACGTACAACAGAAATGTACAAATCCGATTATATGTCGCACACCCACACATCAACATTACAATGACCAACTTTTGATACATACCCAAAGCTTAACAAACAAAGTCTAAAAACACGGGTACCACTGAGAGCGTAATGCGAAACACATGTAATTGTTTGATCGAACACCTGCTGAACAAAGTTCGGTTTCGATGTCGACAAGGGTGACAATCGAGAATAAATTATTCACCAGAACAGAATAACATTTTATATTGCTTATGCATGGAATATCAGGGATCGAGCCGCTCAGTGCGACTGCGAGCGCTTTGTCACTCGATTATTTTATTCCACGCCCGCCGATGCCGATTTATGAGAGGTCCGCGTCCGATGATCCCCAGTTTTTTGCTATTCGATTTTCATGTTTCCTGTCACTCGTTTGTTAATTACAAGCTATATAGACTGCCACTTTCACATGTCTCGTTTTACACGAGGCCAGGGCCGGCCTTGAAAGGGGTTTTTTTTTAAAAACACCGAGGAGAGTTGCTTCCCGAGTTAATCTTTTAAGCCGCTCTTCCTGTTACGAGATAAATGTGTTTTTTTACGTGAGGTTTTTTCCAAGGCTGCACCTAATTCACTTTTACAGGATAAAGGTTGTTTGACCTAATGAAATGGGGAAACAGGAGTTGGTGTGCATAAATTCTGCTTCTAGGCAGCTATGAGTTTGAAGACCAAAATTTTCAAAACATTTCCAAAATACTCCGTCCACCGTTAAAATGAAGGGTAAGTATTTAATTCCTCTCAAAAACAAAACTGTTAGGGAAGCGACTCAACTATACACTCAAAACGGCGCGTGTTTGTCCCTATTTCTGTCATAAAAGTTTCAGCCCGACACTTATATGGGCGTTTCCGTATTACATAGGTAGCTATTATTTCTGTGGAGCAAAAGTAAAAGGGAATAAGACACAAAATTATTTTTTTCACTACCGATTTAAAAACAAAGAGCGTCTTTGTTTTATTAGATTAAAGTCATACAGGCTGACAATTTACTCACCTGCATCCTTTAAGGATTTGATTCTACTCATCATTATGAACAACTTTTATTTTGGGATCAACCTGATATCACGAAGAAAAAATCTTCTGTTCCATATAACTAATAAGTCGAGTAATGTGAACTTAAATGTATGGAATATCTGATTAGTTTTTTCACGGTTTGCGTGTTTGTCTCATAGTAAAAATCGTTCATAATGATGAGCGCCAACCTGTATAATTAAAATCCAAAATTAGTTTTACTTATATTTATTTATTACGGATTTTTTATTGTATGACTTTAATAAAACAAAAAAGTGTTCTCTTATTCTGTAATGAAAATTTTTGTTTTATGACTTAACTCCTTTTTCCTTTGCACCACAGATTTAGGGAGTGAGTTGTGAATTACAAGGAATATACCCACCATGGTTAAAATAATACAACAGGTAAATATGTACAAAGAGTTTTGGGCTCGCGTGACCGGACATTAACGTGAACTTCTAATTTCTACGACCTTTTCAAGAAATTCATTTGTATGTAAGGTAGTCGAGTAATTTATGAGATCGCGTGGACTTGGTTATGCGAAGCGATAAACCGTTAAAATTGTTTATTAAAGTAACATTTGTGTAACGAGGTAATGTCAGTTGAATAATTTATCATTTAGGTATATTTTAAAGATGGCAGCAATAACTTGGTGATCAGTAATAATTTAATAGGACAAAAACATAATTTCTATTGCTGTGTTCACTTAAATTATAATTCTGACATGGCAAAAAACGTTGACAAGGGCAATTTTTTTTTTAAACTTTAAGCACCACTTTTTTATGTATTATCAGCATAATGCCATTACATACAATGATTGATTTCGTTACAGAAATCTTAATACCTAATAAGTAAACATTAACTGATTATAGATTTCTGTGGATTTAGTCCACCTTGGCGTTTTAATTCCAGTTATAAACCAATTAAAATTACAAAGCGGATTGGGATTTTAAATGCTTATATTAGAACACGGATTTCATTATAATCTCATCAAGTCAACAGATAACCTTTTTACCCGACTACGGAGAGAGTTATATGTTTGACCGGTATTTACCGTTGTATTCAAAGGTGACAAGTTGTCACTGACAACCAAGACATTACTTTCTTCGCTATCTTCTCAACATAGTACATAATCGAGTAAAAAAAAAACAAAGACTGTCGTTTTGAGAACCTCCTCCTTTTTTGAAGCCGGTTAAAAATAAAGTAGCTTTCCGCGTCTGTCTGTCTGTCTATATATCCGCTAACTCCTCCGTTTTCACCATTATTATGAAAATTTCCTCCAAAAGGTTTATAGATATGATTGTTGAGAAATTGTACCCGTGCGAACCCGGTGGCGGGTCACTAGTTATATCTGTATAATATCGAGCTGTATCAACATAACTTATCATGAAACTTGCGAGTCATGATGATAATAAGCTCAGACACCCTGAAATAAAATCAGAATTACAGAGACATTACAACAAATTAAATTAAAACATGCGCATCAACGGATAACAATACCGTAATAACGAGTTATTGAAATATTTTCAATAACGAAATGCCGCCGGCGTTCAACATGGTAATAATTTTACCCTGGTAAATATTTGGCTGGAGCATTTAAAATGGTGGCCAGTGTTTAACTGAGACCCGAATGTAACCACAATTTATGTAGCTTAACAAGACTATCTACCAATTTAAGCTGGACATCGCAGCGTTTTACATACGCATTTATTTATTTTTGTTACGTCGTGGTTTGTATGAAACTCGGGCGATTCGTTGTATCAGCGTGACCTGCTCTCTAATGCATAATTCTGATCTACAAACATTGCGCTGATAGAAACCGTGTTTATAAGCTTTTAGATCAGTGGTTCCCAACCTTTTTTTACCAGGGTCGACTAGGACTTTTTTTTTCTGAGTAGGGACACCAAGAATCCATTTTTTATTTTTGGAAATGTGAAAATAAACTTCAATATTTAAATTTAAGTAAACGAATAACTTAGAATAATATTTGTTTATTAATATCAATGTGATTTTTGAGCTGCCTGCGTAAATAATAATTTATTATGGCCTTTCAACTTGTTTCGCTGACCTTGATTACGCGGAACTCTGGTGGTCGGCGGACTATCGGTTGGGAACCTCTGTTTTAAAGTATAACATTTTTGGCTATATACAACATCCTTTGAATTAGAATATAAGCCTCAAATAGTAAGAAATAGTAGATAGGTATTGAATGCAATGTTTATAAAGTTAATGGTACCCTAATACTGGACTTGTTAGATACAGACTCTATTAATTTATAGAACAATTTTGACATAAGATGGAACGTTTGAAACAATGGAGCATCATTTTATCACCAAAGTGAAAAACATTATGCAGAAGATCGATGAAGCCATTAGGTTTCAAGACCCAAGATATTACAAGAAGCGACAACCTACTTACTCATAAATAAGCATAATAAAGCCAAACAACAGCTACTTTATTTTTCTTTTTATTATTTCATAGAACAGATACCTGATATCGTGATATTCATGTCTTATTGTATTTTAATTAGCACTCATTAAAACAATATTCTTTTTTCGCTTTACGTTTGTTTCTATAAAAGGCCACGCATGTAGGTGTATTTTAACTGAACTTACAACCATTACAATTCACGTAGGAAAGCGCAATACATTTTTCAATAGTTGTTTTTGTGTTGAAGATAAACGTGCACCGAGCAATTTCGTACAGAATTGTACGTAAAATAAATTACTTTTGCTAACAAAAAATCAAACCGTGTGTAGGATTTGTGGGAGGTATGAACGTATTATGTAAACCACAGCACCTGTAGGAAAATCCGGAAAATGTAGAACCATCGCCCAACGAATGGTGTAACCTTCATGTTACTATAAAATCCAGCCCATTACTATCCAACTGCTGAGTCTGGGCTTATTCTCAGAATGAGAAGGATTGGTCTACCCCGCTGGCCTGGTGCGCATTGGCGGACTACACTCACCATCGAGAACTCTATGATACTAATTTCTCAGGTGTTCAGGGTATTTTCACGATCTTTCTACTACTGTTTTTTTCAGCCACTCATATTTGAGCACAAGCTCGAAGCTAGCTGATCCTGTTGACGATCACGGCGTGAAGGACTTTATTAGCCAATAGGCATAAGCATAAGCCCTATAGATCGCGCCAAGAAACTGCCTTAGGTTTTTAACCATTACTGCCTTAACTATAATGGCTACATGCACAGCACAGGCAGTCGGGCCTGTGTTAATATCATTTGTATTATATCGACTACGAGTTACTTGGTAAAAACTACTCCAGCGCCATCTATCCGAGTCAAGCGACAACTGCAAATCCTACATCGCACTATAAAAGTTTACGTTGTATCTAAAACATTTAGGAATGACTATCCGATATCAACCGTCGTACTTCAGCTCTCAGCTCAAGAATCCTCCGGTCACCATGGAGTAACACCATTCTTCGTTCCTCCACAGTGAATATAAGAATGCTACGGCCCCTTAAATATTCCCATAATACTGAGTTGAACATTTCATCAAAATTATACTTTGTTCCGGTACGATTTATAAGATACAGCCGTATATCCTTCAATTTAAAATTTGAAGTACGAGCTTTAACATGAAATACGAGTTCATAATACCGAGGACTGTCCCGAACATTGAAAACATTCTGGCAACAACATCCCGCTTGAAGTGGCTTGTGGACATGCGCGACCCGACATGCACTGACCACGTCAACGTCGGTGACAACTTTTTATGTTTCATTAAATTCATGTCCGATTTGCATACACGCTTTATTTATAACTTCGAAAATTTTATTTTGGAACGAAATCTGGCCATTTTCCATACATAATTCATTTGCTCTTTTGTCCTATTAGGCTCAAAGCACACCTTTCTTAACTCCCTGTTTTCCGCATAATTTTTCCGCTTACGGGAGCAATTTGTCATACAAACTGATATAGCCTAAATATAGATAAATATAAGTATGCTCTTCTCCCCAAAATGTATTTCATTGTACTTCGAAACTTCAAGTCATCTCTTGCCAGCAAATTTTGCCTTGTTTCTATTAAGACGTATACACAGGAATGTAAACTTTATTAACCGAACTTAAAGATTATTATCGCATCCCAGCGAGACGGGATAATCAACTCCGCGTATAAGGTAAGATAGTCCCCCAGACGAATTAGTAAACGCGGGGAGCGTCCCCCGTATATGCGTAAACAGCAATTTCGTCCAGTAATTTGTAGTATGCATTAGAGGCGTCTTATCTTAACCGGTATTCTGGGATGAACCGGGACTTGGGAGCCGGCTGTCTCCGGGACAAACAAACGGAGACATAAATCAACGTCAGCACACCAAGTTTATCGCGCCTTCGAGCCTCGCCCCAGGACGTGGACGCGGGGATCCTTTAATGTGTTTGTTCTGCTGTGGAAAAAGTTCCCCTTCCAACTTCTATGCAGATAACAGCAGAAGTTCGTTATTTAAAAGCTAATAAAGTTCGCTGTGGCTGGCTCTAGTGAGGCGTCTAATAACGTTGTTACTTGAACAGTTGGTGATTAGTGGCTACCCGAATCACGTCGTAATTTTAAAATTAATCTATCTGATTCTTTCTCTATTCATTTTGGTATTTCTTCTCCGATTCTACTGAGTTATTTAATGCGCCATGCCTTCTACACACTTGTAGTCAAAAACAGCTTTGACTACATTAGAGTAAAGGCATGGCGCTTGTTCTCAAATAGTTCGCCCGACTCTATTAGCGAGAGGGTGGGATAAACAGGGAGAGAACAGGTCAACAAGTTAACGCACACAAACACGTATAATACAAACACAAGAAAACAATCCCTACAGCCATTTGGTCAGTGTATTACACGAGATAATAAATGCACATACCGTCTTCTATTTCAATGTTCCTCCAACTTAAAGTTAATAAAGACTTTATATGCGACAGTGAAACTTCGTTTTTAAATCAGAAATCAAATAACGTATCTGATGACTAAAATTGCTACTATCTTATTCAAACTTGATTATTTGGATGAGCAAATTCAATAATCCAAAAGTATTATTGAATTTTCTCATCCAGATCTCTTCCTCGTTTTATAATTTGATATTGAACGAATGGCTTTGTTCTCATACCCGGACTAACCTATTTTAAGAGCAGAACGAATAGTACGTGCTTGTCTAAGTATTATGAAGGCTCTAGGAGAAGTACCTACGTGCCTAGATATCTTGACATATAAAATATGTTACTTATGATCACGTTCTTAATCCCTTAGGAGGTGACCGAAACTTTAAGAGATATCGACACCAATTTGATACTAGTGGGAACCACGTGAAAAAGAACCTGAGTTTACTTTAATGTTTTAAAAGTTCATAGCGGAATTAATACATTTGAGAGGTGGACGCTGGTCAATTCCATTCTTAACTTCTTTATACTGAGTAGGGGTAAAACAATAATTCGAAAGACTATAATTTAGAATAGAATAGATCTTTATTTCATGTAAACCAGATACAGGCACTTATGAAATGTCGAGACTCTAGGTACGCGGTTCCAAATAGTAGGTCCTATGGAGAAGAACCGGCAAGAAACTCCATGGAAACTCTTTTAAAATAATAGATTACCATATTGTGATTTGTGGTAAGAACTGCGAGAACAATGTAATTTAATGTGAATAAAAAATGGTAACAGGATACTTAATAATGATTTGATCCTGGATAAGATTGCCATGGCAGTTACAAGCTAACCAGCTTTTCGAAGGAGTATTAAAAATCCAGCACGATCATAGATTAATAGTGTACCTACATAACTTATCCCATAATGTTAATAGATCGTAGTTGTCTAAACAAAGTGACATGTTAGCTTATCGCTGGGAGCAAGCCTTATTTGACTTGAGCAACCAACATGTTATATTATATGTTTTTATATACTAATAGCGATTTTCGTAAGTGATAATAAAATTATATTATTTATTTTTTAATAAGTCTATCTGTCCAGGGTGATTATAAACGTTAGATTCAAAAATAATGTTAGCCTGGGCGTTTCCTTTGTATTATTGTAATTAAGTAAATAATACAGAGAAAAATCACGCCAAGAAAATAAAGCAAACAAAATATAAAAAACATTAGTAATAAATTATTTTAGGTATCTACCTACCTACTTTAGTTTTACTTAAACAAAATATTAAAATGTAGAAATAGAAACGTCTAAGGAACCAACGAGAGTTGGGCATAAATAAAATGTAATTTAAATCATAATACAATTTTATAGAAACGCCGGGAGCAGACAAATTAAGATTTTTAATTAGCAAGGCCTAATTAGTGTCTGTCTGTAACAACTTAGACGCTAC
Source organism: Allophyes oxyacanthae (assembly GCA_932294325.1). NCBI lineage: Eukaryota > Metazoa > Arthropoda > Insecta > Lepidoptera > Noctuidae > Allophyes > Allophyes oxyacanthae. The sequence goes on from OW028615.1 coordinate 12,585,239, forward strand.
ATTAGTAATAAATATAAATTTCTGTATTTAAACTTTAAATTACAATAGCCTGGTAGAATTTAATGATGAAATTGAAATTAAAAAGAGAATGACTTCATTTTAAATATTCGATTATTCCATAAAAACACACACAAGTCTTTTAAATTGCAACATAAAATTACCATAATGTTAAGGGCCTAGATGCAATCTCAAAAAGGATCAGGTATTTGTATCAGCAGAGAACAATGAAAATATGAAGATGTCCCTTTTTTGCAATTACCTACTAAGTGCCCAGTTTAATAAAAATTAACAGCTATTAATATCTACTATTTGGAACCGTGCACCTAGAGTCTCGACATTTCATAAGTGCCTGTATTTGGTTTACATGAAATAAAGATCTATTCTATACAAAAAAAATACAATTCTCGGAGATATTAAGTTCCAATTAGACAATGGTTATTTTTCAAATGAATATTTACATTGCTACTTGGTTCCCCAGTACCTACGTATAAATCACAAAAATGAAATAATTCTTTAATCCAACTATTAGGACGTATACAAACACAAACAAATCTTTCGTCGACTTTATCAATAGTTGAAATCGTAGTTCCTTTTGTATTTCAACACAATAGTGGGGACTTGAACAAAATATATTCAATTGCTAACTTTACGTAAGACAAGGTTGGTGAAGCGAGCATTGTGAGCGAAGAACCTACTGAGATACTTGCCTTATACAGAACTTCCGAAGTTTTCCTGTTCGTCTCGAAACATTTTTATCCAACAAGTTACTTGAAAGTTAATTCACTATCCCATGTACCTACTTTATGGTGTTGTGGGAAACATTTTTTGTTTTACTTAAGTAACTCTTCTAAAAGTCCTTAATATATTGCTCTTTTTGTTTTTGGGACAGAACCAAATATTTTTCCATGTTTAATACAAGGATACCTCTTAGACATTACATTAAATCGGCTATCGGAATAAACAATTCTACTTTCTCATCGTTTCCATTAATTTGATCATTTGAAGTAAGAAAATATTCCATCTGAATTCCATTTTGGATTGGAATTCTAAACTAACAGCGCAATTTCCAAATGCCATAAATTCACGTTCAGAATCAAATAGAAAACGCTCGCGGAAAAATGACATTAGAAATCCTGTCAAACGACAACATTCTGACAAATGATGTATGGAACGAGACACCGTAATCCCGGATGTGTCATTGGCTAAATAATTATGCAGGGGCGCAGTTGTATTGCGGTAAAAACGACAGCTTATTTTCATAACATCGACATGAACATGAATACGGAGAAAGGGATGACGATAAAGATACATGATGCAAGAATGGAAGGAACCAATGACTGAGAGACAAAGAGAGATAAGGATTACAATTATGATCAAATAGATTGTTCTAATTCCAGTAATATTTTCTTATTCCAAAGTAGAAATGGATGTTGCTGAAACCGCTTGTATTTCAATATGAGAGAGAACTATAAATAACAGTTGAAAACTCAGTTTTTCAAAATGTCCAAGTGAAGTTAGTAATAAGTCAATTAATTTGTTTATTGGATATAAAACTTCCAAGTAGCTTAACTTGTACATTGTGAAACAAACCCTCAATAACTTCTCACCTCAATATCCAACAAAACCTAACAAAACCTTTTTTATAGAAAGCTGTACTCTCCTCCAAAATATACAGGCAAGCCAGAGGAATATTATTGCGCCAAAACAAATCAGAATTAATTTCATTCCTCGAAAGTTTGATTAAATTAAACTTAACTTAACTCAACGTTAAATTATTTAATTCTACAGGCAAAACTTTGCCTACTGCTGAATATTTAAATTTTTGATACAATATAGTTATACACTATTAATATTCTAACTGAAGTTATGTATAACATCCAAAACACAAACACTGCGCGGAAATGTTTTGGTATTGTAAATTACACTATACGAATTACTTATAACAATAGTTAATGTTTACAAATAATCTGTTTCCGCTCCTGAGATAAGTCAAATAATATTCCATTTGTCATAAGCGGATCAGGAGGGGAAAATGACAAAACTCTTAGATATGTAGTAGGTATATCTAAAGGTATGTAAATCTTCATTTCTGGCGTTTGTTTTGTATATTTCATCATGTTATTTTTATGCAAAGCTTTTTTTCTCTTAAAATAATGAGGCAAGTTGTATTGTAGATAAGATCCTAGGGTGTAAGTTGAAGACGCTAAATATGGAAGCAAAACCAAACTGGGAACATTATGTGGCTTAACTGTTCCAAGTCTAGCGCAGAGGAAGAAATAGATCTCCTTATTTATTTGCGAGTCGAGTATCCCGAACTTTTAGCTCGTTATCTGCAGTATTTCAACGGTGGACTAGGTACCATTAGTCGAAACTGGGTCAAATTGTAATTTCGTGTGTTTGACCATTATTCAAAATTTCAAGCGACATTGTTAGCATTTCTAGTAGGTACACATAACTGGTGTTTAAATCCGCTGATATTGTTTGCCGTTTTTATTTTTGACACATCCATTTCCCGGTATTTCTGTTTGCATAATCTAAATGAAACAATGTACCAACGGTATACCCACGTTTATCGATTCGTGTTTTTGTACTTGTTTTACCTTTATACTTCTGCGTTCGTTGGAATGTTTCGCCTTATTTTACTTGTTTTCAATAGAAATACCTTCACTATCTACACTTCTTCTTACTCTTCATATAGCACTAAAACTTTTTGTATCTTGGCTTAACAAAATTAAGGTACTCCTTTTTAAAATCAAGACAAGAGGTGAAGTCTACTAACTACGCGTAATTTTAAACATGCAAAGCCTAATAATTAACTTTCTATTAAATACGGTTTTAAAACAATTTTCTTTCTTTCCTAGAAGCTTCAAGTTGACAAATGTGGCTCCGCACTACCCGTCTCTTTATTGTCTGATAAGACAATATCGAACCTAAATTATTTATAAGAATGTAAATCAGGCGTATAAATTTACTGTTTACATAATCTTACTTGAAGGCAATTCACTGGGTCTAGACCCGTTGTAAAGACGTACAAATTTAGACTTCGTGTCTCTTCGAGTTTATAATTTACAGTAGTTACCCTAAAACGAAACTACGTAGTTGTAATTACGAAGTTCGTACCGACAGTATGTCTCGCCTTCATGCTCTTTTCCCTGAAGGGTCCATCGAAGTTTGAACTTGTGTCTTCAAACACATGAGCATCGATCAAAGTCGTATCATCTGGGATTATTGGTGATTACTTCAATTATCTGGGGGTTAAAGATAGCATTTTGCTTAAATGATGACTGATTGCGTGCTGAATATCTCAGTTATATTGATTACTGATTGCTTGATGTAAATACTTAAACTCCATAGGTTATCTTCATAGCTTACATTAATTGTTATAGAAAGGTAGGCTATTGATTCATATACAAATCAAATTATTTTCGTCTACAGTGAGATGACAAAAAAACATATATATTACAAAAGTAATAAAGCTACTAGAAGTTACAATTCAGAAACTAAAAACTATCGCAACAATTATAAACCACGCTGTTACGTTGCTCTAAATTTTTTCACGGGTAATTGCGCCCACTCTTTCCTGTTTCGAAAACCGTCGCATCGAACCTAAATATATGGAATGAGAAATCACGATTGGAACTTGGCGAATAGGGTTCTATATATACTAAAGAATGGACATCAATTCTAGGTACTTTCGTATCATAAAGCCTCTACTCTACTACCACACAAGAACATGCTTTGGACTTGCACTTTGCTTCCAATATCAAAATATAGGTGACAGGATACACAGCACATGCATATGATAAGCCTGGTGACGACACGGACGCATGGTTGGCTGGGCCCAGTTGTTTTACGAGCGAAAATATATCTCCAGAATCGTGAATGAACATACTTCTACAACTACAACCAGTTGTTCCAACCCCAATAATAAATACGTTACACTCCTTTTTGTGCAGTCGTGTAAAAAGAATGCTCCTATGATTGTAGCGTAGTCGTAAAAAAATAACAAGGTGGCTAAGAAGACAGCTCGCGAATATAGAGTCCGTGCACTAGAGTGGAAAAGCGGCTTAAAGCTGCGTACGGCTACAACGTTTAAAGAATACAATAGAGAATAAATCAAGACAGGTACGTACTTAAGACGTCTTCAAGCACCCACTTTATAACCAGTTTTACAACTTGTGCTTTACAAAATAGGTAGACATACTCCAATGCAGCATTTCGCTCGAAAATTCGCATCGAAATAACACGACTGCGTACATTCGCAGAAACCATTACTCCTGAACCCGGTACAGCCAAAGTGATTCCAGATTTATCAAAATCATGATCCGCCCATTAACCACCAGAAACATTAAACGACCACAACATTCGTAGCTATTAATAAACGAGCCGAGCTATTACAGATGGGGTAAATCTCCCGGTTGTTGGCGCCGAGTCACAATAAAACAGGCAGCTGTGCCAAGGCGCACTGCCAAGCAAGTTTAGCGGGGCTCCCTCCCTCTAGACACCCTAGTATGCGCGAGCGTCATTACATGAGTCGTTTAGACGACTTTCACGCCTCAACAAGGATTATTGTATACATACCTGATACACAACGTGCGTGTATCAGAAATGCGAAGTCATATTTATGGATGTGGATTAGACTGAACCATCAAACTGAACGATTCTCTCTATGGGACCAAAATCGTCATTGCGAAAAAATAATCAGCTGTCCTATACAAAAATTCAATACCTACTCGCCACAAACGTATGGGACAGCTGATCATTTACTATAAACCAAAACAATAAAATAAACAAATTAATATATAATGATAAATGATGATGAATGATGATGATGATGTTATGTATAATGATATTTTTTTATTTATTTTAGTTTACTGAGTAGTGCATGTGTGCTGATATCCCATAGTTTGGGTCGAGTAGGTATTGAAGTTTTGTTCAGCTTGATGGTCTCGTCCACAACCTTAATTATATAATTTTAACCATGCATTACTGATACATGTTGTATACTTTTTTATTTTTTAATAACTTTGCCCCTCATTAGGAGTTTTCCTGTATGCATACATGTACATATATCTCACATGCACATACACCCAGACCCGAAACAACTATCTATAGATTATACAAATATTTGTTCCGTGCGGGTTCGAACCCGCGACACATGGCGCAAATAGTTAAATTATCTGTGGTAAAAAATTTACTATTATTTACATCAGTTAAGTTCTATAGAAAATTGACAACCCCTTAAAAGGACCACCGCTAATAAAGTATTACCTTAGTTATATTATGTTATTTTTCTTTCATTTAGATTTAGACTATTGCTGCTATCATTTATGTTTAATAACAGCAAGAATGCTTTCATAAAGTATTTATTTCGACTCTGCTACCCCGATATGGACCAGCCTACTACTCTCAGGGTCAGAGTATATGCATCATTCATGTTTTTATCGCTTTGCAAGTACCGTTCATAACTTCTATCATACACACGTACATGCAAGCGGCTCTAAACTTCGCGTGTAACACTATCTTGCTATTTATCGTCGCTTGTTATAGCATTTCGTATTACTTACCACGTTTAGAAGTCACATTGTCGAAAAAATTTCGACATTCTGCGCAACTATTTTTCGTTGTAGCTTATCATCATCATCATGATCTTAAGCCATTTTGAACCATAAATTGGTGTAAGCCTATAAAATACTGTTATTCAGCCGCATCTGGTAAGACTGTGAGCCGACCTCAACGTAACTGAGATAAAGGCCAGGCAGATGATGATGAAGTTGGTGTAGGTAAGCCTCCTTCAACATTCTCCATTCTGTCCTATTTTGGGTTGTTTTGTTCCAATTTTTGCCCGCTATCTTCACAATATGGTCCTTCCATCTCATTTCTGGTCTTCTGACATTGTAACCTATAATCAAGTGGTATTTTACAAGTTGTATAACTTTTGCAATCCTTGAAAGGGCGTTACACATACGATACCGATATCTATGGATATAAAACCTCGTACATTTATTAAAAACCGCTTTCACGATATTTTCAGTTGATTTCGTTACTACATGTCGGTATCGAGACGGTATAGTTATTATGTGGAAAAACCCACCGGTTGTCTGCCAAACTTTAAGAACTAAGGTTCTCATGTAACTTTATAACGTGGTAATTCTGTATATAACGAGTAACTTGTGTATGTAAAGTCAGCAAACTTTTAACAAGCAATTAATATAAAAAGCAAAGCAATTCTCCTTCCGTCGAAAATCAACATAAAAATTTCAAGTGACCTGTTTATTTTTAAGTCTATTTTGCCGAAAAGAAATTCTGCCCGTTCCAGACTTAAGATACGAAATTTCCTGCCCAGAAAAGATATATCGTGCTACATTTTTACGATATTTTACTAGCTTCCCTTTTCAACCGAATATTGGATTAGGTAAGAAGGGATATAGTGTTGTCCTAGTTTATCTAATCCTATTTGTTTTAGTATTTTTTCGTCTTGGTAAGTTTTTAGTCCATCGACATTTTGTGAATAAGTAAGGGATTTTAGGAGAATTTGTTTAAGTTTCAGTATGGTTACTCTTTTTTAGCTTTAGTGGATACAAATACTACAAGTGAGACTGAATGTTTTGAGTGACACCATCTTGACTGCAAAAAAAAATAGTTTCTCCCCTAATTTATCTCATTCTTATATCCTGAAATAACTCTGTTAATATACCTCCCGGAATTTTATCAAAGTATTACCTTATCTGTCTTCGGGGAGTCCTTACGCGCAATTAGGAAGTCGGGCAAGCTTCTCAACTTTCGTAACAGCATGGCTTGGTCGTCAAAATGTTTACGATTGCTGTCGTAAGTTGTTGCGACCGCGTAATGAGCCTGCCCACCCTAATGTGGAAACTACCTACATTATATTTAAGTTTAAGATTCCTGCCATTGTCAAGAGTGGCGAGTTGCTAACTGTAACTACTTACCAACTGGGTTAGAATGAGCTCCACGTAATACGATTCTGAAAGGCTTATATTGTTGTGATCTAGACTAGCGATTATTTTTAATGAAGACAGCTGATAATACGTACCCACATTTATTTAAATAGAGCTGAAAGATATTTTGATGAAAACCTAAAATTCAATCTACACAGAAAGATAATCTAAATAACCAGATTAATGTTTATTTTAGTTTCAACAAAAAAAGAAAAACTATTTTCTAAAATTGTTTACTAAATGGAATATTTTATTGTTTCAGGTAAAAACAACAGCTTTTTCCATTCAAACACTAAATGTATATTTAGTTTGCTTCGCTCTATCAAATGGACGTGAAAAAGGTCAGTATTATGTGAATCATAATAATAAAGTATTGAACGTGGACAGTAATGTGTGACGTTTAAAAACTAGAAAAATGTCACAATGACGAATCCTCGGAGTTGAGAACTCATATCAAAATAAGTCCGAAGTTAAAGTGGGTCGGGCGCAGCATTGTGTCACTGTCTCAAAATTGAGTTACAATACGGAGAAAGGGGAAACTTTAGTCCTTTTCAGTGGCACGTTCGAAAATTGCACATTTGGCGCGAATGTACCGACCAGGGGCCGGATCGGACACTCGCCGCATCAGTCATTGTCAACAAAGTTTATCGCCTCGCCTCGAGTCGCTAGCAAACGGAATCGCCCAAATGTGTTTGTTGTGGTCTCAAAACGAACTCGCTGCGTCGTGTCGCAAAATGCGGATAAATTGCATTTGCAACTGCTAAGTTGTGCATTTCTTGTTAAATGTCGGCTATACAAGTTCACTCGGCTCTCAAACCTCTTGAGTATTAACTTCTTAAAGGTTTCCAGTAACCACAATGTTAGTACATTGACATTGGTTCGATTGACGTTTCTGAAAGCTTTTCGTTGGATAAAGCTGACTTGGATTTAGTAAATTACAGTGAGAGTGTGACAACACCACCGTTTCTTTACCTTTACAAGTCTTCAGTTTTATTTTGTTTTACAGTTGATTACAAAATAGCTATACTCAAGTAGTTCTCGTACTTATCGACTGCAAGAACTATTATTAGAACGCCGCCTTCTCCGCCGTATTTCATTAAAATGGATACCGTTTGACGCATAAAAAAATCAATTACGTTTAATGGAGATTCTAGAATTTATAGCTAACGACGACGATTATTGCTTTAAAACCAGCACGTTTTGCAAAAAACAGCGAATGAAATGAAGATTATTCACATATTGATACTGCAGATGAAATGAACTGAGTATGATTGATCGTGCACATTAACATATCGCTGCACAAAAACAACTCACAAAGCGTCTTCTGTTTTAAATGAAAAACAGAAGCGAATCGCCTGACGTCACTACCAATCGTGGTCTCTAGTCCCTACCAACTGAATCGTAAAAGCGGCCCCAAATATAAAATAACAGTATTTGACAGGCTCACATGTAACAACAAACTCTGAAGATCGATACGGCTTACTTGAGTAATGGAAAGTTGAGGAAGCAGGGTGTCTGTGACGTAACAGTCCTGACTTCTGGGGGGACTTCATTAAGTTGGGCTCAGGCTGACGGAGGATCAGCGCTGGCTTATTGATTGCGACGCGACCCACGGGCTCATCCACACGGTCCGTAACCGCATAATCTAAGGATTACGGAGGGACAGAGTACAGTGTGTCGGTGTGTTAAACGAAAATTAATAGCAAATACGGTGACTTAATGCAGAAATATTTGTTGTTATAAGCTACGTAGGCTGATGTCGCTTTTTTAGATTATGAAGTTAATCTACTGACTTCGAGGCTGACTAATACACATTACATATACATTAAGATTCAGAATAGAAATGAGAAATAAAAAATTACCTTCCATGAGAGCTGAATAAAACTATAGCTATAATAAACCCTACTTTTCATTTTCATTGTAATATAAAAATGAGATTCAGCCAATGTAAAATATATTTTAGTTTTAGAGCTAGCTCTATAAAACTGCTATTGTATGGATAACGAGCCTATAAACTACGTATAACACAGTTGAAGCTAACGCAATTCAAGTGTGGTAGGTATACTTTATCTAGGTACTTATATAAAAATTAATGTTGGTTTGTTCGTCTTCTATGCGTTCCTCAAAGTCAAAGTCAAAGTTTTTTATTTCGACTGGGCCTTTGCGCCTCATTTTCAAAACGTCGTAATTCTAGGTGATGTGGTTTTCATCCAATTACGATAGAATAGATCTTTATCTAAACTAATATTATAAAAAGAAAAGATTTGATTTTTTGTATGTTTGTTTGTAATGGATAAACAAAACAACAACAAACAACAGGACCGGTTTTAAAAATTCTTTCACCAGCCGAATGCTATATTATCACTGAGTAACATAAGCTATAATTTATAAAGATATCACGCGGGCGAAGCCGCTGGTGGAAACTAGTTTCATATAAACCAGATACAGGCACTTATGAAATGTTGAGACTAGGTGCGCGGTTCCAAACAGTAGATCTTATGGAGAAGAACCATCTTTTATAATAATTGATTATAATCTTGATTAGTACAATGTTGTGGTAAGAGCTGTGAGAATGATATAATTTAATGTGAATAAAAAATAAGAATAGAGTAATAATGATTTGCTTCTGAATAAGATCGCCATGGCAGTTACAAGCTGACCAGTCCGATGAAACTTTGGTGAGTTTTTGTGCTGGGCTGGGAAGGCTTCTGATCAAACAAAGGGTTAGCAAGGCATTCCAGGCTTAGCTAGTAGGTAGGTATTCCGTATTATTTTCCCAGCTTACGTATTTTGTATCTTTATCTTCTTTATCTTTACATAGTATAAAATAAAAGTCGCTTTCCGCTTATGTCTGTCTGTCTGTATATCCGCTAACTCCTCCTAAACCACGCACCGGATTTTGATGCAGTTTTCATCATAATTTTGAGCATTTCTTCCGAATGGTATATGTATAATACTTTCATATTTAATGTAAAGATAGTAGAGAAATTGCGTACATGCGAAGCCGGAGACAGGTTGCTAGTATTATTATAATTTCCTCTAAAACTTATCTACATGTAAAAAACGGCCTTCCACTGACAACTTAATAACGTTAGTGATGTTCCACTGTACAAGCTGAGCAGAGCTGTACAAAGTTATACAATTCACAAAAGCTCCGCCGTAATCCGTCGACTCGATATTTGAAAACGCAATTTCAGAACTTCACCTAACGTTTGAGTTGCTCTGCTCTGTTAATATGGAGATGTGTTGGGTAGGTACCTACGTCAAAATGTTTGTATGCCTAGAGGCTATGTCGACCATACGCCTATATACTGTGGACAGAATTATAGGAACTAGTGGTCGCCCAAAGGTCGAAATTCGACCGTAATTTTAGCTTTCTGCACTCCTTCTCCATATAAACTTTAACTACGCCAAATTTCACACTCTTCCGTGGGCGCAATATGCTCAAAAAGGGGCACAAAGTTTTCTCTTCACGTTTTAATATATAGATACTGAATCCGACGGGTCTATGTGGTTGATGGACAGGTGTACTCAAGAGTGTACCAATTACCAACTTCATCAATCACCTTTTACACACAGAAACATTATTTGACATAATTATTAGGTGTATGTACTAATTTCGTATAATGATGGGTATCCAAAAATAAATGTACCTATATTTTGCTACCGAGACTCGGTCAAACTTTGAATAATGTTCTTGAGAAACTGGTTAAAACCCTATTAAGACCTGTTTATTAATGCAAATCGGATTTAATCGTATAAACCGATGATAAACACCAGTTTACCGATCCATATGACCGAAAGTGACAGCCCAAATAATTCTCTAAGGCGTATAAAGCGTCTACTAAGCAGCGATTATAGTAAAGATCGGATCTAAATTTAAACGCCGCAACTCCTTGTCGAGCTGTAATCCCGAAGATGGAACGTTTGGCGGCGCTCTGGGTTGCTCTCGCCAGGCGAGGCTTTATTGATAGCGAGAGGCCCCGAAGCACGAAACCCCCTGCTGGAAATAATAATTATTCACGTCTAAAAGCGTAAACCGGGGGTGCTTTACTAACGTTCTCAAGAACCCGTATTCTCCCCTTTCCTCATACAAAAATACGATTGGCGTTTCTACGTTTTTATATTCGCTTTTATTTTTCTGATGTAGATGAAAGGTAATATCTACATAGAATGTCGTATTTAAGTATAAAACCATGTTCGTATAAGAGATATAAAAAAATATTACGTCTGGTTATTGCACTTCGGTATAATAAAGAGACAATGTCCTGTTATAATAGAAAGAAAAAATACGCGCGTAGATTGAATGGGAGACTTGAATAAATTGCCCAATTTTGCAGCTTTACCGCTAGTGTTGTAGGAAATCCTAATATTTACTGAGCACTAAAGGCCTGGTTAGGATTGTTTATCAGAAGCCAAACTACTGATGAGCACAACGTTCCTACGTTGTGGTTAGACGTAGGCTCCAAACGTTTAATTCGGGCACAAATGTTTGTTCTAAATATCTGCACAACCAGCTACCTAATGGTGCAGCAAATTCTACGTTTTATTTTGAATTGTATTAATTATCTACACTAGATGGTTAACGATTGTAACTTTAACCGAAAAACAGTTCCAATTCCGTTCACTTGTAAAAAGTATTTGTTTCTAATTCCTCTTAATCATGCTCCATTTATTATAATATATATAGACCTAAATTGTCCAACTTTCATATGAAAAGCGTAGGACAATCAAATGGTTGGTCGTGTTATGTCTTATTGTGAAAGCATTTTTACAGGCAAACAAGCCTCTGCCTGTAAAAATATATGTGAATGTTTTATACGTAGTTAACTTATTGTGTTACATGCGTCATATTCCATAGGTAGCTCATTAGTACAAGATAACTGTTATTTAGAAAAGCGTGGTCATATTTATGGGTGTAGATTAGACCATCAAACTGAACAACTTTCTCTATAGGACAAACATCGTCATCGTGAAAAAAATATTAGCCGTCCCGTACGTTTGGGTTGAGTAGTCGAAGTTTTTGTTATTTGTAATGTCTTCAAATAGTGTAATATTTTCCTCCAATCCAGCGAAAGTATACACAATAGGATCTTATTTCCTCGACTCGACAGCCTGATTCCGTCAATTTCCGAGTCAAATACCCTGTATTTTTATCCCCAAATCAACATAAATAAATCACGCTAATCAACGCCATTTCCATGCTTATTTCGTACCTAATCTTAACAAACATCTAAGTATACGAAAAATTAAATCTTATATCCAAATCTCTCCCCTGTATTACACATAAAAAAGTCCTTATTCCATGCGAGCTTGCGAAAAATATTCTCCTTCTTTCCTTCCCTTCCTACCTAATAAGGGGCGTTCGCCTTAAAAAGTCCCAGATCCACCGTTTGCGAAGACAAAATAGATTACGTAATAGCCCCGTATTACACCGTGATGTGCCCTGTGGACTAAGTAATTCTTATTCATTCTTTTTACAAAGCTACTTTTAGATTTCGTTACTTATAAAAGTAATTATTCGGTGTGCTTGAAGCCGAGGCATAAATATTTAAATAAAGAACATTTTCATTCTTAAGAAATTATAACTGAAATTTTAACGCCATTATCAAGTTCGAGGAAAAATAATTCTCTTTGATGTCAATGTTTAAGAAGTTTTGTTAGATAAATAAAACTCGGTGAGTGATATTTTTATTCCAGTCACATGTCTTGCAGGATGAATAAAAAAATACTGTTGTTTTATTAATTGTTGACTTAATTCAATTCAACTTATAGCCATAATTATCACTACATTGTATAAAATAAAGTCGCCTGCTGCATCTGTCTGCTTGTTCACTAAAGGTAAATTACGAAAATGTCTAAGATAATGATAAGTTGTTTATAAAGAGGTAACTCTTGCTTGTCTGAAAATACTGAACCGATGCTAAAAATTATTTTGACAAAAATAAAACGCGCTGTTGAAATCGCAGGTCCACAGCTAGTCTATAATAAATTGATTGAATTGGAGATGCTAACTCAGAAGTAACTGCAACAGTTCCAAATAATACTGAAAGAAGAATATTGGTTAGGTGCAAGTTTCTAACTAGGCAACAAAGTTATGCATTTCCTATCCAATCGCTAACCTAACTAGTTTTAGTTAGGTTTCCACTAGGTCAAACTATTTTCATACGTTAGCTCGCCCGTATTTTTATAGAATGCATAGAAGAATGATAGGGAACGAAAGATTTGAACTATGCTCTCGTTTCGTAAAGTATCGATCTCAAAAACGTTGAAAACTTACCAACGAAAAAGAAAAGTGAACAATGAAAATAATCTCATACAAAAACCCCGATAATTTAAAGTCGACTACGTTCAACTTTTAGGTTTACGAGTGGCCAATTATCCACATTCGTTCAATCTTCGTTAGTTTAATGACTTAAAAGAAAGGTACCTAAATCTTTTATTTGCTACAAAACACGACACACTAGAATAGGGATCACCAAAATTGCGGATCGCCGACTTATTTTGTGCAGACCTTAAACCAATTCATAATCTTTTTTATTTGTCAGAATATACACACACCCACCCACACAACACACACACACACACACCCACACACACACACACACACACACACACAAACACACACATACACACACACATTTTAAAGCTTGGTACTCAGTCATCATCTGCCAACCGGACCGCAGCTTTTTTTTTTTAAACGGATCCTCAATAAATCTATCTGGTGACCGAAGCAACTTAGGTGCTAAGTTGTAGTACCATGAAAAGGACGGCTACATGTTCATGAACCTGCTGTCCGAGAGTGATGACTAATTGAATTCCTGTTCATGGCATCAATTTTACGTTTAAAAAAAAAACAGGCTTAAATGATTTCTTTTCACTTTTAATATCCCCTTAAAAGGACCTCCGCTAATAAAGTAGGATCTTTTAATTATAATATGATCCATGGAGCCTGATTAATTTTATCATTGAGCTATTAAGTACTACATACGAGAAGCGATATGCCAAATATACTTCATGCGGCACATGTGCGAAGTAGAAGCATAGCAGCGAAAGAGAATAGTAAAACAAATGCATGAAGTGCGGCGATATAGCCGCAATTGAATGGGACAGCGCAATGAAGTGCGGTGTCTCCTCTAGTACGCAGTACATAATAGTCATCTAGGATTTATGGGGACGGGGAACCTGTTAGGCTGTTGAAGATGTTAACATCCCCCCATCTTTGCCAGAATTTGAGTTTGCCAATGATGACTCAGGCTATCAAATCTCTTAATTAGTACACGCACACACACATACACGCCACACACACTTGAATCTATATTCAAATAACATTAACATTAAATTCGAATTCTTGTACTACGTTCAACATGTAAATAGTTTGCGAACTTGCCTATAATTACGAAATGCATTATTAATGACTAGTGAAATACTATGACACCGTAATGAAGTTAAATTGACTTAATTTTGTTGGGAACTTCAATTAGCGAGGCAGCCCTGTTTACGTTCAACAGCGTAGGCTGTATTTAATGCACAATCATTTTAAAATTGAATAAACTACACCGTATATTCAAATTACCTCTGCAGAGTGCATGGAAAATACACTTCTCATCAAAAAAATCGAAACACTTCTCAAATTTATGTTTTTAATCGTTTATTAAAAAAAAAATGTTTTATTCGGAAAAAAATGAAAATGTCATTTAATAGTAGGTAGTACAAGGTTTCGAATTTCATATGTTAATGTTCCAAATTCAAATTAAATATGCTTAAGCTTCTTGTTGTTTAACAAGTCATTTCTAACCCGTATGGAGATTATATGAAATGCAATAAACAAAACACGTAAATAAAAAAAAGTTTAAGTAGAATTTATTCAATAATTTGTATTCCCTCCCCGGACCCTTAGGACTGCTTCCATATGTTTCTTCATGGATCGGATGAGAGTCATGACTTCATGTTGTGGAATGTTATTCGGTTCTTCTTGAATTGCGTTTTTGAGCTGGCCAACAGTATCTAGAGCAAAATCTCTTGCTTGAACCCGTCTCTTTAGTTCATCCCACAGGTGCTCTATGTGATTCATGTTCGGGCTTCTTGCTGGCCACTCCATAACGAAGATACTGACTTCACTGAGATAATCTCGTACGATTACTGCGGTATGGGCCCTGGCATTCTCATGAATGAATCTTTGTATCTGAATGAATCTTTGCCAATGAAATGTGCATACGGAACCACATGAGCCTCAAGACATTCTTCGATGTAACGACGACCGTTTGGTGCAGCCAGGCGTGGCCCAGATACGAAAGGAAGTTCTGTTTTTCCGTCGGTACTAATACCCCTCAAAACTGTCCATGAACCGCCATCATAGCTTACTTTTTCGTCATTGAAGAAGTGTGCATAACGTTCTCCCTCTCTTCTGTATGCCTTCTTCCTTCTATCATTAGCATACAGAATAATTTTACTCTCGTTAGAAAAGCGAACCTTACTCCATTGTAGGTATGACCAATTTAAGTGCTCACTTGCAAACTGAAGGCGCGCTCTTCGATGGTCTGTTGTTAATTTCGGGCCATTGGCTGCCTTGTGCGGTACCAATCCACGTTCCTTCAATCTTCGTTAAATTGTAGAGTCACTCACAGTCTTCCTTCGAACAACACAGAGCTGTTGCTCCGGTTCAAAAGCGTTATGGCGTTGATTTCGCAAAGAAACTGTTGCAATAAATCAGTCATCTCGCTCAGAACTGACCCGATTCCTACCAGATACTGAACGGTGCGTGAGAAAACCAGTCTCTCGGTAGCGTTTGTACACTCTAGGAACAGACGAGAGGGTTAGATGTAGTCTTGCAGCCACAACACGTTGACTAAGACCCCAATTCAGCAACGCCACGATTTGGGCGGTTTCTACGGGCGAAGTATCCTTGTGTGGTGACAAAAAATCTTGATAACAGATGTCACAGAGCCTAATAATCAAATTACCAAAAGTAAGTTTTAAAATAAATCGTTATTTTGTGTTTATTACACACCAATTAACTGTACTTCGATTAAATGCGTTGCCTCAAAATAATGTTCCATTTCATATATCGGACGAAAATTCAAAAATTTACTTTCAAATTTGGAACTCTCATACACCACAGAAAAGGCCAAACTGCCAGCTATAAAATGACGTATTTTTTTTTAAAGAATTAATCCTCTTTTTTGGTTATTTGTTGCCAGAAAGAAAATCTTGGTAGTGTTTCGATTTTTTTGATGAGAAGTGTATTTTCTTTGGTGAAGTTGACTTTTTAACGAATCGTAATTTGATTCGGTTTTAACAAGTTATTGAAGTGATTGAGTTGTTTTTTTGTAAAGACAGCTAAAAACTGACATTCAAATTTTCAAGCTATGATATTTGACGTTAGTTGGCAATTTTCTTTATCCCAAACAAAAACTAACTTAACATTGAAAAAATTGATATCAGTTTTTTCATAGATAATCTGTATAAAAACAAAAGGCTGTAGTCTGTGCTCCTATCTCTCTCTTCGGCCGTGCTGCGTCGTTCGGCTATGTTTGCCACAGGCGTTTTACAATTATTTACAGTTCTTTAAAGATATTAATTACATAGTGTCGGTTCTTCATCTGTCGTTAACAATATTAACGACAGATGAAGAACCGACACTATGTAATTAATATCTTTAAAGTTGTACGTTGTAAGTTTTACAACAATAAATTCAGAAAGTTGAAGTTCGACGAGTTTCAATTATATGAAAATCTTCAACATCAAGTTTGGTCCTTCGAGCCGGATTGAACCAGCGACCTATGGATATTAGAAAACTTAACTATTATTTGTGATGAGTACGGCATATAAAATACAAAAGGAAAGGGCACTGCTATTTCTTTATTAAAATACAAACTATTATGAAGTTTGCGTAACTCCGCATAATAATCACACAGTCGCTCCACCTGCTTGGCCTTTCCTTCCTTTTGTTTTATATTCCGTGGTAAGGACCATCTATCGTGTAAATCCGAGTCAATACTCTATTGCTATGAAAAAAAGGATTATAGAATGACTTAAGTTAATATCAAAGTTATATCTACTGCTACTTCTGTTACCACCCGACATCCCTTACAATATCAATGTAATACCATCTGAAAAGATCGATTGATTAACGTAGCTGTAACTACATTAGTACGCAAACACCATGAAGTGTTGTGTCACCAAGAAGTCTTCAAACAACAAAACTACTAACAACATTTTTCAATAAACGACAAAATGTAATTGTGGCATTGGAAAACCTACAAAACCCAATTACGAACTGGTAATAGTCGGATAAGTTAATGCCTCCACAACATGCAAATAGCATTAAATATCGGTGGAACGCCAATTAAAGTCGTAAACTTTAATTGATATTCATGAACTCATAATGGCAAATGTAGCCGAAAACGTTGTCGAAAACTTCCACTTGGCGGAGCCTCTAATTATGCTTAAAATGAGCACCTGAGCCACGTCCTACGTTCGTTATCTTGCTAGCTTACAGACTATAATTTTTTATTTCCACTCAAATTACATAAGATAAGCAAGATAGTTAAGTTAAAAATTAGCTATCAAGAAAATTAACTGATAATTTTCTTCATATAACTTTCACCTTGAGCGTTACTTTAGAAGCGAAGAAAAAAGTGTCTTATTAACAGAATTCGCGATAATTTAAGAAATCAGTTCCTGAAAAATCCGTAATATTACTTCCCCTATCATCCCCGGCCCTTCAATTAAGGCTTACATCGGAAAAAGTTCATCACATTACCGAATCGAGGCCAAATTTTGAATCCCCGTACCGAAATTGAAAGGAAAAAGTGCAGTTTATAGAGATTGTATTTACAGATACGTTAAAACAGGACTAGTAGGATGTAAACTGAACTGACTGACTATACAACATTTAAGTAAAATCAAAGTACACGCTTTCCAGTCCATATTTCCATGACATAGATCACACTCCACATATACCTTTTTATTAAATTGTATGCAAAGTGTATTGTTCCCTTTACTCCCAAAGATAACGAAGGCGTCATCTACATCAATACCGAATCGACTTCAGATTTTACGGAAAATCGAAGGTTCACATGGCTTACGTTCCAATTACCCACTGCCTCTCCCTTCAAGTTGTTGACCTACATACCCCGGTTTGTTTCCTGAGCCAAAACTCTCAGATCACGAACCACTTAAACAAATCATTTCGATCCTTATTTATATTCAGATAAGGCCGTTATTAGAAGAACAAAAGGTCGCGCTTGAAACGATTAATATTCAGTAGCTTTTTACTCTTCGTACCTATCAATTTGTTTAATAAATGATACTTCACACTTCTGTTCTTTTGTAAGTTTTCACAATCCGCGCCGTCTGTCATCGACGATGCTTTTTCATTTGTATATTTTACGATCTTATCTGTGCAGTGTCTTCGTCGCTTTATAAATTCTGTTAGAAGCAAGTCCAATTACATTGCATGCACAAACGAACGAAGATACATTTTAATGTAAGTAGCATCTATTTAAGGGTAGAAATGCGTACTGTTATGATTGACATTGAAGGAAGCTCTCCGTTTCGCTCCTTTTATGTCTTGAAGGGTACACAATGTAGAAAAGAGCCCTGGAGCGATTTTCCCAAAAATTATTACTTCTTCTTAGTAGAGAATTTCAGAGGCTGCTTTGTCTGTATACAAGTGGTTCCAAACCTTTCTTTAACCAGGGACTTAGGCCTTTTTTGGTGGGTGCAGAGACCTCTAAGTTCAAAATAAAAATTCTGAGTGTTTGAAAATAAACTTTAATCAAAATTTCAAGTTTAACAATGGAACAGAATAATAATTGAATATATATTTATAGTAGAGAACTTTTGATTAAAAATCTATGTGATTTTGAGACGCTGCGCCGGGCGATTTATATATTATTTTAATATGGGCTGCTAACTTGTTTCGCTGATCTTAATTTAGTTCTGGCAGACCACTGGTTGGGAACCACTGCTCTACAAGATAATATTACACAAAATCTTGTATATTCATTTGTTAGGGACATATAAATGCAGTCTTTCATGAAAGAGCATGCAACTTTAAAAAATATTACCTTATCTGTAAATTCAGGCTCTCGCTTCTGTTACTTTTATATTCTGTGCACTTTTGTTGCAATAAAAGGTAATTTTGGCCAATCATATAATAAGGTCCTACCTTTCTAATCCATATCTTTCTAAGGGGTTATTGTATTTATCATTATGAACAACTTATATTATGGGACCAACCTTAGATCACAGAAACAGGAATAACTCTGAAATCGCGATAATCCTGAATCATGAGCCTATCTTACGATAAGTAAAGGCCGCGTGGGACACTGAACGCCTATAGTAACGTAATAACAATAAAACTCCTATTAGAAGAATTAGGCATGTCTACAATTATAAATTCTTAGAATTATTATTGTTTTTATGCCAATAGATATTATCTCTTTTCTTTTATTATCATCTCCGCCCTGCAGGTCTAGCACGGTGGGTAGACAAACTCGTTTTCTCCTCCCTTTGATTCTTTGATAGAAGACAAAACGAAAAATCGAGAGAGGAAACGGTAAAGAGATGGTTTTGTCTCCGATTTTCTCTCTTCCCTTTTTTGTCATCCTGGCCTGCTGAACGTATCTAGCTAAATATGGATCGTAAATTTATCTTCCTCTTCTATATATATAATAATAACTACTAATAAAGAGAAAAGATTCGATTTTTTGTTTGTTTGTTTGTTTGTAATGGATAAACTCAAAAACTATTAGACCTATTCAAAAAATTCATTCACCGGCGGAGTGCTATATTATCACTTAGTAACATAGGCTATAATTTATAAATATATCACGCGGGCGTAACCGCTGGCGGAAGTTAGTAAACTATAAATGTTATTAATACTAGTAAATGTACGCTAACTTTATCAAATCAGAACATAATAACATTGGGTACTTATAAACGGCTCGTCAACTCGTTAGCTGTGCCTTCATTATCAAAACGTCGTTAGTCGATAATTTATTTAAATTGACGTGTAAAAGCGTCTATTAAAGTTAATTTTATGCGTGATTTATTACTTGACTCTGTTTTGATTTCGTTTTAAGTTTTGGGTTGTCATTTTTCGAAATGTTTGGTTGATTGGATAGCTATAAATCATGATCATTGTCATTCATAATGAGCTTTTTTTCCCACTTCTGTCGTGTCAGTATGAACCCTAACGTGAGAATAGCTCATGGTGTTGTGGAAAGATGCTAATCTTAGTCAGCCAGGTTCTTAACGGGGCTAACATCATAGGTTGTGCCGGACGTACTAAATATTGTCTCACTTAGGCAGGTTTTTATCGTACCCACCCATGAACCGCTACCATGCACCTCCATCCATGCACCCCAACCTATGCACTTCCATTCATGCACCCCACCTATTCACCTCCATCCATGCACCCCCAATCATGCGCCCACCGTAACACACACAGCCTACCGTATTACTGAACACCCGCCACGACAACCGACTCATCGCCTTCTTTTACACCAAAGATTACACCAAAATCTCGTACCCTGACAGTACTATAAGTAGCAAAAAATATGTATCTGCTTCTGAACGTGTCACAAGCAAACTCAAACAAAGTGTTTGGATAGTACATATTATAATATCGTTCATCCCGTAAAAGAAAAATCTAAACCAAATTAAATTTATTCCAAAAGAAATATCCAATTCCAACATAACAGAAGAATTACGTCCGTAAGCTTGCTTCATGAAAATACATACATCTGTATAACTCTGAAGTATTTCCAAATCTTGTAATATTTACACACGGCTGGATACCATCCCTTCCCTTGGGTGACCTGTAGTATCAGAATCCATTGTTTCTGTTCCCTTAATACTAAATAATTTCACAACCCACTAGAGGCGAGAGGGGTTGTAGTACTCACTTGATTAGTTATCCCCGTGACCGTAAATAAACATTAAGTTAACCCGAGTTAACATGCGCGTTGATTTAAAAATGGAGACCGAATAATAAACAGAATTACATGATTATGTATACATACGGTCAGCAAAAAACAAATGATTAACAGTTGAGTTTCTAATAACAATATATTTTGTAAAAGATTAGTCTTTTATTTATTTATATAACGTTTATGCAGACATTAACGGTTACTAATAAACGCTGTATATATAATGAATAACGGCATTTTAACCATATATATTTTGACGTATATGCTTGACATAACTTTATTTAGCATTTATTAGTACCTAAAGGACTTTTGTTTGAATTTGTTCTCGGCTTCAGACCTAAAAATGAGGAGTCTATAAATAAAATGTACTAGATGTTGCCCACGATTTCGCCCACGCATTTAATTTACATCATTAAAAAATACAGCCTGTATCACTCAAGGATAGTGTAGCTTTCTATTAGAGAAAAAATTTTTAGAATCTGTTCAGTAGTTACAGAGATTACCCCTTACATACAAACAATCAAACAAATACCTCTTTATAATATGTAGTTAGAAAAATATAGATTAAGGTTAGTCGGAAAGGGTATATAAACCCGAAAAGAAGTTATTGTACACATCATTATGATCAACTTTTTCCAAAAGAACAAGGCTGAAATCGTAAAAAAAACAGCTCTTTCATACAAATAATTCAATATCACCTACTCGACTGAATGTACCTATAGAACTCATTTTTATTTAGTCCCTTAATAAAAGATGTTCATAATGATGAGTACATTAACCCTCTTTCGGCTTTTGTACCCTTTTTACTATCCCTGTATGGGTTATTTCAATTTATTATTATTGTGTTGACCTGTACATTAGTTACCAGTTAAATACTATGACTATGGCTATGGGAACAGATAAACTTTGTTACATGCACACACACACACACACACACATACACACACTCATGCACACATACACACCCACACATACACATATTAATTGTAAGTTAGGTGACATCAGGAACATTGTTCTACATAGTGACTTTGGGAAAATTAGATTCTCTCTTACTTATGTTCGTAAAAACAAAGTTCACAAATAACTCCCAATATTTTTCCGCAAGTCAGGTGGGCCAAAATAGAATCACCATTAGACGAGAAAGCCCTTCACCATTTTATCGGAAACAGACTTAACGGTGACTTTTCAGGCTTGAGACTGAATTGAATATTTATGAGCCATCCTTCTTTAACGCTCCAAACAAAACTTAGCGACGGAATTCTCTTTCATATTATTCTCTTTAATGTTTAAAATGATCTTAACTCTAAAGTCAAATAATTTAAAAACGCTAGGTTTAATGATACATGAGACCCATGAGACCATAAGGATTTATGTGTTTTTAGCACTGGCGTCTTTTGCCGCGCGCCTTAAATCGCCGCCTTTCTTTCATACGTAGCGATTCGGGCCGTGTAGATTTGCTCGCCTGGCGTTACATTAATTAACTTTATAAAAAAAAGATTATAGAATATTTTGATTTTCTATAAGTACTATATTATACTTAGATTATTGATTGGTTGTCGCAGCCGCCGCGACAACCAATCAATAATCTAAGATATTATATTTGATTTTCTATAATAAAATTAAGAGGTATTTTCTAGGGGTAATCTCTGGACCTACTCAACCGATTCTAAAAATTCTTTCACTAAAAGAAAGCTATGTACACTATCCTTGAGTGATATATGTATATTACATTTTATTCTGATAAAAAAAATAAGCTAGTGAAATCATAGGTAATAAGCTAGTATTTCAATAATTTTATTGGTGGTGGGCACTGAATTGATCCGAGCTGTACGGCAACGCACGTGCGTTGTGAACCCGTGCCCGTGGACACCGAACATTGACGTGCTACAAAAATCTCGAAATATGTGAAAACAGACTCAAGTTAATTGAATGAACATGTTTCCATCTATTTCCTGGTTCTCACTGACCTACATTACATCAGTTCAGCGTAAATAAGTAATGAGTGACCATTGCTACATTATAAATGATGGCACTTTACCGTCGCGTTCTATTAAAAGGATAAGACTATGTAACTGTTATAAAAAAACTGTCTTTATTCTATGAATAAATTAAGACTCTTCAGATTTCATTTATTTATTTATAAATAGGAATACAAATAGCTGGTACAAAAGTGCCCAGACAGTTACAGGTTTTAACGGATAGCGGTAGAAAAATTTGTAGTGATTTTAACGAGCACAAAAATGAATGATTATTATAATTAGTGCTTTTTTTTTTGCATGCACTTTACCTATGTCATAGTTATTTACTCTTTTTTTTCTTTTTTTTTTGTGTAGTATCTTTATTCAACATTATTGTCGTATACAGTTTTGTGACCAATTGTGGAGGCTTGTGGCTCTTTGATATTTGTTAACCGTTATTGTTTGTAGTGTTAGCTGTAAGCCACCCAAATAAAATAAAATATCCAATTATGTAGAATATTATAACTTGTGTTTTTACTCTCACCCGCCATCCTCTGGGACTACATTTATCCTTCAGACCCAGTTGGTATTAGCGACATATAAGAGAAAACGTGTGAAGATTTGAGAACGCTGTAAAAACTCGAACTTTAGAAAAATGAAAAACTTGATCAAGTTGAGTCATTTTCAACATTATTTCAAGTTTTTACATGCAAACTGTGGGCCGAGCACGAATGTTTTGACGTATAGTAACGTAAACGTAAGATTGGGTTAACATTCCAGCCCCCAGCACTGGTTTCAGAAAAGTGATGGACACATCAAAGATGATGTTGGATTGCTTTCTGTGTTATCTTACGTAGGGCAAACAGATGACAGATGAGGGTTTAGATGCCAAGTCAAAATGGATCGGATTTATCATTATAAAGAAAGATGTTTCTTTGTAACAGGTTCATGTAAAAAAGGCTTAATTCTGTTTTAAATAATATTTTTGACAGTTCGTATAAAATTTCATGTAAAAGTAGTTTGAAAATAAATGAAAATCTCCTGCCTCTGGCATTACACTCGAAATTATTTTCATATTTTTTCGGGATTCAATTTGGAGCCAATATTCTATAAAGTTAGCTTTTATCCAGTGAAATAACGGTCCAATGAATTTGATTGCTCCGAGCAATATTTCCTATTAGCCTATAACGTAAAAATAACATATATTTTAAATTATTATACTCGATACCAAAAATATGATGAAGATAATTGAAAATATGAAGATTTTGGTACACAAAGTTTATTGATAAAATCCAACCTCCCTTCATATATTAATTTTGGACCAAGTTCATACTAGCCTCCCTTTGTTTGCTATGTTAATATGTCTGTCTTTGACTTCGCCCTTTCATATTACATACACATTTTAGACATGTTTGCCAAAGCTAATTTGCTAGAGTATCGAGTTGATAACTTAATGTTTGATATGAAATACATTGATACAGTATCCGATGATACTCAAGTTAACCAGCGTCGCCATTTGTAAACTATTAGATCATATACCCGAAGCATGTATCAGGCTTCTCATGCAACGTGAAGTGGGGTCTTATTAACGTAATAATATAATATGAGTAGTAAATATAACATGTATCAGAAATGCGTGGTTATATTTAAGAGTGTGGATCAGACCATCAAACTGAACAACTTTCTCTATGACACCAACATCGTAATAACGAAAAAATTATCAACAGTCCCATATAAAACTTCAATATCTACTCGATCTATAGAAAACTTCAACAATTTTTTTCTGATGATTATATTGGTCTTATAGAGAAAGTTGTTCAGTTTCCATCCACACCCTTAAATATGACTAGATAGGTATATTGTATACCAGTCGTGCTCATAGAACGAAGTTCCCGATATACATGAAAAATAAAATG
Source organism: Allophyes oxyacanthae (assembly GCA_932294325.1). NCBI lineage: Eukaryota > Metazoa > Arthropoda > Insecta > Lepidoptera > Noctuidae > Allophyes > Allophyes oxyacanthae. Next base: position 12,610,012 of record OW028615.1, read on the forward strand.
TGGATTAATGAAAAGTGTGTGCCGTTTTTACCCCTCCTTCTCGTAATGTTCGCTCATACAAATAAACAAGATATTTTTAGGGGAGTATTTTTGTTGTGTTGACAACCGAAAAGATTTCTCAACGACGCATTTTTATGGAAATAAGTGTCTTGGGATAGATAACTTTTTGCTCTTTGGTCAAATGATCATAACAGCTACAACAGATTTTAAATATACGCTCAGAATCAGTCTAAAGTGGAAACTAAACAAAACTAAAGTTAAAATAATAATGTTTCCAAAAGTCAGAACACCAAATTTACAAGCAGGATCTATTCTTAGTCTGCTTTGTTAAACAAAAAATACTTTTAGAACCTTAAGTATAAATTATAAACATTAACTGCGCAAAGCCAATTTGGGCACAATGTGATTGTTTTAGTTCCATTTCCCCATTAAGAACTTATTAGGGTCCGGGTTATAGCAAAAAGGTCTTGCATCCGAGCGGGCATTTGTTGAGATGTAAATTTATTCAGGGAAACAAAGCTCGCTTCGTATAACAAAAACTGTATGAGGTTAATGGTGGGGAGACATGACCTCGCTGGATTACCTACCGCGAATTTTGAAACACCCAGCTAATTTCACGGCATTTGTCTTTTTTGTGCATTCACGGTTTAGAGGAGTTTAGGACAAATTGGCACACTTACTTTTGTCTTTTGATTTTAGTTTTTGCTGCTTTCGGAATAAATGATGGGTATTAGCAACCGGCTATTTATCGTTGTTAGGCTGTTGCAGAAAATATGTAAATTCGTTTTTGTTTCAAAGGAAAACTGAAACGTTTAGGCGGAGTAACCATATTACGGAGGAGAGTAAATTAAGGGGGCATGTAAATACACAGCTACCTATTAGTCCGTCAACCAAGTTAAGCAGCGATTGCCGCGGTTAGTCCTTAGATGGGTGATCATTTCTACGAACATCGAGACCCCTCCGTGCCTCGGAAAACACTTTAACTAGTTGGGGGGGCCTACTACTATACTAATACTACTGTACTGTAATTACTGTTATACTAATACCTATATAACAGTAATTACGGGTGTCAACATTTAGTCGAATAATAATGAATTATTTGTATGGAACACCAAATATATTTTTCACGATTTCTGTGTTGGTCACTTAATAAAAGTTGTTCATAGTGATGAGTGCTATAATCCCTTCAAAGGATCTCCGCTAATAAAGTACGACCTTATATATCTTCTATACTTATAATAAAATCGTAACGAGGCGAAAACTGTACATTGAATATTTTTCAAAAAAAATAATTTCTGCGTGTACTAGGAACGATACTGAAGCCAAATCAGATGTTTTTAGAATTTTTGTCTGTTTGTCTGTTTGTCTGTATGTCCGTTTGTCTGTTTATATGTCCGAGCTTCACGCCTATACTACTGGACAGATTTAGTTGAAATTTTGCAGTAATATCTGTCAAAGGGCTGGTCAACATATAGGCTATAAATTATCACGCTATTATCTAAGGGGGGTGAGCTAAAGTGCATTATGCCTGCGTACTATTATGAGCAACCACTTCATTATTAAGAGCCGAATCTTAATGAAATATTGTCTTATTATAATTCATAGGTCCGGTCAAAATATGTAATATAAATCATCACCCTATTCGTCTAGGGGGCTAAGCAAAATTAATCTTCGTTTTAGTTTCACAGTTCCTGTGTTCATTTTAACTCCTCACTTGATCCCGTTCTTAAATTAGTAATTTGGTATATTTAGTAATGCCCAGTTATTTTTTTTTACTGATAAACGTTCTTTCTTTGGCATCTTACTTTAAGGTACGTATTTCACTGACTGCTATGTTCCAAAAGGTGAAGCGTGATGAAAGCATACGACATAATACCTAACCCACGAGATAATTACTTTTTTAAATGCGCTACCAGATATTTCGACGTAACTTTGATTTCATTATTATTTTATTACATTTTACTGAAACTAGATGGCGTTAATAGACTTTTTACCCAAGACCAAGTTTTTGTATTTCCAGTAAATATTGAGATAAGATCATTATTAAGACTTTATTAGGATTGGGTAGAATTTTTTTTTATCCATAGAAGTTATCGGAAACCTGTAGGATGAGCTTTTCGGATCTAATAGGTAATTATGAATTTCAAAGCCTTTATTGGCAGTACTATAATGACGTGTGCTTGCTGTTTACTGCTACCATTGCAAATTTATAAGGGCTAACATCGTTTGCATTCTGGAGAACAGCAAATTACGAGTAGGTTCATAGAACATTCTTTTTACAACATAGCCTTTTGCCTGATACACGGCAGCTGAAAATTCATTGACTTTTGAGGATGACTAGAATGATCTGTCGGCTACCAATTTCTCAGTGAAAATAATAAAATAATTATTACCTTATGTTTCTTTAAATTTGTCTTCGGTCTCCCTAGATAGCGTTGGGATCGAAATATATGTTCTTTTAATTGGGTTTATGTGTTTACGAAAATGTAAAGTTTATAATTTGGATGTTTTCTCCAAGTATTTTAAATAGCTACTATTGTTAGATTCAAGACGATAAAATCATTACGAGGGGCAGTAACGGTTACCGAATTTTCACCGACTACGTCGTTGTCGTTGTTAGTCGTTAGTAGAGTGTAGGCAAAATAAAGGTATCGCTAGATCACCTGCTTTGTATTTACGGGATGAAAGTCTGAGAGCCAACAAAAAAAAAAGAAGTTACCCCACCTCGGGAAAACAGCGAAAAATATTTCAATGAAACTTTACGGTAATTGTATAGATAATAGTCTAACTTAACAACTTTTATTTGCAACAGTAATTGACTAGATCCTTAGATACAGCTTGATCGTTCTATTGTAAGCAGTCCCGTACAAAGCAGAGGTCACGATTGATTAGTTATACAAAATAATGTTGTATTGGACCTACTTTGATGCGACTTTCACTGTAGTAAAATTTATTAGGGATCGAGGACTTATAGTAAACATATTTCATCGCACTATCACTCATAGGAGTCGAGCAATGTAACATATTTTGTGTATAATGTATGATGGTTATGAAATGTAAGAATTTTACAATTTCGATAGGACTTTCACAGTAGCGCTACTAAGGGGTCGACTTTTTAACATAAATATGTATCATCACGCTACGCTACGCTCACAGGAACTGAACAGTGTAACATTTTTTTTTTGTACACACGGCTACTATCAAGCTATACATTTCCAGTAAAAGCTGACCACGTATTGTATAGGCTTCCCTTACAATAAGAGGTCAGCTTATTATACTGAAAATTTATAGCTCAATATGTATCCGTGGGTACTAAGGTCGATAGTTAAGAAATTTGTGATTTAAACGAGTTTATTTAACATTTTCGGTAAAAAACCATCACGGAAAATTACTATACATATGAAGGAAACTAGGTATTTTTTCAACATTAGATATGTTTATTTCGATACCCATCGTAACTAGCTAAGTGGAACGGTAAATAGTAGAATAGAAGCCGACAAATATCAGGTTCAAATCCGGTCCCCGCGTTGTAACTGTTTTTATTTAATACTAATTGATACAATTTTATATTATTAGAAACATGTATTTTCAAAACATAATTCGAGCACCCCTACACCACGCGAACGAAGTCGCGGGCACAGCTAGTTATATTATATACCTACCATCATTTGGACTCTAAAACTGAATTGCCCACTTCTGCCTTAATATTGTTTATCTTTTTATTTATTTACTTAGGGTCTTCAACAAAATATATACATAAATATTCACAAATTTTAGTATCTATACATTATGTAAGGTATAAGTATAAGTGTAAGTAATCCTTCATAAAAAGAAATTTGTTTAATTTAATTCTTAATTGAACCTTGTTAACACAAAAATATAATACATACGCGACGATCATAGAACCTCCTCCTTTTTGGAAGTCGGTTAAAAATAAAGCTACTATTTAGGTACATGCCTTATAATAACGTACATAAAAACTTTTGTAATACATATTCCTTCGAGTAAATGTCTATTTCTTTTAATCTCTACGATCAAATACAATGTGACAAATTATCGTCCACTTACAATCAATTAATTTGTTATTAAGTAATACGGATGTATTATAATTGTGGTAGTTTTACGCGAGGGTTAACTCGCTGTAATAGCGGGTTTAATTAATAATAATTAATCACGCACAATTAATAGGTTACTTTTGGACTTAACACGCCGCTATTATTTCTACCTATTATCGATTGCTAAATAACCGCCCCTTTTAGTAGAAAATAGTAGAAAGATAACTATCTTCCTTAAGCGGTCTTATCGCAATAATTAGAACAACTACTTGCGAGTCTATATTACACTAGATACCTAGCTTGTATATTATTGTAATAGTGCAAACAATAGAAGAAGGCTAACGAAATAAAATAAATATATGGTGATCCTGCCACCTCTTCAGTAGCGCCTAATACGGCAAAATGAGGAGAGAGAAAAATCGGGAACAAAACCATCATTTTACCGTTTTCTCTCTCGATAATTCATTTTACTTCTGTCAAGCAAACAAGGAGAGGAGAAACCGGGTTGGTTGTAAGAAAAATCGAGGACAAAACCATCACTTTACCGTTTTCTCTCTCGATAATTCATTTTGACTTCTGTCAAGCAGACAAAGAGAGGAGAAACCGGGTTGGTTGTAAGAAAAATCGAGGACAAAACCATCACTTTACCGTTTTCTCTCTCGATTTTTCGTTTTCTCTTCTCCTAAGGACACAAAGGGCAGTTCTACTGCAGCAGACATAAGTTAAAGGCAGAAATTACACTATATTTATTAGTGAATCTTTGGTAATAGTCTCTACTATCACAGTGTAACGACCTGCTCTATGAGGGGTGTTTCTCATAAAGTAGGTCGTAGGCTGTTTAGCCCCATTCCATAATTTTTCCCTCTATACGATTGCTCTGCAAAATCTCACGTTAACAGTCATAGATTGTGTAGTATAGTTACATAGAATAACTCTACAAAACTAGCAGTTGTGGTTTTACAGTAAGAAAAAATAAACAGATCAAAGCCAAACAACAAAGCATTTACTCAATTCTGACCGCGCTCCGAACCTTTTGTTCAAATATATGTTTATGGTTACAAATCAATTTACTTTACCCACTATTGTTTCATCCTAAGTAACATGAAGCTTAAAATATTTGCCGAGGCCGGAGGCGCGGCCTGTGGATGACAGCATAATAATAACCTCTCCGCTCTCCGCTATGTTCTAATCAATATTGATCCGCCAAACCTGGTTTTTATACTGAACGATGTGAAGAAATATGAGGATAATTTACAGTTAAAGCAATATTTTCCAAGTCCTCGGGATCTAAGTTTTACGAAATGATCAGAAAAGAAAATCCCGATCCCGAATTCTGTTTGCCAACCATATCTAAGGTTTCAGATCGATCAATCAAATAATAATACAGAGGAAAGAAGAATGAACTGTGTACTCGTTCAAAAAGCTTTTAGACAAAAGCCAAATTGCAAAGCTTGAAACTCCCTTTGTTTATTATCCAAATGTTCTACCAATATGTAAGGGACTCGTAGATTAGGGTGCGCGGAACTTTCGATTTACGCAGTTAAGCTATAGTTTGTCCGACGGTCGGGAATTTAGTTGAATAGTCAATCGATTTACGACATCCGATCTTGGCGCCCCAAATATATTTTAGACATTTTTCGCCGACTAATGTCGGAGTGTTCGGAATACCAGACGATTTTAAGTGCCCTGAAATGTATGTGGGAAAAAACAAGACAATATAGAGGCTGTTAAATCTATAGAATGCTAATGTAAAAGTAGAAGATCACGCTCAACTAAGTCGTGCACATAAAAACACATTACGCACTCCAAACAAAAAGCTTTTTAGGCGTAAAAGCGAATTACGAAGAGCTCACTTTGCTCATTATCTAAATATTCATAATGTTTCGGTGAACTATACAGCTCGGTCTAAAACGAGCGGGCGAGAAAGCGAAGCCCTTGGCGTTCATCTCGGTGTTTCCATTTGCAATGTTTTGTCTTTTGTTTCTTGTGAGAACTACATCCGCTTTGTCTTAGCTGGGCCGTTTGTGGCACATGCAAATATTTACCTACCCGAGGTTTCTACTTTGACGTCCCTACATAATTTTCTGACATCGCAACCCCAGTAGCGGGTGGTTTGACCGAGTTTATTTGTACGTTCTGACTTTTATTATTGTATTGTAACTGTGAGTTTACCAGAATTGGTGTCTGCTTGTAAATATTAGTCTCAATTTTCTCTCTCGTTTTTGTGTATCTACAACTTAATTATCCGCTTTAAGCTCTCCTTTGGGAGCGGGATTGGATCGTGGCTGATACATTACATATCAGTGAAGTTCCGAACTTAGTAAATTATTCATCCTCACCGGTCCTGCTCGTGAGTTATGTCCACCTGACGCATTGGAATTTTTCAATCTCACTTTATAGACATTAGAGCGATCTAGAACATGAAAATATGTAGCTTTACGACCAATTTCCCTTAAGGACTGCACAGAACAGAGATTATGTGAGATTACAAGAAAATAATTGAAAGAAACTTTTTCTAGCTATAAAGTAAGTATGAACGAGCGTGAAAGAATGCTTTCACTATTTTTTTAATTTAAAAAACGTTGCCCCTCTTTAGGATTTCTCCTGTATCGACAGTACATTTTACAAACATACATTTCACATGCACACACACCCAGACCCGAAGCAACTATTATAAATCACACAGATTAATAATGTCAAGATTTTGATGGTTACTAGTAAGCATAGGCAGCATATTATAATGTTTGTGTGGTGGTGTGTGTGCTTGTGACATGTATGTTTGTAAACTGTACCCTCGATACAGGAGAAATCCTAGAAAGGGGCAAGATTTTTAAAAGTAACAACAACAATTAAAATAGCAGACTTTGGGGCCCAGGAGCTGTGAATATGACTAGAGTATGTTCATAGCTCCGTATTATGTTACCGTACCTACTTCAATTTGTCAAATATGACAAGAATGAGGTTCAAATCGAAATGCGAGATATTCTTACAGAATAGCTATGCTGACTGGACAATCAGGTTAGTGATTGAATAAATACATAAAGTTCAACTTAGTTACTGTTATTATTCATAAAGGCTATGTTTATATTTTCTAACGAAGTTCATCCCTTAACTCTGTGTTTATACCAAAATTTAAACTGATAAACAATAAAACGCCAATGTTGTCTATAGCATTAAAATTTTGGTAAAATAATATACAAAATAAAAATACGGTACCTATTTTAAGTAAAAGTTAAAGTCTTTTCAATCTTTCGTTCATACGTAAGTCAAAACCAAAGAATAACTTATAGTCCAACTTCGATTAACAAACGACGGCAATATTTTAAAACATAAGTTTACGGTCCGATAACAAAAGCCGTATATCATTCACAATTCCCAACATTTCCCGCAATACTCCGAGTCAATTTCTCAGCTATAAGAAATCGAACAAACTAGAATAAATGGCGCATAGTTCGAACCTCTCAGGGAGATGAAATTCCGGGTCATCTCACCCCATCGCTCCGATATGATCAAATATCCCCGTTTGCTTACGACAACGAACATTGTCATATATCTACGTGGCCTTAAGATGTATAAACCCATTGAGCTTAAAATAGAGCGACCTTTCAATATTTCCATAATGCAGGAAAAGTCAAACAAAAAGGCAAATCATTCGCAAAATGGAAGTCAATTTAGAGAAGCTAGTGCTATACATGCTTGTATAGCGTTAACAGCGTATGATTATGTAACAACCTAACATTACGTATTTACTAGACCGCAGTAATTAAGCCCAGTGGGGTTTACACTATACATACCCACATACATGTATAATTGTATATGGTCCATCCATTCATACACGTCGATAATATTTTAAGACGTACATCTATAGGTGATAAAGATTCCATACAAACGAGTTTTTTTTATCTAAGTATATGTTTTTTAAAAATAAATGAATATAAAATTATTTGACACATAAAAAATTCGGGCTCCTCGTTATTTTCAACATCCATTGCGCTAGTTTCTACGTAGTATTACTGTCATTGGAGCGGGCGACGGCATGGGCGGCGTGAATTTACAAACCCCAAAAATCTGTGCCGCATAACAAAAGCATAAATTAAAGATTGATTTATAAAAAAAATCCTACAAAACATCTATGCAACAGATACCTACACCACTTAAATATTTCTTGCATGAATGGAAGGACCTTATATAATTTGGAATTGGACAGAAAACAGTACCATGACCTCTATACGTTTTCTTTCTAAGACTAAATCTAAAAGGTAAGTGCTCAATGAGTGTATTCACGCGCAGTAAAACACTCGTGCAATTCATTTGATTTAAACTTGCGCTATGACGCATCTGCTAACGCACAGCCGCAATCAACGTTACGTTACGTTACACGTCTCCTATATAGGGCGGATATGAACGCCGCATTAAGTGTTACCATAAAATTATGGTAACACGTAATGCAGCGTTCATCAATCATTAGCACATGCGTCAAACGATAACGTAAGTTGAATCGTAAGTTGAAAGCGCATAAGTGTTAATTACAGCCATAAAGTCTCTCTCGTATGGCGTTTCAACCGTAACGGGCGTTATTGAGACATGTGTACGCGCTTTAATATTTCGCGGGACGAACGCTTCATAATGTAGGTCACCTATTTTAGTTTCTTTTTTATACAAAGATAAAAGATATAGTTAGTTTCGTTAGTCGTAGTCGTTAGTTTAAGACGTTTTATTCAGTGTAATGTCCTAGTCAAGAAATTATTCAAGAAAAGCAATTCGTTATAATTAAGAACTATTGATATCTGTTCTGTGGTAAATAGAATATATAGTAATATACTTTAACTATCCCCTGTAAAAGACTGAAGGTCAAAATGAACGTTGACCTCGGACAAAAAATTCATTATGTGGATCTATCCGTACAAGCAAAATGTGTTATTATGATTAAAAACAACGTTTTTGCATTATTAATGCAGTTGTGATTATCATTCGTTAATCACATTAATAATACCGTAGAATTAAAATCCGAATATACCTAAATATCAAATATTACTAACATTGAAAACCACTCGAATTTAGCGGTTGACCGAATTTCCACAACCAATATTATTGAACCACAAAAACTCACAATCCCTTTATCTGACCATAAAGTCCAGTTTACATTGGCGGCTTTAGTAATCTATTACAGTACCTATGTAGCTTATTTTACAACCAATCCACTCTTCTCTAGGTAGGTACTATATAGGGCTATAGCACACTATCTACTTTTCGCACCTCAATCGCGCATTTTCGCGTTTGTTGGCTGCCTTTGGTAACAAAAAGTGCAAAATGAACGCGAGAACGCGCGGTTCTGGTGCAAAAGCTGGCTGATGTGCTATGGCCCTTACCATAGAGTACCTACTGTTCACACAAAGCCTTATTTTAGGTAGGGACAGTAACAATTCGTAATTCGTCGTCGTCCGAAATAACTAGAACATTTTATTGTTTCTTGGTAAGTAATAAAGCCATACCTAATTATTATTGAAAACAACTGTGGCCACCTATTAGAATAGAATAGAATAGAATAGATCTTTATTTCATGTAAAACAGATACAGGCACTTATGAAATGTCGAGACTCTAGGTGCACGGTTCCAAATAGTAGACCCTATGGAGAAGAACCGGCAAGAAACTCCATGGTAACTCTTTTCAAAAAATAGATTATAATCTTTATCAGTACAATGTTGCGGTAAGAGCTGCGAGAATAATGTAATTTAATGCGAATAAAAATAAGACTAGGATAATAATGATTTGCCTGTGAATAAGATTGCCATGGCAGTTACAAGCTGACCAGTTCCGACAGACGGCACCCGTTCACGAGTATGACGCATGCGTCAGCGTCGCCAAGCTCGACCACAATGAAGGGAACTCAACGGCCCGACACACAACGCCACCATCAGCGAGACATTTTAGTGAGCATGACAGACTCATAGTACCAGACAACAGGTAGGTATTTAGAAAATATCTCTAACATTATTACTTACATCATGCTCACATTTCACAAATTTTGTATGCATTCAAACTTTCAATTATATAAGATTAAGCAAAATAAGACATTTGGTACACCAAAAATAACTTCCAAGTAAAAAAAAATGTATAGGAACATTATAAACAATGTCACAAAATAAAATTGTAAACAAATTAAATACTTAATTTAATCCAGTATAATAAATTACTCCATCGTAATAATAATAGTAAAGATAGATGCGATTAATCGCATTTTAATTATGTAAATACCTACATACAAAAATTTCAGACAGTGCCAGAGGGTCGCAGTGTGCAGGACGGAATCGTACGCCAGACATCTTTATCTTCTATATACTGATTGATGGTGTAATAGGCTTTGGACATTAAAATTTGCTTAATAAATGCTTTAAACTTTATATCTGGTAGTTCAGTAATACTAGTTGGAATTTTGTTATAAAACCTAACACTGTTTCCCATAAACGACTTGCTGGTTTTGCTAAGTCTAGTACCAGGTACAACAAGCTTGTTTTTATTGCGAGTATTCAAATTGTGTATATCACTTAACTTATCGAAACTAACTATGTTTTTGCGGATATACATAATGTTTTGTAAAATATACAGTGACGGTAGTGTAATTATATTTATTTCTTTAAATATTTCACGGAGCGAGTCACGTGATCTTAAATTATATATAGCGCGTACTGCTCTTTTTTGTAATATGAAGATAGTATCAATGTCAGCAGCAGATCCCCACAGTAAAAGACCGTAGGACATGATACTTTGAAAGTACGCAAAATAAACTATCCTAGCCGTAGCCTCATCTGTGACCTGTCTTATTTTCCTAACTGCAAATGCAGCAGAGCTCAGTTTGCTTGCAAGTGCCTTGATATGAGGTCCCCATTGCAGTTTAGAGTCCACTGTGATGCCCAAGAAGACAGTTGAGGCAACTAAATCTAACACTTTGCCGTCAAGTTTTACATGTGTATCAATATGAGTTACATTTGGAGCCGAAAATTTAACACATTTCGTTTTCCCTGCATTTAGGAGAAGGTTATTCACAGAAAACCAATTTGATACAGTATGCAGTGTATTGTTAGGTTCTACAAGATCCCTATCCTTTCTATTTACTTTAAATATGAGTGATGTGTCATCGGCAAATAGGACTATATTTGACATTGTATCCTTGATCATGTGAGGGAGGTCATTAATATAAACAAGGAACAGAAAAGGGCCCAAAATTGATCCTTGTGGTACTCCAATTTTAACTTTTGAGCCGGTAGAAGTAACGTTACCAACTGCCACCTTTTGTTCCCGATTCGACAAGTATGATGTTACAAGGTCTATTGATCTATCTCGAATTCCGTAGTGTTTAAGTTTCAGGATGAGTGTGTGGTGGTCCACGCAGTCAAACGCCTTCGAAAGGTCACAGAACACTCCTACAGCATCTTGTTTCTGTTCCCAGGCCCCCAATACAGTTTTAATTAGCATGGATCCAGCATCCTCTGTAGATCGTCCCCTCGTAAATCCGAACTGTTTCTCATGCAGTATCCCATTTTTGTTAAAATGTGCCAACATTTGATTTAATATTAGTTTTTCAAAAATTTTACTTAATGCTGGTAGCACTGATATTGGCCTATAATTAGATGCATTATTTGGGCAACCTGCTTTAAAGATGGGTACAATTTTGCTATATTTCATTAGATCGGGAAATATGCCGTCCTTGATGCAGGAATTAAAGATTGCTGCCAGTATTGGTGCGATGTTAGATATTATTGAGCCAACAGCTTTAGTTGACAATCCCCATAAGTCCTCAGTTCTTTTGACTGCTATCGTCTTAAAAGCTTTTATTATGTCAGTTTGAGAAACAAAACTGAATTCAAAACTAGGTACTAGTATATCTACATTTCTTTTTAAAAGTGTCTCAGCTGCTATGGGAGACGATGCTAAATATTTAGTCGTCTCTATCGGTATATTGGTGAAAAAGTTATCTAAGAAATTGGCGACAACGGTCTTATCTGAAACTATTTTATCATTAATTTTTAAATCTATTGTATGGTCAGTTAACCCACGATTACCAGTTTCAGTGTTTATTATGTTCCACGTGGTTTTTATTTTGTTATCTGACATTTTTATTTGATCACTGATATGAGCAGCTTTTGCCTGCATACAAACTTTTTTAAAAGTTTTTGAGTAAGTTCTAACATAGTTATGAAAATCAACATTTGGTGTATAGGATTTTTTATCATATAAGTCATATAAGACATCCCTACTACGTCTAATACCCTTGGTTGCCCAGGCACTGAACATTATTTTATTATTAAGATTTACTTTTTTAATTTTACACACTTTTTGAAATTCACTACAGATAGCATTAAATAAAGTACTGTACATTTTATTTGGATTGTCAGATTGAGACTCCAATGTACATAATTTAGATTCTAGGTTATTACGAAATATGCCGAGACATTTTTTTGTCAAAGTTCTGCATTGTATAATTTTTTGACCTTTAACAGTATTACAGTTCAATTTAACTAGCTGACATTTATGGTCAGATCGGATGCCACTAATTAGGCTCTTTTCTACTATTTTAAAATTGGTTATAATATTATCTATACATGTGGCAGTGGTGGGTGTCACTCTAGTCGGCTCTGAAAAAATACAGTTTAAGTTAAAAGATTTAAACAAAGTTAATAAGTTATGTGTGTTTGTGGTATCTATAAGAATGTCAATATTAAAATCTCCACAAACTAATATCTTTTTGTTTATTTTTATCTTACTAAGGGCGTCCTCCAATGTCAAAAGGAATTGCGAGATATTTGAAGAAGGAGGCCTATAAACACATAAAATCACATACTCAACCGTCTCTGCACATGCTAACTCACATACTCGCTCAACAGAGAGGTTGCGAATATCTAGTCGCTCTTTACACTTGAGGTGCTGTTTCACCATAATTAAAGTTCCCCCACCCTCAGCAGACACTCTCTGGAACGAACTGGCTACTTTAAAATTATTCACATTGAACAACATTGTATCTGCCTTCAGCCACGTTTCTGTCAGGCATGTATTAAAGGTATTTTTTCGTGTTTACAATAAAAATAGGCCTTGAAACTATTCAAGGCCTATTTTTATTATTTTGTAGCTTACATGTCTAATGACTACATTAGACATTTAAGCTACAAAACAAAACCTAGAATTACTGTCTATGAACTGTGGTTAAAGGTACCTATATCGGTCTTACTTTTATTTATTTATTCGTACATCATAGACATATAGACATACTTATGTATATATTTATTTAATGTTACAATAAGGAACAGCGGGTCTACCGCGTAACTAAAATGGTAATGAACATCGTCTCTGGTAATAAACTTCAATACGATCGTGAGATACTAAACTTCGAACTACCTTGTAAAAAAATTACCGATCTTGAAGTTGGGACTCGCAATCAGTAATTTTTTTAGAAGTTAGCTCAAAGTTTAATCTCTCACGATCGTATTGAAGTACTTTTTTACCAGTGTCGATTTTCATTACCATATTAGTTCCGCGGTAGACCCGCTGATTGCATTACAATCGATACAAAGCTACACTATGAATATCACACTACAGTGCCACGCACATCCATAAAAACAGAGGTAAGTACAGTCAGTTACAAAAAATATACATCCTACTGACTTCTATCACGAAACAAAAACACATCCAGTAATGGGTGCCAGTGACAAAGTGCGACGAAAGAGTTCCGTGCCCTATCAACGACACCGTTCTTTTTGTGTCTATGATTGATGGGCGACGTCGACGTCACACCGGCGTCGACGCGTCTCAGATGACGGTATTGACGTAACGAGAGATTCTTCGCGTCGAAAGAAAATGATCAGCGTCATTGTGGTATGAAAGTAAAGTCATGGTTTTTCTTTTGTGGTTTGTTGAAATAGTTGATTGTTTGGTTATCTATGGTACTTATTGCTTACGTCCAAAGCTGACATCTATACAGGATATTTTTTTAGGTAATGTGCAAAATTTGTAGAGTGATCCAGTGTCCGCTGCAGTAATAAAATTCGCTCGAAAACAAAATAAAAAATTGATTTTGTATGGCTTGCGCTAGTAAATTATGCATGTCCCCCATACTAAGTCGAATTTTCGTTTTGTTTTAAAGTGTATCCCAATACTTGCTGCGGTTGCATTTAGGAACAGAGACTGAATCACTCTACAAATTATGCGCAATACATAAAAAAATATCCTGTATAATAGAGCGTACTTAGACTTTCCTCAGACTTTGCTTCGGAATTTAGGTACTTTTTTATTGACTTGTAGACTTTGTTTACTCCTTCAGTCTGACTTCTTCGGTCTTAGCATACGCTAAGACCGAAGAAGTTAGCAAGCATACGCTTAGCACAATTTCAGCGTGTTATGACATCAATTCCGAATCAAAGTATAAGCTAAGCATATAAATAAGCTTAGCAAAGTTTAAGTAAAGTCTGAGCAAAGTCAAAGTACGCACTATAGTTCTCAGACTAAGAATGCCATACCATTCTGGTGTTTTCATATAACAGCGTAAGTGATCATTTAGATAAAAAGTCGGTCAAGGTTATGAAGTTCGTCTATTTCCTTTTTTATCAATAACCTCGTTTAAACATGTTATAGTTCACATGTCCACTATGTTGATACGTTAAAATGATGTATACAATCCACAAACTCATCAAAATTAGGGCAAAAGCAATGCCAGCGACGCCATTACCGAGTCAGATAAGTTTGTGGCACTACATAGAATTGCATAAGTTCTTATCATGACTCTTTGTTGGGTTAGAGCAACCCTTGAACCTTCCCTATATTGTTGGTTGATTGTCACTATTGCATAGAACCATAAAATTATATGATAGAATAAAAATATGTATATCCTATTGGATGGATAAACTGTCCAATTTTTTTCACATCCAATATTTCAATTCAATATTTAGTACGAGTTTAGGCATCAAAGTATAAATTCATTCCATTAATTCCACGCTCAACTGAAACGATTTTTTTCATATTCGAAGTGAAAATCGATCATTCATCGCACGCCTTGTAATTTGTTCGTCAATTGACTTCTTCACAACGAGCCTACAGTACATATTAGGAATGCCTTCACTCCGACATATTTACGATTTTACGCCTTCGAATGAGATTACTCGAAAATTCACTCGATTCCGTCACATCAGATCCCTGTAAAGGATTTGGGAGTGCGCAAATTAAGCCCATTTACCTACGCAAGTATAAGGATTTCTATTTACATTCCACGTGTATAATATTGAAATAAAAAATATATTTTCACTTTGCAAAGAAGGCAATAAAAACTTATTACGCAAAGTGCGCACTCTTATTTTCGCTATATTACCAACGCTCATAGAGGCTGTAATAACAGACGTAAAATATTATTGAGGCAAAAATCTCTTTAAATCTTAAAGAAACTGTTCGTGGTACGAAATCCGTACGTAACCTCAAAATGTTCGTAACCCAATATTGTACTGTAGATATGATTTATAATGCTGTTAGGTTCACAGATCCCCCTTCAATGTCATCGACCTTTCAGTTTGATCGATGTCTTTGTCTTTCGTCTTATCTGCTCCGAGACAATACAAAGGCCTTCCATACCAAACTTCCACTACCCTTTGTTAAAATAAAAGCAAAGGTTAATTGATTTGTCTATTCGTTTCTTTGTTTTCGGATTTCCCGACAAGTGAAAATTGTTAACTTTTCTATAACAATGGAGATCTGACGTTTTGGCAGGCCGGGAGCACGGACGTGCCAAACTACCGATGTGCTTTGTGTAGCGCGAAATAGACCACACGAGCTCGGCCTGCGGAATCAGGCTTGTAAACGAAATCACACAGAAAACCCCAAAAGTTTTCGGATTTTCTTCCCCATTTACAAGGGACGTGTATGAAGTGAGAATTATGATTTATAACAGTTTGAATATCGAACACAAAACCTTTCAATATTAATCATAATACCACGTCGTTACGACCCTTCGTTCATTAATACATATTGGGCTCCATGACACAGCAGTAGACTTTATTAGACCATAAATATAGGCCCTAGTGCTCGAAAATGGAATAGCCGAATCGGAATTAAAACCACATGGCGTATTCTCATAACAATTTCACACAGTAGGAGCAATGGCCCGCCAGATTATCTCTGCCAAATCTGACAAAGCACATAAATTGTGCAAATTCAACAGAGCATAAACAATGCATCCGCGTTTAAACGACAAAACACAAATAAAATGCTGTAGTAGTTCGGCATTGCGCAAAAACTTTTCCTATTAACGACCTATACCAGGACATTCTGTGGGTGCATAATGCGTGTGTTATAGCTGAACTTAATGTTTATCGCCGACATTGATGTAGAATTTATTATAAGTTATGAGCCATAAAAGCTCGGTTTTAAGTTTTCAATACACTCTTTATAGACTTATGGTCTGACATTCAATCGATGGTTTCCGTAAGGCGTTACAGTCGCTATGGGTCCTACGGATTTTCATACGGTTGAACCACATTCAGCCGTTTCCTGGAGTGCCGTAGGACGAATATCATGTTACGTTAATTCCATTTCGACGCAGTGCTGTAATCGAAGCCAACTCGCTATAAGTAATGCGTACCGGAGGCGTAGTGAAACAAGGATGGGGGACTTGGCAAGAGAGCGACCCCTATCTATGCTAGAAAAACTTTTTCTATCAGCGACATGGAAAATTTATTGCGACAATTTTACTAGCACAGCATAATATCGTGACCGCGTCATCTACCGCCTACATAGAGGTTATTTTACTCATGCAAATTCATCATATTGTTTGTTTTGAATAACATCCTGAAATGAAACCACCTTCTTCGTCTGGAATATTCTTTACTTTTTGTTCACACAAACTTAGACTTATGACTGATAACAATTTAAACGTATGGTACGACAATTTTAATAATTTAACTATTTAATCGAACTTATAACACTTATAACTTATCGCATTAAGCACAATAATACTTTAGAAGACAACCTCGCTGTTCAGATGCTCTTCCCAGAATGAATCAAAAACTAGCTAACACCTCCCAACATCATGTTTTCCGTCTTTAATCAAATCAGATACTTTTAATTAATCTGTAAAGCTCAATACTAAAATCATATGAATCAAATAAAATACTTTCAATTTGTAATCTTAATTTAAAAATACGTAGTAAATTCGGAAATCATGACATTCGGCCATCCGACAATGTGATGCCTCCCGGCACACACACACATATACACATATATACACAATAATTCTAAATTGCATTTAAATCATGACATTCTTGCTATAGAAACCATTTTATTTACAGAAGTTACTATACATATACTTATACATATTACTCTATGGTAAAAATAAAATAAAATAATGATTAAAACATTCACAACAGTTCACAATTTACATAAATAAATTTAAATAATGTTATTGCATTAATCAGAGTTAATTTTACTACTAACATTAGAATCTGAGCTACTTTCATCAGAGTTATGTAGTTCCAAAGCTTTTATGTGTATCCAAGGACGGACTCTATCAGCCGCAATTACAGTTTTATACGGTTTGCCTTTTTTTGTAAAGCCAGGCACGTCCGTTATTCTATAGCGGTCATTTCCTAAAACCTCAGTAACTTTATAGGGACCTACAAATTTTGACAGAAGCTTTGTACTTTTCTTATCATTATAAAAATTATTTCGAGAAATTTTAACTAAATCGCCGATCTCATATTTAGCTGCAGGAATTCGATTAGCATCATGTCTTTCTTTTTGTTTTGCTTGCTCTTTTTGTATATTATTACTAATATCTTCCCTGACTTCTTGTAAATTTAAATTACTTGCATTGTTTTCAGCGTTGAGCTTATTTGACAAAACATCGCGCAATTTAACTCCAAACATAGCTTCTGTCGCAGTTTTTTGTGTTGAGGCATTAACAGTGTTGTTAATGCCCCATTGAATTTTACCCAGACACTTGTCCCAATTGCGTTCATGGCCTGACGAGTTTTGTGTTGACAATGAATTTAAAATGGTTTGATTAAACCTCTCAGCCTGACCATTAGCCCTGGGACAAGCTACTGCGTTCAAGACGTGCTTAATACCATGTACATTACAAAAAGTGTGAAAAGCTGTTGACGTGAAACTAGTACCACGATCAGACACAATTCTAGCCGGAACACCGAAATCATAAAATATTTTCTCTAGAACCTTAACCGTGCTTTTTGTTTTTAAATCTTTGACTGCTCTTACGAACACATATTTAGTAAAAGCGTCGACTATCGTAAGAATGTGGGTATTACCGTCTTTGCTCCTAACGAAAGGCCCCAGATGGTCCATATGAATTGTATGAAACGGTATTTGTACTTTTTCTATTGGATACATATGACCAGACTTTTGTTTTGACGCGTTATCCTTATTATAAGCGCATTCTAAACAGGCCGCAACATATTTTTTTACGAATTTCCTAAGTTTAGGGAACCAATATACATGTTGTACTCTTTCTAAGGTTTTTGCGTACCCTAGATGGCCAATTTCATCATGATTGGCTCGGCATATCTGCCACCGAGCGCTCCGCGGAACAACCAAACATAACCTATCATCTACCTTCTTATATACGGTGTGGTCTTTTATAACATAATTTTTACGAATGTCTCTGCATTCCTGATTATCTTCAGGCTTAAGAATTTTAAATATACGAGATATTTCAGGGTCAGCTAATTGTAGTGATAGGAGCCAATTCTCTTTCCCTATAATATACACACCAACAGACGGGCTATCATCTGGTTCCGCGGATAGTTTGGTGTTTCTGCTTAACGCATCAACGTGCGACATCTGAACCCCGGGGCGATATTCAATATCAAAAGTGAACTCGCTTATTTGTAGCCACCACCGCGCTATCCGTGGAACAAGATCCCTTTTGGTTAGTGTAGTGCGAAGAGCAGCACAATCAGTGTAAACTTTAAAATGAATACCCAACAAATAAACTCGGAACTTCTTTAAGGAACACACAACAGCCAGTGTCTCCAGTTCATAAGAGTGTAAGTGCTTCTCTTCGGGAGTAGTCTGTCGACTAAAATAAGCAACTGGTTTTAAAACCCTAACATCCTTTTGCCATTGCATAAGTATACCTCCTACGCCCAAAGAACTAGCGTCAGTGTGGAGTTCCGTTTCAAGGGTAGGATCATAAAGAGCCAAGACAGGCCTACCAACCAGCCTATCTTTTAAGAGAAGAAATGCCTGATCTTCTGCATGAGACCATTGCCATACAGCATCTTTTTTTAGCAGAGACGTCAAAGGCCGAGCAACCTCTCCATAACCTCTAATAAATTTTCTAAAATAACCAGTTAAACCAAGAAATTGACGGACTTCGTGGATATTACGTGGTTTTGGGAATTCCCTGACCGCCAAAATTTTGACTTCACTCGGCTGAATGCCCTGCGGAGAGATTTCATATCCCAGGTAGCTGACAGTACTGTCAAAAAATCGACATTTAGTAAGTTTCAAAGTCAAACCATATTGCCTAAATAGTTTCAATAAGTCTTCTAGTCGTTGAAACATCTCGTCTACACTTTTTGAGGGGATTAGAACGTCATCTAAATAAGCTAATGCATATTCAAATCTTCTGTTGCCAAGTATCTTATTAATCATTCTCTGAAACACGGCTGGTGCATTTGCCAGACCGAAAGGCATTCTTTTAAACTCGAAATGCCCATCGGGCGTGACAAAACCTGTAAGATGCCGACTTTCTCTAGCCATAGGTATCTGATAATACCCTGATGCGAGATCGAGGGTCGTAAAGAAACTATTACCACTGAGGTTAGATATTTGATCTTCGATAAGCGGAAGTGGAAAACGATCTTTTACCGTTTTATTATTCAAGGCTCGAAAATCCACGCATAGTCGCTGTTCTCCTGTTTTCTTTTTAACCATTAAAATCGGACTGGCGTAATCGGATTTCGATTCTTGAATAACATCATTTAGAAGTAAGTCGTCAATAGTTTCTCGGACCTTTTCACGCTCATAATGTGACAGCCGATATGGACGGTAGACAATTGGCTTATTGTCCGTTAAATCAATCTTCATTTCTACGTCAACCGCACAACCGATCTCACTGAGGTTTGTAGCAAAACAGTCACGGTAGTTTTGTAACAATAAGTACAATTTATCCAATTGATCATTGTTCAGTCCTGGTCCAGTTTTAATTTCGTCCCTATTGAGAGGTTCTAAAGTCGAGGGGTCTTTAACTATTCGATTTACCTGACATACTTTCTGTTCCCTAAATGGGATGGCTCTAGCTATTAGAACATTTTGTTTCAAAGTGACAACATGAGGTGACAGATTAGTTATAACTACTTCTCCTTTGCCATTACAGATACTAAAAGCACCTTGAAAGAGACGAAACTCTTTACCAGTTTCGACAGCATTGTACCCTTCGATAAATACATCTCCAGTGAAATTACAATTAGTATGAACAGGGACAGTACTGGTTTTCGAAACTTCTATCGTGTTAGTGATGTATAGTTTTAAAGGACCCTTTTGGTCTTCAAAAGATGTTAAACTTGGACTTTTATAAAACGTAAGTTTAGAGCTATCTTTTAAAACAGTAATAAATGGCAATTCAGTAAAGTTTTGACCAATTAACAGTGATGTCTGCATGTGAACATCATCAACAACTAATACTTCAATATCCGATTCAATTTCGTCGATTCTAACATAAACACACGACTTGTACAGAGGAACAACTGATGATTGACCAAAACCCCTCACGACTGGGATGCCATCAAAACTCTGGACCAAATTCAGTAGCTCTGCATCGGTTTTACGCAAAAGTGTACACTCACTGCCAAAGTCAATATATGCCTTAAAAGATTGATCATTGATTAAAACGGATTTGAAGTATTTAGCACTGCTTTCATTCCAAGAATTGATCTTTAAAGTATTTTTTTCAGGTACATTCTCAACTTGATTAAATTTAGAATTTGAAGGAACAAGAGGTTCTAATTTACATCCATCATTATCGTGTCCTATACGATTGCATTGCTTGCATTTTATAATTGGCTTTGTACATTTAAAATAAGGATGACCCTTTGAGCGACAATTATAACAGGTGATTGTACTGGTGTTAGAACCGTTTGTACTTGTACTGGGATTACTAAGGTTTGGTTTCTGAGTTACACGATCACGCATTTTACTGTTAAGCACCGGTTGAGGCTTTTGTGATGAAAGAAAGTTGAGTAAATCTTCGGGTTCCGAACTATTTAGAGCTTGCGCCCCATTTCTAATCGATCGGTCACTTATACCATATATAATACAGTCAACAGCCTTTTTACCAACAATTTCACATCTATTCAATAAAACCAACTTATCATAAAAATATTCACGGAGACTTTCTTCACTACGTGAAGTGCGATTTAACATTTCCTCTAACAGACGTCCATAATTTTCTTCACTAGGGAAAGCCTTCTTGAGTTTAACTTGCCACTCATCCCAAGTGAAGACAACCGTCGGCAAAGCCTCAAACCATCTCTTTGCTAGACCGACTAACTTTTGTAAAGAAAAGTGGATAACTTGTTTTTCTTCCCATCCATAGATAATGGCACATTCATTAACTTTTCGCAGCCAGCATTCAATAGTTTGAGCTCTATTCGACGGATCAAATTCCGGAATAACATTATTAAGATTATTGTTATTCCAGGAGTTTCTAGATGGATCTCTTGAAGCATGTTTAACTAACTTTAAAATTTGCTTAGTAGAAAGTTTGTTTGCAAGCTTACGCATCTTCCTTGGTACAGCTTCATCACTTGAGCTAGATGACGACGGACTCCTCCGCCTAACTTTCTTGGATTTACGTCGGCGTCTCGGAGGTGTACCAGGTGGAGTACCGGCTCCGACATCAGACGTCATCATCACACTGAAACATGCACATTACTTGGGAGACAATCCATTCATGTCAACTTCAAAGATAATAGCTAATAAGCCATATATGTGGTATAATTTATATTCAAATTAGGTTATAATAAATATACTAAAACCCAACAATAGTAACAACAATGAAATAGATATAAAAATAATTAAATTACAATTATTTTCTTGTAATTTATTTGAAATAATAACAAAACTATCAATTAGATATAATGCTTTTCTTATATAAATACATTTAGAATCAAAAATATACGTAAATTGTTAACAAAAATAAAAATGTAAACTGCTTTCTATTAAATTGATCAATGCGTAAAGTAATTCATTTCCGTATCCATAAATAAGATTAATTGATTTGATAAGCATAGATACTACGTAGCTCACTCAACTTAGTAAGCACACATAGCCCACTTAAGCTAGTAAGCATACATAGAACATAATAATCCGACGACTAGCGACTCGCTCAAAAACCAGTAGGAAACATACCTACTCAAAAATCCAGCAGTCACTTAGTACGCCCCCTAACATAATCCGACGACTAGCGACTCACTCAGCATCCAGCGAAAAACATATCCGCTCAAAAATCCAGTGAAGTCACATAGTACGCCCCCTATCATAATCCAATGAACATTCATAGTTCACTTATAACTATTCAAGTAGTAATAATCATCTATAACCAAAATTCATGCTACCTACTTTTTGATAATGTGATAAAAATAAATTATCATTGTTACCGTTTGGATATTTATAAACCATCGAATTAAATACATAAATACCTTGTTCATCTTTAATCTTTTTACATGTATAGAAGCACGTGAGGACTTAACCATTAAAATGGAAAACCCTATGCAGTTTTTAGTTTTAGCTCAACCAGATCGTATCTGTGCTATCAGAGAGTAGCCCCGATCAAGCACCGACACGTCCAGCTGAAGTGTGCAATAATGCGCGCTATGGCACTGCCAGAGAGTAGCCCTGGCCATGTACCCCCGCACAAAATTAAACACCATCTACACGGCACATTATCAGAGAGTTGCCCTGACATAATGTGCCGTGACATGCCAATCACGCAACGAACAAAATTATTATAACAAGATAAAACAAAAATCATTACACTTTAAAAGATAAATTCTAGTACTCATGTGCTTTCTAATGGCTTCATAAAAGCGGGCGTGTGATGTACTAAATAGTAACATACCTTTTTTGGTTGATCCCACTTCTGAGATGAAATGAAACCACCTTCTTCGTCTGGAATATTCTTTACTTTTTGTTCACACAAACTTAGACTTATGACTGATAACAATTTAAACGTATGGTACGACAATTTTAATAATTTAACTATTTAATCGAACTTATAACACTTATAACTTATCGCATTAAGCACAATAATACTTTAGAAGACAACCTCGCTGTTCAGATGCTCTTCCCAGAATGAATCAAAAACTAGCTAACACCTCCCAACATCATGTTTTCCGTCTTTAATCAAATCAGATACTTTTAATTAATCTGTAAAGCTCAATACTAAAATCATATGAATCAAATAAAATACTTTCAATTTGTAATCTTAATTTAAAAATACGTAGTAAATTCGGAAATCATGACAATCCGTTGAATTTTGCGGTCGTGGTTAGTTCGAACGCGGGAAGGTCAATGATCGCTCGTTATAACGTGAAAGCGAATACGCTATTATGTGTTAATCACACGGATTAATAAACATTTTCGGATATTCTATTACGTTTTATGGCAGTACAGTGTGTCGTTAACCTAAACAGAGGCTTTGACAACGATTAAGCTACAGTACATGAAAAAAGATTTTATTTTTCATCGAAAACATTATGAATCGTAGCACGGGGCGTGGTTTAGTTTCTGCCAACTGTATGTGGAAACTGGCGTGATATGTATGTATGAAAACAATGAGGACCAGCTGTACACATAATCAGATTAGAGGAATGCTGCAGTATGCACAGTGAGACATTGAGGTAGGTACTTGTTTTTCATTAAACTGTGCTAACGGCGCGGCGCTGCCAACAAAAGATATTTTTCTTTTAATTTTATTTCTACAAACTGCGAAGCGACTGCCGCCGAGCTTTGACGAGATATTTCCACATTCGTTAACCGCTACTTTAATAAAAGTAGCCCGTATTTGAATGTATCATAAGTCCTCTGTCCTCTATGTACGAATTTATAATTATTTTACTTTGATTGTGAGTTGAGATGAACGTAGTGTGTAGAGTACTTCTGTACCCTCGGCTTTTGTTTCGGCTTTAGTAAATTACAATTTACACAACTCAGTTACTTGAGATGTCGAGACAATTTAATGTACATTATGCAGGGTTTGGGCGTTATGACGCGACCCTTTGGCGCGCTGGGTCACATATGAAATACACCCTTCGCCAGCCGTAGGTAGGTACTTCACTAATTCCTCCGCGAGCCAGAGTGAACTGTACCACTGTTAAAGGTCCCTATTAGATTTTATATCGCTATCATCGTCGCCATTACGTAACTCCTTCGAGGGAGGCCTCTCACCTTCATTAACGTTAGTGTTGCGCTCGTGCCCTTTATTCATTATTCCTAAGTATGGCATTACGTCGGAAAAATGCTCGCCAGTTAAGTCGATAGCTGTTTTCCATATAAATTGTTGTTAATTACACACCCTTCTTATTTGGTCCGGTTCATACATATTTTGTATAGCGAAACTATCGATTGGAATTTAGTGTAACTACCTATCATATAATAAAAGTTGAGGGGAAAATTCTGAAGCATATTATACTTGATACTGTTATTACGTAACTAGCTTGGACCCTCGGCTCCGCCCAAGTGGAAGAAGGGGCGTACTCAAGACGACTTGTTACCGTATTTTTCGAATTCTTGACGTCATATATGAATGGAACTTTCTTTAGTCAAAATGTTTAGTTATGCGAGTTCTGAGTAGCTTTTTGAGCTCTACAGAATTAAGTAAGCACTTGTGCTTACAATTGTACGTCATTATTTATGCATGTTTTTCTGCTTTTGTGAAAACTATTTTTAGTAATACAGTCTAACCAAACCTTTTTATATTTTGTAGATCATAATCTAATTCAATGCAACATTTTTACCTCATTTCCAGTTGGTTATATTCAAATTGTACACCTGTATAAGCTTAGTAAACAAAAGCTTGTTCCATATAAAAAGCAACTATTCATCTATCTATATCATTCATTATAGTTCCATACTATGTACGGGTATATAATATTTGAACATCAATTTCATAATTTACATTCTCAAATACATAAATTACCGTTAGTTACGCCTTATGAGCAATAAATGTAACAATTGACTACTGCGTTAAATATTTATACCATAAGTAATAGGTAACCATAACCACGTAAAACTTTTATTCACGCAATCAATTGTATAAATGTATGTGTATTAGATTGTGAAGAAGTTATACCCGCCGTATAACTACATAATACACCGTGTATCAGGAATGCGTGGTCATATGTAAGGTTGTGGATCAGACCATGAAACTAAACAACTTTCTCTATGGGACCAACATAGAAATTGCAAAAAAAATTTCAACTGTCCCATACAAAACTTCAATACCTACTTGACCCTAACGTATGGGACAGCTGATTATTCTTTCACGAAGTTGTTCAGTTTGACGGTCTGATCTACACCCTTAAATAAGACGATACATTTCTGATACACATTGTATAAATTAATAACATGAAGAATTTTATTCTAAGGTTACAACATAATTTTTTCCATAAAACTCAGTGAAAGCTAGCAGCAATAATACACACCAAACAAAAAGACAATTGCGCATGATTGCCACAAAATATTTCCTTCCGTACGTTTTCCGCTTAAAAGGAAAACAAGAAACGTCCAATGAACACGAAAATGCAGGATAAACGGCGCGTACGTATTGATATTTGATATTTCTGCTAAAGGACAATTTCCCCCGCGGTGTTTTTGGTAAATCACTAAAATAACACTCGTCCAACAAAATGGAGTAAACTAACGGAAACGACTCTTGAGTTGTGAGGAAATTACTTAAACCCGGAGCTGAGTCGGCAAACAATCTCTTTTTGCTTCAAATGCGTCCGCGGCTGATTCGAGGAATGTCAACAGCACTATTTAGGTCCCCACTGGGTTTACTCGTGACTTCTGTGGAATGAAATTCGAGATAACTGTACATAGATACGTAGAATAACATAGGTCTTAAACTAATTTATATCACGCTGAAGTAGAAGGTGCACTTTTAACTCAGAATTTATTTATATTAAAGAAGAAAGAAAAGAAAGAAAATCAATTTATTTTTTGCACACATTTTTGCACACATTAACAAACATAAAAAAAAAAAACAGAAAATTACATAAAATAAAAACAATGAAAAATAAAGCATGGAAGTGACACAATTCTTCGTGGCGTCTCTAAGATTTCGTTCAAATACTTTTAGCCCAGTACAATGGCTACGCGTACGCCATCGCCAATGACACAGTAAACGGGATGGTCGTGCTTTTTTCGTTAGGAAGCCTAAGTTCAGCAATGGACGATTACAGGGTACCGCTATGTTTCTTTTAAATTCTAACTATGTAATTATTAAGTTTATTGCTCCTCTTTTATCAGGTGTACAATAAAGAGTATTTGTATTCTAGTTTTAAACTACTTTATTTTCATTTAGTTTTTTAGATGTTCCGGGTATGCGTTATTTGATTGTGAGATTTGTGCCTGTAAAGGTATCGACGATACAAGAGAAATCCTGGTCCACCCTAGGATTGCTTATGAATAGTGGATGCATTTCATAAAAAAAGTAAACATTGTTTTCAATATAAAAACCATTAAGAAATGCGAGTCCACAAATTGACCGTAAACATTTCTTTTTGCATAATAAAGTTCAACTGTTTAGTCTGTGAATTGAACATATAATGGGGCTTTAAAATTTATTAGTGCTGCGGGATACGCAGATGTCTAAATAAGCTATTATAACGGTCCTGGATACACTCACTGAACTTGGCGTGTCAACGATAACAGATTAATTAATAATATTGGTACTTGGCAAAATTCACCAATTAGCAGCATTTTCTATCAAATGAAACCAGCAAGATGTTACAATTTAAAGCCACTTACAGGGTGGCAGAACAATTGCACCCGCTGGACATCTTATAACGCTCCTGGGTGCAACGAGCTTTGCTTGGCGTGTCAGTTAATTGACCCGGGTAGGGCGCTGTTTGCGTTGGCGCCGCGCCTGCCGTTTTTGCACACTACTGCCTGATTGTCGCACACATTGTCCACACACTGTAGATAAGTTCCAAGTGTGGACTCTGCTTCTTGGTGATCTAGTTTTCGATTTGTAGATCTGTAATTGTAGAGGCTGAGTGAATTAGAGATGAGAATAGAATAAAATATATATCACGTGAGTTTATACATAGAATGCATCAGTGAATATTTTTGTTATTGGTGTAGCGCCATCTAGTGCTACATGAAATAACTACTTAGCTACGTAGTAAGCTACAATAGGCGTATACCATACGAATTCGGCCAATCAGATTACGAAGACTGAATCACGCAAGTAAAAAGATTATTGATTATTATCTACCGTCAGTTGTCGGCCCACCAGGCAATATCACCTCGTCTGGTCGGAGGATCCTCCCTTTTCAACGGAGGAACACCATACCCCGTTCCTCCACATTGGTAATATAATAATTAGGTATTTTAATGGATTTATCTTTGAGATGAAAAACTAACTCCACTTTAACTTGATCCTGAACTGAAGCACGAGCTCAGACAATTTTCGCGTCCCAACTGCTTTTCCCATGACTTTAGTAAAACATGATAACCCCAACTCATCCCAAGGTACCAAAAATGTTTGCCTGAAAATGACACGTCGCGCGCAAATGCTCATTACATATTTATCTGCAATGATAGACTTCTTACAAATTTATCCAGTCGACACCTTACAAGGTAGGTATTTTAAGACTTCCTTTTATCGTTTTTGGGACGAAAATAAGAGCATAACAAAATTACTCAAATGTAGACGACTACGAAATATTTCCTTTTGTATTTACTCAAGACATCTGACTGAATATTTTCGGTGCTTCACATGCGTGCGCAAATTTCAGCGAACCGAGAAACCAAGAAATGGTAAACCTTTAATATTTACAAAAATTTCAAAAAGTTCTCGCGTTTTAAGTATATTTCAGAGGTAGAACTGATAAAGGTAAAGTTTTTTATTAGTTGTAAAGTTTTTTTTATCCTAGTGAGGGACAACGATTTAAAAAAAAAAAAAGTTTATTTACGTTTGTAATTATTTTTTCTCAATGCCTTGCCCCCCTTGGATTTCTCCTGTATCGAGTGTACAAATTTACAAACGTACATCTCACATGCACACACACCCAGACCCGAAACAACTAAGTGTAGATCATACAAATATTTGATCCGTGCGGGGATCGAACCAGCGGCACGTAACGCAGAAAGCTAATCGCTTAGCCACTGCGCCAATCGTGTCGAAAAATAATAATTGTGAAATATCTAATTGCGTATGCATAGAAAATGCAAACGCTGGTTCAAACTATAAAGTATAATTTATTATAAGCGGATAAATATTTTTCATTTTTTTCTTTTACATGTTTTATTCTTTTATTTTTGTTACTTTATCTTTAAAATTGTTTTTGTGCTGTGTCAAATAAATACGTTTTTTCTTTTTTTTTTCTTTTCTTTAATAATAATAACAACAGAGTGTAATACTATAAATACTGAAATGGAATTTAATTTTGTATTCAAACAAGATTCAACTAATCTTATATCCAAATTGAGGTAAGTAGGTAGACGTAACACGAACCCAAACATCTTTCTAGCCTATTAATCAATGTTGCTTTTCTTAAAATAAATAAATCTGAGCGTACCTACTTGTTTTCACGGATCATTAGTTTCTTCGTCTCGTCTGAAAATATTCATCAAAGACTCTCAATGTCGGCTGTCTCCAGCCTAAAAAACAATAGAGCTGCCTGCACAATGGATAGAAAAGAATACAGCGTCTTTGATACAAAAATTTTGCAAAGATTTGAAACTGAAAAAAATACCAAAATGTTTATACTTACTAAAGAATTGTGTTTATAAGTATTTTCTTCATTTTATTATGAAGTTTTGATAATTAATCTTTGAATATATAGCCTTAGATATTTTACCTCTCTTATACTTTTAACTAGGTAAAATGCACGGCACTTCTTCGTATTCGGTATCCTTTTTTACCTATAGGTATACTTTAGTAACATCGTATACATATATGACCAACATTTAGAATATATCTATAATTTTTAAGCGCTAACCTTAATGGCTAACCTTGGACCAAACTCACTGTTATACATAATTAAAAACGTAAAAAATAATTGTAACAGCGCTAACCACAAAAATAATTACGGGTTGCTCGCATATCGACCCAACGTTCATTAAAGTAAAATTACTGGAAAGAATTATATTTCCACACACCGTCCCCGAAACACGAGAATGTCACAATTTGGACAGGTAAAGCGAAATTCCCTCAAACACATTAAAGCCAGTATTACTCCCCGACGTGTTAGGTAATGTAGATAAAACATTAATATGTATGAGACTCGTAGCTTGTTTGTGGTTACAGCTTAGATTTTCAGACGTTCTCAATGAATAAAGAACGTTGTATGTTAGTACCTTAGGTAGAATTCATACAGTGTGGACGTGGCGCAGATGTGACGTGGATGTGACACGGATATGACATGATTCATCAGGAAAGTCCTCTGCCCTACTTACTTTACGCATATGAATTGTCAGCGGCAGCTTTAGCTCTTTATCAGGGAGCAGCTAGATTCCCATACAGTGGTGCCCCTTGCTCGGACATAATCTTTCGAATCACGGATGTCTTGCCAAAATTGTGAAAAAAAAATCAGCCTTCATTCTGCCTCATAGGAAGGAGCAAAAGGAGCGACTGCTCCAATATACCTAAAAACTGAGCTTGGAGCATCCGCTATCGCCCTAAGAAGCGTAGCACTTACTTACGAGGAACAAGAAATGGCCCACGTCGACATCCGCCACGTCCATGTCCGAAGTCCACGTCTTATCCTTTCCGTGTGAATTGCGCCTTACGTATTGCGTGACTAAGACGCGATGCTATCAAACCAAGGGCCTTGTTATCAGTGGTCGAACCTGGGCAGGAAATAAAACGTTCACCGCAGTAGTGATTACCGAATACCTTTATGGTAATGGGAGGACAGAAATATATATACAGTGGATTTGTAAAAAAGAAACTGATATACTTTAATGACTCATTCAACAAAGTCTTTTCTGTGTCAAGTTGAGACCTGTGATATTTGAGGAACAAATTCTTCAAAGATTGGAGAGCTAAAATCTGCTTCATTGTCATCATCCTATTAATGTGCCGAAGATGGGGCAAACCTCTTTTCGAGATCAGCCTGAGTATCTTAAAAATCAATAAGTATGTAGAGACATCTATCGCTACAATAAGAAACTACGTAGCAACGTAGCAAGCTAATTACATTGGGCGTATAACGACAAATTCGACCAATTAGATTACGAAGCCTGAATGACGCAAGTAAAATTATCAGTATCTAAGGCATTTACAACTATCCGACATCAAGCGTCGATTTTCGGCCCACCAGGCAATATCTCGCCTGGTCGGAGGATCCTCCGTTTCTAAAGGAAATACACCATACCTCGTTCACGGGTACAATATACAAAATACTGTATTACTTTTTTGATTCTATTACTTACTCGCTAATGAACGCTTGAAAAACTTGGAAATGTGATTGTATTGTTATTAGGGTACAGATAGAAAAAGGAATACGATACCAAATGAGGCCAAACGTCCGTTTTGACGGTAAATTGAATACGAATAGCGGAGAATGCCGTAAGGTCCGGTAAATAGTGACTTGTAAATAGGTAGGGACGTGGAAAACATTTAGGGACACTGAATGTACCCTTTTGCCTTTTCTGCAAATTAAATGAGTATAGGTACTTAGTTCGCGACAGAGCGTTTAGTTCTTCTGCAATAACCTTTGAGTGTGTCCGGTAATAGGTTACCCCAACATTGTGACGACGGGTTAAATGGTACTCTGAGGAATTTATATGCAAGTTTCCTTTTATGTGATGTTGGGCTAAAATATTTCAACGTAATCTGAATGGAAAAGATAGAATGATAGCGCTACGAAAAAAGGAAAATAAACAGCATTATTCTCATAAATTTTCAGGTAAATCAAAATTCACTTTACATACCTAGCAACTTGTCGCATTTTTGTTATACGGTGTGATGCAATTTTCTCAGCTTCTCAACCAAAATAATGTATGCCAACATAATGCAAGTAGTGTTTTTGGCACGAAAAAAAGTTGCGCTTTCCTTGACTATTCTGAATAACAAAAAAATTATGCTTTTGTACTACCATAACATAATTGCTTTCGGGCAATGAATAAATAAAACATTCGGAAAATATTACATTCCGATTTATTTAAACTCTTATCTCGTTGATAATTATAAAAATTGCTTTAGGGCAATAAAAAAAAAAACATTCGGACAATAATATATTGCGAATTTTTAAATTCTTATCTCGTTGAAAACCATTGCTTTCGGGCAATAAAAAAAAAAAACATTCGGAAAATATATTGCGATTTTTTTTTATCTCATTGATAGAGGACTAAAGAATACCAAATTGCAATTTGTTTCTTTTCTATTAATGTCAACGATTGTGATTACGGTCATTACTTTTTTCAATATGATAAATGACCAACAAACATGAGTGCAGTGTACGTTCTAGCTCATAGCTACATACATGGTGATCCATTTATCACAATTGACTAACATAAAGCTGGGGAGATAACGAGTGATACATTGCACGTCAGTTTTTTGTTAACAAAGCATGAGCTGCACTGGAGTTATTAATATTGTGTATAACTGCCTATTCCAGAAAATATATTTTTATACACTTTATTTTTATACAATAAATTAAATATCGGATTTTATCCGAGATTAAAAATAGTGCCTGGAATAATGGTGAAAAGCTAGGCGTCTATCTCTTAAAACCTAATTCCATTGTTGGCGAGACCTGGGCTATAGATGAAAGGCTTCAACTATTGAAACCAGTTGCCTTGGTTGATACTCGGGTCGTATTCCTGACAGCTATGCTAACCAGAAAGCTTGTTTTTATTCTAAACATATGAACATCCAAGCAATCCAACTGCTCGACAACACAGACATAGTGTGAAGATTAAAAAGAACTAAATAAACCTTTTGAGTTAGAAAGACACATTGCCCTCACACTAGGATTTCTCGTGTATGGTGGGTACAGTTTACAAACATACATGTCACATGCACACACAACCCGGAACAACTATCTGTAGGCCATACAAATATTCGGTCTGTGCGGGAATCGAACCCGCAGTACGCAGCGCAGAAAGCCATTTGTTTAGCCACTGCGCCAATGGTGTCGTTAAGAACATAGTTCTTTGTAATGAAACATCAACAACAACCAGACACGACCAAACGGAATGTTTTTTTTGTCCTTGTTTTTTATTAAAAGGACAAAAAAAACATTCTGTTTGGTGTCAACTGGTGTCTGCGTCTCCCGGAAAATCAATAGATATAATACTACTATGTATGTATGCCTGCATGTCTGCATGTTTACGCTAAGACGAAGCCCAGAAGTATACTGTCACTCACATCACTCTTATAAGATCTCTACCTTCTCGCAATGTATCGGGATCACTGAATTTATACGTCTCACGAAATTTTCTTTTATGTTAGAATCTAATTTCAGCAATTTTCTTGTTCATTTTAATTGGCTTGTTTTTTCATCATAATTATAATTGCCTTGTTCAAAAATATAACGATGTAGCTACCTTGAATTTATTATTCGTGCATACACGAAAATGGTTCAAAAGTGGAATACAGGAAGAGTGGAGTAAGAATAGGGGAGATGCGAATAACAATAGGGTAGTACTCTCTTTCTTGTTATTTAAATTCAAACACGAATAAATATGAACGAACAGTAAGAATTATTTAATGTAACGAGAGTTTAATTTGCTGATTTTTGGGGTTCGGTAGCCAAATGGCAAAAACGAAATCGTCATAACTTGGTCAAGTTCGACTGAATCTCAGATTTTTTCAAAAATATTTAATCAAAATATAGTTAAATGACTTTTTAACCTAATTTATCAATTGAAATATGGACGAGGCTGAGCAAATTTTTTCTGAAAAAAATGTTGAAGTTATCAGACAGCATCTGATGGATTCCAGTTATTCTGTGTGGATAACTACGAAACTCTTAGTCCCAAAAGCACTTGACCGGTCCAACAATGACATAATAAATACAAAATGCTGCATAAAATTCGTCCAAATCCTCTTTTTGTAAAGGGTCGGAAGGGTAACTTGAGAAACTTTGAAAGCTTATAACTCCTTCCTGTTTTGGCCTATTCAATTTATTTTTTAACTTTCCTTTTCTGCTTAATGCTTTTTTCCCAAGGAAACACAAAATACATTAGGTACCATTTAAAAAATTGTTTAGTAAGCTTTAACTACCCAAAATGTACAAAATAATTATTGTAAACATAATTATACAACCTAAATATTTATAGAAGACACCTGCTTCAAGGGGTTATTGTAGTCATAATTATGAACAATTTTTACTATAGGAACCACCTAGAAATCACGAAAACAAATCGACTGTTCGGCTTCAGTATATGATACCAAATATGTGGTTTCATTTATATATGTCGTAATGTTGTCACGAGCCTGTTATATTTTGTACATTTTGGGTAGGTACCTACCTACCTACAGTACCTACTCAACAACTTTAAATAAAAAATAAATAGTAATGTATTTGGTATTTCCAAGGGAAAACACATTAAGCAGACAAGGAGAGTTTATATTATATTTGAACTCAATTATATAATATCCATATTAAACGTAGCATCGAAACTGTACCATCAAAACTAATTACATCAGATTCAAATAGGAATAATATTATAAATTAACAGATGTGTTTCAAAGTAATTAAAATACCTGTTAACGGTCACAACACTAACTAATGACTAAAGTTCGTACAGTTTTATATATTTCGGTCCTGATTTCGGTTCTGGTTAGAATAGAATAGCAACATTAAAAGTACAAATTCGATGAATATCGAAGTGCTCAGGAACATCTGATTTCGGGAAATAAAATAAGTCTTATTACGTTTATTTGAGCAATAGAATCAATGGAAGACGCCTGATAGGAATTGGTGTACGTCTCCCTATATTGATTCGTTTATATCAAGTTCAAATGTAACACGTGTCAAACAAATGAATCCAACTTCTCTCTTTTATCTTGTGTCAGCATCATTTCAGTCTCATCGTACTCTCACTCTCCATTTCATCCATCCACCAATTATTTTTAACCCCCGACAAAAAAGAGGGGTGTTATTGGTTTGTAGTGTGTATCTGTGTATCTGTCTGTGGCTTCGTATCTCCAAAACGGATGGACCGATTTCAATGCAGTTTTTTTTTATTGATAGCTAGTTTAATTCGATGTCATATTAGCTATGTGTCATGAAAATCTGTTCAGCTGTTCAAAAGTTACAGCTCTTTTTCTAGTTGGAGTCAGTGGTTTTTGATGGGTAGGTTATTATCAATTCTCATTACCATTTAAATATAGAACAATCATCACAGACTTCATTTCGACACAAATCAGTATTCTGACCGTGTAACTGTTGATTTACCGTTGTTATCGGTGCAATAAATTTTATGCACCAAATCCTATGTCAACTTAAATTCGATTTGGTGCATTTGCGAGCTGGGAGTCAAGATGCGCCCGCTCTCTACAAGTAAATAGAATTGTTCCAATAGGAAATAGCACTGCGCTGTTTGCTGTATTACGTACAGTCAACCTCGTTTGCTTGTCGCAAATTTATTGCTTCGTAAAAGGTGTCATTATGAGTTCTGAGAGCTACAATGACGTTGTTGTTGCTTGTGTCTTTATTGAAGTTATGTTGTGTAAATACAATGAAGTCTGGATCTCGTTTTGCTTTAGTTTCTTTCCCTTTTTTATCTACTCAATTTCTCTGCTCGTTAAGAGCAGCCACTTGACATACCTAACAGAAAATAATTCTTGTTTCGCGCGCTCACACATGGTTTGGCAAAACTCAAAGCAGGAACCTTACTTTGTGGTTATTTTTTGGGATTTTGGGACCCGTTGTCATTTTATTAGTTGTTCTTTTTATTTTTTCCTCTCTGTGTGTGTTATTCTTATTACTGTTTGTCTGATAGTGTCTACTAATACTAAATATTTCTTTCTTTCTTTGAGTTTTCCTAGACCAGGTTTCGGGTGCATTCAGAGGATCTGGGCGTGGGAACTAAACTACTACACTTACCTTACTTAAAACCCTGGTTTAAAACGGGGCAACGCCCACCTGATCGCGTGCTGACGTAGTTAAACCCGGTTTTTATACGTAATACAATTACTCATTCTCTTCTTACAATACCTACGGGATAAAGACTATTTTTAGCATTACGGCATTAACTTCTAAAAGTTCCATCCATTTGTTAGTCTCAAAACATCTCAAAGCTCATTATTCTATTAAATATTCCAAGACAGGTCGGAATCTAACCTAACCTAATAATAATGACTAGTGCATCTACCATTTTTTTGTCTCTGCATCACCCTAAGGTTGTCTGGCAGAGAATGCCTTTGGCATTAAGACCGCCTTTGTACATATTTGTATGAAAAGCATTAAATAAATAAATAAATAAATCTTATATTTCTTCTACAAAACATGTTATAAAGTTTCATCATAACTTCCTTTCAAAGTTTCTTAATAGCATCAGGGGGCCTAAAAAGGCCACATTGAGCAATTCATCTAATGATCTGCTTAGTAACTGTCAAACAGGGGGGCTAAAACGGCCACATTTAGCAATTCATCTAAATCGAATTCATATTCCGAATTCCCAGCAGATCCTTAGCAATTCGTCTAATTTTGGTAAAATGGTCACACATTTTATGCAATTCAATTCATTAGCAGATTCGTATTAGGTGTCATTATTGCCACACTAAAAATATGAAAACCGTCACTTTACCGGTTATTGTTTCTTATCAGTATTTTTTGTAAAAGCTATTATTAAATATATTGTGATAATATAAATATATTTTTCAATAAAATAGAGGTAATAATAATCATTAAAACAATTAGGATTATGTATATAAGCATAAATAAATTATAGAAAATAATCATTTATAAAAATGTTTCTTCGACTGGCAACAAGAGAGAGGTATAAAAAAGTAAGGTTCCATGACAACTGCAATGGCGGCCAACAATATAATTTTATTAAAATGTCTAACGGAATTAACTATTTGTTGTGTTACTTTCATACATTTATAATGTGCGTTTTTTGTAAAAGTGAATATGATAAAATAACTACTAATTCTACATTTTTGGAAGGAGCTGCAAAGGAACTATGTTGTCTATAAACATTTCAATGGACAATGTTTACACTTCATGTCGGAAGATATTCAGTGAGTAAAACAACAAATTTTCATTATTATGTTAATATTATGTAACACCGACAGCTTCATTCGTTGAGTGCAGCAGCTGAGCGTTAGGTCTTAGATTCAATTCCTAGGTCTGGCAATGTGTTTTTGCCAGTCTCTCTTTCTCATAATGAGTTTATAATACACAGTTATAATAGTACTTTCTCCCAGCCCTGAGTATGGAATTTTACTTCTGCTTCGGCAGACTGGCGACACCGCAGTAAACGGAACTACCTACTATCTTTACAGCTAATAATAATGAGGTTGAGATATTGATTATTATTGTTGACGATGGTACATACAACCACAGACGAAAGTTTTGTCTGTGCATACAACACTACCAATTCAATTACAATAGAATAATGATAAATTTATTGTTTCAGGTTGCCCGCTGGCTCCACTAGATGAGGCTCGCAGAATCCTGTCATTTTGCGAGCAGCGGCTAATGCTGCTATGGCTCATGCTGTCAATATGATTTGTCTCACCATGCCTAGCATCAAGTCTTATTCTGAGAAATCTATTATGTTTTCAATTTGGACCTGAATCGAGCGGAGAGGTTGAAATGTATTAAGCCAGATTCATACCTACTACATGATTAACTATAAATAACACCCATTTATTATTATAAAGTATTAAATGTGACTGTGACCTCAAAACTTTGTTTCATTTTAATAAACATTTCATAACCTACCTAATAGTAATATCCCAATCTACATTCAAATTAATTTACTCACTACCTTAGATTTATGATTGGACCAATCAACAATCTAAGCTCTCTACCTAAATAAAAATATAAAATATATCCAGCCCACTGCTGGGCACGGGCCTCCTTTCAGAATGAGAAGGATTAGGCCTTAATCCACCACGCTGGCCTAGTGCGGGCTGGCTTATTACACACACTATCGACATTTACGAGGTCCTCTCAGGTGTGCAAGTTTCCTCACCATGTTTTCCTTCTGTTAGCGCAAGTGATAGTCAAATTGCCAGAAAAGTCAAGTCAGTGCGGGCTGGGTTCGAACTCAGACCCTCCTGCACGGCAGGCAAGCGTTCGACCGCTAGGCTAAAGATAAAGATCAATTTATTGCTATCACTGCTTACTCACCACATTAGCTCAATACCTATTACAATAATATTAATTGTACTATGCTAAGTATGCTACCTATGCGATATTTTAATGAGTACGAGAAGTTCTAGTGATAAAGTTATGTACAACTTTTTCATATTCTCAGACTTAACAATAACAATGCCCTAAATCTGCCATTATTAATTAAGATTTCAAAGAAATCTGAAAGATGAATTGAAATATGATGTCTTCAAGTAACTTCTTATGAATCTGCTATTTGACACATTTGCAATTCCTATTAATTGAGCCATTTTACGAATCTCCATAGAAAACTGTCAAACAGATGCATTTCATATTAGGAATCATAATATGAATCATAATATGAATTGCTATAAGTGGCCATTTTGTGATTTGAAAATAGAATCGTAATAGGATCATATTATGATTCACCAAAAGCGGCCTTTTTAGCCCCCCAGATGATTGCTGAATATGAACCTTATGCGGATGCCATTAAGAGTCGTCAATTAAGTAGATATTTTGACATTCGTAATATGAATCATATTATGATTCATCTAAAGCGGCCTTTTTAGCCCCCCAGCTCTTAAACAGTATGGACGTCATCAAAATGAAGCGATTGTTCCAGAACGTTCATATACAGGATACTTTTTTATGTACTGCGCGTAATTTGTAGTGATTCAGTGTCTGTTCCTAAATGCAACCGCAGTATTGGGATACCTACTCTTTAAAACAAAACGAAAATTCGACTTAGTATAGGGGACACGCATAATTTACTAGAGCAAGCCATACAAAATCAAATTTTTATTTTGTTTAGGAGTGAGTTTTGGTAATGCGGTTGCATTTGGGAACGGACACTGAATCAGTCTGCAAATTTTGCGCACTAAATTATCCTGTATAGCTAAGTTAAGAATATACAAAGTACCTACTTACTTCCCATTTTTAAAATAGACCACATTTTCTCGAACTCGTAAATAAGCTAAATCGCCCAGGTAAGGAAAACGTAAAACTCTTTTAATAGCCATATAAAATGAGAAACCTTGCAATTTTGAAAGGATATTGGAATACCCAACATTCAATTGTCCAAAGGCTATTGTTCACATTGAAAGGCTTTTGAAAATATTAGCTCGTGAAGATTTGCCTTTATCGACAGAGGGGGTCTCGAGTGGGCACGTCAATGTCATCCCCGGACCCCTGCCAATATAGAGATATTGATTGCAAATCAGATTAAAATGTACGACTGATGAAACCCTTTTGTGTAATCTTAATTAACTGCGTGTACAGTGTACACTCGATTGATTTCCCAATGAAAGAAATAAAGCCTTATACAATTCTAAGCGCGAATATGAGCTATTAGTTACTGTCAATACATGTAAGGTCTTACTTTAATAGCGGTGGTCATTTAAGGTGTTATAGTACTCATCATTAAGAACAACTTTTACTATGGAACCAACACTGAAATCGCGAAAAAAATCTGCTGTTCCATAAAAATAATCTATACATTAATACGGGAAGAAAAAACTTTGTACCCCTTTTTAAGCATATTGCGCGCATGGAGGAGTGTGTGATTTGGCATAGTTAAAGTTTATATGGAGAAGCAGTGCAGAAACCTAAAATTACAATAAAATTTCGACCACTGGGCGACCACTAGTTCGTTAATAGACTAAATGACTGGAACAGCAGATTATTTTTTTTGTGATTTCAGGATTTATTCCAGAGTAAAAGTTGTAACTATTATTACTAAAACCCCTTAAAAGGACGTCCGCTATTAAAGTAGGATCTTAAATATGAAACATTATTAATTTAATCGTAAAGAAAGCATGTTGCTAAAAGTAATGAACATAAAATTCTTTATATATAAAATTGTATTACAGCTTCTCAAAGCAATATCTTTAGTACAAAAGAATGTAAAGAGCAACTAGGACAGAGAGTGCGCTGTCAGAACAATGCCTAGTGCTAACACGGACAGACAAATGGAACACACAATATTGCACATTTTACCTCAGCAAATTCGCTTTATATTTCACTCGAAGCTGCGACTGTTCAGAAACAGTGCAAATGTAGTATAGTACTTATAGTCATTTCGCAAAAACTGCACAATATCGTCGCCATTGACTGGAATCCAACTTGAAGCGCATAAAGGGCATCGACGACAAAGGCTCGCTCAAGAAAGAAATGAGCTCGAAATCATAGAAATTAAATTTTGTATCTCGGAAGAAGTTTTCCCGCTCGTAGATGGCGCGCCGACCGCTTTGTCCCACCAAACAATACCCACCGAATAGCGGACTCCACTCATATTTCATTCGAATAACAATGACCGTTCTTTTGCCTTATCCAATCTCCAATACTAGATTGAAAATTATCAACTTTCCATATTTACATACAAATGAAATGGAAATAGTTAATATAAATAGCTTTGAGACAACATTGCGCCTACATACTGTCAATTTCTTTGGATGTGCTGCGGTAGATTCAGTTGCTCTCAACATTTTATTTTCTAAATGAGACGACACAGGAATCCTTTCTATACGTCGTCATTAATAACGTCTAATTTACAATGCTTACACAAAGGTCCTCACATTGAAAACCCACGAGTGCGGCCTGAACGTTATTATCCGTTCGTCACTTGACGACAAAGGTTGCCTCGTCAGATTGCAAATTAAATTAGAACATCCAGCCGATCCTGTTTATGTACCCTCTTAAATGTGGAATTTTAAGGGGATGCTTAATTCATGAATCTTTGCTGAGTTTGACCATTCAATTTACATTTTCAAACCGGTACCCGGGACACCGATTTGCATTTCCTCACCATGTATGTTGCATTTATTCACAAACTACGTGAATATTATGCAACTTTAAGAGAAGAGCGCAGCAACGATTAGAGGAATGGTGTTATTTATGGTTCTGAACTCGATCCATTGGTGTTTACCAGCGGCGCCCATTGCCCCTCGTAAATCGTTTAAAGGTTGGGCGTTCTCCATCCTCAAGATGGATGCCCTTGTCAGGCTGATATATTTACTGTCCGCCACATGGTCTCTCACCCCCTATCTACTGTTTAACATGTAACTGCTGTTGCTTTAATAAATAGCCGTCATGAATAAATGTTTAAAAAAGGGAAACCTTTTAGGCAGTTAATTTTCTCCGCGACCGACAAACCCTCAAATGGACAACGAGGGTGAACTTGTGACTGACATGTAAATCCGTCTGCAAGTTAAAGTCTAAAGGAAACAATATTTTTAATTAGGGTTAATAAATGAATAAAATATTACCGAAATACACTTTACTGATTAGCACATTCTATTCACAGGCAGTCAGGCACATTAAAACGTCAAAGGATTAGCAACAGTCATACAGATTGTGGCGGAATCCTTTATGTTGCTCTTGAACGTCAAAGCGAACAAGAGAATAAACGAATAAGTAATAGCGAGTATGTGTTGCTGGAGCAAACCTCCGCGCCCGACGTAACATACGTACCTAAAGTGCGGTATGGCATATGACCCATTTCTCATCTAAATTGTGTGACTTTTGCCCCTTACGCGCGTGTAATGTAGCGCACTTTATCGTCAGTAATCCTGCCGTTACGGCTCTCCTTTGCTTTTCGGGAACTCTGTATAAGAAATGCTGTTCACAATACAATGTTTTCGTGTAAAAAACAATAAAGGCAAACAGTGGCAGCCGTAAACCGGCTTTAAAATATTGAACCACTTCATTCTCTCGTGGCGATAGCTATTATGGGCTCAGTTCATAAACTCAAACGTGTTAGTACACATAATAGTGGTCGGCTTATAAAGTCCTCGTCAAGGG
Organism: Allophyes oxyacanthae; assembly: GCA_932294325.1. Lineage (NCBI taxonomy): Eukaryota > Metazoa > Arthropoda > Insecta > Lepidoptera > Noctuidae > Allophyes > Allophyes oxyacanthae. The sequence continues at coordinate 12,651,384 of OW028615.1, forward strand.
TTATATAAGTTAAGGTTTTTATTAGTTTGGAGCCTAATGGATTTCCTTACCTTTTTATTATTCGATAAACACGACAGGCTCACGGTTGATTTGAAGAATCTCTTTGAAGCCAGGGCTCGTGGCTGACACACTGCTTATGTTGCTTAGCAATAATAAGGGTGGGCTGAGCCTGATCCCTCGTTGAATTTGGCGGAACAAGCCGCAAACTTTTATTATTTCTTTAACCTTTTCTTCACAAAACCCTTTTAAGTGTACACGTACACGTTGCTATGGCTGTACTTATTCGGTTAAAACTTGGTCCTCAATTTTGTGATCCGGTAAATCAGATTCATACCCTCTAACGCCCTTGTCGTTAAATATTTTCCCATACTGATTTACATTCCATCTCACGAAATGTTATGAATGAAATCAAATACATTTGATATATGGGTCATGTGTGAGATATTCTAAATTGATGAGGACAAATTTTGTCGCTGTATATCAGTAGCTATATGTATATAGACGGTTCATGAAATATCTTCAGAGGTTCCCAATCAGAGTCAATATCCTTTCGAGTAAATATTTTCATTATTGATGAGCGGGAGTGTATCGCAAGATTGCTTCGAAGACTAGCTACAAATTATTTTTGTCTTTTCAGTGCCATACAATACCTTCAAGATTTGGTTCCAAAGACCGATATTAGGTTCCAAGAAAGAGTATTTTGAGTTATAAACTTGAAACAACTAAATATTATAAAAGATTAAATATGGTGTGGTTTTTCAACCAAAGAAAGCCCTGTCACGTTTTTACCAGAATTTTCTTACTTTTTTATTCAGCAACATTTTCGGGACGGTGTTATTTTCAGTATAATGTTATTGTATTTCATTTTTATCAGCGTTAATAACTTCAGCGGAGCAAGATAAAGTGATATATCTACATGTACAATGTTGCCACGATATAAGCTATGGCTGGAGTTGGGGACAGGGAGACAGTGTCCCTTGCCCCAAGTCGACCCTTGTCACCATGTCGCATATCTGTCCAACTTAATTTTAACACCCGCCCTTCATTCGGAGCCTCTGAAACATCCACGGGCTTACAGTAAACTCCTTTAGTTTGCTTTATCGCAAGAAATCTGTTTTTGCATAGACAGTTTATTTCCGTTCTGATAGTGATGATAGATGCAGAAAATGGGTTTTTATTTTATTCGTTGTATAAATCGAGTTAACTTCACATCATATCGTAGTCAAAATTATTTTTTTAACACAACAAGCCTTTTTATGACTTACACATTTGGTTATCATCAAAGCACTTCCTCTTTCTTGAAGTCGGTTAATCAAATAACATTGTACCTATACATACGTCTAATACTGTTACTGGTTCAATATCGATAGCTTCAAATTCGATATCCCCATTCTCTTTCAAATTAAATATTCTTTAGCTAGAAACAATGAGATCATCCGTATTATCGATACCGTTCGATATCGGAACAATTCGAATTTAGTTCAATTGAAATGCTACCGTACAAGTGAAATGAACACGACGATAAATTGGTTCAATGATGCTTATCTGTTTCAGTGACGTTGGTATTCCATTAAAAAACATGGGAAGTGCATACATGGGAAGATACGCTGTTATTGCTTTGATTATAATAAGGATTGAACTTACTTTAAATTTAATAAAAGCGTATGCTTAACTGACACATTTAAGCATGAAAATTAGGCTCACTAGCTGTTTTTTTTAATGTTATTTCAAACATTACCCTTCAAACGATCTAGTGTAGGAAAGATATCCAATAAAATTGATTTATGTAGAGTGTCATCGTAATTCCTACGTAGAATGTCCACCACCTCCCGTTGTCAAATCGATTCAATTCGCAACAGACAGGAGTGAAGACCTTCCAACTGTAAGTGATTGCACGATCCGCTGCATTGAGACCAATTTTCCCAGCTGCAGTTATACTCCGGACTATTTGAATCGCTTACCTTAGGGATTCCATTCCAATCCTGAGCTAGAATTCCCAACACCGACCGAGCTTGATCAATATTATCTTTACCTTTCATAAGTATTTGATGGAGTTTTTCGCTGGCACCAGCTATAGATTTAATAACTGTCATCTTTACGACCTAATATTTAACGCTTTTTATATTGAGCAACATCTGCCAACCCTCATTTCCTCTTAGCTTGCAACATTGTGGGAGGAATTTAGTCGAATGACGACGTAATAAATTTCCTCCTTCGTATGATCCATAAAGCTACGGACTATGGAGAGAGAGACCCTTAAATATCGTCCGATATGACGGCATAAAAGCGTTCCAATGAATTAACTGATTATTTGCATACAGCGGGTGTGTGTTAGCCTCTCTTGAGTAATAATATACATTATTTGTGTTGTATTATTAACGGTAGAGTGCCTTTAGTAAATACAGAGTTTTAAAAAAGTGTACTAAATAAAAATAAACAGCAATACAATGAGTAAAATAACAAGTAAATATAAAATGTTCTTCACTGACTGCACTCCATGAATAAAATAACTGAGAATATTGAAATAGATGGCATTCATGCAAATATAAATAAAACTAGTCCCACACAAAATTCCCATAAAACGTTGACGGACAGCATCGGCTTTTAGCTAAATTGGATTGTGTGATCCCAATTGCAGACGTAGGTATGCATTGTGAAACAGCTCTATTATAGCGTCAATGTAAATTGTAATACCATTTAGCATTTATGAGTACTCAGCTTTATTTCACAATTCTCACTTTAGCTTCAACCAAAAGCACTGCGAATTTATTAATTGGATTACCTTTTCCCATCCCTTTTCATCCTACCGTATTGCCCACTGTTTACAATTAATATTATACGTAATACCAGAGTTGTGAATACCAATTTGTATGATGGAATTCAGTAACGATGGCAGTACGAGTATGTCGATAGCTTAGTCCTTTTCAGCGCTAATCCGCTGTGACAGACAAATGGATTGAAGGACAAACGTGGATCTGAATTATTTATTGGCAATTTCACTTCACTAATACTGTTCGGAAAGTACCTATTTGTATCTACATGTTGATGTCCTTCGTACCTTTGTCGTGTGAACCCTGCCTAAGAATCGGTAACAACGGTATTATTTATACATCGGTGGATGTTCTGCTCAAAGTACAGTCATGAGCATAATATGTTTATGAGTAGGTAATGATTTTATACAGATATAAAGTAAAATATTTAACAAAACAAGTAAAATAATGTACCTGTTATATCTGCATACATTTATGGTATGTAAGCAGGTATGTTATTATGTATACTCGTTATATTTGTATATATATATTATGATATATAATGTATGGCAATAGTTTTAGGATTCATATATATATATACATATGAATAAACTATTGCCATAATTACCATGAATGTAGGAAATGCATGGTCGTGTGCTTGCATTGGATATTTTAAACAAGGTTATACCCAAATAAAAACGGGCATGAAAAAGTAAGTAAATCCTACATATATTTCTTAAGTGTCAGAGGCAATGAGGTTAACATATATATCCAGCTTTTTCTTAACACTTTCTTATATCTCTGCGATAATCACGACGATCGTTCAAACTTCTACATCCAATTTCCCAAAGTAGATAGATAACTACCTACTTTGTTTGATCACCTAAAAATGTTATTAAATAACGCGCAAGGAAGGTCTACCTTATAATTCAGGGATCCTCAATAACAAATTGTGAGAGTTATTTCTAGTGGCCCGGCCAGGGAGGGGTCCGCGGCAATTTATTTTTCGGTCGCGATCCAATTATTTTTGGGCATGTTAGTGGCGCATAAATCTGTGGACTGGCCCTTGTGCACGCACCTATACCTCCTTGTAATAGGTCAGACGTGGGGGGACTAATGCGATAAGCGCCAAGATTAATTATTAAACGAAAAGCCGCGGGCGCGGTGTTTACGTTTTAGGGAAGTAAAAAATAGTTTTAGTGGCTGTCTGGCGATTGTGGCTATAAATTGCGTTTTTATATCTAGAGGCCATAGCATACTAACTACTTTTTGGAGCAGAATCGAGCGATTTCGAGTTCGTCGGATATCTTTTTAAAACGCTTTTATTAGCTTCACTTGTAACTATGTAAAAAAATCTTGGAAGTTAAATTTGACCCACTTCCCGGTTTCCGATTGAGCTGAAATTTTGCATACACATTTAGTTTGGATGACAAAAGCGTTTTCTTTAGTTTTTTTTTAAACTACAATATTTTTTATTCCTTACAAAAAGTGACTAACGAACGCGAAAACGCGAGATTCTGCTACAAAACTACCTAGAATAGAATAGAATCTTTAATAAATAGGTCTTTCAAATTAATTGTGTGAAATTTCCAGAATGTTCTGCCACGCAAGGCGAACAATTTTTTTTCTTTTTTTTTAATAAATAAATTAGTTTATTCTATTCTATTCTAAAAGTACCTAATGTGCTAGGGCCATAGTATTTTTTTTTACAGTTACAAATAAAGCTAACTAAGAACTTTTACTCGAATATACTTTTAGAGGTAATTTTAGACAATACAGAGCGGTAAGTCTAATCAACGTGCCATTTAAGTCGAGACCTCTCCGAATAAAAGTCTTCTAAAAATAATTCATTAACCCTAAAGCTAACCTTTAAACCTAAAATAATTAACGAACGAAATAAAACCTAACCCAACTCAACACATCCAGACAAGGGCAGGAAGGTTACGTTTTCATCTCGAAGACCATTGATCATAAAGCGGTGTTCGTCAAACATCAAAGCAATGCGAGAGAAGCTTTGATTCAAACAGCGTTGTCTTTGCCTAATGTAGTAAACCTGTCCTCATGTGCAGACGGCCTTAGCCTGACAGACGGCTAGACAGAATTTCAATATCGTAAATGGAACATGTACTTATTGAGCAATATCTTTAAGTAAGTAAGTATGTTCGGTAATGACAGCCATACAGAGTAAAATTACTTAGAAAATAAAATAAAAATATATGATAAAACTGAATTGGTGCGCTACAGAAGTACGCAGAAGGGGTACGCAGTGGTAATCGAAAAACTTAACAATCCCTAACTACTGACGGAAATCTGCCGAATTTAAAAAGTTGCACACCTACAGTACGATTTTTCTTAAATGTAATAAATTTATACAATCTTATGGGATCTTTTTATATAAAAAAGAGTAGGTAAATAAAATCCATGGAAGGTACCTAAGAAGCAATTGGGTTATGAAAAGTTGTTAAGTTTTAAATACGTAATATCTTTTCACATAAATAATAATTAATAATTAATTCAGCCCATTATTGTCCCACTGCTGGGCACAGGCCTCTGAAGGGTTAATAGGCCTTGGTCCATCACGCAGGCCTATTGCGGGTTGATGGACTACACACACCATCGAGAACTTTATGAGGCCCTCTCAGATGTGCAGGTTTTCTCATGATGTTTTTCTTCCGCTTTTCACATACTTTCTATTTATTTTATCGACTCCTTTGTATGTAAGAAGACACAATAAGATTATTTACAACTAAACAAAATGGACTGTAGAGACTAACAGGAAAATTTGATACCTACTTGCAAACAGGTTTGCCAAACAAAACGCAGAAAGACACAGACAACAGTCGAATTTTAAAATTTTATGTTATTCACAAACGTGGTATTAGTACGACACAACTAAGAATTCGTATCGACAAACTTTGTAAAACCGATCAGTTCCGAACTGCCGGCAACTTCAAGACCACAAATGTTTATTAGTACTTCAGTAAAACATGATCATTCTGCTGATGCAATAAGTTGTACAATTATTTAAACGAGCGACTGATATTGGTTGTTATTTCTTTTTACATCGATGTTATTTCTTAGTTGTGGCGTACTATACTGCCGTTTATAGCAGTTTCCCGGTACCACCATCAATCAGAAACATTTCCAATTCTACAGAATCGAGAATTTTCTCAGTACTGATGCCAATTTACTCAGCAATGAAAATTCTGGCACAATCACAATGCTTATATTTGGTAGACCGAGGCAATTTTTAATATTAAAGGAAATTGATAAATTCGTATTATAGACAGTTAGTCGGAAAGGCTACCTATTCAAAGCCGAAAGATTGTTATTCTACTCATCATTATGAACAACTTATACTATGGGACAGAACCAGAAATTGCGAAATCAAAAATCTGCTGATTCCATACATTTAAGGCCATGTTCATCGACAAAATAACAGATGTTTACGGCAAAATCTGCCGTTTAACATGAAGTTTTGTACGGGTAAACGCTCGGCTCGTGCGTTGTTTGGTCACAGTTTTAACCTAACCATCCAACAACGAGGAGGTCGTTGAAACAATTTTTTCTATCTGTCCCGTTGACGGGTTAAGAGCACCGGGGAGGACGGCAGCTCACCTTTTATTTTATCCTTCGGTTGATTTTTAACTATTTCACTAGATTAGTTTAGGGATATCGTTACGTTACTAGATTGAGATCGTGTCATAGTTATATTTCTAGTGAGATAGTTAAGAGATGCTTTCGTCCAACTATCATCCGAAATATGATTATATTACTAGTAATAAAACATGGTACAATTATACCCCTAGGGGTATAATTATACCATGGCTTTACCTGTCATAATATGTACTATTGTTTTATTATAACGGCCTTTACTGTGCCAAGACGGCTTCATTGGTTAAGTGGTTGCTAGCGCAACTGTTAATCCTTTCATACTTGCACTACAGACGTTATACTCTAAAAGGTAATTTAATTTGTTTCAGGTAATGACAGCAATTCAATTCAAACTCCTCGAGTTCCGACGTGTACTCCATCCAGGTATTTCAACATGTGTGCACGAATAACTTCCACAAAATAAAATGTAGTTTAAACCTTAAAAAAATGTCTTCATATACTTAGAACAGAATAGAATAGATCTTTATTTCATGTAAACCGTATACAGGCACACATGAAATGTCGAGACTCTAGGTTCGCGGTTCCAAATAGTAGTATAAAATGTCGATATTTATAAAACATTTCAGAATGAAGAAACAAATCAACTTGTTTTCTATTCAAGCACAAATTAATAAAGTCAAGTAAAGCTAAGGAATGAAATACGAATACAAATATCTATTTATAAATTGATTTTAACAAAGTTAATCTAGATGGATTACCGGTACTTGATCTCAAAGGACTAGATTAATCTCACCGACTTTAGACTTAAAAGGTCACAACTCAAAAACTTCCGTTATTAGGTTTTACATCAAAAGTTAAGTAAAATATAGCTACGGTATAAAATCCTAAGATTAAAGCAGTAGGTACCTTATAACATAATTCCTTTGAACATAATTTATATGTTTAGTATTTACAAAGTCTAGTGTTTTGAGAAGTGGTGGTAATCTAGATGAGATTACCACCACTTCTCAAAACACTAGATAATCCTCACAGAATATAATCTAAAATGGTCACAACTCAAAATCTTCCGCGATAAAAGGTTTCTGTCCAAAATTAATTATTTGCTTCAACGCTTGGTGAAATTTTATCCATTTAACTTAATTACAGAATAGGTAATGGAGTTTATGGCTCCATTATTAATCTCCCGACGTGCTTCTTTGAGCTTTGCTCCAAATATAACTTTAAATAGCTCTTCTAAGTCTTCAGCCGATATCGACTCGAGAGCTAGTTGAAATTTGTTGAAGTATTGTACTAACTCAAAGCTATTTGCTCCTAAAAGTCAAGTTTACCTTAAATAATGTAGACGTTTTAGCGTTAAGTAATAATCAAGATAGAGGGATAGAGGTTGGACGAAGGTTGGCGGCATGGTTGGCGGTGTAGTGAAGCGATTGGCTTTCTGCGCTACGTGCTGCAGGTTCGATCCCCACACGTAGCAAATATTTATATGATCTACAGACATTTGTTCCGGGTCTGGATGTTCTTTCATGTGAAGATTTGTGTTTGTAAACGCAACTACGATACAGGATAAATAAAAAGAGTGGGGCAACGTTTTTAAAAAAAGAAGAAATAAAAGGGGTAATTTCATAATTGGCCCGAATTTCTACCATTTTCAGACCTTCCACTTTTGGTTCAACTACATAAAAATACGTTGTTCTAATAAGTAATTCCCTCAATTTGTTATACTAAAAAGACCTCGTCATCAACAGCCTATTATAGTCCGCAGCTGGACTTTCCAAAAAGATAATAAAACAAAAACGTGACACATGGACAAATAACTCCAAGCCATAAGTACTCAATTTTAAAACACCGACCCTTATAAACCACTCGACCAAACCTTCAGCATCAATTACCCTCCGAATCTTACGACCTCGAATAAAAACGACCCGTAAACATAATTACGAATGTAATGAGGCTGGGTATAAATCTAGTGGCAGCTACCCTGATGGAAATGGTAGCCAATGGGCCACGACCCGAGTCGTCGGTCAAGAGCCGTCATTAATCCTCGCAGCCATCTTATTACGCAAGTAATTACCAATTTATCCGCATTTTCTCACGAGTTTTCTGAAAGCCGTGAGTAATAACATTTGTGGGTAACTGACGAAAGTCATTTCTTTTTTTGGCTGGTCTTGTCGAATGAAGTAATGTTCCTGTTCCAAGTCGAAAAGACTGTTTTTGAATTGTTACCTACAGTAAATCTACTGACAATTACACATTTCTCTTCTTTGGTTATAGCCTTGATAATCTTTGTTATAACATTAACATTTTTTGCATAATATGACGTTAGTAAGTTATCAATCTAACGGATCCTAAATCGCTTCATCGCATGAAAAGTGTAAAATCGAGTTAAAGCATAAAGAAATGCTAAGTATCACCTATATTTTCTCCTGAATAATGACAAAAATATCGTGAAGAATTCTGAGATTATACACTTTTCATGCCAAGAGGCGAAATAATAAAGAAAAAAAATTGAGGACCTTTCAGTATCTTATAAAGGCTTTACACACCCGCGTTACGACGACGATATTATCGCTGCTATATCTGTTTTTAGTACATTTCGTCTTAAGACGCATGCGATCTTACACACTGCTGTGATAATGCGCCCTAATACAAAATGTACTAACACCACGGAACAGAAAAAACAAGGCTGTTGTTTCTAGCTGACCCTGCCGGAAATCTCACGGCGATGAAAATCCGGAAATAATTATGAAACGCTCTATAACTATTGCTGTCTCGTTTGATTGAAAGGAAAATGACAGTGACACGTGATACTCATAGCGTTTGTAAATGTCAAGTTCTTAAGGTTAGACTGTAGGTACTTATACATTAATGAATAATAAACTGTCTAGTTGCTCGGTGTTTAAAATGAATTCGAATTTTAGTATCCTTCGTACGAAATTATATGCCACCTCGCGCACTTCGGCCCGCATTTCAGTAAAATTTTATAGGCATACCGATTACACCCGCATTTGCGAATGACGTCATCAGATTCGGCGGGTACACCGCGGCGAGGTGCCCCTACAATTCTGTGATTTGGACAATACTGATAGTTCGGCGTTCGACATATACGGCGCTTTCGATGCAGATAGGTGCACGAGACCATAAACAAGTTCGATTTCTGCGACGCGTGCGGCGCATTCGGTCCGTGTAGGTGCGCGTTCACATTAAAGCACACAAAAATTTTAAAGTTTCATATCCTATTTTTATTCTAACGTCTGCCTATAAGTATTGCTTTTGTTAAAATTTAATTCCGCATTTAATTAAGACGTCTCTGTCATTTGTAACTCAATTATTTATTGACTCCCGTATAAATAGAAAGTTATTGGTTCATCTTAACGCCAAGGTCGTCTTTTGGTAGACGCATTTTAATTACTTCCTATCGTTTGATGTCGCATTTCCTGTTTATTAATTGTTAGGACTTTAATTATTTCCAAAGTTAAGGAAATGTTTTACTCTACACGGTAGACGACTTACTTTGACCAGTTCTACGAAGTCTTTTCCGACGAAACTTTAAAAGTCCATTCTGAATTTGCCTAAGTTATGAGAATTTTATCTACTTTGAACTATGGTAACTTTGCCAACTTTTTTGGACCAATTTCCAAATCCTGGTGACTTAGATTAAAGGCAGGAACAACCCATCTTCAATATTCACGTTGACGGCACGGTTGGCGCAGTGGCCAAGCAATGGCTTGCCCACCCACCCACCTACCACCACTTGGCAACCCACGACACGTAGCGAAGAAAGTCAACGGGCTTTCTTCGCTACGTGTCACGGGTTCGTTCCCCGTGCAGAACGAATATTTGTATGGCCTACAGATAGTTGCTCCGAGTCTGGGTATGTATTCATGTTAGATGTACGTTTGTAAACTGTACTCACGATACAGGAGAAATTATAGGGTGGTGCAAAATTTTAAAATCAAAAATACAAAATCAAATTCCTATCCGCTTTGCAACTACTTAATTCTACAGCAGAATTCGTAAATGTGTTTATTATTAACTAGTTATCCGCAACTCGGGTTTTAATGAAATACAGATTTATGTAAATTCTCAAGCACCGCTATGATTCGTGACGTAACTACCTGATACAAAATGTTTACTCAATTATTGAAACTAAAACTCCCACTACTTGTTCTATATCGTCTTTACTGTTTCTGGCTCAGAGAAGTTTGTCAATAAAATAAATATTTAAGCAATATTTCGTGATAACTCAAAGGCAAGTCTAAGAAAACATAACATCAAACGGTTTGGCAAACATTGCGAAATATTTCTCGGAACAACCATGTCAATTTCTTGGGAGTCAAAAATTATTATATCCCTTCTTGTTTTATTATAAGTAAGCGGAGAGTGATTCTTTGAAATACTAGTGTGGCGTATCTCGGAAACCGTCCCCATTTTTCGACATTTCCCGTGGCGTCCGTAGGCCACGGTTACTACAATTTTTATGAGTCAGTCGTGCTACACTCGCTTTTATTTCTTTTTCTTTTACAAAACGCTGTGTGCGGAACAGCGAGATCCCATTTTCGGCCAGCCGGCATTTTGCAAATTTCGATTCGCGGTGGGTTAGAAAAATAAAGATTTCACACGTGCCTTTCGACGAGTTCCAGCATTGCTTTTATTTTTTACATCCTATCGTAACTTCAGATAATCCCGGTGAAAGCTTTTTGCTTCGACCCCGAACATTTATTGCACTGTATATTGTTCTTTACGTTTAATCACGAGTCTAATAAAAATGTACGTAGGGCGCCGTAACAGGCTTCCTTTTCTGTAAATAACAGGGAAACCCAACAATTTCCGAACCTTTCCGCTCCATTGTAATACAATACATCCCTTATTCTCTTTAATCCTCAAATCATTTTCAAATCACTTCTAATCCATTCAAACAGCGGCTGTTATTCTAAACCTCGAAATAGTTGGCATTAGCAGCGAATTACAGCACAATAAAGAACAGAATCACGGAACATTAGCGTAGATTACCCTATAATATAACGGAAGCCCTTGTTATGCATTCCGTGATTGGTGTTCTCCCTTTACGTCGCGGCTTTGTCATTCCTCTTTGAGTTGGGATCAAAATGTTTTACTCGGTGATACGCATTATGTTAAGATTCGCGAGTGATTCGCAACGTCCGCTGCGAGTGTATTATTATTTTTACGCTTTGATATAAAGGTCTTCCTCTTTGTTGTTTAAATGTCTTGTTGCCTTTGTTGTGGAGTGTAAATGTGCCTTATTGGCTGAACACACGTTTAAGATAAAATACAATATATTTATGAATGTTGATAAAATTGAATTAAATGTACCTACCACTATACATAATCGTGTTTTAGTTTTAATAATGTTGAAAACTACGTGTTGTATAATTTGTTTAAAAGTCAAAGTCAAAGTTTTTAATTTCAGCTGGGCCTTTGCAGGCACTTTCAAAACGTAGTAATTCTAGGTGAACGGTTCCAAGTGGGTTGGTCCTGGAGAAGATACCGGCAAGAAACTCCATGGATACTCTTTTCATAAAACAAATGTAGGTACAACAATATCTGGAGCCGCTGGAGCGGCTCCGGCTAAAATTCGACCTGAATTTACACAATATTACAAAAAAAAAGAACAGCAAAGATCCTAATATGTACCACTATAATTTATAATCTGCCTGTTTGAATAGAATAGAATAGATCTTTATTTCATGTAAACCAGATACAAGAATTTATGAAATGTCGAGACTCTAGGTGCACGGTCCCTTCAATAACATTAACTTTTTTTACATATCAATCAATGTTTATTTCGCTGCACAAAAACAATTTTACTACTGTACCAACACGATAGCATCTCATTCAATGCAACTATATTTTATCTCAAAACATTCAGCTATATCAACATTATTCAATACATTTAAGGTCCATTCGCACGCCACAAAACCTGATCGGTACAAGACAATGCAGTGGAAAATGAGCCTTATGTCAACTCCATTATAGTCGAGCATTTCCATCTGTTCGAATTTATCGCACAATAAAAGTGTTTGAATCCGTTGTTTTCAGAAATGAGAGATGTGGACTCCATTGTGTGCATGGCGCAGCATGGCGGCCATTGTGGGCCAGCATCCCGCGCTTTCATCTCGATGACAATGGGCATCTTATCTCAGCCAAGTTTTATATCACTGCGTTGATTTAATCTTAGTGGACGCTGTAATGAACACTTTTTATCGTGAAGAAATTTTTATTTTATATTTATAGCTTTGCTTGGAGTCGTTTTGAGTTAGTTCGTTTTATTCGACTGGTCGATTCTGAATAATAGACGAAGATAGGACGCTATTTATTTTTTAAATTGCGACTTCTCTCGAACAATGAAACAGATTTTTTTTTAACATTAGTGTTTCTAACGTTTCTAAGGTTTGCTTCAGCGTATTTTCAATATAAAAGATAAATTTCAATACAGTTTTATATAATTCATGCGTAATAATTACGTTTTCTTGTTTGAAACAAGATATTGAATAATCCAAATCCATTCGCCATTAGGGCCATACCACTCGTATCTACTTTCTGCAGCTAAATCGCGTATTTTCGCGTTCGTTATTCAATTTTTGTAAGCAAATGGCAGCTAACGAACGCGAAAACGCGCGGTTCCGCTGCAGAAACTAGCTAATGTGAATAGCTTAGCTTATTGAGTTAACATTCATCCACACATTAAACTTTCAAGCTTATAATATTAGTGAGATATACAAGGTCCGAACCTTTCTAGCCCCGACCCCTTTAAAGGGTCTCATCATTATGAACAAATTTTACTATGGTATGGGTTAACCGGAAATCGCGAAAGAAAATCAGCTGTTTCAGACATTTAGTGGAGTATGAATTATTAGTATGGAACAGCTGATTTTCTTTTTCGCAGTCTCAGGGTTGGTCCCATAGTAAAACTTGTTCATAATGATGAGTACAATGACCTCTTAAAGGGATCGGGACTAGAATGGTTGGACCTTGTATTTTAGTCTAACGCCTTCAAAACCTATTATTAGACGGATGTAAATAATAATGTTATAGATATTTACTAAATACCTGCCTGTTATGAGTATGGTACTATGAGTTTGTCATGCTCACTTAAATGTCTCGCTGCTGATGGCGTTGTGTGTCGGGTCGTTGAGTTCCTTTCATTATGGTTGAGCTTAGTGATACTGACGCATGCGTCATGCTTGTGATCGGGTGCCGTCTGTCGGGCCTGCAGGGTAATCACGATACACACTCGCAATCGGAATCGATTCGATTTTGACAGTCCAAAAAAATATATTGCGTGTTCTGCTTTTAAAACCACTACGCCCTAAAATTTGAGCAACGCAATGAACACTGTTGTAGTGTCAAAATTGAGTCGATTCCGATTACGAGCGTGCATCGTGATTAGGTAGCTGGTCACCTTGTAACTGCCATGGCATTCTTAAATAAAGGCAAATCATTATTATTATTCTATTCTAATTTAATTTATTCACAATAATTTACATTATTCTCGCAGCTCTTACCACAACATTGTACTAATCAAGATTGTAATCTATTAGTTTCAAAGAATTTCCATGTCTCATAAAGAAATTGTCCTCATAAAGAAAGCCTATTACAAGATCAAAGACTATGTTGACAATGGAGACGTATGGAAGTGACTATTTTCTGCACATGTGGCTTCCCTGGTGACCCGCTGCTTCCTGTCCTCACAAGCTAATTTTAATAACGTTTCCCTTGTTTTTAAAACTGGGTGGCTTGAGTGTTAAGTATGCTTATACTTGTACTGTTTAAATTGTAGTAGTACTTAATAAGATCTTTGCTGTTAATTTTTTTTTTTTTTGGATTATTGTGTAAATTCTGGTCGAATTTTATCTCGGGCCGCTCCCGCGGCTCCATATGTTATTGTTAGATAATTATCTTGATTTATGAAAAGAGTATCCATGGAGTTTCTTGCCGGTATCTTCTCCAGGACCAACCCACTTGGAACCGTGCACCTAGTATCACGACGTTTTGAAAGTGCCTGCAAAGGCCCAGTTGAATTAAAAACTTTTGACTTTGACTTTGACATGAAGTTTCTTGCCAGTTTTTCTCCATAGGACCTACTATTTGGAACCGCGCATCTAGAGTCTCGACATTTCATAAGTGCCTGTGCCTGTACTGATTACATGAAATAAAGATCTAATTTATTAAATTCATGATCCCGAAACTGAATAAAAATTGACTTAGCAACACAAAGGTTGGAAACCTTTTTGGAAGTAGTTTTATTCTGTTAGCATCTTGTTACCTTTGTGTTTTAGTCCCAAAATCAATGGCTTTGTTACTCGAGGTAACTATCGGCTCTTTCACGTAATGGTCTGTTCACAGGCTACTTTTGCGTACCTACAAATCTTTGTTACAACTTCCGTTGAATTTCAACCCATTTTACTTAGTTACGGGATGAAATTCAAGTTAACATATTCCGCCTTTGGCTCCAAGCTTCAAAGAATGCCTTAATTACGGATTCTTGTAAATGTAGAAACGAACAAACACAATTTTTCTATAAAACAACTGAAAAATCACAAAATATTCCGGATTATAAATTATGGGGAAAATACTGAGCTCCTAATTAAGAGAACCGGAGTTAAGCCGCCTTAATATCTTTACATTACTTTTTTATACTTTCTTCTTTCAAAAGATGTAAAGCTGAGACGGGTTTGTGAAATCAAAGGGGAGGCTTGTAGGTATTCTCTTTCATTTTTGTATAATTCTATTCTACAAGATGTTGCATTATAATTAGTTGATCTTTGTATTGATTCCTCGCTATTATCACTATCATTGAGTACCTATTAAATCGCTGTACCCGGGTTTCATGTTTAATTTTTTTTTATTTTTTTATTTATAACATTATAACATCTAATATGTTGACCCTTAATACAAAATATGTAAACACCTATGTACCATGAATGCAATAAAGAATTTGAATTTGATAGGTCGCTTATAGTATAAAATCATAGAAATAATAAGTAGGGCTCCGCTACAAGTAGATAATAAGTCGGATTTAATGGATTTTGATGCTATTTTCGCTATCATTTTGAGCATATGTTCCGGAAGGTTTATATATAGATATAATACTTTCATATTACCTGTAAGGATAGTACAAAAATGCACCCATGCAAAGCCGGGAGCTGGTTGCTAGTTGCTATACATTTTAATAGTTCACTTGTTCGGTCGCTCAGCAGACTAAAATGAGACATGATTTAGAGACGTCCCAGTACGAAGTGAATACGATTCATATTAATAAGGACTTATAAAAAATGCCTTGGAAATGTACCCTTTGCTATTTGACGCTAGTAGAACCCCTGATCACCAGAAACTACCACCACTTATGTACATTCCACAACCAACCATTGGATACTAAGCCGGACATAACATATGGATGAAAGGACTTATAGGAATCGCTTTTCCTTCATAAATTAATTCGTTATGTTAACAGAAGAATTTTAATTGAAACGTACCAGCTGTTAAAACAATTATATTCTAAAACATTGAAGAGCAAATTTGGTTCCCAATCTGTTGTTAAAGTAAAATGTTAATTTAATTACGCTTGCGGGAAAAGGAGAGAATTTTTAATAAAAAAAGAAACGAATAAATTGAAAATGTAAGTTTTATACAGGATATATTTTTTTATGTAATGCACATAATTTGTAGAGTGATTCAGTCTCTGTTCCTATTCCTAAATGCAACCGCAGTATTGAAATACACATTAAAACAAAACGAAAATTCGACTTTGTATGGGGGACACGTATAATTTATTAGAGCAAGCTATACAAAATCAATTTTTTATATTTTTTTGGAGTAAATTTTAGTACTGCGGTTGCATTTGGGAACGGACACTGATTCATTGCAAATTTTGTGCACTACGTAAAAAAAAATCCTGTATAAAGAAGTTCAAAAGAATTAGGCAAAAAAATATTTTTTATAAACGTACCTAGGTATAATGAATACCAAACAATAAACAATATAAAGCAAATTAATCTATGTTTTCAAAGTAATAATCCATCCAATATGCAAAAACCTTTTTACGAACATAAACCAAAATTATGTTCGTGTTTACTTTTAACTATGTTTCTTCCTCAAACATGTTATTCGATCCCGCTTTCCCTTCTCAATTACGTGATGGTATCCTGTGCA
This sequence comes from Allophyes oxyacanthae, assembly GCA_932294325.1. NCBI lineage: Eukaryota > Metazoa > Arthropoda > Insecta > Lepidoptera > Noctuidae > Allophyes > Allophyes oxyacanthae. The sequence continues at coordinate 12,667,919 of OW028615.1, forward strand.
ATATATTTTAATGGGCACACAAACTCGAGTCGTTTTCATTGAAGAAGTTTTCTATTATAAAAATGAGTGATGAAATTTTTGAATAATATTCTCTTCCTCGAGGAATTCATCGCTGGGAAATCTATTGTTATCCCGACAGGTACATACCACTACCGGATTTCATCAATCAAAACAAAGGCTCAGAGTGCGAAAATCAATTCAGCTGTATTAGCATTTCGACAACCTTAGAGGAGATTAAGAATTTCAGGGTAAACGAAAAACGAAGCAATTACCGATCCGCGCCGAGAGCAAACTTTGTTTTACTTGAAAAGGAATTAATATTCATTAAAAAAATCTTTCTCGGCATCATTCTGTTGAAACTTTGTAATCAGCCTGTCAGGGCAGGGTCTGAGAGCGGCGCGCACCGCTCGTCGTGTCAGCGAATTTAAGATTTTACGGACTGCAAGTGGATTTTTCTGCTGCTTTAGTTCCAACGATCTGCTTCATCATAACTCTAACCTGCTTTTGCACATTTAATTCTCATATCCGTCATTTTAAAACCGAAGTTTCCAGTCGCTGTAGATTTTACTGGGAATTTTAATTACAAAAGTAATTTAGAATTCAAACGAGTGATTGCGTATAATAATTCATTGAACTAAAAGCAAAGCGTTGGGGCCAACCGTAATTTGAAACTTTCCGAGCGGGACCGATCATTTGTCGGAAAATTCCGGAACACATCCTTTCGACCTCACGTTTTAGCCGTATTTTCTCCTTCACCTACTTTATAGATTGCTATATTTATATGTATAGATATTAACAACACCTCAGCTCATGTCAGACGGTTTTCCAGTAAATTTTTGTTTTAAGTTGGAAATAGTTAAACTAAAAGGATCCATTCCACCTTCTAGCAAAGCTAGGTTTGAGATATTTAATTTTATAATATATAAAATATGAAACAAAAAAACTACACATTTTAAAGTTAAAAATATAAAAAGTTTACCCTTCAATACCAATAAAATTAATAAATTTACAGCAGTTCATCAATGAAAAATTACGATGTAAAAAAACTAAAGTGTTGGATCTATTTCGTGCAGTTTTCAAAACATCAGAAGCAGCGGCCATGTTGCGGTTAAGTAGTAACTTATCAAGTTAATTATGTGGGAAGTTATTTGTTACAGAAACGATTTAATTGTCTGCTTTTAACGCAAAACTCGGCTTACTTATTCAGAGTAAATCCCTCAGGTACACAAATAGATTACGTATAACCAACGTTACCAAACCTCTGATTCTCAGCATTCAACACCGCGTTCCTTTCAATTTGGAATGTGCTTACAAAAGGGAATGGTAGACCGTTATTCCCTTTTGTAATGGTATCAATCCATGGAAGACAAAAGCAAAGCTGACGCGGTTTTACAATAAATTAAATTGTACCCACATAAGTAATGACGACGCTTCGTTTTACGCACCGTTTGCCACTGAATCTTTTTAGCAATCAGTCCCAATCGATGACAACATTCATCAAATCGATTGATCATAATCTCGTACTTCTATAATTTTGCTCAATTCATCTACACTAATAATATAAAGACGTATTTGTTTGTTTGTATGTAGGATGTAATCTCTGGAACTATTGAACCGATTCTATATATTTTTAACTAATAGAAAGCTACGCTGTACTTGAGTGATTAAAAGCTATATTTTATTTTGGTAAAAATAAAACGCGTGGCTGTAACCGCGGACAATTTGCAGTGTGTTTCAGTGTTAGATCCCAAATGCAACCTCAGTAATAAAATTCACTCGAAAACAAAATAAAAATTTGATTTTGTATGGCTTGCGCTCGTAAATTATGCGTGTCCCCCAAGTGTATCCCAATACGGCGGTTGCATTTAGGAACAGAGACTGAATCACACAACAAATTATGCGCACTACATATAATTATCCTGTATTTCATAATTCTCAATACATCAGACTTATACCAAAATAACATAAAATATATTTTACGAGTATAATAATCTTATAATCGAATCTATCTCTATCGTTATATAAACCTAGTCGCCGTAATGACTCAGTAAATGTGATTCAATATTCTAGACAATGTTCAATTGTAATACTAGAATTCTCATTATTAAACCTCAAAGCTGGCACGTGAACGCTCTATACTACCATTGTACCATTTTCCAATGAAATCTTGTAAAATGGAAACATAATACGAAATAGCTATTGAAGGCTAATACAAATTTTCCGCCGCCCAACCCTAAGCATGAAAAATTGTCGGGACGGAACGCGAAATAACTTTTTATATTATAGGTACTGAAGTCTTGAAGGGTTGAAACATCGACGGTCGGATTCGCAAACAGTACATAAAGATCCGGCGATCTCACGTTTTTTCGGAATTAAGCCGTGAAGGGACATCGCGACCCTATCCAGTAGAGATGGGCTGAGTGGTGATTTTTTAATATCAATGACTCCATGAAAATGTCAAAGAAATATCGATGACGGGAACAATGACAAAATCATCAATTATTTTTCTCTAACTGTCACCGCATTCATGCATTGCATGTTGTCATGTTGTCATTGTCATGTCACAGCCGAAGCCGAAGTTCACGTTCAATCATGGTCTCTATCGAGTGATGATTTTGTCATTGTCACTGCATAACGAAATGATTTTAAAATATCGATGATTTATACATGGAACATGATATCGGACTCAACTCTACTATCCAGTTGAATTTACCTAGTACCCAGCGCGGACTTGCCCGCTCGCTCCGGCCGCCGCATTATTAAGTGATTCCGCTAAAACAAATCCACCCCGAAGTATTTTAAAAATGTTACCATTGAAATATATTTTTCCATTTCTGTGACAGCTTATTTGTGAAAGTTTAATTATACGAGCAAAGTATACGCCTCGGGTTGTTTTCAATATTTCCACCGAAATATAAAACGTTTGGAACAAAGAGCTGTCTTTCCTTCTTCATTTTTTACTGTCATCCCCAGTTTTTTTAAGTGAGTAATGATATTTTTCTTTCGTATAAATCTACAAGGAATGCAAATTGCACAAAACCGCAAGAATATTTACAAATTTCCTCGATATACTTTCACTCATTTTTCGTTATTTACGTCCATTCTCCTACCTACCTAGGCATCTATCAGTGATTTTACTTACTAGAAAGAAATATAGTTTACTGGCATGCTAAAAACACAGAAAACAATAATATAAAATCAGTAGATTAGTGCCAAAGGGGCCAGCAGCTCATTATAATGTTGGGTGTCAGCACTGTAATACTGATCACCGAATACTGAAGAAACCGCACCCAAACTAGAAATAAATACCTAATAACAATAATAAGCGCAATACAACAAAAAAAAAAATCTATCTCAAATCGCCAATAGATATTGAACACTACCCACATGCACCAAATCGCACATTGTGTAATAATATTTATCATAAGCTCATAACATAAAACATTCCCCTAATCAACTGTATATAACTTCGTTATACCCGGTTCCTTTCATTCCTACAAATTGAACGCAACATTACACAGACCTCATTACTCATAATTTATAAAAACAGTACCTATATAAGAAAATTTAAATATACAGTACATTATTTTCTTAGTAAAGATATTAAAAGAACAGTTGGAGACGATGTTCTCATAGGAGTTGGGAAGTCTCCGTCGCCCGAAGGCAAATGTGAGCGAAACTTAACAAGGGCATATCAGTCTCGGTACCCCAGGCAAATGGCATATTCACATCATTCTGAACGTAGACAAGTCACAGAGGTTGCCTTTTATTGTACATTTCACTTGTATGCCAGTTACGAGAATAGAAACCTTTCAGAAATCTTGATTTAGTTGAAATGGTTTAGTAGTCTCTTGTCTGGCTATATCAGGTTTAACGCGGGTTTTACGAAGATTTATGACTAGGGCGTGATGACCGACGAGGATCAAGTCTTATCTTTTCTCAGTTATTACATTATTATATATGTACAGTTCCACGATTAAATTGATGCGCTTCGGCAATGTTCGTGTTTCCGAATTAGTACGAATAAGAATATGCAACCAATGTCCAACCGTCCGCGCCTCATCAGTTACGAGATGTTCTTTTATTATATTTATATTATTTTATTGCTATGCTTATTATTATTCGTATTTCCGGAGACCGACGAAGATTGACGAGGCGTATAACTTTAATAGGACACGGAAAAAAGGACTTTGCAGGCTCCATCCGAACCAAGTTATTCGGTTGTAAATAGCAATAACTTGTTTATTTCTAGCCGTTACGTTAGTTCAGTGTATTGTACTTGGAATCCGATATCCACTGTCACTTAATGATGTCACATAATCGGGGTTTATCTTAAAGTCTATTATCATCCGTAAACACTAGGTATAAAGCCTAATTATACACATAGGTAGTTAATTAGCGTTGATTAGAGACTTGCTATAATTCGATTTGCGAATTAATAGGCTCGTTTGTATCGGGTCATAATTATATTACGAGTATCTCGTTAACTATTACTGGAGCTGTCCCTTATTTAGATTTTTTCAATTTTATTGAATTTTCAACAAGATAAGGTACACCTACCACTCAAAGCAATTTATTCTTAAAACAGTCTAGATTAAATTACCATATTTTTTACGAAAATAAGACCGTGCGGCTGATAAATATATCAGCGCAGCTAATGACCTCGTGACTTGTCCTAATTGAATCTAATACTCCATGACAAGTTTTAAGCCTTCTCTCATTTTACGAGTCCGTGAAACTCGATATGATTTAATCATTTACTTACTACTATTTTATGCCAATAAATAGGTTGTTCAAATTAAAAAATCCTCTAGTGAAAGTTTTATATAAGGTTTCGTATTTAATGTAAGGATAATAGAGAAATTGCACCTGTACAAAACCGGGGACGGTTCGCTAGTTAGGGATAATTTAAAAGGACTAATATATTATTTAAAATTTAAAGTTGTACGTAATAGTCTCTAGAAAAGCCTCTAACCTATTCTTACTAAAACAATCTTTATTTAAACGTCTATAATAGATAAAGATGACATAAGTTCTACTTTGAAGTCCTGAATGGACTGAGACGAATGAGAGTAGAATGAAATATTATGCAATAATAACATGACTGTGAAAATCGTTGATTTTTTGTGTACGGCTTCAGAACGTGATAACAAATACGTGGTTTCATTTAACGTCGTAACGTCGTCACCACCCTGTATATAACTTCAATGTGATTATAATAGGTCGATCACATAATGTACTATAGAACGACACAACTAAGAAGTCGTATCGGCAAACTTCGTAAAACCGATCAGTTCCGAACTGCACGCGTCTTCAAGACCACGAATGTTTATTAGTACTGCAGTAAAACATGATCTTTACGCTGATGCAATAAATAAATAAGTCCAGCCCATTACAGTTCCACTGCTGAGCACGGGCCTCTTCTCAGAACGAGAAGGGTTAGGCTTTGGTCCATCACGCTGGCCTAGTGAGGGTTGGTGGACTACACACACCATCGAGGACTTTATGAGACCCTCTCAGATGTGCAAGTTTCCTCACGATGTTTTCATTCAAAACAAATGATTATGAAATTGCGCTCCGCATATAAATTCGAAAAGTCAGAGATGCGGGCCGTGTTCGAACTTAGACCCTCCTGCATGGAAGGCAAGCGTTCAACCATTAGACTATCACTGCTGTATGCAAGAAGCTGTACAAGCGACTGTCATTGGTTGTTCGATCAGGGGGCCTAAAAAGGCCACATTGAGCAATTCATCTAATGATCTGCATAGTAACTGTCAAACAGATGATTACTGAATATGAACCTTATGCGGATGACAATAAGAGTCGTCAATTAAGTAGATATAAAGCGGCCTTTTTAGCCCCCCAGGAATATCCATGTTACTAATTTATGTCGTACTGTAAATAATACATTGCTAAATAACCTTTACACAAGAAACCTCTATTTAACATGAATAGTCAATATTTCTATTGATATTCGCTAAAGCTCCAATCATTATATCTACTAAATAATCTACACTTAACGTAAACGTATTTCAGAGCAGTTTAATAGACGCTAATTATTCCATTATAATTACACAATATACACGATAATCTATGTGTATTTTGGATGCAATGTGCCATAATGATAATTTGTTGATATTTTGATATTAGCCTAATATGCAAAAATGCAAATGCTATGCTTAATATGCAAATTACGTGAATCGGTAGCCATAGTTCCAATATTGTATTTTAAATCATTATCACGTATAAAATTAGGCTTTAATTTGAATATTCATATACTTATTTTCACATTTAATTTCATACGAGGTAAGCCATAGATATCCGTGCTTCTGTTATATTGAGAAGGCAAAAATTACCTTTCTTAACAAATCGACACCATTTCTCTCAATAAATAAATAAATCCAGCCCATTACTGTTCCACTGCAGGGCATGGACCTCTTCTCAGAATGAGAAGGGTTAGGCCTTCGTCCACCACATTGGCCTAGTGCGAGTTGGCAGACTACACACACCATCGAAAACTTTATGAGGCTCTCTCAGATGTGCAGGTTTCCTCACGATGTTTCTCTCAAGCTGCATATAAAGAAAAATAAATCATTCTCCTATCATTGTTTTCGAATATGTAAAAAATCACGTCGTTAATATGACGTCATGTTAGGTTCACGTATGTTGGTATTATTATGGTAACGTATTACATTGTTTCGTTACGTTATCGTGAAATAAATTTTAAAATATAAAAAGTTCAACGGTATAATGTTTATTTTTCCTAACTTTTACCATTACCACTGGCTGTTTCGAAGTATCTGACGTTGACTGTACCTACCTACGTCTTTATGTACCGCTGAAGTTTCTTCTTTACTGAGATATAACAGCTATAAGCAGTAAAATACGAAGTACGGGACCACTTTAACTTATCTATTACAAAGAAGTTTATTTAAAGTTCAGACTTGGAGGTAAAGCGCAGGTCATTGACCTGTTACCTGAGAATATAAATTAACTTGACTTTGCAGAATACTTAATTAAGCAAGTTCGCTAATAACGAAGAAGCACAATACATTATTATTCTAAACTTTATGCTAATGAAGACACGTTTTGGCTTTTTATTCCAGATTCTTTTAATATCTCCTTCAAAAATATTAAAAAGCAATCACGACTCAACAAAATCCATCGATTTCATCAATACTCATGAATCTGTGCAAAAGAAAGCATTGTCCAAGAAGCAATAAAGCGCTTATTGAAATCGCTGCAGGATACCTGCCTCTAATAGGCGCCTTAACGGTCGAGGAATCACTGGAGTACACGAACTGAGCCTGGGAAACTAAACGAAGGAATCCTTTGCGAAGCGAGCCGAAGAAGTTGATTTAGACGGGGCTGAGGACGTGTTTGAGATTAGATATAGGTCCATTCGTACAAATAGGTGTCATGTGTTTCTACGGTGAGTCAATACTGATTGAATCAGAAAGAAATTAAGTTTATTCTTGTTAGTTAGCATATTATTATTAAAGTGAACATAAGATATTACGTTCTATTATCATGGCTCTAAGGTTTGTAATTTTTTTATATATTTTTCAACATGTCTGTGTATTTTCTTTTTGTTTATTACAATACAGTAGGTAAGCCAAGTAAGAATGTACAAATTATATCTAATTCAGTAAGAAATGTTTGTGGGTTTGGGAAAAACAACTTATTGTTGTATTGTCAAGTTAAAAGATGGTTTTAATTGGCCACCTAACCCTAAGACGACACATCGATCCAAATATCTTTAAAGTAACTGATATTAAAGACATATTAACCACTACCGGTCCACACATTATGACAATATGAAAATATTCTAAAATTTAAATCTTTGAAAATAATAAACACGGAAAACAAGAGGCGTTTGTAATGTTTACCACCTGTTAGCCTTCTTAGAATTCAATTTTCGTTTACCTTATCATAGGTACATTTTATTTGAATATAAAACGGCGAATGCTCTACTTTCTTTTATAAGAGAACGCTTATGTTTATCAGACAAACTTGTATGACTTTAATCTTCTTTTGTTTTGATGCCGTAAACTCTATAGAAACTGAATCCAAGCATAGTTCAACGTACACCTACAAATCTAGTCGATATAGAGCTTCGAGCTTCAAAATAGCTAAACTGTTTACTGTAGCCTCTATGTTATGGAGTGTGTTCCCCAATAGCCCGAGGAACAAAACAATAACATTTACCATAGATCAGACGTTATCTCCAAGGACCCGCTATGTTATTTGATGGCACTCCCCAAGATAACACTGATTTAGATCATACACGCTAATTACTACATAATAGCTAGCAGATGTGTTACTATCTGGTTATCTAGTGTAAGTAAATTATTGTTTATTTGACTAGTTACGTTAGTTTGTGTAATAAGAGCAGTCTAACAATGATGAAATGATATCTAAATGTTACATTAATCTACCAAGTTTGACTATAAAGAAGTATGATGTATCGTCTGCATTTTGCGAAGTGTGATGTAGATGGATACTCTTTTTAACCCCCGACAAAAATAGGGGTGATATAAGTTTGTGTGTATATGTATCTGTGGCATCGTAGCTCCAAAACGGATGAACCGATTACAATGCAGTTTTTTTAATTGAAAGCTAGTTTAATCAGGTATCATCTTAGCTATGTTTTATGAAAATCTGTTTAACTGTTGAAAAGTTACAGCTCTTTTTCTAGTTGTAGTCAGGGGTTTTTGATGGTTAGGTTACCCACGTTTTAAATCCAATGGAGCAGGGGACGAGCCCTAGTAGGCATATTTGCTATTTATTGGACAACAATTCAAATTTCGGGCTGCTATAGCTCGATCGCAGCTCTTCCTATTGTTTTCCATACAAGACAACAATAAAATGTAGATAATTAAATTTATTTTATTTCCTACTTTATTAGCGGAGGTCCTTTTAAGTAGTTATAGCACTCATCATTATGAAGAACTTCTACTATGGAAACAACCCGGAAATCGCGAAAAATGATAGCTGTTTCATAGATTTTGTCGAGTAATATTCAATTATTTGTATAGGCAGTATAACAAAATTATGCTGAGCCAATTACTGATCCCTTTAGAACAACTTACATATTTTTTTTAAAAGACTGTCCGACTGTCGGTGTACAATAAACAGTATTATTTTCTGTTTTGTATGTTTTTAACAAGTACCAATAAATAATTTCTCTCTCTTTTTCAATCAATTAATCAACGAATCCTCTGCTAGACCCTTGTCTTTTTCAAGTTCTGCTACAGAACTCAGTCCTTCGCCTTTAGTACTATCCCAGCTTCTTCTTGACATTGAAGGACCAATGGCCGTTGAAGAGTATTCGAGTCCACTCAACGATAGACGACGAATCACCAACGCAGTGTGGGACGCCGCCCAGTCAGATATTTTACATGAACATTGTGTTTCGTTTGAAATATGTCTATAACCTAAGCCAAAAAAAGCGCACTTGATACACAAAGAAGTGTCAACAGCAGTCTGATCCAGCCAATAGCACATTATTTTCCCTTACTATAGCTTCGATCAACACCATACTATACACCATTCACCATTTTAAAGTTCATTAGTTTATGCTACACCGCGAGCTACCCTCATTATTTTTACATGCTTTACTGTCCATCCAAAGATTGTCTGTAAAAAATCGCCGATTGTGATAAGACCGCCCATTGTACAATCTTAAAATGATTAATTGTAATTATTATGTTTATGCCTCCTTTTTTATCAGGTGTACAATAAACAGTATTTCTATTCTATTCTATCATACTTAATTAACTAGTGCTCCGCCGCTGACTGGCCCAATTATATCCATCCTAAGATTGTCCATAAGAAACCGCCGAGTTCGATAAGTCCGCCCGTTGTACAAAACCTTCAAAGTTTTTATATTTTCCTTTCTAACCAGTGTACAGTCATGAGCACAAAAAATGTTTATAGTAACGACACTCAAAAGTAAATTTTAGGAGAAATAGTGATGAAAATCTTCCGACATTGTTCATAATACCTGCAAACACAGAATATATTATATGCACTATGCACAAATTGAACATTTTTTATAAAAAAAAAAATATTAGGCATTATTTGAGTTTGCGATCAGGCGAAGTGCTATCAAACGCACTCAAATGTGTAACAAAAAACAAAACCAAAATAATACTTGTTTTGTGTTCAAAGATTTCACAATTAATACTTTTTCTAAAAATTATTTTCATTATAGCTACATGTATGGGTACATATTTGTGCTTGGTACTGAACAATAAAGAGCAAACAATCTATCTATAGTTGAGAGTTTCAGTGCACCATAGTCAATGGTTTAACGACGTTCATTCTCATTTTATAGTACAGTTCCCCATCAAACTTCACTTGGCATTCACTTTAAGATTTATGACGGAACTAAACAGAAAGAGATACCAATTGGTTTTATTTTAGTACCAGCCTTTGTACAAAGTTCTAAGAATTTGGAGAATGGCACTTATTTAGTTCTGAATGTCTGTCTAGACTTTAGGTATGAAGTGTCGGGTTTCATCGAGAAGGTACGATGAACTCTCGAGGTATTTTTATCAATTTGCAGTTTGCGTTAGCGAAGAAAGAGCAACTTGGTGATCGCTAGACGCTGTTATTGTTGGAAAATGGATGCTTTAACGTTTGTGTGGGTTCTGACATCGATTTCAATCGAAAGCTTATCCCCGTCTATTTGTAAAATTTCATTGTTGTCCATAGTTTTTATTCAGAAACCAAATACCACCTCAGCAATACGCTGAACGATGACCTATTTTTGCAAAGATACGACGCAATGGATTATTTCTTCCTGTAAATATTTTATTTCATTTGATATAATTTTTTTAATGTGTTTTTATTATAATGTTTGTTTGTCGAAATTTATGTGAAAATAAATTATATTTCTATTCTTTTTGTTTCTATAAATAGTCTTTAAAAGGAAATTATAATGTGTTTTTTATTTTAATGTTTGAGTTTCGTAGTTTATGTGAAAATAAATTATATTTCTATTCTTTTTGTTTTTTTAAATAGTCTTTAAAAAGTAATAACATTATCTACACTTGAGTTGCTGGTTTGATTCTATGAGTCCTCAATATTTTGGATATGATATATAATACCACGGTCATTCATTGCTGTTTTCTCCACAATACAGCCAATTTTTATAGAGTAACAATATTATAATATGATGTTAAAACTCTGTCACCACTTGAAACTACAGTACAGAATACACAAAAGCACTATAATTTCTGTTTAACTGAACCCGTAATGGAGAGATGCGCAAATACATCACTTATGTATGTACGAACTACGAACCGCTATTCACTAGATTTTCAACCCGCTATTCAACCCCTCCCCCTCCCCGTGTTTCAACCCCCCCGCGTTTCAACCCCTCAACAGTTTTTGTCCCTATACCCAACTAGGTCTACGTACACTTTTTATCATCCGAAATCCGTTTGAAAGTTAATTAATAAAGTTCGTTAATGTTGATGGCATATTTTATTCATAAGCCCTAAGTACTAAGTATTCAGTAATTTCTCTCCATAATTTTGGGCTCTCTTATTATTTAAGGTGTCAGTAAGCTCTACAGAACCGGCTGAAATTAATAAACTGAAGTATAATGTCATTAGGTGCCTAATTAAGTAAAATTTGTTTGTTCTTAAATTAAAATTCGTAACGATAAATATTGTTTTTATTTCTAAATAGAACGATGTCCATTTAAAAGGTTTTAATTTCGTAATTGAAATTCTGAGACACCTTAACGCTAATGGCGGCCAATTTTTACCCGACTACGGCGAGGATTATGTTTTTGACCGGTATGTGTGCCACGTAACCTAACAAAACAATACATTCTAACAGTAGTAAGCGATCATAACCTTTAGGGCAAAGTGGCATACGACGGCTATCCTCTGAACATCACTATGAATATGTATTAATATTTTCTTGTTCCATCCTTTTTCAGTAGGTAGTCGGGTTTTAGTTTTTGAACTTACTTTTTTTTACCAAATATAAATAATGGATAAAAGCAATAACATTTTATGTTTATGTAGACAGGAATAATAGAGAATATAAAATTTTCATCCTAATAATCGTTACCGAGATATGATCGTAAAAACCTTTTATTTCAACCAAAGTAGTGTAAAACGCTTGAAGCATGCGAAGTTAATAAAAATCTACCATATTGCTACATCAGTGAAACCTGAACAGAAAAGAAAGTAAACTTACATTTTCATGAATAAATAATTTTATGATTCTCTGAAATTATTATAGTTGAACAAAATTGCCTACATCGTCATGACTGTTCAAGGCTATGACTACAAACAAAGAATAAAATTATTAATTCCTAGAACACCTATACGATACAATAGTGTGACCTTCTTAAGGTGAAATATTAAAATAACATAGATTCACGCTTGTTTTCTCCGAAGAGTATGGCAGAGGTGAGCTGTTGTACAGCCACATTTCGCCGAAAGTTAGTGACGAAGTCATCTCATTGTCATTTATTACTGGCAATCACCTTCATCACTGGCCACTTCAACCTTCAAAACGCGGGGGTAAAACCGCGGACGACTGCTATTGAGACATAAATGATTAATTTCTTCACAAAAATGGAACAGCAACCCTTTGTAGTTTTATGAGTCCTAACGCAGGATTGATTCTAGCCATTTCCCGCTATCTTTAAAACTTAATCGCGACCGAGGTCCCTGTTGGTCGTTTAGCCAGGAAAATGGTGGACGATTTAATTTGTATGCTAATTCTAAACCAACGCCAACTACACGCGCACTGAAAAACAAAGTTCAAAAAGAAATATAAAGGCAACAAGGACTTTGTAGTGTTTACTTTGAAATAACAGAGCTTAACGACTAGGCCCTTAGTAATAAAAGATGATTAAACGTTATTTAAATAAACTACCTCTTAAATCTATTGCCATCTCTATTCATTGGCATACAAATGACAAGGACATCCGATACTTTATTAGAGGAGGTCCTTTTAAGAGGTGAATATAATTGTGAAAATAAATCATTTGAAACTAAAATTTTAATGTAAACTATAAGACCACCATATTGCAATAACAATTTGTTATGTGCCTTTATATGTTCATTTACATTGTTAAGATGGACTCAAAGCCACGTATTACCCGCCTGCAAACAGATAACATAAGCTACGAAAATCTAATTTCCCTAGAGGTTGGCAAATACCTGCAGTCGCTCAGTCATCACAAATTTCACATAATATGAAAAGAAATACTTTCCATACTAAATGTACGCCCTTCCCAAAATTCCGTGAAGCTACGAAGAAAAAAAAACAACCCAATCCGAAAGTTGATTAAAAAATCACATCCCATTCTCTCTCTTCCTTTCAATATTTTTCTTTGATTAAGATAAGAACGTAAAACAATACTCGCAAATTGATTTTATCTGCAAGAAAAGAAACTCAAGGAGCTCAGAAAGGTTCCGGCCTTCAGGTGCTCGACATAATGAAAATGACCCGCTGTCTCTAAAAACAACAGCTGACCTTTCCTATTAAATTACGGTTGGTATTATTAAGAAGTGGTGTGCACTCCTTAAAGCAAGAACCTTATAGATAGCCTTAAAGACATAGGTAACCTAACCGTCAAAAACCACCTACTCCAACTAGAAAAAGAGCTGTAATTTTTGAACGGCTGAACAGATTTTCATGAAACAAAGCTAAGATGTTATCCGAATAAACAAGCTTTCAATTTTAAAAATGCATTGAAATCGGTCCATCTGTTTTGGAGCTCACACAGAGCTACACACTACAAACTTATAACACCCCTCTTTTTTGTCGGGGGCTAAAAAAGGTACTGCCTAGCCTAAAAAATTAAATATGTATTAAGTAATACAAACGTTAATATGTCTGTAATATCAGTTAATTTAAGTCTTAGGGTGACCAATCACAAACAACAATTAATTTGACAATAGGTACAACACTAAACACTAAGCTGCTGGCCGCAATTTGAGTGCTGAAGTCTTGGGCTCCGGCCTTTCACTTCTCTTTTATGAGTCCAAGTCCGAACTCCGAATGCTGACGCAGTTGTCGGCTATCGCTTTTGGAAACACTTCCAAGCAACTCCGTCTGCGACAATTATGGGAAATTAGGTTCCGGAAATGCAAATTCTTGTGTAATTTTAATCGGATTGAGAAAGGTTTATTTCGGAAATATGCAAAATGTTAAATAATTTGTAAGTTATTATTTCTCCGTTACAATTTTATATTTTTCTTGGCCTTTATTTATATACATATATATTTTTACTCTATTGATAAATTACGTCTGTGGGTCACAGCTATTAAGTGTTGTCATATAAAGAGTAAAATTAAATTTGAATTGATTTTGGCAAGTGGGAGAAAATTGCTTCGGCTCTTTCAAAGCCTGGCTCTTTCATACACACTCTCCCCTATATCAAATCTCAATATAGGCATACTGAGAATGGTATAGAGAGTCAGTCTAAAGCCCCAGATTAATTCTAGGAATACTTTTAATTTAGAAAGTTTATACAAACCAATTTCCAATCACAATAAGTTTATCAATTTATTTCGATTTAAATTAATATATATTTAATATCCAGGTCAATTTTGAAGGTATAAACATGGCCGCGTTTCAATTTTATTAAATTATGTGGGTATCTAAACAGTTTTCGTCGCTACGAAATTAACTTTGGGGCACTCGCTCTCGGCGCCACTGTATATCGCTATATACAGTAGTACAAGTTAGACCGACCTTCCAAATAATTAGTGCTCGCTCGTGTTATTAGTTTGGAAACTAATTTTAGTTTATTAATTTTCTAAATAACGCGGAAACTGCACTTAATGGTCGTTGGTAACTATAAAACAAAATTAGCTAGAATGTACCCTAATAAACGAACATACATTTTAGATTTTACAGTAAGGGATGTAGGTACTCAAAATGTGTAAAGCCTTGCATCATGTCGCCTCAGTGTAGATTAGTGATCGTATATCATTGATTTGTATGAAATATCGTGACTGTTAATGGACATACCTACAAGGAACGAACGTGCATGCAACATCCCTCCGTGTTAATTTTCCATGTCTTGTCCTCTATGTACCTATAAATCACGATTTAAATAGGTATCTACTGACCTAACCAATGCGCAGAGGTAGTACCAAAGACTTCTGCTTTTAACTAACAAGAATCTATCACAAAAAACGCATATTTCCGCATAACACTGAGCTATAATCTGCTATTGATTTTATTTCCAACAACGCAAGAACAACGGCGTGAGCGTTCACACAATTTGCAATGTAAATTAATCTTTTGAGGTGCATCTACTATCTCTTCCCTCAAGGCTGTTACCACGACCGAAATATGTCACGTCTCTGCACGAAAACCACCATAAAAGGCCTGTCAATATAACGAACTGTACAGACGTTACGTAACGTATAAAAAACGATGAGGGAACAGCCTATCTGCCAATCATGTTAAAAGCGCTACAAAGGAAAAATGTTTACTCTTCACTAATAGGCAAACACAAAGAAAATCGCAAATATAAATGAACCACAAGCAATTAACGTATTGCTTGTACTTTGTGGAACGGGTTTAGGTTCATTTATTATGCTTAAGTCGATTAGACTCTGCGGTTAACTAAAGTAGTGTTTAATATGGGCACTGACCCGCTACCTAATCACGATGCACGCTCGTAATCGGAATCGACTCAATTTTGACACTACAACAGTGTGCATTGCGTTGCTCAAATTGTAGGGCGTAGTGGTTTTAAAAGCATAACGCGCAATGTAGTTTGTTTGACTGTCAAAATTTAATCGATTCCGATTGCGAGTGTGATTACCCTGCAGAACCGCATCGATCAAAAGATTACGCAGATAACTCATGAGTGTAATTCAAATCCGATTGTGCGAGTACTTCGGAGAATGTAAACATTTTTGTCAGCATCTTTGTACCAACACAAATAATAAAGCAATGATTCCTTTCATCTATATGTATAAATAAAAATTAAATGCTGTTCGTTGGCATTTCGTTGGTAAGCGCATCAGTTGAGACCGGCTGGACCGACTTGGCTATTTTTTTTAAGAAAATGTTGGAAAAATTTCGAGTAAGGTTTTTAGGGAAAGAAATATTAGAAAAGTTGCTCGGAAAATTGGAAAATTCGGGAAATCCTGATAGTGCTTTTTTCTATGGGATTTTTACTACTACGTGCGCCAATATCGATTGACAGCTGATTGTCAAATTGTGAATCGAGCCGATCGTATCCAGTTTGTTTACACATTTCCTAAATAAAATAAATAAATAAAAAGATAACAATCAAATTTAATTAAATTTGGCCAGAACAACTCTGTTGGGTCAGCTAGTCCAATATAGACTGTTATTTATTCGAACATCTTACTTTTACCACATTTCAGAAATTCTTAGTGACATTACGGAGTAAGGAATTGTGACCGGTAGATGTCACAAGGCTCGCTCCCTATTACCTGGGACTTAATAACGGCATCGGCTAAATGTGGGTGTACAGCAGTAAACCCCTGCCTAATCCTTTGGGAAATACTGGCGTGAACCTTGTATGATCCTTTGTATGATCTACAGATAGTTGTTTCGGTCGGGTCTGGGTGTGTGCATGTGAGATGTATGTTTGTAAACTGCACCCTCAATACAGGAGGATTCTTAGTGGGAGGCAAAATATTCAAAAAAAAAGTTCTCATTTTACTGTAAGTACATATAGGTACTTATTACAGGCTGTCCCAAAAATCTACGTCAAGCCAGAAACGGGTGATAAGTCAGATGGCGAATGCAATTAGAAAAAAATAATCTTAGTCATTATACTTTTAAAAGTATTGACACTCACTCTAGGTGCGCGGTTCCAAATAGTAGGTCCTATGAAGCAGAACTGGCAAGAAACTCCATGGAAATGAAGAGCTGCGATAGTGTAATTTAATGCGAATAGGATAATAATGATCTGTCTCTGAACAATATTGCCATGGCAGTTACAAGCTGAGCAGTCCCGACACTCCGACAGACGACACCCGTTCACGAGCATGACGCTTGTGCGTCAGCATCGCTAAGCCCAACCATCATGAAGGGATCTCAACGACCCGAACACACCGCCACCATCAGCGAGACATTTTAGTGAACATGCTAAATTGCCATGTTGTTAGTAGCTTTTGTATGTAGCACTAGATGTCGCTGTACACGGTGCTGCATATAATCATTATCATATTAAATGAAACCGCGTATTTAGCATCACGTTCTGTGACTGTACACAAAATAAAATATTATAGTTTAAAAAAAAACTATAGAACACGCTTTAGTCATCCAAACTGAACGTGTATGCAAAATTTCAGCTCAATCGGAAACCGGGAAGTGGGTCAAATTTAACTTCCAAGATTTTCATCATGTAGATGAATAAAAGCGTGTTAAAATCAATCAAATCCAACCTGTAGTTAAGCCACAGGAAAATAAAAATTTCAAAATTTTACACTTATCACGATTTCTAGGCAAAGTTTGTTAAGTCTCCAACCTATTTTAACCAAAATTATTTTTATTTACACGTGTAGAACACACACACACCCACACACATAAATTTCTACCTCGATGGTCCTTCACCTAATCGAATGATAGCAGAGTGAAATATGTATGATGCAAAAATAACTTGAGTAATTTTTTTTTGTGGACGGCTTCAGAACATGATACCAAATACGTTGTTTCATTTAATGTGATAACATCTGCTGCACCCTGTATAGGTACCTACTTATGTTCTAACAGATACAACAGAGGAGATTATTCTAGATGCCATAACAATTAAGAGCGGACGGCAGTATCAGGTAGTGTTATAACCGACTGACTAATCGCCTTGGCACAGTATTAGCATCGCTTTAACTGGAACACAGGTAGATCGATTCCATGTCGGATCGCCTTAACTTATATAACATACTTAGATACAGCATCCGAATTTGTATACTAGAATGGTAACGAAGATACAGTACATTATAAGCTAATTAATATATTGGACACAGAATATGTAAATTCTGCGAATCTTTTGCTATGAAGTTAAACACGCCTCCTACATTTAGTTTGGAAGCGCATGCACCGCGATAGTAGGGTTGGTTGGGAGCTGCCGGAGTGAATTACTTACCTGAAATACCTAAATTACCCACTTCTGTGACGTTTCCATCGCTCTCGGCGACATATTCGTATCAATAGTATAACCAAACTATGTACCGATAAATATTGGGGAAACATGGAACTATTAGGAATATGGTCTTCTGAATTCAGTCATATTTTCTAAACTAATTCGAAAACATCTTTACAATTGAATCATTATTTATTTTACTACCCCGCGATTCCCAAATAGTCCCAATTTACGGTACCAAAAATAAAATAGAATAGATCAGCATGCTTCCTCACTTGCAAAAGCTGACTGAGGAAAATAAATCACTATACTAAAGCTCGTAGGCGAGGAGAAACAACTTGCACATAGATGTTTCAGTGTTGCAAGTTTATGCAGCATTTTTGCTGCAAGTATTATGTCTTGTTCATGCATAGCATTATTTTTATCTGATACTAGCTGTTGCCCGCGACTAGTTCGCGTGGAAGTCGATATTACGAATATAATTAAAACATGACAGAATTTTAACAAACTTTCATTACTTATTTTGCCCCTAGAGGTTGAATTTTCAATAATTCTCGATAACGTATTTCTTTATTTCTGTTTTTATCGTTTCAAGATGTTGTCTCGTGCCTTTGTGACAAATAAATGTTTTCTTAGTTCCTCTTCTTTTTAATTCTAATAAGATAATCAAAACTAAGGGCCATTGCACACTAACTACTTCTTGCAACACAATGACGCGATTTCGCGTTCGTTTTTTGCTTACAAAAAGTGATCAACGACCGCGAAAACACGCGATTTTGCTGAGAAAGTAGCTAGTGTACTTTAAGAAATTTGAAAGATTTGGCAAAATATTGGCTTTTTCGGAGAGGAATTTTTTTTTTAGGTAGATTCTGACTAGTGAGGAAATTATGCATGTATAACAATAGCCGCTTTAACACAGTTATGCAAGACTCGGCTTACATCACAAGAAACCCAATACCACCATCATCAGTAAGCTGTGTACACGACTGCCATTATCTTCTCCATGGGACCTACCCACTTAGAACCGTGCACCTAGAATTACATTTTAAAATTGCCTGCAAAGGCTCAGTTGAAATAAAAACTTTGACTTTGACTTTGCTGAACCTTTCAGGGATCACAAACGTAATATTCGAATTGATATGTGTCTGTATTCCAAACATTTGGTTTAGTTGATTGATCGTGTTTTAAACGGCCGGGCGTGCGTCTGTGCTATCGATAGTTAAAATTAAATATTTCACGTCGATCCATCAAAGTTGTCACTTCTGAAAGTGTAGCCAGCGTACAATCTGAACTGGGCTATTAATTTTCGACGTAATTTCACCACGTTTATGTTAGCTTTTGTTTATTTTTAATTTGGCAGTTCATTATTTCGTTTTAATTGTATGGTTATCGACCCAATTAACTTAGCAATTAACAGTCTGATAGACGTTTTCCAAATTTTGAAACATCACCGGAATCTGAAGACGGTACAAACATAAATTTTAACGGTGATTTTGAATTGATCATTGACTTAAGGCAGTCAGTGTCGTCCAACTTTTCAGAAATCGTATTTTCTTAAAAGCTATGAAGAGAGTAATATGTTTTAAGTTTTCTGGAGGAAAATCTACTGGGTTTTATGGATATAGCACTAAAAACTGGACATATTTAAAATGATAATACAGGAACAAGCTAAAATTAACGGACTACGCTTAGGTACCTACATACGCGACATAACGCGCTAAATAAGGGAAACGGAGCCATTAAAAAAAATATTTGGCAACATTTTTCGCCGGAACGATTATAATCGTTCATGCTGTACCTACGTCGTACACTTACTCTTTTTCTCTCTTGCTAGAATTAGGTAACCAATTGTCTCGTGTCTTATGAGACACTACTCGTATATATTCAATATTATATCGTATACACTATGTCGGATCGACATGGCTCGCCTAAACAAGGTGTCTTCGATACGTCAGATACATATAATGTAGGACACGTAAGATAAAATTGTCTACTCCAAACAAAATTCTCTAGTCAAGAAAATGTTTTATAATATGCAGGCAGTCTTAAATGGAAAGTTTTCCACCTATGAAATTACCGATTCACACTCCTGGGGACTTCCATAGATCTCGTATTTTCACAGCCAAATCGAAGGATAAACATTTGGATTGGCGATTGGGTACTAGCAAACTTGTTAGTTCTAATTCGGGATCAAACCGCAACACTGATAGCAGGAACGCGGATACCGTACCGCAGAATCAATTGGGTCAATTTGATTTTCAAACTCCGCTTTTCTAAAGAAATTATGATAGTAAATATGCTTTAAAAGGATGCGTTGCATAAAATATTCCTTATTATGTAAATAAAACGTTTTTAGAACCTGTCCGCTATAATATCGTAATCACGATGAAAGCCTACACTCGTTTTGCAAAATTATGTAAATATCCGTTGAGTAAAAGTAAATTGAATTAATTTAGATCATCCATCAAAGTATCTTGGATAACGTGAATTATTACTTATTCTTGTCTGAGAAAAAAACCTCTCATCTCTAAGCAAGATGTATTTTAATGTCTTTCTTAATTTTGTCGTCGAAGACAATGACAAATTGCTCTTTAAAAATGTATAAAGCAGCGTTTATATTTATCTTCGTTACGTGTAGTAGAATAGATAAAAGGCATTTATTGTGTACCCAGTGAAAAGATTAGAAAATTCTAGCTTTTATCTGAGACTATTCTATACTCTGCGTAGACTAACTTTAGATGAATGTTTATTTATCTGCTATTTGTACGAATTCCTTATCACGCACAACAGAGAGATACTGAAAATACCTTTAACAACTTTATTTATAAAAACACGAAGATGTTTGTGTGTCTCAACGCGCTACGCTTTGCGGCTAGCTGTCAGCTCGTAGCCGCGCGCCTACGGTCGAACGTAGCGGCGGACCAATGCGCGTAGTGTACGCATAGAGCTGTACACCTAGGCACTTTATCGTGCCGCTAATATTATGCTTTCCACCATAGATTTACAATTTCGCTCACGCTAAATCGATGCTTTCCACACACTTTGATATTTCGCACACGAGATATACAGGACAGCACTATACGTAGATCCTGCGGGCAGTTCTAAGGAGATTCTACGTGCGTAAAAAAGTAGCAGCGTACGTCAAGTGTGAAAAGAGATAAGAGACATATCATATTTTTAGCTCAAAGAAAAACTTTATTCGTGGTACCTACGTATATATCTTTTTTGTCATTCGAGATACAAAATACAGTCTTCAAATTTATCGAAAAGTAAGCCAAGTTATTGAACGCACAAACTTTCAACATTCAATGAGGATGATGGCGCAACAAATTTAAAAGAATAATATTATTAATTGCGTCCCCTTATTTTGTTTCTATAAGTTGAGTTTTTTCTTACGAAATGAAAAAAGTTTCATTGTGTTAACCCCCGGCGTCACATTTTAACAATACTCGACTTTGTAAGGTCGCTCTGTTTCTATTTGCTAAAGCAATATGCCTTTCATTTTCCAGTTATTTCGTTATATTTCTGCTGAATACATTGCATCTGTTGGGTGAGTTAATTTGGTCTGGGATTCGCAGTATTCTAGGTATGTACGGTACATACCTATGTGTGAAAGTTTGGTTATGAATAAGTTACCATACAAAGTGAAAAACAACTGTTCGCTATTTCATTTTACTATTACAAAGGCAGAAATTGTACTGAAACAAGTATATTCTGCTATTTCTTACTTGTCTTACAAAAACATTATTTAAAAATATGAAAATCATGTTAAATTTAACTGTCCTTGATATAATCACTTTTTACCAAATCTACATGTGGTAAACGAGTTGTTCTATGTTATAAATGATTATTTCATTAATGAGTTGTGTGAATATTATTTACTAAATAAGACAAGTAAGAAAAAACACAGTATAAATATGTCCGCCTTTATAGAACAATATTTTACATCTTAAAAATCTTATAGATACGCAAACGAAATTGCAGTACAAACTTATCAATTTTTTTTTTATTATGTATAGAAATTACCGCTGCCACATAATTTATATTAGTAACCCTTCCTGAAACTTTTCATTCGTGAACTTATTCCAACCGAATTCTTCTTCATTAAATTTAGCAGCTCTCCTCATTCTTTCCTCTCCAGTCTGGTGCAAGACTGCACTTAACCTTTTTATACGGCATAACAACCTTTTTTTATTTGGTTCATGTAACTTATCCGTGACCTTCCTCTACTTCTCCTTCCTTATATATTTCCTTCAATTATGTATTTATCATGTCGTATATGATAGCCTATCATCATTCATTAGTATTCAAACCGAATTCACCTATGTAAATTTCTGAGAATTTCTGCTAACTATTCATCACTTTTTTTTATTATTACAACATTTATTACATTTCAGGGAAAAAATGAATTGCCTCTCTAAATAAAACATTATACAGCCCTTTGAAGTTCTTCCTTGTTATCAATAAAGAAATCCAATTTTCGTAGAGTCATCGTCGGCAGTAGGAGAAAACTGACACATCGCTACGTGCCGCACCTTTCAGCCGACGGGTATATTATACTAGTCGTTAGAAAAAGGAGCAAGGGTTCACAGTAAATGGCTCTATTTCTTTGTTCAATAAAGTGTTTGTTACTTGTACTCTTGTACACAGGGTAATTGAAAAAATACCCGATACCTCTGCACTAACTTTAAATATTTATTTACATCAAAATTTTTGTCTATATGCTCCAAAATCATTCTTCAGCAAATTTTGATACGCAAACATAATCAGTAAGAATATTATATTTATCTTCGTAATGGTTACGATATTATACGTACGTCAATTTCGGCGTATTACGGCGAGACCTAAATTGCTTTTTTCTCTATGTAGTAGAAGGCAGCTTCGTACCAGGGATTACGCAAAGGCGACCTTTAGCCCGGGGCGGTTTTATCCGCCCCAGCTCTTTGGGCGTGGGTCGTGCTTTAGACTTTATTCTTCTCTTTGCGCAAAAACATAAAAATCTTTTATACTAAAGAAAATAACTTTCTGGTCGGTTTCAGTTTACATAATTAACGGAATAATTTTCTGTAACAACACCATTTGAATTTCAATATTACTTGGCTATTATTATTATAAAATAAATTTTACATATTTAATATAAAGATAATAAAAGTTAACGAACGGAAATTTTTTTGTTAATTTTTTATGATGGTCGTATCGGAAATTATCATATTTTGCAAAAAGTTTACATAACGTAACCCTTGTGTGATTATTGTACCTACTAGATTAGACATAATATAGGTTGGACTGTATTTGGAATCACAAAGGCATCACTTATCTTTAGCTTACATCGCAAATTCCAAGAGAACACAACAAATCCATCTCCATTGAGGATAAAATGGGAAAATTCCACTTCAATCTATTCATACACGCCTAAAGCTGTGGAAATTGTCTACCCACGCAAAAAGAATTACATTTCAAGCTACTTTTAGGGAACACGAAAACAACTAACAAATCCACACAAGACCCGCCTCGAGGTTCAGTTAGAGTCGATTTACACATTACCGGCGGCTACCGGGGAAATTATATATGCGGACTTTGAAGTGAAACAGTATTATTACTTTACATAAACTGTACTGTACTGTAAGGTCTCTCAGATAAATGGGCTGACAACATTATTTTGGGCCTGGAACATTTTAAGGGTTTATTTAGACTGTTCAACTTTATGGCCTATTCTTAATGCTTTAACGGCGCGGTGTTTTGGTCAATTCTACGTTCATGACTCTATTATTATGAGAGGAAGAAGAAGTAATGTGAGTCTGTGTTTGTGTTGTCTATTATATAGTCCAAATAGACTGATTTAATTATTTCTTTCCTTCTTCTGCTAATCTGTCAATGTAAATAACGTTAATAATGTACCATCATTAGGCGCTTTTCTATTAATCGATAATGACAAGTTACCGACTAACGTGGAAACGCCCGTAGCAGCATTCCGCGCTCCTCTCCGCTTTGATGGATAATGGCCCCTAAACTCCTTAGATACACCAACAAACAGTTTGGACAAGGTCAAAGGCCGAAATTAATTTACTCAGTCTCCATTCAAGTGTCATAAACAAATATGCTTTGAAAATCGATCGCTTACGACCTTGCCCGAGACAATGTAAGTCGGCCCTTATTCGAAGCCCAGTGATTGTGTCACCTTCCCTCAGCCGCTGTTATTACACGCAGACAGCGGTAGACATTAATCTCTTGAACAAATATAAGGCGCTGTTGCCATCTGCCTGTCGCTGTACGCCACATAGGTAGGTACTCCAAAATACCGACAGTAGAGTGTTTGGATTCCTGTAAGGGCGTCGGCTAATTAATTTAATTTTGCGGTGTATTTTTCATTCGGCTTTCACACGCTGTTTTTATTGAAGTAATTTTATATGAAAAGGAAAATATAGGCAAGGAAATATTCTATTTTCATTTATTTCATCTCAATGTTATGTTGAAGTAAAAATGTTATATTCTAGTTTTCACGATCATGCGATTCCAGTGATTGAAAACGATTTAATAAGGCAAATTTGCGTCGGGCTACGCATAATTCTAACATTAATATTAAAAGATTCAGCTGTCGCTTCTGGTGTTAACACCAAAAGCATAACCTAATCAATTTGTTCCAGCAACCATACAAAAGAGTAGCAATTTTTTATTATTTTTTAGTTCAAATTTTTATTGATGCTTCAGTTCACCGTGGTGACTATGCCAGCGTCGTAAGGTCACTATTATACAATAAATGACAAATAGTAGCAATTTGTACATACACAATGGAATGATAAACACTAGCAGATCAAAAAAAAATGCCCCGATTGAACACGGCTCCCCTCAAACATTCGCACGGTGTCATCCGTGACGTATGGCAGGACGGCGGGGCCGCCCGGTCAGGTTGTCTATTATTTATCATACGCCGTCAATTTGTTTCGGTGACGGATGAATGCGGGTACACCGCAGACCACAAGCTATACGCCGGATAATCGACCATTTAATTGTACTCCCCGTTAAATATGAGCACTACGTGACGCTCGCTGTATACGGAATGTGGTGTCATTTAAAATTGCGGCAGAAATTTTCTGAAGGCTTTTTAAAATTCGCCACACTTTTTACAGAATTAAAAATTGCTGATTAGCACTTAGAGATAATTATTCCGTGGACGCACATTTCATGTGCCTAATAATGTAAAGGGTTATTAAAGGTAGTATAATTACAAAAGTTTGAGCAGAAAGGCTCTTAAGTGAAAACCATGAACCGGGAAACGTAGCAGCCACATTGACCAGTAACCTGAAGGCAGTCACATAAGTTGGGTGGTCACTTACTAACCAAATGTTAAATCTAGCAAAAGTGTTAGACGAATAGTTCTGAGCTATGAGTTGCAGAATTAACAGTGATAAGAAGAGTTAATGGAATTATAAACAAGTAAAGATCTGTTCGGGAGACATCAATTCAAGTTGAATAGAAAAACATTATTCGAATTGACACATTACATTTTTGTACATGTCAGTCAATCACATAGATTTCAATAGGACTTTCCCCATTTAAATCAATGTAATCCCAGTACAGTTCACGAAAACACCCACGGGGAATTGGGCAGCAAACGGTCCAATCCCAAAGTTTACGCGAACGAATCCGCAAGCCAAAGCTAATTTGTAATAAGTACAAACAAATGATTTTCCGCAATCGTATTTGCGGCTTTCTGCATCCTCCCTCGTAATCACCAATCCCAATTGTTATGTGTACCATAAACGTTCTCATAAATCAATGTTTTTTAAGTAATCCTATAAAAATATGCCGTTACATTTTACGGCAGCATAACTTGGTGAAGTAAAATTTTCATTTCGGTAACTGACAAACTTTTCCGTTGTTAAACTGTGGTGGTCATTAAACTTTTGAAAAATCGGCGAGGTACCCGCCGTGCTGTTGTATGCAGCGACCTCTAATAGGATTTGGGAACTCGTGACAAGTGATATTTATTAGCACACCCATATTGTTGTTAGTGATAAATGTGCTCCCATTATGGCACTACCTCTACCACCTGACATGGAATTTCATTTAAAGAAGAAGCCGCCATATTGCTCCGTTCCACTTGCTAATTTTGTTAGGACATGAATCATGTTTATGAGACAGCCACATTTTTGTGCGTGTAACTCCGTGCTCTATAAAACTGATTTATTTATTTATCATTTAGGCTAAATAACTCGTGTGATGCGTTCGTGTATAGGTTATAGCATCAATTTTTCTATTTTATTAGTGTGTACGTAACAATATTCTTTTTTACTGAGAAAAAGCCATAGTAGTCTATCAGCTGAATAACGTTCTGTGTAATTTTATTACTCGGTTAATCGATATTGCCTATAGTAAACAGCAATAACAGACTGTAATATGAATCGATATTAATATGCAGAATTTTATATCTCTCGTAATCTTAAGGCCAATACCCGCCTACATGATGTGCAGCGCCCATAGCGCCTTAAATCCCCGCCTACTTTTGATGAAAAATGTGGCTATTTATTAACGACATTCTTAATGCCTTCAATAAATTATCTTTTGGCCACACCCGTCTTTAACGAAAACTAAGGCGTTCATTAACAATTTGTAGGTGCGTAACTGCGTACTTAACATAATCTGTAAATTAATCCATTTTAATGCAAACCGTACAACACCTGGTATTGTATATCAGCGACGCTCATACAGAATCGCTGTTCACTGAGTGAATAATCCTAGTATGAATGAGAATGAAGCCTTACATGTGTTATTTGAGGCTTTTCTCCTCAAAATAAATATCTCGAGGATTCGGTGTTGTGCTGGAGCAAAGGAGCCGGTAAACCTATTGTTTCTCCGTGTGATTGTTACGTGTGGATATTGTACGTCGCTCATATTTTAACCCACATTCTTCAGAATAAATAACACAACATCTTTTTGTGATTTTCACCGAGTTTCTATAAAAAAAAAGAATGTAAAAATACCCTGTCCGATCTGGAATCTTCTGGATCTGGATCTGGGGGTTATTCTACTCATCATATTATGTACAACTTTTACTATAGGACCAACCCTAAAATCGCGACTAAAATTACAGCTGACATTTTTACTAATTACTTAGATTATATTTCCTAGGTAATCTGCACACTGACTGGATAGACCTGTTAAAATGCGAAGAAGCTATCTCATTTTTCACATTACCTAATAAATCTGCAAATATACTCTTATCTATAAAATATTCTATACGTGTTTACAATATGTCTAAAATCGTATGACACGTGAATGTTTGAAAAGTATTACTTACTTACTTTACCAAAGTTTTAGTAAGTTGATTTTTCCTAACTTACTAAAAGCTTGAGTTAGTACTTTGTTTAGCCTAGATATATAAAAGTCGGCTATACTTTCAGTACTTTCCAAAGTAAAACGAGTTTTAGTTCTTGAAGTTACTCTATTATTGAGAAGGATCCATTTTCAGTTGAAGGTATTTGAAACGTGGAAAGGTATAAACAAGGGGATATTCTTGAACATGCGAATTAAATAAATAGTCAAACGTATTTATTAACCGACTGCGCGACGCAAAGGACGGTAATGTGTTTATCAACCTATGTAGGTACGTTTGTTCCTTTAAGGCTCTCTAGAGACCAAACGCGTGGGCCGATTTTGATGATTCTTACGTCAATCGATTTGTCTTAATCTTGCGAGTGTCACTATTAAAGACATGGCAGTATCAAATGGGGGACAACCAGATACCATAAAGTGAAAAAGAAAAAAATGAAAGTCGACAAACTATATTAACTGGGGTATTATTGAATAGGTATTTGAAAATCACTGTAACTTTTGAACGGCTGAATAGATTTTCATAAAACATAGGTAAAATGATACCCGATTAAACTAGCTTTCAATTAAAAATAAACTTCATTGCAATCGGTCCATTCGTTTTGGAGATACGAAGCCACAGACAGATACACAGACACAGATACACAGACACACAGATACACACTACAAACGTATAACACCTCTCTTTTTCTTCGGGGGTTAAAAACAGAACTGTAGTCAAAAATATTATTAAAAAATATTATCTCAATACCCATGCTCGTGACATTTTCTTGAGGTAATATTTACTTTTTAATTAAATGTAGATACAATATAATTGATACATTCATCCAACTTCAATTAACTCTGTAATGTTACGCGTACATTACTGTCATGTTACATTGTAACGAATAGTTTAACAAGTTATTGATAACATATCAGTAGCAGGTATTAATTTACGTAGTTTGATTAAATATTTACTAATTGGATTTGTAAATACTACACGTAGTTTTCGACAGCAAATATTATTTGTTTGACAGTTTTGTTGTAACGTTGAAAATCATTCAATACTTTAAAAAAAGTAAACCCCGATGTTAAATAACTAAACCGGATTTATCGTAGTTGTAATTTTCATAAAAAAAACTTAACAGCTTCTGAAGTCTCTGCCACTGCCAAGCATTAAAGGCCCTTGACTTCAGAAGCTGTCAAGTTTTGTATGAAAATTATTTAATACGTTTTAGTTAGGTGACGTCTATTTACTTTTTTTTTAAGTTTATTATTTATAATTCTACTCTCTATTTTGAGTGCCATAAACATGCCGTTATCCATTGAAGACGTCCAGTATCTCCGAAGGTCTTCATCAGATCTTCACCAAATTTAAATGGGATCACCTCGATAGAATACCCTCATGTTTTTTTTTTTTATTAAAATCTATTTACAATTTGCATCGATTGCGCTGAACAAACAAACAAATAAAAAATCCAATTAATTAACAAACAAAAAATCCAATTAAGAACCTCCTTATTTTTTTGGAAGTCGGTTTAAAATGAAAGAGTTGACCTCAGAAAGGGTCAACAACCAAATCAGACTGATTCTTAAAGCCTCGTTCTAAATTCAATATTCTTTTGTTTCAGGAACAATCTCACAAGTCATACCGTCCACTGACGGTGCTCACATTCAGATGGAACTACGCCATCCACGGCCTGCAGCCAGCGGGCTACCATCTCGTCAACTTGCTACTCCACGCGCTGGTGTCATTGCTGTATTACAGGTATAGTACATTTTACACTTGCTTCTACACATTGATTCATTGGCAACACACTATAACACGCCAGGCTAATATGTTCCTGGATATAGTCCAGTACGACAGCCAGTCTAGTAATATTAGATGTTTTATAGAATTATAGCATTACTTTAATCCTATGTAATTTAGTCGGACTTTAAACGGAGACCTTCTTTGGGGTATCCTATTCCTTGGTGCATAGTCACAAAAAACCTAAAACGAAGGATATAGCGGAAATCACGAG
The DNA here is from genome assembly GCA_932294325.1 of Allophyes oxyacanthae. Taxonomy (NCBI): domain Eukaryota; kingdom Metazoa; phylum Arthropoda; class Insecta; order Lepidoptera; family Noctuidae; genus Allophyes; species Allophyes oxyacanthae. The sequence goes on from OW028615.1 coordinate 12,697,364, forward strand.
CTTTGGTCGCTCACGGGTCCTCTGCCATGCCTTTTGAAGCTAAAGAGCCCTGGTCAGGGTGCCCCAAATCTTACCTAATTCGCTAGCTCCCGCTTGTTTTTTTGTGTATAATTGTCCACTGTGGCTTCTTCAATCTTCTCCTATAAGGTTTATTTTAACTTCAGTCACTCTCTCGCGGCCATATAATGGAGTAAAAACTAAATAATTGTATGGTAGGTATCGATATGTGAACAGTGCGAAAACGTGTTTGAGATCTTTAAACAATTGTTTTTTGCTATTGTGGAATAATGGAAAGAAAATTGACTAAAACAAAGCTGCTGTCATCAAAATCATCTCACAAAGACAAACTTAAATTAAAATTAAAATAGACAAAAAAATAAAATAAGCAAAGAGTTTGCAACAATAATGACTTGGTAGTTGAAAATCAACTTATCACCACTTACTTTTAATGCTGACTGTAGGTACTGGCACATTAAACTCCCATTACACATTCACACAAAACATCCATGAAGTGTGAGATATATTACTATAAGTTTTATCTGTAAAACTATACGTAAAACTTTACGCTTAGCGATATTTTTTCTAATACCGACATCAACTTCGCAACTTATCCAGCTTCGATAAATCAAGAAGTTAAGAGAGTTTATTCTTCATCCACCGTTGAATATTTAAATTTATAAGCAAGAAAATTACACAATCGCTGGTTTATTTATTATGCTATACCTACTTATGATAATAACTGACTACCGATTTGTGTCCGTAAAATCTGTGCATTTTAGCTTCAGCTTTCACATTTCTATAGAAATTAACGAACCGAATCCGCATATAAAATATACTTCTTCCTTGTATATTTCCTGTCTGTTCTCCCAATCCACGCATATTTATGATGCCACATTGAATTAACTGATACACCCTTTTTCCCTAACAAGGCGGCTCTCTTGGGGTCCACACGACCATACATAATATGCATATGCAATTAAAAATCCTATGTAACCCAAAAGTGTAACAACTAATTACGTGGCTGACCGTCGAGATTTCCTCGATTTTCATAGCAATGAATAAACTTCCACTGTATTTGCGCCTTCAACTTTTTGTTTCATAGTGAGAGCAAATTCGAACTTTTGATGGTATGAAAATCGGCAGTGCGCAGCCTAACTCGGATCTCGTTAAAACTCCACTGCCTATAACCACGTAAATGGGATTGATTAAAGAACGCAGGACGGCTGTAATTGGACGAGGGCCATAGAGCCGGCTTTCAAATCTTTAGTGTCTGATTGCATGAATAATTATTTCATGTTTGCCCACCTTTAGGGCCATGTGGAACGCTAAGATGGAAGGAGAAATCACTACAGTCAGTTGTGTATAGCCGTTTGTTTGTTTTCTTATTTATCGTATGAATGCCCAAACCTAAAATAGTAAATACGACAAAATTAACAGCAAAGGACATTGCCAATCTTACTATGGGATTTGGTCCAAATGCTGCCCAGAAATGAATCTATGTGCATTTGGTCGCTGACATCGACTTATATCTGAAAATCAAACGGCCCAAGGATATCCGTCAAAAATAATGTAGAAGATAATTGATAAACAATAATTTTCCATTTTCATCATAGTCTTTGAGAAATAAAATTATATCGGTATCGATCATATTAGCATACCTTTAAAAAACTATTATCGTACATTTTGATACATAATATAGCATCACGCCTATATTCCCCAAAGGGTTAGGCAGAGGTTTTCACCCAGAGATGTGCAATTACATTAAAAAGACAATAAAAGTTGGGACCTACATAACTTTTTTCCTGGGATGATTTTTTTTTGCTCATAGTTTAAAATGATACCCCCGATGAGATCTATGTACTTAATGTTTATTGAGTTGATTTTGGGTGGTATTTGAACCAAATTCTGGCAACGTCCTTTGTCTTTATAAAGGTTGTCTGAGGTAGATCAATACAAACGTTTACCCAAAGCGTATTAGATACTAAAGTTGTCGATAACAACCTTTACGATAACGTAACATTGAATTGATTAATACGAAAGCCCAATCAGATTTGACCTGCGTTGTTAACCCGTAATTGATAATTGAATAGCCAAACTTTTAATTGTAAGGACTTAATAATCCCGCTGCGTGAGCCGAAGCAGGCACGGGTTGCTTAATTATTCAGTATAATATCCCCTGATCGACTGGTTTAGGGTTGTTTACGCCACCATCGAGTGAATTTTAATTTATTTTTACGCCTAGTAAAATTGAGTTAGAATTTAATTATCACTTGCGCTAGCGATGAAGGAAAACGTCGTGAGGAAACCTGCACATCTGAGAGAGCCTCATAAAGCTCTCGATGGTGTGTGTAGTCCGCCAACCCGCACTAGGCCAGCATGGTGGACTAAGGCCTTATCCTTCTCATGTTGAGAAGAGGCCTGTGCCCAGCAGTGGGACAATAAGGGCTCAATTATGGAGAGGTGAAAAGTCGCGCTGCACGCAAAGCGGTGTGTCGCTCTCTCGCTCGCTCTCCATGAACGGAGATACGCGCCTTTCTCCGCGTTGCGCGCCGTTTTGCGCTCCGCACGACTTTCGCCTCTCCATAATTGAGCTCTAATGAGCTGGACTTATTTATTTTAAAATTGAGTTAACGCGGTTGCATTGGAGGTGAAAGAAAGGCTGAGAGCGGTGAATCCCTCGTGTCGGGGTTTTCATTTTGCAAGGTTGCGTGCTCGTTATTATCCCTCACAAATTGCACACGCACTGGCTGTACGCTGACGTCCGTTTCTGATTGAGACAGGAAAATGTGTTACAATTCTGCTCCCGATTTATATCTCGTTTTTCGGAAAATTGCAACTATGAAAATAACTCACATGATAAATAGAGAAGCAATCAATTCAGGGAATATTGGAGACTTGTACCAACCAGTACCTACTTTTAAAAGCACTAGTGGTCGCCCAGTGGTCGAAATTGGACCATAATAAGAATTAATATTTATTATTACGGTCCTTTCTGCACTCCTCTACAATTATAAACTCTAATTATATCAAATCATACACTTTTCCATGCACGCAATATGCTTAAAAAGAGGCACAAAGTTTTCTCTTCTTGTATTAAAATATAGATTCAGTGCAAAGCAATCTTAATCCTTTTAGTTATCAGAGAAAATTGAAGAAACAAATAACCCAATTAGGACAGCATGAAAGTTAACTGCAGCACTAAAATACTTAATTAATTAATGTAAACGATCTCGCAATATACATTTGATTTGGTTGTTATTGCTTTTAAAATAGAAGTGTAATAGGATGCGAATGCTGTTACCATTAATAAGTAGTTACAATTGGGGTCAGTCGTGCAGCGGGCGGCGTGGGGCCTACCAACTGTTCCAGATAAGCCAGTTTTAATCAGGCAACCGTGCGCCCGATCCCCTTAGTTACTGCTAATTACGGATACTTGCTGTCCACCGCGAACTTAGCCCGGCTTATGCTCAATATCCAATTTGCCAGCATAATCCTATTAACGATTTTCGAGTCTCATTATTATTCTAGTCTGCTAAACGTAGTTACAGAACATAGTTGCGGTATCCCATTTGTACATATGTTACAACTTCCCTTTGATAACAAACATATACAGTAACGATTCGATAACAAACTTCAAGTGAAAGGAAAACTTTTAGTTCAAGTCCACAGTGGTAGCCGCACTTTGAGAAGGTTCGCTTTTGTGCAAAACTATTCCTTAAATATAAGTATGGGACCGCACACAAAAACCATAACAAAATATTTGCTTACACTATAGAATTGTTCCATCTAAAATGTGCCGACATTCCGAAAATATTCGGCCGTTCTTTACATTGCGGCTGGCGGCAAATATCGTCGGTATTTCTATCCATTCAGGCTTAGTGTGGGTCGTGGGAACGTAACACTAGTGCCTATTTTCTTTAATGATGTTCTGAAGGTGCAAATGACGCATTCAGAAGAAAATAACCGTACCAGCACAAACATGATTCTAATCCGCTGAAATTGTAACTCGGTCGCGATATCCGACTGTGTTCTGGGAAGGTTACAAACGTAACGCGATAAAATACCTCCTATAGCAGTACTGTGACGACAACAACTTGTTTACGCCACTCAAAAGTTTTTAATGTGCTTAGTGCGGAGCTCCCTCCAATCATATTATTAAAGTATCAAGCGGAAATTTTAGGCAGCCACATTATTTGCAACTCGAAAATGCTCAACTTCAAACTTATAATGGAATTACTTTCGAATTCATGGCTCGCTGCCGTTTGCATGCGGAAACGCTAATTTGAAAGTAATGCATGTTCTAATATAAAACTTTTTACCTTACCTATGTTACACACTATAAATTCGAGACACGCCTACAGTAGAAGCTGTACAAACAAAACGGTTAAATGAGATAAAATATGATACTTCCGGGAAACATGAGCACAGAGCAATAACCCAGAAAAACAGTAAAAGTTAATATTAATTAATAAAATATTCCAAAAAGTTTGATATAGCCGTTAAACTCTCGCTGGTATAATAATCAAAGCAACTTGAACCAAAGTAACGAAATAGGCAAACAAGAGAATTTGTTACGTAAGACGAAGCCTGTTTCGGCCATTCATATCGTAATGAAGCGAAAGAGCCGCGCAAAACTTTTTACAGCTAAGTTAAATTAGTTTTTCAGACTAACCCTACATCTCTCCTGTCATACAGTTACGCTATCGTTAGTTGCTTTGTCTTACCCTCGCATGAGAGTAATTAATTACATTAAGTAATGAATTTACTCGTAATGCGAGTGTATCGTTTCTCATTAATAATTAAACCATTTATTAATTAAAAGTCCCAAGATGCGTAATTATGGTCTGAGTGTTATGGCGGCCAGATAATGTAACAGTATTGAATGAAAACGAATTGAACGGCGAAGTGAACGAAGCAGAAATGTAATCAAATAGATGGAGGGACCAAAAAGTTATCCTAACAGCCGCCCCCTTTTTCACAAAACCGTAAAAAACCTAAACGTTAGGTACGTTTCGCTGTTGTACACATTTGCATACGCATATTTGCTTTTACTCTGTTTTATTAACTCTAAAACGTTTTAGTGTAAAGACTTTATATCGGAAAGCTTTATTCCGTGGGATGCAGATTTCTTAAATGAGGCACTCCTTATATGAAATTATCTCCTGCTTATATATGTTTTCAGAAAATAAAAATATGTCCCGACATTTCCTTTTTATATCAATAACAGTCGTAGTCGTTGGCACTTGATGTGCCATTTCGGTTTCCTTATCAAATATATCGTACCTAATATATGTGAGCACGCTAGCTATAATTCTGACATTTGAAGTAAGAACGTGACGTCACTCCACCCGTCCGCCGTTAACCTGTAACCGCTCGGAGCCATACAACACACACATAAATCGTCAGCCCAAGATAAAACTAAGAACAAACAAAAGAGCGCAATAAATAGAAAAATATAAGAGCAGTAAAAGTTATATGACGAGAACAAAACTGCTGTGACGATTTGCGATCCCTCGGGTTCCATTACGGATACACACTCTTTATTGCTTCCCGTATTTTTCTCCTTTTACATGGTACGTGCATGTGGTTTGGTGACGTCACCAATGAATACATTATACGGATTTGATTGATTGCGATGTGGTTACACGGAGCGTTTCGCGGGACCTACGCCTGGTACCAATTAGGCCAATATGTGAGTCGGCCGATCCGTGATTGTTGAGGGTTCCAGGGATGACGAATGGTGCTTAATTATCGAGCCTACTTCGCTGTTTTGGTTAGGTCATGTTTTTGTATTTAGGAAAACAAGGATGCCTATTGTCTACTCGTTTTCTACGTCTTTATATGTAAAAGTGAGAGACCTACTTTAGAGGAGGATCGAGGGTGTATGACAAACCATAGTCATCAAACATTTTGATATCTACGATAGCTGTTACTATCGATTTGTAAACAATTTATTTTTATTTCAAGGTCACTTCCATATTAGTAACTATTTTAGGATCAGCTGTCAGCTGAATATTGTATACAACACCATTTTTGTATATTTTTTTTTACTACCAAATTGATAAACATTACAAGCATACGGCCTGCCTGATGGTAAGCGGTTATCGTAACCTATGGACGCTTGCAACACCAGGGGCATCACTCGCGTTACCGACCCTACTACTAGCGTTGTGTTGCCAGGGACCCTGCTGCCAACACGACGCTTCCCCAAGGAGCATTGGTGACCTTGCTCACCGTTAGGAACACAACACTGCAAAAGAGCAGTGTTATTTGGTTATTACATTCTGCAAGGTAGAGGTACTTCCCCAGTCGGGCAGCTCCAATTTTGAGCAGAAGGACCCGCTATGCCCTAGCTCTCATAATAAAATATCATATAATTAATTTACATTACCTATGTTAATAAATACGGTAATACCTAATTGAAAAATGATTTTATGCATGCCGCAAATATAATTCTGTGTTGTTTCTTTTAGCACATAAACGAGGCGTTATTCTCACGTCATTTGTCAAAACAGGTTGAAGCGTGAACGTGAAAATGATGAACATCCACTTTTTTCGGTATCTGTCGTTAATTTGAATTTGTGTCATATATCTTACAGTGACAAATCACGTGCCATTCTATTTATCAAAATGTTTCAAGGAATATATGAAAAATTAATTTTATACATAATATTTTATGATATACATACAGACGGCACGGTTGGTGCAGTGGCTAAGCGATTGGCTTGCAGTGCTATGTGTAGCGGGTTCGATTCCCGCAACAAGTTTTTGTATGGCGTATAGATAGTTGTTCTGGGTCTCGGTGTGCATGTGTATGACATGTATGTTTGTAAATAAGAAAAAAGAAATAATAAAATGGGGCATGTGTAATGCATCTGTTCAGACACCCATATAATTTAATAACTGGTTTTCCATGTCCAAAAGACTAATAAAAACAACTTCGGCTGACCTTTTATTTAACCAAAATGTCTCAAATCTCATAACCAATAATTTCACTAGCTCATTTCATACATTTTCATTCGTTCATGATGAAAGGCACGTTGAAAGTTGAAAATATAAAACCTTTTACTCACACGCATTGCTTGCACACGTCCCACATTCATTGAACTATTCTATGGTATCTTTAATAAACACTGCGCAATGCCTGGCGGGCTTTTCATTCCACGTAAAGTATTTTCAAAGCATTCGAAGTAAATATACAAAGCTTTAACGTAATGTCGCAAAAGTGCTTTCAAAAGTCTATTTTGAATAAAATATTTTTTACTTTAATTTGTTTGAATCCGGTTAAGCAGACAGCATCACAACGCGTTTACAACAACGTTTGCAACAAATGCAGAATTACAAGTTGGCTAACTGTACCTTTAATAAGAGGTTACAAGTCTAATACTCGTTAAAGACTGCTAACCGCTGCACCCTACCGCCGCCGCTGCTGCTGCGGCTGCTGACTGTTAACTGACTGGGTGATTGTTATATTCAGGTGTACAATAAAGTATATAATAAATAAATAATAAATAAATAAAGACTATCAAATAATAACAGCATGAAACCACAGGTGGTGCCACTTGCGGCTACTAAACTAAAGAAATCTTGTTTATATAATTCGACTAGTAACCTGCTCCCGGTTTCGCACGGATACACTTTCTCTATTATCCCTATATTAAATATGAAAGTATGATACATATAAACCTTCCGTGACAAATTATCTAACTGTTTGTGAAAACCGCATCAAAATCCGTTGCGTGTAATAGGAAGAGTTACCGGATATACAGACAGACGTGGAAAGCGACTATATTTTATATACCAGAGATATCCAGTATTGCCAACTATCAATATTGTATGATGTATGGGTCAAAACTTTATTTTCGCTTATGAAGAGCACATTATAAAATACAAAGTAGTGCATTATAACTGAAGTAAGTGAAGTATTCTGCATCCAAGAAAAGAGTTGCCAAAACCGTTTGGAAGCCGAAAGCAAAATGCAAATATTTGCCTTAGCATAGCTCTATCCCGGCCAAATGCTAACCGAAGACAGTATTTTAATTAAGAGCAATTCACCTCTAAGTTAATTAATTAATTATTCTGTGTCTATATTCATTGATTATTATAGATAAACAATTGTTATTAGAAAAACATATTTTCCCCCTCGAATAAAGAACCTGACTGGCCCAAGCTAACTTTAAATTTTAATAATATGTACCTAATATATAGGCTTTATAATGTATCTACGCTACCAAGAAAAAATAATTTTAAAAAATCGTCCGCGAATTTATTGTAAGTTGGACGAATCCATTTCCTACGCGGACGAAATCTGAAAACATAATTTCATTTCATGAAAGCCAATCCCAAAATACATGACAAAAGACTGGAATGATAAAAACGATTTCTGCGTATTAAAATATTCTAATTTAATATAACGGTAATAATTTCACCATATTTGGCCGCCATGAGCTGGAACAGTAGTGAGAAATGCCCGTAAATACATACATGACAGATAATTATTTAATTAATGAACAGGCATTTAATGATACGAACTTGTTTAATTAAAGCGTACATTTGTATGTACGGCAGTCTACTAAAGAAAATATAACGAAATGACACTATGTATGTATAAGAAACACAGTTTTTGTTTTTACACAAATTAAATTATGCACTTTGCACACCATAAGAAAACAAATAAACTAAAGCGAAAACTAATAAAAAATTATAAGTGAACAAAATAAAAACTATTAAGAAATTATCAACAAATCTTTGTGTTAGCTCGATCTAGCCCCATATTAATCAGCGCGTTTTATTCTTATTCTTTATTTTACACAAAATATAGAATGTACAAAAAATACAATTCGTTTTTTTATGGTGTGTTTCCTTATTATTTTGTGTAAAATAAATATTTTCTCTTCAATTTCTAATAAATATATTGACTACCAAAAAGGCAGCCTTAGCAAGCATTTTAAAGCCTATTTCAATTAACCATTCAAAGAAAAACAAGATGAAAGATGTAATTAATTTGCAATTGAAACCATAAAAAAGCAATGAACACGAGTAGACCGTTAAAAGAACTATTTACGTTTATATTTCTTTGAAACAGCCATCGTCGCTGCCTTCGCAACTTTTAAGTAATACGAAAATGATTGTTGAAATAGAATTTAAATCTGAAATGCATTTTGAATTACTTCTTAGAAATAAGCACTTTACAGTCCAATTCCAAGAAGGCTATAAGAAGTAATTTCTAGACATTTATGTACCTAAGTACTTATGGCGTTGAAAGAAAAATTACTACGATGACGACTAGGGATACTCAACCTGTGAACGCACCAAGTATTTTTATTAAGGCTGAAATATTTGAAGTCTTTGACTAGAACATTTAATATGGCATACGGGATATTAATTGTTCTGGAGCTAGCCTCGTAAAGTGCTTATAATATAATACGTGTTGTATAATGCAGCTTAGGATTATGTGCATTTGTTAAATTGTTAAATTTGATAATAAATAATGTTTTGAACACAACAATACAATCAGGCAATGTAATGAGTTGGTTGCCTAGGGTGTGCGTGCAGTGCTAAGCGAAATTATACAGAGCTTGCATGATTTAAAAAATATAGTATCCCCTTAGAAATAAATGATGAGTAAAGTTATGTCAAACATAAACGTAAAAAAATGTATGGTTAAAATGACGTTATTCATACACCGTTTATTCGTACTTACTTAAAAAGATAAGTACGATCTTTGAATGACTGTAACAATGCTTCGCTGTTAAGGCCGATCGTTTCTTTGATTACTGGTCACCCTTGACCCTTTCACCACAATAAAAATAAACAATTAACGTACGCTGATATTCTCGAGCCTTTTTCTTTACGTGATAAGAAAAAGATTGAGTATCGCTGTCGTAAACGCATCGGGTGTGGTCACACCTAGTATCTACTTCACTTAATAATCCATAATAGCACGCGATGTGCATCGACAATGATAGACACCCTATTATCTTCGAATAGGGTGTATACACAATAATGGGCACCCTATACCTTGGGGTGTTCTAATCACTCATTCTCCTTTACCTCATACTCAATATCTTATCTATATATTATATATTAACCCTCCTCCAATGTCGGTCCCTCAATGTTGAGGATCGTGACCCCTTCCCATGATCCTCCTGATGCTTGCTCTCCATTTGCTGCGGTCTGTGGCTTGATGGAGTGCCACATTCACCGGTACTTCCATTTGGTCCGACACCTGGCTTGACCACCTCTTCGGGCTGCGTCCTGTAGGTCTCTTGCCTTCTATTTTGCCTGTCACAATAAGTCTCTCGATGTTATCGGTGTGTCTGCGGGGAATGTGGCCAAAGTATTTTAATATTCTGTGCAGGCAAACAGAAGACAAGCGATTCTGCTGGTATAGACGAGAAAACTTCGTACCCTTTTTTAAGCATCACGGAGGAGTGTGTGATTTGGCATAGTTAAAGTTTATATGGAGAAGTAGTGCAGAAAGCTAAAATTACAGTAAAATTTCGACCACTGGACGACCACTAGTTATGATTAATATACTAAAGAAAGATTACTGACTACTCATCGAACTAGTGCTGTTACTGCTTGAAAATTTAAGGCTGGTGAGTTGGATGGTTGTTCTACCTTTTCTCCGTTGTCGCTCATCAACGAAGTTATCAACGCAATACACCTAGTGCTGGTAATTATAGTGATTATAGGAAGGGGTGTAAGTGATTGGAACACACCTGCTTAACAGTATACGGAACGGGTAACGCTGAAACTGTATTGAAGCTGAGCGGAGATGTGTAAAAAATGAACATTACTAATAATATAAATGGGAAGGAAACTATGTCTGTTTGTTTGTTACCTTTTCACGACTAAACCACGACTAAAGAGCCGAACCGATCTTGATGAAATTTGACAAGAAAATAGCGTGCATCATAAGGAAGGACGCAGGTGTTTTTTTAATTGCCACATCTTACTTCCTCGCTGATGGAGTCGCGGGCATAGCTAGTGATTTTATATATGTAATACCAACTTCCATCGAACATTATTGATAACAATATCATACATAACACTACTTGTTCATTTCACTCTTGTTGCCTGGTTGTCTGGAAGAAATCGCCATGTGCGATAAGTATATTTATATATGTGTATATTTGTTTTACTGGTGTACAGGGTGTCCCAGGAAACCTGTACCAGCAAAGGTCTGTGGTCAGGGGACACTAATACTCATCGATTGAACCCCCATGTATGTTCTACGATATTTTGTAGTTTTCGAGAAATTAATTATTTTGTAATATTTTCTCCGAAACAGAATTTTTTATCTTGTGATCATATTCTGAGCTACTAGTAGTTAGAATTTGGTTATTTTGTGTTTTTAACAGGTGAACACACATTCTAGCCATAATACTGACAAGAAAAATCTCAAAGAAACGTCACTCAGAATAAGTTATAACTAAAACCGCCTACAATTTTGAAAAATCTGAAAATATTACAAATTAATTAATTTCTCGAAAACTACAAAATATCTTAGAACATACATGGGGGTTCAATCGATCATGTATTAGTGTCCCCTAACCACAGACCTTCGCTGGTACAGGTTTCCTGGGACACCCTGTATAATAAAGAATACGTTGTTCGAAACCAAATAATGTCCACCCATTTCTTACTGTAAATGTCGTAAAAGGTCACACAGCCTTTGACCTTGGAAGACAGATGTGGCAATGAAAAAAAATTAACCTGTGTCCTTTCTTATGATGAACACTATTTCCTTTTTTAAATTTCATCAAGACTGGTTCAGCGGTTTGGTCGTGAAAAGATAACAAAGAAACAGATAGAGTTACCTTCCCGTTTATAATATTAGTAAGGATTTTCGGTGAATGTGGATGGTATATCATTTTTTACACATCTCCGCTCCGCTTTAATACAGTTTTAGCCTTACCCGTTCCATATATTGTTAAACAGGTGTGTTCCAATCACTTATTCCCCTTCTTGTAATCACTATAATTACCAACATTTAGGTGTATTTCGTTGATAACTTCGTTGATGAACGTAAACTTATTAAGGAAATATAGGACTTATTAAAGCCATGTGACAGCTTATTTCTGTACTATATTGAATCCTGATAGTCTTCAGTTTAGTCTAGCTTCGATATGAGGCTTATTTTAATAGAATAGTCTTTAAGCTTGAGAATAGCAAGTCATTGCAATTGTTCATGTACCGAAATCCTACTAAAATCTCGTATTCTTGGAACTCAAATGTAACTGCTTCAAGTACACAAAATAAGTATTCGTAATGTTCATACCACTTGAATTTGCCTGCACCATAATGTAAAGCGTTCGTTCTACGCACGTCAATAAACGCTACGACAGCGCTACGTACTGCTACGTAGGTGCTACACAAGCGGTTGGCTACGTCAGCGTCGCGACAGGCTTCAAACAAGCACATTATAATACGGTGAACAAGGTGACCTAACGTGAACCGTTTTAGCGTAATCGATATTCAAAGTGCTCAACATTTTATAGCTGAAAGATCTTTATGCCTGAAAATTATGTGTCATGGAAAATTAATTCAAAAAAGTGAAAGTGATTCATGAAGTGAATTGAATTGGAAATAGTATATTCAGGGGTGCCTTTAGGGCAAAGGAGAATTCTTAAAAAAATATCTTATATGAATGCCCAGATACAGTTCTATATTAAGCTGAGGCCACAAAGTAGATGGTACAGAAAAACGGCTCCATATAAAGAGCGATAACAGGCGCATGCACACATAGACGCGTATGTACGGCGTTCTAAAATCAAATCAAACGAACGTTATTTGAATTGGTTTGTTTATTTCGTTTTAAGGCGCTGTGTTGACGTGCCCATGAAATTTTTGTTCTTTTTATTTTTATTTATGCCATTATCTTCCTTCTTGTATTTTCTTTGTTTATGTGTTAATTCTGTATGTTGTGTCTCATTTTGTTGTGTCCAAATAAATGTTTATTCTATTCTTCTATTCTACCTACCTAAATTTTAGGTATCACTTTAATTGAGAGTAAGTGAAAATATTCCGGTTCTCGTTGGCATCAATTCACAACGAAAGTTGCTGTTTGCTTTTAAATTATAGGTTCTATAAGCGGTCTGTGCTCAAGTTAAGTACATAGTGAACAGACTTTAAAGGGTGTTGTGAAAGTTGGCATTTTTGACCTGATATTTTCATATTCATTAAGGAATTCAATGAATATTTAATCGAGGCTACTGCCATCACAGTTGACCGTGGCTTACTAAAATAACTATAGTAATAACACTTCAAACGGCGATTTTGTCTGCTGTGATTAACGCTAATATTATCACAGGTCTATGAAAATTTTACGAATCCAGATACGGTGAATTTTAGGTATAATTAAACAATACCCACTCATGCATTTAATTATTCATATAATTTTAATAATTAGGGTAAATATTACAAACCAACCTTAAATTCTAACATTTAAGCAATAAACTCATCGTGAGGGTTGGGATAATAATATCGCTATGAATAATATCAGATGGCCTAATATATTAATTATCACAGATTATTACTAGCATTAATTATCACAGTCCATATAATATTATACAATACCTTCAATATACAAAAGAACACGAACACTCTTTATGAATAACCACTCCTAGTTAATTCCAAATATTGAATACATCCGATTTACATTACTAAAGCCCTTTCAAATGTAAATGAAAACGTATTTATAACCTGAACATTCGGAGCTCAATAGATCATAATTTATACCCAACAAATACAGAATAAAGCTTTCATATCAAAAATATGATTAAACTTATAACGCTTCCCATTACTTGCCGCTAGTTACTCATAAGTACTTCGTTCACGTATAATTTCTACAAGTAGTTTCATTAAAACTTTCGATATAAAACGACGATAAACATAAACCATATCATCACAATCGTCGACGTCAAACGAGTATCGATTCTCAGGAGCTCATTAGGTGCGCGCTTCTCGAACAAACTAGCCATAAATGTTTTTTCGCTAACTTCGCAAGAGATTTCGTCAGATTCGCAAAAAGTCCCTAACGAGTGCCTTAATTCCGGCAGAAGTTAGCCGTCGGGAGCACCTTCGCCGCGTTAGTCTCAATTAGTCGTTGTTCCACCGCTGCGGCGAAGTTGCGGTCGCGCGCCGCACGGCGCCAGCGGACAAACTTGCCCAATTATTATTGTCATTCAACATCCACAATTCACACGGTCAGGACGTTTACGGCGCTGTATATTTCAGACAGCGTAGACGACGGTAAAAGTTGTCGACTCAATTTTAAAGTGCTACTGATAGTCCCAGGCGATCTGTTGTTATTATTACCTGTTCGTTTCTGTTATAACTTTCTCAATTTCGTATCCTCACAATACTACAGTGTATTTTCGTGTTCCTATTGATACAGAAAGTATTTTTTCATCCCACCATCTCGGAAAGAGTATTTTTAATCTTCAATATCTGAGTGGAAAAGCCGTTTTTATTCTCTAGAGGATAAAGTAAATTTTCATCCCACCATCTCGGAAAGAGTATTTTTAATCTTCAATATCTGAGTGGAAAAGCCGTTTTTATTCTCTAGAGGATAAAGTAAATTGAATTTAGAACATCGTGTGCACTAAGTTTGTGAATTAAACGTTTTTTTTTGCATTTAGTCATTTCCTCGCTGAGGTGGAATGAAAAGTTACGTGTTGCACTCGAGTGCAAAGATTTTTCACCTCGTGCTCTTTTGATTCCCTCGCTAACGCTCGTGATTCAATTTTAGAATCCTTCGCTTGCTCGGTCATCAAAATTGAACACGCGGTTAAAAAGCAACTTTGCACTCTTGTATAACAAATAACTATTTTTATACTACTAAGGTGGCAATCAGGCATACGGTACGCCTGATGGTAAGCAGTTACCATAACTTATGGACGCTTGCAACACCAGAGGCATACCTGGCGCGTTGCCGATCCTACTAGCGTCGTGTTCGCCGCGTGTAGGTAGTGACGCGTGATAACATTAAAAACCAGTTGATTTCAGCCACATGCTTGTCAGAATCGCTATGGCTTCTGTATTTGATAAACCCAGATCGTTTAGGGAACCAACGCTTCTTCAAGGAGCACTGTATATTGTTCTATGATCAGACACTCTATAATCTTCTCAAGGTTAACTGACCCAAATGCTCGTATGGAAGCTGTGTACGCAGTAAAGATAATGACATGATCGTTGGATCCGTGTGATTAAATTATGGTCGGTCCAGCCGTCAATGTGATGGGAGGTCAATTTATGACGCCTAATTTACTCCGTTCGCCCCTGAGAGGCATTACATCGCGGGTCTCGGGTAATATTACTAAGTGACATTCGACATTAACTTGGCTTCGATCGGACATCATTTACGTCGTAGAGCTAAATGACTGATCGGATCTGAAGAAGCTTTCGTTACCTGTTAGAGTGACAATGGATATTTTCATAAAGGGGATAATCAATCGAATCTTTTATCTTTTTTAACAAAGAAAGCTTAACTTAAGTAGGTAGGTACTATTTTGTATAATTTTACTCTACTTCACATAATTACATAAATACGTATACAGGATATTTTTTTGTGTAGTGCGCTAAATTTGCAGAGTGATTCAGTAACCGTTCCCAAATTCAAAGGCAGTATTGGGATACGCTTTGAAAAAAAAAACGAAGATTCGATTTCGGATGAAGGACACGCGTAATTTATTAGCGCAAGCCATACAAAATCAATTTTTTATTTTGTTTTGGAGGGCATTTTAGTACTACGGTTGCATTTATTGCGGTTGCATATTTTCCGCACTTATACATAAAAAAATATCCTGTATAGTTCGTGGCGAAAACAACAGAGTTATTCATGAAAACATGAAAATGGTTATAAAACAACATTGCTGCAAGTCAATCTTGCAATATCAGTTTCAAGAGACATAAATTATAGCAACAAGTATTTGATATTCTACGACTTTCGTGTAGGTACTTTCAATAAGTACCTTTACAAAAGTGAGTCGAATGTCTGGACAACTTTAAGTGATTTCTAATCAAACTTTGCCTTACGTTGTCATACTAATCCGTTCCAAACAAGTCATTAAAGTTTCCCTTACTGAACCAAAAATAAAAATCCATCTATTAAAAGTTTTAGCTGCTGTAACGTGCGAGCGTGCGTGCAAAATGAAACCACAAAAGTATTCACGGTTCAACGCTGCTTATCCAATTGAAATTGTGTGCTGGAAACGCTACAAATTACCTTTTCAACGTTTTTAAAGGATTTATTGGCATGTTAACAAAACTAGAAAAAGTTAAAGTGAAATATTGTTAAAACGTGTATAATGTCTGTAGTTCTCCTTGACTTATTTTATGCATAAGTTTGAAGTCCCTGTCGATAGTGATTACATCAGTAATTATCAGAAACATATATATACAAACTATACTATTACTGCGACCCAGCCGCTGACTTCCATACCAATCCTTTCTAGAATCGTAGTA
Source organism: Allophyes oxyacanthae (assembly GCA_932294325.1). Lineage (NCBI taxonomy): Eukaryota > Metazoa > Arthropoda > Insecta > Lepidoptera > Noctuidae > Allophyes > Allophyes oxyacanthae. The sequence goes on from OW028615.1 coordinate 12,713,837, forward strand.
CCTACTACTACACATTATGTTATTTAAACCGCCACTCATTGTTTTTTACATAACAATTCGATATTTTCACCCAACACCACTTACCCACAAATATTTACACATAATTTGCCACAAAATCCGCCCACACCAAACAGGATAAACGAGCGTCCATTCACGTCCATTTGTAACCGATATAGCTCACTTGATTGCTAATAACACAATACAAACAGCCTGTATACAATACAGCTAGGTACACAAAAACAGTGTAACTCTAGAAGACCGCGACACATTCAGCCTGTTTATCCAGCCAGTGACCCAGTTATTCTGTTACAGGGTGTGCGCAATGTTCCTGCCGGAGTTCGCGAGTTTCGTCGCCGCCATCTTGTTCGCTGTACATCCTATTCATACTGAGGCGGTGAGTATATTTTTGTACATTTATAGTTTGTCGAACGTCTATCACGCTGTGGTTCTTTTGAACTGGGTTTGTTTGTAGCGTGAAAGCCTTTGAGGTGTTAATGCGCCTTAAATGTCGTCGACCCGCTTAATCCGTGAGAAATACGATGAAAATGAATAAAATTCTAAACTCTGAGCTAGCAACAAGAAAGCATTCAATCGGGGGTTGAATTCACACAAGAAGAGAAAGGGATAAATACTTATTAAAGCGAAAATTTGATTTTCACATGAGAAATGGAAGTAAAAGCCCTATATACGTAAAAAATATGAAGAAACTGACTGAATTGTCAGCAAAACCCTGAAAAAGGTTCAGAATATATCATCCTTGTCAAGCTGCACGAATTATTCAGGAAATATTTGGGGTTGCTATGGCGTTCCAAGGGTAGCAACAAGTCATACCACATTCATTAATATTATAGCCAACGTTTAACCCAAAATATTATAAAACTGACTATATTTATCAAGACACTTCCTTTGTATTTCTCCTATCGGTAAACAATTGTATAGGTATAAAAACTTTTTTAACACAATTTTGCTTGGATTAATAATAGGAAAAAATTTAGAAGCCTTGTTTGTTTTCGTCGTAACAAAACCAATTCCGAAAGTTTTATCTTTTTTTGAAAGTTGCCTTCATTAATACTAGGTATATTGACTAGCGAAACCTTATATAAAAAATACAAAGGGAACTGCAACCGTCAAATGCCGTTAGCTTCAGCCGTCGCTAGCAGTCGACAAAATTCAACGTCACGTCGACAGCAAAGTGCCGTCCGTCTATGAGAGCCCTTACGGTCAAGTGGTCTCGAAAAAATACATTCAGTACGAAATAGAACACACTACATATTTTCATTTCCTGAGCGCTTTGAAAAGCTTTAAAACTTGATCCGACCAAGTATGACGTATCGAATGGCATTCGGTTAATATTCATTCCTGATATTAAACGTTTTGTGTTCGAAATAACAACGCCCTGTGAATGACAGTAACCGACATCTTTTTCGATTTCCACCGCATATTTTGTTCGACATTTCATTCCGGTACGTTGTTTTTATTCGAATATCTTCATTATAAAGTTTTGACGTATGAAAGTATTTTAGAGTACCTACAATACTGCATATTTCTCATGCCTATTTTATACGTTCTATAAATGACTAGGTATAAAATGATACCTACTCTTTACAAAAAAACAAATTTTATTTATATAAAAAGAAAATGGTTAGTACTACCGAACGTATATGCACATCACAATAGATCTTCGCAGGTCGCAGTGACAAAGGGGCTTAGGACCTCTTCTAAATAATAATATTATTTAGAAGAGGTGTATGTCAAGCATAATGTCAAGCTATATTATTATGTCTAAAAGTTATTGTTTATAGGGGCGCATCACCCTGTCAATACAATCACAATATTTCGCTGCTAATCCGTTGTCGCTGTTGGTGATCATATTGTGAAAATATTGATCTGAGTCTGGGCTGTTAATATTTTTCCTCTGCAGTATTCATGATAATTAATATATAATAATTAATAGTTTTATATCACGCTAACACAAATGGTCATTTTTTAAGAATATATAGTTACTAAGTTATACAAAGTATACTCTGTTTTTTTTACTTGTCATTTAGTAAACAATCTTCACACAACTCATTAATAAAATAATCGTTTATAAAATACAACAAATCGTTTACCACATGTAGATTTGGTAAAAACTAATATTATCAAAGACAGCTAAATTTGGCATATTTTCATATTTTTATGTAATGTTTTTCGTAAAAAAGGACGTGAAAATTGTTTACTAAAAAGACAAGCAAAAATGAACAGAGTGAGTAATAGTAATAGATGAGTAAGTAATAGGTAGGTAGTAGTATCTCCTAAAAAGTCACTAGGAGATCGTTAGATATGTCTAATCCCGGCGGATGTTTAAGTATGCAGGTGACCTGATCGTTAGAACACGCAAAAGCTTTTAAACTGCTCTAAAAACGTACAAAACTGATTCTCATATGAAAGTTCTCGCCGAAATAAGTTTGTCAAGTAACTCTACACCGAGAACGCGGCATAGTTATACAAAAAACTAAAATGTGAAGTTGAATAAAATCTGGTAAATAACATGAAACAAAAATCGACATGTTATTTTCCTCGCTTGAATTGGCTCCGTATTTCATTGGTAAAATTTTAGTTTCAAAGCCGATACGATACGAACTTCGATAGGTACTCTAAACAATAACGTTTATTGACTTGTAATGGTTAGATATTTTTATCTCAAATTTTAATACGTTTGTGAGTATCAATTACACTGTCTATGCAATGGGAATGCCATGATTATACTATGATCAATAATAAAAAAGTCATTAATAAAATGTATAATGTATTTTTAAATGAAAATGGAAAATATTGTTTTCATAAAACCGTAGTATTTTATTTATTTATTTTACAATATTTATACCCTATTATCAATTCTAATTCATGTATAAAGAAAGGAAATTATACACCTCCATTATAACACTTTGTTACAACAGAATACTTTCTGTATTCTGTTGTTACAAAGTCCTACAAACTTATCACTATATTAGGACCACGCGGTAGGTATTTGTACATTTTATGTGGGAGGCGCAAGTGCTAGGCCATTTCGAGTACGTTTTACGAGTCCAATTTCTTTCAGTGACAAGCGCTCTTGTAGCACTGTCTAGTGTTCAGTGGAAGGTGCAGAATTGAACCATTCCTATTGAGAGAGTTATTTTCATATTCTTATGTTTATATTTGAATTTTATGTAAATATATACAACATGTGTCAGTAATGCGTGGTCATATTTAAGGGTCTTAATAAGACCATCAAACTGAACTGTTTGGATCCAACATCGTAATTGCGACAAAATGATCAGCTGACCCAAACTTCAATACCTGTGCAGTTTGATAGTCTGATGCACACCACTATGAACAAGAAATATCATCACCATACTAAACAACAACAATGCTACAGTCTAAATAATAATAATATCATCACCATACTGAACAACAACAACAATGCTACAGTCTAAAGGAAAAGAAACAAGAAACATAATAATATTGTATGTCATGTACTTGTTTGTATAGGTACCTACCTATACAAACAAGTACATAGTAATATTTTACAAGTTATGACTAGGTATTTTATAAGTTGAGTCGAATACTGTTTACTTCACTATTATTTACTATGCTTACCATTCTTTCTTGTATAAGAAAATAAACTGTACAAAATGGGAAACACGTGAAGCTATTTCTTTTTATTTTTTATTTGTATGTTCATGTTCACAGAATCTTTACGGACAATGGATTTAAGAGTAGAGCCAATTAGTTTGTTTTACACCGAGCAATATAAAAAGAAAGAATAAATCCAATAGATGCTAACGAAACCTTGCAAGGAATTTTATAAAAATAACCTAGCTTTGCCGATGAGCATAATTTTCTCTATGCATTTCACAGAAAAAAAATAGATTATGTTCGATATAAAAAAATACGGTTTGAGCAAGCATTGTTCAGTGTTTTTTCTAAACATATATAAATTCTGATTATACAGAATACTGAATAGTGTATATTTAAACAAGACACCTGCTGTAAGAGGATTTTGTACACATCATTATGAACAACAAACAAACATACAAATATTTTCTCTTTATAATATTAGTTTATATGAATTGACCAAACAACAGCTTAGAATAGTTTCTGGAAATTGCCTCGTTTACGGTAGCAAGAGCTGTGGCAGTAACAGCAGGCAATGTCCTACGGTCGCCAGGTCACTTTATGGCAACCGTTCTCGTCAACTCACATGGCAATTTTATGCCCCGTCAGGTGTAAACTTGATGATCTTTAAACTTTGTCGGTAACATCGGTATTCCAATTAGAAACACACATTTTATCGTGTCGTATCTTATACGGCAAACGATTTACATTCGCGTCGACATGCGACGTTAGAAGAGACATAATTTGTGTATGTCTATAGTTCTATTCACTGATTTTAAAAAAGGAATTGATTCTCAATTCAACGTGATATTTAATTTTTGTTCGGCCATGATTTATGTACTGCATACATGGACTGTTAACGATAATTATTATTGTTTGATAGAATAATAAAATCATGGGAAGTCATGTTCATTTCTTTATGATGTCTTGAAGAGAGTCGAAGGTAATTTAAGGAATTTAAAAACTCCTTATATCATAATAACGCTGTTGGGTGAAACCTATTAACTATTGTGGAATTAGCGTTTATACCTTTCATAACTTTTAATTATTTGAACGATTACAATGCAATACACTTTATTTCACACGAGAAAGGGAACAAAAGATACAATAAATAGAAAAAGAGATATACAAAGTCAAAGTCTTATCGTACGATAGATCGATCGATCGTACATCATTAGCGGTCATTGCGTGTACTATCGCCCCTTTAAATTTTAAACGCTGGTCCAGTTAATAAATACATTATAACGTAAAATCAACCGTGATAATAACTAACTTCCGAACTTTACATGGTCCTTCGAGTTATTGAACCTCGCGAGTTTTTAGTCTTTGTTATTTCCCTTGTAATATATTGGTAGATGACGTGAAAGGACGTTCTAAAAATAAAAGCCAATCTATGAGCGTTTATTTTTTTAAAGGCGGTTCCCTTTTTTTCTTTTTTTAAATAAATTGGTGAGGCTATTTCGTGGGGGTCACACGAAACTCGATGAAATGTGTCTGTAGTGTGTTTGTTGTAATGAAGTCGTGAGCGGAGCCACCGACTCGCCCTGTAAGCTAACCATGTTTGCTATTTTTATAGACTGCGGTTCTCGCTGTTTTACGGCGGCTCTGAACTTGGCTTCGCTTATGTCTTGGTAGCTCTGTTGTAAACTAGGGTTCATCACCTTGAAGCCTCGTAAAATAGTAATGCTGATTTATAAGTGACAGTACGCGTAGGCAGCAGCAGGTTGTAAGACAAACTTTACGAGCCGATTTATCAGAAGCAAATCGTATTGCTGAGGTACCAATCGCGTTCACTGCAATAAAACTAAACTATATTTCTTTCTTTCAATAAGATTCTACGCATATTTTACGAAGGGATACTAATTTAAGTTAAGCTCCATTATTTATAACGAATGCACAAGTCCTTGTTTTAACCAATAACGATCGGTAAAATATGGGAACTCCAGACGATATTCTTCTCTTTAAATTGTAAAACTCGACATAAATAACCGTTTACTTTAATCAGATTTAAAGCCGGTTGCATCAAAACTAAAGGTTTCACGTCTTCGCCTATACTAATTTATAAAGAAGTAAAATTTGTTTGTTTGTTTATATGTAGGGAGTAATCTCAGGAACGAGTAAACCAATTCTAAAAATTATTTTATTGATAGAAAGCTACACTATCCCTGAGTGATATAGGCTGTATTTTATTTTGATATAAATAAAATGCGCAGGAGAAACTGCGGATAACAGCTATTATTAAGTAACTATTATTAAGTAACAATATACTGTAGTAAACGTCAGACAGACAATTTTCTGTTCAAAAAAATATTAGATTATTTCGAGTAATTTTGTTGATTTTTTTATGAACTCCTGACATATTTAATAAGTATAATGTAAAAGAAAGTACCTATAACCATATGTGCCTATATCGTAAAAAAATAATAAAGTTAGATGCAACTTGAGTGGTTAGGTTATTTAATTAAAATGCTTTTCAATATAAATCGCCGATATGTTTTTGTCCCTATTCAGATCGCTGCAGAAACTAATATTTTCATTTATCAGTATAATCAATCATTTATGAATTGTTTCATTTAACAATATAAAAATGTTCATGTGACAGGTGACGGGCGTTGTGGGCCGCGCAGAGATGTTATCTTCGCTATTCTTCCTCGGCGCTCTACTGTGCTACGCGCGCGCTTCGCAGCGGAGAAGATACACAGGTAAATATAACAGTATAATAGACTGTTTTTCGTATACTTAAATGACTATCAGCGACTGATGTTGCAACAATTTCAACATTTACGGAATTGACATTTTATATTAATATGTACACAATTATGAATATGCAACTATAGTCTTAGTATACAGGATGCGTAAGATATTATCACTATAAATTAAATCTATATATTAAGACGTGAAGAGAAAACTTTGTACCCCCTTTTAAGCATATTGCGCGCACAGAGGCGTGTGAGATTTAGCGTAGTTAAAGTTTATATGGAGAAGGAGTGCAAAAAGCTAAACTTACGGTCGAATTTTGACCACTAGGCAACTACTAGTATAAATAATTCAATATTACTCGACTATGTATGTATGGAACAACAGATTTTTTTGTGTGATTTCATGTTTGGTCCGACAGTAAAAGTTGTTCATAATAATAGGTAGATACCATACCCTTCTTCAATTTTCCCCTCGTTGTTACCTAAACGATTGAGATGGTTGTAGTGTGAGAAGGTGTTTTTATAAATGCAGTCAAAGTTTTGACTTTGACTACATTTATAAAAACACCAAAGTCAAAGATTTTTATTTCAACTGGGCCTTTGCAGGCACTTTCAAAACGTCGTGATTCTAGGTGCACGGCATTATAGATTAGAGATAGGCATTATTGGTATCAACAGCTTAGAAATTGTCTTCTATGACAAGAGGAATGCCTTTAGAAATGGCAGCGGAATAGAAGTAAAACCAGTGTAAAAGTCGTATGATACAACTTAGCGTTAAGTGTAAGAATAGAATGAGGAAACCGTTCGATTTGTTTATTATATTTGTATTACTTTACCTTCTAAGAAACTAAAACTACCCTTCGAACAAGGAAAACTGTCTCGAACGATCTCCTACAATCCCGTGTACCGAGAATCAGAGGTGAATGGCCTGTATTTCCTACGCCTACATCCTTACAAAATTATTTACCTTTCATATACACTTCAGCATTCAATATGAAGTACTTATGATAAACGTAGTTACACAAACCTATGAAATGTAGGTACTTACGTGATGAAGTATCTACGGCAGTGCGAGTGAATTGCGAATATTGATAGTGCGATGAATCTATAGAGCGAATCACGAAATTTAGATTCGAACAGAATCCACAATACACATGTACATCGAATATATTTGGGCAGATGATTCTGGCTTTGTTATGGTCGCGATTAACGTAGGTGACATTATATCTAGGGTACATTCGAACATACATTATACAACTTATTTAAGGGTATAGATGAGACCATCAAAGTGAACAATTTTCTCAATAGGATCAACATCGTAATCGCGTAAAAATTATTAGCTGTCCCGTACAAAACTTCAATACTTACTCGACCTAAACGTATGGGACAGCTGATGAAGTTGTTCAGTTTGATGGTTTGATCCACACCATAAATATATGACCACACATTTCTGAAACACGTTTTACATGGCACATTAGTTAGATAGATAGGTACATGGTACATATTTGTCGCACATATTCGCACATCCGTAGTCCATAGCGTTATGACCCCGAGTTCCTTCCGTCGCGTGGCAATGGCAACAGCCGAAAATATTTCGGTAGTCGTCGATCCCCTATAGACAAACCGTAATCTAAATTATTCAACTATCAGTTTGCGAGGCTTTGAAAAATAAATGAGAAAAGTTTGATTAAAATTCCTTTAGTTCTTTGTCGTTTTAGTTTTATGTGTTCAAGAGTTTTTGATAGTTAATATTAATTGTGAAGAGAGGCTCGTAGCTAAGCTGCAGTTCTCGCGGTCAGTACTTGGATGGGTGACCTTTACACATTGAGAATCCCGGTTGTCATTTTAATATTAGAGGTCGCCTAGTGGTTGCAATTCGACCTTAATATTAAATATATTTTAGGTTTCTGCACTCCTTCTCAATATAAACTTTATATCTATTCCAAATCTCATACTCCTTTTTCTATTCACCTAATATTATATAGATCTGTGACAGTAATTACTACATACATAGTTGTAAGTTAAGGGGAGTCAGCAGCCCGAAGTTTCATAACCGGTCTATCCTTAGGTTACCTGTATCCCAGTCAGAAATGGTGGTCAGTGGGTGGTAGAAATTAGTTGGCCGTCGCTCCGCCTAAAAAACCCATTCAGTCGCATCGGTAGAGAATTTAGTGAAGTGAAGCAACATTGGTGTTTCGTGTTTCCAGACTGGCGCTACGTAGTGGCGTGCACAGCGTGCGTCGGCGTGGCGATGTTATGCAAGGAACAAGGCATCACCGTCACCGGCGTCTGTGTCGTCTACGAACTCTTCGTTGCACAGAAGGTGAGTCACGTCGTCATATTAATAATAATTGTGCTACGTTGTTACCTGGACCGCATGCATCAGGGAAACGATGCTATGCAAGAGGCAAGGCATCACTTTCACTGGTTTCATGGTAGAAACGATAAGCGATTCAAAGGTGCGAATTTACCTTTGAATCGTTAAATCTCGTATCATATTTTTAATTATCAACGCAATAATAATCCTACGGTTGATTTTTATTTGAAACATCAGAGCCAATTTATTTTGTGACACTCTGTATAATATTAAAATCTAACCTCCTACAAAGAAACTGGCAAAAAAAATTGGTTAACATTCGCAGCTCATTGTGTCTATATTTTTGTCTTCGATAAACAATTAAAACCGTTGGAATTATAGCTATATTTTTAGCTGTCGTACAAAGTGCGAATGCTGGCTTTGAATTTGGATTTTATTCCCTAAAATATTGAGATTATGGTACATTGTAAACTCGTACACGCCGCTTGTTAAACCGCTAACAAGTCACGATGTAGACCAATATAGTCTTATGCATGAACTTCATTTTTAACGTGTTTTTAACCCTCAATTACTTTATCCAGCGTCGCAGTTCAGGTGGTATAAGCCGCTGGTCATGGGTGGACGCATGGGGCAAAGGCTCGGGCTGGGGATGCGCGTGCGGCGAGGCGGCGCGGAGGGTTGCTACAGTGTGCTGCGCCACTCTTGCGCTTTTAGCTGCCCGGCTGCATGTGATGGGCGCGCAGTTGCCGGTTTTCACGAGGTTCGACAACCCTGCTGGAGCGGCGCTACCGCCTGCCAGGTAATTACCGTTATTGCTACAATATTGACTTAGCGCCTAAGCCCCTAGGGCATTTTACGCCTACAAAGAATAATTTGTGATAAACGTCACAATAGATAACCTAATTTTTTTATAGAAATTACAGATTTAACATGATGATAAATAGTGGGTGGCGTTATTATCATTAAATTTCCGAAAAATGCATGAATTTCCTATAATACTTTACCACTTACGCTTAAAATTCCAAAAATATGACAAGATGACCATAAAGGCATGAGCTTAGCAAGTTATTAAACAGTTCGTCTATTCACGAACATATCGCCGTATTTTCATCTTTTGCGGTGACCAGACAGTCTGGGTATTGCTCAGTAATAAGGATAATTGGCTTTGACAAGCACACTACCGCCCTAACGACAGCTCGCAAGCTAAGCCACATTAACTTTATGAGCCCTCTCGTTCGTAGGCCATTGTTCAAGGGGCGGATTCCTGGCTTATGGTGGAATTCACTTAAACTAAACAATGACACGGCTTTGTATCATTTGCTAAGATGTTAGAAGGTAAATGTGATATTTTTCAAAGATGTTGAAGATTTTTTGTTCATTACGCAACTTTGGATCTTTGTCTGCAACCCAAAGGTATCATAAATTAGTTCTAACAACTTTTTTGTTTGTAAATAGGTACTTTAAAGTGTACTAAGAGTAATAATAGTAAATTACACAGTGAAAGTAAATGGCTAGGTACCTTGGCTAAATGGTCAACGCGCAAATCGATCTGCTATAGTAATGAAAGAAATTTATTTATTTATTTATTATATACTTTATTGTACACCTGAATATAACAATTTTGTAAGTACGGAGATTACAATATTAAAGTACAATGGGCGGCCTTATCGCATAAAGCGATTTCTTCCAGGCAACCATTGGATGGAATAAAGTGACAAACAAGTTATGGGGCAGACAGTGGTGCACATAGATATGATGTTGAAATAAATAATTTTATCCAAAATTAAAAAACAATTAAATATATATGACTCAATATAGCACAAATACATTATAAATACATATAAATATCACAGAGAGAAAGAGAGCATTGCGAAGAAATAAAATAAAAATAAATTAAGTGTAGTAAAAATTAAAGTGACAAGTAATGTTCCTTCACCATCCTCTTAAATACTGGTAACGACTGAGCACGCCTAATAGCCAATGGCAATGCATTCCACAAACGAGCGGCTTGAACCGTGAAGGATTTGTCAAAAAAAGTTGTGGAATGCATTGGCATTCCCAGCTTTAGGTTTTCTGATGACCTTAGGCAACGCGTGTGAGTGTCACCAAGGAACACGAAACGTTTTTTTAGATAATAGGGAGTAGAGGGATTAAATAGAACATTATAAAGTAAGGAAAGAATATGAGCATTCCGCAGAAGACGAATAGGAAGCCATTTGAGCTTTAAACGGAATTCTGATACATGATCATATTTGCGTAACCCAAATATAAATCTTATACAAAAATTTTGGAGTCGCTCAAGCTTATCAAATTGTTCCGCGGTGAGATCTAGATAGCTGGCATCAGCATAATCGAGGAAAGAAGAAAGAAGAAAGAAAAGAACATTTATATTTATATTTAATGAGTTAAGCCGCACTTAATAACATCATTCTTTCGATGGGTGACCATTATTTAGAAAGAGAAAGAAAGAAAGAAAATAGTTTTAATTCGGACTCATACAGAAAAATACAAATAATTTAAAAAAAAGTAACATTTATAAACGAGACCAAAAATGGGCCCTATCTCAGCATATACTCGTAGCTGCGACGTTTGGAAAATGTCACAGCGCTGGTATTCTTTGAGACCGTTACGACACAAATAAATAAATATGATACATAATTATTATTTAAATATTTTATAATACTACTTACAAAATAAACTAATTTAAACGTCACATTAATTGAGACATAATTATGGGTTGTCAGTTACATCGTGAATAAAATTCAGTTAGCATCTCTAGATGGCAGCCGACCCCAATGAAGCTGGACAATGGCAAGGCTGGTAATAACCTACATTACGTTATGTTCTTTTTCAGGCACCTAACTTTCGCTTATCTGCCAGCTCTAAACGCCTGGCTTCTTACACTGCCTGAAGCGCTATGCTGCGACTGGACCATGGGAACGGTCGCTCTGCTCAAGTGCTGGCGTGACCCTCGCAACTTGGCTACCTTGGCACTGGTCGTCATCATCGTGACTGCTACCATACACGCGTTAAGGACACGATCTTCTGCTCTTTCTATGGTAAGCTATCAGATTGAAAGTAGATAAGTACCTACATGGTACTTATTTATTATAAAGAGCAGATATTTTAATTATCAAAGATGCCAAAGCGATCTCCAAATTGTATTTAACTATTTTCTGATGGCCGATTAAATAATTATTCCAAAACTTGTTATTAACGCTTACAAACGTTATGTTTTAGGATCACTTCAACCCATAGCTATTGTTAAAAGGGTATTTAAAACCTACTAACTACTGTTTTTCTTCTTCAGGGCCTAGCACTACTCGTCCTCCCGTTTCTACCAGCATCAAACTTGTTCTTCCCCGTGGGCTTCGTGGTGGCTGAGCGAGTTCTCTACATGCCTTCGATGGGCTGGTGCCTGCTAGTGGCCCACGGCTGGCGACTCCTAGCCAAGAGGCGGGCCAAACTCGCTGCCAGCGCGCTGATATTCCTCCTTCTAGCGTTCAGCGCAAAAACTTACATGAGGAACTGGGATTGGAAGACTGAATATTCAATATTTGCTTCAGGACTGAAGGTAGATTCATTTTATGAGCTTCTACTTCATCAGCCTTTTTTAAGATATGTGACTGACTTCAAATGTGTTTTCAGGTAAACCGTAATAACGCCAAATTGTACAATAATGTAGGACATGCCTTAGAAGCGGATGGAAAGTACGCAGAAGCATTAGATTTCTTCAACACAGCCGTCAATGTACAACCAGATGATGTGGGAGCCCACATTAACGTTGGTAGGACTTATAACCATTTAGAAAGATTCCAAGAAGCCGAAGACGCTTATGTGAGAGCCAAGTCTTTACTTCCAAAGGCGAAACCTGGTGAATCATATCAGGCGAGAATAGCGCCTAATCACCTAAATGTGTTTTTGAATCTTGCCAATTTGATATCCAAGAACGCCACAAGATTAGAGGAAGCAGACATGTTATACAGACAAGCCATCAGCATGAGAGCAGATTACACTCAGGCCTACATCAATAGAGGAGATATCTTAATCAAATTAAATAGGACAAAGGAAGCGCAAGAAGTGTACGAAAGGGCTTTACTTTATGACAGTGGAAACCCTGATATTTACTACAACGTAAGTATTTTTATGGATGAAGTAAATAATGAACTAACGATGACCAATATTTTTTATACAAACCAAATAGACCTTACAAAACTATTAGTAAGAAGTAAAATAACTCTAAAATAATATCTACTACTTGCAGTATTTTATGTGAAAATTATCTAATGAAGCATTGTACTTTACATTTCCAGCTAGGAGTAGTCCTTCTAGAACAGGGTAAGCCATCCCAAGCGCTGGCCTACTTGGACAAAGCGTTGGAACTAGAACCGGAACATGAACAAGCTCTCCTGAACTCTGCCATACTCCTGCAAGAACTCGGAGCTGCTGACCTGAGACATTTGGCAAGACAGCGACTCCTCAAGTTACTTGATAAAGATTGTTAGTAATTTTTCAAACCGTAGATACCTATCATTATGACAAAACTATAGAACAAAAGTTTGGGCTGTACCAGATATGACGTGGCCGATTTTCAGCGGTAGACGTTTCCAGGTTGAAAATATGATATGATTTTTGGTTGCAACATAACTTCGAAAAGCACTACTATCATCTTGCGCAATTCTTATAATACTTGAGAGTTCTCATTCTCCTATACCGACTCATCCATAGACCTTTAAAAAACTTTAACTTTTCAGCGACAAACGAACGAGTTCACTTCAACCTCGGCATGGTCTGCATGGACGAAGGCGACGCTGAATGCGCAGAGCGGTGGTTCAGAGCAGCAGTGCACCTCAAGCCTGACTTCCGATCAGCGCTGTTCAACCTCGCGTTACTGTTAGCTGACCGACGGAGGCCGTTGGAAGCGGCGCCGTTCTTGAAACAGCTGGTCAGACATCATCCAGACCATGTGAAGGCGTTAGTGCTTCTGGGTGATATCTACATCAATTCTGTTAAGGATTTGGATGCGGCTGAGAGTGTGAGTATTGAAATATTCTACAAGTTTTAGTACGATACTCGATGTCGAACTTGTTTTTGTTGTTGTTGTTGTTGATTTTTCTCCAAGATTGTTAAAATTATGATCGCTTTATATAAATCTGAGAAATAAGATCCATTATACCATCTATTCTATCATATACATCCATGCATGTTATGTATACCCCAATAAAGTCGGTACTGTCTGTAAGATCTAGTGATTATTGTCTAATATTATGCCTCTCTCAATCTTCCAGTGTTATCGCCGCATTCTGGAACTGGAGCCAGACAACGTGCAAGCCCTCCACAATCTTTGCGTGGTGGCGGTGGAAAGGGGCAAGCTCGCCATCGCCGAGGAGTGCCTCACGAGGGCCGCGGCCTTGGCCCCACATGAGCACTACATACAAAGGCATCTCGCCGTCGTGCGAGCGAGACGGGTGGCTGCCGCTACCCCCACCTCGAATAAAACCCCTCCGAACACCGCGACGACAGCCACAGCGACCACCGAAGTGCGAGCGAGATGGAACTATATCCCTCAACAACCCCCCGACCCACATGAAACCGACGACTCATAGCCCACCGTAGAATATTAGACGCGGACGTGGAAATGGAACATGTAAATAACATTTTGCTTAGGAATATCTTCTTTGAACACCAAAATAAACGAACGGCCAGTCGCGATTTTATCTGCCTATCGATTATTTTTATAATTTCTTCGAACAATCAGGGTATTACATTCTATCTGACTTGGACATAATGTATTGTATTTCACCTTACTATCGCTTGATTTAGATCATTTCCCTTTCAAGATATCTCACTATATTATTATAGATTTTGTAACGGTACTGAGCGAAGTGTTTACGCCAAACAATATAATAAAATTATTGATCTCGTAGATAAAGACCTTGATTTGCATAACGGCGTTTCGTGATATTAGTTAAAGACATCATTAATTATAATTGTGTATGCCATATAATATAATAGGTATTATGTAGAATATGTTTCAACGAGCTTTTGTCTTTAGCCCGGTATACGGAATATACGGACAATTACAATATGTGTGTATTTAAAAAATAAATGGAAATAGCGTAATAGAATGTATAAGAACTGTTTCCAGTAAATTAATTATCTAAGTTTCTCTAGTCACAAGGCTCGTTTTAATAAAAATCTCTTTGGTTATTTACTACTAGTTATAAATATGAAATACATTGCATTGTAAGTACATGAAATTAACGTTGAATACGACCCCGTGCTTCGTTTAGGCGTTGGGAGTAGCACTAGTGTGGCGCCCCACATAACAGCGATCCCATTTTCGATAAAGAATCATGTTATTACGATATCTATTCTAGTTGAACATCATTTGTATAAACGATCACATTAATTGCATACTCACCGTCCAAAAGAAGACTTTGGAGAGTCGTCAGAGCACAGTGGGAAATGAAAAGCTATCAACACAAAAAAGTCATACTTAATACTTATTCAGCGAAAAAATATTTTTTATGTATCACTTTGCTCTCAAAATTCTTGTAATTTTATGCAAATAATGATTCTTTCAAAAATCGTCTAGATACCTACTATATAATACACACTGCTGACTGCTGTTGTTTTTTAAATGTATATTTTCATGTGTATAATATGAATTGGGGTTTTGTTTTCTTAGTACCTACCTACCTACTTAATATGATAATTATCCCAGAAATAATATGAAAAAGTCTTTGTATCAAAATATCTAAGTACTGACCTACTTATGTACAGAGTGCCTAGAAGTATATAATTTTAAAATTAGGTATAACATGAACTACCTACCCACGGAATTCATAAGGGATTACGTTTTTGTTAGTTATTAAAAATATTAAAGGCTGACAACTAATCTAGATGGACCCCGAGGTAATGTCGCTAGTATCGATATTTTGACACATTTCATACTAAATATTAGTTCCGATAAAATCCGCAATATGGCGAAGGTCCAAGTTTAAGTTGTCAGGCTTTGGGTACCTACAGCAGTGTGTACTGTGTAGTGTATGCTAAGTAAGTCACTGTTATAATATACTTAAGTATGTAATCCATTTTGTAAACTGGATGAACAACATTCAACAAATATATTATTTTCTTATTCATTAAAAGTTATTACGTAAAAAAAATGAAAGTGATCGACCGTTATTAGAATTAGATGTGAAAAAAATGTAATGTTGTTAATGTTTTAAGATAAAAAGTAACTTTTGTAAAAACTGAATTTTTTACAATGTCTTGAAACATTTCTTGTGGGAACTCTGTTATGAGTTGATGAATTCGTAAGGACCCCGATATTGTAACTATTTGTCGTCAAAACGTTTATTTTTATAAAATAAAATGTTTCAAATGAGATTTGCTTTATTTTATTAATAGGTACCTACCCAAGACCTACCCTTTATTATTGACACTAAAAGCAGACGAGCGAGTGAACACGTTAAGGCGCGGCGCAGACGACGGACTTTTTGTCCGGCAAACTACCGCGAAAATTCAGTCGATTATACGATAAAATATGTAGGTAGGTATGATACTTAGCCATAGTAAGCAAAATCCTAAATCTACAGGTACTAGAAAAAGTTAAACAAAATATTACTTATTGATTGATTATTATTAGATACTCATGTTGTGGAAACGATCCCAATCATTTAATTTTGAATTGAATGCGACGTTAGCTTATAGCAGAAGTGTATATATGTAAGTGTATATTTATGTAACTGTCTATAATTTAGGGATGCAATTAAAATTTGGGTATTTTATATCCACGGTTAGTTTTCAAAGGGTAGCCAATTTTCCAGGGGTTATTATACTTTTACTATGGGACCAACCCTGAATTCAAGAAAAGAACCAGCCAACTTTTCCTATGGGAACAAACTTGAAATTGCAAAAAAGAACTATGTATGGAACACATTTCTAGTTCAGTAATATTTTTATTGAACAGTAGTTTTATTTTTCACAATTTCGTAAAAAATATAATTAAGTTCTGGGTTCAAAATAAAGATGCGAATATGGCTGAATTTACCCTAATGGAAATAGAATTTTTATGGCAACACACAAAGCGCGACATATTGAAGCTTATGTATTGAAGTGACCACGTGAGATGCAAGTCTAACCCTGCGGTCCGAATTGCCATAAAAGTGATAATATGTGGAATCCGACCAAATTTAATAGTCACAAAATAGGGCTATTGATTAATAATAATAATTGTGACTGGTCGGATTCGCGATATTAACACTTTTAGCGCAATTCGGACCGCAGGGTAACAGTGCTAGGTCTGAAAAACATCCTCTATTATTTACATTACCGAAGAAATAGTGGCACAGACTGGCACAGATGTAAGGTCATAGCTATGGTCATAGCACACTCGATACTTTTAGCATTGACAACTAGCGATTTAGTCGGTTTTCGGAAGCTTGACACAGCGACTGATCGCTACACTCTGCACACATTCAGATGCCAGTCGCAGCGATTTATTGAGGCTTTGGCGTGCTTATCACCCAAGCCTCCCCCTGGCTTCACCTATCTGCTAGATGTAGCAAGTCGCCAAAACCCGATGCAGCATCGATGCAATCTAAGATGCAATCACAAAATCAAATTGAATGTGCTATGGGCCCTAATTCAATTTGTTTCCACAATTACATTTAATCAATTAATTATTTTGGCATTTTCACTATAAAGTAGGTATCAACAATAAAAATAAATATTTTATAAGATTCTCACAATTATCCCTTATCAATACCTGGATACCTGGGTTTGGTAATTTATCTATGGGTTAAATAAAATCAAAGATCGATTTTTGTGTAAAAGATTCACTATATTGTTTTGCACAGTGAGCATTATCAATTTTCAAAACAATATCGCCCTTATTACACTAAGAACGGCTTAAAATATTTTCACATTTTCTTCTTCACTAGGTTTTAATACGATACGGTTCTGAATTGCTTAAATAATTGCTTAATCATGTAAGACAGTATCCCAAAAAATATTTGAAAATAAATCAAATGATATTTAACAAGTACAATAAGCAAGGTAGGAATATTCTAGCATTTATTCTATAGACGGTAATGGAACCTAGATGTCCTACGAATTTAAGTACTATCACGGTTTGCAGTCCTTTTTATGTACACAAAATACATACTCTTTTATGATGTACAATTGGTAAAAACAATTCAAAGAATATTAGGTGACTAACAATTTCAATTAAACACAAGAATTCACAATTCTTTTACAGTAATATTTCAGGAATATGTCTTCAAATTAAAATTTTAACGTCATCAAAGTATGTTTAATTTAAACAAGGTCATTCTTACTTGAAATATCATAACATAAAATAATCTAATGTTAATAAAGGAATATAATTTATTAACTATACATTTTCTCATCATGAATAACAAAATCTCACTCACTCTCGCATTTCGAACTTACACCTAGATTTCCTATCTTGAAATACTATCCACTTAATTAATTTTTTTCTTTCGATGGACTTTTTTAACCTATTATTTTGTTCCGTACATATTTAATCTATTGCTGTCACGATGATTCAAATTATAAGGCCCCTTCCAACCCGACCTTAAAGGCAATTCATAGGTTACTCCATGAAACATCTCATGCCAAAAACCATTCCACATGGATGCCATCGATTCCACTTTATGATCGCACCTACAATTAGAATATTCGACAACAAAAACAATGTCGAAACAGGAAACTAATGATAGTCTAACAACAACAAATTATACTTATAATTTTCAAAGTTCTCGCTCAACAAAGCATCTCAGAACACTCGAAAACTTTCCAAATCAAAATACACAAAACCTCCACGTCACTATTATAAGGAAAAATAACTGAAACATTCGCTCCCAAAATCTGTACAAATGACCAGTCGTTGTATAAAAATATCCGAGTATATAAAATTGTAGGCAAAAAGTTAGGGGTCGACTGTAGCTATACGGCTCATTCGCACCAATAAGTCCTTAGCCTTAAGGGATCCCCAACCGTTAAACATAGGTGAGAAGATGTTTTTGTTAAGAGTTCCCCTTAACATTGTTCTTCACACCAGCGTTTGTAACAGCCATTGGGTATCCCTTTTAGGATCTTGTTGGTGAGTTAGAGCATAAGGTTAACTTATTAATTTAAGTGCACGAGAACAGTTGGTCCGTCCTGTCAGCTTGGCGGTGCACGTGGCCAGGATCACAACGGAGCTGATGGTGGAGGTCCTCACTTGTACTCTTCCTCTGCGTCGAAGTCTCCTTCATCGTCGACCTCGGCGACCACGGCGGGTTGTTGCTGCTGCGTTAACGCCAGCGGGCCCTTCTTGTACGCCGTCATTTCCTACAAAGATAGATTTTATTGTAAAGCTCTTGATAATTTATTTTATATTATCCTACAAAACCGTGTAATCGGTTTGTCTGTGGGATCTGACTGTTACTTGCGTGTATTGTATCTATAGGATTAATGTGAGCTGTAATTGCCAGGTTCAGTAATCATGAGCTGCCCCCTTTGGACGCGGTAGGACATTATAGGCTAAAAATTGTAAAAACAATAAACTACTTTTAAAAACATAAAATGTTTAACGTCTTTCTTTATTAAAAAAAATCTCGCAGAAGGGCGATTAACTTTTTCATTCGAAATCGCCATCCGTACCTTACCATCCCATAAGAAATGATTCACACCTGCCACACCATCCTCTATAAAGAACCAGCCTTTTGTTATATTAGGCATATTTTCATATATTACAGGCAGGTGGGACTGACAAAGAATACGTAATTTGGAATCGTGTAAATCACTATATTTGAAGATGTAACTAAGCGGATCCTGCCTAAAGTAGAAAGGGCAGGAAACTTAGCATGGTCGTACTATACGATAAAACGTGGACCATGAAGGTTTCTTAATGGTGGCCACGGGAAGTAGTCAAACCAATCGCCAGATGGTCAGACGATATAGCTAGGATCACAAGGTGGCAATGGATGAGACTGGTTCAGGACCGAATAGGTTAGCGGTTCCGCCATCTTAGCCTGTGCTTTACCACAAGAGACCTATCCTCAACATTGGGCAAAAGATGGCAGAATTTTAGATAGATATATATCGGTCTAGATCCCCAATATTATGCTATCCAATAGTGAAGCTTTTCATTACTATATGTGATGAAATAAAATGTTAGTTCAACTGAAAGACTATTTATTAGAGATAAAATATAAATTACAATGACACGTACTTGTCAAGACACTAACGGCTACAGCAGAGAGGGCGCCTAATAGTAGGATGTGTTTAATAGACGAGATGATGTGTAACTGTGTTATTGCATTTAATACAGGCGTTTTATGTCAATTCTCAACAATAAGCAAATTTTGTGTGAATCTCTTGACGGTTTCTTGCGTATGGTTTCAGGCAAAAAACCCCTCTACATTTGAGTGTTTCGTAAAAGGCGACTGACAGGATATATTGGAAGTGGACTGGCAGCAGTGGCTTCCTTTATGCTAAGAACATACTTTGATCATCAATCCGTCTGCCAAGTTTGGTGGCAATATTTTTTATAAGCATTCATTGTACTGATCTGAGGCCAATACTTAGCAGTGATCATTTTCGGGCAAACTCAATACTGATAAACACAAAAAAGACGCCCCAATCACACGAATGCTTTTTGGACATACTTTTCATAACTTCTATAGAACAAACAGCTAGGTGAAAATGTATTCAGTGGCCCTAGTGTAAGTTTTATGGAACAATCTCGATTTTACGCAGCGTCCGAGTTCTGCGTGCAGATTAGCCCCATCCGAGCTCTTCACCTATCGGAGCGCCGAACGCGGTCAGTATGTAACAACGAGATTGGGAAAATAAACTTACTTTAGGACCCTCAGATGAACAATATTCTGTGATTCAAAGATGTTTCGAAAATGCTTTAAATTGGTCGTGTTACCGGCCTTACAATAACAAGTACTCACCCTGTCATATCTCGCCTTATCTTGTTCCGACAGGCTCTCGTACTTGGACTTGGTCTCAGGTTCAGCAGCGGCCCAACGCCTGCCCAGCTCCTTGGCGATGTCACCCATGGTGTACTCAGGGTTGTTGGCCTTCACCTTCGAACGCTCGTCGTTGCAGAACCAGAAGAATGCTGACCTGTAAATGTAGGATATATTTTAGTAATGTTAGGAATCTATGGAGGTCGGGTTAAAAGCGAATGCATGCAACAGTATCGGTCTTGCCACAATAAGGGCCATTTTCACCAACAAAATAACAGATGGTTAATATGAAATGGGTCGATTACTCATACAAAAATTCATGTTTAACGGCTGATTTTGATCTAATTGTCTGATATGCTGTCGGTGAACCCAAGGCCTAAGTTGAACACGGGTTGGGTTTTTTGTAGGTATTTTTTTAGATTTATAACGTGTTCAACAGTTTTGTATTCTAGATATGGTTGCCTTTGACCACTTGCTTGCACTTTAGACAAGATAAAAATCAAAAACGACGACACGGTTGGCGCAGTGGCTAAGCGATTAGCCTTCTACGCTATGTGCCGCGGGTTCGATCCCCGCACGGAACAAGTATTTGTATGATTTACAGATAGTTGTTTCGGGTCTGGGTGTGTGTGCATGTGACATGTATGTTTGTAAACTGTACCCTCGATACAGGAGAAATCCTAGTGAGGGGCAACGTTTCTTCAAAAAAAAAAAAAAAAAAAAAAATGCATAATTAAAAACAGGGATGTTTCGAGTGGACAGCGATTTCATCCTGTGCTCGAGCACAGGATGAAATCATCATGATGCATGGTGCATGATGATGATGTTTTGTTCGAACAAAAAAAAATTCTAACTGTACAGATGATGATAGAGTACACATTTATTTGATTGCAGGTGTAAAACAGGCAGATTATGTGCATATCTGTTCTCACTAGGCTACCAATTTGAAGTAACATGGGGCGCAATAACACGGCACTATATTGCCACATTTCTTGCCAAGTTGGGTCACTTCAGAAAAACAATAACAAGAACATGCAATGTTGTTGCGAACTGTAACAATTTTAGGCGATTGTCCTTAGATGGCAAGATATTGCCCAGCACTTATCAATTATGCTGTGAACAGTCGCCGGCGCCCGCAAGCAATATATTTTCTATTGTACTTGGCGTCACATTTCGGGTTAAAAATAAAAAGTTTTCCTACATCTAAATCCTACATTAAAAATACAAAAAATTCGATTAATCAAAAAAAAACTCATGACCATAACTCACAGCGATCGCTTGGGTGCGTTGGGGTCCTTCATCTGTTGCCGCTTGCGCCCGCGCACCTTGATGTCCTTGGGAGGCACGTAGCTCTGCATCTCCAGGTCGAACCGCCTCTTGTCATGCTCGGCCATCTCGTGGAACCGCTGCTTCTCCTTCTCTGACATCGTCTGTGGGAGAAACATGGAATTTAGCTAATCAGACTACCTACCTATACTATATACCTTACCTATCAATACTAATATAATTATATAAACTAGAATCATGAAAAGGCTTACATTGAGCAGTGGGTTACAAATAATTAGAACGTTCATTTGATTGATGAACAACTTTGAATATGGAACCAACCCTGAAATTATGAAAAACAAAATCAGCTGTTCCATGCAAATAATTTTATATTATTCGACTAAATGCATGGAGCAGCAGATTTCTTTTCCGCCATTTCAGGGTTTGGGTCCACAGTTATTTTTTTTTTAAAACGTTTCCCCTCACTATTATTTCTCCTGTATCGAGAGCACAGTTTACAAACATACATTTCTCATGCGCACACACACACCCAATCCCGGAACAACTACTTATATCTCCGTGCGGGGATCGAACCCGTGGCACATAGCTAATCGCTTAGCCACTGCGCCAACCGTCGTGTCGTCAAAACCGTGTAGTGAAAGTTGTTCATATCGATAAATACATACAATAACCTCTTACAAGGGGTCGGGACTTAGAAAGGTAGGGCCTTGTATACACGAAATATGTAATTAATTAGTAAGATAGTAAGATTTCATATTCATGAGGACAACGTATTTCACATGTGGCGATTTCAGTTATTTATGAACGCTTGGCACTCAATATATTAATATTGTGCCAATTCTGCATTCCCAATATGACTGATGATTAAAAATATTCAAATGGAAAAATTCGTAATAATAATAACCCCACCATTGTATCTCCACGTTTTGCTGTTAGGGTGGTGCTTGCGCGCTTCAATGATTCTAGGCTATACCGATAGAGCTGAATTTGTCTAAATTGAGAAAACAGATCAAAAAATGGAACTATGGCGTTAAACTCAGTGCTGTAATGAATCCTTATCATCATCATAACAGCCCGCATATTTGGTGAAGCCTGATGAGCATGGTATAGTTCCCGCCAGATAGCATAACAATACAGTGCATTGACCTTTCGATCGCGAGTTTTAAGGAATTTAGTTAAGTGTAACAATAACTTGAAGAACAATTATTATAAAAAAGAGATGATTTGTTGCTGGTCATGAAATATAAAATAAATTACTTTAGTGTGATGAACACAATTTTAAGTACCACAGTCAGTACTATAGGGGAGATTAATAAAACAAGACGAACAAATCAAGTGTGTTTCTAGCACCTAATACGTAGAATTGTAATTAATATTGATGTTGAAATTTGTTTTCCTCAAATAGATTATTTTTAAGTACTTAACTAACTCTTTTTACCGGGTCAATGCACTTTATTGCGAAGGCATCTGGCGCGAACCATAGTACTGTTACTTAATCTGACATATTATGATGGGCTTCTACTACAGTGGACGGACCTGTGAGGCTGTGACCATATAGCTATAATCCTAAGAATACATGTAACATGTTAAATACAACAAACTACTTACATTCCACCTCTCAGCGCACTTCTTAGAGAATGCAGCGAACACAACATTCTCATCTGGGTGTTTCTTCTTATGTTCCTCACGGCAAGTCTGCACGAAGAACGCATATGCTGTCATGCGTCCCCTCGGCTTGTTGTAGGCCCTTGCCCTCGGCATCTTCTTGGTGACTGTCGCCTGGGCTATTAGCGCCTGTTGCTGAGCTTGGTGCTGCAACTCCTGGACATTGAGGATTCATTCTATGGTTTCAACTTATTCTAGTTTATAAAAGCTTCGCAGCCGCCGATTTTTATGTATTGTGTTGGCGGTTTGTCGTGCTCATTGATATAGCACAAGAGAAAGAAGCAGAGAGAAACCTTTATTATAAAGCAAGTAAAAATCATCCTCAGACCCGAAAGGGGCGTATACAGGGTGATCCAACAGTATGGAGGAGTATGAAACTATAGGAGATTAGAGAAATTTGTACGAAAGGAACCTTTTCGTCAATTTGAGTGTGAAGAACCGTACACCTAGAATCACGACGTTTTGAAAGCGCCTGCAAAGCCCCAGTTGAAATTATAAACTTTGACTTAACTGAATTCAAAGATTTCCAATAAATCTCATACACGAATAGGAAATAGAATCTGGTGATTTAAAAAAAGTACTTTATTTCTTTACGAAAATTCATTGTGATAGGTTGTAAGGAATATTAATGTTTAAATGTTCAAAATGACAGCCATTTCCTTGAATAGAATAACCACCTTTCCACCACCTTTATTTTTCTTTCTTTTTTAACTTTTTGGTAACGATTTTACTTTACATAAAATATTGAAATGCCGCATTTTCTTTTAATTGTGGACACAAGTTTCCGTAGCAGCAGTTATTCCTTACAACCTACACAATCAATTTACGTTATAAAATAACGTACTTAAGTTTGTTTATTTTAATGGCCTATTTCAATTCCCTATTAGTCTAGATTTTTTTAACTACTAATTTTTTTAACTGTCGTCGGTTTTAGAGTTAAAAAACTGCATTCGTTTTTTAACTATAAAATTGACGACATGGTCCCTTCAAACATATTTCATTATCTCTTATAGTTTCAAACTTACTTGATAGATCACCCGGTATACCTATGTAATTTGACATAGATGGTACAAGAAAATATATGGAAAATTAATTAAGTTGTACATATGCCAAGTTATTGTGCTAGATCCAAATAAAAAGGCCAACATTTCGGGGTGTTGCAGTCAGCTGACGTAAGGTCAGTGATCTTAGATATACCCGTGAACAAAAAAATGTTAGGTAGCACTTTTGATAGGTACAAATAAAATATTGCACATCATTATGTTTAACTGATTACATAAATATGATCATTGTATATCGATACTTAACCCCTTATCGAAAAAAATCGCGGTCACATAGGATTTTAGTAAATAAATTAATTGCGAAAAAATAACAGCTCCATTCAAATAATTAAATATTACGTGACTAAATGCAAGAAACAGTAGATTTTTTTCTTTGTGATTTCATCTTCTTTTCCATATTAAAAGTTGTTCATAGTGATGAATACAATAGCTCCATAAAAGGATCGGGACTAGAAACGTAGGAACTAATAAATTACTTAAAGGAAAAAAAAAATTGGCCGTGGCAGGTCGGTACCTAGGTTATTTCCAAAATACCTAATACCTATATTAATATCTAGGAATAGAACATTCTGATACCTACTTAATTGGAAATTATTAAGTTGGACATTATGGGAATTAGTTCATCTGACATTCTGGACCTAAACGAGATACATGATTCTGCAGCAATGGCACCAAAATAATATCAGAGCTTGCTTTTAAATACTTAATATCAGTCAGAGAGACTAGGGCCACTATTTACGACTTCGACGCCTATTTTACAAGGCATTAAGTAAATAAATTAAAGTTTAATAATTTTTGTCTTTTTCTGACCTTAGGTGTCAGTTAAATTGTGGAAATATTGAGTCACCGATGACGTCTAGGTAGTAGGTACTTTGTGTAAAAGTCCAAGTGCATAAACTTGTATAATATTCTAGGCCTTACAGAATCAGCACCTAGACTTATATTTTTGATTCACAAAACTGTAGAGAAGCTCTTTAGAATTATTGTAACTACAACAAACTCTCCACAATAAAAATGCGACACAATTTCAATATTTACCTGGTATTTGGATGGTTGATGACGTAATGCAGCCTGAATTTGTTGTAGTTGGACAGCTCGTATTTGTTCATGCAGAGTCTCTTGCTGAGGCTGCAGAGTTTGAGCAGAACGACTAATTTCCATATGTCCGATTACCGTTGTTTCGATTCAAATAGTAACGATTTAAAATCCTAACTAGAAAGTTAGAATCTTGTCCGGAATCCCGATCCCTTTAAGGAGTTATTGTACTCATCATTATGAACAACTTTTACTACGAGACCAACCCTGAAATCGAGATAAAAAAATCTGCTGTTCCACACATTTAGTTGAGTAATATTGAATTATTAGTATGGAACTGCTGCTTTTTTCGCGATTTCTGGTTTGGCCCCATAATAAAATAAAAGTATATAAAGTAAAAGTAGTTCATAATGATGAGTACAATAACCCCTTAAAGGGGTTGGGACTAGAAAGGTAGGGCCTTTTATAGATTAATGACTTTACATTCACTGAAGATATAAGTTTATTTTAAAGCGAGTGTCACTCGCATCAATAGTAAGCACAAAAATAATGGGTTTTTTTTTCTATTGATCAAACTTTGCTTAAAGATGTGTTTTAAATCCTAACTTGTCCCTACATCTACCAGTAATAATGAAACGTCGGATTAAAAAAAAATAAACCTATGCTAATTAATATTAATACACTGGTAATTGGACACAGGGAATTGGGTGGGTCATATTATGAAAATATGAGAATATGGGATTGACTATTGGGAATAAGGATTACGAGAATTCCACAATTCTTAATGAGATTCAGCAAAAATACTAGAATAATATGAAAGCATGAAGCTCCCTCAAGAAATACATCTGCATGATTCAAGTTACAATCTACCTATTATTTACTTGCTATCCAATTAGACTTAATTATATTTTAAATTCTAAACTACAACAAACTCTTAGATATCCCTGAGTAAAATTTAACTCGATATACAAAAACATCTATTTATATTATTTACCTGTAATGTGGCAGATTGACGTTGTAATGCAGCCTGTATTTGTTGTTGTTGAACAGCTTGTAGTTGTTCATGCAGAGTCTGCTGCTGTTGCTGTAAAGATTGAGCAACTTGCTGTTGCAGAGCTGCCTGAGCCTGCACAATAGCTTGAGCCTGAGCTGGGCTCACTTGAAGAGTCTGTTGTAGGCTTTGCTGTAAAGCCTGTTGTTGTTGCTGCTGCTGTTGTTGCTGCTGTTGCTGTTGTTGCTGCTGCTGTTGTTGCTGTTGTTGCTGTTGCTGCTGTTGTTGATGTTGTTGCAACATTTGCTGCAGGGTCTCCTGTTGACTTTGTTGCTGCTGCTGTAAAGTCTGTTGCAATGTGCGATTATGTTGTTGCAGGGCTTGCTGCAAGTTCTGTTGCTGCAACTGCTGTTGCAGCTGACTCTGCTGTTGAATTGCCTGGTTTTGCTCCTGTTGTTGGAGGGCCGGGTGATTCTGTTGTATACCATTAGCTTGCTGATTATTTTGGTCAGGATCAGGACTTGACTGACTTTGAGGCTGCAACAATAGATAAATGTCATATTAATGTGTGTCGGAAACAAACACAATTCATTTAGTATAGCTTTTGAAATAGCTTACTAAAATCTCATGTGTAAGTAGAGTAGGTTTACATTGTCTGGAGCGCCGAACGCCGACCGTCGGCACAACGGAAATCATAGTTGAGCGCCGCGTGCCGACTGTCGGCACGGACTGACGCGCGCCGGCGGCGCGTATTCTTTCTGTCTTTGTTCAAAAAATAGTCAACGATTAGGGCCGGGGATGTCTTAAACGACGACTAATAATATTGGCAACATTTTGATATCAATTTAGTAACATTGATAAATATAGACCAAAAATATCGATTTTTGAAAAATGGACATCTCTTGTGCGGTAGTTACCTCTTAGCGCTTTAAGGATATTTCTTAGAAATGACTAATAATTTTGAAGTTGCCGATCGGGCGTACTTCTATTCTATGGAATGACCATTATTAGTCCATTTTATATTAAGTTTTTGAGGTTGTTCACACAGTTTTAAGTTTTATTTGTGGTTTTATGTCGTTCAGTCGCAAGAATACCGCTAAGACCGTTACGTACAATGTGGATGTTTGTTCTAATTATTTTCAGTTTATTAGTGAAATACTGCTGTATTGTGTGCACAATATCATTAGCTATCATTTAAAACATCTCCCATGTCTGTAGATTCTACCTTTAGCTCGCAATTCAAAAGAAACTAAAATAAAATCCCGTTTGTGCCGACAGTCGGCACGCGGCGCTCTGGGAAGTTGGGATTTTAAATAAGCAAATATCCTGTTTTTATTACAAATAAACGTATTAAACGTCTAAAGTCCACATATAATCACATATAGCACACAAATAATGCGAAATATATTCATATTTCAATTAAATTGAATTATTAATTATCGGCCGTCCGTGCGCCGAAATTCACGTTCCGACTGGTTTCGACTTTCGATTTTTTAGACTATGTTTATCGTAGTTTGAAGGTATTGTAATGATTAAATCTCGTAGATAATGAAACAAACATTGTAAATAAACATATTTATTACATAAAGCTTAGTTATTTTCGCATTCCGAACTATTTTAATTGAAAATAAAGTGAAAATTTTCGAAATTTTGTGATTGTGCAATTATTTGAAAATTATACGATGGCCCAAATTGCATGACAATTAGATAATCAGATAGACAATTTAATTTAGATTACGAAACAAGAACTTGTTCATATAGGTTTCATAGTAAAATAGCGAGAAATCATACTTTTAACGCACAGGGGTAGCGGCGTGCCGTGTGGCAGCATTGTACGCTCGGCGCTCAACTTGTTTACGTTATAGGGGGGCGCGGCGCCGGAGGGGTATACAATGAGATAAATTCCCAAAAATCAACACATGCACAAAAAACTATGTGTGACTACTATACAATTATCTATTATTTTTTATATTCATACCTATAGATATTAGGAAATATTTGATACAACAAATCTCATCTCAATCTCTGTTGATCTTTGGGTTGACAAAATATAAATTACCACTTGGCTGACAACATCCGATAATTATAATTATGTATCAATGACAAAGCATTTACTTAAAGCGAATATTACTGAAGTTGGATGAAATACATTTCATCCAACTTCAACTTTCATTCAACTTCGAGAAAATGCTTAGCCATTGACACATTTATAATTATCAGGTCTTAATAAAAACTGAACCGTTTCTGGAACAAACAATCAACTTTCAGGTAAAAAAAAGAAACCAACTTCTTTACCAAATGATGATGTTGAATAACATGAGAGGTTACTTATAAAGATGGACATTGATGATCAAAAGTTCTGTTGTCGGTATGTTTGAAAAACATTCTAGTATTATAAGCATATATTTTGTACCCACGTCTAATACTATTAAACTACTATCACTTACATTCTCTCATAATAATTATTATAATATGTGTAGGCTAGGCACATAAATCAAATATGATTATGAATTTACAACTAAGTAGATTATTCATATTCATAATCTTTATTGTGCACATACAACCAATACAATCATGTATTGGTTTAGATTAGGATTACTGATCAAGTTTCATGCTAGGTAGAAGAATAAGGTTTTACTCTTAGATTATTGATTTGAATTTATAATCTAAGGTTTTTACTAGATAAAATCCTTCTTCATAATCTCCAAAATACTGTAGGTTCTTTTTTTCTTAGTGCTTGGTAATAACAAAGAATCTAATCATAGCTTCTACTTGATAAATTATTATTATGGCACCATAGATACACAGAATAACAAACTACACACAACTATTTCAAATAGGTAGATGGAAATGTTTATAAATTAGATTTTTTCGGTAGGTATTCATTTTTATCTTTAGGTATATGATAATGATAATGATCGCCAATTAACTAAATACCTAATTAAACTATTTCAAACCAAAGTGTAGAATCTTCTAATAAAAATTTCTTCTATTTAGAACATTGGGTCATCGGCTATTGACATTTCACCATACTTCATCTTGAAATTTTGACATAAAAAATACCTATATTTATTAAGGGTTAGGTATTGTCTATTAAATTTGACATTGACTTATTCGATTAATTTGTAATCGATAATTAATTTAAAATATGAAGTAAATCTAGATTGAATAATAATAAATAAAATATTATAGTTAAAAAAACTATAGAATACTTTACGCTTTAGTCATCCAAACTGAACGTGTAGGTATGCAAAATTTCAGCTCAATCGGAAACCGGGAAGTGGGTCAAATTAACTTCCCAGATTTTCCTACATAGTTAGTTAGTTACCGGTGAAGATAATAAAAGCATGTTAAAAAAAATTGTAGTTAATCTTTCCAGATAATATTAGTAGGTGATTATTTTAGTATAAATATTCATTTAATTGTTTAATAAGCATAGATGAAGTGACAGTACTTAGACTAAGTATTGGGTCGTGATGGTATGGTCTCTAATATTGTGATGAAGAGTTTTGAGTCTGGTCGATGCTAAAGCAAAAGAAAAGATGGACAGATTGCGTGAAAAATGACACAGCAGGGAAGAAAATGACCTCTTGGATAACGTCTATACAAGATGAATCGAAAATCAATATGACCCCACAACTAAATGGTATGAAAGGGCAGAAGGATTCGTAGGTACTCAACCACATCGACTTGGGATGAAATTTTGTACAAAAATCGACTATAATAATAATATAATACTTACTGGACCCTATTCTAGATACCGGTGGGCTACTATTTTTTCATATTTTTAAATGTTTTTTAATATAGTTTTGTAAAAATATTTAAAAATATAAATAATATGTATAAAAAATGAATAAAAGATATAATACTTATCCAAATGAGCGCAAAGGAAACTCTTAAATCAGAAAATCGGTTGTTAGACGAGAGCTAGAATATACGTTGGTACAGATCAATTATCTGCTCTGCACAATGGCCTATACCTAATAACGACTTAACCCACTTATCCTATTATTACATTGATATTCTATGGAAAATTGAAATGATGGTATCCATGGAAGTTGAGGTTTTGGCCAAACATGATAGCTGAGAACCAGTGAGAACGGAATATTGTAGCGCAACTTTGGAGAGGCGTATTGTCCGAGTTGGTTGATTGAAACATGAACCACCTTTTCAGTCCAGGGTCCCTCATGTGGGACCCAGGGCCCCTGAATTGACCCTGGACTGTGAAAGGGTAGAAGTAAGAGAATTTCACTGTATTCACTGCTAGGTATAAGGTACCTAGGTACTTACTTACATCAAAAAAGTTCACACACCACCTAATTTAATCATACAAGTTCAATAATTTCAAAAGATTAAAAAAATATAAGTCGTTAATCGAGTAGGTACCTATACATTGCTTCTCGATTCTCGATGTTGTAGTACACACACATCATTATTTTTTTATTCCCTTCTTTTAAAACAAAACATTGAACGAATGAAATTTGAATGGAATGAATGAAATGCATTTTATGTGTGGCCAGTGAGGGTCAATGAGTGAGGGCTTGTTGTTAACCGGTATTTTTTTCCAAATTACTCCAAGTAAAATTGTGTTTGGAATGGTGAAAAATCTTAAACAAAGTTGATCTGTATTAGCTAAGTTTAGTTCTTTTATCAAACAAGAGGTACCTACGTTAGAGGGATATGTAATGTAGACAATATGGGCAAGAATAAATTGTTTATAAGTAAGTACCTACCTACAATCATAACTTTAAATAGGTAGGTAATAGTTTATTAGAAATTTAGGTGCATCAGAAATCGTAATTTAATTAATTTAACGTAATCTGTTGTAAGTACATACCTACCTTGCTTTGTTTTTGTTTTATAATTAGGTAACTAGGTAGGTACGTTGCTTTTATTTATTCAGAATGGGATGTCATGTCATATGCACGGTCGCTTTTGGCGTCTGATTGGTACCTATTTATTTATTTTACATAGATAAATAATTTACAAAATATGTTGTTTACTGGCATATTCTTATTTGAACAAACAATAAAATCGTGCCTAGAGTAGGCACGATTTTATTGTTTGTTCAAATAAGAACCTCCTACTTCAAATGCACTAAATTAGGGCCAAGAATCTCGTACCTATATGATTGTACTTATAATAAAATATTGGAAGGTATAGGATGTTAACCCGCAAATGTGATATAGGTAGTATAGGTACCTATCTTGAGACTGATTTGCTTTGTTATATTTTTGGTTTTATTAATAAAACGTACCGTAGGCGAAGAAGTTTGTTGCGATTCTACCGATCCTGATGCATACCACCATGGTTGTTGAGGAGATTCTTCTCTTGCATTTGAATTTGGCATTATACGGTAATCATAACTCGGAGTTGAAGTATCACCACCGTTGTTCGGAAATCCACCAGTCATTTTGTATGTATAAAGTTGATGTGTTGAGGCGGCGGTGCTCCTAGCAATCTCCTCATGTAATTGTTGTTGATGCTGTAGTTCACCTGCGCCACCCGGCCACCACGAGGCATCGTCGCGCGCACCCCAAGCGTCCCCCGTCGCGCCCCGATCCCCCATGTTACAATCGTCGCTTGCGGTCAACCAGTTATTTTATGCCTCTTTGGTCACTTTAAAAGGTTTCCTGCGTTCCGATTGCTGTTGAAATCATGTCCTTTCTCTAATATTGCTGATACCTGAGTAGTAAGCTTTAAGTATTCAAAGTATTATATTTTCACAGCACTGTCACTTTTTAGACAAATCGGTTTTTATCACTAAGACTCTATATAATTATATATGCCACATTATTTTTTAATCAAATGTATTCCATGGAAATCGAAAACGCACAAGGTCTCGCGTGTTGTTTAGTGAAAAAGCTACCGGCTGTAAGTTCCACTCCACACGCGTACGTTTTGTCTTCGTTTGTACTTAAGTCAATAAAGTTGGCAACGTCGCAGAGTCAGACGCCAAACAAGTGCACACGAGCGCCCTCAACGCGCAGCGGCCATTTTAGAAACATTCGAATGTATACGAAAAGAGACGAGTGTGCACGAACTGGCAACAAGCTCGTCCAGCAACCGGTCAATAAGACGATTAGCGCAGCCTCGGTTATCCATGCTCATACTGAAATTCTTTTGTTTATAATTCAAGTAAATTTACATACCTTTAATGAGAACATTTTACCTCCTCTAGGAATAATTGTGAAACTAAATCTAAATTTAGAAATGATACGATGGAACCAAGATTTCTATTATAAGCAGTTCATAACATTTCCGTACATATCGATCGTGGTTCACAAGTGTAGATAAACGTTTGTCTTAAATTCTTTGCTAGCTTTGTACCTACTAGGAATTATGAAGTCCTTACCTACATTCGATTAACTCAGTTAATTAGATTAGTTAACTTTATTTATAAACAAGCTAGTAAGCTTATAAGCTCTCAAGGCCAACCAAGATGTAGGTACTCAATGACCTAATTAAGCCTTTTGGTACCAACCTATATTATGTCTAGCTAACAAAACTTAACTATGATTAAATAATATTTTATGATTAAAAAAAAAAAGATTAACGAATGACTTAAATGGGTTACCTACCTACTTTAACAAGCACACCTTTAATAAGCACAGCGCTTTGTACCTACCTATAAAGTGTAGGTAATTATTTTGTATGATGATGAATAAATTATGATATGTTTAATAAGTTTTCAAAACTTTATTGCCATAAATAAGCACTTTTGCTATTTGAGCTATGAACGATACCTAATAAGTAGGTACCTAGGTATGTAGCATAAGTAGTTTTTGTCGGGTTTGAATATTTCTGTCATTTAATTTAAATTAAATAAATCAATTTATATAAAGATGTTTTATATGTATAGATGGTAAAGTCGGGACAGCTGGTTATAAAATAATACAGTACCTATATTTTGTAGAATAACATGAAAAGAGATGTGAAATTACGGCTTGTTCTCTTCTGGCATATTCTCAGAAGTCTCAGGCCACGGCTCCAACGATCACGATTTTAAGCTGTACTGATCTTACGTGTCTATTGGAGATATCCCATACCTGCTTTTCTGAAAACAACGAATAAGTACCAACCTTCTGCTTCATCATCAGAGCAATCGGCGGGAACATAAACATCAAATCTTATTGGAGCCTTCACCATATTATGGTTCGTTGAAAATAGGTCAATAAATTCGTGTAATACCTCTTGTCCACGGTTCTTTTTGAGGTCTATTTACGGAACTCGACGATTTCTAAGAGACCAGACTCATTGAGCTACGTTTGTCCCAGGTCTTTGTATACCTATATAAAAGCGATCAAATAATGCCATAGATGTCTTTAATCACGTAACTCACGAACAAAACCAAGATGATAGTGTACCAGATAATTATGCATCTTGATTCTTGAGTAGACTCTCGTACGGAGTTAAGACTTGGTCACAGTTGAACTCCTTTCGCTGTCTTTAGAGCACCCTGGCAGTGGTGGATACATCAGAGAGAGCGAGAAAGTGTGTTAAGCGAATGGTGGAGTTGTATGACTCTTCAATTTTGTTAGTGTATGAACGAAACATCCTACATGTATTCCAATTTTGATTCACTTGGACCTGCCATGACCACAACCAGATTTGACGGCTGGATCCACACCTGCATTCTGGGACTAAGTGACAAACGAGAGTGCCTGAGGAGGGACAGCTGCCTAGCGTCATTGCACTGCTCAATGAGGCGCTTCCTGTATATACACCCGTTTGCCAAGACGCATTTTTCTCAGTGGAATCGCTCATGCAAGGACGAGCGTTGGTTGGTAGGCCCATGTTGCGATTCAAAGATTGAGTCAAGAGGAACATGGTGGCTTTTAACATCTTGGTGTAACAGCTAAAAGCAATTTTAATGCTTGCATCAAATTTCAGATTAGCTGAACAGAAGATCTTGCAAGCTGAAGGCGATCGTATGCGGTGGTTGCACCCAAGGAATATACAAACAGAAGAGGACGGGACATTGATATTTCTTTCTTCGAGAAATGATGTCGCTAAAGTCACACATTCACAACTTTCACAGCTCCCAAACGCTTTTTTATCTTCGAACAAACAGAGCGGTCACAAAAATATCAGAACGGAATAACGCGAAGCTAAAAAACAAACTACTAATTATGAAGTTTTCATAACTCTGCATAATCACGGCACACTTACTCCGCCTACTTGCCTTTTCCTTTTGTATTTTTTATTCCGTGCTCGCAGCTCACACAACCAAACCTGGTTCGCAAACCTGCCGATAAGCGTGCCAAAAGACACTGGTCAATAAACCATCACATGCCAACTGTGTGCAGTTTCGATGCTGAGTATGTGGTCGTTTGTGCCACTCTAATATTGGACTGTAGACATGAAAATAGGTGTTATTTTACATAAGATGCTGTCTAAATCTAAATATTAATGCGATATCAGTGAAGTGAATGTTTCATTATGCACATCTTGATAATAAGTAGGTACTGTTCGCGAAATCCATTTTTCTTTCCCGTCCTTCTAACTTTAGAACCACAAATACCTATTACAAATTTAAAAAAGTTTAAGTTTTTATCAAAAAAATACACACTATTAATATAGGCTTCCAGCATGCTTACAGGCTTGGTGGAGCCATAAGAACGCACTGAGAGGCCGCGTCGCTCCGCTGCAGTGCAGCTGCACTTCAGCGGAGCGACGCGACCAAATATTGTTTATATGAAATCATATGAGATAGAACACACTACGCGGCGCGACACTGCCCGTCATTCATGTCATAGCACGTTGGACGCACGAAAGAGTTTGTCAAAACGGCGTTAGACGAGGCAAAGTTAATTCATAGTACCTATGTCAATATCCAGAGTTAAACGATATAATTATGACCTCTAAAATGAACATAAGATGAATAGTAAGATGTATTATGTATGTAGCAACTTAGCAAGATGATTTATTATTTTCTTCAAAGAAATTATTATCACATCCATGTCTCATCCGTTCGTTTTGCTCAGGTTGCCGAACGATTGATAGACAAAGCAGTGTTCTGCCGCTAAGCTGCAGTTCAACTGTGATTTACTAAATCAGAACTGCGTAGTGCCGCGCCGCTCCGCTGCAGTGCAGGTCCGCTCAGTGCAGTCTTACCTTAAATATC
The DNA here is from genome assembly GCA_932294325.1 of Allophyes oxyacanthae. NCBI lineage: Eukaryota > Metazoa > Arthropoda > Insecta > Lepidoptera > Noctuidae > Allophyes > Allophyes oxyacanthae. The sequence continues at coordinate 12,749,651 of OW028615.1, forward strand.
TTTAGTTAGGATTCAAGTTAGCTACGGGACTCCCCTAGTAAGTAATCATAAGTGTTTTTTCATCTACGTTATATGCGTGGATGCTATTCGTTGTTCATCATTCCCATCAAGGGTCATTAGGCTTAAAAAGTTTTAATGACCCCACTTGCTCCCGTGCGCAAACGTCTGGTTTTATGCCGGACGTGCTGCAGCTGTTACAGACGTTACAGTAGGTACCTAGCGAAATCAAATGACACGTGTTTATATCACTGAACCGATATATAATTTAGAATCTAAAAAACATAAAATAAAAACTAGGTAAGTATTAACTAAGTACTTATTGCAAACTAAAAGTTTTTTATTTTTACTTCTTGCAAAGTAAGTGGTGTGCAAGTGGCTTACACCACTTCTACAGGTTTGAGTTGTACTTTTATCAACAATAAACACTAGGTAGTTTCATGATTTCTGTATGCAGTGTCCTACACTAATTGCTCTATCACTTAGCTCTTGAGCGATACATTCATGATTCAACTTTTCTGTGATTGTTTCTGGCCTCTTTCTGCTTACGAAGCCTTTTTATCGTAAAGGCCAAAGTAATATACTTAGTATCTTTTTGTAGCACAACTTATAAGTGCAGCAGATTTTAAAAAAATGTATCACTTACCTTTTGTTATTTCTCTTTTTGTTTTTGTGCCTAAATACATTCTTTTGTAAAACTCCATAATTATAAAATTTAAAAGTATAAAAAAGTTAAAATTACATAAATAAGGTGTCCCAGACCGAGTGGTCCAAAGGATAATGTGGAATAGATGGGCAGCTCTTCAATAATAGGTAAGTATATGATTGGGATATCCTCAATAATATTGAAATCATCACCATAAATCAAATTTGAGCCCTCTGTATTGAATAGCCAAAACCATAAATTCAAATTAAATTGTACAATTTCATAAAAAATATCAAAAATGGTGATAGTTTTAGATAACCAAATATGGTGTAGGGCAAGTTTTTTTTTTAAATAGGTACCTATTACTACCTATTAAACATTTTCCACACCTGTATGCAGAAATCATGTTCTACTTCTACAGGATTAAATTGTACTTTTATCAACATACACTAGAGTTTCATAATTTCTGTCTTTATGACTACTATACCTACTTATGTGGTGGATATATGTATAATTATGACTAAGGTGTAAGTACAAAAAAATATATTTAGGTACAAAAAATAACAAACAAGAAAAGTACTATAACAACAAAAGGTACTTTACCTGAAAAAAAAGAATATGTAGATCTGCAAAACCTACTGCAGCACTTTTAGAGTGCTACAAAAAGATACAAACTATTACTTTGGCCTTCTATGGCAGAAAGGCTTCATAAGCAGAAAGTGAGTGTTCAAGAACTATGTGATGGAGAAATAATTTCTCCATCACATAGTTATGATTTCTGTGCCCTACACTAATAATTATAAGTGTAGGGCACAGAAATCATGAAATACCTAGTGTTTAATGTTGATGAAAATACAATTTAACCCTGTAGAAGTTGTGTGGGCCTCTTACCCACCACTTGTTCTGCAAGTAATAAATTAGCTTATTATCATAAAACATTTGGGCCAACCACTTGCAATTTCAAAAAGTTGTAAACTGACCATTTTTTTAGCGTGCCGATACCTACGTCGCCACCTATACCTAAGAATTACTAAAAATTGCCAACTGAAGTAATAATTTTCATCGACGTTGTCAAATTCTAATTCACTTTAAGTAGGTATACAACTTTGTACAATGTTTTCATTAACACTCGCCATTTCGCAAAACTTAACTTAGTCAAGGTCATGAAAACATATAAGTAAGTACCTACCTACTTACCTACCTAGTTTTCGTTATCAATGATAGTTTGCAACATATCCCTTATTTTATGCATAAAGTTGTTTCGCACATTTTGTTGTTATATCAACAAAATTGGTAAAACAGAACTTTATGCATGTACAATGTTAAATAAAAGTATATATAACATTATTTTGATGGCTATAATATTATGAGTATATACCTACTGATAATTACTATCTATTACTTACCTACTATCACATTGTTCAGTGTATATAGTTGTATATATTATTTATAGCATACTGTCACCTTACTTCGGCACTCGGCAGCCATTTGCTTACAAAATTAGAATGTAAAACTATAAATACCGTTTCAAGCAACGCACTGAGCTTATTTAGACCACAGAAGTCATTAACGTATCACAACTTTTTGATTTATTGTGAATTAAAATGATAATAATATGAAATAATAAAACTCACCGAGTATTGTTTATAAACGAGCACACGATTTCAGCGCTTATTACGTAGGGAACTTTGTGCTCGTCGTAATGAATGAATCACAGAATGAATGAACACAATGTACAGCTCGCGTCAATCTTTATGGCCGCTGTGAACACGCGGCAAATCCGAAATCGCGCGTGGTACAGTCAAATGCACAATACATAAGACTGGTTAATTAATGGCAGTTACTGGACACAGGATTATCGGCGGCAGCCACTGGGTGTGATCAGTTATTTGACCGGCCGTCGTCGTCGAGCGTTCGCTCCGGTCACCCCGTAAAATAGTAGGAGTGAGCGTTGCAAGGACGAACCGTTTGCCGAAGGCCGTTTTCTGTTCTGCGACAACAGAACCATTCTTAGTTCCTTGTCAAAGCAGTTTTCGTTGCGCGAACCAGTCTTCGAATTGTACGATGCGAGTTTTCACTTTATAAAATACAGTTGAGATTACATTAATCAATCCTTACACTCGTCGCGAATCATCGTTCCGTTCGTTCACAAAACAATTGCACGGTCACAATAAATTGAACTTTATGTTGTACAACAGTATGTGTACAAGGAAATAAAGTCGACAATAATATCTATTACCAGTAAAACCGGTTGTCAACGCGATACAAATACAATGCGTGACGCTCAAACTTGTGCAATCTTATTGCCGTCCTCAGCTTCCTTATTTAAAAACTTTTTTTTTTCTAAATAAAATTATCCTCAAAATCAAAATTGAATTGTTGTTGTTGATGGTGAAACTATCGATAGTTCGGCAACACTACCGCTACCGATTTGCGTTTCACTTAGCATATTTGTAGAAATATTTGCAGTGACCAAAACAAAATCACATTTGTATAAGTACTTAGTTTACAAAAGGTTTGTTTTGCATTGGGCATATAACGCAAATATTTGTACAAATTAGTTAAGTGAAGTGCCGGGTGCATTGCAGCTCGATTCAATCTTCTTGACTGCTCTGAATGTAGCCCTATACCGTCCACGCGCTACTCTACTACGTCCGTCTGTCCCACTTATACGCGTTCTGCGCATCGGTACGAGGCTATATTCAGAGCAGCCCTGGATTGATTTAATAAACTACCTACTTTTCGTTCACTATAAAATAATACCTAGTTATTTAAATTAACATACGATCTTTGGCAACCATCAAATTATGTTGAACGCGTTTTATACGCGGCTACATTCAAAGCGGCCTTATAGATTGACGCGACCTGTACTCTGTACCTCCCTGTACAGACGATGTCAGTGACAAAGCATTCCGATTGGCTTAAATTAAATGCCCCGCCATTTTTCAGCCAATAACCGAGCTAGCCTTAGCTTTATTTTTTGTTTATACTACAATACATAGATATGTTCGTTGTCATCATATTGTATTCATGCACACATTCACCAAAAGAACTGTTTTCGTTTCGCGGCTCTAATTGTGTCACGCTAAAGTAGGTGCTATTTCTAAACTAATAATGCCCTATTTTAAAGACGCGAGTGAGTGAATGAATGAAACGGCGAACAAGTTTAATAATAAATTATAAAATTGATGGCGATGCCTCGGTCGGTGCGGATACGAGTCATTTTTATTCAGCGGCTTGAGTTTCCTACAACCATTGTAGACAAAATCATTTCGTGTTAACCGATATTATTGCTCTGGGTTTTGAAGTTATCAAATGAAAGAATCTTATACTCGGGCATTTAGGACGATTGAACAGTTACGAAGTGGCGATGGACAATTTGTTGCATATGTGCAGTGAATAAAGAATTACTTTTTTCGTATAGTGATCGGTGTGCAATATACAAACGGCCGGGATTTTGTAGTGATGTTTTTAATTGATTCATTTTACACAAATGTTCTGTGTTGTTATAAATCATAACCTCAATCTTCTATCATTCTGAATACCTACGTCGAATTGTTTTCCGTCGCCTGGTGCGAGGTGTAATAGACGAGTTAATTTTATTCGTTATATATGATTCAACGGGAGTATCAAATGAACAACGGGTTTAGTACAGGAGAAGAAGATTCTAGAGGTAATTCTGACCAAATATGTTGCCTTATGGATGACGGCGAGAGCTGCAGACGACCCGCAGGCAACGCCTCGTACAGTAAGCGCATCCAAAAGACTGTCGCTCAAAGGAGGTTGAAACTTAACATTGACCCTCAAGTATGTCACACACTTTTTATTTTTATCTTTCATCAATAACAATGTTGAGTGACTTGAATTCTAATTAGTACCTAAAATTATTATGTTGGCTAATTGAATCCCATATGTCATTTTCAGGCCAGGCATACTTACATTTGTGATTATCATAAAACAATGATACAGTGTGCAAGGACAAAACAAAGGAGACCCAAGGACTCCGAGGATGACAGTAATGAGGCAGAGATGGACTCACCAGAAGTAGACTGGTTTCAATTACAAGTAAACACACTGAGGAGATATAAAAGACATTACAAAGTGCCAACAAGGCCTGGATTGAACAAAGCTCAACTGGCAGATGTAAGGATTGCATTACCCAATATTTCCCTTCTCAATATTTTATTAAAATACATACTTTGAATTTCCTTGTCATATTATGAATAATATTAAAATTATGTTTGTTTTTCAGGCTATACAAAAACATTTTAAATCATTACCAGTAAATGAAAAGGAAATAATGACTTATTTTATATATATGGTGAAGACTAATGGTAACAAGTTAGACCAGAAAAATGGAATGAACTCTGACTCAGTGTAGAAGAATATGTGATTGTAACTTATAGCTGAAGTGTAGTTTTAAAATATAATTGTTTAAGTAGATTTAAAAATAGTTTTGATTTTATTCTCTTCTTAATTTTCAATGAGCATTCAACAAATAGCGAAATACTATAGATTGAGAATCAGTTGCAAAGAATTTTGAAGTATATTACTTCATGCCAAATTGAAAATTTACTAAATTCTTCAATAACTATGAAATATGTATGTTGTATGAGTGAATGTTTAAAAATGTATTGTTTTATTATTCCATACCACTTGTGCCCACTAGCATCCATATGTAATACTTCTATTTATTTCCTTTTAGCTTAGTTAGATAATATTTTTCTGTATTATACATAAATCCTTTCAGTGTCAAATGTTATGATTGTTTATTGTTGAGGGACATGCAATGGCTAATATAATAATACTGTTAAGAGAGATTATAATAACAGGAAATTTAAAAATGTAAATTGATTACATTTTATTCAACAAGCAGTTACATGTGTATCATTTCAGTCTTCCTCTGAATCTGATGAAATTTCTATCCATTGTGAGGCTCCTTTCTTCATTTGAATTTCTGCAGTTTGAGGCACTGATGACACAACTATGAACAATAGAATTTTACATAAATATCATTGAAATTATAAATAAAGCATCAATTCATTTCTAAAGAAGTGTTCAAGAGTTCATACACAGATATTAGGAAATTATAGTATAGTTATAAATACAATTAAAGTTACCATCATATTTGCTGGGCTCTGGGTCTGATTCAATCTCCATAATATCTTCATCTGCAATATCATCAGTATTGTAATGCTTCAGTTTAATGTTCAAATCTCTTTTACTTAACGACAACAAGTGATCTTGTGTTATTATATCAGAAAAGTTAATTTTCACTCTGCTTTGCCTGAAAAATAATTTAGAATGGGAACTATTAATAATACATTTTACAATTTCTAACACATTTTGATTCTACAAATTTTGTCATAATTGGGAAAGGTAAAATAATCTTCATTTCATTAAAATATTGATCATTACTCTTGAACAAAATATTCATGATTTTAATTTGCAGAGCCTAGAATAAGTAAACAAATTTAAAATGTGTTTAGGTTGCAGTGGAAAACACTGTATCCTGATTGGAGTCTATTGATGCCAAAAATATGCATAAAAAATACAATAATAATGCATAACAGTTACAAGGTTATTCTAATTATGTATGCCATTGTAATGCTCCAATATCTAATTGTCAATGATATGGGTACCTATCTATGGTTCCCACAACCGTAACAAATAATCCATACTGAGGTTAGTTTATTTTTCCGAATAGATAAAAACCATTGAGGTCTATTTAGTATTGTGGCTTGGCATTTAGAGATATCAGTAAAATTATAGTGCTAAAAAAGGTGGTTTATAATTTGTTGTTTTTATCAGAAAACTATTGAGAAAGTTGCTGCTACCCAAAATGGACAACAGGTTTTGTGCAAATTTCGTGTAATAAAACAAATATTTTATTAAAAACCCACCTGAGAGTATCATCACTAATAATAGCTTTTTTCACAATATCAACAATTTCTTTACATTTCTCTGCACCACCTGCAATAGCTTTGTGAACAATATTAGAGCTGTCTATGGCTGCACCAGTCAAGTCCATTAAGCAGATTTCTTTGTACTGGTTCATCCCCACTACTAGTATGCCTCCTGGGCTTATGCCTTCTTCTGTACTGCTTGTGCATACGGATTCTTCAAGGAGACTAGGATCTGATAGGAGGATGCTGAAAGTGATATTAAAGCTTACATTACCTATTACATAAAAAGTAGTAATTTTTCAGTCAAATCAAAAACACCTGAAGCACAAAAGTAGGTAGGTTACCACATGGAAAAGTCATGAAATTTCATTCACACTTGAAAAATTCTGGAAATTTCATGAACCTACTGGGAAAAGAAAATGATGAGGCTGATGATGACAACATGGATCCTCAGTCTTATAGGAACAAATGTTTTTAGGAGTCATTAACCTTTGTACTCACTCTGCACTATTAAATATTGCAAAAGTTGCACATACAGGATAATGAAACAGCACGGTAGGAATAGGGTCCTTTTCAGTAACTGTGTGTATGATGACACTGTCACCGCTGCGAGTCACGTCAGGCCTCTTGAAGTGTGCCAGAGATGTGAGTGTTGCTATGCTTGCACATTCTATGAGGTTTCCATCATGGTTCAGGATTTTGATGTCTACTCTTAGTGACCAGACCTGGGAATATAAAAAAAGATGTGAAGTGAGGCATGTAAGGGAGGAATAAATTATATAAACTGAATAGGTACATATTATATTAACTGTATGTGAAAACAAACTAAACTGAACTGAAACTGAAGGTGAAAACAAGTTTTTTTTTTTTTATCTGTCCATAATAACTGCCTATGCCTTAAAAACATTAGAGATAAATTACTGCATTTTCTACCCTATAACCATGTAGCCTTTAAAACAATAGTCCTTCCACACATCTACATAATATATGGTATAAATCTAATCTGCATAATGTCAATCATTTATTTATAAATTGATACCTATTCTTATCAGTAAGATATTGGTATGATCACCTTTTCTTCAACAACAATACACAAGGACTCAAGGTCAATGCACTTGGAGTCCTTGTAGCATTTTTCAAGAAGCCTGTTCAAGTACACTGTGAGGTCAGTTTGGCGGTTGGCTTCAAACTGCGGGGCTGCCATGGGACTGATCTCTGCATTTATGTATAGTATACCCTCATTTGGCCTTATTTGTTTGGGCTGTACTACCTCACATGATACTTGTGCAAGGACCCTGGAAATGTCAATGTGAACTATGTAAAAATCTTCATAAAAGAAGTTCCATGGATATAAATTACAATTTGGAAATAAATACAAATATTAGATTTGATATAATGCTAGTCATGTCCGTCAGTGGACTGCTAATAGACTGATGGTGATGATGTAGGTACATACAAAAGAAAACAACACATTGGGATAGTAAAGTTTCAAAATAATGGGGGCATACACGGTATGGTTCAATGGTCTACCTAGATATACACAGATAGACCGGAGTGTGTATTGGAATAGACCAGTGCAGTTTTTTGAAACCGCAAGCGACCGGAGCACGATCGTAAATCAATTCTTTCGAGTGACAATTTCTGACATATTCCGCATACTGGACCGTCCCATACACGCTACGACATGTGTGACCCTCACAGGCAGACCTCTCCGGTGCACCGTAGCATGTATGGCTTACAGAAGTTTTATAATTAGTCAAAACTTTGAATTAAATTGCATACTTAGTTTCTCCCAGTGAAACAACGCAACTGCCATAGTCGGATCCAAAGGATATGTTCAGAGTCCTGCTTTCGTGATAATTTCTCCCATCTAAACGCTGTAATAAAAGAAATATTTAACAAAACTTTCGACGGCTGTTAGTTTCTTTTTTATTGGATAGCTACAGTCTTACATGTCCTTCTGAAACTATCCTATTTATAAAGTTCTTTTCGCAGTTAGATAAAAATATATCCCTCATTGTTTTCAAGTATTAATTTTCCATATAAATGAAATATTTTGGAAATTATTCAATTCCTCAAAGGTTATGTTTTTATCACGTTGTTTTGACAAGTTAGTGTCACCGTGACACTGACGCTGACGTTGCACTGACGCCGGCTGACGCTTGTTAGGTTTTTTTTATCAGAGTTGCCATAACATATATTTATTTGAAAAAATTGCCATACTGATATTGACTTTCAAATAAACTTGATTAGAATCCTCTAAGTTATCTTAGTCTTTACTGATTAACCCAGTGCCGGATTAAGCCAGCGCGGGGCCTGTAGCAAATTCTATCAAGGGGCCCTTAGACTGTTTTAGGTTAGATACTTATCGAGTTTATGGCATTGAATAAAACAAAACTGTTACAAACAAACTTTTCTTGATTTAATTTGGGCAAATGTACAAATCATTCTGTTGATATCGACTTCTTGGAGTAAATCATGTTCAATATTCATTATAGTGAGGTGATTAAGACGTTGTTGGCTCATCGTGTTCCTCAATTCATTTTTAACACGTTCTAATGTTGAGAAAGATCGTTCACCACTGCAGTTGGTGATCATGAGAGACAAATAAATGCGCAAAGCAATTTCAACGTTCGGGAAACAAGATTGTAAAGAATTATTTATCAACAGCTTGTAAACCTGCATTTCCAGAGCCTCATGATTCCTGCTGTCAATAATACTAGCTACATCAGAATTGAGCATTGCAGCGAACTGCACTAATTCGTCGCCCAGACTGTCCTCCAAATTATCATTTTAAGAGATAACTGAATACTTAAAAATATCGGTTGCACCGCTATTTATGTAAGAAAATAATACTCAACACAATTACGAAACCACTTTTCTCAAGAATGGTTCATATCGAAAGTAGGTACTAATATTATCATCCAAACGTAAATATCGATCATTCCTTATAGATTGGTAGTCAATATAACCCTTTTCAAATCGGTCGGGTTATTACGACTAGCGCGGAGAAAATATTAGGGAATTCCCCGTTTTGTTTAGCAGTATTGCCAACTTGCGTGTAGTGCGGTGGGAAACATGATTTTTGGTATGACCAGCAGATAGAAAAATAAAATTATAGTTGATCATTTTGATGCAAATATTTTCTTCTTAGTAATTTTGACTAAATCTAATATATAAATACCTAATACATTTTTATGGTCAGAAAACGTTGGTGCGCGGGGCCCCCAAATGCTCGGGGCCCGAAGCATTTGCTACTCTTGCTTCGTGGCTAATCCGGCACTGGATTAACCATAGACTTGGGATTTTCGCTTACGCCAGGCATATTTCTGTATATTTACTGTGCTACCGCCTCAGCCTCAGATGAAGAACCCGCTTACGCTACCACATTGAACCTTGTACTGACTGGTGTAAATCAACTGAATATGTAGGATTGAATGATGGCGGTAGGTACCTATTATGTCCAAGGGCGGATCGACGCACGCTCTTGTGAAAAAAAAAAACATACGCGTCGAATTGAGAACCTCCTCCTTTTTTTTGAAGTCGGTTAATAAATTGCTCTTGCTCAGATAAAGAACCGCTCAGAGTATCGAATGACGCTGGTTCGAAACGTGAACGCATTGTGTGAATGACTTTCATAAACTAGGTAGGTACTGTGATTTCGATTAGAAAACAAGACTTCGCGTTTCGATATTAAGTTGGTCTTCATGGGTTTCTCCCTATCAAGACGAAGAAGGGTTAGGTATCTACTGATTTCCACCCATTATGGTGGTAAGCTATTATGTACCTTATACATAATGTATACCTACTGGGCAGAAGGCCATACTTTATCTACCACACTTTGTAGGAAGATACTGAGAATCCCTTAAAAAACCAACAGCACACTGGAAATAGAACCAGCACCTCACACCTAATAGCAGCGCTTGCGACCACTACAACAACGAGGTAGGTAGGTTTTATTGTGGTCAAATCTTGACAAGCTCAATATTATACAGAAAACCGAATTCAAGCTCGGAAAGGTGAGACTTGGAGGGACCTACTTATCTATTCTCTTTATGGGAATTCTCTATTGGTAAGTAATTGCAACAGTTTTATGCAACAACAACATAGATTAGTTAATCCACCCAGCAAACAGCCATAACAATTCATAAAACTGTTAGGTCTGCAACAATAAATAAAGCAAACAATTTAAATTACGTTAACTATTACCTATCGCAGCAATAATTACTATTGTACAATGAGGGCGATTATGATTCCTCGCCGTTTAGTAGGACACGTAATAATAAACATTAGCGCATTCTCTCGGTTTCAAACGCATCCATATTTCATACCTGGATAAAAAATATGTTATTCCAGGACATTTGTCTATCTGCGTGCATCTAAGTTCGTTCAACCGTTTATGCGTAGGTAATTGAGTAATAATTTTCACAAACTTTTACGTTTTTATTAAATAAAGTATCTATGGGACCAACATTGTAATCGCGAAAAAATAATCTACTGTCCCATACGTTTGAGTAGAGTAGGTATTGAAGTTTTGTATGGGGCAGCTGATTATTTTTTCGCGAATACGATGTTGGTCCCACAGAGAAAGTTGTTCAGTTTGTGGTCTGATACACCCTCCTTAAAAATATGACCACGTATTTCTGATAACAAGTTGTAAAAGTATAAAATATCGAATTTAATTAATTATTTACCTATTAGTTATGTTACACATTGCATTTGTATTTAACGGTAGCTACCTAGTACCTACCTAATATTTACTTACCTACTACAAAGGTTTTTCATTGTCTTATGACTCAATGGCCATTCCCATGCTACCTGAGATACCTACGACTTCGGAGTGTCGAACATAAATTACGTTTCACACAGAGCAAAGGAGTACCTACCTAAAGACTAAATTCATTGTGTTCCTAATAGTGGCGCATAGATTGCCTTTGCGACTGAGTGTCCTACGCGACCGACGGACGGCGGTAAGCACACAGACTACAAAGAGATGGTAAGCGATCGACATCAGCGTAGGAGGAATTCAGGTTATAAAGCATCACGAGTTTGTGTGTCTGTGTATCCAGAGGTCGCAGTGCAAGCAATCTCGATTTTACGCATCGACCGCGGTCAGTGCTGCGATTGGTGAACAGCTTTTCTACCGCGTAACGAAAATGGTAATGAACATCGACTCCGGTAATAAACTTCAACACGACCGTGAGAGACTAAACTTTGAGCTACCTTGTATTTTTTTTATAACAGATCATGAAGTTGGGAGTACCTACCTACTAACTTCATGATCGGTAATTTTTTTACAAGGTAGCTCGAGTCTCTGAGGATCTTATTGAAGTTTATTACCAGAGTCGATGTTTATTACCATTTTAGTTACGCGGTACATACACAGGTCGGAGCAATGCAATAACTGGAAATAAGCACGCTGAACACGCTCGACGCGTAAATTCTAGATTTAAACGAAACTTACACTAGGGCCTATGTACCAACTGATACAACTGCATACACACTGTGTTCGACGAAATAACTTTACAAAGTAGCCTGAAAACCATCTAGTACTAGTAGTAAGAGATGTAGGTGAAATACGTAGGTAATGTTGTAGGTACAAACGAGGATTGGGCCAATCATGCGGTGACAGTATCTAAGATCAAATTTTCTCAATAAAAACATCCGATTTAACCATCTGGGAATTGAACCCCTCACAATATGGACTGTGGAGTCAGTCGGACTCCACAGTCCGGAACAACTTACCCTTATTAGTATGACACAAGGTTGATCACACCATGACAATTTACCGAGTAGCTTGCCATGCTGTCACCCATTAACGAGCTATGATTATTTACCTCAACATTAAATTACCTTTATGGAATAGTATGGATACGCTATTTGGGAATATTAAATACCTACAAAAAATGCCATAATATTCAAGGTATTATATATCTGTATCTATCTTTCTATTCGATAATCGGAGCTTGTAGCTAAATTGCTAATTGCTACAGATACCTACTTTACTTTACTTTTCGTAGTAGAGAATAGCTTTCTATAGTAGAGTCTAAGCTTTTCGTGGACGAGCCTAGACGTAGGCAGTAGTTGATTACAGCTCGTCAATGGACTGGCTCCTACCTATACTTAAGTACTACTGAAGCCCTAGTGTAAGTTTTTTCTAGCAATCTCGATTTACCGTGTTTTGCGTGACGATTTCCCGGTTTCGAGCTCTTCACCAACCAGAGCAACGCGCCGAATGCGGTCGCTGCATAAAAACGAGATTGGTAAAATAAACTTACATTAGGATCTCAGTTAGTCAGAATAAAAATATTTTCTTTCTTTCTAGTTATATTAATAAATAGTTAGTATGTAAACAAGGTAAAAGATAAAAAAAGGGAGAAAAAGGAAGATCAAAATATAGGTACTATGACCGTTCATAAGTACCACGCTCTCACAGAATACCGGCGTAAATTGATAAAGTAGGAATATTTTGTGCTGCGTTTCTTACGGTGAGTGCCACAATTGAACAAATATGCCTTCCAATTTGGGGAGGGCAAAAGTGGTCGACAAGACAACGCATCAGTGACCGTGTCGCTGAAAGGCTGACGGCCGCCGGCCGGTGTAAACGATAGAGTTCCTGCTGTCTGAGACGGATGAATTTTCGTGCTAGTCTATAGTCCATACAAGTACAAACCCACTTTTGGAATCCCACCTATATTCTCGACGTTTTGAGTCTACAAAGTCTACAAAGACTTTGACGCTTCGTAGTCGTTACGGTTATTTTGTAGCACTAATTATATTGAACTGTATCATTATTAGGTATTGATTCGGGAATGTCAATATTAGTCTAACGTGCATTATTATAGCGTGGGGGGACAGTGGTGGCGAAAGGCCATGTCACCGGCGCATCCTCACAGTCGTCCGCAGTGAGTCGGTGACCACTCGGCATTCGACCACCGTAGTCTGTGCACCGACCACCGAATGTGTCCCACGGCTGCCATCGTTAGCCTCATTATGCCATGACCGGCATAGAACTAATCATATCGTCGATATGCAACGCGACTTTCTGCGAAATTCCTTACAATGATACTTTTAAAGGTGACCCAATTTTTAAAAAATTAAAATCCCCTTTTTTATGTTTTGGGACATTCTAATATTTTTTGGTTTAATTTATTCTTCTTTTCCTTTTTTGCTGGATTAAGGGGATGAATCGTTGTCGGCGAAGGAAGTAAACTATAAGAGCTTGATGAACGAGGTGAATGGGAAAAAACTTTATGTTACAACATATAACGTAAGTTGTTCAAACCTTATTTTAGGTAAACTTCTTTGTTCGTCACAGTAAGTGTATATGACGTTTTGTGTTTAATGGTTGCTATGGCAACAGAAATAATATGGTGTAATAATTGAAATTTTGTAAAATAATTGTTAATTTGTTTTTTATCAAACGTAATAAACAAAATGTTTAAAGTAAGAAAAGTGAGAGCATTTCATTTTGTTCATGGTCCTTCGAGCACCGGATACGGCTTTGAGTAAGAAAACTAAACAGTATTGTGGTAGTATCTCTATAAGATGTTCTAAGTGTGGTTCAGACTAATAATAAGTACTGAACAGGCTGCACGGCAGTAAGCCCGCTAAAATTCAAGCATTCAAGCTATTATTTGGTTAGCGGCTGCACGGCAGTAAGCCCGCTAAAATTCAAGCATTCAAGCTATTATCTGGTTAGCGGCTTCACGGCAGTAAGCCCGCTAAAATTCACGCATTGAAGCTATTATCTGGTTAGCGGTTACACGGCAGTAAGCCCGCTAAAATTCACGCATTCAAGCTATTATTTGGTTAGCGGCTGCACGGCAGAGTAAAGCAAAGTTCCTGAGTTGGACTTAGGAAAATTATAGAACATTCTTCAGTTTAAACATTTTGATTAGAATAAATTCAAAATGGAAAAAGATTTAAGAGTACTACAAGAAGTAAAAAGTCAGATAGAGAAGGGACTTATAAATTTTCAAAAGGCTCCGAAAGCAAGAATCAATCAAAATTATATAGATGCCAGATTGGAGGTACTGGAAAAACAATTTCTAAATTTTACAACTAAACTTGAGAGCATAATTCGCGAATATGGAAGTCAAGCAGTAGTAGACTATTTTAAGGAAGATATACATGACACGGTATATGAAACTTATCTTTTTTATAAAGTTGAATTAAAAAATGTATTGTCAAAATTTAAGTCTGACAAATCGGATTCTGAAAATTGTGATGTTTCGACCGATAAAGTAGCAAGGGAATCAGTAGTTAAATTACCAAAGATTGTCATACCGACCTTCAGTGGTAAATACACCGAATGGTCGTCGTTTCGAGACCTATTCATTTCTTTGATACATAAAAATAAAAAGTTGGATGACGTTCAACGTCTTCATTATCTAAAAACGCAATTATCGGGCGAAGCAGAACAGTTGATAAGACATGTTCCTATAACTGAGAATAATTATAAAAAATGTTGGGAAATGTTAGAGCATAGGTTTAATAATAAAAAGTTCATGTCCACCTGTATCTTTAAGCGGCTATTTAGCCAGCGTAATATGTTAGTAGAGTCTTCTAATGCTTTAAAAGAACTTTTGGATGTAACTAGTGATTGTTTGCATGAGTTGACTAATCTTGGAATTGATGTTAGTTCGTGGGACGTAATTATTATATACATTGTCAGTTTGAAGTTGGACGTTGAGTCGAGGAAACAATGGGAACTCAATGTCAGTAAATCTTCATCGGATTTGCCGACATTTTCGCAATTCACAGAATTTCTCGAAACTCGCTTTCGTGCACTTGAGTTTGTAGAGCCTATAGGCAAACCACAACAAGGTAAAGTTTCACATAATAACGTTTCAAATCCCAAGGTCATGCTTAGCACATCCAAATTGGTATGTCCTCATTGCTCAGAGGATCACAAACTTCCATTTTGCAAAAAATTCGCCACAGAAAATGTTGACCAACGTCGTGATATTGTCCAGTCTCTAGGATTATGTTATAATTGTTTAAGTACTAGCCACATTATTAAATTTTGCCGAGTTTTCACCAAATGTCGTATATGTAAGCGCAAGCATCATACTTTATTGCATCCTAAGAATCTGAATGATGATAGTGCGGTGGTTACTCCAACTGAGTCTACAACCGCAGCAGATGAAACACAAAATAATTTGGCTCAGAACGAGATTACTACAAACATAGCAACCCATTTTTCGAAAGGAAATACACAAGGACAAGTCCTTCTACCCACAGCTCTCGTTAGAGCTGAGTCGAAAAATGGTTCCTCTAAGGTTTTGAGGGCTTTATTAGATCAAGGATCGCAGGCGTCCTTCATAACAGAAGCAGCGGCGCAGTTACTATGTGTAAAAAAGATAGCCTCTAAAAGCGCTATCTCGGGTATAGGTGGCGGTCACGGCGGCATTACCTCAAGATATCTGGTAAGGATTTGTATACAGTCGCTCCATGACCCATCCTTTACAATGACTGTAACAGCGCATGTTTTAAGCTCGCTGACATCGGTTTTGCCCGATGAAGGTTTTAAGGTCAATCATTGGCCGGAACTTCGTAATGTGCAGTTAGCCGATCCATATTTTAACTCGCCTAACAAAATTGATATTTTGTTGGGGGCTGAAATATACTGTCACATTTTAAAGGAAGGCTTAATTAAGAGTCCCAAAGGCTCACAAATTGCACAAGACACTTGTTTAGGGTGGATTGTCTCCGGCCACGTTGAGGGAAACGGTAGTCTTCAAGATGATCATAATGTTATTTTTAGTATGCATACTCGGGTTGAAAAGAATGACATGCTGAAGCGGCTCTGGGAGCTGGATTCAGAGTCATCGTTAAGTAAAAGGCCTCTGACACCAGAGGAACAGGCATGTGAGGACTACTTTGCGGGTACTACACAAAGAGATGAAAGTAGTCGCTACAAAGCCAAACTACCTTTTCGATGCAAAGATCCGCCATGTAAATATGGCAATTCAAAAAACATTGCCATAAAAAGACTACAAGGTCTTGAGAATGAGTTGTCCAGAGACGCGAAACTGAAGAAGCAGTATTCTGAGGTTATCCACGAATACTTAACTCTTGGACACATGGAGAAGATAACAGAAGAGTCTCAACGTAGTCTGAAGGATGTGGAATATCTTCCTCGTCATGCAGTTGTCAAGCAAGATAGGCTGACAACCAAGGTAAGAGTGGTGTTTGATGCATCGTCCAAGAGGACTAATGGAGTTTCCTTGAATGACACCTTAATGGTAGGTCCCACTCTACAGGCAGACTTACGTCACATTGTGGTGAGATGGCGGCAACATCCTGTGTGTTTAACAGCGGACATCGTAAAGATGTACCGCCAAATAAAGGTTGCCGAAGAGCACGTGGATTTTCAAAGAATTGTCTGGAGAGACAATGCTGTGGGGGAAATTCATGATTATCGGTTGTTATCAGTTACCTTCGGCACATCTTGTGCTCCTTACCTGGCCGTCAAGGCGCTGCAGCAAACGAACGACGAAGGGCATAAATATAGTTTAGCGGGTGAAAGGGTTATAAATGATTTCCTTCAGGAAGACTTCATGACGGGTTGTCAATCTGAAAAGGAAGCTATTAAATTATACAAGGAGTTAAATGAATTATTACAAAAGGGTAGTTTTAAACTGCAAAAATGGTCTAGTAATAAGATTAATTTACTAGAAGGTATGGAAGAAGATAATAACAGAAACCTGGAAATAAAAATGAATACTGTAATAAAAATCTTGGGACTCACCTGGAACCGGAACACTGACGAGTTCAATTACACGGTGAAGATGTCTCCGCCGGCAGCACCTGAAACTAAAAGAAGCATTCTTTCTGAGATTTCGCGCCTATACAACCCTTTAGGTTGGATAGCGCCCTGTATAAATACCTCGAAAGTATTCATCCAGAAATTGTGGATAGCAGGTGTCGGATGGGCCGACAAGTTGCCACCTGATCTACTGCATGAATGGAAGTTATATAGAGGAGAGTTATTAAATTTAAATAATTTTTACTTACCTAGATGGATCAGGAAGAAAGACGATGGCGTCACAGTCGAGATGCACGGCTTCAGCGACGCCTCAAATATGGCATATGTTACTGTCGTCTATAGTCGCATTATCGATTCCGAAGGAGACACCCATTGCAACCTTCTTACCGCCAAGACGAAGGTGGTTCCTATAAAACAAATATCCATGCCACGTCTCGAGCTGTGTGGAGCAGTCTTGGTCGCTAAGTTACATAACGAAGTCGCCCAGGTGTTGGTAGTTCTAAAGATAAATTTGCATGCATGGACCGATTCAACTGTTGTATTGGTTTGGATGAATGATCATCCTAGTCGATGGAAAACTTTTGTCGCCAATCGTACTTCAGAAATTCTTAATCTGTTTGATAACACGCAATGGGCTCATATTCAGTCGAAAGATAATCCCGAAGATATTGCTTCTCGTAGTTTAACTCCAAAAGCTCTTCTTAAGAATGATATGTGGACACAAGGACCGAAGTGGTTACAGGATATTCAAATAAACTATCCAAGGCCAGTTTCCACTCACGTTTGTATAGACTTCAAACAGAAGCGCAAAGTCCATAACGTTCAGGTAAATCACGATAAAAGTGACCACTTATGGTCAAGGTTTTCATCGCTACGTAGGATGATTCGGGTCATTGCATTGTGTAGGAGATTTCTGCTAATGAAGAAATATCGTAAATCTAACATCATCTTAATCCCTTACCTGTCTGAAGCTGAGTTAAAAGAGGCGTTAAATGTCTGTTTATATAAATGTAAAAGGTAGTCGTTTGACGAAGAAATAAAAGCCCTGTCAGCAAAGCCACCTATAAATAAGAAGAGTCCTTTATTTTCTTTATCACCATTTATTGATGATAGTGGAATATTACGCGTTGGTGGTAGATTAAAAAATGCTGAAGTATCTACAAGGGTGAAGAATCGGGTTCTAACTCACATTGTACCGTTAGTAGTGCCACCGGACTATAATTATGAAGGTTCATATATGAGTACATTGCGAAGATGGCAATTAACTCGAAGGATGGTGCAGAGCTTCTGACGAAGGTGGAGTCAAGGATATTTAATCCAATTCTTTCAAATATATTTAAAATGGGACACTCAAATGCCATAATTTAAATTGGACGATATCGTACTTATCAAAGAGGTTAATTTACCTCCGGCTAAGTGGCTATACGGTCGAATAGTAGAATTGCATTCTGGAAAGGACAATATTACACGTGTGGTTACTATTCGCTGTAAGGGTTCCATACTTAAGCGTCCAACTTCAAAGTTATGTTTGATATCCGTGTCTCATTGATTACTTTTATTTTGTAGGTACATATTGTTTAGATTTTTCTTTTTCCTTTTATATACTTTAATGTACTTACTTGTTATAGATAGAATATGGTTTTGTGTTAGTTTTGTTATAAAAGAAGGTTACATAAATAGATATAGCAAACACTTGTCAACCATGCTTTTAAAATAGTATGAATTTTAAAGTTGTAGGTCCGTTCATGGTGGGCGGTGTTAAAAGGACTAAATCCTTTTGGTGGGCGGTATGTTCAAACCTTATTTTAGGTAAACTTCTTTGTTCGTCACAGTAAGTGTATATGACGTTTTGTGTTTAATGGTTGCTATGGCAACAGAAATAATATGGTGTAATAATTGAAATTTTGTAAAATAATTGTTAATTTGTTTTTTATCAAACGTAATAAACAAAATGTTTAAAGTAAGAAAAGTGAGAGCATTTCATTTTGTTCATAAGTAAAATTTTATATCATAAGAGATCTAAATTAATGCTGGTTAATGTGAGTCCCAAATTCTTTAGTAGTTATCTGATCAACTTTATCTTCTGCTAAAAGGCCAATTTACCTAAGTCTTACGAGTTCCTGTTATAGCGCTATATAGAGCAGAAATTTATGAGGCAATGTTCGAAGTATAGACAAAATTGCGTAATTGTGCCAATATCATCGTAGTACCTACTACTACGATGTTCTCCAATCTTAAGGTGTTGCCACCGATTTTCTTTTCATCTCTGACAGATAGCAGACTGCTAAATGACGTGTGGCAGTGGTCTTTGATCAATTAAATGTAGTTCATTGTCGCTAACCATCAGGTGAGGTGGAAGCCGAGCGTAGAACCAATAAAAAAATAAAAATAAACCTTCAATGCCTCCAGCATTTTGAGGGATTGAACTCCGACAAAAACTCATGATAAAGCATTCTTTAGCATAATGATTTTTGGTCGCATAAAGAATCTGATAGGATATGCTAACAGTACCTATTAGATACTTCATTGTTGCAATAAATATAATCACCGTAATCAAGGATTTATTCTGTGCTTTTGTGTAGGTAGGTAATATTAGACCACAAACTAACTTTCACGACCACATCAATTATTACCGTTGAAATAATTTCAGCGACTCTAGGATTTGTGTTATGTAAACTGCTGAGATTTTTATAATCACCAAGTTATCAGACTCCTTTTTCTCCAACTCGATTCTAGTACTTGTTAGTGGAATCCCCATGAACAAACGTTAGGTACGCGCAGCAATCTCCAAGTATCAAGAGTTGATGCTCTCATAATACTCTTTCAGAATTCCCCACTGAGCAGTACAGAAAATATCAATGGCACCTTGGTCGGTAAAGGTGTGGCTTTCACCATTATGAAAATATTGGCCAAAAGGTTCAACTTTACTTACGAGGTGGTAATACCCACGAACAACTATGAATTTGGAGGCAAACGCCCTGAAGATTCCATAATAGGTCTTCTTAATGCCAGCGTAAGTTCATTATTTATGTCAAGATTTTTTTTTAGTTGCACGTATCATTCATATTATACCGACGACAAGAAGGTAGCTGGACTGAATGCAGAAGGCCGAGGCCCGAGTGATAAGGCGCAATTTGGGAGAGGGCTATGTTTAGCAGCGGACTGCGGCTGATTGGTCGTTTATCGAACACTATTGCTAGTAGCATTTAGTTTTAAATGTAACCATGATAATAATATGGCTACATAAACTTGCATAACAATAAGTAGAATTAATTTACCTATTTTTATAGGTAGGTTAAGTATGTATATTGTCGTATCTCTGCTCCTAAATGTAATAGGTGGCACAAAATATTCAAGAAGGCTTTTTATATGTACAGATATCGATACAAAGCACTCCTTTTGGGATATAACTGGTATAGCCTGACACAATATGCATGCGAATTAAAATATTTTTAAACATTTCCTAACCAGAAAGTCGACATGGCCGTAGCATTTCTCCCGACATTGCAAACGTTCCAGCAAAAGGTGTCGTTTTCCGTGATCCTGGATGAAGGCATATGGGTGATGATGTTGAAGCGGCCCAAGGAATCTGCTGCTGGGTCTGGGCTACTCGCGCCTTTTAACGAACTCGTCTGGTGAGAATAGGTCATAAGTACCTACATTACTATAATATTTATTATTTATTTATTTAACAAAATAATGCACACATAAAATACATGAGAAATATGAAGTAGGAGCATAAACTACAAAGGTACTGCTTATTTCTAAAGAAAACTCTTCCAGCAGACCTGCGAGAGGAGAGATTAAAAAGAAGAAATGTAGACAGTGCGTAAAGGATACGTGATACGTGTAAATAATTTACATAAAATACTATGCCATGCTATATAATAATAAATAGTTGAACAACGATAACTTGCGTGTCTTTCAAGATGCAAGAGACATGCTAAGCTAAAGTGCGCTTCAGCCAGACAGAAGGCGGCTCGTTCGGAGCAATTTTACGATTTATTATAATAGGACTGACTATTATAATTTTCCTCGCGAGACATAACTTATTTTAAACTGCTTCATTGGACTAGAATGTTCATAAGTGCGGATGCTGAGCGTGAAGTCTTGGGTTCGATATCCGGGTTGGGTAAAGTGATACTGGATTTGTTAAGAAATTCTGAGTTCACTGAGTTTTGAATGCGCAGATGGCTGGACAATTTTGCCACGATGATAGAGCTTAAGAAAAACAAAACATCCGCGCGCCGCGCCGGTCAAAACTGGTGCAAGGCGACGGCAAACAAAATGTCCGTCGTCTATGTTCGCCCCCCATTACATAGAACTTAATGCTATCGATGTAATGTAGGTGTACGACAGGTACACCTCTGCCTATCCCTTTGGGGAAAATAAGCGTGATAAGTTTATTTTAAAAGGGCGCTCAGCTACCCCGTCCCACCTATCTTTACGGCGATTTCATAACCCATTCGATGTCTAGGTACTTGGTCCTGGCCGCAGTACTAACATTCGGGCCCTGCATCACATTCTTCACGCGCGTGCGCACCAAACTGGTGACGGACGAAGAAGGCGTACTGCAGCTGGAACCGAGCTTTTGGTTCGTGTACAGCGCCTTCCTCAAGCAAGGCACCAGTTTATCGCCTGAAGCCAGTAAGTATCTTTCTATCTCTAAAAAATCTGTTGTATCACACATTTAGGGCCATGTTTACCGACAATATTATAACAGATGTTTAAAATAAAATAAGTCGATTACTCATTCAAAAATTCATGCTTAAACGGCTAATTTTGCTCTCATCGTCGATGAACTTAGGCCTTAGTAGATTAATACCCACGGATATATATGGTAATATTACCTAATAATGTACCTAGGCTACTAATATATTATTGAATTAGATAATTTTACGGAAAGACAGATTTATTTTTTCCGTTTTTCAAAGTTCATAATGATGAGTACGTACAAAAACCTTCTTTCGACTTTATAATAATTTATAGGTACTCATTTCAATACTAACCTTGTACAATGTCAAATTTTGATAAGATTATAACTTAGGATTATAACGTATTAGGTACCACTATGTAGTATGTAGAGACCTGATACAGATAGACCGTATCGTGAAGACTACGCTGACGACGCGACGGCGGGACAATATAGAACATGCAAAAAAGCAAATGGTCCACATTGCCTCAAGACTGGAAGGTCTGAAAATCATGGAAGGAGGCCTTTGCACAACAGTGGGATGATATGGGCGGACAGTATACTAATACTAAGTACCTACGAATAGGTACGAATAACAATAGGAGAAGCGTTTTCACACTGCCTACGTGTGATAAATTCGTGGAAATGATTTCATTGTTTCAATAGTTTTAAATAGGTACAGTAGCTGAATTTTATCGTCTTGTGTTCAATTCCTAGGTCAGTCAAAGTGTTATTAACTTTTTCTGTTAGGACATTCTCGATAGATTAAAATTTGTGCCCAATACCTACACTCGTAAAAATTAAAAAGCTATACTAAGGCTAGCACAGTAGTGTCTAAGTAGGTAGTACCCATTTTAATGCTTCATAATGTCTTGAAGGAAGAAACGTTACATAATTATAATATTTTTCTAAAGTGCACCTAGAGTGTTTAATATTTCAAAGTGGGTAATATTTGATTTATTTGTTATAAAAACGATTCTATTCTAAAACATTAATATCTAGAGTAATCACGACGCAGTAACAGTAGGTAGGTGTTGTGCCAGCCATCAAAATGATGATACGAATACAAACTCGTTTGATAATCGCGGTCAATCCGAACATACCCTAGATCGTATCGCATCTAATGGTTTACATAATCTATCACTTTCTGTCGCACCCTACCACCTTATTTTATGTAGGACGAGTAAAAGTAATAACCAAGTAATAACAAATAAAAATGGTGATAATGACAGGTCGTCAAAATATTTGTAAAGGCCTGTGATTACTGTTATTATGTTCGATTGATGGTGTTTAGAAAATTCTTAAAGAAACTAAGAAACAAATCACTGTAATTTTACGACAACACCTATAATACATAACTCGATTATATTTAACTCCCGACGAAAAAGGGGTGTTTTAAGTCTGTAGTGTGTATCTATGTATCTGTGTGTCTGTCTGTACCACCGTAGCTCCAAAACGGATGGATCTATTTCAAAGCAGTTTAAAAAAAAAAAAAAACTTAGTTTATTCGGGATGGTTTTTTTCCTGAAAATCTGTTCAGCCGTTCAAAAGAAAAAAAAGAGCTGTACGTACTCTTTTTCTAGCTGGAGTCGGGGGTTTTGTTACAAACAGAAAATAATGTGTTTACAGGCCATGCCCTCGTTGCTGATTATAGACCTGCCCAACTCAGCACCTAAGCTCGGCACGAAGTATATTTTATGCTGGGGGCAAACAAACAATTATGGCCACATATTCCTACACTGTTGATAGCAAGATTTAATTACCACTTACACCGACCTCTTTATTGCATTGTATTATAGAGGCTTTGAGTACCTATTTATATAGAGGTCGAGGTCAGTGGTAACTCACAATAAGCTTACATTCTACCAAAAAAGCGTAGACCGACAAGGATGATTGAAGACACCACTACATTGTCTTATTAAGTAATTCTTAGAGAATTTTATCGATGGCGAAAACTTTTTTATTACCATTAACTCCACGGAAAACTGACAGTTAAGGAAACTTTTTGTAGGTTGTTAGTAAGCAGGTTCCTCATCCGAGTTAGTTTCCATTATTTCCATATCCACGACTGGTGGTCAAAGCAACTCATTCGCCCCCGATGTCCACCAGTCGGGGTCATGGGACAATTTTTGTTACGTTGGCCTCCAGTTTTTTTCCAATGTCCACTAGTGATGGACAAAAAGATGAGGACAACGGGAATATACGAAGATTTTTAATTCCTTCAAAATTTATTTGAACTAGGTCTTTTTTCTTGGCAACTTAGAGACAATTTACGAGTCGTCACGAGAAGAAATAGAGTCCGGCTAGCAAACCGCTGGAGTACAGACCTCTTAGTCTTATCAGAGGCATCAGATGAGATATTTGGGATCACAATAGAATGGGAGCAACTTAAGACCTTTCATTTTGTAGACACAACTCGAGTCCTTTTCGTTACCTGGTGGCTGTTCATGATCCTGCTATCAGCGTTCTACACGGCCAACCTGACCGCCTTCCTCACCTTGTCCAAGTTCACCCTAGCCATCGAGTATCCTAAGGACTTGTACCAGAAGAACTACCGCTGGGTCGCGACGGCTGGGAGCGCAGTCGAACACATTGTGAAAACTGTAAGTTGGTCACTATACCTACACACTTAAAACGTAGTTTATTTTTATCCAGACAAAAGAGCATTTTAAAATGTGTGTGATGCATGGTTCAACGTCACCCGGTGTGAATCAAACGTGCGAATAGACAGGATGTCACCCCCTTAACAAGTTAACTGCCCAGAAAATTAATTGTTTGAGGTCACCAGTGACCTCAATGGCATTTAAACGGAACGTTAAGTTAAGTAGCAAGTAATTGAATTGTTAATGATTTTTTTATTCAGGTAGGTACCTACCTATAAGGATACAGAGTTAAGTGTGCCTTTGCGCGGGTGACACCCGGTGCGGATCACCGCGCCCCCCTAGCGACGGCATCACGGCACTGCTTGTACGTCCGGTGCACCTGGGCAGTTAGCTCCGTTATGAACTTTACTAACTGGGCTAATCTTTTTACCACTGCAGTGACAAATACAATATGAGAACAGACAACACGACATAAAAACTCTGGAGTGCCGTTTCTTTACAATTTTTTATTAGCGTGGTTTGAACTCATCATGGCGTGGGCGGCACTCTGCGTGGGGGGTACGTATACTTTACACCTATGAACATCCAGACTGCCCAGATTAATTAGATATAGGTATATGACAATAAATATTTAAATAGCTGTGTACCTACTTACTTAACATCTTTAGCTGCATCCCGAACACGAAAGGCGGGAGCTTCGATGTTATGTCTGTAGATCGTGTAAATTCTGTTTTGTTTTACGAATTTGGTATTTAATACATATTTTACAATCATTTTAATACAGGAAGGCGAAGACCTCTACTACCTGAGCGCAATGATAAGGAACAGTCGTGCGAGGTTTCTAGCAGTAAAAAGTGACAAAGATTTCCTGGATTCTGTGAACAAAGGCGCCGTTTTGGTGAAGGAACAAACCGTAGTGGATCACCTAATGTATAATGACTATACATCCAAGAAAGACGTTGAAGAAGACGACAAATGCACCTACGTAATTGCTCCTAATGCATTTATGAAGAAACAGAGGGCGTTCGCGTATCCGGTCGGGAGTAAATTGAAAAATTTATTCGATCCTATGTAAGGATTATTCTAGAAAATAGACTTCCTTATTTTCAATTTATTTTTTCTTCGATATTTATAGGTTGGCAACGCTTTCGGAATCATTAGGTTGCGGATAATCATTAGATAGGTATTAACCATAGGCGGTGATTCTTTACCATAAAACGCACCGCAAGTTTGTTTGCTTGCCTCAAACATAGTTAAATAAAAGCTTGTAAAAAAAAAAACAATTTGTCAAATAGCTACTGGAGATTTTTTCCATAATATACTTACAAACATTCTTGCAGCCTAACAAGGATATTCCAAGCGGGGATACTGGAATTCCTCAAGCGGTTGGACCTGCCGAGCACGAAGATTTGCCCGTTGGATTTGCAGTCCAAGGACCGCAAGCTGCGGAACAGTGATCTTATCATGACGTACTTGGTGATGGCTGCTGGATCGGGAATTGCTGTCGCTGTATTTGCTGCTGAGGTAGAATATACTTTGTTTTTTTTTAAATCATTGCCTCTCGCTTTTTCTTCTGTATCGAGGTACAGTTTACAAACAAAGATCTCACATGCACACACACCCAGACCCGGAACAACTATCTGTGCATCATACAATTATTATTGTTCCGTGCGGGGATTGAACACGCGGCACGTTATAGCGCAGAAAGCTAATCGCTTAGCCACAGTGCCAACCGTGTCGTGAAACTTGTTTTTTCTTTTTATCATTTAGAATGGCGAATTCATGTTATGTACCAAGTATTTTTTAAATTGATTATTTGGTGCATTGCAGTGACTAAGAGATTAGCTTTCTGCGCTGCGGTTCTTAGGTTCGATTTCCGGATGGAATGATTATTTGTATGACCTAAAGATAGTAATTGTTCCGGGTCTGGGTGACGTTTGTGTACGTACCTATTGTACCCACGATTCCAGAGAAAACATCGACAAAGTTGATTTTGAAATTAAAATTTTATCATGAACCTGACTTGAGTTCCCTAAACAATCAATAATTTTGTCTCACCAACCATATCTAAAGCAAGTTTTAAAACTTATCGTAGGTACCTACCTACTCGTTGGTAACAAAGAAGAACGGGTGGAAATCTATATTTAACACACTTCTCAAAAATATGGAAGCCTAATATTAATTAACAGTGTTTTATGGAAATAAGATTCTCAATCTCAATTGAGATTTAATATCTAATCATAAGGTAATAACTGAACTGTTTTCCAGATATTCGTAAAACGTTATATTTCTGTCAAAATGTACAAAGGCAAGAAAATCAAAGGGAAAAAATTGAAATCGGACAAAATGTCGCGTAACCACGATGACAGTCGGCCTCCACCGTACGAATCTCTCTTTGGGAGAAATCCTAAGTTCAACGTAGAAACTACACGGACAGAAATGATAAATGGAAGAGAATATTATGTGTTGGAGACGAGCAATGGTGATAAGAAACTCATTCCTGTTCGGGCACCTTCGTCTTTCCTGTATCGGTCCGACAAATAATGAAACAATTGAGGATACCATACTACGAGGATAGGGCCGCACTAAGTACGCACTATCAAGAACTTAAAGAAGAACTGTGCATTGATATTGACAAATAAAAAAAAATCTTTAACTATTATTGACTCCATAGATATCCGATTGACTCACAATGATCACATGGAAAAAATCTCGCTAAATTCTAGAATTATACCTAAGTTGCATGATCGATTATGTCCGGTATTGTGGACAAAATGTAGCAGTTTTGTTAGTTAATATAAGTAATTCATTAGAACAATATTTTAGCCTAAGCGCGTGACATTATTATGTGTGTTAAGTAAACCTATAAATTGATACTATTTGATAACACCAGCACATACGATGCACATAAATTTTAAATGGGGCAGAACTTGTATTTGGCTTTAAATAAATAAATACACACAATCTGTTGTTTCAATACATATTTTTATTAACTGTGAAAACGCAATTCACCAATAAAGAATTCAAATAATGTATAAACGTTTTCAATTTTGAAAATAATAAGAATTATTTTAGTTATACGTATAAATAAAAGTAATGCGACTCGTGATTTCAACAATATTTGCACAAAATAAAAAAATCACAAATATAAATAAAATAAAGTACAGAAATTCATTGTTGTAATGAATCAAGTCACGAACATAAGGCAGTGCCAGAAAATGAACAATATTTTATACGTTTGTACATAAATACAATACAATGGTATAATATTATACGTATTTAATTCTTCATTATTAAATTGAGCAGTGACCCAACCGTCATGCATTACAATCAGTCAACCACATTTCATCAACAAACTCTGTAGGTAAATATAATTATCTTTGTTAATTCATAAATTACAATGTAACTTAACTCTACGCAATAAAATAAAAATCCAAAATAAAGATTTTATAACACTGTGATTCAATACAAGGGA
Organism: Allophyes oxyacanthae; assembly: GCA_932294325.1. Classification (NCBI taxonomy): domain Eukaryota; kingdom Metazoa; phylum Arthropoda; class Insecta; order Lepidoptera; family Noctuidae; genus Allophyes; species Allophyes oxyacanthae. The sequence goes on from OW028615.1 coordinate 12,777,745, forward strand.
AATATCACGAAATCCGATTTAAAGTCAATTCACATACAACTAAACTCTTAAAAGTTGCCTTTGGCATGAGAATTGACTTTTGATCACTTGTATTTTTGGAGATAAATGCAGAAAATGATCTTTAATTAATTATAATTCTTTACTAGTTATACAGGATGCTCCAACAATACACGGTAAAAAATCGATAAGAGTGATGGTTTCTTTTAATCTAAAAAAAAAAAATAACCACCTTTACAGCATTCTGTATATAAAGAATGTGAATCAATGCTCTAGTTCATAATTTGGAACTAACAATTAGAATTCATTTATAAGTTGTTCAACAAGTTGTCAAGTAATGTTAGGGTTCCCAAAGGCAAATATCATATAGGTAGTGGACCATTGCGAGGGCCATTAGCCACTGTATGGATTATGTTACCGCATGGTGATTCCATAAAACAATCATAATAATTGTTTAAACAAATTCATTAAAAATATGAACGCAGTCGTATCATTATCTTTTCTTTCCGTCTTCTGTTTTTGAGAACTTACAATTCGAATAGGGGGAATAAAAAGTAAATTTAAACGAGGTATCGGAACCAAACTAGAGATAATTTCGCGGCGCAAATGCAGTAACTATATTTCCTAAATTGTGATTATCTAACTACGTTATTATTGCAATTATACCCGCAAATTTCCTAATGTCGTCATCATCTATGAAATGCGAGCCTTTCTCGGCTATTACTACTTACCAACTACAAAATTACATCACATTTTTAAGTAATAATAACCCCTTTCTTAAGATTAAAAAGTATACAGGGTAGCAGTTTGAACAGTGGAAATATTGAAGGAATTGTACTCATCGTTACAAACAACTTTTTATTAGGGACCAACATTGAAATAGCGACAAAAAATCAACTGTTCGGTACAAATAATTCAATATTACTCGACTTATATGGTATATAATGGAACAACAGATTATTTGTTCGCGATTTCAGGATTGGTCCCATAGTAAAAGTTGTTCATAATGATGAGTAGAATACCCTCCTTCAATATTTACACTGTTCAACCTTCCACCCTGTAGATATTTTGTCTAGAAAAAGAATATTTGCATAGAAGATAGATGCCTACTAAAAATACTTATTATACTCTTCAAATGCGGAATAACTATTCAAGTTTACCAATTAATTTATAGTAACACTCATTATGTCAACTGATTCCATATTGCGATATACTGGGTGAGATAAAAATGTCCAGCTTAAAGTTAATCAGGTCTATGATCCTGGACAACTTTCTCCAAGGAACATAACACGAAATCTGAAAACGACAATTCAACTTCTCATACAAACGTGAGTGATTATACCAGTCACTTTATATGAAAAGTCAATTTTCAATTTTGAGATTTCGACCATGTTTCTTGGGGAAAGTTGTTCTGTATCATGGACCTGATTGCCTCCTATAATTTGGCCGGTCATTTTTATTTCACGCTGTATCAGAATACACCCTTAATTGTTAATTACAAGATATTTTGTAAGGGTCTCCCGAAAAACGTCGTCCGCTTCATACATTTAGATCTAGTTAGTTATATCATATCTTGTATGAAACATCTGTTTTTTCTTCTCGATTTCAGAGATAGTATATAGTATAGTAAAAATTTTAAAGATAGAATGGTGAGTATTTTCTGGTAATTAATAATTGGGGGCGTATATTCAAAAACCAAAAAAAGAAAAAAGTTGTACAGTATACTTAACCCATTCGCAGTTCCATGTACCACATGTGGTACATGGCGATTGTTTAACTATTGTGTCTGCTGTCTGGACAGTGAACGTTCTAATTATGATATTGTGGCAATTTGTGACAAACTTCCTACTATTTTCAGACGAAACGATTTATAGAGAGATAGCAAAAATCTAATAAGAATGTCGCGCCAATAATTATAAATTGTCGAAGTGGCCACTTCACTTAGCTTTGATGTTATCAAGAAATACTTAACATAATTATCAAATATGTGTTTAAATATTTACTATAGATAAGATTGTTATACAGTGTTGCGTCATCACGTGGAAGATGTATATCAGTTCATTAACCCCGATCTCCTCGTAAATTTCTTATATTTTACAACACTATTTATTATTGTTTTACAAAAATAATGCCACGAAAACGACTATTTCACGATAAAAATAGTATAAGAGTAATATGCGTATTGTACTTCAGAGATGAACAATCCAAAATATATTAAAACGCGTTTTAAGAATTAAACAATTTGATACAAAATAATAAATCATACTTTACATCGTAACATTGAACATGACGATTATAATAATATTTTAGAGCTCTTTCATAAATCATCGCAGCCAAATTCAGTTTAGATTGAAAATAAATAGATTATTTAAAATTATTTTTAGTTCCTATTTAGCGATTGCTACGATGTAAAACATATTTATTATATATTATATTGTCTTGAAGACATAAATTATTCTTACATATAAATTATCCTATATCCCTCACATTGCAAAGCATTCAACAACATTGTTTTGGTATAAACAACTCACACCTACATATTAGTTGTGAAATACCTCTTATTAATACATTATCTAAAGTCTAATTAATGCAACTTGACGCAACGCTTTTGCTTACTCTAGTTACTTAATGAGAAACGATTAATGTTTATATATTTTTGACGCCCCTTAATTTTTATCAGTTCAATATCGCTAGGGTTCAATTTCGCTCGTATCTATTCTTCTCTTTTTTATTTTTTTATTACCATCACTGGATCCTTATTATCTATGATAACCTCGTTCGTATCGTGCTATGATCTGTTAAACGTTTTATGAGAATGACGCAAATCAGTATGGTTCAGATACATGCACACACACCGGTCACGTGACCATTAAGTCACCGATCAGTGACGTCATCGTTATACGTGACGTGATGTATGTGAACCAGGGTTGTTGCGAGCATCAGCATCCGCAGAAGTTTAGCATCATGATGTTCAAGTCGTGACATGACCGCAGAGGGGGCGGGGCTTATAGCTCGTGTTGTTTTCGCTTGCGAGTTTTGACCAATCCAGGGGTCGACCACGGTAATTGTCAAACAAACACATGTCTTATTATGTACTAGGTAATACTTAGCGCATAAACAGAATACCTAGCAGGTAGTCTAGGTATTTAATTATTAAAGTAGATACTTACTTAGTCTGAATAATTTTGTTTTATTAAGTCGCATAATTATTGAAACAATCTTTTATTTCAATACCAAGGAAAACTGTGTAACTTTTAGATATAAATTCTTAATAGTCACTACTATTTTCCTGCTTTTTTAAGAAAATAATTAAAATCATAAAACATCAGCATCCGCATCCGCATCCGCTGATGTGAAGACGTGCTTAGTCACAGCAACGTCTGGTTACAATGCCACATTTCACAAATACGCAGTTGGCAATGTTTCGTTCGCAACAATACGTGTTTCAAAGTGCCGGTGATGCGAGGGTTGTGACGTGACCGATGTTTTACAACTATATTTTTGACGTGACTAATCGGAGACTTGACGATGACGTGACTGATGTGTGTGTATGTACTTCTAAACGTGACAAGACACATTATTTTCTCAGGAATAAGGCCCCTGGTTTTGATACCCTTCTGTTAATCATTATTTTATTAGCTTCATAACTAAATAGTGCAACATTCGGCAAGTGTAATTGAACCCTAACTTTATTCCTTTTTGTAACTTTTGTAATATTCAATTTGATAAAAATTAAAATAAATTATTTATGCATCTGCAACAATTTAAGTAGATAGAGTAAGGACTCATAACAAAGTGAAAAGACGTAACACTAATGAGTCACGTTATACCTAGGTAATGTAACCAGATTTTTACCGAAAGTTAGTTACAACAGCAGCTCATGAGGTGAGTCTTAATGATGATAAAATGGGGACATGTTTTGCTAGCGTGAAGTTTTTATAATGTTCAATATGGAGCTAATAAATTTCACAGCTAATGTGTAGTGAGAGTGAGGCGGTTAGTCCGTAACGGCGCGGTCGGGCCCGGCCGGCCGTCACACCGCGAGCCGACCGTCCAGCATCTGCGACGGGAGCAGGGAACTAAAAATAAATACTCTTATTAAACTCCCTTTCTCTATGCGTCTGCTGTTTCACTTTAATTGCCAAAAACCATAACATACACATAAAATTAACTTCAATTATCTATTTCTTAGATTCTATTCGGCTACGTTGAGCACTACCGTGCCGACAGACGTGGTAAGTGCATTTTACAAAGATTCGTAAAACTGTAATTATTACATCATTAGAGGAAAGCCATGATTTGTAATCGTACGTAACATTACGTATAAATTGTACTTTTTACCTAATACTTAAGTTTATACTCATTATATCTGCCGGCACTTGAACATGATCAGCGAAGAAAATTAAATAGTCCAATCTTATGGTTGGTAATACTTCAAATCAGTAGTAGCCTCAGAATTTACGTTAAATACAAGAGAATGTTTACTAACGACCGAAGTAAGTTGTACTCCTTGGGCTTTGGGGAAGACTTTAAATATTTCGTCGCTGTTTCTTAACATTTACACTATTAAATTGAAAACATTCGACAAATTCTAAAGAATATTACGCCATACGATCTGAGAAATTCCATAACTGTTTTATTTCCAATTATTTACGTTGACTTGAAAATATTTCAATTTACTTTTAATATTTTATGTTAAGGGCCGTTTACACTATTTTAAAAGTTCACTTTGAATAAGTTCTTCATAATTTGCTAAACATTTTCAACATCACTGTATTCTCTGCAACGTACTATTACCACATAACATTAATTAAAGACAATCCATATTCACATAACGACGTTAGTAACAACGTGATATCACCGACGACATATCGAGATCGATCGATCGATATAATCGAATTGGTCCATCAATACTAAGTTCCGTCATTGTTACTCTACTAACCCGCACTCTAAAGCTTCTAGGTTCCACCCGACTTGTCTGACGGGTGCGCCGGCGCCGTTTGTTGAACACATAGATTCGGTCCTAGATCCCATGTTCCGCTGTCTGCACAGGTACGGCGTAACTGTGGGAGAGGGCGTGCTTTGCTCCTGAAATATTGATAAAAAGACGTATTATAAGAGTTTTGGTTCGATAAATGTATGGGATACGGGCGTAACCATTATTACTAAGAAAAAAGTCCTTGAAAGATGGTTTACCCTATTAAAAAAACCGCCCATAACAGTATAATTTTTTTCTTTTAAAAATTTACTTCTGGCTACACCAATGATATTAATTTAGAACACCCAGCAGATAAGAAGAACCAAATAAGGGACAGCAATATTTACACGAACTAAATTAATCAAGTTCTTATTAAAAATATACAAAGCTCACGTAAAGCTAATCTTTTCAAATACAAGAAATCTATATACTAAAGTAGGTGGTTATCAAAATCATCGATAACTATAGACAATAACGACACTTTCAATGCCACTGAACTATATAGATACCGAATGAGTCTTTTTTAAGAATCTCTATGGCAACTATGCTAACTGTTATAGATAGGAAGATTTGTTCTTAGAAATCTATCTAGAGTTTTTGAAACGCAATAAAACTCCAGTTGTGGATTTTTGAAAATATGTTTTTTTCGGTCCGGTAGCGGAGATACGTCAAATGTCATTTTTACACAAAACCTCTTGTTTACAACGAAACAAAATTTGTATGGACACATATTTCAGTAAAAAATTTCATTTGGATTTTTCAGACATTAGCAAAGAGAAATGGACTATTGAAAGAGAAGAAATTTATTCGTATTTGAATAAATAACTTAGCCGTGCATCAAATCAACTTAGTCTAGTGATAGACTAAGCCAAGCTTAGGCCAAGCAGGTGACTGTGAAGTCACCTGCTGGACATAAGCTTGGCTTATGCAAGTTGTTACTCCATGAGGATAAAGAGATCTAATTTTTAATTTTAATTTCATAAATTTTTGCACCTTTTTGTACACTGCATACTAAGTTCTTTACTATAAAGACCAATAACAGATTGTTCATTGGTCCATTTCTCGTACACAAAATATATTAAAATCAAAAAGTTAAATTACATCAACTTGTGGCTTTTTTTTATTCATAAATAGGAGGATTTAATGGGGTAAAAAAATATGACGTTTTTCCGTTTTCAGACCGAAAAAACACATTTAAATAACCGTTAAATGCAGATTTAATGTGTTTAAAAAACTCTAGATGGATCACAAAACAAATCTTCCTATCTCTAACGAATAGACTAGCTGTCTTAGAGATCCCTAAAATACAACCTGTATATGTATAAATATTTCTCTGAGATTCGATAATGCAAAACAATGTATAAAATAATACTTTTTACCAACGTATCAATAGATAAAAAATGTCTGATACTTAGGTGCAAGTACTCTACTTGATAAGTGTTAGATAAAAATAATTAATTATGATATGTACGGTGGAGGTACAACGTGTAAAAATTAGTTTTGTTTACATTTTTTACAAAATATTATTCCCTTTTTAAGAATCTGTGCATGTGTATTTATTAAACTAGTAAAGAAATATTATTTTTTTCTTTATTAAATAAAAATTATAACATTTTATGCTACGACTACTATGTATAATTTTTCAAATACACTACTGATACGATCAACAAAGTAAACATTTACCTTAACATTGTTTCTCAGTAAATTGCTCGGACCGACAATTTTCATAGTCGATATAGGTCGTAACAATTACGTGTCCTTCGGAAATATGCATCAATATTGATCAAACGACAAAGTAGTCGCCCAGTGCTTCACAAAATAATTAATAAGTCAGCTATACAGACTATCCTGAGACTACAAGCTCAAAGGAAGTTAAATTTTCTTCTATAGCAAACTGCTTTGCTTAGGAGACTTTAAAAAAAAAGAACTTTCGATAAAATAGGAAATATATCGCAAAAATTGGCAGATACTAGGTGTTTATTTTATACAGAGATACATATTTACAGATTGAAATATAGTTGAGTAATTCCAGGAAACAGGATAATTAAAAGAATTAGTGAGTAAGCCATTCCATGTGTGTACCATATCACCAATTGTTTAGTGTTTATTGTAATATAATATATTATATTATTGTAGGGTGTGAGTAGGGACTTTTCTGCCACCAATAACCAATAGTCATGCGATGTCAAATGTTTATTATTTTTTCTTCGACGTTTTCCTTTGTACAAGTTTCATATTAAAATAGAGTACTGCTTTCTAGGTCGACTCTTATAAGGAAATCAAAGTCAAATAAATTGTAAACATTTTACTATTTTTATAAATCTTTTACAACAAATGAACACAGCCTCGTTAACAAACATTTGGCATTAATACAAAATCACTTATGATTTATAAACCTGTAATAATAATACAACTACATGATTCAACAAATAACTGTCATTACACAAATATATCTTCTATACATATAAAATATAATTAATCTAACGATTTCTACATCAGTTTTCAGCAAAAATCTTCAAAGCGTTGGGCATGGAGAGAGTCGAGGTGTTCATATCGTCCAATTTCAACGAGACCATCTCCTTGAAAAACATTTTATCGAACCCTTATCGTTTCTAAAGTGAAAAACTGTAATTAAAATACAAATAATACTGCTAAGTGACTGACAAATAAAACATAAATTTAAATAATAATAAAAAATCAACCTAATTTTAATATTTGAAAATGAATAACGGTCATAAAAAATTATTAGAATTTGGTTTACAAAATAAAAAGCCAAGAATAAAATATAATTTAATTTTAATTTTTTGCTCATACTTATTTAAGTAATTATATACAAAAATATATTTATGTCTTCTACCTGATAACGGGGACGTTATGCTTAGCAAGAAGCACAGATATTTGTTAAAACATTAACATTGATTTACTTGCATTATATGCTTAGGAGATTTATTGCTTGCCCAGGCTTTATACAAACATTATCAGCTTTTTCAGGTGTTACTATTCTATAGAGGCTATAAAAACATAGCCTTACTATTTAAGACAATTCATCCTTTTTATACGAGCTTCTCGTCTCACCCAAAAACGGTTTTTAAACTACATCATAATAATATGTACATATAACTTTTTTTGATTTACGAAAATGATTTTCAAAACATAAATAAATAAAAATCCATTATTTACAATAAGATTGGACTGGGGTAATTATATAATCTAAATACTTTTTTATGGGTTTTACGTTTCGACGATTTGTATCGATACATCTTTTTTTTAATGTCTTTGAATACTCATTAAAACATGGGTATTCAATTTCTGTCAAAAGATATCTAATGTACCGTTGATTTTAACCTCTCTCTCTCAAAAGGCGGGGAAATTGGACATTGGGAAATTAATAAGGACAGCAAGGTTTCTAGAAGGCTGGGAGATAGCTAAGCAGAGGTTTACAGGACCCGACCAGTTATCTAAATTTGTACTGTTAGAGGCTAGCTACTAAATAATGTCTTCTGGTAAAAGACGAACCTGTTGGTTGGGCCCACAGCACGTCGCATTGTGACACAAATCGTTCGGTGGACAGTGGAGGGCGCAGGGCGCTTCAGCAGATGCTCCGCTTATTATCTGTAAAACAAATTTAACATGTGCTAATTGTGCTATCTTTATCTTTACCCGCCCAGGTTAAGGATAAGATAGAGCAATAAAATATTATCTCAAGTTAATTGTGTTTAGGTTCATGAGATGTAATTTTATTTATTTGCGGTATTTAGGTATTACAAATGATGTTACAAATAACAAAATTGGTATCTCTGCATTCCGCCTTATGGCATGCAATACTTTATAATTGAAAGATATTATAGCATGCAAATAATTAAGTAGATTTATTATTAAATTAAATTACAATGCATTAATTATAAAATATTTGCCGACTATGGTATTCTTAGTACCTATTGTTGAGAATTTCCATCTCCACTACAGTTCTAAACTCCGGGCTGTTACTGAGAATTTTTCTAACAGAAAAACCTAATAAACCTTTGCCCGAACCTGGAATCAAACCCAGGACATCACGCTCAGCAGCCGCACTTACCACCATTAGACCAATGGGGCAGTTAACTTTTATTCTTTCATTAAGATAAAAGTCTGATGTAAAATAAAAAATGCCTTATTCTTATACTATATTCTTATTATATTTTATTAGAATAAGAAAAAATGTTTTCGTATAAATTATTACTTATTATGATAAAAACCAAATGGCCTCTGAAGTCTCGTCTCGATGTTGCAATGTTTTATGGATTGCCAAATTTCCAAACCGTAATGAGGGCGCTTTGTGTAATATTATTAAATCTAATCTATTTATAAAGTAGCACCTTCTGATAAGACAATAACCAAGACAATCGATCGACGTTACCTTATCATGATAATTTAACGAATATTCGTTACAGTAGAAAAATAAAATGGTAGGTATCTACGATAAACGAATTTGGCAAATAATACCTTTATGTACAAGGCTTATTAGGTGACGTAATGATAATTTTAAAGATAAAACATTATCGATAGAGCAGCAATGTTTGCAATAAATATAAATCCAGCCTATTACTGTCCCACTGCTGGGCACGAGCGTCTTCTCAGAATAAGATAGGTTAAACCTTAGTCAACCACGCTGGCCTAGTGTGGATTGGTGGACTTCACACACCATCGAGAACTTTATCAGGCCCTCTCAGATGTGCAGGTTTCCTCACGATGTTTTCCTTCGCCATTCTCGCAAGGGATAATTAAATTTTGATCCGCACATGATTTCGCAAAGTGCGAGGTGCGGGCTGGGTTAGACCTCAGACCGCCCTGCATGGAAGGCAAGCGTTCAACCGCCAGGCTATCACTGCTATCATAATGTCTGCAATATTATTATTATTATTATCAGCCTATGCTGTCCCACTCCTGGGCAAAGGCCTCCCTCCATTTTCTCCATTTCTCACGATCCTTCTGCAATAGAAAATTATAATTTTTTACCTCATTTCCACCCAAAGGCAGCTCGACAAACTCGGGTTGTATCGTAGTCGAATGAATTCCTTCGTTGTGGAAGAACTCTTTAACCTTCTCCGCTATCTTCATGTACTCTGACAGATTTCTACACCTATAAAAGAGAAAAAGAGAGATTATGTATAAATAATGTACTGATCTATTGTACCCCTCTGTCCCCTTCGTTTAATTGATCGGTTAAACAAATGTATACATAAAACATACAATGTGTATGTATATTATATGGGATACATAATGATCAGCGATACATTTGAATGTTTTTATAATACATTGGATCGATATGCTCTGTGGTACCCAGGCAGGTGATCCATTGAATTAGTTCGGCAAAACCAAAGTAATTTTTACAAATTGAAATATTGTATTGTCATAAACCACCACATGACTTTTCGATAGGTAGACTCGGGTTGTCCTACGACTGGACATATCCTTCTTGTAGGTATAGAGCCGAATAAAGGTAATAGGTGGACAACTGGACATGCCTAATCTACCTACAAATGTCCATTGTTGTGGACAAACGGAAAGACTTGTATGGGAAAATCGATTCAATTTCAATTGGAAATTTTTACCCAACCACTCTGGTGATTCAGTACATTTGGACCACGAACAATGGACACCACAGTCATAGATGTTGTCTACTACACGAAATACATTTATTTCTAAAAATCATTCTGTTCGCGACGTCTTTCGTGTTTGGTTTTAAAATATCATGTTTTCCAATCGATAATCTCACACAATGACGTTATAATTTAAACAAAGGAGCATTTATCATTGATTGTTATTTCAACACTCGTTGGTATTACTCTCGGCTTTTAAAATATACAATGGGCATAATGTTTATATTTTTTCTGTGCGATTGATCTCTGAGATTTTTTTGCTACAATGAAATTATATTCTGTTAAGAAGGAACTGAAAAGTATAGGGGGCGCCACTTGTTAATTGACTTTATTTCCTTTAAGCGCTTTACACTAAATTGTTTTTATTGTGTGATTGTTTATTGTACTTATGGACAAATGTCTGAAATAAATGATTTATCATTATTTACTAATAAAAACTTATGGTACATGTATTTATTTATCTGTATTTACAATGGGATGCCTTACTCTAATAGACAATAATTATGATAAGCAGGTACTTGCTAATTTTTATTTTTAAACTTAAGGCAACTATATCGAATCGTAATACCCCTGTACTAGTTTGTATTGTATTGCAGTGGGTTATTATTATGTTTGTACCTCCGATACGTGGAGAAACGTTTTTCAAAAAAATAAAGAAGCATGTCAATAAAAGCCTAAGCGATTCTAAATCGACGAGATCACATTAACATAGATTAGTATAACATAGGAAAAATACCAAGGACCTGCATTATTTTTAATATTTCATTTCATTATGTTTAAAACAATAAAATATTGCACACATTTGCAATTTGCACGCAATGCAATTTGAATAAGTCACTGCGTTTTAAACACAGACGTACGTTCTATCTATGTCTGTGGTTTTACAACTACTTTTCAGGCAATATTAAAATATCTATAGAGCCGTGAGGAAAACACGAGAAAAACTGTAGTGCATGAAAATTTACGTATCTATTTTTTATATGTTTGGGTCAATTAAATAAGGTCGCTAACACGTGTAAAATGAAGGCGCTAACGCATTAGTTCATTGACATAGATTCTGGGACAAAGACTAGTTTGGATTGGTCCGTTGCCAAAAGCAATTTATTCGAGAAATGTTTTTCAAAAACAAACATTACCGGGTTAGCTGGAAAATAGTGTTTTTATTGAAAACTAAACTTTTGTCCAAAGAACAAGAATCCAGATTGAAACACATGAAAGTAGATATAAAATACCCACTAACCTTAAAATAATAATATATAAGATTATGTTTCTATGCGTTATTATTCTAAGCGCGACTTTTGGTCGCGGGACTTATCTCATTACCGTGACCCCGGAACGTAAAGGGCTATTGAAGGAACACCGTGGATTTTAGTCAGTACAAGTCTGACAGTCCCTCCCGCCCTGCCCGGGGTGGGAGGACTCAATTGATGATTTTACCACGCTAAAAAAAAAAAGCCAAAACTATTAAAATAGACTCATTATGCACGAGTATATTCCTAATTATAGTACATTATGAACAGTTAATTCGTTTTACATTATTTTGTCGTGTTTACTTACTAATACTGTCCTCATATATAAGTATAATGTCCCCGAGAATTAATACAATAGTATCTAATCTAGTTGAAAGGAAATTATACATCACACGCGTTTAATCATCGTGGTGTCAGTAAAATTTCAAGCGGAACAATGAAATGCAATTCTAGTACATACAAGTTACAGTAACAATGTTGCAAATTCTATATTTATATGACCGTTTACATAGACTCTTCAACAACCTTATCTGGTTCCACTAAAAGGCTTTGCTTATCACGTAGTTATTGACGCGTACAAATGAGAGAGACCGACTGTTCACCGTGTATGAAGGAAAAGTTTCAAAAGTATAGATAAATGTACCGTGTACTATGATGTACTTGACCCAGTTTCAAAGGACAGGTTAGGATTTGTTTCGCTAATTCGTACGTTACATTGTCAATTTACGACACAAAAACATATCTATAATATTGAGTATACAAAAATTATCGATACTAAGACGACCGCCGAAACTTTATCATGTTATAATCTTTCATACTATAATTGAATATCTTTTAATCATTTATCGTAAAATATTTTGGCTCAGTCTCTTCAAATCATACTGTCATACTTGTTCGAATCGGTTAAGCTATAAATAAAATTGATAGAGATACAAAAATACGATATAATACATTTGCAGTCTATTGACCTCACGTATACTTGCGGAGACAATTAAATGGGAAAATGTCAACAAAGAACTGTCAAAGTATTTTTTAATAAAGACATGGTTTTCTTTTTGAAAAATCTACTTATGGACAACTGTTGGACTAGGTCTCTCTTTTTTTCTTCCAAATATCTTTATGTTTAACAACTGCTTGCCATGTCTGCCCTTAGAAATGTTAAATAATTTATTATATTAATGTAGGTACATAATGGAGGCTCTTAATAATAGAAGAATGCGGAAGGTGAGTGTTGCAGCGCTACTGAGGAGAGGCTTATGTCCGGAAGTGACCTGCGCTATGGCTGAATTGATTAAATGAATGACAAAATATGACCCATAAATCGAATAGACCGGGAAAAGTGCAAGGAGGGAAGGAAAGCCTTTGCCATGCAGAGGGACACAACAAGCTTGTAAAAAAACGACTGAAATTACATATGAAAGAGGCGTTCTACATGTAATGTTTAAAATCATGTGCAGCCTGGCCCACTATTATAATGCCTAGGCGACTAAGTAGGCTGTATAAGAATACGTGCCAACTTTTATACAAGAATTTTTAGTGGTACTAAAAGCCTTCGCCTACTTTTCGTGCCATTTTAATCTGTCATGTAAGTATTAATGGAATTGTGCTACTTATTTTTATCACAAAAGCTAGATTATGACGCAGTAGAAAATATTATTGTGTCTTTCTTCGGAATTTTAATAATACTTCGTGGATGTTATAATCGAAAAAAGTTTTGGCGTTTAATTTTTCATCGCTAAGGGTCGTATTAAAAAAAACATTGTTTCAGCAATGTGTATTATTACCCCTAAAACAAACGAATACCAGACGAAAGTTTGGATTCACATTAGAACCCTATACCATCAGAATAATAAATTTTAATATTATGATATTTCTCAGAAGAATTTGCGATACAAGTGTGTGCAAATGTCGTTTAAATTATTAACTATCTCTATTAATTGTACATAATAATATTAAGTAAAACAATATTTATTTATTAAATAATAGAAATCTTACAGTATACGCCAAAACGCTTACTATCTTAATTTACGACTTAAATATAAATTAATTATTGATGGTTAATTTAGTTTTAAAATGTAAACTATACTGCCCAATGGTAATTTTAATCAATGGAACATTTCGTTTAAAGCTATACTAAACGTTTAATTAGACTCGATATGACTAATTGAAATGTTTCACTACACTACCTACATACAAACAGCTTGTTTGAAACAAAGACTCCAAGAAATACTTCTCAAGGAGCAGATGTCCCTATTTTTAGGACTTTTCGTCATGTGCTGAAAGGTAAATGTTTACTTCCGCGAGGATGGCAACTGGAATAATAATTCATTAAAGAAACAAGGATAACTTCTTCAGAACGTGTAGAAAACTTCAATAATTTATATTGAATTAATGTTATTTATTCCCAAGTACTGAATTCGCAACAAAAGAAAGTTCGTCCATTAGATTTTGATATTTGCTCGCATTTTTATTAGATGACCACCGTCCTCTTTCATGTTAATTTTGTTTCTATTATGTTATTAAAAACTGTCTTACTTCTAGACCATCTTTTCCTGATGTTTTTACACTCGTAAGTCTATTTCGGCGTGCAAAAACATTTGTCGGTTTGATAAGACTACATAAAACTTTTATACTTAGCGTGTATTCGCGTCTATTTGAACGTTTATATCCGTTGTCAAAATTACCTATGGGTACCTACGACGTTTCGATCGATGTATAATTTATTACACCGGTGTGTTAGAGAATCTACTCAACCGTGATATTACTTCCTTAATGAGATATGAGAAATAAAATAGGAAAAACAGATTTTTCGATGGCTTATCATCCGACGCGACGTGTAAGTAAAATGAGAGAATGTGTGGCTAATTGATTACATTATAGTGAACAGTTATAGGTAGGTATTTATATTATTAGAAGTCAGAATATTGACTGTTTGTCAGTCAAGCATAGTAAAATAGATTAAGTGTGTATTCAAATGCGCGAAATGTGACCGAAATATGTTGTCAAAAATTTGTACAATTTGTAAATGGTAGGAGGTACAATTAACACAACTATTTATTATAGGCCTGTTCAGCGAATTACCATAGCAAATATTTTAAATGTTTGGTAGTTTGATACCTTCATTAGTTACATTCATTTTTCCTGTAAGATCCGCGATGACTTACGTATTAGGACAGCCATTGTTCATAACAATTAACAATTGTTGCGCACACTTCTATTGAAAATGGTGATAAGGACACCTCAGTTCCTATACTAATATTCAATGAAATTAATTACCCCTATCGGTTTGTCCTTTTTCCTCGACGATAAACCTTCAATACTGAACATCATCATTGAAAACTACAATATTAAAACTACTCTTGGTAGCGGAGGGTCTTCGGATTTTTCTGTAAAACTTACCAAAGGCGCAGCCAAACTATTCCTGCGATAAACATCTACATGCCCAGGAGCCAAAACCTAGGCTCCAATCACTGGCTGGGGTCATTATTGCCCCAAATGATAGACTGATTGATGAAATCATCGGCCCCTAAGCTGTTCTGTGGATCCACAAACTGATCGCAACTGTTCGGACGAATAGTTGGGGCCACTGTGTAGCAGGAATAACGTGGTTTGTTAAATTGTCTGTAAGATGTTTACTCACCTAATATGAGCACTGGCGATGATCCTATCTCCAGCTAGCTGCCACACATGGAACTCATGGACGGCGAGCACCCCGTCGACTTTTTCTAACAAACGCCTCTGTATCGCGTCCACCTGTTCAAATAAATAACGTCAGAAATACTGCGGGCTTATCAATAACCAAACAATTGCAACGCCCCAGTTTATTAGCGTTGTTGTAGAAAGTGGAGGGTCGTCGTGTCGAAAATAAATTTATAAATAAACGGTTCGTTTGCAATGACCGTCGGGTTAGACTGCGGGGTTAGACAGATGGTCTTATGGGTAAGAACCTTTTGAAATTTACCATGCACAATCCGAACTCTGGGATATTAACTGAGAATAAACACAGCATCACTTTTGTGTTCTCCGAAGGGTATGTCCACGGAATATAAATACAAGAGGAAAGGGCAAGTACGTGGTGCAAGTGTGCCATAATTATGCGGAGTTACGCAAACTTCATAATAGTTTATTTTTTAGTTTCGAGTTATTCCATTCTGATTTGTTTTTTGTGGCCTTTCTTTGTATATTCTGATAATTTCTAACCGAAAAACCCAATAAAAACTTTGCCCGAGTTGATTGAACCCAGAACCTCATGTACAACAGCAGCACTTGCGACCACTTGGCCAAAAATGTGTAATATGTATGCAAAAACGTGTGTTCAATTTGTTTTGCTAATGATAAACGGAACGGAAATGCTGATCGGAAATAGGAATTCCGTATTACACGGTGAATAATGTTTACAATGACATTAGCAATCAATTGTAAGGTTACACCAGCAGATGTCGAGTTTCAAGGATTTGCATTGTTATTTAGTGCCTAAATTTCACCCATACTTCGCAACACTGTAGACTTTTTTGTTTTTGTAAAAGCATTTACACTCTAAGTATATTGCCCGATTCAATATCGGTATCGGACAACGACACAATACAACATGTATGTAAATATCGGGTCCGATACCCGATATCGTATCGGATAATGTGTTCGCACTCAAGAGTAACACAAATAGTGAACTGTCAAACAAAACTTTAATCATTCTTCTTTCAATGTCGGTTAGTAAAAAATTGGCCAAGGGCGCGTCACACGTATTTTAGTGGTATTTTCTGATGTCTGAAGTACACTATCTTTATTCGTTACTCACACTTGTTTGCAGATACTTTCTAAGCAAATATAGCTGTGTATAACCAGATAATGCTATTATCAATTCAATCTGATAAATGCATGAAATAAGATAAGGATTCTCTATTTCTATCTGAAAATTTGTTTGTAATATAGAATACGGAATACTAATATCATACATATTATTGATATGCCAAAATTAGGGTATAAGAAGATCTCTGAGAGTAAAATTTTCTCTGAAATCAATTATTAGGGTGACTATTTCTATTTGTCCTATTTTAGGAACTAGCTGTAACACGCGGTATCATCCGCGCTTTATTTTTTCCACATTAAATATAGCCTATATCACTCACGTTGTAAGAAGTAAGTTGTAAATATGAATGTTGATGGCTATCAGAGAAGAGGCAGACTAAAGAAAAGATGGATGGATTGTGTGAAACATGACATGCATGTGAAGGCAGCGAATCTGGAAATGACGTCAGATAGAGATGAATGGAAGAGAAAGACATATAGCGCCGACCACAAATAAAATGGGACAAGGGCAGGAAAATGATGATGATCACTCAGGGATAGTATAGCTTTTCATTTGTGAAAGAATTTTTAGAATCGGTTTAGTAGTTCCAGAAATTACCCCCTACATACAAACAAACACAGAACAAAAAATTACTACAGTGGAATTAAACATCTTACCTGGATATGAGTAGGCACAGTTTGCAGTAAAATTAATGATGACTCTCTGAGCAGTGGCCACACGGACGCAAGTATCAAGATCACTAGGACTATACTAAGCGCTGGGTCGATGTAGTACTTGTACTCCCAGTCCGTCAGCCATACTACTAGAGCTGATCCCACTACGATTAATGAACCTAGAACAATAGAAACGAAAATGTATTAACTAGATGGTCTTCGATTAGTTTAGATTACTGTGACACTTGTGAGTTTTTGTTCCTAGTTCATGAATAAGGCATCATTTTTTCACCACTGTTTTAATCATACCAGTGTAAACGTCTACTGTTACAAATGTGCGTAGCTAGCAATTTTTCTAGAGTAGGCACGACGTGGTACTGATACAAGTTCAGTGATTTTTTATATTATTTTATATGGGTAATCGGTCGATTTCATTTTAAACATCTGTTACATTATTGGTGAACTTAGGCCTTAGAACTTTAATAAGTACGTATGAAATGAAAGTCCAATAGCCACACTTTAAAGCGATATTCGTAAACCTAGACTCAAATAACCTATGAAACAGTTGGCAGACTGAAAAGGGAAGCCCTTTTTAGCTGATAATTTTTTCCCAATGGCCGGACTCCTATGTTCCCGGGGGCTACTCGAGATCCTGGAGTGGGCCGTGCTTGCTGTGCAGAATCCTAGCTACGCCCTGCATAGCGGAGCATTGCGCTAAACACCACACTTTGCAAACGGATTGGTGACAGCAGTACTTAAGCCAGGCTTCCACTGGCAGCGGAGCAGGCTCCGTACGGACTCCGTTTGTCTTACAACGGTAGACTTCATAGAAGTGTTTCCACCAACAAGGAGTCTACCGGAGAGGACTTAATGACTAAAATAGTTAATAACGAACTCTTTCTTCATTTCTCTTTTTCGTCAAAACTATTTAATGGAAGGTAAAACCTATTTTAGCTATTTGGGTTGGGGTCCGTTCCGTCCAGCTATTACTTGTTCTTACTCTTTCGCAGTGGAAGCCAAACTTTATGTTCTTATCGGACGGGAGGATGCTGCTTCATGTTTTTAATTTTATCCTTTTGACACAATTTAGTTGTAGTAGTTGCCTTTTACGGTACTTATGGGAAGATCCTCGTAATCTTTAGCAAAGAAAAATGTATAAATGTAATAGATTGTTTTCTTTACTTATTAAACAAAGTAATTAAAAAAGTGTAACGACATTGAACGGTTATCTGTCATCAAATAATAATAGGGGTTAGTTATCGAAACCGCATGTGATAGACCAGGTGTTTAATGCATGAGTTAACATGATAACATTAATTCCCCCGTTCCCATATACGGCAGTTACAAAACAATCGATCTATCGATCTTATCTATTGACAAAATCGTAACTTTTTTCGTTTATCTCTTGACTTTTGTAATTCAGACAGTGCTAATCAAGGCGTTCGTTAACCTTGAGAGTAAAATAATTGATAAGCTAACCGATGATCAGCGCAACCGATCCGATTACTGCAATGGTTATGATAACGCTCCTTTCGTGAAATTGGTACAAGGTTACTAGTATTTGCGTTTTTTTGTATCAAAAATAATATCAATGACAGTCAGCAACGTAGATATGTATATGTTTTATGATATCTCTAGATATTTTTTTTTTAATCTGTTTGTGCACTGAAGTGAATGAGGTGGGCGTTAGAATGTAGAAGTGTGCAAAATTAGGCTATTAATAGATTTTATGTTGTTTATTTTCGACGCAAATAAGTTTCAAAAAGAGATTTATTGAAAGATTTATTCTTAATAATAAAAATGTTAAGTTTAGGTAAGGTAAAATTTATTTTATTTTCACGACTGGTATGCTGCCTCGTACCCGTAGGTACCATACCACAAAATAGATCTAATAAATCAATTTGTACGAACTAAAAGCTTTGCACTACATTACTCGTAAACAATATTATAGAGAAAGAGAGAGAGATGTAAGTAGAAACTAGGATACTAAGATTAGACAACCTAGGTATTTAAAAATGGATGCTTTGTGAACTGCTCATTGCAAAGTGTACATATTTTATTGAATACTGCTTCGGAGCGAATTCCCAAGAGTGCTGTTAAAATGTAAACATCATCTTAACTTCAGATAATATTGTCAAGGTCAGAAATATTAACCAACCATCTCAAGAGTTGCCAAAAGTATACTTAAAATCCAATTAAAACAAGAGAGCCAGTGTAGTATACCGAGAGTTTGTTAAAAATCCAATATTTATAATAAATATCAAAATATTCGATACCTATTTGATATTATATCCGATATTAGACACATGATGTGAAATAAAAATTTGCAAATGTCATTCTGTAAGTGCTACCCAAGAGCCTTGGTGCTACCTATTATAGGATAAAAATTGTGAAAAAAAAAAAATATATATATACTTATCTATTTAAAAAAAATAATACTAAAAATAGTTGTGGTAGGTACTAAATAATCATGTCTTATCATGTCTATTAAATAGTCATGGTTTGCTGATATGGGAATCCTGAGTATACCTATTACGCCTTATTAAAGGCTTTTCTATTTAAACAATTAAAAAATGAACATACAAAAACATGACAAAAATGAACAAATGATAAGTCGAAAGGACTTGATAGAGCATAAGTGGAAGCGGTTTCCTCAATTGGCTTGTACAACTTCGCGGAAATATAAGCAGCTGACGTGTTCCAATTTTCTTTCTGTTCTTGACTGGCATTACCATTTATTATGCACAAGCATAGCAATAGTAATTGAACGCGAAACCGTAGAATACAAAGGTCGTTTGCAAGTACCGATCACTCCCTTAACAATAGATGTTTATAATAACAACAACGTACGCTACAATAGTTAAGAAGGAAAACTTGGTGTTATTGTACAAGCTTCCTTCGAGTATGTAGCGCAGGCGTAGATCGTAATACATAAGTGACTTAAGTCATAAATAATTGACGGCATTAGTAGGTGCACAGGTATCAGACATCAAAAAGGAAGGTGATAATTCGTTAAATTCTTTATAAACGGTTCACACTTACATCGCAATCGGTCATCATTGTAAAGCTGTCGAAAGGTCATTGATAAATCCTTAGACGATTTTTAAGTAGGTACAGCAAGCGTGCTTGAATATGGTACGTAGGGACTGGATGTGAAGGGCGGAGGACCCAGGGTTTAGACGAAACTTATGAGAGATCTATGTCTAACAGTGGACTGCGATAAGCTAAATTAAGCTTAAAGCGTTCCTGAAGACCCATTAGTTAAGATTCTGGTTTTGATTATTATACAAGACGGGCCAAACATATTTGATTTAGGATTGTACCCGAAAAATACTGTCGGCCCCTTGAGGCCAACATGAGATCAGTAGCAAACTGTTACTGTGTTCAATCGTAGAGAATTCCTATTCCAACGATTCGCGGTTCGTTTTAATTTTATAATGATTATCCACCTCACAAAAAAGTAATACAATTTATAAACACCGCAACGCTTTGTCTAGAGATAAGTATTCGTATGTAGTGTATACTGTATAGTACGCATTGCCCCATTTTATTAAGTACTTCACGCATTGAACAAAGCTGTAAGCAATATAAGTACCTACACACGTGTTGCTAGAACACGATAGATATAAAGAAAGTATACGACGTTAAATAAAAAAAGTTAATATTTTTTGTGGATGTTGGATAATTATAATTTCCATTTCTAAGTCATGCAATAATATTCAATGTGTTTTCAGTATTTTTACGACACTAATTAAATATCAAAAAGATTTTAACTGTTGCCTTTCTTTACAATTATACTGAGAAATACCACAACGTTTTTTTATTCGAGTTCGTTATGGCTGAATCAGCAATTTCCTTATCGAAAGTTATTAAGCCAATGTCAAGGCAAACTAGCCGATGAATCAAGTTCACGCAAGGTTTCCTACAAGAACCTTCGGCGGCAGTGAATGGAGAGCAGTGTGACAACGTCACAGTGTGTGACTTGTTTTATAGGGTCAAATTACTTCATAGTATTGGTTTACGTTTGTATGAGATGTGAATATACATATAGGTAAGTCCATAATATCCGATGAACAACGTGGTACAAAGAATATATAATAAATATTATAATATTAAAAAAAAACTTTTTTTTTTTTTATTATAATTTAAAAAAAAACTGAAGAAAACGCTTTTGTCATCCAAACTAAACGTGTACCTATGCAAAATTTCAGCTCAATCGAAAACCGGGAAGTGGGTCAAATTTAACTTCCAAGATTTTTTTTACATAGTTAGTTAGTTACAGGTGAAGCTAATAAAAGCGTTTTAAAAAATAAGTAAAAACCGAATTAAAAATGTAAAACATATTTTGAAGTAGGTATTTTTTTTTAGAGTTTATTTTATGATACTATTTTGAGTGGCATGAAAAATACATAAACATGTGATTATACCAATGGCGAGTGAATAGCTGTTATCCATTGAAAAGTTCTATCGTTTATCTCTGGAGACTTCATCAGATCATCACCAAATTTAAATGGGTCCACCTCGGGGTATGTTCTTTCAAACAAAAAGAGAATCTTTAAAATCGGTTCACAATTGGAGAAGATACGGCTGAACAAAGATTAAAAAAAAACGAATTGATATCCTCCTCCTTTTTTGAAATCGGTTAAAATATAATATCATTTCTTTTCCGCGCTATAATTCTTATAGTAAAAAAAGTAATGCAGTGCAGAGAAGGCATTCACCACATTTTTCTTGCTACTTTTTTAAAAGTATGAAATATACGATAATCTAGCTATCTGTTACTGTTCAACAGTAATAAAATCTGTAGCGATTTGTTTGCATATTTTTATGCCAAAAGTTTTGGTCTAAATTAGTGCTTTTGGCACCGAATGAATCGCTTCTCGGTGCTCATATGGCAGCAACACTTATAGCTATCAATGTTGACATAACGGGAGCATTATGGCAATAATACGGCACTTAATTGTGTAACAATGATACAATATTTTTGTATGTCATCGGTTCGTCGCCTACGCACATTATGTAACACACTTTCATGATTCGACATTTACAGCTTGCGTAGGAAGGAGCAATGTTATGGAAATATTTTTATTTTGCTTCTTAGAAATCCCTACCCATTTAGCTTATTATATTGGTCTAATGGTGGGAATACCGAACCAATACAGCGAGAAATTACCGCAAAGCGCCTGTGGTTTTCCTTGAAGTTGAATAAATTCTTGTAATAAGTACTTCGTGACTGTATTATTATTTATAATCGTAAATAACACTAGGTTAAGTCCTTGGAGCTCAGATCAGTTTTATTTTAACTTGGGAATTCCCATCCTAATCATTGGAAAACTTTTCAATTACTACTTTTGATATTTTGCCAACTGAAATATTGAAAATAAATCTCATATTTATCAATCGCGCACATTAAAACTACGTGGACATTACACAGTAAGCATAGACGTAAAATAGAACAATTGATCACCTTTTCTGATCAATGGTGTAAATTTTACACGCGATATCGCAAACACAGCCGATAGTGGTAACGAATTAGTTCAGCTGATCGTTTCTAGGGTAAGGCAGTGTTCGGTGACCTAAATGTCACACTACTGCAATAATAAACGCTAGCGTCCCGTCCCGGGTACGTGCGGAGTCTGGCCTATGATTTACTAAACATCCAAACAATTAAATTATTTCGAATTCCATCCAGTTTTATTGAAATATAGTATATTCGGTGTATATGAGGTATTATTACCCCATCAACACCCTCTACTGGAGACTATAGGGAGACGCAGGTTTCTCGTAAAAGAGCCCGTAATTTACCTATGGCCTTAAATAGAATGAAATTATTATTAACTAGTGAGTCGCCTCCAGCTTCTCATGGGTGCAATTTCTCTATTATCTTTACATTAAATATGAAATTATTACACATTTAAACCTTCAAGAAGAAATGCTTAAAATGTTGGTGAAAACCGAATCAAAATCCGTTGAATAGTTAAGAAGTAGTTAGAGAACAGACAGACGCGGCGGGCGACTTTATTTTATACTATGTAGTGATTAGCCGTAAAGCGAAAACATGACTGTTTTTTGAATGCCCTATGTGTGTATACCATGTTTTGGATGGTTTTGAACAAATAAAATGATCTCGTATCTTGTGCATTGCTTAATTATTGACGACTAGTAGTTGCCCAGTGGTCGAAATTCGACCGTAATTTTAACTTTCTGCACTCCTCCATATAAACTTTAACTATGCCAAATCTACTCCTCCGAGCGCGCAATATGCTTTAAAAGGAGTACAAAGTTTTCTCTTCACATATTAATTAGATGAGGATAGATATAAATACTATTAGACGTAGTAGTGGAAATTATCTATGTGTGGACAAATGAAAACCATGTCATAGGTACCCGAATCCTAAATAGTAAACAAAAAAATGTTTACATAATACGGGATGGCTTGTGCTGTTACCGGCGATTCATGTAGTAGAAGCGATTAAAATCTGCGTGTACACTGTCGTATCTAACTTTCTCTTATTATTTCACTTGTATAGGTACAACTCGGAGACAGATTTCTATATAATGTTTATTAGTGCTAAATATTTACGAAACGTTAATATCTATTTCATTTTAAAATTTAATTGACAAAACGCCTGGAAGAGCTATTGGTCGATGAAACACTTAATGAAGGGAACCCTCCCTCTATCATTAAAGCAAAAACTAATGGACATGTGCATTCTCCCCACCCTCACCTATGGCGCGCAGACGTGGTCGTTAACTTTACGTCAAAAGTCCGTACTCGGGGTCTGCCAAAGAGCAATGGAACGTAGTATCCTAGGGGTCAAACTTACAGACCGCATAAGGAACTCGATACTACGTTCCAAAACACAAATTGCTGATGCAGGCCACACAGCTGCCAAATTAAAATGGAACTGGGCAGGTCACATCTGCCGCATGCCGGAGGAGCTTTGGGCAAAAACAACCACACAGTGGGTCCCTAATAGCAGGAAACGGCAACGCGGCAGGCCCAGAAGGAGATGGCGTGATGAGCTAGACGTCCATCTAAAGGATTGGCCCCAAATTGCTATAGACCGGGAAAAGTGGAAGGAGGGAAGGGAGGCCTTTGCCCTGCAGTGGGATACTACGGGCTATTAATAATAATAATTAATAATATTGTATTTAAGATTAATTACAGATTGTAATACAAAAATTCAAACGCCATAATTTTATAAACCTGTGATCGTGACATTATATCCAAAAATATGTAAGGAATGAATAAATTATTTGATTTGAACGTGGCAATTGCGATCGACAAATTACATAATAATATTATAATTTACATAAAGAGGAAAAATAATATTTAGCTAATATAAAATGCTTATCACGTAACTGTGTCAGCGGCAACCTTTTAGCCGCCCACACAATAAATATCTGTAACATAAATTAGTTTTATTTTATTTTAACCGATATCAAAAAAAGAGGAGGTTCTATGTATGGTTCGACTGCATGTATTTTTTTATGTATCTATGTTCACCGCTGCTATAACAACAAATACTCAAAAACAATAAAATACAGATTTAAGACGGCTTCCCATACAAGTTACAACAAACGTGATATTTTTGCCGTTTTTATAGATAATGGTACGGAACCCTTCGTGCGCGAGTCCGACTCGCACTTGGCCGGTTTTTTAATGCAACGTCTCATACTACGGCAAACAGCCAATCGATAGTATTTGGTGCGATTTTTATAATTTTATAACATTCGTGGATTTAAAATCACCAATCAATAATATCCAGCTCACAAATATTCTGGTAGATTTTGTATGCAACTAGCACACTTAAATGTACGAAATATTCACACATCCAAGTCAAAAATAAAAACAAATCAGAGAAATCATTACTTTGGCTGCACAATAGAAATAAAAGGACTGGCCTCACCTAAAGCATCGGACAGGATATGCAAGAACACGCCTTTCATATTCATATGTCCGGGATCGTGAGCCGCTCTGCATGGCGTCTGCTTGTTATTTGGTACTTTGTCAGGCTTCGGTGGCACCATCTCATCAGTTTCTTCAGTGTCAGTAGCGTTGTGACCTAAGGCCATGTCAGCGTTGCTGTTCACGATCTCTGTGAGATGTCTCACGTTAGCAGGTGGTGGAACTCCGCCGTGCGAATGACCGTGGCCTCCACCGTGATCTACGATGGAATAAAAAGATATAAGTAGGTATATATATTTAATAAGGATGTGCTATATTAGTAAAGGTAAAGAATCCTTCAAGACCATAACAAATAGAAGGCACTTAAAATGTAGGACACGTTATATCGGAGATAACGGAAGGCGCCGAGTTAGAGTACAAATTGTATCATCCTTAACCACCTTAGTCGCTTCCAGGGGGCTTAGTACGAGCTCTTATACCAGAGCAGAAATTGAACTGCCCAGAAGTTTCCAGTATAAGATGACCTTTCATTGTACGAAAAGCCTATACGGTGCCAGGTCAGCTCATACTGGAAATGTCTGGGCAGTTTTCTGCACTGCTATAAGATGGCTATAAGAGTTCGTAGTAAGCCCCCGGGTCTATTGCCAGCCTGTTTTTATTTACACCACACTACACCACGTTCATTGAAAAGGGAATTTGTATCATTATTCCTACACGAAGGTTAGGTTTTGCCTCCAAACTGCCTCCGCGTTTTAATATGGACACGGGAGATAGTTTTAAAAGTCCAACTTTTGAACTCGGCTCATATTCACGTAGCCGCTGCTAGACTTCTGGGATGGAAAAAGCATCGTGTAATCAAAACTTTCCTCGATGTATTTGTCTGTATGCGTGATTTAGGAGATGAAATCTGAACTTTGCGAAAAAAATCAAATGTAAAAATGTTTTACATTGGAAACAGGTAAACGAGAATGATATAATAAACTACAAAGTGAATCATGTTCTATTATTATGTTATTAAAATTCTAAATCTATCGCCAGTGAAACAAATCATGTAAAAAAACAAAACATTTATCGGGATATTTCGAACCGGGAAACACAGAATTAAAAATTCGTTACAAAATCCAGAATTCGACTGAGATGATGTTTAAAAACCAGCTATAAATATTTATGATATAACCCTACGGACTCTACCGGTCGTAAAAAAATGTTTGCATTATCATGACGCAATGGCAAGGCCGTCACACAGTTAGTTTAATTTGTTAAATCGGACTGCATCTCGAGAAGGTTACAAAGATTAGGTCTTAATTAAATAGTCTTTATTTGTATTTGAGTGTGATATCTCAAAAAAGCTGTTTCAGTCTGAATGACGACAATCGTGGTAGGTATTTTTAAAAGCATGAAACTGTTTTGCGTGTAAAACTGTGGTTAAATAGTCGACTTGAAACAATAAAACTTTAAGGACGTAACGGTACGCATAAATTGAGTTAGAATACTGATTCAATTCATGTCATTGTTTAGCCGTAAACGGAGAATATGTGTTTATCATACTCGAAGTAAATATTTGTAATAGTTTATTCATTTGAATTAATTCAACTATCAATGGATAATAACGTAGCTCTATATGGATCGGATTGATTGTAAAGCAAGTATTCTGCAATTATCCATTACGAATCATCTCATTATTTTTTTATTTGACGTAGTTTTGATTACAAGATACCTTGTTTTGATTGTAGAACAAAAGGATTATAGTTTGGATGGTTCTTTTGATCTTTGCTTACATTGCTACTATCACTCCGAAATTTAAAAGACATACATGCTCTCGTACATTATTTAATGCGCGTAAGGTCTGCGTAAGCAGAGCGTGACGGAGGAGTACGAGTCTCGCTCGATAAACGCTAATATGATAGGGCCTCAATATGGATCTCCCAACAAGTAACTTTGTAGTTGTGATTTCTTTATCCCTCTCTAGGATTTCTCCTGTATCGAGGGTACAGTTTACAAACATACATCTCACATGCACACACACCCAGACCCGAAACAACTATCTTTAGAATATACCAATATTTGTTCTGTGCAGGGATCGAACCCGCCGTTTATGAGGTAGACTGCTATATTCATACTTTTTTTTTATTACTGCTAAGGTAGCAAACAAGATACAGCCCGCCTGATGGTAAGCAGTTACCGTCACCTATGGGCGCTTGCAACACCACAGGCATCACTCGCGCGTTGCCCCGACTATACTACTAGCGTCGTTCAACACGACAACACGACGCTTCCCCTTATACCTAGCTTGCGAATTCATATTATCGCAGCCTATTTCATCAGTAATCGTAATGTCAACACTTAAAGGCTCATATTGCTATTTTCCACCAGAAAATAGTACAGCAGGTGGTAAATTGCTAAATGAGCCTGAAAGAGGACCAAGGCTGTCCTCGGTCTTCTTATGAAAGTTGCTACACATTGGAGTAGTAAGTGGCCAATAGGGGATTTCAAACTCATCAATGTAGGTACTCACCATGGAATAGAAACAACCCCACAATATTGAGCACCAAGCCCAGAGTACCGACAGCGACTAGTAGCCTTGCGTCGTGTATCATCTCGATCTCAATAAACCTCTTCACAGCCTCTACGGTGATACTGAAGCACAATGCTACGAGGAACACTGCGTTCACCAGCGCCCCCAAAACCTCGGCGCGGGCCCAGCCAAAGGTATTCTTTGACCATTTCTTTGGCGACATCTGGGTACAAAATGAAGTGATAAATATCTAATGGTTCTAATATTATGAAGAGCGACATATTGTTGTTTTTAAGAGATAAACTCTTAGGCCTATACTCAAGAACAATATATACTTTGACAAGACACAAGTAAGCTTTAATCCATAGTGGAAGAAATTTCGACCGACATCCATCTTTTTAGTTGTTGTTGTGTGTTTTTAGGATACTGTTGGAGCTCCTGTGCTATCATTGACGCGGCTCTTTTTATCATGATGGTATAAATCATTCACAAGTGCTTTAGCGAACATCTGAGATGCGCTGCATACGCACGGTAGCACCATCAGTATCCTAAAACCATTGTTATATTGTACACGCAGGACATGGTTGGCCTTCTGCATATTCTACACCTACAGGCTGCACGTGTAGAAGGATTGGCTATATTTTATACTCCTAGTGCAGCGAACAAACCTGCGGGCCAGCATATTGTAATGGGCCGCCAACGGCCTGCGTTCTCCCTCTATTTTCGAGTCATCAGATAAGTCATCTGTGACTGTGTCTCAAGTATTTAAACTCTTTGACTCTCTGCAGATGTATTCCGTACACCCGGATCCCGTTTTTGTCTCACGAAAAATTTTCAAGTATGTCCCGCGTCCGGGGAAGGCGGACGGGTCTATCAAACTCTAAAAAACTCGCGGTGTTCCTTCTCGGACTTTGGGCGGGGCTTCGGGTACGCTTTCGCATTCTTCCTCTGCCCCGCCGCAGAACTCTGAATCTAGACCAACTTAGATCCAATACGCTAACGGTTTTATGTCGTAGAACAACATTTAATACGGATGTACGGTCGGAGATTTACTGTTTTAGTATGAATCATTAGATCCTTGTTGTGATTGATACACGGGAGTTTACATTTATATTCTTTAGGTAGGTACCTAGTTATGATGTCATGAGCCCAAACCGTTCATTGAGTCAATACTAGGTATGATGACTAAGTAAAGCGTCGTGCGGAAAGGTATGCATTGGTAGGACCAATAATCTCTTATAAGGAAAATTTTATTTCCAGCTGCCAAGTTTGTAAGTGGACAATTACAAATAAGGATAAGAACATAGATTAAAGAAGACTTCATTCCTCTATGGATAAGAACCCAAAAAATTAAATACTTTGGAATCAGCGAGCGTAGGTATAACCACACAATTAAATGGAATCTCGTTGTAAATCTAACTTGTCAGTGTGATTTTATGTGCATACTTTAATGTACATTATACAATTTATAATCAGCTGCAGTTGTTGCAAATGTAATTCATGAGTGCGCGCGGCCCTTGGTTGTTGTAATAAATCTATACATGGTGTCAATGTGTGCGTGACAGCGGTAGCGGTAGGCACGCAAACTATCGCAATGTACGTGTAAACGTCTAATTACAAGTAAAGACTAAGCGCGCTTGAGAACTGTAACAACCCAGACTAAGTTTTGTTTCTATTTACTCTACTATCTTTTTATGAATGTTGTATGGACAAAGGACTCAAAGGACCATAAATAAAAAAAGGGTGTGTGTTTAGCTCTACAAAACCATGAAAAAAGATTTATAGTTAACAATAATTATTATTATGTGAGTAATATTAAGTGTAGTTATTATTGGTGTCGATTCTGTTGCGCATTTTGACAGCTAAACTAGACTAAATGCATCTGTCACTTTATTTTTCTATTGAAACAGAAAGAGACAATCAACCTTAGTTGAGTTTATTCCTGTAAAAGTGAACAACAGAATCGACACCAATATGTGCTAAAAATGCCATAAAATGACACAAAGGCTTAAGGTATGTGCCTTTGTGTACACATTAGCATACATTGGATCTTTTCATAAATAGGCAATAAAATTTACTTACACTGAGATTGAACAAGTGACTACAACAATGGACACCAAATTAACGGGAATATTAAAATAAAACCTATACTTTTCCACACTTTTTTTAACACCCTGAATATTGATTT
Source organism: Allophyes oxyacanthae (assembly GCA_932294325.1). Lineage (NCBI taxonomy): Eukaryota > Metazoa > Arthropoda > Insecta > Lepidoptera > Noctuidae > Allophyes > Allophyes oxyacanthae. Next base: position 12,807,684 of record OW028615.1, read on the forward strand.
TAAGTTCTAACCTAACAGACTTTATCAGTACTAGTAGGGCGTACGAAAAAATCTGCTGAGTGACAATACCTGAGTATGTCTGGCACACCCTGGCAATTTGCTTGTCGGAGCACAAGATAGAAGAATTACATGTTAATAGTATAAGAGAGCTTACCTTAACTGATAAAAACGCGATAACAAGAGCAGCAACATCGCTTAACATGTGAAATGAGTCTGCTACAAGGGCCATTGAGTTGGTGATGTATCCAACAATCAGCTCCACAAAGAAGAAGCTGCCTGTCAGCCATAGCATGGACAGTAGTCTGCATTTCTTTCCTGAGAACCTGCCCATGATGTCTGTTGAATAATAATAAAAATTAATGTTACAACTTACGACTATCCCTCTTACTGACAATAAACTATTGACAAGAATAATGTTATGCTATCCATATATTTTTTGTGTTATAAGGTCATCTAACCCTTTAACTGATACTTTGCTAAATATTCACAAGAATAATGTTAAGTAACCATATATATTTTTTGTATAAGGTTAACAGTAAGGGTTACGGTGAAGGAAAACCATCATGAGGAAATCTGCATATTTGAGCCCTCTCAGATATAAGGCCCTCCTCATAAAGTTCTTGATGGTGTGTGTAGTCCGCTAACCTGCACTAGGTCAGTGTGGTGGACCACAGCCTAACCCTTCTCATACTGAGAAGAGTTTTTTTTTTGGTTGAAATATCTTTATTCATTGTTTATTATAAGAGGCTTAAGAATGTGGTTTTCTTTGTGTACAAATGCACCTGATAGACATAATATTATATCTGAATGCATTGTGTTTTTGTATAACAGCTTAGAATATTATTGCTAAGTCTGATGCTGTTATTTACAATAATTGAATGAAATAATTCTAATAATGTTGATTATAAATTTTAATGGAGCATGATAATTCCATAAAAATTGCCCTCAAGAAGCTTGGGTTTACTCGCTTTGTTGTGGGTGGAGCACTATTTGATATGAATATTAATTTAAATACTACAAATTCTTATCAGTGCATAGTAAGACATAAAAGTTTCAATGAATATGTTTAGCAAACAAAGCTTGAAATTAGGACAAATAATATACAATGACAAAGGGTTCAATTTTAACAATAGCACCCAAATAAACAATATCGCCCAAATTTTCTGTTTTATAGTTGCATATTTAAATTACTACTGCTGCTACAGTGTGAGATAGCCTATGAGAAATAAATAGTTACTTATGTATGTACTTCTTAGTTTTGTTGTAATTGAGATGTTCCAACAAAACATCAACTAATTTTTCCTCTTATGGGTCCTCAAACAATCACATACATCTATCTACGGATAGTATTGAGACTGATGAAACGATTACTGAACTATGCTAATATGACCACATGTTTAGTACCACATTTTGTACATAGCTAAAATACAAATAAAATACACAGAATACCGCGAAGAGAAGGATCATCACATCTAAATAATTCGGGGAACTGTTTATTCATATCAGAAATCATCTCGACAACGAAACGCGCGTGAATCATGCATATTTCCAAGATTTTGGGTCAGGTACCATGAGCACAAAGATACTTACTTGGTTTAAAATTCCTACGCTTCAAAAGCTTCGGCGGCGATGTTAATCTTCCATCAGGTGCTCATAACTCAGTGGGTACACTAAACATGCACACTCATTTCACAACAATAGGTTAATGTTCTAATATAATATTGATTCTACTCTAGCCAGGCACAAACATACAACTCCGCGAATTCTTGATAACATAAACATCTAACACTAATGGGCAAATCGAAAACAAATATCTTCTACTGTTGACGGTAGATTTCTGGGGAAATAATCCCTTAAAAAATGAAATTTTAATGTGAAAGCTGATGGGATCACCGTGTCGAAACAAATTTTAGTACACTGAAAATTTTGCTGTTATTCCAACGAAGAAAGAAAATAGATATACGTTTAGTGCGTCGTGGATACTTATTTCACTTTATTGTAACAAAATTTATGACGAATCGCTAAGCTCGATATGCCCCAGCGAATTCCACACAATAATCTGTTTGATCCTGCAGCCTGCTGTCATTATGTCAAGCAAGTCAAGTCAACCTTAAAACTTAAATCGAATCGACTATGTATTTAAAATCGACTACGTTATAAATTCTAAGATTATTATCATGTTAACGTAAATTACTATTTTGAGATGTGACGTGTAAAGATTTATTAATATTATACATGGCTAGAGTAACCAAAATCTGGCGGTGGCGGGGAACAAATATCTTAGATGGAGCTCGTAAAACACGAGCCACATGACATTGAAGGTGGACGCACACCTATTCGAATCGACCGCGCCGAACGAGTCGAACGAAACGAAGTTTCTTAAGGCCCCGCACACCTATCCGCGCCGAAAGATACGACCGCGCTGACCGAATCAACCGCGCCGAAAGAAATGGCGTTTCGTTGCGTGCATTTCCTTGACGCATATCGCACGTTCATTACGTTTAGTTTCATAATTTGTTTTCTAAAATCACAGATTTATTAATTAAATATGGTTTTAAAAGAAGCAGAACAAAATACCTAGACTGCTTATGTTATTTATTTAAAACAACATCATGTGGATTTAGCAATTTATGTATTACTACTAGCCGTTGCCCGCGGTTTCACCAGTGCTTTTTATACATATACTATGCTATTATATACTTTATACATACTATACTCCTCGAGATCTAAAAAGCCACTTTTGACATATATCATTTGAGTTAATTTGGGATGTGAAGCGTATAAATCGGTAACCAAAAATATCGATTTTTATAATAAATCTGTTAATATTACTCTGCTACTTTTACTTGGGTCGTGGATCATTATGTGTGAGGCAGAAATAAACCATTATTATACTTAATCACCTTTTATTAATTTCCCTTACATTATAGAGATACATAACCTACGCCATTACAAAAGGAAGTCATAGTGTTACCAACCATATATTCATAGACTCTATATAATAAATGTTACCAGTATAAAGTCATATCTCAATACACCTCCTTGACTTTATACTCAAATAACATCAGCATAATTCACATTACTACTTATACATTTTACCATCAGTTAAATTAACTACTTTGATCCCTTTCTTCACATGTTACATCATCATCAGTACTTATTATACCTAACAAATATCTAAACTTTTGAAACTTAACTTTACATAAAGACTTAGTCAATATATCAGCTATCTGATCTTCAGTACAAATCTTTGTTACATTAATTAAACCTTGTTTCTCATAATCATACACGAAATGGTAACTTATATCAATATGCTTAGAGTTCTTACAAAATTTTCCATTCTTAGAAAGACTAATTGCACCACTATTATCTTCAAATATTTTTATAGGATTTTCACAACTTATACCAATGTCACTTAATACTCCTTTGATAGGAATCACCTCCTCAACACAATCAGCTAATGCATAAAATTCTGCATGTGATGAAGCTCTAGCTATAAATTTCTGTTTCTGTGATTTCCATAATACTATATTACCAAAAATACGAACTAAAATTCCAGTTGTGGATTTTCTCTCTACAATATCTGCAGCCCAATCTGCATCCACAAAAGCATCAATAGGGTTAACATTAAAATTACCATAACACAATTTTAACTTTGAAGTTTTATACAAGTATTTCAATATACGCAAAGCATAATTATAATGAGTATCATTGTATGCATTCAGAAAACGACTTAAATAATTTACTGAAAAAGATATATCAGGGCGTGTACCGTTTGCAATATACAACAATGCACCTATCAAATTTCTATACTTTAAATTACAATTAACTTCAATAGCTGGCTCTAACTTCAAGTTTATCTCCATAGGGGTATCATAACTTTTAGAATTTATTACATTATACTTTTCAGCAAGACTATTTATATATGAACTTTGACACAATAACATTTCCTTCTTTTCTGAATTATACTCAATTTCTATACCTAAATACTGTTTTATTTCTCCTAGATCCTTCATACGGAATCGTTTACAAAATCTTTGTTTAAGCTGTTCAATAGCTTTACAATTATCACCAAATATTAATAAATCGTCAACAAATATTATAACATATAGTTTAGTATTATTAACACAACCCTTATACAAACAATAGTCATAGTCAGACCTTTTGAAATTAATATGACACATAAAATCATGAAAGCATTCGTACCAGTCCCTCGGACTTTCCCTTAAACCATATAATGACTTCAATAATTTACAAACTTTGTTTTCATATACATTATAACCATCTGGTGGATATATGTACACTTCAGACTTAATTTTTCCATTTAGGAATGCTGTTGTAACATCCATTTGCTGAATCTTTAGACCTCTTATACAAGCCACTGATACCATAATTTTTAATGTAGTCATTCTTGCAACTGGTGAATAAATTTCTTCATTTTGATCATATGATTGCTGAAAGCCTCTTGCAACTACACGTGCTTTGTATTTACCGTTTGACTTTATTGTATATATCCATTTAACTTCTATTATTTCTTTATCTCTTGGCTCTTTGACTATTTCCCATGTATTATTTTCTTCTATACTATTTATTTCTTCTTTCATAGCCATTTTCCATTTTCTTGCTTCCTTACTATTTATGGCTTCTTCATAGCTTTCTGGTACATTTGCATTACAATAATTTACATAAACAAAATGATCATTGTATCTCGCTGGCATATTCTTTTTTCTTATTGGTCTAGATGTTTCACTCGACTCATTTCTATTAGTTCCTTTTATTTCCTGTTCTTCATCTTCTTGTTCTTCAATTATTAATTCTTCAGATTCACTCTCTTTTCGGCCTCTGTCTATCTGACATTTATATTCTTCTTCTTCTTCATCGGGAAATTTAACACATTTCACAGTCTTGTCAATAAACTTAACATGTCTACTTATAATCACTTTATTTTCTACTAGAATTTTATATCCCATATCTGTATAACCTACTAATATTCCTTTTACAGCTTTTGGATTTAATTTTGACATTCTTCGCTCATCAGGTATTCTCACAAAAGTAATACTTCCATAAACTTTAAGATTAGATACATCTGGTTTCTTATTGAAAAATAATTCGTATGGTGTTTTCTTTAACTTAGTATTCGCTAACAATCTATTTCCTATATAAGCAGCTGTTTTAACACATTCAGGCCAATATTTTTTATCAATATTTCCTTCAGCTAGTAAACACCGAGCTCTTTCCATTATAGTTCTATTGTACCGTTCAGCAACACCATTCAACTCATGCGTGTATGCTGGTACAGGTTTTAAGTATATACCTTCTTGTTTAGCAAAGTTATAAAAATATTTATTTATATATTCTCCACCATTATCACACCGAATTTGTTTTATCCTTTTACCTGTTTGATTTTGAACAGACTTACAATATTCAACAAAGCAATCAAATACCTCACTCTTATATTTAATACAGAAAACTTTAGCTATTTTACTATAATCATCTATGAAAGTTACAAAGAATCTTTCCCCTTTATATCCTGTAGGGTTAAGTGGTCCATGCACATCTGTATGTATTATCTCAAGTATATCATTTGCCCTATATCTGTCATTTTTAAATGGTAAGTTACACATCTTATTTGATAAACATATTTCACACTGTATATAGTCATTTTCAAGATTTTCTGGCAAACCAACAAGTAATTTATTTTGACTTAATATACCCAAACTTTTAAAATTTGTATGTCCAAGAATTCTATGCCATTTCTCTTTATTAGTCATAGTACACAAAGATGTATTGTATGATTCTGAAATATTTTCTAATTTTCCTGTTAACTCATACAAGTTATTTTTAATCATAGCAGTAGCAATATGTTTATTCTTACAGTCATAAATTTCAGCACACTTTCCTTGTATTATTATATAATTACCTTTGTTAACAATATTCTTCACACTTAATAAATTCTTTTTCATTTCTGGAACATAATAAACATTATTTACTGTTATTTTCATTTTATCAGTGAAAAATATAGAAATGTTACCTATTTTTGTAGCCTTTAAAATATAACCATCTCCTACTGTTATTTCTACAGGTGTACTCAGCTCTTTATAATTACAGAAATATTTATCATCATTGACAATATGGTCAGAACATCCACTATCGAGTAACCATGTAACATATTCACTTTTCTTTTTCGCATTAGATACGTTTGCGCACATATTCAAAACTTCTACATTAAAAGTTCCATTTTCCACTCTTGTGATGCCTGCCATTCTTGAATTTCCACCTCTGTATATTCTTCCTCTGTAATTTCCTCTCTGATTATTTCCTTGATAATTTCCTCGATAATTTCCATATTGGTTATTCCCTCTATAATGTCCATTTTGATTATTTCCTCTATAATTTCCACTTTGATAATTTTTTTATATTATCATTATATGTATTCTGCATATTATTTCCATTTGGACAGTCCTTTTTAATGTGACCAGGCTGATTACAACCATAACATAGAATATTTTCACTTGTTCTCTGGATTTGATGACTATTTTGTCTATTACCTCTTCTTGTTGACAAATTGAACGTTTCCATATTTCTTTCTGACTGGTTAGGTTCTCTCTTCTTGTAATCTAGTAATATCTTTGATTTTACATAGTCCACCGACTTTTCCTTATTAGGTAGAGCATCAACAATGTCTAATAAATGAGCAAAGCTCTCTGGTAGACACAATAACAAATAATTAAGTTTATCTTCCGGTTTAATCTCTTCACCGGCATTTATCAATTCGTTTATATGCTTTTCAAATTCGTTAAAAAAATCTTGTGGGTTATCGTTTTCTTTCATTTTCAAGGTCATGAGTTTTCTTTTGTACAATAATTTTGCCGCACTGCTTCCGTCTAAATATGTACGATCAAATCTTTTAATCATATTAAGCGCCGTAGTCTCATTCAATATTATTTCCAATTGGGCATTATTCACGCTGTTAACAATGTAATTTTTCGCCCGGATTTCCATTTTCTCCCATTCATCGGCAGTTACAACTTCGGGTTTTCCCTCGAAATGAATAACATCATAACAATTTTTCATTTCCAAAAACAGTTTCAATCGATACTTCCATTTTGCATACTCCGTGCCATCGAAAACTTGCAATAAAATCTCATTTTTTCTATCGGCCATTTTGTTGGACGCTCACGACTCAGTTTCACAAGAATAAATTTTCGTTATCAATAAACCACCAACCTGCTACCATGTTAATATTACTCTGCTACTTTTACTTGGGTCGTGGATCATTATGTGTGAGGCAGAAATAAACCATTATTATACTTAATCACCTTTTATTAATTTCCCTTACATTATAGAGATACATAACCTACGCCATTACACAAAGAGTATGTAATCACTACGTTTAAGAGACGGGAGTCCCATAGAAAAAGATGAAAAACGTCACTTGTATGAAACGTGCGCTAGAACTGTATACCAACAAAGCAAAAAGAAATGCAGGCATTGCTGTAAAGGCAGAGCTGCCAACATAATCACCAAAGAGGGATGTACTATTCATGCGTAATTCTATCGATAAATCGCTACAAAAATTGTAGGGTTCCTATTTTTTTAATTACATTTAAGATAGGCTTATTTCCGCCAACGTGAACTCTCGGTTTAAACTGAATTACGTGGCAATTTTATTACAAAAAGAAGCCAATAAACCTAAGTTCACATTGGCGGAAGTGGTGATAAGACAAATTTCAAATTTCATTGTGCAGTCTAATTATTTTGACTACATAATGAAATTTGAATGATTATATGTGATGATGATAAAATAAAACAAAGCTTTGGATTTTATTTTCCTGTGCTAAGCTGCTGCGCTTTCGCTTCGCTTTGTCTCCAAAGGCATAATATATAGTTATTTAAGTCAACTTCTATCAATGCTAAATGTGTGACCGTTGCAAACAATTTTGTTTGCAACATTCGCACACTTGGCATTGATAGAAGTTGACTTGAATATTATCTATATGCCTTTGGAGACTTCTTGTACAAGGCGAGAGCCACACATTTATTTATTTTAGACCACCGACGACCTTTTGATTTCCGTTTTTCGTTCTTTACAGTTGATTCTATGAGACTTTAATACGGGCGATGATTTTTTTTCGATTTGAGCAACTTTTTTCTGCAGGCTTTTAATTAAAATGATATATATCTTTAATTTATTCAAAAGTTTTTTTTTCTAAGTGTAAGTAGCTTTTATTTGTGCAGTCATCGTAAGTGTTGTTTCTCGAGGTCTTGCATGCGCTATTTTTGCAGTGCTGGGTGAAGGTTCTGGAAAATTTACAAAAAACACGTTAATATAATTAATTAAACGGGTTTTCCTGTGATGTAATGTAATAAACAGACAGACGGAAAACAAAAATTAAAAAAATATCTACTTGCGTTCTATTGCATAATTTCTAGTCTCCCTAGGACCCTAGCCTATTATGGCGAAAATATTTTTAATGTACAGCCTTTTCGACATCTACGATTTTTTTATAGTAAAGATAATTAATCAATTTAAGCAAATGATTTTGTAATAGACACAGAAAAATCTGTAATGATAACATTATGGCATGTTAATACAGTGAATTAAATGTTAAACATAATTTGAAATTAACATAAGCCTTACCCGCAATAGAACATCTTTTCCTTTCGTTAAATTTTCGTCAACCTCTCCGCTCGATTAAGGTCCGATTAAATTGAAAATATAATAGATTTCTCAGAATTGGTGGTCAAAGGGCAATGGCACTTGGCAATGGTTCAGCAGTTGATAATGAAGGTACTGTAATATAGAAAAAATGTGAACTGACACACAAGCGAATTTAAATTTAAACCTAATCATGAAAATTTACTTGGGCTAAGTCTTTCCTTTTTATTACATTTTCTTTTGCAAACAACTCTGTATTCAACCCATTGTTAACATCTAGCAAACACATTTATTATATTATTATATAAGCAGCACTTTTATACTTAAAGGAAAAGAAGGAAAAGTATATCAAAAACAAAAGTAAATATATAAAATTTAAAAATGAGAATATCGACAGTCGAGAAAAAATGTCACAACACTATCGATACTTGATTATGATAGGTTATTTTCTAAAATCTGAATTTATGTTATAATCACGTAATTCCTTTTCTGTAATAGCCTAACAATTGTAAATTTAAGCACTTATTTGTAAAAAACGAATTACCTGTCTTCATTCAAAGGAAATTTTGCCATGAAGATTCGTTTTTGGCCATCTGACCGGCCAGTTGATAAACCACATATTTCGCACGTTTTACAATGCATTACAAATATTAGACACGTCACACGCATACACATACACAATAGGTAACAAACAACTTAGGTATGTGATTATTTATAAGAACGATGAAAGCAAAAACTTTAATCAAACATGAATCAAACCGAACCAAACAACTCTTTTGACAACCAAAACAAGAATGGCGGCTGCGTGCGATAGAGTCGAGAATATGCTAAAGCAAGACAGCGATATCCGCCATTACTCCGCCATTATTTCTAGCGCACGTTTCATACATCAATTTTTTACTAGGGAGTTGCGCCAGACTGCCATTACAAAAGGAAGTCATAGTGTTACCAACCATATATTCATAGACTCTATATAATAAATGTTACCAGTATAAAGTCATATCTCAATAAAATCGATTTAAAATTTTAAGAGTATATAATCGTTTAAAACTATGAATAAAAAATCGAGAAATTCGTCTGCTAAGGAATTTATTAATGTAGTAGGCACCGAATTTAATATGAAATCGCATTTCTGTAGGTATCTTCATAGAATAATAAAACATATTCATAATTTCATGCCAAAATTATTTATCCACTTGTTGTACCGGTAATAATGGTCCACCAGTTATTGATTCACGTTCGAAGTACTCACGTAGTTTCCAAACCAAGTTGCGCGAATTACTATTCACAGTACGAAATGGAATAGACAATTTGAAAAAAAGTATTATAACGGACGGCCGAAATCACAGTATTAGAATCCAAGTATAGCAAGCCAAGTCAACTTAAAAGCGGGAACAGTCCAAAATCAAAGCCAGATCACAAAAACATAGGTATCCCAGAAATAGAGAGAACGAACAATTAGTCGGAAAAATCGCGAAAAACTGCACAGATGTCATTGTCATTACTGCCGGTGTCAAGCAAATTGTGATCATAGAGAAATTAAATTAATTATAATATTATGATGTACGTGTCATACAGCCTTTAAAGAGTTTTTAATACCTATGTAATTTTATACTGATATTTCAAACGATTTTAACGATTCTAGTGATCACATCCCTTTATTTAAAAAATAATTGATTGAGAACGTAACCATTTTTATGATATTTCGGCAGTACATAAACATGCATTTTAAAATTATTTCGATGCTAAAACAATACATAAGAAATTATATACCATGCTAATTTATACGTATCTCAAAAATTTATAATAATTTCATAATTATTATCAAGCGTATATTCAAAATGGTTTTTATTCACAGCCTATAGTAACATTGTCAAGTTACATTCTATCGTTCTTTAAATCTGTCAAAAGGGACTTCTTAGATCTCGAGGACTGTAGAAATATTCCCCTCGATAGGTACTACAAACAAACAAAACTTCTATATGATATTAGTACCTATAGATCACTAAAGGTACGATACTCCGTTTTCAGAGTTCTAGCGTAATGTTATATAGCCTTTATTCTTCCTCAAGAATTGGGCTATCAAATGCAAAACGAATTTTTTAAATCCAACTGGTACTTTCAGAGATAAGCGCGTACAAACAAACTCTTCAACTATATTATTATTATATTAATATAGATAATAAACAATTGCACCGTGCATGTGCTTGTCGTTTGAGTGGGCGTTGAGCAGCAACGCAACATTTATTTTGCAAAGACACATCGTGTCATCGCCACGGTGCGATGTTACTTAACGTGTGGATACATATTAATCTATGGTGTGGTGCCGTTGTGCTAGGTAGGACAGGGGGTAATATACATAAGAGAGGATTCTTTAGTCATTGGGGTAATAGAATATTGTGTAAAGTACTACTCGACTAAATCAAGTACCTACTCGAATCCTCTCAAGACGTTAATAAAGACTCGATAACTTTGAAGAGAGGCTTCTTTGGTCATTGCCTTTGACATTGGCAGAATTGTCGGCATCGGCACCACTTGCCTTATCGAAAAATAGAATAGAATTAAGAATAGAATAGAAGCTCGATAACATAGACGTAGAATGCTCGATAACGATAAATCTGAAAAAATGATATACTTAATTAATCAACTAGAGAATCGACTCCCAAGTAGCATAAATCTGAAATGCCAAAGTTAATGTTTTATGAATTTCGATTCACTGTTTGCTAATCGATTAGAGGCTCCAAAGACTCAGATTGAAGAGCCCGCTAGATTGAAGGCAATTAAAGATCAATGTATTATAATAATTAAATGGTTCAATGCAATGACGTAAGAAGCCTCTGTTCAATGGCATTGACTAAAAGTAATGACCAAAGAAGCCTCTCTAACGTCACCACTGACTAAAATCTTGAATGAATGGATGACATAACGACATGAGATGACCATGAGATAAGAGCAAATACTATTATTACCGATTATTACCATAATACGTAGACAGAGATGTCTACGCCTTAATATTACTATTTAAACATAGTTATAAGTCTATGATTTAAACTAGTATTATTGCTCTTATCTTAGATTAGCTCATATAGATCTAGGAACAAGCATACCAATGGAAGTAGCATATTTTAGTCGAAATTTTAACACCGGTTTGACTTCTCGCTCTAAGAGATTATGACATAAGAAAAAAAGAGATGAATATATTTCCTCCGGTTACATTTTAATACAAATGTGGCCAGTGTGATATATTTCCAATAGTTATTGTATATATCCAAACTAGAGATGGGAATTTACGTATCGATATAATTATGATTTTAAAATAGTGAGCAATTTGTTCAACATCTTAACCCAGATATTGCTGAAACCTCTGAATTGCTCCGATCTTTATGTAATATAGAATATGATTTATATTTGATTTATTGTAATATTGTAAATAGGAAAAATATTTCAAAAAATCTTACTCTTATGGGAAAGTCGGAAAATGGTGTCGTTATAACAAACGCTAGCAAAATGCACTACTATGAAGTGGTCCAACAATGTTGAATTTCAGTTAGATTTATGCTGGCACTTTATATAATTTTACAGGGTTGTTGTTACTTTATTGAAATATCTATAAATAAAACAAGAATGTAGCTTTTGCATCGGAAATTTATTAGAGAAAACACTGAGTACACGGGAAATATGAAAGGAAAATATGTTGAAAAGACATGTTTATATCAAATTATGATAAAGTTCAAAGCTATAATTAGGGTGAAGGGTAACATGTTACACAGATGATGATGATGGTGTACATGTTATGCAAAAAACATGCATTTTAGTGGCAGCTAGCACAGAGAAGTTGGTTAGATCTATGCTTTAACATATGTCCAATTATCATTACGAGAACTTTCAGTAGTGCCCATTCATGTCTTTTCAGGTTTCTTAACCATTTCTCCTTTAACTCTGGATCTTTTGGAAACCTGCAAATGAACAATATGTGTGTTAATAATTTTTATTTTGGTTAATAATTTAATTGTTTGACTGTAAGATACAGGAAAATTCTATTAAAGTCTCTTAAACAGAATCTTTTTTAAATAATTTGGAGGGACCTGCGATTACATAAATGAGTTATTTCTGTAAGTTGTATGAAAAAGTATAATAATTTAGTCGAAATATACCATTGATGCGTCCAAAAATATAATATAAATATTAAGAATTTTTGTTGCTAATCAAATATATCATCCAATGCTGAACATGAGCTTCTTCTTACAAATTAACAATTTGTATTTATTTGATTAAAACAAGGGTAAATCCATGTTTTAACAACACATTTATAACCCGACAATACATCGATAAAATTGAACTATCGACAACAGTGTACGTAACTAGGTGCCATCAAAATAGTATATCAAATGTCATTTTCTCATAGGTTACTACGATTTAGGCGAATTATAAAAATATTATGATAATAATCTCTAAATGACTTTATCGAACCGTTATAATATTGTATTTACTTTATCCCTACAGCAAAATTGACAACAAACTACAAGTAAAAACTTAAATAATCAAATCAATACTTACCGATGGAAAGATGTCCTATTGTTGCTTTCACTTAATACGCCCATTCGGCCTTTGCAACCAAGGGCTACACAAGCCATGTTAAATTAGGAAATCGAATTTATATTATATTCCGCACAATAAAGCACTAAAACTTAGCAAATTGCAATTATCGTGAACATGAAGTGGTAGCCGCGCGGATACCAAGCCGACTCAATAACTGACACTTTGTCTTTCAAGATGACGTTGAAGTTATGTTGCTGTCACTTTCTTTTACAGAGAAAATTGTCATAAGATAAAACGAAAAGTATGACAGTTATTTCTTCGTTTTAAAAATGATACTTCCATTGGTATGCTTGTTCCTAGATATAGATGACCAGAGATGTTAGAGTGCGACAGAGGAGTTCTCCTTCTCCTTCTCAATGGGTGTGTTCAGTTATTACGGCGGATGACGCTCGACGACGCAAAATCGTCCGGGTGATTACTCTAAACCGTTCAGTTATTTGAGCGAGCGTGCGTCGTCGGACGATCGCTCCGGTCACTCCGTAAAATAGTAGGGTGAAAGTCGCACTGCTATCAACCGACCAATGACTGTAGTCATAGGATACAGCAGATATTTTGAAGTCATTCGATTGGTCAGTCGCGTAACGCAGATGTGGATTGCTCGAAGGCGTTCAACGGTCTACGGCGTTCAAGTATTCCCATAGAAATAGTACAAGTACTGGAACGCTTAATAGTGCCGTAAAGCCGGTCTGAGGGAGAATACTTTGTGGTAGCCGTGTCCTTGTCTAATAGGGTAACCATACATTTTACTTAAAAGTAGGACATGATAGAAATGTTTAATTATGTTATGAGAATAGTTATCAGGTAATTAACTACTGATATCGAATAGTAAGAATTGTTTTTTTCCTAGTAAATAGTGAAATATACGGTCCATACAGTGTATCTAAACGTTCTTACAAATATACATACACCCTTTTGGTTATAATTAGAGTCACAGGCAAGGCATAATATATAAATAGGCATATGCAAGGTTACTATATAATAAAAAAGAAAATTTAGAGAAAATTTCGGACATTGCGGAAAAATCCGGACATTTTCTTATACACAGATTACGTGTATAATAAAATGTCATGCGTGAATATTCCGGACATCTGGCAGCTCTAGTCATAGGAAACATTAGATTTTAACATTTTAAGATACAAATTTAATTCCTCTTCTACTTTTTCTTTCTTTTTTCTTTTTCTCTTTTAGCTTTGCGACCATCCTACGACCTTTCTTTATGAGATCTTTCCTATTATAGCAGAAAGGGTAACCCATGCTTAGTGCTGCAGAATCGAATATCACTTATTATAATATTCTTGTTTGGCAAACTCAAGTATAATCATCATTCACAACATTAAGCAATAAAACACAATGAATGAAAGTTAAAGCAAAACTTTTTTTAATTTCAAATCGGCATAAAAAGGTCGTCGTCGTTTCGTCAAAACGTTGAGATTCTAGATGCACGGTTCCAAAGTGGGCCGGGTTCTATGGAGAAGAGACCGGCTAGAAACTTAATGGTTGATTGTAATTTTAATTGTGTTGGCATTATAGTTGTATTTTGGGTTTATGTGCTTGTTTCCTCTTGCTTTACTTTCTTATTTGTTGGTTCACTGGAAACTGCAACATCTTCCCATTTACTACAAGATCCTACATGCCCTGATTCACCAGATGTTCCTGCACGTACAATTTATTTTGCACGTACAGTTTTTTTTCTTTTTGTGGCTATCTGTAATGTCAAAAATGATCTTCATTATGGCACAATATCTAAGTACAATATCCAATCCAGTAAAAGTTTAATCCATCTAACTATAATAATAGGAAAATATTAAACACAAATAAACAATAAGCAAAGTGTGTGAATCTTAAGTTTGTGCAATGTGTTATACTTTATATTAGTATAAACTATTACAGACCAGACAATTACACACAACATTATACAACAGACACATACAACAACTGATAATTATTAAACATATTACAATAGTACCTATGGTAATATTGAAGGAACTGCTTCAGGTTTTAATTTTATTTTTGCTGCTGTTAAATAATTCATTATCTTTAAAATTTACGCCACAAACACATGCGAACTTTTACACACTAATGTCAAGGTTCGTGGCTGTTATCCATAACACCCTCTGCTTATTATCAGCTGGAATCCTGAAAAAAACAAACATGGAATTTTAATAAAGTCTATCATTTTATAAGAGATACAAAAAAACATTATTATCTATTCGGCACAACAAACAACAAATGATTTCAACAAATTAACTTAAACTATATACAGGTTTATTTGTAAAACACCGGCAATGCTTTAAGGGGTGAAACTACTCATCAATATGAACAACTTTTACTACGGGACCAACCATGAAATCGCGAAAAAAAATTCAAACTTTTCATACATTTTGATGGAGCAAGGTTAATCTTTTGTATGAAAAGTTTGATTTTTTTTTCGCGATTTCATGGTTGTTCCCATAATAAAAGTTGTTCATATTGATGAGTAGTTTCACCCCTTAAAGCGTTGCCGGTGTTTTACAAATAACCCTGTATGTATACTTATACTATACTTGGAATCACTCAAATTATACAAAACAATAAATGCATCGAAAATATGCTACGCATTACAGATTATGGAAAACAAATCCAAATTTATTAAAGTACGTAAATTATTTAACTTAGTGGACTGTATGTTATGTGAAACGATCTAAAATAAGTACTTGGAGCAACTATATCCCACAAAATTAAAATATATTGTCACACTACTCAATGAAACTTACCTATGGAACGATATTCCACAACCAGGATAATATTCTCGCTTGCACCCAATCATAACTCAAGTATTTACCATCTTGTCGCCAAAAAATTATTCTAGGCACAAAAATAATGTTTGATCACGTTTATTTCTGAACTATGAAAACCACGAATGTTGACAATAGGTTGACAATGTAAGCCATTTTGAATGATGTAGTGTTTCCCGCATGCAAACTTCTTTAACTACTGGTATCCAAATATTGTAATAATCAATATTATTGAATAACGTATGGAAATAATAATATTTAATATAATATTTAAAGCACGTCAATTATAATTTTTATTATGTTTATTTTGATAGCCGTGGTTAGAAGTTTCATTAGTTCTAATATGTATGTAAAAACGATTCTGAAAATACCAATTTAGTAGATTACTAAGTTGATGAGTAATGGCCATGTGTGCGAGAGGGACACCGCTGAATCTCGGGTGACTTTCATGTGGGCACAAAATTTCGTACAACTAATTAAAGCAGTAAGCTCTCTAGTTATAGGTACTATGTATTATCTCTATGAGTATTCCCGATGAGCGAGCGACATTCGCACGAGTGACTTTCACACCGAAAAATGAATTACTGAACGTAGCCAATGTCACTGCAGGGTTGCCAAACGTACGAGGTTCCTCGTACAAATACGAGATTTGTAGTCTGCTATACGAGGTACGAGGACACAATGAGCCTCGTACAATTTTGTACGAGATTTTTGATATACGACATTTTATGTTGGGTTTTCACTGTTTTGGCTACAATGGGTGTATTAAATGAAATTTAGACACGCTTGTCCACTGCCCAGTCTGTCTTGAATATAGTCATTCTCTGTTTGAGAAAACAAAGTCTACGCCGGAAGAGTTTTTTTTTTAGACGATCACATTCTTTTCATGTCTTTTTTTTGCATTTTATATGCTTGAGAGGAATATACGAGGTTGCAAAGCCAAAGTACGAGATTTTTTGGTGTACATATACGAGGAAAAAAGTTCTACAGTTGGCAACCCTCTGAATGTCAGTATATGTCAGGCTGATGTCAGATGTCAGCTTGTCAGATGATAGTAAGAAATGATTTTTGTGATGTTTTCTTCAAAATAATTAGAATAAAAACTACCTATTTAGAATCGTGTAAATAGTGAGATGAAGCAACGACAGTTTTGATTACAATCGTAATTTAAATATATTTAGAATCCTAACCTTACAATATGGCCTTTATGAAATTTGTTGGTAAAACTTGTGGTTTTATGGGATATGTTATACAAACAGCCTGCATTACACATTGCACCTTTGAATATGTTGGAGACTTTGTCATGGTAAATATAGAAAGTCGAATTACTGTCCGGCAAACGGCTTTAGAAAACGGGAGTTATTTTTTTTTATCAATTGTTGCAGTGCTCTGGTCCGTCTATGGAGCCTACACTCCAAACCAACAACATACTGTTCACCGAACACATATCTCCCCGGATTCAGCGACTGCGGCGCGGAGACATAGTGATATCTAAGAGTCCTTCAAACCCAAGACAAAATATTTGTAAAAGGATAACAGCCCTGTCAGGTGATCGCGTCAGAGGCCAGTTCCCGAAACGTAGTGTAGTTGTTCCTAGAGGCCATGTTTGGTTAGAGGGTGATAATTCTAGTAATTCTGCAGATTCTAGAGTTTATGGTCCTGTGCCAGAAGGCCTCATTAGAAGTAGAGTTGTTTGTCGTGTCTGGCCATTTGATAAGATTACCCTTTTGTCTCAATGTTAGACCTTAACTTTGTTATTGGGAATGGCCATGGTGTTATTTTTGAGTCACACTAAGTGCGCAAGTGTTGTATTTATGATGTAACAGACTAAGGTGATGTTTAGTTATATTTTGTGTACAGAATATTGTGCCAAGTTTTATTTCTGCTAATTGTGTTTGTTTGAGTTGATGTTGATCAGATGTTGAGGTAGTAATATAACAAAAATAAATTGTACCTAATAAAAATAAATAATTTATTTAATTTTTCGTATGGTCTAATTCGGGTTAACTTCTATTGTCTTAATTGATTCAGGCTCCATCGTTATTTCAATATATCTCCTGCTGCTTATTCTCAATCTCACATTCATTTCTCGTCTCAGTCTGAAAACAGATATATTAATTAAAATTGCAATTGTTACATCATTCCTCCCAAGGAAGGCCTTTGCCTAACAGTGAGACAGTATGAGCTGGTATAATAATAATGTTACATCAGCTTGTAACCTTTGACTGCTGAATGTGGTCCTCAACTCCCAACAGACTTGCAAATGTAATTAATTGAAAATTTATAAAAGTACCTGTTTTGAAGTAATACAACAATATTTCCATTTTGTTTTATAACAGCAACATTTTCCACTGTTGCAATGCTTCTGCGAGATACTCGCAAACGCCGAGAGCCTCTTGGCATAAATTTGGAGAAGTGGCCCATTGCATAGAACATTGGTTGTTTGATAAATTCGTCATCTTCGCCGTACACGAGGATAGGTGCGTCTACGAAGTTATCTGCCCAGTTAGGACCACCGCCGGGGTCCAAACAGAGGTTCCAGTCAATCCAACCGACCACAAAGTTGTTTAGATCCTGTTAACGAAGATTGCAAGTTTTATACTAGGTAGCAACTTCAATAATAGTTAGGTCTTAGTAATTATACATACTTCTAAGATGCTGGTAACGTATCTACGTGCTCGTGCCCAGGATCCAATTGAAAGTCGCTCCAAATGCCAGGGCATTGCACCTGAAAGAAATCACTAGTGTAAGGTTTCATAATCGACTACATAGTACAAGTAGATAGGTACTGTATGTAGGTAATATTACTACCTTCTAGATCTTACTACCGCCATACTGTAGTAAGATCTGAACCTTCGGTAGGTGCTTGTCGTTGTACAGGTAACCAATATTCGTTTGGAATTAAATTAAGAGCAATTGCCCACGACGGCACCCGGTTTCCTCGTTCACCATACCAGATAGAATTTTGAAAAATCCCTTCTAAGAACCATCTTACGCAGTGGAAGGTGCATAGATTTTGCGATGTAGGGTACCAACTTTACAACGAAAAACCTATGCATTGTCCAATCCCCAATTAAAGTTCCTCGGTAAATCAGTGCTAATAAGTTAATCAGCTTTCAATATTATAATTAAACATTAAATGTATACAAGGTCCAGCTTTAATAGACCCGATCCCTTCAAGGGGTTATTATAGGTACTCATTATTGTGAACAACTTATACTATGAGACCAACCAACATTGAATTATTAGTAAGGAACAGCAGATGTTTTTTATTCGCGATTTCAGAGTTATTCCCATACTAAAAGTTGTCCACAATAATGAGTACCTATAATAATTCCTTATATAGGATGGACTAGAAAGGTTGGACCTTATAGAATAAGTACCTTCACAAGCTTCAGTCGAAAGAAGAATTTTACCCGGGTACCTATTCTGTAATACAGTTAGGATTTGTGGAGGAAAGAAGTTTCCATAATAATGTATAGCTATGCCATCGAGGTACTCAATCGATTTCGGATCTTCTCGTTCCATCTGTAAAATAAAATACATAATATTTATAATATAGATTTCAGTATATCTAAGAATTATAAAGACGAAAGAAATGAGGAAAAGAAACTTTAATGTTAGTTGAATTTTAAATCAGCAATCCCTCTTGCCGACGTATTTTCAAATAATTAGCTAGGTCTCATCCGTGTGCCTTTATAGTTCCAAAGCAAAAGGTACTCACTCCATTCAAATAAAAAGGTAGGAGATAACGTTGATCATCCACGCCCAGGATCAACGTCTTGTTGTAACGTGAGTTCCGTACTGTAGGACCGAGGTTGTTGGCTACCCAGCGACCCTGTAAACATAATGCATTATGCCAATCTTGTATGAGAGTAGGAAGAAACTAAATATCGAACAAAGACCGTCGTTCTGAATGAAAATATACATAGATTAATGAGTAGGTATCTTCGTTCGTACAGGGACACTCACTGACACCATATCGAAACTTGAAAGGGACCTTTGTTGATGTCTCAGTAGCATGTAGTAGGTACCTATTATAATTATGGCTTTTATAGTAATTCTTTTGTTATACAGAATGCCACAGTGATTGTAGTGTATTTTATTATGTTTGTACATACCAGTTGTGTTGGAGACCATCCCAGTGAATTGAATTGGACAAACGGTATAATTCCGTTGATCGGCTCGTTGGTTGTAGTGATGGCCCAAATCTTCACGTCCGCTCTGTCGTATTCCTCTATGAAACTGAAATCAAAGTGCTTAAGCATTACATTGCATTAGCTTTACTTAGTGTCACTGCTGACCCAGTGCGCCGTTAGTGTTAGACTTGGAATTGTGTTCTGCAGAATAATTAGATATATTTTTCTCAGTGCTAGGTAAAGGTTTTCTTCCATATCTTGCCACACCTATTTTTCCATCTTTTGCTCTGAATTTCTCGTCATAAACCTGTCTAAAAGCATCTCGGCTATCATCACGCCTGTACTATAATTTCCACGGCCTTCTTTGGACGCGACAATTTCATCCCCAGGCACTGTCCAGGTGTATTCGGACATGGTCCATTATGTAACTCCCATTTTAAACCAGGTAGCTTAGTTATAGTAAAAGATCAGGAATAAATTAAATAATTTGTGCTATTTAACGTACCGTAAATGGTAGTCAGCATAAGCCTGGTAATACTGCGGTCTTAGCTGTCCAAAGCCTGTGATCCTTTCGTTGGTCTTCATCCACACTGGAGGGGACCAGGTACTGGCTGTGATTTTTATCTCGTCCGTCGCGACGCGTTGGGCTCTTTTGATCATGGGCAGCTGAAATAGTGTTCTTAGAATTAGAAATAATATGCATAGGTAATGGTACTGGGTTACACGTGTACGTTTCACCGATGATGGTATAAGGTGTCCTTTAAGTAATAAGGAGCGACTCTGTTGCCATTTCCCAAACTTCGGGCTACTTTTGAGTATTTCCAGAAAAAGCTACAACTACTTTTTGCCTGATCTGGCAATCGGACGCAAGGGCTCACGTTTACTTGCCGTGGTTACGACTAGCGACTACTACATAGGTACTAGTTCAGCAGTGCACGTATAGTACGTCACATAATCACGTCACGGTAATAGTTTTATAAACCCACGTGGAGACTATGGATTAAGATTTTGTTGATGTAAGTAGTGTTAGCTGTAGGTACTTTAGTATTCTTGCATAATGTGTGACGATTTTGGAAAAAGCCTTACCTTATAAAAGTAGTCTTCGGAAGTTAATGAAAAGTTGGATAGGGTAGCATCGCCCCATGGTTCTTCAGCATACGTGTAAGGGTGCTTAGAGAAGTCGCAACCGCCGATCGGTACACGAATCAAGTTGTATTCCAATCCGTCAGGACCGAAGTAGGAGCTAAAATAAGTTATAGATAGAACTAAAAATCTGTCTCAAACTATAAACTCTGTCCAGGCGGAAATTGCGCGGTCGTGCTTTTGGAAATTTGGCAGTGAGCATATAACTAGTAGATTATTGATTGTGTATTTTGGCGTCATGGGAGACTGTGCATCAGCAATTTCTTGGAATGCTGTAGAATCCATTTTGTACGCATAAACTGTAGGTACGTATGCCATACAGTGATCAACAATTTTAATTTAATATATTCTGTCATTTGTTAGGCTGCAGCTGGAGTCGTTTAATCTGACATATTTGTTCCTAATTATATTATCTACATATTATCTATTATTCATAAGTAGCAGTTTTGTGAAAATCTTTTTGATCAAGCTTCCAAATCTTATCAATATCATTTGTTGTTCTTACTCAATGAATCTCTGTTGTGTTGCGTCAGAAAGTTTACGCCAGTTTATTGAGGCAGCGTCAGTGACTGATCCGCCGAATCCTTCGATGTATTGGTGGCGGGCATTCGGGTAAATTCGGAGGACTACATTGGTCCATATTTGTGAAACTGCAAAATTAAAAGAAAAATGCGTAACATTTTTGTTTCCCAAATATTTACCCTATTAAATGGGTATAAATCAACCACAAATTAGGTTTAAAATACCAATTTGGTAATATTACTGCACTGATGCGAGGGAAGCAGGCTACATTATATAAATTTCAAACTACCTTAATATCTAGACACTAACTTTATTCACTAAATTAATATTTATTAGGTTTATAGAAGAAGCAAACATTTGTTTCTAAGCATGTACGTACTGTCTTGTACATCGTCTTCGTTTTGATAGGCCTTTGGGTCTTCGGGTATGGGGCCATCACCAGCTGGCTGACTTTCAGACTGTTCGTTTTTAAGTTCTAAATCCTCCGGGTCGTCCTCAGGCTCTTCGTCTGTTTGTGTTTCGACTTCACCGTAACTCTTCTCGAAACGTTGGCCAGCCTAACAAGATGAATGAATAAGTTTTTGTAT
The DNA here is from genome assembly GCA_932294325.1 of Allophyes oxyacanthae. Taxonomy (NCBI): domain Eukaryota; kingdom Metazoa; phylum Arthropoda; class Insecta; order Lepidoptera; family Noctuidae; genus Allophyes; species Allophyes oxyacanthae. The sequence goes on from OW028615.1 coordinate 12,830,107, forward strand.
GTGGTAGTCTACACAGTCAGTATTAAAGAACAGAATGATTAAAAACTCGTCGATTGTTTGATGAGTTATTTCAATTCAACGAGATGAAACCTGTCACACCCAGAGCTGTTGGCCTTGATGCCACCATTGCTGAATGGTCAATCTTTCCACTTCGGCATGAGCGATTCCCATGAGCGCTTGTGCCGAAACGAAATATTTCAATTTGATCTTACATTGCTGGTGGTGTACACAACGTAAGTGCCAGGTTCTGGGTCCTCTCGAGTGATGGTGTCGCAGTAGGTAGCATCACAGACGCAGACGACCGATCTCCCGTCAATGCCAACATCGCGAGCGTTACACGGCTGGTCTTCTGCAATATTAAAATTACTTTTTAGGAAAAAGCAGGTCTTTTCCTGGAATATCGAATCCTTTTATCCTATCTAGTTCATAGCATCACGCCTGTATTCCCAGAAGGCTTAGGCAGAAATGCCGTTATTAAGTGCCATGTAATAGGAGGTAAGCTTATTGATCCTATCTAGTTAAACACAAAATTTTCTTTTCCATGTAATGTATGATACTTTATCGTGCGTTTTTTGGTTTATTGCCTCTGTCAGAGTCCAATTTATTGTATCCATAGAATTTTTTAGTGCACCCAGTAGTTCTAGATTTTATCGCAATCCACTGCTGGCCAAAAATTGGCCTGTCTTCCGTATATCTTTGGGTTAATGACAATAAGTATACTGCGACCAAAAATCCGTTTACCAAACGTAGGTAGTACGGCAATACGACCATTCATTTAGCGGTTTATGTAGATAGGTACTGTTGGCCAACGAATTGGTCCCCAAGGTTGCAATTTGTTTGTACGCCATAAAACAAAGAGATCTATTATATACTCTTGTCAAAATAATGAAGCTTCAACTTAGTGATATTTTCATTTGATTGGGAGTTCTGTTAAAATTGATAGACCATTGTTTTGGCCGACCGTACCTATCTAAGAGGGCTTGAAGAGGTTCATTGCATATCAAGGTAATGGAGGCTTACAGGCATAGATACGAAGATAAGCAATTTTGGGGTAAGTTTATATTACTTCTAGATTTATAGGCAAGTACTTACCACATCGTCCAACCGTGAGGAATGAACACAATATCACTACAGTGGCGATCCACCCCACAACTCTGGAGACCGCCATCTATAAATTGTTTTACTCAACTTTTAATTTTAATCACAAAGTTACCTACATGAAGATCACATTAATCTAGAATTTACCTAATCTACCTGAAGGCGTACCTAAGACCATGAAGGCTAAGGTACTCAGGTAGATAGGTTCATGGACTTTATCAAGTAAATGTTTTTTTTTTTTCAATGTCTCTTGTAACCAGTTTGCCCTTTCGCGTCTTGTTACCACGAATACATCGACAGAGTTTCTTTCTGTGTGAAATTTTAACTTTTACAACAGTTCACCAATGTCATTTACGTAAACTTATTTTTTTAGGGCTACAAGCAAATAGTTTTTGTATCAACTAATTTTATTAGCGAAATGCAAGATAGTAAAGCAACTAGTGGACTTACCTCCACAAATAACACGAAAAACTAAATGTATTCCGTATTCAGACCTTGAAATATCACTAAATATTTTAAATCTTTCTTATCGCAATTAATTCGAAGATTATCTTTGCATTGATAAAGGTAAAGCCCAAATTAAAGGTTTATTACGTATCTTGACAGCAAAATCAAAACACATTTAAATAATTTAAATGCAAACACATTGTATGTTTGTGAAAATATACTATTTGGCTAGGTTTAGAAAAGAGCAGTCGTGCATTACTTATTTGTCATTTTAGTAGCCAATACCTACTAAAACCGAAGATATTTTTTTGTGGTAGTAGCGTATGTTGTTACCTAATTTTATTAGAATCTTGATAGATGGTTCTGCCTGTTCCCCGAAAAAAGTGGTTAAATGCTTTATTCGTAGTTCGTTGGAAGGGCAAATGTAATAATTACCTATATTATTACATTTATTTCTCAACATTTAGATACAACAAAATTATGAGCGGTATACTTACTTAATTGATTTTAGTGTCTAATAACTAGAAAAGTATTATAGGTATCTACATAATTCGGGTGTGAGCCAATCATTGAGATAAAATGTTTAATCGATAATGTAAGTAGGTAATTCGGAATTTCTTCGTGTGGGATTTTTTACAATATTGTTATCAGGCGATAAGACGAGATTCTAAATAATAATACACATAATTTTATGAAGACAATATAATTAAATTTTCATACAAATCTTTAACGTAGTATTATCTTTAAAATACTGTACACTGTCGGCTAGTATTGTAAGAAATCATTTGCTATGTCGATTGAAAAAAATCAACAAAGTAATATTCTTTAAAACTAAGAGAGTCAAAAGTATATAATATAAAACATAAGGATATTGCAGCCGATTGCAAATGATTGTCTCCCAACTCCGCCGACTAATTCTTTTTATATTTTCATATTGATATGGCTGATTGTCGATATGAAAGATTTGTATAGAAGCAAAAACCGCTTACAAATACTAACTGAAAGAAATGCGCTAAAATTATATTTTATTTACACAACACGACCTAACGATATCTATTATTGAATATTGCCATCGGCATCAAACAATTCCATGTTTATTAAGTTTAGTAATCTATATTCGATCCGTTGCTGTTGCACTAGACTCGAATAAAATTGAGTTAATCTCGATTGAGTACATATTAAAACATTAAAAATATAAATCACAACAGGGCAGATCTCTTTTACTAATTATTGAACACGCCGTCGTATTGCAAAAAGAAGACATCAAAGTTTACATAATTTTGAATAAAAAAGAATTTAAATAAACCTTTGTAACAGAGTATTGGACAGAGAAAATCTACAGTTGCAACAAAAATTAAGTTTTTTCTTAAGTACTAAATATGTGACAACTTCACGGATAAGTTCCTGAACGACTATCGCCATATAAAAAAAGAACCTTAAAGCTAGTCACTTTACAATTTATCTAATATAACTCTATCAAATAAATACAAAAATCTCTTATTTTTATTATCTAAGATAATATTTTCCTACTTCATGTCTTGAAACTAAATACTATTTAATGCACATAAACTTAACACTGTGTATAATTAAATGAGCGCACCATAGCACGCGACGGGAGGACCCTAAAAATATTTGACTAAAAGAGAGATCAAATCATTGCCACGTAAACACATATTCATCAAGTATGTTGAGTAGTGTGGACACTCATTTGTACTTTGAAATTGGAAGCAAAAGCGGCCATTATTGCTTTTTATTAGTTTCATGAAAAATATAGAAGTAACTATGTAGAATTGTAGAATGATAAAAATCTAGAAATGGAAAACGCTGAATATAGAAGGGTTTTGAGGGTAAAGCTGCCTCGGGACGCGTGAAGAGTAACGTCCTATTATAAAGAAAAAAATAATTCTGATAGTCAGATATGTACATATTGTATGTAGGTACACGATCGTACAAGATTTGTCAATACTTTTAATATGATACAATTTATTACACATCATCTGGCAGACCGTGTGAACACATGGACACTATAAATCTTTACGTACATAACAATAGAATATGTACAATTTAGGTACAATACCATACCCTAAGTACCTAGTATTTAATGTGGCAAAGACTGCAATAGTAAGTCAAATCTGGCAAAACGTACATAAAAACTAGATAAAATGCTATGTCTCAAAAAGACCTAAAAATAACAAGGCAAAATGAAATAATAATTAAAGCATTATAAAATACTCGAAGAAAACAATAGATGCCAAATTGTAATAATAAGAAGATAAGATTTCTATGCTAAAGGACAGAAAGACTTGGACTGGATTAAAAAGACAACTAAACAAAGCAAAGGTAAATTGTACCACGAGCACTTAAACTGAAAAAGAATAGGTGTCGTAACTCTATATATATACTTATTTAACCTATTATTTTCATGGTATACTACACTAAACTTTAACCTTTTCACTTTTGCATCATTTTAATAATTTCTCTTCAATATTTCTAATGCAGTGAAAAGACTAAATATGCTCAAGTAATTTATGTTAATGTAACATAATTATAGAGGCACTGTGTGTATTCAAATCTATATTTTTACAATATGATATTTTTTTACACGCGAAGTATACCGAACGATATTTCGTATTTTAAGAATTATTTAAAATATTATTGTTACTCTCTCTATCTTAGAACCTTATAGAAATCATTTTTAAAACGAGAGTATTACGAAAATCATAAAAAGGAGAAAAATAACTACCTACATAGACGAGGGAGTCTATTGACGACACCGATCGATCAGTTACCGATTCGTGGGATCAGGGACTTCGATAGACAAATATTTAAAATTGAGCTATGTATACAATAAACACTCAGTTACAAAAATACTTGTAGCGTAATTTTCAGATCACATTTTGCTATTTTAGGTTTAATAACAAATATTTTTATTTTTGAATCTAAAGAGAAAGGTGTCTACGAGTAGGAGTGAAATTAGGACAGCACTCGTGGCGACCGCGAGATGTCGCGACCGGCGTAGCAACCGCCGCGTTTCGTCGCGGAGGCACAGATTAAATACTACACAGATACTTGACTTCTTACTTTCGTCTTTCGGCGCACGCACGCACTCTCAACGTTCGTTTACTTGGAATTCGACGAAAAAATTCGGGAACTCACTCTCAACGTCCATTTGCGTTGCGCATGCGTGCGTGCGCCGGCGACGAACGTAGCGAGTCAAGTATCTGAACACGTAATCTGCTGAGGCTTGCGTAAGGAATGGTTGTACGGGAAGCGTGCGAGCGCGTTCAGTCTTTGACGAGCCTGTAGATGTGGTGCTGTGCCCCGTGCTCACTGTTCGACACTTCAAACACAAACGCGGCACATAACAATGTCTCTTGCGTGTCTCTGTTTGACACCACCTGTGGAAGATGAAATTACTATTTATTTATCGGCTTCAAAGATTACAATCATGTTAAACGTATGATTAATATATCCAGCCCATTACTGTCTCACAAATGGGCACGAGCTTCTCAGAATGAAAAGATTAGGCCTTAGTCTACCTACCACGCTGGCCTGATGCGGGTCGGAATACACACACCATCGAGAACTTCGTGAGGCCCTTTCAGATGTGCAGGTCTTGTCACGATGATTTCCTTCACTGTTAACGCAAGTGATGATCAAATTCTGATCCGCACATAAATTCGAAAAGTTAGATGTGCATGAATATATCAGTGCAATAGTGATTAGTATGATAAACATACTAATCAATATTATATCAGGACATAGATGTCGACTGCTCCACATAGGCCTCTCCATAGACTACTAAATAACTAACGGTCGTAGGAATAAAAACATAATAAATAATTAAGGATTTGAGAGATCTCCAAACTTTTTACGCGAAAAGAGTTACGAGACTTGCCTAAATTTTTACATGAAATGATTATGATCGGACTCCTATCTCACGGTACTTACCTATTATTATTTCTATGATACGACCTGAGATATAGGTACAAACAGCTTATATAACTCATACCTACGAAACCTTATCCGATAGATATCTCATATTATCAAACTATAGTCTTAATCACAGTGAAAATATTATTTGAAGTATTTTATTTCGTACTACCATCAGTTTCGTGCGCAAAGGGTACTCAGCACTGAAGAAATAGAATACTGTACCCATTTCTCCCCTTTATTAACTTTCGAGGTAGCTGATTAAACTTATCTAAGCGTGAATATCACTTTAGCATTCTGGTTGCGTAGCTCTGTGTCCTACATGCTCGTGACGGATAGCGCAACAACATAGCTATAACTATCATTAAACTTAAACAACGTCGATTAAATGCACTCTGCGATTAATTATCAACAAGCGCATTATTTTTTACTAGGTAGTTTGCATTCTAAGTGAAACGCAATTAGAAATAAAAGTGGTGCTTAGTGAAGCAGTCTTTACTAAGGAAGCCAAATTATATTTAAAAAAATTGCCGTGTATTTCTAAAAACTAGGTAGGTACCTAATTAAAAAAATACCAGAAAGTTCTTGGTACTGACTTCGTGTTATGATCCTCAACAACAATCCTATCTTAATCCTATTTACTTTTTCATATGTGTACATAAATGATTAAATAAATAAATATAATATATGCGAAGGATCTTTGTGGGTTTGTGAATTTGGCTGTTTGTTAATCAATCACGCCTTAATGACGGAACAGATTTCAACGAAATTTGCCATACAACGTAAATACACACACATGGGGAAGAACATAGGATACTTTCTATCCCGGCCGCCTGATTACGAATGATAAATATGACAGTTGCTGTCGCAAATAAACGTCTTATTCCGTATCCTCTTATGCAAACATCTATAAGCGAGAAAGGGATGCATTGTTTGTTGGTCGCCGTGGCTGTCGGATTTTTCTTACATAATCAACGCGCGGAAAATAACTGAGTTTTCTAAGAAGTCCAGTTTCGTACAATCTAGTAACTAATGAGACTATATTCTTAGATTAATCGTAATATTGTCACGTGGGCAAAGCCACGGGTACAGCTAGTAGGTAATAAATATAAACACAAACCTGTAGTATAGTGAAGTTTTCTAACACGCTGTTCATCATGTATTTCTCGGGTAGGTGTTTGAGCTTGTGGATGAAGTTCACCATGTATTCGCACATCGGCGACCGGTGAATACGATACACGAACCGGCCTCCTTCGAAACGCGCGTATTCCGTTTCAACCTTTTCCACAACTTGCTTACCAAACGAACATACTTTAGTACTACACGTTATGGTCATGTTCTCGTTGCTTTCGTACCTGTAACACATAATTTTGAGTTAGAACGAATGTTGCATTAAGATAGCAGTATAGTAAATGCTCGCCCAGTGGTCGGTATTCGGCCGTAATTTTAGCTTTCTGCACTCATTCTCCATATAAACTTTAACTATGCCAAATCTTACACGCACACACTCGAGTCACATTCGAGCAATACCTATGCTTAAAAAGGGATAAAAAGTTTCCTCTTTACGTATTAATATATAGATTAAAGAGGAATTGTTCAAGTATTGGTGAAAAGATTAGCCAATCATTAAGGTTCATAACGGGGCTCGTTGACCAGCAACCCTGTTGTACGTCATAAGCTCATAATAGATTAAACGGCTTTGAGAATTTAACATAGTCGGCAATTTCTCCGGTCGACCCCCTCAGGCTAAGCGCGCTCTACGAAATTTAGTAGTCGCGATTTTTAAAATGCGATATGAATTCCCAAACGATTTCTTTTCGCAGTGCGCGGACTCTAGTATATGGATATACCTACTTCACATAATGGCGATTATAGTCCGCAACGATTAAAATTGTCCTTTGCGGCCGGCGTCCAAACGCAGAGTTAATGAATCTAAGCGGGCCGCATTCGTTCCTTAACATTTAGTTTACGAAATGTAGGTATCACGGCAAAGTATCGTGACAGTACATTGAGCAGTACTATTCTTTAAAAATCACTTCGCTGAACGCAAAGAACATTTTTGAACAGTCAAAATTTAATTGATTCCGATTATAAGCGTGTAGGTATTATTACCCTACAGAGTGCGTGACGTTTGTGCGCCACTAGGGGAAGTTCTTGTTTGGAGTTTCAGTCCGCTAATAATTTGTTTCGTGATTGATTGACGTCAAAACCAGGATAGTACGCATTTAACGCAGTAACTTAGTAACGTCATTGGTTATGCCATAAGGTGTTATGAGACTCGTCTGAAGGCAGTCATTTCTGACGCATGTAATGTGTCAATAGCGTCTATAAGTTTATCAAACAACACTTTACGTATTTCGCAACAATGCGTACGCATATTTCTATATGAACCAATCTGGAAGGCTACATGCATTTCGGCTCAGAAGGCTTTAGAGTCACTACATATCTGACGGAAAATGCGTCGCGTATTATCGGTCGCGTAACGCCAGAACAGACTTATATGATAAAAACATTCAACCTTTCACACTCAACCGATGATGCGTTAGTGCATCTCTCAAGCGATGATGATAGGTACGCTCGACGCATTTTCCGTCCGATATGTACCGACCCTTTGTCCTAGCAGTGAAAACAAAAACCGATGATGATGACGAAAAGGCAAACGTCTCTATCCCATCAAGTGACGAAACGCAGACCTTGATCTTGTTCAAGACCTCATAATTATGACCGGTTGAGTTAAGAAAGGCTAAAAAAAATTACACAATATGTTCTTCAAATATACTTACACACTAGTAACCCCATAAAAAGCCCCTGGATCGTCCAGGTTACTCGTGTTGAGGTCCGCCCAGAACTTTACCAGGAAGAAGGCATTTCTGGGTCCCTTTTCATATAACTCTTTGAGTCCACCTTTCTTCTCTGGGAACTTATCGTTAATCTGTTGTACGTCTACCGACTGTGGACAAGAAAGATTAAAGTTAATGTTAAAAATAGAACTTCACTATTGTTTCAAATATTGAGCGGAATAGATAAGAGTGAACAGTATGCTAGTTTAAAAAAAAACTAAACAATTGACGGTCCGTTAACTAAAATAACTTACTGACAACCTTTAGAAGGCAATAAGCAGTTTTATCGCTATGAACGATCTCTTTCAAACATTTAAGTTGACAAGGACCATTAAAAAACAGATAAAAGGCATATTAAGATAATATTTACCTCTAATAAAGGATCTGCGTATGTAACTGTACCACCTATATGAACAAATAGATGTTGCGCGGGCGCCGAACTCGGGTACTGAAAATAAAGAAATAACTGAGATATAATAACAACTTAACGTTTCAAAAATTATTAAAAAGAATATATCATGTAGAATTAAAAGTCATAGCGAGACAAGAATAATGTCTGTCAACATAAATACATATACAGGTATTCAAGTTAAATATAATTTCGTGCTATCAAAAGTTCAAGGTGCGTTACTTTCAATTATAAGTGAGCGTTTACGGTTCTTTTGCTGTGTGTATTTATTGTGTTATATTTTATTCTAGAGTGGTTTTGTTTTTAGGGACAGGGACCACGTAAAGCAGCCAGTGGTATTTATTTCTAGATATTTTACACCGTAGCCAAAGACACGATTAACCGGTAGCGTGGTGTCATCAAAGCTCAAGACAAGCTCGGAATCGAAAAATAAAATTGTTAACGAAAACATTTTAAGTCACGTTAGCGTTCGGCGCTGCGATTGCTGAAGAGCTCTGGGGCCCTAGTGTAAGTTTCTTTTAACAATCTCGATTTTACGTATCACCCGCATTCTGCGTACCGATTGGCTCACTCCGAGCTCTTTACCGATCGATGCGCCACCGCCGAACGCGGTCGATGCGTAAATTGGAGTAACTTACACTACTCTAACGTCTGTCATCGCGTTTACCACGTTCAACGCTCCGATTGGTGAAAAACTGGGAGTGGGCCAATCAGCACACAGAACGCGGTAAACGTGGTGATAGATGTTTTCGTTTCATCTGAAACTTACATTAAGGCCTCATGCCTGGTCTAGATTAGAAACTGAACATCTGAATTGATAGACAGCAGTATTCACCTATGCGGAAACTTATACCAGTATTATACTATGGTTACCATTAAGATTATTAAAAGTGATGATTATTGTCATACTCCTCAGGAATCAGTTCTTCAGGACTATTGCGCTGGGGCGCAGTGGTCCACGATTGAGATTGGGATCCGTTAAGGAATCATTCAACTGGCATTATCCACAAAACACCGTTTGTCCCAGCGGACTAAAGGAGCCTGATGTGTGGTTGACTATGAACGTAACAGACTACTTATGATAGCTTAAGCCAGATAGAGGAATGGACTATCTTGCTACTCCTCCAATATTACATAAGATCTGTCGTCTCGTATCTGTCGTACATGAGGTTATGAAACGCCTAAAAAACGCTGCTCCCAATGTACTGACTCTCGATACTCGTTAAAGAACAACCACTTGCAAAGTTGCAACAGGCTCTGACCAGCTTGAAAATTATATTAATGTGTTTTACGATTTTAGAGATAATAATATAATATTAGACTTGTGGCTGTTTAAGGAAGGTTCAGAACTTGACGAGGCGCAGCTTGTGTGAAGCTGTAACCCGTCTCTCTACGTCGGCGGTGGCCTTACGTCCGTCCCGCCCGATACAACAGCACCCTACAACTACATCCCTTGATCACCGGTGAACACTATCGACCATATAGCGTCGGATTCTCGCGGGTGTTCGACGAAGGCACAGAACTCAGTGAGGCGCAGCTTATATGTTGCTATTATAGCCCGTCCGTCCTACGGTGGCGACAGCGCTATGTCCACTCCAATCGGTACAGCATATTCATCAATGACAGTATTCTATCTTGTTATCTTACCGTGTCAGGATCTCTCGGGTGTTCGACAAAGGCAGAGAACTCGACGAGGCGCAGCTTGTGTGTCGCTATAGCTCGTCCCTCCCACGGCGGCGGCGGTGGTACGTCTGTCCCGCCCGGTACACCGACGCTTCCAACACCTGGGACGCCCTTGTAGCCAGCACCAGGAAACGGTTTTACACTGGAACAAGTAAGGGTTGAGTTTAGTAAATATGATCGAGTTGAGTCGACAGATAGAGCGTACAAATATAATAGTTACACTGTAATGCAGGTTCTTATTAGTCCAAAAGCTTGTGCAAAATAGTTGTGAAGTAGTCTTGAGTACAAATTAAGAGTGTAGGTAGCTTTAATTGGTACTGTAATTGGGCAATAAGTACTGTATACTTACTCTTGTGAAGGTCCTGCTTGTAGTCCTGGTTGCCAAAATTGCTGAAATAATTAAAAATATCGTTAAAAACTTACAAGTTTTATGAAGGATATTTATTGTAAGCTTCAATGTTATTATATGCTCAAGTTGTTAAAAATTCTACACACATAATCACTTGAAGCATTATTTGTGAAAACATGGAGACATGAAATTATTTTTATTTCAATTAAATGTGTAGTGCACGCCCTGAATAAAGTGTTTGACTTCATAAACATGATACGTTATATCGATATTATTGAGAATATTTTCAACAAGGTTTTAGTCCAATCCAATTACCAGACGATTATTTGTAATATGAGAAAAATAAACAAAATGTGAGTAAAGCAATTTCAGTATTCGATTGGTGTTATTGTCGCCTATTCTTTACTTAATACGTGCAATTTGGCAACATGCCTAAGTAGTGAAGCAACACAATTTAAAGGCGATTTAGTTTTTTTTACTGGTAACACAAGGCATGCCTTTTGCAAGTTGAGTACCGTGTGGTGGTACGCTGGGTGTGGTAAACCTGCAACGATCTGTGCGCTAGATAGAGTGCTCATTGACTGCATGGCCTTTTCCTTCATCACCCCACCATCCTAAATGTCATTCATATGTATATTTTAATACACTGTGTTTACTGAGAAGTTTCTAGGTACCTAGTTGATATGGACCCGGGCCGAAATATTTTTTTGATTGTATTGAAAGTTCGACGAATTCGAAAAATTATTTAAACTGTCGCTAGTATAGTGAGCATCAAAAGTGAATTACAGTTCCAGGAATTTTAAAATTAATATATTTCTCTTATGAGCCTATTATTGTTCTAAATCAAATTGCTTTCTGTAAAGTAATTATTTTTGATGATTGCAAACAAACTTTGCAAGTCTTCATTCATACAGACCTGGACCTTTCTCTTGATACTGACTGGACAACAATGTTTTACGCTTAGATTATTGATTGGTTTTCGATTAATAATATAAGGTTTTACGATAAACATTTCCAACTCATAAGGATGTTGTTATATTATTAAGTTGTACTCACCACTTTGAGTTTGGCCTGTATTTCCCGTAGTTTCCGTCTAGCTAGCACCTGTATGTGGGATGACACTTGTTTTCTCGTGCGCGTCTTTCCTGTTCTGAGTTTTATATACCTTGCTATTAGCTCGTTCCTTCCTGTAATGTAATTGAAATCTATGTTATGCAGCTGGAAATCGTCTTCATGAATGAATCACGAGCTTTATTTGTGAGGTTTACATAATCTACCTACAACCTGCTTTTCCGCGCGGATAAAATTATAAGATTCTCTTATCATACTAAAATTAAAATAAAAAATCCTTTAACCCTCCAAAACGGTTCAACCGTTTAACAGCAACATAACAAACATCCAAACTTTCGAATTTATCATCACAGTGGGACATTTTAAATTAAGTAACAAAGGGGTTAAAACATGTGCCAATCGCCCGCGAAATATTTAGCATACTTGTTTCAGACAAACGCGTATGCAATGCAGGCACAACGCTGAGCGCTGCCGATCCTGTTATGAAACAATTTTCAAAATATTTTGAATAGCTATTTTCAATCATTGAAACTGCAGTTGAACAGGAATGCGGGGTGGATCGTCCGCAGTCAGTGCAAGCTGCCATTGTGAAATAATTTTCAGTTGGTTTACATTGAATAATGTTATCGATAAATATTTTATAAATATAAATATTTTGTTTAGTGGAAATATACAGGTTATATTTATTGATAATTATTTTGTTTCACTGTTTTAAGTAGGTATTTGTATTTCCATAAATAGTTTCGTACCCAAAATAGCCATCGGTATTTCTTTTTATTAGAAGGTAAAATCCAAGTAAAGAGACGAAGAGGAACATCTAGACGAAGCTTTATTCAACAAGTGAAGGAGAAAGTAGGAGTTGAGTCATATCAAGAGGCTAAAAAGAAGGCAAAGGATAAAGAGACAGTCATAAATCATAAATCATTTATTCATTAGTTTGACATAGGTACAAAATAATATAAAGGTGTTAAAGACGATAAAGAGTGCGCTATGTTATTCCAGAAAGCGTCCAAATGTGCAGGTAGTCAATGACGATTGCTCCTACGACAAGAGCTAAGCTCTTAAATGAAACAAGAAGAATTATGTGATTTATAGTAAAACTGAAATATATACGTGTAGGTTTACAGTTACCAACGTTTAAACCTGTTAGATTTGTATAACTAAAAGTAGTAATAATATTTACATAATGTCGTCGTTTTTTTATGAAAAACCTTTGAAATCAATGGAAATTTTTCATAACTATCTTGCAAAACATAGCTACCTATACATTAAAGTCAAGAGCACCTTAGATTGTAACTTAGTAGGTGTAGATTGTAAACTTATAAAAGTAGTAATTAAACGATTACGATTAATCGTAATCATCGATTATCATTGTGAATATTTAACGATTATTTAGCAAAAATATTTTTAAATGAATTTTGTTTAAATTCTCGTCGTGACAACTTTTGTAAACGTGCCTAATGGATTACATGACTTATCCGAGCGCAAAGTCTCAGATGTTTCGGGGAATTCCCTGCGGTCGCAAGTGATAGAATCTAAATACAGCTTGTGCAAATTTAATTAAGAATTTAAAAAAAAAAAATCATTCATTTTGGATGTTTTAAGTGTTTAGGACTTATACGGTCTTATTACAAAAGATGGTTTAAAGCAAGTCTGGTTAAACCCAGGTTTAAGATAGCGCCGTCTCTTTTTGATAAATGACGTTAGAAAGTGATGTCTTAATAATGAACAGAACTATTATTATTTAAAGTTTATAAAAAATTGTGATAATCGTAATCGTCGATTATTGTGGTTGATAAATCGTTTCATTATTCTATGTAAAAGTCAAATATTCCTTATGGTGACCAAATAAACCACCTATAACTTTGTGTCAAAATTTTAATATACAGTACCTATGTATTAATTGGGGACACGATAGAGGAAGAGCCGGTCAGAGCAAAGTAAATTGAAATCTCATTGAATTCGGGGAATGCGATGGCGACGAGAGGCGGCTGGTGCGAATTTAATTAACCCCTTGCCTGCTCGTTGAGGCGAATGCGTATACGTACTCGACTATTTGTACGTGTATTGATCAACAGTGTGAATTTGGCCATCATAGAGGAGCCTAGGCAAATGAGGTTTTGTTCAATTGTTCTCTTTCTGGAAAATCAGGGAAAGTGAAGGGAAGGTCAGGAAAGCTCAAGGTGGACAAGTAAAGTCAGTGAAATCGAGGGTTTCACCTGTAAAGTCAGGTGGAAATTGAGATTTTATACTATTTGCTCCACACACTTTCTCAGTGATTGTAAAATGCGGGATATACAGGATTTTTTTTTATGTAGTGCGCAAAATCTGCATTTTGATTCAGTGTTCGTTCCCAAATGCAACCTCAGTAGATACTAAAATTCACTCCAAAACAAAATAAAAAATTGATTTTGTATGGCTTGCGCCAGTAAATTATGCGTGTACTATGTCGAATTTTCGTTTTGTTTTAAAGTGTATCCCAATACTGCGGTTGCATTTATGAACAGAGACTGAATAAATCTACAAATTTTGCGCACTATATAAAAAAATTACCTGTGTTTCATGCTGTAGTCTGACCCTTAGTAAAGAAACAAACAATTATTAATAAACTTATTCCAAAAAGATAACAAAATATTAAGGTTATGTAAAACTAATTATTTACATTATATTAATATTAGTTATGATGTTCATCCGGGAAATTTGGCAAATTTGGCAAAATGGTCAGGAAAAAGTGTTAGGGTATTTCTATTTAGCATTTTCTGTAAACGGGTGTCTTTTATGCAAATCTAAAATGTATTTAACCATCGTAACTTGGATCAATTTTATTTTCATACAAGTAGTTTCTCAATAAACCTTTAGTACCTACGATTTATTGCCAATAATAACGTTCATCATAAATTCATAAGTCTGCATTGCGTCTTAAATACCGCGCTTACAACACCGCCCCTGCTATAAGATTAAAGCAGTATCAGTTATTTTTATATTAAACTAGAATGAAAGCTCAGATCTTGGGAAGCAAACTCTTGAAGACTGTTAAGTCAAACATTCTTGAAATTACTTGGAAATTATGGCACCGTCGTAAACTTTTCACGGCGGGTGTTAAGCTAAAATTAGTAAGTGCGGCCACTCTAACAAATTGCTGTTAGCACGAATTAGTAAAGTGAATATACACGTCGTATGTTATTCGTTGCGAGCGTAACTTCCACTTGTGACATACGCGCCCGCGAATTGAGCATTAAGAGTGCTTTCACCCGAAACGTCGTGTGCATCCTTCTATAAATAGAGCGGTGCAGAGAAGGATCAAGTCGAAACGTTTCTATTCCACAGTGAATAGAAAAACAAGAGATCATTATTTATTAGTTCGTTAGTTGGCTAATTTGGTCCATTGCCAGCGCGACGCGCTACGCTCTCGCGCACTCCGCGAGGAAATTGTGCGTGCACGCTCCAGCTACATTATGAATATTAACTATTTTCTTTTTGAACAGGTATTTGTTGTTACTATCTTCAATTTATAATTACTAATGTTTTCAGCAATTGAGTTTAATTGATGTTCGAATTAAATGTAGGTTAGGTGCGGTGATATTTTTTATATATTATACATATTTCCCGATTCTGCTTCTTATACCTACCCGGGGCGTTTGAAAAGTAATTTATTCGACAACTGGGGAGATATTGGAGATCCATCAGAAATACATTAACGTCGTACCTGGGCATGACTTCGCGATTGTTTTCGCTTAAAGAGCCTTTATACCCACAAAATACATTTCCATTAATAAGTCGACCTGAGATGTTCATTTCTAAGCTTAATCAATTTTCTTTTATTACCATAAAAAATGCTACTAATTACACAATAAATACATAACACCCGGTATTTATTATAACAAGGCCCGTAAGTTAAGTTCTAAACCGAATATTGTAATCACAATGATTTATGTATGAATTAAGCTAATTATTAACCAGCACCCCACCGATTAACACCGTACTTTGGTTATAGTAGATATTATCTGAGACATTACCCATTAGGGCGCCACCAACCATGTGTTAATAGATAATAGAGAACTAAGTATTTTAATAACTTGAAAATAGGCTTGGCAACATGCTGTAGTAACGAGGACAGTACGTCAAAAATGAAGACCTTTGAATGACAAAGGCTAAGCAAAAGATATTAGACTTTGTTGAGTTACGGGCGTCGTAGCAGAATTTCACGCTGACCCAAACAGGAGCTATGCGAAGCAAATCCTCGCGGAAAGGGTTGAGTTGCGACAGGTCTAAGGAGGATTTCTTGGGAGACAATCGGGAGTTATGCCCGAAGCGGGCGGGGCGCTAAACAACGGGCGCGGGCGGCCCGCCCCTTCTTTATATTTTCTTACTGCGTTCGCCGCCTAGCGGCGCGGCCGGGCCCCTTACACGCTCGCTCGCTCACTAATTGCGCATTCTTCGCATAGTTTAGCCCTCCCGACGAACCCCTCGCCTGCCACCCCCGGACCACGTGAAGCCGTGCGCCGACGAAACTTTCATACTCCCAGGATATTGAGCGGTTTTGAATGTCTTGACTCACGAACATGCCGCCAGCAAAGCTGAGCACTAGCTTTGTTGGCAAACTGTTCCCAACTACGGCAACTACAGGCAACACACACCGCGTGAGTTGTCGAACACGTGCAACTATGACGCGCCGCACTCCGGTCACTAATATAATAACTGACACCTTGATAGCTCAATACAGTGGCAGATTTGAGGGGCCTAGTATTGGATACCTATCTAATGAACAGCAAGACGGTATTGCCTATACTAGGTTAACTTTAATGACCTTTGATTTCAGGTGCCATAAATTTTAGCTAAGTGTTTTATTTCTTCAGCTCTAATTATACAAGAAATGTTTTAAACTCAAACCAATAAAAAAGGTTTTACATAACTATCTAAGTATGAGAAAAGCCCTTTTGACGGCATTGCCTCTATGTGGTAAAAGACTGTTCTTATGCTTAGATAGTTGGCTAAAATGTAAGGGTTAATAAATAACAGAAGTCTGACTCCTAGAATGGGCAAGTTTGATATTATTATTCACTTGAATTTAGTAGTAATAACATTAAATCCAAGTCTCTGAAAATTCAGCATTATATTTCAAGAATTATGTAATCCCAAACAAACTCATAATTTTCGAACACTTCAAACAGAAAATAATTTCCCCATAACAGTTTTAATAAACAGACTAATATAACCGTCAAAGAATGCCGGATTATTGCAGCACATGACGATCAAGCAAACAGTGTCCCATGGAACGGCACGGCAAGGGTGAGGGTGGTACAAGCGGACAAGGGTGACGCACTTTTACGTAGATTAAGCGGGAGGACACGTCCTCGAGTAATGTGGTCATATATTGTCCGAGCGACGCGACGCGACGCGTGTCCGCAATTATTATCCACACAGATAGCCATTATCAACATCTTTTGCACATGGTAATAACAGTTTGAGATAGTTGTTTACAAATAGAGTCTGCGCACTTGAAGTGACAAAGTTTTCTGAATACATTCCAGGACATTTTTACGTTGTTGTGTAATGTTTAGATTAGAGTGTCACGTTGCCACGTCGTCGTAGCCACGTTTATTATTAGTTGTTACATAAAAGTTATGTTTCTAGTGGTTGCCTTTAAAAACAATATTAATTTCCACATCAAAGCATATTATCATAAGCCTAAAGACGTTGGGCATTTCCCTAATTTCCGCTTCCGCAATTTGCACCGTAAGATTGGAGTAATTTAAACATCGCATTTCTTCACGCCTATTAAATCACTTAAGGTGGACACATCGCCTGTGGTAAATTTGTTTAGCAATTCCATTTGGCACCGCGACGAGGTTCAGCGGGCAGTCCTTTAATTAAAACCGGGACGTATAATGTTGGGCGCTTGACGCAAACTTAATGTGCGTCCGGCGGCGTTGTAATGGCACTGCCACCCTCTGATAATTGTCCTATGTCAATTCTGCTCCATAGCACCCGTAATATTACTTTTCGGAAAACGTTATGGAACTATTCTCCGTCGGGTTAAGCATGTAGGACTCTGGAATAACCCACTTCGCAAATAATTTTTATTTTCTTCGTAATCCTTTTTAGGAGGATCTTGACAAAAGCTGGGGTGCAAGGCAGGAGAAGACTTTATGACCATAAAAATACAAAGCAACACAAACTGTTTCCCTTGGCAGTTAATTTAGTGGAGGCAAAACGTTGCTTTTATGTAGCAATCGTCACGTTCGCGTTAACGAGCTTTCTAAGTTAACAATGTAACGTGAAAAAATTCGCCCCTACCTCCCTTTCATGAACAGAGCTTTCATTTTAATAATCGAGACTTATTCAGTAGGCTAGTTTGGGAGTTAATTTAGAAATATTTTTATTGCGATAATAATAATATATGGGGCATAGCATTCATAGCTGACTAATTATAAATCATGTAATTGTTTGTACATGTGATGTGGTGGAACTCTGAACAAAAGCCACGCGACAACACATGGGTTCTTCGAATTGGCGACATGGTCCGATCAAGAGAGATAATAATTGTCGGTTCACGTCTTTCCGCGGAATCCTATTGCGCAAACGGCTTTGTCGGCCGACTTCAATAGGTACTACAGTGGCTTTTGTCTCGTGCCACATCCATTGTTCATTTTCGGTGGAGTGGCCTTGATATCTCTCCATTATTTAACTTATGACATATAGGTAAATCGACATGTTTGCGTCGATAGTCTGTTTTAATATAATAACTACTTGTTACGTGTTCGATATTGCCTGTTTCATGATCTTGTCTTGTTGATCTTTACACATACCTAATAATAGCTTAACATGGCTCTTGATTTATATCTTAAAACTAGTGAGTACGTAATCAACCTGAGATCTCTGTAATTAATGTTTTATGCCTAACCGTAAAGTCTTCTAGGATGTTTGGACTCACCGTACATCTTGCCCTCGTCGGAGAGAATAATTTTGCGTCTGCCACACGGTGGGTAGATAGCCAGGGCCTCTTGGAAGCTCTGCTCAATGTCGGGACTCCATACTCCCTCCGCATCGGCCGCAGACATATCCTGCGAACGCGTGAATGTTATAAAAATACTTCATATTCCATACGAAACAATACAGAATCGATAAAACATAGATATAGCGTGTTTCCCACGTCATGGTATGACATACACGTGTAAGTCAAGAACGAAAGACGCCAAAACAAAAACTCAGCACCATAGACGTAATATAGTACTTAGTACCGAAGTACTTATTCTATGCTCAGCACAGACCAAAGACGCCTAGCGTGACCTAGGGCACGATAAAATGAATTGATATCAAAATCGAACTCAAAAGAAATAGAAATAAAAAAGAAGCTTTTCAGAAAGACTTGGTGAATTTCAAAACAGTGCTTGGAAATCACATACCTAATTAAGGCAATAAAAAAAAAATTATAAACGCTCGGTGGAATTTTGGACCTGGTATACGGAGTTTTGAAATCCAAAAGAAAATAGGAGAAGGAAATAATCTTTTCTGACATGCTTAGGCTGTGGTAGAGTCCAAAAGTAATATTTGGAAAACGTTATGAGCTACACATCCAATACAATATTTAATTCGAAATGAATGTATAAAACTTATAGGAATTTCCGTTCCCGTACAATGAGCATCACTGCGGCTTCGAGCTCAATCAATCAGGCTCTACATACGTCAAAACCAAAACACTGAGTAATAACACTCAACATGACGAAGGCGAACAATTTTACAACGTGAATCGAACTCTGAAGAAAATAGGAGGACCGTTATAGACAGTCCAAGATTTTGATGGAGTCCCAAAACACGGAATTGATGGATTTCTAAATTTAAAAAAAAATCTAATGATATTGTAGCTAGGTTTTTGGACAATCCAAGTCTCTGATAGAGTATCAAAACAACGTTTGGAAGACACATAATTACGGCAATACTGTAATGAGCTATGTCCAAGTTCGGAAACAATCGCGTTCCATGAAACTCCGATGTTCTAATGGAGATGTTTCGAGGAAATTCACGTACATACAGTACGAACACACACAGTGTTTTAGTAGTGCAAGTGTGATTGTGAAATGAAAGGACTACGTCAGTGATACACTAATTTGTATGAGTACTATTGTTTAGTAGTTGTTGTTTTAATTGTATCTTTGTTCAAAAATAGCACAAACTTGCTGAATAAGAAAATAAACAGTTTAAATTGATGTTCTTTTTTTTAAAGAAGACTTGTGGTTAGTTCCATGTTCCTGAACTTACTCTATTCGATAGCAGCTTCAAATAAGTAAATTGGAAGCTTGTTACGCTCCAGTGAATCGATTCTTACGATACTATCATAAATCTAACGAACCAAATTATTTAGTTCGGAAGATAAACTGTTTCTATGTAAGCCTAGTCCACTTCCAGCGAAAACGTAACAAATTCAAGAAGCCTTATTACATGGAAATTAAGTTTACACTAAACAGATGTATTAACATTTGTAAAGCGAGTTTGCTTATAGACTGATACAACTCAGAGTGCGTCATTGTAATTAATAGACTCGCTTCTATTCTCAAAAGAAAATAAAAATAACGCGTTGCCCTCGGCTTGGTCCAACAGGCCGACGATCGAAAACATCGTGAATCACCGTTCCTTGAAACAAGTTGAAACGTACTCGTAGCTGTTTCTGGATTTGTTAACTACTCAGAGTCAATATTTACTTGCAATTTCTCACAACTGTTTGTTACGAATTATTGTAATGTTTTTGTTACAGTTATTTATTTCATTATCCATCAGTTTAGTGAAGTGATCTTTTAAATCTCGTGTGTGGTAATATGTTAGCTGTGATTGATACAAAAATAAATAAATCGATAATTAACAGAGAGGAAACCAGTTTAATTTACAAAAAAACGTATTTTTTATTCTGTTCATGTTTTCCAGTCATCTAGGCCTATTTTGTTTGGATGAGTCAACATAATTTCTGTGCGAATGTTTAGATCTATGAACATGAGATATGTACAGTAAATATGATAACAGTTAAATATGTAGTATAGACAAGGCAATCGCGAATGCGTATGAACTCTACTTTTTCTTTCTGATGTCATATGCAAATTGCAGCAGTGTGCGTGTAAGATTACGCATCCACGCAAAGCCTTTATTCCCAAGAAAATTGAATGCGCACATTAAACAAAAGGGAACTAAGGATTTACTAATAGCCGTGCTATAAAATCAGTTAATTTTGAGTTTAGTATGAAACTGGAAACGTAGGTACATGAAATTAATTAATGATCAAATTCGATACTAGAGAGGAAAATTTGAGCCAATTCGATCGCGATCATCCAATCACTTTCCATCCGTGTCACACAGAGAATAAAACACCGAGTTACAACAATATTGACCTAAGTCCAAATACCGTTATTTTAGATTGCCTATTCGCCAGCTTAGCATGCTATTTGTAGCAGCTGATAGCATAAGACCGCGTCTTATATATAGCCTATGAGAAATTGCATTTTCAGAGTAAAATTATCCTAAGCACAAGTAACTTAGTCCTTTTCTTCCAGTCCAGCTTCCAGTCTTAACTGAGCCTGAACAGGTTTTAACAAAGTAACTGCCGGCTAACCTCCGCAAACCAACTAGTGGGAAATACCGATATCCAAAGGTTAAGATCAGTGTAAATATCCGCAAATATTTACGATCCGTTAAAATCTACACGTGTCTGCTCCGCTTGACTGAAACTAGCGATGATCATTAAATTAATGGGCAACTTCCATCAGTTCAGTCTAGCGCAGTATATTACTATATCGCTTTGAACTGGGCGTAGGCTCTCTCATAACCTAACCGTAAATAAAATATTATAGTTTAAAAAAAAAACGACAAAACACGCTTTAGTCATCCAAACTGAACGTGTATGCAAAATTTCAGCTCAATCGGAAACCGGGAAGTGGGTCAAATTTAACTTCCAAGATTTTTTTACATAGTTACAGGTGAAGCTAATAAAAGCGTGTTGAAAACCCCCGACACCAACTAGAAAAAGAGCTGTAACTTTTGAACGACTGAACAGATTTTCATGAAACATAGCTAAGATGATACCCGATTAAACTAGCTTTCAATTAAAAAAACTGCATTGAAATCGGTCCGTTCGTTTTGAAGCTACGATGCCACAGACAGATACACACTACAAACTTACAACATCCCTCTTTATTGTCAGGGGTTTATAAAATTAGTAGTTATTCTCACGCTTGCCCCTTGACAATAAGATGAGCAAGCTGGGTGGTTACTGTAAAGCCAGCTTTACTGCTGCCCGTCACTGGTCTAGGGTCTGTAAGTTGTCTAGTTTGATGGTTATCCTATCATCTGGGCATCATTAGAGATCGGGTGCAACGCGAGGAAGAGCTGAAAGTTGATGCCATGCGTTGAGATGAAATCGAAGAAAAAGTTTTGCCTTTTGAACATTGTTGGGATCCCTGAAGTTGAGGTGCTTGGCGTCGGCGCTGCTCGAGCCATTGCGGCTCTACCGCTGTGATCGACGTATAGAAACTTAGAAAGAAACGTCTGAAAGGAATTAAAGTTTTTGATGTAGTTTACCTTCTCATCGTCACTGGCATCGCCGACGTCGAGGTGCTTGGCGTCGGCGCCGCCCGAGCCATTGGTGTCGGGCGCGCCGGCCGCCGTGCTCCACGGGGACGCAATGGTGCCGGCTGCGAGCGCGCCGCTCGCTGTGAACATGGAAAAACATTTGGTTAGACATTTTGAATGACAAAAACAAATAAAAATATAACTATGGTACATAATGCTAGAAGTAGAGCTGGTTGGCATAGGTACCTACATAATGGATGGTGATGAATTATTCGGTTAGAAAATTCCTGTTAAAAATCGGCATTTAATTCTATAGGTTTTTTAATATTTTGCATAAATTTTAAATCACAACTCATAGGACATCATCTTTCAGCCCGAAGAAGTCCGACATAATGGTCTTCAATAAAAAAGAATTAGCCGCAAAAAATAAAAAAAGGTAAAATTAAATTAATTAGGTACTAAGATTTGTTTTCTTTTTCCTTTCGGATATAAGATATGTTTTCCCTTGGTTTCTGCAATCCCTGCAATAGTGTGCAATATTACGCGCCAAAGTGTAAAACAATATTATAACCAACCCAACCCTCAAAAGCTCTTGAATTTCAAAAGAAAATTCCTAAAAATCATTGTCGGTTACACGCCAAAGTTTTCCAACAGCGATAATCGCTTACATAACAATCAGTATCGTCGTACCGTGTAATTCTCGTGAGTAGATAATGTGAGTGTTTGACCGTGAATCGTATGACGCACCCATAAACGTGGATAATACGCAAGAAAAGTAACAATTTGACCGATTGAAAGTTATTATCCTTTAACAATGCCTGCGGTTTCTTTTACCTTTGTTACTGTGACGAAATAACCGACAACTTACGAGTGAAAAATAATAAAATAGGCGTTAATTAATCGTCATAAAACGATCCGTAAGAAGGTGATTTTCACAGTGATGATTTTATAAATTATACTTTCATCGCTGTATAAATCACATTTTAGTAGGTTTTAATAATGTTTGAGACAATCGACTCGAGAAATCTGGAACCTTTTCTACTCAAGTAGGTGCAATTTTCAAAAGTTTGTTGGGTACCTACCTCCCTTATGTATAATCGGCCAAAGAATTGGTCTACCACGTTATGGTTGCAATTTGTTTGCATGCCATAACACTCAATTTTTATAATTTTTTGTCAAAATAATGAAGTTTCAACTTGTGAATTTTTCATTATAAAATTGATAGACCGCTTTTTGCCTACCGTACATTTTGTAAGTAAAATAATATATGTATGTTAGTAGCGAAAACTGAACACTATTGACGTAATCATAAAATACGTAAAAGCCTCTTTTCCTTAACAGGCAAAATTTTCCTCTACAATATTAGTATAATGAAAATATTTTTTGCTAGTAATGAATGGATTCGTCTGGTCGTAGTTGATATGTGTCGGCTCGAGTGTCTGACGTCAGGCCGCTTGTTTGTTTACCGTGTCGGATGCTCGTCTTGTAAACTTCCAATCGTATTGTGGCCAATACGATAACACATCGAGAGTAGCCACGGTTAGTTGGATACTATTTTTAAGGCATTACAAAAAGCTTTTGCGAATTGACGTCAATTTTTTGACTGATGTAAGGTTATTTTAGGATCATTTTGAAAATACCTTGTGTTGACACCGATGGTTTTAAATTGATAACTCTAGTCGGACTTAATTGTTTAAGAACTTATTTTATGTACCATGCTTCAAGCAATTAAAGATCATTTCATTTCATTTCATTTCATTAACATAGTAGTATTGCATATACATACATATTTTTACATATTTTTTTAATGTAGAGTCGACAGCGAATATCGACAAAATGAAGATAAGAAGTTGCTAAAGATTTACATTTCTCTAAGAAAACCGAAAAATGTAGCTAAGGAGAACCGAATTCAAATTTTCATAATACCAAATAATCTTTGCTCCCTGAAGATCGGGGGCGAGGTCGTAGGCATTCCGGAAATTTTCATATTTACTGTTACAAATATGCAGGTACGAAACATTTATAATATAAATATAATATCAAAACGGAGAATTTCTTTATGAAGATCGGATCGAGTCGAGAGTAAAGTATGCGCCCGCCTGCCTTCGCGACGAGCTGTCCTTCTTGTTACTTTATAAATCCTATCTTTACCTACCTACATTCCTATACTGTATTTTATATTTACGAGTAGTATCGTAAATTTTTCAATCTCGACTCTAGATTAAATTAGCATCTGCATTTGAAGATAAAAAAAAATCTAGGTTGATGTGGCTAATTAAATTATTCTCGCGAATTGTCATTTCCCAATAATAATGACACCGAACAAAAACTTGCATCTTAGTATATTGTAATGTCAATACGCCCCACATTGACGCAACGAATTCGCATTGTCTCCGTCGCATGGTTATTGAGAAATTGTCTTTATAATTGACAAATTGACCTCTTTATGATCCAGAACGACTTCTGCGAACATAGTTATGCTATCAATTCTAAATCAAAGAACCCTCTATTAAAAAGTACAATACATATTTACATAAAATACATGTTCCTACCTTTGTAGGGGTTTATTGTACTCATCAATAAGAACAACTATTGCTATGAGCCCAATCCAGAAATCGCGAAAAATATTCTGCTGTTACATACAAATAATTCAACATTACCTACTTGACTAAATGTATGGAACATCATAATATTCTATTTTCGCGATTTCAGTTTCTCTCCCATAGTAAAACTAGTTCATATATACTGAGTAAAAACCAGAAAATTAGGACCTTATTATTTTTAGATGTCTGTGTTTTATACTGGACAATTTTTTATGTAGTGCGCAAAATTTTCACAATGATTCAGTGTCCGTTCCCAAATGCAATCGCAGTAAGAAAATTCACTCCAAAACAAAATAAAAAATTGATTTTGTATGACTTGCGCTAGTAAATTACCTATGCGTGTCCCCCTATTGCGGTTGAATTTAGGAACAGAGACTGAATTACTCTAAAAACTATGCGCACTACATAAAAAAATATCCTGTTTAATATCATCATGTGTATATTTCCATACATCACGCTAAATATCATCAATCTATTCACTATAAGCCTTACCAAAGTATAGAGACACAACACAAGTTGTTGTATCAAGGATCTTCAATTAGGACAATTTATTATTTAGCAGTGACTAATTCAAGTAGTCGCTCGCGGTTGGCTGACAAAGGGCGCATCGTGGACGTGCAATAATTAAAATAATAAAGCATGGCTGTTCATTGTGCTGATATGACAAGTGCCCGCAATAAGTGGGACCCTCGTGCGCCGCGTTGCGTTGGGGTCGACTCTTGATCATATTTAAACGGGACCTATCTATTCCATGCGTGCGATTTATACTGCTGTGCAATATTATTAACACTGTTTGCGATTTATGTGTATGAACTAGTCCGCATAGTATTGTTATGATAGAAAGCTAATAATAAAACATTTTTTTATTATAATAAAAGAATGAATCAGAAAATATTAACATTATAACTTTAACTAAGACGATGAATCAAGAATTGTTCTAGGGTAAACTCTCCAGAACATTTATAACATATACGCGTGGGTGCTACAAAAGGCACGCGTATTTATAGACAATGCCCACAAAGTACCTACATAAGTATGTAAGTAAGTACGTAATATTAGTCACATCGAGGTAAAGACAAAACTGTTGGGACACTACCCGAGCATAATAGCTACGCACACAGAAACCTTTGTAAAGCAGATGTTTATACCATTTTACCTACTAAGCCGTAATTTTATGAATGTAATAAATAATAAAACAGATTGTAAAAGCAAATATTATAGACTTTCAAATTTCTGTTGAATGGCGATATTGGAGTTTGAATGTTATAGTCAACTTAGTTTTTTATTCGTTTCAGTCTTCAATACAATTTACTTTCATAATTCCTGTCACTACTTATCGTGTTCGGTTACTTTCAGATTTTAAATCTGCGAATTAAATTGCAATCAACATAATGTTAACCAAAATATAATTCGTAGATGCCGAAAATATCAGCCGGTGGATACTGAAACATTATTTAACTATTAAAATGGGGATATATACTATTTTGTGTACCTACTACCTGTACATATATGTGTTGCACGCGATTCCTGAAACAGGAATGCATTTAACATCAACAATGGAATAATTCCAGTAATTTAATGCTATATGGCCCTTCCATATCGCGTGTTTCTTTCAAAATCTATAAAAGCACCTCTATTTTTTATGGCAGCACGCTTTTTTTGTAAAATTAGCCTATTATCCACTTATATAATCGCAACCTTGTAGTGCTAATTATTTTTAACAAGAAACAAGGGAAATATTAATTTAAATGGGAATCCACTCTGAAAATTAAAATTATCAAAGGACATTAACATTTTAATGACTACAATAAAACAAAATATGGTAAGCATGGGTAATACGCAAATTATAACGTCAAATTAACTTTCATTTGGCGCTCGCGTGCTTTTCAATCGCAGATCCATTTTTATCGAGGCTACTTTTGCTTTTTTCAACCTCAACCGGCTTTAAAAATAAACTTCAGAAATCACTAATTGTACAACCGCTGTTTGGATAGCGATAATGATTAAATAATTATAAACAGAAGACAATTTACATAACTAGTAAAACAAACTAATGTTTATTAATTTAGGTTTGTGCTTTAAAATAGTTTATATTCTCTTCAACTCATCTGTTAACGGTTACATATATCGTTAATCTACTCGATTAGCAATCAGAGACATCAAATTAACTTCATGTAGGTTGATCTGAAATGTAGATATACGTTTTCAGAATCAGATTACCAAGGGCTGCCGATTATTTAATTTCCTGAATCTTGTAAATCGATTTTCTAATATTCAATTAGCTGATAGGAGGAACTGGAGGAGTGCTAACCTAACCTAACCGAAAAAGTTTTAACGTTTAATCTAAATGTTACATTTGGCATTAACACTATCTATTCAAATCGGAAAGCTTGCACCGGTAGAGTTACATATTTGCAGTGCATAAATAGTTTCGCAGTTAACAACACTTTTTATCTCGCTTTTGTATTCGAGCGTACGAAAAATAATAAAAAAATCATGAATCGTTATGGGAACAAAAAAACGTTTACAAAGGTGGTAGCCCTAGTTGTTGGGGAGTGCGACGGGGGTGGGGCCCGGCCACCTGTGAGCGTACCGCGCGCAACGGTCGAGGGTTGCGCGCCAAAGTATGTTAATTAATTTTCGGTTGACCGTCCAGTGTTCTACGGGTTTGCTCAAATCGGCCCACCGTGCGGTTTTCGTATATTTTGTTTTCAAAATGAAAGGCCAGTCATGTAATCCAATAATATGGTTAATACGGTCAATAGAGTTACGCGCCATGTGTGGTGATAACTAATTATAGGATTATGATTTAATTAGACTAGAGATCAAATGATACTCACAGTATTCTGTTATACATACACGTAAAGTTACCAACAAGAACAACTCGTTGACAATGCGTGTTACATACATAATCTTCGATTTTACCGTAGTCTGAGTACAATTAATAATTCAATAGCGTAAACCGCTGCTACGAAATGGGGCAATGGGGTTTTATTAATTCCTCCTCGGAATATTAAAGTGGGATGATTAATGATTCAGCACGATTATTATGTTTATTAAAATCTGCGCGTGCGGTGGTACAATCAAACCGCTCACAAAGATGTTTACCGGTCGTCGTGGATGTTTACAAACGGAGTGCGACGACGTGAACGACACAAAGGCGTTGCGTGGTGCGTGGTGGCCGCCACGTGGCGCGTGCACTATGCACTGTCTATGGCGTACACACCTCAAGCCATCACGTACTACGTCCTCACTACGCCGCAGAATTCCATCCATGCAACACGGCAACGCTCTAACCATCTAACCGAACCGTGTCTGCCGTCGGCAATCAGAGGGACAGCAACTCTATGGTCAGCAATATCGTCACACACGGAAACTTCAAACTACGTCAATAAATCTTTGTTTTGCTGCTTTTGCATGGATTACGTGTGATAAATGTATAGTTTCAATTTCTCTGAGGCAGTCTATTATTGGTAATTTGCTATTATTATATGTTATGTAGGTTATACAAAATTATCTAACTGATTTCATTAAGTATGAATGTTGATGGTTATAAGAGAAGAGGTAGATCAAAGAAAATATCGATGGATTGTGTGAAACATGACATGACTGAGAAGAAAGTGAATGATGAATGGAAGAAAAGATATTTGACCACAAATTCAATTGATAAAGACAGGAGGACGATGACGTTCATTGATATATATTTTGGTAGATACTAATTGTCATAGTCACCAAGTACCTAACATGATGATAATGTTGGAAAACCAGGTGGCACCAGACTGTTAGGACAGCATAGGACCCTTGGTAACAACCGAGATGGCAGGCGTTTTGAAAAATGAAAAATCATTTTATGATTCACAAAATAATAGTGATTCAACTTCTCAAATCCTTGGATAGAGACAACAATATCAGCGAAAGCATTAAAATATAGCTTCAGAATTACCTACAGCTGTCAAAGAGAATTAAGAGTTGAGTATGCGTTAAATCATTGAATTTGGAAAGGATCGATGCCAATTTTTTAAATGTTCAAAGTAACCGAATCCATAAAGATGATCAAGAGATCTCACCTCTGAGTCACGTACGCGCCTGCCAACATCGAATAATACTAATACAAAACATAGGTATTTATGTAGATTGCCACGCAAATTTAGACCCTGAACCAATACAACAACAGATCTGAAGTGAGCATAGAAGTAGTGATTCATCGCTCCGTTCGCCAGCTGCGAATTAAGACTCAGATTGCAAGTTCTCAGCGAATGTCTTGAGTCGTCTTGCAACATTAGCTGTAAACACTAAACAGTATCACATTTTATGTACAGTGTACGTGGACGAAGTCTTGGTTCGTCGAAAAATCTGCATAAAGTCGTCGCAAAATATTTTCACGGGAAGCAAGATTTTTTTTGCCCTGACATAATCACTTAACAGTCAGCATTATGCTTTCTACTCGTACGATTTATTTAGAAATAATTCTTCAGTTTATATTTGATTTATTTGATTTGTCTTTGTCCCTGCTGAGAATAGGCTACTCTTTTGTTTGCCGAGCAAAACGTAAGAGATACAAAAGTCTATCAAGAGATAGTAGTAATCACATTTAAATTCTGCAAACACCCGAATACCAAATTCGCAGAAACTATTGCGGCTGCGCTAGATCTGTCCCTTGCAAATCGAAAAATGACAAAGGAAAGAATACTAGGAGGAATATTTGATTTTGTTTTCAATCATCATAAAATAAAGATTTAAATAAATACAGGAATATTGGAAGTCCTCCATTTGAAATGAAAACTTGTCTGCTTTATTAGTAATACAGAAAAGTTAATAGCTGAGCTACAAAAAAAAAACTGTAACTAGCAGTTCAGCTCAAGTGTCACGTAAAATGTTAGTATCACTATATTTATTCTATGGGCTTTGGTAGCATTTATTTAGAATCCGCAAACATAAACATTCATTTCACTTTTATCGATCCTATAAATAAGAAATTTGATCGTGGGAAAGGTATAGGAAAAGTAACAATTTTACGATTATATTGACCCATAATAAAATTGTGTAAATAAAATCCCTATTTAATATACGTGTAGTGTTTTGTCTTTGGTAATAAGGTTTATGTACTGTGTAAATATTTTCCTAGTATATAAACTATTGAGTAAATATAATTAGTGAAACCAGTTTGTTTACATAATGCATATGTACAATAAAATTTGCATAAGTTACGGGCGAAGTTCAGTCTGCTGAATTAGCATTATGCGTAGGTATTAAAATTTCAAATAATTATTGTTACTATAATTTTATTAAGAACGGTAGAGTCGACTCTACCTGCGATGGAGTCAGAATACAGTCATTTGTGAAAGTAAACCATGAAATAGATAGAGGAGGAACTGTATCAGACGCATGTTTTACTACCACCTATATAAGTACCTTTTTGAATCACGTAAGTATATGTAATAAAACTCAAATTATAAAACCGTGTTTAAAATTGGAAGCTCCGTAAAAGTTGGTAGTACTCGCTTCGAAAAATTGTAGGCAAAGACCAACATGAAACACAACCTAATTGGTTTTGGGTCCTCTAAATTTGACCCTTCTTGAACATATCCAATAAAGCGAGCGGGATATTACTCAAATATGATATAGATGGCCTGGTAACAAAGAGATACTTATGAAATTAAGGCGATAAATCAGCGTGGTCTGAGCCAGGCGGGCCATGAATGAGCGCAGGAACAACGACTTATATGTAAATAATGTCGTATGGCGACGCCCGACGGCCGCTCGCCTGAATATAAAGTAATAAGTCACAGGACATAACATGCCAGTGATCGAGTGCTAATAGTCTTAGGGACTTCCACGACATCATTATAATTGATACGCGCCTTCACCGGGTCTATGAGCAGACTGGATAAGTTAGAAAATACCTCGGTTTTTCTATGACCAGCGAATCAATACATTGACATAATAAAACATACCATTTGTTCCATGACAAATAAAGTGTCAAGATTTTAGTCTGGTATCGCCACATAAATCTAAATTTAGATTTCTGTGAGTAACAGTCGATAGAATTAAAAATTAAACGGGAAAAACTTGGATCTTATGCATTTTATTTCCTAGTATTGGTACAAGTAATTACATATTAGTGGTTTCCCAGTGGTCGAAATTCGACCAGACATTTAAATAAATCTAGCTTTCTGCACTCCTTCTCCATATAAACTTTAAATGTACCAAATCTTCCACTCCTCCGTGCGCGCAATATGCTTATAAAGAGGCTCAAAGTGTTCTCTTCACGTATTAATATAGGTACTACTAATTAAACATTCCATAATGACTACAAAACTTATGATAAAACTGAAGAGAAGAGAAGGAAGGAGAAAGAAAGTGAAGGTCTTCAAAGCAGTAAACTGGTATAAAGAAAGTTGGACAATTTCAAGTTCATCAGTTTCAACGAACACTGTTCAAGCGATGGTAAATGTAAGTAAGACGTTTGGTTTTGCAAAACGGACGTTCAAATTAGTTTTCGTATGGCGTAAATAAGAGGCGTCAGCGCGGAACGTGGCTCAACTGGAAGATAACAACCGACTATAAGCAACCACAGAAGCGTTAAGCGATAAATGTATAGCTGCAGCATGAAATGCCCATTAAGACGTTTAGACTACTTCGCTATGTTATTGTTGGTGGAAATTTGATGGTGCATGTGTTAAACCAAGAGAAGATAATAGACATGGAAGTGAATACAGTGAAAGATCTAACAAAATTTCGTTTGGTTGAAGTTCAACTTGGTGGTTTAGTTGAATCATCCACTGCAAAGTGTTTTTCAACAATCATTGCTATAGGGTATGATTATCCATTTTGATTAAAACTTACTGTTATTATATTTATATTAAAAGCAATGTTTAAAACAGAAATGTTCCCACTTGGTGATTCTATTGTTCATTTGTTTTTCTAGTCAATGGTCAGCACACGACGATCTGAAGTAATCGACATGATGCTCAGCTACACTAGAACGGCTATGTAGGTCTAGCATGTGTAGTGCGCTTGCGCCTTACTCTAGTGCAATTTAAGTAGCTAATATTGAGTTGTAAAGTGTTGCAAAAGCTACGTATATTTGCATACATCTATAATGTATGCAAAATATGATTGAACCTTCGAATACTTCTCAATACTCAACGGTAACAATGCCTAATCCATTGACGAATAAATTTGCTCAATAAATCACTAAGATAGCCCCAACCATGCATTACTATTCAATAATATGCATGTCTCAACATAGGGGAAAAATTCTAAAAACTCAAGCCATTTAATATATTTTGATCTTTAATATTCTTTGTCCGTACAGTGTTCAAACGTGACCTGAACTCTTTCCTATTGTGGTTCAATATCATACAGCGACGTCAAAAACAATGAATTCATGACCAACTTCCAGCAGGGTGCGTGAGTTTGGAACGCCCGCCATGCGCCATCTGAATATTGAGTAATAGTTTAATGTACATGATACAACGTGTATCAAAAATGCGTGGTCATAATTATTTAAGGGTGTAGATCAGACCATCAAACTGAACAACCTTTCTCTATGGGATGACTATCGTAATCGCGAAAAAATTATCTGCTGTCACACACAAAACTTCAATACCTATTGGACCTAAACGTATGGGATAGCTGATATAATTTATTCGCAATTACGATGTTGGTCCCAAGAGAAAGTTGTTCAGTTTGATGGTCCAATCTACACCCTTAAAAATATGACCACGCATTTCTGATACATGTTGTATAAAAACTTCGGAGTGCGTCTAATGTTAGTACAAACTAAACAAGACTACAAATATTAGTTAGACATCTTCGTGTTAGATCGTGTTTGTTTCATTATGCCGCAGTCTCGCGTATGTGTAGGTACCTAATGAAGGGAATCTGAGAGCTTTAGCGAGATCAAGGTGCGCTGATAATCGAATTAATTTGAACTGCACTGAAGCCAGCTATGTTGCCGACAGAGGGCTTAACTAAGTTTATGAGTATGCTAGGTACGCTGTTAGTGTGCAACAAGTTTGTTGGGAACATCTTGAGTGCTTTGAAATCGGTTAAGCTATATAGGACCGTTCAGCTGTTGTGCTCAATAGTTTGGCGCTCTTCGCTATGTGAAGTCGAGCGTCAAGATGGATACTGTGTTTCTCTAATTCATGCTTTATAGGGTCATAAAGTGATTATAGCCGGTGCAATTAGTACTAACGGTTGTGGTATAGCACAGCTGCGTTGTGATGCCGGGAGACAATTGCTGCCGACAATTCGCGAGGGTTCAATGACCACTCGGACGATGCAAGCAAGACGCGCTCAAACACAACTATTTTCTTCTAGAAAGTTTTAGCGCTGGCGACGTGGAACATCTACGTTTTAGCAGATGCCTCTATACTTTAATGACAAACGGAAAATTACATTAAACTTTTGATTTTTTCCTGCGGTGATTTGAATAGGCAAGTAGTTCCAACGTGTCATGATCGTTCTTTGTTCGTTAGTTAAAAGGTGAATCACATTAGCCAAGGCACACTATTCAAACGATTTTATTGTGGAGTACAAGAAATAAAACTTAAGTATAAAACATCAATAACAGGAAATTCATTTATAGTGTAAATCACATGCCTATGCGTTTATAGCCATAGACGGCCAGCATTGTGGTCCGTTTACGATTCTCACAGTAATTATAGTTGCCATAGTAAATCAGCGCAATAATATTTCTCGACGGTATCAGGTATAATTGGATCGCAATGCGAGTAGCATCTATGCGGAAGAACGGGAGCAACATCTCTCGTTACATTCTGTGTCTTATTCTGAGAACACCATGGGAATAAATCTACTTAGGACAACATAAATAGCAACCTGCTCATAAAAGTCATTGTTCACAGCTTTCATAAACTACCTGTCTTTTAAATTAATGTCCGCACAAATTTTCCTAATTACGCTCTGGGTATGGAGAAATAAAAATATTTGCTAAATTCTCTCACATCAGAGGATCATGGCTATCCGGATGATCCGGGGATACCGCACGATCGCCGGCGAATCGGCCAACCTCCTTGCCGGATTGCTGCCCTGGGATCTGGAGGCGACTGCCCTCCAGCGCGTCTATGAATGGCGCGTGGAGGCGCAGCGCCGGGGCGTATCCCTGCTGCCGCAAGAAGTCGAGGCGCGGCGGGAAGAGCTCCGGCGCGATCTCGGGGCAGTATGGAGGGGACGATTGTCGCAACCGACGGCCGGGCACGCCGCAATCGCGGCGGTAAGACCCCTCTTTGAGGAGTGGCTGGATCGGCGGCACGGCGTCCTGACCTACCGCGTGACGCAGGTCCTCACCGGACACGGAAGTTTCGGGAGGTACCTGTGTCTGATGAGGAAGGCAGAAACGCCTGGGTGTCACCACTGCGAGGATCGCCCTGAGGACACAGTAGAGCATACGGTGCAAGACTGCCCCGCTTGGGCAGAGCACCGACGTGTCCTCAGGGCGGCGATAGGCGGAGACCTCTCGCGCCCGGCATTGGTCGAGGCCATGCTGCGGGGCGAGACGGAGTGGGAAGCGGTCGCCTCCTTCTGCGAAGCAGTCATGCTATCGAAGGAGGAGGCGGGCCGCTTGAGGGAGAGGATGGCGTCCTCCCTCCAGCCCAGCCGCAGTGGTGGTCGCCCACGGCGTCGGGCGCCGGCCGACGATCTCCGGCCACCGTAGGCGCGGGCATGCGGACAGCGAGTAAAGGGCAACTCGCTGTCCGACCATGGACCATGCCCGGGTCGACGGCGCGTTGTGTTCCACGCGCGCCTCAAAGAACGTCAGCAAGATGACGGGGCCCCCCCTGTAGAGGGCCGAAGCCTGCCGGGGTCGCGGGGCTTATCTCATTACCGTGACCCCGGAACGTAAAGGGCTATTGAAGGAACACCGTGGATTTTAGTCAGTACAAGTCTGACAGTCCCTCCCGCCCTGCCCGGGGTGGGAGGACTCATTTGATGATTTTACCACGATAAAAAAAAAAAAAAAAAAAAAAATCTCTCACATACATCGCACGGAGGGACACAATGACACAATACATAGGATATAAATGCTTCACATTTTTTATAATATGATCTATCGTTATCCGGATGTGTAGAATAAATTCCGTTCAGAACCTTCGTATGATTTTCTTTAAAACACATTAGCAAAGGAAACCTTGACTGTAAAACATGCAAATCATGTCACGATCCAGCTTTCAAAACACACCAAATATTTCCATTAAAATCGACGAAGCACATGAGGTTAAGTGAAAAACTTGGAACAAAGGCTGGCGTGGTCGGCTCACTATTTAGTATGCATTTGGAAAGGAGTTGAGGCGAGAGCAATAAGTTTGAGCCCGCGATTTGCATAGATTGTGGCGGCGACGGCGGCGGCGGCGGGCGGCGCGGCGCGAGCGCGTGTTTGGTGATTTACTTGCGCGGCCGCGTGGGCGACGGCCAGATAACACCTGCACTGCTTTTATGATGACACCTCGGCGAACTGAGCCGTACGATCACGAACGTTACAAAAAGTAACATTAAATACCTACGTTAAAACTTCGAACTAACATCCAAGAAGTTCATCTTCTCTACATTTTAGTGAATACAATGTCTGTTTGTGTGCATTTGCCAAACAAATTTCAATGAGGGTTACAATTATTGCAATACTATGTTGTATCAGCGTGTTATTTGAATGTTGTAGTAAATAAAAATAAATGCTAACGGGCCGCGGGAAAAATCTAAATGGATCGATAAAATGACAATGCCCAAAATAGTATGCGACTGTGCCCCGAAATGTACACTAATAAATTGCACATATTTCAAAACTACATATCTCCCATATTATTATTTTTATTGATAAAATTGTTTAGTAGTTTTTGAAAGCAGTTATGGAAGCACAAAAAGTAAAAACGGTTGGACTTTACAGTCTACCAATAACATGAAATAAGAGTTATTTTTACATTCGTTTATAAACTGAAAGGACTGATGATATCGATGGGTCTACATCGAAAGGGCTGCGAGTGGTTTCATATATTTTTATATGGTGAAAAGACTGACCCGCTATCCATTTTCTTATGGTTCGTTGAAAACAACCACGCGTAAAGAACAAATCCACATAAGGGCAACAACATACAGACTAGTCGCGCATGTTCAGAAAAACAATAGTAACTCATAATCATAAGTGGTGCCAGTTTCGTAGGCTCTACTGTTGGCGCGTCGAGAAGCCTGCTTGTGGTTAAATTACACTCATTTACCGCAACTACAGCGTCCGTGGCATGCGCAAAATGTTGCCAGCGACGATTAGCAGAATTCCTGCCTTGCAATAGAACATATAAATGCTAAAAAACAAGGCCCTTGCGACACACATACGTACTTAATGACTGGATAGGTTAGTTGTTTTGTTGATTTACCATTTACGTTTGTCATTCCCTTGTGTGAAGCATCACCACCTACTGCGATACTGTTTTGTCATTCTGTCAGTTTTATTTACCTACCTGTACAGATGATTGAGTAAGAATCCTAATTAGCATCAGGTATTAGAAATAATAGGCATAGCCTGTTGTAGTTGGTTTAATAATTTGCAGTTGCTATGTTACACAATAAGTTCGCTAATGGAATTGATAGCAGTAATTAGAGAATGAGCGGCTGCGACATGGCAGCCCGCGGCACGATCCATGGAGTTTCGACACAGACAATCGTTCGCGCGTTTACTATGCGGGTTATTATAAAGTGCAATTGTTGCATTCGCAGCGCGTTGACGATGACGACGACTCGTTTTATCTTTAACACCCGCGTGGTTGAGCGACGGCAAGTTTCACTTTCATAACTATTTATAAATCATTACTGATTTATCAATGTTAAAATTACTAAATTTTTATATAAAAAAGTCCAATTTCAAAGATTAATTAGCATGAAAGTGTGAAAATTAACGGCTCCGACTTTCCTTGTTCATGTAAACATGTAGTTAAACGATAAAACAGTTAATTATACAAATGGTTACACGATTGAATCGGTTACCTGATGAAGGTCATGTAACTTCAGGTTTTGTCGACGTCCGTCGGTAGACGGCAGAATTCAAAAGATGGCGTCATAACTTTATAGTTTGCTCAGCATGAACGTCATAAATGTTATGGCACTGTTTCTCTTATCCATCCGTAATTCCGTATCTAATATTTACCATTACCTTCTCAATGTTCTACAGTTTATTAATTACGATTAAAAGATTAATTCTAAACTGATTTTTTTACGATGTGCTATAGTAAAACTCTACAGTTACAGATATTGTCAATTCCTTGTACATCATTTTGGTAAAAGATTTGGTTATTTTTTCTGGTAAGTTTACTTTTTACAACTATTTCAGATACGGAAAAACAAAACACAAAGCACTAAGACTTATTATATGAATCGAATGATAAAAGAAATATACAATTTGCTTTTTCATTATTATAACATTCAATAGTTGCTTATGTATGATCAGCTGTTTTTCAAATTGCTATAATTGTTGGCTATCACGTCATGTAGATCAGCACCAACAATTTAAAATCACCTGATGAGCAGATTAAACGGATGATTAGTCATCCGTCAGTTATCTTCGTCTTAGCTGATAACACTGCATAATCAACATGCGAGTCTTTTTTTATAATGCTTCAATTCTGAACAAAGTCATTGAACCTAAAAATAATACTTCTCAATCAAAATAGTTTGTCTCGAGATTTAATTGAAGTTCCCAGAAGTATGACTAAACAAATATTTTGAGAATTTCTGTGTGGTTGAATTTACTTCAATCGATTAAGAATTCTATGAGCCCAAGTATCCGACGGAACTTATTAATCTCAGCATTGATCTCACTCCTGTCCGAGGACTTCATGTGCCCATTTATCGTTCTTACGTTTAAATGTGTTTATTTTATTATACGTAGGATTTAATTTCAAATTCTACAGATTTATGTGTCCACATTCAGAGGAAACTATTTTAATTAGGCTTTTTTGTTGTATAATTTGATAATGACTGTTAGAGGTTAAAAAACTTAGTCCTCTAAAATAACGTTCTCGTCGGTTCTAATAGGATGTAAAATATTTTATTTTACGCATTTCCATTTTTATAGTCGTGCAGACACGAAGCGTCACTCCACACCCTTACGTATAACTGTAAAGGCGTCGCTCGCGCCGGTCATGGGCACTGTGCCAGCAACAACGGTGTTTCTCGCCGCTTCCGAACGAGTGTCGCCCGACCACTTGTCACTCAGCAGACGTTGATAATTGGGGTGTTTACTTAATGCTCATTAAAAATCTAATAGATCCGCGTTATGCAACCGATTAGAAGCCAGACACAGTATCTAATTATACGCCGTTGAGTAACTTCTTAATTGCTAATATAGAGGTTTGGTTTGATTGGAAAATTTTAAGAGTGACCTGCATTATGTATTGCTCTATTTAAATGATTTGTAAAAGAGTTGTAAGAGATTCATCTGGTGTAGCAGACAGTGTAAGTAGGCCGAATCGATCACACATCGATTGGAGTCTCGAGCTTTTGCTCCGACATAAAGCATCGTTAAAACTACTT
Source organism: Allophyes oxyacanthae (assembly GCA_932294325.1). NCBI lineage: Eukaryota > Metazoa > Arthropoda > Insecta > Lepidoptera > Noctuidae > Allophyes > Allophyes oxyacanthae. The sequence goes on from OW028615.1 coordinate 12,868,636, forward strand.
GTTTGATCTTTAACCTCCGCCGCGTACGTACGTACAATGTAAATACAGCGGATAGCTGTGTTTGTGATGTTCATTAATTACTTACACTATGTAAATTGTTGATTGTGAACGTCGAAGAGCTTAAAAGCCCATAATTAAAAATTTACATATTTAACACACAATTATGGAACATAATCTCAATAATCTTTCTACGGTTTACCGGTTTAACTATGTACTCGCTTTTATTTAATGATACGAATACAAACAAGTTTTTATTAACAATACAATAACATCCGAAAATGTTACTTAATAAAAACATGTGTGTAGTACAACAATGAGCCGGTTCACGGTAGCAGTACACAACAAATTCGTGTCGATAAGGTTATTACTCGCTCATAAATATAGAGCAGTGACAAATAATGTTTAAGACACTTAAGCAGCTCGTATCAGCGCAGGAGACATGACGTAAGTACAAAGGGTGCAGGCGTCCAAGTTGTCAAACGAGAAGTTTTTATCGGGCGGCCTGTCGGCGTTGAATAGAAATGAGCCTTGAATAATGCATGTGTGGAGCGGCCCGCGCCCCGCACCTCTCCAAACTGATTTGTTGCAACCAACGTTGCAACAACGCGATCACGCTCATACACAGGTGTTTACGTTGTATACCACGCGATTGTACGCCGCGTTCCGTCCATGTGTTCCAACTCGAACTGAACTACTCGCTGACACCGCATTATATGATATTAGCAATGTTGTTATACGATTCTAAACAGACTGTGAGAAAGTTGCTATTGGATTCTATAACAACTTTAACTTGATAATGGGATATTAATACAGTATGACCTACGCTGCATTATACAGTGATATAGTGACTGTGTGACTCATGTCCATTACGTAAAACAATGTTTTGTCAAGTTGAGCGTGAAATAATCCTTCGAAACTAAATTGCGCAAACTGCAAATAGAAAAACGTGGACGTCAATTTTCTTTTTTATAGCTAATCAAAATAGCTGTATCGGTAATACTTAAAGCGTAGGTTTGTAAAGTGTGTGAGCTTGTGAAACCCAGATACTTAGCCGAGCGCCCCGAGGCTGGTTTCACTTCCTGTGCCTTAAACCCATTGATGCGGCATCAGATACTAATCTTTTTCATGCAATACCTATAATTTTAAAATGAAATTTTATTATAGGTCCAGTGTTACGTGAACTAATAGTGATTGAACGACTGTATTCACTATAAAACGAATGCTACTGTCACAAAGAATTTCCGCAAAGCGAAATATTACTCATAGTAAATGCTAAGTTAAGTTTAGTTGCTGAAAATTAAACGGGCGTCGGAGATTGTTGGTACATAGAAGAAACGGTACATTTACTAGCTGCGTTAAAAGCGGGAATGAAGCAAGCCATTTGTGGCCAGGTTCTGGTTTGCTATCCGCCAAGATGGCTGAGTTATAAGTCGTAGAACGCAGCCCAGTACACATTTTTGCGCAGTTACCTCCATTCTTAAGTAGAAACTAACTGCCTGTTTGATTTACTGCGAATTTACATAAATAAAAATGTCTTATTGCACATTGCATGAGCCGCGGGGAAAATAGCGAGATAATCTAGAGAAATTGCGATAAAAATAATATTAACTTAATTGATAGCCATAATTTTAATTGCATGAGTTTAATACTGATCTTATTGTTACCATTAAACTAATTCAGAAACATTCGCATAGGTTTTAGAATTAAAAATATCTAATATTATCTAATTTAGCATTATTACAGGGCCGTACCCAGACTGTAATCTGGACAGAAAATTCATGGCAGCCTGAAGTCTGAATTTTTCCACATTTATATCTACAAAGCTAGTTTGAAATCCTTTCATAGCCGCTCACAACTAATGATTATTAATGTGTATGAAAACAAAAGATTAGAAAAGAAAGCTTGATCAATAAATCTTTGATCGACTCAGTTGCAATATCCACATGGGATTTTTAGGAAATCATTACGAATGAATGTTTCACTAAAACTGTTTAGTAAAGCGACTGCGCTAAACCTACCCGAAATCGGCGTTACATTCAAAGTTGCTCCATCCACTGATAATAAATACTGTACAACTCAGAAATTACGCGTAGAAATTACGAAATCCTTAGCAAGCTTAGGCTAGCGGTTAGGGCAGGCCTAAAATTTTCCAGGTCGGGCTCAGTCTGCCCTGGCGTACTCCTAGCTACGGCCCTGGATTATTTAGTAAGATACCATCTCATTATTTAAAAAGCGACTAAAAGAACACTTCCTTTTCTGATCGAAATAGTTTGCTTGCATATTATTATATATTTATTTATTTATATGTATTGTAATTATACTTCTTTCTGTGTGTACATAAATTGTTAAATAAATAATTTTGTAATTATTTACGCCTACAGCCTAATACAGAGTTACTTCAAGCTTATACGTCTTAAAATGTATGGTTAAAATGCTGTTATTCATGACATAACTTCATACCTACAGCGTTTATTAGTACCTAAGAAAGTAAAAAAGAAAAGTAAGGGTGTTTAATTCATATTAAATTATCTCATACAAAAATAGTTGGAAGCGTGTTCTCAACTTTTACGGTCTCCAAATTGCGAGCGGACTGAACAGGTGAACAGTCAAAAGATATTACAGAATCGTTATTTACAATCAATATATGAGAGAAATATATAAAAGAAGACGTGGTAGTGTTCAAAAGATCGTACGTTCAATTGCTCTTTTAGTAGTGTATTGTAACATTAGTTTGTATTCGCTACATTTACTTTCACGTGGACTACATTAATAAGGCTGGCTGATATTTGTTCTTTATTTCTCAACTCCGTGATGAAATGTATCTGTTTCCGTTTTCAGACTACAACACGACAAAAGACTACTTCAATGAAATCAAAATGAAGCGACGCGGATATAAACTGGCGGACATTCTGAAAGGACTATTTCTTTTATTAGTGTCTGCACCGGACTTATTTTTAGATTATTTCAGTTTCTTTTAATTATAAGTAAGTTAGTCACTTTGTGATCAGATTTTGATTACGCACCACTGTGCGTTTATTTTCTGACGTGAAACACTCGGTAAATCCACAGATTTACCGTGCGTTTTACGCCAGAAAATATTTCCTCAACCACATGGATGCCGTAAAAAGTGACAAAATGATGAAAGTACTTATCAAGACTGTGTGGTATGTGATAGCCTAGCAGTTAAAACGCTTGGCTTTCATGTAGGAAGCTCTGACATTGAACCCAGCCGAACCTTTGACTTTTCGAAATTTTTTAAGGATCAGAATTTGAATGTCACTTGCGTTAACGGTGAAGGAAAACATTGTGAGGAAAACTGCACACCTGAGAAGGTTCTACAGATTTCTCGATGGTGTGTGTAGTCCGCCAATCTGCGAGATGCCAGCGTGGTTGACTATGGCCATGGCTTGGGAACCTGGTTAATATTTTTAAGCAGGTCGTAAAAACCGCCATACTTTTTAAAAATATCATTTTCACGAGTACCATCAGTTTGGACCGGTCAGCTAAAAATCTATTATGGCTCTTTTTTTAAATCCCCTAAATCTTCTCACATGATAATAAACAATAGTCTGGATTTAAGAAAAGAAACCTTTGAGTTTGTTTTGGCGTTTCTTTTCAGAGGCAGTCTGAAAACGCCGGCGTTTTCTAGATCTAAAAGAGACTCGTAAAAGTTTATTGTAGGTACAGAATTCCTTACAGAAAATAAATCATTATAATTATCATCGTCCTAATGACAACATACTGCTATTACCAGTTCGATTCATTATGACAATATTACCTTTCATTTTAAATGTCTAGGAGGTAGCCAGTGCCGGATTTACTGATAAGATAATTATTTGCTTAGGGTATCTGGCTTCAGGCTTCTGGGGCCACTAAAAGTACTACCCAGAAATATTATAATATTATTAGATATTAACTACACTTATATCAATTATCTCAAATATAAGGAGATGGTCCAAAATATATGGAATCCAGGCCTGGTCATTATGATAGTCAGGGCAACCGGTTTCAAGGTAAAGTACCTGACCGTAAACATTACACATCGGCTTTAGAAAAAGACAATCGGGATACAGGTATGAGGGACAGTGACAGCGCTCTACAAGCCGCTACAAGCCGAAACTAGCCGATCTGTAATATTTACGGCCGGGTACCTACTCAACAACGAAAACATACCCCAAAAAGATGAGAGATTCCCCATCTCCCTCAGTGCAATGGACTTTTACGAGCTATGAAGATGACAACGAATATAACGCAGAAATACATTTGACGGAAAACCTTTTTTCAAGTAAGCTTGATCGTTATTAATTGGAGCTGAAAGCTTAATAAAAGTCTAAATTTATGCGCAATAATAAAACCGTCGTAAAACTTCGTAACGTTTAAGTAGATTACCTTCAGATACGATACAAGAACGAAAGGCAAAGTGTCTTAGCATTATAAATTAAAGGAAATATTCAGATGGAAAACCTGCATTTTTTAGTGTATGAAAATGAAATAACGAAACTCAATTTTGAGAAAGAACGACTGAGTGGGGTCCTTTTTTTTTTTTTTTTTTTTTTTTTTTATCGTGGTAAAATCATCAAATGAGTCCTCCCACCCCGGGCAGGGCGGGAGGGACTGTCAGACTTGTACTGACTAAAATCCACGGTGTTCCTTCAATAGCCCTTTACGTTCCGGGGTCACGGTAATGAGATAAGCCCCGCGACCCCGGCAGGCTTCGGCCCTCTACAGGGGGGGCCCCGTCATCTTGCTGACGTTTTTTGAGGCGCGCGTGGAACACAACGCGCCGTCGACCCGGGCATGGTCCATGGTCGGACAGAGAGTTGCCCTTTACTCGCTGTCCGCATGCCCGCGCCTACGGTGGCCGGAGATCGTCGGCCGGCGCCCGACGCCGTGGGCGACCACCACTGCGGCTGGGCTGGAGGGAGGACGCCATCCTCTCCCTCAAGCGGCCCGCCTCCTCCTTCGATAGCATGACTGCTTCGCAGAAGGAGGCGACCGCTTCCCACTCCGTCTCGCCCCGCAGCATGGCCTCGACCAATGCCGGGCGCGAGAGGTCTCCGCCTATCGCCGCCCTGAGGACACGTCGGTGCTCTGCCCAAGCGGGGCAGTCTTGCACCGTATGCTCTACTGTGTCCTCAGGGCGATCCTCGCAGTGGTGACACCCAGGCGTTTCTGCCTTCCTCATCAGACACAGGTACCTCCCGAAACTTCCGTGTCCGGTGAGGACCTGCGTCATGCGGTAGGTCAGGACGCCGTGCCGCCGATCCAGCCACTCCTCAAAGAGGGGTCTTACCGCCGCGATTGCGGCGTGCCCGAGTGGGGTCCTAATAAATGTTAAACGGCATTGAGGCACACCGAGGCGAAGAATGGTGGAACAAGCTTGACTCCTACCGAAAAAACTAGTCTTTACTAGCAAAAACCAGAAGTGAGTGGAAAAAGAAGAGAAGCCTTTGTCCTGCAGTGAGATAATACACGCTGAAATAATAATATTTGTAATATTATAATTTTTAAGTAATGTCGAGCTTCCGATGGACCCTGCCCCTGCGGCTTAAAAATTGTTTCGTATTTCGAATTTAATCATATTATTATCCATATCCGTCCCTTTCAGATAGGTACATGGATATGTTTCAGCGTCGCTAACATCATCGTTAAAATTACCTGAGAATTTAACTTTCAGTTAACTCTATTAGTTGTAAAAGCACTTTTATTCGAAATACCGCAATTCAAATAATGAATACAGATTTTAACATTTATACTAGTTCGCATATTCACGTAAATAACAAAGTATGTTGAGGCTATAGCTAAAGTGACCAATCTCTATTTAGAGTTTCATAAAACAAAACCATTATTTCAATTCAGTAGCGAACGTGTTAATGTTAATAACATTCATTATGATATTAAAGTGATATTAAAATAATATAGTACCTATAATATTTGCGTAGAGGTCTCAAGTGAACGGATCTATTACAATGCCACGGTGAGAAAGCTCGGTCGTGTCGTGTGCGCCGGCGCCGCACAATGCTCACGTTTGCGACATCGCAATCAGCATCGTCAGCGCTATGTGTATCGAACTATAAAAGGTCAGGTTAAATAGCAACTTGCAATTCACTTGCCGTTTTAATTCCATACATTTTTTACGGCGAACAACTATAATTATTTGCAATAATTAAACTTATGGACTTGTTCTAGTTGCAAACATTGTTAACATCGTATTAAGTGCCGGTTAAATGTTTCCTTATTCTTGTAAAATAAAAATAAATATTTGTGTATTTTACGAGATACTACAGTCTTTAATTTATTCATTTAAGGCCAAGTATAATTTTCAAACAAAAATAACGCAGACGTCTGGATGGATAATAAGGATAACGCTAAAGATAAGAAAGAATTAAACAGTCGAAGAAGAGATAAAAAGGCACAATCCGTTAGTGAGATTGAATGAATTGTTTAAGAACACCTCTGTAAACAAAGCAGGTAGAGCAAAAGGAACTGTTTTAATATAAAAGACCCGCAAACCACCGCACGAGGATCCGACGGTGAAAGGCAAATAACACTATGAGATATAACATAACAATGAAGTTTTAATGAACCACTGTTTCAAATTCTATTCAGTAGACTTTTCCGCTATTGTGTTTATTTGGAAATAGTTCAGCTATTCAGCTTGATAACAATTAAACGAAAATGAAATCATTATAAAATATAGACTCTACATTGTAATTTATTATTCGTAGTCAACAAAAACTATAGTAAGTTTGTTAGAGGATCAAGGCAAAAGAAAAAGTCAAAGTTATCTAGTGTGAATAGATACTTCGTGAATACAATAAGCTCTGCCCACGCGCTGATGAATCATGCGCATGCGCCCGCGCCATTGCCGCAACACACACAACAAGACCAGCAAAAACATTACCTACTTTTGAATAAGTTTCCTTTCTCTTTCTACACCTCCGAGCGTGCACCATGTTCGGCGCCACTCGCTGTATCAATAAACAAATGAATCATTTATCAATACATATCTAATAAATTGACTTTGACCATGATTCGAGTCAATGTCGTACTAACCAAACTAGCGCCATGGAGAGCAAAATATAATAATAGAAGTTATCTAACATCGGTAATAGAGTTACGTCTTAGTGAACAAAATTTGAATAACGCCACCACAAACTTGATTGTCAGAGAGCGTGGTAGAATTAATCTGTCGTTAAGTAGATGAGACGAGCTGAAGACAGTACAACTTGGCAAAATGGAGAGAAGTCCTACGCTCAGTAGAAGCTGAATTGAAACTGAATAGAACATACAGAATTGATATAATAAAACAGTGAAGTAAATGTAGAGTAAGTATCCGCTAAAGAAAGTTTTAAAATAAAGCCCATAACAGCGAGCAGAATGTTTATACGAGAGCACGCCAAATGGCACATAAACGTTTAAAGTGTTGTAAATTTTTCTCTTAATCTCGATGGCATGATGACAAATAAAACGTCCTTTCACCTGGGAGACGATTTTGGACATGACGGCGATTAAAAGCAAGATCTTTAAAATTTTGAATTATCGCATGCAGTTCTGAAGTTATTTCATTTTATTATTTCAGCAACGGCTGCTCCTAAATGAGTCAGTTAATTCCTCGAATGATTTCTAATATTTAAATATAAATACATTCGTAATTTTAATAACGCCTATTGCTCTCAACACAGAAAATGCTACTGAATTGGAATGCATCGCAAACCTGTCAATTGAACCAATGGACATGCGTCCAACGGCTAGATTTCGAAATGTAAGAGCGGAACTGTACGATCAAAGTTTTTTTTGGTAAGAAATCTATTTACTTATTACATTGGACATTAATTTATTGTCGCATTAACTGACCAGTCATAGCAGCCAAAGCGTGACGAAGTCGAACGAGTGGCCATGAAGTGCGTAGAGCGACTGGCCGGTGTGATACGTAGAAACGGTGACTCACAGAGGGAGAACAGAAATATGCATTACTGTGTATCAGATAAGGACAAGAGATTTCAGAAAACAGGTTTAAGATTTCGAGTTTCGATCCGATATTCTCTTGCCTGTGCCAAGTAGACCCCGCTTGAGTAAAGCTGCCGCTCCCAAAACTCGGGGAAGTCGTACATTACAGCTTTTTATTTTTATTTGGCTTGATACTATTTAACAATTAGGATTTAGTTTTACTGGCCTTCGTCGACTTCTCGATTAATGGTTGTTATCGTAATTAGTCACAGACCGGTTTCGATAACTTTCCCGGCCTGCTTTAAAACTGTACCCATTATTGTGAATTAGCAGATTTTATTCTTTATCTTATCAAGTAAAGGTTACCTACTGAACACTTTCTTTATCAAGACACGGTCTGTGCCGTGGTGATGTCACCACTACTTCGGTCCCCTTATCTTAACGACGATAAAACGTTAGTTAGGAATGTTCTACAGACATAAGTTAGCTAATAAAACGCGTACCAACTAGGCATCCTGTCATCGCCGAAGTTATCTCATCTAACGAAAAGGTTGTACGGAACTTGTATTAAGAGCACTGTTCCGCGAAAGACAAATAAAACTGCAAGAAAAAAGATAATACAGATGTTGTGGAGATATTGTATGTAAAACCGTCGTCGGCATATCAACACGTGTTTCGCGTGTGATTATCAATCGGTGCAGTGATCGCTGAAGAAAGTCTCTACTCTGCACGATTACAGGAATTTTCCGACTCGGTGGAAATGATCGCGTCTCGGTGAATCATTACATGTTTTTGCCTCATCGTTGCCTACAGAGAAAACGCAGGTTTCTTACTTACACGTTAATAAAATTAAACATCAAAGTTGACGTTTAAATTGGTATTTTCAATTTCGCGGGCGTTCTTTGTAAATCGTTAGAACAAATCACAAAACAGTAAGTAGTGCCAAAAATGGGACACTCATACTCAATGTTATTCACACGGCTGCTGTCTTGTTAAACGTCTATGACTCTATGTGATTTATTGTGTACAAGCGGGCGTTTAAAAATATTCAATAGTATATCTTAATCACTTACATCAGCGTCTTATGTCCGTCAAAATAGTACAACGGTGCCTATAACGTTAATGGGTCTATTTTTAATGATAATAGGTAGCTTATAATTGTGTAGTAGTACTGACGTCATGGCTAGTTGGCAACGTAAGCGGTATATAGGAAAACATGTAAATTAGTTGGCTGATTCCTTCCACTATCTTCCAACCCGTCTATGTTACTATTGTTATTATCGTGCAATGTTACAAAATTATTATCTGTTATTAGATTGCAATGTTACAAATTTATTATCTCAATAGTAGCTTCATTGTTTATTATAGTTACGTACACAGTTAGTAATTTTTTCTATTTGTTATCTTGTTTTAACTCTCAAATTCTCAATGTCTACTTTTGTAACTTCACATTTAGGAAAAGAAAATTTGATGATGTGCAAATTAACAGTATTTTAATATTGTTTACCTATAGGCTCAGAATTTCCATATAAGCAAATTTATGTAAGGCACATATCTATTTGACTAATTAGTAATTAGTCATACAAAGACGCTATATTGTAAAGATGACTTTACTTATCTTTACTCACTGTCTCAAATATTTACCGAAAAACTATGTACTCATATCATAATTATTAATAACTGTACTCTCATTAATAAACATCAAATTAGTGCTAGAATAAATATAATCTTATTACATAATACGCTTCCTAATGTTGTAATTGAAGTGAATGCAACAGATGCAGCATGTGTCGGGTCTGTGAGACGCGGTGGCTAGGTTTAGTTGCATACAAATCGGAACAAGGTATAATTTGATCGTGGTCCAACAATCGTTAAGGCTACTGTTACCAGCCTGTGCGGCAACCGGTTTGTCCACTTCCAGTGCCGAAACGACGCCAATCATAGTCTTAACACCAAAGCCGGAGAGCCTTTTATTATTAAACGGACTGACATCTCTTTACAAGATTATTGCTTCCTCACTTTTTTGTTATTGGGACATAAATTATAGATAATGTTTAACATGTTTCAAGAGAATAAGATGATAATATACCTATAATATTCGCAGATCAAGAGATCTAGAAAGAGCAAGTTACTAAATGCTAGTTAAATGTAAATTTTAATGTGCTTGCCGACGACGACGCGGGTGCAACGGTGACGCAATTTTTCAGCGGGCTGTTGTTCTGTTGACACAGTTAAAATGACAGCTTTTATCTGAACGGATTTAAATTGATCCAATGACAATAGATCGAGTTGTTTAAAATGTTAAGTTTCTCTCAATATTGTAATTTGATTTGGTATTTTCGTTGAATACAGATAATTTAATTTGATTACGTATGTCAGGACATTTTAAATTATTATACCTATTTGATGGCGTAAATCATTTCTAATTTATTATTTGGAGCTGGTGCCAAGAGTCTTTTAGCATTCTCATATTAATTGTCCTATTTTGTCATCATTCCAGAGAAATATAATTTTTATTTTATGATTTTATTTTTGCATAATAAAATAGTTTTTACTGCTCTCGATAAAACTAGAGTCATTTAAATACCCTAACAACATAGCTTTAGTTTATTTTTCTTGCTCTGTAAAGTGTAATTTCAATTCTTTTGATCGATGCATTGTTTTCTTACACATGTAAAGTGTTTATTAGTACATACAAAATAGTAACACGATTATACAATCATTGGCAGCAATCACTAAATCTCCTCGCACATGCCGAAATTATCGCGTGCATCAGTGCCAATAGCTGTCTGATTGATGGCTGATCCGGCGGGAATTTATCCATTCGTGAAACCGAGTAGGCGGATTGACAGCAAAAATCGTGGCATGTCAAGAAAAGGCTGATCTAAATAAGGCGAAAGCGCTTCCAAATCGCAACTTCCTGTGGAGCCCTCAAATTAGCCAAAAGCGTAGCAGCCTCAGCCACTGGAAATTATCATGTGGCGTGCTGCAAATTGGCGTGCAACTATACGTACCATTTTAGAAATGAGTAATTGCTGTCGAAATTTAGCGCTCGAGGGTGCACACCTGCGGGCACTGAGATTCATTCATGAGAGGAGCAAAATAAAGCGGCGAGAGGTTGAGAACAATCCGCGGGCGATAATAACAGTTGGCTTTTCTTAGAAACAGTGCGGCGTGGAGGCTTCGACGGAGGGTGTGTTTGCGTCTCGCTCGCACGGTTGGCGAGTGAGCGAGAGTGCGTGGGCGGGGCCCGGCGTGTTATGTCACGCGGGCGGTGAAGGCGTCCGGAGCGGAGTGCGTCGTGCACGCTGCACTCACTGCATCCGCTACACTTCCCGACTTTTCATTATTATGGCTCGTTAAAAGCGGAGGTCAGCATCAGATAAATATTAAGTCAGGTGGGGTGCGTTTATCAATAATATTGATAATAATATAATTATTATGTTGGTAAATAATGATATAAATTAATGTGTTCGGGGTTGTCCTTTAATCAAGTGAGTTTTTAGGCCACTTTTTACCCGCTCCTCCCTCTTGGTCCGTCGTGAGGTTTAGGACTACTCCACCTCCCCATATCACGTGTATTATTTTTATTGAAAAATATCTTAAAGATATTTTCATTATCATAAAATCAGATTACGAAAATCGAAAGAAAATAAAATTGAGAATTTAGTATTACTGCACTTAAAGGTTTAAGTTCTATTGTAAAGTTTTCAGGCACCCAATCATAAAGGTTGCAAGTTTGCAAGCTGAGAAACAACATAACTAATTAACTTTGTTATAAGACTTCTGAGTATAAGGAAAATATATAATTTATTGATTTAAATACACTCCTAATATTTATTTTGATCGTAGAATTGGATTGGTAATATTAACGCTACGGGAAGGTGATTTTTCTCTCACTTTATCTTTTTCCGTAAGTTAGGAACTAAGTTCTTTTTTAATAATGACTAGATACTCACCCATATACAGACAAAGAGGTAAGAATGTGGGTGTGAGACCTAAATATTGCTGTTATGTTGCTTTTTAGACTCATATTCACTTGCTCGGGATTTCCCGTGGTCGTACAAAAAATTTCACGTGATTGTCTAAACATCCTCCTTCGTGGTCAATCGAGATGTTATTCTAGCCCCCTCCCTCCTGTTCGACCTCACGTCAACGTGATAAAAGGACGATCCCTTAATCGTATCGAATTTGTTGTGCAGTTCTTATAAGGAGCTTGTAATCGGGTGCCAATATTCATACTGATAAGATTTTTAAAGATTACTGATACTGGATTAGATTAGTTAACAGTTTCACTAAATAAAATAACCTATATGTAATAGAGATCTTGCATGTATTTTTATTTTTAGTTTATCTTATAGATAAATAAACATAATAAAAACAAGAAAAAAAGTGAACGATTTATTAAAATATCACAAATAAAATGTTCAAATGTTCGCGCCAAAACACAGTCATGTGACATGACGTCATTGCATCGCTGATTTATAGCGTGTCAATATGGTTACCAATAAAACACGAAGGAGTCGGAAGGAGAGACGTCATAAACTCGATGATGGTGTTTGAAATAACGTTCCGTGTTACGTCATATAAAATAAAGATAATTTTTAAATAGGTCTTTCATTCACAAGTTTTATTATTGTTTTTTTTAACATAATTTCTGAATCTAATTTTGATGCAAGTGCCCTATTAAATAAAGATAAATGCATTATAGGATGTAAACTTTATTACCATAAAGAGCGACTGGTTACCATACAGGTAAAAGAGGATATTTCTGATGTAAACATAAACATGCATGTTGTATGTAATTTACATTCTCAATGGCTCAAAGGATTTGCATCAATGGGTTGTTATTGAATTAGTTTTCAAGTTATTTATTGACCAGTATAATATAAAAACATAGTGAATCTAATGCGGTCATTATAAAACCAATATCACCGTTTTGAATTTAATAACATTCATACAAATATATGTGATTTATATTCATAGTTTGTGATTACTACTTGTGGGGACGAATAAAGTAGTTTATGTGGAAATTACTGGTGGGCACAAATGAAAACATTTTTATGCATAAATAAGGCGCGTTCGATAGAAACGGTGCGATTCAGTCGCACATGGCACAATGCGACGGTTTATTACACGAACTGCCGAGGCGACGTTTATAAATCATACTTTTATGGTTATTCTTAGCGATAAACCCGACGTTTCTAGCGTTGATGTGAACGCGTGTGCGCCTCAGGCAACCGGTGTTCATGCGCCCGCGCCTGCCATGTGGATCTTTGCATTTCCCTATGCAGGCAGGAAAAACATTATTCTGTTATATTGCATTGATTGTTAAAACAGCCCGGGTTGCATTTATAAAACAGAGCCCGGAAACTAATTTTGTATTGTAAATGATCTTTGTATTGTTACCGGATTCATTTAGCCATACTTTATATCAATAAATCATTTATTTATTTAGAGTAAGTAACTTACAGATCATTTTATGGTTTTTGATTTATCTAAAACTTTAATAACCATTGATTGCTCTGATACACAGAGTAAAATGAAAGTAGGTTATACGTTATATAGGACTTTCTTCCGCCCGCTAGACCGCAAATTATCGATATAGACTGGCTAATAAAGGCTAATTGGCTAAGTGCTAAGATAATGTACGTTTACATTCGCAATTAACAAAATAAACAATAAGAAAACCAGTTACATTTTATTTTTATTTTATGATGAACTATATAATTTATTATATTATTTACTGTATAAATTTTTCCCGTATGTCAGGATTTCCCGCGATACCGTGTGAAGACATACCGCTTTATCCTTATAATAATATTATGAGAATGGCTCTTTAACCTAATCAGTTCATTTATCACATCACGACAAACACAACGTGCAGTTTTTAAAACAATTGCGTCAAGAAAGTTTTTTTATGGCTACATTTTAAACGTTTTAAACTAACAGAGATCATTTTTTAAACTAACTAGCTTTGAGGCATGATAATAATGGTGTAAATAAAGTCGATTTCATGTTTGTTCTTTTTATAAACATCGGTCGATCGACCAAAAGGGGTTAAAAACGGTATTTGGAATAAAAAATTGTTTAGTCCCAAAAAAGGCACAGAGTTCAATAAAGGTAGAAAAGTATTGATGTGGAATTGAAAAGGCAAACGTTAGTTCTAAATTCAAAATTGACTGAATAAGCGTGTTTCCCCTTAACAGTGGCAATCGAGGGTATTAGTGGTGAATAAATTGGCCAATCAATCGAGGCTCCACTCCCGACTCCCGGTTCATTACAAACTACCTGACTACAGCAATTAGAGAGAAGGCCCTATTTGTATTTCCAGCCGTTTGTACTATTCAACTGGGAATAGACAAGTACCCAGTGGAGAATACGGAGATACCTGTTTATTGCACTTACGCTTTCCACAAAATATATCGTATCATAGTTGAACAGGTTCAAACAATCAAATTAAAACATTTATTTTCAAACCAAGTGGACATGTAAGGAGGTACTTCAGCGGCCTCTTACAGGGGTTACGAAAATGAGGTTCATTTAAATGGAAATTATAGCTTGACTATGTAGCCATTGATATACACTTATATCGAAATATATTTACTTAGGTGGTTCGCCGTATTCATATTTTGCAGGAGTACTACATCGTTTCGTAGTGAAAAAGAGAATGTATTAAAAAAAAAAAAACTGACTAAAAATATATCTGAATGCGAGAAGATTTTAGTTTTTTATTGAAGGAAAAAAGGTGTCACTCGTTTAAAAAAAATGTAGGAGTTTATTTAAACATATCTTGATACTATTAGGATATTTTCGAAGGTTTTCATCTTTCACCCAAAGGTTGACTGGCAAAGAATGTCTCATATCATTAAGACCACCTACCAATTTAATTTTAATTTTTTAAGCCTTACCCCTCCCTAGTATTTCTCCTGTACCTATCGTGGGTACAGTTTAGAAACATACATGTCACATGCACACACACCCAGACCCGGCACAACTATCTATAGATCACACAAATAATTGCTCCATTCGGGGATCGAACCCGCGGTACGTAGTGCAGAAAGCTAATCGCTTAGCCACAGCGCCAACCGTATCGTCATTGTAACCACTGCTTTAGTTATGGCTTTGGTTTAGCAGTTTGATTCTTGAAGTTGATAAAATATAATCGATATTTGTGGCGAGTGTTTATAGTATGGATTTTCAGACTTTAGTAAAGATATGTTTTAAATACGAATAAGCATAATATCTTGTATGTATTATAGAAGGAAGTGTTATAAATATTTTACAAGTTTACAATTTTGTCTGTTATTTATCTGAGCCTAGAAGTATCCCATGCAAAAGAGTTGTATCTTCTGATACAATTCAATACAAGGATTAGCATAGTATGACAAATAGTTGACGTATATTGAAGCTATTTCCCTTTAACAATATTACCACGAATAGGCATACGCGTAGGCTGATAGAGCTGTAATTGTATTAGTACTATGTTTAAGGCGAGGCTTTACTGAAATCCTCGAAAAATACAGCCTTAAGGTAAATTAAAATTAGGGATCGTAAGTATTTCATAGGACTGTTGATTGCATCAGTACTCAATAGTATTTGCGAAACATTAATAATATTATAGTTAAAAAAACACGCTTTTTCGTATTCTTCTCAGCAAACCCTTTCATTTGATAACCATATCATGGGAGTGCATAAAAAATAACTAGTCCGTTATCTTTGTAAGTCCGCCACATTGGATTTAGAATAACGTCACTTAGCTACCCATGCATTGTCATCCAATCTTAACATGTCATACATGTATGTAAAATTTCAGATCAATCGGGAACCGGGAAGTGGGTCAAAAACTTCCAAGATATTTTTTACATAGTTACAGATGAAGCTAATAAAAGCGTGTTAAAATAATGTTCATTAATTCATAATTTATTAATTAATTCATAGATTACCTATCTGTGCCAGTCAAGTCATTAAAAAAGTAAGAGGTACTCGTACATATTGTAAAGCCTTTACGTATCTCATAATACCAGGTTTCCGAAGCACCGATAGACTAAGTAATAGTGTGAAAGCTTTTGATGAAGATCCGTCCGATACATGAAATATTTACGAGAAATTTTAGGAAAAGTTATTCGTGAAAACCGAGGAATATCAGTATCACGTTTTTAAAGTCCTCATGTTACCAGAAATACAATAAAAATTGCACCCGCTGTTTTGTCGTAACTTTCAGCATAGTAATGGTTAGTGTTGACTACCGGTTTAATAAAACTACTTTGCATGAAATTAAAGTTCTAGGTAGGGAAGTGCGATTTCAGTGTTGGGCCCATATTAAAAGTTGTTCATAATGATGAGTACTATTACCCCTTAAAAAAAAAGAAAAAAAAAAAAAAAGTTAAGACGTTCTTAAGTTCTGAAGAGAAAAGTACAAAAATACAAAATATATTTTAATGACATTTAGAGTTGCGTAAATAGAAGTTAACAGTTGACGGTGAAAATTAATTTACACCTTGGCGTGAAATGGTTTACGTCCAAACTAGTTATGCAGTGACGTGCACAGACAGACCAGAATAAAAGTTCGTTGTTAGATGCAAAATGAGTTCTTCTATAATCTAACTATAAATGCGAAAATATGGATGTATGTATTTCTACACATTATACATAAATTTGAACGTTTGATGGACAACAATTTTAACTCGTCAACTGCTGGATATATTTACGAATTTTTTTACATATCCATCAGTATCAAATTAAATAACAACAAAAAAAAAATTATAGCATCTCTGCTCATCAATCTATACAAGTTTTATTATGTGGCCATCTCTGTTTACAATAAAAATAAATATAAAGATAAAAACAGGTATTCGATACAAAAATAAATACCTAACTAGTCCAAAATGTATAGAGCAGTTGATAATTAATAACCTAACCGTCAAAAACCCCCGACTCCAACTAGAAAAAGAGCTGCAACTTTTGAACGGCTGAACAGATTTTCATAAAACACAGCTAAGATGACACACGATTAAACTGGCTTTCAATTAAAACTAATTGCATTGAAATCGGTCCATCCGTTTTGGAGCTATGATAACACAGATACACACTACAAAGTTGTATCACCACTATTTTTTGTCGGGGGTTAAAAACTAGGGCTGAATAAGTAGAACAAAGCTAGACTAATTATTTCAAAGTAGAATGTATCACACTCGTAGCTAGCCAGTTCATAAATTAAACGATTTTTAGTGATGTAATAGAGATGTTCCGGATGGATTGACAACCGAAAAGTGTAGATGGGACAGAGTGGATGCGGAAGGCGTAGAACAGTGTTTGTTAATCGAGAGGCATTTTAGAGTAGCGTATGTTACAGTAAGCTGAAAATATTGATGGAGCAGAATTACTTGCTACACATAGAGAACTAATTTATAAACACTGTAGAGATTTAATAGATTAAATTAAAACATACTCTATCACACGCATAGATATAAGAATTAGTAGGTAATTAAACTAAGGAGAGGGCGTGCGATGTTACGATAGTTGATCGTTTGCTTTTCTTTGTCTTTTTTTTCTATTCTCATGTGTATTTGTTTATTTTGGTGTTTTTTTTTTGTTTTTGTTTTGTTTTTCCGTAACCCTGTTTATTTATTTATTCGTTATTGCATATTTGGTCTAGTTGGAGTCTAGTCTCTTTTTCTAGTTGGAGTCGGGGGTTATTGACCGTTAGGTTGTTGTTAATTTATAAGCTTATAATTAATATTTTTAAGGTGGCAATAAACATTTTATCTTTCTTTCTTACTATTGTTAACATCCATTATCCACACATAGTTAGTTATTTAACATTTTAATATAGTTATTAGCAGTTTTTTTGCTATCTCACCAATTAATATTCCTCTCCTTTATTATACTGTAGACATCATAAGCGACTTTGATACAACAGGCAGATTCTGCACTGCAAAATCTGCGTGTGTATTAATTTTGTTGCGGGTTAAGTTAAGTGTGGCAATATTCTTACAGTATCGTAACATTCGTAACGATCCGATTTGTGAAGCCAATTTCAAACGAGTACTTACGGCTTGCTCTGACAGTTAAAAAAAAGTATGAAGAGCTTGGGCCTAGTCATTGTAGACTAAGCTGAGGCTTAACCTCATTATTCATAATTTTTTAGAATTTCATAATTACCTGCTTCTGAACGTAGTTACACGAAAAGGATGAGATATTTAGTTATTAAAGTAATTAGAATTTATTTTCCATAATTATCGCTCTACCATATGAAGATAATACTGTGAAAATCATAAGCTGATAAGAAATGTTTACAAAAAAATCGGTATCTTAGCTCCATTCAGGTAGCAGTGTTGCCAAAATAAATTTACGTATCAGTTTAAATCCGTCTGGAACATATAACTTAGGCTAACCGTTACCAGATATGAAACTTTTAAGCTAAAGATACAAACTGTACGTGACGGATTACGTATCAGATATTTTTAATACTATTGATTGTTATTCAAAGTACTAGCTAGAGATAATATCTTTTACACGTGGAGTCGAGTCTTTACATTCATAAAATATGAATAACGTGAATTGTTCTGCCAATCCAAATCCCCTTTAGAAAGTACTGTTGTGATGATATATTTGCATTTCGTTGATTATTTAATTTTGACTATCTTACCGAGGTTCGCGTAGTATCCGGCTGGATGCATCGCGTTTATTGATCACCGCAGTAAACTTTCCATTTGTCACTTACCTAAAACGAATACAATTATAGCGTAAAGTAACACATTATAGACGGTAACAAGTGAATCATTGTACCCAAAATAAAACAGAAGAATCAAAGTCAGTTTTTTAATAAGAGCGTGTCTATATGATTTCTTATTAAACAATAATATGATTTCATAATTTTATGTCTACTTCTAAAATATAGTAGATAGGTCTACATCTTAAAAATTGCCGTTAATTCTGAACTTTTTCCGAGAGCAATCAATAAAGCCCTTTTGTTGTTTTACGTACAATACATTTAATAACATTATGAAGATCTTTAAAAGAAATTTTGAAGCATGCTGAAACAATATTTTCACCGGTACCTAGTTTTTCTTCTATTAAAAATCAGAGCTTTCGAGACATCCTTTTGATAGCGTATAATAACAGGATATTCAAATTCGAATTATAACTCCATTGTAAATTAAGGTAAACGAATAAAAAAAAATAGAGTCATTCAAATAATAAACGTAGACAGCGAAAGGATTGAGTAACGAATGATTTGTAGAGGAGCGTTGGTCAACCCTTCTCTTTAATATAATTGAGGAACCACGATGAGCCATCCTGAGCACTCCAACCGGCTAAATTTACCATGGTGGTCTAGAGAAACCTATATCCACATTTATACCAAAGCGGTTTTAATGATTGATTACGCACTAATCATAACTATGCTTAGTCAGTAAATACATAACTGTATCATTGAATCATCATTTATCACCAATGGTTTAATAAGTACACTAATTAATTTAGATATATACAAATTATACAGACCGCAGAATGTACCTAATAACAACAAAACATGCGTGCAGTAAATAGGTACAGTTGCGACCGAATGTCTTTTACAGATGGCTATCACACCTATTATTTATATTTGTAATCCATTTAGTGTTAAAAGTGTATTAAAGTGCTATACAGAGACAGTAAAATAAAACGAAATATAGTAGATATTATAGTTATGAATTCTATTAAACAAAAAGACGGCCTTCACGTGAATCTTTATTACAGTACGCATGGTTTTTAGTTTCATTTTTCAGCTTTAGAATTGTTAATTTGTTACTTTGAAACTGCACCGAACAAAGCACACAAAGTAATAGAGCAACCATATTGGTTTTCGCTCTCAATAGTTTGCCCGCAAGTGTACTATTCCCAGTTATTAACAATAATCAATAACCGCATTATCTACACAGCTAGGTATGAGTGAGACATGAAATGGTAATCGACGTTCAATTTCACCTATATCACATTATTCCCCGACATTATTTGTGTCCAATGTGCATGGAATATTCGGCATAGGGGCCAAAATTCATGTTGCAAGGGCTGCATATTCGGGCCGAGGCATGCGGAGGCGAGCACACGTGGCTGCCACGGCTGCCTGCCTCGGAATCTGACCAAATGCCCATCGAAGCTCGATTGTTAGCTAAATAGCAATGGCTTATTTATGAGCTGTAATGTTTGCGGTCGAAGCTACAACTACGTGTTACTGGGAGCGGAAGGAATTTTCAGGATTCAGTGAATTTATCAAGTGATAAACCAGTGAGTTGAATAACATAGGCAAAGGAATATTAAATAGAAGTGGTACACGGAGTATGTGTACAGATTATTATCAGACGGCGATTTCACACATTTATAATGTCCATGGCTATGTTTAGTTTAATAATTAATTAATAATATGGCTCTGTTGCTGCATAATGTGATTTGAAGTGTTGTGCTTTATACTGATGTAGTACAATGAGATAAGAAGTATTACGAATTGCCTGTTACCAACGAACAGATTTACGTTGTTTAAGTACAGATAATCCTCATAAATAGCAATTTGCGTCGTGACAAATGATCTGCGTTGCGTCGCTTAGTTTGGAAATCGCGTATAATGCCGCTATTGTTAATTATACAAGTCACCGCGTCGCTAAACATACGATTTATTGTCAGCTAACTGGAACGGCGATACATCTAGCGTGAGATCTGCGGCGCGGTGGCGGCCGCGTCACGCCGACGCTCAATAGTCTAAAACATTGAAAAATTAAGACTAATTATTATCGTCTGGTCGTAACACGGAACATGTCACATCCTTTCAAAAGATTAACTTTCCAAAACACGACATTTACTTACTCACATTTAGCTATAACATAACTAAATCGATCTTGAAATCTTAATGAAGCTTGGTCGAGATTCTTATTTACAGTCGCATATCAATAGGACTAGTTTACGGTTTGAAAAATCGACATCTTTGACTTTCAACAACGCAGTAATGTCTGTCGAATGGCGATCGAACGGAAAGATAACAGGAATCGGGCTTCAGATCTGACGGCTACGCTTTTTGGTCGAGAAAAACTACCGGCAGCGACCTTACTGCTTTACTTACTTAACCTATGCTTTTAACAGAAACTTATCGCGATATCAAATCTGGAGCAACGATTAAGAAACAATAGGACATTAATAAAAACTTGTACTAGAGCGAGGCATGAAACGTTACGATTCTATGAATTTCGTGGAGTACCGATTGCCGGCTTATTTCCATATTTACATAGAGTGACGCAAAACCATTGAAACGATACCTTAGAGCTGTTTACTTAAAAAAAGTGTAATGGTACTGGTTACAGGTGTCAGAGCTGTAGAGTGGTGGGTAGTGGGCTGTATATCTCTCAGTAAGCACCGGACAGAGGCAAATAAAACAATGGAACAATAAAATACGCGAGACTGAAGCGCGCCTCCGCTAATGAACTGCCGCGCCGGCACCAAACGCTCTTGGTATTAGACCAACATTAGTTTATGTTGAAATCGCTAATTAACTCCCATTATATCCAATTTATATGAAATGCAAACATTCGACTCAAACTGCTATTTGGGTAGAGTTATTTTAAAACTAGCTTAATGGTCACCTCTTTTAGTATAATTGAAAATTATCCGATTGGTTTATTTCATGGGATTTACGGGCGTACCTATTTGATAGCCACATGCTTGAGTCCAGTAAATTTTAATGCTCTTTGTATGGTATGAGATACCGGTGTACAACGACCATAATTATAAAGTTATTAAAAATATTATAGATTAGAAACGTTTCCAGTAAATGTATTGACATGGTTTTAGTTTCGGGTAATAAAGTTGCAATGTGCAATATAGTAAATTGATTGCTTTGTCCTGGTGTGTGGAGCCGCGAGTCTCAAGAGCGTTCGGTCAGCGCGCGGTGCTAGATGAAAAAGCATCAGTCGAGGTCCAGCGAGGTATGCGCGGAATGGAGGGAGCATCCGGGCGGCTGCGATTGTTACCAGTTATCACTGAATGTTTTCCACCGGGCATTTTATGCCGCTACAAAAAACCACATAAAGGGCGGGCGCGGCTCGTTTGAGAAGCCGCCCCTGTGGGAAAATCGTCGCCAGAAAACTGCGACGCAAATAAATTATAAACTCTCTCGTGTGGAACGCGATGTCGTATATGTGGGTAGCGCTTTATGCGAAACGCATAAAGCGTGCTTTGTTAAAACTGCAACTATTTGCGCGGAAAATAAAAACATCGCCGCAAGAACGAGATGAAGTAGCGTTTTATGATACAAATCGTCGGCGCAATCGGCCTTTGTAAATGTCGCGTGATCTCACGGCGGCGAGGAATCATTAGCGAAAACGGAGCATCCCGGAATAGACTGACAGCGGGACGATTGCAGCGCCCGTGATGGATTACGGGAGCCGACTGGGTTATTACCGCCCGCCGCTTAATATCCACACTCGAAAGGAATTACGATATATTCATATATTAAAAAATAATTTCCACGTATCAGAGCCATGGCCCGGTCATGCGCCATGTATTTTGGCATACACCGGCCGTATACCTAGTATTTAAATCAAAAGTAAAACAACAGGTTATACATCAGCAGAGTGGAAAATTTATTATAACCTTTATAATAAATAAGAATTTTTGAAATTCCCAGCAAATACCACGAAATTAATTAGCCGATGAGTGTATAAAGTTAAATCACAAGAAGCGGGCGACGGACTTGGCTAAGTATGAGTGCGGCCCCGCGAGCCGCGACCACGTCGCTCGCATTGAAAACTTGCAGAAAATGCATTTGCGATAAGAAAAAATTCAGTTCGTCGAGCACATATAAGTGCAGCATGGCGACGGTGACATTCCATGGGGAATACTTCGCATATCGAGACTTAAAGTAACCATTTACCGATTGCAGATACGCGATGGCCGACCGAGTAATCTGGTCAGATCGCTTCACTCGCATACTTGTTGCTACACATAATTTTTAACCTAAATAAGTAAGAAATACTTGCTTCCATGGTGTATTTAATGAGGTTGCGAGACACTGCGTGGTTGGCGATAATTTAATATTATCATTAATTGGCGGACACAAAGTTGGTTGACTTTAACCTATTTACTGTAGGGGAATAAAGAAAATAGTTAAACTTCAAGTAATGTCACTTCAGAATTGAAACTTTTCTATGAGTCAGCTACAAAACAAAGTTTCTCCGTTCATTGTGGACGGAACATCTTTACTTAGGCCATCATTATAGGAACAAAGTTACTGTTAACGGTTAGTCTCGTCGTGGAATAACAAAAAAGCGGTCCTGTAGTATCGTCGATGTTGCATCCTCTTCTCGCACAGGACTTCCATTTAGGAATGAGCAGGATGATAGTAAGTTTTAATATACGGCCTCTAATGTGAGTTGGTTTTAATTTATCGTGCGACAGCCGCGCTGGTCGCCGTAGCCGGCAGGAGCGGCGCTACATCAATCTTGTGAGTGGAGAGCGGTGGCTAAACACTCAACTCTATGTTGAATACAAATCATAGAGTCGGTCGAGTAATAAAATAACTGATTTAGTGAATTCCCAACTGTAAATGGACATATATTAATGGTCGATGAAATAATTTGAATAGGCACACATTCGAGTATTTGCAGACACGGCTTTAATTTGAAAAGATAAATTGGCGTATTAATTAATGTTTGTTTGATTTGTTAACACCAAACTGTTAGAAACATTCGTCATAATTCAGTATTAGAAAGGGTATCTAGTTGGTTTCAATGGGGTGTTTTTGGTAAATATTCGTGGAATGGACATAATGTTGTTCAAATTGCGAAATCCAGGCTTTTGGACCACAGGGCAGGACACCTAGGTACAGGGCGGTGGCATGTGAAAATCAATAAACAATGTGCCATTGTAGGTAGGTACCTACTACACCTGGCCTGTCCACTGCAACATTCAAATTCAATGTATGAAATTTTACCTTCAATATTCTCCTTTCGGAACAAGTAGTTTCGTAAAGAAAAATTCTGACCACGTATTTTCAGTATATTTATATGTTTGTCTACTTGTGATTTCCTGATTTAACTACCGTACTGATTTCGATGGGAATATTATTAAAAGCTAAGCAAGTGACTATTATTTAATCTGTGGCTCAAGATCACCTATAAAGTACAATGAATAAATTGTTACGATCCAATGCGTAGGGGTGAGCGACGGCAAAAAAGCCGAGCGGTTGACTGTCAACGCGAAGAGCCGCGGGTATAAGCTAGCTTTTGAGTATATTTACATCAACAATATATGAATTTATGAACAAGATTAATGACGATAAAGAAATTGCAGCCATTTCACTGTTCATAAATAAGTAAACCGGTTAATAAATTATGCGTAGTTATAAGTAAGGTTGATGGTTTATTAAATCTTTAAGCTTAACGCCGCCCATTAGTAGCTCATTAATTATGTATATCACAGGCATGGACTCTACAAATCGATACAATGAAATAAGAATCTGGACTTCTAGAATTAGAAGCTAAGAAGACACAACCAGAATTAACACCATTAGCTAAAACAAACAAGTTTCTTTAATTAGGCTAACAGATTAGAATGTTTCCTTTAGCTTAACAGTACTATAGAGGTGATGTAGTATCGGTGTCTCCCCGTTGTCCGTAACTAATGAAGCAACACAAAAACTTCTAATTGTTCGGTTCGACATCTGCCCCGATCCGATATTTCCATTAGACCCGAGCAATTTGCAAACGAACATTTTTCTGAAAGTTTTTTAGTTCGAAAGCT
Organism: Allophyes oxyacanthae; assembly: GCA_932294325.1. NCBI lineage: Eukaryota > Metazoa > Arthropoda > Insecta > Lepidoptera > Noctuidae > Allophyes > Allophyes oxyacanthae. The sequence goes on from OW028615.1 coordinate 12,893,356, forward strand.
AAAGTAGAGAGAAGCGAACGCTAAAAAAATTCAGTCAGCTATTTTTATGCTATAAGCGAAGGCAATTATATGTCTTCCTAGTTCCTGACAACAATCACGATTTTGAATGTCAAGTCTCATAGGCATAATGTTATTGTTTCTAAACAATACACTGTCGCAGAATCTAATAATGAAAATAATTTTATGTCATCTTCATAAATGTTTACTATGCTTGCCCAGTTTGATCGGTTTTCTAATAATAATTTTGTTCTCAACTTCTGAGAATCTAACGAGGAAACACAATACATAATAATGAGCTCGGACAGTGAAAGACGAATCTACACTCCACAGTAAACACTGTAGCGTCCATCGCTTTAAAATAAAATAGTAGTTGGCTATTCTACACACTTTGTAACAGACTATGGAGCAAATTCAATCGGAAACTACGTTAAAACTACAAATTTGTACAAGACAAGTACAAAAGGTCGGTTCTCTCACAAGCCGACAGACAATCAAAGCGAACACGGGCCCAATTGCGAAATAAAACGTACAAATAACAAGTTTAATTAAATCGCCAAGACCGACCCGGAGCGCTCCGGAACAATTCCAACTATAACGATAGTTTAACAAGTGAACTCAAAGTGAGCTTCATATCGAATTCTACCTGCAATATGTAGTGCACTGTGCACTCGATCGACACTATTATTTGTTCAATGTTCACTGCGCTTTGATTTCGTTTGGGAACAATCTAAAGTTAAATAATGTTTGCATATCAACCAACGCATACGAATTTTCAATTTTAATATTGCCGAATAAAATTTGTTTTCTTTCGTCATATTAAATAAAAATAATATGGATACACTAGCACAAGAAAATTCGCACACATTTCTCATTCGTGCCGTGCCAAATGGTCTAATATTATTAAATCATAATAGTTTACAGTCACACACCGAGGAAATAAGGATAACACCGTGTAAATAGGTGTAAATGATTTTGTAACATTAATTAATTGAATAGTTTAATCTTTTTTTTAATGAATGATGAATACGAGGATGAAATAGATAGAATAAAAAAATACAGAACCTACACAATTTCGAATGTAAGTTAGTAAAAGGTGTTTATCTCGCCAACGAAGTTAAGGTAGATACTACTTTCGTTCATGAACACGGAAGAGCACCAGGAGCTGTTTGGCCGGAGGGTCTATGGATCTATTATGACATAGTGTATCATATTATGTTCGCAGAGATCCATGGAATAGGTAATCTAATCAATTAAATCAAGATAACTTTAGCTTTTATTGATAAAGTTACGGCAGAGCACCGCAGACTGTTTAGCCGGGGGCTCTATCGACTCTTTTATGATGTGATGTGTCATAATTATTATTATGTTTGTAGACAACATCGAACTGATGATCAAGTATAATCAATGAAGTCAAGACAAACTCCTGTTTCGATAAAAAGAACTGGTTTGGGTAGACCATTGCATACTGTTTGGCCGGAGGCTGTTTACAATTTCCCATAGATGTTATTAATGTAGGTACCTTCTTAATTCTTTTTAAGTATATCCGTTATCATATGCCAAATGACCACTACCATCCGATACTGGCCGGCTCATAGGCTAACATAGTCTATTGTCAGTTTGAATGGCGCACACGATCCAATTATAATGTTATTAATACTCTTAACATCGATCGCTTACTCACATCTAAAGATACAGGAGTGAAAAGTGAGAATGAAAAGGAGGACTGAAAAGCTACGGGAACGAAAGGTCTCTATTGCAGTATGCAGCCCAGAAAGTTATAGCACAAGAAAAGGGAATTCGGAATATAGTATAAGGGCATGCATTTGTTTTTCTTCTAACTGAAGATATTATTAAGAAAAAAAACACTGCTATTCCAGTATTTGTACATATTTCCAACCAAGATGGTAGAGTCATAGAGATAATACATAGTACGTACTTGTACTATTTCTATGGGTAGAGTTAATTGTGAGAAATGTGATGTTCAGACAAGAGGAAGTGGCAACAACTGCTCTATCAAAAAAATTATTATAGATCTAGGTAATTGGGTTAATGATGCTTAAGGTATCCTATATACCTATCATCACGCCGAAGTAACTCCACCCATAATGAAAGCTTATAGCTGCTAGAGAGATAAAACCCGTGAATGAAACACATTAAATACTCCATAATGTTCAGAAGATATAAATAAGCATGAAATAAATAAAACAGTTTCAAAAGGTCCCGTCGCGTCGCGTCACGATTAGGGATTGCAAATATTCGATGTTTTTCGGTATTCGAATATTCGAATATTTTTTAAGCCCTATTCGAACTATTCGAATAATATTCGAATATTTCAGAAAAATTAAATATTTATATAATTTGTCACATTTTTATAGCCTTACAAACTGGTATCATATTTTTATGTAAGTTCGCCTAACATCCCCAATCATTACCAATATTTAAACATCAAACTTGTAATCAAATGAAATAATTTTAACAAATTCTTAATACAAATGTCGTTCAGTGAAGTTTTCTCTTCACGTATTAATATATAAATAGTTAGAAGTAATATGAACTTCGACCATAACCAGAAAATAAAAATTTCACAAATAAAATCAAATAAACATTTTTTTTTTCAAATTGTCCTCCAAAACTCATAGTGGACGTAATCAAAACAATTAAAAATTCTTAATTTTTAAAAAATGATAGGACACCTACTTGGTAGGAAAAACAATTAGAATCTCACTAGAAAAGTCAAACAATATGTTAATAAACTTTATACAACATACAAAGTAATTGTATTATCAATTTTTTAAGGATAACTAGAAACGCGATCAAAATTACAATAAGAATGCACTGATAACTAGCACCTAAGGAGATATTTAAATTGCAAGTGCACGCAATCACTTAAATTGAAAGTTATGAGATCCAAGTGATCCAACGCGGTAAGTACCAATTATAATTAAATAAATGTGCGGTGATCGGATAGGCACATAATAAAATTATTCTTATTTACGAATCCTTTGAAAGTGTGACGTAAGAAAAATTAAAGAATTAACGGAATTATCATTTAATTTACATCTGAGATGATTGCTTTATATTTGGTAGAAGAAAATACCCTTTCGCACTCTACGCTATAGGTGGTGGAATGCATATTAGCACGTCATACATAGGAATGACTTAGGTGTCTTGGCGTACCTGTGTCACTTATGTCCCATGCAAGTAATATCCTCCTGTGCATAATTAACGTTGGACTATCAGCACATGTAGACCACCAGATATCGAGGGAACAATAAGACTCACGAACCTAAGGTACGCGGATAATACCACTATAATTGTGTCTAGTGTAGCAGAGATGGCGAACCTGCTAAAGCATATACGGGAACACTTCCACGTTCTAATTTACTTGACGGGTACGAGAAAGTCAGCGAGTTCGTGTATCCTTGGATCACTGATAACTAGTGAGAGATCTGCCGTAGATCCGGTATGGCTAAGAGTGCAATGGCAAAACCTGACAAAATTTGGAAGAAACGTGGTATTCACCGTATGACCAAATTGCAATTGATGCGTCCTCTGGTCTTCTCAATATATTTATATGGCGCGAAAACGTGATGCATAGAAAGTCGTGATAGCAGTAAGGTCGATGCTTTTGAGATGTGGTGTTGGCGCAGATTGCTTCATATACCCTGGAATGCTATGAGAACTAATGAATCCATTCTGCAGGAGCTCAACATCGCCAAGCGACTTTCCACAGTTTGCCGGGAGCGTGCCCTCGGTTTTTTCGGACATATCATGCGGTCTTCTAAGCATTGTCTGGAAAAACCTTATAATAGTGGGCCGGCTGGAAGGGAAACCCACTCAAGGCAGAGCGCCGGTAAGATGGTCGGATGCAATAAGGAGGGCTGGTGGAGGCAGCATGCAGAAAGCGGTCCACACAACGAAAGACCGCATGGTTTGGAGGCGCGTTGTATGTGGTCGCGATTCTCATCAGTGAGGGAACGATGAAGAAGAGTGTCATATAGAGCCATCCGCATTTTTATTGATGTTTCTAGATCATGATGTTCGCAAGTGACCGTTGATTGGTCGAATGGCCGTCAATCTGAGCAGTGCCGATCTATACGAAGATTTGACGACCACGCGTTAGACGTCGCGTTAATAATCAACAAATAATGCTGTAACCTTAATCGTTGCGGTAATATTCGAATGTTCGAATATTTTATAATTTACTATTCGAATATGAATTTCAAATTGATATTCGAATAATTCGAATATTCGAATATCGAATTGCAATCCCTAGTCACGATAGCACGATCAACTTTGTAACTGAATCTAACGTAGTTTTTGTTTTAATTTCGCTATAACACGGAGCGCACTAGACACAATTTGAGATCTTTCTCAAGGGAATTAAATCCATTTCAAACTGGTTTATCTGGTTGCGCGTTTACAACAATCGATACGTCTCGTTTATTAACAAATGTATACCACCAGTGATCATTGGGTTTTATGTTTAAAATTTTTCCTTCTCATTTGCAAATCAACAGACACACAGAATTTATATTTTATAGTACACGATAAACGTGACATTTATTTATGCAGCAATAACTTGTGTTTTCATCTTATATTTTCTAACAACGTGACAACGCGGGAAAAGTACCACATGTAAGTCATACCTCGTTAATATTGTTATATTAATTACGCACGTAAACATTTTCTGGAAAGTGTTATACAAAAGTACAAGTGACACCGATTTCACACAGCCATAATCCTCATTTGTCACTTCTTTGGAGAGCGAAATTAAGATAAATAAGAGGCAAGGAGTGGGTCCTTTCGCTCCAATCCTCTTGTCGCTCGAGAAGGTCGGAAGAAGCCAGTGAGTGTAACTGAATTTGGACTCTATTACTTTGATGATACGGTTTATTGCGCCAGGACTGTGTTGGTAGTTTCACGCGAGAGATAATCCACAAATAGGAGTCCGAGAATAGAGCGAGGCTACTGGACACTCGTCGCAATCATATCTCCAGGCGGGGCAGCGAAATTTTTTAACATTTTCATTCTCCATGACTCAATATTTATGTCAGATAAATGGCAAAGTGAACTTAACATTACAAGACATAAATAAACAACAATTTTTTTTTGTTTTATCGTAATTTTTATACCAGACCGATTTAAGTAGCTACTTATCCCTATCATCTTTTGTCATATTCTGCTCGCCATTTCGCAATAAATCACGACTGCTGATTTGATTTGAACATAGAAATGTGGCAGAAGATTAGGTGATGTGATAAACGATCAAGCAAACTGTCCCCTATAGCCTAAATAAACCTGTAAACAAATTGGGCATTACACGCAACCGGAATTGCTTTGATTTTGACAATACAATCGGAATTGTTTTATTTTTGACAGTCCATAAATGTTCATTGAATCATTTTTAAATGAAAGGGATTTCAATTACAACAGTGCTCTGTAATAAGTAACTCTAATGAGTGACATCATTCGATGCCGACGGCTTTTACTGTCTGCAAATAAAGATATCAGATAATTTCTCACGAGTCCAACTGGCTGTCGAAGCCAGTTCGGCTTAGCGTGCTTTACGAACCGAATTCGCAACGCCAACGTAAAACGTACAACTTTAGATATATTATGAAATAAAAAGATTATAAAAAACGCACCTGTACCGGCCGCCCTTGGTACTGTGTCACGCAATATTGAATGAAATGTTCCGTGATCGGTGAGATTGTTTAGGGATTAGAGGAGAAAACCTTCGCAGGTCAATATGAGCAGGTAGCGGTAACCGCGAGCACCCCTGGGAACTCCACGCCATTCAATAATCGACAAAGGTTGTAGGTATTTCAAAATACATAATTAGTTGGTTTTAAAATAAACATTAAAAATCAAATTAGACTTAATCTAATGAAAGATTAAGTAATACCTAGAGCAAAAAAAGTTTAAGGCAGTCTTTCCCAAACTATGGCTTGCGACCCACTGGTGAGTCGCAGACGAATAGTGAGTGGGTCCCGAAGCCGAAGAAAACAAATTTTATTGATTTGGGGAAGAAATGCGAAAGTTCGAGACAATGAACTGGATTTGTAATCCATTTCAAGATATTATATGAACTGAGCTATCAACAAGAAGGACTTATTGATTTGTCAGAAGATACATACTTCTCTGAATAACACTTTAACCACAAGTAAATGTTTCCATTTTGGCTTCCTCCTGGTGAAATCTATTCCAATATTTTTAAGTGAGTCGCGGCTCGTATGTCTTTTAGAACCACTGGTATAAGTGCTCCGTACAAAGGTATGTATAGTTAAAATCTCAATGCATTGCAATTTTTGGTCTGTTCGTATGTATGTTTGTCTGTTACTACATAAAGGCTAAATAAAATGAGTTTATTTGTCTTTCACATGTTGCGGTACCTACTATATTAAATTTATAAAGATATAGGTACATTTTGGATTTGAGAATGAATAACGTAAAATGAATCAGATAGGTATTACCTACGTCATACTTAATTTAATTAATATTAGTTAAATTAGGTAATTAATCAATTCAACATTGCATAAGAATGGTCTTACGTTTAATTTTCAATGATTCACTATTCATTATCCTGTTAATGAATAGGTTTATACCTAATCAATTTATTAGTATGCTTGTAATTTATAAAACCTACTATTGTGTAGGTTTATGCATTATGCCACTTTATTGTGCTATTATAAAAAAAACCTAAATAAGCGGATAAAACATCAACTTAAAATGAAATAGAAATTGATAAATTGTATATTTACTAAAAAGAAGATATTTAATAGGACGACAGCGGTTGTTAAAATTAATAAACACAATATAACATAAGTATGGTTTTTTAACCTATTGTACAAAACTGAAACAACATGCACAATCAATTAATGAGTCTAAAAGGCACACAGAGTGATAATTTATTAAAGTAAACAAAAGAAAATAATATTTAATAATAATTTTATTTGCATTATTATAACTCACTGGCACAGTTTCTTCTGGAACTGAGCTAATGGATCTACATTCTATCGATTATTTTGCTACATACATTAATAATCGGCATAAAAGAGCAATTGTCGCGCTTTTTCCAAAGTCGGAAAGCCATGCATTTTTTTTAATAATGTTGAATTTATTATGAAGCTGAGGACAATTAACTTGGTGTTTTAAATAAAGCTAAGTCCAGATCTTGCATTTTGAAAAGGATTGCATCCTGAAATACTTTTCCTCATAGAAATACGTCTTGCTGTCGCAGCTTGAACCGCGACGCGACAAGTGCTAAAAGAATATCTTTCGCACTCTCTTCAATCTGAGCGGGTGTGTAGCATAATGTAGCCCCCAGACAGCGCTGTATTCTAGAAAACGTCTAACAATACTATCTACTACTACTACTACTACTACTATGTATCTACTACATATAGTACAGCTGAATTTTACTTGTTTTCTTCTATAAGCTCTACTGGTATAAAAGATAAATCGTATCATTTTAGACGCTTCTTTATAAGTGATTTCTAATAAAGGATAGTTAAATAAAAAATATTACGTCATGTCCTTTTAAAATGTAATAAGATGGTGAAAATGTTTTATGTTTCCTAGAGAGACGAATGAATGCCGCCAATAGCGGGCCGTGTTTAGTTTATCTTCTAAATATTTTTTGTGGTCGGTAATCAATTAAGATTTAGAGTAGGTAAATGAAAACTGAGGTAAATTAAATAATAAATAGGCCCTAATGCGAACCCTGGGGAACTCCAAATGTAATCTTATGTTTTTAAAACTTAGATGGGCATTCTTAAACACATAAATGCTGCAATAATGCATGTTAGGTTCTATTCTCACTAGGAAAAGACTCATAAAATCATTATCTGTGAATTATCTATAAGACTAATATGTAGACTCTATCAAAAGCTTTACTGAAGTCAGTGTAACTGTAAATTACATCAACATCTTTTTGGTGATGAAGTGCCATAAATAATTACTTTGTCTGTAACGATGTTAAGATTAGTGCATGTGGAGTTGGCACTGGCAAAACCACGTTGGCAATCTGTGAGGAATTTTTTTTAAAGTGTCCCGGAATAAAGGGAACTCCAACTTATCACTAGTAACTTCAGAATTTTAGCTATTATACACATGGGTGATCTTTATTCATTCATAAAGTAATGATAACAATGATACACCCGTACTTTCTATGATGAATGCAACATTAAAGTTCCATGGCCGTCGGAACTAATAAAGTCTTTTCTTATTAAACTTCGTTTAGCATCAAAAAAGTAAAATGTAGCATGACGATATTAAACACGCCCATTTATGTTTATGATCCATATCACATTATCACCTTCATATTAAACTTATCTAATTAATATTTAGTTCTTTCTTCTCTGAACACTGTAATACGATCCGAGTTTTTATAAGTGAATGGGCAGGCCTCTACGATTACAGCATCCGGAGAGCGCATCAACTGATCACCAATTAGCTTTGCATTAATGTAACATCACTATGCAGCGGTTAATTGTACTTTATCAAACACGAGAACCGTAATGCTTTAAAGGACTTTTATGTGAAAGAGTTGATGGTATTAAACAGGAAAAGTTTAATCAAGAAACATAATAACCGTCTGCAAAAGGAGCAGACGACTCCAAATTCAATTTCCCTAAGACGGAATACGTGATAAATCGTTCTGAATCGGCCATTAGATGCGACGCGGCGTGAGGGCCTGAAGCGTCAGCAGTTTACACGTCTTATTGCTTGTCGTGCAGCTCGCAAGTTGTCGGCTTTGCCCGCGTCGCGACGCGCAATAAAAACATCAACTGTATTGACCAAAATAACTCTTGGCACCCATTCGAAAGTCCGACAGATACTGTAAGTGAAGCGATCTCTAGAAAACTATATACTTACGCACCACTTTGTAGTATCAGAGTTTGGGATATGGTCATTGATCCTATGAAGAACTTTTCACACCGAAATAGATTTTTTCTTATAAGTTACGAAAGTACTTAAAAATATTTTTCTTATTCTTTACTGTAAATAATAATGGTGATTGTTTTTAGGTATATATTTGCTTTGTAAGATTTTACCGCGAAAACGAATTTTAGCGAAAAGATGTTGAAAACCTACACTTATAATTTTCATTTCCTTTTCCTACCAAAGCATATACCTATTACTGGAATTTTAAAACTATTGTTTAAAACTGAAAGAGTATCAGAAACTGATATTATAAGGGTCGGTCATTTCGCAGGCCTACCTAACATAATCTTGATTTAACTTGTTTTTAAAGTGAGTTATTATGAAGTGGAAACATGAAAGAACGTACCTAGTTAGTCAGGTGCATTTAAAATAAACTGATTGTTTTCATTCATGGATTATAATTTAGTTAACAATTTGTCTTTGGTTGTCTAGTTGTAATTCTATGAAAACAATTACAATTAATTATATTAAAAATAATAACTAAGCTATCATACGATTCTTGATGCATTATTAAAGTGAAGTTTATAAATTATTATAGAATATTAATACGGATATTTTTTTTTAAAAACTTAAAACTTAAATAAATATTTATTAATTAAGTTTTACTCAATTGGAATTAAAGGAATTTATTGAAATGTTATTTGGGGCCGTGGCAGTCGCGCTCAAGAAAAATACTAATGTCTGTGTTTCGTCACTTGATGAATTAAATATTTATTAACAAGTGGTGTTCCCTAATTAATATTCCATTTAAAACCACATAAAACCTTCATTAAAACTAAATGGTATCTGAAACCAAGTAAATCTTTCAAACGCCTATTCAGAAGTTATTAATTGGCCAGTTCAAAGTTAAAAAACCATTAAAATTCACATTTTGGATAAGCGGAAACAATAAAAACTTTTAATTAAGTGTCTCAAATCCTTTGTGTTGTTTGATTAACTAGAAAATATTTAATTTATGCAAAAACTTTACTCAACTATGTTAAGTATGAACGAAAGTATGTAAGGAATTTTATTGTTTATTTACTATTTATTTCCAATAAATACTCACGCCTTGGGTAAAATTTCGAATAATAACAGTCCATGTCACTCGTAAATAATTTCACAGCATCGATATCAATTTCACTGTCAATTTGTTTACCATTCACTCGCGCGTTACATGTAAAACGTTTGACATTTCATAAAATAAGCTGACAAGTGACATCACTGCGCGCAGAATACGTCAAATCGCATGCAGCCACCAACGCGACTGAAGTGAATCGCAGGCGAACGATACCAAACCGCGTCTTTCGAAAATTGCGCCATCCCAGTAAGCACACTCAAGCGAATTTAACAACACAAAGCACCTTGAGCACACTTCATTCCCGACAGCTTGCCTAAATGCAGCTGAATCCTAATACTAGATAATGTTTACATCGCGAAATGCCGACACCCCAACGACCGGAAGTCGCAGCGAAGCAAACACGACAACTATGTAAAATATTGCAGGATCGCGATCGCATTGTTGACATTCCCTAATAAAAATCACTTATATCTTGGCTTGATTGTATGAAAAATGTATCAAAAATTATTTTTACTCACCTATTATGGAGGTCGAAGATGAGGTGAAAGGACGAATTTTGATTAAATGTCAATTTAGGAGTAAATTTAAAGAATATACTCTTATTGGTATGCGAAGAATGGCACAAAGAATCCCGACAACGCACGCGACGAATGCGCACCTCGTTTGCGCATATGCTGACACAACTTCACGGACGTTACTCCCCTTGCCCCGCGCTCACCCGGTTTTCTTTGCTTGTGTGCGTGTCCAGAGTGGTCAAACGTGAAATTTCATACACGTATACACTAACACATAAACATTTGGTACCTGCCCTAGCTCCCGAATGCCGCCATCTTTGATATGAGAGAGACCTAGCATATTTCTGTCTCTTGTTGTCATGTCCTATAGCGCCATCTAGCAGCACAATGATTCTTACCAATTGAGTAAATAGATGGCGCTGATACAAGTATCCGGAAGAAGTCATTTTGTTTACTTTTTATATTTCTTTCGTAATGATAAAAAGATATCGTAAATTACCATTGCTATATGCTTTGGAAAATATTTTAATAGGTATTGTGGATTTTTTAGGAGATTAATATTGTTTATTCTGATAGTGAACTTTGCACCTATTGATATTACTAGTCATTGTTTTGATATCCTTAGCGGCGTTTTCTAGAAATTAGGTACATTACTAAACTTTTGAATATTATTTTCATAGTGCAACAAGACGTCTATGTGTAGCATCTCTAATACGTCTGTGATTATGAGTGCACTCATTATGATGAGTCCAACATTTATACGTGCTGCACTTTTTAGTTTGTTCGTTGATGAGATAATACATATCAATTAAGTATGTAATTAGGTAGGTAGGTTGTTATCTTATTGATAAGTAGTTAAACTTATCAGTTAATCACCTTCATGCATAATATTCTGGGTAAATTTTCTTCTAAATCTATAATTACGTAGGTATACGAAACAAAACTACAAGTTATTATGAGATATTTATTGTTTAAAACAAATATCTGCCCACAGAATCAGACAAAATAATGTAATATTCATTTAGCGGATTTTTGATTCAAAAGTAGATAATTATAATTTATTGTTAATGTTAATATTAATTGAATAACAGCAAAAAACATATTCAGTCATGATACTATAAACTAAGTAATAACTACTTAATCACTTCTTAATTTTATATCTTATTTTTGAAATAAATAAAAATAATGGATTACATAGGTAGGTAATGTAAACGTATCTTTTAGAGAAAGGGACAATTTTTTTCATATTTTTTTTCGTCTAGGTATGTAGGTAGCTAAATACAATAATGTAATTGATTTCTGTGCTGTGAGTTGTTATATTATGTTTAAGTACAATGCAGCAACGTCTCTAGCCCGTGTAGCGCCCGGGTGCAAGCACTACCCTGGCACCCCCCATTCTTGTTGGAGTAAATGCCTATACCTCTTTCCTTGTCAGATTCTTCCCCTTGTCTGAATAAAATGGTCACGTAGATTCATTCATTAATTTGTTTGGCGCCTCCAAGGACCAAGCGCCTGGGTGCACCCCACCCTGCGCATCCAACGGTAGAGACGCCGCCGCTGGTACAATGCGAACTATACTTAACATTAGAATAATCCACAATCCTAAATATAATATTAAAGCATTTAAATACAATTAATTTCAATGTATGGTAATATAAAAACCGCAGGTTACCAACTTAAAACAAAAAGGTAAAATTCAACAACGACATAATTCATCTCAATAATCAATTCATTGTATGACATTGGTACCTAATTAACTTTTAAATTTAGTAAACGTTACCTACACTTAATAAAAAAGGCTTTTTTTACTATACGTACTATAAAAAAATTAATTAGATAGGTACATAATTATACAAAAATTTATCATTGGAAGTAAGATTTAAAAACATAAGAATAAACGGCAGACATACCTAATTTAAAAAAAAATAACGGTACCTAGGTACTAAATATTGCATACAGTACTTTACATAATAAGTACCTATGTATTTTTAAGATTAGCATTAACTTAGTTGGGGCAGGCACTAGGCACCTAGGTTTGTGTTGCCAGTGTTGCTTGCAGCAGATTTAGGTCTAAGTACCCTAGGTAACAACAGTGTACATAGTAAAAAATCTATTTGATTTCTACAAGGTACTTAGATTACAGATACTACAATTTGCTGGTGGGTAACTCTTTGGTGGGTAAACGGTAGATTTACGATTTAAAAATTAATAACTAAAGGTAAGACCGCACTGAGCAGGACTGCACTGCAGCGGAGCGACCGGGCGACGCGGCCAAATATTGTTCATAATGAAATCGTGTCGCGCCGTGCAGTTCCAATGCCGCGTAGTGCGTTATCATCTCATACGATTTCATATTTTAAACAATATTTGGCCGCGTCCATCGTTCCGTTCAGTGCAGTCTTACCTTAAATCTACTGTTTTAATGGTTTCAGTAGATGTTGAATATATTTTGTTAATAATATTTCAACTTCTATGTGCATTTAAAAAAAAAAACCGCCTCTAAGTACCTATTTATTTATAATATTTTTTATTCATTTTTATCGCGCCATTTTCATATCAAACACTAAAACTTGAGTCGATTGTAGTATTAACTGCACTTGTGAATTTTTTAAAGAAAATTAATTGCATTTTCTCACAAATTTTCCTTTTCATTAGGGAATGTAGGATTTTGGAAGCTTATTTATCAGTGATTAATTACGAACTCTTAAATAAAAATAATTACTCATTAGTCGATTATTTTTAGTTAAGATATGTTTTGTTTGAATACATTGTGGGTAGTTATAATTGATGATAATAATAATTTTGGTCCTTTTCAGTTATCGAAGAATGATTAAAACAAGGCATCCATTTTAGGAGGTCATTTAGTACGGAAAGGGCGGAAATAACTAAAATGCTTCGGCTCATAATGTGCTTTATCTACATTATGTAACCTTATAACTTTAGGTACCTACACTTTAATAATCATAATTTGTTAGAGGTGATTATTAATTGCCGTCCTAAGACATCTTACACTCTAACAATAAGTATTAATGCACATTTCTTCACGTTTTCATCGACTATTTATGGATAGTTTCCAGCCTTGGGTTGAACTATAAGTTTTTTAAGAAAATTATTTGTACGTTTTGGATTGTGTAAGTTGGTTTTTACTTTTTTTCATGTTTCTTTTATTTTTATATTTTGAGTGGCTTATACAATACATAAACATGCGATTACAGAAAACGAGTGATTTGCTGTTATACATTCAAAATTTTCATTCCCTATTTCCGAAGGTCATCATCAGAACTTCACCAAATTAAAAAGGGACCACCTCGGGAGAATATTATTAAAAATAATATAGAATCATTAAAATTCAGAACTTCACCAAATTAAAAAGGGACCACCTCGGGAGAATATTATTAAAAATAATATAGAATCATTAAAATTGGATCACAATTGGCGAAGATATCGCTGAACAAACACATGAAAAAAATACACATTCGAATTGAGAACCACCTCCTTTTTTGTAGTCGTTTATAACACGGTTCAGTGCTTAACTACTAGTTTATATCTCAATGAATTCTTCAACATTAAACTTCGATTTCCTAGAATTACCTAGATGAATATTCAGTTTTGGCTTATTACGATATTTTTATTTTTATCTGAACTGAAATTTTCTGACTCATCATACCAACTGACTGTATGAATCTGATTCTGTAGTTACTAGGCACTAATATCATGGTATATTAATAAGTAAGTAGGTAGGTTCATCTCGATATTTTGCACACATCGAAGTTTTCCAGTCCTGGCTAAGCCGCAGCCATAAGGAGTCGGTAGATGGAAGACTAAATAACTTAAAATTACCTAAAAAAAATTACTGTAGATGTATGATGTACAATAACATCGTTGTCGGTGGAGAGTTCAGAATTACTACAGCATAGCTATTCTGTAAGAATATCTAGATTCGAATCTCACTTTCATTGTCGGTTGATATTTGACGAGTTGGTAAGATTATAAACATGTAACTTAATAACAGGAGCTGAGAACTTCGAGATCAAGTTGTTCTTACAGAATAACGGTGCTGGCTAAGGCCTTGCTTCCAGTAAATAACATCCTGTAGTACCAACGATACCTGATTTCTTAATTACAGAAGTATGCCTCGTGTAATACCATATTTATTGAGATTTTTACACTAGGTTCTGAGAAAGAACCCGGTTCATGGGAAGGACTAGCGATATTTATGCACGCAGCGATTAATATGATACCTGTAGTAGTCAAATAATAACGTTCATTGTATTCAGAAGTTTTCAGGGTATTGAACAATTCCTTTTTATGTGTTTGTAAGATTTTTTTCAGTAGATATACCTACTACGAATTATAAAATACACAAGGCAATTATTTTCTACATTATTTTTATTCGCCTAATAGGTAATATCTACAATACTTTCTTAATATTTATTGATTCTTATCTAAAATACCAAAATAAACTGGCAATCCGTAGCTTCTTGTAAAGCTTGATTGGATCTATAACCCGAAAATTGACAAGGAAAAAGGACTATTTTCTGAGTCCTTCGTATGAAAGGTTAGAATTACCTTCCTTTAATCATTGATGGATGGAGGATTTTGTTATACATTTTTGTTAAATTTATTTCATGTGAATGGTGAATTAATTTCCCAAAATAAAGAGGAGCTTTCATGCCTACATTGGAAGCTAATAATAATAATTGTAATAATTTGACGTGTACCTAGGTGTATGGGCAGGGCGGGTTTCATTTAAAATAACACAATAACAATGCGAAAACTTCATACCAAAACTTTGTACCGAAAGTCCCAAATACTTATACAATATTTTTTATAGTAATTCTGACGATCCATTGTTTGCTTATTTTAAACCGTACCTATACTATACATTATGTATCTGTATATATATAATTGGAAAGACGTATCAAAACATCTAGCCATAGGGACATTTAAGTACAGATTGTAATTAATGTTACTTTCGATCACTTTTATGCGGTCAAAAGCTTGTCTCTTACAGCAAGCTTCTATCAAGCAGAATACAATCCAAATCCATTCGTTTCTTAAGCTTCAGAACTCATCATTAACCTTGAGAAAAGCCGACGAAGGCCATTATTCAAGGTTATTCATTTAATGCCTGATTTTTCCATTTCAATGTAGGTACTTTTAAATGTTCTATATTTACTCTATTACATAATATAACAATAGACAAATAAGGCCCATTTTAGCAAGGAGATGTATTAGAATTAAACAAAGTGATTGTTTCCAGCAGGAATTCAACACGATTCTGATTCTGACGATATAATTCTTTATGAACGTTAACGGTCAATCAAGATGAGATGAAACTCTATTTATGATTGTATCTACACGGTAAGCCGAATGTATTGTAATCATCATTATGAACAACTTTTACCATTGGACCAATCCTGAAATCGCGAAAAAAATCTGCTGTTCCATTACATTTAGTCGAGTAGGTAATATTGAATTATTGTTATAGTTAAGAACGGTATATTTACTATGTTTATATTTTGTTGCTAGCTGTTTGTTTCCATAGTAAAAGTTGTTCACAATGTTGAGTACAATAACCCCTTTTCAGCTTTATATACTTCCGCCTAACCGTGTATTTGCCACTCTTATCTATTGTTATATCATTAATAGGAGTAATAGAAGGTGTGATAGCAAATGAATGATATTTATCTAACCCCTATACTTTTTAGAAATTACCATAGGCTCTTTGAAGATATCACACATCTTAACAAAGTATCGGTGTTATTAAGGATTATCTATTGAATACCAACCTATACCCGCCCTTTTTCACGTGCATCGTTCAAATCAAATATCCATATTCCGTTACATGTCGCTGACCGAATCCATTCACAATCAAATTATGTATGTACACGTTCAGTTCGCCTTACTGTGACTAGGACACACCACTTGGAGTTCGTGGAGAGGTAGGTCGCGGACCACAATGGCGTGGAATGCCATGTTCGCTGTCGCCAAGATGTATTCGCATACCGAGAACCATGTGAACGCTGAAAATATAAAAGGTTGTGTTATACGTAAGATTGAAACGTAATTTTCGTAACAGACTTAAATGTAGAGTTAGTAAGTCCTGAATTCTGACTGGAATTGCCGTAGTCTGGTTAGTATTATATTATCAGTGGTCTCGTGTTAACTTTAACATTATAACAATGTCGTGGTGTCTACAACAGCTTATAGAAACCGCACTAAATCTCTTTCCAACTGTCGCAAATTAACAAAGTATCCAACCAGGATGGGAGCATTCACTTGTATAACTACTTCTGTTTTGAATAACCCATTGTTTCATAAACAAGTACCTAATAATAACTAGAATCTAGGCATTATATCCAATAATCGTAAATAAAGACATTGATCACAATGTTTGCTAACGGTTTTATCATAATAAATCTATATAATTCATCGTATTGAGTACCTAAATAAATCACAGCGCTAGCCGCAAATCATTAAAACTGCTTGTGCTCCATAATATACTAAGGCTACTTATTTTTACGATTTTAATGAAAAATTTCTATCTTTTGGAATCAGAAGAATAGTTGCGTTACATAGATAGGTAAGTACCTCAGTTTGGTCCTTGGATACGCAAGATACCTATCTTTTGAATGCAGGAGAAATTACATTTGTCACTAAAGTGTAAAACATTCCTCGTAAGTAAGTAGGTAGGTATGTATATACTTATTTTCCTTTACTGAAAGATTAATTAAACAGGTACATTGACACTACAGTCAAAATACAGTCGTGCTGTGAAATTAACGTTTGGAACTAAATAAACGAAAAACAGATGCTTCCAAATTAAAATCAATCTGTCTTCATCAGCTGTTCCCATGAACGATGGAAAAACACATAAATATCCATAATGTCTGCAGATATATGGTATTGAACGTTTTGACATTTATTTTGGTTCATGGAAAGGTCACAACCCAAATAAAAGAGAAATGCGTAGGAAAAGGTCACAATTATGAACCAATAAAAGTAATTTATATTTCACACTGTTTGATACTCCCATAGGGACTAGTTATTATATTGGAGTAGCGTAACCGTTAGTGGACCTATTCTATGCGTTGAAGATTCTTTTGGTACCTACCAATGAGCGCATGTCCTTTGACGACCATAGCTATAACTTGACTCGCTGGAGAAGCAACATAACTAAACTGCCTTGATTCTCGCTAAACATTTTAAAGAGTCTCGAGTATATATTTCAAAATTTCAAGTACCAATAGGTGCTATATTTTGAAGGTTTACATACAGATAACTAGCTTAGAAGTATCAAGTCTATCAAATCTGCAAAAACAACCATTTGCCTACAATAAACTAAGGACAATTACCTAAAGGTCGACACAGCAGTCGATGTCGTAAGAAAAATATAATAAGTCCCACGGTGGCGGCGATGGCGACGTAGAACAGCGTCCACACGAGCTTGTTGGTCCTCACCGGTTCCACTACATCACTTGCGATGCAGCCGACGCGCGCGCGGCACAGCATGTGCAGCAGCGCCGCTACCATGAAGACTATGAATATCTTCTCGTGAATGACTGGAAACATGGAATTGGGAATTAGTATCGTGTAGACTCGTGCGCTTATTATGTAAGAATGTGCCGATGATGAGTTCGGGACCGGGAAGATGACGTAGGCAAAACATCTTTATTCAACGGGGGTGTGTGCGATGAATAGATGAATTGTGATGTGAAAGAGTAATGCTGCAGTATGTCGAATCCTAAAGGGAGTCCTAAAAATTACATTAGGTATATATTATTATGATCGTGAAAGGATAAATGATACTGTATAAGAGTGGATTAACTTAAAAACCAAACTCAATCTCTATAGAACGAGAGAATCTTACGAATGAAGAAGCAGCACTTAGGAAACTCTCATAGGAATGTAAAAAACATTTCCAATTAAGATATTAACCGTAAAAACAGAAAAAAGTTTTGCACTTACAATAGTTTTCCCTATTAGAAATATAAGTTACGCCAGTAAGCGCAAACAGCTCTATAAAATTAAGCCAATAGCAAGCTTCTCCTAACTTGGTCGCTGCAGTCCGAGCCTGAAAAAACATAATTTACTTTATTAAAATGCGTAGTAGGTATGTTAACAAAGGGCGAACTATTGTAGCATGCAGGTAGCGGTGCACCAGTAGTCGTCGCCGAATTATGGTTCGTAGTTCGAAGGTTAGTATTCAGGCGAGCGTTAACCAATAGGACAGAATTTTATTCATGACTCTTTATCATCAGCCTATGCTGTTCCACTCCTGGGCAAAGGCCTCCCTCCATTTTCTCCATTTCTCGCGATCCCGCACCTTTTAACTCTTGTCTCCAAGGAATGTACCCATTTCTGTCTGCTGCGATCCCGTCTTACTCTCTCAGGGCACCAGTTTTGTGTTATGTGTACATGTCCTGCCCAGTCCTATTTTAGCTGGGCGGCCTTTAGAGCATCGTCAGCTATCTGCGTTTCGGAGTGCAGTGTTTCGATAGTTGGTATAAGTACTGCGCTCCATAGCTCGTTAGCAAATCTTGAGTTTGGACTTCTAGATGTCAATCAAAGGTTCATGATTTATGTGGGCATTATTCGAATGGTAAAGGAAAACATAGTGAAGAAACCTGTCCTAGAACCCAAAATTTCAAGATTTGTCACATCCACCAATCTGCACTAGGCCCATGTGGTACCATAGTGGGCTTCGGCGCGGTCTATAAGAGGTCCCGAAGTACCTACACCATCAGATGCCGAAAGTGAACCACCGGGGAGAGTTTAGCCCGTAGAAGGCCGGCACAATCCTCCGACCGCTATCCCAGGGGAAAGATAGCCTGTGATAAGTTTTTACCGTGCAAATAAATAAAATAATTTAAAAAAAGCCCCTTGTGGTTGAATACCGCCCAATGCCACTCAGTGGAAGTCTAATTCTAGCAGTGGGATGATGATGAGAATGACTTAGGTTCGGTAGTTGCAGTACGACTGTCTACACTAAAAGAAGACTTGTTTATTTTTAAACTTCTATTCGACCTAGATCACTTTTAAGTTGTAACCTTTAAAGTTCAAAGGTTACACCGTGAATAACTCATTTAGTTCAAAGGCATTATTTGCACCGGGAAGCTACGAATATTTTCTGTTAGTGGTTGAATCGGAAGTGTAGGTTTGGTCCTTAGATCCGGGGTGGATTCTTTCATTTAGGTAAGTATCTTGCGCAAGCAGAAGAATTCCTCGATATCGTGATGCGCGTTTTTTAATAATTAAACATTTATGGTTTTGTCGTCTTATTGTCAGTGAGCAGACTTTATTACTAACGGGTGATATGGGTATTTTTTTTTTAGGTAATAAATTCTAATAACATAACACAATAAAATTTAGCTATAAACAAAATTACCTTCTCCTCGGTGATATGAGCAGTGCGCTCCTTATGATAGTTGTAGTATAAAGACCCTATCAACAACCTTGGTCCTAAGTGGAAAGCGATACATATCCTCCAAATATACCTCTGGGGGCTTATTCCGGTAATCGCACTTATTGACGGCACTACATTGTAGACCTGAAAATAAAAAGGATTTTTTTTTACGGAAAGTTATTTTTAAGAGAGGTAGCGGGGCTGCCACTCATTATTGGAGCTGCCCGACTGGGGAAGTACCACCTTGCAGAATATTGTAGCCAAATAGACTGCTCTTTTGCAGTGTTGTGTTCCTAAAGGTGAGCAAGTTCGCCAAGCGTCGTGTTACCCTAATACTAAGGTTGGCAAAGTGCAACTGATGCCTTTGGTGTTGCAAGCGTCCATAGGTCACGGTAACCGCTTACCACGAGGCGGGTCGAAAGCTAGTTTGCCACCTTAGTAGTTTAAAAAAATATCTGAAATTTTCGTGCATTTTTATCGCGGGGATTAACTCAAGTTCCCTATAATTGGC
Source organism: Allophyes oxyacanthae (assembly GCA_932294325.1). Classification (NCBI taxonomy): domain Eukaryota; kingdom Metazoa; phylum Arthropoda; class Insecta; order Lepidoptera; family Noctuidae; genus Allophyes; species Allophyes oxyacanthae. The sequence goes on from OW028615.1 coordinate 12,913,800, forward strand.
TGAATATAAGTCCGCACCATTTTGAAGGCGTTAGATTAACGATAAAACTGAGCGACCACATCGGGTAAATTGGGCAGCGACTGATATTTGTGGCAATATGTTGCGCTTGCTAGTGACGGAATTGAGGCAGGAGCTGTACCGCATAAACAGAAACTGGCCATTTCGTTCGAAATTGGATTTAATTGGAGGGAGATGTATGGAGGTTTTGTACAGGCAGAGCAGAACATGGTGAAGAGTTAGGTACCTAATAATACACCAAAAAAAATCGGGAATGTCCTTTATGCTGAAAACATTGACTGGATAAAATTAAAGTTAGATGTAGACATCTACATGTTGGCGCTTAGCTCCTATTGAGGTAGGTTCTAGGCACTACCAGGTACCGCATGTAGTCATGCAAATTCACAAAGTACTTTAAGTACAGGTGAGTAGTTAAGACATATGCAATTGCATAGGTAGATACCTACATAATATTTAACTGACAACTCAGTGACGTAATTTCTGAGTCAGAAAATTTCAACTTTGGGGTAATAATTGGGCGGTCGTTTAAGAAATGTATAATATTAATTTAAATATTCTAAAGTATCTAAACAAAAGTTATATTAGGTACATGTGCTTTATAATCCCTAATTATTTATTTTACTGTTGGGTTGACTAACGAGGTAGGTACCTAGGCCCATGGTCTTCTGTTAGGTCTATTGTGGAGGTAGGTGGTATAAAATACTTACCCTACAATGTGTTTCGTGTATGTCATCTGCTTGAAATATAGACGCTGTCACATAACAAAATATTAAAGCACCTAATGGAAGCCAGAGTGCAGTTAAACAAATTTCCCTCAAACCACATGTCCACAGCAGTCCCTTTAAAAGGAAATTGCAAATTATTTCAGCGTTAAAACAAATAAAATTTCAATTTCATCACTCAGTATCCCGACCTTATATTCCAATATTTTAACACTCCTATTTACATCACACTTTTCGTTTGTGCGTTCTTCACCACGCACATCCAAATTTGGCGGCGACTGTACTTGTGCGTCATTTACCATTTTATCTTTCACTCACTCAATACTTTAACACACTGCGATCACATAGTTTTTATTAATTCCCATGAGAGTATCACTGCACCTCAATCAACGCTGTTACAACCCCTTATACTGGCAGACTGACATCGGCGTAACATCGATGTATCATGAATTAAAATTACATAAGTCAAATCGATGTTAGTTAGCAGTAGTTTGGTAAAGTTAACAATGTAAAGCTTTTTGTGTTTATTCACAAATGCTATTGTAATAGTAAAAAAAAGCACAATGTTACAATTTATGTGGATGAATCAAGGCGTGGATTACATGAGGTTATTTGGACATGCGCATTAGGTAGGCTCAGTAGAACGGGGGTTATACAATAGACCACCCCTTTCACAAATGCCTTTTGTGCATCCTTTTGTCTAAAATTCTAGGTGACTAGGTACATATAGATAAATGTGTCTCTTTAAAGTTCGTCATTTTACGGGTAACAATCGGGTAAAATACCAAGAGTTTGAACCCAAAATGTTATTCTTGAAGGTGATAGTAATCAGAAAGCCTATGTTTAGAGAAATATCTAAGAATGATTCTAGTGTAAGTTTCTCGGTGATAATATTCTACAGCAGAAACCAAGAAACTAACTGTTTAAACACGATCTATTTTTTCTGAATTTTAGATGGACTACATAGGTAGGTATTTAACTACATAGTAAGTATGTACCTTCATCATACAACGTTATAAATAATTAAAATTTGTAAGATCTTATATTTATTTATACCTACTTAAAGGTACCTACTGAATATGAAATTGGTATTAATAATTGGAAGAAAATTAAAAAAAAAAAGATTTTTGGACGTAACTGCGTTAGCATCTCTCTAAAGTTTGTGGCAATGGTTTGTGGACGTAACTTTAGCCGTCAAGCAAGGCAGTAAAACATTAGTGAGGGAATGATTTTGATATGCTGTAGAAACTACAAAAAAAAAACTTAGGCGATTTTATGCGTAATGATTATTAATGCGATGATCGGCGATGATCTATCAATTCTATCATCAATAAAATGGCTACGTTCAGTAATTTATTTTTTAGTGTGAAAGTCACTCCTGCGAATTCGCTCGCTCATTGGGAAATGATCGGGAATAATTATTATATTGGGAAACGGAAGGAAATACAGAATTTACACATAACAACCATTCGACGCAATATTTTCACACTCTTATTAAAAAAATAGCCGCTGACCTAATTTGATAATCATTAAAGATGTATGATATTGATTTATAGATATAGACGCAACATGAAATGTCGTGTTGCGTCTACATTAGGTAATATAGATCAGGGTTGTTGCGAATATCAGCATCCGCGGAACTTCAGCATCATTTTCAACATCAGCATCCGCATTGATCGACGCTGATTATTAATGCTGATGTTCAAGTCGTGATATGACCGCAGAGGGGGCGGGGCTTATAGCACGTTGACCAATCCAGGAGGCGAACACGGTGAATGCGATTGCAAACAAACACAAACTGCAGGGTAATCACGATACACACTCGCAATCGGAATCGATTCAATTTTGACAGTCCAACAAATTACATTGCGCGGTATGCTTTTAAAACCACTACGCCCTATAATTTGAGCAACGCAATGAACACTGTTGTTGTGTCAAAATTGAGTCGATTCCGATTACGAGCGTGCATCGTGATTAGGTAGCCGGTCTCATTATGCACATCCTGTTTGTGTAATATTAAATTTAACCTATACATAGTTAACTATAATTAAATGGGGCTGTCACGGCCTTGCTGCCCAGGATTTGTTCTCAAAGCCCAACTTCTCCACCCATCATTGAGTTACTTGTAATTAGAAATATATAATATCAATCGGATTTCTATTTTGTTTTTTTTATAAGTTTAAAATGTAGTACAGTAAATAAATCGACTAAATAAATAAATAAAAATAATTTAGTGAGTTCACAAATATCTACAACACTACACTTATGGATCGAAACGTCAATGTCAGAGGATATGTCAGTGTCAGAGTGTCATTTCTCTCCTCGATCGCAGCTCGAGGAATAGCTCGATTGCTCTCGATGATAATATTAATAATAACCCATGCAATTCAAAATATTCTGATCTATGAGAACTCGTAAATTATCCATTTATGATATGACTTTCTAGTGTCGAAATTATTGTAAAACGTTTAAAAATGGAGTGCATGAAACTTTGGTGGTTGTTCAGTTTCTGTGCTCTCCAGATACATGGATCAACGCATTGGATGGTCACTGAGGGCGGCCTAATACAGCCGCGGGTATGATAACTGTTTCCTGTTAACATACTTACTTACTTCATCTATAACGCTTGTAGTTTTTGATGATAATTTAAGTTGCACAAAGAGGAGTTTGGTTATCATGCTTATTTACGTTATTTATCTGTTTGTTCAGCTGGTTGCAAACGTTTGGCTATATAACTGTACCGTGAACAGAAGCCGGTTTATTATTTTAGCCAATTTAAAGTTATGTGATATTTAGGTCACGGTGACATCTAATGTGAGCAACAGAAATGGTTGTGAACTAAAATAAAAAGTTTATGCCTGATTAATTCCGAATTACATAATACTACCAAATGAGATCCAATAAAATGTGCCAGTTGACCAGCCAATATAAATTTTAATAACATTATAATAAACATGAAAAAAATGGAAATTATTCAATGTTATTTATGATTTGTAATCTTTTCAAATTTCAGCTGGACTCACCATTTGAAATTGCACGTTCCTATGACTTGGTGGCATTCCTCAACCAAGACACTCGCTGGGACAACATTATTAATTTGCATAATGACATGTCTAATAGACAAAACATAATAAGGGGTCTGTGGGCTGACCTGGAGCGAGACACAGACATAAATATTTTATTGGGTGACGATGAGTACTGTGTTACAGTAGGTCAGTTAAACCTTATAGACTGGTATACATCCTCTTTGGAGGAAGGGAAAACAAAGATTGGCACTGAAGAGTTTTCACTTCGTAATCTGAATTATGGAGAAGCTGATGTTCCTGATTGTAAAAAGATTTCCTCTCTTACATTCAGTATGTTTGCCTTTGAACATTTAGAGGTATGTTTCAACTTATTTGATCAATCAAATCACTTATTCAAGTCATTTATATCCTGGATATAAAATGATAAAGATTATTACAATGTGACTTTGTATTGTGTCACATAATTAATGTTTGTATTATTTTAATTGAGGATGTAGCTCATTGTGATTTTTATCAGTTTATATTTCTATCTTTTACCCTAATATAAATAAAATTATTAAATTATTATAATACTTTTATGTCTTGTGTAGATGATAAATCATTAATTTTTCTATCTGAATTTCTCATTAACAAAAACTAACTTTACATAATCTGCTGTAAGTAATTTTTATGACGCTAAGTTTTTTATGAAGATTCAAAATTCCATAATATAAAATATTTACTTGGTAGAGTATGAAACAGAGGGAGAATCTTAGTGCAAGTCCTGAGATGAATCTGCCACAAATGTCACCAGAACGTTCAGAAATTACGGAAATGAGTGTGGATCAGTTTGGCCACTGGCTGGCCGGAGTTCTTCGGAAGAACAGCTCATCATGGCTGCATTATAACATGGCTTCTCTATACTGGAGAGTAAGAGGCAATGCGCCTAAAGCCATGGAGTGTAGTCGGCGTGCTGTCCATTATGCACCTAGGTAAACAATTAATTATTCTGATTTTGGTTTTTATGTGGCTATGCAACTATATAATTTTCACATTTTAATGTTTTCCTGTTCATTATTATATTTACATGAAATAAATATATTGTGTAATTATTTATAAATCCTATTATATTAAATATAGTTTTTGGTTTGTGTTTACCTGTTGTTGTAGTATGTAATATTAATTAGTAAATAAGAATATGACTTAGTCTGTTATGATTATCATTGCAGAGACTACAAAGATATAACCCTATTAAGCATGGGACTTATATTGCACCGCAGTAAAGTAACAGAAGATGCGGTAATAATTCTGGGAGCAGCCGCTGACCATGACCAACATTGTCCAATCAATCATTTTATTCTAGCAAATACATTTGCAGTAATTGGAGACTTCAACAGCTCTTTAAGACATTATGATATATGTTTGAAGCTGAATCCTTCATTTGATTTGGCAGAGAAACATAGGAATGCTGTCAAATGTCATACTTTTGTTTTGCAAAGAATGCAAATTGTTAAAGAGTAAGTATCGCTTTGAAGGTAAAATCTATATATTAATATGCAAAGAGAAAAGTTTGTACCCCTTTTTAATCATATTGCGCGCACGGAGAAATATTAGATTCGGCATAGTTAAAGTTTATATGGACGAGGAGTGCAGAAAGCTAAAACTAGAGTTAAATTTCGACCACAGGGCGACCATTGGTATTATAAATTTTGTTAAACATGTTTAAAGGAATATTATATAGGCAACTAAATGTAATTTTCCTCATTAGATAATTGGTTTTCTGTAATTAAATATTGAAATGTTACAGGACTATAAATAAACTCCGTGAAGAATTGGCTCAGTACAGTCAGAGGGAAGCACACTGGCTTAAATCACAGGAAGCATTTCTGAGGACTATGAAACATGCCCAAGAATTTGGTAAGATTTGTATTAATTCCGATTAATTTGTTATTATTCTTACTAAGATGTCTAAATAACAGCTTTCAATTTAAGATTACAGGGATACAGGAAAAATCTTTGATAAAATGACAGAATTAACAGGTTTGAATATGAAAGAATTAAAAAAGGAAGGCGACAAATATTCATTGATTCGATACTTCTTGGATGGACCTACATACAATGAAAATTGGTTGAAGGAAAAAGGTGTTCATGCTATAGATTCGGCCTATAGCCTACAAAGACTGGTGAAACATATAAGCAGACATGCTAACATGATCATAGATTTTGAAGCTCAGCAGGGTGATTATTTGAAACTGGATGATGGAAAAATATTGAAGGAAATTGGGCCGACACCAACCTTCAGTGATTTAATACCAGAGGTTGTTAAAGGTAATTTTACTTAATCAGTAAAAAATATTCCCCACACTAGGATTTCTCTTGTATTGTGGGTACCGTTTACAAACAAACATCTCACATGTATATCCACTTAGATCTAAAACAACTGTTTATATTCCGCCACATGAGCAGCTCAAAAACTAGTCTAGCTGTTATTCAATTTATTATAATAATTATGACTATGATAATTTTCATATATTACCTAATATGTTCAGGAAAACACAATTTAAAAAAGAATTTATAAAAAATAACGTGGCAATATCTTTCCATTTTTCAGGTAGTGTATCGACTGAATCTAAAGGAAAGAAAACCGAAATGCCAGTCTCTATGAAAGCCCCTCAAAAAGGAACAAAACCCGAGTCTCAATTGCCTCCCGATAAGAAAACAATTGCAATTGACAATCAAGAGAATATGTTGGAATATGATACAGGGATAATATTGTGAGTAATACTTAAATAACTATGTTACAGTCTCATTACAGCGAAAAAGCACTACTTTTTAAAATATATTCGTCGTTTTTGGGCTTATCCATTAGTTCCATAGGAAACAGTCTATGACGCATGCACTTTCTAGGCACCAAATATCATATGAGACAGGATTTTAAAGAACATTAATTATATTTTATAACTACTGGTTATTTCCAGATATCCACCAACATTAAAGATAAGTAGAAACACGGAAGATTTCGACAAGGATTCTGAGTGGCCAACAAATAAACATTGTAAGGATGCCTCAGAGAAATTTCCGGAAAATTTAGAGGCTATATATCAAATATTTTTACCTTTTGAGAATAAAGGAATAAGGTAATTGATCATTTACTATGAAAAATAATAATATTAGACTCATTATGAATTGGCTTCATAACCCTATCTTCAAATTGCCAATTTTAAAGTTCAATTTTGTTTTACAGACTGAGATCGTTGTTGACTGGCAAGATCGGTGTGCCAGCTAATGTGGAACATGAGTTGCCATGGCATCCGCCCACTTGTCCCAACGACAAGGATGCCGCTGCCTTCACGCAGAAGAAAGGGCAAAAGTGAGTTCATATTAGTTGGGGCGACATTCCGCAACTCCACGTCGATGCGCGTATTTTGAGTAGGGTAACAACATAAATAGGGTTATAACTTTATTCGATCCATCCCAACTTCTCGAGGAAGGCCAGCAAACTTAATATCTCTCGGAGAGTCACCGAAGTATGTGGCGACCTCTGGGCAGTTCAGTAGCACGTGGACCGCTGTTTCGTCCTCCTCGGTTATTCATATTAGCTAGAAGTTTCTAGAATATAAGAAGGCTTCCAAGTTATCAGTCTAGGTTCCAAGGGTTCATCAGCGGTCGTCTTTTAATTGTCTTGAATATGTACAATCGGTAATTTTTCCGGTCGACCACCCGAGGACCAAATGCAGAGTTACTAACTCTAAGTGGGCCGCATTCCTTCTAAGCATTTTTTTTTGCGAAATGTATCACCGCAACGTATCGTGACAAAGCTGTTCATATTAATGAGTACAATACCTTAAAGGGATCGGGGTTAGAAAGATATAGATTAAACAAAATCTTGTATAGACACATTGAATGTGTCACATCGGACCATTTTAAACATATTATTAGTTATTTGTTCGTTGACTTGTGTTTATAAAAGTCGCAGCAGACCCCAATGTATTTCGACCATGTTTTTAACCCCCGACAAATAAGAGGGATGTTTTATGTTTGTAGTGTGTATCTGTCTGTGGCATAGTAGCTCCAAAACGGATAGACCGATTTCAATGCAGCTTTTTAATTAAAAGCTAGTATAATCGGGTATCATCTTAGCTCTGTTTCATGAAAAGCTGTTCTGCCGTTCAAAAGTTACAGCTCTTTTTCTAGTTGGAGTCGGGGGTTTTAGATAGTTAGTTTGTTTTGTTCGATTTTTGGTACAGGAGACCCGGCTTAGCAAAAATATGGTCGCAGGAGACACGGTCTAAGTATTAGTATTTTGATCTGTGATCCGCATCACTTGGTCTATTAATTTGCAGGCCTCAGTTTGCAAGCGAGGTGATTATCACGGACCACTTACGACAGAAACTATTGGAGTACGTGGGCGATGGCGACGCGGACTCGGTGCGTCATATGCAGGACGCCGAGGTTGGACAGCGGATATTCACCGCTATTCAGATGGTAGGACTCTTATTAGCATATTTCTTAATTTTGGTTTACTGCTAAATTATACAGTGTATTTATTATAAACCCCATTTTTGTTGCATCTCGATTTTATTGTAAAAAACGATAGTTGTAATCATTTTGAGCACGAGAGTAAAACTCCGGCATTGATACGGCAAGCAGTTTTTTTTTGTAAAAAATCACAAAGTTCACCTATATCCGACTCCTAAAAATGACAAAAAAATATATTTAAAAAGAATTAAACTACTTATTTGAGTGTTGATTACAGTAAATAATTATACATATAATACTAGATTTTTAAACAAGTTTTCGTCGATTTACTTTCAATAAATATAGAGTTATTATATTTTTTCACATTTTTCTTTCTCATTTTTATTCTCCACAATAATGGGGTATTAGATTGTGATTTCTAGACTAAACAATTGCTTATACATGCCTTTATAGATAGTATTAAAATCACATTCTAATTCCGCGTTATTACTGGTTATTATATTACTCAGTGATAATATAGCATTCTCCTGATGAAATAATTTTTAAAATTGGTCCAGTAGTTTTTCACTTTATCCATTACAAAGAAACAAACAATCAAATATTATCTCTTTATAATATTAGTGTAGTTATAGATAAAGGCAACGTGAAACGATCTTTACATAAACAAATTAACATTTGCCTTTTCGCTTTTATTCTAGAAATTAGCACCAAAATGGCTGCTATACACAATATCGTCTCTATACTGGCGCGTTCGCGGCAACAATGTGAACGCGTTACATTGCGCCATGACCGCTAGCCGCACGGCGGACCCGCGCTTCAAAGACATTGTACTGATCTCCTTGGCTTCCATATATCTGGAGATGGGCTACTTTGATGAAGCGCTTGCCGCTGCGGAAGATGCTTTCAAATTGAGTCTTTATGAGGTATTCTTTAATTCTTTACAATTGAGATGGTATGTACACAGGCGAGCTTAACCCAAATTTGAGTTTTCTACCACCAAAACTTTAAGTGATAAAGAAAGCACAATGGTAATGGTATGTTTATTTCTCTTCCTTATTTGCCCGGATCTTTGCAAAGATATCAGGAAATATTTGTTTAACAAACATTTTTGTGACCCAGCTAGTCAATGAGCAGTCTAGTCATCGTTGATCTGTCGATATTTACATCACCCTACGGTCGTCTGGTAAGTAATGCCTATGGCATTATGATCGCCTTTGTACATTGTACATAAAGCATTTTTAATAAATAAATAAATTGTAGGGTGTCACTCTTACACTGAAAATTATATCCTATCACTCTCAGATGTTCCATGCTATCACTGAAGCTGTTGCCTATTTTCCTGACATGAAATTTACGGTATAGTACTCGCAAATCTTTATGAGCCCTGAACTGAGCTCTGAAATCTCTCTCTCTCTCTCCCTCTAGCACCTATAATAGTACGCTTATTATAGGTGTTAGAGGGAGAGACGGAGAGAGTTCAGAGGGCTTATAAAGATTTGCGCGTACTATATGTAATATCAGATGGTTACTACTGGGGGCCTAAAAAGGCCACATTGAGCAATTCATCTAATGATCTGCTTAGTAGCTTGTCAAACAGATGATTACTGAATATGAACCTTATGTGGATGACATTAAGAGTCGTCAATTAAGTAGATATTTTGACATTTGTAATATGAATCATATTATGATTCGTCTAAAGCGGCCGTTTTAGCCCCCCTGATCTCCCCAATCTATCACTCATATTAATACTAGACAAGTCTCAATAAAAATTTAGCATAACATTAACAAAATTGCAGCCCGCAACAAATTTCATCCTAGCTGAGCTGAACATGATTAAGAAGCATCGAAACACGCACATGTTTCACCTGAAACAGGTGATCCGCGTGGAACCAGGGTTCATGGGCGGACTGGCCAGGGATCAACTGCATGGCTGGTCTTGCCTGTTCAAACAAGTAAACGTGCTGCAAGATCTAGGTATGTGTGTCTTACAAGGATCAAGGATGTTTTGGCCTAGTATAGTTACTATATGCAACCTTTTTCAGGAGGATCGGAAGCATAATGATTACGTTTGACATTATTTTTATCCCCCGACCAAAATGACGGGTGTTGTTATAAGTTTGTAGTCTGTATCTGTGGATATTATTGTGTATCTGTGTATCTGTCTGTGGCATCGTAGCTCCAAAACGGATGGACCGATTTCAATGCAGTTTTTTTAATTGAAAGCTAGTTTAATCGGGTATCATCTTAGTGAAGTTTCATGAAAATCTGTTCAGCCGTTCAAAAGTTACAGTTATTTTTCTAGTTGGAGTCGGGGGATTTTGATGGTTAGGTTATATTTACAGAGTTCAACGAAGGCGACATATGTACGCAGGTAGAGCCAGGAATGAGCATGGTGTGCGAGAAGGACGGCACGAACTGCCATCTCACTAACATTCAGTGCTACAGCTCGAACGAACGTGGTAAGTAGTGAATGATGTAGCTCTAAATTCAATTAATTCAATTTTTTTTAAATCGCCAAGTGCGATAAGACCGCCCTTTGTACATTTCTTTTTCTAATTATTGTATCTTTTCTTCTATTACTGGTGTGCAATAAAGTGTATTGTATTGTAAATTGGACGTAGTTAAACTAAAAGGATCCAACCCATCTAGCAAATCTCGTTCTGAGATTTTTATTCTTCTTTACATAGTATAAAATAAATTCGCTTTCCACGTCTGTCTGTCTGTCTGTATATCCGGAAACTCCACGTCAACCACGCAACGGATATTGATGCGGTTTTCACCATCATTTTGAGCATTTCTTCCGTAAGGTTTATGTGTATAATTATTTCATATTTAATGTAAGGATAGTAGAGAAATTGCATCCGTGCGAAGCCGGGAGCGGATCGCTAGAGTATTATATAGTAAAATATAAAACCTAACTACAGTAACTACACATTTAAAGACAAAAACATAAAAAGTTTGCCCTTCAATTCCAATAAAACCAACAAAACAGCACTGTATCAATAAATGATTACAAAGTAAAGGACAATGCAACTAACTGGCCCAATTTTTTTAAAGTAGTTGCCCAAATGTGAAACCAATGGTAATTGACAGATCTTATTGCCACTAGTAACTTTTACTATGGCAACAAAAAAATCTACCCGAGTAAAAAAAAGATACGACCATCAGAAGGAAAATATATTTATATATATAAAGCTCGATTACCACTGACTCACTGATTGACAGAATTGATCTCCCAGATGGAGCCGTGGGGGGTACAAGTCATACATGAAGTCATAAACCTTGAGGTCCAGTGAGTCCGGGAAAAATCCGAAATGACCTGAAAGTGGAACCCTGACCGGAACTGCCCTACGGATCTCGAAAATTACAAGTCGCACACCCATAGTGCTGGAACTAAAAATGTCAAGAACCCTGGGCCGTTTGACGAGCCGGTGAAAAAAAGATGGCGTCCATACAAAAAAAGATGGCGGCCATACAAAATTGAAACGCTCACCGTTCCGAAACCGTTGGAGATAGCGGGGGGGTGCTCGACCAAATGTCATAGAGGACGACGGGGGCTTTCCGGTGGGGGTCATTAAAATCCAAGATGGCGGATTCAAAATGGCGGCCAAAAAAAAATATGGTCCGAGCCGGCTGAAAATTGGCATCCGGGGGTTTTCGGGGGCACCGATTCATAATCCGGGATCAAATTTTTTTTTCCGCCATTTTCCAATATGGCCGCCATACAAGTGTTCATTTTGGATTTTCACCCAATTGTTCTCCCAGAAGGAGCCGTCGGGGGTAAAAGCGATGTATGGGAGTCGTATAAAGGGGGGTCCTGTGAGCTTAAGAAAAGTCCGAAATGACCTGAAAGTGGAACACTGACCGGAACTGCCCTACGGATCTCGAAAATGAAAAGTCGAACACCCACACTGCCGGAACTAAAAATGTCGAGGACCCTGGGCCGTTTGACGAGCCGGTGAAAAAAAGATGGTTTCCATACAAAAAAACATGGCTGCCATACAAAATCAAAAATCATATTTTTTTTAAGTTATGTTACAAGCACCACCTACAATGCCCCGCGGGCCGCATGCGGCCCGCGCACCCACGCGACCTCTAGTAAAATATATAAAGCTCGATTACCACTGACTCACTCATTGACATAATTGTTCTCCCAGAAGGAGCCGTGGGGGGTACAAGTCATACATACAGTCATAACCCTTGAGGTCCAGTGAGTCCGGGAAAAATCCGAAATGACCTGAAAGTGGAACGCTGACCGGAACTGCCCTACGGATCTCGAAAATGAAAAGTCGCAAACCTATACCGCCGGAACTAAAAATGTCGAGGACCCTGGGCCAATGGACGATCCGGTGAAAAAAAGATGGCTTCCATACAAAAAAAGATGGCGGCCATACAAAATTGAAACGCTCACCGTTCCGAAACCGTTGGGGATAGCGGGGGGGTGTTCGACCAAATGTCATAGAGGACGACGGGGGCTATCCGGTGGGGGTCATAAAAATCCAAGATGGCGGATTCAAAATGGCGGCCAAAAAAAAATATGGTCCGAGCCGGCTGAAAATTGGCATCCGGGGGCTTTCGGGGGCACCGATTCATAATCCAGGATCAATTTTTTTTTTCCGCCATTTTTAAATATGGCCGCCATACAAGTTTTCATTTTGGATTTTCACCCAATTGTTCTCCCAGAAGGATCCATGGGGGGTAAAAGTGATGTATGGGAGTCGTATAGAGGGGGGTCCTGTGAGTATAGGAAAAGTCCGAAATGACCTGAAAGTGGAACGCTGACCGGAACTGCCCTATGGATCTCGAAAATGGCAAGTCGCAGACCTACAGTGCTGGAACTAAAAATGTTAAGGACCCTGGGCCAGTTGACGATCCGGTGAAAAAAAGATGGCTTCCATACAAAAAAAATGGCGGCCATACAAAATTGAAACGCTCACCGTTCCGAAACCGTTGGAGATAGCGGGGGGGTGCTTGAACCATTTTCATAGAGGATGGAGGGGGCTTTCCGGTGGTGGTCATAAAAATCCAAGATGGCGGATCCAAAATGGCAGCCGAAAAATAAGTTGCTCCGAGCCGGCTGAAAATTGGCGTCCGGGGGTTTTCGGGGGCACCGATTCATAATCCGGGACCGACTTTTTTTTTCCGCCATTTTTCAATATGGCCGCCATACAAACGCATTTTTTGGAGCAATTGTTCTCCTGGAAGGAGCCGCGGGAGGTAAAAGTGATGTATGGGAGTCGTATAGAAGGGGGTCTTGTGAGTTTAGGAAAAGTCCGAAATGACCTGAAAGTGGAACGCTGACCGGAACTGCCCTACGGATCTCGAAAATGAAAAGTCGCAGACCTATAGTGCTAGAACTAAAAATGTCGAGGCCCCTGGGCCGTTTGACGAGCCGGTGAAAAAAAGATGGCGTCCATACAAAAAAACATGGCTGCCATACAGGTGTTCATTTTGGATTTTCACACAATTGTTCTCCCAGAAGGAGCCGTCGGGGGTAAAAGTCATGTATGGGAGTCGTATAGAGGGGTTTCCATTGAGTTTAGGAAAAGTCCGAAATGACCTGAAAGTGGAACGCTGACCGGAACTGCCCTACGGAACTCGAAAGTTACAAGTCGCACACCCATACTGCCGGAACTAAAATGTCGAGGACCCTGGGTCGATCGACGAGCCGGTGAAGAAAAGATGGCTTCCATACAAAAAAAGATGGCGGCCATACAAAAGTGTTCATTTTGGTTTTTCACTCAATTGTTCTCCCAGAAGGAGCCGTCGGGGGTAAACGTCATGTTTGGGAGTCGTATAGAAGGGGGTCCTATGAGTTCAGGAAAGTCCGAAATGACCTGAAAGTGGAACGCTGACCGGAACTGCCCTACGGATCTCGAAAATGAGAAGTCGCACACCCATACTGCCGGAACTAAAAATCTCGAGTACCTTGGGACGATTGACGAGCCGGTGAAAAAAAGATGGCTTCCATATAAAAATAGATGGCCGCCATACAAGTGTTCATTTTGGATTTTCACTCAATTGTTCTCCCAGAAGGAGCCTTCGGTGGTAAAACGCATGTATAGAATTCGTATAGAAGGGGGTCCTATAAGTTCAGGAAAAGTCCGAAATGACCTGAAAGTGGAACGCTGACCGGAACTGCCCTACGGAACTCGAAAGTTACAAGTCGCACACCCATACTGCCGGAACTAAAAATGTCGAGGACCCTGGGTCGATCGACGAGGCGGTGAAGAAAAGATGGCTTCCATACAAAAAAAGATGGCGGCCATACAAAAGTGTTCATTTTGGTTTTTCACTCAATTGTTCTCCCAGACGGAGCCGTCGGGGGTAAACGTCATGTTTGGGAGTCGTATAGAAGGGGGTCCTATGAGTTCAGGAAAGTCCGAAATGACCTGAAAGTGGAACGCTGACCGGAACTGCCCTACGGATCTCGAAAATGAGAAGTCGCACACCCATACTGCCGGAACTAAAAATCTCGAGTACCTTGGGACGATTGACGAGCCGGTGAAAAAAAGATGGCTTCCATACAAAAAAAGATGGCCGCCATACAAGTGTTCATTTTGGATTTTCACTCAATTGTTCTCCCAGAAGGAGCCTTCGGTGGTAAAACTCATGTATAGAATTCGTATAGAAGGGGGTCCTATAAGTTCAGGAAAAGTCCGAAATGACCTGAAAGTGGAACGCTGACCGGAACTGCCCTACGGATCTCGAAAATTACAAGTCGCAATGCTATACCGCCCCAACTAAAAATGTCGAGGACCCTGGGTCGATTGATGAGCTGGTAAAAAAAAGATGGCTTCCAAAAAAAATACATGGCCGCCATACAAGTGTTCATTTTGGATTTTCGCACAATTATTCTCACAGAAGGAGCCGTCGGGGGTAAAGGTCATTAATGGGAGTCGTATAGAGGGGTGCCCATTGAGTTTAGAAAAAGTCCGAAAAGACATGAAAGTGGAACGCTTACTGGAACTGCCCCACGGATCTCGAAAATGAGAAGTCGCACACCCATACTGCCCGAACTAAAAATATGTAGGATCTTGGGTCGATTGACGAGCTGGTAAAAAAAATGGCTTTCATACAAAAAAACATGGCCGCCATATAAACGATACTTAACACGCTTTTATTAGCTTCACCTGTAAAATCTTGGAAGTTACATTTGACCCATTTCGCGGTTTCCGATTGAGATGAGATTTTGCACACGTTAGGATGACAATGCAGTTAGATAACTGACGTCATTCTAAATCCAATATGGCGGACTACTTATGTATTATGCACTACCATGATATGGGTATCAAATGAAAGGGTTTGCTGAGAAGACTACGAAACTAAAATAACGTCACACTTAATTCAATATGGCGGACGCCCCAAGATGGTAGACAATTTTTTTTTATCTACCATCATGATATATATCAAATGAAAGGGTCTGCTGGGAAGAAAACGAAAAATAAAGTCAAAGTCGATGTCTATGTCGAAGTTAAAGTCAAAGTTTTTTATTACAATAAATTTATTACACTATTCCATACAAGTGTTCATTTTGGATTTTCACTCAATTGTTCTCCCAGAAGGAGCCTTCGGGGGTAAAACTGATGTATAGGAGTCGTATAGAAGGGGGTCCTATGAGTTCAGAAAAAGTCCGAAATGACCTGAAAGTGGAACGCTGACCGGAACTGCCCCACGGATCTCCAAAATGAGAAGTCGCACACCCGTACTGCCCGAACTAAAAATGTGTAGGACCTTGGGTCGATAGACGAGCTGGTAAAAAAAAGATGGCTTTCATACAAAAAAACATGGCTGCCATACAAACGCCTCTTAACACGCTTTTATTAACTTCACCTGTAACTATGTAAGAAAATTTTGGAAGTTTTTGACCCACTTCGCGGTTTCCGATTGAGGTGACATTTTGCTCACACGTTTAGATAGGATGACAATGCATAGTTAGATAACTGACGTCATTCTAAATCCAATATGGCGGACTACTTATGTATTATGCACTACCATGATATGGGTATCAAATGAAAGGGTTTGCTGAGAAGAGTACGAAACTAAAATAACGTCACACTTAATTCAAAATGGCGGACGCCCCAAGATGGTAGACAAGATTTTCTTATCTACCAACCTGATATGGGTATCAAATGAAAGGGTCTGCTGGGAAGAAAACGAAAAATAAAGTCAAAGTGAAATTCGAATTCAAAGTAAAAGTCGATGTCAAAGTCAAAGTCAAAGTCAAAGCACTTTCCAAATCGTGTTTTTTTTTTTAAGTTAATTTAAGAGTACCACCACAACCTCCGCGGGCCGCCCGCGGCCCGCGCACCGCGCAAACTCTAAACTTTTTAAACCCTAACCGTTTCGAAACCGTTAGAGATAGAGTGGGAGTGCTTGACCAAATATCATCGAGGACGAGAGGGGCTTTTCGGTGGTCGTGATAAAAATCCAAGATGGCGGATTCAAAATGGCGGCTTACAAAAAATATGGTCCGATCTGGCTGAAAATTGGCGTCCTGAGGTTTTCGGGGGCACCGATTCATAATCCGGGACCAACTTTTTTTCCCGCCATTTTTCAATATGGCCGCCATACAAACGCATCTTTTGGAGCAATTGTTCTCCCAGAAGGAGTCATGGGGGGTAAAAGTCATGTGTGGGAGTCGTACAGAGAGAGGCCCAGTGAGAAATGACCTGAAAGTTGAACCCTGACTGGAACAGCCCTACGGATCTCGAAAACGGAAAGCCGCAGACCTATACTGCCAGAACTAAAAGTGTCAAGGACCTTGGGTGGATCGACGAACTGGTAAAAAATCATGGCTACTATACAAAAAAACATGGCCGCCATACAAGTGTTCATTTTTGGATTTTCACTCAATTGTTCTCCCGGAAGGAGCCGCGGGGGGTAAAAGTGATGTATGGGAGACGTATAGAGGGAGGTCCAGGGAGTTCAGCAAAAAACCGAAATAACCTAAAAGTGGAACGCTGACCGGAACTGCCCCACGGATCTCGAAAATGAGAAGTCGCACATCCATACTGCCCGAACTAAAAATGTGTAGGACCTTGGGTCGATTGACAAGCTGGTAAACAAAGATGGCTTTCATACAAAAAAACATGGCTGCCATACAAAATCAAATATCATATTTATTTTGCGTCATGTTACAAACCCCACCTAAAAAGCCCTCGCGGGCCGCTCGCGGCCCGCGCACCGCGCGACCTCTAGTTATTTATTATAAAATTCGTTAAACTTGTTTTTGATTATGAGAAAAAGTATGGTAGGTAAGGAGGGAGGCATTTATAAAGAAAATACGATGGAGTAAGTATTTTTGGTATAATAAAATAAAAAATCATGTTATTCAAAAATCATTTTATTTATTTTCATTAATATTTTTACAATCATTATGTAATGAATTTATACTTATTAATTAATCATTACCGATAATTACACTATCCAAAAAAAAAAAAAGACGTACGCGTCGAATTGAGAACCTCCTCCTTTTTTTTGAAGTCGGTTAAAAAAAGTGCGGCGCGATGAATCACATTTTGGTGTCCGGCCCATGCAAAGGACCATTAGATATTATTTATAAGTGGTAGGGTCCTAAGCCCCTTTGTCACTGCGACCTGCGAAGATCTATTGAGGCACAAAGTACCATACGACAGTAATAACATGGGCTCAAACACCAATTGCTCATCTACCAGATATACAACTGCAAGAGCAATTATTTATACATCTATACCTGTACGGTACCGTTAACCAATACATGGCAAAAATATTTTTTCGCACTGCTGTGGCGACTTTTAGTTCGTGCTCTTATAAATAAAACATCGGAATCAGGCAAATAAAAAATCATTTAAATCTGTTAGTTCCGCTTCGGCATAATTATAATATTTCAATTATATAGTCGCCACCGCGTATGTGCACACTATAAAGTTTTGATTATGAATTCAAAAATAGTACCATAATGACAGACTTTATGCAAGTGCATCATGGTTGACTGCTGGGTTTCGGCGCCATTATTGTGTTTGTTTTTATATCTATTGCAGTGAGTATAGATAAAGTAGTGTATGAAACTGCAAGCGTAGCATAACCACCATAGATGCGGGTTTCTTTTACGGAAGAATAGAAAAATAGACCGGTTATGGAAATATTTCTACTCGTCGGTAGGATTTGGTAGCCAGATACTTCACTAACTACTTACCCGTTGCTGTGGAATAGTTGTTTGTTATGCAAGGCTGCAAAGTTGTTATTTGGTGCGAGTGCTTGTATTGAATACCGAGCAAGCGAAGGATTCTAAGAGTGAACCACTCGCTTCGCCCGTGGTTCAAGAATATTATCCTGAGCGTAGAGCGAGGGATTCAAAGGCACGAGACGCAAATAATTTTGCAGCCATGCGAAACACACAACTTTTCATCTCATTAAAGCGAGGAAAATGTTAGATGCCTAATTATATTTGAGTTATTCTTCTTCACCACTGTACACTTGTCCAACGCGCCAACCCCTCACTCGCGGCAGAATGCTCTCGTGATTACAAGACTTGGGGCCCGGTCTGTGCTCTACACCATAGTTCGTCACGTTCGAATTTCGAATAACTTTTCCACGCTAGCGGAAAAAATAGACTTTTGCGCTCGGATTTCTAAGAATAAAAAAGAAAGCCGAAAGAGATGAAAATAATATTTTATCTTTGTTTACGTAGAAACCTGAGTCTGGATGTCGAGATGGATAGAAAGAGCTTTGTCTATTCTTTGAAGAATAGAAATAGAAACGGTCATGCTACAGTTGCTACACATAGGTACCTTACTAGATATTAAAACACTCGTATGATACTATTAAAACCCTTGCCTCAGCTCGGTTTTACACACACTCGTATTTTAATTACCCCTTTTATGCAGCAGTTTCTGAAACTACTATTATTAGATTGCAGGTATTACCCAAATATTCTTTTCATAGGAATCTAATGTGTAAAAAAGATTTTGTAGTAAATATATTTTTATTTCACTAAACAAAAATTACCTCCTACTTTACTCTTTTTAAATAACTACTCACTATACCTTATACAAAAAGTAAATAAAAGCAATAAAAAACCCGACTGCTTAAAAGGTGAACTATAAATTAATAAAAAATCACTTTGAATAAAAACTGAAAAGAAAAAAAACTAGTATTAGTAGTAGAATTCTAATGCGGAACATAGCGAACCCATTAAAAATTGCGACCGACTCAAATCTTCCCAATAATGAGTCCCGAACTTCCGACTGTTATAGTCGCAAGTCGCATTTTTTCCAGTTTTTATTTAAAGTTGACATTTTAAGCAGTCACTGTATTGTTTATTTTTTTTACACCTTTTGTTTAGTTTTAAGTGAGAATAGTTGCTAACCAACTTTAAATCGTTATAGATCCTAAATGGTCATACGAAATGAAAAATGATAACAGAAACCTAAAGATGATTTTCAAATATCTATTCAATGACACCCCACTTAACATAGTTTGTTGACTTTCATTTCTATCTTTTCCACAATATGGCGTCTACTTGTCGCCATATTGAATTTTAATTACTTTCAGGTCTTTAGTGATACACGCAAGAATAAGACAAATCTATTGACGTAAGAATCATTAAAATCGGCCCACGCATTTGGTGTCTAGAGCGCCACAAAGGAATAAACATACATACATAAGCTGATAAACACATTACCCTTCTTTGCATCGCGCAGTCGGGTAATAAGCAGTCACGGCAGTCACTAATTATACGTTTACTTTGAATCAATATCGCATAATCAAATCAAGTTTAACCGATGTTATTATAAATATTTTATTTTGTCTCTTAGGGTCGTATCTTTTTTTTACTCGGGTAGATTTTTTTCTTGCCGTAGTAAAAGTTACTAGTGGCAATAAGTTCTATCAATTACCATTGGTTTCAACTCTGGGCAACATGTTTCAAAATATTGGACCAAGCTTCTATGGAAGAGTTGCATTGTCCTTTAAAATTAAATATTTCAGCTCAATGTGGGTTGGATCCTTTTCGTGTAACATCCAATTATTGTTGTTGATGTAAAACTAACTTGTAGAAGCTGGTTAGTAAAAAGCCTAATATTTCTAAAATGTTTTCACTTAACCCAGAGCGCGCGAATATGACTTTCTGTAGGATAGTCAGCTATTGTTTCTGTCACTTCTGTGTGTTTCTATTGTTTCACCGGTAAATAGAGCGTTTATCAGTCGACGGGATTGTCACAGATTTTTCCAAGGTGTTTTCATGTGGCTTTTAGTATTCTATGTATAGTATATTTATGTTCTACTAGCTGTATCCCGCGGCTTTGATCGCGTTGAAGTCGATACGACGGATTTAATTAAAACAACAGAATTTCAAACAAACTTTCAGCCCCTATTTTACCGCCTTAGAAGTAAAATTTTCGAAAATCCTGAAACACTGTTTCTTTATTTTTAACCGAAACGCCAAATACCCAATTTTATTGGTTTAACTTTAAAAATGACGGATTTTAATAAAAACTTTGGTCCCTATTTTGCCCTCTTAGGGGTGGAATTTGCAAAAATCCCTTCTTAGTGGATGCGTACGTCATAAAAGGAACATACAGTCAAAATTTCAAATTTCTAGCCCAAACAGTCAGTCTGTCAGTCAGGACAGGTCGTTTTATATGTATAGATAGATTTATTGGACATACATTAAATTTACTATCGATAGTCTGCATTAGAACCTAGGTGGGTTAGGTAGACCTAACAAATTAATTGCATAACATTTCTCTCATATTGAAAAACGCATGTATGAGAATACGCTTACCAGTTACAGGTTCAATAAATTCTTGCATGTCCATTAACCGTCTTGTTATTCTATCCACTTCTTTCATCAGCTACAAAACCTTTCCGCCCGCACTGTACATAACATATACCTTCCTAATTGTCGCAGAAACCAGCACTTTAGTCAGAATGCTTGAACTAAAAGACGATAATATCCAGGGCGCGTCGGTGGACGATATGAACGACGGGGTCTTCGACGATTTCATAAAGAATATGCCAAAGGATCGCTCCGATAAACTGGGACATCAGAAAAACTTCGAAGCTATGATGAAGACCGTTGGCAAAGAGTTGAAAGGTTGCGGGAATAGGGGATGTGCAAGTAATTATTTTTTTATTACTATTTTATATTGAGATAAACTACGATAACATGGCGCGCCTCTCCAAATTACTGTTTCAATGTGTGTAGTCATGTCCTTACCGAGCAATAAATCCTTGGAATAATTTTTGTTTGACGGCCGTCTCAGTACGCATACGTGCGTCGTGAGTCTTGGTGGCGCTCTGTAAATACTTTCAAACGTTTTGAATTTTGGAGGGGCGTGCCATGCATCGTAGTTAATTTCTATCTCTGTGTGGTTTCCAGACAAAAATTAACTTGAGCCGTATATTCTTGATTGAAAGAAGGCCACTATGACGATATTTCCTATCATGATTTAATGTTATTCAGGTATTCAGCCAGAAGATTTGGCTTTAAAAGAAGAGGATTGCACTTATCAGCATTTAGAACTAGGATATTGGTTGCATATCATCAGTTTTAGGCAACTGCTCAGTGAATCAGATTCCAGGTAGGATTATATTTTTTACTATATTCACCGCATTAAGGTTTTGAAATGAACAGCCCAATTTCTTTTCCATAAATGACAAAACCATGCGTCATGGCTATAGTGTCATCCACAGTATAGTATAGTGGTATAATGGTGGTGGTACCTTAAATCTCAGTCTAGTGACATATGATATCATAATTTTTTCTTAATTGGTAATCACCAAACGGACCGAGGCATTATGGCGACCAAGGGAAGGTATGTCAAGAGTAGCGGTAGTTGAATCCTCGAGCCCAAATAACAGCATACTGCGATCAACAATCCCTTTTTGCAGTGAATGGTTTGGAAAGAGCTGACATGACAAATGTCTTTTTCATCCCACCATCTCGGAAAGAGTATTTTTAATCTTCAATATCTGAGTGGAAAAGCCGTTTTTATTCTCTAGAGGATAAAGTAAATTTTCATCCCACCATCTCGGAAAGAGTATTTTTAATCTTCAATATCTGAGTGGAAAAGCCGTTTTTATTCTCTAGAGGATAAAGTAAATTGAATTTAGAACATCGTGTGCACTAAGTTTGTGAATTAAACGTTTTTTTTTTGCATTTAGTCATTTCCTCGCTGAGGTGGAATGAAAAGTTACGTGTTGCACTCGAGTGCAAAGATTTTTCACCTCGTGCTCTTTTGATTCCCTCGCTAACGCTCAGGATTCTAATTTTGAATCACTCGCTGCGCTCGTGATTCAATTTTAGAATCCTTCGCTTGCTCGGTCATCAAAATTGAACACGCGGTTAAAAAGCAACTTTGCACTCTTGTATAACAAATAACTATTTACAGGCTTCCATCAGAAATAACCTCAATGACGCCATCGAACAAGAAAGTTCCAGAGTGTCGCGTGAACATCAATCCGTCTCAGGACTTCTTCCTGGAGCGGCTGACGAAGGTCGACACCGAAGGGTGGGAGCCCGTGCTTAGTCTGATGCACCAGTTCGCAGAGATGTTCAACTTCTATGATTACGTCACGCTTGGAGCTAAGATAGCGAAATATGTGGAAACTGTGCGTATGAGTTTATAATAAAAATTCACATTTTGTTGTAGAATTAATTTTATTTATAAGCAGAATTCATTTATAATTTTAATTTCTTATCTAATTTATATAATATTCTCAGTCTTACAATCGTACAGGTTTTGTCGTTTGTTAGTAAATAACTAACACTTGTAATAACGGTTAACTTCTTAATTATATTATTATTAGTAATCAACATAATGAAGAATACCAACGCATTCAGATTATTAGCTTACGTACGGTATAAATAATTATAAATATTATGCAGAAATTATTCCGATACGTGAAATAGTTTTCGAGATATTAAATTTAAGTTTTGTGTGCGTCGCGGTTTCTATGCTCGACGCTGACTGCCCAAAAGATGTGTTGTGACGTTACGACACATTTTCGCGTTCAGTCCGTTGTATGTGTCCGTAACTATTCGCTAGTATTTTATGTTAAAACTCTTTAAAAGTCATAACCAAAAAGCAAAAAATATTGTGCTGTAGTGTTGTGCCAAAACATAACAAACTATGCGAACAGCAAGCGCACCGCAGCTGTGGAGTGACGACACAGATAAATGCGCGCCCAAGCGAGATAACAAATTTGATGAAACTTCACACTATTATAACTTCTAAACTACTTGGTCTATTTGAATGAAACAAATAGTCATGTGTTAGTGCCTAGACATTTAGGTTCCATTGTGACAAGCGATTCTACGGACCCACTGATATTCCTCATTATAGTGAAATTGTATCATTGTGTATAAGAGTTTGTAGACGATATCAGTATTATATATGTGTGTGTCCAGCACCCCGAGTGCTGGGCGGGCGCGGCCGTGGCAGGCTGGTGGTGCGGCGCGGGCGGGCGCGGGGCGTGCGCGGCGCGCTGCCTGGCCGCGGCGCACGCGCGCGCCCCGCCGCAGCAGGGGGCGCATGCGGCGCGCGCGCTCACCGCACTCCTGCACATGTAAGTATATATGTCCAGCACCCCGAGTGCTGGGCGGGCGCGGCCGTGGCAGGCTGGTGGTGCGGCGCGGGCGGGCGCGGGGCGTGCGCGGCGCGCTGCCTGGCCGCGGCGCACGCGCGCGCCCCGCCGCAGCAGGGGGCGCATGCGGCGCGCGCGCTCACCGCACTCCTGCACATGTAAGTATATATGTCCAGCACCCCGAGTGCTGGGCGGGCGCGGCCGTGGCAGGCTGGTGGTGCGGCGCGGGCGGGCGCGGGGCGTGCGCGGCGCGCTGCCTGGCCGCGGCGCACGCGCGCGCCCCGCCGCAGCAGGGGGCGCATGCGGCGCGCGCGCTCACCGCACTCCTGCACATGTAAGTATATATGTCCAGCACCCCGAGTGCTGGGCGGGCGCGGCCGTGGCAGGCTGGTGGTGCGGCGCGGGCGGGCGCGGGGCGTGCGCGGCGCGCTGCCTGGCCGCGGCGCACGCGCGCGCCCCGCCGCAGCAGGGGGCGCATGCGGCGCGCGCGCTCACCGCACTCCTGCACATGTAAGTAATTAAATTGGTATTTTGTAGTGTTTACAGCTGCGGGCCGAATACCGAATATTCAGCCAAACTACTTGCCCGGATTTGATGCGGTTTTGTTTTCAGTATGTCTCATTTATAGTTCTTGTACCTAATACATGACGCTCTACCAGTAAAAAAAAATATAACTACTTCGAAAGCAAAAATAAAAATATATAGAAAGACTTTAAAAAATCTTTACACCCGGGTAATTTAATTTTATGATTATACATTTTTTCGTTTTGAATACAGCGCTTTGACATTCCGTTTATTCTCCTAAGTCGACAGTAGTCCTCGAGCATGATTATGTACCTACTAAAATATAAGATTTGTTTTTTACAGACAATCCAAAATACAAGACGCTAAAGAGGTCGCCTACCTCTCATTCTACACCCAACCAAAGAGCAGAATAGAGGCATTCCTAGTTGGAGTATCACATACATATTTGGTAAGTAAGAAAAAAATATTAATAAAACGCGATTTTATAATATAGTAATAAAACTTACACATCTCCATCTAAGTATAAAGTTTATAATAATACCAATTTGCATATTAAGTGAATGGGATGTACTTTGATATATTAATATGGGAAGAGGTTCATTGTTGCACGTAGCTTTTTTAGCCTCTGTTCCTAGCAGGAGGTTCACTGGTATACTCTGCCTATCTCCAAATGCTGTCACCTGTAATCAATTTTCGTGGTTTTATTTATAAAATACAAAGTGTATCAGAAATGCGTGGTCATATTTAAGACTATCAAACTGAACAAATTTCAGTAGGTATGGGATTCACGTCGTAATCGCAAAAAAATAATCATCTGTCCCATACAAAACTTCAATACCTACTCGACCCAAACATATGGAATAGCAGATTTTTTTAGCGGTTTCATGGTTGTTTGCATAGTAAATCTACGCCCTATATACATAATATAATGAAATATTTATAGTCGGAGTACGAACCAGCAGTGTGGATGTACCGGTACGCCTTGACCTTCGATGACAAGTTCCTGCCAGCGAAGGCTTGCCTGCACGCCACCATGTGCCTCATGCTCTTCGGAGAAGCGGCCAAGGCGAAACCTAAACAAAACTGAATTTAACACACGTAGAACAAATTTTCATAGATTATAACTTAAGTTTCCCAATGTTTTTATAATAACTCGTGCTTCGGCAAACTAGCAAATGATAATTAGGCCTAAACAGCACTAGCAGTTCATTTAAACAGTCCACACATGGAAATTCATAGTAATGCCAAAACTGCGGTTATATTAAATCATTGATAATGGTTTTTAACGTCCGTTGTTTGGCTAAATCCCTAGGGATATAGTCAAGCAACTATGCTTAGTTTAGTTTAGTTTAGTTTATTGCATAAAAATTATAACTGAATTCTCTAGTGCAGTGTAGGCCTTACATAGGTATGTTAAAACAACGAATTTTCTTAATATATTTAAACATAAATTCCCATCGATGTTCCAGTGTTCACTTACTCATAAAGAGCTACAAATCGCTTACTCCGCTTCTAAGGGCCATTTTCACCGACAAAATAACAGATGTTTAAAATGAAATCGGCCGATTACCCATACAAAAAGTCATGTTTAAATGGCAGATTTTACTCTAATCGTCTGTTATGTCGTCGGTGAACTTGGGCCTAAATGCAGGATCGACCTGGTTGAACAAACATATTAGTACATTATGTTAGCGTATGTTTTTTATGTGTCTAAAGATTTCTGAGGTATAAAACAGTACTTTATGCGTAAGTATAAATGTGTCGTAATGACGGTAGTTATAAAATGCAGATTGTGAAATATAACCATTTATTGTACCTGTTTTGGTTGTATCCAACTATACCGTTCTTTGAAATGTTTCGCTACTTGATGTAACAACTACTAAATACATGGCAAAAACTACTGCAGCGCCATCTATCGGAATCGAATCGAAAGTTTAACTGAAACTGTTGGGCTTTGGCCCGCCAGGCAATATCACCGCCTGGTCAGAGGATCTTCCTTGTTCAATGGAGGAATACTGTTAGAATTCGAACCCACATGCGCAGCGGCAACTCTCGGGCGACTCGCATCTACGTCATCAGCAGCAAGCGGGGCGGTGCGGCTCTGCCGGACTCGATGACCACTCGTGCTTTCGGACTCCACCGGCGACGGACGAACATTCTTAATCCAACTAATATTACCGATGTTTGTCTGGTGAAGATAATTAATTCAATGATATTCAATGATAATTCAAAATTTCTAGAGGCACGTGAAATGATATAGTGGACTGTATAGGAGCTTGTTTAATAATCGTTTAAATTGGCATAACTTTACCGGGAAAACATATAATAAATTAGATTTAAAAATGGCCGTCTGTTGCCGGTGGAGTCAAAGGGCGAGTGATCATCGGCCGGATTAACATGAGCGCCTACGTGACATAATTTTGTCTTGCGGAAACAGGTTTTTAAAGGCATTATCTTATCTTGTCACGACAAAATTTCGTCACGGCGCGCAATTTAGCCATGCAGGTCGATCCGTGTTATCGGCTGCGCCGCACCGCCCCGCTCTGCTGATGACGTAGATGCGAGCCACGCACGCGTCTCTACTGCGCGTATCCAGATTCGGATACACCACAAACAAGATATTTCGTTCTCCATAGTGGTGACCCTGATATTGCCAGTAGCTAGTAGTCGATAAGCAATGTTTGAGAAATCAATAAAATTTGTGATGCTGCTGATTCTGTAAGACTGTAAAACAACTCGTATCAGACGTTCCATTGATTGTAATTGACTTCACTGTAGATACAGAATAGATATGGTAATAAACTTGCCTATTAGGTTTTTCAACACAGTATTTCCACATTAAAAAATCTTTCATTATTTTTAGAGTTAGTTGTGTCGAGATTTGGGCATCTTGATGTTGGTACAGTTTTATTTACGCCCAAATCAACGGGTTTTTAGAACAAGACTTGGGTTAATGCCCCTTCCATTCCAAGAATATTATGTAGTTTTGTTATAAGTTGAATTAATTTCCGCCTATAAGAACAAATGTTGAATCATTCCTTTGTTGTCGTGTTCATGTTTATACAGATGTACTTCACAGTAGTTAATTATAAACCGTTTTTGGTTGCTTTATTAGCACTAGTCATCGTTTCTTTTATTATGCATAGATCCGTGGCCGTTTGTACAAGTCAAAGGAAATATTACTTAAGACATTTAGGTAATAAGTTAAGACGTACATTTTGTCCGAAAGCAAAAGATTTTTCTCAAAGGCTGATCAAATCCAACCAGTTCATAAAAATCATATAAAATTGTTATTGATGTTTGTCAACTTAGGGCCCTTACAGACGAGCGGCACTTTACCGAAGACAGGGGTAACTGCAACCGTCGCGGCTTGTCGACGGCTGACGTCGAAGCATGGGCGGCTGCCGTCGACACGCTAGCGTCTGCGTCCGCTTCTCGGCGGCTGTAGTAGTTACCCTCGTTGACGGCAAAATGCTGATCGTCTTAAGAGCGATAATCACAATACCTAACATGAGTTTGGAAATGATCAGTAGGCTAATTCACGTAACTAAAGAAGTGCAGTCGCCGCGCAGTTGCAATAAAATATTGATTAAAACAACACATTTGGTAATCTTCTTCTTTTTTCGTTACGGCAATTGAGCCGATGTCGACTATTCTGCCATTTGGTATTCCCTGGGCTTTAGTGAGATACGCTCGCAACAAGTTCGAGCATCACTGCAATACGATCGGCGCGTCTTAAAATTACGTGAATTAGCCCTCTGAGGTTTGGTCATCCTTTCAGAAACCGCAAGTAAGTTAAACGGTTTTGTTTTTCAAATGTTACCGTATGGATAAGCTTTTCCTGATATTTGTTGCAGTTTTTGATTAGACACCTAAGACTGACGTGTTTTTTCAATTCCAATAAATATAACTAACTGTATTCAAATTGCATTTTTGTGTTTTATTTAGATTTTTTTTTTATTTGACATTAATTCTTCTTTCGTGTTGGTAATTGGTTTATGCTATCTAATGGTGATCGCTCATGCTGTAGTAGGAAAGATTTCATACATATAAATTCAAAGTATTACTGAACCGATTAAAATACATTTTCAAGGCATATCTTCTAAAATGATTCTACAGGTGAGCATTTAAGAAAATTCAGCCGGCTTTTGTAAAGTTTACTTGGCATTAGATAGCACTTACGCAACCTAGAAAACAACACCTAGGCTCGGATAACTTGCTCCCAAAGTCTCAACATTTCTCTTGAGCGATATCAGTCTAAAAATCGAATATTCAGCATCCCAAGAGATGATAAAAGCACAGGTACTTACCTACTTAAGGGTGACATTTCACTTGGTTTATTAATAAACGCTTACCCCTTATTCATAAAAACTTGTCATTTTTAAATTATACCTGTCTTTGTCATATGTATGCCAATAAATAAAGATGGCAATAGAATTACGACCTAGTTTCGATAAATAGAATTTACCTAGGTAATCCTCGTTTATGAATAAGGGGGATAGGGTTTAAATTACTTCGAGCAACGAATGGGTAATGTTCATTAGCACAAACAACATTCATCAAAAACAAAGGTTAAAGAGCACTTACACATCCGGGTTGCTAGCCTCAAAAATACAGCGGGAGACACAAAACAATTGACAGTCACAATTAAAACGATCCGTTTTTTTTCCGTGAAGGCAGCATTCTGCAACTGTTGAGAGTGAAGCTCCGACAACAACTATTAGAACACGCACAAGAGTATATTCAGGTCACTAGTCCTGTGCAGTGCCCAATAGTTGTTTTGGGCTTCAGGCTTATTTCTTCTTTTGGTGCGACATGGGCTGGAATAAAGGTTTTACTGAACAACATTAAAATACAAGACTAATAAGTAGCTAAATTGATGAAAACCATACGAAGATCTATTGAACACGTCATACGACGGCGATTTCAGGAATCCCATCGTCATATAACGTGATAGACGTGAATGTACTTCTCCAGTCAATTCAACAATGAATTACCTACCTACGGAGAAAATATCTCGTAAACGACAGGTCCTCACCATCATCTAGTTACAGCCTGAAGCTATCCACTACCTATTTCTTTTGGCATACTTATACGTTACCGTATTTTTATACTCTGTTGGTAGGTATGTTTTTAAACACCAGTACCTACATCTATCTACCTGATAACCGGACTAAACTTGGGATACACACGAGTGGTCTCTTCAAGTAATTGGTTTGGGGTGGTTAGATGACAGTTGCTGCGTGTAAAATACTGATATTCAGCCGCATCTGGGCAGATGATGACGATCTAGTTACAAAATTTGATAATAAAAACATTGTAAGCGTGTGATACAAAACGATTAAATAAAAAAAAAGAATAAACTGAATTTAAGTTAGGTAGGTAGATACCTACGTAAATAATTTTCACGTTTATTCAATTTATTTCGACATTTGTTTGTTCATTACCATTTTAGTTACGCGGTAGACCCGCTGATACTAACAAAGATTTTCGCGTGTGAAGATGCTCCTTGAACGAATACTACCTACCTTCTTACATATTTAGGTATGTCATATAAATCTAATAAGCTACACATCCACGGTAAGAATATTAAAAAAACTAGACTACCTACCTACTCGTTACTTTTCTTTAGGACCACAAAAAGTAGGTACCTACATGATCTGCAACGTCTGCAACACAAAGGAATGAAGGTATAAACACTGTTTCCGCTCGAAAATCAAAATATGTGTAGTGTACGAAGCATTTCCATATTTATTTCTTGAACTCAATACCACAGTTTTCAATTCATGGCTGTCTGGGGCAGTGAAGGGTGAAGGAAAGAGCCTCCATGAGTGACGAATTCTGTGTTCGTCTGATGCACTCTGGGTAGTCAGGCACGATACCACCATTGGTACGGCAGATGGAAAACGGCTGTCTAAACTGAAAATTGTATTTACTACCAACCAGGTACAGTTACGATACATTAAGGTGATATATTTCGCAAACGAAATACGTCGAAATTCGTCTGAATGACTGCGGCCCGCTTAGAGTTAGCAGCTGTGCGTTTGGACGCCGGGCATGAACAATTTTGAGGATGGTCGATCGGAAAAATTGCCGATAGATTAACGATTTTGCCCAACCAAAGCAAATAAAATTCTGACTACTTAGAATCAGAAAATTCTGAGCTACGAGTACATAAGCGAAAGCAAAGCCCTTGATGACTTTAATATTGGTACCTACATATTCACTTACCTATTTAATGCTTTTCATATCTACAAATAAGTACAGTACAGGCGGTATTAATGCCTAAGGCATTCTCTTCCGAGACAAAAACATTGGTATTGATTTATAATTTCCGATTACCGAGTAATGTTGAAGGAAGAACGCTACGGATAAAGGCCCATCCACACCCGATACTTTTAGCAGCAGAATCGTGCGTTTTCGCGTTCGTTATTCACTTTAGCTGCTAAAAGTATCGAATGTGAACGGACGCACATGAACCAAATAAAAGAAAAGTGTCGTATAAGGAGGTTAGGAAGATTGCACTGGAGAGGGAATAATGGAGAGTATTGCATCAGCTACATCATTCTGAACGTCAGCCACATTGTAGATTCTTGCATCCATACATATCCGACCTTGGACACCCTAGTGAATATTCACTAGGATGTCCAAGGTCGGATAGTGCACCTAGACAGTTGTCTCGAAGGATTCCGTATGGTATCCTTCTGCTATCCTTATGGCCGTTTTGAGCTGTGGGCTATTAAATTACTATAGCTCAACAGCGCGAAATTGCCATCAGGACAAACCGCACGCGGATAGCGCCGGACGGAAGGAGTACGGCGTTCTACAAACAAATTACCTACAAAACGGCCCCATACCTATGTAACACCGACTCTCCATCAGAGCTGCGCAAGAAACTTGAGCGGCAAGCTAGAAGGTAGGTATATTTCATTTCCCTCACACAGCTCTGGTGGACAGCCAGCCTAAAGGGCCTTCAATAGCCGATAACCGCTGCTCAGCGGTTCCTGTTGAGAGAATCCAGCCAAATGCTAGATTTTTACTAAAGCTAACAATACCTACCTAACTAGTTTTTAAGTATGTTGGTACTTACTAACACATTATGGGTCCTAGTTACCCGAATATAAAGAATTTTAATTATTATTCCCTTTATTCAATTTTATATCATACCCTTAAATATTTTCAAATAATTTTATAAAAAAAAAAAAAAGTATATTTAGAAATATAAAAGAGTATTAGCCCACCGGCATCGGGAACAGGGTCCAAGTTACCGGTGGTCAGAGCTCTAGAGAGAGGAACCTCTTCACAATATGCGTGCCAAGCAAGCAAGCAAGTAGGTACCTACTGCTTTCTGAATCAGGCCCTTGATCCAGCCACCCAGCGAGAGTCTTTCGAGATTTGGCAATTCATCTATTAGCCGTTACTAATTATTATTGTTATTATAGCACAATCCCTGCATAGATGAAGGCATGCAGAGGCCTTCCTCGTCCCGCAATCCCCTGAGTATCTATAGATACTACATATTTAAGCAGGTACCTACAACTCATGAGTTGATAAATGAGTATCTGACACGGGTTTTTCATGAAATAACCAAAAACACGATCTCATTTTAGTGGTAAAGAGTGTCCCATGAGATCGCCAGCTTTTGTATCTTAATGGGCGATGCAAGTTCATATCATAATATAAAAATAATTACCAAAGCTAATGGTGCTTATTTAAATTTGTACGACATTTTCCAAACAACTCGGTAGGTATTCTCATTTTCCTTTTCCTATATTTTTTATGACTACTGCGCCAAACACAGCTCTTTCCTGAAAATTGTAGATAAGGACCAAGCAATATTCAAAGAAAAAAAAAATCTCTTTCGTGCCTCAAGAAAGCACTAAAACGGGTACCTGTGCGCGCTTCCTGGCACCTCCTTGACTGACTTACTACAGGTTTCATGTTAAACGAGGGTTTCATGTTAAACGATGAGTTTATTCCGCGTTTATACATTGTGTACTAAGAAATGCGTGGTCATATTTAAGATTACGATGTTGGTCCCATAAAGAAAGTGGTTCAGTTTGATGGTCTGATCCGCACCCTTAAATATGAACTGGTTTCTGATACACGTTGTACAGGATGTAAAAATACCCTTAACGAAACCGAAGTCTACGCATACAGTACATCAAACAACAAGTAACATTGTGCAAAAATAATTGCTGGGAAACAATTTGTATGTTTAGGTGACTAAAAAATAAGCTATTTAATATAAAATATGTAACCCACGCACCAAACTGTACCTACTACGTGTGTGTAGAACTGGACGCGTGGGAGTATAAGCGCGTAAGTTAGTTTATTAGTACGTATTTAATAACATATCAAAACTATTTTCCGAAAAAATATAAAAAACATTGTTACTGACCTTCAATATCTCCATTGGTAGGTATGGCCCAACCTAAAAAAATCTTCGTGATGATGGGAAGAATACTTAGTTCTCGGATTCGATAAGGGTATTTTTACACCTGTATAGTGTGGGATATAATATGGATGTAATAAAGACCTGTAAATAGGGAAAGTAGTTTGTCGTCAAATAGATGCAAAGTTATTATTGGCAATTTTTGTGAGAACAACTTTTTAGGACGGTAGGCACAAATTTTTATTTGCTTCACAAAAAAACAATTTTTTACGAGGCAACCTTTTAAATACAGCAGTACGAATGAATAAAAATCTAATGAAAGGTTTCTTTCTGAAAATAAATTAGTCCATTAAACATTAGATATAATTATGAAACTAATAACAACATAGGTACATTAATAACATAAACATGCAATGCGACAAAAATACTTTTACACTACACGAACAAAGTACCTAACAAAATGTTGAAAAAAAATTGCAAAAATTTAAAAATATATAAATATATGTAATCAAGGCTCTAGGTAAGTTGCTCTTAAGGCTCAATTCACACCGAGATGGCAACGGCTGGCAGCGAAACGAGCAGTTTCAATGTCGTATGACTTGTACTCGTCAGTTGTATGACTGTGTTCTTTTGTTTATATGTGTAATTAATTACCTATGTGCCAATCTTTTATTATTGTAATTGGTTTCGTACCGTTTTAATAAAAGTAAAAAATAAATAAATGTCAAAAGTTACGCAGAATTTTAAACTTTATTTTAATTATATATATTATACAGTACAGTACCGCTTCAGGGGCATGAAAGGGTCACGCAGCGCTCCCGGTACGACTGGCAGTCTAGCTGCCACAAGCGACCAGTCAAAGCGGCCTCCAGATGCCGCCGCGGCGCGGCGCGTCCGGCTGCCTTACTTTTGCCTTACCCCCACAGCGTCGCCTGCGCTTGTATGAATTCACAAATGCTAAGCTCCGCGGCGGCCGTGCGCCTTCGCTTGGTGTCGATCCCTGCGCTGCCAGCCGCTGTCATCTCGATGTGAATTAACCTAACTATCTCGATTTTCCGCATCCACCGTGTTTTGCCTGCAGATTAAACTAATACGAGCTCTTCACCAATGGGAGCGTCGAACGCGGTCGATGTGTAAAATCGTAATCTAGAGCCTCACAGTAAAGTGAGTGTATGGCAAATAACACACGGAGCGGTGCGGCGCCTGCTGCGGCGGTACGCGGCCATTATTTTTTTGGCTATTGAATTACTTTGTAGATAATCCGTGTATGACGAATAACACAAGAAGCTATGCAGCGCCGCTAGCCGCGCTGCCGGTGCGCGATCGAATCTTGTAAAAAGAACGAAATGTGTGCTGGGACACATACCTAGTAGAAGTGAAACTTCAACGGACAATTTATCGTTTACCCCCTCCACGCGGCCGTAACGCTTTCTTGTGACAGAAAAATCCTAATACCCCCTTCTATACAGAAGTTTAACTTAAAAAGTCTCCAACCTTTTTGAGTTTTAAATTGACCGTCGAGTCTTGGCAACCGGCACCGCGTCTCCGCGCGGAGCAATTTCGATGAGCACGACCGCACACCGCCGCGGCATACGGCGCCCGCGCCGCACCGCTTCGTGTGTGATTCGCCTACAGTTTTCATATTACTATGAAAACTATTTTCATTATATTTTAACGTTATAAAAATTAATTTGGCTTTGACCTATTTGTAATCCACTTTGCCGAGACAAATATACCTACTCATAAACAAATCAAGTAATTTAAATTGTTTCCTAAATATTAATCGATGAAAAAATTCTACTTATTTATGAAATATTAAAAAATACCTAATACTAAATATTTAAAAAATATCAAGTAGATTCTAAAAGCATTTTCACAAGGCTTAGAAGTTTAGTCTTAATCCTAAATCGTAACATATAAGTTAAGTATCTATAAAATTCCTACATTTTCCTATAATAATTATATCGTTCATAATATTATAATATCTTAACTATGTAGGTACTTTAAATAACGCTTAAAGCTAGATCGAAATATCACACAAATTGTTCCGATTAAAAATTGGCTCCTTTTGGTAACAAAAATATTGACTATTTCTTAAAACAATAATATCAGGCTATGCTCCTTGAACATCAGCTTCGTAATTCTCGATGCGGTAGTCTTCTACTTCGTAGACAATGAATAGCCCGCAATAGCCGCTGTCACACGCACAAGAGTATAGATTTAACTAATCTTGTGCAGTGGCCAGCAGCTGCTTTGGGCTTCATTTTACCAACTATATCGAAGGCTGGAAACGTGGATATCTTCCAAAACAGACGACGATCCAGTGATAGAAAATGTGCAACTCAAGGAAGCTATAAAAAGCACGATTAAAAACTAAGAAAAAGAAAAATAATAGAATGAAAACTCTTTAGTAGGTACAAAAAGAGAGTGCCAGCTAAAAAAAATATATCTAAAACAAAATAAAATTCTTAATTTAAAATAAAGTATTCCAATACCAGCTCACAAAAAAGAACAAAATCAATAGCAGTGCAAGTAACTGTTTCTCACATCGTTTGTTAAAAAAATATAATTATTTTTTACGATAGTTCGGTTGGACAGAAAAAAAACTAAGGTGACTAAGGTATCGGGTGGCCGAGAGAGAAGCCCCGCATAGAGGAAACCATACTACCGGCTTAACTTAATACATACGATACTAATGCCGCCATATTACTGGGAGCATCGACAATCGGAATCAATTTAATAAAAAATATTTAGAACCCGTGTCTGAACAAATTAAAATTTACAAATAGAAATGCGGCCATGTGAAATCTTCTCGTCAAACATTTGATGTTGAAAAGTATCTTATAAAGTTGGCTCTTGAACTTTTAATGTACCTACACCTTTTTCTTGACACATTATTATTTGATTTTATTTATGTACCTACTAAAAATTACGGTAACTATTGTTTTAAGAGCACCTAGAGTCTCACCGTTTCAAATTCAAAAAGTGTAATGGTCTAGTTGTAATAAAACATCTTTGACTTTAAAATAACTTAGAACTTTGGGAATTAATTAAAATACTTTTTTTATATATTAAAATTACAATTTTATCCTAATGGAAATCATTTACAGAGATATTATTATTACTAGAAAATTAATGCCAACAAGAGTGATAGTGATGATAATAATTTTATAAATGAAATATTATAGTTTATAAAAAACTATAGAACACGCTTTAGTCATCCAAACTGAACGGGTATGCAAAATTTCAGCTCAATCGGAAACCGGGAAGTGGGTCAAAAACTTCCAAGATTTTCTTACATAGTTAAGTTAGTTACAGGTGAAGCTAATAAAAGCGTGTTAAAAAAAAGGAAAATAAAAATAAAATGCTTCGTCAACGGGCCTCGGAAAATTGGTGCCCATCACACTTGCTGCCTTATCACGTTGTATGGCGAGCGATACATTTTGCTGTATTTATTATTATGATAAAATTATTTCTTTATACAAACAATTATTTTTTTATTGTTGTATAAATAAAATACGATTAGTTAACATATTCTTTTTCCATAAAAATTGTTATGAAAATAATTAAAAATTACTAGCTAAGGTTGTTTCTTGGACATAAAAATGTTCATAAATGTGCAGTGTTCAAAATATTTGTAGGTATATATAGGTACCTAAATGTTATACGTTAATTAATAATAATAAAATGCCATATAAAAATAAAATAAATCAAATTCAAATACTCACACTCAAATAAAAAAAAACACCAATTTCAAATTTAAATGAAACCAATACTAGACACTATTTTCTTTTCATAAAACTTGTATTATTTTTAAATTATTTACTAAACTATTTTGGTGGAGCGACGTGTGTCCACGGGGTAGGACGGGGTGCGAGTGATCACGACAATAGACTCCACTACAAGTTGGTGCACGGGCCTATATTAGGTCCTTTCTCCACCCCTGTCAGCTTGGCGCATGTCAAAGGCGGCGAGTTTAACGTAAGTAGTTAATGCGTAGGTAGGAAGACCTAGGTAAACTAAATGAGGTATATGAAATAGAAGTAGCTAATAAATAAAGGGCCAGAGGTTTTGAAAATTATTTTGTGTTTAGAGTAAAAATTAGAATCACACAAGTTATATTTAGGTATTCCATGAATTATTCGTTTATTTTTCTTAATTTTTATTATACGTTATTACGTTAAATGCTACCTAAAAGGTGGCTTTTGAAGGTAGAGTCAGAAGTCTAGAATAGTCTAATCTACCTATTAATTAATTAATAACATATTTTATAACTTGGTCATATCGAATAACATAATTATTAACATCTGTACCTGTACCAAATTTCATACAAATACAATAATGATTTTTACTAAAGTGTGCATTTGTTTTATTCTCTATTGGTTGGTGTCTATATTTGTAACTTTTATATTTTTATTAGAGTGAATATTCCATAGGTAAACATGAACTGTAACGTAAATATAAGAAACATGCGCATGATTGGGCATCTCGGTTACGCTTTTAAATTAGACCACCAGATAGGCTCGCAAGGCTTTCGTGCCACTTTCTGGATCGTATTCACCTGATATTTTGTAATAAATTAACATTATAATTATGATATTGGTTAAGTATAACAATTATGTTCTTATGTACCTAAAGCAATAAGAAATCATTAAAGTTGCATGAAAAAATCTTTTGGTTATGTTCGTGTCCATTATGACTTTATGCAGTCGTAGGTGCTTTAGAACAGTTTTATTTCCTTGAAGATATATTATATTTAATATTTAAGAATGATTTCCCTATTGTTTGATCATAATCAGTAAAATCATCTAAGATTACGTTGCACTAACAAATACATTTTATACCTAGTTTTTTTTAGTTAACCCGGACATATTAATATAATTACTTATGTTTTTTTTTAGTATATTCCGACCTAATACCGAAGGGAAAAAATACTTTGAAATGTTACATTATCTCCTAAGTACCGACAGGTCAGCGAGGCCGGTCGGAAGCCCTGCAAAGGAGGTCGGCGCCTCCCTCATTACAGGATTATGAAGAACCGCTACAAAGATTTAAACCTGGAGGCCTATTCCAGCCCGTCGCGTCAATCATGAACTATTATATACCTATTGTATAAGTTACAAATACAAAAAAATATTGAAATAATTTAATATTATTGCTAGACGGTGTGGTGTGAAAGGAGAGACATTTGCTTACCTAATTAAAAAAAATCTACATTACGTGGTTCCTATTTCCTACAAAACCGGCTGTAAAAAGATTAATAGTCACTCAAAACTTTCTTCATGAAATAAAATCGTACCTTAAGTTAAATCGATCCTACAGTTGCACTAATCATTCGTAACAATCATACAGACATACGTGAATGGATCACTTATCTTAGTGGTTTTTGTGATGATGTAGTAGGTACTAAAATGTAAGGCCTTTCTGTGTATTGTAAAAGCGATTTCCGGCGGCGCCGGCGTCTGTGGTTTTGTCATGCTCTGCCCTGTTCAGTTCACCCCCTGCGAGTGATTCACATCTCAAAATCTTTTAGGTCTGTGCATCTAAAATTTAATTTTAAACTAATTCGAAAATTACCATATTAATTGTACTGTTTACCATTTAATTTAGCAATCCTTTTGAATAATACATAGAACATAGAACAAATTATTATAACCGATCTTTATAGACTATTATTTTAATGCACACTGCATGTTTTGATATTATTATGATCTATCTATAAATCTACCGAAATTAACTCGGACGTACCGAATGAAAGCCTTACAACAATAGTAGATATAATTGGAACTCATTTAACTTTCTTTATGAATGTACATAGAAACAAAGTTCTATTCTATTGATAGAAGCTTATTTGTATTCATTCCATAAAGTTATTATTACTATTACCACTAGTAATAATAACTTTATGATTCATTCGCTATTGATTTACTTGAAGACACGATATTGCATTGTTGAAATACATGTAGGTACGACAATACTCAGTGAAATATGTAATATTGTTGTTTATTTATTTATTATTTATTTTATTTATTTAAGTACACACAAGGAAACATGGTAATAAAAATGTTACAGACAATAAAGCACAATGGAACTACTTATTTCTAAAGAAATTTCTTCCAGTAGTTGTTTATTATATTGAAGAAAATTTAATCTGAAAGATTGCAAACCACGTGTCGGATAAAAAAGATAGAGAATTATAACTACGTGCACCGGTAGATTAATAGAACATAGTCTTGTAGTTAGGTACACCTGTCTGGAATGAACGAAGCCAGCTGGATATGAATCTAGTATTCTTTTTTTAACCGACTTCCAAGAACGGAGGAGGTTCTCAATTTGACTGTATGGTTTCTTTTCTTTTTTTTGTATATTTGATCAGCGGTATTTTCAACGATTTTAATAATTTGTTTTTGGTTTGAAAGAGTTTTCTCCCGAAGTGGACCCATTAAAGGTGAAGATCTGATGATGAAGACTTTCGGCGATAGACGGTGGAACTCTTCAATGGATATTAGCAGATCACTCGCAATTGCTGTAATCGCATGTTTGTATCTCCGAAGGTCTTCATCAGATCTTCACCAAATTTTATTAGGAAGGGAGCTGGAGTCACTGACACAGCTTAGTACGACTGACGGTAGTTGGGACAAACGACACCCTAAATTGACACCGTGAATCGGCAATCGTACCGTGGAAAGCTCCAGCCAGGCTGGTTCGAGGAACTGACGAAGACAGCTGGGGAAGACTGGATGTGGAAGGCGAAGTACCGGATGTTGTGGCAGAACTTGGGAGAGGCATATATGCCCAGTGAAATACTACAAAGGGCTGATTTAAATGAGCTTGTTCAGTTTATTTCTTAATTTACCTTATAATTAATTTGATTTAAGTACCTAATAGGTACCTACCTACTACGGCTTTTTACCTTCTCTCATGTTAAATTATAAACAATTGTCGAGCCGTAAAGTTACAGAAGCCGTAGAGTACTGAGCAGGGAGGTTACCTTTCCTTTGTTCGTGAACACCCTAAGCTGTTAGTGTCAGCTGAGGCCGCAAGATGGCGTTAATAGTTACATTGTAGCCTTTGTGTATCCAGAAGATTGTAGGAGATAAAATTAAAATGCCTTTACAATTATTGTGGTGTAAAAATAAAAGTTATCAGCTTATGATTTATAAAATATAATTATTTAGTTGGTATTTTCAAATAAAAACTATTATACAAATCGAAGTACTGGCCTGAGGGCATAGGCCTCTCCCAATTTCTTCCATTTAATGCTTCCAATGTGATTCTACTGTTCGTTAATCATGTGTAGTACCTATTACCGGGTCTAATAGTGACAAAAACGGCAGGTAACATATTAGACACCCGAGCCCGAAGCCCTGCGCGGAAGTTATTTCCTGTCATCGGATACCCGGCCACCGAGGCGTAATGATAGTGTCTATGGTGCGGCAGAATAGCAGGTGGTGCTGTGGTGTCTAGTGTTCGGTTGCACGTCTCTTTTTAATTAATAAATCCATTTAATTATTCCATATTGACGGCACGGTTGGCACAGTAGCTGAGCGATTGGCTTTCTGCGTTATGTGCCGCGGGCTCGATCCCCGCACGAAACAAATATACATACCTATAGTTGGTGTAGGTGGGCATGTGACATGTGCGTTTTAAAACAGTACCCACAATACAGGAGAAATCCTACCACAAGAAAAAGTTTTATATTAAAAAAATGTATCTATACGCTCTTTGTCTAAGTGGGTAAGTTGAATTCTAAGCGGAAATATGGCGTCTAATGCTCATACTCAGTTAAAAATGACCAATCCATATTTGCCGATATCGCTATCCCAAGCGATATCGGCAAATATGGATTGGTCATTTTAAATAACCTGATTTTGATATAAGTATCAAAATAATAATAAAAAAATAAAAAATAATAACAAATATAAATATAATTGTAAAATATATGCACCAGCTTACAGGTCGTTCACACTCGATACTTTTGCAACAGAATCGCGTGTTTTCGCGTTCGTTGACTGCCTTTTGCTTACCTGTGAATAACAAACATGAAAACGCACGATTCTGCTGCTATAAGTACCTATCGAGTGTTGATGGGCCCATATAAAATACAGTGCTACATTTCAGACTAATTGTATCATCTGTATTTCACGCTTACTGTATTTTGCAAATAAACGAATATGTATTTGTAAGTATATCTTATGTGAATCCGCAAAAAATTAAGTGACATAACGAAAAAAATTAAGCTTTTTTTATTTTCATGCCGTTTAAACATCAATTAATCCCCTCAGGTGCCATCGCCGTGCTATACCGCGACGTAATCGGTTATGCGCCGAGCGCCAATTACTGGTAAGCTTCCATTTCCCATAAACTGAAAGCAATGCATCCATCGTGGAACAGTTCTGTGTAAAATATTTGACGTTAATATCCTGTTTGATTGATACAATGCTTTCCAAACAAAGAGACTCACACCTCTCACTGACTATAAATAGACGCGATATGAATGGTAATGGCATAATAATTGACCATTCAAAACAACCGAAAAATAAACATGAACTTTGTGCCTATTCTCTAATCAGAAATAAATCAATAAAAACTATCACCTCATTGGGTTATCGATGGCAAGAACGAATTTCATCAAAATGGGTAGACTAAACTATATTTTACACCGATAAATAAGACACAGAAATAAAACATACAAAACATGAACAAATCCCCGTACAAACTTATTAAAAAACTATTCATGTCCTTGACATTTGTAGGTATACCAATTTATGGAGATGGCAATATTTTAGTTAAATATCGTATATAAGTAAGGGGAACCAGTATAATTGGCGATCAGTAGGTATAATTGGCGGTCATATCGCTTTGAAGAAATTTCTTACAGACAACCATTGGATGGACAAGAATCATAGAAGAAAAGTTAAAAGGATAAATGAGTCTTAGATTGAAAAAGAAATGCTCCTTTTTTATTGTAATGTTTTGTATTAGATTAGTTCTCTCCACGCGTTACTCTTACTTCCCGCATAACCTCTAGGTATCTTATACAACGTGTATCAGAAATGCGTGGTCATATTTAAGGGTATGGATCAGACCATCAAACTGAACAACTTTCTCTACGGGACCAACATCGTAATCACGAAAAAATTATCAGCTATGTATGTATGTTCTGTAGTATCGTGTAGTAGTGTAGTAGTGTGTGAAAGGACACTATCCTTCATTTCAAAAGTATGAAATTCTGAACGAAAATGTTTTTATATTTCTTGGAAAAATTAATCAAATAATTTCAGGCTATTATTCAGTTGCATACAATTGTATATGAATATCTAATAATAATTGTACTTGTATTGTGTATAGTATTCAATTGTATATTACATGGAATTGGAAAAACAGTTGAAGCCGTTATTGAGATAACAGTTTATAAAATATTTTATGAAATCTATATAGTAATACG
The DNA here is from genome assembly GCA_932294325.1 of Allophyes oxyacanthae. Lineage (NCBI taxonomy): Eukaryota > Metazoa > Arthropoda > Insecta > Lepidoptera > Noctuidae > Allophyes > Allophyes oxyacanthae. The sequence goes on from OW028615.1 coordinate 12,955,962, forward strand.
TGAAGAGAAAGTTTGTACCCTTTTTAAGCATATTGCGCGCACGGAGGATTGTGAGATTTTTCATAGTTAAAGTTTATATGGAGAAGGAGTGCAGAAAGCTAAAATTTAGATATGGACGAATAGCGACTACTGCGCGATCTATATTGAATCTTACAACAAGTAAACAAAATTGGTAAATTAAAATAATATGGGTTAGCGAGTTGGCGACCTCGAGGAGATCGTAGCTAAGAAAGAAGAAATATATTGTTCACAACAATATCTTTGACATATCTACACAATAAAAGCTTACAAAATAACTAAGCATAAAATACGATTTGATAATGTGAGACCATAAAGTCAGAGGTCACGGTTGGTTTCTATTCTGAATAGATTTAGTTCTTCAAGACACAATGAAATTGTTATGTCGGTAGTCCATTAAACTTGAGTCAGTGTGTGTCTTATGTTTCAACTAATCGTCACACCATAATCGGTACCTCAAGTGCTCCATTTAACTTATCATCCCAATTATATTTAACCTATCCATAATTATGTTAAATTAGGATCTATGATAAGTAAATCACGACAAAATTACACTATTACAGTAGTACGGTAGTCGGCACGCGCATAGCCACCTGCCACACACCCTGGTCTATAAATAAATCGACCTTCAGATTAAAAATAGACGTCGATCCCTCCCGACCGAGGTCGGGAAATTGGGTCACTGGGACATCTATCTCCTTCGCACGGTTGCTAAGCTGTAGGAGTAACAAGGACGAAGATAGGATCTGCAGCGCCAGTGACGTCGCCAAGCTCGTTCATTGAATTTTACAGGCTGAGACGTTCAGCTTTGGTGCATCACGTTTAGTTATTCTTAATTTTTCGCGGCATTAGGGGTTACTAATATTAATATTATTAAAAAGATGAAACTAAAAATGATTTTATTTTATTTGTGTTTTGTTTTGATCATTACGCTACATTATAACTATTTATAATGATTTTATTCGGTTATAAAATTTATGTTATTCTTTAATTTATTTTCTCAATATGGAAAATTTACGTTTAGGGTCTACTGAAAGATAATTCTGCATATAATGCTATAAACTTAGTTCTAGAAGCAGTGGTGACGTCAAACGCGGGTGTGGCAGAGACCTATGACGTCACGTGGAAACTCTGACGTCAAACCGAGCCCCCTGTACCCCCCTCCCCCGCTGACACAACCCCGGGCCCCCGGCACACGAATTGCTTGTACAGCTTTATGGGTATTGTTCCTATGTGGCCTCTGCAGCTTGTCTGCAGTTGTCACTATCCGGAAATCAAATTATAAGAATCAAATTACGACTCCATACATCTCATGTCCAGAAAAATTATCAGACAAAACATAAAGGAAACTGAAAATTTTCTCCCTTTTACATGATACGTACAAAAAACATAACCGAAATGAAATGCAAATACCAAACAAAGCTCATACTAGGACATGAATTGAGAAAGTCCACAATAACAATTTTTAAGTAGGTATTCTATACCATAAGTGGAAGTTATTTGTGAATGACTTGACCATAGAGAGATATTAAAAATGCTTATAGATTTCACGGAACAATTGTCTATGGGTCATACAAAATAATTGTCTCGATGGAATCAAACCTGCTATCCTGATGGTATAAACGTACCACACCAAGCAGTAATCGTAATATATCATCATTGATGCGAGACTGAAAATGTGCTAAACTACTACCTAAGTGGTATAGTTACAACAGAGATTGTAAACATTACAAGTGAATTTATTTATAAGCTTTATTGATTCTTTAGTATCACTTCTTTTTAGCTGACTTCCAAACAAGGAGGAGGTTCTCAATTCAACTGTATGTTTTTTTGTATGTTTGTTCAGCGATATTTTCATCAATTGGTAACCGATTTTATTTATTCTTTTTTGTTTGAAAGAGTATTATCCCGAGGTGGTCCCATTTAAATTTGGTAAAGATCTGATGACCTTCGGAAATAGATAATGGAACTCCTCAATGGATTTTAGAAAATCACTTGCAATGGCTCTAATCGCATGGTTATGTATTTCCTGAAAATAGAAAAAAAAAATATTTACAAAGAAAGTAAAAACCGAGTTCAAATTAAAACGTATAAAAAATATCCTAAAATACTTAACAGCTTCTGAAGTCGGGTCCGTTAATTCTTCAATGCATCTTACATTGGCAGTGGCATCGACTTCAGAAGCTGTTAAGTTTTTTAAGAAAATTAATTTATATTCTACTTCTTAGTTTTTTGGAGTCGATTTTTACTTTTTTAAATGTTATGTTAGTTCTAAACCTCCAATTTGTGTCTCATTCTTGCACTTGTTGTCCAAAACTAATCGTCTACTTTCGCAATGACATCGCTACAAGTATATTACGGTGTGCATATACCGAGTTTTTCTCGATTTCGACCGTAGGTATCGTAAAGCCAAAAATGTATGAAAAATATGTGCGCGCGTTTCCGATGCGAACTTCACTCAAATGCGCGCGTTTCCGATGCGAACTTCACTTAAATGCGCGCGCACGTTGTTTTCATATATTTTTGGCTTGACGGTAACTACGGTTGAGGTCAAGGTAAACTCCGTATAGGGGCACAGCTGTTTGCAGTTTCGAGTATTTTGAAACTTATTTATTATTTATGTACACACATACACATGACAAAGAAAATAAATAAAGATATCAAAGTACAAAGGTACTGCTTATTTCTAAAGAAATTATTATTCTTATTTGAATGAGCATCATAGAAATATGATCTCATATCATAAATTCAAAACGAAAACTTACAACTGGATACAATAACGCCCTTCTTCTTCTACCAATACAAATGTATCAGGGGGAATCAACATACTACGAAACCTGAGTTCGTCTGTCGCACCCTGGGCAGTCAGCCTGGATAACCACCAATGCCAATGACTGGCTAATATTTCCACTACGGCGTGAGCGGTCACCATATTGTGTCACGACGGCAGGCAGGAACATGCTACTAGTTTACTTGGCTATAATTTCAACATTAATCGCAACATTTGTCACGCCATGGCGTTTAAAGAAGAAGTGAAGAACTACCAGTCTATCAAAGAAAGGAAAGAAAGGATTCTTTAAGTACCTATATCAACATTGATATGTGGTCAAACGCGGTCATTGTGCAGGGAACCCAAAATACTGTTACCTTTTGGCCGCCATGCCAGGAGAGGCAAATCCTTTTCGCCTGAGACGCTAGAACATACTCAAGAGAATCGCGTCGTTTTAGTGACGTTAGATGCACCTAGACTTCGAGGCCAAAACTTGTTTTGGAGTAAATTTTAGTACTGGGGTTGCATTTGGGAACGGACACTGAACAAGGCTGCAAATTTTGTGCACTACATAAAAAAATATCCTGTCATAGTCATCATTGGTAACCACACTTATTAACTGGTTCCTTTCTGTTCCTTTACACTGCTCTTTATTACTGGATGTTGCAGTCAACGTTTTGTTTCATACTTAGAAAATGGTACTTTTTATAGAAAAGTATTAATGAAACGTTAAATTCAACATTATCGCAATACAATAAAAAAACTACATACACTGCGCTCCACGGAATTCAACAAGGACGTTTCGATCTTTGCGAATATATCGCCAAAATTATCAAAATTGCTCAATCAAACCGTGCCTACGAAGGTTGTTAGATAAATGGTTATACTTATAAAACCGAAATAGCTGTTGCACTGGCAAGATAATCTCCGAACAATATTCAAATATCTGTTATCAAAATGAGATATTGATTTCTATGGAAACAATAAAATAAATATTATTACTAATCTTCTACCGGTTACTATCCTAACCTGAACAAATACTTCGCGATTTTATAAAATTTTACTGAATTCGTAGCAGCGCCGTAGGCCGTAGCTCTGCTACGGATACAGTCTCCGATTCGATTCAATAAATAACTGTATACTATAAAATAACTTATTACTAGGTAGTATTTATATGAATAAATATTTTTAAGTTACATATTTTTTTAACTAATTCATTATCAGTGAATATTAAAAGAAAGTGAAACTTTTATACTGGAGTTAATACTCTGTGTACATCGCACTAAACTAATTTCAATCACATTTTGTCTCTTTCTTACAAACGATATTGAAAAAGGGCAGAATGTATTTAGAACTGTCAAATTAGTCTATGCCCTTGTCATTTATGGGAAAATAGATGCGACTTATGGCGATGGCGACTAACTTCACACTGATAAAAAACAAGTGGACTAAATTGACAGGATATCTTCCATCCTTTTCTCATGTTTTTTTTAGAAAGAGACATAGTGAGACTAAATTAGTTTAGTTTATAAACAACAGAATCAGCACCAATATCTACTTGAACTCTTAGTATTGGCGGATGCTACTGCGATCATATTAATCCCTTTAGACATATCAGACAATACTTAACTAATCTTTCTCGGAGGTAATAAGACAATTAACCTAGTAAAATAGCTCTCTGGTGCATATTATAATAGTAACGGTATCATACAGGCGTAGCATGAAACATTCACGACCTTTCTCACCCACATTAATTGTAAAAATCCATGAAAAATCCATTTTTTATCATTTTGAATAATGACAATAATTAATGTGACTGACGATCGAGAAAAGTTCACGCTTAACTTGCTGGCTTATGATGATTCAAATATTGTTGCAAAAGTGCCTTTTTCAAACCATTCCTCATCAGCCTTACGCTTTGTTGCTTACGCCGAGAGAAGAGATTTGCTGAGTCAACCTCTGGTGCATAAGCATCTTTAAAAGCTACATATTATTGTAATGCAGAGGGAAAATATTTAATTATAATAGTCAGTAATTGGAATAAGCTAAAATCGAATGTACACACAATGCATTCATTTTAATACCGTCACGTACATAACTTAGTAGGTAAATAACCAAAGTCCTGAGTTTATAACGTGTTTCTCGTTTTGTGTGTACTCTATATCTAGTCTTAGTGAAGTATTTAGTGTATGCTTGGGTTGTCACGTAGACCACTGAACAGGTGTATGTATAGTATGAGTATCGCTAGGTAACAATCGTTGAGACTGGCTCGGAAACCAGTGAAAAGATTTTTACAGGGTTGGCAACACGCGAGTCATTCCCATGGTGTTGCAAGGGTCTATAAGTTACGGTAACCGTTTACCATCAGAGCTTGCAGAGAAGGTCTATATTCAGATGGGTGAATGTCACTAAATCGTACGGATAAATCTTTACAACATTAAATATCTCTTGCTGTCACTGTAGATATAGTTGTATATAGTGCTTACCAGAGTATTATGACTGTTTCTCCGAAAATAACTATCAAAGGATTTTTATTTTAGAAGAATCAGGTAGCTGCAGTTGCAGTGTTTCATGGAATAGTTGGCAGATTTTATTTTGTATTTTTCACTGAATGCTTTTGTTAGGAAGTTATTTTCACGGAATTTCATGTCAATTGTTTATTTATTGAAAATTTAATATTTAGGAACTAAATTACTGGAATTTACAGTTGGTTGGTAATTGGTATAGTCAGAATTAAACATTTGTGTTTTTGGATTTTTTTTGAGCTTTTTATTATATTTCTCACTAAGGTTAAGCGATGATGAAGTCAAAGACACTTGCATAGAAGTAACTTTTATTGAATTAAAATTTTCATGAACAAGAGAGTTAAAATCGAAGGATATAGGAAGCCATTTTGTTGCCGATTTGATAATTCCATTGAAACATACTTAGCTGATTGAAATGGGGAAATCGCATTGAACTTAGGACAAAGGTTTCCTAGTATAAGGTTGACCTTTGATGACGTTACAATATTGGGAATGATTTCTGATATTTTTAAGAGTGAGTGATGGAGTACTAAGTAATTAGTACTTGATTTTACAATATTGGGAATGATTTCTAACGTTTTTATAAAAATACCGGTTATGTAATTTTGAATAATAAATTTTGATAGAACTTTACTGAGACAATTATTAGGAACATAGAGCGTGATATTAGTACTTTAAAATCTTAATAAGACTAAATTGAATTGGCAATAATTGTTTATAGTTATTATAATTGATATCCCTTTTCCTCATCAAAATAAGTTGAATCTATTTTCAGCTTTAAGTTAAGCGAAACTAAAACAATCAGAAGTGCTTTTGTCGAGAACAAAATATATTTAGCCTCATTTCGTCTGTGGGAAGTTCCAAAGCGTGGGCGAGTCTACAGAGCTACGAGCCAGACAGCGCGTAGGCGGCGTAGCACCGTACCGTAGACGCTCGTAGCCCTACACGTGCTCTCGGAACTAAGCTACAGTACTATAACTTAATGCTTCCTCTTTTCCATTTTTGTAACTTTTCTTTTATTTCAACTACTTACCAAAACCGAAGTGTTCAGACAGGCGATCCGTATCAAAAATCATGCCAATTTTATCATTGTTTAAAAAGTATTTATAATTAAAATAGTAAAATTTATTTTCGAAACTTTCTCAAACTTTTGTCAATCATAATTATAGTACTCCGTAAAGTGATCGCGAGAGCTACGGGGTGCACCGCTACCGCCTACGCGGCGATCGTCCGTCGACTGCTGCCTTCATCCCGCTCCACGAAATTCCCTTCAGGAGTTAGGCTTGAATGGATCTGCGCTGCGATTGGTTGGAAGCGCGTGACGTCATAACGAAAATCACAATGATGAGGCCTCGCGGCCGTGTGCAGGGGTTGTTGTGTGTGTGTGAGCGAAGGCCCATGAATGGGCGCTCGCTGCCGCGCCCGCGGCGCGCCTCTCCTGCCCCCTGACGTCACCAAATGCCAGCCTCTATTATGCAACCCAGCATCTGAAATAGAAGTGAGATGTTATTAATAACTTCCAATGCATTGGTATACTTATAGCGCGGTTTGATTATGTATGCAGAACCTTGGATGTCGCACAGTTTTAGTAAATGTTTCCAAAATTGTGCGATATCAAGGTACAGAGCCTGAGTTTAATTTATATTTTTGAACAGGCATTAATTTTATAGATACGTTGTCTGTTTAATTGTATTATTGTATGCGTACAACTTAATTTAATTTATGGTTCTGAACTAAATTGAAGTCTTTTTCTATTGACATGTCTAAAATTCTTGGTTTTATGATCTACATTTTACTAGAAAACATAATCTATTCAAAAAAATGCTTATTAGCTATAGCCACGTATTTGTTATTTACGTATTCATCCTAACTAAACTTTGTTTAATTTATATAATTAAATAACTTCAAAATGCATCGTAACCTTATTCCATTTCCCTACAAACCTACCAAAACCGATGAGCTACATAAAATAACATATTCCATTCCTATACAGTGGAATAATTTGACCTTCGAACTTTGCCTATACGGGTCTGTTCTTAAAATAGGTTGGATGCGACAGGGTGCGTCCGGTGGGTCGTTGACCGATGCTGGGGGCTGGCCCCCCGCGCCGCCCGCACCCCCGCTCGATCCGCGGTGACCCGGTCACGATGCAACAAGTGGAGGTGTATCGACTCTACCCGTTTGACATTTAGGAGGAACCTCGAGCGGATAGGCAACCTGAAATAGATTGGACTATGATCTACATGGAACATTATGACGTTTATGTCTAGGTATATGGTGGTCATGGGATCTCAGATAATAAGTAGGTATGTGCACCATTTTGTTCGCTGCAGTTTTCCTTAGTTTTTCAAAACCAAATTAGTTTTTCTGAGGCTGCGGGAGCTGCGGGAGTAACATAACTTAGCATCTTGACTGTATTTCCCGAAGTGTAAGTGGGTGTACAGGCGAAATGTACAGCTGAACTACTACTACTGAACTGATTTTGCGAAGCTGTTACTATGGGCACACTTCCGAACTCTAGGCTGCTATTAAGACAGCTATGAGCTAATTTAACAATAATTGTAGTAACATGAAACCCGGCTGCGATAAAATTATACAAAAAGGTGGAAACAAAATGAAAAGAAAAATGAATATTCTTACCAAAAATTATAACATCGATCGGAAGCATCTAGTATGTAACGAACGCTGTAAAACATGCCTCCGACTACATTTTATAATTTTTGCTTAAAGGATGTTTGTTTTTCTTTTCATCTTGTTTCCATCTTTTTAGTTCGTTCGTTCGGTTTTCTGGCAGTTGGGCTTTTTCTAAAAATTCTAATGTGTTCTTTGTTCTGGAGGCACAAAAACAAATAAGACTTATTGTGAGAGCAATAAATTTGATTGTTCGTGTCAGAGTCAAAGTCAAAGTCAAAGTCAAAGATTTTTATTTCAACTGGGCCTTTGCAGGCACTTTCAAAACGTCGTGATTCTAGGCGCACGGTTCCAAGTGGGTTGGTCCTGGAGAAGATACCGGCAAGAAACTCCATGGATACTCTTTTCATAAATCAAGCTTAGGTACTACACAACAAATGTGGGGCCGCAGGAGCGGCCCCGGCTAAAATTCGACCTCAATTTACACAATATTACAATAAAAAAAATAAAAAAAGAACAGCAAAGATCATAAGTACCACTATAATATTATAATTATACAATACTAGTAGGTGCGTACTTAACACTCAAGTCAGTCACCCAATTAAGAATAGGTACCTACCAAAAAGGTACAAGGGAAGCGTTAAAATTAGTGTGTGAAGACAGGAAGCAGTGGGTCACCAGGGAAGCCGCATGTGCAGAAGATAATCACTTCCATACATCTCTATCGTCAACATAGTCTTTGATCCTGTAATAGGCCTTCCTTATGAGGATAAGCTTAACACGAGTTTTAAACTTTTTATCAGTAAAAACTTTTTATCAGTAGAAAGATGCTATACTTTAATTGAAAAAAAAAAATCGTCTACCTGGGTAGTTAACGCGATTTTATTATGTGTAGAATATAAGGAGCTCTTGATAATAGATCATATTTTTTGTGCCATTAAATTAGAAAGTAAAAATCGGCTTCAAAACAAATTATTATAATATATGAGCCAGCGTCTATTATTATTAAATAATTACTATAATTTATATCACAAGCAAATTATGCATTACGAATATAATATGGCCTATATATTACCCAAAAATAAGTATAATTTCTACGCTACCATCATACGCGAATTTTCTGTGCTCGCTCCGTTTCGTCTGTGTTAGTGGACGACTATCATAATATTTCTGTCGGTGGAAAATAAAATATACTTACACTCAATAATGGAGTCCTTTTGCAAAATAGGATATATTGCGCTTACTTCCAATTCCATAAATAAGTATTTCTGTTTTTAATATTTATAGAACTACAGAGCACCTATTTGCAAAGCTTCAAATAGACTGTGAGAGTAGTAGTGATTTTTTCACAAATTTTAATACGTTTGTTACCAAAAAAATTAAGATTATATTTAGCTATATTGATGACATCAGTCGAATACCTTATTTTTAAGAATATTATTTTCTACCTTGAAGATGTTAGGTAAAAACGGTCCCTTGTTGTTGATGAATCACCCAATTAAGTCTAACTTACGTAAGTTAATATTTAGGACCCTGTTATAAGTAGTTACTTTATGTATTTGTATAGTTCTATAGTAAAATTCAAAGTTTAGATATCAACATTATTTTATTTTAATTATTTTCCTGACAGGTCTTTTCTTGCTATGTTTAACAAGTACAGTACTCGCAAATCTTTATGAGCCCTGAACTCTCGCCGTCTCGCAATTCAAAATTCCATTAACGAAAACTCGATTACAAAATGAAACCTTAAACACACAGGTTGTTTTATCATAGTCCAGGGTGAGCCCATTGAGCGTCAAGGCAAGTACGTGCGTCACGAACAGCAAGGACGCAGCCTTGCAAGCATGGGCCGTACTATTTGAACGCCCTGTATTTTAGGCCGATAATGGTGTTAGCTATTTTCGGTTTAAGTTAAAGCACTTCGTGGTATTATGTGGGTATGCCCCATATTGGTTTGGTTTGAGTCATGGGTGTTTTTGGACAATGGGATAATGTAGTGTTGAAGGGCACTGGAATTGTTCTATCGGCTTTTGATCATAATTATTATTACAGGTTCGTGTTTATAAAGTTATTATGCTGATTGATCAATCTAAGAGCTAAGCTGCCCTTACCGCGGTCATATGGATCAGCAAACAGCTACATTATTCAGTCTCAAAAATAATTTTTACAAGGACAAATACAGAATAATGCATCCTATGATGCTGTTCATAAGTTAGCTTGAGATACAATAACAAAAGAAAATAAATTACACGCTTGAGGATAATTTAGTGCATAGTATAAAGTTAAACGGTTAAGTAAAGAGCAAGAGGAACTCATTAGTCTAATAACGGTCTATGTTTTAGACTGAACTGGCTCATAGAGACAGGAAACATGTCTACTTGTCCATTTTTTTTTTATAGATATCTACCAATACCACCATCTTAGATTGGTGTTCTTTACACAACGGGATCCCTCGGTTTCTCCATAAACTGCTGTGCCATACACAGCTGTTGTCAACCCAATGGTTGTGGTTGTAAAATATTGATATTCAACCGCACGAAGTTAGCTTGGAAGCAATTCCCAACATAGTTGGGGACAAGCTAGCCTTTAGCCTTCTATAATGATGTTGCTGATAAGAAGAGTGAAATATGTTTGAAAGAATAAAGTGGGAACCTTAAGCATACATTACGCCTAAGTTAAAGTTTAGTTTTAAATTGTCTTGATATGGGGCATATTAATAAAAAGCACTAAGTTCTATTCATAATTACTTTAATCAAGTTTTAAAGCTATATTTTTAGCTAGAAATAGATCATTCATGCGTCAGTCGAACGCAGGTGGAACCGTGTTCGATTAACAAGTCCGAGCAAGAATGAACGAGTGCGCGTCACCCTGCGTGCTTCGATTCATGAATAGAGGCTTGCAACCCGGGATGACCCAGTTTTTGACTCCATGCCTCACAACCCAGCACCGAAACGCTGCAACAACCAACCTCCTTGACACGCAATTTTCACGACTATATCAGAATACTTTGCAATTGTTATTGCCTGTATAATAAATGGGAATATATACTTATTGTATTTGAAGGCATGGTATGACGTCAGTTGGTGCGGAGGGGGACTGCAGCAGCGGAATTAGGTCAGTTTCATTCTGAAACAGGTTTGGCGTCAAAGGGGTGAGGCAAGGCTGAGGGGTGCGGCCGCAGTTCAATCGCGAATTTAGGTGCCACTAATTATTATAAAAGTTCATTAAATGTTGAAGATTTTTACAAATGTTTATTATCTGCGCAACAGTCATTTGAAAAAACCCATGTAACAGCTGCTATTAAAAAAAGGCTATTTCTAATCTTGTTGTTGCTTACTTCTAGTATTAAATACAGCCTTTGCGGATAACAAACTCAGTATAGATACCTACCTCTATTCATGACATGGCTAGTTTCTAGTTACAATTGGAGCAACTGACACCCAAAGAAATAGGTGGAAATAATTGAATGATTTGTTGGATTTAATACCAATATGTTAACAGAGCTATTCGTGCCACATAGAAAACGTTAAGCAGCGGGTCTACCGCGTAACTTAAATGGTAATGAACATTGACTCTACTAATAAACTTCAATACGATTGTTGGAGACTAAACTTCAAGCTACCTTGTAAAAGGATAACGGATCATGAAGATCCCATCTTCATGGGGAGATACCCCACATCTACTTTCTTAATATACCATATACATTTTCTTTTCTATTATCAATATTTTATACGGTCGACAGAGAAAATATATTATTGTCTGTATGTACACTTTTAATCTACGATGACGGACGCTGCAGCTCAAACCATTCTAATTGAGTTTTGCGTCACGGCCGACCTGACGAGGATGCTTCATTTATAGGATTTCCGCTGCCATGAGAACCTAAATATTAAAATTTAAGCTATTTCTTAGCGAGGTTAGCTTTGGTCTCGCTAAGAAATAGCTAAACAAATAGGATTGTCATAGATCAGGATGTCAAGATGCGGAAATATGTAGTCTTTTATACGCGGTGAAATTTTAGTCGTTTCTGATACGTTAATAAATGATTGTTCTCCTGATATTGAATAACTTTGCAAAAGGTGGCGTTCCATACATAATGGTACGATCAGCTGGTAAAGTTTGTGTGTGAAGTCGAAAAAATATTACGTAGCGATTTTTTTCTTTCTTTTGCAGCGTTCTTTATTGCCATGTGTACAATAAATCGTTAAGGTATCCGAAACGACTTAAATATCCCGTCTATAATAAGATGTACTTTTTTTAAATCTTTATTTATTTATAAAATAAAAAAGCTTTGATCGCTGTGCGATTATGCCAGCCTGATGCATCCAATAATATTTCTACTGAGTAATCTTCAATTTATGACACACAAAATTGCATAACACTCGTAGGTGCAGTAGTTACCAGGCTACTTTGCGCCTGATTCTAAATCATCGAATGCAGACATTAGTGTATTTAATTTAATTTAATTTATTTAGACAACAGAGATCCAATTTGTTAGTTAACACGCACTTATGAACGATGTTAGTGCTATAAAAGTATAAAAAACAAAAGTAAAATTTTAAAAAAATACGTCGGCCTTGCATATAATATCACTTCTGCCTCACCAATACCTGCATGAAGTGATTCAGTATTGGTGCATCAAATTTGTCCACTAACATCCTCAGAATGCTATTAGGACTTGACCGCATTCTCTCCAAAAGTGACGCCGTCTTTCTCCTCACTATGGCGTAGAAGTCGTATTGTTTTTCGGTTATAACAGGTGGCAGCTCGTTAGTAAATTAGTTCATGTAAAGAGTTCTACCTCGTTGTCTTTTTGTAACTTATTTAGAACCTCTGCCTTCTCTATAAAATTAAAATTAATTTTAAGTAGTTTGCCAGGTGCTGCATCATTATCATCATCAATCTCCTGCCCTTATCCCATTTTATTTAGGGCCGGCGTATTATGTCTTTTTCTTCCATTAATCTTCATTTTAACAGGTACTGCATATATTGGGATATTTTAAAATTATTTTATCATCCATAACAATCCATATAGAAGACGTCATATATCAGTTTAAAAAACATGACAAAGTTACCTGCACTTTATCATATTTCCATGAAATCCTGTGACGTAAAGTGCAATATCCCAAAATAGGTGACCCGGATCGAGTGGCGTTGCTCTGTGCACGCAGTATAGGACCGTGACGTCATGCCCATCCCCCCTCTCGCTCTACACCATAGCTTTATGAAGCCTGCTTGTACCACAATGTCAAAACATTGAATGTACTGGCATTATCTGTCCCTATCCCTAAATAAGAAAATTAATTCGTTTCGCTATCGAACTCAACAGGGCAACTGTTTCCAACAGTGCGCAAAATAATAAAGAAAAACAAAACTAGCTCTACTTTCAAATACTTATATAATATTTTTTAAAGGAGTATTTTTTTAACGTGTTTGGAATTATAACATTTAATGTTTGAGTGGGAGGAAGGCATAACAAATCAATTCTTTGTTTGATCTTCAGGCTATATTCGAGTTATAGCCTTATCCTAGCAATCAACTATCGCATATTTTCTTACAAGTATTTTCTATCTCGCAATCACAGCTGTTGCAAGGATTTCAAGAACAAAGATCCCATACATGATTTTAGTTGGGGTAAAAATGTAATCAAAAAATATTCACCATTACTCCCTGTGCAACTTTGTTTTAAGATTTATTAGTAGACAAAGTCTAGAAATAAATATATTGCATTGTTTGTGGTCGTGTTGAAATCTACGCCCTCTCTACAGGTTGGCGAGTCTTGAGTAGGGCGTTAGGAACCCCATTTCCCAAAGCTACGCGTAGTTCAGACGCAGTGAAAAAGGTGTCGCCACCTAATGTAAAATTCTATAAATTGTGTAGTTCTTTCTATTTCCGATATTATCTTGTTTTCTATATTAGGTACTGTCGATGAAACCATATATCGTTATAGTAAAAATAACATTGGCATGTGCCCCAATTTATATTATCGTCTCTCGATCGATCGACGATGATGTGAATCCATATTTGCTATGTTGGCTATCGTTGATAGTAGTAGTCATATCGAATAATTATTGTACAACCATCACCATCTATTTATAAAAATGGTGGCACTGGGTAAATAATCACAGGACATTGACGCCATCTATTGAAAATTTCCCGACATATTTCGCCCGGAAAAGCGGTCGAGCATCGAGTATTTAATTCTGGTACACCTTAGCGAGCAGTTCCGACACATTAACACAGATAGCAATACAACATTTTATAACTGTGTTGGAAACTCAACTGGTCTCCAATAGCCACAGAAATATAACAAATTACTCTCTATGTTCTGTGTCTCCTACCTGTGTCTACACACGAGGTATAGTAGTTAGTAGTAAGAAGTTTGTTTTAAAGATGGCGCTGTTAAACTGGCCCTCGTATTTAGCGGAAAAGCTTTCACTATATTTTCCTTTTAAAACGGGTCAGCATGATTCGAACAAAGAGAATGGTAATTTATGAATATTACCACTATCATCCCTGAATTAATTTCACGTTTTTGTATGGTAAGGCAACTGATTTTACGGGTCGTTTCGTCGTTTATTGCAGTTTTTACATTCCTGAGCGTTGAATGTTCAGTATTGTTTGGAGTCGTATTCATTTGTGTGTTTTATAGTCCTTGTTTATTTTTTATCGCATTTGATTAAAAAAGCAGAACACAGGCAAGCTTAATAGGCAACGATATTTTTTCTTTAGGCATGTAATTTTTGTGTATATCAAGAACTTTATATGACTGTATTTCTAGTAGTTTACGAACTTCTCATACTTTACCGTTAGTGTATCTTCCATCCACATTGCAACCAGACTTTTTTGTCCAGAGCTAGTGTGGACCATCGCTCTCCAACATATCTATTATATTACATGCAATCATCTCCCTGTGTTATGTGTCTTATTTTTAATTAATTCTGAATTGAGTAATTTATTAAACTCTTGTTCCATATACGGCAAAAATATATCAGCATTCTGATCACGAATTCCAATGCAAAAACAGACAGGCAATTGGCATAACTTATAAGTCAAAATCAAACTGAATATTCAGATCATAACTCAACTATTCAAGAAAGATTTTGCAAAACATAAAGTTTATTATCATTTTGCAGGCAGAGCAGCGACAAAGAAGTGAATAAGTAAAGCTAAGTCGTGTGTGGCTGTGGCAGCAAGCATTTCTCAAAGTAAACAGCGAACCGCTTCTGTGGAAAACAAAATATTTTGTTTATGTTTTTCTTTTTCTTTTGTAGAGAGAAATATCATGTGATTTGATGCCAGATTTATAATACGTAGGAACCGCTTGAACTATTAATAATTTTGCAATTATTTATGAAATGAGAATGAGTATTTAAGTGCTGAAAGAGTAGCTGAGAGAAGAGGTATGTAGAAGAGGCTAGTTGTACCAGCAGTAAAGGAATACATACCAGAAAGGCACGCAAACAAAACTGGAGCAAATAAATTCATTTAGTTCTCATCATCAATTAAAGAAATATGAATGCATAGGACGGCGTGTGTCAAGTTGAGTATTTTCATTTCATATTTCCAGTCCTTCTTAATTGCGTTGTTATCAAAAGCACCGGTACTTATCTGTGTAATGTTGTGCCATGACGCAGGATTGACCAATCAAACGAATCTGTTTAGAAGTGCGTCATTCCACAACGAATTTTGATTGGCTAGCACTGCGTCAAAAGGCGCCACTACACGACATAACATAATAATGTGAATCCGGCTTAAGACTTATATGCTCTCTGTATTCATCAAATCGAATCAATCTCTACTCCATACAAAACATCAGTTGGCATACAATTTGCGATCCATAAAAAAGATCCAGTCGGTTGATTGAGCAGCAGAAGTTGTTCGTATGTGATTGTCGGTTCATATCGCTCGAATAATACCTCCATCAATCTTTGGATCCATGTTTACATTATCCCTTTTATTTTCCATTGGGGTTCGCTTCATGCGGATTGCTTTTA
This sequence comes from Allophyes oxyacanthae, assembly GCA_932294325.1. NCBI lineage: Eukaryota > Metazoa > Arthropoda > Insecta > Lepidoptera > Noctuidae > Allophyes > Allophyes oxyacanthae. Next base: position 12,971,903 of record OW028615.1, read on the forward strand.
GCTTTCATAAATTGTTCTTGTGAGTTGTTATTAGATGCCTCATTGGTCTTGTGGTAAGTAGCGTGAGGTCGAAGATTCGATTCCCAGCTATGACAAAATTCAATTAAGGTTTCCAGAAAACTCTAGTTCCAGGTTGGCTATTATGGATTGGGCTGGGAAAATAGGCGTAGGCCCGTAACCTTTCACTTGGGAACTAACACCATCATCAGAGCACTGTACATGTTATGTATCGTACACAAGATTGTCTGGCAGAAATCGCCAAGTGCGATAAGACTGTCCTTTGTACATGACATCTCTTTTTCTATGTATTGTATCTTTTCTCTTTTCTTTCTGGCGTATAAAAAAGAGTAAGTATTATACACCTCTGCCTGACCTTATTGAGATGAGAAGCGTGAAGGTTGTAACTCCATATTATATTATTGGTAAATGATATTACTATTAGTCGTTTGCAGAAGTAACTCTATTATATTGCTTTTGTGATCCTAAATATGATTATTAGAGTATATATTTACGTACATGCTTCTTCTATGTATGTTTAGTTATGTATGTTCTATGTATCGTGTATCGTTATTCAGTACAGTCGGTAGCACAGGTGAAATACGTCACGTTATTCTTATTTTGAAACTTTTTTGTATTTTTATATTTTTATGAATGCCTTACAGACTAATAACATTTTTTATTATATGTTGTTGTACAGAAAGGTGTTAAAAGAGTTAAGATAGTGGACATTGAAGATGTCGAAGATGTTCAAAAAGGTAAGGAACCAAAGGAAAATCTTAGCAAGAGGAGCTAATCTCATCACATTATCAAGACTGTGTTATGTTTTCAATCTAAAATCATAATGATAACCCAATATGAATTCGGGAAATTGCGAATCAGATTAGGATGTTTTTATAAGATTTTGTATGTAAAGCGTGAAAAACATTTTATCTTGAGAAAACATCGTTTTCACGAGACGTGTGTCACGTTTGATGGAAAACAAAGTCGTAAAATAAACCTAAAGTTCTATAATAAAACCTATCTACTTAATTCAAAGTACCTCTCCAATGACATAATAAGACTATTACTAAACTAATTAAAACATACATTACTGACTTGATGTTTAACCTTACTACCTAAATTACTTTGATAAGTTTCGTTAGTACTAAGTAATCAATGTAATCATTCATAAGTTGTCTTTACCGAATATAAGTTATACCATCGATCTTAGTTGGAGCAAAAGAACCGAACCAAATTCCGAAGATATTCGATGTAATTTCTATACAGGATAATTTTATATGTAGTGCGCATAATTTGTAGAGTGATTCAGTATCTGTTCCTAAATACAACCGCAGTGTTGGGATATCCTTTAAAACAAAACGAACATTCGACTTAGTATGGGGGGAAACATAATTTACTAGCACAAGCCATACAAAATCAAATTTTTATATTGTTTTGGAGTGAATTTTAGAACGGACACTGAATCACTCTGTAATTTTTTTTGCACTACATAAAAAAATATCCTGTATTTCTTTGATGACTGTACACAATATCAGACTTTTCATCTATTCCGGAGACGCGAACGAGTGTTTTTTGTTTATCCAATCATTGTCGATGTTTCCATTTGATCATGGTGTATCAGTCTATTTCATTGAGGTCTTGCCCTCGGGAAATGAGCCCGTATTTGTCCTTTATTATCTCTCATGAACCTTTGTGCTGTGACCTGTCTGATTTCTCGTTTTTTTGTCGCCTCTGAATAGAATGTACAACATTTTTTTGTGAAAATGTTGGCTGATTTCTAGTGGACGTTTGTTTAGGTCTCGAATAATGTCGCGGTAGCTGTTGTAAAAAAAAAGAGTTGAATATATACAAATGTTATAAAAGATTAGCCTGTTTAAAGCGTTTTACTGAGCAACATTGAAAATCATAATATAAAATCAAAGTCAAAGATTTTTATTTCAACTGGGTCTTTGCAGGCACTTTCAAAACGTCGTGATTCTAGGTGCACGGTTCCAAGTGGGTTGGTCCTGGAGGAGATACCGGCAAGAACCTCCATGGATACTCTTTTCAAATAACAAAAATGAAATATTTTGGGCCCAAAATTCGACCTGAATTTAAAAATAAAAAACACAGCAAAGATTATAATAAGTACCACTATAAATTAAATAATACAAGTACATAATTAACACTCAAGCCACCCAATTGTGAAAACAAGGGAAACGTCATTAAAATTAGCTTATGAAGACTGGAAGCAGCGGGTCACCAGGGAAGCCGCATGTGCAAAAGACATTAGCTCCATATGGCTCTATCGTTAACATAGTCAAAATAACAACTATAAACATTTCAAAGTAAAATAAGCTATTTACTTGTAAAAGTTACATCTTCATTCGGGATATAAAATCTAAAGGGACTGAATCAACTTCATTTGAGAGCGTTATCTGCGGCCAACGTTTGAATAAGCGTGATATATCAAAAGAGATGTTGCTATGGAATATAAAAGTGAGATCAGAAACGAGGCCGGAATTAATAATGTGGTGATGTAACATACATTTAAGATTCTCCAAAGCATCGACTCTTTTTAATATAGATCTGATCCTAGGATTACGCCAAAAACATAATATGTATCAGTAGCGAAGAGTCCATACAACTTGATTCCCATCGGCTTCCCTTTAGGAATTGGTTAATGCATCAACCAACAGACATTGGGGTAGAAGAGCGGTTTTTGGATATATTTCTTTTGTTAGTGGTAGCCGAAATCTAGATATTTGTCGACAGTGTTGTGACAAATTATGCATTTATTGTTCTTTTTTTTTGGAGTGCTAATTTTGGGACGGCTTCCCCTTTTTAAAAAATTTTCACCCTTCGCCACTGATATGTATATGTATTTGTAATGCAATAAGTAGGTTTTAGCTGCAAGTACATAGATCATTCATCATCATTTCTAGACGCAGATTAGGTAGCAGCATTTACCTATGACACATGATCAATTCGTCGGTCAACCACCTTTTCAACTTGCTTAAAATTAAGTGCAGTCCCTGTGAGAGAATTTTTTTTCTCAACAATACAGAAAATTACACTGGTATATCAAAAAAACTGTTTAGTGAATACAGAAATAATGTTAAAGGCAACATCTGGACAGCGTGAAAATAAAAATGACCTGCCATATTTTAGGAAGTAATCAGATATGAAACTGAACAAGTTTCCCTGAGGAACATAGGTTGAAAATTTGAAATCTCAAAATTGAAAGTCAACTTTATATACAAAGTGACTCGTCACGTGATTCACATTTGTATGAGAAGGTAAATTTTCGTTTTCAGATTTAGGCTTATGTTCTTTGTCCCACACACCTGTTATATCAGTATCACCATATGGAGTATGTTGAAGGCATTGAATCGACTAACAATAGACGGATAAGCCAGATGAAGTTTGTCTCGGTTACCTCAGCATTGACCAGATCAGGCTTTAAAATTAGACTTAAATGCTGGCTCACTCAAAACGCATTCTACTCAATTCAAGAGTTTACAAACACCAAAATAATAAATTAATGTAACCTAATGGAAATTGTTTAATTTTTCCTATGATCGAATACATAATCATCTTTTAATATTAATGCATAGATATAATAGTTGTTATAAAATTAAATAACAAATAAATAATTAAATAATATTAATTAATAATAATTGTAAAATGTTAAATTATTAATGTCTTATTTTCTTATAAAAATATTGTAAACTTAGGAATTGACTGATCTGTACCTATCTGCATTATTGACTTGTAATCTATATTACCAATAAATGTGTTTATCTGTTTATCCTTAAAACTAGGAAAATTACCTGCATCTTGAAGGACAGAACCCCTTTGTATATTGACACAATATTATGTTGTTTACACGTGTTTGCAAGATTTGAGGCTGATTATTGTGAATGACCCGCGTGTGTATTTGTGAAGTACCTACACACGGGGAGCATATCGTAAAATGTCACTGACAATATCTCGGCTAGCTGTAATTTACAATGTTTACATTACATGTGACAGATGACGCTACTATCGCGATTCGCGGTCCTGAGGGCATCGCTGATACAATGTGTTATTATTGTAGGCCTCGTCAAAAAGTTTTGGTAATCAATTTTAATTATGTACACTTGGTTCAAAAATCATGATGAGTTCGGTTCCCAGGTTGAACAAAGTGTAATTGGAGATTTTCTGTCAGAAAATTCATCCCATATGAGACCTAATATTCATCAATGAACTGTCTATAATTGTACTGTACCTAATATAATACATATTTTTCTGTACGGCCTTCGGGGAGTGTTGTGTTTGAATAAATTGCTTGAAGCTTCGAAGTTTTTTCTACAAAGTGTTCCGAGTCTTATTAGGGATTATTTACTATAAAGAGTCTGCAACATATCTACTACGTTCGGGTAAGAGGAACTCAATAGTACTTGGTATACCATAGCGAATTAAAGTATTTTCGAAAGAAATCCTGCTCGTTTTTAATTTAGATTCAATCTATAATGGAACATAACAATGAATCACTGCCGTCCGCCTTTATCCTCTGAAGAATGAGCCCAGGCTTTATCAGTGCAGTGCTTGCAACATTAAAAGAGTACGTAGTGCTGGATCGGACAGTCCGTATATCCGGTACTACGAGTATAACAGCGAATTCACTGCGATACGTACGATATTTAGTTACTCTTTGCGGAAACTATATCCAGTGAGAAAGATAGGAAAAAAATAAGAAAAAAATCATAATATTAATAATACCGCCCATTACTGTCCAACTGCTGGCCACAAGCCTCTTCTCAGAATGAGAAGGGTTAGGTCTTAGTCCATCACGCTGGCTTAGTTCGGATTCAAAGTCAAAATCAAAGTCAAAGGTTTTTATTTCAACTGGGTCTTTCCTGGCAATTTCAAAACGTTTATTCTAGGTGCACGGTTCACTATAACACACACCATTGAGAATTTTATAGAGCTCTCCCAAGTGTGTAGGTTCCTCAAGACATTTTCCTCTCAAGTGATATTCAAATACTCCACATGATTTCAAAAGTATCAGAGATCTAGGCCACTCTTCCAGTAAATAACCGATGTGATATTGTTCCGTCGTGTGCACCCGTAGAATTATGTATGAAGGTCTATTGGTAGATATTATTGTATTTTTTTATACCACAAAGGTGGCAAGCAAGCATACGGCTCCCCTGATGGTAAACCGTTACCATCATAGGTGTAAATATCCTAAGTCTATGCTTACCACAATCTATGGACGCTTGCAACACCAGGGACATCACTTGCGCGTGGCCGACCCTGTAAAAATCTTTTCACTCCCTTTTTGAAGAACCTCATGCTGTAGCCTCTTGGGAAAACCTCTGTGGGGAGTTGTTTCCTCATTCCTCGACCTGAGCGTGCGTGAGAGGAAGCTCTTCTGACACCGTACGGTGCGAGACCTTTGTGACTCTAGAATATGCATGCATCGGATAGGAACTGCTCACATTTAAAACAGATTTGAATCTAGTATTAGTTCCGTAACAGAAAGAGTAGGTAGGTACTCGTATTAACACAGTCCCTGTGCTATTTCTGTGCGTGAACTATTTTAATATCGTAGTGCGAATGAACAGTGGCACATAATTTGTTGAGTAGTTGTTTAAAGACTAAACATTTCAAATTACAAGGTGTCTCGTAGGTTGTGTAATTCTTAATTATTAGAAAATATAATTCTCTAAATCTGAGGCTTTCTTGGCTTTAGAGATTTTGTGTTTCTATAGTTTGTTTTTTGTAGCGTGGTGGTCTAAGGCCTAATCGTTCAAATTCTGAGAAGAGGCCCATGCCCAGCAGAGGGGCAGTAATGCGATGGATTTATTATTATTTATTATAGCATAATTAATTCAGGATGTCGCATTATTTAATTTTTTATGGGAAATTATCGTGTTTCTATTTATTTAATAAAATTCAATTAAGTTAGTACTCTTTACATCAACACGTTAGAGTCAATAATCAATAATATTAAAAATATTCATAAACAATAATAAAATTGTGTTTGAAATAGCGCCTTACAACTAATAACATGATAAAAAAATACATTATAATAATAAAGAATTAAAAAAATGTCACGAACAAAATATCACAAAAAAATTGTCGCACAAACTTCAAAATCATTCTGTAAAACTCGTGCCCAACTCCAAGCACCGTACCCCATGGGAAAGATGAGTGATGTTATGCATGTTTTATGAAATAATAGCATATACGCCTCTTCGACACGCAAAAGTTGGGTAGTTCGTAGCTTAACAAGGATACGAGAACTACGAGGATACAGACATTATTGTTTAATTAAGGTATACAAGGCACGGGGCGGGGACGCCTCAATAGCGACATATTACGTTCATCAAGCGTATCAGACCGCAGTACATTGATTGATTAGGATATAAGTAGTCAAAGTTAAAGATCAATTGGGCCTTTGCAAGAACTTTCAAAACGTCTTGATTCTAGGTGCACGATTCCAAGTGAAGGAATAATTGGCAATCAATAATTTGGACATCGGCATTCGAATTTTAAATATTTAATAGCAGAACGTCTTGGAAACTGACATAATTATGGTGTAATTCGGAGGGATTGGAACTATTAAGGCTGAAAAATATAATTATCCTAACTTTAGTTTTATTGCACCTGCCTTTAGCATCTCTGCTCCACCTAGTTGACTGGTAGAGACTGCCTAAGCATAAGGTATAGTACTCGTAAATCTTTATGGGCCCTGAACTCTCTCTCTCTCTCTCTCTCTCCCTCTAGCACCTATAATAAGCGTACTATTATAGGTGTTAGAGGGAGAGAGGGAGAGAGTTCGAGGGCTCATAAAGATTTGCGCGTATTATATTTAGTCCGCCACCGCCAATGTACATATTTATAATGGCATAAAGCTCAATAAATAAAATAAAATACAATATTGTGTGTTTTATAAAATAAACCCAAATGTTCAATATATATTTTCTTGATAATCGACTACTGATTCGATTTCAGTTACTTTTAAAAACAGTTTTTTTTTTAAATTTTAATGAATTTCTCTGGAATAACGCAGCCAAAGACAATTGAATTTTATTTGACGGTGTTATGACTTAATTCTAAATGCAGTAAGTAGTGCTAATTTGTACATTATTTTCATAAAAATAATAGTAAATTTTTTTAAATTAAATTTTTAGTTATTGTATCATAGGTACTTTCATCTCAGTATTATAAATTGTGGTGTGTGCGGTTTTGAGATAATTAAATTAAACGTTGTGTATTGTTCCTATAAAAAACAGTCAGAATATCTTGTATATTTGATATTGAGTTTGCTATGATCGTTCAAACTACTTCCGTCCATCCGTTCATCCTATGGTATCATCAGTCTAATATTACTTTCCAAAGAAACGAGCTTTAAAACTTCCCAATAAATCCAATCTTGAATTAATTAATAAAAACAATACAGACGAGAGACCGATTCCAATTCCCGGGCAGAAACAGTGATTGCATTTAGTTTGGGGTGTATGGAAAATTGGAAAGCTCTCCTCGAGTGTCGACAAATATATATAATAATAATTGAACTCAGTCGTAGACAGTAGACAGTCTAATTAAGCGCTTCAAGATGCATACAATGTATTAATCAATCGGCTATATTAGGTTCTGAAAGAAGTGGTTACACAGAGTTTTTTTTATTATGTATTAACCTGCATCTCGATTAGAATTTCACTTTTATTGTCGATTGATATTTGACATAAGAATATTCTGGAATAACGTGAAACAAAAAATCCAATCTCGAATAAAAACACAATACAGACGAGGGACTAATTCAAAGATTTGTTCGGTAGGAAGCGAACATAAAGACGAAAATAAAGGAACTGTGAAAGTGTTTCTGGTTCTAGAATCGGTTTTTTTTATGTTCTACTTTATCTAAGTGCTTTTTATCATTAGGGCTTACAGTACATAATCTTGATAATTTAGAGATAAGACAGTTTGAGTATATTAGACGAAGGTATGTAGGCTCGTAATAGATCATAAAGTGCCTGAAATTTCTCTTGTCTTGTCTTTTGCAAGGTTATGTAGGTATAGATACTTAAGTATAGGAGATTCCTTGGATTTTGAGTCAAGCGGGCAGTATGCAATGACGTAACGCGCTTGCATGATCGGATTGGGCCAGGATATGCATGAAAAAAAAAAAAGAGGACCGACCTCAGTGTATTTTTATCGAGTTAACTCGTTTAAGAGACAAAATTTCAGCTGAAAAAATTACAGTACTAGTAGCTTTAACTCTAAGTAAATCTTCACAATATGCTAGATTTCTCACGATCACTAAAACAAATACGACATATAAACGAATTCACATATTAGCTAGCACATACGCTTGAACGGATGCAGCTTCTCAATCGTATTTATTTAGTGTCCGTTATTTATCGAGCAAAGCCCGGATTTGAAACCGATTACGTACACAAACTGTTCGTGGAATACATACAAATTGATGTGTATCCGATTCTTAGTACATACCATGAAGATGTGCCATCTGTGTCTGGATCTGCCAGTTTGATTTCTGCGTCACGACGAATATATTATTTGGATGGTGAGCTATATTTTATTTATTTAAAATGCTTCATGTACATGTATATGATTCTGAGTCTGGATGTTTGTACATAAATATATAAAGAAAGAAAGAAAGAAAGATCATTTATTTGCCACAAAACAAAACACAGAAGAGGACAGGCGCATAGACATAGGAGATATTTTTCTTAAGATGGTAACAGTATGTAACACATTGGAGAAGGAATAGGTACTCGTACCTATGTTTAGTAGAACGTACATATACTATCGAAGTTAACTGTCGGTAATAGGCCTCTTGGAAGTTGCTGTCCATTTGGTTCAAGATATTTTAATACTTACACAAAAATTGTTATCCGCCAAAAAAAAATATTTTGGATTTCTGTAAAAAATGTGGATACCAATCTTAACAAATTTTCTAAATAAATAACGATCAGTACCAAAGCTTTTGTGCAAATACCTTGAACATTATCGCAACGTATCGCATGAACGATGCTAACAAGTTCAGAAATAGCCGTGCAGTTAATCAAGCCCGACCGAAATAGTATCCAGTGTAACTACAATACGTAAGCGAATACTTATATTATCGGATGTGCGGATGACGTTCAGCAACAAAGTCTTAATTATTATTATTATTTTTAATAGCCCGTAGTATCCCACTGCAGGGCAAAGGCCTCCCTTCCCTCCTTCCACTTTTCCCGGTCTATAGCAATTTGGGGCCAATCCTTTAGACAGACGTCCAGCTCATCACGCCATCTCCTTCTGGGCCTGCCGCGTTGCCGTTTCTTGCTATTAGGGACCCACTGTGTGGTTGTTTTTGCCCAAAGCTCCTCCGGCATGCGGCAGATGTGACCTGCCCAGTTCCATTTTAATTTGGCAGCTGTGTGGCCTGCATGTCTTAAAGAAAATAAAATAAAGTTGTACCATGTCCCAAATCAGGTGGACAGATTTTATAGATGTCGTAGTGTACCAGATATCCTCGCCTGTTTCACTCTATCCTTGTCATCCGTGTGATGGAGCGAAGAAGAAGGAATAGGCAAGAAGGACCGATCAAATGACTATGTTTGATAGGTCACTGTGGCTCGTACATTGACACTAGCATTTTGTTTTCTTGTACGAAAACACAGTTCGGAAATCGTCAAGACAGATGACACAGATGATAATGATCCCGAACAAGAGGGATGACTACACACATCCGTTTCCGACTATCAATAACCTAACCGTCAAAAATCCCCGACTCTAAGTCGAAAAAGAGCTGTAAGTTTTGAACGGCTGAACAGATTTTCATGAAACATAGCTAAGATTATACTCGATTAAACTAGCTTTCAATTAAAAAAAACTGCATTGAAATCGGTCCACCGGTTTTGGAGCTACGATGCCACATACAGATATACAGATACACACTACAAACTTAGACACCTGTCTTTTTTGTCAGGGTTTATAAATACTTGTGAAAACAAAGCTAACATTTTATGATACAATACGATCATAGAATAGGTACAATACACTTTATTGCACACCAGAAAGAGAAGAAAAGATACAATAATTAGAAAAAGAGATTTACAAAGGGTGGTCTTATCGCACTTGGCGATCATCATCTATATAGAAAAATACGAAGCTACTCGTAAGAATTTAGTGTTATAGTACGGCCTTTGTGGCTTAATATAAATATGTAGGTCGCTATTGTTTCACCAAGTTTTAGTAATGTGGAGGTTAGATACAAAGACTGGGCACTATCTAATGTTTTACTACCAAAGTTCTGTACTTAAGGAGTTCATAGGCATAAAGTAGAAGTTTCTGTTGATATCGACAGCGATTAGAGTGATAACTATACTAAGAAACTTAAGGATTTTCAAATTGACCTTAAAGATATATATATATATATACTTGCGGCATATTTTTTTATATCACTGGCTAGCAAGTATACGGCCCGCCTGATGGTAAGCGGTTACCGTAGCTTATTGACGCTTGCAACACCACCATCACTCGCGCGTTGCAGATCCTATAAAAAACTTTTCACTGCGTTTTGGACGCACCCTATGCTGTAGTCTTCTGGGAATACCTTCGTCGGGAGCTGATTTCACAACCTGAGCGTGCATGGGAGGAAAGTCCTCTGAAATATATTATAAAAGGCGTCCACTATTTTCTTTTAGATCCCAGAGCATATCGACGGTTGAAGGTAATTTGTTTTAAGCGACATTTTTTTTTGTATTTTTGTAATTATTTTTTTTTATAATTGTTATTCAAAAACAATTTAAAAAATATATAGAAAAAATGTCGCTTTAAACAAATAGCCTTTCAACCGTCGATATGTATGAGCGAGAGGCAAATAACGACAACAGAATAAGAGTGGCTATTTATATAATCGCATTCTTCAATTGATCGTGTAATACAAGCATTTTTCCGGCAGGAAAACTCCTTTTCTCGGTAAAATACATTACGTGGGCTTCTTTAACTTCTTTGATCCGTTTTCGTTGATCCCGGATCCGGCCTGGATATAATATTACATACAAAGGGGAGAAAAACAAGGCCGCTTGTTTACCTTTTACTATGAATTTTATTATATAAAATTTTAGTTTTACTATGAATGTTTAGCTTGTGAGATACCTATCAGTTATCAACTTAAAACAATATCACGGAGAAAAATATTATGATAACAATACTACCAGAACGCTTGATAAGTTGCAATAACTAAACTTTAGTGTGAAGTGAATATTCTATTTATAAATACATACCGTCGGGGATAGTTCAATACCGCGTAACTGACATTAGTAAATACCGCGTAAGTGACGAAATTAGCCGAATTGAGATTTCACGCCAGTGCACTGCTGATGCTGAGTAGCACCCGTTGAATCTCTCTCCTGAAAAAATTGGTATTTGACCTTTACGCGGTATTTACCAATGCTACTTACGCGGTATTGAACTATCCCCGACGATACCTACTTTGCGTTAATTTTACAAAAAAATGTTATTAACAAGGTAAAGTTTAGTAAATGCTTCTTGTTGTCACGTATAGGGTGAAATTTTTTGTAATTACAACGAGATTTATTTCTCGATGGGTTACCAAATTCAATTAAGTTTAACCAGAATAACTTGATGGTACCGTGAATTTTAACCTACGGTATTATCATCTGTTCCAAAAATAACAAAATTGAAAACCAAAATAACTTTCAATTTAGTTTCTAGACTAAACATAATGGTATAAATTAACAAACTTCGTTCCTTCAATTACAGGCTGGTGAAACCGAAGTCGCCAATTGGCGGTTTAGCGGTTGCGAAGCTTAAGCTCTGAAGCTTGAGTTCAGAGCTTAAATTAAATGGAAATTCAAGTCTAAACCGATCAAGCAAAGTGCAATAACGTGTAATGACGTGGTTCAATTCATTGATTGTCTAACTTGATAATAATAACACTATTACTAATAGAATAGGATTCACGCATGAAGTTGGGTGTATGTAATACATACGAGTACAGAACTAAATGTGTATACCTAACAGTAGAGTCAGACATAGTTTATAAGTGCTCGCGTAGATTGGATTTTGTGATCTGTTTGTGTCACCAAAGGAAGTAATTATGCTAAATCAAGCTTAGACTTAAGTGGGTAGCATTGTATATTATCGTTGGGGTCAGGGACACACACGGGATCCATTTAGTCATATAGTGTAATAACTTATCGGTAGAGACTCAATAATAAATGATGCAAAATTATTAAAATATCTGGATTCATTGATATTCTACTATTATTGACATTTACGAGATATCTTCCTAACGCCGCTCTTCGAAGGTCCACGCAACCTCCAACATAATAGATTTCTCAGAATCGAATCTCAGCGGTTTGTCAATAACAGTATAGGTTGTACACCGTGAGAGCTTAGAACATGTATGTATGTATGTATGTTCATCTGTTCCCTCATAACTTCTAAATTATGTATCATAATTTGATAAATGAGGTATCGTTGGAAGCGTCTTGACCGTCCGCTAGTTATAGGCTATGTGACGTCACATTAAATTAATTATGGCGCTCTATAGAGGACATAAATTCATGAAATAAAAATAAAAAAAAATTTAATGATTCTGTGTTGAGTATCAAATGAAAGGGCTTAATTAGCACATTTCAAAACTATAATATATATTGTAAGCTGTGGCTCGCGGCTTTGAAAACAAAAGTAAGTACAAAAACAAAAACGTGACTACTGAAAAAGTTTGAAACAAGAAAATATTAATACCTACATGTTCATTATTCATAGTGACGTTCAGACTGAACTTCACTATGAATATGTATTAATATTTTCCTGTTTCATACTTTTGTTTTAGTTTTAACTTACTTTTTTTTTAATTCTTCGTCAGGAACTTATAGTTCGCTTAATTTTTTCAAATGTACGTACCTACAGTTCAATCTCGCGACTCGATCTCGGCTGATCTCGGCAAAAGGCTGGCCGAAAAAAAATATTTTTTTTGAATAAATTCATACGCATCTACTTACTAAATAGGTTTTATGATATCAAAAGCTATATAACAGACTAACATAAAATTCTTTTAAAACAGTAAACAAAAAAAAATCGCTTTAAAACGTTATAAGGTAGGTACAAGTTGTAAGGTCTTTAAAAATATATGAAGATATCGTAATTTCCGAGAGTTCCGTTATAGTTAATATATATCGTCATTAACATCGACCCCTCTCCATTAACGAAGACATTAAAGAACTACTTTAAAAGGAAAATTATATGAACTGAATTGTAATTCTTTCCTTGTCTCCGTTTATGTAAAGAAAAGAGACGAACAAGTTAACAACGGTACCAGAATACCCTGGTTATTTAGGTCAGTACCGTGAATTTTTCGTTTTTTGCGTAATATTTAACGTAAAATGATACATTATTATCTCTTTCAACTCAGTGGTTTGTGCCACAGAGTAAATTTTGTATACTGAGGTATATGTTTTATGTACTATGTGCGTTGTCTTGATAAGGCCTTAATGTGTGTACCTTGGAGTATAAAAGTATAAAGTGTTCTTACAGGAGTATGGACTATGAGCACAACGCAGCCGCGACACGAACTCCGTGTTCATAGTTCTAACAACTGTGATTCGAGTAGGTTCCTGCAGGGCTAGCACGGTGGGTAAAAATCCCGTTTTCTCTGCCTTTTGTCTCCTTGACAGAAGAAAAAACAAACAATTGAGAGAGATAACGGTGCAGAAATAGTTTTGCCCCGGTTTTTCTCTCTCTTCTTTTTTGCCGTGCTAACCTTGCTGTAGTGATAAATGTAGTATTTGCTGTAAAAATGGTGAATTGTTTTGTAAAATAACATAAAACTTCACCAATTTAATGTTTCTTTATCGATACTTTTACCGAGAACGATAACGAACGACTCTTATCGACATTTTTTCGTATGACGGTAAGTCATTAGTATATCGGTGCAAACTGCTCACGCTGTATGTAGTTTATGTTATCACTCTATACTTTTTATACTCTAAGGTGTCTACGAAGAATTTTCACTTTCGAACGATCGAGAATAATAAAAAATAAAAACACATAACTCCGCCCAAAGCTATGCTGATGTGGTCAAATTGTATCGTTAATTCTTGATGGTCTGGAAATCCCTGACAAGTTGAAAATCGTGCAAATATTCAACTCTTTGTGATAGTTTTAAACAAACAACGTTTCAAACTTTGAACGCGACAATGTGGTTTCTGTATTTGGCTTTATTGGAAATTCTCTAGTCTTTGGGGATGACGCCAGATGTTGCTTTCACAGAATATTCCGGTTTCCGGAGAGAGCATGAAAGTACTGAGTTTCAAATGTTATTTTTCCCATAGATGCTGCAAAAGATCAGATATTCCTACTGCCAAAACCATTATGACGCAAACAGATTTGTTTTTATTTTTACTTATATTATGTGACGTACGCGATGTCATTTAATTTAATTCAATTTATTTCCATAAATATTTACAGTAAAATAGTTTCCATTAGTCCCAAACTAGGCTAGGCCTATATGACCTGTGACTGTATCTTGGGCACCTTTGGTGGTAGTTGACGAAACATATGGGTACATAATATAAATTAAATACAAAATTTTGTTAGCAAATAAGGTCTAGAACTATGTTAGTAGCACTTCATTATGTCTCTGTGCTGTCCTGTGACACTGGTCTGCGAAATCGATGGAACACCACGTGACCACGTCCTGCGGCCAAAGTCGTCTTCCATGACGAGGGGCATAAAACAGTTCGCCTATCAGAAGGCAGCTTTTATGTATAATATACGAAATAGCAAAATTTGGAAACAGTGGGTTGAGTACGAATGTTTTGACGTATCGTAACGTTAACGTAAGCAAATTTTAGAATAAAAAATACACGTATTGACCCATGACATTTTTTGAAAATACATACTGTATTTTTACCTTTTCATGAAACTAGGTGTGTATGTAGCATACTCCATGGTATGTAGCATAAAATTGAACAAAAATATGAAAATCTGTCACACATTGAATATATTAATCAAAATTTGCTTACGTTAACGTTACAATACGTCAAAATATTCGTGCTCGCCCTACCAACTTATCTAATGTGACGTCGCTGACACTTTCAAGTGTGTATATGACGTGACGCCACGTTATAACGTAGCGTCGTTTATTTACAAAGGTGTTTTTTAAAACATATTTATTGGTAGCTCAGTTTTACCTATTATAATTAAGAATTATATGTATATAATGTTATTAAATTAATAACTGTATTAGACCTGTATGTAGTTATCTCTACATTAGCATTACATTTTGCCTGGACAAAATATATTAACTCAAAAATTGATTACCTCTTTTTATTTTCTTTATTTCGCTCTAACAATCGTTTTGTAAATATAATTATTAAATATTGAATAATTCAAATCAAAGAAAATAACAAACGCAATAAAATATTCTGACAAATCAAAGATCTCTTTCATGAATGAATCTTTTTGATAATATTGTTTCCGTAGTAATGTTTAATATTAATTAGGGTTCGGGACCTTTTTGGTTTTAATATCTAATTATGTTCTTATTCATTATTGCCCTCGCCCTAAGACTTCATTTGTTTGGCTGTGTTTTATGAACGTTGGTGACCTTTTAGGAAAATTACTTGCTTCTGAACTTGTTCAATAGATCGCGAAATATTGTTTTATTTTTATATTGACCTGAGCTGACTGAAATATTTAGGGGAGAAAAAAATACTCCTTTTAAAATTATATCTCTGTATATTTCTGCATCATCCAAAATACAGTTGGCTGCATCTCAGAATTGTTTTGGCTGAGAAAAATATAGACAAACAACAAATAAATTAGCTATTTAGGGCCTTATTACGGGCCTGCTCCTGGATTGACTAAATCATAAACCATCTTGCTTGCTGAGTTTTGGAATCACTTTTGCTATTCATCATTTACGTGCTGTTAACTTCAATGTTTACCAAACACGGTGTTTTGCGAGCTACACCCATGAAACCGATATGTAATTTGTCCTCATGGGACATTACCGAGGTAGTTGGTTCAACTGTGACATCATGTTTACTAAGGGCAATATACACTGATGACAATAGTTGTTTTTACGTCAACCGCTGTGCCCTGCCAATATCGGACGTTGGGACAGTACATTGTACATACTTTTTACGTTAATAGACGTCCATGTTTACATCGGTGGTGACATCTCAAGGCCTGGTGTACTTACATACCTATATGACAAATGTATATTTGAGACTAATTATGATGTATTTTTTTGTCTGTTATTGATCAGTTTAAGTATTGGAATTATTAACATTTATTATTACTATTTTTTATTATAGTTTTCTTATGATACTACAATGTGGAGTAGAAGGCGAAAAAATTTAACACTTAAGTGGATAAGAGATAAATATAGTTAAAGTAATTTCTTAACGCTCTTATGGTACCGAGTATTAAGTGTTTTCTGTAATATATTAAAGCTGGAGACCATGTTAATAGTACAAATAGCTAATAGAGTCTGTTAACGACCTCATTCCTAGCATTATTGTTACTATTTATAATTCCAGGTCAATTTTAATGATTCCGTGTTATGAGAGCTTTGGTGTCGGACAGTGTTACCAATTTAGTCGTTTTGGTTTAAAAATGAAGGTGATATCAGTAAGTCAGATAAGCAAGATTGACTCGGGAATGTCCTTTAATGCGTGACGCAGACAATGGACAAGAAATTTTACCACAAAAAATTGCCACGGACAAGAAAAGTCGGCATGGAATCGACGCACAAGACGGTTATTTTTAACCCCCGACAAAAAAGAGGGGCTTTCTATGTTTATAGTGTGTATCTGTGGATCTGTCTGTGTCATCGGAGCTCCAAAACGGATGGAACGATTTAAATGCAGATTTTTTAATTGAAAGCTAGTTTAATCAGGTATTATCTTAGCTATGTTTCATGAAAATCTGTTGACCTGTTCAAAAGTTACAGCTCTTTTTCTAGTTGGTGTCGGGGGTTTTTGACGGTTAGGTTATGCTCGTAGTTGTCGGCAGAACTCTAGTGTCTTCACTGGCAACAACTACCAACCATGAAAATTCTAGCCCGCGGCTATCCGCAGAACAAAAAATCATCATCTGCTCAGCGCTAAAATGTATGACAAAATTCCCCCGAACATATTCACAAAGTGAGCTATATATAGGCATCACATATAAGTAAGAACCTTTAAACCTGTTTATAATTTATATTCGTGCGAGTTCAAAGAGCATTTTAATCTCGAAAACCCCTTATCAGAATTAACAATCAAAATGGTTTAACTTTTAACGTTCAAAAACGTACAATCTGGTAGTTAATCCCCAGTATTCATACAATGCCCATGAAAGGAGTCTAAAACCGTGTATTACGGCAACAGTCGAATCGTTGCCGAGCAACTATAACTATGTCGCAATAGAATAGTTGGAACTCGTTCGTTACTACGATCCTCCAACTTTAATTGAATCTGTAATCAAATCCCGCGTTTGTTGAAGCTTGATCTCTCGTTACGTGTTACGAGTTTTTATGAGTCAATCGAAGTTCGGGATTATATTTTTTGATTGGAACAAAAAGTAGGACAAACATACAATTTTATTTCTGCTATCTACGTCATACAAAATCGCAACGGGATTATAACTAATATGCTGTAGGTATCAGTGGCAAAGGGTATATAACACGATTCCTATCGACTTCCCTTTCTAAACGTGGCCATTACCGGTAGGTATCAATATTATGTATTAATAAATATGTGACGGTAGGTAAGGAGCTTCATGAGTTCAAGCCACAGTTAAATTAATAGTGCACAGCATGTGGCACGCCTGAACAAGCAATTTTTTGGACGGGTTCCCTTATAAAAATATTCATCCTTCGCCACTGGTAGGTATACATACTTATATTTCACTTATATTTCACTTATCTAACACACAATAATTGTTGGCAACTCTACATGGCAACTTTAAGTATATTTTTATATTTATGTATATTTGTTTTATGTAGGTATTTTACTTAAGTTTATATTATTATATTTAATTTGTAGATTTGATCTATTCTTGTACATCGCCGTCGACATTTCGTTTTTTAAATTCTCCTCTCGCAGGTCTGCTGGAAGAGATTTATTTTGTGAAATAAGCAGTACCTTTGTACTTTGTTCTCCTATTTAATGTTATCTGTGTCTTTTCATGTTTGTGCATAAATTATAAAATAAAATAAAGAAATAAACTGCACTCCTTTTATACTGAAATCAGCATGAACATTTTAAATGTGTAATAAAAAAATTAAAATCTCAATATAAGATCTACTGCACTGTTCCAGTAAGAGACGATATTGTTCCGACCAATGCAAAACTTCAAGTAATATCTCCAGTTGAGTCCTTGCCTTTGCACTTTTAATATCGGAGCACTGTCAGGCCAACTTTGCAGTTTCCACTCGAATCCACATGATAGGTATAATTCAATCTAGCTCCAGTTTTGTATTTGCATCTCAATGGGGCTCTTCATGTCACTGGTAACAATCCAGTGTCACTAATCATCAGGACTACTATTTCACCATGTTGCAATTTTGAACGAGATATGGATTATCTCGTTCTCGCCCTTCTACAGGGTGTTGACGATATTACGACATTAAATGAAACCACGTATTTGGTATCACGTTCTGTAACCATACACAAAAAAATCAATCAAATCCAATTAGTAGTTACCACAGGAACTTTAACGAAACTGTGTGACATGATCTAGCCATGTTCACAGCTCCTGTTATTAAGTTACGCATTTATTATCGAATGTCAAATGTCAAATATTACCCGACAATAGTTCTTACAGAATAGCTATGCTGGATTAAAACCCACGTTGTTATGACCCGTAAATCGACGATGATGATGATGATGATGTTAGCCTATATCATCCCACTACTGAGCAAAGGTCTCCATATCCTCAAATCGACAATGGGCCACCATAATTTCTCACTTAATAAAAGTAAGAATTTCAATGGCTTTAAATTTACCGCGTTTTAACTCAAGTATTTTCATGTACCTATTTCATTCTATTTGCACAAAACGTGGGACGTTGTGAATTTATATTCCTAGTTTATTTCGCTCACCGCAACTACGTGAGACCTAACTAATGTACCTCGTAAATGAGAAAGTTTGTGTGTTTGCTTGTTTGTTGGTCGCTTCCGTTTACGAAAAGGAAATTATGCAGACTAGTTTTACATAGATGTTCATATATTATGTACTTTGAATTTGCATTGACATAAAAATTCCGATTTATCAATGAAGTTACGAGTTAAAGGCAATTGGATATAAACTGAAGACTGCTACCGTCCGTATGTGGGTCACTGCATAAAATTAAAGTCGGAAGTCTGTTTATTTAATACAGAGCACTGTAACGTAGAATAGAGCTTTCAATTTTCAACTTTATTGCTTTATCGGAAAACAGTATCTAGTAATTATTTTGGAAAATAATTGAACTAGTTTATAAACGATGAATATAGGACAGGCTGTTTTAATAATAAGCTTCATACTGCAATAAATGATCATGAAAATTGTTTATGAAAACGCACATGGCATCGACGGTCAAAAATTTACGAGGCATCCGAGTTGTTCAAACTGGAGCTTTCATCTGATGTTATTTCGGTGTTGGTGTCAAAACGACACTGCTCTAAAAATGTCTGTACTGAAGGCGTGCGATGGTGCGCGGGGAGATGCTAGGCGAGTTTCAGGAGCTTCGGGTCGCGGGGGGCGGGGTGGCTGCGCCTACGCACTGCCCGCCGCACCTTGCCGCCCGCCTCGCACCAGTCAGCAGCTGTGGCTCGTGTTGGCTGAACCATCTATAGGGCCATCCTCTTTTTCTTTACCGTAGGTGAGTTTTGGTGAAAGTTAAAATATTTTTACTAACAAAACGGCTATCCGACGCAAGATTATTAAAGTGCATTTAACGTTCAGTGAAGTGATATATCAATGTCGTGATAAACCGGAACTCTGTACCGTGATGCATCGTTCTCGCGAGCGAGTGTGTGGACTGACAAGCTTTCCGTGTATCAAAATGTGGTCCTCTCAAGTGACGTTCAGTAATCTTTAAATTTTAAGTTAAATGTAATATGTATGACGTCATCGATAAAGATCTAGTGTCGTCATTGTCTACTGGACGTGGTTGACATAGACATTGAATCAGACAAGGATTAAGCCTTATCATTTCCTTAGCCTTTTGTATTTCCTGGGTCACGTGTCGATCGGAAATCAGTTGCATACTATGTTCATGTCTTTCTTAAATTATCCAGTGATTAGGCCAAATCAATATTACGTTAATTATTATCTTATCGAGGAAATAATTATCAAACGTTATTAAATTAAAAGTAAACTTAAATCAAGTTGGTAATAATCTGCGATACGTTTTCTTAAATCTGAGTTAGTAGTATAAACGTCATTTTACTTTCAGAACATTTGCACAAATATTGCTAACATTCACGTCAGTTTTGCTAAAGATCATTTTACTTTCCAACATCGGTCTGCTTTGCATAACGTCCGAAACCCGAGTAAGCGAAGCCGTGCGTTCGCGCCACCAAATTAGGATGCGCTGTAAGCGAGCCAACCTATTTCAGTCGCCCGCGCACCACCCGAACTTAGCCGAACATCCGCGAGCACGCCCGATCCTAATTGTGGAATTTTCATTACGTTGCCAACCGTTTATTACACGGATTCTTTTACGATCTTCATCGTAACAATTTTCATGATCTAATTTTAGGTTTTGAAGTTTTTTCGAAAGTCACTTAAAGTATGCAACGCATTTTACATCTCTACATAGAATGAGAACGTTTATGTTTCAAAGAAAACGCAATATGACCAGTATTTTAATATGCTGTGAAATATGGAAAATGTTAGGTAGGTAACCGGATTCGAAGTATCAAGTGTCGGTATTCACACGTCGCCATCTTGGCTTCAGTCCAAACCGTTTCAAATAACGAACTTGTTTTTCATGACTATGGCCAAATACGCGTTATTTATTAACATTAATAATATTTTGTTATACCGATGACAGATTAACATTAAATCGTACCTTGACATCTGTTGGACTACATATAAATGTCAAGGGGATTACTAATTGATAAATGAAAAGGGGTCTTGCCAATTTGGACTAATAATATTTCGTTACAAAAATATAGTTGCAATTAAATATTTTAAAACAATTTAAACTTCATTTTATATTTCTGATTATACGGTCGGAAGTAACAGAAATTGAAAATTATTTTCCGTTTTCAGGACTCCTAGACCAACAAAAACACAATGGCGGATGATGAAGTAAGGTAAGTCACTGCAGATCGCAAGATGGAGGAAATATATAGCCTTCGTTAACAACTTGATGAACTCTAATCCTCTAGATGAAGAAACATTTGAAACATTTCAATTTTGAAAATTATATTACATTGGCTTTCGAATTTAAATTAAGAACTGGAAATGCTCAAAAGACTTCTATTAAAAATTTGTAAAATAGTTCATCCATACGAATCAAATGAGGACTTCTTTGATTTTTTTTTGTTAGGAATTTAATTTAACATGTTTCGTGTATTTTTCTTCTGTTTCATTGTTACTTTCCGTGTGACCTGGATTCTTCTTCTCTGCTGGCACATTGGTGATGCTGTGGATTCAACACATAGTACTAAATACTATGTCTCCTCGAGGCTTAGGTAATTATCGTGCTTGTTTAACCAATCCATATTTACATGGTCATACAGACACATTACACACACTGTAAATCATTTCATTATCATCATCAAGAAAATATTGAAAGTAGTAATTTTTTTTCTAATAGGTAAATGGTTTGAAATTCAATTGGCTCTTTTAACTGGTAACCAAAAAAATTATTGGTAAAAATCGTGATTCGTATTTATAGCGAAACTCGTAAATAACGACCAAAAATCTTTGTGTAATTGAAACTAAATTGAATATTATATTTCTGAAAATGTTGCCTATTTGAACATGACACAAACACACGTTACGGTTATGTTCCGAATAATTATTTTTATTTAATATTACACACTTTTTTACAGCTATTTCTTTATTTCTAAAATATCAAACATTGTAAGTCTATAGATGTTCTGTAAGCAATGTGTCTACCCCATGTAACTAATGATTACTATGCGAAAATATAATATATTAAAAGTAACAATAAGCTTATAAATATATTAACGCACAAAATGTAAGATTAAGCACTGAAAACTAGATAAACCTAGGTTTCTAGATTAAACACTAAGTACTTGTAGTTTTCTAATTTTGCACATAGCTATTATATTTCACTTTACAATAGTTTAAAAGAGAAACAAAGTAAAAAGAACGAATGCTTATATATATTTACCATTAAAAAAAAATGCAAAATATAATTCTCATTTTTATTCAATGTGTAATCACTAAACTAGTTCCTTTACTTAAAAACTACTAGATAAACTTAACACTGAAAAACTCTAATGAAGAATACACATAAAGAATAAAATATAATCCGTATTCAAACAGCAATATTACAGGAGAGTAGGCAATAATCATGTAAAAGCTTGTAATCAAACATTGACAATTGATGATAAGATAGTGATGTAATAAACGTAATGAGCATAGCCCTAAATAAGCGCAACGGTGCCGATTCTGTAAGACACCGAATAATTTAAATTTAAAATATTTTCGTCTTTATCTAACAGACAAAAAAAGAACGAGACAAAATAATTTTAGAGCTTTGAAATCAATTGATACGTGGACAGTTTTAATCTTCATGGGATGTCTTCTAAATTTATCAAGTAGATATGTACTTTTTAGTTTAAAGACAGCTCTGAAATTCTTCCATATATTTCTGGTTTTAACTTCTGAGTAAAAGTTAAAAAAATCTTAACTTATTTAGTCGATATCTTACAGAATTAGCGCTAATGTAACTCACAACTCACAGCGAGCCCGCACAGCCTCACAAAACTCATACGCACACTGTGACTGCATCCGCACTGGAATAACAGACGAAACTTCCATTCTATTACCATACACTGGCGAGCAAAAAGATTGGACCACAACTTTGAATAACTTTGCTAATGAAGCAAAAAGTACCTAAAGCCTTTTTGCTTGCAGCATATTGTAATTGAATGCAAAATTACCAGCACAATATTTTTTTAATATTGATTAAAAAATCATTCGTTCAATGGCTGCAAATTGATTAGCGATCGAGATGCCGTGAATTTATAACCCATTGAACTATTGAAATTTTGAACTTGCTCTAATAGCAAGTATTTAAAGCTTACCAAATTATGCTACCAGCTAGTAACTGATCAAAATACCATACTTTGAATTTGGAAAGTCGCAGTTTATTTGTATTGTGGTAACCATTTCTCTGGCCTTCACTGTACTCTCCATTGTGCTGGTAATTGGCGCAAACGTAAACACTTAACTCAAGCAATTTATTTAGCTTACTGCCGTTTACTGAGATTTATGTTTTTCTTTTACAGAAAAAGCGTCTCGAGGAGGTAAAGTAACGACGGATCAACAATCGTTTCATGGACGAGTTGCTCACTATACACATACGATATTCACATTTTTTTCACTTAGTTATATACTTCAATTTTCAGAAACTATACACACACAGACACACACAAACAAAAATACTTTTCACAAACATACCTACAGTTTTACATACATATACAAAACATAAACATCCACACACAGACATGCATTCGTGCAATCTCAAGTACTTACTTTTACATACATACGTGTACCTAACTAATACTTTAAAATATAATAATAGTACCTAATACTAGCACACAAACAACACTTCCAACAGCAACTACACTAACACAATTAATAGTTAGGTGACTAATAAGAACAGTCGTTACCAATGTCCACTGTCTCCAGGCGAAGAAGGCCAAACAGGCCGATATCGACCGCAAGCGCGCTGAGGTGCGCAAGCGCATGGAGGAGGCCTCCAAAGCCAAGAAGGCGAAGAAAGGTTTCATGACACCTGAGAGGAAGAAGAAGCTCAGGGTAAGTGACATTTCCTACAGTAATACCGTGATGCAAAAATCTACTCCATACAGTGGTGCATAAGTTTGAATATTGAAGGTCTTTCAATCAGAGTTGTTACATTCATACATATCTAATAAAGATGCTAATAGAATAAGAATTGCCTGTATGGAGTTAGATGGATAAACTGTGGTATTACTGTCGACATACTTTGACTAATGTAGAATTGCATAGGTACTGAATACTGGGTTCGGTTTTATAACAGTTGCTGCTGCGTAAGAAAGCCGCTGAAGAACTGAAAAAGGAACAGGAACGCAAAGCGGCTGAGAGGAGGCGCATCATTGAAGAGAGGTGCGGTAAACCCAAGAACGTTGACGATGCAAACGAAGGTAAATATCTGTTCAATCCCCGCTACATCTATGATACCCCCAATCTGATCTTTATACATCCCATGCATATTATATAGCCAACAAGTGGACATATGTAAAGTTGAAAATAGAATAAGCCATCATACACTCCACAAAACGGCGATATTCAACCCATCAACGTGTTTCTTTCACATGGGGCTTTACCACTAGCTACATTTGTACAATGTGTTATGTCGAATTATAGATGCGATTAAGAGGGTTTGCACTGAATACCACACCCGCATCGGACTGCTCGAGGACGAAAAGTTCGATCTGGAATACATCGTTAAAAGAAAAGATATGGAGGTAGAGAGATGAGCTGTCAACGAACAGCTGTCTTTTGTCGACTTACAAAACTTACAAAGACTTTACTTTCATATTAAAAAAATTAACGTGACTTGTGATATGTCAAGTGCCGTGTTGTCTTTACTTCGTCAGCTGGTTTAACAAACATCTTAACGGAGTGTCAGGCCGTCAGTCTCAGGCCTATCTGTCTAACGCGTTTCTATACTTCTTCTAAACTCCATGTGATATCGTTTATCTTATTCTCGAATACTCACTTTTCTATGTTTCCGTCCTTAAATTTCTTTCACTCACACTTGGCTAACTGGTGGTCGATGATGCGCGGACGCCGCCGTGGCGGCGGGCGCGGGGTACGATCGCGTACATATCGGAACAGCACAGCAGCGCGAGTAACTCTTGGTTGATGTTGTAGCGGCTCTCACGAGCATCGTAACCGGTTACTATCAGCGTATCAACAAGCTTGAAGAGGAGAAGTACGATCACGAGATGGAGGTGGCTCGCAGAGCGTTCGAGGTCTGACCTGGTTTGGGCGCTACGCAATTATAATATTACGCTCTCGTTTGAGTAGTTCATGCCGATAATGTGACTAGATTAAAATATTGTTTTGTTTTCGCAGCAAGTTCATAATTGTCGATTTAAGAAGCTGAAAATAAATTATACCTTTCAACCTTAACCGTGTGGATAACAAGTAAATGTAAAAACGCTGAAATAACAACGACCCGTTGTCGCAATTCCGAAGCTGCAATAGATTTTGTAGATACTCTCATCGACTTTGAGTCAATAACAACATTGATTATGTTTCAGTAATTGTCCATTTGAAACCCACCTCAGTACTGATCATGTAGCTTCGCTTATGCTTGATTCCTCCAGTCGAAGGTCCACATGTCGAGTCCACTACACAGCAACAACACAGACCCGTGAGACAGACATCGAAGCGCCGAAAAATGTTCATACCTTAAAATGTGATTGTTTTTCTTTAGCGGAACTCCAGACGATATGTCAAATGTACTGGCACAGAATATACAACCTTGAGGGGGATAAAATTGACCTAGAACGAGGAATCCAAATTAAGAAAATGGAGGTAAACTACATAAATTAGGATTGGGAATGCATATGACATGATATGAGTTGATTCTGATTTAGTTGTTACGACATGACATGTTAGTTGTACGGCTCACCGCACACATGCACACGTCGCTCCACGTCCGCGTCGTCAGGTCACTCACACCGATGCCCATGCTCAATCTGCTGGCTCAATAATATGTCTTTCCTTTTTCTATAGCAATGCTCAAGAGAATAATACAGGAGTATTATGACCGCATGTATGTGTGTGAGGGCCAGAAGTGGGATTTGGAACATGAAGTCAGGAAAAGAGATTATGAGGTATTGACCCATACTTTATAGCCATTGTGAATACCACCACAGTCATCGATTCTGTAACAAACGTGCGCGTGTGACAGTTCGTGTTTATCCATTGATAACGCTTTGTAAGTTTTCGGTTGTTTGTTGCTGCGTTGTAAATAACGGTGGAAGGTCGGTTCGTTAGTTATGTATTTGTAGAGCTCGTGTGATGTGTCGTAGACGGGAGGTTCGCGCGGCGCGGGCGCACTCCGGCCCGCCCACGGCAAGGCGTGCGGTGCAAAATCGATCTCCGCCGATCGCGTCATCTGACATGGAGCTTACACTATTAACTACACTAACTACAGTAACCGCCACCGGCGTAACAGTAACCACACTGCACTCACTATTGGCGCGGAGGCCCGCCGCCTCACCGCTGCATGCTCGTGTAACTGTCTCATCTTTACGTATTCTTGTCTATTTGTTATCAATACCGCGGTCACGTCTTCTGACAAACTATATTGCTTGTGTATCGTCTTTTTATTCGGTTGATGTGTCGTGCCGGTCATTCTCGACATGCTTTTCATGTTCACCCTTACCGATGTCATCTCGTCACCAAACCGCTTACCAGCTAAAGCTTTTGCCTGATGCATGAAAAGTACCTATATTTACAATATATATTAATTTATGTAACAAATATCCCTTAAAATACCTTATTAAATCATACCTAAAATAGTATGGCACTTTAATAATAATTTTAAAAGTGTGTTTAAAGTACATAATCGAGCAATAATCGCTGCATCCGCCAGTGTGTCGCTTCGTGTGGTGGCGAGCTTAGTGGCCTTACTGAATTTTCTCTTTTTTATGATAACAATTATTAGAGATACCGTTGAGGTGTAATTGGAACGCTGGACTGGTTCCTTTATTGGCACACGCAAGTGCATAGTGTAAGTGAAACTTCTTGTTCCAAATCTCCAACTTTTCACGTATGTGCCGTAATATTCCGCGCGACATTTTTGCGTGTTCGGTTGCTGATATACCCCACAAACCTTTTGCAATACCTGTATACACCGAGTGTTTAAATTGAAAGTGCCATGCTCTGGTCGATGTTGCCCGCCCCTTCCCTGTGCGTCCGACCGCGGCGCTTCGGCCGCTCGGAACGTTTGCATCACTTATTCGGGACACGGAGTGGTGTATACTATGCTCACTTGCGAGTCCAAAGACACACAGTACCCACATCTGTATCTACATACATACCCACATTTGCAAGTCTGGATCGATTTTGCACCGTCACTCCATGATACACATTTTCTCTGCAACGTGGTACTCATACATTGTCGTCGATGTATACAGAATGATTCCATCGCAACATACATTTATTAATTAACTGGCATACCGACAAGCGCTCAATATGTTACAACTTCGATCACTGGACTAGAGTTAGAAGCACAGTTGACTACTATCAACCGGCGCACGATTCGATCGCAGCCGAAGCAGTACAATATTGTTGGCGCTCGTGTTATATATGTTGCACATGTATAATATCCTGCACATCTCCATGTATATTTGTGAATATATCTAGATTGTTGAGGCACAGGAGCTGCAGGCGGCCAGCTACCAATCACGAGGCACGATAAGTAGATATCTTGCACGAATATAGCAGATGTACCTGTATTTATGTAGCCCACGATGATTGTGTAGTGTTTAGGTAAAGAGCACAGGTTTAAGATATATAGGTCACAACCTTGATCCGGGATAGTGTATTAATATGTTCCCACAGACCACAGAATTAAAACAAGACTACAGCTCGCAAATAACACTGCCTAATCTATGCTCAGCTCTATATCTTGTTCTGTGCTTTTCTAGTATTAATATTTCGAATTTCTTTTTTTCATTTTAATGGTTCATGGTTTTGTTGTGAGTGTAATTTTTGTCAGAGTTTTTGAGCTTTACAGTGAAATAATTGTCAATGTGCATTGCATGAGGTTTCAGCTGTAAATTGAAACAAACGTTACACAAGTTTGGACCTTCTGCTTCGTGTTTCTTAGTTTAAATTAATAAATGTACACATATTGATTATTATAAAGTATATGAAACAAACTTGTGAAATGATTTCATGAATTTATTTCATTGGTGGTAGGTAATATTTTTATGTAATTATATTTACATTATCTTGTACTTACCTATTTATAATATTATTATATTTCTTCCTACAGTAGTATAGTTAACTTGATTTATTTATATATTCTTATTAATTTCAATCATTTTCTAATTTAATTTCAATGAAAACTAATGTATCTAAATCAACCCCTACCTTATAGTATCTGGAATGAAATAAAAGCATTACTAGAAGTTTTAGTAGACAGTTTAACATTTCCTTAAATTTTCTATACATTCGCTTACATTTTATTAACTCGACGTATTGTTTTAGATATTGTGTACTAAGACTTATTACTTTTTACCAGATCTCGGACCTGAACTCTCAAGTCAACGACCTCAGAGGCAAATTGTAAGTACCCTTATCCTTTAGAAGTAGCTAAATTATTATGATAATCTCAAGTAGTTTCGGGTCTAGGGTCCTTTCGATTTCTTTCACAACAGCGCTTTTAGGAAAATGAATAGCATCGGAAATATGTGAAATATTTGAAATCATAGTTATTTCTTTTTCCATTATAAGTAGGTATTCGTTTTTCACTATTGGTCAGATTTTCAGTTTTGGATAAAGTAAGTTTGGAATGTTCTTTTTGCCAGGAAAATGCTTTGGCTATAGATGGTTCTAATTTACCTGAAATGCGTATGATGGTAGACAGGAGAAAACTTCTGCTTTACCGTCTAGGAGGCACAGGTGAAACCGTAGGTACTTAGAAAAATAATTTAAGTCAGCAAGTGAGCAGCGCAGGATGCGTTGTGAATACAATGACTCTGTGATGTAACGAGGTTGGGCCAAGCGCCGGCGCTGCACCGCGACTCGACTCTTTGTTACGGTCTCATTGTATCGCACCCTTATTAAATATGAACACATACCATAAAATACAAAGGACTTTGTACATTTTGAGCCAAATTCGAGTTAAAGTTTTTTATGAACTGCTGAAAGTACTCTCATTAAAACATTGGCTGGAAATGCGAACGAAAAATTAAGGAAAACTGCGTGTACACAACTATCGTGTGTGTAAGATAAAGAAATTCATTTAAAAAAAAAAACAGGTTCAATTCAACCGTCTTCTATAGTTTTGTATTCTTTTAATAACTGAATCTATCTCTCTACCTCCAGCGTCAAACCCACACTAAAGAAGGTTTCCAAATACGAGAACAAATTCGCCAAGCTCCAGAAGAAGGCCGCTGAATTCAACTTCCGTAACCAGTTGAAGGTCGTCAAAAAGAAGGAGTTCACCATGGAGGAAGAAGACAAAGAGGTAAGATACTTAACACTTTTCATATGAAATTATACTACCATTTCTAGAAAATTTAATTAGTTCTTCAAAGGAAGATCCAATTTTTTACCAGAGAAGCAGTTTTTTTACTGATTTCTTAGAGACTTTAGTGAATAAACTTGACGTAGGTTATTTGGCCCTTGAAGGAGTCAACCAAGCCATTGCGCTTAATAATGCCGTCGAAGGCCATTTATGTATTGATACTGTACCGATTTACTGAATTAGAAAATGTTTAAATAAAACCACTACCATTATTTAAGTGTCACGTAGTAGTTTTGTAAACGATTTTATTTTTACGTCTTTAAATGACAAAATTACACAAATCCTTACCACACCCGATACAATACCGACGAAAATATTTTAGCCTATTACTTTATTCTGCTTTAAGTAGTTCTATTCTGAAATTCTTTAAGATAATTTATTATCTAATAACGGTAAGATGTAAAACATTCTTTCTAACATTCTAAAATTCGTAGTATATTAGCTAATTCTTACTAAATACTTTGTATCTTTGAACTAAAAAATCGTTAACTTTTCTGTAATAATTTTCTTCAAAATTTTTTTCTACTTCATAATCTTCGTTATTGATAACTGCTTCTACTACATTTAGATTATGGGTTCGACTCCCTATGCCAACTATTTGTTATTAATGTTTTAGTTTGTTTCTCAAAGGTAGAGTAATATTTAATAACACGCTTCACTTACCTAATCATCTTCTACAGGCCAAGAAAGCGGAGAAAGCTGATTGGGCTATCGGAAAGAAGTAGACCATACATTAAAACTAACAGTCAATTTCTTACAATCATTCTCTACTGTTAAACAGATGATGACTTATTTTTTAATTACTCATTAATTTAATATAAATAAATCGTTCTTTTCTACGATTAATCTTTTGAAATTCCATAATACATCCAAACCTGATAAAACAAGGTGAGAAAGAGTTTGGATGACGCTCTAAATACGGCTTCAAATTTTATGTAGATGTGACTTGCAATGTTGTTAATAACATTTTAATTTAAGTCCTCCCCGACCAAAAGCTTCCGCTGCAATTTTTTATAATAAAAATGAGGTTTATTTCAGTATTCAGGTATTCCCCTGCAAAGCTTCGCATCTCCTCTAAAATAGGATCTTGAATTACATTCCAAAGGCATTTTCTTCTTTTTCTTTTAGTGACTAACATTCTGAAATAAATCTGCAATAGGCATTAACTTTTTGTACAAGATCTTCTTATATTCTTCTACATTCAACCTACGCTGACACACACGATACCAGCATCGCTGGGACATTCCGTTCACATCTCACAAACATTTGTTATCCAATTGATCGTCTTCTTCTAGTAGATCTTCAAAACAATGTAAATTGTAGCGCATTTTTTTATTATCAACTTAATTTGGGAGTATTGTTTTATCGAACTTGTATCAATATATTGGGCCACTTTAAACGTGGCCATGTTGAGGTAGTCAATGTAGAATAGAAACGAAATAATATTGTTACAATATCATGATGCGATGTTTCACAGGGTGGCGCTGCAGCCAAGGTAAATAAAAAGTAAAGCGATAACGCGTCCAGACACGTTTTAATTTAGACGCTGCTCATACACGCGGCATGTTATATTTTCAGCACAGCTATGAGATGTACCATTAGAGTGGCTACAATTACCTAGATTCTTTTTCACTGAAGCTGAAGATCTTTGCCAATTCAGTCACATTCACGACTGGCATCAATCCGTTTTGTATATTTCATTCGTCCACATGTGTTAAAGGGGGTATTATTGAAGTTAAACATGTTATTTTTTCTTGTTATGTATTAAGTTTGTCGCAAGGAAAAATAATGAGGATAGCTGCGATTACGTTGCATTTTGGGCCCTTAGCAGATTAATTATTGTATAAAGCTTTGTGTGATACCAAAAATTTCGCCACGATTCAGACACATCCCACACTTGTATTATAAAACGGTTACTCTAGGTTGCTACACAAAACGCTTCGGTTTTTATAGCAAAGTTTTCTTAGATGTGTTATATACCTACTTCGAAGCTTTGAAGTGTGTGCTTTAGAAAATTATTATATTATAAGATTCGCGATCCTACTATTACACCAAACCATCCGCCACGCAATGAGCCGCGAGAATTATTTAAACGATCTTGTAAGCGTATGGTGCGGTGGGTCTGCAGATAAAGCAGCTTTTCATGCCAAGATAGAACGGTGTGAATTTTATTTGAGACGTTCAGAAAATATTTTAAGCATCTTATTACATTAAGAAAATAAAAATTGCACCATATTATTTACTTGGTACATTTACAATAGCATAAGTATATATTTTTACGAGACTTGCTTCACCAAATTAAGCGGTTTGCTGGTAGCGGGCGTATCTGGGAATATAGCCGCGTTGATGGCTTCCAAGCACATCATCGACTTCCGAATATTTTATTAATTTAATCTTTTTGTGTCCACAGAAAAAACCAGACTGGTCCAAGGGCAAACCAGGAGATCAGAAGGTAAAAGAGGAAGAGGTTGAGGCATGAAGTGTTTATCACCCCCACCTATTGTAAGACCTTTACTCTACGTCAATTGACAATTGTTATTAACTATCTACACATTGTGATATACCTACCCTATGAGGTTACTCCGTGTTGCACGGATGTCATCCTGTAGGTTATCTACCATCAACAAGTTCCTCCATTAAAATATTATGTGTACTTGTCGATTGAACACATCCATTTCAAACATGTCAAATAATTTTTTATAATTATTTATTTATTAAATAATGTTTTTGTAAGATAATACGTTTAATAAATTAATTTTCTGTACTGTATTACACTTTGTGGATGTCATTTGTGCCCCGTTTGTCCTATATCCTAATGTATCCTTGTGTATACCTATGTATCGTTGTGTTAATCCTCATCGGCATTGTACGTAGGCCCTTTATTATTACATATTAATAGTTAGATAATACAATAAAAGGTTCTATCTACGTAAATATATAAAGTTCTGCAACGGACGTCTCGACTTCGAAACGGTCATTCTAAGAATTCAATAAAACCCGTCCTGGATCCTTAGAAAGCACTTCCATGAAATGAGTATTTCAATGACACTGGAGTTTGTTTGAAGGACCTCGATAGCCGTTGGCAATAAGTCGAGATTTTGTAGAAAAAGGAATATCTATACATATAAAAAGATTACGTATAAAAGTGAAAACTAACCGAGTATTTATCAGTAAAAGAATCCACTCGTACTTTCATTATGTTAAATTGCTTTTTATTACAGAGTCCGATACATTTATATTTATATAAATTAAGTTCCTCCAGCTAATAGGAAAATAAAAATTGTGACGAATGATTTTAATCTCCTTTAATAAAAACAATTTATATTCTCATCTCCATAATGAAATATATGTTAATCCCGTCAAAGGTGCTATCAGCGCAAAAATGTGGAACGAATTGTTTATTTTTTGTTTTATATAGCCCTACTTTTGATCCCTACATATCCCTTTCTGATCCTTTGTATCCCTGGAGTCCGCATACCATTTTATGTGTACGTTTGAAAAAGGTAGACCACTCTATGTTGTTTGGATTGTTATGTCTATGTAGATTAGATTATCTAGTAAATGTGAATGTTTTTGTATCCTGTTTTGGTGCTGTAAGTTGGTGAACATAGAGCTACGATTAATTAAAGTAAGTATTACTTGGTTTTGGTAATAATTTCGGTAAGTATAAAACTACAAAACTGTACTAAATTTTTTAATTCACACACATGCATCTGCAGTCTGTATCTTATCAATGAAGATTACATACACAATGAACAGTCACGTATAAGCATATAGGCTAGAAACATATGTAATCCTTACATCTATTTGATCCGTAGTGGCCATCGAATTCCGACCTTTAGGCTAAAAATCCTCCTACGCTGCTTTCGCTCCCAAGCGTGTGAAGCCAACTTTCATCAGTTCAGTTCATTACACTGGGATGCTTTTATTAAGTGTGTATCCTTGTATTATAGACCGAACTCCAGTGTCAGAGAGTTTCTAGAATTCAACATCTTATGCGAAGACAAATAGATAAATTACTGTGGATAAACAGACACTGCTAGATTTGTCTCCCGTCTCGTACTTAAAAAAGTCATTTGTTGTGTTAGTTGTTCTGTAGAGTTGTGGCATAATCCATAAATCATACTACACTTCATGTGTGGCGCCCTAATGAATATAAAAACAATGTGAAATTCCTTTCAAGCTTATCCAACATTCCAACCACAGAGTAAAACAAGGTACGGGATAAACAAAAGCACTTAGATTTGTTATCTTAAAATAGGGGTCCCAAGCGCACGAAACCTTTGAGTTTCGAGAATAGAGAAAAGATACCCGTAGTCAGCTTCCGAGTGTGTTCGTTACACCCTTTATTCTGGATAAAGGGGGTAAGCAAGAACAATTAAGACTCGAGGCACAACTAAAGATTACAAAGTTAGATTAGGTTTTCTGTTTCGATTTGCTAGTTTGTGCCAACTTAAGCATACGCAATTTCCTACTTCCTCGTATTGAGATAATGTTTATCTTTCCACCAGACACTCAGTAGTTTACCTGATAATTGCACACGGAGTCTACACAGTATAAAAAACAATAAAATACCGTACCTACATTACCTACCGACATTATAATTTGTAGATACTAACTACGTCGAATTCAATACCGGGGAAGTGGAAAATACAATTTTTTTTCAGGAGAGAAATTCATCGTTTGCTAATCAGCGTTAGTAATTTCGTCATTTACGCGGTGTTTAGGTGCTAATGCTACTTACGCGGTATTGAATTCAACGTAGTTAGTATCTACAAATTATGTCGGTAGGTAATGTAGGTACGGTATTTTATTGTTTTTTATACTGTGTAGAGTCGCCGAGTACAATTATCAGCTAACGCGGTATTGAGCTATCTCCTACGCTATATTATAATTTGCAAATATACATATATTCGGATTTTATTAACCTTCGTTACACTAAATATATAAAGCTACAGTGATGATATTTTAACATGAGTGATCAACTTTATTTTCATTTTATTATTTTTATAATACTTACCTACGGCGCGGGCGCCCATGCATAAAATGACTCAGCAAAACGAGTGCCATGTGATGTCTTATATGTAAATGAGGTCCCTACGTTACTGCCAAACCAACATAGAAATAATTTATTGTCATTATGGCCATAAATTCTGATAAAAATATAATAGATAATACCCTCGACAGTAAACCCATAAGTGCCAAAGAACGTAAAATAAAACGACCAAGGTTTATGGTCTCCGATACCCATAAAAGCTTAATGTTAATAAGTTATAAAAACAGGGCTTCTTATTGAAGAATCGTTTTGTATGAGTTATGATAGTGAAAATCTTTGAGATGAAATACTGGATTCTAGTCCAAAATTGGATGAACACACAGAGAATATAAAAAAATATTGGCTGTATTTGCTATTTTTTATGTTTGACCCCACATTAGAATTAAAATCTGAATCGTGGGTGCGTTTACAAATACAAATCTTCACACGCATAAACACTCACACCCGGAACAACTATTTGTAGGCCATACAAATATTTGATCCGTGCGGAAATCGAATCCGCAACACGTATCGCAGCAGTTGATGGCTCAACCACCGCGCTAACCTACCGTTAAAAAGAATGATGCAGCGTGCACACATAAATCGTGCTATTTCTTGATCGTGCAAGACCGTTCAGCGTACTGCGTAGTTGTCTAGTTGTGTGTTGTACTAGGAGGCCCATATTTGGCATCATCATCAGGCTATCATCGTACGACCGCTGAGACGGACTGAGACGGTTGGTGAGTTTATGAAGAAGTTGCGCGGTGCGGGAGGGGTGTGACGGGAAATGTCAGTCATAGGCTCATGATACGCACCATAAAGCTTAGCTTAGCCAATAGTAAGCGTGTGTCACACCGTCCCCCGCCCGCGCCGCGTATCTACCTCAAATTCAGACAGCAACCGTCTGAGTTAAGCGGTCTTACTATAATAATATCATGTTGACGATAATAACCAGTGATATGGCCTTAGATTATATGTAGTTAGTTACCAGCAGGGCTAGTACGGCGGATGGACAAACCAGTTTTCTCCACCAAACTAATATTATAAAGAGATAAGATTAGATTTTTTGTAAGTTTGTTTGTTTGTACTGGATAAAATCAAAAACTACAGGACCGATTAAAAAAATTGTTTAACCAGCAATATGCTTTATTATCTCTGAGTAACAAAGGGTATAATTTATAAAGATATCACGCGGGCGAAGCCGCTGGCGGAAGCTAGTCCTTGATAAAAGACAAAACGAAAAATCGAGAGAAAAAGCGGTAAAGAGATAGATGGTTTTGTCTCCGATTACTTCTCTACCCATTTTTGCCGTACTAGCCCTATCTAATTATCTCATAATTAGATACACAGTGTTAGACGAACACAAAAGAAAATGTATATCAAAAGATTCGAACACCCATTATAGCAAAATGAAAATACAGTTAAACATAGGTCCATCCATCACGTTAACGAGTAACTTTTACAGACAAAGATAATATACTTAGTTCCTGTTTCAAACGCTTGTTTCACATCACAATCAAAGAGTTTCGAACTAAGTCTACTTCATACGCAGCTGTTACTCTGAATCCTTTTGGTAAGTCCCGACCCAGGAGTCTGTACTCAAAAACTTTGTTCCTCCTATGAAGCCTTCGTCATTGACTTTGCTTACTTAACGAGCTTTGTAATTTGCGTTGTTTCTTCATTGTTATCATTACTTGAATGGCATATACCGGAATTTCAGTTATTTTTGGGGGTGCCAGATGGCAGACTTGAAATATGGTTTGCTTTTTATAATTTAAGTCGAGACAGTACTTTAAGAACAATGATAAAATTTTTGTATTAGGCTTCAAAACCATCCAACATAAAAGGTTGAATAAAATGTTAGAACCTTTGTTTTCTTAAAGTACAACTACAATACAATACTACTTATTTCTAGACAAAATCCAACCCTTCTAGTCTCGATCCCTTTAAGGGCTTATTGTACTCATAATTACGAACAACTTTTACTATGAGACCAATTATGAAATCGCGATAAACAAACCAGCTGTTTCATACAAATAATTGAATATTACGGGACTAAATTTATGGAACAGCTGATGATTTTCGCGATTTCTGGGTTGGTCCCATAGTAAAAGTTGTTCATTGTAATGAGTACAATAATCCCATAAAGAGATCGGGACTAGAAAGGTTAAACTTTATTATCGTAATATTTTTCGTAATTCACGACATTTTCCTTCCAGAATTTAAAGTTTTTATCTACAAATCAAATCATAGATCTCAATCTAAATATAAGTACATAACAACGAGTGGATTTTCATTAAAATTTAAATGAGTTTAACGAAAGCGTAAATTGCTTTCATAAAATCATAATTACATCTGTCTCTCACAAAATTAATTATTTCAGTATTCATTATGGACGTCATTAAGTTAATTGAGATGAATAAACAATGAACTATATTGGACAGTATCGAAATAAAATTTGTCGCTTGAATAAGTTGTCGGCTGCATTGTCTTTTTTTTTCAAAATTATTATTTCGTTTATTTAATTATTTACATAGGTACTTTTTAAATATTTAATTTTTTGTACAAAGGAAAATATAGAATATTTTAATAATTAAGAGTAGTAGTGCCGCTTTCTATAGCCCTTGATCCAGCTCCCCAACGAGAGCCTCATAAGATGTTGGTTAATAATATTAAAGGCCCGCCTGCATTTGTTAACTTTTCACGATACCAGGCTTTTTCTTCTCAGTTTTTCAAGAATAAATATCCATTCGATTGGATCCATGTCTGCTGCGAATCTATCTAATCGTTTCAGAATACCAGTTATTTACTTTTTAAGCCCAGTTTATTCGGCATACGACAGACATATCAACCATTTAAACCATAATATAGCTACGTCTACCATGACTGCATTTTTTTGCACCATAAAATATTTTAAACGGTTTACATACATTTTGGAGAGTCATTGAAGTCAGTCTGTGCTCCGTGAGGTCATGTTTGAACAACATGAGTAAATATTACTCAATTATCTGCTTTATGTATTCTCCAGGCGTTATCCGTCTTACTTCTTTATCTAGCCTGGAAGAAAACAATACTTATAATAGAATAGAAATATGCCTTATTACGCACCATGAGAAAAACACATAAGAAAATTGCGATCTTGTCGCTTATAGCGATCTTCTTTAGCCATACAATATTGGATGTCAAGAAAGTAATAGCTACTATGGAATGTAGTAGACAAATTGGCCCAAATGAATATATTTCTGGACATATATATTCTCTATGACGTCTGTCTGGGACATCGCTTTTAAAATGGTCTGTGTCTTTTACTAGCTCTAAATATAATTCTTTTTAAATAAATTATACGCTTTTGCTATGTTCATATAATTCATAATAGAAAGGAAAATTTTAAAATTTTCACTCTTCCCACGCTGAAACTAGTATTAGAGACGCATCATTTATTCATGAAATCTATTTGAAGTTCAGCTTTGTGCATATTTTCATTAGCTTTGAAAACATTCGCTGCTTTGCTGTATCAAGGGAGCACTATTTATTTATACTAACATTTAGATTATAAGGAACCTATATTAATCGATTCACAATCGGCTTTGTAAATATTTTTTTTAGCTTTGTATATAATTTTCATTATCTCCGAACATTATTTATACATAAATTGCTCTAAGCTTTGAAAATAATTTGCTTTAGCACTTATCGAAAGCACAACTTATATTCATGTAAAGCTATAAACGAAGAGCTATATATCCAACATTTTGGAATTTTGTGTCAAAATAATTAAGCACGCGAGTCCAACTTATGAATGACACAAGACGAAGAATATCGAAGATAGTGATAGCAGTTATATTATTATGATATTATGTATTTCAATAAGCATTAATTCTCTACTGTACCTTTACAATGATTGTGGTTTCGGTGGTGAGCCCTTTATGTACTTATGAAAGCCTTATTGGTACACCTACAGTACTAAATTTAAGACATTGTTTCTGGCTGAGAGCTTGATGACTAATACAAGACCGCTTTCTAATTAAGTTTTGCATGGTGGTTAACTACACTATTTCGTGTTATAATGGGTTTATTGTTATGCTTGTAGGAAGCCGAGGCAGCGGCGCCTGCTGAAGGAGCCCCACCTGCAGAAGGGGCTCCTCCTGCGGAAGGAGCCCCGGCGGCACCTCCGGCTGAAGGAGCCCCGCCTGCGGAAGGAGCGCCCGCAGCGCCACCCACTGAAGGAGCACCGGCTGAAGAAGCGCCCGCAGCACCACCCGCTGAAGGAGCGCCCGCAGCGCCACCCGCTGAAGGAGCGCCCGCAGCGCCACCCGCTGAAGGAGCGCCCGCAGCACCAACTGCTGAAGGAGCACCCGCGCCTGCACCACCAGCGGAAGGAGCCACGCCAGCAGCTCCTGTTGAAGGTCATTATAAGACTGTCATTTAAAACACAAAATTCAACAAAATCTTTAGTCCTGGAGCGAAAATGCAAACAAGATTCCCCATTTTTTTTTTACTGGTGATTGCATTCTGTATATTTTATAACATTACTAATAGAAAAAGGGGAGGCCTAAAGGTACTCAATAGATGTCTGATGAATATTCAACCCGAGGTGGATGCTGCTGCACTTCCTTTACATATAATTTAGAGTTGCAACTAAAACATGAGAAGATCGTCTTCCGCGACACTTTCAGAAAGCGCTCATTATTTATCTTTTGGGATCTTTATTCGTCGCGGGGTGGGCAGGGTTCCAGGCGATGTCAGCAAAGTGTCTGCTGCTGTTGGCACTTGTCCAAATTGCATGCAGCAGTGTTGGAATTAATGTTCACACTTTCACAGCGCTGTAGATAAGTAGACAGATTAGCAAACAATTGTTTAAAAATATTAAATTTTGTCTTACGCACTACATTCTTCAAATTACTGAGCTTAACTTCACATCTTATGCTTAGACTTCTCTAAAACTAGAACCTGCTAGCTTATTATAATGGGGTATCCTTCGTTTTCCACTGCAGGGCAAAGGCCTCCCTTCCCTCCATCTTTTCCCTATCTACTGTAATTTTGGGATTGAAATTGGTGATGAAACCATAACCATTTTAAATCAAGATAAGCTAACAATAGTTAAATGATAAGTTAGCAATTAAGATACTACTGTTTGTGATACAGGTGCTCCGGCGGCAGCGCCCGCAGCACCTGCCGAGGGTGCACCCGCACCCGCACCACCAGCAGAAGGTAATCCATTTTTTACGATTGTATGGTAGAACGATTTGATTTTTCATTTGAATTCAATGAAGAATTGATATTACTATTTTCTGGCTCTGGTTATAAAGACAAGATATAAAAAATGACTGATTTAAAGTTTAGTTGCCAAATAAAGCAAAATTATATTTCTCACTTAAGTGATTCTTTGGTACCCTTTTACCTCACAGGAGCTCCAGCAGCGCCCGCGCCGGCAGCCGACGCAGCACCCGCTCCCGAGCCTGCGCCTGCGCCAGCCGCCGAACCAGGTATGATACATATATTATTTAGTACAACATTTCATAGTTGTTCAATCTTTTTGTATTTCGTTTCATGTAAACGGATCAGATTCACGTCTGTCGTTTTGGAAATCTATAGAAGAGACAACATAACGTCTATAATTATATTGAGAGAGATTATTAGATTGAACACAATTTTATTTTTTTTGTTAATTTCAGCACCCGCCCCCGCGCCTGCGCCTGTGTCAGAAGCACCTGCCGCGCCCCCACCAGTCGAAGGTACCTTTGAAAATGTTATTTTGTAGTAACTTCTTATCGGTATGGATTTTTAAGCAAATAGGGAATTATCTGGTTATTAGTTACTATAAGAAAACGAGTTACATGAATAATAATAATTTGTAGATAATAAATCAATATTATGGATTTGATTACACCAGAATTATAATTATTTTTAAGAATTTTATTATTAACGTGACGGTCAAACAAAATAATACCTATGTGTAAGATACCCGTACCCATCTATTGGATGAATTTTGATGAACCAATGTTGTGAATTGATTATTTATCTAATAAAAATCATTATTGTGGGGCTAATACCTACGTATCTCAAATTATGTATGGTAGTTGTAAAAACAGATTTACGTCATAATATTTCACTAATTAATATTCATAAAAATGTTTTTGTTTTCAGCATCCGCCTAAGAAGTGCAGTTATGGTTTACAAAGGAGTTAATTTTTAAACAATATAGGTATTAAAATATTCTTCTACCTAGCGTTATCCCGGTCGAAAGTCAAGGGTTCGCTTTCATACAACATCATTAATAATGAGATATTATTTATTATCATACTTAAACTACGCTACGTTTGTTATTTTTATACAGTCCGCCATTATCGTGTAGATAACTTTTGTATTATGTATAAAATAAACACAAATTAATTAATTATAAATGAACTGGTTTCATTTAGAAATAGTTGAGTACCTACATATTAGACTCTTAGGTAAGATTTCTATATCTACAGGTGTATCTGAAATGCGTGGTCATAATTAAGGGTGTGGATCAGACCATCAAACTGAACAACTTTCTCTATGGGATCAACATCGAAATCGCAAGAAAATAATCAGCTGTCGCAGACAAACTTGCAATTCCTACTCGAACCAAACGTATACCTACGCTTAGATTCTTGATTTGTCTCCGCTGCCACTCCAACTAGATACCGCTCCAAAGAAAAATGGCTCCTTGAATACGACAACTGAATATCGTAGTATGTATTGACTATTTGCATCTTTTTAACCCCCGACAAAAAAGAGGGGTGTTATAAGTTTAACGTGTCTGTTTAATCCCCGACAAAAAAGAGGGGTGTTATAAGTTTAACATGTCTGTCTGTGTATCTGTGTATCTTTGTGTGGTATCGTAGCTCCCAAACGGATGAACCGATTTTAGTTTAGTTTTTTTGTGTCATAGATAATTTTATCCTGAGTGTTCTTAGCCATGTTTCATGAAAATCTGTTCAGCCGTTTAAAAGTTATAGCTCTTTTTCTAGAGAGTCGGGGGTTATTGATTAAACTTTTTGTAGTATTGTTTTTGCACATTACTACGCAAACCGACATTTTAGGTACTTCAGATTATGAGTGAAGTCTAGTCAAGTTTGAAAGAGCAAGTGACACGTCAACATCCTCTGACTGACTGACTCGAGTACGCCGACTTCGGCGTAGTATTTTTTGCCGCATTTTACTAGTACACCGGCGGTATCTAGTTAAAGTGGCAGTGGAGACCAAACAATAAATCTAAGCGTATACGTATTGTTTTATCGTTCACGAAATTACTCTAAACTCACAAACTTCAATGGTGTCGATTCTGTTGCGCTCTTTAGGTCGTTTGACCAATGACTTTTCAAATCAAGTCAAACTCTTTATTGCATTCCATAATGTAAAGATAAAACAGACGGTACCTAGGTATCAATTAAGGACCCTGTCGGGCACAGCGTGGTTTGGTAGGAGAGAGGAAAAGCTGCTTTTTGTAGCTGAATGGTGAAATGTGAAATTCTTTAATCTATTTACCATCTTTACCTTTACCATATTTCATGCAAATAAAATGATTTGATTTATGCTTTTTAGTAGGTGGTAGAAAAAATAATAATGGTACTAGTATTATTTTAAAATTAAATTTACTTGATATGAACACGTAGGAGTTGATTTCACTCTCAACTTATACAGGTATATGATTACACACACACTAATACACACTTGTTTCATTTAGTGAATTGTTTTCAGTCACTCACTAGGTAATCCCCGCAAAAAGAATACATTCCATCCACATCTACCGAACCTATTATGTTTCTAGTTTTAGTATGAATACCCAGCTAAATTATTCGGTACAAAATAAGCCGATCTCATAGTACAGACATGTGTTACAGGGGCCTAGTGGACCGTAATATCTCAACCCTTATTACTGGGATACAAAGCTGGGCAATTTGGACAACTCTTCGAGGCAAACTGCCCTGCGCTCCCTACTACAATGTAATGTGGTACCATTTCACCGAATTGCCTATTGAAGGGACTCTGCAGCCCAGATTGTTGGATAGTCTCTGTAATTGATATTAGTTGGATTTTCTCGTATTACATTGTTCAATTCAAAATGGCTGTAAAGAGCTGGGATTACGAAAATTAAAGTATAAATAACAAATATAAAATTGATTCCCATATTAGTTTTGTTACGATAGCTTGAAGGTATTTTAGAAACAATATAATATATATACCTTATGTCCAAATCATGTGCAAAAGGGTTCGAATTAAGTGTACCCGTGCTTACCATTGATTGCTCAATTAAGCTTGTTATAACACCCCTAAGTATCATCTTCAGATATTATTAAGATCGCATTACGTATTCCAAGCGAGGCGTCCATTAACCGGATCAACGTTAACCGGTACTGTTTGCCCAAGTCCCTGTGTTCACATAAGTATTTACGAACAGGACCATAAAAAGGGTTCAAATTTCCGAGTAAAATCTCCGGAGTGGAACGGCCTTAATAATTATCTCTCATTCGCTTTATCTTTAACCTTATATAGTAATGAATGGCCGCATTAAGTTTAATTAAAATGGGCTTTCGGTTGCATTGTTATTTTCTGTTTGCGGTACATTTTTACGCACAAAAATTTTGGACCTTTTTTCGATTATACCGTAGATAAGATACCTGGAGCGTAATTTGAATAAATTCATTACTCTGAATTGCTCGTATTCTGTGGGCTCCCATGAGTTCATACTGAAGCACTCCAGGAGGATAAATTCAGAAATTTTGGCGCGCATGACAATGTACCAAATCATGCAAAAACATTCATACGTATATATAAGCGATGCGGTACGTGAGCGTGACGAGATATGATCCCGTTGAATCAGTAGCGAATAAGCACTGAATTGTTATCTTTACTCAGATACTCGTGTTAGGTTTTATTTGATTCATAAAATTGTTATTTTTGCGTGGTGATTTTATTACATTATTCATATATTTTTACGTTTATTCACGAGCGACGAATTTCTTTAAATCGTGGCTAGATTGTGTGGAATAGGCAGGTGCTTCTATTTACAAGATCAGCAAACTCTCTCTTTCTATTGTTTTATTTTCAGCGGATTTCTTACTGTCTTTCTTTTGTATCTCGATGTTTTGAACTGTTTTGTGCGATCCGCGCTTGTATTTTTTTGACAACGGTGGACTTATTTGAATATTAATAACCCAAATGAGCTGTTCAGCTCTCGGAGAGGAAGCCTGAGTCCCAACAGTGGGATCATTATTGGGCTGATGATGTTCTCAAGAGATACACCCAACCCCGTGTGTAATTACACGGGGTTGGGTGTATCTCTTGAGAACAGAGCGAAAGTTTATAGATAAATAAAAAAAACTTATATTGTCACAGCAAAACGTAAAAAAGTGGAGTGCATACAATATCTTCACTGGTCCGCAATCAGTTTCTATATCTATTCGCTACTGTACATTTATAAACAGTGTGAAGTCAATTAGCTGTCTGTCATCTTAGCTTTACATTATGTATCTTGCTGCTCGATGAAGTCTTCTTTCATAGCGACATAACTACATGATTGTACTTCCCGAAGGGTTCGACAGAGGTGTACTACTTACTGTCCACTCACATTTCGCTCATACCCAGAGTAATTGGATCCCATGATGGGGGCGAGCCTGTTGTCCAAAAATACCCACTTTGCACCCGGGAAATATTTTGCCCTTTTTCATTCGTCGATATTTAGTAAGTATTTTTTTCTAATTTCTGGAGTTATTTATATGTATTAGTATAGTATTATCTCTTTGAGAAAATGTGGAGGCTGTTCTTCACTCATCTGAAAAAAATACTTGAATCGCCATCTGTCGTAATCAACCACACTCTGAAGCTTTATTCAGTCTTTTATTGTCAGTTCGTTATCCCCTTATAGTGAAAGAACCGCGTCATCACATCAAAATATTATCAAACACTGCGGGTTTTTATTATGCTCAAAATAATATTCCAAAACATATTCAGTACATATAGAAGGCAGGCCGCGGGATGCAAGGACGTGCCTCGATGTTTATGCTAATCAGGCGCCACCGAATTCGGATCCTGGTATTCTTAATAAAACTCCGTAAAAATTGGGTCACTGGATGTAATACCACATTATATAAAAAGTTTTGTATGAATTGAAAACCAGGACCGAAAGTTTTCGGAGAACTTTATTAAAGAACTTGCTAACGTGAAAATTATGTGCCCCATTTTCATCTGTGTCTGGCTTTACTTAGAGAAATATGTGCGAATTAGGCAAATGAAGTATTACAACGCTTCTCTTGGGTGTATATAGAGATTACCTGTGTCGAAGGACTTTATAAGCCGAGCTCACATGTGCAAACATGGTATTTCGAGGCAAATATCCGACGCAAATACCAAGTCTGCAACTTTGAGAAGGCGTAGTATTGCGTAGTACCCAATGACATTTTACAAATAGACG
The DNA here is from genome assembly GCA_932294325.1 of Allophyes oxyacanthae. NCBI lineage: Eukaryota > Metazoa > Arthropoda > Insecta > Lepidoptera > Noctuidae > Allophyes > Allophyes oxyacanthae. The sequence goes on from OW028615.1 coordinate 13,016,884, forward strand.
GGCCATACATACACCAACATTAATGCACTACAAAATGGCGTAAACTTTACTATAGCTACATAGCAGTACCTACATATAATTACACACCTATAAAGTGCGCGAAGAAAGGGAAATAAAATGAAAGCCACCATACGCCATGTCGGTTGTTAGAAAAAGATGAATATAGACGTTTAGTTACGTGGCATTAGCTGCTGCATGCTCATTCTCTCAGTTGGGGCAGGGCATTTACTTTGCATTTATCTTGCAAATATAGAGCGCGGGCAACGCGTCTATTTGTATAATGTCATTGGTAGTACCTACATAAATATATGTTTTAAAGAGCATACAATTTTTGTCAGCATTACAACAGCTTGAAGTCCATCAATGTCTTAATCATCGGGCTTCGTCTTTCTGTTAATATCCTGATAATAAAATCACAAATCCCTTTATAGTTACGACCTATAAATCAAATGACAAGATTGGCGCAGTGGCTTCATTCCCCACACGAAACAAATATTTGTATGATCTCCAGATAGTTGTTCTGGTCTAGGTGTGTGTGCATGTGACATGTATGTTTGTAAACTGTACCCTCGATACAGGAGAAATCCTAGTGAGGGCAACGTTAATAATTATTAAAAAAAACAATCAATATTTTTCTTTTCCCTGATTTAATTAAGTACCTTATACTCCTCCCAGAGGAACTGCTTAATTATGATGAATATTACTATTACATAGCGTAGTCTTAAGAACCTCTTTAAATGAATAATAAGATTTATTTCGCCTTTTTAAATTCCTGAGGTAGTTTAACTGGAATGGGAGGGCTAAATTGAATTACATTAGAACCAGACGGGTTCTGAGCTAGCCAATTAACTGGTTCACTCAAAATGATTTAGGAATTAGTAACCCTCTCGCTGTCTAATTTTCTGTAATCATATTAGATACTTAATGAAGATCTTAAGAATTTACTTTATGAATTCCTCAATAAGAGTCTTTCAAAAAATTTGTAGGTAGATTAGGAAGATTTTTTGTAATTTTAGGTAATTATATTACTGCTGAATTTTGGATACCACAATTAAACTGCCTCCAGAAAAAAAACTGTTAATAATCAAACAACTTTAATAATAACCAGTTAATAATGTACTAAATAACTATAATATCTTACCAAAACTGCTAATAACAATTAGTACAAGACATTACACCCTGCGGCAAACTTACAAAGTTACAACATAATGATACTGTTCTCGATTGTACCTACTTAGTTTACGGTCTTGTGTACAGACGTGCACAAACGGGGTAAGGGTTGTTACCCCGGGGATCTCAGCTAACACTTGTTTGTGAAAGTTCCAAGCCAATGTAATATTAATGTACCGCTGAAAAGCGCAACGATTCCATAGATTTTATTATTTGCTTTGTGGACTGTAAGGTTTCATCACCCCAATTAAAGCTTGTACCAGCGTGAACGACCTTCGGTGTTTGGGTAGAGCTCTGTACCGCTCCCCGCACCATTAGTACCTATATAATAAGATGTTTTTTTATGAAGAGAAAACTTTGTACCTACTCCTTTTTAAGCATATTGCGCGCACGGTGGAATGTGAGATTTGGTATAGTTAATTTTTATATGGAAAAGGAGTGCAGAAAGCAATTATGGTCGAATTTTGACCACTAGTTTATTATAAATAAGATAACATGAATTTTCAAAATGGAAGAAAACCAAATCATTGTTTTGTTTTGTATAGAAGTATATTTTTCATACAGTTTCGACAAATATTGTAGCAGTAATATCACGGTAATATTTATAGATAATATTACCGTGGTAATATGGTTACAACTACGAAAAATAGGGGTGTTTACAGATTTATTTTTCTTTAGTCCTATAGAAAAATAAATCGTTTTTCATATCGTGTAGTATAGTAGAACCGTTAACGTAAAAACTGGATACAAAATTACTCAGTTTTACGGTATTTTACAAAGGATACTCGAGTGGGATCACAACATGAGATGTTTCATACAGTTCATTACATAAAATGTAAAACGTGGACCTTTCTGTACAGTCAACGTCCTCTGGACCATTGCAGACTTTATATATTTTGTATAAAAAGTAAAACATTTTTGTATTCTTTTTATACAGTGAACGTAGGTATTTTCGGCAGTTGATATGTCTCGTTCTTTGATAGCAGAGGAGGAATTGTTATTGGAAGGACTATAGAGTATTAATTTCAAACAAACAAAAAAGTATTAATTTCAAAAACACAAACAAACTTTCCTTTGAAAGTATTACAGGTCGTATCAGCGGTATCTGCAAGCAGGAGAACTTCGTGAATACGTCAGGTAGTGTATTCAATAGGCAGCTTTACGGTAAACTCCTTCATCACACGGTAGTCAGTAGGGTTGCCATAAAATAGTCTCTCCCAAATTGCTTGGGTCTAGTGTTGCGTGGCTCTGCTTACAGGATGACTGGTTGAACCAGGGAAACATTGAAGGAGGGTATTGCATCATTATGAACAACTTTTACTATGGGAGTTACCCATGGTTGTCTGGTAGAAATCGCCATGTGCGATAAGACCGCCCTTTGTACATTTCTTTTTCTAATTATTGTATCCTTTCTTCTATTACTGGTGTGCAATAAAGTGTATTGTATTGTACCCTAAAATAGCGAAAAGAATATCAGCTGCCATATAAATAATTAAATATTACTCGAATACACAGCAGCAGATAATTTTTTCCTGATTTCAGGTTTCATCGTAACATTAAAGTTAATATGAGAGGTTGTGTGTAATTACTATCGATTTTTCTGAACTTCATAAGTCCTTGCTTTCCATAAAGTAAAATAAAACCTACCTTCAACTTGCTGAGCGTGTGCCAATTCTCGGAATATCTAATAGTTCCAGAATAGATAAAGTATCCTGTCGTTGATGTAAATCATGTTCCCTTAATCGTTCCTTTTAACGTGAAATACGACAACGACGCGAATAACATATAAATATTCATACATACTCGTACCTAGGTATATGTAATTAGTATTTAACGTAGAATATGTACCAACATGAACATTTACTGCCCGCTATCAGTTTATATTCTCTTATGTCCATCCAAATGTTGTCTGGAACAGATCGCTGTATGCGATAACACCGCCCTTTGTACTTTAGCTTATGTTAACCTCAATCCTTTGTTTTATTCCTAGGTGTACAATAAAGAGTATATAAATAAATAAAGCTTTCTCCAAAAAGTGTAAAGCCAAGAAAAAAAAATGACACTCTTTTCCTACTTCTAAAGAAAGCGACGAAACGATCAATCGTAAGCGATTATCAGCATTTAGCGATTAATCGTAATCGTCGATTATCATTGCGATTATTTTACGAAAAAATAGAATATTTGTTTTTTAATTAAAAAACGAACTTTTCCCAGAATGAGAAGAATAATAAGGCTTTAATCCACCACGCTGGCCTAGTGTGGGTTGGCGGACTACACACACCATCGAGAACTTTATGAGGCCCTCTCAGGTATGAAGGTTTCCTCACGATTGCGCGATGTTTTCCATCGTTAACGTAAGTGATATTCAAATTCCGATCTGCACATAAATTTGAAAATTCAGAGGTACGGGCCGGGTTTAAACTCCTGAATGGAAGGCGAGCGTTTAACCGCTAGGCTATCACTGCAATTTGGCACTTATTTTTGTTTTTCAATTAATTTTGTTGAAATTTTCGTCATTGTAAACGAGCTTTTGTAAACGAGCTTAATAGATTGAAAGACGTATCCGGATGCAAACTTGTCTTTGACGTTTCGCGGTGTTCCCCGAGGTTGTAAGTGACAGAATTGAATACAGCTTGTGCAAACTTGTTTTAAGAAAAAAACATTGGTAATCGGGGAGCTGGTTCGAGTGAGTGACGCTGCAGAATTTGAAACTTGGCTTGCACAGGGCCCATGCTCTTAAATAGATAAATGATCCACTTAACATACGTATGCGTTATGAGGGTTATAAGGGCCAACCACAACATGTGCGGAATGATCCATAAAATATACGATTATATTTAGACATAACTTCTCGAAATCCTTTCCCCTTATAAACATATCATCGGCCCAAGGCGATGCTTCATCTTTAGTGGCAATATTTATAGCAAATATAATATAATACATATAAAAGGAAGTATTCATATCTTCGTAAATGTAAACAGTTTTGCCGAGATTTAGAAAAATATTAAATTCATGTGTACGTTGGGTCCGTTGTGTTATTATGTAAACAATATTTTCAGGACTTTCTTTAAGAAATACAGGGATCAAAATGCTCTTAGAGGACCGTGGTTTTATAAATTTTTAGGGACTTAATTTGTAAGAAAATTTTAAATTATTGTTTACCTTATAAAGCTAAGAAAAATAAACCTTACCTAAGTTTGTAGGTAAGCTAGAAAGTAAATAGCATAAAGTGAAGCAAGACTTGCTTCTCTAAAGTCACAACCTAACACTTTATGTGCTTTTGTGCACTTTCATAACATGTTATTGTTACCTGGACTTATTAGCTAGCTTTGTGTTGTTACTATTTGTAATATTACTTTCACCCTAAAGGGGTAAAACATAACAAAGATAAAAAATAATGTAAATAAAGTTAGATTTCTTACAAAACAAAGGTTAGGGTATCGGGATCTCTCAGTAATTGGAGTGTGGAGGTCAGATGGCAGTCGCTCTGTGCAAATTTGCAAAATGAGCCTCCTCTGAACTCGTTAGTCTTGAAGCCGACCCTAATACAGTTGGGAAAAGGCTGGGCTAGGTGATACAGGTACTGTTTATAGAACAGTTAAGTAGTCACTAGCTGTGCCCGCCGTCCGCAACGAAAGGATGTTTCATACAAACTTTGAACCCCGGTTTTCCCTTAATACGGGTTGAATTTTGGAAAATCCTAGTGGATGCCTGGATACATTAAGGAATTTATCTACTAAATTTCAAGTTTGTACGCTTTACAGTTCCTGAGATTTATTAATTAGTCAGTGAGTGATATTTCACTTTTATAAGGGTTTGTTCCCACTAGTTCTACTAAACAGTCCTACGGTAGAACTAATGGGATTTTTTTTTCTCATTAGTTCTACGATTTATCTTGTTAAAAAAAGTAGAACTAGTGGGAATAGGTACCTATGTCCTTTCGATTTAAAATATGTAAATAGCTTTTCTATCAATACCGTGAAATAGGGTGATGTATTGACGGTTACATAGTTTTGGAACCGAAATTGAGGAGTTTGTAGAAGTTATATTGGTGAGCTTATACGAATATAACTTTGGAAGTGTTCAAGATTCCCAGACGTAAGTAATGCGGGTTCGATATTTGTATGTGACGTAATGTATTGGAAGATGCCTTTAAACAACTGTAGTAATAACTTACTCTTCGAAAATTGCTGATACTGTAGTATACTCTTGGAGACGTGTCGCTGATGTATATTTGCGTGAGTCCGCAACAGTGGCGAGCATAGACATTTTTTTACAGTGTAGGCAAAAACAACTTATTGTTGTATTGTCAAGTTAAAGGATGTTTGTAATTGGCCACCTCACCCTAAGAGTTCAATTAACTGATATTACAGACATATTAACGTTTGTATGACTTAATACTTAATTTACTAAGGTAGGCAGTGTATTTTTGTCTCTATGGAACGCACGCCACTCCTCCGCAATGATCTGTACTTTTAAATCTGGGAAAAATATTCTATACAGCTATTTATCATTTTAGTGACCTCTGGCCAAAATAAGAAAATTAGGTTAAACTAAACTATCAATTCAAACAAGGAAAACAAATGGAAGAATAATCGTCTATTGTATTTTATATTAATATTATTATTCTTTTGTCACCAAAATGAAGTCAATGTCATGTAATTTATGATTGATCTTCAAAGGAGCTAAAGTACTACTCTTGGATAATAAGTGCTGTATTTTTTTTCTCATTCAATGAAATATATTTGATCTTCGGTGGATTTCTGCTTGTTTGAAATATTATTATGTTTTCTTTCATTCAATATATCTATTTTCGTCAGCCAGTAATATTTTTATAATAAATAATGTATAATACAAGGTTCCTTCCTAATCCCGATCCCTTTAAAGGGTTACTTTACTTATCGTTACAACTTATGAAATCGTGAAAAATAAAAATATCTCCTATTCCATACATTTAGTCGAGTAATATTGAATTATTTGTGTGAATAAGCAGATTTTTACTTTCACGATTTCAGTTTTAGTCCAATAGTAAAAGTTGCTCTTAATGAACACAATAATACAATAATCTGTCAGTTAAAATAAAACATTGCTATCGTACAAACTGTTATGCAACCAGTACCTCAAAATCTTTGGAGCTCATGGATACGATTTTATTTATACTTATTAAATTAATTTTTTAATTTCGGAGACGTTGGGAATAAAATTTTGGAGTAGGTAAATGGGAATAAGCCTAAAATACACGCTTCATATCTCATTGTGTTAAAGCAGTGAGCAAACTTCAAGCGGTGCTAATGTGTCTTCTCGACTGCAAACCATGAATAGCACCAACTTTTGATTAAAGCTCACATTTAGCGTGAAGTGACTTTTACAACTTGCGCGAGATGACATGAACGTGGAAGCACTGACGCAAACTTGAATATTAGAGTTCTAAACTTATTGTTAGCTAATAGACCTAATCAGAAAAACTTCTACATCAGGGCGGATCTAGTATTTATTTCTGGGAGAGGCACAAGGGCCCGACGGGTAAGGAGTGTCTCCCATAGTATTCTAGTCTTTGGGGTTAATGCTTTATCAATGGCATACAAGAATAACCATAAATTACCCTCCTTTACGTCGTAAAAATTACTTGTAATACATTGCCAGAGATGGACAAGACGTTTCACTCACGTTCTTTCTAGAATAGAATAGAATAGATCTTTATTTCATGTAAACCAAATACAGGCACTTATGAAATCTCGAGACTCTAGGTGCGCGGTTCCAAATAGTACGTCCTATGGAGAAAAACCGGCAAGAAACTCCATGGAACCTTTGATGTCTTTCGATGTTTGTGATATTTTGCGATTGTGTTCGTACAATATAGAATGTTAAAAACACTCTATGTACGATATATTTGCGGTAATTAATACAACATAAGTAGTATGTTGTCGTGTTGTCACGGCTACTGAAAGTCCATCCGTTCACATCCCTTGAGTGTCGTAATGGACGACTAATTGTTTATATTTACAAGGTGGACCCGTGTTTAACAAAACAGTGGGCATTTACTGGTCGTTATGATGATAACAGGGATAGCAATATCAATTAAGTTCTTTAGTCTGCGGACCTCATTTGCCCTACGATTTTTGTATCGGCATTGCATTGTACTGACAGCTGCATAGAATAGAATAGAATATATCTTTATTTCATGTAAACCAGACACAAGCACTTATGAAATGTCGAGATTCTAGGTGTGGGGTTCCAAATAATAGGTCCTATGGAGAAAAACCGGCATGTAACTCCATGGAAACTTTTAAAATAATAGATAACAATTTTGATTAATACAATGTTATGGTAAGAGCTGTGAGTATGAGAATGTAATTTAATGCAGAAAAAAAATGGATACTTAATTATGATTTATTTATTTTATTTATTTATTTATTTATTAATTTGCATAGAATACAGGTGTTACCAGATATAACATTGGTGGTTTATGTACAATACTACATTCTGCCTGTTTAAGGCATGCAAATTTAGACAGATTATTTATTAATTTTATTATTACATTACAATTGTTACTTAATATTTACACATGTCATCTTTATGTCGCATGAATTCTTCTAAATTATAAAAACAATTATTTACCAACCATTTACGCAGCCTAATTCTAAAATATTTAAATGGAAGCTCCCTTAATATAACATCTTTGGCAATCTATTAAAAATTGTTATGCACATATGGAATACATTTTTTTAATTTAATGTTGTCCTACAAAATGGTATTATGATTTTTGTTGGATCTCTTGGTCTATATTTTGCAAAATTGTCACCTTTGAATTTAAAAAAATCATTATGTTTTCTCACAAAAATAAATACCTCAAACACATACATGCAGGTTAAGGTTCTACAAGAATCAAGGGGAGCGACACCACAAACAGCTCTAAGACATTTCTTTTGGACAATGAATGCTTTACCTATATCTGTGGAGTTTCCCCACACTATTAGTCCATACCTTAAAATTGACTCAACATAGCCACTGTATGCAATACGCGCTGTCTTTTCATCGGAAATTATACGAAGCTTTCTAAGTGCGTACACAAATCTATTGAGTTTACTGCAAACATTGTTTATGTGCTTCTGAATACGATTACCTTGGCAGTTAGAAGCATTATCTAACGAACTACTTATATCTGTATATAAACCAATGCAGCTAAGTAAATGCTTCAATAAAATGCAACATTCTTTTTCTTACGTAAGTAAGGAAATATCTTGCAGGTATTCCCGTGGTGGTGGTAGCTCATGAACAACGAGACTGGTTACTGTTATCAGTTGCCGTGTTCAGGGAATTCTAATGTTTGCTTTTGTAAGTCTTGCCGGTTTTCTCAACAATCTTTTCAGTGTAAGTTGCGGATTTAATAAAATGGTTTTTTTTTAATAAAAATAAATTTGACATCTAGGTTGCACACTCCTGTATTGTTGCTTCTATAAAATATTCGTTATGTATGATAAAATAGAAGTTAAAAATGTTGTAAAATGAATAAAAAAATATTTGTGTTTGAGTACGGTATAATAAAAAAATAACTACCTATACCTACCTTCTTGGCACAAAAAATCCTTCTGCTATTTTGCTTGAAGAATGAAACGTTAACGTCGCACAATTAGATAAGATTATTTTGCAGCCATAATCATTCTTGAAATATTTAAATTAACCACGTTACTTTTCAATACTGTCACAGCTCAGAATAATATCTAGATACCTATACATTTTCTACAAGATCCACCAGGAAATAAGGATCTATAAACAGAATATCTTTTTGCACTTACCGTAAAATATTTGTACCCTTGGCATCATTTCCTTAAAATGCTGGATTCGTAGATACGTTCCCTCCATACCAAATATAATATGAAGGTAGAAGGACTGCTTTTGACGTTCGTATTTTGTCATAGATCTCGCCATATTCCAAGGTTTACGATGGTGCAATACTTACGCCGGCGGTAGACCACATTGGTAGGATTTTAAGTAATATAATAAATTTAGTCTTCAGATTCAGGAATCGAATTTTAGTATTCTTTGTGTGAAATTACATGCAACCTCGCGCACCTAACCGCTCCGTACGCGCCGCATGTCAATAAAATGCTCTAGGTATACCCATTACACCAGCATTTGCGAATGACGTCACCAGATTCGCCGCATACGGCTCCATTCAGATTTCTTTATTCTGTCCCTACATGTACCACCGCGAATTTACTCCAATTCTGGAGGTAAAACATTAAAAGAAGAAAATTTTCTTACCGATCTAGGCAATTTTACCTAATACAATTATTATTCCGACACAAAATAATGGTTAAGGGCCCATACCCACTAACTACTCTTTACAGGAGAATCGCGGGTTTTTGCGTTCGTTTCTTACTTACAAAAAGTGAATAACAAACGCGAAAACGCGCGATTTTGCTGCTGAAAGTAGCTAGTGTGCTATGGCCCTAAGAACCGGAGATGGTGCACAATAAACCTTAACTATAATCATGCTTATTTAATATGAACGCGGATGTTGAAAGACCAGTGCAGTAGCTGCAATGTCGTAATAACGAGCAACCGGAGACCCTTTAACTCTATACCTTTATTTATTACTTTAGAAATACAACGCCTTGCTGTGCACCGCTACTATGTAATTGTATATCCTTGCTTATTATCGTCAAACGCTGGAGCTTCTCTGGGGGTTCTACAGAATATTGTGAACCCTCAAACCACCTTTCCAAGAGAACGAGGTATGACATTTTTATTAAACAGGTTGATACTACAGTTTGTGCCTTTTAACATAACAATAGCCGACATTTTACACCTCCTTACCAAGTACGTCATTAAGCGATAACGCGGTCGCTATTGTTCCCCGAAACGAGCGACGATTAGTACTTACTACTATCGCTAGTGTATCGTGGTACCAGTCGCCTAGACATGAAGGCCATTGTAGGGGTTAAGTTTCAGTAATTAACCAAAAGTCTGATTAAAATAGTAATGTATTATTTGTGTAAAATTAAACATGTACGTATTACTAATAAAAAGTCGGGGCAGTAACCGCTTTTGTCATGTTAAATGGTTCAGTGGGCCGAGCACGAATGTTTTGACGTATCGTAACGTTAACATTAGCAAATTTATAGGTAATCAAAAATTCAAGTTTAATCCATGACATTTTTTATGCAGAATTTTTACATTGTGACTAAACAAGTGTGTATGTTGCATACAATTGAACAAAAAATCTATAGATTCATTGTATTTTAGCTTACGTTTAGGTTACTATAGTAGGTAATCTTAACGTAAGCAAATCGTCAAAACATTCGTGCTCGACCCTCAGACTATACTAAGTTAGTAGCTATCGATACTACCTACATAAATTTCTGTAACAATATTTTGTTCATCTCTTACGTCGGCCATGACCGACGTAGTCTACGTATTCGTAAGAGAGATAATCTAGAATCCATCTCAGATTTCTGACAAATTCATGAGAGAAAAAGATACTTCATAAATTCAGTGACGGTAAGTAGGACGGATATTATCTAAGAAAACTCATACAACTTTATCTTTTGAGGTTTCGGAACTTTTGTCATTCACGGCTCAGAACGAGAACTGTCTTTAGAAGTTAAGTCATTTTTCGTTTGATTTTTTGCATTGGACCCACGGAACGTTCCAGATTTGTTGCAGTCCTCTCTGCAAAGTTTTAGCGTCAAAGTTGCGGAGTTGCGGTTTTCATTGAGCGTGTCAAAGGCTTTTAAGTCACCGTGAACAATATATTTATTTGCTTATGTGCCGTCCCGCTTAACGGTTTGTATAAATAAAATGATTAAGTACCCAAATGTACGTCGTTAACTGTGTGTGTTTTTTCCTGAAAACACACATTCACATCTGAGTGGTTAATATGAGCTTTGTGACTGGCAATTGTAAGCCGTCGATTTGTATGAAAAATTTAAGCACATACCTACCTTTATTGTTTGTTTTAAGCTTGGAGATAATTCCTTTTTTTTGTTTTCCCATTGTGTTCAGTCAGGGTATGCAAAAAGAAACATGTGTGATAAAGATGATGTGCACCCTTACACGGGTCGTTGAGTTCCCTAATTATGGTTGAGCTAAGCGATGCTAACGCATGAGTCATGCTCGTGAACGGGTGCCGTCTATCGGGCGTGGTCAGCTGTTACTGCCAACGCCAAAGCTTTCTTATTCAAGAGCAAATAATTATTATCTTATTCTAATTTTATTTTATTCGCATTAAATTACATTATTCTCGCAGCTCTTATCACAACATTACACCAATCAATATTGTAATCTATTATTTTAAAAGTTTCCGTGGAGTTTCTTGCCGGTTCCTGTCCATAGGACCTACTAATTGGAACCGCGCCCCTAGAGTCTCGACATTTCAAAAGTGCCTGTATTTCATTTACATGAAATAAAGATCTATTCTGTTCTATTCTACACGTTGTATAGTGTATAGTAATTCCTCTGTCAATGAATCCCTACAGGCATCCGTAAAAAGGATCCTTGAAATATTATCCGTAATGAAAAACCCTTTTTACTACGTGCGAGTAATGATCAGAATTTCCTTCAAGTGCAGCTTCCGGAATTCAGTTCTATCGTATTAATTATGACGTAGAAATGCGCCAGCTATCGGATGAAGGAGAGCTTAAATTGTTCTAGAGCCTTCGTTTATTATGAGACTATCGTGGAATACTTACGTACCAAAGTAAATAGTTGGACGAATTTAATTATGTGTTCTACAAAGATATAAAACAGTCACATAAGTCATAAGCATGCACGCTTTTTAATACATAGGTATTGTCTGTTTAAAATACAAAGTCTACTTTCTAGTTCCGAGCCAACCCTGAAATCACGGAAAATTAACAGCTGTTCCATACAAAATAATTCAATATTAGTCGACTAAATGAATAGAACAGCAGATTTTTTTTGAAGCGATTTTATTTTTGTTCTCATTGTACCTAAAAGTTGTTCATAATGATGAGTACAATAACCACTTAAAGGAATCGGCAATAGAAAGGTAGTACTTTAATAATTTAATTCAAATATTATCAAAATAAACGTTATTATGTTCGCTACATTGACTGCAAGATGTATGACTATGAGCCGGAAATTACTATGGTGGGCGGATCATTACATTCTTGCACATTAAAATTTGTACAAAGAATCCTGTAACATTAACTAGAATTAAATTTTCAGGCTAACATTTTATTTTTTAGAATCGTTTAACTAGCTCCCCATATCAACAAGCTCTTTCAGAAAAGCTTTATAAAACTGAAGTGAATAGAATCTGTAGATGACGGTAGGTAATGAAACAGCAACCGCGAGCTCCGTGAAAGAAAATCAAAAGAAAGTGCTTATGAAATTGTTTATTTTCTTCTTTATATTTCAGAAAATTATGATACGTGCCGTTTATTAAGCCGGTCAGAGTCAGGAGGACTCATAGCGATATGTATAGCTACCGCGCCGAGTAGTCGAGCAGCGCTTGTCACGGTCAGTCCTTAGACGGCTGACCGTTTCTCAAACATTGAGACCCCTCCGTGCCACGGAAATTTGGCAGCATTTGGTCCCGATAGATGTTACGGGAGTCAGCAGCCCAAAAAGTTTGACAATCAGTCTAACCTTACAGTATCAGTATGTCCAGAGGCCAGGTGGCGGAAATAACCGCAGACAAAAGCTTTAATCTATAAAATGACAGTAAGTATCTCGTTTACACCACATTGCAGTTTCACTGTAAGGTAAAATACAACACTACCATTACACGATACACCCCATTGGTGGCTTCGCTATTTTCCTTATCTGTGCTGCAGACACACCCGTGAAGGGTTATCGCATAAACATAACCGTGTTTCTCGGGTTCCGCACAGGACCCCAGCAGCTCCCGTTACGGTGCAAACGACATGTGAATGTATGGAAATAAGCAGCGGAGTATAACATCGTGCTGCTTCGTGACCTTATCTTGCGGCTGCGGTTTTACAATGTGAGTTTTTTTAGATGGTAGAAAAAAAATCTCTCTGAATCCAATTTGTTTCTTATTTAAAATGGGGTTGTTCTTTAAGGTCTCTTTAGAAAGCGATATGGATTTTTGATAGTCTCATTTTATTTTTTACATGAAAGATATTGTAAAAGTTTTGCCCAGAAATGGCATAGTATACAAGGTTAGTTAGAAAGCTGGTGTTATACGCATCATTAACGCAACGCAGAAATCGCGCAGAATCAACGCAGAAATCGCGAAAAAAAACGGCTTTCCATACATATACCTAATTCAATATTACTCGAGACTAAATGTGTATAGATTTGTCAAAAAATAATTGTACTGGCTGTATCACTCGCATCCAAGAGGAACTACTTCATGTACCTGGATAAAAAGTAGTCTATGTGACTGTGTTAATTCAAGCCATAGTCAAATTGTTTTTGTGCTGTGTCAAATAAATACTTTTTTCTTTCTTTTTCTTTCTTTCTTTCTTTCTTAGTCTATCCTTGTGCCAAATTTTATCCAAATCCGTTGAGCCTTTTGGGTGTTTGAGTAACAAACATCCAAAAATCCTCACTAACTTTCACGTTTAAAATATTTGTGTGATGTTTATCAACATCCACTGGAAGAGAGTTCGAAGACTTGAATTTTTGCGATTTCTTTTCTTTTTCAGTGTTAAGTTGAACGATCGATATCTTGTGACACGTAGAATTATTGTGTTTTATAAATTATCCCATGTTATGGCCCCTACACACTATGCCGGCGGCTCGGTTGCCGGGCATGCCATCGGCTAGCACGGTGGCGATGCCGCGGCGGGTTATCCAACCCGGCGGGCTTGCTGCACATACGGGCCCATACCCGCGCGGCAAAAACTGCTAGGACGTACCGCCGGCATGTGTGTAGACGCCTTTACCTAGCACGAACCCGATGATCCTTTTATATTGTACGATGACAAAGACGTCCTTTGTATGTCGAACTCAATTTATTAGTTTCATTCGATAAAGGATAACGGCATACGAAACTGTTTTAAGATGAAAAGATGTGTATTTTTATCGACACATCCTTTTCATTTAATATCTAAAAAAACATGAGACACGTGTCGTGTAGCGCAAAATGAAAATTTTTCAAAGAGTTCATGAGGCATGTCGCAATTGCAAGCAAGTAATGATAGTAGTTAACTTAATTGAACGAGTTAGGAAGGCTGCCAACTGAAAACTTAACTCTTCAGCGTAGATTGATAAATTAAATGAAAATTTTAGTCTTGTCCATTATTTATTTATTTATTCATTCATAGGAAAATATACAGCATTAATATTACAGTGAAGCAAGTTATATAAAAACTGTGACACATAGAGCAATAAAGTTTTCAACATTCTGTAAACATGGAGTGAACATAATAGGAAAAAAAAATTGAAAACGAGATTAATGTTTTGATAGTTTATAGACTTAAAATATGTATATATTACTGTTAGAATCGGGGGGGTGGTGATCAGCAGCACTATAGTACGAGGCTCTGCGGTGATCTGCCCGATTCCCCAACGTCGGGACTACGGCTTTTATGACCATTTCTCAGACCCGCAGAGGACTGCTGAGTATCAGATAACTTATATAAAAAAAGAAAGCAGTTTTATTTTGGATTCGCACAGAAATAACACAAGAATAGATTAAAAGGGTGTTAAACTTAAAATAAATCCTTTAACATAATATTATTTAGGTTCTTTTGTGTCTAAAAATATAGATGATAAAATAAGCCTAAACTAAAAAAAAAAGCTATAAATCTAAAAATCGGTATAATCCTAAATCTAAGACTGTATACTTAATATAACATTTCTTAGTAAGATTAATAAACATGTAGTCAGTAGGCTAACACAGAGAGGTGTGAATATTCATAGCGGCTACTACCCGGCAGGAGGGCGGCAGTGTGCTCGGCCCCCTGCCGCTATGTCTGGCTGTACTGTGAAGTCGCTCAGCGTAAATATCGGGATGGCCCGTATTTGGCTCTAGGGAGAAAATAAGGCATTTAAAATATGTAAGACAGGAGTACTGAATTATGATTTCCTTGTCAGATTTGAAACATAGAACGAATTTTTATTTTTCACCTTTTATTTTGCTTAAATGATATTTTCAGTGTTGCCGGTTTATGTTGAGCTTTTTATTGGGATTAGGCTCACAGGCTATACAGAGTGCCGCATATGTTATCACATTAAATGGAACCACGTATTTAGTATAATATTCTGTGACCGTATACAAAAAAAACTAAAAAAATCCGATCAGTAGTTTAGCCACAGGAACTAATTTAAAATTTCATAATTTTACAATATCACAATCTCTAGGCAAAGTTCAAAAAGTCTCCAAAGTATTCTAACCAAAATTATTTTTATTTACACGTGTGGCACAGATAAGGTGACATAAATTTCTACTTTGATGTCCCTTCACCTAGACGAATGATAGCATAGTGAAATTTATTGCAAAAAAACCTGCGAAAAAATCGCAGATTTGTTGAGTACGGCTTCAGAACATGATTCCAAATACCTACGTGGTTTCTTTTAATGTGATGAACATCTGCGGCAGCCTCCAGTATTTATAATGTTTCTTTATTATAGGAAGTTCTTACCGTTACCTCGTGATATTGATGTTACATAGTTGTAGTCCCACTACTTATCACTTGCTAGGCTGATTCCGGAAACATCTGAGCCAGCGTCTTGCTTGTAAAAGGTAACACCTGCACGGGAAGAAACGTTTTAAATAATAACTGTACAAAGAAAACACCAAGCAGATTATGAAATCTTACATTCTCAAATAAAAAATCACATAATGTAGGTAGGTAACTTCTATTTTATTGTATGCGAATTTTTTTAAAGCCCTTTTTAATAAATTCGTTTATCTTTGTGTTAGGTATTATAGACGTATATTTAGTCGCCCTTGCATGAGAACTAGGTATCATAATAACATCATATAATTTGCTGTGTATGATTTTCATTCATCAGTCAGTTTATATTTTGTGTTTATTCATAACTCAGAGTATAAATATAAGATCGTCGGCAATATTATCATGAGTCACAAATATTTATCTATGTGAAAAATGTTCAAAGTTTAGAATCCATTTTTGTGTCACTTGTTGCGTAGTTTGGTGTTGTTCCAAATAGGTCATGGAGACTGAGGAAGAATCTCCAGAGTTATTTCTATAAAAGCTTATATTTAACAACGAAACTATTTATTGTACTGGAATTTGTAAAGCATCTAACTGTCATGCATGTCCTAGCGGCTTCTACTTTTTGTTCTGATTTATGAAAAAGCCTTAGTCACCTGCAAATAAATAAATTTTAAAAACGATTTTGCTTTGCAACCTCAATAAAAAGTCCTCATAAAAATAAAGTATATTTGCACTTCTTTAGAATTTGAATTACTTATTTTTCTGGTGCATCAAATAGGGAACGTGGGTTTAATCCACATAAGTCAATGGTTTAATCCAACGACCATATTTGTACGTCACCGTGAATTCAATTTCATCTGAAATTGACAGCAAAAGATTACATGCCTCATGAATGTATAGAGTTTTGGCAATATTGTATTTATTGAATGATAATTGGGATACATTATTATATATCCTTATGTAATAAAGATTTGGACATTCTAGATTACTTACAGGCGCAGAATATAAATAAATACTAAATACTAAAACGATCAAAACCTCATACAAATCCATCCAACTTTTTTTTTTTAAATAAATTCTTATTAATTCTTTAAGTTGTGTACAAGTCTACCCAAGGCAGGATCTACATTGGACAAAAATGTAAAAACAACCAGCAATAACGCAAAGACTACTCTTGAAAGATAAGTGCAACTGGCGAAGGAACGAGGAAGAATAATAAAATGGACTAGATTTTTCATAAAAGGCTTGTCAGCTGGTGTCCGCAATTCGCTTGAAGTAATATTGTCATTATTTTTCCGTACTTAGCGTCTGGCCAGTATTGTTTCAACTTCTTCAGTTCACACGACGTGTTAAATGTTGTGTGCTTGACTTCATTTGTTGAGGCGACTAAGTTAGAACTGGGTAGATTAAGCTCCAGTAAAAGAAAGAAGCTGGTATCTTTCCAGAAATAGAATGTATGAGTAACCGTAGACAGCGTCTCTATAACATTTCACAAGTGGGGTTGCCAGGTCCTAAATTACAAAAACCCAGCAGACTCAACACTACATTAGGCCGGACATTTTGCCCTAAAAGCCGGAAATAACTCCAAACATAGCTAACTTTTTTTAAAGCCGGAGGTATTTTTTTAAACTGGGACATATATTTTTAGTAAAAAACCTCGGACGTATTTTAATTGTTTATGAAGTACAAATGAATCCGATATTCCGCATTGCTTCGCTCATTTTGCAGTAGCTGCGCGCGACTTACAAACAGCCTGACAAAGGCCAGACAGCCCGTACACGTAAATTTACACGTAATTAGCCGGACACAACCGTAAAAACCTAAACATGTCACAAGTCAAATAACGAATCCACTAGAACAACGAGCATACAACATGCACATGAAGAGACATAAGTGTTATCTTTATTTGTAAATATTTTTTATTCAGTATTAAACTGAATAAAAAATATTTACGAATAAAGAGCGGTTTATGTAGAAACACAGCAGCTATTTAATAAAAAATATCTTGGGTATTTAAAACGTCCTACGAAATACGTCCGCAAAATTGATACAATTCCTGCTCCATAATGAATTCCCGGAAGGAGCGTTACAAGCGAAAACATCCATTCCCAGTTTACCCATAATTGGATTAATTAACCGACTGATTAATGTATCGAATAATGGATGGAGTCCAAACTTTCTAACTCTACTGATTTCGTCAGGGAAAGCGCATTCGAACCTTAGTCCCATTGCTGTACTTGCATCTAAATGATGCCTTTCGTGACTTAGTTTGAGATTTAGTTTGGTTCCTTTTGATGAAGGATTAAAGGAAGCACAAGCGGAATGAATTAAACTCGAAGTGGTATTGAGTAACGAGGTATTCATGCTTTTAGAGCCTTTTATGTACATTGTTCATTAAACTAAAATGACTCCTTGTACCCATCGCAAGAATAGAACAGTAGGCACGAAGCTGACGATGAACTTTTTGTCCGGCAGACATTTTGCTGCGATGATAGAGCTTATGGAATCCTATGTAACAACGCACACGGTGAAACAAAACGTCCACTGCTCTGGACTGCTCTCACTGCGACGGCGGACAACAGCGGACAAAACTCCGTAGGTAATCTGCACCGAGGCGTCCCCATCACCGTATAATAAGATAAACGAACACCCAAATGTGGATTACTTTATAGTTTCGGAGTAGAGGACTAGGCAAGCTCTATCAAGTTTTACTCTAAACCCTTATCAATGAAGCGCTGAAAATCAGCGCTGGGTGTCCCACGCCCAGCACATGCTGAGTTGGTAACCTTTTTTACATGGGCATGCTCGACAGCACATTTAGGTATATTAAACAATGTAAAATATTACTTTTGTGTGATTAATTTCTTGTGACTGTTGTGTTGTCCTATGTGGAATAAATTATTTTTCTTTCTTTCTTTCTTAATAGATGTTAAAGGATTAAATGGCACTCGTCCAAAAGTAAATGTGATAGCTTCGTATTTATGAGCACCTATTCGTTTTCGTTTAGTTGCTTGTAAATCCTTATAACGGTGGCGAGCTAC
Source organism: Allophyes oxyacanthae (assembly GCA_932294325.1). Classification (NCBI taxonomy): domain Eukaryota; kingdom Metazoa; phylum Arthropoda; class Insecta; order Lepidoptera; family Noctuidae; genus Allophyes; species Allophyes oxyacanthae. The sequence continues at coordinate 13,035,716 of OW028615.1, forward strand.
TGATCAAGAGATACTAAAGTAAGTCTAACCACATAAACTACGGTAGTAAAGCATAGTTTGAGCATTTTATTTAGAATTGACAACTAAATAAGTAAAAAAAAAAATATTATTTGCAGTGCACACGCTTATTTAGGTTACTTGTTTGGTAATGTGTTGTATTTAGATCCATTACAATCATGACATGCATAATAATTATGTGCTTGTACGATAACAGTGTAATCAATTTTATATCCCATTTAATATCATTCGTCAAATGTTGAATGAAAATGTTAATCAAACATGAATTGTTAGTTTAGTTAATTAAAATATACAAGGTGGTTAACATTACTCGCTATGTTCTATGGCAGAATGAAGCTGTAAAATTTCAAAATAAATATATTTTCTTTAAGAAAAATAAGCTCGCTATATAGTACCTACATTTCGGGAACAGTCTATGAACGTTAATGAAATGAGAAGTCCAGGAAACAAAAATTCGGAATGCAAACGACCTTTATGATCTTACTCATTGCAATATTCACACAATAGAGGAAAAATCGAATACAAAATAAAAGAAAATGCTGGGAGAAAGTACCGTATTAACATAACGCATTTATTTATTTATTTTCCTTTTTCCTTTTAGATTCTTGTAGCGGGTCCATGACAGAAATCAATGTTCAGTATGTACCTACTTAGTGAAATTACACAAGCTTCATTATTGGAAATATTTTGTATTAATTAAATTCGTAAACTCACTTTAAATACTACTTTTAACATAAAAAGTAATGAAACTTACTGTACAGGATATTTATTTATGTAGTGCTCATAATTTTTAGATTGATTCAGTCTCTGTTCCCAATTGCAACCGCAATTTTGCGCACTAGGTACTTACATAAAAAAAATATCCTGTTTATACTTATTATCAACCAGACACAAAATTAACAATTATTAGAATAGAATAAATCTTAATTTCATGTAAACGAAATAAAGGCACTTAAGAAATGTCGAGACTCTACTCTCTATTTATTGGCAAGCTCGCAAATAGTATCTTATTAATCAACTCAAAGATATTTAATACATCTTGAGAAGCTCTTCAGACCAGAAATGGGATCTTCATAATTAATTACAATACTACATTAAATAATTTATTGGTATCGGATACTGGAATCTTGTTCCACGCTGATAAATATGTTGATTTTCTTATGAAAATTAATAACAATGTTGTTTTGCCTCGTAAATAATTCGTGGAAGCTAATTGAGCCACTGATACAAAAAGATGTGGTTTGACGCCTTCTGTTATTGTGGCTTTTGAACATATAGCACGATACAAACAATATACTATTTTCTATAGCGAAAATTAGGTATGTAATAGTACATTATGATATAAGTGCGGTAAGTTGAAAATTACAGCCGAGGCGATATTGTAGCCCTAGCCGTAGGCGAGGGCTACGAGCAAATGTGTTATAAAAAAGATTATTATAACAATCTATTTTCAAAAGCACTTTCATTTTATTGTTTTACCATAAAGTTGGATATATTGTCTCCAGGTAAGCAACCAACATAATAAACATACTTTAAGGCTCGACACAGCCGCGTTATTGCGATAATACGTCCCGCGTCGTACTTACACAGCTAAGGTTTTGTCTACGCAGCTGTCCAGTATCCCAGTTTACTAAGTAAGTAGGTACTGGAATACGGCCTTCCTTAAAAAAATCTTGTGCCATGGTCATCATTTTGGGTAAGCTGATTGATCTAGTACCTACTGCATCTGTGAAGCAGCCGTCCATTATCTTCGATGTGATCAGAACCATGTTTGTCAGTGGGACAATTAAATAACCGTCTGTAACAACCCTAATCTTTGTTCCTACTTCCGGCGCTTGAAAATATAAGCAAATAAGTGTTGGTTTGATCTAACAGTAATGTGCTTCATTTTACCTTAACAATATTTCACGGAATACTTCACTATACCACGTTCGCCTCAATATTGTCACAATATCTTGCCTGAGGGGAATAGTTCTAATTATAAACAATTGGTTGAGAATATACCATACTAATAACAGTTACTTAGAGAAGCACTGTAATTAGATAGTGTATTAATAAATTGAAACGTTTAATATATAATCTATAGCCTAATTAGTTCCAGTACCTCAGTACATTTTCATGATAATAAATTTAATGTGGTTACATTTAAACTGACAGCTGTAAAGTGGGTGAAAAGGGCAAATTGGATCAAATTATAAAAAAAAATGTGTTAATAATTGTGTTCTATCTCTGCTCACCCTGTTTGGCATTGAGCTTCAAAATAATAGTCAGAACAAATATTATATTTCAGTGACAATGAATGTTTAATATTAAACTTTAATATTTTATGTATAACAGAGTTAGCAGTTGCTAACGTTGGCTTTTAAAACTAGACTCGGCTCTATAGGCACTCGCTAATGAAAAAGTTCGCAGAATTTAACAACTCGGCTGGTTCAAAGTGCTCTACGGCCTACTCCACAAAGCCCCACAAAATGTTGTAAATGAATTTAATTAGGCAGGTTTGAATATAATAGTGTTTTCAGAACTTACCCTTTTCGGTAGCCTCAGCCACGAATTAGATAAGTACAGAAGGCCAACTCCATATAACGAGCAATAACAAGCGCACGCACACAGACGCGTACGTAGAGATAAACTACGATAATATGGCGCGCCTCTCCAAAATTCAAAACGTTTGAAAGTATTTACAAAGCGCCACCAAGACTCACAACGCATGTGTGCGTACTGAGACGGTCGTCAAACAAAAATAAATCCAAGGATTTGTTGGTTGGTAAGGAAATGTGACTAGAAACATTGAAACAGTAATTTGGAGGGGCGCGCCATGTTATCGTAGTTTAACTCTACCTCAAGCGAACGTTCGTTTCATTATAGTGCTATCGCTCGCTGTACAGAGTCAGCCTTCTGTACCTATACCTATATTTTGTGCCTCAGCTGCCTTTTCACTTCCACTTCAGCTAATTAATAGCAGTTATATCGTAAGCGACAACGTAAAGGCTCGAAAAACACCACAATGCCTGAAGACCAAGCTTTAGGTTTTAGCTAGGCAGGACATTGAGCTAGACGTGGTGACGGTAGGTGGAATAGAGCCCTAATAGAATGGTTACCGATAGACGGTAGAAGAAGTGTTGGGAGACCGGCAGACAAATGGACAGATGACCTGCAAAGAATCGCGGGAAAGACCTGGATGCGATCAGCACAGACCAGCAGGGTAATCACGATACACACTCGCAATCGGAGTCGATTCAATTTCGACAGTACAATAAACTACATTGCGTGGTATGCTTTTAAATCACTCCGTCCGACAATTGGAACAACGCAATGAACATTTTTGTAGTGTCAAAATTGAGTTTACGACGAGCGTGTATAGTGATTACCCTATAGGGAAACATGACATAAAAAGGAGGAGACTTATACTCAAGAGTGGGTAGAAACAGGCTGTCAATGATGATGATTGTATATTTCCCGTCTCTTTAAGGATATTATAATTATACCATCGCTAGCGTAAGCGATGGTATAATTATAATATATACAGCATTTTTCGGTTTTAAAATATAGGTATTGTTCATTTGATTCAGATTGACATAAAACATTACAATATATTGTTATCTCAGCAAGATCACTTTACATTTTATTCTTCTTATCTTTAATCGAAACGATTGAATGATAACAACATAGTCTTACAAAATAAAACGCATTTTCGTTTTCCAATAAAACATTTTACTTGAGAAAGCTATGACAAATTCGGGAAATTGTAACATTGCATTTTGGATTGTATGTCCTTGACATAAAGACGATTTATTTTCAAGTGTTGACGTATGCTACGAATATGCGGCAGGCGCCAGCGACTCTTCCGCATTCTATTTGCAGTTGCAGCCGTCTATCAAATATTTCTACGTATCGAACGAAAATATCAACAGTGAACTCGATTAATTTGCATCAAATCAAATCAAATCAAATCATTTATTTGCCGTAATATGGGTATACATGGGGTGGTACATATAATAAAAGTTCTTAGACCATATCCTACCTTAACAGGTGTGCAAATATTAGATAGTATAATTCACTTGCGATACAAGTAGACTATATAAATACAAACATTACGCATACTTATACTTTACTATTACAAATATTAGAATTAGAATAACCATTATTATGAAATTAATTAATTATTATATAATTGCATTGCATGTCCTATAGTTGAGCACTTTTCGGTGGCAGAATTGCGGATTGGGATATAATTATTTGCTATGCAATTGTTACTGACTATTGTTATAAGCAAAATTGTTACCAACATTAGATATGGTATGAAAATAAATTATTTTTATTGTACTAATGGTTACGTGAAAATTGCATTTACTGCTTTTAATATTCCATTATTTTGACAAGTGTTTTAATATTAATAATAAGTCATAACATCTGTCTATCCAAATTTATGCAAATAAAAGAATGTTTTGATTATCTAATCGGACATAAATTATGTAATTTTGATGTTCCAGTTATATACAATTCCGTTTTACCTCATGGAGCCCGATTAAAGTGGTAATCCCTTTAATTTCTTCGTTAACAAACCACAAAAGTTCTTTTTCATAATATAATTTGTCCAGTAGTTAGTTCCTTTTAACATATTTTTTATTCCGTTTTCAGAAAAATAAGAACATTTTCCTAATTATACGAAATTGCTCTTCAATTCAATTATGAAGCTCCTTTCTGTATTTTCATTAAGAAACAAAGGAAAAGAAGTGTTTGAACAAACACAGCCTACTAAAATGTTTGCTAATTTGAATAAAATTGTCACGTAGTTAGAATTGGGAGCATTTGCGCAAACAAATTATGCCTGTTTCTATTCTCATTAACCAGAATAGTACACGATTCCTAACTGGCTAATTATTTTGGTACAAAGCAGCTTAACAGCAGATTATTATAATGGTTTGGTGTAACAATTTGCGTCGACTGGGCCGTTGGGAATGATGAATAATTGCATCTCCGAACATGAGTGTGTTAATACACAACAACTCATTAGAGGCAGATTAATTTCGGATAATGATTTCTGCTCAAACAAGGTATCTGAATTTTATCATTCTGTCTTTTTCATCATTTATTTGTTCGTTGCAGATACTACTTGGTTACTTAAATAATAATAGTAATAAATTCATTTAATTCAGACAAAAAACTCCTTCATATCAAACTACTCACATTATTACATATTAAATAAATAGTATTGGCATAAAATTCATAAATTAAAACTTCTCTACATTTATATTCTCTACATAGTATGAAATAAAGTCGCTTTCCGCCTGTTTGTCTGTCTGTCTGTATATCCGCTAACTCCTCCTAAACCACGCAACGGGTTTTGATGCGGTTTTCATTAAAATTTCATCATCGGTTAGATATTTTTTCACGGTAGTTTTATATGTATAATACTTATTATATACTTTCATATTTAATGTAAGGAGAGTAGAGAAATTGCACCCGTGTGAAACCGGAAGTGGGTCGCTAGTAAACTATAATCATCTGCCCCATGCATGCCATACATTGGTGCATGTAAGACCTGCCAATGCCGCAGGAATGGCCCATCCACCTGTCGGCAACGACGGTGAGGAGACTGTTGCCGCTGCCCCGCACTCTAACCCCTATCGAGGCCGCCCACTTGCGTATGCTGGTATAAAATCAGTCCACGCAAATACCCGCAAACATATCAGATTCGATTAAACAGAAAAGGCTCCAGGGACACCTCGCACAACTTCACTGGTGGAACCTCCACCGGACATTTGGTCGCAGCTCACTCTTCTTTACGTTATATTTAAAGCGATGAGAATGGGCGTACGTTTCGCAAATGCTTATGAGCTCTCTGAGTCCAGAGTCTTTATTAATGAAGAAATATTTATGAAAATATGCAAATTATGATAAGCAAAATACACCCAGAAATACATATTTCAGAAACTCTTATGATAATGAATGTGATAAAAAATAATTTACAAACAACTTGTTCGTAGATATTGCAAGAGATAAGTAAGCGGAATGGGTTGCTGTGGTGTGGGTTGGCGATGGCCACCAGCCGGCTTTATTTATGGACCATTGTGGTTTTTATACCCAGCGTTACTGCATGCAAGGCTTTCAATGAGTTTCATTTAGTACTAAGTGATTACAGCTTATTCTCGGCATTTTTAATCTGCCACCTTCAAGAATTACGTAATTTATTGGACTTATTTAGAAAAATACAAACACAAATCGTGATATTGTCAAGAAATGGTATAATTTAGCTTTTTCATTGCATGTCTAGCATCAATATGTTTTGTAATATAGTTAAACCCAACGACCAATAGTCACTATTTAAGCAATCGAATTTCGCGAGAGATAGCGACAACACGCAATATACGACTCACACCGTCTCTGTTAAGTCGTTTCTATTAATTAACATAAATGTTCGCGAAAATGTATGTAATAAAGTGCTTTTTGAAGGCTGTCTTCAAGTGAAACTTATTCGCGAATTGTGTATAAATTGTGTAGGTAACACAAAATCAGGAAATTCAGGAATCACGTCATTCTGTGGCGGTGTTATAATGAATTTGGGAATATGCCCCAAGACAACTTAATGATAGTTTCTAACTATTTTATAATCCACGTTTGGGAGAAGTTAGAGGACAAACAGCTAATATTAAATATAAGGACATACCTACTTTAATAGGTTATTAGTACTCCTCATTATGAACAACTTTTACTACGGGACCAACGCGAAAACAAAATCAACTGTTCATACAAATAATTCAATATTACTAGACTGAATACTAGACGACACGGTTGGCGCAGTGGCTAAGCGATTAGCTTTCTACGCTACGTGCCGCGGGTTCGATCCCCGCACGGAGCAATTATTTATATGATCTCATGTGACATTTATGTTTGTTAACTGTACCGTCGATACAGGATAAATCCTAGTGATATGTGAGTTGTCCCAAAGTTTAATAAAAATGTATGAAACAGCAGATATTTTTTTCGCGATTCAAGGTTCCATAGTAAAACATGTTCATAATGATGAGTATTCCCTATAGAGTGCATGTAGAGTCCCGACATTTAATAAGTGACTATATCTGGCTAACATGAATAAAGAACTATTCTATTATATTCTAACCCCTTAAAAGATCATCCGCTAATAAAGTAGGACCTTAAATAATATCGCGATAATACCTACTTGTTGATTAGGAGTCATTTCTTAGCTTCTTAGTAAATAATGTCTCCAAAGTAAAACATAGTATCTATCGAAAAGTATAATCACTCAAAAAACAGACTAACATTTTACAACTATTCCAAGCTTTTGACAGAAGAAACTCAAAGGATATAAGGTAATTACATTTTGCTCATTTCATTGTATATTTTCTGAATAATGAATGCTGGACAAGTATTTAAACTTACTCCAAACTAGTTTGCTCTTCAAATTATATTTAATTCACGTCCAAAAGCAGAATTTTGAGAGGTGTTTCAAACTTTTTGCTCAATTTATTCTGATCATGTTATAATTTCATATTAGTTTGGGTACCTACTAAAAATCCGTAGAATTTATCCTTTTTTTAAATTTATTTAATTGAAGTAAAGTAAGTAAGTAATCAGCGCCGCCCATTAACATCTGCAATACCAGAGGAGTCACCGATGCCTTGCCGAGGTTTTACTATATTGTTAGGAAAACAAAAAAGGAGAAGGAAAGGGACTAAGGGAGGAATTGGGCCTCCGGTGCTCCATACTCACCGAACGAAACGAAACAGTATGCATACTGCTACTTAACGTACGTACGTACGTATTCTGTGGGAGGGTAGTACTTCCCCGGTCGTGCCGACCCATTCATGCTGGCATGCTGGCACACCAGCGAGACACTACTACCACCATAATCTCGATTTTGGTTAACCTGGTGGAGAGGCGAGGATCGCTTATGACTCTTTTTTCAGTCTCATCCATATCGTTGAAAGCATAATATATCAAAACTGTGTCGTTCTTTACTTGGCCGCACGTCATGATAGCAATCTCTTCTTGGGCTGCGGAGAAAAATTATTTAGATGTGATATCCAATGCGCTAATTGGTAATCTGTGTACCTATAAGACCTCTGATTCGCAACAATATCATCTATAAATAAATTAAAGCGCACTTAAATCAAAGACAGGTAAGGCTTGGAATGAAAACAGAACAAGATTATTGAAAGACTTTAAAAAGGATAAAAAAATTAATTCATCTTCAAAGAGGTCTGATAAAAAATCAAAGGAAAAAGATCCGTAATGCTACATTCACTACCGCTTCGGACCGTGCAAGCGAAGATATGGCGTGGAATAGCACTTCCACTATTCAATTTAATTTCCTCCACTAGAAGATATCAAAGGGAGCGACAGTAAGTAGTGGCAACATGTACAAATTAAGAACATTTCAACCGCGATTTGCATAATGAGTGAACATAAAACCAATATACCGAATATATTCGCTTCTGGAGTTTGAACCAGCACTAAGTGATGACAATATGTCCTTATTGTTCACGTGTAGGTATTGAAAATCGATTTTTGTAAGTAAATTAGTGATTATTTGATAGACACGGTGTACAAGGTGTCCATCATATAACTAATTTTATCTAAGAACTTTGAATTATGGCCGCATCCCCTCAATTCAATATCTTTACAGGCGAAAAAGTTGGTACAGTGCTAATTTTAAATTAGTAAGCTACCCACTTCTCAAAAGAAGTAGGAATGTCCTTTCATATTTATCATACGCCGTGTGCCTTTTACCGCGGAGATTGGATACAAGTTAAAACATTAGATACAATCCTTTTTGGCAGTCGTGAATACTCGTATTTTTGTTTATTCTAACAGAGATTTAGTAAAGTGACTCACAAAGGGATCTTCGTATGAGCCCCGAAAACAGTAGAAATAAGAATGATAAAAATGATGATCTTATCCTTCTTCAACAAATCTCTCCTTTCTTATAGAATGGAAAAAAAACAAAGAAAAACAGGAAAAGCACGACTAATGAAACATACAAACAAAGTTATGGTGAATAAAACGTTGGCTAGATCGCATGCCTTCAGCAGTATATGGCAAAAGTCTGGGACTTCATAGAACTTCAGGCATTGCACACATTCCTAACCGGCTCGTTCGGGTGGAATGAACGCCGGCCTCGGAACCCGAGTTCCTCGCTGCCATTCTCAAGATTTAAGTCTTCAAATGAAATCGTTTCTAGGAAGAAGGCATTCCTTCTAGTTATTTTGTGTTAGATGTAAATTATTGGTGGGTTCTCAATGTTCTTTGCAGTTTGTTTAATTTCGGACTACCAAACTAGATAATTTACCCGCCCTTAACGAAAAGCCTATGACCTTGCAGTTTCTCTTTTTAATTTATTTCTTCAGATTAGTATCTGGAAAGTAAACCTATTGCCATGTTTTTATTTATAAAATTTTATGTTGTAAGAACTTAATGTTGAAATAAAATCTTTAACAACAAAAAACTAATCCACCTTAATAAGCCTACATGTTTGGAACAGGCGGAAAACCGAACAGAATATTGATAAGTCTTACTAATTTATTAACGCTATTCTAAATGGATGAGACACAAAGAACACAAGAAAAATCCCATAAGTTTGGTACGAGGTTCGTTTATTGGACGAAACCCTCCGGTAAATTGAACAAATGAGCCCTGTCAGCAGAGGGGGCATATTCTCAAACCGTAAGACACATAAAAATGTATTCGTTGTCATTGAGCTCAAATACCCCTAATATTTTCGCTTTATTTAATAGTGAAACCGGTGAATAAATAAGAAATCTTATGTCATTATCTACATTTATCGTCGTATGTCACTGTAGTTTTTCCTGTTTGGCTTGGAACTGTGACATATTATTATGTAAATATCAACATGATATGTTTATTTTCGTTTTTTTTCCTCCATTCTGACTTCTTACTAAGTGCAGTTGGGCGGACATCGGATACAAAACAACTGCTACACAATGACTAGAGTGAGCAACAACATACTAACAAATACTTAATGAAATTTTTATGTGGAACACTTTTCATTCTTTGAGAGTCGAATGTGGCGACTATTAGAGGGTGTTGATAGACAGAAATGTATAATTTTAAGTGGTCGATGTTCTTATTCATGGAATAAGGAATTTAATATTGTATGTAGAGAGTAAACCAGCTGTTATCAAAGTATTCGCATAGGTTTCAAAGGCTTTCTAATATTCTTTAGTAAAGAGATTAATGGGCACCTGGTATGATTATACCGATATATACCTCCTTGTCAAATCGTCTATAAAATCTGACCTTGGCCCAAAGCCACTTTCCCCAGCTAAAATAGAAGTTCTCCTTACTTTCCCATAAGAAAGGGATTTTTACACTATACATACATATATGTATAGTGTAAAAATCCCTTCCGAAGTAAAAATAAAATGAACTCTTTGGTGCGCATTTTTGTGGCGGTATCTTCCGGTTTTACGCAAATAATATCATTCAGCTCGTCCACTACAAATAGTAAAGTCGAGAAGGCATTTATGAGTCACATCTGAGGATGGGGTAAGCAGACATACAAGACCCATTGTGAAATATTTTGAAAGGAGGTATAGGTCAAAGAATAGGTCAGAGGCGCCATGCAAGACGTAGTCGCGACATGATTAACATTTCATACATAACCCTGAGAAAAGAACAACTCTATAAAAAAAACGAAATGTGTACTGGGACTCATAGTAGAAGTGAAACTTCAACGGACAATATATCGTCTACCCCCTCCTCGCGGCAGTAACGCTTTTTAGCGACAGGAAAATTCTAATACCCCCCGCCTACATAGAAGTTTCAGTAAATAAAAATTCAATGGCGCACTAAATTTACTTTTTTATCGTTACGTTAAGAATAGTCTCTGAGGCTCGCAAGCTCGCGCACGTCTGGTGAAGAAATTACCGACTGGTTTTATCAGCATGCACCGCATTACACTCAGGCTCAGTCCCGATGGCTCCTCAGAAATATCGGCGTCATTTTAACTTGATTGTCGAACTAAATCCACATTTTTGTTCCGAACTCTCTCTCGTAGTAGTTTTAAACGGCTCAGACTTTTTAAGTAGCTCTACTTAGTCCGTTCATATTCTTGCCGTAAATAACAGGAGCCAGTTTTGTAGTTCTTGAGATAAGAAGTTGTTGGTTTAATCTTCGAAGAACTTTTACGGCATCGCGTAAAGAATGTTCATACTTTTAGCTTGATGAAGTTCTCCTTATTATTTCATCACAAATTAATACTGGCAATTTCTTTCATCACTGGCCACTTCATGCTTCCAAAATTAAAATTCTAATTTAGAACGTTGAGCTTGAGCTGGATCATCATCCGTCATCGTTAGACACAGCCAGCTGTTGTCATATTCCTCATATAACAAGTTTTTATTAATTTATAATGTAAAACTGTGCGAAAATCATGTATTGTATACATGTTTTTTTAAATCATGCTGTTAAAAACGCATGATTTAAAAAAAACATCAAGACGATTTATAAGTGTAAAGTTCTGCAAGTTGCTCAATAAACCCGTTTTCCCCAATGACATTTTCCAAATAGACGGGTCATACACCAATATTAATGCACAAAAAAATTGCGTAAACTTTACTATAGCTACATAGCAGTACATATAATATATACAGTGCGCGAAGAAAGGGAAAAAAAATGAAAGCCACCATACGCCATGTCGGTTGTTAGAAAAAGATTAATATAGACGTTTAGTTACTGGCATTAGCTGCTGCATGCTCATTCTCTCAGTCGGTGCAGGGCATTTACCTTGCATTTATCTTGCCAATATAAAGTGCGAGCAACGCGTCTATTTGTAAAATGTCATTGGTTTTCCCCGTGAGGTTATATTTTAATTATTACCTCCATTCACAGCCTCCATTATTACCAAAGAGATTAAACCTACCTACTAAATTTAATGTCTTTGATTATTACTAATCTCAGTGTTGTTTCCGTGAGTCCTCCCTCCAGAGGGCTAACCGAGGGACGATGTACTCCGGGACATCAGTATTATTAAATACACGCTATAATAAAAGACTTGATTAAAATCTCAGCTAATGCAAAATTTATTTATTTATTTATTTATCAAGGTTTCCCCACTGCTTGTGTGTACAACTTGCTTAATTCTACTTATAACTAATAATCTCAGCCTTACACACTAGCCAATTACGGGCAAACCAACATTCATAAAAATGAGGCAATGAAAAAATTATAACAATTACAAAAATAATAGTGATTGGTTATGAATAATATTTGAGTGAGTGATAATAATAAAATTAAACATTAAAATAAGTGATCATAACAATAAGAAAGAATAAGATAAGAAAGAAGAAGAATAATTAAAAAGAAAAATTTGAATAAAAAGTAAAATTCACAAAAAAATAAAAATGGAATTATTAAATAACAATTAAAATAAGAACTGAACCGAATTAAACAATAACTTCAACTGAAAATATAATAAAAATTGATAAAATTGAATAAAAAATTGAAAAAAGTTGAAAAAAGTTTGAAAAAAGTCGAAAAAAATTTTGAATTAAATTTAAATTAAAAGTCATGAGTCATGAGTTCTCTGGGACTTTATAATTTTTGACTTAAAAGAGCTTTTTGAATCATGATTTATGTCAGCATCAGACAAAATGAGATGAAAACGCGATATCTTTCACATTTCTCCAGGAAGAGAAAATCCTCCATGATAAATCTGCGCCGGGTACAGTTCGAGATTGTTTCGCTAATAAATCACACAGTCGCAGCTTATAAACATCAGTGCGGTAAATGAAATTGAATTCCTAAGCGACGCCAGTTCAAAATTATCGACTAGTCAAGCACCTTATACGGTTCAACCCACCTAAATAAACGAAATAGTTAAGGCGACGTACTATTAGGCTATCAATGGGCCATAACTTGACAAATATAGAGTCAGACTATAAAAGAGCAATCGTTTTGCCTTATTAGAAGTAGATGTATAGGACAATTGCGGCACGACTACTATTGTTATGGCTTTTACCAGTATAAGTTGAGCTCTAGTTGTAAGAACATCGCCTTCTTATAAATCAGGTTTCCGTATAGAGTGGGAGCGGGGGCAGGTCAATAACGTTGGTTTCCATGCACTATATTACGACATGGAAATAGAAGACAATAAAACATAGCGGGAAGCGGCATACTTATTTAATGTTACCAAAACTATAGTAAAGTGGGTAAGTGTAATGAAATTGTCAAAGCTGCTACAGTACATGCAAGTATGTGTATAGCTATATTTTATTACTAACACACGTATATATTACAAACTCTACATATTCTTATACAGTGAGTAAATAGGTAGATACACTTCAGACTTTAGTGAGCGATTCAGTTCCTAAACAGTTTAGAATACGGTAAAACAAGAAAGTTCAAAAAAATATCCAAACTAGAATAAACATTATTTGGACACAACATACAGAATTATGAAAGTAATAAAGAAAGCAAAAAACATAAGCTTCATGGGTATGTGTCTCAAAGTTGGAACTAAATAAGTGTCCAGATCAGCTGAATGTCGAGAACCAGAAAGTGCTGGACGCTGGTTTCTTCTATCTATCTGGAACCTTTCTGCTCCACGGATGTCATTCAGTGCATACATCGTACTAGCAGATACAATAAATATGGTATATCTAGCATCCAGCATTGTAATCCATCCAATAGCAGTAAGAAGAAGTTGAGTTATAACTACACTGAAAAAAAGAAATAACCGAACTGTTTCGGTTATTTCAGGAAATAGCCGAATTTTGTTTAGTCATTAACAAAGTTTATTTGAAATAGCAAACTGGCTTACTTAATAGGTACCAAACTTAATAACCACCTTTTGTTATGTGTTCGCATATAGTTTGATTGTCATTTAATTTATGTAACTAGTAGACAAAGTTTTGCGAAAAAAAATTTTCAGTGTATTTTAATTCATTAGTTAACGACCGGACACCTGTGGCCAAGAACAATATGTTACACACAGCAAACAGACAGACAGATAGATCGAACATTAGTTTAGTAGAAAGCAGAGTCGACTCTTCCATATTTTCTCAGCTTGTGTGAGTCCGACCACTTGTGTTCACATTAACAATGCACTGACCGTCCCGACGGATATGCTCTACCGACGCTGGGCGCACTACTTCACCGAAAAACCCTTGTGTTATCTTCTGGCGTTTTACTTCAACATAATTATGTAGGTCATTTTATGAATGATCTTCGTATCAGGTATATACAGGATAATTTTTAATGTTGTGTGCATAATTTGTAGAGTGATAAAGTCTCTGTTCCTGAATGCAGCCGCAGTATTGGGATACACTTTAAAACTAAGCGAAAATTCAACTTAGTATGGGGGACACGCTAATTTTTATAGCGCAAGCCATACAAAATCAAATTTTTTTTTTGTTTTGGAGTGAATTTTTGTTCTGCGGTTGCGTTTGGGAACGGACTACGGACATTGAATCAATCTGCAAATTTTGCGCACTACATAAAAAATACTCTGTATAATCAGTTTCTGGATTGTATAATAGCCAACTGCAGGGCTAATAGGTTAGAAACTAGATATAAATTTCCCACTAGATAGAAATCTAATTTAATAGAAGTCACACGTCTGAAATTCCGGATACTTGTAATTCTACATGGTGCATACACCATAAATATTTTAAATAAAAAAGTAAAAACCGACTGCTAAAAACTAAAACGTATAAAATATTTTTTATAAAAAAACCAAAACTTAACAGCTTCTGAAGTCGGTGCCACTGCCAAGTTAAGGTGCAATGAAGAATTAAAGGCCCCGACTTCAATAGCTATTAAGTAAGTCGGTTTTAACTTTTTTAAGTTTATTATTTATTTTTCTATTTTGAGTGGCATAAACAATACATAAAGACGCGATTAAATCACAAGTGATTTGCTGTTATCTATTAAAGAGTACCATTGTCTATCTCCGAAAGTCTTCATGAAACTTTTACTGAATTTAAATGGGATAACCTCGAGAAAATACTCTTTCAAACAAAATAGTATCAATATAATCGATTCTCAATTGACCAAGATATCATACTTTCATAACATACCTAACATACTTTCGAATTGAGAAACTGCTCCTTTTTTAAAGTCGGTTAAAAATAACCCATTAGATACAAGTTCGTCAATATCATATTACACGAAATCATACTTGTAACACAAGCCTATGTTTTTCACAGCTACAACACTCAAATTGAAAGTTGGTGGAGCGAGCAGTATAATATCCGGAGCTGCACCTGGCGTATGATTTTCATATTTTTCAATATTATATTTAGTAACAGAACCAATCTAACATCAAAACAATAATATGTTTAATCGTTTTATGATAGTGTCGAATCTGTTACACATTTGACAATACTAAACTCGAAACTAGACAAAACGCATCTGTCACTTTTGTTTTCTATTGAAACAGATAGACAGCTTGAGATGATGTAGTGTGATGTAGCCGTTCATACCTACACAATTGAAGGCATTAGAGAATAATAACTTACTTATAATAACAAATATTGCCAAAAAGTCTGCAAAATACGGAAAAACGAAAATGTTGGGCCATAAATAAAATTCTTCGGCGTTTAAGACTTAAAAAGTTTCAGAAAGTAATAAAAGTTTCATTTAAGCCGGTCCGCAATCTAAAACAAACGGTTTGTTGGGTAAAGCGATCTAATATACCACAATACTATCGCTCGCAATACCGAGCTCGTATTGTACTGCTGCATTGATAAGTTGCCGTGAGTTCGAATCCTATCAGGTTGAACTATTGTCTGCATTCACAATTGTGCTTCGAAGCAATTACTGGACGGTCTGAAACATATTGAGTTTGGCTCACGCTTTTAGTATTTTGCCGAGGATACACAAAACTATGGTGAAAATGAAATTGGCATGCAGATTAAAACTTGGAACACTGCAGTATAAGCATAGACCATATAAAAATTTCTTATTTTCTATGATTCAAACAAAGGGAAGAACAAGAGTTATATTTTCTTTTCGAAAGTATTTGATGAAAAGATACACACGTTTATCGTTTTTTTTTGGTGTCTAGATCTTTATGTACGGTTGTGGTCGGTCAAAAAAGTGGTCATCTATTTTAACAGACTTCTTATCAGATTCTTATCAAATGAAATACATATCACTAAAGTCGAAACTTCATTATTTTGACAAGAGAATTATATCTCTTTTTATTTTATGACGTACAAAAAAATTGCATCCTTAGGGTAGTAGACCAATTCTTTGGCCGATTGTACCTATTCATAACAAATAATTAAAGGTATTATGCTCACAAATAACGTTTCACATGTAAATGTACTAAACTTACATTTAATGGTCATAGCTGTAATAAATTCTATCTTTATAAACTGAAATATTTCAATACTAAGGTTTGCCTGCGATTTTGCATACATTTGCCTAGATATTGAGCAAAAATGTGTAATACCTCTCCTCGCAACAGTGATATCATCTTATTTGGTATGCGGATTTTAGATTAAAAAGGGAGTCGTTTTAAAAATATGCTTAATATTTCTGATCGAATCAGATCACAAATTTAAAAGTGGTAAATTCTATGCGCGATCCCATACACTTTACTTTTTTTAAACGAACTACGAACGGTTTCGGTTCAAAAGCGCCGAGCATTGTTTCAGGTATTACGCTAAACTGAACCTTTTTGGTGCAGCCGTGAGACCCACACATTATACCTTTGTTTTTTTTTTGTTTTTTTTTATTGGTAATATGGTTATATCTGTAATTGTTGTCTCGCTTAAGCTACATAACCAATAATTTTATTTTCTTTCTTTTAACTAGCTCATTTCATAGTGCACGCGCACTAAATATAGACATATGTGCTCATAAAACACAGAAATGCTCTAATAATCTACCTTGAAGTTAATAGTTGCGTTAGTTAAATAAATCAATAGTTCTCAGAATTGAACCATAAAGTTGCAAGTTAAACAAGGAAGTTCCTATGTTCAGGTATTTCATAAAACCGTAATGCATGTTGCTTGATTAAAATACAACGCTTGGCTGCCGGCGCCGGCGGTGTAAACTCAATATTATGTGTAGTATACTTTACTCTTTCAGCGTACAAAAAGTTCATGTAGGTATTTTGTTGAAGGTGTTCTGTAATAATGAATGAAGTGATTAAATTTTAAATGTAATGTTGAAGAGATAAGGTCTTCCATTTAAAGTTTTAATGTCTGTGTGCCGCTTTCATGAGTGCAATGTTTACTTAACTAATTCGCCTATTTTGTTTTATTTTTGTTTCTTATTTTCTTGTTTGTTTTAAACAATAACTAACCTAGAATATCGGGATTCTAAAATCATATCATTTTTAGACACTGGTGAAATTATACCTGTCCTTGTCGTTTGTATGCCAATGAATAGAGATGGCAGTAGACTTAAGAGCTAATTTAGTTTAATAACGTTTATCATCATTTATGAATAAGGGGAAAATGATTACCACTTAGTTTTAGTAGATAAGAATTATTTAACGTTTGTTTTTTTAACGTCTCCTTTGGTCAGTATAATTGGTTGTGTAACCGTGTTAATCAAAGGAAATATATAAATAATTTAATTTAAGTCTCCATTACATAATTAGCCGTTGGTGATGCTCTTGCTCTTCTCTCTATGTCTCTAGATTCTGTTGTAGATCATTCAGTACGCCTTATTAATTTCTAG
This sequence comes from Allophyes oxyacanthae, assembly GCA_932294325.1. Lineage (NCBI taxonomy): Eukaryota > Metazoa > Arthropoda > Insecta > Lepidoptera > Noctuidae > Allophyes > Allophyes oxyacanthae. The sequence goes on from OW028615.1 coordinate 13,053,413, forward strand.
AAATGGTGCCCATACAATGGCACAAGTAAAATTAACATTAACTTGCGGTCTAGTGACATTATACTGTGTTTGTCCTGTCTCCAACCAGCCTGCTAAGCCATTAGCAGGACCATTGGTTGCAGTTGTATATGGTCCATGTCGGGTAGTGGACATTTATGGGCTCATGTAGTCTCGTCCCATTTAGACCCTCTGTGTGAATAGCCTACACGTGTACGTAGGTACCTACAAGAGTTTACCGCCATATTTCATTTCCAGAAAATTTATTCTACCTACAGCCTTTTTTATTGTGGATATTTCATCCAAAACCATCAATAAAACATTATATATTTTCATTGCTATATAAACTGTCTAGTACAACAATAGTAAGCGTTTTCTATGACCAGCAACAAAGACCTCTATATACTGGTATTGTATGACGTTTTTCGTCTAGAATTGGATATACCGAGAGGAGAGGAGGAGGTCAAGTGAAATTGGTGTACGACATTTCTTTATTTCGGTAGTTGGGACAAGAACTACCTACGCACTGTTTCGTAAGCTTTTCGCCCATTATGGTTTGTCGAACCCGTAAGACCACTAGTAGAAGAACGCCCAAACATGGCACCGTATTGTATTGTGATATGCAATTATCATTTCGGTTTACTTGTATCGGATTTATTATTCATGTTTCATTCACAGAATGGCTTTTGTCCGGGACTTTGCTCTCGGTTTTCGGGTTCACCAAAAAGCGGTATTATGTTCTTAATGTTTTCCGTTTTTTATTTACAGTTTGGAGGTTGGAGTGTTATACGGATTTCAAAGGAGAATAATTATATTTCAATAAGAAATTTCCGTCAGCCGCGTTGGGTTTGTAGCAGGTACAAAAGTCCATTTCAGCTATCCACGTTATTAACCCCCGACAAAAATAAGGGTGTTATAAGTTTGTAGTGTGTATTTGTGGATCTGTGTCATCGTAACTCCAAAACGGATGGGCCGATTTCAATGCAGTTTTTTTAAATTAAAAGCTAGTTTAATCGGGTATCATCTCAGCTGATACACGATATGATGTGATTCTTTTTCTTATTTTTAACTATGTTTCATCAGAATCTGTTCGGCCGTTTAAAAGTTACAGCTCTTTTCTAGTTATAGTCGGGGGTTTTTGACGGTTACGTTATTTTATGTTACGGAGTGATGAAATCTTTTCTTTATTTTATTAAGAGCTTTGAAAAAAGAATAAATGTCCTATACGCTAGATAAAACTGCTGATGGTAGAAAACACTACAATATTCGTAATAATTCGTACAATATTCGCAGGTAACTTTAACGTAACTCGTTTTCGTAAAACTGATATACAGAGTCCCTCTGTGCTACTTAACATTTATAGTAATAACATCGAAAGCAAACAATACAATAACATTGCCATCACTGAACATGATCTTTTATTTACATGTCGGAGCAAATAAACGCTAAAGGGAATCTAGGGAGCGACCCACGCAGTTTCGAGCATTACAACACTAACAAAATATGCAGGTCACAGGTAAGGCAAAAAGAGCCTTCTACGTAGATACCATTACGTTAGCTGTGGCGTATTTTACCCCCGACAAAAAAGAGGGGTGTTATATGTTTGTAGTGTGTATCTGTGGATCTGTGTATCTATGTATCTGTATGTGGCATCGTAGCTCCAAAACGGATGAACCGATTTCAATGTAGTTTTTTTTTATTGAATGCTAGTTTAATCGGGTATCATATTAGCTATGTTTTATGAACATCTGTTCGGCCGTTCAAAAGTTACAGCTCTTTTTCTAGTTGGAGTCGGGGGTTTTCGACGGTTAGGTTATGTTATTGTCAGAAGTTAAACTGAGTCCAAGCAGGACTCAGGTTAACTTCTAACGGTGAAGAATGTTTTACATAAGACTTAACGGCACACGTCAATGCCGTCAGTTCCGGCAAAAAACCGTACTTATCACTAAAAATGCACTGTATTCTTATGTCATCAAAGTGGAATTCCAACTTTATCAAGGTCAGTGACCTTCATTGATGTATCGTGAAAATAATAACAACGATATAATCAGAAACCGACTTAGAATACGTAAGAATACAATGCATTTTTCATTGTCACTGTGTGCGGAACGGACGGCACGGTTCTGTGCGGATAGGTCTTTAATTCGCACCTATCTTACCTACACAAGTATTACTTAATAGTCATCGTCACTTAAGGATTACTTAGTAAAGGGCAGTTCAATGACAAAAACTTCTGAGTTCTGTTGTTTGTTTATTAGAAATTTAAGAATTTCCTGTTATACAACCAGACCTTTGAGTTGTTGCAGACAAATCTCGATGCGAAATAGCATTTTAAAGGCTGAAAATGCTGAACAACGTAAAATTTGTTCAGTTAGCTCTTAGCTCACATGAAAACATTATTTTAATTAAGTAAGATAAAGTACACTTTAACTTAATTAAAATGTTTTTACGTACCTAATATGATAATATCATTAAAATTTATTATACACTTTTTTTATTTCCATACCTATTAATATTTTTGTTTTCATAAGTAGGTATTATATTAGCAGTCCACATATAAATTACAAAACGGACGTAATAAGAAGTCGTGTTCAACAGACCGATTCGCAATTTTTTATGACTGTTAAGATTCCCTTCTCATTAGACACGAAAGAACATACTTCATCAGTTACTCATTACTTAGAATCGGCTGTGAAGAACGATTACTCATTTTTATTCGTAGTTATGAGAGTACCACCAATTATTTTTGTGGGTATTTACGTTACGCTATCGCCAACTCAGATAAAGCAGTAACATTTTCTGTAACAAAACATGCGAACTACCGCGAATAACTCATGAACTCATATTAATTAGGCATCAAACATTCAGAGCATGTAAAACTTCCCCGTTTGTGAACATTTTCATTATTACAATCAGCATTCACCGAAAATTATGAATGAGAATCGTTTTCATTTCAATATTCCACCCCTTATTAAGGACGAGAAGAAACGTCAAATATTCCAATATAGAATAAAGACTCCTATAGAATTGATTGAAATCTTTGTCGACGAAACAGGAAAATATAAAGGTGTACACAAACTAGATCTATACAACACAAGGCTGGCATAATTACATTAGAATATTTAATAAGATACGAACGTAAATCCGTACGTTTCCAAGGGGCTTAAGTGAGTAATTTAAGCCTAAAAGAATTAGTACTGGAACACCGGAAATTCCGTTAAGTCAGAGAGGAAGCGTCAGTATTTCAAAAAGTTTTGAATAAAATACGTTGGGTAATGCAAATCTCGGAATTTTATCCTCCGAATTGTTCGGGCGTACACCATGACTAAAGGTTGAAGGTTAACTGCTGTTACCGACAGTACTCATATTGTCTGAAAGTAATATTTTTAATAACCGTCAAAACCCCTGACTTCAACTAGAGAAAGAGCTGTAACTTTTGAACGGCAGAACAGCCTGATTAAACAAGCTTTCAATAAAAATAAATTGCATTGAAATCGGTCTATCCGTTTTGGAGCTACGATGCCACAGACAGATATACAGATACACAGATACACATATATCCAAAGATACACACTACAAACATAACACCCCTCTTTTTTGTCGAAGGTTAATAAAACATCCCGGCTCACACTCAAAGTTCCTTGTAACTTCCGGCTTAGAATAGACTATCTCTTTTCGTGGATGACGTAAAAAGGCGACAGAAAGATATCGAGGAGGTCAAGAGGGCAGCAACATCCTCCTTGTGTCCTATTAAACTTACTCAGTTGCTATGACCACCAATTCGTATTAATATGACATGGCAGTTCATTTGAGCTAGTCGCAAATTGGCAATGCGAACTAAGCAAACTGGTTTTCGCCAGCGACCGCTACTACTTAGGATGTTGGTTCCTTAAAAAAAGTTGTTCAGTTTGATGGTTTGATCCACACCACGCATCTCTGATTCACGTTGTAGACGTAATGCTTTTTTCTTGAGAAGTATAGGTATGTGGTTTTCACGATATTCCCATTGACTTATTCTGCAGCGATGCAAGCACAGTATGACGGTTCTTGGCCAAACCATTTTTTGTAATTAATACCAGGTAGGTAACGGCAATCAAACTGTAGAATTCAGCAACTTTACTATAAGATATAGATTTTCTTTCTTTTTTGTGAAATACCATATCGATTTTCATATTTAATTGTGGATGTTTTTTATTAGCCACCTACATTACATACACATTACATATTATTTAAAGTAGTTACCATATTATTGTAATTAGCCTGTAAGCCTTCCTAAAAATAAATACATTTAAAAAGTCATTGAGAGAGCTTACTTAACTTGCCGCAGTTAAGCAACAAACAATACCCTGTCATACCTTTGTAAAAAAAAATAAGGTACATATTTTTATTTTATTCAATAGATAGGAATATTTTAAGCAATTTAAAAATAACCACAAACACTTCACGCACCGAATTCTTGAAACTTAAAGGCGACATCTTAAGTGTTCACATAGGAGGAGCTAGCAACCCTCCACCGCTCGTAACTTGTTATTTTTAAACTTTATTGCTCTCTTGAGTGGAACCGACGACGCACTCCATTTATTATTTTTAAAGATTCCTAGCAATGAGAAGTGCACTTTACTAATATTTCCGTTAACGTCTAACTAAGCTAATACGTGTGCTATGTATGGGTTCAACTCGATAGTTCAAGGGGTTAGGATTTGAACTTTGCATTGCTACCTACTGCATAGAGTTCAATTAGGCAAAAGCCTACATACATACAATATGACTGTGATCTATAAAGTTTAAATAAGAATTTTATAATGGGTACTTATACATTGTAAAATTCTTATTGAGAATTTTTTCGCGTTAAAAGTAGCATGAACACGTTTTTCCGAAAACCCTCGTTTTATACAATATCCATGTGGACATGACGATAACCAAAGTGGACCATGTATGATGATGGTATAATTTAGTAGCATGAATAATGAATTCTGAAAAATATAGCCGAAGCTATTAAAATAACGTAAAATGTCTAATTGGGTAAAAAAGGACATTATTACACATTTTTTTCTTTCCACCCGGTGTAAGGAGCAAAAAGTACTAGCTTTGTAACTTATGCGGTGGAATCAACAGTCAGTCGCAAACAATACACAGTTGAGGATTGGCCCAAAGCACCCACTTAATCTCGCTCAGCTAAAGTTGTTAATTTAACCAGACTTGTTTTACATAACTCCTCCCACGAATTGCAAAGGGACTCTGAAGGCAGGGAGCTGTTACCCCATATAGTTTAGAAGCGAGGTTAGCCTTTCAGAATTAGCTTGAATTAGTGAACCAAATGACCAGACCGACCGGGAACTTCCGACAACGTACCCCGCGTTTTCCTACTGTTGACAGGAGGATGTCTACCACAACATTTACGTGAACAACGCTAAGAATTTCCACGGCTCTAAATTCAATGCTGCGGCAGTTAGGTTGTCCTAAAAATAAATGACTTTAAGCACGCAATGTACGGCGTCTGTTGCGATTATGTCAGTAAGTGATTACGCGGCACTCGAGACCTTTCGTAGTAGATGCAGAAGTGGAACTACGACTACGTAAGTCAGTACGGCGGCAACGCTGCGAGTGTTGATACGTGCTGTGCGTACCACGAACGCTCTCATGCGATGTTTTTCGCGCCGATTTCGAATTACAGTTGTGTATGTCGTATGTTTCTTTAATGTGTTTTAGTTGAACGTTTTGCACTGATATCTGGGAGTTTGTGTAAAAGTGGTTCAGTGAAGTTGTATTCTCTTATAATTTGGAATAACTGAGAACTAGTGGATAATTAACACTGATACCGATTGTTAGAGATTTTCCTTGATTGTTAGGTAAGTAAGTGATAAATGGATGAGAATTTTAGATCTACTTTTTCTGTAAAACCTAGACAGTATGTCTTAAAAATAGGTACCTAATTAAGATTCTACTTGCTACACCTACTACTAAATATTATTAACACAAAAAATTACGAAAAAAAAACGTCGTTAAAAACTACACCCGTGACAGACAATATTGAAGTCAAATATTATAAAACCGTAAAAAATCATTAACTCTTTCATCTCGAGTTTAAAGAGCTATAAAATTCGGAGTAGCTATAAAAAGTCGCTTATCTATCTGGCATCCATTTTAAAGTCGTAAAATACACATTTTAGAAAAACCTCTGAAGGGCGCGCTCTTGTTAGTCCACATGTAACCAAATGTTCTGCGACCAAAGTCACACACGTAACGCATCATTAATTCTAATTCAAACTATGAATTATTTCATGCTCTTTGACTTGCACAGATGCGTAAATGTTTCGAAATCTCGGCAAAAACTCGTTATCTAACAAAAACAGTTGATTTTAGTTTATAATCGTGCACAATTCGCGACGGCCTTGTGCGCCCGCAAGTATCTAAGTATTAAGTCATCGAGTTGCAAAGTGACTCATGTGAGAGCCATAAATGGTGATCGTATGCCTCTTCGGTCCAGCTAACTAATCGTTAAGATGCTAATTTGTTAGAAACGCACACGTCTCACACAATAGCAACAATATGCAGTTTACAAGTAGATAAACAAATTAATATGTATGTCATTCAATGTCGTTCGTGTTGTTTGTTGTTATCGACGTGACATAAGGCTAGATTACGTGTAATATAAGTACTGTTAACAATCGCAGTATTATTTTTATTGCGTTGCGTATGTTAAAAACACATTCTCTTATTACAACACAACTACCTATATCTAGCCGGTTTATAAGAAATAGATTGTTGTGCGTTTTCCATCACATAAAAGTGAAGCCTAATTAAGCTAAATCAATCTTTTCCGTTGGCTTTTCCTGTGCTCTTCAAACATTGCTCAGTTAATTCCAAGTTCCTTTTTAGTGTTCCGTAACAAAAAGGTCAGGACGGCGCGGCGTCCAGTCGCTATTCCTATAAACATAATGCATAAACAAAATACCTTCGCACCAAATTTGTAAAATCATCTCCGCTTTCCTATTAAGTATATTTGTGTACCTATACTATATCAATTAATTTATGTACTAATGTGGAATGTATATATTACATGTAGAGTATAATATATCAATTCCTATGTAAGTATAAATAGTTGTAAGTAACTACTTATTTAAGTATAATTATCTTGCCCGTGCACTTACTTAGATTTTTTTATGCCGCTTAGTTTTCTACTTATAGATAAAAATGTAAAAAAAAAATACCATTCCCCTTATATCAGAATTTGCAAAGCGCAAAATCTAAGAAAACTACAGTTGATAAAAGTTTATGTAAATATAACAGGAAAAGTAGAACGATGTTTCTAACCAGCATATTTTTTTTAAAATCAGCAAATACCCTTCACAAGCATACTTAGTTATGACGTCTCCTAATAACTTGGGAGTGTACGGAACCCTAGGTGCGCAAATCAGTGGGCCGAGCACGAATGTTTTGACGTATAGTAACGTTAACGTAACCTTTAGAACCAAAAATACACGTTTAATCCATGATTTTTTTTTTTGAAAAACATGCAATATTTTTACATTTTAATGAAACAAGTGCGTTTGTTGCATAAAATTGAACAAAAATGCGATAGATTCATTGTATTTTATAATCAATATTTGCTTACGTTTACGTTACTATACGTCAAAATATTCGTGCTCGGCCCACTGACAAGCACTTGGCGGATATTTTACTAGGAAAGACAACCGACTAATAGACCTCAGAACTTCTAAAATGATAAAAGCCACTTTGAACTTTATCACTGTACAATATGATGTCGCCTTTTCCACAGGCCTTTTCCATTAATATTATAGGGAGGTATAGGATATTCCTTTTGACCTCCGTCAACTTTGATGTCATTTTCAGAGATAGAGGTGGCTTTTATGTTGAAGCACTGAGTAATAGGGTGGTCAGACCACAAATTACTATCAGTGTTATCAATACTTATAATTACTAGAGTACGTTAAGAAGTCGAAATTCGACCACATACTATACAAAATTTTAACTTTCTGCACTCCTTCTCCATTGAACTTTAACTATGCCAAATCTCACACTTTTCCGTGCGCGCAATATATTTAAAAAGGGGTACAAAGTTTTCTCTTTACGTACGTCATAAAAATAAGGCCAATTGCAGTAGTTGGAGATATCGCGAGAATTATTTAATAAATGATACATGCATCCATCTAAAATCCAAAATTTAATTTCTAGGTACTTGTAGGTACAGCAATGTTCATCTAGTCCTATCCGATGCTAAATCTTTTAATTCTTTATATGTTTCCACATTTGCTTTTTCTTTCAATTGATTAATAAAGTTTCTTCTTGGTCTTCCTCTTTTTCTTTTTACCTCTATTTTCCCTTCTATAATGTTCGTGATCAACTTACCGTGTCTAATCATGCTTCCTCTTCTTTTTCTATGTGTATGCTGTACGTATAATTACATTATAAATCCAGTCCCTAAGTTTTGAATTATGAAGTCTAGATTTTATTGTCACCTTGCATAGTAAGCGATGCGTACTGTGATTGTAGTTACGACCGGTGACGGAAATAAGTACTTGGCCGTTATGTATTTACAGTCAGCATTATGTATGCGTGCCCGCACTTTGCATCGGATCAATCAAAAGGGCTTGTGAAGGTAAACTGGTACGGGTACAGGTATGTATAATGTATAAAAGTGGGAATAACAGTGAAATTACTAATGTGATTCATGATTTACCACGTTATTTGTATATTTCAAAAAGAATAATCATTTCTCCTCTGTCTTTTTGAATTCATGTGCGGCTGAATTTAATTATCACGGTAAAGGAAAACATGATGAGGAAACCTGCATATCTAAGAGGGCTCCATAAAGTTCTCAATGGTGTGTGTGGTCCATCAACCCGCACTAGACCAGCGTAGTTGGACTAAGGTGAGGCCTAACTCTTCTCATTCTGAGAAAAGGTTCGAGGTCAGCAGTGGGACAGTAATGGGCTGGATTTATTTCTTTCTTTCAATATGGAAAATGTTATAAAGTTAATGAGAACGGCTACAATGCCTACAGCTAATTTGAATACGAAACTTTGTCTTGTAAAACAAGAGTAGGCTTATTGTTATGTGAAAAAAACAACCTTATACATTTTAATTTTCTTTTACATCAAGATTTACGTTGAAAATAAAATTTGTTTGCTTGTATTCCCTTACGGCATAAACAGAGACATCTATCAACGTTTCTGGGTCAAAAAATATATTTATGACTGTATTTCTTCATGGAAGACTCACAATTTCTATGATATTTTGTATAGGCGTTAACGCTGGGGAAAGATTTTTATTTATATTCAGCGATGACAAAATGGTGGCAAGTGACTGTAGCATTTTTGATATTTATACCGTTGTATTATAATTTTAGTATTTAATGCACTGTAATTTATTCTAGTGTTTTAATGAACGCTCACGTGTAATGCGTAGTCATTAATGTTTTACCTTCAACTTTGAATTAATGCGAGCATTTAAAATTACGAGACATCGAAACGTGTAGATGCACGGCAAGGATTGTGCAAATTTTGACCTAAGGTACGCGATTACCATCCTCTGATATACATTTACGGTATCATAAAACTTCGCAGCTACTTAAAAAGCTGATATAATATGTATATACCTACGTATAGGTACATGTAACTTAGTACTGCAGTATAGTACATAAAGATATAGTGTAGTAGGGAAAAACTGCGAAGAAAAATCTCGGTTTGCACATGAAAGCATACTGTCCTATATAAAACCTGCTAGTCCAAACATCAACCGATATAAAAATTTGTAGGCAGCTCCAGCCGGAAAGATGGCGGTTTGATTTGATTTGATCGATGTACGGGCTTAGATTTCAAATTTTCCGAATGTAAATATTTTATGTGGCCTATCTGAACCTATCCTTTAGCGATACGAAAGTGAATTTCTAATCAATAAGGTCGAGTTACTTGGCATAGGTAGGTACGTACATTATCATTATCTGAGTTAATAAAAAGGAAGAGGTTGTATATTTGACGCGAATGTTTTTTTTTCCTAAAAGTTTTGATGTCGTATGCTGCGTTTCCACCTGCAAGAAAACTTCTGCGAAAAATGTCCGACAGTAGCTTAGAGTATAAAAAGTATAGAGTGATAATAAACTACATTACTTTGTGCAAAGCGAGACAGTTTGCATGTAGAAGCATTTATAGATATCTACTAGTGGTCGGCCAGTGGTCGAAATTCGACCGTAATTTTAGCTTTCTGCACTAATTCTCCATATAAACTATAACTATGCTAAATCTCACACTCCTCCGTGCGCACAATATACTTTAAAAGTGGTACAAAGTTTTCGCTTCACGTAATAATATATAGATGATATGGTACGCTAGTGACTTACCGTCGTTCGAAAAAATAAGAATTGTTCGTCGTTCGTTCTCGGTAAAAGTATCGATAAAGAAACAAAAATTGATGAAATTTTATGTTATCAATTCTTTTATTATGATTTCTTTAATCATTTTTAAATAATTTTACAGAACAGTTCACCATTTTTATGGCTAGAAACTACGGTTTTCGCTCCGGGAACCTACTCGACTCGCGGTCGTTCGAACTATGAAATGAACGCGGAGTTTGTGTTGCGACTGCGTTGTTCACACCAGTGCTCACGGTTCATGCTCCTGTAGGATCGCTCTATACTTTTATACTCTTAGAAAAAAGCATGATTTCCGTTGATTTTATATTACTCAAGTTCAGTTTCAGTTGCAATTCTTAGAACAATATGTAAAGACTCCAAGAATATTATAATTAACGTCCGATCCTGATGATTTATTAAATGAACCTTACTGCTTAGTAATAACTTACATTTTCTTCTGGCGAATTAGGCAACATGAAGGCTCGGCCTCGTTCCTTCAACATTTACTGAACATTCTTATCAATAGTGTAATTATAGAGTAACCTTATTCAACGCTATCGCCTACTGCTTGAACACTAATTAATTACACAACATTGTATTTGCGTACCGGTAGTATATTTTAATTTAAAAAGCACCAGGGTATTACTTGTTTTATAGGTACCTACCTATATTGTTAGTACCTACGTTAAATTCTTATGATTATCGTTTGCTTTCCGGGCTGTATTACTGTATCAATCAAAATGCATTATTTTTATAAGTACCTAATATATAAATCTTTCTTTCTTTTAAAGTTTTAATAAAAAAATCTCATGATCTCTATGACAATTTTTTTTATTTAAACGATAGAAATTATTTATTAATTTCGCTATGTAAATAAAGTGTTTTTGAATGAGGCCAACAAAGTCACAGTATCTTCGCTAAAGCCAGCAGCTTTGAGAATAAAATCTTTTACAATTGGGTCAGATCTTGTCTTGGGTCTCGTAGCGTTTTGCGTACGAATTTCTTTAAATAACGTTATTCCTTTATTAAATGTAACGCTATTTCAGCATATTTAGACTCTGTTTTTTCTTCGCATCTAAATCTCTACAGAAGTCGTGTCATATTTTCATGCATAAACATGTACTCGACTGTACTTTCAATTTTGCTACCTACGCTACAACTTTTCCGATCGCCAATACTTACTTATATTCTACTAAGATTCTCATATTTCGTATTCAATATGGACTTATATTGATAAAAGTCGTCGAAAAGTAGGGTGTGACAAATCCAAATATACATTTTTCTTAAAGGAAAAATTATAAATAGGAAAGCCTATTTATTTACCCAGTTAACTGAACATAAATAAAAACGCTCTGTCACTACCGAAACTTGAGTTTCATTCAATAATAATATATATTTTTCTGGATTAAATAAGAAAGAATAAAGATCACAACATATATTTTTCTATATCTGACATGACCAGACACATTATTAATTTCTTTTCTCTAAACATAATCCGCAACATTACCTATTTATTATAATAAAGACCGGAGTCTGTATTGTAATATGTCGTAGCATAATATCTAGAAACATGTGACGTAACGTCTAACAAAAGACGACCTTACCCGAGACTTAGGCAGACGCCGGAGTCATGACCTGGATGACTTTACCTAACAACTTACACTCCCATTAAAAAGTTTAGCCTTTGTAAACACGAAGTTTAAGGAGAAACTTGCTCACAGCGAGTTAGTGCGTCTCGCTTCTGACAACAAAATAACAGTTCCGCTCAGGGCTGTTCTTTGTTGCTACAGGGAGCAGATGGAATTACAGAGCCACCTCCCCTGGCCCAAGGCCGATACCGCTGAACTATAAATAAATACTCGTACCTGCACTAGAAGAGCCGTGAAGATACTGCCACTGTTTTTACAGATGTTCTGTGTTCTGAGAAATGAGTAATGTGTGTTGTCTTCGGTCGTTAATATTTTACTGTAGTAAAGACAGTTTTTAACTGTCTGTGTTATTGTTTACTGAACACATAATAAATAATTTTACTGGTTGCCTTTTTTTAACAGTTCTTTTCTGTTATGGCAGTTATATAGTGGCACCTTTTAATAAAGAGGAGTTATGTTATTATTATGCTTATAATATTATTTCTTTGATAACAAATGAACTGATTCATTGAGATTCAATATTTCCTGAGGCATACATATATTATTACAAATAATCATCTACGAAAATAAAATAATAGAAAGATACCTTATCCGAAATGTCACAGAGAAACAATAGTGGAATAGTTTTATTCCAATATTCATCTATTGTTTCTCTGTGACATTTCGGATAGAATACACTAATCATGACTAGGTAATTGTTATGTATAGGATTTTTTCTGTTTTCAAAAATATTTGTTGTTTATTATCTTATTATTAAATAAACACAGGAATAACCACCAATTAATCAATAATATAAGGACCTTGTTAAAAAAATTGAAAATATCTTTATCACCGATATTGGTTTCAACTCTCACTAATATCATTATAATAGAGTATTTCCCTGAATATTAATTAGAGTCTTCTGGAATATTTGCAAAGCTTCCGTAAATATAATTTATGTATACCCAAACACGTTCCTGACGCCTTGATCATGCATAAAACCCTGATTCAATTAATGAGTAATACGCGAAATTATGCCGCGTAGGATAAGTCAGGGAAAACCCTTGGGAAGATCAATAGGTTTCGCTCTCTGATAATAATTTGACCTTTAATGAGATTGTACTAAAATCTGTTCATTATGTTTACGCAGAACTCTATAATTATAACGGTAAGTTTTTTTTTTATTATCTTAGTTAGTACTGCGATAAGCTGAGTTGATTGATTGAATAATTATAGCTTCCTTCACTGCTGAATATGGAACTGTTAGTTGCCACTACAATGAATGGTAATAAATAACCATAATTATAATTACAACGTCCCAATAACTGGACGAACTTTTAGACAGTGTTAGTAGTGTACGTTACGTAAAACATTTCTTAGCAAGTGATTTACGTAAAACAAGTGATTTAACAGTATTTTTTTATGGTGTACTGGATTTTCTGCAAAAGTTTGTCCAGATTTTTTCTTGGGACGTTATGTAGGGTAATTGGAAAAATACCTGAAACCTCTTCTTCCATTTTTTCCATCATCTTCTCTTCCATTTCATTCCATTTGTCGGTCATATCAGTTAGCATAATTTTGTTAGAAAAAAAAAGTTTCGAGTAATGTAAAATCGTCGAACAAACGTTGTTCAGGATCATAAAACTAAGTTAGTGCTAAGAAGTTTCGGGTGTTTTTTAATTACTCTTTAATACTCTGTATACTATATAGACCTGCCACAATTAGAACAATATTCGAATGATGTAAAATAAAAATTATATTATATTTGACTAAGTGGATCTATGGGACAATCACCAAAATACGTATAGATTGTGAGGCAAAAAAATCTGTATGAAAGATTAAACTACATCAGTGTTGAATCCGTATTTTATAGTTGGGACATAGATATTCATGGAACTGGAGACAAAATCTCAAAGTAAATAAACGAGATTCATTCCAAACACTATGTCTTTCAATGCAAATGCAAATGTCATGGCTGAACACAGTCCACGTGATCGGTAGCTTAGCTGAAGAGATTGATAAGAACATGAATAATGCATCGACGTCCGTCGCGTCGCAAGAGAATTTACGAAGTGCACTTGTTCACAGAATGCATTTGAGTTTTGGCTATCTCCGGAATGCGACCGGATGCGGATCGAGGTTGTCCGTTCCGTTCCGCTTTTCTCTGTGGATAACGATAAAAGTGATGTGTGAATGTCAATATCAGTGTCAGTGCAACACATTCCAACAAAACCCTTTTTCCTTTTGAACTTGGAGGAGCACCGTACCTATTACGAGTATAAAAGTAATAAAAGCATTTAGTTGGAGTCGTTTGAAACTACATAGTATAACGTTATGAGTTGATCATTCATACCGTGTCGATAGGTATTTCATCAATAATACCTGTCACCTGTGTGGTGTCAAGGAACAAGAGGATATTTTCTCGGGCAAATTTTTTCGCTACAGAGTAAAAAATAAAAGATTTATTTGTTTTATTAGATTAAAAGTCTTATGATTAAAAATCCAATATTAGTTTTACATATTTATTAAATATTTTATTATATGACTTTAATATAATAATAAAACAAAGATGTATCTCTTTTACTCCGTAGTGAAAAATTTAGTTTTTTGACTTATTCCGTTTTACCTTGGCACCACACTTAGGTACCTACTTATATTGTTAGTTTTTTGTGAAAATAGTGTACTTACCACCTACTCCTACGATCATTTTCTTCTACAAGACACATTTTGGATCTTTAACTCCATAATTGTAGTCAACTCACGTCTTTTTGTATAAATGGAAACTGAAGCGCGTCTTTGACAAACCGTGACTTCTTGTACCAAACAATAAATTCTTTTAACATTTGAAAGAGCTAAGTACAAGTCACTGTAAACAATATGAAAATATTATTGATATAATAATACATAGTATGACTATTATGTGAAGCGGAGTTTCAACTAGCATAGCGTAGATATAGATTGCAGTAGACACATAGGTACTGCATTTCTTTTATTTAAAATGAACATAGGAAGCGAGTGTATTCGACACAATAATATTTCGTGTCTTATATTAATAAAGTTAGCAAACTATGCTACAGCCTGTCGAAAAGATAAAGTGCGAAACTTTCATCGCGAGCAGATTTAAAATACGAGTGAGTTCGGCAGGAAAACTTTAAACAAGTTTGAAATTAATGAAATATGCTGTCCATTGTATTTCAAAACGACTCCTGAAATGTTAACAGATTTATTTTAGAAGCTATCTCTATTTTCTCTCTAAATCATAATTATTGTGTTGTTATTTGTTAAGTGCTTCGCTGTTCTATGTGCTACGTGATTCTAAGATGTCATGGTGATTTCATCAACAAAGTAATGCTGATTACAAATTCATAATTATGGGTTATCACCTTGAAGAAATGGAAATAGCGAGAAAAGTTATATCTGTCAGTTTTCGGGAAACGTGCCATGCAGCTTGGTTTTCAAATTACATCGTTTTTTTTTACAAGCAACTAGCTTTTGCCTGCGAATTACTCGCATCCTAGGTGAACTACTTCATGTACCTACTTACCCGGATAAAAGCTTAATATGTAACACACATCATTACATCCAAATACGTTGTCGTCATAGTTTTAACCTAATTTAACCATCCTCCCCGTTAAACTACTATAAAACACGTGGCATTCGAAAAAAATTAATGGCCCATTTCAGTCAAATATACCACTTCAACGTTTTCAGTAAACAGTACTTTTGACTGATTAGTACCTACCTACATTTGATCGGTTTGTGCATAGTGCAGTTTATGTGTATAGTTTTGAATCAGTTTTTTCACCCTGAACATTCTAAAGCAAACGCGATCAGTACGCAAAATGCGTTCAAATTTTTTAGAAACGTATTTTTTATTTTCTACTTTCTGTAACATAGGCGGCCAGTTTCATATTGATGCGTTCTAGCCTTTTATATTCTAGTAATACGCATCGCTTCACCCCCCCCCCCCTCTCCCAAGAATGAGCTAGCTGTTTTGTTTCTGTGTCCAAATTCTCAAAAGTAACAGGTGGCTCGATTTATTGCGGCTCTAAGGGCATTGTAAACGTCTACAATTTAGTACCAACTTGCGGCTTTCTTAACAATGTTTTAAATCAGCCCTCAGAGATAGGTGACAAATGTTTATTGTTGTATCTATAAGGCTTTCTAAACGATGGATTAAAGTAATCTGCTGCGTACCGAACACACATTGCATCTTAGCTCATAATTATACCTTCTAGAATTCGAGAAGACTTTTCTACATCTGAGGTGTCATACAAGCGTTCCGGATTAACCGGAATTTAGTATATTACGCGATCAGCTACTACGAACAAATTTAATTTAGCATGACGAAGATACGCTATATTTATTGTATGCCTTTTAAATAATACTAAGGCTACCATAAAACCGCAAAGCAATCAAGTAATTAAAATCAAAAGCATCGCCGTCGCTATTTAATTTAATAAAGACAAAGTCGCTCATAAAGAATAAACAGTTCTTTTTCGTTACAAAAAGAATAAAGAGAATCTCTTCATTTCCATCGCAACTTATCCAACATTCAATTCCACTGAAATATTTCCTAAGGTCACGTTCATAAAGGAATGAAATCCGTCATATTCGGGTGACCTGTTCCGTATAGCATTATGACACTGCCACCTCACAGATGTCGGGACATATAATCTCTTACACTAACGCTTTTGTTTTAGTCGCGTGTACACTAGCATCTGGACGACTAGGTTGGATGATAGTTGTTACAGAAATGGCAGTTAGCTTTCCGATTCACTGTTTTTTTTGGCGTTTGTTTGTTTATACCAGACAGTAATAATAACTTTATGTACCAGACACTACAATGGTGATCGATGCACGTAGTGCCATGGATCAGTCATGATTTCGGCTTGAAGATGTACGAGAACTTATGTCGAATCGGCGTTATACAGGATGGCACAGATGTTATCATTAAATGAAACCACGTATTTGGTATCATGTTCTGAAACTGTACACAAAAAATCTACGATTTTACACAAGTTTTTATTTTCATCATATTTCACTCTGCTATCGTTCAACTAGGTGAAAGAACATCGAAATAGAAATTTGTGTCACATTAATCTCTTTTACACGTGTAAATAAAAATAATTTTGGTTAGAATAGGTTGGAGACTTTACAAACTTTGTCTATAGATCGTGAGCAGTGTAAAATTATGAAATTTTTATGTAGTTCCGGTGACTAAACTATAGATTGTATTTGATTGATTTTTTGGTTTACGGTCACAAAACGTGATACTACATATAATATATACGCGGTTTCATTTGTTACATGTGATAACTTCTGTGGAACCTGTACAACCATAATGACGCTCAACAGCGTGGGAGCAACATAATGTGGTGTTGCTGGCTCCCCGTGTTGTTCAGCACTGTCGCCTAGTGAACACAGGGCCTTAAAGGTAGTGCCAAAGCCTTTGAAGACAGAGCTATATACGGGTGGGGCAAAAAATTTGGGGCATTAAGGGTGACTACCCTTTCTGTATAGTTAGAGAGTTCTAGTCGTAGGAAACTTGAGGCGAATTTTGAAGATAATAAAAGCCTCATTATTAGTTATTTTTAAAAACGTACAGAAAGCGAAAAAAAATTTTTTCTCAATAAACTTATGTGGGGCTCAATTGACTCTAGTTCCGAACAGGAATTTTTCCGCCAATCAACCGACGAAATCGTACTTGCCTTAATTGAGAATAATACAAAGAACAATTTCCCATACATTTTCTATGAAATATACCATTCGTACGCACGTTATCTATAATACTCTGTACCTTACAGTGATCCATAAGATCTCCGTTAGACCTTAAATAGCTAGAACAATGTAGATGTTTGATATTTAATATCAGGCTTCTATTAAATTATCTATCCTTTCACACCTAAATTGTAGACTATTTTATACGAAACCTCACACAGTTATGAACATTATACCAAAAATAATACATAGTTTAAGGTTCAAAGTACCTCACCGACGAATTGAAAATGTTGATGGCAAGGATTTCAATTTATCTGAGCAATTACAAAACATTCGGAACCAAAAGTGATGTAAGTACTTCATTTATTATATTGTCTGTGACAGTATTTAGGTAATTGCTTTACAATTTACAATAATGGTTAACTTTTACAACAGAAAAAAAAATCAAAAATTCTTTGAAAACAGACATTTTCATTCTACAGGGAAACGAGACCGATTTAATCCTCGATTATGGATTATTCTAAACACACACTTTAGTATGGTAATTGGATTTTATAAAATAAACGATAGTCTACCTATAATTTAAACGACAATATATAATATTTTAATTTGTAATAGGTATTTATAGTTGTGCACTTGACTGTACCCTCATTTACCATTGTGCTTTCTCTATCACTCAAAGGTTTGCTGGTAGAAAACTGAAATTTGGGTTAAGCTCGCCTGTGTACATACGAGTACCATCTCAATTGTATTTGTCTTTTATCTCATTTTCGTGTACAATAAAGAATTAAGACAATTCCTGTTTTGTCGCAATACGCACAAGCACAAGCAAGCTCGCGTGCGTTTTTGTATGCAGCTGATTTGAGGTTGGTTGATTACCAGCGCGTGGCCTCAGTTGTCTGTACCGACTTTTATCATGTTTGCAGTATCAGAAATATGACAAACATAGTGTTGATACACCCATATACCACGCAGGTATATCCGTTCCGTTGCATCTGGCGTGGGCACGTGTGTCCGCACATAAATAGCCGGCCGCCTTGAAAAGTGCCCGCCTGCTCTTGAACGATATCTGAGTCATAAATAAATGCCTGCGTCCGTTAAATCAATCATAACCACTGATTTACTCGTAGAATCGACGTGTATATATCGACGACTATGTGAACGTACGTTTTTCACGCCGCGTTTTTTTAGATCTTTTTATTAATTTTCGAGCATGCTGCAGTCAGCACAGTGTGCACTAAAAAATCAACTACAGCAACACTTAAAGGTGCTATTAATACTTATGCGGAAGTCGTAGACCTCAATCGGAAAAATAATAATAAAATGCGTTGGCAAATATCAAAATACTGTTTTTTTTTTACCCCTAAGGTGGTAAACAAGCATACGGCTCGCCTGATGGTAAGCGGTTACCGTAAAACTATGAACGCTTGCAACACCACCATCACAACTCCATTATTCCAAACCCAATGTAGTATTTTAGACATTGCATAACAGTGTATTTTTAACCCCCGACAAAAAAGAGGGGTGTTATAAGTTTGTAATGTGTATCTGTCTGTGGCATCGTAGTTAAAAAACAGGTAGACTGATTTCAATGCATGTTTTTAAATAGAAAGCTAGTTTAATCGGGTATCATCTTAGCTATGTTTCATGAAAATCTGTTCAACTGTTGAAAAATTACAGCTCTCTTTCTAGTTGGAGTCGGGGGTTTTTGACGGTTAGGTTACGTTATGTTCTTATTATTACAACATCCAAGTCATAGTTATCAGAATGAACTAAAAGTTACTCAACCAAATCAGTGAAGTGGTACTCTTCTTCAACTTATACTATGGCTTTTACAAAAGCAATCAGCAATATCTCCAAAATCTTATCATCAAAAGCCCCTCGTAATATTTTCATTCGTAAATCAGATTCTGACTGCTTTACGACGTCCAATTATAATAGGATAAAGTCTTCTACTTCAACAGAATTTTCATTTTAAACTCTAGGAGAATTAAGCCCGCAACGAAAATTTAACTTATTATAGAATTGTTTAGAAAAGTACCTAATGTTTTATTTTAACGAATAGTCGTACTTTTATTGTATTATTTAATGACTTGTATAATTGAATTCATAAAGATTTGCATTAGAAATATATATTTTTGTGCAGAAGAAAGAATCAGAGAAGAAATTTTCATACTTCTATTCCTAACTTGTGATAAGTTTACCCATAACATTTATAATAAGTTTTTCATAAATTCAATAGTGATCTACATAAAAGCGTCTTTTCCAGTTATTTGGTCACAATTTCCTCGTTGGAGTGGTTGACTTGCGATTCGACCGAGTCATAACATTGTGCTTCGTCAGCGATACCCGGACCCCGATAGTGTGACCCTTCACCCAACGATCCCTCATTGAGAACCTACGTCCCGGCTAAACGAACACCCATCAACCAAATTGGGTATGTCTGAAAAGGCTTAAGTCTAGTGGGTGACTAATCTTTTTCATTTCCATACGATGGCTTTCAAAAATTCAGGTGGTTGGCGGATTCAGGCGAGGTTATAGTATTTTTAGATTTTTTTGAAACCTCCGTAAATCTAACTAATGTCAATATTCCGCAAAAATAAAATAATTTTATCAAAATTGAACATACGGTCAATGCTTTGTGAAAACAGAAAAATGTATTTTTATTTTTATTATGGCCACCTGCGTTATTCTAACGCTTTAGACTCAGCCAATTCACTAAAGTTTAATCTTCTGATTGATTCTGACTTCTCAGACCCAATTTCACCGACTATTTCTTCCTGTCTTCACACACTAATTTTAACGCTTCCCTTGTACCTTTTTGGTACCTATTCTTAATTGGGTGACTGACTTGAGTGTTAAGTACGCACCTACTAGTATTGTATAATTTTATTATTATAGTGGTACTTATAATCTTTGCTGTTCTTTTTTTTATTGTAATATTGTGTAAATTGAGGTGGAATTTTAGCCGGGGCCGCTCCCGCGGCCCCACATTTGTTGTGAAGTAAGCTTGATTTCTGAAAAGAGTATCCATGGAGTTTCTTGCCGGTATCTTCTCCAGGACCAACCCACTTGGAACCGTGCGCCTAGAATCACGACGTTTTGAAAATGCCTGCAAAGGCCCAGTTGAAATAAAAATCTTTGACTTTGACTTTGATTTAACAGATGGTTACGACACAAATCAGCCGTTTGACAGGATCTTTTATACGGGTAAACGGTCGTTTTCGTTATAAATGTCTGCTATATTGTCGGTGCACGTGGCTCTACGAAGGGCCCTTCGAATTAATTCATTGGTTAGGTAGTGGTACTCAACACCAACAAACGTTTGTTTGTCGATGTTATAACCGAAGTGGTACGTTACATTAATCCTGTGCCAAAGTTTGTAATTTAGGGGATAAGCCTGAGGATAACGACATCGTACAAACAGTCATAATTATCAATTATTGTGCTCCTCGTAATTTAATTAACAGGTACGACAGTGACGGTTACATGCCTCGATGAACCTTCCAATTTGTCTGTCAAATCACGTCGCTGTGTCAGCCAGACGAAAATTCTCCAAATAATATTCAAATTTCACGTAAGAAGTAGATTGAAGATCTCGCAAAAAAATGATTATAATCAACAACTCTTCATGATGAGTTTTCAGAAATAATGATAGCGAAAGGTCTCTTCGGTTATATTATTATATTAATAATTAAGTACTGTATAAAACTTATTATTATTATTGTTTGATAGATAAACAAAATAATTAACGCATCTAATTTTGTCATTTATTTTCTTAGTACACCATGATTACTTTTAAATTAGAATAAGTAAATCTCAAGTAGGCAGTCTCTTCATTGAAATATGAATACTAGAGTAGGTAGTAAAAATATATATTTTATCTAGAAACGTAGATAAAATATACTTATATTTCCTCAAAATATGCAAACTAACCTGACTAATTTTAAACTAATAAACATTAAAAGATTCTGATGTTAATGAAATCAGAACACAAAAATAAATATACTAATGATATTAGGATGATGATGACACGAAATCTCAAAATGCTCCATTTAATCATCCGAGCTGTCATGACGTGTTCCCCTGTGACGAATCACTCAGGCTAATTGGTTGCGGTGCAACCAGATACTGTGACGTAATGAGATGGTGACGTAGATACTAATTAATTCGAGACACATTAGGCCCTGTCTACCAGTTCGGTACGCGGTACGTTCAAAGAAATTATCATTTTTAGGCGAAGTAATGAGCGTGAGTGAGCAAGATAAAAGTGAGATAAGCATGCATGAGATGCACATAGGTAGTTTTAAATAGAGATTCCCAAGGGGCTACATCTAATATACCTCTAATATAAATCTCATTTAGGGCAGATTTGATAAATATGCATGTTTATGCATCATGGAATGTAGAATATTGATTACAAATCCCTTCATTTTTTAAACACATTCAAGTACCAACAATTTATTTATTAATCAGATTGTTGAAAAGCAGTATCAAGGTTCTTCTCACCACGAAAAAGGCGTCTTGTACAGCAATTTAAAAGGAAACAATAGATTGTTTAATAAAGGATTAAAAAAAGATACAAGATAAACTCATTTGCTAAATCTACAAATACAAACTATTGCTATATATTTGCATCACGAAACAACAGTTGGTCGCAACAACACGGTTCTGTCACTGCAATTAATTAATCACAACGCGAGGATTTACAGTGTTGACAATTTGAAAGCAACCGAACTTTGTAAAGCCTTTCAAAGCTTAAGTTCGTTGTTATGGTACCCGAAGAGTAAGTTCAGTAGGAAGTTTACACTAGTTACTGCCCTGTTAATAATTCATTCATAATTTACCTATGAAATAAACGAAAACGTTTACAGTAAACTACCTACAAAACTTAGTTACAATTCAGGGTAATGGAACTATCAATGGCGCCATACATTTTATAGCAATTTTTTTGTAAAAGATCCCGCTATCTCATAACCGTCTATTGTTAGACGTTTGAAACGGCGGCTGCGCAGCGTCTCGAACAGACACTGCTCTATAGTCTAACGTTATCTGGCTAGTCCACTGCCGATGAGGAAGATCGACAAATATAATAAAAATCCGAATATTTGGATGCCGTTTGTAAAGAAAATAAAAAGCACAAAGCTTTAATAAATATACAAGTGTTATGAAATAATCGCGCGCAGTCCGCCGCCTGCCGCTGCAGAGCTGTAATGCGCTTTCACAATTTGTCCTGCAGTGCCTAGCTCTCAGCGAAGCGCTTTCACATTTTCTTTAACTTATTGAGTTTGTCCTCAGCTTTGTCGTGTTAACGATACAGTTCCGACGTTCAAAATTAATTATTCGGTTTGATTCGAAGGTAGAGCTGCGTTCTCATTTGTAATTTATGCATTGAAACTCATAGTAACCATGATAAGCCGATGTTATCTTGTCAACTAGTTATATTGTTAGTACCTAACTTTAGTTGATTAAGTTTGTGAGACGTGTTCACTGTTGTGTTGTTAATATAATAAATAAAAGATATTGTTCTTTTTATCATTTGCAATTGTATAATATTGTTCTATGTTTATATTTCATCAACCAATAATGTTGTATACAAGATTGTTATAAGTATGACACTTTTGGATTTACCCTAAACAATCTAAATTACTTTTCGTGAGTAACAATGTTTCGAGTTCCGTAATTAATTTGTCAAACTTTTAATTTAAGTTGTCGTTCTAAAGCAAAAGTTTAGAAATATTGTAGAAAATATGACAGGTTAAGAAACAATGTTCAACGCAAGCTTAGTAGTAATATTGTATGTAGATACCAACCTATATTTATTTATTTAATGCTTTTCATACAAATATGTACAAAGGCGGTCTGAATGCCTAAGGCATTCTCTCCCAGACACCCTTAGGGTGATGCAGAGACAAAAAACATGGTAGATGCACTAGTCATTATTATGTAGATACTAACCTATATTATTGTATCAAGGATGTAAGTAGATTAAGAGTAAATGTGATTAACCCTTTGAACACCAATTCTGAGAAATCTATTATGTTTTCAATTTAATCGAACCTTAATCGAGCGGAGAGGACTTGAACTTAAACTAAAATTTAACTAAAATACATTAATAAATCTCCTTAGTGACTTAATTATATACAAAACCAGCGAATATTGAATATCCCGCAACAGACATCGATCCAACCAAAATTATTTTAGTGGCTCGTTCCCTCGCACTGTTTGCTATGTTGTGCTTCGGTATAACGAGCAGGTTTTGTTTGTTCGACAAAAATTCGTGACACGCCTGAGCCTCGTTCACGGAATCTACCGCGAAAATATAACTCTCGCCGCTGCCCCCTTCTTTTTGTTCTACATCGGTTTTTTCACAATAACTTTGGACCACGGCACCGGTGAAACACTGCAATGGAACACTAAGCTTTATATAAAAATCCGTGCTTTGCGCTTTCTGTTGTAACCAGGGTTGCCAGGTGTTCGGTTTTTTACCGAACTGTGCGGTATTACAGCCCCATGTTCGGTGTTCTGTGATAAAAATATCGAAGTATGAGTGATTCGGTACTATTAAAATAATAATCGTGGTTCCATGCAGCAATGCCTATGTGAAAAAAGTTTTCAGCCATATGAATAATTTATGGTCGGACGCTCAAAAGAAACTAAGTTGAGCATTTGTTGTTATTTGAAGTTTTCAACATGATATGACTATCACCAATAAAATTAAGGTAATAATAAATTATATTAAGATAATAAATATAACTTTTATTGTACACTTAATGTTGTGTTGTGTTCACCCTCAACCCTTAGCTCGAAAAATCCCTTTGCCTGGCAATGTTAGGTAGTTTTGTCAATTTGATCTGGCAACCCTGGTTGTAACTCTTTCTGAACGAATCTGAAAACAAATAACCACCTTCCTGCGAGGTAGCGCTCATAATGTTGTTCCGCTGCAGGAAGATGTGAAATATGCTGAGTATTAAATGTGACTGTGATAAAATTGAACAAATCCTTTACACAGTATAATATGAGGGAAATTGTGTTATTTCGTACAATTTTGCATTTTTAGTTGTCCGCCGTAATTGCGACTTCGTATCTCGTTTTTAAATGTCACAACATCGTTTTTTTTAAGGAAACCTTTATCTTTACTTTTTTTCTCTTTTTTTGTTCTTTATGAAGAACAACAAAGTTTAAAAAAGTTATCGGACTTAAAACGCTATACAACTTTTGCCTTTGAAATTCTCCGATAAAGGCCGAACTTTAAAAAAATGTCAACTGTTTTTCTCGTAATTTATTCGACGTCAACCCGTCTAAAGAATATTGCAGTCAATACAATCTGTGAAGAGGTCGCGGGACGGTCCGGATATTCACTGCTGAGGGAACAAGGGAATTGCCTGTCATTTATCACGGACAGCTTTCGAAGATATACTCGTCTCTATATGAACACTTTACTTTTTTTGAACTTAGAAACGTGTCTAGGTTGTCATAATAGTACCCCATTATAAGTACCTATTACTTATATTTATTTTAAGGAAAACCGAAAAGTTTAGTAATAATTCCTTAACAATTTTCTTAAAGGCATTTTTGTGAAAATCATCTTCACAATGATACTTAGGTAATAAACCCAGCCCATTACTGTCACACTGTTGAGCACGGGCCTCTTCTCAGATTGAGAAGGGTTAGGCCTTAGTCCACCACGCTGGCCTAGGGCGGGTTGGCGGACTACACACACCACGGACTTTATTAGGCTCTTTCAGATATGCAGGTTTCCTCACGATATTTTCTTTAACCATTATCGCAAGTGATAATCAAATTCTTATCAAATTGTGCAAAAATCTATCAAGTAATTGTAAAGATATCTTCGACTATGCGTACCTACTTTATATCCTTAAAGAAAATATATGTATTTATTTTCACACATCATTGAATAGAATAGAATAGATCTTTATTTCATGTAAACCAGATACAGGCACTTATGAAATGTCGAGGACTCTAGGTGCATGCCTTAATAAGATGTTCGAAATATTATTAAGTAGTGCCAGAAACTAAAAATATAATATACCAATCCGTCGGTAGATCTATACTAAGCAATGAAGCGAAAACATCCCCGGGGGAAATCTGGAACTGTCTCACATAGCGCTACAATTTAATCGTAACAAAATTTGGTTAACACGGAATAATATTCGCTTGAACAAAGTATCACAAGAAATTTTGCGTCTTAAGTTATAATTATACAGGATGTAAATGACATCGTAACAAAAACTGATGCCACAGATTCAATACATAATAATGATTCTGGACCACACAGACAGAATTTTTTCAAAAACGTTTTGATTGTGTTCGCAATAGTTTCAGTTAGTTATAAAAATAAACTTTTAAAAAGTAAAAACCGACTTCAAAAACTAAAAAGTACCTATAAAGTAATTTTCTAACAGCTTCTGAAGTCAGAAGTGAAAATTAATACTTTTTAGTTTTTTGAAGTAGGTTTTTACTTTTTTTATTAGTTTATTATATTTTTCTATTTTGAGTGGCATAAACAATACATAAATATGCGAATAAAGAAATAGCGAGTGATTTAAAAAAAAAAAAAACATTCCTGCAAAAACACGACACACATACCTACATTAAAAATAGCAGTAGGTATCCATATCCATACCACACTGGCCACACCAGCAGCATCTTCATCAGATCTTCACCGCCTCAAGAGTATAATTATGCTTCCAAACAAAAAAAGAATTTTCAAAATCGGTCCGCAATTGACGGAGATAGGTAGGTACCGGTAAAACGGTCAACATAAAAAGTAGCTAAAAACATCGAATACGATAAATAAAAATAATTGGGCGCTGAAAGCAAAACATAATATTCAAAAAATCTTGAAATTAATAAATATTTTATATTGAAATTCCTAATCGACGTTCAGATTGCTGTCGCTCCAAATAAAATTAATAATGCTGTCTCAAATACTAAACGTTCAATTTATCAAGCAAAAAAGGAAGGTCGAAGCCTAAAAAAATTGTAAGCCACCGATGAGAAAATATAGAAATTTTATACATAGCCTGCCGTTCATAAGGGACTAAGATGAACAACAGCTCATTTGTCAAAGGCGAAGGCAGGGTTCACGCGAAAATGATCAACTTCCACTCACGGATCTTTTGGATTCTCATCAATATTCCCGTTTTTTGACTCCGTTTAATCAGCCTGACAAGTAGAGACAGTTTATCGCCTTAGGACCTACAAGAAGCTGAGCAATCGGTTTGCCACTGTTGAACTATAAAAATAATAATAAATAAACATGTCAAAAAGAAACATGATGTACTTGTGGTCATGTTAAATGTGATTCTCAACTAACTTGAGGGTATACCAGTGGGTGTGGGCGCGATGCGCAGTGTGTACCCACATTTTGTGTAATCGAATGTCGACGAATCAATGGTGTACAGAACAACCTAATGTGCTTTAACACCTTAAAGAGCTGTCTTATATATTTGTCCAAGTATTAATAACTAATAAATAAATATGGCTAATCTGATAGGTACAATATTTCTATAACTTCTATCGTATCTAACAAAAAATGTAACAAGGTATACTCTCAAAATGTTGTCAGAATTTGCAAGAGTAATTTCGTTTAGATGACAATGCATTCGCCATTCACCACGACTAAGCTTAACCGACAGTCCGATACTCCATCAAATCAGTGTACGTGGAAAAAAGTTCGATAGCAGTCACAGTCCACTCGTCACCGTCCAATTTGCACGTTCAATAAATGGCTTCCAAACGACCACGGCAGCCAATATTTTTTGGGCACATTTTTTTGTATGTGATAACTTCCAGTTCTAATAGCCGAAAGCTTTTGATGAGCTGCATTTTTGATATTTCTAAAAGTAGTCTTCGCACGCTTAAGCCTTGCGTGCGAAGAATACTTTTAGAAATAGAAACTTACTTACTTGGAAATGTTTTCCTTTTTGATACAGAGCATACACTTATAGATGACGAGACGGTTGGCGCAGTGGCTAAGCAATTAGCTTTCTGCACTATGGGTTCGATCCCCGCACGGAACAAATATTTGTATGATCTCCAGATAGTTGTTCCGGGTTAGGTATGTGTGCATGTGAGATGTATGTTTGTAAACTATATACCCTCGATACAGGAGAAATCCTAGAGAGAGGCAAAGATTCTTTAAAAAAAAAAGATAATCATTTCTAATAGAAGGTACCTACAATATAAACTGTAACATCTCTGTTTATAATAATTTGTTACCACCACACAGCACACACACACACACACCACACAGTTACTAACCATTTATTTCTGATAGTACTCGTTCTGTAATAAGCAGGTAAAGTCATATACAGGCAACTGCGCCAATTTATTAACGTGGACGCGTTTACGCTCATTACACACCTCGGAAAACTGAACTACACGAAAATCGAGCGAGCTCGTTGAGCTATAACTCTGTCACCTAACAAATGAAAGACTATAACCGACCATAGTCTATGCTGATACTCGCAAACTCCGTCAACTGGATAGCGGCGGGCGAAAAACAAGCAACAAAATGTCCTGCATCTATCCGTCGCATCTACGTTAAAAGTGGATGTATGATAGGAATGGCATGAATATGGAAATAGGTTTCAATTTCTGGGAATTTTTAAAATGAATAGTTTCTGTTATTTTGTTACACTTTATGTTGTTATCGAAGAGTTGATAATTTTTTTAATTAATACTTTTTGTGTTATTTTCTGTGCGAGTCCAAAATAAAACTGTTTTCTCTCTTTCTTTCTAACACTTTCATTGCCACCCCAATTGTCACGATGTCCTTAGCGATGCCGCCATAAAATCGCGGTGACGCGCTATACGCGTTGTTGCCACTGAAATAAATGAACGTGCATTGCATCACGTTTTTTTAGAATATAAAAACGTTTCAATAGCCGCGCCACTTCAAAGTTTGGAAGCATATCAAGTAATTAAACTAAACTGTAATTTTCAATAGAAATATTACTGAAATATTCTCATGGCGCTAGGCGCGTTTGTCTAGAGAAAATTTTGAACAACGCGTCTGACGTGTTGGCTTTAGTAAAACTATTAACAGATTGTATATAGTTGACGGTCATTATGGCTGTTCCATGTCCATCAACAGTGAATGTTTACGAACTGATACAAACATTATCTATTTTGACAAACAACAAAATCGGCCACCGACTGGTAGTTGCCTTGGTCACGTCACCGCTCTATAATATGGTGTTTAGATATGCGTTTAGTATAAATTTCACACCCCATGCACTTTCACATATCAAAGTCAAATCTAATACGTCTATCTACAATGCCCTGCCAGCATCTAAGTGCGCACAGTATAATTGAACCCTGCTTTCTACTCGAGTGCTCAGGGTCTGAGTCATGGTAGTATATGCTAATGAAACTGTACATATATTGTTTGCCTACTGGTACTGAGGTAATTGGTAACGTTCACTGCTAACAGAACAACATGCTTGGGCAATTAAGGGAAATTGATGAACGATTAATGTCTTACAGGGTATTGAGCCGTGTTTGTTTACTTAAGGGGACTACATGGCCCAACGGCCTTGAAATGCCAGAAAGAGAGAGCGGTGAGATTGTGGAACTCGCTTCCGCCTAACATACGTGACTCAAAATCTATTTCTGTTTTTAAGAAATGTGTCAAAGACCATTACCTTTCTTCTTTACAATGATTGTCCATTACAATATATATATACATAATTCCTATATATAAGTATTTGTTTTTATATATTTAGATAGGTATTTATTCGTACGGTATATGTAGTTCATTGTATTTGTTATCTATGTAGTTTATTTCATAGGTATTTAGTTATTGGTTTAGTTTAGTATACCATAAGTTTAAGTAGTCTAAAGTAGTTACTTTGTAATTTTTACACACTGTGTCTACGTGTCTATCATCCTTATTTCCAATCGCGGGACTACTGGAAGAAATTTCTTTAGAAATAAGTAGTTCCATTGTGCTCATTTGTCTGTAACATTTTTATTACCATGTTTCCTTGTGTGTACATAAATAAATAAAATAAATAAATAAATAAAGAGGTACTAGCATATATTTCCTTACGTGAGCAAATGAGACAGCAATAGAGGGCCGCGAGCGTAAAATTGACCAAAAATTAGGTTATTAGTTATTTACAAATGTATATGGAAAATAAAGAAAAAAATCAAGACAAATTATTAAAGGAAAAAATTCCATTTTATTTCGTGTAGAATTCATTTAGAAGTTTTAACCCGTTATAGAGAGATTTTTTTAATTAGGTTAAATGTCATAAAAGTGGCCATATTTTAAGATTTTTTTGAAAAAGATTGATTAAATTTATAAAAAATGTAATCAATACAATTGTTCTTTAAATCCTTAAGTATAAACTAATAATAATACTAATAATAATAGGTATACTTTTTATATGGCTAATGCATTCAAGAATTTCTCAACAAATCTTTTATCATAGTTTAATTGAGCCATGGATGGATGGCCCTTAATTTAGATTTTTTCATGAATGTATCCATGGCGAAGAATGAAATCTAAATCCAGTTTTAGTATTAAAAACGCCTTCTTACAATATAAAAAGACTACTAACGGTATACCTACAGTTGTAATAGAGACGCTATATTAATTCTAGTAGATATCAATTAAAATAATGTGTATTAGCTTTAAATTATTGTAAGTGCGCTTGAACAACAGCTTTGAGAAATATAAGATATTTTTTTTGTTATAAATCCATCTTTGTTATAAATCTTCCTTTAGCGGGATAAAAGCATCCCTTGAGTATCTTTAAAATGTTCTTCATTTCTTCGCGGATCCAATGTATTTTTTTCTTCAGGTAAATGTACACCTCTATTTCCTACAAAGATTCACCCTTTCTCCCGTAAGTACGCCAGCTTGTTAGTCCAACTCTTACGTGTGGAAAAGTAACCTTTTTGCTCATAATTGGTTCCGGAAGATAACACCTAAGGCGTTCTGTTTTCTTTGTGCGAATATCAGCAAACATAGCAAAGTTACACGGTACGGTAACGCAAAACCCGAATATACTTTGTTCATAAATGACTAGTACTGAATCGATTTCAGTAACATTTAAAATAGATATATAAAATAAAAAAAACCCCCCAACTGACGCTCAATTGAGCCAAAGAACATTAAATTTTATTTGAAGACGATAAGACTCAATTTTAAGGAATGCTAGGCTCAAAAGTATTTTCTTAAAAATAATACAGTCGGAGGCAATAATAATCCGGTCACCAACATAATTAACCTTAATATCTCGGAAACTAAGAATGATAGCTTATTGAAATAAAAAGTATTTTACTATTTAATAATACTCAAATAATACGCATCGAGAGCTGAAAATTGCATTGATAGAGGAATGTGAGAATATTCCCCAACAATGCCTCAGAAAGTTTGTCACATAGGTATACCGAATCGCATGACATCTGTATTATCAATACACGGGGATAATACAAAGTAATAAAATGTGAGAAAATGATATAGGAGTAAAAAAGGAATATTAAAAATAATTGCGATATAATTTACGCATTTTTAATTTATGGGTTTTTAATAAGTAAAACAAATAATAACTAAAAAGTTTTATAAATGTTATTTGAGTAGTAATAAATAGTCTATAAAATACTTTTTATTTGAATAAGCCAACATTCTTAGTTTCCGAGATATTAAGGTTTATTATTGACCCGGATTCATTGCCTCCAAGTGTAGTTAACTTTAATTAACTTATATTTTGGTTATTGAATTATCCTTTTAACTAGATATTCTAATTGGGGTGTGTGAGGTTTTGGGAAAATTATATTACACGTTGTATATCAGAGTTTTCAAAGGTTGGTATTTTAAGCGCTTTAGATTATTTATATCTAACAAAAGCGTATATATGTAGTAAGTAATAATGTTAAAATCCTTGTACTTATAAAATGCTACACTCCCCACTTCGAATCAAAGTCTTTAAAACTTTCCTGAAATTAATTTGACTGTCAAGTGAAATGAAAACTTAATGACTCCGTGTCATTCCTATATCATTTCAGTTTTGTCGCACTTCAGTTATCGAGCATCTATTTGTCACACTCACGTAGTGCACTCATAACCGTGGCACACCCTGGCTTAGAGCAAACGTGACCAGTTTAACACTTAGACCAAGAGTTCAATTAGTTCTTATTGTTATGGCACAGCCTCCATAGTCGTAGAAGTAAAGCGACTCGCACTTGCCAAGTTTTAGCTATTAAGTACAGACGGCCACAAAATGACACGAGGCATCGTTACAGCGAATGACGGCAAACATTCTGCCTCAGTGTGGTAAATGCACCAAACTTTTATGATATTGTTGGCATCCACCAAGGAATGCGAGGATGGTTTCTCCGCGAATTAGTCGCAGTTTTGTATAGGTACGGTTTTGTCTTTCATCGACTTCCAAATCTCGCCTCCCCTTTTAGCAATATCGGAGACTTTCATGCCGGAATTCTCGGACTTGATAGATTCTCTTGCACTGTTCAGCCACAGCATATAAGCTGACATAGGACACTTAAGCTTGTCCGTCATTTTAATATTATTCCTGCAAGCAAACAAAGAAAATTTCTATTAAATAACATGAGTGTTCAAACAGAAATATAAATTAGGTACTTACTCAAGCTTTTACTAAACTTATAAATCACGACGGATAAAACCAAAAGCATAAATTCAATTAAGGCGCTCTTTAAGATACCATCCATATACCATCCTTTCGACTGACCCGTATTGGCTAGAAGCCGAGTGAGTAGCAATTAATTGCTGTTCATATTATACCTACCTATTTTACGAACTACATTTTTAATTACAAAATTCGCTATCTCCGTTGGTGTAAACGTAACGTTTTTATTTTCCATTTAATCGCGATTCGCGTTCTCGTTTGCGCTGACAACGACCCTCCGGTGCGTTTGATAAGCAAAAGATATTATAATAAAAATACCCTGAGCAAAGAGCAAAGAATACTGATAATGCTGATGTTATAAAAAATATTTACCCTTTTGGCCTTTTTTTTACCTTCATACAATACTTTTACATTGTTTTTACAAACAAACCAATAGCAATATACCTACCAAAGAAAATAAACAATTTATTTTCATATTACGAAACGAAAATCCTCAACCCAAACTTATTATTTTATCATAGATTAAAATAATACGATGAAACAGATGTGCGATTCCAAAATCAAAGGTTGGAACGGGCTTGATTCGTGGAATATGTATTTCCAGAACAAATAAGGGTATCTGAAACCTGCGGGCATGGCTGAAGGGTACATAAAGGGACAAAGATATTTAGAGGTCGTTCTTTTTTATTACGTATCACATTATTCTCTCCTCAAAAGGTGAGGGTCCTGAATATGTGAATTGAAATAAAACTGCTATTTTAGATTCAATTTACATTCATATTTAAAGCAGTTTTTAGTACTGAAAATCTGAATATAGAGCTCATTAGATTCAAATGTAGCTGAGCTCACGAGTAGATATTCCTCTAAAAAGACTAATGAAGTGAATCAAAACGAAGCACGTTGATTAAAACAACTTGATAGAATTACCTGTATCGGCAATGTTTAGTTAGTATATTCTACAAAAAAAAAATCTAATCTCGATTTACTCTGAATCAAGAAGTGTAAACTAATCTTGCGTAATCTAAATTTAATTCAATAATCTAGTTTAAAAATATATAAAAGTATGTTGTTAAATTAAATAAAGGTTTAGTTTATAATGTAAATAAATATAATCATAATTTTTACATGTGGTGTTAGCCTATATGTAATTGTTACACTCATATAACAAAATTGTATTAGTGTAATCAATGGTTGGCTAACCGAATAAAATAAATAAAAAAGAGTAAATAAAGTACCTACCCATCTTGGCCATATTGTACATTGGTTACTGGTTAGTATTCCATTAATTCGGTATTGGTTCATAATACTACAATGAATATTATGCAGGAGATAGCAGCCGTCCACTCCAGATATAACGTGATCCCATAATCAGTTCGTACGACACTATGAATTATATGACGGATTAGTTCATTGGCCGAAACCACACGACACAATAATGTATGTATTATTCGTGATATATTATGTCTCTTTGAAGTAAGTAGAGCGGAACCGATATTGTAATGATATGTACTTACAACTCCAAGCCCGATGTAGCAATTTTGAGTATCTACTTAATGATGCATCATGTCATGTGTAATTGTGTATAAACCATCATGTGTATAGCCCATAAACATAATTCACATACACGGCTGAAGGTCGATCTTTCACCAATTCTTATTTCTTATTATTATTATTATTTTCTGCCAGTGTTTTTTCACTGCTGGGCAAAGGCCTCCCTCTCCTTTTTCCACTCACTTCTGGTTTTTGCTAGTGGGGACCAGTTTTTTCGGTAGGAGTCAAACTCATCCCACCATCTTCGTCTTGTTCTGCTGCTAGGTTCCAGTTAGTTTCAAATAAGAAAATAACTTCTTAAAGGCCTAATATTGAATTATTTGTATGGAACCACAGATTTTTGTTTCCGCTCTTTCCGGGTTGATCCCATACTAAAAATTGTTTATAATGTTGAGAGGATCAGGACTCCGGACTAGAAAGGGCCTTATATAAAGTTCTGCATAATTCAACTTCAAATAAAATCTTATACTTAGATATATATTTTGGTCCAAGGGTAGACTGTCCTCCTACTTAACCGAATAGCCTCAACGGTAATGAAATCTATATAAATTGTCAAATGAGGCCGAGATTACTATCGACGTTACGTGAGTAGGATGCTAATACAATCGATCAATGGTAATAAGTTAACAAGTAGATATCGACTAGACTCCACAGTAAAATGTCAGACAAAACAAAATGAATATAAATAAAAAGATACTTTTATTCAACTCTGAAAGCCAATATTGGGATTGAACAGAAAATAAAATAACCAAGTTGTAATGTGTTTGATATCGACGTGAAAGATTTATAGGTCAGGTCGAAGTTCTAAGGGCATAAATACCACCCACCTACCTCATTTTCCGGATATGAAATCTTCCACAGGTCACGGATAATCTCGGGTGACCGTAAAGAGCCGAAATCATTATTATATTCGGGATGAAAACGAGCATCTCTGAATTGGAATTTTGGATTTCGACTAAAACTGTAATGTTAACTCGATTAGTTTAAGGTTGGCTTTGAACGTCCAACATTCAGTCCACGTAGGCAGAGGTTGTAAACTTGTGGACCGCAAACGTAGCGACCAATTTGGAATTTCACGATGCCTTCACGAGTTGTCCGCAAACATGCAACCCGAACCAAGCTGAAATGAATGGCAATCAATCAAATTGAAATCAAATCAAAGAGCATTGTCATTCAATGTGGCAATAATAATAATAATAAGCCTGAAATTAATAGACCTAAAAGACTCCATTTATATAACTCTACAAAAAGCCGCCATATTAAATACATGTCGAATCGTGAGAAAGTTCATGCAAATAGATGAAAACGAAATAGCTCCTCATCACACCACACCTTCATCATAAATTTACACACCACACGCTGCATTTACTTGGCCCAGCCCGTAAATGTAGTTAAAACCAGCCAAGAGCTGAGAAAAAAGGAAAGATACGATAATAATAATAATAATGATTTATTTTTCAGACAATACAGATCCATATTTTGTTAGTATACAAACACTTAAACACAAACTTATGTTAGTACTTACGCAATGCAATGCTGCCAGTCTTCTGGGCACGCTGCAAATTGACAGCGACGAGGAGGGTACTTCAACGCCTAAGTGCTCAGTTTTATTTTTGCACTTTTAAATAAATGTTATGTTTTGGATAATTAGACAGACAAACAAAGAGGGCAAAAAATTAATCTTCAGCAATAAATTGCGACAATATGTTGACTGCGTGAAAATCATAAATATCTCCATATTGAAACAGTGTACCTGCCATACCTATATAAAGCATTTTCTCCTCATATAAATTGTCGGGTTTCATCGAAACCTTTTTCCCATGCCCGACTCCTCATCTGTGAGATGCTCTAATACAATGCAATATTTTAAACGAAGCGTGGCTCTCAAATCCCTCGTTTCAAATATTCTATTACTTATAGAGAAATTTTACTTCGCGTCGAAATACCATTTCAATATATTTTTGATCTTCATTTTCGAAATCAGATATTTGAAATGTTTCAGTTGAATTAAATGTTTATATTTATTTAAATTATACGTACTTATTACGTAAAAAAATGTTATATGCTACATATATATCATAATATCATTTTATGTTTACATAGACTGTCTTATGACAAAAATGTTTTAAAGCAAGTCTTGTAAAACCCAGGTTTTAAAATGATAATGAGGCTGAATTATTAAACGTTTAATTGTTGGATAAAAACTAACTATCTTCATACATCCTTACATCTAAGATATCTATGATTGAATCACTTTATTCTTTTATCACAAATACTCGCATAAAAACATCAATGGAAAACAAGAGGTCATTCGATAGTCGAAACATGAATCAGTCGGGCCGCAAGTGGGTCTGTTAGTAATTCCTCGGATCGAAGCGCGTTGGTCCAACTGTACTGACTTATCGCACGATTTACGATCCAAACTTCCCGGCGCTGTGTCCATATGTTTCACATAGGCCTTCGACCGATATATCACCAAAGTTTTATTAACGGAACACCTATATTCAAACCAGTGCCAGAGATATTTGTCTGTGATTGTCTAGTAAAATGTTTAATTATTCAAAGCAAAGAGGTATTTATCCATCCAGTAGAAAGATCATTCAGTAATATGCAAAATAGGTGAATTAATTTTCCATATTTTAGTATTGAATAAATTTCTGTCCCTATTTACTCACAGAACACAAAACGACCTCTTTTCTGTGTTCTGTGTATGTTCTTATATAAACTACTTACTTTGTAAGTGAAATTGGTTTCAAACGCCTACGTTTCAGTGCAAGTGGCGAAGAGTCCATTCAACATGATTCCCATCGGCTTCCCTCCGAGGAGCGGTCTTTGGGTTTTTTCGATGTTAGATAGTGTTAGCCAAAATCCTGATACTTTGTCGGCGATGTTATAACAAATTGTGCATTCATTGGTGAGTTTTTTTTTTAGGGGGGATTTTTGGGGCTGCTTCCCT
Organism: Allophyes oxyacanthae; assembly: GCA_932294325.1. Classification (NCBI taxonomy): domain Eukaryota; kingdom Metazoa; phylum Arthropoda; class Insecta; order Lepidoptera; family Noctuidae; genus Allophyes; species Allophyes oxyacanthae. Next base: position 13,090,280 of record OW028615.1, read on the forward strand.
TTTGAAAATTTTCACTCTTCGCCACTGCTACGTTTAGCTTTTTTTAGTAAATTCCTATAGGAAGTGTAACCCCCAAAAATCCATAAAATTGCCAAGTTTGAACGCCATTAACAGACGTTCATTATGCAAAGTTTGTCAGTGTATTTCAAAAAGCAAAACGTACAAACATATTAAAATGTTTTCCAATACAATAAAAACATAAGAATCGGTCCACATTTCGAGGAGAAAATTTCGACGATTTTATTTAGGTTTGATCAGTCTGAGGTGCAGTTGTACTGTTCGCTCTCGCTCGATAAACGGCATGCTCCAGCTCCAGATTGCGATAGATTTTTAAAATACCTATTCTTCAAATGTTTCGACGACCGCATTTCCTCTTAATAATTTTTGCAATCGCATACTACCATATTTATTAGGCATAGAGCGTGTATAACATAGTATAAATGGTATCCTAGTACCTATATTAATTATTAAAATTGTGAACGTCTGACCTCGCGATCCTGTGATTGATAGATGCCTAGGAATGCTTAGACGCGCAATGGAGGACGTCATATTTTCTTGTTCATAATAATAATCCGCTTTATTACACAATGTAACAAAAGCACATGGTCATTCTGACTAGGTAAGCGTACAATTAGCGGAAAATCATAAATTACCTAATTAAAATGACAAAGAATTCCTAGAATCGTTATAAAAAAATTACATTATTGTAAGCGGAGATAAAAGTGTTACACTGCCTAAACGTTACGGTTAACTGCTGACCTAACCTTGTAACAATGACCTTAGTATCTGTACTATCTGTTCAGGGGTTTGTTTATTTATGTACGCGGGCTATTCTATAAAACCACTCAACTGATTGGGATTGGGTTTTCACTGTGACTGCACCAAAATAACGGAGCAATATAATTTGTTTCAGCTTTCGTGGTCCACCAGAGACCACACGTGCCACAAAGAAATTGAAACGTTGAGAATAATAATGTACAAAAATGCTTTACAACAGCTGAACATGAACCGTAAAGATACTTAAATAAAAAATATACCAGGGCTGTTTTTCCTTTGTCTCGATGAAGGTATACCTACCTACAAATGTCTGAATGGACGATTGCGAACTGCTGCCGAAACCCGCAACGGGTAGTTGTAAATATTGAAATGTTTACAAGAGCGATTCTCAGCTTATCGTCTGCGGCGTCGGTGGTCCGAAACCAACGAGTTTGTTTTGCATATGAAAATCCTTATTTAGTAACCTACCTGTAGAACAGCACTACCTTAGAGCCAGTTTCCCAGATATTTAAACATGAACCGCTTGGTTTTCGTTTTCGTAAATGGTTTTAGTTTAATCGCCCAGAAAAATGGAACAAAGGGAATGTTTTGTCATGGATTTTACTGGTGGCTGTTGCCTAATTTTGTGGAGTATCTTGGGAGATGCCATGACAAGACGTTTTATATTAGGTTACGTTCGACGCGTCTGACAGTAGTTACAGATACCTACTTCACATTAACAATAACAATAACCAGCGAAGCGTGGGCGGTTAACGGTTACAGTTAAAATTATGACGTTAACTAAGAATTGTCAAATGATGCAACTCATTCTTTGCTTCAACCGGTACTTTAACTGAAGATTCGATGTTTGTTATAGTTAAAGTAAGATGGTGCAACCCACCCTTAGTTGGATTGATATACCTAGTTGTCATTTGTTTAAAGGGTTATCTCATTGTACCTATATCCTCAGATTTGACTAAAGAATATCCTCAGATGAATTTAAAACAGCCTCCTATACAATGACAATATATAACATACTGCAAGGGCCAATCTGGCAGCCAAGCGTAATAGTTAGTGCATTCTTATCCTGCAAGATGGTCTCATATTCTGCAGTGGACAACTATTGGGGGGCTACAATCACATGAAAGTGTTCTTCATAGCATTTTATGAACGGGTAATAAAACAAGCAACAACGAAGAAAGTGTACAATTTTTCTGGAAGTACATAATAATCCGTATTTTCGCCTTGAATAAAAATAAAACAAAAAGAATAAGATGAAGGATAACTTATGAAAAATAGCATGGAAACCCGCTTGAAATCTTGAGAAATTTAAAATCTCGAATATATTGTGTCAGTTCACTAACGTAGGATTTGTTTAAATCTTATTATGTTTTTACTTCAACACCAAACACAGTTCAGATCCCAGTTTTGATCTAAAGTACGGTACATGCGATTAAAAAGTTTTTGCTACTTTATACAATAGTCCCTGCATTTTATTCGGTATTCTCGAGTCATAATGTTATTTTTATAACTCCGAACCCTTTTCGCAAAATAAGCTCTTGAACGCAAGCGCCTCATAAAATGTGTTTCACTTTGAGTGTGTGAACAGACAAATGCTTGGGATTTTGCTCAATAAAGCTATAAAATAGTCCGCTAAGGAATTTACAACTTTCTTTATTTTGTGCAGTCGGTTGTTAGCAGTGTTATAAAATAAAAAATGTTAAAAACCGACTTCAAAAAATAAAAACGAAAAAATAATTTTCATAAAAAACTTAATAGTTCCTGAAGTAGGTGCTAAACTAACGTGCATTGAAGAATTTAAAACCCAGACTTCAGTAGCTTTCTTATAAAAATGATTTTATTCATTTTTAGATTTTTGAAGTCGGTTTTTGCTTTAATTTTTTTAATAAAGAAATTTATTGGTCTGAGCCCAAGACGATAGCAAAAATAAACATAATAATATTTACTTTCGTGCGTTCGTGTGATAATGATGACATCAAAGTAGAATAAATACATATTAATAAAGCTGGTTTAAAAACTACTAAATCAAAGTCAATATTTTTTTTAGGGAGGACCACCACGCGGACTTTTCTACTAAATAAAAAATCCCGTAAATTGTCCTAGAAATCTCATCTCTAAATAACATACATAAAAAGAAAAATCGTCAAGTGCCCTCCTGTTTTTGACGTCAGTTAAAAATACATGAAGTCTACATTTGTGGTTTACATAACTTTCTTCCTTGACACGTGAACATAAACCGTTTTGTTTTCAATTTCACAGTTGACTTCAGCTACATTAAATCCAGCAGTTACGTATAAATAACTCTTCGTAGACAAACTACGGTAGTAATTACTATTGTTTATTTACGTTCCCTGGCTTCCCGTACCTCAAGCACATAGTGTGTATTTACGGAATGCACCGCGCTAGGATGCGGCACCAGCACATGTAAACAGTCCTGAAACGTCCTATGTAGGAATAAGTTTACATTAACGTATTTTATAGTGACATCGAAATATTTTTATCAGACCAGGCGGGACCATGATTGTTAGAGAATTTGCTCATTGGACGTTCTGCCACATAGACATTTCGATAGTTGGACGTTTTGCTATAAAGACAATTTGCTATTTAGACGTATTGCTAAATAGTCATTTTGATTATTTGGACGTTTTGCTATAAAGACAATTTGCTAATTAGACGTATTGCTAAATAGACATTTTGATTATTTGGACGTTTTGCTACTTAGACGTATTGATCGTGAGGCGTCAGATTGATCTAGTTATCAATGGTTCACATTACATTACTTATTTAATTATTTTTAACCCCCGGCAAAAAAGAGGGGTGTTATAAGTTTGTAGTGTATATCGGTGTATCTGTCTATCTGTGTATCTTTGTCTATGTGTATCTGTCTGTGGATTCGTAGCTCCAAAACGGGTGGACCGATTTCAATGCAGTTTTTTAATCGAAAGCTAGTTCAATCGGGTGTCATCTTAGCTATGTTTCATGAAAATCTGTTCGCCGTTCATAAGTTACAGCTCTTTTTCTAGTTGGGAGTCCAGACCCGAAACAACTATCTGTAGATCATACAAATATTTGTTCCGTGCGGGGATCGAACCCGCGACTCGTAGGGTAAAAAGCCAATCGCTTAGCCACTATTTGAACCTTGTCGTATATTAATGTAAAATAAAAATACGAAATAAGACCTTTCTGTTTGAAGAACCTCGAATGAAGAAGGATCACTCAATTTCTTCCAATTAACGTTCCCTACAAGTATGTTGATAATCATTATTTTGACGGGGGGAAAGTACCTCTTAACCTTAAGAACCACCTGTTAATTTTAAGTAGACACCTACACCTCATCACCATAACCATCCGGCGTTCCACAGAAGTTAATTAAGCATTTAAGTAAATAGCTTCCAGATTTAATCTAGCACCCCAATGGTCGTTCACGTACACGGAGCAGTAAGCAATGAAGTGAAAACACAATGCCGGTACGTCAACTGAATTAAATCATAGTATTGGCCATTGATTTTGTTAAATAAATTAAAAATGTGTGGCGCCATTGACATCTGCACAAACTCTGCAATATATCGCCTGATAACATTACACGACACGAAAATAAGCCAAATAACATTTAACAAACGACAAAATATGAAATATATTTATATTCGCCTCGATGCACTTTACAATTTGATGAGTTTGATTTTAAGAGGAAATACGACTAGTATTATTCAGTCCATTTACTTTCCATTCCATGTTCACCGAGTTGTAAATAGTAGGAAAGTATACACTTGAATAGAACTAGTCCCGCTAGAGGTCCTTAGAGTGACACTTGACGATGTCTATGCGAGTCGTAATGTGCTCTCGAGACCGTCCTAAGTGACCCTGATTGTTACGGGAGACCACTTCAACTGGGACGAAGATGCGCTGGAGCGACGTTCTTTTTTATGACGTCTTGATATGAACGATCGAAATACTTTGCAATAAGTATTTCAGTAGTAACTGCTTATTTGGATTTACCAGGAACATGCAGACAGCTAAATTAATGGGAATTTACATAGATGTTTTATTTAGACAATTTTATATTAATTTTAAGGGTTATCCTTTCATGAAGTGAAATTATTAGATACAAAAAGTGGTTTTAAGCAAGTCTTGTACAACCTAGGTATTAAGATTGCCTCGTCTCTTTTTGTGATATGAGGTTAGAAAGTGACGAATATATTTAAAACCTGGGTTTTGTTAGATTTTTGGAATATATTTATGAGTTAGCCAATCGCCTGAACATTGCTATTTTCAGAAAGACTCCGATAACTTATGAAAGTAAATACAAGAGTATTTACCTACTCGTGAAATCGTAATATTACAAAGTTCAATAAGTAAAGAAACTCAAACTTTTAGGCAGGAATTAATTCCTGTCTAGTTTACCACAAGCAAGTTAATTATCGGGCGATCAGGTAGACTCAGACTAGGTTTCAACCTCGATATCAATCTTTTGTAGGATTTCGATCGATAAATTCGAAGGATATTTGAATTCTATTTCACTCTACAAGATTCTAGAGATTTCGGGGTAGATGTGTACCTACTAGGTTCGTAGTTAGTTCACCCCGCTATAGAGTAGGTACGTTCTGTCAGTCTAAGCTCAAACCGCAAACAAAGCACTGGTACCATGTAGTACCTATCTAATGAATATAGACGACGCATTTGTCTGTTCCAGAAACCGATTTCGAGTAGAAACGACGTTTAAGTAAACGTGGGTCGCCTGATAAAGCGATAATTTGCGCAAGGTAGCTGTCAAGGACTTCACTAAGACTTCTTGATTAAGTATATGAAGATATAAAGCCAATCCGCTTAACAGTATACATATAGGCAAACATATTTTAATATTTTATTATAATTTTCTTTTACATAATTACCTACATATTTTTAGTCCATGATCTGAAAATCAAGAATGAAAGAAAACAGAATTATTCTGGACGCGCCAGGAAAAAAATAATTAAGTAAACTCTGATCTATGTGTACCAATATTATTGTTATTCCAATTTCATTCGGTCCGTGTTTTCTAGCGTCTTCAGCTAAACCGACCTCTACTGGGATAGGGTATGCAACACAAAAAATTTACTCAGAATTCATACTGGGTGAAGTAACTGTAACTGGCTGAACAACTTTCTCCAAGGAACATAATTCGAAATCTCAAAATTAAAAATCAACTTTTCATACAAAGTGACTGGTCACGTGACTCACGTTTGTATGAGAAATTGAATTTCCTACTCATACAAAAAGTTCGTATTAAACGGATGATTTTGTTTTAAACGTCTGATAAATTGTCGATGAGAATAGGCCTTAGTATACTGGCCGTACCGAACTTTTGACCTGCGCGTCAGCATTTTGTCTTTCGAATCACAGGGCAGTGCAGGTCACTGTTTCAAACATGCATGCTTCAACATTTATTTTTAAATACCATAAACGCATAGTAATGGATTATTTTATGCAAGTACATAGCCACAATCATCGATATATAAACAATGACTACTATAATCTTGATTTGTTTTAATAATAACTACTGTTTACTGTAAGTCGCATTTTGTATTTCATTCGGAGCACGAACTCTCGTGGCCTTGGCTTGCTCAATCACCACGATAACAGCCACTGAACTATTAACAACCAATGAATAGAGACCCATTATACCATTCCCAATTCCCCCTTCTGTTTGAAATAACGGATGTAATGGAAGGACGGAGTAGTTCAATAAATAATGGTTTATTTTCAAAGGGCTTTACGATGTTATGGTTAACTCTTTGGTGAGAAACACTCCAGTTTTGATGAAAATATTTCGAGAGCTTTAATTTTGGTGTGCTTCATTGAGTGTTGAAACAACGCTCTCGGTTTGTTTGGGGGACTTAAAATAATTCATTTAATTAACCTCTCCTTTATATTCTTGTCCAATTTTGAACTGTTTCTTGCCTACAATGATTACTGTATATACACGGTTTAAAAAGGGAGGTGGGTCGGTTTGTTCCGACGGTGGTAGGCGTGTAGGGGACCTCACGGACCATCCGCGGATTCCCACGCGGTCCTCACTCGTTCCCTCAGATTTTAACGGAACCAACTACGTTCTATCTCAATACATTTTGCAAATCTTCATCAATAATTCCACACGTACAAAAGGATCTTTGTTCAGTATTGTGAACGAGGAAACTATTCAGTTCTATGTGAATAGAGTTCTTCTTCACGCCCGTACGGACTTCACTGTGCACTCTGATTAATTTGCGCTATTCAAGGATGGGAGGGAAACTATCACACTTCCGTTTTGTTCCGGTATTATATGTTATACCTATGTTATACCATCAATAAAGGTCCATACTTTATACACAGATCACATGGTTTATCCCAAAGACTTGTACATCTATACTGATTATACGTACTTATATTACATTATGTACCTACCTATGTAATAAAGCTGAAGAGTTTGTTTGTTTATTTATTTTTTTAAATTACCCCTCACTAATATTTTTTCTATATCGAGGGTACAGTTTACAAACATACATGTCACATGCACACACACTCAGACCCGAAACAACTATCTATAGATCATGCAAATAATTGTGTGAACGCGCTAATCTCTGGAATTACCAGTCGGAATAAAAAAAATCTTTTTGCATTTGATATCCCAATTCTTGAAGACTATTTAACATCACGCTACGAACGTTAGGAGCCGAGCAAAAAGAAAAAATAAAATAAACGGAAACCGCGGAGCACAGCTAGTCAAACATATACGTGATCTGGAGTTGATTATACATTGGTGATGCCAATGATGTGTAATCAAATAGATAGAGATAGACGATGCCGATTTTGTTCAGAGGCCCAATTCTCGTAATTAAAAATGTTCAAAATATAGTTCCGATCTCATTCCAATCTACTACCAATGTCATAATTGTCACAAATGGTATTCTCCTACCCTTACAAAGAACGTCAAACGTGACATTATATTAAAATGAGATCGAAAGTTGAATAAAAGGCAAATCGGTATTCTGCTAACATTTTAAACTGACATAGATAATAAAATTGATACTGTCGTCTATATATAAACGTCAAAAATGAGATTGAAATGAGTTTGTAACAAGATTGAATTCAAATCATAATGGAATCGGACTGAATTTTAAGAGCAGTAGAATACATGACTTTTTGTCAATTTATAATATAATCTCAGTTCGGTCAACTTTCAGTCATATTATAAATTTAATACCAGATTTGGGCTTCTGAAGTGATCTTGCGAACTCCCAATAAGAAAACATCTGAGGCCCAATTCTCGTAATTAAAAATGTTCAAAATATAGTTCGGATCTCATTCCGATCTACTACCAATGTCATAAATGTCACAAATGATATTCTCCTACCCTAACAAACAACGTCAAACGTGACATTATATTGTAATGAGATCGAAAGTTGAATAAAAGGCAAATCGGTATTCTGCTAACATTTTGAACTGACACAGATAATAAAATTGACACTCTCGTCTATACACAAACGTCAAAAATGAGATTGAAATGAGTTTGTAAGAAGATGGAATCCAAATCATACTGGAATCGGACTGAACTTTAAGAAGAGTAGAATACATGACTTTTTGTCAATTCATAATATAATCTCAGTTCGGTCAACTTTCAGTCATATTATAAATTAATTACGAGAATTGGGCTTGAAACAAATCATGAAACTCAGAAGCAAAGAATGAAAAAAGTAATAAAATAAAATAATCTATAAAATACTTTTTATTTGAATAAGGTATCATTCTTAGCTTCCAATTCATTGCTTCCGAGTATACTTTTAAGTTGCGACTTTTTAAGAGGAGCATTGAAGGATCTAATATTCAAATCGAATTAATTATATATCACCAAAATAAATCTCTCTAAATAGTCTAGTAGTAGTCTAGTAGTTTTTAGCGAAGGGACCCCAAGGCAACCGATTAGTTAATCCATATAGAACTTTACACAAGATTGCCTCATTCAAAGCGCGCGTTCGCAGATGAACCTCTGTTATATTACATAGTTTATAACACGCAGTACATATTCCAAATTAATTAGGTTCGCAAGATAAATTACTTCGCCGATCTCTCAAACAATAGTTGCGGGTATTCTATTCGTAGTGGTACGTGGCCGTACGATGTGTGTACCTTCGGTATCGTCCTTAATTACATTAGAGTTATACGAGTATAATATCCTGTTCTCATATAAGTATAATATCAACTAGATATTAGTAGTTAACGTAACAGCATTAGATGCTCGCTTTCCTCTCAAATTATAATGATTATTATAAAAGTTACAAAGTCCTATCTTTCTTGTCTCGATTCCTATAGGGGGTCATTGTACCAATGTACATAAGTACAATCATTTATTTATTTAATCATTATGGAAGACTTCTTCTTCTTTTAATTTATGGCTCCATCGTAATTCGATGATTTTGCCAACGGAAATGACACGTGATCAGTTTAAAAAAATAACAATAGTGATGAAATTGACCGGTATTTGTAGTGCTGAAAAAAGGACAAAACAGTGTGTTAATTGACACAAAAACATCACAAATGTTATGGGATAAGCATGAAACAGAGGGAAAAGGGGTGTTAATATTAGCTATACTAATTAGGAAGGATAGGTATAAAATGGATTATAATTAACTATAAACGGATTTCATTAATTCTAAAAGCTAAAGAAAAGCGAATAAAGACAGTAGACAGTAAGTTAGACTTTCAGCCAATTATAGATCTTCACGTTTAGAAATTGTTCAAGAAAAATTACTGTGAACACCATAGTACTGTCAACAAGAATGGGAAACACAAAAATAACGAAAAAAACAAATAACGTAAAAAAACAAATAAATAACGAAAAAAAAAATCGATAGTTAAAGTTATTCATAAGAATAAAATTAATTTTACTAAGAAGCCAACCCTTAATTCTCAAAAATAAAGCTGTTCCATACACATATTTCAATTTTTATCGACTAAAATTTGGAACAGCAGATATTACTTTTTCGTGATTTCATCTTTGATCCTATAATAAAAGTTGTTTATAATGATGAGTACAATAAACCCTTAAAGGGATCGAGACTAGAGAGGTAAGACCTTATAATAATTAAGTATACCTACCAGTCTATTATAAAAGCTCCAAAATCACCTCATACTCGGAAAGAATCATTTCAATCAAGTTTCATTACAGCACCATTAAACAGGTACTTAATTAACTTTTTCGAGAATTTGTTCTCCCGGGGTCTATCTTATTAATTTCACTTTGGTATCTCAAGCCCTCAAAAGTTATTTCATATTATAAAATAAAATTACCATCTCAATGTTCAGGCATGTTTATTTTCATCGGGATTTACGTCCTGAAACGTATATTTTAATTAATACTGAGTAACAATTTCATGAGTAGGAATGAATAATGTAGTTTAATGTAGGTAAATATTTGATTTTGTGTGTAACAGATACGAGCACCTTTCGAGCGGTAGCACGAAAAGGATATGTTTTGTTTGTGGTCTCCCTTCGTGGAACCTACCGGGTTATATTGAAAAGGGTCTGACCAGCGTATCACACATGACTTTTAATCAGACTTAGGTAAAGTTTTCACAGGAATGTTATTTTAGGGTTAGTTATTTACAACCACTTTTAAATGAAAATAGATTATCTTTGGTGTAAGAGGCAATAGATATATACAAGTAATATTTGAATATTAATTTAGAAGTCCAGTGATTTTTTTTTTCCTTATATATATACCACTTATTTGGTAAACAATTATACAGCCTGCCTGGTGGTAAGCGGTTACTGTAACCTATGGACGCTTGCAATACCAGGAGCATCACTCACGCTTGCCGACCCTACTACTAGCGTCGCCGTCGTGTTGGTAGTAGGAGAATACGACGCTTCACCAAGCAGTACTGGCGAACTTGTTCACCGTTAGGAATACAACACTGCAAAAGAGCAGTTTTATTTGGTTACGGTATTCTGCAAGGTGGAGGTATTTCTCCAGCCGGGCAGGACCAATTATGAGCGGAAAGTCTCGCTATATAACACCTCTGGTAGCCACACCGCTTGAAGCTCCAGATAACTGAATCATAATAAAAGACGCGAGATATACTAGACTAATGGCGATATAAAATGAAAGTTAGGTATCTCTGTATTGTCATAATACTTATTACCTAGTTAAGTTTCGGGGAGCGTCGGAGGTCTTTTTATAAAAGAAAACGAAAATAGTACTATCAACGATGCTGGTTTAATATATACTAACTTAAATCTATTACAAATCAAACTACTTGCTAGGTTCTTATCGCTAACAAATTCTTAATCTAAGTTACGAGCTGATGACTGACAAGGGGCAGCTCGCGCATACGGACAGGGCGCACTTATGTGCCGGTTTCTAAATGTGCATTCATAACTACCTACGACAATCACGATATAATTATGTACACATATCTGATTATCTTCTAACAATTTTACACCGACAGCTTTAATCAAACTCAGTATTATAAACATGTTATTTTTATCATATAGTGAATAATTCGGTGTTAACATGATATATTATTTATGTATAAAACATGTAATTAATTGTTGATATACGTCGGTCTTCGTGTGGTTCCTAATCGCAATCTAATCTGAGAGGAACAAAATGCTTACTCGACCCTATTACGTTGTGTACGTACCAGAGTTTGATCTTTTTTTTTTATACGGTTTATGAAAATTAATACGGCTTTTCAATTTTAGGAGTAAGCCAACTTTTTTTAGATGTGATAAAGTATACTTATCTGATTTTAGAGACTGTAATAAATAATACAGACTAATACAACAGATTACATATTATATAATTCAATTTTTTCGTTATGTTAAGCTATCACTAGTGAACTTCGTGCCGAAAAAGTCAGAGTTATAGAGTATTTTAGCGTACCTACTTTATTTGTGTTATATATATATTATACATAAAATAGAGTACTATATTTTACAATACGGTTGGGAACCCTAGTAAGGAGACTAAAAAAACAATGTTGGCTTGCAAAAATAACTGGTTCAATAGTTTATCGGATGGTCGCACCACGCTCTTGTTTGATAACCTACATATTTTTATTTCGGCCGAGCAGCAGGCTCCGGCTAACAAATGATATGCATAAACAAACAATTCTTTTTACACGTAATTTATTCGTGTCACAAACGCAGCCATATGAGTTTGGGGAGCTAAACATAAAATTAAGGGGATATGGAATAGGTACATAGAAGTACCGACGTTAAATATGCACTGAGTTTTGTCTAAGGAACACAATAAATAAATAATTAATGTGCTGTATTATGAGTGGTACCTTTACATTTTGTAAACAATTCGAATTAGCGCTAGGACGCATGCGCGGTTGACTGCTGGGTTTCGGCGCCATTATTGTGTTTGTTTTTGCTTTAACTTTGGTAATTTTACCTATTTGCATAAGTACCCTTAGATAAGTAGCAGTAGTCGCCTGCGACTCGGTTTATAAACACATGCTCGTGGTGCAATTATTATTGTGCAACAGTATCATAAACTATTATTTAAACACACCACGCTTTATTTTTTTGGGTTTGTTTTTACAGCCCAACCGCTGCTGGGTGAGACATGAAAATTTTAACATAAAGGTGTTGAAAAGGGTGTCAAAGATAGTATGGAAATCGACGCGGTCGTGGGAAAAAGCTAGTTTACTTGTGAATACATACACTATCAAAGATTTTCTAGCTAGACTTGTTTGCTGGATAATAATGCACATCTCCTATACTTACTCGTACGTAGAACGTTGAATCGACCTAAAGAAAAAACCTAGCTGTAGCCGCACTTTGGGCTTTAGTCATAATATGATTATGTATATTATATATATATTGTATATTAAATTATATATTTCTGAAACGTAACGCACTTTAGTACCTATCTTATCGCATATAACTAGCTATAAAATAAATTGACTCGTTTGGCGACGCGCCAAGTCGCTAAACTGTGACATTTTATTGAGTTACGCGTTGATGTGATAAATGGTCACTCAACCGAGATATACCTCCGTACTTTCTGATCTTATATTGGAATTTCCATTTATTTTCAATTTATCGCAAACTACATACTTAAGTATTATGAAATCTTCAGATGTTGTTGCACTAAAAGGTTCTTTGTAAACCCTTCTTTTTCTCAATGCTTCAGCTATTGAACTAAATGCTACAGAGCTTTTGAAGCTTTTCCTCAACGAGGTCTGCAGCAATAAGCGATAAAAGCGAGACTTTAATTCATTTTTCTATAAAAGGTTGATTTTCACACACAATTTTCTTTCAATAAAACTTGGTCCTTTTTATATCTCCCAGCAGCAATACATTAGCCACAAAATGTCCACGAAATAAAATCATAAAGCATATTTCTCTGGTGTCCCGTAAACTTAGGATAAAGAAACAATATAGCAAAGCGGCGCCTGAAACCATTTTGAAATAATCTGAGCAGCAGATAGTGTTATAAAACATGGATAGAACGGAGCCTCCCGAGAGAGTCACATATCCCCATTCACATCACACGTATCAACCTTTTATACACGCCGTTATCGAATTTACTTATGTGTGAAATGTTTTGACGTGCTGAAAGTTATCTAACTGAGTTATATCTTTATGTCTCTTCTGTGTATCTCTCTTTTAATGTCCGTTCAATCGGATAATGTGTTTGAACGGTGACCAGCCGGCAGTAAGATGGATAAAGTGAACATGCTGCTTATCGTCTTCGACCAGGCTTAAGGCAGACATGTAGTAAAACAAGAAAAATTAGCAGACAATAATTTCGCAATGATTTAGGACTTTTGTGTGCAAAATTCTACATAATTATAGTTATTACCAAAGCTTTAATATAAACAGAACACGAGGGAGCTAATTGATGATAGTGATAATTTCTTAGCAGCTAATCCGTATCCAGTCTTGCCTTGTATTAAAAATTTATTAACAGTAATATTAATATATTATTTATTCATATATTTACATTGTTTTAAGCACATTCGAGCGTATGGCACCCTGGGTTTTTGCAGCTGCAAATCAGGTGGTAGCACCTAGTGTTGCCATTTGACATTATGCTGAGCTGAAGCCCTTTTGGCATAATCGTATGTTTTCTATTAAATGTGATGTGTTTTAATTTTAATTGTGCCAATAAACGCAATTTTCTTTCTCCTTTATTTCTATGTTTAGTACGTAGTTGTAGTCTTCATAGTATAAAGACACATAAAAAATAACTAGATGGAAACTGGTATTCCGCAGGCGAGGGCTAGCAATCTGCCATTTCTTGTGGACTCTTCGTGTTTGTGCACGTACAGTCGAACACAAACATCGTTGTTACAATCTTCGAACCGATAGGAAACCTCTTGTTACCTGCAAGTCCGATAAGAATTGAAATATTGTATTGTGTTACACATAAAATATTTCGAACACCATTATGGAGTATTAAAATAAATTGTCGAAAATTATTTGAATTTACTTTATATGATTAAAGTCTCATGATTAATTCTGTGGTGCCAAGGAAAAGGCGGAAACGTAATAAAAGTAAAAATTTCACTATACATTCATATTAGTTTTACATAAATATTTATTTACTAAGGATTTTTAATTATATGACTTTAATGTAATAAAACTAAAAGTGTTTTGTTTTTTACTTTGTAGTGAAAGTTTTTGTTTTATGACCTATCACTTTTTCCTTGGCACCACCAGAATTTATTAAAGTACTTCATCATCTACCTCTTTTGTCATACCCTTATTAGAATTTCATAGTGTTGTCTACCAGGATCCACTTTTTACACGTCCCTACATGTAATGTGTTCTTGGTTGTCCTCGACAGAACATTAAGTGTCCTTCACGTGACATTTTACAACATCCTTGGGCATTCAATATCACATAGACTCGTTACATTTTTATGCCATGTTCGGGAAGGTGATATATTTACGATGTGCTGATACTCTTTGGAGAACGTAGTAATACTGCCATCATCGCCATTTTATATCGCTTACACAAAATCCAGGTCTTGTTTTGGCATGTTGAGTGAACAGTAACCAGAAGGAAATATGAAAAGTCTTGAACAACTCTTTTAACACATAAACTTGTTTACCGTATTTCTGACATTTTGTTCAAGCGCATTTGCTTAACTAGCAAAGTGAATACTGGCGTTATCCCCGTACTAGTCATAGACTGCGATGGGCCGAGTGGAAGAGTAGACAAGACTCAAGGTATTTATGATGAAGCTGATAAAACAGCAGCTGAATATAGTGCTGCCGCTGCACTATGCGTAATACGCTTTTAAGATCTCGAGTTGTGTTTGTACGCAACATAAATATTAATTATGTTATCTACGTAGAAAAGCCTATCAATAAACAATGTTATGTTAACATGTTTTAAACGCACAATAAAACGCGAAATATTGCAGAAAAACATAAACATTACGCCTGATTTATAACTAGAAAAGTTACTCAAATTGTAGTGGACACTTGGCCAGTCTATTAATGTCGGCCCGGCAATGGCCGAAGTTTATAAGTTATGGTCCAACTCCAAGTAAATTAAGTTCTCAAACACTACGTTGGTATCGAAGTGACCATCAAACACTTTGCTGGACACTTAATGGAATGATGGCCAGAGTTTTGTGTTCATAAACTCATAAAGGATCTGTTTGCGTAATTTGTGCTATTTTATACTTAAGTATAGGAAAAGGACCTTTTAGAACAAAATCAATTACTGTCTGCTATACACTGAAAAAACGTGACGATTAATATAAATGTTCTTGGTTCGGTTGGAACCCTGCAAAGATAAATACACCGAAACAACGCAACGGCTCGAAACAAACAAGTTATTGCTATTAACAATCGAGTAACTTGGTTCGTATGGAATCAAATCAAATCAAATCAAATCAAAATAATTTATTTGTTATAAACATAGGTAAAAGTTACAAACTTGGTGGAAAATTAAAAGTTTTTCATGTACCACTATGTTTCACCTTGCAAGGCATACAAATATTTGGTAGTAATCCAAGTTCAAGTAATCAATCAAAATCAAATTTCAAGTAATCCAGTTGGATCCTGTAAACTTTTCATTGTTTTAAGATAATGTCAAAATTATGGTCAAAATAAAATGTTTAGCAATTAGGTATATATATACCTACCTATATATACATAAGTACAGATTAAATAACTTTTTTTCTGTAATCTGTAGGTATATAGGTATAGACTTAGAATATTTTCGCTTCGTATAAGGTTCAATGCCTTAGATATTTCCTAGCCGTCAACCTTGTGCGATGCAGAAAACAAACGAAACATTCGTGAATTTTACGGAGCACTTAAAATCTA
Source organism: Allophyes oxyacanthae (assembly GCA_932294325.1). NCBI lineage: Eukaryota > Metazoa > Arthropoda > Insecta > Lepidoptera > Noctuidae > Allophyes > Allophyes oxyacanthae. The sequence goes on from OW028615.1 coordinate 13,106,371, forward strand.
TTGTCTGTATTTACAGAGTATAAAGACGATATTATAAAAGTTATATTTTGTTTCAGATGTGATAAGCAGTGCTAATATCAAACCTCAGTTGATGTTGGAAATCCTTACGGAAGAGAAATAGGTAAGATTTATTATACTTCTTATTATAAAAGGTACATCGTCATCATATTCTTAGATAAGCTACGAAATATACTTGATATCTTGATATAAAGCAATCTTTCATTATATTATGTAAAAATGTACTCAGTGAAGTCGTACCTAAAGCTTTGTCTAAATATTTCTTACATGAATGTCTAAAACAAAAACACTTCAAACAAATTACCTCGATTGAACTGCTTGGAAAAGACTTGTAATGAACGAATGAATGACTTCAGGAGCATACATCGATTAATTGCCAACATTCTCTTTAGTATCTCTAACAATACTTTTATGCTCAGTCAAATATATTTCGACAATTGTAATCAAAGAAAGATACAAAGAATGTTCGGGTTGGTGATTTTGATCGTAACATGATAAATCGAAGTCGATTCGCGTGTGTTCATGTCAGATGTAAAAAGGTTTGTTTCCAAACAACACGATCGATGCGTACATTTGTTGCGACAATCCAAAACCAGCCGGATATTGGCGTATGGCGAGCTCGATAGATCAAGCACAGGCGGACACAGGTATCATACAAACGAGCGAATTGGTAGCTTATTAGAACTAGGCCACGTACGAGTATGTTGGACAAACAATGAGAATCGGTGTAATGGAAAAATAAATTTTATTTATCTTTGTCATTTAGTATTTTAATATTAATTTACATAATTATTCATGTTTTTAACCCCTGACAAAAAAGAGGGATTTTATAAGTTTGTAGTGTATATCTGTGTATCAGTTCTTTTTGAATGAAAGCTAGTCTTAGTTATGTTTCATGAAAATCTCTTCAGCCGTTCCAAAGTTACAGCTCTTTTGCTAGTTGAAATCGGGGATTTTTGACGGTTAGGTTATATTATTTGTGTTATATTAGTAACATTCGTATATTGTACCTTGATATTCAGATAATACTTTCGCAGCACTTATAGTTTTTGAGCAATAACTAGTCCTAAAAAAGCCGATAAATAAATAAAACATCGGATTGCTTCCAAAAAGACCTCCAACTTGTGGGCCTGTATAACATTTAATAAAAGTTTATCGCTGCAGCGGGGTGTTGTAAAAAAGTTCTATTGTCCATACTTTTACGAAAAAGATGACTTATAATCCCCGAGGCGAAATGAGAAAATTCGAAAAGTTGAAAAATTGGCGAGGATATTAATATAAAGTAGAGTGTTAATGGCGCTTCGGTGGCTCAATTAAGACGGAACAATTGTGAAATGCAAAGGGTTTAGGTAGACATTATTCCACAAGCAGCCCGCTAATTAGTCTGAAAAAATTAGGAGGGATGAAATTAAATGAAAACAAAGGACCGCCTCGATCTATTTTGAAAAGTGTTTTTTTCCGAGCGAGCGTTGCATGCAGGTCAATATTATCGATTCTTCTTAACCTGTGATTTATTTTTTATACTGTGAGCTAAAGTAACCACGGCGCGGCATTTACTTCCACGCTAGATGAACGAATCATTAATCTTTCTTGTCTTTACATTAATTTATGTGCTACAAAAAACTTGGTAAAGCTTATTAAAAAAGTAAATTCATTCAGACATGAGTTACCTATATAAAAAATATTTATTATTTTAGCAAGATTCTCTACGCTGTAAAACAGCAATAGATAATTTATTATTTTCCCAAAATTATGGCATCGTCGTAGGTTTAAATTACCAAATCCATGCAAAAAATAATGTTCCTTCAGCACCACAATGGTCAAGTGATACTCAAAGGGTCAAGTAAATACATTTCCCGAGTATTTAAGTATTCAATAAAAACATGAACTTAAACAAATGCCTGACTTGGCAGGGCAAATGCGATTATCGTAAGATAACATATTAATAGCGACGAGCCAACCTGAAGCCTTTTTGAAAGCGTTACAAGATCCGCCCGGTCGACAAAAGATAAAAGCAATTCTTTTTCCTTTTTAAGAAAAAATAACAAAAACATCCAAAGCGCCTTCTACGTAAATTATTTCCAACCTCATTCGATTCAACTCGCAGTAACCTTTCGCCTGTTATCGCTTTGAGCAATCTACAGTAAGGAGACCCTAATTTCCGGTAAAACGAAAGTCGTCTTATTCACGGGGTGGAGGATTCTTCGGTGTCTTTCCTAAGTTACCTTTTTGGAATCGTTCTGTGACGGAAATACGGCGGCTGCGACGTTATATAACGTAGTTACGTGGAGCGCTCAGCTGGCATCCTGTCACACACGTACGGTATAGATGGAATAACAAATCATGATATTCACGGAGTTCACAAGATTATAAAAAAAAAAAAGTTGAATGACTATTAGGTATACAACGTGTATTCGTTCGTTACCCCTTTATGACACCTTAAGCGGTATTAACATTTTGATACCACCTCTTAGATATCAGATTTCTATTTGAGAGATGAAGCAAAGAAAATGAGGGGAACATCATATATTTTTCCGTAAAATAAACCTTGTAAGCGTTATGCACCGAAACAGTTGGTACAAAGGGACTAGACAAAAGGGGAATCTGCGTCATGTGGAGTCTTTCCGCAGGGAATGGCGTTTTTTATTCGACAATAGAAAACAGACCTTTTTTTTATTGACAACCGTTAATGGTATCTGTCGATGCCGGATCCAGGATTCGAACCCATAATATTTGTCGAATATAATATTGGCTACAATCCTTGTTGTTGTAAAGTCATTAATTTCACAACGTAAAATCCCAATTAATTACAAATATCTCTCTGTTTTACAATAAAGTCGCATGTTATATTCGTAATTATTTATTTATCAATCACCGCATATTTATTTTAATGGCAATGTATTCCGACAAAGTTCTCGTATAACTCCCATGCAGCTTTTAATTAGCCCTTTTGACTAAATAAATCGTTATTCTTATTCCATGACACGCACCTAAAACAGTGTTGTCATCAAGTGAGATTTCGCCTCTTCAATGCAGGGTTGTCACCAAGCTTGGACTCGCTCTATTTGCCACTTTAACACGAGGCTATGTTACAAAAATGACAGAATTATGCTAATTAGTAAATCTGTTCCGAGCAGCAGATGCAGTTTGCATCATGCATATACAAAAAAAATATAGTATTAAATTTCTTAATAAAGGAAAAAATCTTGCTTAAGCTACATTCTTTTAAATTATAGGAGTATTTCGTGCTTATAGTCTAATCTGATTTATTAAGGATTTACCCATCCAAAAATAATAAGACAAATTTCCAGAGCCTGATTTTATAAAACGAAGTTTTCTAATGTTTCATTCAGCGCGATATCACTTCATAACATAAATATACAGGAACCTTTAAAGAAAAGTGCCTATTTTTAACACCAAAACATACGTGCTCGAGCTTCTCCATTCCATTTTTGTCTCTATAACAATTCGTGATGACTTTTTTTCCTCTTTTCGGATATGACAACCCTAGTGGGTAGCGGCGCGCGACAAGTCCCGACGTGGCGCAACGCCAACTTCCTGAAACCACTGAAAAACTTTCGCCTACTGTACTTTATAGCTGTCCCACGTTGTGCCCGTCGCATGGTAACGCAGGTTCAAATAGGGGTTTTATCAACTCGTTGTATATAATTTTTTATTTAGTGCTTAGATTACGCTTAATATATTTTTATAATAGTTAGTCGGTTTTTATTACAAATTTACAATACATTATATTTACGTAGGTACCCTTAATCAGTCATTTAGAATGTACCCAAACACTATTCAATTAATGGGCAATAATGTATTTTAGATGTACCTATGTTTTACCATTACTAGTTTCTAAATACCTTTAAATAAAACATGAATACTTATTATTTACAAGCATAAATACTCATTATCAACTTCGATGAAATGTCTACAATAATGACGAAACCGCTTTTTAGTTGATACCAATAAATGGACTCAACTAAAACCGTCGGCCAGAAGACATCAGTAGCAGATGCCGCCCACATCTGCGAGATACAAAATGAGCCACTCTCATAGATAATAAGTTACGGAGCCATGGCGCGTGCTGCAGGCAGCAAAGCCAGCGAAACTACCGCAAAAAGTATAAATCCCTTCTAAGGGTGTAATAAATTGGTGTAACGAGCGACGGGAATCTTGTTAGGTCGAGACGGACCGTAAACCGACCAGGATCCCCTGACGCTCTCCATACGAAGGCGACATCTTCCTTCCTGCGGGATCCACTACCGCCCCTCACGAACCACTAAAGGTTAAAAGTTGGGACAGACAACCCAACGGACACTTTGCACAGCGTAATGTGTATTTATCGCTGCTGACAGTAACATTTTAGCACACGCTACGTCCAATACTCGTCTATTAAATATATTTTGTAGATACTAGGTATAATAAAACTTCGAGCAGTAGGAATGTGTTTTTATTTTCGCTTGTCTGCCTTTTATTCGAGAATGTGTTATGGAAAGATAGCTAAGTGAAGAGTTTCATCATTATCAGCAGTGAATTCAACGCGTTAAATAGTTACATCCGAGTAGAAATATTTTGACATCAAATTGAAAAACCAAACAAATGGTAAAATCATTTAATTAAACTCGTTTGATGCAGCCAAAAAGTCCCCCGGTTGATCCAGATTAATATTTCAACGGGATAAATTATAAAACAAAAACTGACAGAGATTGAAACACGTCGTATTGATGAAAAGGCATGTCCGGGGCAAAAACAAAAGAGCCAATTATTCTTTCAACACTCTGCGCCTATTCATGAGGCTCACAAAGCTATTGTTTACTTTCACTCCCCTCTTTTCATCCATATTCGCTTGTTAGAAAAATTCGAACAATTTAATTTCGCTTAAAAAAGCATTTTATTTGATAGAGAATGTAAAACAATGGACGATTTAGCATTAAGATTTTTAAGCAAATTAAAATAAAAGGAATTAAAAACAACTGAACAATATACATTTAAATATGTGGATGCCAATTTTTTTTTATAATATAAACACACAGCCATAACTGATTTAATTAAATAACTTAGAACAGGACCCTTGTCTCATACCACACTAAATTATCTATCTCGACGTTCTGTTATCAAAATCGATATGGGACAGAGACTCCAATACGTTTATTCGTGACAAATCTTATCTAAACCGAGGGGCCCTAGCTCGGCACGAATATTTATAGTAATTCCAAAACATAAACATGCCCATTTTCGGCCTGTAAAACAATTCTACGTTACACAAGCCACTATTCGTTTCACGTTATCTCTCTCGACGAGATTTATAAGCCACTCTACCATTTTTTCCCTGTTTTTCCGCTACAACTATCAGTTGTCTGCAATGGTGACTCTCGCGATGATCCAGGACTGTTGTGTTTTTGTCGTTTATTGTTTTATGGTGTTCGCTGAGCCACTTAAGGGCTTATTTACCTTTAGTTTTGAACAGACAAGTTTATCTTCATGTTATAAAAGTCATTACCCGAGGCACAATGAATAAATAGTTAGTACATAAGACGAGGCGAGTGTTTCAGAAAAATTGGCAATAACATTCACTCGGACATGGCCAATTTCGCATTTTGAAACAGAATTCATGTGATCCTTATTAGGTATATGCAGGTGAATTTCATACAGATAAGCTTAGCTTAGAATGTTTATAAGCTGACGTCATTTAAAATAACAATGATAAAAGAAAAATATAGGTACTAGAATGTACAATGTAATATTTATTACAGATTTTTATTTCTAAAAGCATAGCCATGTTTCAGTTTTTAAAGTAAACAATCATATTGGCAAGTAAATAATCTCTGTTCTCTGACCGACTTATCGCTTGTATCCAACCCTATTTTCCCTCATAAAATGGGTTGACTGGGATCAAAGCCTTAAAAATAATATTTTATATCTTTCATAGGAAATTCTTGGCCATATAGCCGGGAAAGCCAACCTCAATATATACTTTAGAGGATTATTAAACCAAATCCTTCGATTCGAAAATCACTGAAAATGTCATGAATCTAAAATAGATGTTGTAGAATCAATTTCCCGAAGTTTATAGAGACAAACAACACATAGATCTCGAAGGGATTATTCTTTATCCTATTGCTCTTTCTTATATTATGACGTAAATTGACAGTAAGAGGAAAATAAACCCTGGTTTCCTTTTTTCCTAACAGAATATAATGTACGTACAAAATGTTTATAAGAGTTATCAGAACCAAAGAAGGAAAATGGTATTCTGATTAAAGGGTGTATTATTATGTGTTATTTTCTATATTATTTATCTTCTTATTAATATCAAGTATATAAAAAGTTGTGGTCTAAATCTTGACGGTTTATTGTAATTATTAGGGATCAGCGTAAAAATGTTATAAGGTTTTATATACAGGGTTACTTGTAAAACACCGGCAATGCTTTAAGGGGTGAAACTACTCATCAATATGAACAACTTTTACTACGGGACCAACCATGAAATCGCGAAAAAAAAAACAAACTTTTCATACATTTTGATGGAGCAACGTTAATCTTTTGTATGAAAAGTTTGATTTTTTTTTTCGCGATTTCATGATTTATCCCATACTAAAAGTTGTTCATATTGTTGAGTAGTTTCACCCCTTAAAGCATTGCCGGTGTTTTACAAATAACCCTGTATACTTAGATGAAATCTTGTAAAAATTACTTAAATTACTTGTTGTAATGAATTATTATAGACTAGCTTCCGCCAGCGGCTTCGCCCGCGTGATATCTTTATAAATTACAGCCTATGTTACTCAGTGACAATATTTCAGCTGGTGAAAGAATTTTTAAAATCGGTCCGTAGTTTTTGTGTTTATCCATTACAAACAAACAAAAAATTTAATCTTTTGTCTTTATAATATTAGTTTAGAAAAGCATTAGTTAGAACAATAATTTTCTCCTTTAATTATATCAATATTTTTTTTTAATTATATAAAAATACGTCAAATTTAACAACTTATGTCGCTGACTGTACTACTTTGTAGAATAATAAACAAGAGTGTTATTCAATCTAAAACGTCTCGCCCGAGCAAAGTATATTTGCTTCCTGATGATTAACTTTCTTGTTTCACAGCTTCCCAAATATTTGGCAAGACTCAACCTCAATAACTGGAGCATAAATATAATAACCTAACCGTCAAAAATCCCCGACTCCAACTAGAAAAAGAGCTGTAACTTTTGAACGGCTGAACAGATTTTCCTGAAACATAGCTTAAATGCATTGAAATCAGTCCATCCGTTTTGGAGCTACGATGCCACAGACAGATACACAGATCCACAGATACATAGATACGCAGATACAAAGATACATAATACAAACTTATAACACCCCTCTTTTTTGTCGGGGGTTAAAAATAAAATCCCACTGCTGGGCATGGACCTCTTCTCAGAATGAGAAGGGTTAGGCCCTAGCAAGTTTGTTTTTTATGGCAAAATTCTCTAAAGACCGTTCATTGCTATCCGTTTATTGGGAGACACAGTCAGAGACTAAGCAGTAAAGGTTAACGAACTGATAGTTATTCTAAAACATTAAAAACCACTTTCAAAAAGTCTCTGATAGGTATATTATGTACAAAATTCATCACGTTAAAAGTTACAATTCCATGAAAGCTCTTTCATTTCCTTGATTTTTTGGTAGATTGGTAGATACCTACTTGGTTTTTGATTAAAGATTTTATTGAGTGATAGTCGTCAACCCTATAATATTATATCAAAACAATAATAAATAAATAAATCCAGCCCATTATTGTCGTACTGCTGGTCACGGGCCTCTTCTCAGAATGAGAAGGGTTAGGGCTTAGTCCACTACGCTGGTTTAGTGCGGGTTGGCGAACTACACACACCATCGAGTACTTTATGAGGCCCTCTCATGTGTCCAGGTTTCCTCACGATGTTTTTCCTTCACCGTTATCGCAAGTGATAATCAAATTCTAATCCGCACATGAATCTGAAAAGATGCGGGCCGGATTCGAGCTCAGACCCTCCTGCTTGGAAGGCAAGCGTTCAACCGCTAGGTTATCGATAAAATACAGAAATTATTACAATTAGCTGAGCTGCAGCTACCGACTGTTCTATTTCATATAAAGGTCAATGAGTTTCACTGATTGGCATGATGGCCAGGGCTTAATTAATCGCGGTTATCCAACCGTTCCGGAATTCAATTAGAGAGATAATATTGTTAACCCGCTAATAGCTCGCTCGCGCGCGCCTCTTCTGACAATTTATTGAATAAAGGAACCATATCAGAGGTTATTGCGTTAGTGGGAATAAAAGTTGGCAGACGACCAGCGATTTCTATGTCATCTAGATAATTGACATAGAAAACACAGGAAACGCGTAATATACGAAATAGACGTCAAAAAAGTTTGAAATCACTTTGAAAAGAGAAGATATTCTTTGGATATATTATATGCTGGAATGTTTCATAAATAAAAAACAAATGAAGAATTACTTTTTATATGTGTTTTTAAATAATGTGTGTCCCTCGGCTTGATATGAATATTCATCTACACGCGTAATAGTCAACGAATGACATCCTGAAAATTATACGCGGCGTCCATTTTTCATTAGGTCAGAACATAATACATAATCAAAAATTCCAATTATAACGAAACTGTAATCTCTTTAAGCTTGGATTTCCATCTCAAGAATTAAGTTGTAAAAGAAAGATCTAAGAAGCTTTGAAAACTACCTAGAAAACAGCTTTCAACGGAGAATATTAATTATCTTCACTGAATTTTCAATCAATAACAGAGCTTTTTGTTATATTTAACAAACAAAAAATAAATACTTAAAAAATATATACATACAAATAAAACGTATAAATAAATACTTTTTTCTTTCTTTCTTTTCTTTCTTTCTATATTTCAAAGGCGATTCTGCAAATATAATTTAAATATTTTTTTAAATCCCTTGAATGATTTTTTACATCGAATCCGATTTACGTATCTTCTGAAGAATGAGACAAGGACAGTAGGGACACACAAAAAATCCTTTTAAAGGGCTTCAAATTATCTGGAGTGTTAACGTTCCCATTGTACTCTTTGAATTTGCGTCTGTAGAGTTTCGTCGTTTAAAGATGTGACAAAGATCTGCAAAGACGTTCTTTTGTGTGAATGAACCAATAATAGAATGTGAGTTTTTGTTCAATTGATAAAGGATCTGATGGAAATACCACAGTAATGGTTTTTAGCTAATTTGTCTACCTTTTAGTAAAGTTTGGATTTCAATTTTTATTTACGAAAAGCCAGGGATCTTGCAATAATAATCCTGCACTTTTTAAAGTACAAGTGCGTGGATACGTGTTCTAAGTACCTATTAGTTATTATTGTTGTGATAAATTACTTTGTTTCTCAGTATGATTCGCAGATTTTGACGCAATTAATCTTAGGTGAAGAGTAGATGAATGGCTGGTCGCTTGGTCGCGTCCCTCGCCTCCATTCATAATTTAATTAATGGTCTTTCATTAATTAATAAAACTGTGGTCATTACTTTATTAGCCTGTTATTTAATTGAACCAGCAAATGAAGGTGTAATAAAAATAACAAGTGGTCGCCCACTGGTCGAAATTCGACCATAATATTATAATATAAATTTTAGCCTTCTGCACTCCTTCTCCATATAAACTTTAACTATGCCAAATCTCACACTCCTGCGTGAGCACAATATGCTTTAAAAGTTACAAAGTTTTCTCTTCACGTACCTATGTATTGATGTTGCAGGATGATTCCTCAAATAAATAATAATGATAACGCACTATGGCGTTAAGATATCATAACATAATATAGCAATAATTACTACATACAACAATATCGAGATATTTATGTATAATAAGTCCCACCAGGGGTTAACCACCATCTTTTATAAATTCTTAATTTTCATTAACGTTTTGTTTCAAGCAATGATTATACAGTATCTAATGATACAAAAATTCGTACAATGACATTTCAAGAATAAGAATGTTTTGTCTATGCTCGAGAAGAGAACGAGACGGATTATTTACGATGACGACGGCAAAAATTTTCTTAGCAATACAATATTAAAGTAATCTTATTTTATGAACGACTGACCTGGAGAAAACATATATTCATCAAGCGTAAAGCATTAAGCATGCAACTGAGAAAACACTATTGGCTACTATCAAAAAATTCCAGACTTTCTCTGGAAAATAAACTTAGAATTTATAAATGCATCATAATGCCTATTTGGACATATGGAATACAGCTGTGGGGCACTGCAGCCAGTTCAAACATAGACATTCTCCAAAGGTTCCAATCTAAAATGTTAAGGATTATAACTAATGCACCATGGTACATCACTAATGATAACTTACATCGGGACCTAAAAATACAAAAAGTGAATGATGAAATCACACAAGGAGTCAGTGCTTACAAGTATAGGGTTGCGAGGCACCCTAATAAACTAGCATCAAACCTGATGAAAACCAAAACATTTAAGCGGCTCAAGAGATTGGCCCCTCAAGACTTGCTATGACAGACAAACGTAACTCCATCTATATGTGGATGTGCCAATGGGTGCATACCAAGCATGCCTGAAACCACAAGTTTATAAAACAGATGCTGAATGTCAAAGATGACAGATTGCAACAAATAAATATAAAAAAAAAAAAAAAAAAAAAAATATGAACGTTATAATACGAAATTTCGATGTAAGGTTAAAACAATACCTACTGTAAGGAATAGTGGTCATTCGACACCTAAAAAGTATGTATAATTAAATTAACAAACTTTTGGCATTGAACCTGAGAATTTATTATTCGACACGAGAGTTGCGCGTACAACGAAAACAATCAAACTATTAAAGTCCTATAACAATCGTAACAACAAAGTTGTAAGAAAATAAAACTACGCTAAATTAGTTTAACAACCTTTTTAACCCCCGACAAAAAATACTGGTGTTATAAGTTTTTAGTATGTATCTGTGAATCTGTGTATCTGTCTGTAGCATCTTAGCTCCAAAACGGTTGGACCGATTTCAATGCAGGTTTTTTTATTGAAAGCTAGTTTATTCAGGTATCATCTTACCTATGTTTCATGAAAATCTGTTCAGTCGTTCAAAAGTTACAGCTCCTTTTCTAGTTGGAGCCGGGTCTCAGTACGTTGTATATTTGCTAGATTTACAAATATATTTTATGTCATGAATACGAGTTACGCAGAATCAAATCAACCCAAACACTAGATGGAAGTAAAATATATTCACGAGTTATTTGCATGACGTAACAATGTTAATATATTTTATTGAAGAACTAAAAGCTGTGTTGTCTTTGGGATCTACATCGTTTGATTGTGGTCCTTTTAGAGTAGGCTGCCTTGACGGACCTAATTTGTATCGCTATTAAGTCGGTACAAAGCCAAAATGAGGCGGATTGAGTACCAACTGTACCAAGGTCTGTTTAAAATTATTTTACTTGTGATGATTGGAATTGCTTGTGGAAAATTGATTGAATTGGTAAATAGTTGATGCCATTTTGTCCACCTACTTGAAACTACCTTCGTAATCGTAAATGTCAACTTCACCATTTTTTAATTACACCTATTATATATTTAAAATTCAAATGCCGATATCCAAATTATTGCTTGCCAATCATTCCTTTAAAGAGTTTAGCTTCTTCCATAAAACCTTACAAAGAAACTTTGAGTAGGTATCAAAGAAATGACAAAGATCGAGCAAAGTCAAGAATACTATTATAAATATATTCTAAAAGTTTGTCAAATAGGCAGTACCTAACTTGCATTAGGACTTATGACAAGGAAAAGTGATCGAGGAAAATAAATATAATCATAAATGTAGGTACTTAAAACCTGGTCAACATCTCCAAATTTGCTTCGCGAAGGTCGAACTTGTAAATAAATAAAGTCCCCACTCTTAGTAAATCTTATTACCGTCGGGATAGAGAGGCATCCTTTCAAAATAAATGTAGGTATATAAAAGTGGGTTACATTATAAAAAGTTTTTTGTTGACGATCAATTTCATCTCGTAATAAAATCAAGTATATCACGGAGTTGATTTCATTCCAACTGCCGGAATGGATACGAATATCCAACCTATAAAAATTACGATTCTGCAAAAGCGAAATATAATCGTGTCACGAGACATGAAATTAAGAAAAGGAAGTAGTTATTATGACATGTTTACGTAATAAAGTAAGTACCTACGTCATCATCAGCCAACAGGTCCAGTGCTGGATAAAGGCATCTCCCAGTAAGCGCCACTGAACCCGGTCTTCGGCTCTCCGCATCCATTTTCTGTCAGCTACCTTCCGCAAGACGTCGCTCCACTGGCCGAGAGGCGACCCACACTACGTCTGCTCACTCGCGGTGTCCACTCGAGAACTCGTCTATCCCAACGGTCATCGGTTCTTCGATTTATGTGACCAGCCCACTGCCATTTCAGCCTGCTAATCCTATGGGCTATGTCGATTACCTTGGTCCTCTGTCGGATAATCTTATTGCTATGGATTTTAGCCTATCTACAACAAACAATTTAACCAACGTATGCGACTATTTGAAGTTGAAATGGGTGCACTGAATAAAGTCGCTTGTGAGTAGAAATAAGCAATATAATTGGATCAGCACAAAGCTTTGATAATATTTTTACTTAGATAAGCAGAATTATCGTACATTTCAAATACCGGAAATGCTTACTCAGCGAAAAAGCGAGCCGATTTTGAGTAGTGGATTGATTGAAAAGTTCCTACACAATGTACGGCTTTTTTCTGGTCTTTTATGCCTAATACCTACATTATCACCTAAAATAAATTCTTAGTACTTACTATATTTAATAACTAGGTATTAGATTCATAATTGAATAGTAAGATTTCAAAGATAATAGAACTTCACGTTTCTCTAACAACAATTATTTTTTTGTTCACCTGAAGCCAACAATTTATTAATTACTCGTGAAATTAATTAGGTACGCGAACAAAAATCAAGGAGCTCCTATTTAGTTATTTATTCATGCGGAGGGAGAAATGTACGTTAGAAAGCCAACAAGTCAATTAATACATAATTATTTTCCTGGTGAGAACACAAGATGGCGGCAAGGCTTGGTTTGGAGACGACTTTATGTATCACGCTTTGTATAACTTGCATAACAGCTCATGAGCGATACCTTTGCAGTTCTCTGTGCATTGTGTTGTCTAATTTCTAGTCTGAATAAATGTATCTTCTTTCTTCTTTGCACTACATAATTATTTGCTTGGAGAAACCACGACTGCTGTAACACCGGTTTTTAACTTAAATAATATTCAATAAAAACAACTCTCCCTACCATTATATGCACCGAATATAATATTATCATTTAGTTATCTCTCTGTGCAAGCAATAGAATACCGTAGAGCAGTCAAATACGTAACTCAACGGAAAATATATCATATTGGTATTCGCAACTTCAATCTGCAAAGCAATTGCCGATTTGGGACGCGCTTCTCCGTTGTTATACAACTCGAACTTTTTATTTGTTGTAAACAATGTAAATATCGGTACAAGCGGAACGAAGGGCGTGGGCGACCTATCACATCCATCGCTAACTTTGTTGTTATACTCTCTGTACCTAATCGATTTGCACTTTTTTAGGGTTTTGTACGCAAAGGGTATTAAGCACATGGTACTAAGACTCCGCTGTCCGTCTGTCACCAGGCTGTATCTCATGAACCGTGATAGTTAGACAGTTGAAATTTTCACAGATGATGTATTTCTGTTGCCGCTATAACAAAAAGTACAAAAAATTTAATAAAATAAATATTTAAGGGGGCTCCCATACAACAAACGTGATTTTTTTGCTTGTTTTAATAGATAATGGTACGGAACCCTTCGTGCGCGAGTCCGACTCGCACTTGGCCGGTTTTTATTCTATCATAATCATAAGTTACGTACGTACTCGGCCAATTACTGTCCCACTGCAGGGCACGGGCCTCTTCTCAGAATGGGAAGGGTTAAGCCACAGAACACAGAAAGAGATTTTCCTCTTTTCTGTGTTCGCCTAATTCCAAGCCAAAAACCAAACCACACGAGAATGCACAAATAGTCGACCACATCCATCAAATATAGGTTTAACTTATTGCACATTCATAATTAACATAATTTAATTACATGCAAAATGAATGTGGATCGTTTTAAAGCACCGTTTATTTATCATGCGCTGAAATCAGCGTCACAATGTTTCGCTAATTGATGCTCGAAAGCGTCGTGGGTTTAATTTACATCGCCCGGCACAACAGATGCTGTTCAGTGTACTATCCACTCTATATAATTAAATGGTTACACCTCATCTAGCTTCTTCTGTTTGTAGATTAGAACTAGGTACCTATGTTGGGTTCCAGTTTTAATGAAAAGATATTTTGTAGAATAGAATAGAATATGAGATCACAAAGAAACAAAAAAAATAACAAACACGAATAAAAAATAAACACGAGATTTTACTGAACTGACGATCACGCCCATATCCAAAGGGTTACTACCTCAGCATTTGCTTATTTGCATTTGTCTAGCTATTATCATCTTGGTGGAAAAATACATCAAAACTGCAGCTAATAAAGCTTGTGTTGTTTGTTATGACGAATAAATTATTTTATTTGGGCAAGTTCTAAGTGATAATAGAGTCCGCAAATAGTCACAGATTGCTAGCGTATTGCAATTTTCGCCTCATAACTTAGTTCGTGATTGCTGCCTTCTGCTTGACAAAAAAGAGGGGTGTTATAAGTTTGTAGTGTGTATCTGCGTATCGAAGTATCTGCCTGTGGCATCGTAGCTCCAAAACGGATGGACCAATTACAATGCAGTTTTTTTAATCGAAAGCTAATTTAATCGGGTATCACCTTAGCTATGTTTTATGAAAATCTGTTCAGTCGTTCAAAAGTTACAGCTCTTTTTCAAGTTGAAGTCGGGGGTTTATGACGGTTAGGTTATATGTTGACGTTCCCCTATGAAATTCCTAATGCCTCGTGATTGACGTCGCTAATCTCGGTATTAAAACAAAGATCTACTGCCAGGGTTTCCTGTCTTGGCAACACACCCTCAGTTGACTTCTAGAAGTCAAAATAATGAAGATTAGGCATCAATAGACATAATCTACGTTTAAAATCTGCATATTATACACAAACATGAATGATACATTTCTTCCATCCGTGCTTATAGAATTGTCTTAACGTCATATCCAAGTGCCTAACGATAGTTTAGTCTTAGCTTCTAACTTTAGCTACCCCGACCAAAACGCCGGGAATCATATCAGCCACCACATTTGGCCAACAAATTGGTAATCAAAGTACCTACTTATATTGTTAGTATTAGCGCATGCATACTGCGATTTTCTTGGTTTTTTCGTAGGCCTCGTAAAAGACACCTAAGGAAAAAAGGCGGTGGCCTATACTTTTTCACGATTCGCACAGTAAAATACCTACCTACATAGTTTATTTTTATTATAATTTTCGGATCAGCATAAAATTATAACTTAGGTAACAATAACTTGTGACGTCCATTGTCTGTTCTTCTCTACTTAATTTGGATTTTCTGAACGCCTGCCCGAGGACTCCGTTACGTTACTTTTATTATACATAGTTTAATTTTCCAATTTTCTCAGTTGATAATCTCGAAATAAAAAACAAACTAAAGCTTAAAACTAAGGTCGTAGCTACAAAGAATACAATTAGCACTATACAAAATATTCTGAAAACGAACACAGTTAGACTAATTTAAAAACAATTATCTTATCTTATCATGCCTACAATACTATAACGTCTTCTTAAAACTTCTTAGCATCGGCAAAACATATATTAGTCGACATTAATCACCGATAACCCAAACTAAATTAATTAACCGCATTAACATTCCGTGTCCTATCCACAGATGCACGACGAACCAAACGATAACTCTTTATTGCCTCAGTAAACTGCCCATATAAATATATTGTTTGCAATAAAAGTCCTCAAAGGTCCTATTTTCGGGGGCTTAAAGATCCAAACAGAGCTGTTTTATTAGTTAAAGCCAAGTTAGCGCCCGCGCCGGCTGTTAAAACACAGATCCCGAGTACTCAAAGCCATTATTTCAAAAACAACTTGGCCGTGGCTTATTATACAATGGATTTGAATTTCCTTGGATTACTGTGAGGAAGGATTGGCCGACAACATTGAAGATGTTGTAAAATATTCTTTTATAGCTCGGATTTTCCCACTTTCAATTCCTCAGTTCTCACTGCAAAAGCGGAGGAAACTTAATAGAAGAAGAAATTATATTCAATATCAGTATGACAGTCAATAATGCCTGGAGCTGGATAATGACATAGGTTCTTTCCAAGTTATGCAACAAAACCCGTTACCGGAAGAGAATTGACTAGCAACGAAAAAAGTCAACTATACAGCCGCTCGCTTAAACGTTGAACGCGAAAGAATTTATTTAAAGAACGTGGAATTTATCCGGCCTTTACCAGTATGTTGCCTTTCCTGTCTTTATACGTTCCGAGAAAGGAAACTTTTCCTTTTACCAAGGTATTTAAAACTGCCTATGTTATGTTCGCAGATGTTCGTTCCCAATAAGCTAAGCGAACCAGTTAATAGAAATTATTTCATCAACATTATTTTTAATTTTCTTACAACTTTGAGGCAGTGAATTAAGCATAAGATTATCTCTCTTACTTCGTTTAAAATCTTCTCTTTTGCGGGCAGGTTTCTGAATAATTATAGTATCTACTTTTTACATCGTAAAAGACTATTGCTTGTAGTTTAATTAATTTTAGTTAATAGGTATTCGTTTTACGGACTTTCAGAAACTGCTATTTTAAAAATGTAGACACGTACTTTAGACCAGGGTCGATAATTTTTGAAACCAAAGAAAATAATAGTAGGATGAAACCCATTGGAAAAGGAGGAGAATATTATAAAAATGAATGGAAAAATAATTTACGGGCGATCTGAGGTCGGGAAGGGGGAGAGGGGGGGGGGGGGTTTAGGGTAAAAAAACGGTTTTTCTCGATTTCCGGCAAAACTAAAAGTCCTATGGAAAAAAGTCAAATGGCAAAGTTGTAGGTAATAAAAAGATCTAAAACTTTTTTATTTACACTTCTTTCACATAACCTCAAAATTTATGTGAAAAATTAAAAAACCATGTTTTTGGTTTTTTATTTTTATCTTTTACAATTTTTTATTTTTTTTCGTGAAATTTGGTGAAAACTTACCTTTTTATGTGCCAAATACGCTGTAATTTATTTGATTTGAAATATTTATTTTTTCACCTTATTTTGAATTAATATCGAAAAAGTACCCTAATTTTCAATCGAAAATTCACCCGTCAAAATATCAGCTTTTTCCTAAAAGTTGGTGTGCTTTCTGTTTGTTGAAATCTCTACATTCCGATGGTGAAAAAAAATAAAATATTACTATAGTAAATCTTCTCAGAAAGTGCAAAAAAACAAAAAAAAAATTTTTGACCCTTCCCTCATAACTTCTAAACTGCTTATCATAATTCGACAAATGAGGTGTCGTTGGAAGCGTCTTGATTGTCCGCTGGTTATAGGCTATGTGACGTCACATTTAATTTAATATGGCGCCCTCTTGAGAATATAGAGTGATGAACTAAAAAAAAATTTTTGTTTAATGATGTCGTGTAGGGTATCAAATGAAAGGGCATAATTAGCACATTTCAAAAATATATATATTAATAGATGTTAAAAGAGGCTTTAAAAAAAATTAAGTTCAAAATCTAAAACCCGACTACTGAAAAGTGTGAAACAAGAAAATATTAATACATAGGTAGGTATTCAGTCATAGTGCTTTTCAGAGATAGCCGTGGTCGTATGCCACTTTGCCCTAAAGCTTATGATCGCTTACTACTGGTAGACTTTGTTTTGTTAGGGTAGGTGGCATACGACCACTTAACATAATTTTTTTTACAAAGCCGCTTTTTAATTCTATTAATATATATATTTTTGAAATGTGCTAATTATGCCCTTTCATTTTATACCCTACACGACATCATTAAACAAAAAAAATTTTTTAGTTCATCACTCTATTTCCTCTAGAGGGCGCCATATTAAATTAAATGTGACGTCACATAGCCTATAACCAACGGACAATCAAGACGCTTCCAACGACACCTCATTTGTCGAATTATGATAAGCAGTTTAGAAGTTATGAGGGAAGGGTTAAAAAATTATTTTTTTGGTTTTTTGCACTTTCTGAGAAGATTTACTATAGTAATATTTTTTTTTTTTTCACCATCGGAATGTAGAGATTTCAACAAACAGAAAGCACACCAACTTTTAGGAAAAAGCTGATATTTTGACGGGTGAATTTTCGATTGAAAATTAGGGTACTTTTTCGATATTAATTCAAAATAAGGTGAAAAAATAAATATTTCAAATCAAACAAATTACAGCGTATTTGGCACATAAAAAGGAAAGTTTTCACCAAATTTAATGAAAAAAAATAAAAAATTGTAAAAGATAAAAATAAAAAACCAAAAACATGGTTTTTTAATTTTTCACATAAATTTTGAGGTTATGTGAAAGAAGTGTAAATAGAAAAGTTTTAGATCTTTTTATTACCTACAACTTTGCCATTTGACTTTTTTCCATAGGACTTTTAGTTTTGCCGGAAATCGAGAAAAACCGTTTTTTACCCTAAACCCCCCCCCCCTCTCCCCCTTCCCGACCTCAGATCGCCCGTAAATTATTTTTCCTTTCATTTTTATAATATTCTCCTCCTTTTCCAATGGGTTTCATCCTACTATTATTTTCTTTCACTTTTTATTATTTTTAAAGGCTTCTACCCTGGTCTACTTCTTTCTTTTACCTATGTATTTTCTTTATGTAGACTAATTAAACTAATGTGTTCGTTTTCTTTTATTGAACTGTGTCACGCATTAACTTAGATGATGATGTCATATTTTGTGTTTCAAATATATGTAGGCACCTAAGTATATAACTATATACATATAGGTATCGACGTCCATCCAGACATCAATTACATTTTCCAACAATGATTTACTACCCTTTACCGCGAGTTCGTCCGCTTGGACTCAGGATTTTTCCAACACATTCTTCAATATATCGTTGCACAGGTTAGGGGTAGATTTTCGTTACAAAACGTAGCCTATGTTACAATAGGAACCTTTAATATTAATAGTAAAACAATTTCGAAAATAGGTTATGTCAAGCCCACAAACAAATATCAAGTTTATAATATTAGTAACTAAATAAATAGTTATTAGCTGTAAACAACACAAATATTTTTATACCTCGCCATTTATGGAGGTCGTAATAATCTTTAACCAAATTACGTTCCACTAGTCGTTTTTTACATTATTTACAACATAATATATCATAATTATTATCAAGGCACATGTAGCTATAGAACACATAAAATTACGGCTGTTTCCTCTGATGGAGTATATACAATTCTGCCTCAATTGTTCTTGGAACTCTGTTACCATCATTAAATTGCACTAGGTAGTGACAGTTTGCCTATCAAATTAGCCTTATTTGTATGCTTTTGATATCAATATCAAATCTTCTTCTTCTTCTTCTTTGGTGTCTTTAATTTATTAGAGTGACGAAACGTACACCACAGGTGGCCCCTCGTTAGCTTATGATTTATGAATTAATTAGTATTATACTCAATTTATCAGTTCTGAACTAATCATTATTGGTATTTCAAGACAATAATGCAACTATTGTTAGTGGCTCTATTTAAAAAATCCATACTATAATATCGACGTGAAGAAAAATCTTTGTACCTCTTTTTAAGCATTTTGCGCGCATGGAGCAGTGTAAGATTTGAGTGCAGAAACCTGAAATATATTTATAATATTACGGTCGAACCACTAGGCGACCTCTAGTTATTATAAATCCGAAAGTGTATCTGTTTGTTTGTTCCTTTTTGACACCTTAACTACTGAACCGATTTTAACGATAGGCATAAATCTTAAATACAACCTAGGGAAGGATTCCTAGGCCAAATTTAGTTGAAATTAGTTCAGGAGTTGAGGTGTCATAAGATACTTTTTATCCCGGAAACTATCCACACAGGTGAAGCCACGGGCACAAGCTAACCAAAAAATTAAAACCTAAATTCTGTTTCACCATAAATTAAATCAAACTCTGAGAAATTCTCTAAATTTCAGCCTCCTTGCGCTCGCGCTATGGAATTTCGAAGTGTACTTAGCGGTAACACATAAGTATGTACGTGGTAAGTAGACAAGGAAGGCACAAGTAACTTTGTGAACTCAATTAAGTTTATGTATCGTTCGGGCGTCCGTGTGAAGAATGCTAAGCGCGTTCGTTCGGTGCCAAGAGCTATGTTCGCGACACGCGGTTTTAACTCCGCGCCTATCGACACGCTACGTTTGAAGCTACAACTTTCCCAAGTTTTGTGTGGAGCATTTTCAGTAATATTGCTCTTTTTAACTGCCGACAAAAAGAGGGGCGTTATAAGTTTGTAGTCTGTATCCGTGTATCTGTCTGTGGCATCGTAGCTCCAATACGGAGGGACCGATTCCAATGCAGTTTTTTTAATTGAAAGCTAGTTTAATCGGGTATCATTTTAGCTATGTTTCATGAAAATCTGTTCAGGCGTTCAAAAGTTACAGCTCTTTTTCTAGTTGGAGTCGGGGGTTTTTGACGGTTAGGCTAACATATTACAAGTAAATACATTAAAACGATTTATAATAATACAATCTACTTTTTCAATCACGATACAGTGATCAAGTGATCAAGAAACAGTTAAGACCTCAAAACCAAAAATATTTATACATCTAACAAAACACATTTTTGTGTTAGTACATAATTTTTTTCCTAATTCCTAACTCTACAAATTGAAAATTTCCCGAGTACACGTAGGTAACATATTTTAGTACTCCAAAGTGGCTTGAAATTGTATTCAGAGGTATATTGTTTTAATACCTTGACAGATTTATATGTTTATCTTGATAAATTACCATTACACGAACTAGCGTAGCTATGAGACTTCACGGAATTGCAGAATGTGGTCGATGTATTTCTACTTTACTCAAATGATTTATGCTTACCATGACAAATGGTGCAAGGATATTAAAAACAGTATTTAAATAAAATAATAATGCAATACCATTTTTCTTCCTAACGCTAGGAACAGTTTGGGATATACAGGTTGAATTTTAATAGACGCGACAATTTGAAGGAACAAATTTTACTATGGGACTAACACTGAAATCGCGAAATAAATATCAGCTGTTCCATACATTTAGTCGAGTAATACCTATTGAATTATTTGTTTGGAACAGCAGATTTTTATTTCACGATTTCAGTGTCGTTCCCATAATAAAAGTTGTTCATAATGATGAATGGTACAATGGTCCTTCAATTTTTTGCGTCTATTCAATTTCGTCCTGTTTAATGGATAGATAGAAAAGACCATAAATTAGTTCGCATTTCCGGTTCTAAGGGATGTACTCCAATCCGTTTGAAACTATAGACAATGTTAATTGCCTATAGTTTCAAACAAACACAAATATAGAAACAAATATCTATTCTGTATTTATTTCTACAGTTATGTAGAAATAAATACAGAATAGATATTTGTTTCTATAAATATTTGCTTCGCTTGTCTACTTAATATATTTTTTACGACGTTAGTAGTTCCCCCGAAGTGTGTAACAAATTGAGCTCTATACTAACATCTATCTAAACTTTCTTAATTGTTCCCAATGCTCTGTGTCGAAATAAATCTCTAACAGCAATCGATTAAACTTCCAAAGTAATAAACTACGCAGAACCAATTAAAAATATGGAATGGAACAAGGAATGAGATCATAAAAGAGCAATAGTAGCAACTGTTGTGCTGCGCTAGTGCAGTTTGTCGGATGTCTTGACTGTCAACTAGGGAAGCGATTCCAATTTAGTAGCATTGCTTCGGGATTTGTTGCGAGCGCAAAATCCATTGCTTCGGGATTTGTTGCGAGCGCAAAATCCCCAATACATTGACTAGATATATTTGGTAGGTACCTACATACTTGTAATTAATTGACTTTCGACTATCCACTAGATAACCGTCCGTTAGAAATAATTAAGTACATAAAAGCAATTAAGTTTTCAAACTATTGGTCTCAAGAATTGATCCGTAGATTAAGTAATTTCAAGCTCCTGGTAATTAGATGAAACTGAATTGATAGTATTTTTCATAGAACGCCTGCTATTTATTCTGACATCCGCCACCTAATTACTGAGAAACACTAATACCCTAAGATTAAACTGACTGTCAGTTTTTGGGGCTTAATTAACTACTGTAACAGGTATTCGTATAACAACCGGGACCTTTCTTAACGTGCTTTTAAACGGAGGGATCTCGATGTTTTGATGAAACGGTCACCCATCTAAGGACTGACCGACTGATTTGCGCGGTAGCTATGTAGCTACGAGCCCCTTGGGGAATTTTCAGAATACAGCAATGAATGTCTGAATTATTCATGTACCAACACCACCGAGGGACCGAGATACGCTTACTTTGAATTTTCGTATAAGTAAATCGCCGATTAAGCTTAATTATCAGCTGAGATCAGGCGATGTGCCGTCAACCTCAGCTCGTTTACACCCTATTGTTGAATACGGTCTTTCCCCATTTCGTTCCTAGCTGTGTGTAACACGAACCTCTCAATCTTTATAACATCGTTTTCTAGTTACCGAGAAATAAGTGATCTTTTATGTCTCTATTTTACCACTCTAAAAGTCATATTTTATCAATATATCCTACCAAGTGGTTCTCCTAAGCTCTTCGCTTGTCATATTAAACTTTCACAAACATTATTTTGCAGTTGTCGACAACTGCGACATCGTAACTAACCGTAACAAAATAACTGAGATTGTAATAGTTGCTCAGTTGGCCGCCGGCAAAATAAAGTTTGTGGAGCAGTTGCAGTTCTAAATTTATAGCTCCGACCCTTCCCTATAGCCTCAAGGAAGTAACCTTCCTGTTTTCTTTGATTTTCTGTCTTGGATTTGTATTTTCGGCAGAATATCTATTTACTGTAAGAAACATTTCTTGGGATTTAGTTCAAAAATTGCCAGCCGAACATCAGATTTCCAATTTCAGTTTGTCAAAAACAAAACTTTGATGGTAATAAGATCAGCATCAGAACAAATTTAATTTCTCGTTTGTGAGCGTTTTATTTATACTACAAAATGTAATTTTCGTCATTTAACCAAAAAATTTTAGAAGTTTTGTTGTTATTTGCGAACAAACAAATGTTTGCAGACTTAATTGTGTTTTATCCTGTTTGGGACAAGTAGGAGTCAGCACGTCGAGTTCCAAAAATTGCGTGCGTCCTCTTTTTGTGATGCCATGTAACTAAGCTAACCCAATTTGTGTTTTATCTGTTTGTTCTCCTTCAGGACCACAAAACTAATCAAATTAAGATTCAGTTTCCCTCTATTCTATCTTTTTTCTATCTATACCTACATATAAAAATATATACATATAAAAAGACTTGTCTTGACTGACTAACTAACTAATCTATCAACGCACAGCTTAAACCGCTGAAGATAGAAACTTGAAATTTTAACAGTAGCTTCCTTTTATGAAGAAAACATCCGCTATTTTTTACAAATTCTATTCCTAAAGGGGTAAAAGGGATGAAAGTTTGTTTTAAATTCTGTCATTTTTTAAGTTATATCCATATTTTGTATTTAGAGTTTTGGTTAGAAAATAAGAAAGAAATGTTTTATGATTTTCTAAAATTCTACCCCTAAGGGGGCTAAATACGGGATGAAAGTTAGTTTGAAATTCTGTGATTTTCAATATCGACTTCCACGCGAGCAAAGCCGCAGGCAATCGCTAGTCATCAATCATTTCAATTATTCGCGTATTGAAAAATTTACATGAGGTAGGTACATTTTTGTTTTTGCACAATCTTAGGATCTTTTACTAAAGGATACTAAAGATTTTCTCAATAATATCATACTTAAACAGTACATAATTTCATTATTGTTTTTTTTAAAGTATCTACAGTTTTTAATTAAACGAGTCCAATAGAATGGCCAACCATCCAATTTCTTTACCGAAAGAGCAAAAAAGGGCAAAGGAGTGAAAGATTGCTATTTGCTATGTCCTGCTAGCAACACATTAACTTACTTTTTGCTGACTACAAGTTTTCCGAAGCTTTTGATTATTTTATTCCAATTTTACATTTTATAGAGGATGGGTTTACATTCTGCTGAAGAGAACTAGAGTGATTTAATTAGCATTTCCTTACTTTTCAAAAATCGAATCCGACACACTACTTTTTAATAGATAAATCCTTAGATTATTCATTGGTATCCGAGCGGTAGCCGAGACCAATCAATAATTTAAGCATAAATATCTTGTACGCGGATAAAATAGTAGGTACATTTACTATCCAAGCATGAAATAAAAACAAAAAAAAACTAACGCCCGAGTAATATTGGAAGGACTAAGCGAAGCCGAGTACTTCCGAAGTGATTTTAAAAGGACGCGGCGCCAGCTGATTCCTTTTTAGCTAAAAGATGCCGTTAATTGCTATGTCGACCGAAACTTGTATAGTACTTTTCTATAATTTGCAAGAAAGACACACAAGATAAACAAATTCATTCAAGAATTAATGCGCACGAATTTATTTATTTTTTACTTTTAAAAAGAAATGCTCATTCAGATCTAGTACCTAAAGGGATTTTTTATAGGATTTTTTGTATAAGAAAATTTTTATATGTGCATGAACATAGTTACGAATAAATTAACATTTATAGGTATAACCTATTGCCGCTTTGCTTTTACAGGAGTAGAAGAAGAATGTTCCTATTGTATTAACGTCTCGTCATTTCTACTTTATTTCGAAAATGAGCGTGAACGTAGCATAAGGCCCTCGCTTGTCGCTTCCTCGCATCATTACTGTTAATTATGAACATAATTGCGTATCTTCACGATATTTTCGTCTATTATTTATGCCACGTTATTCTGTGACGAGTAATTAACGGAACAGCGGTCTTAGTTTTTTTTTTCATACGTCATTACCTATGTTGATACATGAACAGAAAACTTTGTGCCCCTTTTTAAGCATATTGCTTGCATGGAGTGTGAGATTTGGCATAGTTAAAATTTATATGGAGAAGGAGTGCAGAAAGCTAAATTTAATGAATTAGGTACGGCCAAATTTCGACCACTGGGCGACCACTAACGAGGTATTCCATGAAGCACACCCAAACGAAGCACACCCAGACGAAGCACACCTAAAGTATTCCACTTAGCACACCTGTAGGTGGGCTTCAAATAATTTTTTTAAATAATTAATTTCTTATTCCACGAAGCACACCTACGTATATCACTCGCATAGTGCGGGGACTAAGAAATAAAATTGTCGATAGGAGAAAATATTTATTATTTAAAAGACTAACTTAAATATCTAACATCTATCAGTTTCATTATAATGTGATAAAATACTTGTCATTTTCATAGTGTTAAAAAAATAAGTGTGTAAACAGGTAGCTATAAGAAAACTTCAACATAGATCTCTATGGAAAACTATATTTACAATGTTTTTGATATTTGTCCAAGTTTTTATTGTAATTATGAAACAATCTGTGATTTTTTATGTTAAAGTAGAGTATTTTTATTATTCACTAAACAGGTATAGTTCGGCCGTTCAGAGAATGCGTTCCTGACACCTGCCAATTGAACATGTTTCTTTTTTATTTTAGATTATATTTAGCGCTAAACTATTTTAGTTTATTATAGGTTAATTTTAATAGAATTTTGTATCAGTAGTGCATGTAAACGATAGATAGGTACTATTATGTAATAATATTTCGATAACAAAAAATTCTCGTTTGTTCGTAACTGACAGGTGTCAGAAACGCATTCTCTGAACGGCCGAACTATAGCTATAAGAAAACTTCAACATAGATCTCTATGGAAAACTATATTTACAATGTTTTTGATATTTGTCCAAGTTTTTATTGCATAATTATGAAACAATCTGTGATTTTATTAAGAACACAAAAAAGTAACATAATAGAAAAATTGTTAAAAAATGAAAAATATTTTTTTTTTTGGAAACATAATTATGAAACAATCTGTGATTTTAAATAGTAAGATTACAAAAATGACAAATATTGTTTCACATTATTATAATGAAACTGAATGATGTTAGAAATTTAAGTTAGTCTTTTAAATAATAAATATTTTCTTCTATCGACATTTTTATTTCTTAGTCCCCGCACTATGCAAGTGATATTCGTAGGTGTGCTTCGTGGAATAGGAAATTAATTATTTAAAATTTTTATTTGAAGCCCACCTACAGGTGTGCTAAGTGGAATACTTTAGGTGTGCTTCGTCTGGGTGTGCTTCGTTTGGGTGTGCTTCGTGGAATACCTCCCACTAACTACCCAGATACCCACATATTTTTTATTCTTTTAAATTATTATTTTTTCTACTCAATTTTACATTGTTGCCATCCTAAAATAATGTCTTCTCTGTCTATGCACCTGTCCTCTTCTTATAACCTATGTCTATCATTCTAGTGTGTCTTGTTTTTTGTAGCAAATAAATTATTTTTCTTTCTTTCTTTCTTTTCTTTCTTTCTTAGTATTTATGAATCCGATAAGCTGTTTATTTTAATTTAGCTGTCAATTTATTCAAATACTTATCATATAATTACATTCTTCAATCCAAAGTTTTCATATGACGTATCCAGTTCACTCCGATATCGGTCTAGAAAACATGAACTAGATGTGATTGGAAGAAAGGCGACATTACCCTCGGGAAATTAAAGAAATGCATCAGCTCCTGCAACGCTACAGACTTTTGTTATTTGCTATAGATATTAACCGTTGTAACCATAGTTGTAACCAATTGCTTGAGTTTATCACTTGTAACAAATAATTCGTTTATTGGATTTTGCATTGCACAAATATTAATTTTCATTGATGTAATGAAATTTCAGGTTTGACATGTAAATATTATCTGTATTTGACGTTTGAATTGGACCACAATTTTACTCGGATTACAAATTAGCTGCATATGGGTAATGATTAGTTGAACGAGCTCTTGTAGAGGGCTGTAATTGAACTGCCCAGACATTTCCAGTATGAGCTGACCTCGCATTGTATAGGCTTTTCGTACAATGAAAGGTCAATTTATACTGGAAATTTTTAGGCAGTTCAGTTTCAGCTCTGTTATAAGAGTTCGTAGTAGCAACATGATACGTTTATCAATAAGCTGTATAGTTATTCTGTAAGAACATCTCACATCTTCGAATCTCAAACTTATTGTCGGGTGATATTTGAAGAATTGACATACAATAACTTAATATCGGAACTGTGAATGAACATGCTGTCGTCATATTCGCAGCTCCTGTCATTAAATTACAGTCAATTCGTCAAATATTAACCGACATTCGACCGAGATTCGAAGCGTGATGCGAGATATTCTTATAGAATAGCCATGCTGTTAACATAGTATTACTGTAGTGATTTTGTTCGGCGGTTTGCGACACAGCCTGGCATCAAGCGGTATGGTAAATTGTATGCAATGTGCTTTATATTGAGCGAGCTCCGGTAAGTGCGCCGCAGTAATATATGGGCGGGCTCACCGCACGCCAGCAAATTATACGCCGAGTGCGATACATTAGTTCTGTTTTATCTGGCTGCGGTTAAAACCTCGGCTTAGCATGAATTGTTACCGCCCATATACTTAATAGGACTGAATGAAATGCCTTAATGTTCTGCTATTTATTCAAGGCCTAGCAAGAGAGAGCTTCTTTTAAGCCTTGTCTACGCAAGGGCACAATCGCGATACGTACTTGATAATACAATGATAATAATTGCAAAAACGGAGAAATTAGTATCGAACAATGCAGGGACAGGCAATGCGTTGCAGTCTCGGTGTGTACGATAGTTTACTCCAGTACCTCTACCATGAGTTTTCCGTGCCGTCTAACGTTCACGTTCACATGCAATATTTGTATAGTGACTTTAGTTCACTATTCATACCGTTAGAGGCGCTGAAAAAGATCCCATACAAATATTGCATGTGAACGTGAACGTTAGACGGCACGGAAAACTCATGGTAGAGGTAGAGAATAAACTACCGGTAAATATTAAAAGCATAACTGTAAATTCGTAGAACTCCCCGTAAATGCCACAGTGAATGGTCCCGAGTCAACAAATCTATTTTTAGCCAAGACCACATACCACGATATTACTTCAATTGGAAAGCTAGTGTTAGAATTCTTCAATAAAAAGATAGCTACGTCTAATACCTACATGAAATATTAATAAATACAAAAAGCAACCAGTGTAGTAAAGCCCTCCTCAAATGGCCTATATTCTTTTTCTTACTTTGAATAAAGTTTACTTAACAAAAGTGGGTTGTAAAAAATTCATGCCAAACTCCTGTGTCTGGAAGTTTTTTAAACTAAATTCAATGGAATCGTAAAACGCGATTTACATTTTTATCGAAAGCACTCGCTTCGCTTTTAAGGCGTTGAGTTTTCTTTCACATTTTGAATACCTACCTACTTAAATGTAACATTATACTTTTTATCATTTTCTCAATGTTAAGAAACAACTGACACACGTGACCCTCTGTGAGGCTAATAACACTGATTCGTGCAAAAAATGCAGGATAATAGGTATGTGTGCTTGTTAACTTCCGTTCATTCGCATTGGTAGAGAAAGAAGTCAGTACTTAGGTAGGTACGGACGGTAGACTATCTACAACTATCCCATTACTAGCGCAATATAAAGGTTAAAGACAGTATTTGAAGTGGATTTACTAAAACGTATATTATAAGAGAAATACTCTACCAATGAAAACGCGCCCTGTTAGTAATAGTAGAACTAATGATGACTACCTGTGTGCATATGGTTTTCAGAAACAATTTTGAAAATATATAAAAAGTAAATAAAACACCCTAAGCTGATCTTATTAATGGAATAATTTATACAGGCGAGTAACGCCATAAAACAAACATTAAACAAAGACTCATTCTCTACTTACAAAGTCCCTTTCAAGTTAAATGTATCCCAACGCCCTGTGAAAAGGGTGACAATTTGTCTCCAACAGCTGACCGCACATTTTTTAATGGAGCAAGAAAATATTTCAAAGCTTATCTGTCTCTTTCTCTCTCTTACTGTGTGAAGAAAGTCACATTTAAGAAAGGGGGAATGAGTCCCGAATCAGATCAAATAATTTGAGCTCATTGTTAGGTAAGTACTATGAGAAAAAATTGATTAAGACGATTTTGTGAAGACCGGCTAACGGATTAAACCAGTGAAGCTGGCATTTAAACGTAATACGGCATCGTATTGGCACATGCATTATAACCTATATAGTATAAATCTTAATAATAGTAACTACCTATTAATACAAACAAATAAAGAGTGTCGTTAAAAGTAGATATTATTGTTGATTGTCTTGCGCATTTTGACAAGACTAAACTAACCTAAACCTATTTCGTTGCGAAACTTATCGACCAGAAACTTTTACTCTGTATGTTATGTCTACGAATGGCGGGGTAATAACCTTTATTCCTAAACACAGTATAAATACTACTAGGGAGGTCTCCAAGCCACACATAACTCCAACTTACCTACTGCAGCTACCATGATTTAAACCTAACCCGTAGGTCACGTGTTAAAATGAGGGTCTGGTCGTAAGGGATTTCATTAATCTCATTGTGGATTACTTCAGTGCCGGCTCTCAAATCCCTGTGCAAACGGGAACATTGTGATTGAATCCAAGCTCTTTATGGCTTCCTAGAGCTCGTTAATCCCTTGTGACACCTGTTCCACCTGCCAAAAGAATCGAAATGGAGTGTAACTCGAACACGAAACACTAATATCAATAATAAATATACCTTTCACATTTCGCCCTAATTTTCGGTGATTTTGTCGAATAAAATCCAAGGATACCTGATTTTTCAATACCTTTGCCTACCTTTGTTACCTGTAGGATAAGTTTATTTTATGTCCCCGAGGAGAGGAACTACTCTACTTCAATCTCAATGTTAGAAAAGATTTTATAAAGTAACTTTGCAGAAAATTTTGGTAATAGATAACAACCGATTTGATAAGAACCGTTAGACTCAGGTTCACATTTTCCGTTTATTAGGAATTATTATTATATTACGAGTATAGTAAGTTCGCATACTAGTAATAGAAGAAAACAATAATTTAATTTTCTACCTTTACCTAGGAGGTTAAATTAAAACGTATGTATCACAGCTTTATACGGATGGGAGACATGGACAATGACTCAGAAGGATAAAGACAAGCTTGAAGCGTTAAATGTGGTGCTGGAGAAGGATGGTGAACGTAAAGATATAATGACAAACGCAGAAGTGCTGCTTACAGTACCTAGAGGAAAGACTTCTATAGAACATTGAGACCAGCAGAGGAAAAAAGGAACGCCACCTAATACGTCACGAGTCACGATACCTTTATAGAACCACGACACATTTATAGAGAACATCATGGAACGCAAGGTAGAAGGAAAGTGAGGAATACCTAGAAGGAGCTAGGTAGACCAGATAAAGAAAAAGCTAGCATCAAGACGTATAATTAAGTGAAAGAACTAAAAAGAGATAAGAACAGAAAATGCTACACCGAGAAGAGTCAAACTCTTAAATTAAACAACAAACTAGTGTTAGACGGAAGAAAACCGACAACCGTAATAGAGTGCAGTGGCGCGGCACTAGTTACCGGTCGCCGTGGATGTCGCGTCACCTCACTATTTATGACAGTCCACTCCATGCTTTTTCCCGCGGTGTGTTATACCTATTGCTAACTTGTGAAATATAAGTTTTAAAAGTAGATATCTTTCAGTTTAGTTATTACTAGAAAGGTAAAGACAGTATGGTTGAGACGTGATGTAACAAGAACATAATAAAATAATAACGTTCAGTGCACACAGAGCATACGTTAGGTGACGAAGCAATAGTTTTCAATAATGTCATCTGCAATACTCGTATAGAGCTAAAAGCTTTCTCCACCTAAATTATTATCTATTCACCATACACACCCGGTACCGTCGGCACTGTAGTAAACCCTTGCATTTCCATATTTTATTAAATAACAGAAATAAATCGTTATTAAATATCTACATAGCTATTGCAATCAGTCGATCAACGAGGTTAAGCAGCGCTTGCCTCGGTCTGACCTTGGATGGGTGATCATTTCTTCTTGCATCCAAAAATACGTTAAGCAGATGGCTGTCTGTTCATTGTCATACTAATAACTATGACAGTCGTTATCGGGAGTCAGCAGCCCAAAAAGTCTGATAACCGGTCTAACCTTAGGGTATCAGTGTCTCCCAATAATTGGGTGACGGAGGTCAGATGGCAGTCGCTCCGTGTAAAATACTGATATTCAGCCGCATCTTGTTAGACTGGGAGTCGACTTCAACGGAGTTGGGAAAAGGCGGATGAGCTTATTAACTATTAAATAACAGAAACCACTTTGTAGACGGATCCTACGTTCATCTTAATTTTGACTCAAGAGTTTTGACAAGATTAGCTTTAGTGGTTGCCTTCGGCGGTAACGTAAAATCAGAGTCTGATGCTGTCATGTTATCCTTTGACTTTATACATAACTTATAAGTAATAATATTAATTGTAAAGTTTAGTTTTTAGCTTGATACGTTTTAGCTTGGATTAGATACTATTGAACTCGGAAATACTAGAGAAAATTCTTTCAAAAACAAACTTTATTGTCTTTGTACAGCGAGTAAAAAGAAGGTTAGAATTTACGGATTATTACTTTACCCGTTCTGAATACCAACTTGTCTATTTTGCACAAAACCACATCTATGAGACACACGCCATATGGGACTCGAGCACAAAAACTTGCCTAAAAACATTAGCACAATATACGGCTTAAATTGCGGTGCCGACTGTACACAAAGCTACGTGCCGCATGTGAGACGGAAAGCAAATTGACGACGAACGCAAATCTGTCATCCGCTCATCCCTCATCCAGAATAGGAAATTTTATAGCTGGGATGTAATATAAATTTCAAACGGATTTATTTTTTAGTTTGCGGCTCCAATGGAATTTTTGTTTGTGCTTGTCTGTTCTCTATCGCCGTAGGTAGAAAAGTATTTGATTTTCTACATATTGATTTACCAAATTCTACTTGTCAGTAACTACTCCTTTACTTGTGTGCATCTACGATACCTTAACGTATAATAATAATTTATAAACATATTGTAAGTAATATTATTGCAAATATTTGAAAGGTCACGTAAACTACTCGTAGAAATTTTGAATGAAGGCTTTGTTGTTAAGAAATTACAACAGTCGAAATTGCATTATCTGGATGAAATCTAGAAGATGAAGAAATCACTGCTATCATCGATTTTACGAGTAAACCACTAGCGAGTCTCTCCGATTGCTCACAAAACTGGATTTGAAGACTACGTTCAACATCCAATGAATATCGATGACTCGCAAAAAGCTCGCAGGATTATTGAATTATTCATAGACTCCCTCGTTTGCATTCTGATCACAAACGTCCTCCATAAGTCGGAACTAACACCGACTGGAACTAAGAACCACAAATCCTTAAAACTTGTAAACACATACTGTCGAAGTAACGCAGGATTTCTAAAGCTTTGCCCACACATTCGGAGCATATGATCTGATTATATGCACTATGTACTATGCACTGTGCCCCACTGAGATCCCACAGTCCGTGTGCACTCATGTTTTATGGAAGCCCGAAGATGCGAGACTTGTTATGGTAACACTAACCTACACTTGTATCAGGAACTTTTTTACTTTGTAGAAACTACGCGCTCGCCGCTCAGCAAACCGCAACTTAGATTCGTTTTTATATAAAGCCGGGTCCAGACGCGTGTAGTGTGTAATGTATTGTATCGTCTAATGTAACGTGAATGGTGTGGACGGTACACGAACTCAACGGGAATGCTTTCAAATGAGAACTGCGGGCGCCTTTGTGTTCGCGTAAAAACCGATACCCGATAGATAAGCACGAGCGATATAATGTAATGCTCGTAGTGCCTATCACACGCAGAATTCGCGTTACATTACACCCGGGTTTAAAGTGCTTCTTCACCTGGTCCATCGGCATCGATTGGCATGTCCAATCGATACACTATAATATCTCCATCGATAAAGGCGATCATTCGTCTCTGGCACACTCAAACAATCGGATACAATCCACATTTCGTAAAAATCTGCTGTTCCATACATTTATTTGAGTAATATTGAATTATTTATACGGAACGCCTGCCTTTTTTTCGCGATTTCAGGGTTGGTCCTATTGTAAAAGTTGCTCTTGATGATTACTAAATAATAATATAATTATAATAGTAATAAAGTTGGACCTTAATTCGCAAACGTAGTACTTTGCTCTTGTTGCTTTTATAACATTAAATAAATTATTCGCTACATATTTTCAACGTTTCTGTGAAAATGTTTGCAGTGAGTAATGGCATGGTAACATGACACTATTAGATGAATTCACACTCGTTCATTTGCAACCAACGACACGATCACGATCCGATATCGAACTAGTAAAATACTTTCTCTCTACTGTTTTCAGCCGTAGAGCAAAAAGGTTTGAAAGATCTTAGGCATTAATTTACTTTTATTAATAATAGAGTATCCTTGTGTAATAGGAGAGAAACAATAAAAATTCCGCGGGTTCCATATAAAAAAAATACACGGTGAATTATAAGTCGTTTTGAATACGTTAGCGAATAATTGTCCTCATGATAATGAACAAATCAGCAAAAAAAAAAATGACGCGAAACCTTGTTTTGACTTCACGTACAAACTCAACCAGCTGATCATACCAATAATGTATGGGAAGATGAAAAAATTATTCGCATGGAAAATGTTTTGCTTTTGCAAATTTTATCATTACCATGAGTAGGTACCTACAATCATTCTATAACGTAGGACTTAAACGACTTAAAATTCACACTGTATAAATGGAACACAAATTGTTTGTTTCGATGTCTGCTTATCTGTATATTAGAATAGTTCATCTCAATAACTAGATAAGTTATTGACTTGCTACGTACAATTGTAAAATTTCGCATACATTCCATGCTAGAAGTCGCTAGGTGTAAGCTATCAGATCTCAAGGTCTCGCTAAGCCTCACCCTTCTGTGTAATGAAAGCCGGGCGACATGCGAACCAGACCAATTAGTCATCGTTATAAAAATGTTTGTCCTAAATTACTTTATTCTCCTGAAATTGGCGCACCTAGAATTAACCATTTAACATTTTTTCATTTCGTTCAAGAACTGTATACCTGGTTATTTCGTACTTTTGGAAGTGCTGTTCGACAACTCAGAGGCTACAAAAATACTATGGAATAGAGAAAGATGGTATCTAAAAAAAAGTTTGTGCATGATTCCCAAAACTGCTGTTGCATTTTGCAACAGAGACTGAATCACTCTACAAATTATGCGCACTACATAAAAAAATATCCTGTAGGTATATTGCTGGTTGCTAGAAATCAAAATGAGTTATCGAAAGTTATGTCCTTCAATCAAGCTTTCCTATACTCTTTTTATAGATCAATAGGTAAAATAAGACCCATTTTACCAAAGAAATAACATGTTTCGTTCCTACAGAGATTCATACACGGTATAATGCTATGAACTTTAATGTTCAATCAAGATGAGCTTGAAATTCTACCTGAAGAAATGGTTCAAAAGATATTCTTGCCGTCTCCGGTTTACGTAAACAGTCTCATTTAAACACCCTTGGATTCACCGGTTGCCGTAACACAATACGCTACAATATACAATACATTTACCAAATGTGTTTTAATTTATTCTATTGTAGACAGGAAAGTAATTAGGTTGTAGTGAGAGTCGTTACAAATTAGTGCCGGGACCCAGATCTAGTGCAAAAGTAAGGGTTGTCGCGAACCGAGCACAAGACAAATGATAGCTGTGACTGATTACTTATAACACTACCAAAATAGATGAAATATATTTTGTGTGTACAAGTAACAATGAAAATTGTGTAAGGATCAGTATAATTTCCATTAATCATTTCATTGTTGATGCATGATTTGTCTTATTCTTTCACCGTTTCATACAGGTCCTGTTAGGTCTCCTCCGACAATGGGGACATTGCCACAGTCAAGACTTCGCGAACGGGTTTGCAATTGCATAATAACTTCATTAGCACATGATGTAAGGTTTTATGGTAGGTATAAGCCAACCTTCTTCTGTGAATGCTTGGTAATCTTATTGGTAATTAATAATTTGACATCTTTATTTAAATGTAAGATATTTAAGGACAGAATGTTTAGAAATTGACACATGATGTAGATATTCAGCTACTATTATCTAATCTGTGAGATATTCGAAGATAGGTGTAATGGTGGTGAAAAGTCAAAAATTTAATAGTCCTATGATTTAAATGTTTAATTATTTTTATGTCCGGCATACCGATGAAGTTATTCTGCAATCGCAAACTGGTCCACGACGAGAACGATGCTGCCCTGTTCATCTGCTTGACAATATCTATTTAGTCAACCTGGGTGAAGACGCAATAAAACTCACAACAAGCTCATTTTTCTTTCTGTCTCCAGTTACAAGATGTTTTCGACAAGCAAGTGACAATATTTATAGGGTTGTAAATCAACAAAGCCATTTGAATATATTCAATGTCTTTATAATGGCGAACTATATTATTAGCGCGACTTCCGGGTGTCCCATAAATAAGTCAGACTGCATCATAGTAACGTCGTACAGGGGTTAATAATGCTAATATTATGATAAACGAAGTTAATACGTACGTATTACTGTGACATCATAAGTAAATGGGGATGTTTAGATACGGATGCGGATGAAATAAGTTGTATGTGTAGGTAAAAAATAATGTATACTAAATAAAGTTAAGCGGTGCTTTTGGTTCCCAAAAACCTATAACTTTTTCAAGGGAGGTGAAATGCAGACACAAAAAGTATTAAAAATTGTATAACTTTTATTTTATCCCATTTGACATACATAAACACAAGAATAAATTATCATAGGTATATTTTCCTGAAATTCAAATAGACAGACTATATTTATTTATTTAATGCTTTTCATACAAATATATACAAAGGCGGTCTTAGTGCCTAAGAGACAATAAATATGTTATTTTGATAGCAAACTAATGAACATGATAAGTACTTTCCTTAACTTTTCGTGCTGAAAGAAAGGATTGACATAACCCGTTAAAAAGTGACTTCTGTAGTTAATTCTAACCATTAACAGGCTGTAGAAGCGTCGCTAATTGCTAGCATTTGGACGCGATCCAACTCCACTGGGAATGGTCATCTTGTTCGCTACTACCAGGAAACAAACTAAAATTATACCACACTCAAACTGTTCCTACGATTCCGACGTAAAATCGAACCAATAAATCGACCAGAGTGCGTTAATGCGAGCAATGCCCTGTTTTTAAATTAGTCTTATAGTTATGTGTAGAGGAACGTAATAATAACTTTTATAATTTAATGTTACGTTAAAGTAGGTATTTAAAGAGAGTGTGGAGAATTAAATTCTCTCTCTCATTGTTCAGGCCTTATAAATTATAATGATTAATGTGTGTAATTTGTAACAGTATTCTAGATTTGTTGTAGAGACAGGAACGGTTGTCATTTGTATTATCTTTCATATGTCTGTTATTAACGTAAGCTTTTATGTGATTACATGCCCTTTGTGAGAGGGGAATATTACTACATGATACAACAAAAATAAACCTAAAACAAGGTGTTGATTAGATCGTTTGTTTCAATTGCTCAACAAAGGCAACATCACAACAACAAGAAAGTTAGTAGCTGGCGCATCGCTTCAAAGTTAGTTGAAAAGTAACGCCCAAGTTTACATGTGAAATCAAAACACGGGGATCAATATTTCTTCATACTCTTGCTGACAGAAAACCTAACATAAGAAATATTAAAATCATCACATTGTATACTTGTCATCATTATCCTATCACCGCGTAAACGGCCACTATTGAACATGCCAATAACTGGTGATATTGTCGTAATCACCATGATTGGCAGGTGGATTGGAAACCGCAGTTTGTTGGTTATTAGTACAACAAAGGATACTGCATCTCCATCCTCTTTGTACCTTTGACACCCACGATTATCCATGGCAGGAGAAATGAGACGGGCTATTCTTTGTCGGGAACCACTGGAATCACAATCATGACCAAATCACTATTAAGTATTTATTATAATACTTTGTTATACTACTACTTGCAGTAGTAATGGCCTAGCGGGTGGACGATTGCCTTCCATGCAGGAAGGTCTGAGATCGAACCCGGCCCGCACCTCTGACTTTTCGGATCAGAATTTGATTATCACTTGCGTTAACCGTGAAGGAAAACATCGTGAGGAAACATGCACATCTGAAAGGGCCTCATAAAGTTCTCGATTGCGTGTGTAGCCCACAAACCTATATTAGGCCAGCGTGGTGGACTAAGGCCTAACCCTTTTCATTCTGAGAAGAGTGTTCAGCAGTGAGATAGTAATTGGCTGAATTTATTTATGCTATACTTATGAGCAAACTATTGTAAAAAGACATTCCACAAATGGCACGCATCATACATGCTGCATGTATGGTGCGCTAACCATATTGGTTCATTATTCAGTCCGGAATCGCAATCACTCGGTGATTGGCTTTTGGTGACAATTGGTTCAGTTACTTTTACATATGCGTGACCAGTTTCCATCATGGAATAAATCCGACTTTCAATCAAATTAAAGCATAAAATTTGCGGCAGCAAAACTTGGCGCGGAAACCTCATTCACATACTTTTTTATCAAATTGGCAAATTCGATGTTGTTGTTTTAGTTTACTTCTAGTTTTTATTCTAAGTGATACTGCACTTGGCAAGTACTATCATTATAAAAAAATTACTATTAAAATCGTATCGTAATCGTCATAAATTATGATTAAATAATTGCCTACAATATTGTTCTAAAAGGCTTTGTAACGCCGAAAATTGCTGTCATCAGTTACCCGTGTAAAACACACCCTTAGTGAACCATAGTTTTCCAACAAAAGTTGTACAAGCATAGTACAAAAATATACTTTTTCTATTTAATTATTATTATACTATATTATATATTGTATTTAATGTTTTTGGTAACATATCACTTTTACCATTTTCAGTCTCATTCTATTACCCAAGTATTACCCGACTAAAATAGATATCTTTAAGTTTACAATATCCTTTCTTTTTGCTTTCTATACAAACTGAACATGTAATTTTATTTTCAGGTACTTACCTACGATCCTTTGCCTGAGAGCTAGACAGACAAGATACGTAAGTTGTAGAATTATAAAAACTGGTCGCCCAGTGGTCACGTAATAATTATACTATAGATTCTGTAATAACGGTTGTGATGCGCACTGAATCTGATCGAGTTCGAGATGCAGGAAAACATGCAGTCGGCAGCCCTTTGAACTGTGAGCCCTGTTAATGGACCATTAGGACGAGCACCGCAGACACTATAACTCCCCTAGTCCCCCATACATCAATCGACTCGAAATACCTTTCTACAGACTGTGGTAAAAATAGAACACGCACACATACAATGACTTTGACTTCACTGACGTGATTGTGATATACTCTTCAAATTTAAAGAATTCAGAATCACACTAATATTTTGTATAATTCTACTGATAAATTATTCTACGGCAACAGTACGGCACTATTCATAATCAAACAAAACACATTTTACAAAAAAAAATAGTGTTATAAGGCCAATAAGCAAAAATAAATTCTTGACTAATCAAGTGTATGTGACATGAATATTGACTTCTTCGCCGAAAAAGTTTTACAATGTATTAAGTTACGAAAATTCACTCCAAAATAAAATAAAAATTTGATTTTGCATGGCTTGCACTAGTAAATCATGCGTGTCCCCCATACTAAGTCAAATTTTCGCTGCGGTTGCATTTACTGAATCACTCTACAAATTATGCGCACTACATAAGAAATTATCCTGTATTGTACATGCATGAAACATTTAATTCATCTCTACAAAACTGATACGGTGCGATGCTTGACAATATAACAAACTGACGCCGCTTTAATTATGCTAAATTGATTGCTAGGAACAGTAACAAATTTGTGCTGTAACAAATCCCCTCGCCATTCCGGCCACTAATGAGGCCACTCTATATGGCACTAGGGAACCGATACACAAATGTTCGTATTATTAATTTAGCGTCGACGTGAATTTATCTGAGCGGCTTTATACGGATTTTCGTGACACGGGAATAATATTAACTGATTTAATTATAAGACTCAATTCACA
This sequence comes from Allophyes oxyacanthae, assembly GCA_932294325.1. NCBI lineage: Eukaryota > Metazoa > Arthropoda > Insecta > Lepidoptera > Noctuidae > Allophyes > Allophyes oxyacanthae. Next base: position 13,145,730 of record OW028615.1, read on the forward strand.
CGCAATTTGATGGTAACTTCGTATACTACTTGTCAAAGAAGTTAGAAATCGAAACTAAAGTTTCGTTCCTGATCAAAGTGTTAAAAAAAAGAGTTGAAAGAAATTGTTGGGTTCTATCGCTTAAGTTATAATCCATTTTTTGGGATCTGAGGTTATAACTGAACCAAAGAGCTTATTAGCGCTACTAACAAAAATAGTGAATTTCGTAATATTACTAGATATAAACACAAAATGGTGATCCTTAAATTTACATTGACTAAAACAAATAAATCATTTCTAGGGAACGGTGTATACGCTTCTTTATCAAACTACCTAAAAATATTACTGCTCTTACTGATAAGAAGTTTGAAATTCATGTTAATTCTGGCCTCATAAGACCAAAAACGATATTGACGATAGAGAGGTGTAACGTTAATATTTTCTGCACCTGCAGCTTCCCTGGTGACCCGCTGTTTTCAGTCTTCACAAGTTAATTTTGAGGACGTTTCCCTTATTCACATAATAAGGGAGGCTTGTGTGTTGTATGATGTACTTATTGTATAACATATAGTGATATTACGTTTATTCTTGTTCTTTTTCTTTTTTCATCACATTGTATCTTTGGCCGGCGGGTGCTGCCGCGACCGCCAGATGTTATTATAATTGTATTATTTTGATAGAGTATCCATGGAGTTTCTGGCCGGTATTTCTCCATAGGACCAACCCTTGGATCACGAAGTTTTGAAAATGCCTGCGAAGGCCGAGTCAAAATAAAAATCTTTGACTTTGAAATAAACAACTATTTTCTTTTCTTATGTATTTGCCAAGCTTATCTGTGGAAAATATCATTAATTGTGTATAGCAGGTCACTAGAGGTATGCTCCACAAAATAATCCAACATTTAAAAAGGTTAAAAAAGTGACTTTGTTTCTTTGCCTTTGTGCAAAAAAGACAAACATATTATTTTAGTCATAGCCGTATGTTATCGCTTACGGCTAGCAAGAGTCAAATACTGGAAACATTTTATTTTAGTGCTTTGAACTGCAACCTGACTGCTTGCACTCAGCCAAATTGTTCGTCTTAAGGCCAAACTTTATCCGGCAAATTGCCAAGGTAGGCTTTTATTAACGGACCGGCTGCTTTTTTGAGAAGCACCAATTCAACCGTGACATAACGAGTTTCTAGTTAGCTATAGTAAATGGATCAAGAATTCAAACCGCAACGTAAACGAAAATAACTAACAACTGGTAACTAAACACTTGTTTGACAGGAGCCAGACAAAAGAAAAATACTACTTTATTACACACGAAAGAACAGGCCCCATGAGGTTCTTTTAAACATACGATCGTGCTCTGAAATGAAAACAGATGATGAGAAAGCTTTCACAGTGCTATTATGAAAGTTTAAGTAAAGTTACGTCTTCATGAAAGCCTCTTGTTTCTTGTTCTGCCGTTTGGCAAATCGTTTGCGATATTTTATTAAAGATGAAGATTTACCTGATAATGTTTGACGACACGGTTGGCGCAGTGACTAAGCGATTAGCTTTCTGCGTTACGTGCCGCGGGTTCGATCCCCGCACGGAACAAATATTTGTATGATCTACAGATAGTTGTTTCGGGTCTGGTTGTGGGTGCATGTGACATGTATGTTTGTAAACTGTACCCTCGATACAGGAGAAATCCTAGAGAGGGGCAACGTTTTTAACAAAAAAAAAAAAAAAAAAAAAAAAAATGTACTGCGTTCTGTATCCAAGTTGATCAGCATGTGCTAGGCGTAGGACACCCCAGCGCTGATTTTCAATTGAGACACGGACGAAGGTAATTAATTAAATAATCAGAAAGTAAGGATATTAAAAGATAAATAATATTTATTAATAGTAATAAGATACGTAAATAAATATTGTATAAGAATATTCAATAAATTACTAAGATAATCAATAAAAATAGTAGGTACCTAATATTAAAATATTTGCAACAGCCAATCACCATCCAGCAAACAACAACTTGCAACTTGTTTTTCCATCAACTCAAATTTTAAATTAAAATTATAGTTTTTTATTCTGTATGTTTTTTACTATTATTAAGTACCCAACTTTCGTAATAATGCGCACTGACAACCATAACACAAGTTAAGTCTCTAAGTATTATTATTAGAGGAGAAAGCGAGTAAACAGACTGATCAGACTGACCCACGCTGACTTCTTGTCATGTAAATTAGCAGGCTCTCGGCTCACACAAAGCAATGTGATAAATTTCCTCGCACTCCGCCTAGAACCCTTCATAATATCGCCCATATAGTTTCACAACTACTGCGCGCTGACAATTGTTTTCCAAAGTTTTGTTTTCATTGACTTTGCTACTCGGCACTTGAATAAGTTACGAAGGGGAGATTAGTAACGTGAGACGCATTAATTGTCTTAGTCTTTGTGACTTGAATTGTATTATTAGTAGCTGCGAACTGCAAAGTTCTTCTATTCTTTTGCGTTAAGAATCGTATATTACATTTAGCAACGTAAAAAGAACGCCAAGGCACTATTAAGAAACCAAAATATAATAGGCAGAATTTGTAAGATAAACATTGGTAATATAATTAAACCAAAATAATAAAACCAAGTGGGGAACAGCAGGATACAGGCACTTACCGTTGTCTCAACTACTTGCCTGATAAATAAATAATAATAATAATTATTATTATTGTATGTATGTACAGCGCAAAAAAAACTATTACAAATATGAACCTTCCCTAATAATTGTTTTTTTTTTATATTTAATTTCATTTAGTAAGATGAGTGGATACCAGTACCTAGTCCATAAAATGCATTTAATAAAAATGTGAATATAAGATCTTAACCATGGTATACAATCATTTTCAACAAAAGGCTCATGGAGATGTAATCTATGCTTTCACTTAATCACAGTAAATAAACAGCTTATTCAACACTTCTAACAGCGTTCTTTCAGGTCTACGCCATGGATCATGTAGCAACCTAGCGCCACAAAAAATAACCAAGTAATAATTTAGCAAGCTAACGACAATGGCGTATTCAATACGAATTTGACCAATCAGATTACGAAGCCTGCATTACGCAAATAAAAAGATTATCGTATTTAACACATACAACTGTCCGACATCAACCGTCGGGCTTCACCTCGCTTGGTCGGAGGATCCTTCCTTTCCAATGGAGGTTCCTCCAAAATCACATGAGAATCACGTTTTGCTTTATTATAATAGTAAAACTATTAATCTACCTTTTTATCTCAATTTTACCAAGAACCAAAACCAAGCCTGGCAGCTACAAGCAATTTTATTACGTTAATATCACAAATCTTACGAAATTGTCTTGAGACCGGCCTAGCTTTGTCACCTGTCACCTTAGAAATATCTTATCCACTCGAAGGGTTATCCCTAGAGCACCAAGAAGAGGAATATAAACGACCACAACTTCAGGTGTCAAAGTACTCAAAAGTAAGTACAAGTTGCAATCTTAAAACTTATTCTACCCTACCTACTAGGTCATTCATGGAAACTGCGGGTCGAATCATCGCATCACAGAAAAATACCTGGACAGAAATTTTGCTGTATTTTATTTTTTGTTCTATATTGTACGATTTTTGAGTAGGTGTTTTAAATCCTGTGTTCAGGGTTCAGTCATTGTTTTAGTTTTTGAAAATCTCTTAAATCTATGTTTTTAAAGTATATGTTTCTAAAAATTTTGCTAAATTAATAATATAGCAGGTGGTTATATTTTTAACCGAAGCGACCAAGAAAACCGACCGTAGAAAGATTGTTAAAAAAATACATATGGAAAGCCTTGTACAATGCGAGGCAGCTTATACTGAAAATGTATATGTAGCCCTGTGTACAAAGATCTGGCCAAGACTCCATACATTTTGAAACATCTCCTTTCAATTTCTCTTCGTAATATCCGCTATGAGTATAATAAACCGACAATATTACATCGCAGTCGAAATCGGAGCTACTTTCCCGGGTGATAAAATAGAATAGATTAGAAATATATTTGATGAGTGTAAATCAATGAACAATAGGCGGTCTTATCACTTTCAACGATCTTTGCGCTTTTCTAAATACATACTTTCTGATACTTTCCTAAATCTAGATCAAAATCGTCATGACAGTCTAGTCGTCGTTAGAAAGTTACGAGAGTACACGAAGCCAACGTACAATTTTTTTTTTTTTTTTTATACTTTTTATTGTACACCGGTAATAAAAACAGGATTATGAATCACATAAGCTAATGTACAATGGGCGGTCTTATCGCGCACAGCGATCTGTTCCAGACAACCTTTGGATGGACATAACAGAAAAGAAATAGGTAACATAATTATTATATTTTCTAAAATATTATGACGCAAGACAGTAAGAAGTTAGGTAGTAACGTTCATTACATTTACTATTTTCAACTAAAATTATAGTTTTCACTTGACCTTTTAGCAGCAACCAAGATTTTCCCGCAAATTGCGTCACTCGGGAATCAAAACATTTTTACGTCGGTTAGCATTGTCCCTGTAGTATGCTTACAATCAATTTATTGTAATCGGCTTCGTTTTGGGGTTCATAAGATGAAAAATGTAAGCCTATATTGGGTAGAATAAAAATCTGGATGTTATTATAGCGACTGAATGGACCTTAACGCATTACGGTATTATCTATATCAAATATCATTGTTGTAACAAGAACGCCATGATCCTCACACTGAATCTGTCACGCGTCACACTCGACGCGAGAAAGAGTATTAGGTATGCATTCTCGATTCCAATACCGATTTCCAATAAAATATGCGATATCGTCTACTTGTCGTTTGAAATTACTCCCTTTTATATTTCGACAATCGGCGTTAAACGGCACTTTGCTGGGACCCAGGGAGATAAAGCTCGCCTGCGAGATGAGATAAGGCGAAATCCTCCGATAACCTACAAGTTCATACCTACCCCTTTATCGAGGTGTTCACACGGATTTATCTCTCTCCAGAGTTGCTCGCAAATGACTCGCATTACAGCAAAATGGCTTCGTTAACCGAATCCACAGCCTGCCTCGGTTACATACAGGTATTGCAATATGTATATTGTATGTAGACATTTTACATCTACGTATCTCATGTTAGAAAATATTAGAGCAATAATTTACTACCGGTTTTCTCGTTATTCGCAAATAGCGTTGTGTATGTCACAAGCTTCATGACAATGATTAATATCTACCAACCGGCAGTCAATTCAGCCTCGATAGGCTGAATTGACTGCCGTTTGGTGGACTGCGATCAGTCCACTGCTGAATATAGGCCTCTCTCCTAATATGCGCCAAGCCTGCAGAAGGCAGTTGGGGTAGACTGAGTCGAAGACTCTCATATACAACTTGAAGGTGTAAGTTGAGCAGCAAAGTCAAAGGTTTTTATTTCAACTCGGCCTGTGCAGGCACTTTCGAAACGTCGTGATTCTAGGTGCACGGTTCCAAGTGGGTTGATCCTGGAGAAGATACCGGCAAGAAACTCCATGGACACTCTTTTCATAAATCAAGTTAACAATACTAGGTATGTGGTACTTACTTTCGACCTAAAACACAATTCAAACAAAGCTTAATTTGTTTTATTTAATAAAGCTAAAAAAAAACGTTATAACAAAGACATTTGATATTTTCTTTTGGTTTAATACGCTGCTTGAACTTCAACAAAATGCCAAACGCATATCGATCGCTCAATTTACTGTAAAATTTGGATGACGCAAAATATTTACAAGAAAATATTGAAATGTGTCCGCGCAAACTTTTATGTTACATGAATTAGCTCAAGGCGCTTTTCAGCTAATGAGATATTGTATTGTGGGGGAAATTGAGAGTATTTTAAATAATTTCCCTTGGCGTTTAAGAAGGCAATTTGTCAACGTCGTGCTCTTGGAGCGAACTGGCCCTCCAGCGTGCCTAGCACAAATAAATTCTCCCTTATTTAACCATTTCATCAATATTACCATACGTATTATCATACTCAAAGGTATTATCTGACTACTTCCTCCATCCATCCCATCCAAAATTTAAGAGCTATTAGGCTCTTGTCAGTATAACAATTTCCAAGTTACTCTATCTTAAATATTTTAATTCTCTGTATGTCTCTACATTCCTTCAGTTGATCGATGAACTTTCTACTTGGTCTTCCTCTTTTTCGTTTTGCCCCTATTTTCCCTTCTATAATGGTGATAATAAACTTATCGTGCCTAATCAAGTGACCAATCATGCTACCACTTCTTTTATGAATTGTGTTTCTCCCATACGAAATTCAAAATAATTCAGGAAATCCAAAAGAGCTTCATGAAAACCAACAAGTAGACTGTAAAGAAAATACGTAATTGACAATATCTTCTTGCAAAAATATCTATGTATATAAGGTTCGGAATATTTCAAGCACCATCAAATGAACGCTCACTGACATTGGAAAGGCGAATTCCTTTGATGAAGTATTGAGAAAACAAGATTTGTTCAAACAACAATAAATTCGTCTCATAATAAATGATAATTCTCCCTGAGAGTTTCTCCAAGTAAAATTAACTTTTATCAGCTCGTGCTATTTATCAAAAAGTATTGAGGAACTAACTATGAAATAAGAACAATAAATTCGTCTAAAGATAAAATCAAATTAACTGAGAGCTTCTCCCATTGAAATTAATGCTAATATTGGTAATGTCGGCGGGGGATCGCATAATCCGTAGTAACGCGGAAACGCGCGGGATTTAGTGAAATCTCAGAATAAAAAAGACATTCACATTACGTGATCTTACTTGTAGTTGTAATAATTTCGCAAAATTACGGACGAAGCCTAGTGTTTTCTTGAAATTATTAAAATTACCCTACAGCGAACATCAAAATTATTAAAACGCACCGCGCGCGCGCCCGTAGTAGCACCTGAAAATGAGAAACAACTAATTTCTAAAACTATTTCAGCGAAATAATTCTCTATTCAGGAACGTTCCTCGCAATAACTTCTAATTAAGGCTCTCGACAGTCGGACTGGAAACGCAATCTCCAAGATTCTTACAAAGTCGCAAAATATACTTTTTAGGTTTATTAGCTACCAACTGAACCTTCGTAAATACTAGGTTTGTTACCAATATTTTCTATAGTTTATCAACAATAGCGTATGTTCATTGAACGAGACGTTTGCTCTCAAAGACTTTTGTTCTTTCAAACAAACTTATTTCAATATTTTATTGTGTGACCAACCCACGTTCATGAAAAGAAAATACACCCCACGAAATCCCTTCTCGTAATACCACATCTGAAATAAATATACTGTACGATTATAATAAAACATGGTATTGTAAAACTGAGATCAAAGGAGCTTACTTCAAGAACCATGAAACATGAGCAGAATACAACGGCGGTGACGTCACGTCTCTTTGGACACATTTTTTGTTTGTCGCTATAATATTGTCTGTAAACAAGGAAAACTATTACGTGTCCTCGGTCACGTACAGGGCTATCGCACATTCTTAAGAAGTTGCTCAGAGTCTATAAATTTTGGCGGCTATAAAAGCTTTCTGAGAGATTTTTTTGTAAGCAAAATTCAAATTAAATTGTTTCAGCTTGTTGCATCGAAACCTACAACTATATTTTCTGAACCTACATTTGCCGTTCAAATTATTGTTTTGTTTTTCTCTAACTGCAGCGCTGAGGTCGTAATAGTGCATTTGCCGATTACGCCAGAACGCGCGCAGTAATGACTACGCAAGTACAAAAATTAAAAATGCCCCAACTCCTACATTGTGAATATACAAATAAAAATAAAAGCCTGTAAAAATTACGTGTAATAGTAGAAGTCATCTTTCGACGGTCGAATAAAAGGCTATAGGTACTAATTATACCATTATAAATATTTTTTAGAGTTACGTAGTGAAAAGGTTTGTGAGGGATCTTAAACAAGCACCGCTGCGGCGTTGTGGTTCGTATTACTCTTTACACACGGACTCAATTAACTGGCCTCGCTAATCTCGGCCTGTAACTATTTAAGGTTAAATAACGATGATACAGATAGTCGTCGATGATGCGCAGGTTACATGATTTCAAGTAAATTCTGAATAAAGATTGGTTTATTATACACAGTTATTTAATTTTCCTTATGGAATACGAAAACGTTCCATATTTGGGTAAGGGGTATGTTTATTTTCATAGAATTTCGTCGCACACATTCCATATAGTTGGAAATATCGACAGGTAAAAAGGGAGGCGTGTGTTCGTCCGCGCCTTGCTCTTCAATCATGCAAGTATTTACGAAATGGCTGAAAGAATTTTTCAATAATGCCGCGTTCCTCTGATAGGAAATCACTTTCATATTGTATTAAACATGACAACACCTTTTCAATTTGATTTAAATTTTCTAATGTTTCCTAATGAAAGGCTTTATTTTGTTCGATAATTTATGGCGTTCAACGATAATTAAATAAAGGTCTTCAAAGATAGGAAAATGTATTCATGAGAGCAGATTCTTTCATTTTTACTGAAACTATGAGTGATTTTCGTAATAAAGAGAAATAAGAACCTTGAACCGATCCCTAACAAATCCTATGTAAGGAAAAACGAGGAAACGAAAGAATGAAAAACTTTTTAGTTTCTGCGAAAGTTCATCGGAATCGCGGTTGAAATTCTCTTAATTCCTTCGTTTCTTCTTTGGACACGCTCCAAATGAGGATTCACCACGAAATAAATACCTTAATAGATGAGTTCGCTTCTTTTATCGGCCTTTATGAAAAACTTACGTGTTACCAATACGTTGGGTCAGTTTTGGTTTTGAAAATTATGGATGAGAGTAAAGCGCGGGAATGGTTCTGGTGACAGAATACTACAGTTACACCGTAACATAAAATGAAAACTAGACAGAGAGAAAGAAATAAGGTTTAATAGTCAACACAATACATGGTTAAATCACATCATATACAATACAGAAACACAAAAACCGGGAGTTGACACAGCAGTCGCACATTGCAGCAGACTTACTTCGGCACATATATTTATGCTATTATAGTGAAAGTAATTGATTATTTTCTTTTTTGGGATTCGTGTCGGCTTCATACAGAGGGAGTGTGGACAATATTTGTTATACAATTTGTATTGCGTAAAACATTCATCTCAATGAAGTTTTAATTGTTACTAACAATTATTTGTATGAACTCGCGTCTGACATAAATGAATTGGTTGATTGGTAAAAGTTATCTCGAGAAACTTAGAACTTCAACTCAGTAGGTACGTAATATGGTTCCACTAATCGCCTTGGGGATTTCACCAGGGTCCAAGCAAGATTACCTGAAATGATTTACAGACTATGTAAAATGAATTATTAGATGATGTGGTTGGGCAAAACGTTCGAACAAACGTTAAGGTCGCGATTTGATTAATAAGGCTCTTACATGAAACCCGGCGGCGCGGCGTCGCTCGCTGTCTCATAAGTCAAAGGGAGCCGTCTGTCAACCACATAGACACTTCGCGTTTGATATCGACTCCAAACAAATCGACTTCTTTAACTCATTCAGTCTCGACGCTGTGTTTTATTAGAAAGACTCATTACTGTGTTCCACGCTGCGAGGCACTTTGTATTGAAAAATATGTCAATTCCATCATTTACATAAGTATGACTTTTGCTATTAACCAGAATATTTGTAGATTTTACTCTCTTCGCCCTTGCTAGCGTCCTCTATTTTCGATATCTCAAACCAGTTCCGTAACCATTAAGACCAATCCGTACATTAATAACATACTGGTTGTCACCCAGTGGTCGAAATTCGACCACTGGGATGACGAATCCTTAGATGCCTTTGCGAGTATGGAACTGAGATTCCTGAGTACTGCTACTTGATACCTAGAGTCTATTGCAATACAATCTTTTTATGTTCTGTTAATATCTAGTTATTAATATTGTTTCTAATTTTATGTTTATTATGATTAAGTACTTGCTATTTGACAAATAACTTGTATGTGTAGTGTATACTGTAAATATAAGTTGGTAATTGAATAAATAAATAAATAATCACGAAAGTTGCAAATATAATATGATGTATGAGTACCTGCATAATAAGTTGTTCAATCTCCTGCTCAAAGTATTGGTTCGTTCCGCTCCAAGTACTCCAACTATTCGTATACGAGGGCAAACTAACTGAAAAACACACAGTTTCACAAAGTAACTGAACCGTGTCGTGACATGCTCTGCAAATATCTATTGACGACGAGTTTTATTGCATTTGTAACTCGACTCGTCGATCGTCGATTGAAAACCGAACGCTAAAAAACTCGAGTCTTTTACGAATAATCTCTTCACCATCTCTACATAGTATAAATTAAAGTCGCTTTCCTTGTCTGTCTGACAGTATATCCGCTAACTCGTCCTCAACCACGCAACAGATTTTGATGCGGTTTTCACCATGATTTTGAGCATTTCTTCCTGAAGGTGTGTATGTATAATACTTTCATATTTAATGTAAGTATAGTAGATAAAATTGCACCCGAGCGAAGACGGGGATGTGTCGCTAGTGTACCTATATCTTATATGTTTATATCTTATACTCGTAATGTGATATGTATAGCGCTGTAATTACGAATAGAATAGGACAATTTCAGTCTGCAAATATGGCCGTGTGGGCGCGAGATATGAATAATTAATTCTTTCTATTTCAGGGAGAAAGGTACTTGCGTCAATTACTTACATTATGTTTAATTTATCTTACTAATTAAGAGGTATTATTATACTTTCTATCCAAAAACATAATTTATTTATAATTTTCAACCAATACTTTAACGTAAGTTGTAAATCATTTCCATTATATTTTATCGATAGAAGATGTATTCGCTATTTTAAGAGAATTTATTCATTGATGTCCATTTTTTACAGGTTTCTCTTTACATCCTTATTTATTGAAAAATCAATTTCTGATATTTTATATTTTAAACATGGATATGTATTATTATTTATTTATTTTATATAGCAAATAAACAGGCTATAGTATAAACAAAAGTATTATCTATTCTTCTCTAGAAAGAAAGAAGAAAAAAGAAAAGCAATTTATTTTTAAACAAATTACGACACAAATAAAAAGAAAAGAATTAAAACAAAAAAAGAGTAAAAAATGAAGACAAAAAAAAGTGAAAAATTAAAAACACGTTCCAAAAAAAAAGTATATAAAATAAAAATTACTAATATTATAATTATGTCTGTGGACTCAATGAGTAGGATTCTTGGATTCTTTGAACTCATTATGCGTCTCTACTATAAGTATCTAGTAATAAGCACCGCACTTTGATATCTATAGTTTTAAGTAAAGAATACTAACTGACATTTCGACTTTATAATTCTCAGCCATCGCCAAGTAACGGTTACGCACACAATTAATAACCGGTATTAACTAAATACCGTCATAGTACACTGTACAGCACCTTTAACGGGTAATTTGGTAAGCAAACCTGTCTCCCGCTAACAAGGCTTGCGGCCACGACGACAGTTCTGAAACAATAAGTCTCATTGTCATCGTGCATGAGGTCAATGTCCCTTTACCACAGAGAATTATACAGAAGGGTGGAATGAAATAAGCGTTCGTTGTCTAACTTCATCCGCAAAATCCCGCCTTCTCTGTGTCTGTTTTGTTGGGATATTAACTCAACAATTCATAACCGTAAATAATATAAGGTATACCTTTCTAGTCCCAAGTCCCAATCCCTTTAAGGGGTTATTATACTCATCACTTTGAACAACTTTTACTACGGTACCAACCCTGAAATTGCGAAATAAAAATCAGCTGTTCCATAATTTAGTCGAGATTTTTTATGTTAATTTTTCGCGATATCAGGTTTGGTCCCATAGTTAAAGTTGTTCATAGTGATGAGTTTAATATTCTCTTAAAGAGATCGGGACTAGAAAGGTACGACGAGGTACATAAAATATGTATAGGTGTAATGTGATTTTTCGAGTTTCTGCCAAATTAACACCTTTTGAAGTCCCGTGTTAACGAACTAGTTCATTATTAGTGGCGTAGCTTTACAACGTTCTTTTATCCTTAACCAAAAACTAAACACACAACACATCAAAGAAAGTGCTCAGAAGCCGGCGCGTGCTTAAGTTGATCCAAAATGTTGTCCTTACATGGATGCAGTGGGACCCATACGTGCATCTCGCCCTTACGGCTGAAAATATAAAGAGAAGAGTTTTGCAAAAATTCTTGAAATAAAATGTCAAGGCTCTGTTACAACTCCAATTAAATTCAAATCCAAAAGTTACGTTGGAACAATTTTGTTCGTAATGGTTTATCGGGATTTTGAATAGAGAAATTTGACAATACCTATCAGATGAAAGCCGCAGATACTGACTGACTGCATGCTTTTAGATGGGTCAGATCACTTTAAATATTGACCAGTTTCAGCTTAACTGCTGATTAATATATATTCTTATCTACCACAAACTCGCTTGTAACAACAGATCAAAATATCCAGTAATAAATGGACTGACAACACCCACTCCGGTTTCAAACACAGATTTCCAATTGAAAGGTCGTCGAGGATTAAATCCGGATGCCTTGATCTATACAGGGTGGCGACGAGGTTACGACATTAAATAAAACCACGTACTTGGCATCACGTTCTGTGACCGTATACAAAAAATCAATCAAATCCAATCGGTAGTTTAGCCACAGGAACTAATTACAATTTTCTTAATTTTACAAATATCACCATCTCTAGGCGAAATTTAAATTGTCTGTAACCTGTTCTTGCCAAAATAACTTTTATTTACACGTATAGAATAGATAAAGATGTCATATTTTCTACTTTGATGTATTCTCTAGACGAATAAGAATAGAGTGAAATTTTATGCAAAATAACATGCGAGAAAATCGTATATTTTTTGTGTACGGTTTCAGAACGTGATACCAAATACGTGGTTTAATTTAATGTCGTAACTTCTTCACCACCTGTATATTGGTTACGATTGACTAATATATAACTGAAAGGTAAGGCTTAAACCGTCTCGAAATAGACGTGCTCCTGAACATCTAGGAAGATTAATAAGTGAATTGGCATAAACTATGTTAAGACTAAGACTAGTTAAGTTATAAGTGGTTGTTATTTCCACGAAAATAAAGCTATTCTTTATTAATCGTAATAGTAACACTATGAATCTCATTCATTATCCGCAATAAAGTTTATTAACTGCATTATTTTATTAATACAATTACCGAGGTTTTCCTTTGATATATCGGGTTAATTAATTTCTGTCATGGCAGTGCATTAATGGTCGTAATTAATGCAATTACTCCAGTGAACCATAAGCACGTTTTAAATGAGCCATGAAGTAAACATAAAATCTTTGTATGATACCACAGTCACATACCTCCCATAAGTTGTACGCCATTTGCATAAAATAATTCCATTTCTGAGAGTATTACGAATGTAACCCCATCCCTGGAGCGTAATGTTTACTGTTACGAGTATGCTTTTGATTTAAAATATACTAAGTAGTAGTATAAGTACAATCACGATACGCTGCGGTGATACATTTCGCAAACAAATACTTTGAACGACTTCGGCCCTCTTAGAGTTAATTATCAGTCAATAATGTTATATCAACATAATTCCAATTTTTGAAAACTTGTTGTTGTTTGATACCAAACTTTTTATGAAAAAGATGACAAAGAACGAACTGGCCGGTAAGCTTATATGTATTTTCTGCTTGCGACACAGATAAAGAACCACCTTCCAGAGTGGCAACGTCGCGTTTGTTATCCTAGATATTTTTAGACTTGTGAATTTCCATAAATAATGAATATCTCGAATATTAAGCTTTATTCAGCAAACTACATCCTAGTTTTTCCTTTCCAGTTAGGCATCGGAATCGATGGTTTAAATCTTTCGGGTTCCTCGGGCCCACGGTGTATATATCTTACTGCTCGCGCCCGGTCAGACAGTTTAAACATCCCTTTACCTTCGTCACATGAAGCGTGTGCTACCCAGCTTCATTTATTTCCGATTTCTTCCTTTATATCACAATGTCGACTGCGATCTGCGACGACATTCGTCTGCTCCCTTTATTACGGAACTCCAATCGACCTGGTTGAAGACGTCTGTGGCTCGTAACAAACTTTAAAGTGCACTTCGTGGCAAATGTTACGCGTGTACTGAAACTTCAGCTGCTCCGATACACTTTCAGCGGATAAAACCGTCCAACTTCTGCTGAACAAAATATAAGAGCATCGCCAACTTTTGTGTTAATTGACGCTCGACCAGTTTGTATCCAATTTATTCTTGTACTTTTGTGTTATGGAATGCTTTGAATCATAATAATAAAAATATGGGTGACTATTCTTACATTATTAAGCTTAAAATAGTCATTATTATGTACATCATAATTGTAATAATCTAATTATAATGACTATTTGATCTGGTCGGTGAAGAGTCTATCGCTATTCGTGGGTTCTGATCACAGAACATAGAAGTTCTGATGGGATCATTACCGTTTTTGGCGATTTCTAAGTGAATACCAGTAAGTACTGTCCTGCCTACCCCTTTGAGGAATACTTACAAGCATCTTGTATTGGTACCTAACAATATTTTAATTATTATACATTCCTAAATATTTATAGAATTCAATATTTTATCCCTGCAAACTGACTGAATAAGTACATTTTTCTTTTCTCCAACGACATCTAAATACTTTGGAAATTAATCTAATGTAATGTAGGTGCCACTGACAAACTATTTTGTAATTCCTTCCATATCAACCTCACAGGAAGAATAAATTATCTTATTGTATGTACCTAACCTGTTTGTATGAGTTTTTTTTTATATTTTTGTTTTTAGGTAATAAGTTATCTATTGACTTAACTGTGCACTGCTTATTCGTAAACAATAAACACATAAAATGGAAAAAAAAATAAGGAAAAAGGATCCATTATTCTCTGTTATTCAATATAATTAAAAAATCCCGTGGGTTTTAATCTCAATTTCTATGCCGATAGTGTATTTAACTCTTCTCTATCAGCAGAGTTCTATAAGAAAATTAATATTACTATTTTTAATCACTATAAAAAATATAAATATTTCATAAAACTTAAACGGGATTTATGAGAGCAATCCCTTACTATTTTCTCTCGTGTATTTCGATTCAAGCGGTTTAGCAAACAAATGCGATGGAAACTGGTTCATGCCTGTTCTACAAACAAAACTAGCGTTACGATGAAAATAGTAACGAACGGTCTAACAAACGGTTCGATATCAGCACGTAATTCCACCTATGCGTACCTGTATTGTGACAATATTGTGCTAAATGTTTAAGGATATAATCATAAAACCAATTCAATGTTTTTACCTTAATTTTTTACTGATTCCTTAATTTACCATACTAATCATGATCGTCACCTAGATGACCATTAAATTAAAACTAAGCTCTCCTAAAAGATATAGGTAACTACCCAAATGTTGCCACTTCCTATAACTAAGTTCTAATTTCTATATAAAATAATATATCTGTGATATCATTTTATTCGGAGACGAATAAATAGTGTGACACATGAACCCAGCCGCGGGTCAATCCATAAATATTTAGTTTTGTCAATACCGATAAGGCTATAGTAGTCCTTTCTAGTGCCGATCCCTTTAAGGGGAATGTCAATGCGAAACTGTCTCAAGTCTATGGCAATTGGTAGAGAAGACAGATCTCATTTTATTAAATACCATTAGTATCTAGTATAAATGTAGTAGTCTATGTTAAATGCAGAATTAATTAAATACAGAGATCAATCAGATTTAATTTTGTGAGACTAATCTGACTACCTACTCTTGACTAGAATGAGAGTACCCTCTTAGAGAATTCTAGCCTACCTACCTACGTTATGAAAACATAAATTCATTGTGGGACCAATTTGAGGAGAATTGGACTCCCGGGCTGGTTTAATTAAATTTGATTTCTGTCTTATTTAGGTTATGCTACGTCGAATATTCAATTCAATTATAGATATCCTTATATATTTATATTTTGTATATCTATTTGAAATACAATATTTGATGGACAAGTATTTACAGAGAAAATATAAAAAATATTATTTTAATGAGCTTCGGAGTAAAAGGTGCCCTTCACACTTTCCGCGTTACCACGTTGTATGGCGAGTGCTGTTAATATTTATATTATTGTAACTCTTGACTTTTTCTTTCTATTCAGCATATTTTTTTATGTAGTGCGCATTATATGTAGAGTGATTCAGTCTCTGTTCCTAAATGCAACCGCAGTATTGGGATACACTTTCAAACAAAACGAAAATTCTACTTAGTATGAGGGACACGCATAATTTACTGGCACAAACCATACAAAATCAAATTTTTATTTTATTTTGCAGTGAATTTTAGTACTGCGCTTGCATTTTGGAACGGACACTGAATCACTCTGCATCCTGTATATTTATTAACTTCTATTATAATAAAACTAGAAAACTATTTCTGATACAGTCAAGAATAATAATGGTATCGAGATGAACATAATAATTATATAGGTAGATACCATCGATAATCATAATTCATAGATATTGTAACTGATGCTGAGGGATGAGTATTAAGTTATCTGTGTGGATTGATAACATTAATCTTACGTTATCCTTGCAGGACCATCTATTGAAACGCCCATATTCAGCAATGAACTCCTACGGGGTGAAATTGATCCCTCATTTATTCAGTCATCATAGTAATATTATAAAGAGAGAAGTCCCGATTGACTGACTGACTGACTTATCATCAACGCACAGCCGAAACCACTGAAACTAGAGTCACGTTTGGAGAGTAGGTCCCTTTTGTATTGTAGGCAAGCAATAAGAAGGGATTTATGAAAATTCAGCCCCTAAAGGTCTGAAAAAGGGGGTGAAAGTTTGTATGGGAGTCCCTTCATGTATTTATAAAGCTACATTCGGGATATGCTGAAGCAAGTATATCTGAATATACTACCCGTTGATCGCAATGAAGCTTGGCAGTGCAATAGTTCCGCCAGCAGTTCCAGCGTGATGCTCGATACAGATAACACTGTGCAGTCGTCTGTCTGACCCGAGTGGGGCGCCATCTGTCGCTGTCGTCGGCAGATGTTCCGTCGTTACCCCCAAGTAGGGTTAACACTTGCAGAGCTTTTCCATGATTTACATTTTTCGACATATTATTAACCCCCGACAAAAAAGAGGGGTGTCATAAGTTTGTAGTGTGTACCTATAGCTCCAAAACGGATAGCCCAATTTCAGTGCAGTTTTTTAATTGAAAGCTAGTTTAATCGGGTATCATCTTAGTTATGTTTCTTGAAAATAAGTTCAGCCGTTCAAAAGTTACAGGTCTTTTTCTAGTTGGAGCCGGGTTTTTTGACGGTTAGGTTATTATAAACTAGCTTTGGCCGCGGCCACGTCTACGTGGATACTTCTTAGTTTTTTTGAATAATCAACTACCTGGATGCTAATCCAGAATACATTCTACGTCTACACGAATCTTAATTTGTTTATTTATCTGTTACAGCTCAATTGAGTCAGCAATGGAGTATCTGTTAACTAGTCCATTAATTAAATTATACGATAAATCGTTGACATTTTCCTTATTATTATAGTATCACCTGCCAATCTTTCTGGGTTTATCCTCAAAGACAAATTAATCGTTTGCTCATCTTTCGCTAATGATAATAATAAGTCCCTTTAATAAAATGAGTTAATCAATAAAGTTCAGACTGTTCGACGGAATAACTGTTCCATGGTCATCTCGTTTTTTTTTTTTTTTTTTTTTTTTTTTTTTTTAACATTGCCCCTCACTAGGATTTCTCCTGTATCGAGGGTACAGTTTACAAACATACATGTCACATGCACACACAACCAGACCCGAAACAACTATCTGTAGATCATACAAATATTTGTTCCGTGCGGGGATCGAACCCGCGGCACGTAGCGCAGAAGGCTAATCGCTTAGCCACTGCGCCAACCGTGTCGTTTGTTCATTAAAACTGGAGGATTCAATACTACAGCATACAATTTAATTGATAATAATAGCAATCCGGCGCTCGCAAAAGTGTTGTTGCAGCAATTGCAGTATGCTACACTTTACACGATTCAAGATTTTCATAACGAATTAAGTATGTTATTATCGGAAATTCAAATAAACTCAACAGTCGAACGATGCTGTCCGGAGTAATTGGACGACTCTACTTCGATCACCGCAAACCCAAATCATTTCATGCCCATTAGCCCGAAAAATTATCAAGTAAGTCATTCGGTCGTCACGCCATAGTCTTTGCAGTATTTCACGCCTGTCGTAATTAATAGCGCTATGCGGGCGACTGCTTAGTAACAAAATCCCAATTTCTTTGATACTAAGACGATGTCTACCACAGAACATTTCGTTATTTCTGAACAATAACATAGGTTCTTCCAACGTAATCAATACCTATAACAACATACGAGTAAGTCTTACATTAGGCTTCTGCGTTAGTATAAGCAACCCTAATAACTCGCGACATTCTACTGGTGTCTTAAAGTAAAGCTCTAACTTTGTAAGAAACATGTGGTTTGTTTCCTTTGTTTACAATGAAGATGGCGGACGACGTTAATTGTGTAACGTTGACACAGGCCGGTGACACATCGTTCATTAGAAGCGATACTTGTAACTTGTACTTATACTCATTTGATCACCTGTTGACTGTGTCATCTCAAACGCACTTGTATAAGATTTTTTTTTAAACATAACTTGATCTTACATTTTTTGTACTTATATTAACCGTACCAATCAGCCGTTCGAGTTTCTATGAGGAGAGAGTTAAATTGTTTCTTCCTTGCTGCATAACTTCCAAGTTTTAGACAGCTCTCAAAACTTTACGAAACAAAATAATTAGTTTTACCAAATCTGCGTCCATTTCAGTTAGTTTAAAAACTGGTTGGCCTGGCACATGCGTTTTAAATTGATGGAGCATTAACTGTAAGTTTTACTTGTATGGACTTATTTGATTAAAAAGAACATTAATATCACATGGCTTATAGTAGTTCGATTAAGGAAGGTCATGTCTATAATGTCAGTCACCCACTGATGTTTTTTATCATTTCCATACGATGGCATCCAAAAATACAAGTGGTATTTACTATACCTTATATTTTAATAAATTAACTTACACTTACAACGGTCAACTAATTAACTAAAATATTTAAAATTTAAAGCTCGCTACAAAATATGAGCCAAACATAAGGATCTAAAATTAGAGAGCCTGACCAATGAAGTAAAAAAGGTTGTTGCTCAGGCTTACAAAATTTATTTATAGGATAATTTTATTGTCGGTCAGTTCAGTCAAAAATTTTCAGCATCTACAACATCTGAAAAATCAGAATAAATCACTAGTGCCTGTTATCAATTATTTACTCTTCACTTTTCAAAATAATTATTTCTGGATTAAGAAGGAAATAAGTGAAGTTAATAGGAAACGAGCATAAAGAATGAAACATGTTTCAGAATCCAAAGGAGCGTTGCAAATATACAGTAAAGAAAATTTATTTTCCGATAGTTGTGATGGCCTACCTTTGAATAGATACAAACATTGTGAGGTATAATCCCACGGCCACGCTTTTGACCCAACAAATCCACTAAAACTTAATAATCGAGATTGATTTCGAGAAGGTCCTGGCCGCTCATCTACCTACGAGTTTATTTACAAATTCAACAAACATGTGTGTTTGTTTACATAATCAAATAATAAATTCTTCAATAAATGTATGGAAGAAGACAGGTAGGCAGGATCTCGCCAAAAATGATTAGAATGCTTAATAATTCTTCGTAATCTTAGCTGCTACAGTGTGAAACAAAATTTTCAAACAGTAAAAATCTCATCACTGCACTGCTGCAAGTTGAGCCAGGATTCATACAAAAATGTCCATGGTCCTTTGCAGAGATAACGTCAACCATCTGTACCTGAAAATTCCTTCAATCTACCATTACTGTGTCAAACTTAGTAAGATAAGTAAATCTCAAGCAGAAGTAATACCTACTGATAATATAACACATGAGACAATAACTAGAGATTACCTGACCTACTCGACTAAAATATGAAAACGAACCTGACGAATTTGAAACTAATACATTTTAAAAGATATTAATAAGAATAGCATACAAAAATAAATACACTAAAGATAATTAGGATAATGATGACATCTCAAAATACTCCATTTAATCAACCGAGCTGTTATGTTGCGGTGCAACCACAAACCTTATGACGTAATGAGATGGTGATGTAGATACTAACGAATTCACGCCACATTAAGCAAAGTTTGCCTTATGTCCCGACACATCAAAGAAGTTACACTCTATAATCTTTTTCAGGCGGAGTGGGCATAGTAATCACTCTGGACTCTGTGATTACTCCTATCTAGTAGTTAGTACTCCAGTACGAATTAGTAAGTAAAGACAGTTACACATGCACATAGAAGTTAATACATAAAGACGACATGGATAGCGCAGTGGATAAGCGATTAGCTTACTGCACTACGTGCCGCGGGTTCGATCCCCGCACGGAACAAATATTTGTATGATTTACAGATACTTAGTTGTTTCGGGTCTGGGTGTGCGCATGTGAGATATATGTTTGTAAACTGTACCCTTAATACAGGAGAAACCCTAGAAGGGTAACTTAAAAAAAAAAAGTTATACAGGATGTCTGGATATTGTGTTTTTCATCATGTTTAGTTAGTTATCCATCGCAATTTTGCCTTCAGTATCAGTTTTGATCGTTTAAAAATGCCGGAGGAAAATGTTATTCTTTAAATAAGGGTTAATAAATGAAAACGCTACACAACTATTGCTTTTAATCAATTTTCGACGCCGGGCGCATTTTTAAAGTATTTTTCAACAGTTTTTCACGTAATCTATTCAACGTCAACCCATCTTGCAGTCAATACAATCTGCGAACGGCCCAGATTTCCAACGCCGAGGGAACAAGGGAATTGCCTGTCATCTATCATGAGCAGCTTTTGAAAATATACTGTACTTGAACAATCATTGTTATCTTGTCTCGAAGTAGACGTGACAGTGGACACTGACGGCCTGTAGGCGAATAAAATATACCCACACAATATTCTTGTATTACAATTGTTATTTGTAAGCTAGGTTATAAAATGGTCCTTACATGTACGTACATAAATAAAAAAACGAAACAAAAAATACTCAGATAATTCATACAAACAGCGAAATCAGTCAGCGAAAAACAGATAAACAAATAAAAAATAAAGCGAACAACAACAAATCGAAGGTATCACAACAATCACAGTCAAAAGATTCGATATCAAACGTAACCTTGAAATATCGTTGCTACGATGTCTCCCAGGGTCCAAGGGTAGATAGCACTACTTAATTGAGTAGCCTCAACGGTAATGAAATCTAAATAAACCGATCAAATGAGACGATCAGATCCCCGTAACGTGATTAGGATGTAAATACGATCGAGCGATGGAATAGTTAGCAAGTATGGACTAGACTTCGTAGCAAAATGTCAAACAAAAGGCAACAAAGATTTAGACTTTGAATAGAATATATTATAAGGGACAAGATACATTTATTCACCTCTGAAAGACAATTTGGGACTGAACATAAAATTACCAAGTTGAAATATGTTTGAGATCTCCGTTAGATCGAAGTTCTAAAGGAATGGAACTCCATTTTCCAGATAATATGAAATCCTTCACAGGTCACAGGTAATATCGGTTGGTCGTAGAGCCGAAATCATTATTATCTATAGGTATACCTTCGGGTTGAAAACGTGCATCACGGAACTGAATTTTGGATTTCAATTAAAACTGTAATGTTGAGGTGAAAGATAACACCCGGGGTGGGAATTTTTTACGTTAAGTTAACAATAAAGAGATATAATTTTTATTATAGCGACTATAACACATTTATTTGTATCTATATAAATTCAAAGGATTGTTTGCCTTTTCAACAATATTGTTAAATAGTATTCCTGGACTGTCTGTAAAAGTCGCATAAAGTACTACTTATACCTCAGTGTTTGAATTTAGAAGACATTTAAAGCTTAATAATTACATCAAAAATTACTATGTTATTATTTCCCGAATAACCAAATTATTTCTCAAACATTTCTCTTACGTAAAAGCAAAAAACTGGAAAAATATTGAATTTCCCACCACAAGCTGAAACCATCCCCTTAACTTCATTAGATTACCGCCATCTCTGAACGTACAAGATTTCAGTTTACGCCAGAGCTTGTAAACTTGTGGACCGCGAACGTAGTGTCTAATTCGGAGTTTCACAATGCCTTGACGAGTTGTCCGCAAACATGCAACCCGAGATGAAGCTGAAATGAATAGCAATCAATCAAATTCCGACCAATATTGTGATAAAAATATGTTGACTACATGAAAATCATCAATATCCCCATATTGGAACGGTGTACCTATCATATATAAAGCATTTTCTCCTCATAACAATTTTCGGGTTCCATCGTAAACCTTTTTCCAATAACCGGCCCCTCAACTCAGAGCTGCTCTAATACAATGCAATATTTTAAATGGAGCGTGGCTCTCAGAACATTCCTTTCAAATATTTCACTACAGAAAAAAAATCCGTCGCGTCGAAATACGTTTCAGTGTTTCAGTATATTTTAGTTATTCACTTTCGAAATAAGGTTTATATTATTTTTGATAAATGAAATATTCACGTTTATTTTATAAATCATATTTTACGTGTTGCTTATTCTCTGAAGATCTAAACGGTAATAGGGAAATAATGAAATATTTTTTCCGTATTTAGTTACTTCACACCATATTAAGGATTTATTTTGTATTATTTCGATGCTCTCGATTTATCATTATAATTCCGATCCGTTTCCGAAAAATAAGCTTTTGAACACAAATCTCCCATAAAAATGTTTCACTTTGAGAATGCGAACGGGCAAATGATTGATTGATGATTTTATGATTAGGTATATGATATATGAAGCCATAGAATGGTCTGCTTACAGACTGTGTACTTTCTTTGTTTTGTGCAGTTGACAGAAGGCTCTATGAGGAAAGAGAACTTCAAAAAAATATGTACAATCTTTGATGGGAACTACTTAGTGATCAGAGTGGTTTTGTATGAATACTTTCGTAAACATTTTAGGATAACGGCTTGACAAAGACATCAAAACAAAACATGGCTTTATACTGCATCACTCAGTTTATATCCCGGTATCACTCACGAGAATCCAGGGATTGAAATAAACAGTGGCGTTACTCCATAAAGACAAAAGACATCGCCTACCCTAATAAATTAAGTATTAGGTAATACAAACGTTAATATAGATATCTGTAATGTAATATGAGTTAATTGAAGTCTTAGGGTGAGGTGCCAATGACAAGACTAAATTGTTCTTGCCTACTCTGTAAGATAAATGTCTGTGCACGCCACTGGAAATAAAATTGTTTTTGTTCGTTTTAATATTGATGATACTAATTCTCGGGTTTAATAGACATTATATCTGGCGGACCAGATACTAAAGGCTTTCATCATATTAACTTATAATTTAGGAACCGCTTAGTATCCACCGAGCAATAATTCAATTATAGGTGTAAAGATTCAGACTTTTCTTTTTGCTCATACATCGTTTTACCAATGCCTTATGACACATTTACAGTCTTACACACACACACAAATACACCGTAGTATCAATCTTAAGTACTAATGAATGTACAGATACAGAGGCTCTATCAAGATTTCGCAGCATTTGATAGGCTATAGCGATGCTCATAGAAAATTCCTAAAGTTAAAAATTAAGTGATTCGTGAATACAAAACAACATGTTTGGGATACATTATACCCGAGCCTAGTCCAGGATTTACCGCACGTATCTTATTTATTCACACATTTTATCCTGCTTGCTTTTCTGCCTCAATCCTTAAAAACAGTCTATTTTTCTTAGAACATATCGCCCTTTTATTTTTTTGGTTTTGTAATTCGACATTTTCTGCCAAAAGTGTCTTACTGTAATAAACAACATGCCATTTTATATGATAGGCACGTTCTTTTCTTATAAATAAATTCCTATCCCCAAAAACCGGCTAGACTTACCATTTTTGATATAGCTACACATTTTCTATAAAAAATAGTCGCAATCAATAAATTTCAAAAATTCTACAAATCAAAAATTTATAATTTTACATTCCATGGAAATGCATCAAGTTTTTTTTTCACGAACATATTTCAAAACAACAGTTACAAATACCCTCCATTAAAAAGTGTTTTCGATCTATTTAACTATGAACAAACTACTTTCAGGACTTGCGTTTATTCTGTTAGACGTTATAAGATATTTACATTCGGTTTAAACTCAAGTTTAGTTAGTTACTGAGTTAGCTGAGAATTACATATATTTTCTTTTTTTATTCATGGCGACAATATTCTGTTAGAAATAGAATTACAACTTACGGGAACTAACTCAGACTACAAAATAAGAAAAAACCTGTCATCCAAACAAGTATGCCGTAGTTTATTTGTGTGGTAAGTCACATGGTTACCTGACGACATGACACGTTGCCGCTTTATTATCTAGTGCACGTTATTACACGTTCATTTTAATTTTCGATTTTTACTATTTATTATTAGCAAAATAGTGAGATCCTTACAGTGGGTATATTGATATGTAGATTCGGTATTCGCCCAAATAATGAAAAGGTGGCCGAATACCAAATAATTGCCGAATATTCGTTACAACTCTATTAAATAAATAATTTCCATACACAATTTTCTTTTGAAAAATCTTGGTCCATTTTATATCTTCCAGCTATAATTATTAGCCATAAAATTTTCACGAAATAAAACCATAAACCACGTGTCTCCGGTGTGCCGTAAACTTAGGATAAAGAAACAATATAGCTAAGCGGCGCCTGAAACCATTTTGAAATAATCTGAGCAGCAGATAGTGTTATAAAACATGGATAGAACGGAGCCTCCCGAGAGAGTCACATATCCATTCATATCACACGTATCAACCTTTTATACACGTCGTTATAGAATTAAATTACGTGTTAAATGTACTGACGTGCTGAGAGTTATCTCTTTGTCTCTGTTTTCCCCTCTTTTAATGTCCATTCAATCGGTTAATGTGTTTGAACGATACATAACGATACAGTGAACCTGGTACTTATTGTCCTTTCATGCGTAAGGTGGTGGCCACAAAATCAATTTGTAACGATTTAGGATTTTTGAATTCGGAGTGCTAAAAGTTGTAATCTCTCTCTGATTAAAAGCTTTTTGAACTTATTGAGATTAAGTTTCACCAAAGTTACGTGCAACATAGTAGATAGAGAAATATAATAGGCATAATGTAAAATAAATAAGCAGATGGAAACTAGTATTTCACAGGCGAGAATTAGCAATCTGCTATTTCTTGTGTATTCTTCATGAGTTTGTGTGGACGTACAATCAAACTCAAACATCGTTGTTACAATGTTAGAACTGATAGAAAACCTCTTGTTACCTGCAAACCCAATAAAAGAAAGAAAATTGAATTATTGTATTATGTTATAAATAATAGACACGTAACATTTTTATAACAAATACGTGCAACGTATTTTACGATGTGCTGATATACTGCTTGGTTAACCGGGAACTGGCCATCATCGCCATTTTATTTCGCTTTCACAACCAACTTTCAAACCAGATCTTGTTTCGACATGTTGAGTGAACAGTAACCAGAAGCCAACACGTGAAGTCTTGTACAATGTCTTTCATTAAATAAGCTTGTTTACCAATTTCCTGAAAGTTAGTTCAATGTTGATCTAAATTGAAGATAACAAGATGTAAGTAAGCTGCTTAAATTAACTGTTGAAATGTCTTACTGATTCTGATAGTATAGAAATCTTATGAGGAGAAGGATACTTTAGGACATTCGGAAGACAGACTACCCAGGCCATAGCGTCACCAGTGCGAGGGAGCTCTGCCTTCACCAGTTTTGGACCTCTGGGCAAGTGCGTTCGCACTAGAGTTGAAAACTTCGGAAAGTTTCCGAAACGTAGAAAGTTTTCGGATGTTTACCGGAAATATTCCCGAACCTTCGAAAACTTCGGAAGTTTTGGAAGTTTTCAGAAAATATTTATTACTTATAAAAACATCAATTGAAGATACTTGGAATTATATTTCAATTTTCTAGATTTGAGATATTCGAACACTGCGAGCACAGGACGTGATAAGGGGGTAGGGTACAAGTTAAAAATAAATGTTTCTAAAACTTACGTCATACCGCTCGGTGTTTATATTATGTCCGTTGCCTATAAAAAACATGTATTGACCAATTTGCTTTGGGCCAAACGGCAGACTGGCCAGGGCCCAGGACTCAAGGAATTTAGGGTGATACAATGAAAAGAGCAGTTGTGAATGAAGTATCTATCTAAATGCATTTGTACGCGACATGCACATGCAACCATGATTTATGCATAATAAGACACGAAATATTGCAGAAAAACAAAAACATTACGCCTGATTTGTGACAAGGAAAGTTACTCAAATAGTAGTGGACACTTGGACAGTCTATTAATGTCGGCCCGGCAATGGCCGAAGTTTATAAGTTATGATCCAGCTCCAAGTAAATTAAGTTCTCACACAGTACTTTGATATCGAAGTGACCATCAAACACTGGGATGTGAGGAGTTATCGTTCATAATAAACTCATAAATATAAATCTATTTTAATATTCTATCTGCTACACAAACATTATAATATAAAAGATGTGTTTTGTTTCAGAAGGGAAATCACGCAGTGGATTAGTGCACTTCGTCCACGACTCAATCTACCCACAGTTATTGGAAATTCTACCGGAAGAGAAAAGGGTAAGATTTATTATACTACTTATACCAATATACGTTATCTTATTCTAAGATAAGTTACGAGCTATAATTATTATAAAGTAGATCGTTCACTATCTAATAATTAATGTATTCAGTAAAGTCGTTAAGTTCCATCGTGGTTCTATTCATCGGGAAGACAACGATATAAGGTACACTTAGCTAAAGCACTCCGAAAGTACGACTTATAAAGTATTCCATTTACAAAAACGGTATAGTTTCAGAACCTCTACCATGAGTTTTCCGTCCCGTCTAACGTTCACGTTCACATGCAATATTTGTATGGGAATTTTTTTAGCGCCTCTAGCGGTTTAAATAGTGAATTAAAGTCATTATACAAATATTGCATGTGAACGTGAACGTTAGACGGCACGGAAAACTCATGGTAGAGGTACTGAAAACTACACCTACCACCATTAATTATATATTATATTGTGACTGTACCGTTGTTCCATTTGGATTTAGAACTTGTCTTCTTTTGTAATTATATCAGATTTCGGTATATGACAGAGCGTATCAACTTTTTCTTGCTTGGATGTCTAATTGTCTAACGTAGTCAATACAAACGCTTCAATAAAATTAAAATTAAAATTACGTCGATTCAACCGTGTGGATGGCCTGGATAAAGCTAGTTTGTCCTGAAATCCGGTTTAGCAGACAACACCGAATGCAGAACCTTTGCAGCAGTTTGCAGTTACTTGTGTGTACTTGAAGAACCCGGAGCTCCTCCGTATGTGCTGAAGACGAACACCGAATGTGGTTTAATAGATGTGTAATCGTAAAAATGGTTTTCTAACTACGCACAAGAATATTTAAATAAACAATAAGTTACTATAGTCCCAAAAGCTTTCGAAAATAAAAATAAAATAAATGCTGATAACTCAAATTACTATACATCGTATAACTTCCAAAGGGACGTCAAACTAGAGGCGTATTGCAAAAATATTTTCTTTGTTGTGTAGCCTTGTATATTTACAAAATATCCACGAAGCGAAATAAAAAAAAAACTCGAAATGTTGTAAAATTGGCGAGAATATTAATATAAAGTAGAGCGTTAACAGCGCTTCGGCGGCTCAATTAAGACGAAACCATTGTAAAATGCAAAGGTTTCGGAAAAAACTCACGCTACAAGCGGCCTGCTAATTAGTCCAAAAAATAAAAAGGGGTTAAAATTAATGAAAACAATGAACCTCCTCAATTTATTCCGTGAGCATTTTTTCCGCGCGATTGCTGCACTGAAGATGAACGATCCATTATAACTAGTGATCGCCCAATGGTCGAAATTCGACCGTAATTTTAGCTTTCTGCACTTCTTTTCCATATAATCTTTAACTATGCCAAATCACACTCCTCCGTGCGCGCAACTTACTTAAAAAGGGGTACAAAGTTTTCTCTTCACGTATTAATATATAGAATACTTTACTTTGAGCATATTATTTCGTTAGTACTGCGAAGGAACGGAAGCCCAGAGCGACGCCCATTCAGCTAGATCCTCCTCATTAACATCCTCAAGTATTAATCCGACAGTTCATCAGTAATGTCACACTGCAAAGCTGCTGGTCCAGAAAATAAAGATAGTGCTATCTTTATTTCAGCGAGCAACTAACTCAGGTTACTTTAGTGTTGTCAAAGTCTCACTCGACTTATGCAGCGGAAAATAAGGTTCTTGAATTTTCAGTGTCAATTATTATTATGTTTGATACTGGCTACGTTAACGAGGTATCAGTAACTCATGCTCAGCCTGACAGGTGGCGCTATTTATCGCTGTTCTCAGAACATTACACTCATTTAATCATTATGAATGCGTGGGCTTCCACACAATATAATGTTTTCTTTGCCATTCGAATCTATGTTATAACGTGGGTATAATTTGAAAATTACGATGAGTTTATTATTTGACGACTAAACTTTCAGATAATTTATTTAAAAAAAGTCTTATAAACGAGCTTAATAATTACCTAAACCACTGAATTTAATTTAAATCTTATAACTGCGTTGGACGCTGGAATGAATTTCAAATTAAACAGCTTATTCACTTTTATATGCAGTAAACACCAAAAACCATTCATAATTAATAATATTCCTAAATATAAAAACCGTTAGCCTACTTCAGCATCACAATGGTTACGTATATAATGTCGGCGTTGAATCAATTAATGTGTGTAGGTATATCATGAAATCTGCTACTTTATACAAATATGGAAGGCGGGAGCTAGCGAAGCGAGCTCAGGAGTTCAGACACATCGATATGGGTCTTATAGGTTCAAAGTGGAGGCGGACTCGTGAGCGAGCGAAGCGACGGAACAAAGCCTTCGCTCTAACCCTCATGTAAAGTTATCTTGTACGTAAATTATTTCCAACCTCATTTGATTCAACTCGCAGTAACCTTTCGTTTGTTTATCGCTTTAAACAATCGATAGAACATCCTAATTTCCGGTAAAACGAAAGTCGTCTTATTCACGGCGTAGAGGATTTATCTGTCTATCCTGTGCTACCTTTTTAAAATCGTTTCGGTGACGGAAATACGGCGCCTGCACGTTGTTACGTGGAGCGCTCAGCTGGCATCCTGTCACACACGTACGGTATAGATGGAATGACAAATGATAATGTTCACGGACGTTAACCGCAACACTGCTGTGTTTTAGGTTGAATTGTTCGCCTTTTCACGTTGAAAGATTTTCCGTGTCTCGGCACTGTAGGTAAGTTCAAATATATTTCGAATCAAGATTCAAAATATATTTGAGCGTAGAGTCAGGAGGCAGGAGAATGATGATGATGAATGATGAGTCAGTGGTAGGGTAGTTTTTAAATATGAGATAAATAAATAAAATAACTAAATCCAGCCCATTATTGTCCTACTGCTGGGCACGGGCGTCTTCTTAGAATGAGAAAGGTTAGACCTTAGTCCACCGCACGCTGGCCTAGTGCGGATAGTTCGTATCTAAGTATGAAATATTTATTTAAAGTATTAAGAGAAATATTTCAATTAAGACAAAAATAAATTGCTATTAAGATGGGTAATGGAATTTACGTTTGCTCAAGAAAACTTTCTGAACGCAGCGCATTATCTCAAATTAGTTTATCGGACTTGCAATCAATATGTTGTGAGATCATATTCAAACCCTACCCGTTGCAACTTTTTTCGAGCAGAAACTCCTTTCAGGAACGTCTTTCGTTCTCTTCATTTAGAAGGTGCTAGTATGCTTTTACTACGGGCTATTTCCACCAACAAAATAACCAGACGTTTAAAATTAAATTGGTCGATTACCCATTCAAAAATTAATGTTTAAACGGCTGATTTTGCACTAATCGTCTGTTAAGCTGTCGGTGAACATGGGTCTTAGCCCTTAATGATGTTAACCAACACCTACCATAAACCTATTTAAAGCTTAGATTGTACAACACACATTGGTAGTAGGTACATGAAAATGGATACAAAAACATTTCTTTAATTTATTTATTTGTAGGTACATACATTGTGTATACTTACTACGTTCGAGTTATCTTTATTTAGATATCCCTATAAAAGATTTACTATTTAATGAATTTACTTTATCTTGGGTTAAATAAACCATTATTCGTATTCCATGAGACGGACATAAAACAGTGACGTCACCAGGCGAGATATCACCTCGTCACGGTAGGGTTGTCACCAAGCTTGGCCTCGCTCTAGTTGCCACTTTAACCCGAGGCTATGTATCAAAAATGTCGGGATTATGCTAATTACTCAATCTGTTCCGAGTAGCAGATGCCGGTGGAACGCGCCTTGCATACACAATAACTTATTGTATTTAATTTTTCAGTAATTAATAAAATGTCTAGGTACTGTACTGATATACATTCTTTGAAATAACTTTTTTTAATATAAGGGAAAATAATAAAAACTCCTCCAAAAAATAATAAGTAAAATGCCCAAGCGTGACTTTATTAAGCAGACCCAGCATGGTATAATTTCTTAGCAAAAAATACACAAGAACCGTTAAGAAAAATTGAAAATTTGAATGCCAAAATACACGTGCTCAAACTTCTCCATAACTTTTGTCCCTATAACAATTCTTGATACTTACCTTCTTTTCTGCTATGGTAACCCTAGCGAAGAACATCGCACGACAAGTTCCAACGTGGTGCGACGCCAACTTCCTGAAAACCACTGAAAAACTTTCGCCTACTGTACTTTATAGCTGTCCCGGGTTCTGCCCGTTGCACAGTAACCCAGGTTCAAATTGTGGTATTATCAGCTGCTGCTCGTTGTATTTGTTATTATACCTACCTACTAATATTTAATAACATGAAAACGGTAACAAGTTATTTTACGAGCATAAAATTACATTATGCTAAATTCATAGTCACCAGTTTATATGTATCTTTGAGTAAAAAATGAGCACTTACTATTTATTTACAAGCAAACATATACCCAACTTCGATAGAACTTACATAAACAATTTGACATCAACCATCAGACAGAAGACATCAGCAGTAGATGCCGTCCACACCTGAAAGATACAAAATGAGCCACTCTCGCTGTTAATAAGTTACGAATCCACGGCGCGTGCTACGGACAGCGAAGTCGGCGAAACTACCGCAAAAAGAATAAATCCCTTCTAAGGGTGTAATAAATTGGTGAAACGAGCGACGGGAATCTTGTTAGGTCGAGACGGACCGTAAACCGACCAGGATCCCCTAGCGCTCTCCATACGAAGACAACATCTTTCTTCCTGTGGGATCCACTACCGCTTCCGTCCTTCATGGATCACTAAAGGTTAAAGGTTGGGGTAGACAACCCAACGGATACTTTGCACAGCGTAATGTGTATTTATGCCGTCTACTGACAGTAAAATTTTATGCGCAGGCTACGCTACGTCCAAATACTCGTCCAAAAGTCTATTATACCATATACTCGTACGTAAAACCTATTTCGAGCGTAATTATGTAAGATGTGTTTTTTATTCTCTCTGGACGTTTTTAGATATTCATGACTTTTATTCGAGAATTGATTATACTACGAGTAAAATGTTCAAGCATATAAGGTTTCTTTTTCTATAAGTATAGACTATAGTTTGCTGGTTGTGATTCAAAGCGTTAGTGACATTAATTTAATCAGAAATATAATGACATGAATTTTTGACTGCATCAGACGAGTGTTAAATTTGATGCAGTCAAAAATTCCCTCCCGTTGATCCAGATAAATAATCCAACAGGACAAGAAAAACCGGACAGCGATTGAACACGTCGTATTGAAAATACGGTATATCCGGGGCAAAAACAAAAGAACCAATAATTCTTTCAACACTCTACGCCTATTCATGAGACTCGCAAAGCTATTGTTGATTTTCGATCCTCTCTTTTCATCCATATCCGATTGGTAGAAAAATTCGAACCTTTTCAAATCTCAATTAGCTCTCATTTTGGCGTAAACTTAACCCAAACTAAATTAAAAACTTATTCACACAGCTTATTCAAGTAAAAATAAACAAAATCGAACTATTTAAATATTTCAATAACATTATTTTTATTATAGACACCTAGGGAAAGCCTAGGGTACAGGTTTCAATAACTTTGAATAGCACCCATGTCCCATACCATACTGAATGAATACCACAAAACCACGTAATGGAATTAAAACCAATACGGGACACAGACTCCAATACGTTTATTCGTGACAAATCTTATCTAAACCGAGGGGCCCTAGCTCGGCACGAATATTTATAGTAATTCCAAAACATAAACATGCCCATTTTCTGGTTGTAAAACAATTCCGCGTGACACAAGCTTCTATTAGTTACGCGTTATCTCTTTCGCCAAGATTTATACCCACTAGTGTCTATTCCCTTTTTTTTTACATTTTCCGAAGTCTTCCGCAATAGGCATACCCTCGCGATGATCCAAGACAGTTTTGTTTATGTCATTTATTGGTATATTTTATTCGCTGAACCACTCGAGGGCCTGTTCATTTTCTTCAACAGTTTGAACGAATTTAGTTCAAACAACTTTATTATGTACTTAGGTATCTAATAGTCCATAGAGAGTTTCTGAAGAATGTGCTGTTAGATCGAACCGAGCCTGATGAAAATCGCATTGTTCACCTAAGATCTTAAATAAATAAATTATTTAAGATCTCCCAGAAGAATATACCCGCAATTCGTTTTACATTAGGTAATGAACAATTAAAAATTAACAAGCCAAAATTATAATAAATAGTATGTATATAAAATGTAATTACTGCTCTTTCATCAAAGATATGCGTCTCAAGAATTCAATTTTAAAAGAAGCTTTCAGAACTCTATGGTTGAAACATCTTAATAATATTAATTATCTTCGATGAATTTTCAATCAACAGAGTTTTTGTTATTATTCAGTCATAGAGCCATTCGGCAAATTTTCTTTTTGAAATTAAAAAAGGATCCATTGGCTTAATTCTTATATATTTTAATCCGATTTACGTACTTACCTTTTGAAGAATGAGACGAAGACAGTAGGAGCACACAAAAAATTCTTAAAAAGGCTGCAAATTATCTGGAGTGTTAACGTTCCTATTGTACTCTTTCAATTTGCGTCTATAGAGCTTTTTTGGATTTCTTTCACCAATTCCGATCTGAATGAATGAGTAAAATGATTGATGCGAGCAGGATTTGAACCCACTACCTCTGGCGACCCGTGCCCTTGCTGTTGATAACAAAACTATCGTGTAACCGGTATCAACCAAATTCAAGCTTTCTTTATTTTATCGTCCTATTTTTGAGAAACATGAGCACAATTTATTGTGGTCGTTTAAGTTTTTTAATCTACACAAAAACGTTTCGCCACCTCCTTACAACGACTTGAGTTAAAACGACAAAAAATTAAGCAAACATTTTTTTAAATATTTTAAATACGTTTTACGCTAGCTTTGATCATTTGGCAACAATATAAAAGTGCATTCAACTGACAAATTATAGAGAGCAGCGTAACTGAGCGGCAAATTGTTTCGTACAAGAAATACCTACAAGGGTAAACATTGTTCAGGCAAAACCATTTTGTTAAGAGTTTCGATTTACTAGAAAACATGTTGCTGACATAGTCAGTCAAAACTTGAATTATTGTGGAAGAAAAATATAGATTTATGGGGATTGATTAAATTATAATTTCGTTTCCATTATATTTTTGTGTGCACCTATCCTAAAATTCAATTTTCATAGGAGATAAAAAAAATATCAAGTTAGTAAAAACATTATAGTTGGAGAATAGACGGCAAGATAGCTAAATGAAAGTAGAAAATTGATCGATTTGTGTATGTTACTGATAATTCTGTGTTCTGTGGTAACAATATACAGACATGTATTCAAGACCTTTAGGGTGAATATATCTCACGTTACATCGGATAAGTCATCTTGCAAGTAATTCTTGTTATAATTACCAAGATTCCGCAGTAGGTACCTACATTTCGTTGTTGTTGAAACAATTAATCTTAGATGTGGAGTAGTAGGTAATGAATGGGTGTCGCTTGGTCGCGTCCCTCGCCTCCATTCATAATTTAATTAATGATCTTTTATTAATGAATAAAACTGTAGCCATTACTTTATTAGTCTGTTATTAATTGAACCATCTGATGAAGGTGGAATTACTATATCGCTGATGGATTACTTATCGAATAATTATGGTGATTATACGCTAGGTGGTCAGGGTGTGACAACCATCCGACACACAGTGTGCACCTCATAAATTACGATGATTAGGTATTATTTGTGTTGTACTCCAAAGAATATTTTGAAGACTGAATCAATTCCACATAAGAATGAAGATATTTTTAACAGACTTCAAAAGAGGAGGAGGTTCTCAATTCGACTGTGTTATTGTTTTTTTATATATTTGTTCACCGATATCGTCACCAATTGTGAACCGATTTTAATGATTCTTTTTTACATTGAAAGAGTATTTTCCCGAGTTGATCCCATTTAAATTTGGTGAAGATCTGATGAAGACCTTCCGAGATAGACAATGGATTACAGTAAAACACTCGCGATTGCAGCTGTAATCGCATTGTTTAATATGTCACTCAAAATAGAAAAATTAATAATATTAAAAATAAAAAATCACAAAAATCTTAAAAGCTTCTGAACTATTATAACTCTTCAATGCACCTAGCTTGGCAGTGGCACCGACTTCAGAAGCTGATAAGTTTTTTATGAAAATTATTTCATACGTTTTAGTTTTTTGAAATCAGTTTTTACTTCAGTTTTTACTGTGGCTCCCGCTGAAAACCAGCGCTGTCGGGCTGCTCGCAGCGCGTCAGCTTAAGCTGAGCGGAAGCCTTTTTGACACAGCTGCGATGTACAACCCATTTGTTATTTAAGATAAATATTTTTTTCTTTTACATGTTTTATTCTTTTATTTTTTGTTACTTTATCTTTAAAATTGTTTTTGTGCTGTGTCAAATAAATACTTTTATCTTTCTTTCTTTCTTTCTTACTTTTTTTTTAAATTTCGTATCGAATAATACTAGAACGTTTTGTTAACTAGTTCCCTTTCTATCTGGCAGGTCTATTTATAGATTTGTTTGTGATACTGTCGACATCAGCAAACGCATTATAATTAATTAATATAATATTACATTAATTACACTCCACAACAGACACGAAACATTGTATACTTCCAACTTTATACGGTCAGATTAAAGTGAATCAATAGTTTAATCAAATAGTCAGATTGTAATTAATGTACATTTTTTATTAACAGAGTTGTTGTGGATGTTTTTACTACAATGTTCATAGTAAACTAACAATCCATTAAGGGGATTACATGGCTCAAATTAAGTATGTTAAAAACTTTGTTGATGTATCCTTGAGGGCATTTAGTCATGTATAAAATATAAATTGTGATGACCTTACCTATGTAAAAACATCAAAATATATTCCCGGAACAATTGTATTGATTAATATTTTAAAAAAATCCCAATATTTAAAAAAAAATCTTACAAGAAGACCATTTTTAACCTAAATTGAAAACTTTCTCTTTAACGGGTACTTTTACTTCAATTCTAGACAATAAAAAACTGTAATGCCAGTAAACGCTACATTATCTTTGATTTGAAAGACCTGTAACAAATTTTTGGCATTGACCTGGATAAAGTCGCTAATATTATGCGGATTATCCTGGCAACCATAAATTATACAGATGAGAAGTCAAAGTCAAAGTCAAAGTCAAAGATTTTTATTTCAACTGGGCCTTTGCAGGCACTTTCAAAAGAAAAGAAAAGAAGGAAAGAAAGAAGGAAAAGTGATGTAAATATACACAATAAACATTCTATGAATTAAAGCTGGGATTATCGTCTTCACATGCCTGCATGGCGAAGGTCGAACTTGAAATTAAATAAAGTCCCCACTCATAGTAAATCTTATTACCGTTGGGATAGGGGCATCCTTTCAAAAGAAACAACGTCTATAAAAGAGGGTTACTTTGTAAAAGTTTTTGTTGACGACCAATTTGATCTCGCAATAAAAAAAGCAAGTTTGGGATATCGCGGAGAATTTTATTGATGCTATTTCAACTGTTCTGAAATAGAGACAGAACGATGAATAAACAAAACTTACGGTTCGGCAAAAGCGGAAAATTAACGCCTTGTGAGGTAAAAGGTTGAAGTTTTATGGTAACACCTGTGTGTGATATAGTGTGTTTTATTTTCCTGAAACCTCTTTAGTTTAAGAGTTTTCCGTACAAACGTAAAACAAAACCCACCGACAGGAAAATTATTACAATAAAATCACTACTGATAGGTGGTTAAATGATGTGTATCCTTTCATACATCGGTGAGACGGTTGCTAAGCCGCGAATATTTCGTAAAATACCAGTGTTAATTTATAAATATTTTTGTTTTTTTGTAGTATTATTAAGTTATCTTGCACTTATATAAATGCATTGCTTATTTTGTCGTCCACATTTGTTAAATAGTTTTAAACTATAGTTTAATAGCGAGGACCTGTATGTTACTTATACATATTTTTGTCTATTGTTAACGCTGTTGGCCTTCTAAGATAAATATAATAAATAAGAGCTGGTGCTTAGTTAAGTGATACCAGTCAAAGTGAATTTTGCGAGGCAGTGCCACTGTATACAGGTTATCAACTGGTTTTCCGGACAAGTTCAATATTATTTAACCTTTTTTAATTACTGTTTTAAGAATGCTTGAGTTTGGGCAAGTACGTAGTTCAAAGTGCTAGTTTCCCGAGTAGGAAACCATTCACAAATTAAAAGCAATAAGAAGAAATCTTATTTCTAGTTAATTAGGGAAAACGTGCATTCCAAGTAGCTCTTATTTTTCATTTCATGATTTGAAGGGTACATTTTCCGTAGTCTTTTATTTAGTTCTTAGAAAAGCAATTCGCTGGAAGCTCTTTAGAAGTGCAAGCATTTCATTCTGTTTTACAAAACTACTGCAATTAGCTTCTAGTAATTGCAAATAAAGGTTTTTCTTACGAATATGTTTCACTAAAATAATCAAAGTAATGTAATGGAATTGTGTTAAATAAGCAGTGATAGCCCAGCGGTTGAACGCTTGCCTTCCATGCAGGAGGGTCTTAGTTCTAACCCGGCCCTCATCTCTGACTCTTCGAATTTATGTGCGGATCACATCCTGAAACCTGCACATTTGAGAGGCCCTCATAAAGTTCTGGTGTGTGTGCAACCCGCCAACCCGCACCAGGCCAGCGTGCCCTCAGTGGGATAGTAATGGGTTGGATTTATTATTGTTGTAATGATCGATATTTCGAAATTATAATACCTACTTAATGTGAAGTGCTATCTGGTTAGCTCAGAAAAATATCGGTTTGTTAAAAAACCCCTTTTCTGACTTCGCTACGTTACATTAATTAAGTTTCTCTTTTTCAATTTGCGGAGTTCTTATTCTCGGAATAACAAAACGAGCGAATTCACTTTCAGTCTAGCCAGAATGCAATAAACATTGTACAAAGTTTGTGAATACGAACGCATATTAACAACAATTTGTATGTAGATACAATACCCATCGCGATTGGCGAATACATTATTTAATCTCACGATAACCTAATTCCTCTCATTCCGTTGAACCCCGTGTTGCCTTACTAAACCGTCCGTATAAATATATTACTTTTTGCAAAAAAATCCCTTAAAGATTTTATTTTAGGGGTTTACCATGTTTTATTAGTTAAAGCCAAGCTAACGCCCGCCGGCTGTTAGAACGCAGATCCTCGAGTACACAAAGCCTTTATTTCGAAAAAAAAACATACGCGTCGAATTGATAACCTCCTCCTTTTTTTGGAAGTCGGTTAAAAACAACTTGGCCGTGGCTTATTATACAATCGATTTGAATTTCGTTGGATTACTGTGAGGAAGGATTGACCGACAACATTGAAAATGTTGTACAATGTTTTTCTTTATCTGAGACTGATATTCCCGAATTATTTATTTTGTGGGATTTCCTCAGAAATTTGTTGTTCGCATAGGTTCGCATATCAATAAGCACGGGATCGTTATGTTTTGTAAGTATCACTGATTTCACTTTCAGCTGTCAGATGAGTATTTGTTAATGTTGCCAATCGATATTTTATCGATAGCCCACGACAAATCAATAGTATCGATATTATCGATAGGCCTATCAGTATCGATACAGTAAATGATTTTCAAGGAGAACAGCTATTGATAGTGAAATTATCGGTATTTTAACAACACTAATACTTGTCCCTTGATGAAAGGAGATACGATATTCAATCAATCTACTTTGCCTATGGCAGTTAACCGCTGCAGGAAAGTAACAAAAAGTCTCATTCAAGCTGCACAACACCCGTTATTACTGAAAATGGTACCAAAATACATTCTACTACTATAAACTCGAGAGAGAATTGAAAAGCATAAGTATGAAACCATAAATTCAATGACTTTTCAACTAAAAAGAGTAAAAAGGCGTTCGCTTAAAAATAAATGGTGAACGAGAAAGAATTTATGGAACGTGGAATTATCCGGCCAGTACGTACACCGTATGATGCCTTTCCTGTCTTTATATATTCCGAGAAAGGAAACTTCTCCTTTTAGCAAGGTATTTAAAACTACTTGCGTTAGTTCGCGGATATTCATTCCCAATTAGCTAAGCAACCTGCCAGTTATTAGAATGTGGTACTTATTTCATAATGTTATACAAGGTCGAACCTTTCTAGTCACAATCCCTTCAAGGGGTTACTGTACTCATCATTATGAACAACTGGGGATCAACCTAAAATCACGAAAGAAAGACTGCTATTCCATACATTTATTTAGTCGAGTAATATAGAATTATTTGTATGAAACAGCGGATATTTATTTATTTGAATTTATTTATCTCTTTTTTTTTCTTTCTTTTTTTTTCTTTACTTTACATTTATTTATTTTATTTATTTATTTATAGTTAATTATAACATAGACTGGTTAGTCTATTAAGATGTAACCAAACCAGCTCGGTTTCAAAACAAGTATCTATATTTTCCAACTTTATGATTTATGAACAGTTATACTAGCAGTAAACAACACTAATAATATTAATATTGTCGCCATTTACAGAGGTCGTTATGAATAAACATTAACCAAATTACGTTTCAATCTTCGTTTTTATAGCTTTTTACTCAATTTGTTACTACAACGTTAGTTGTTAATGCAAAATAACTGAATCTAGAGCAATCTTGGGATGGTCTACGAATAAAATATTTTTTTAAATACAAATTCGTATTTTGCTATAAATTAAACCATTCTCTAGAAAACTATCAAAAGCGATGCGAATACTGAGCTAAAAGTACTCGAGTCTCTCGCGCGGTGGAATTCCGAGGAACACATAAGCATGCTGCAAATAGGAGACACAAGTAACTTTGTGAACTCAATTAAAATTATGTATCGTTCATGCCTGCGTGAAGAATGCTAAGCGCGTAAGTTTAATGTCAAGCACGTAGTTAACGAAACGCGGTTTTCCTTACGCCTACCACGTTTTTGAGGTTTCGCACTTTCTCTTTATTTCAAAGTTTTCCGAATGTTGTAATTTGTTTCAGAAATAGTAGGTATTATTATTATTATCAAACTCCTTCACATTGATTTATTAAATATATTTGTAAACTAGCTTCGATAGTATGTTTTCATAGAAAATATATGGGAAATAGTTTTTTGTATTTTTCTCAATGTCGGCAAGAACGATTATTTTAGTTGTTTAGAGGAAACATTCCTGTCGGGAAACAAAGTCGATTGAGCAACACTTAATTTATGAGTAAAATTTATTTTCTCGTTGACCTTTTTTTAAAAATCGAATAATAGGGTTTTTAATAACTTCAAAATTTACCTAAAGTTTCCTAAAGCTCTCTAACTATAACAGAAAGGGTAGCTACCCTTAATGCCCACAAATTTTGCACCACCTGTATTTGTTAATCATTATGTACTTCGAAACAACAAGAAAAGAGAATTATAGATACTTTATTATTATAATTACAAATAAAAAAAATATATAAAAAATTACGTCACTGATACCAGTATGTTTTGTATGTTGTTCTGTAGCCACTTTACAATTCATATACCTAACCAATAAATCCCAAATCGACACTTCTGAAGAATCCATTTCCTCGTCGGGCTTGTCGAAATGTAAGAAGAATTTTTCAGAAAACGATAATGAATGTCTGAATTATTCATGTACCAACACCACCGAGGGAACAAGATACGCTTGCCTCGAATTTTCGTATAAGTAAATCGCCGATTAAGCTTAATTATCAGCTGAGATCAGGCAATGTGCCGCCACTTTCAGCTCATTTACACCTCATTGTCGAATACAGCCGAGACCTTCATTCAGTGCCTATAGCTTTGTTCTCCTTAATGAGAACCTAACTGTACTAAAATAGCTGAAATTATAATACCTAGTTGTACACTTGACCGTCGGCAAAATAAAGTTTGTGGAGTAGTTGCAATGTTAAATAGCTCCGTCCGTCCCTATCGTCTCAACGAAATAATAAGCTTCCTGTTTTCTTTGAGTTCATGTTTTGGATTTGTATTTTCTAAACATTGACGTTACATTTCTTGGTATTTATTTCAATATTGAAACATCATCAAAAATCTGTTAAACAGACCATAGAAACAATACTTCTACGTGTGAACAATTTGACATATTGAATTTCTCGGCTGCAAATGTTTTATTTTATATCTACTACACTGTGGGCTTGTCATCGTCCAACCCAAAATTAAAATAAATAAAGAAGTTATGTTGTTATTTCCCAACAAACAAGTAACTACAGACTTAATTGTGTTTTATCCTGTTTGGGACAAGTTGGAGTCGGCACGTCGAGTTCCAAAAATTCCGTCCTTGCTGCTTTATGTGATGTCATGTAACTAACTAATCTAACCCAATTTGTGTTTTATCTGATTGTTCTCCTTCAGGACCACAAAACTAATCAAACTAAGGTACCTACCATAAAGTTATTATTACTAAATAATAACTTTATGGTACCTACAGTTTCCCAATATCATCAAGCCTGTTCAAATAAATATCAAAGACATGTTTAAGAGCGTTCATCCATTAGAACCACGCTAGAGTCAAAATTGATGATTTTCAACGGACAACAAAACAATAACGTGTTTAATTTTTAAATATGATATTGACGTCATATTAATGAGAATTTCATAATCTATTGCATGGTAATTATTTTTTTCCATATATTCGTATATTTTTCCTATTAGAACAGTTTTTATTCAAGCCTTTTTTTAAACTAGCGGTCCACGGTCTTCTTTGATGCGAGATATTAGTAAAACGATATACGACAAACTTATAACAATATTACTTT
The DNA here is from genome assembly GCA_932294325.1 of Allophyes oxyacanthae. Taxonomy (NCBI): domain Eukaryota; kingdom Metazoa; phylum Arthropoda; class Insecta; order Lepidoptera; family Noctuidae; genus Allophyes; species Allophyes oxyacanthae. The sequence goes on from OW028615.1 coordinate 13,187,353, forward strand.
ATAAAAATTAATAACATTTATTAGTGAATGTTTAAAAAACAAACTCGATTACTGTAAATTTTCATTCAAGAAAAGTATAATCAAAACTGTCATTTTAGCCACTTTTCGAGATATTAAACGTGTTATTTTAGGTTGAAATCTGGGGTATATTTGTTTTTGTTTAGACCTATTAAATGAAGACATTTACGTTCTAAAACATAGTTAATTATTTTTTTAATAACTTGTACGTTTATTTTACTATGAATTATTTAGTACTGCTATATAATCGGCGCGAAACCGCGTCAGCTTTCATTCCCGGCCGAGGCCTTTCAGAGGTAGGACGTGTGTCGCTCCCGTCGTCGCGTGCCGCATAAAATAATATCGTGGGTTCGCGAGTTTTTAGCGCGACTGGGACGTATTGATACTTTTTATTATAAACAAAACTTTGGCGAGTACATAATATATTTTAATGTAATGGAGTTCAAATAACATAGGAAGATTAAATTAGACTTCTTTATGTATTTTTTAATTTAACTTTTTTTTAAGATATGGCTTACAAAAGGCGCTATAGGGGAAAAATTAATAAAGAAAAAGTAGGTAGGTAGGTAGTACATAGGGTAGGTAGGTAAGTAGGTAGTGAGGGTAAGTAGGTATGGTAAGTAGGCAGGTATGTAGGTAGGTAGGTAGGGTAGGTATGTAGGTAGAAAAGGTAGGTACGGTAGGTATGTAGGTAAATAGGGTAGGTAGGTAGGTAGTAAGGGTAGGTAGGTAGGTAAGTAGGTATGGTAATTAGGTAGGTAGTAAGGGTAGGTAGGTAACTAGGTATGGTAAATAGGTAGGTATGTTGGTAGGTGGGTACATGGGGTAAGTAGGTAGGATAGGTATGTAGGTAGATAGGGTAGGTAGGTAGGTAGAATAATGTACATAAAAAAAAATTGGTAACAAGCCTATCTATCAAGCTACTACATTTTCGGTATTTATGACCTACCATTGTATAGTCTTTCCGTACAATGACAGTTCAGCTTATACTAAAAATGTATTTAAGCTTGGTATGTCTATGTAGCCGTGCGTTTACCAGTATTGCTTTTTCTGCTAGTAACAGTGCAGTACAGTGCTGCTAGTGTTCTATGCTAATTCTGTTGCATGGCGCTGTGAATATTATGGTAGGGTGTAGTTATACCTACTATCTTTCTGATCCCGATCCCTTTAAAGGATTATTGTACTCATCATTATGAACAACTTTTACTATGAGACCAACACTGAAATCGCGAAAAAAACATCAGCGGTTCCATGGCTGTTCCATACCAATAATTAGAACAGCTATTTCTTTATTTTGTTCATAATGATGAGTATAATAACCCCATAAAGGGATCGCGATTAGAAAGGTATTTTGATCATATTTTTTTATATTAAAGCGATTATTATTGATACAAACTAGGATGTCTGACACAGAGTTAAGTATCTACCTAGTTGTAAACCTAGTTGGGCAACTGAAGTCGCTCATCGATATACCTAACAAGAAATCGCATGTATGTAAATCGAAACAGAGTCGAGCGCACCCGCGCCCATGTATGTACAATGTACATTTGAAGTAATATCGCATGTCATTAGGACGTATGCGCTTCGACATCGAACAGATCTGTGAGCGATATTGTCATATCGCACGATTTGGTCCGTAAACATTTGCGACCGTCCATACATTTTCTTAGGTCGCACGTTTATGTGATATCAGACCGATGACGACAATCCACGAGATTCTTTGTCGCGTCGCGTCATGGGTAAAAAAAAGCACTTGAGACGAAAAATATTAAAATTTTATTTTACACATTTTTTATTTTATTTATTCTAACCTAATAATAATTTAATTGCTCATTTATTACAACTAAAAATTAATTTAAACCCTACTTACGCAAAAACTAAAACATTCTCTACTAAGTAAAAGCTGGCAAAGTATCATGTTGATTCAATGCGGTGCATGCGGTGCATGATACGCGCTCCAACAACACAGACGCGTAGACGGCTGTGTGCGTGCTAACTGTATAGCTGTATGAGTGAAACGCGAGGCGCGACGAGCTGGAGTAATCCTCTTAAGCATTTTCTGTGGATAAAAAATTGCCTTTACACTTTATGATTAGTAAACAAACACTTTAAATACGTATCTAGCGTTCAGATGTATGAAAATACTTAATTGTCTATGTTCGGTTGTATTCGGGGGACTTATGAAAAACCGAAACTTAATTTTTCTACCCGCATGAAGCCGGAATACAAAGATACCTATTTACATACGCACTAAAGTTATAAATAACGATACTGTTAACTCCTACTTTATCGTAACGATTTACCGCTATCGCGGCTCTGCTTTTACGGGAGTATTGATGAAATTTTATTCAAATTTTATGTGTGGCGACTTACATCCTTGGGTAAGCCTTTGCATACCATTATTATTTATTATACAAAGTTGAAACGTTAAGGGTCTCCCCACATTTATAGATGCGGGATCGGCTTAAGCCGGTCGGAAAGAGCTGTCTACGGTATAAGGGAAAAAACCGTAGGCCGTAATCGCGGCGCGGCGTGTCGTTCGAGCCGATCGGTGGCGAGCGATGTCGTTTACATCGCTACACCTGCACCGCTGCAGCGTAGACAAAGCTTTTTGCGACCGGCCTAAGCCGTTTCCGCGTCGGTAAATGTGGGGAGACCCTAAATGTATTGAATATATTATTCCGTTTTAGTATAAAAGATAATAAAAAATTTGAACTATGCTTTGAAACATAATAACATAAAATGCTTCTAAAAACAAGTTTAATTTCGATAGCAACATCAATTAGCTTCATAATGTCACTAGTGATTTTGGTCGGCGGCTTACAGCGTTACCTGGCTTCAAGTGATACAGTAATACGTGGTGGTGATGACGTCATGACATTAAATGGAGCCACATATTCAAATATCGTTCTGAAGCTGTGCATGAAAAATCAACGATTTTCACACATTATTTTTGCATAATATTTCACTCTACTCTCTTTCGTCTAGCTCTAGGTGAAGGTACATCTAAGTGAAAACTTATGTCATCTTTAGGTGTCTATTCTATTATTATGTGTAAAAAACTCAAAGGTACAAAAATATTTGGTAAGAACAAGTTTAAGACCTCTTTCGCCTAGAGATCGTGATAATTATGTGTAAAATTAAGAGATATTTGTATTGAACAATAAGGTGATATGGTTAGGACATGTTAAGTCAGAGTAAGCTACTGGTGTCAGAAACCGGTAAACATAACCTATCGTAACCTACTAAACGTAACCTACCTACCTGAAAATTTGTAGAACTCCCCGTAAAAGGCATCTGAGACGTGGTAATCCACCACTGTGATTCTTCACCTTATAAAACATAAATAAATACAAAAAAAACCACCAGTGTAGTCACGCTCGCTGCTGTAACTTGGTATTCAAATAAAAAAAGCGGGTTGCAAAAAATTCACGACAAAACTCGTGTTTCAAGAACTTTTATAAACGAAATTCAATAGAATCGTAAAACGTGATTTGCATTTTTTTAAACGCTCTTTTTACTTTGTTAAATCGTGGAGTTTGTTTCATGTTTTGAATGCATTTTTATATACTCGAAACATGGATGTAATTTATATCTAACTAGCGACCCGTCCCTGGCTTCGCACGCATGCAATTTCTTTATTATTTTTACATTAAATATGAAAGTATTTTATATAATATAAACCTTCCGGAAGAAATCCTTAAAATGATGGTGAAAACCGCAATAAAATCCGTTACGTGGTTTAGGAGTTAGCGGATATACTGACAGACAGACAGAAAGACAGACCAGACGCGGAGAGTAATATATTATGTAAAGAAGAAGCTTAGTCGAAACATAGCATGGCTTGATATTGCTTTTGTAAATTGCCATCATATACCTATAGAAAATAAAGATATCACTGTCAGCAATTTTATTATCTCACAAATCCACTAGCTACCGTCTCCGATTGCCCGCAAAACTATATCTAAAGGGTACGTTCAATATCGAATAAATATCGATGACTCGCAAAAAGCTCGCAGGATTATTGAATTATTCATAGACTCTCTCGTTTGCATTCTGATCACAAACGTCCTCCATGAGTCGGAACTAACACCGACTGGAACTAAGCACCACAAATCCTTAAAATTTGTAACTAAATACTATCAAAGTAACGCAGGATTTCTAAAGCTTCGCCCACACATTCGGAGCATATGATCTGATTATATGCACTGTGTACTATGCACTGTGCCCCACTGAGATCCCACAGTCCGTGTGCACTCATGCTTTATGGAAGCCGGAAGATGCGAGACTTGTTATGGTAACACTAACCTACACTTGTTTCAGAAACTTTTTTAGTTTGTAGAAACTACGCGCTCAGCAAGCCGCAAGTTAGATTAGTTTTTATATTAGGCTTCGTAGACATAAACCGAGCAAGATAAAAATGGGATAAGTAGTTCCTTACTCTAACAATGTTGCTTCATTAGTTAGATATTTCATTATGTTTATACATAAAGTAGGATATGTGTAGCTGTAGGTATAATATACAATATATTTGATCTTTTAATTGTATCTATTCCCTACACTATATAACAAGCTACATATTGGAATCCTACTAGGTATAATAATAAAAATGTATTCCTCTTTTATTGAAAAAAGTAAATTATCAAAAATGTGCTGAATTCTAATTTTCATTTATTATATTTATGTAGTAACATGTTTTCCATTGGAATTTCGCAACCTCTTGTCACGTAAATATCACGAAATAAATTATTCGCTTCATATTTTCAACGTTTCTGTGAAAATGTTTGCAGTGAGTAATGGCATGGTAACATGACACTATTAGATGAATTCACGCTCCTTCATTATATCCAACGACACGATCACGATCCGCTACGAACGATTAGCCAATAGATACAAAATTGATATTTATTTATTTATTTATTAATAAGGATCAGCAAACAGCTACACTATACAGTTTGACAAATAATTTTTACAATATACAAATAGTCGATAATGCAGCCCACGACGCTGTTCACAAGTTAGCTTAAGATACAGTAGTAAAAGAAAGAAAATTACACGCTAGGTGATAATTAAGTAGGTACATGGTATAAAGAAAAAGAAAAAGGGTGAATAATTCACTCACCGGCTCTCCACTCACTATGTTTAATTATTAACACAGTGAGTCAAGAGTCAGAGGGAGTCACTATTCTAACAACAATCGAATAATAATAATAATAATATTATTTGTAAAGTAATGAATGACGAAACGCAGATATTATTATAGTTCTCAGCCACAGGAGGCCTCTCTTTGAAAAGCAAACTGCATTCATGTGATTAAGAGACATTATAAAAAGATCGCTTGGTGTAAGTTATCAAGTCTCAAGGCCTCGCTAAGCCTCACCCTTCTTGTAATGAAGGCCGCGTGACACAGGAACCTGCCCAATTAGTCATCGTTTAAAAATATTTGTCGCACCTAGAATTTTAGTGGAATTTATGTTTCGATGTATACTGAAATGACGCGAAAAGCCTATTATTTCCTCAACTAGCCAATATCACTGAACATACATGGGTGTAATGGGTGCACATAGTCGTACCCCTATAACCCTGTTTCGTTTAATCCATGCTCTGTGAATCAGCCTTTATACAAAGTCCTACCATTCTATGGGATTATTGTACTCATCATTATGAACAAATTTTACAATGGGACGAACACTGAAACAGCTAAAAAAATCAGCGGTTCCATCCAAATAATTAAATATTACTCGACTAAATGTATGGAACAGATGATTTTATTTTTGCTATTGCAGGTTTGATCCCGTAGTAAAAGTTATTCATAATGATGAGTACAATAACCGAGGTATCGGCACTACAAAGGTAGAACCTTATATAGCTAGATACAAAAAGGGTGCCTCAACAACACAACAGACACAAAGGCTTAACCCTCACGTGATTTGAATCGAATTAACATCGAGTTAATTAATTACGAAAAAAGGCACCTGAATCCACATGTCAATAAATTTAAAACGTGTAATGGCCAGAGAGATGCAGTAGATAGGATAAAGTTGCTAGTAAGACAAAAATGTTGAGACGTAGATAGGTATTGTATACCACGCCACTAAGTAAAATCAACCTATCCTACTCTGTGAGTGAAATCAGTCAAAGTCAAAGTCAACTATTTTTATTTCAACAGGGCCTTTCTAGTATTCTTGTGATTTTGTAAATGGTTGAAATGGTAATACAAGAAAAACATTGAATTATATGAACTATGAGTACCTAAGTACCTTCTATTTATCACCCGAGAATATTGGCTTGGATTTGTCTGCAATAAAGCAAATCGGTATCAGAAAATTATTTTCCATTGTAATGAAGTTGTGTAAGACGAAGTATTTTACGCTGTGAAATAAATATTAAGGACTGGTGATGAAGATGGCATTATTATGTACAATCAGCAATTTTTCCGTTCGGCTAAAATCGTTTGCACCCGGCGTCCAAACGCAGAGTTACTAACTCTAAGAGGGCCGCAGTCGTTCTAAGCATTTGGTATGCGAAATGTATCACCAAAACGTATCGTGACTGTACCTACCAACCTACCTGAAAACGCAACGCTACGCTTGTCGCTGTGAGGTTCCATAGTTCCAAATATGCCACGAAAGGCCACAGCCATAGATATCCGGAGATATGCCTTCACTCTATATTTATATCCGTGGCCACAGCGAATAAAAATCAAGTCTCCCTGTAAAATATAGTACCGTCTCCGGTTGATGTCAAGTCAACGTTGTAGACAATATAATTTCGTTCATTTAAACAATGCCCTTGTTATATGACTACAATATACAATACATACAGCAAATGTATTTTAATTTATTCTATTGTAGACAGGAAAGCAATTAGGTTGTAGTGAGAGTAGTTACAAATTAGTGCCGGGGCCAGATCTAGAGCCAAAGTAAGGGTTGTTGCGAACCGAGCACAAGACAAATGATAGCTGTGACTGATTACTTATAACACTACTGAAATAGATGAAATATGGTGTGTAACAATGAAGATTGTATCCTAGGATTAAAGAATGCAAGTTAAGTTTGAAACTGTGTAATTTAACGCAGACGGGTTTGCGATCTCGGATTTCCGAATGTTTTTACTAGAACAAAGAGAGAACGCTGCTGTCCAGCTCTTTCCATTGACAGTTACCATTTAGAGGCCTTTTACCCTAACCAGGTGAAAGGCAACAAGATTTTTTTTTTTCCTTCTATTTTTAGTAGATAACAAAATTATGCTTTATGCCACATTCGCCCCACGAAGTTTCGGGTCACATAAAAAAATCCTTGTTGGCCTCACAATTTATTCCTTTTTAACCTCGAAAACTATTTTAATTCTTTAATTATTATTTTAGTAGCGTCAGGTAAGCTCAAATATTGATAGGAATACTCATCAGCCAACCTATTTGAATATTGCTATATCACCCATTATGTCATAGATTATATCACTTACGTTATCGGTGAAGGAAAACATCGTGACGAAAACTGCACATCTAAGAGGGTCTCATAAAGTTCTCGATGGTGTGTGTAGTGGCCATGGCCAACCCGCACCAGGCCAGCGAGGTGGACTAAGGCCTAACCCTCCTCATTCTGAGAAGAGACCCGTGCCCTGCAGTGGGACAACAATGGACTGGATTTATTTCTTATATCATTCTAAATAGCGAACCTGGCGAACTATGTTTGCGCGACTTTCAGGTGTTAAATAAACCACACTGCATCAAAGTGATTTTATACAGATGTAACCTGGTGTAAAGTACTTATACTAAAATTAAATTAAGACAAATGAATAAGAATGAGGAAGTATCATTCAACATTCCCTTTTCTCTTTAAAACCACACTAAGGTTTCTCGTGTATCGTGCGTACAGTTTACAAATATACATTTTACATGCACACACACCCAGACCGAGAACAACTATCTGTAGACCATACACATATTTTTTCCGTGCGGGCATCGAACCCGCGGCACGTAGCGCAGAAAGCCAATTGCTTAACCACTGCGCCAGCCGACAGATTCAATGCTGTCAATTCATTCATAATTATCTGAGTAGGTAACAAAAAAAATTACGCGTTAGGAAACAAAGGTGTATTATGTATCTACCTACTAGACGTCAAAAGGCAATTTTTTAACAATTTAGGATAAAAAAACACCATATCTTATCAACATAATATCATCGACAAATTCATAGACCCATAACGATAATGACACTTTGATGGGAAATCAATGCACCTTATACACATAATGATCATAGACTTATTATTCCGGTCCCTAAACAAAGATAAGATCGACCTAACTGGATAAAAAGGGTCTTCTGTAGTGAATGACAACCATTAACATGGCTGTCGAAGCGCCGCTAATTGCTAGCAGTTGGGCGCGATCCAACTCCACTGGGAATGGTCATCTTGCTCGCTACTACCAGGAAACGAACTAATATTATACCCCACTCAAACAGTTCCTACTATTCCGCCGTAAAAGCGACCAGAGTGCGTTAGTGCGTGCAATGCCCTGTTTTTAAACTAGTCTAATAGTTATTTGCAGAGAAACCTACCTGATATTAGATATAATAACGTGAACTATCCATATCAAGGTATTGTGCAAAATCCCAATGATTCCAAGAAAAATGGTCCAATTTCAGAATAATTTGATAAAATCCCCAATTAATTTCTCATTACCAGCAACGTTGTAAAATGTAAAAGATTATTTTTGAATAATACAAAACGCTACATTTTCCCTGCCTCTACACGTCGCGTCGGCTGAACAACGCTAACGAATGACGTTCATCATGGACTCTTTTATATTTTTTTATTTAAACTTAAATGTAGATACAATTGTGGTACATAAGGCGGACTTAATGCCATGAGCCCTTTCACCTTTTCAGTGCAATCGGAGCGATGGACATAATTTTCTTGAAGATTGTTCGGCAACAAACAAACAAACAACAAACTGTTGATCAAATTAAGATACGTTACAATGGTAAACTTTCAAAGTAGTACATCAAAAATTCTTTTTATTATGCAAAATAGCAGCAAAATACTGGAAAAACATTAAATTTGCCGCCACAAGCTGTAGCTATCCCCTTATGTACGGAAAAGTAATTGGAAAATGACTTTCCAATGTAACCATATTAGTTATTATTGAATAGTAGCAATCACTCTCTGATCGGCTTTTGATGACACCTGGTCCAGCTACGATTTACATTTGCGGTGACCAACTTCCGCCGGGCCGTAGGACGAATCCGATTTTCATAAAATCAACGCATAATATTCGCGGCAACAACATTTGGTACAAAATTCTCATTGATATCAATAATTTAGCAAATTGAATACAGTTGTTTTAGTTTGAGGTTTTACGTAGTGATAAGAGATAATGCATTAGAATACTTAGTAATAATAAAATTGTGGAAAATACTACGGTCAAAAGTACCTACTTACCCTGAATTGCTTCATGGAAATGGTGTTACAGCTGTGCTTGAATTTGCGGATCCAGTCTTACTTCTTTTTTACAATAAACACTTTTTTTTGCCGTTGGAGCAGATGGGTCATTGAGTAGAAACCGAGGATCGACAATGGTAGTATAGGATGCCTCCCAGTCCGATGAACCAAAACGCGACGGGCGCCGACTTCCCAAAAGTATAAACTGGAATCAACTAAATGTGGAAGGTGAGGACCATGTGTTGTGAAGTAATTTGGGAGAAGCCTGTATCCAGCAGTAGACTATGATAGACTGATAAAGAAAACTTTTTCAAATATTATTATTAGCTACTATTAATTTCGTGTACATACGTAAAATGTAAAAAGAATGCAATTGATTTGCAACTTATGTCAGTACATGACGCACGAACCAAATTATTAAAGTATAAATCCTCGTAGTCAGACGACCTAACTTTAAGCCTGTATCCTAGACAGGCAATTACATATAATATGTAAGATGTGGAATAATTGAGATCTTGAATTCATTGCACTGAATCCATTTATTCGAAAGGCAAGGAAATACGCATAGTCGGCAGAACCCTTTGAACTGCGAGCTCAGTTAATGGACCATTAGGACGAGCACCGCAGTCCGCACGCGACAGACACCGTGTCTTCCCTATTCCATACATCAATCGTCTTAAAATATCCTTTCTACCGACTGCCGTACAATAGAATAATATAATACGACAAGCATTTTACTGACTTGATACTTAGGTAGGTAAGTATGAAATGGTATCCTCTTCAAATAAAAAGTAGGCAGGTATACAGAATCACACTAATGATACTAAAACAGAATATAAAATTACCTACATATGAATCAAAAAAGAAATTAATACGATGGAGTGACATCTAAACTCGATGATGGTGTTTGAAATAGTTAACGTTCCATTTTTCGTAATTTATAATAAAGATGATTTGTAATCACATAGCCTATAACCAGCGGACAATTAAGACGCTTCCAACGATATCTCAGTTGTCAAATTATGATAAGTGGTTCAGAAGTTATGAGGGAACAGATGAACATACATACATACATACCGGTCAAACATATAACCCTCTCCGTAGTCGGGTAAAAAAGATATAATTTTTGAATAAATAGCTCTTTTCACAACTTCCTGCTAAACTGCACAGATCTAAACCATCATGACATCTTCCTTTGAAAATTACGAGAAGCCACGAATTATATTTCCTAAGATATTGTGACGTAATTGTATTTACTTTTTCAACTAAAATATCAGTTTTTATTTATCACTTGACCTTTTAACGTCAACCAAGGTTTTCCCGCAAATTGCGTCACTCGGGAATCAAAATATTTTACGTTAGTTGACAGTGTCCCTAAAGAATTGAACAAGCTATATTATAATCGGCTTCGATATTGAGTTGATTAGATGAGGAATATAAGCCTATATCGGTTTATTAACGTGAAGAGAAAACTTTTTACCTCTTTTTAGGCATATTGCGCGCACGGAGGAGCGTAAGATTTAGCATAGTTAAAGTTTATAATTATGGAGAAGGAGTGAAGAAAGCAAAAATTACGGTCGAATTTCGACCACTGGCCGACCAATAGTAATGATTAATAATTGAATAGACCGTAACGCATTACGATATTAACAATTATAATATTTATATATTATTAACATTGTTGAGACAACTCGTCATACTAGACGAGAGAAACGGTTTTATTTACTCTCAGACCCAATTCGATTTCGAATAAAATACGCAAAAACTTCTACTTGTTTGAAATCGTCCCTTTAATATTTCGACAATCGGCGTTAAACGGCACTTTCGCGAAGCCCGGGGCGATAAAGTTTGCCTGCGAGATGAGATAAGGCCAAATCCGCCGATAACCTACGAGTTTACCCCCTTTATCGAAGTGTTCACACGAATTTATCTCTCCAGAGTTCTTGCTCTCAAATGACTCACATTACGGCAGAGGGTAAAGCTAGAACTACATTAGGCCCACCACGCATACGTCTGAGACGTCTCACACGTGTAGCTAGTACGTTGCGTGGGCGTAATGTAGTGACATTTGGCCCACGCAGCGTCTGTGACGTCTCGCTCGTCGTACATTTCACCCTAGTTAGCGAAATAGCGATCAAGTGGGAACACTACCATCGGTGAAATAAAGTTGTACGAGTGATGCTATGACCCGTCCGACGTGTGAGACTTCTGAGACATGTGAGACAGTGTCTCATATGTCTCAGATGACTAAGAGACACACTCCGTCAGACGCGTGGGTTACTCCCTCCACCATCCGACGAATATCTGGGATCGCTGCCGTTGCGTCGGGTGGCGTGGATCTACTGGAGCTCTAAACAGCTAGTCACCATAAAAAATATATGAGCACCGACGCGCCAAAATCGGCCCAGCCATAATACGTGGCCCGAGTGTGCGAAATGTAGTTCTAGATTTCGTTTCAGTCAAAGGTTAAACAGCATTATGTTATAAAGTTCCAAGGAACAAAGTTACTGATGATGTGTTAAAAACTAAATTATCAATTACAAATCGTAACCTAATAGTTAACCTAACCAAACATCGCACCTAACCTATCTTTTAGAAATCTTGAAGATATTGACTGGGCAGATTAACTTAGGTTGACAGATTAAAATGCGGCTTCACCATCAATCGCCCATTAACTGATCTCGATTCCAACTGAAAATTTTCTACATACCTACTTATTGGTAAAGAAACAATTATCCACAATTTGAATTTTCCATTGCGACGAGGCACTTTTAAGACAGCCAATGAGACTAATATTGTATGCGGGCTAAATTGGGAGTATTTTAAATAATTTCCCTTGGCGTTCAAGAAGACAATTTGTCAACGTCGCGTCGTGAGGCGGAGCTGTGATGCAGAGAAAATTTTCCCTACAGCGGGCCTACCACTAATAACTTCTCCCTCATTGAATAAACTTTTTGTGGTGCGTCTTTCCATTTCATCAACATTACCATATGTATTAGCTGATTTCCTGACTACTTCCACTATACGAAATTCAAAATATTTCAGGAAATTCAAGGGAACTTCTTCAAATCCCCTAAATAGACTGTAAAGAGAATACGCACTTCTCATGAATTGTTATCTTGGTATAGAAATCTATGAATTTCTTAGTTTCGAGCACCATCGAAAGAACGCTCACTAAAATTACTTAAGAACGGCGAATTTTCCTAGAACGACGGAGTACCTATTGAGAAAACTAATTATGTTAAAGTATTGAGAAACTAAAACCAATAGATTCGTAAAGCTCTGATACGTAACAAAGTATTGAGAACAATAAATCTGTCTCAATAGTTCTCCGATTGAAAATTACTTTATTACTTTTAGCTAACTGGGAGCTTACTACGAGCAGTTATAGCAGGGCAGAAATTGAACTGCCCAGACTCTTCCAGTATAAGCTGACCTCGCACTGTATAGGCTTTTCGTACAGTGAAAGGCCAGCTTATATTGGAAATGTCTGGGCAGTTCAATTTCTGCGTTATAGGTTATTTATTCTAAGTTATAGTATACCAGCTCGTAGTAATCCGCCAGGTACCTCATCTAAGATTATTCTTATTAAAAGGCGATGCAGTGGTAAACAATTTATCTCAAATCGGCTGCACACCAAAACGCGCGCTAGCTATTTTGTACGTCAAAACAGTATAAATTGTTGTTTAAATTATAGACTATCGTTAGTTTTATAAAATCCAATGTCCATGTTAAAGTGTGTGTTTAGACTAATCTGTACAGAAAATTTAGAGGCTTAAATTGGTCTCGTTTTCCAGTAGATTTTTTTTTTTTTTTAAAAGAGCAGTTTTTTTTTCTCTGCTGTAAAAATTCATCAATCATGTAAAGCAATTACTAAAATGATGTCAAAGACATGATAAATGAAGCACACAAATATCAGTTCCAAATATTTTAGTTTTCTTGATTATCAGATTACTTATTTGCATCGTGGTAGCCACATTCGTAAGAAAACAAAGATAAGTATTATCTGCCACAGGCCTAAAACTTCAGAATTCCCTCCAATGATTTTAATATTATTCCGTTTTCAAATTTAAATAAGCAACATTACATAATAACATGAAATATCTACATCTTTTTTAATAAAAATAATAAGTATAAATCAGCTAACACATGATAATATTTTTTCTTTTAACTTTGTGTGGTTCTGGCATTTTACGAACCCTACGATGAAAATTGAAAATGAAAAGGTATTTATCTGTGTTCAAGAACAATTACTAAGGTCGCTTATTTCATGTAGGTACGTACCTAATAGTAAAATCTATTGACCAACATCTCTACAGCGAGCACCCAAACAATTAAATCCATAGAACCATCTGAAAACAAGACAAATAATTTATATTACTTCAAATAAATGCTTTTTTCAGTTAGAGAGCCGCAATCTCGCCTTCCATTTGATAAGGTCTTTCCAAAGTCGCAAGATATTCGTAGGTTTATTGGCTACCACCGAACCAGGATAAATATTAGATTTAGCTTCGTTACCAATATTTTCTATAGTTTATCAACAATAGCGCATGTCACAAAATTCCATAACCTATATTATACTTGTTGTTACAAGAAAGACTTTGTTACAGGAATTAACAAGTGAGTATAAGAAATCCAAGATTCTTCTTTAACTTACAAAAGTACAAGCTTAGTATTCACAACTCGTGTAAGACACGCTTCCAAACAAACTTATTTCAATATTTTATTGTACGTTCATGCAAAGAAAAATCAGCGCACGAAATTCCTTCACGTAGTACATATGAAGTAAATATACTGTACGATTATAATAAAACATAGTATTGTAAAACTGAGATCAAAGGAGCTTACTTCAAGAACCATGAAACATGAGCAGAAAGAAGAGACGCGGCGCGGCTGCGGGCGGCGACGGTAAAGTCTCATCTCTTTGGACATTTTGTTTGTCTTATATTCTCTGTAACCAACGAAAACTATTAGGTGTGACGTCGCTCACGTACTGGCTCTAACAAATTCTTTAGACATTCCGCAGGAGTTAGGAGTTGTCCATAAAATATCATCCCTTTAGAAACAATAGCCTTTATTTTCACGGCTATCAAACAAAGCTTTCTAAGAAAATTCTTTTCAATTTAACGGCGAAAATTCAAATGAAATTTTGTTCAGAGTTCCTCACCGAAATGACCACAACATTGAGCAAAGTACATTTTGTGTAAAACAAATTATTTTATTGTTCCTCTAACTGCGGCGCTGAGGCCGTAATAGTGTATTTGCTGTTTACGCTAGAACGCGCGTACTAATGAGTACACGAGTTCCAGAATTAAATTTTTCTCAAGTTCTGCTTTAAATAAACAAATGTAAATGGTGTGTAACATTTGCAGCCATTACTCAACGTTTGAATGAAATGCTATATCTACACCATAAATAAATAAAAAACCTCATAAAATTATATCGCAATGAAAGGTCTGCAAGGGTTCTTAAACAAGCATCGGCGCGGCCATGTGGTTCGTATTTACGCACGGACCTAATTAACTGACCTCACTAACCACAGCTTATAGTTATATTTAGGGTTAAATAACGATGATACAGATGTTAGTCGATGATGCGCAGGCAACATGAAACAACACATTTCGAGTAATTGTAAATAATGATTATGTATATTATAATATTTATATACCAGTACTAGGTGCTGCGCGCGGTTTCACCCGCGTGTTTAATTTTTTCAATATAGTTATAAATAGTATATTGTCCCTCAAGGATAGTTTAGCTTCTATTAGTGAATTTTTTTTTTTAATCACTAGTAGTTTTAGGGCAGGGATGGCGAACTTTTATAAATACGTGTGCCAATTTTATCATAGAAATATTTAATATATCTTAGACGTACCAACTAGCCATCTTAGCTTATTGAGAAAAAATAATTAAAATTCTTGATGTAGATATCTCAATAATTAATGCCATGCCCTCAAATTCTTATCCCGTGCCATCAGTGGCACGCGTGCCAATGGTTCGTCATCCCTGTTCTAGAGATAACCCACTACATAGGTACTACAAACAAACCTTTTTATAATATTTGTATTATAGATTATACCCAGTTATTCAATTAACAGGCTACGAAGTTACATATTCAGTATAAGGGTAAGAGGTATGTTTATTTTCATAGAATTTCGTCGCCAGGTAAGGGAGGCATGTGTTCGTCCGTCGCCGTACTCTTCAATCATGCAAGTATTTGCGGGATGGCTGAAGGAATTTTTCGATTAAGCCGCCTTCCTACTGGCAGGAACTCGCCGTCATTGTATTAAACATGACTCGACAACACCTAACTTTAGGGTTTCTTTTTCTGAGTTGAAATTCGCCTCAGTAATTCACTTTTTCCTCTACCATTTTAGAAGATAAACTTTTTTAATTTGATTAAAGTGTCCAAAGTTACAATGAAAGGCATATTTTGATCTCTCATTTGTGGCGTTCACAATAATGTGGTTATTGACCATAATTTGATAGGTAGTTTGATAGGTAGGTTTGATAGGAATTTGGTAGGGTGGGCTTCTTCAAGAGGATGCTGATGAAACTGATGATACAATACAATACAATATACTTTATTGAACACCAGAAATACAAAAGATACATTATTATAATTATATACATGTACAATGGGCGGTCTTATCGCTAAAAGCGATGTCTTCCAGACAACCTTTGCAATTTGATGATGTACCTACCGATTCATAATCTCTTTCATTTTACTGAAAATCTGATTGATGATCGATTATAGAGAAATAAGAACCTTGACCCGATCCCTAACAAATTCTTAAAGGAAGCACATGGAAAATAATTAATGAAAACTTTTTAGTTTCTGCAAAAGTTTATTGAAATTGCGGTTGAACTTCCCTTAGTTCTATTTGGACATGTTCCAAATGAGAATTTGCCGCAAACCAAGTAGCCTTAATAGATGAATTCGCTTCTTTTATATTAGGTATTTCTAAGAGTAGCCATTTATGAAAATCTCACAAGTTATGGTTGTTTGATAGATAAATTAATGCTTAAATAATTCCCTGTGAACAGGTTACGCCAAAACGCAGTCACAATAGACCACGTCGCCGTAGAAAGCTTGGACAGTCAACTGATCATGTTAATATGGAACCACTCGTGTGCTGGAAATTGAATCTTCGATTTAAATAACTTTCAAAAATGTAACGTTTCGTCTTTATCTTTATCGATTTAGAGAAATAACTATCAGTTCAGCATTATCTTACAATTCCTTAGTCCCTTAACTGTGTTCCTCTGTCTATAACAAACTGTTACTTATTAAGTTTTCATATTAACTAACTTTGGGGCTATCACCAGGATTAACGGAAGATTATTTTTTACTTGAACTGGATAACAGGCCATACTAATGAGATAAATTATTATTGGATACTAGCGACCCGTCGGGGTTTCGCACGGGTGCTATTTCTCTACTATCCATATATTAAATATGAAATGGTGAAAACCGCATCAAAATCCGTTGCGTGGTTTAGGAGGAGTTAGCAGATATACAGACGGACAGACACGGAAAGCGACTTTGTTTTATACTATGTAGAGTTTAGAGTTGGGAAAAGTGTGTAATTTTAATCAGATTCGTTTCTTTTATCGAACAAACGTTAAGGACGCGATTTGTTTAATACGGCTCGTATGAAACCCATCGGCGTCGCTCGCTGTCTCATAAGTCAAAGGGAGCCGTCTGTCAACCACACCGATACTTCTCGTTTGATATCGACTCCAAACAAATCGACTTCTATAATCCGTAGCGTGTTCTATAAGAATGACATATTGCTATTTTCCACGCTGTCAGGCATTTTGTATTGGAAAATATATCACTTCCACGGTATGAGTTTGACGTTCACTATCTACCAGACTATACGTACCTAAACATTGTTTTAAGAGTAGTGATGTACCAATAGGTAAAGTTGTTCAATCTCCAGTTGACAGTATCTACTCCAAGTACCTACCTACTCCCACTATTCGGATACGTGGGCAAACTAATTGAAAAACACACAGTTTCACAAAGTAACTGAACCGTGTCTAGTTTTATTATAAGTGGGACTTTGCCCGACGTCGTCTTTAACGCCATAAAACTCAAAGATCTTAAAATATTATATATAGCGCTGTAATTACGAATAAAAAGGGACAATTTCTGCCCCCAGATATGGCCGTGTGGGCGCGAGGTATGAATATGAATTCCTTCTAATTTAAAAACAGTGAGGGAGAAAGATACCCTTTGGCGTTCTCAGGGAGGGAGCGCCCCCCCTGGACCTGGCCTGCCTAATACATTTAGCTGGTTAATTATGTTCCTATACCTAAGTACTCGCCAAGTGCGATAAAACCGCCCTTTTGTACATCTCTTTTTGTATTTATTGTGTCTTTTCTTCTCTTTCTAGTGTGCAATAAAGTGTATTGTATTGTACCTAAATTCCTGATTCACCACCCCATTAGCCACCCTCCCCCCAGCTCAATTTGCTCTCCCTTAAGCTAGCTAGGTATATGCCCATAAAGACATCTTCGCCAACCGCTTACTCTATGTTTTAGTTTTCTTACTTAAGAGATGTTATATAATTTACTTTATTTCCAAGAAACATAACTTATTTGCAATTTTCCTTCCTTAATTTAGGATAACATTCAAATTACCTTCATAAAATTAAAATATATTTAAAGTAATTACATCATTGGCGTCCGAACAACCAATAAAAATGGTAGGCATAATCAAATCGTCAATCTATAAAATGGAGATTTCATTTCCATATTACTGGTATTAAACTTTTGCTTTACATTTTCTCCAAGGATTGGGGACAGCTTCCCTTTCCCGGATGAATGTTTCAAACCAAAATTTTGATTTCTGGTAAAGTTAATATCACGTTACCTAATTAAAATTGCTTTTACATTGTTTTTATTTGACAGTTTAATTACGATATAGGTATTTAAACTTTATCAAAAACCGAATTTTACTTAATTAAACTCATATAAAAGCGTAACAGGTAATAATAACGTAGAGCGTGTAACTTTTAATTCATCAAAAGGTTTGTTTTTTAACTTAAAATAGGTAGGTACATCCTTGTGATTTTTATTACAAATAACTACACACTTAAACGACCCAAGGCCAGGATGAGAGGACAAGGAGGTTCTTGAATCTTTGCTGTTGAAGGCTAGCAGCAAGCTCTGGTATAAGCCCGCATTTCTCCGGCTTAAGACGCGTTACTCAGCCACAATTCAACGATAAGCTTAACTGCTAGTTCTGCTAGAAGTAACTTTAAGACCTCTATAAACCAGCAAACTTCATAACTAAAAATTATAAACGGAATTGATTCATATAACCCTCCCTTTAAGTAACAAAATTAAAACAGAATTAGATTTTATAACTAGACGACTTATACTAATTGTACCTATATTAGAACTCAGTGAACTAAGACCAGTAATAATGTAAACTATCAAAGTATCTACTATACGAGTACAAAGGTCTTTGACAGGTCTTTTTCAATAAGAATAGAATAGATCTTTATTTCATGTAAACCAAATACAGGCACTTATGAAATGTCGAGACTCTAGGTGCGCGGTTCCAAATAGTAGGTCCTATGGAGAAGAACCGGCAAGAAACTCGACGGTGACTCTTTTAAAATAATAGATTAGTACAATGTTGTGGTAAGAGCTACGAGAAAATGTAATTTCTGAATATGAATAAAAATAAATTAGAATATGATAATAATAATGATTTGCCTTTAAATAAGAATGCCATGGCATTTACAAGCTGACCAGCTCGACAGACGGCACCCGTTCACGAGCATGACTCATGCGTCAGCATCGCTAAACTCAACCATAATGAAGGGAACTCAAACATCAGAATCTCAATAAATAAGAGTATGCTCTCCTTTATTACACTAATAGGATAACAATACCAAATCCGTAGGAAAATCAAGTAATGTTACTGTTGTAAGGTAAATTACAAAGAAAAGATATCATCCTAAAGACATCGTGCTTGTTATCTTATCATTACCTTTTCCAGAATCAGTAGGTAATAAGGAAAAGTTATGGGTGCCTTATATGCCTTCTTCGTTTACAATATGATTATCTCTAATATCCATTCTCATAATACGTACCTAATATCTTCTTAATTAGTTCGTGATTATTATAATTACTACCAGACATTATAATCTTTTACGAATAAAGCTAAACTAAATCCTAGAAAACAGTAATAAAGCCAAGAATATTTTGGAAACAAAATTATTATTTTAAAACATTGATTATCAACAAGGATTGGCTAGGGTCACATGTAGTAGATAAAGTAAATATAAAGGGTATGTAACACACACAGTATATTTAAGGTCCTACCTTTATAATCCTGAATCCTGATCCCTTTATGGGGTGTTTGTACTCATCATTATGAATAACTTTTACTATGGGAACAAAACTGAAATCGCTAAACCGAAAATATGCTGGTCCATACATTTAGTCGAGTAATATTGAATTATTTGTATGGATCAGCTGTTTTTTGGCGATTTCAGCAGAACTAGCATGACAAAAAGGAGAGAGCAAAATCGAGAACACATCTCTTTATCGTTTTCTCTCTCGATTTTTCGTTTTGTCTTCTGTCAAGGAGACAAAAAGTGGAGATAACGGGTTTATCCACAGACAAATCGAGGACAACACCATCTCTTTACCGTCTTCTCTCTCGATTTTTATTTTGTCAAAGGGTGGAGGAAGCGGGTTTGTCCATCCGCCGTGCTAGTCCTGCAGCGTTGGTCACATAATAAAAGTACCTAGTTCATAATGATGACTACAGGGATGGGAACTTAAGAATTAGGACCTAACTAACTACACTGCTTTAGTTTAACAGAAAATATAATTCGTATTTCATAGAACATCGTGTCTTACAATATTTTTATATTATTCGAATTAGTTAAAACCAGAACATAAAGCCCAAATTCGTAGATGTAAATGTGATACACAAAATCTAAACTGCTAACAAATTCCTGAAGCCTTGTGTGAGTCCGCCCGTAATGATGTCCCCAGGGATAAGATCTCGGCGAATGTAACCGTGTTGGGGGCAATTCGATTAGGACACCCGAGGATCATGACCGCCGAATTATTGCCTACATAACTCAAGTAAAGGGCACATGCGATTACCCCGACAAGATTGTGTAAGTGATCCTCTCAAATCTTTAGCTCAGCCAGTACAAGATACTAATTACCGCGATGCCACGCGAAGGAGGCGCTTAAACCATGCATTAGGTGAAACGCGTTTACAAACCAATGCTTTAGAAGGCTTTACGTAAATCCCTTCAGCTGACAAATACATACAATTCAATTCAATTTATTTCATAAATATTTACAATATGAAATTTAGAATACCTTCCATTGGTTGGATTGGTTCCATTGGTCGTTCTTATGAGCCATTTTGACCCATTGACCCCAATATTTTGATTCCTCCCACGTAATTTCTTGTTGGTATATCCAAAAATGCAATTTTACAGGAGAGCGTTTTGAATATACAAATGTGAATAAAAGCTCCATTTTTCATTTTATCAGACAACATTATACATCTCAGAAAGCCTTGAAAAAGACATCATTTTATAATTTTCTTGATTGAAATAAATTAAATACATAAAAATAGACATTTTTATGTAATAAACATAAAGTCGGAATTTTGTGGCTTACAACAATTACGTGGGAGGCATCGATTTTCATAATTACGTACCTATGAATTTTAATATGCCTTTTTCACACCTCAAAAACATTTTATTTATTGAACATCAACCGGTTCCAATCAAGAGCGTAAACGTATAAAAAATATAAACCCAACTTTGTAAAGTATACCGAACTACAAACCGAACAATCAAAGGAGAATAAACACGCTCCGGGAGCTCCGCCACGATATCACTTCAACAAAATATAAAAAAGACGCTCTTTTATTTTGTTCGAGTGTATGGAAGTCAGTCAGACAGAAGCCATACTTCAATATTATGTTCATATTGGAACTGAGAAAAGAAAAATATAATAAATATGATGAGAGTAGATAGAAGCCGCAAAAATATTAAATTACTCCACGCTTTTTGATAGGTCAGGTCAGTTTAAATATTGAACAGTTTCAGGTTAACTTCTTAATAAAACAACCACAACAATTTCAGCATTTTAAATAAATAAATAAAACATCGAAACACAACAACAACAGAACATAGAATAAAATGTCTAGTAATAAATGGAGCGACCACACTAGCTGGGTGGAACACAGATTTCCAATTGAAGGGCTGTCGAGGATTAAATCGGAATCCTTTGATCTATATATTGGTGTTAGCTTTTAACCATCTCTACGTATACGTATTCTCGAGCTTTGAGCATCTAAGGAAGGTACTAACAAGTAAATTAGCACAAACTATGTAACGGCTATTAAACAAACCACTAGAAATCCGTTGTACATACGAGTAAATAATGAAAGGTCCTAGAAAAAAATATTTACATGACTAAACAATCGTAGGAAAGTATAATTGTTTTAGCAATATTGAGTTTTTGAACTAAAAGATCCAAAGCTCTACGACAAGCTAAATAGTTCAAAATGTCGTGTCATCCGACATGGTCTCAATCACAGCAGGTATGTTCTAAAATAGGAAGTAACCAACCAAACCGCTCATCGGCTTGAAATCCGATGACCACAGGCGGCGGTCAAATCCTGAATACGGCACAGTACTCATTCATTGATTCGGAAGCTCTCTGACTATGCATGTACAGAACACACAGCGAAAATGCTCTTGTACGGTCATCTGTTGCAGTTGTATCAAAAATCTATCATCGAGGTCTTGTTTTTAGGTTATAATACATTCACTAGAATTTTGTTATTATTACCCGACTACAGAGAGGGTTATATGTTTGTTTTTATCTTATGTTCATCTTCGCAAATTGATTGCAATTTTACTAATTGTAGTACCCAAATACGAAAATTAAAGTCAACTTACATTGTTACTTTGGCAAACATTTCATATTGTAGCTCAGTTTATCTCCTAAGGAGTTCCCCCGATAAAAACGATCCAAATTTTATGACGATGATCGATATTCGTATTAGTAAAAGATAATCTTGTCATTTTAAAATTGTAATATTTCATCTAAGTAACACAATATTTTCATCTTATTTCAGATAGCGAGCGAGGAACAGGTCAGTAGTCTGCACAAATCTCTTAACACCGGAAGGGACTTGGCGGCTCTCGGTGCTCCCAAACCCCGAGACATTCAATGACCCTTTTTGATATATTCAGGGGCGCCTTAAAAAATGAAAGCTAAAATGCTTCTTAGTATACCTACAGCTTTCAAACATGAAAACTCTCTCAAAAGGTCTTGCTTTAATGAGATGAATACGCTTTATCCGGATAAGCCTTTCAGACTCGCAGTGTCGAATGTTCCTCCACTTATTCAAATCAAGATATTCTTTGTTGTTCTTTCTAAGGTATTTTCTACAAATACTATTGCTAGTGCGTTATTCCATTTAGCTCTTGCATTTAATCTGGGATCTGAATATCAATGCAATAAAATATTTTGAGTCTGAAATTTTATTAGGTGAATAAAGGCTTCAAGATCATAAAGAACTCCTAAGTATCGATTTAGAAATGTTTCGAACAAACTGTTGTAACTGTTGTTGTTGTACTGTGTGTAACTGTTTGACGACACGGTTGGCGCAGTGGCTAAGCAATTAGCTTTCTGCGCTACGTGCCGCGGGTTCGATCCCCGCACGGAACAAATATTTGTATGATCTACAGATAGTTGTTTCGGGTCTGGTTGTGTGTGCATGTGACATGTATGCGTGTATGCATGTATGCGTACATGTATGCGTGTGACATGTGTGCATGTGTAGGTAAACTGTACCCTCGATACAGGAGAAATCCTAGCAAGGGGCAATGTATAAAAAAAAAAAAAAAAAAAAACTATAATGCTATGTAGTTTAATAATTGTAAAATATTTAAATCAATAAGAGCATTAAACAGCATCAATCAATATACTATAGATACTATACCAAAACGTAATGGCCAGAAATAAACAAGTTATTATTGCTATTTACAACCGAATAGCTTGGTTCGGATGCCCGGATAGAGCCTGCGTTTTTTCCGTGTAAAATAAATTAATGACTTTCGGAATCAGCTTTGTTTTCTTTGTGAATCGTTTTGACATTATCTATCCTCATCAATTTCGTCGGACGCTGACAATCTATAAGGCACTTATTCAATTCTTTGTTTCGTTTAATCTTTTAAGGCCGTGTTAACTTTTCTTCTAGCATTTGTTTCTGGGATAAAATATTTTCGCACGTTTCGACATTTAAATACCTACGCTTCTTTGTGTAATTTTCTTTTCAAATAACTAAGGTAGGGCAGAATTGTATCTCCCTTCTATTATGAAAAACTTATTTGTAAATACTGAATGAATAAGTACTAGAATCAATATTTATTTCAACGCCAAAAAGTGCTAGAATCAATATTTATTTCAAATCAAACAATGTGTTGCCTTTGAAACAATATAGTTGTAATATGCATGTTGGCCAAAACTAAATCTCTTAGCCACTTCAAAACTTCACGCATTCATCATAACTGACAAAGTCACGGCAGTAATTACACCAGTATTTTCAATGTTCCCTTATGGTTGACATATAAATGCTGATTATAAATCCACTACGTCTGCTATTTCTACAATAAAAATATTGATCTTCGATATAATTAATACAACGTTTTAAGCAAAAGAGAAGAAACAATTAATAAGACTATGTCTCCTTATGAGCTTGGAACAGCGACTGAGCGCGGATAAGCTGGCTTAGGAATACAATTAATTATGCTTAATCTTTTGATTACCTGTTGGGCGCCAAACTACAGGAGGTTTGTTATTTACGCGCAAAAAAAAACTGTTAAGTATTCATTCATAAAATTACTGATGTTTTCCTCAAATGTAGCGAGATAATTAGTTCCCGACATCCAGTGCATTACTGGTCGTAATAAATTTTATTACTCCACTATAGGTGAACCATAGCCACGTTTTAAACGAGCCATGAAGTAAAGACAAAATCTTTGTATTATACCAGTCACATACCTCCCATAGTTTGTACCCCATTTGCATAACATAATTTCATTATAAAAAATATCACGTACACCTATGTAAACCCATCCCCCTGGAGCGTGAACGTGTACTATTACAAGTATGCTTTTTGTTTAAAAGTACATTCTAAATTAGTGTATACGAGCTGTAAGACAATAATAATATGTATGTCAGTATAGTACGCGTATTATAACTTCTTGCCGATCTGAAGTTAGCCGTACCTGCGCGACGTCACCGATTCCATAAGCGCTCGGCCCCCGCGTCGGCGCTTACCAATGGGGTAAAAAACTGCCTTTTGCTCACTTCAGATGTCGCTACTGTCGGTTGTTCCAGAAATTTGACAGATAGCTGTCAACTTTCATACTATTTTTATAAACAATCGAATTGTTATAAGAATAATTAATAAAATGACGCTTTGAGCAGCCGTTGGTTGCAAAAATCCGGGAGTCCATAATATTCCCTAAATAAGCCAAAAGAAGAAAACTATGGGAAAAGGCCCTTCGAAAGAAAAATTCGAAGACTAGTAATAAGTAGAGGCTAAGTGCTATCCATTTTAAACCTGAGGAATATTTGGGGAGAAATTCTTACACTAGTTTTATAAAACAAACATTCATCATCATTTCAATGCTCCCTTTTTATTTTAGGCACCGCTATCAACGTATTACAGTGCATATTTTTATTATTTTATAACTTAACTTCTATAATCGTACAGAAGTCTTCCTTTGGGCGGTACTTGACACCTGAAACAACATGTATGTCGAATTTAATCCAAAATATAGCCAATCCACAAGGAAAGATGAAAAAATCATAATTAAATAGCATTCTTACCTTTCTGCAAACTGTTGAATGTGGCGTTAAGACAGCGTTGGGAGATTTGTGCTGGCATTTACATCCCTGAACTTATGCAGTGCCGGAATGTTGACAGTCTCATCCTCAAGCACGTCTTCAACACCAATGAGATTATTTCGATCGTAGGCCTCTAACCTCCAACGAAAAAATAGGGCTTTACAAAAATAACACAATATAACCTCCAAACTTGTTTAATATAATTATATCTATTTACTGTGCAATTTATGCTGCTTTTTTAGAAATGCCAGAGGCATTCCTCTTTATTAGCTCGTCTTTTAATTGTATTACACTCCACGTAGAATACATTTTACTAGTATAATATGGTTCTAAGTAGGACACCAAACAACAACAAAAAACAATATGGTGGTTCTCAGGAACAACCGATAGTGGCGCCATCTGCGATGAGCTTTCAGTTTTTAACCTCATTAGAACTAAAAAGCGACTACTGCGCAGCCACTTGTTGCGTACTTCAGAGAGGCAAAGTTATAATACGCGTACTGTATATGTGATAATTATCTTACAGCTCGCGCCCGCTCAGACAGTGCTAAACGTCATTTTACATGACATGAAGCGCTGTGCTACCCAGATTTATTTATGTCTGATTTCCTCCTTTCTATCATACTAATCGGATATACCTACTTCATAATGTTGACTGCCATCTGCAACGACATTCGTCTGCTCCCTTTATTACGGAACTCCAATCGACCTGGTTGAAGACGTCTGTGGCTCGTAACAAACTTTAAAGTGCACTTCGTGGCAAATGTTACGCGTGTACTGAAACTTCAGCTGCTCCGATACACTTTCAGCGGATAAAACCGTCCAACTTCTGCTGAACAAATTATAAGAGCATCGCCAACTTTTGTGTTAATTGACGCTCGACCAGTTTGTATCCAATTTATCGAATCTTATGGAATCCCACACTTTACTGTTTAGTTTCCAGGAAATGGGCCGCGCTCTGTCCTTCCCGTGGGCAATGGCAATTAAAAGATAAAATACGTGTAATCAGCATGCTCCTGTAGGCTAATGAGAGCATACCTAATTATAGCAAAATTTCTTTATGGCAGATCCTGTTATAGACAAACAAAATATAATAAGGACACTGCGTGATAGGTTTAGAAATATCGATTTATTTGTCTATTGATCATTCAACGCTTTCCAGCCGTTTTCAGTTATTGCGGTCTATATCGGGAGATTGACAACTAGAATATAAAACTTTAAACTCATATTTGATTATATTTAAAAAAAGAATAGAATACCACTGAATGCTAAAAAGTAACGGCATTATGTATAAGAACCACGGTTTACCTAGCCAGCCTTATCGATCTGATATCAAGAAGTGCTCTCCACGACCAGGAGGGCGAGCAAAGCGTTTAAAATGTAAATTAAAATGTTACCTTATATAGTGCTTTTATAAATCACTTTCTTGCTTAGCCACAAGTTTGAATCTGAGGCTTCTAAAAACGCAGAAATTATACTAAAGAAAATAAATTACTTTTTAACTAGCAAAGTTATTTTTACGTATCTATTATCTCGTAGATACGTATTATAGAATAACAGCCCTTGAACTGAGACTGAAAGATCGTCAGGAAATAGATCCCTTACCCGAAGGATTGATGAATGTACAAATATATATATATATAAATATATATTGTTATTAGCGCTCAAGGGGATGATACTGCATTACCGCAGTCACCTAATACAACCACGGGAGGAGAGTATATGGCCTATTCTTTACCTGGAATAGTCGGTTAAAGTGTCCGAAAAACTCAAAATCATGCACAAAGCAAATAAGATAGTAATTCGTTTACTATACAATCATCATTTACTTATTACTAACAATATGCTTTGATTAATAGGTATTCTTTATAAAACAATTCTCAGTGTGTGAGAGAGAGCACTACATTACTTTTTTCGCTCGTGTATTTCTATCCAAATGGTTTAGCAAACAAATGCGTTGGAAAGTAGTTCATGCCGACTTCTACAAACAAAACTAGCGTTGCGATACAAGTAGAAACTATCAACCAATCGAACGTTTTGATTCAGAACGCAATGATTCGTAAGTTTATGACGTATGAAAATATTCTATTGTGAGAGCAATGATCATAAAAATAAAATTCATCATTTCTAAGCAAAAGGATTTACTATGCAAAGGAAGATCTACCTAGTTCAAGTGCTAGACTCAATGCGTAGAACAATAATTTATGTAGCTCTGCAAAATCATGACATGGTATCAATGACTAAAGAATCCTCTCTTCATGGTATAGATAAGAGATAAAATTAGTATTCGACATAATTTTATTCAGATACAATAAATAAATAAAGTTACAAATGAACCAAGCTGTCCAAAGTCGTTCTATAAATATTCCGTTTTGTCAATGTCGTTACAGATGGCAAAAAAAGACTGATCTGTACGGATCTGTGCCAATGGTTGTTGTTGACAATGATTTTTGTTTACATTGCCAAGACAGCTGCTGTAAACAAACAAAGTATTTTCTGCTATTTGTAGACAAAATCTTACGTAGCACAGTTTATGATAATCTGATATTACAATTTGTAATGATCTGATAAATTTAGATAGACTGTCAAAAACAATATGCAAATAAATCTATGTTGTCGTTCCAAATCCATCAGAATTTATTATTTAGCATAACTTCGATTTATTGATTTCTAGTGCCTTTTGCCAATATAACTGACTACCGCAAAGCAATTTAAAATGCATTATTCCATAACTTTTGTACCTCCCAATAATATTTGCCAACCTGTCAGCCCCTAAACTTCACGCGCTGAAAATCGACGACGTCATTTAAAACACATAACAGCATAACGTTTTAACAATTTGGAATACTGAAAAATTTCATTTCTGAAAAACACCCATTTTTGTGAGATTTTCAGCGTATTCTATGATAACATAAATTTGTTGCGGGCCAATTTGAAGAGAATTACACTCCCGGGTCCATTTAATATAATTGGATTCCTGTCTCATTACCTAACTACGTTGATTTTCTATTCAATCATAGTTCCACTTTTTTCTCCATTTTTTTATGGAGTTAGTTATTAGTTTAAATACTCACGTAAATGGTGTCTATTTCTACTCACACCAAAGGCTAGGCTACATAGTCACTGAGATAGTGAGAGTTCTTATTAGGTAAAGTTTAGGTGTAACTCACAATATGTGTTTTTCGCTAGTTTTGTTTTATTCTAATTATACATTCCAAGTTCAAACAAGATTCTTTTTTTTTTATGTACATTCTTGAACAAGATGCATATGGATACATTCGTTACAGTAGGTACCTAATATGAGTCATAAAGGGAAGGCGGAAATATTAATTCCACTTACGAATAATTAAATTAATATTTCATTGCAAACCCGACTGTTATCGGTTCACCACGACTTTCTATGCTAATCAGGGGATGCAAGAAAAACAGTATCCGCCGCTTGTCGTTTCAGGAAACTTAAAAGGGTTCCGGCAAAGGGAAGTTATAAAAAGATAAATAATATGAATAGAATATTATTATACAGAGTGGCCAAAAATTTAGGGACATTGAGGGTGACTATTGGCTACCCATTCTGTTACACCTAGTTAGAGTGTATTATAATTATGTATTATATTATTATTGTATTATCTTAGGAAACTTTAGATACGTTTTTTAAGATATTAAAAGCCCCATGTATTGTTTTTTGAGAAAGGTATATAGATATAGGTACACTAAGCAAGAAAGTTATAATTTCTCAAAAAGAAAAAAATGCGGCTCCATCGGCTCTATTTCCAAACAGAAATATTTCCTCCAAACAACCGATGAAATCTTACTTACTTGCCAAAATTACAAAAAACGATTTCCCATACAGTTTTTATGAAAACAAAACTTCAAATGCAATTAATCTAAAATCACTGTACCTTACATTGATTCATTAAGCTTCGTTATGGGACTTTTTAAACCCGTTATAACTGAACAACTGTTCATCTTATTACAACTCGAGAATCCAATACTGCTCGAAACAAATCGTTTCACAAGGTACTGCAGCATGCAATTTAATTGATTTGAACAAGCTGGTGCGCGCCCGCTCTCAAAAGTGTTATTACAGCAATTGCAGTTTGCAAACTTCACATAATATTAGGTTTTCATAAGAAATATTTTTAATTTAAGAAATTGTAGATAAAATTATTGGACCGTGTTGCCCACTCACTCGGAAAAACCTTAGACTAACTGATTCACTTGGCCGCAGTGTTTTCAAATTTTGATAATGGCCATTGTCAAGGTCTGCCACGTCTCCAGCTCGCTGTCTAGGTTCCAAGCTCTACGTTATGTAAACGTGGACTCAGTGCCACGATATCTATAATTCTATACTATAATATTATATTATAAAGAGGTAAAAGTTTGTTTATTTGTTTGTAAGAGATAATTTCTGGAACTACTCAACCGATTCTAAAAAAAAATCTCTAATAAAAAGGCACACTACACTACTACACTATCCCTGAGTGATAAGCTTTTATTTATAATATTTTATTTTGATAAAAATAAAACGCACGGTTGAAACCGCGGGCAACCTGGTTCTAAGTACGACATAATAAAAGTTGTTACCTGAAATAGACTGAAAAATTTACATAGATACTATATTATATAGGTATACATATATACTAGGAGGATGATATTGATAATAATAAGAAAATATGTTTCAAATTTGAGTGTGAAAAATTACAGTCTACCTAAGCCTGCCAACCGTGGTCTACGCTCTGGCGGCCATTGTGATGTGACACATGGCGCGAACTATTGCCGTTCTAAAATATGACATTTTTATTATCCCTGTGGACTTTCTGCGAAGTATGGAACTAAGGATAAATTGTAAGATTTATAAATCTTTTTTCCCTATTGACTTTTTTTGTCGTTGGACTCAAATCATAACTAATCTCGAGTTTAAATATAGGACTAGGAACTTAGTATAGGTAAATCTATGCAGCTGTTTAATTCAGTGTTATGGCATTACTTTGCGGAGTTTTGATTAAACACAGCTTAGTAATATATAAAGAGCCCCAAAGTTGCTAAAACAGACTATGATGGCAAATTCTGACACAACTCAAACAAAGTAGTTATTAACATTCAAATTGGGATTCCCCCAACTCCAACATCTTCCCAAAAGGAAACAGCCTTTTAAGTTTAAAAGTAGCACAATCATCTTTATGTCTGTAGGATTAATATCATGATAAAAAATAAATAGTTTGTGAGCATTCTCAGACAAGCTAATTAATATATTAATATTATGAAAGACTAGCTTTTGTTGCTCGTAGTTAAAACACCCGCGCGTTTTAATTTTTATCTAAATAAAACATAGTTAGCTTACATCAGGGATAGTGTAGCTTTCTGTTAGTGACAGAATTTTTAGAATCGATTCAGTTTAGATAGATCTATAGATTCATAGATACCCTGTAGAATTATGCGTTCTAACTAGATCTTGGAACAGGAATACATCTTCATCTTATGACAAAAAATGGTCTAAAGATGTCTTGTAAAATCCAGATTTTAAGATAACCTTTCTCCGTTTGTAATATGACATTAGAAAGTGACGGATATATTAAAACCTGGGTTTTACAAGACTTGCTTTGAACTATCTTCTGTATTAAAGATTAAGAACTCAATATACTTACTGCTATTTCTTAAAATAAATTCAGAGATTTTTATAATCTCTAAGAATTTTCAACGACCTTTGACAAATCTTGTGAACCTGGTGACCGAATCGAGTTGAGTGTCAAAGTATACAGAGCAAGGCAAGGCAAAGTGTAGCGTCGCGTCGCATCGCTTGTATGTAGGATTTCCCACGCCACACGATATTAATCCAAGTGCCCGTCGAGTGAAATAAAGTTCCCGCAGCGAAGATTTACGAGCTGTTAACATAAAAACCTTTTTATACTCGTTTAAAATTCACACAAGAACTCGGACTCTAATTAGTTTTCTTACATAATACAAGGTCCTTCCTTTCTCATCCCGATCCCTTTAAGGGGTTATTGTACTTATCATTGTGAACAACTTTTATCAGGTAACCAACCAAGAAATCGCGAAAAAAATCAGCTATTCGATACATTTAGTCGATTATCATTGAATTAATTCTATAGATCAGCAGATATTTTTTTTTGCAATTTCATGGTTGTTCCCTTAGTAAAATTTGTTCATAATGATGAGTACAATAACTCCTTCAAGGGATTGGGATTAGAAAGATAGAAATTTACCTAAATATTTAGTCTTTACATCGAAACATGGAAACATGCTTCATTTGCAGAAAGTCTGCAGTATACACCGTGTTTGCAATTGCTTAAATAGGAGCAATAAATATCTCAGTGCGCGTGAAATTTTTGATGTAAGCGAAGTTTGTTGGCTCTACAGTGGGCTGGTTTAATGGACCATTTGGTCGGGAATGCCCCTATTTGGCAACCGAGCACAACTGAATCATGCCCCGCTCGTCGAGGACTGGTAAACTTCCTTTTAAGTACTGTGTTTTTTGTGCAAATAACGAAAAAGTGGATTTAGTTGCTAGTCAGGGCTTTCATTATAACATAAATGTTATTCAAATTAATATTTTGAATAAAAATCTGTTTTTATGATTTAACACGTGTGTGAGAGAAACGGATTTCATTTATGATCATAAATTAGACTAGATAGGTACCTACTTATTATCAAATATTATAAATACCCCCTGTGATATCAATACCAAGCCATTTTAGGTTTAAAAAAAATGCTTGGGAAAAGTCTTTGAATATATTGTGTATATTCTAACAACTGTAATAAAAATCAAATCAACGTTAAAAGAACAAACGACACAATTTAAGCATTTGATAAAAGAGAATAGACTTTCAATAGTCGTCTCCTTTTTAAAGGCATTGCAATAGGAGCTAGCATTGAGCTGCAAATAGCCAAGTTCTTTTCACTTTAATTGACTTTGCTGCATAACTTTCAAGTTTTGTACAGCTCTCGAATCTTGGTACACGAAACGAATAAATTGGTTTCACCCATAAAGTTATTATTACTTTACCACTAGTAATAATAACTTTATGGTTTCACCATATTTACGTCCATTTCTGTTAGCTTAAAAAGTTGTTGGACGCGCAGATTGGTTTTAAATTTATAGAGCACTGAAACTTTATTTGTATTAACTATTGAAATAGAAGCCTTTGCAAAGAAAAAAACGGGAAATCGGTTTATTTGATTGCTAGTAAACGTGCTTTGACGACTCATATAATTATGTCAGATAGCCAGGTCACCATATTCACGAAACACGACGTAATCGAATTTATGATGGTCACTAAAACCAATCAGGCGTCAAAACACATTGACTCTTTCAAATCTGTATATACTTATATATCTATATATATAGATTTGGCATATTAAAGTTTATAGAAGGAGTGAAGAAAGCTAAAATAACGGCGAATTTTGACAGCTGGACGACCACTAGTTATAACTATTACAACAAGAAAAAGACCTTTCGTAGGAAATATAAATGTAACAGATACAGATTTCAGTAGCTAAAGGGGAGGCGCACACACAAAACACTTGAATAATATAACAAATTACAGTTTCAGCATGAGTAGCAAAGCAGGCCACTAGTTATTCTAACTGTGAACATACAGATTATGAAGTGTGTCTGAACGTGCCGCTTGTCGTCTACTGCAGGCGTGCGCCAGGTAGTGAGCTGACCACTGCCTATAATAGACGCCATTAACTAAGCTCAAACGGAACTGTGTGCAAACGATGTTAACTAACCGTTTAATCTTCTGTCCCGTATTAAATCGTTTCTGTGTACTGTGTATAACGTGGTTTTGAGTGGCACCAGTGGATTACCTAAGTGGCATTATTCAGGGTTATTGAAAAAATACCCGATACCTTTTAGTACTAACTACGTATCATGATTCTGAACTACGTTTGTTCTACGATTTTGACCAAAACTAAACAGGTTAGCCAAAAAAAATGCTTTTCGTGTGTAAAATTTACGTTAAAATCCACAAAATAGCTAATAGCATAGCTAGGTACCAAGACTAACTTACAAATTGCAAAAGGATCTTTTCTTCCACTTCATTCGATTTTTCGCCCGTCTCAATCAGAAGCAAACTACAAATTATTTTGAAACTTTTATATGAATAAAAATGTTTCGTAGAACATTAACGTAATTCAGACAGAGCTAAGAGGTTACGAGTATTTTTAAGAATTACCCTGTATTGAATGAAAAGGAAAATGCAATGTTCCTGACATTCGTTTTTAAAGCTCGGACTGAATCGTTTCATAATATTTTCCGAGTCAATGATTTTAATCGAAATACTGTTTTCTCTCCACCGTTTTTCCAATTTTCATCTATTACTATTATATATTATTATATATATATATATTATTATATTTATATTATTATATATTATTATTTTTTATTTTTTTTATTGATTTTGTATTTATTTACTAAGGAATGGCCACGATTGCCTTCAATAGAAACGGGTGGAAGACCAGAGAGATCTTTGCCCAACATTGGGACAACACAGACTATTAATTACAGTTTTATTCTATACAAAAAGCTATGCTATCTAAGACAGCTATTTACGTTTCAATTCCACAATATTATAAACAGGTATTTGTCTGTATGTAGGGGTAATCTCTGGAACTATTGAACCGATTCAAAAAATTATTTCACTAATAGAAAGCTACCCTATTCCTGGGTGAGATACACTATATTTTTCATCTCACTAGCTCGGAAAGGCTTTGTTTATTCTTCGTAATCTGAGCGCAAAAGTCTATTTTATCCGCTAGCTTGGAAAAGTTATTCGAAATCCGAACGTGACGAACTATGGTGTAGAGCACAGACCTGGGCCCCAAGTCTGTTGTAATCACGAGAGCATTCTGCCACGAGTGAGGGGTTGGTACCCTGGACAAGTGTAGAGTGGTGAAGAAGAACAACTCAAATAATATAATTAAGCATCTAACATTTTCCTCGCTTTAGTGAGATGAAAAGTGGTGTGTGTCGGACGCAAAATTATTTGCGTCTCGTGCCTTTGAATCCCTCGCCACGCTCAGGATTCTATTTTTCTTAGAGTCCTTCGCTTGCTCGGTATTCAATAGAAGCACTCGCACCAAATAACAACTTTGCAGCCTTGCAGAACAAATAACTATTTGTAAGCCCCTACATACAACAACACTGATATCGACCCAGGTTATCGACCATTGCTAGTGGTTGGCCTCACGGTCTCGCCGCAACTTATTAAACTGTTGGAACAGTTAGCTCTACAGGAATTTATTTAATTACCATCGCCACAGAACTCGGCTGTTCTGCTTACGTATTCAACCCTTAGCGGGGTTGTACTCGTGACCATCCGCCGGTACCCGATAAACACTTTTAATTACAGAAGGCATTATTTAACTTCGCTTGTGTGATTTATAGGTAGGTAACTTCCTACATTCTACACAATTTCAATTATGTATATCCATTTCGTTCATGGTTCAACATGGACCATAGTTGGTTTTTAATTCGATTAGACATCGATGGATGTAGTAATTTGTCAGTTTGAGAGCTTAGAGAGATACAATTATTAATGATAAAAAAGTTAGATTTAATTAACTATGAAGAATTAACGATATTGTGTTATGTGTACTTACATACCTATATATAAAAAAAATTGGTACTTAATCAATTTTATAATTTCACGATCAAAACACGATTAACACTATTTATTTTTTTACCTAACAAATTACTGCATCGAATTAAAAATACACCTATAGGCTTCAACGTCACAATAGATCTTCGCAGGTCGCAGTGACAAAGGGGCTTAGTACCCTACCTCTTCAAATAATAGGCTTCAAACAACTACAATGAACGATCTTGATAATATTACACTGATCACCACGCGCTTGACAAACGGATTTATGATCGCAGCACGTTGTAGCACACAGATTGATGCCATTGGTAGGTATAGTACTCGCAAATCTTTATGAGCCCTGAACTGAGCTCTGATCTCTCTCTCTCCCTCTAGCACCGATAATAAGCGTACTATTATAGGTGCTAGAGGGAGAGAGTTCAGAGGGCTCTTAAAGAGTTGCGCGTACCATAGTAGTCGCATTTTAGAGTCTTGCTAGAAATCACACGGGGAGTACAGTACAGTAGACAAAAAATAATTGTGTGTCATCGTTCGATCGATCCGTGCCCGGAATCTTACATAGTTTATAACCAGGTTTTCCGGAAAGGAAAAATATGATGCCATATTATATTTGATTAAGCCGTTCAGCATTAGGTATCCACATGAGTCATGACATGACGAACATCCAAAGGTCGCATTTATAACACTTAGTGAGGGAAAACCATGTTAGGTCACATAAGGCAAAAACATCATCCAGTATCTTGTAATTTTTTTACTGATCATGAAGACGGGAGTCCTAAATTCATGATTGGTAAATTTTCAGAAGGTAACTCGAAGTTTAGTCTTTCACGATCGTATTTGTAGTTCATTACAATACGATCGATTTGGTGCTTTTCGATCGTACCTTTCGATAGTACCCGATTACCTGTAGTAGGTAGGTACTACGCCTTCAGATTCTAAGGCGTAGTACCTACCTACTACAGGTAATCGGGTACTATGATTAGAATAAATCTGAAATAATTTATTTGGTACCAAATGCACAGCGGGTCTATAACCGCGTAACTAAAATGATAATGAACTACAATACGATCGAAAAGCACCAAAGAACTAATTTTACATGATTCGGTGAAAACTATTCATGTTATCCAGTTTTTTAAATTTATTTATTAGGTAGGTACCTGGTACTTATACATTTTTAATTACATTACTCTAAACTAGAACCATTAATGGTTTAAGGTTTCCATTAAGGTTCCTACATTCTTACCGTAATTCTTAGGTTATTCAAATCCTTACCCTAACCCCAATCGTTACATAAATGGAGATTTTTAAGTATTTTGTTTATATTTCTCGCTATTCAGGAACACATTCAGAGTAATTTCGCATCCAACGTGGGTTAGGGTTCCATCTGCATTTTAATCTCGATACCTACCTAGATACCTCTAGGTACCAACTTAGGTACTTAGGTCATTTTATTTTCAAATATCCATTACAACAGCACCCCAGTTTAGGTCAAAGGGCAGTCGCTTGATGTTAGAACCATCGATGTCTATCGATGGTTAGAACCCAAAACTTGCCAAAACTATAATAAATCTATGATGACTGAAATACTGAAATGACCAGGCGGCAGGCCAGGCAGCAAGCTTAAAACAACGCCATCTCACCGCAACAATGAACAACTTTATAAAACGAGTTCTTTCTCTATGTAAACCTGTTTTACCATTGGTTGTCTACTTTGTAAACTGATTGTATTCTGCAGACCATTTATTACTGCAAGCCTATTGGCTGTTACTTAACATATCTATAATGTAACCAATGAACGGAGGAAAGTTAAATAAAATTGCCACGTAAACGAGAACAAGGTGTAGAGAAAACAAATTCTTTGTAATCTGTCAAACAGATGACTGTTCAATCGGTGTATCCGCCTTGAATTATTAAAATAGTGATACAAGTAAGTAGAAATGTGTCTTTATTTTATTATCAAGTTAATTATAAATGTAATTGTGATATTTGTGTAATTTTGTCTATGAATACTTCGATATTCTCTGTGAATAATACCTGATACACGCTTCCGAAATTGACGTCATTGGTTTGATTTCCATCACAAAACCAAAAGATTTTACGGTATATTGCAGTATTTCTCTAAAATCTTACATTATATTGTTGAAAACATATCATGCAATACATTTCCAAGCTAATACTAGCTCCGTTCAATTTCTATAATCCCTTTGTCAGCGTACCGATAACAGGTATTTCTATAACTTGAATATTGTTTTACCATTGTAATGTTATTGTATTTTAAGCACAATAGAAAGTCATTTGGAATACTATTAGTCCAGTTTCCTTTTAGATCAGCCATAAAGCACTGCATATACCACTCGTACATTCAACAATTAGGTTTCAACTATGCTTAATTAGGGGCTATTAGGAAAATGTGTCAGCGCCTTACAGTGTGCGACGCCCTAAATTGTACAAGGCAGTGTTAATAATAATAAAGATCAGTATTTGTGTGAACATTCATATTTATCACACACACTATGTGCATACTCCTTACTTCTGTAGATAACAATGATAAGATAGTGTGTTGTTAGTACTATTTCAATCCATCCTGATAAACTGCGTTGGCTTAATTTATTAATCTTTGAAATTGTTTTAGGTGGCGGGTCCCAATATGACGACCCAAGTACAAGCACTGTATGACTTCTCGGGTGAGCCCAACACCACAGAGATGTCCATAACCTGTGGAGAAGTATTAACATTAATTAACACAGAAATTGGAGAAGGCTGGTGGGAAGGCAGAAATTCTAAAGGAGAAACTGGCTTATTTCCGGCTGCATATGTTCGGAAACTAGCACCAGATGAATCAGTTCAAACTAAAGCAGCTCCTGCAGCGCCCAGGTATGATCAAGCAGCTGATGACTGGGGTGACCAACAATTTAGTGCTGGTGACAGTAATTTTCAAAGAGGCACTTCACATGAAGAGGGGTGGGATGATGATTGGGATGATGACACATACTCTGAAATAGGTCCTGTCCCGCAGCAAAGCAAACCTCAGTACAATCAGCAGCTAACACCTTTACCAGGAATGCCTATTAGTGACTTTAACAATCATGCTGAGGAAACAGCTTCAAATTATGGATCCTCAGTAGGAACAGTCAGAAAAAATAAATTTGCCCCATCATCTAAAGTTAGTGGTGAGAGCTATTTACTTGCCACATTGAATGTAGAAGTGGCAGATTCTGAAAAAGTTTACATAGTTCAGGAAGAAGACAGATATGAATGGTGGCCTATAACACAGCCATACAATGTCACTGTAGCCTCCCCAAAAAAGGAATCCAAGTTCAAAGGCATCAAAAGTTTTATTGCTTATCAATTAACTCCATCATTCAACAATATTCAAGTTTCTAGAAGATACAAGCATTTTGATTGGCTACATGAAAGGTTACAAGAGAAATTTACACTAATACCGATCCCACCATTGCCAGATAAACAAATCTCTGGCAGATATGATGAACAACTGATAGAGCGCAGAAGGGTCCAACTTCAAGAATTTGTAGACTGGATGTGCAGGCACCCAGTACTATCCAAATGTGAAGTGTGGCAACATTTCCTCACCTGTACTGATGAAAAACGGTGGAAAGCTGGTAAACGGCAAGCTGAAAGAGATGCCTTATTAGGTCTAAATTATTGCATATCAATAGTAGTACCTGAGAAAGCTTTATTACAGTCACAAGTAGATCACATAACTGAGCAATGCCATATGTTCATCAGTAGTATGGACACTTCTGTCAAGTCTGTGTCTAGCATGTGTGTTGCACACACTAAGAGACTTCAGGGTCCATATAAAGCTGATTGCCAGAAAGTGGGCGAAGCATTTTGTAGCTTAGCTGCTGCACTAAGTTTGGATGAAGGATCACTAGCTTCAACATCGAAACTAACAACCGCCGTCAAAATGACTGGCAGTGCATATATCGACATAGGTCGAATGTACGAAGAACACCCCAAATATGATTGGGAGCCTCTAGGTGATAAATTCCATTTATATAAAGGTGTTGTTGGAGGCTTCCCCGATGTACTGGGTACTCACAAAAGTGCCGTGCAGAAAAAGCGGGAATGTGAGAGACTGACAGCTGAAAACAAAATGGAAATAGCCCAACTTAATGAAGTACTGCGAAGAACCGACGTTATATCTTATGCTCTTCTTGCCGAAGTTAATCACTTCAAAGCCGAGAGAACTAAAGACCTGAATGCAACCATGCAAAAATTTTTGAGACAGCAAATAACCTTCTACAAAAAGGTTGTTGAGAAATTAGAAAAAACACTGAATTACTATGACGAATAAGAAAGTTTTGAGCCAAGGATTTGAAAATGAACTATTAGCTCGTAACGAAATCCATCACAGAACTCTTTATTAAGAATGATCATTTTATGTTTAGTGTTACTTAGTGCCAGGGTACGCGTTTTATAACTTGACAATGGGCAGGGTTGTGATAACTACTCCTCATTGATAATTATACAAATTGTCCAGAATATAAAATATCCTACATAAATCGACATCTAATGAATAATAGAAGTTAGGCGCATTTATTTATTAATATATTATTATGTAGATTCTGATACATTTTTTTTAAATTACTAATAATAATTAAACAAAAAAACTTGAGTAATCACCTAAAATGTATTTGAACATCAATTGTATTTCTTTGCTTATTTGTCTTATCCAAATTATATGAAATCAAAAGGAATTAATTATATTAAATTATTTATCATAATCAAAATATTCTTGTGATCCAAAGGATTCAAAGGCAGTATTTTAATAAGGTTGCATAGAATGAATTTACATTGTGATGAAATTAAGGACTGAATGTAAACGATAGTAATGGTATGTATATCATTAACTTTTGCTTAACTTTTATAAACTCAAAATGTCTGTATATATTTTCGTACTCTTACAAGGTTTGCATGATACAAGTTTTTTTATTATGTATACATAGTTTTATTTTATTAAATGTACTAACTGTGGATCAATTATTTTGAGACATTTTGTTGTATAATTATTTAGTATAAGTGTTGTACTATATTCCACTTTTATAAGCTATTTTAGGAATTTAAATAAATAAACAATGTAATTCGTTTTTATGTCTTTCAATTGATTCCTAGATATTCATACTAATGCTCTTAAAACCTGTAAGTATCCAGTGTTCTCGCCTTAATACTTTTTAATAATATCTTCATAAAATAATTTTATTTGTTAATTATTTTTTCAGAACCGAAACATGAAATTAAGAGAACGCAGGTGAAGCTCACGACTACCGCGTCACTTCTAAACAAGCAAAAATGACGGACGAGAAGAAGAAGGACGCGAGTGCACTGCTGGCCAAAAAGAAAAAAGTGAAGCCGCGCAAATCCAGAGATGCGGACTGCTGTAGCGTCAACTTCTTGAAATGCGTCCTACATATCTTCAACGTGGTGTT
Source organism: Allophyes oxyacanthae (assembly GCA_932294325.1). Taxonomy (NCBI): domain Eukaryota; kingdom Metazoa; phylum Arthropoda; class Insecta; order Lepidoptera; family Noctuidae; genus Allophyes; species Allophyes oxyacanthae. Next base: position 13,227,809 of record OW028615.1, read on the forward strand.
TTTGGTAAGTCTTCCTTAAACCGATATTTTTTTATGGAGGGCGCATAATTTTTAGCGTGGTTCAGTCTCTGTTCCTAAATGCAACCTCAGTATTGGGATACACTTTAGAACAAAACGAAAATCCGACTTAGGATGGGGAACACGCATAATTTACTAGCGCAAGCCATACAAAATCAAATTTTTATTTTGTTTTGGAGTGACTTTTAGTAGGTACTGCGGTTGCATTTGAGAACGGACACTGAATCACTGCAAATTTTGCGCACTACATAAAAAAATATCCTGTATTTCCTTGCTAATACACCTATTTAACCCTTCTATAGTATCACTATGAAAGTGAAATGCATGACGGCATGACTTTCATTTACGTTGCGCATGTTGTTCGTTTTGCCATATGCTCATAGCCCATATAATCTTGCCCTTACGCTCTATAAATCTATTGCCATGTAGTTTCATTGTAAAGAAAATTACACGGCCAGTTGACTTATCGAGTGTTTACGATATCACGTATTTACGAATACCATTGTTATACGCAGTATATTTTGCTTGTCGTAAATACAATTTTTTTGTCTAGTGTATTTAGTAATGTATTTTCGTAGATGACTTATCTATTCAATTGTTTTTATTGATGATACTACAAGGTATTGTGTAGTAGCTCAAACGGATTAATGCGTGGGACCTTAAAATAGCTTTATATCCTTAATTAAGTACCTACGTCATAATCTTTTCATGGCCATGGCAAATTACAAACCTTTTATTAAGCACGTTTGTATATGGACTTTAATAAGATTATAGAATTAGTAGGTAGCGTGTAAAAAACTGTTTTTTTTTAACAATTGGGTTAAAAAAGCGTAAAAACCGATGTTTAATGAATAGGCAGAAAAATTCCCAATATTGATATTAGCATTACCTACCTGCCGTTATCAATATTCTTAAAATGAGTTTAAATATATTATTGTCAATGAACTTATTCAAAAGGAAAAAGGTTCATTAAAAATTGAACATTTAATTTTTAATGACCATTTTTTTCCTTTCCTTCATAAAATTCCATTATTTTTCTTGTTTAGAGGTTTTTCCTTATTATGGTTTTATCAAGGAAGAAATTTCGTTATCCCTAATACTGTGGTCTTATTAGATGAAGTGTAGGTATATTGTACGACTGTACGTACTGCCTTTTTCTACAGCTCCCTGCCATAGTGGCTCATCTTGAGCAAAGTTCTATGAACAATAAAAACCCACCTCACACTATAGCGGAAATGCCATTTTGCAGTTATTCGAAATTGATTAATACTCTAATTACCTACTTTAGTATACTTCTATACGAAAGTTTACAAAATTGTTTTTGTCCATATGCGCCTCAAGATGTCATCATTTAACATAACAAGGCTCGTTCATCTCAGTTGTAATCACGACTGTATAATCAATGCAATAAAACTGGAATCTAAATACTTTAATAGATAACAGCTAATCGTCACTTTATGGCAACAACAGATAAGGATTGTATGAGTCAGTTCGCAGGCGCCGGCGTGCTGGGGGTAGGCGCGTGGACGGTGACGTACCGCCACCGGTACGTGGCGCTGCTGCCCACGCCCACGTACCCAGCCATCGCCTACCTGCTCATCATCGCGGGGGCCATGGGGGTCCCGCTGTGTGCCCTCGGCTGCTGTGGGCTCAAGACTGAGAATAGAACCAGTCTGCTATGTGTAAGTATTGTGTTGACAATATCGTTATACAAGGCCCTATTTTTCTAATATCCCTTTAAGGGGTTATTGCACTCATAATTATGAACAACTTTTACCACTTGAACGTCCACGCCGCGACCTGTCAATGCCTGGAACCAATCTTGAAATTGCGAAAATAAAATCAGCTGTTCCATACATTTAGTAGAGTAGGTAATATTGAATTATTTGTATGGATAAGCTGTTTTTCTTTCGTGATTTCAGGGTTGGTTCTATAGTAAAACTTGTTCATAATGATTATTACAATAATCCCTTAAAGGGACTGGAATTAAAAAGGTAGACCTTATATTGTCACTGTGTTAAAACTAGTTGGAGCTTATAAAATACGAAAATAAAATAAATAATTAGACCTTTTTCTAAACAATGATGAAATCAATCGTCAAATCTAATCATCAAAAGTGAAAACTATGCTATTACTCGGTCGATAACGAGAGGATCATGTGAAATAGCAGTAGACTTCTTACTAAATCGATAAAATTCGATTATCGAAGGAAATCCTTTCAGAAATCAACCCAGTAGTATTCAGACAGATGCAATCAGAATATAATATAACTTGTATAAAACCCTGTAATAAATCCGTACTATCATTTCAATTCCAGTACACCTACTTCCTGCTGATAACGTTCCTCCTGGAGGTCGGCGCGGGCGGGCTGGCATATTACTACGAGGTGGCCGTCGAGGACGAACTTAGGGCTGAGCTTAACAACACCTTCGTGTCAAACTACGCCTTGGACACCACCGTCACTGACGCTGTAGATCGAATGCAGACTGAGGTACTGGATCTAGTTATAATAATTGTCTGTCTTCTTATACAGCGTGCCCCAAAAACGAACATCAAGCCGGAAACGGGTGATAGCCCAGGTGGTGACAGCTAACAGAAAAATAGTAAAAAATTCTTAGTCATATACTTTTAAAATAATAGACAAAATATTCGAGAAAATTTATGACCCTGACATCTTTCAAGTACTGTGACTGCAAATCTTTACTTTTTTTAGGATATAACTCTTTATTAAATTATCAATTATTTCGATAAATTTTTAAAGTCTATATAATTTTCAAAGTATATGTCTAAGATTTTTTTTATTTTCTTTTTCTGATGACGGTCTCCACCTGGCCTATCACCTGTATATGAAAATTATTGTTTGTTTGTTTATTCGTCTTCTTTGTTCCCATAACATTCATTTAATTACGATGAAACTTTAGTAACTTGATGTGCAAGGGCCCGGAAGGTTTCAGGTGAAAAAAAAACCTAGTTCATAATAAATATCACTACGAATACAGTTATATAACAACTTCGTGTCAAACTACGCATTAGACACCGCCATCAGGATGCAGCTGCATGCAGGCAGGAAGTGTTGGATCTAGATATAATAATAGTTATTATTAAATAATTTGCTTGTTATGCATGACTATATGCAGCAAAAGATAAAATATGATTTACTGACTAGTATAACCTAACCGCCAAAAACCCCCGACTTCAACTAGAAAAAGAGCTGTACCTTTTGAACGGCTGAACAAACTTTCATGAAACATACCTAAGATGATATCCGATTAAACTAGCTTTCGATTAAGAAAACTGTATTGAAATCGGTCCATCCGTTTTGGAGCTACGATGCCACAGACAGATACACAGCCACACAGATACACACTACAAACTTATAACACCCGTCTTTTTTGTCCGGGGTTAAAAATATGATTTACTGACTAATAAAATAATTCATCTCTCATCAATAAATGTTGACGTCATCATAATGATCAGTCAATAGCTAATTTGTCTATATATGGCCATGTGTTATGATCGTGACACACAAGTGTCACGTTAAGCGTGTAAGGAACTTGGCCACGTGCCCAGGTTTCAGCAAAAATACTCCTCAATACCTCCTCCTCCTCCTCGCACACTTTGTAAAGTTGTTTTACAATGCATAATTACTAGCTTTAACGGTGAGAGCCTCATGACTTAAGTCTACCATACACATCGAATAATATATGAGGTTAAGCAATTACTACGCTCAGGTCTTAGATGGGTGACCATTGTTCATGGAGCCCATGCCCCGACTGTCACACGAATAACTAGTCACTCTGTACCAAATGTTTCGGTATTCAAAAGCTGGTTAGACTGGGTGACCACTGACCATCCTAACGTATATGAAATAAAACAAGGATGACAACAGTTGTCATATAAATATAAATCATATATAAAAAAATATTGATCATCGATATAAAAAAATATTGAAAAATTATAATTCGTCAGTTCAAATGTTGCGGTGCGGTGCGGTACTCGGACTGGCGCCGCAGTCCGTGGCACGAGCACGACGCGCGCCTCAAGGTGCCCGACTCCTGCTGCAAGAGCATCACCAGCCGCTGCGGCGCCAGGGACCATCCCTCCAACATATACTATCACGTGAGTTATTCAATTATTATAACACACCACAACAAGGCTACTTGCTCTATGAATGCGTCATTGCTCAGAAAATGCACATTGTGGCTTCAGCATACTTCGTGAAAAGTCAGCGATCAAAATTGTCAATGATTAAGGCTCGATTTCACCGACAACATAACAGGTGATTAAAGCAAAATCAGCTGTTTAAACATGAATTTTTGTATGTGTAATCGGCCGATTTGTTTTAAACATCTGTTATATCGTCGGTGAACATGGTCCTTAATGAGAATAGATTAACGGACGTTTGGATTTAAGAACAAAATTTTTAGATATTATTACCTACCTAAACATTTTGGTATTTCCAATCTATGGATTTAGATAACTTCATTTGATTCTTAAATGATTATTATTGACCATTTCATAGTTTTTGTTGATCTTACGAATATCAAACGCAACTAAATTACTCATTTTCTAATTGCAGGGCTGCATACGCCAGTTCACCAACCACATACGAGACCACCTGATAATTTTAGCGGCGGTCGGAGTCGGGATGGCGGTCATTCCTATATTCGGGTTCCTCTTCTCTTGCGTGCTGTACGTGAAGATAAAGCATGTGATCGACTGACGGCGGGCCGCGCCGGCCAACGCTAACAACCGCAAAGTGTTCGACAAGAGTGCTCGGGGGGGAGCAGCCCCGCGCGCGAGGGGCCGCCCCCCCGCCCGCCCCGCGCCCTGCCCCGTGCACCCCGCGCCCCCCGCGCTCGCCAGGAGAGCGCCCATCGCCACCATCAGCGACAACGTCAGCATATAAACTTATTGACTACACCTTTTCGGTTTAATAACCATTTGTGAGTTGTGACTACAGTGAGCTAGATTCACGATAAATAGTGAGACGAGGAATCTCAATGTAGACTTAGATCATGTGTTCATCGGATGTTTATCGATTATACCGAGTTAATGTTCGTGTCTAATTATAGTGAAGTAGATACTGTGACCGAATTTATATCAGTTTTCGAGACGTTGGAGCTCGATAGTGACTAATATTATGTAAGATGGTGCTATACTATTTTGTTATGAATCGCGGATAACTAGCGCATCTAATGATGGAGGAAGGGAGTATCTTATTATTTAATAATGAAGAGCCATTTGGAATTGCATGTTTAAGTAAAAATATTATGATTAAAAATACCTACGAAATATTCAAGCATCGAGGTGGTTATAACTAAATTATTCCTGTCACTTTCCATGCTTCTAAATGTTAAACAATTATGTTCCACCTAATCTTATAATTGCAATGCACATTAATGATTTGTAGTAACCTTCACTCGTTTGTTCATAATTGCTTACCACGATAATATTTCTGAAGGCAAGACACTTATAAAAACGCATTGTTATTAGTACTGGCATTGATGACGACATTAGCAATTCTAAGCACACATCAGATACACGCATCGAGTGAGCTCATTTATGGTTTCCTTGAAACACGAAAAAAATAACAAGTTGTACTTAATATAGATCTGAACCCTTGAGCTGCATACTGATTGCATTGTTAATATTCCATTCTGTAATTATACTTACAGATAAACCTAGTCATTAAATTATGAGGAATATTAATACAAACAAGAATTAAATCCGTAACTATTACTCCTCAACTTTTACACCCTATGTAATGTGTAATTACTAATTTTATTTATCACTGGAGCATAAATATTTTCAAACACCGCATAATAAATTAAAACCAAGCTTTTTGGCGGCTTTGAATGTAGCCGCGTACCAATTCGTATGAGCGGGACAGACGTACGTTGTAGAGCGAGCGGGCGATAAACGGCTACATTCAGAGAGCCACCAAGAAGATTGGTTTACATACTTTAAACTATACCGACCGACGTCGAACTGAAGTACATAGTTTATTGTTACAATATATTAAGATCACTGAACCGTGTTTAATCAATAAAACTTAAGCAGAAAATTTGTGCCTTACTATTTTATAAGATTGTATATAGGTACTTAATATATTATGTAATGAACGTAATTTAAAAACAGTTAAACTATAAATAAATTATTTGTTCATATTTTAATGTGAGTTACATTACAAAAGTTTATATCCAAAGTATTAATTAATAAACAACATTTTGATTAAAGCTAGTGGCTCAGCAATTTAAGTGTTGAAACTGTTCTAATTTGTAATTTAGGAACAGCACTACATTATGTGAAGAAGATATATACATTTTTTTTAAACAGGAGGTGTCCGGATTACAATAACCCCTCACATGAGTATAATAATCCCTTAAAACGCATCCCCGGTTTAAGGGATTATTATACTCATAATTATGAAGAAATTTTATTATGGGCCCTGAAATCGCGAAATCAGCTGTTCCATACATGTCGAGTAATATTGAATTTTGTATGAAACAGTAGAATTTATTTTTGCGATTTCTGGTTTGTTCCCATCGTGAAATTTGTTCATAATTACGAGTATAATAACCCCTTAAAGCAGGTGTCCTGTTTAAATATACAGGGTTATTTGTAATTCACCGGCAATGTTTTAAAGGGTGAAAGTTATTCATCAGTATGAACAACTTTTACTATGGGACCAACGCTGAAATCGCGAAAAAATATTTGCACTTTTCATACATTTCGATCGAGCAAGGTTGATCTTTTGTATGAAATGATTTTTTTCCTGATTTCAGTGTTGGTCCCATAGTAAAAGTTGTTTGTATTGATGAGTACTTTCACCCCTTAAAGCATTGCCGGTGAATTACAAATAATCCTGTATATACATTCTGTATAAATATACTTCTTAATAATTGTTTATCAGGAGGATGCTCCATTGCTTTCTGATGCACTGCCCCAATTAATAAGTTAGTTATGGCTCCCTGTAACCACAACTAACACAAGCGAGAGTGCACCAGTCAGCCCAACACAGTAAGTTATTACAAATCGGAACCAGTTACCCAACTGCAATTGCCAAGTCAGTTACTAACAACACGCTAGGCGATTATGTTGATTTTAATAGAAATGTTTAAAGCCAAATGTTATAAATAAGTCATTGTTTTGTACGGGTACTAATTGCTGTTATCAAATCTATGTAAACATGTTCTCCACTTAATTTACTAACATTTACACGTATACTTTCTCAGTCTAGTAACTTTATTGTCTGCGTTTACTGTAATTGACAAAATCTCGGATGTTTCAGATTCAAAAATCTGTAACTGTTATTGGGCTTGTTAAATCTCTGTTTGTATTACCTATAAATACGAACTAACCTACAGTTAAAAATAATAAACGCCAACCGGACGGAAAGTACCTACCTAAAATATTGAATTTATTGAAGTTGAAATTTAATTTAATTTTTGTCATGAAATTTAAGTTAATTTTTGTTTTGAAATTTAAGTTAATTTTTGTCTTGAAATTTAAATGAAGTGTCTTCTGATTGCAGAAGACGCTTAATTTAAATTTCAAGACAAAACTGCTCATTTTTTAATTTTTCGAACTGGTACATTTATGAAATAAATATAGACACCATGTTCAAATTTTGATTGTTGGTATCATAATACAGGATCTTAGATTATTGATTGGCTGTCGCAGCCGCCCGCGACAACCGATCAATAAATAATCTAAGTAGGTACAGGATTATTATATTTAGTTTCCCTCCACGCGACGTTAGGTCCTACCTTGCTTACATACTACCTATAAAGGAGATTTTTTCAATTACAGTAACCCTTATTAACTTTGTCTTCGCGTTTTAAATTTCTTGTTAACTAATACAGTTCAACTAAAAGTACATACAGTTGTTTTATTTATTTTTACACTCACAAAATAATGAATTACAGAACAGGTAGCTGAATTTAATTTCATGGAACCATAATAATAAGAATGTTAATTTTTTTTAATTCCTATGTAGAATTTCAGCGTGTGATACGCGCTTGTGACATACTGAAGTTTACCCCATGGAAAAATAACATCGACATTAACATAACGCTGAATCGTTACCTACAAATTCTAGGTGGATACTGCTGGCTCCTTACAGGCCGGGGTGGCATAAACGACGACTGATGTGCACCTCAATAATACTTGACATTGATTATTACTACAAATAAATACATTATTAACCTGCTAGCAACAATTATAGTTTACCATTTAGGGTCAGCTCACACCGAGACGCGACGCGACGCCGCGCGCAAATTTTAATAGAGTGACTCAAAATAGAACTTTATTTACTACGCGAAAAGATACACATTTCATTGTGAGAATTTAGAATACGTTGCTTCATGCAGCGCTGCGCCTCGTGATGCCTCGCGGTGTAGAGATATGCATCGCGACGCAGCGGTGCATCGCTGATACGTGCGGCGTGCATTTTACTATGCGCCTCGCAACGTTGCGATGCGTCTCGCGGTGGCGCGCGGCGCAGCGCAAAATCACTGGCCTCTTCCAGTATCGTCGCGTCTCGGTGTGAGCTGACCCTTAGCCTACATTGAGTTAGTATATTTAATTTTAATGTTTACATCATAATAGGTAGTTAGGTACTTCATCGATGCAGTGCTGTTTTTTAGTTTTATTGGAATTGAAGGGCAAACTATTTATATTTTTAGTTTTAAAATGTGTAGTTAGGTTTGGTTTCATATTTTGTACGATATTATAAAATTTAATATCTCAAAACTAGCTTTGCCATATGGTGGGTTCGATCCTTTTTATTTATCTACGTCTAATTAGTAGCTAGAATGTAGATACAGTCAGCGGCAGATATATCGGTACTGGAACAGTTATGGTGTCCAAATGGAGTGAAATATGTTCAAATCATAAACGTAGTAGTAATAATAAGTTTATGGTTCAAATATAGTGAAATATGTTACTAACAATCACACGATTGGCGCAGTAACAAAGCGATTGGCTTTCTACGCGAGTTCGGTTCTCGCAGGGAACAACATTTGTATGGTATTCGGATAGTTCTTCCGGTTTATTGTACTTTGCTCAATGTTGTATGCTAAATCCGCCGACTAGAATTTTTATAACCCTGAGCTTGAAGTTCATGTAACTCAAATTAGCTCTTCCGCTTTTGGAGACCGCTGTGTGTTGCATTTTACACCTACTACAATCACGCCGCAAAAAACGCCTTGTAAAATTAAAAGGTCTCTTACCTACTAGGTATCTTCTGATCATAATTATAAAAAAGATAGGTAGTTACTAAATTAGTTTAAGTTGTTATGTAATTAAGGCTAAGTATAGGTAACTTTACACCAAACCACAATCAGTACTCATACCGAGTTCCTAATAGGTAGCTGAGCGCATTTATTATAATAAAATGTTAGTGCGTGTGACCCTGGTATTTGTAGTAATAAAGTGTGTAGTATGTGAAATACTAATTAATCCAGACCTTGGTGCCATAGATGATGTACTGGATATAATGCACAGGACCACGGCGTCTGACCACAGAATTAAAGTGACACATCCAATTAACAGTCGGGATTATACTGGAACAAAGGGGCTTCCCTTTTTACGAGGCCCCCACAATGTTAACATGTTCAGTCGACATACGAACTCCGTGATTCAGAACTTTATGAATAAGGTTAACAAATATTTAACATCGAACCTATTTCCACGGAACATCGGTGGCATAAGACATCGTTTTCTAGCACCAAATCCAAATCAATTTAACTCACGACCGTTTCAACCTCTCGACGTGTTGACCAAAAGGCGACCTCAAGTACAAAATCAAGGTGAACCGACTGACCACAGCGAAACAAGTTTAAAATCGGACAAGCCTGTGAATATTAAATCTATAAAATATGATCGAGGTATGGCGTCAATGTCCCGCGTCACGACGACTGAACGAACAGACGCTAAACAGGAAAACGATACTAAAGAACATAACTCAGACGAATACGATATTGACGCCCGGAGAGATACCTACTAATTAACTATAAATGTTAATTAAACTCATCTGTTATGTGTAGGTATCATTAAAAACATTGATGTATTCAGCACTGAAATCCAATCATCGACATAATAAAAGGTTACTTAATGATAAAGGAAACAATACAACAATTAGTAGAGTCTAACAAAAACATTGTCCTATTTTATTACGTCTTACCGTCAAATAAAATCGTATCAGCACAATAATTATTCGTTTTAATTTATATAGGTAGGTAGATACTCAAATTTCGTTGTGTAGTGGAAACAGATGATTTGTGGGGGATATCTAGCTTTTGCATATTTTATTCATTTTTGAATAAACTTGTACTTAAGTCGAAACAGGTTTTATAATAGCAATCGTATTGTGAAGATGACTCCTTAGTTGTGCACGTACATCGCACTTAGTCAGACAAGGACGAGCGCATCTCTCTGCAACGTTTTATTTACTTATTTACTAACTTGATAAAAATGAGATCCTACTTGATATTATTTGTTGTAATAGGAGTGAGTTATGAGTGCAAAGCAGGTTTAATCGATGGTTTCCTAACTGGAGCACTGGAGGTAAATTCAAAAGTGCATGATGTGGCTGGCTCGTTCTTGGGAGGCATCTCGCAAGGATTTATTGGTAATCGTCAGCCAACTCACGGAGGATACAAACCAGGGAAACCAAGTCAGACCGTTGTGGTCGTGGTGGATGAAGAAGTCGGACCTTCCCATGGACGCCCGGACTACGGAGGTGGTGGTCCACCAAACCACAACGGATATGACCCTCCAGGTAACAACAACAATAATCATCACCAACACAATCATTTCCACCATCACGGACATGTACATAGTGGAAATCAGAACCCGAACAATTATAACAAACCAAATGGCAACGGCAACTGGAATCCGAACAATCAGTACGGTGAGCCTAATAACCAGTACGGAAACCCTAATCAGTACGGCAATCCCAATAACCAGCAAGGGAATCCCAATAAGCCGAACAACCAGTATGGAAACCCCAATAACCAGTATGGAAATCACAACAACCACTATGGAAATCCTAACAACCACTATGGAAATCCTAACAACTACAATGGAAATCCGAACAACCAAAATGGGAATCACAACAACCAAAATGGGAATCCCAACAACCAAAATGGGAATCCCAACAACCAAAATGGGAATCCCAACAACCAAAATGAAAATCCCAACAACCAAAATGGAAATCCCAACAACCAAAATGGAAATCACAACAACCAAAATGGGAATCCAAACAACCAAAATGGAAATCCGAACAACCAAAATGGATATCCGAACAACCAAAATGGAAATCACAACAACCAATATGGGAATCCGAACAACCAAAATGGGAATTCCAACAACCAGTTTGGAAACCCTAATCAAAACAATAATGACTATCACAATCAACCAGCTTCTGAGAGACCTAATCACGGCGGCTCATCTTATCAAGGGCAAACAACAGAATACGTAAGCAACAAACCTGACAAAATTCCACCAAATGACGGCAATACAAATAAACCTGGAAATAATTACGGATACAACAGCCAGAAACCGAAAGACGACGACCATACAACGGATGAACACAATATATATAATAATCAAGATAAAACTACGAAAAAACCCACAGATGCTGATGATTATCCTCTATTCGTGCCACTTAAACCCAACGACTATGTTTACGGCGGTGACAAAATAGAAGTCAATGGCCCCAAAAGAGAGACAGATAACAGTAAACCAAAACCAGCCGATGATGCTGACGAGGACTTGCCTCTAGATATAAGGATAGGTAATAAATGAGTAGGTAAACTGTAACATTAAAATCGATGATTTTAAAATTCATCCTATAGGTATCTAATATTTAATAAGCTACCTATGTTTGATGAGGTCATAGTGCCTCATTGATTCATCATTATTAATAATAATAAAATAATGTTCAATTACAACAATTTGCGTACGTGTTTATATTTAGCTCAATACTTAATCGCCTACCGAATAAATTACTGACCAGTGACTACTACGTGGTCTTGTTTCTATATACCTACCTATCTATTCTACAAGAAAATACGATAATATGTTTTATATGTCTATAGGTAGTTAGTATAACGAAATTCAGTAAACTACATTTTGAGGACTGCGTGTTCTGAATCACATTTACAAGAAAAAAGGTTGGTACTTATATGTATTGGATTGTATTTTACCTTCAAAGTACCTACCTACCTATTATCAAGACAATCACGAGCTTAATCTCCTCTATAAATATGATTAGACCTTTAAGGAGAATACAGAATCGATAGGTAGGTAGGTATCATATTGTGAGAAATTAATCAGTCTTCTTAAATCTAGTTTTAATATCTTCTACTTACTTTCTTAAACTACATAAATAGGTAATACCTAGTTATTAACAAGATTGTTCTTCTAGCGAATTTCAAAATATGTTTCAATTTTTTTACAAATAAATTTTTATCGAATCATTCAATCGGCGATCGATTATTATTATTGACCTTTATAAATAGGAACGAAAAACTTTTTTAAATCGAATAACGATTTTTTATAATGCAAATCATAAAATATTTTTAGGTGGTAGGTTTAAATATGTAGATACTAGTAGGTATCTAATTTCTTCTCCCATGTTTGTACATTTTTATTTAATGTCCTATTGAGGAAACACGTCGTAAAAATCTAAATAGGAACCTATTCATTATCTAATACTTATTCTTCTCTATGTAGTTACTTGTGATTTTCCATTAATGTCTTCACGAAACCATAATTAACTTAATGTCTTGGCCTTAAGTGCAAAAAGCGTGAAGCCAAATGAACAACAACAGATTCCTTATTACGCCTCCAGCTGTTTTCCAACTAACACATTATTTTCTGTACTATTGCAATAAATTCACAAAATTACAATTTTACTGTAAAGTTATAACATAAATCCATCATTTGTAATTGACCATTGATATTTTCCCTGTCATGAGTGAATTACTCATTGTATTCGCTTTATTAGTAGTAGGAAAAATCCACGGCCAAGGAGCAGACGTGTCGCAAGTTATAAACCACAAATCAGTACCGGTGCCTGCGTTGGATCGCAGACCGGTTCTACATCGGGAACATAGCGGGTTTCGCACACCGAAACCACCACTACGGCTGTACACAAACGCGCCCCGTCCAGCTGATCGCTACCATCCGAATATACCCAACGGAAGTGATAACCTTAACCTTCCACCGCCGACCGTGAGAGAGAACAAACCGAAACGGAAACTTTTTGTATCATCTAAGGTACCAGACAAGACTAATCGACCTTTAAACAACTCTGTTACCATGATGAACAACACTGTTGAAGAAGAACAAGATAACAACGATGTGTACTTGGACATAACCTTTGGGAACAATAGAGCTGCTCCAGGGGAGGCCGTAAATCCTGTTGTTACACAGGATACTGTAACTAAGACAAGTGAAAAACATGTGACAAGTGAACATAACAAAAATGTGACACCAGTGAAACCAAAACCAACAAATGTGAATGAAACGAGCCCTCCCGAGGTAATTTTAGATGAGCGATCATCTTTTAGTGGTGACCCGTGTCCTTCTGGTTTTGTCAAGGTTAACGGTCAATGTGTGAAAGCGGACTAGTGAAACGAAAAAAATAAGTGTAGTGAAATTAAACAGTGATAGTACTATCACAGTGCCCGCAAAAAATAAAAGGACTTGTATGCACGTTCAATATAACATGTAATAATAATAAGGTACCTACTAACTACATACAAGACGTATCATGTACCCAAGTACCTACATAAGAATGACTTGATAGTAAATTACTCGAAGGTATACCTAAGACTAGTAAATTATTAAGTACGCGTACACAGCTAAATATCAAGCAATACATTTCCAGTATAAGCTGACCTCGCATTTTATAGGTTTTCCGTACAATGAGAGGTTAGCTTATACTAAAACGTATAGCTTGATATGTAGCATGTAAATTACTTAGGTACCTACCTAATTAATTATATTCTTGGAGTGAGAGTGAGAGAGGTAATATATTTTTGTTTTGTTAGAGTTTGAAGTGTGATGTCCTACTTAAATATAGGTAATAATAATCTATTAAATAAATAAAATAATCTAATAATAGTTAAAAATATATTCATTGTATTTTTTTCCTCCGTACCTCAGGTATTAATTTTCCGTACCTATTAAAAATAATTTATATAGGTAACTACGCAAGATAAGCAAAACCATGTTTAGTTGGAAATACCAAGGGAGGTACTCGTGTTCTTATATCTTTTTGGCTGACTTCTGCTGCAGTGTGACCTACGGATAGGTGGACAGACAGAATGTCTCTCCAAATTAATTCCAAACTCCGGCCTACTAATGAGAATTTTTGCGACGTAGCTGTACCTAAAACGTTTGAATATAAAATCCAGTTTTGGTAAGCGTGAACAAGGTAGATAGGACAGAAATAGAAGCGACGACATCGTTCGTTCATCGTGTCCACCTGGCGATGGCGGGCGTGCTGATTAAAATGTACTCTGTGGTGCTGATACACAAGGCCCAAGTTCACCAACAACATAACAGACTATTAGAGCAAAAGCAGGCGTTTGAACATGAATTATTGTATGGGTAATCGGATTGCCGATTACCCATTGCCGATTACCCATACAAAAATTCAAAAATTATTGTGGTTGCACAATAGATCTTCGCAGGTCGCAGTGACAAAGGGGTTTAAGACCCTACCTCTTCTAAATAATAATAATGGGTAATCGGCCGATTAAATTTTAAGCAATTGTTATATTTTCGGTGAACATGGCCCGAAGTCTGACCACATAAATGTAAGTATCTACCTAATTGGTCCGAACTCTCAAACTGCTAGCCAAACCCTACAACAACATTTTATTTTATTTATCAACCTCTCCGCTCGATTATGTTCAATCCAATTCCAATCAATCCAATAAGCAGTTTTCCAGTAGTCATTTATTGCATTATTTTCTCTCGCTAGATGGCGTTGGCAATAGTTTTGTTATCAGTAGTCAGAACTAAAATTCTTCTTCACCTTGGCCTTGCTAGCCCAAAAAAGTACCTACCCAACTACGCTACCAAAGCTATCAGTTCGGATTGGTTTTGATCTATCTAATATTCTTGGTTTTGTTTGATTCAACCATAGAAATAATAAGTAGGTATTCCCCTACAACGATTCGCCCGTGGCGTCGCGTCGTCACCGCGCCCGCCGTCTGTCGCCGCTAAATCTGTGCAGTTTGGTTGTAAACACAGTTCTGATAAGAAATGGAAATGTGTTTACAATGGGAAAATAAAAGGGATTTTCAAATCTACATATAGCAACACCTATAGTGCTATCAACAAACAAAGTGACGACACGCTTGGTTGGTTGGCGCAGTAACAGTAAGCGATTAGCTTTTTGTGCTACGTGCCGCGGGTTCGATCCCCGCACGTAACAAATATGTATACGATCTACGATAGTTGTTTCGGGTCTGGATGTATGTGCATTTGACATGAATGTCTCTAAACGTAACCAAAGAAAATATAAAAATAAAATATGCACGTAATCTTTATTACTATCACATACGTCTAGATAAATATAGGTATATATTTAGACCTTGAAGAAATATTGTAGGTGTACCTATTAGGTAAAGTACTTTACAGTAGTTTTCAAGAATAAAAATCTACCTTCATATCAGTCATAGTTGAATCCTGCTTTCTTTTACTTGTATTTATTAATAACGGAATTAGCCAGCAGTTTCTCCCGTGCACGATACTGCCACACACAATGTGTATAGGTTCGGCCAACGTACTGCGCTATAAATCACTCCTAATATTATGTAAGTACAATGATAACAGCACAGACAAACAACATTTTATTGCCAAACCGTGATAACATTAATATATTCTCAAAGATTCTCCGTGATGTTTAGAAGTGGTTTTCCACTCTTTATAGTAGTTTCCCCGAATTCTTGTAGATTTTAAAATTATCATTGGCATCCCTGATATCTCTATACAAATATGGCAACACTTCAGTTTATCTGTCAGTGTCACTTCAATAGAACGTGGAGTAGAGTAGCCGGCATAGGTCTTTTTGTAAAAGATTTACTTATTTTTTCGAAAATCTATTTTTGAGAATTTAACATTTATCAAGCCAAGTTTATTCAACACGAAACAATAGATGCGGCAAAGTAATATTGCTCGGAACCAGTTTCAAGATTTTATACAGAAACACCACGTGTGCGATTTTATACTAAAAATCACGTAGAGATCGTATATCAAGCTTCAAGTTTCTTGTATGTGAACGACAAACGTGAAGTGTATATTATATTCGTGCTTACTGCCGGCATATATTCAGACGCTACAGATCGCATACTAACATCCACGTGCCCGCTAAAATGTCCACCAATGCCGAAGGAGATCTCCACGACGGGCTCTCCGCAGCTCAAATATTCGCCAACAGGGAGGGGCTCACCTACAATGATTTTCTCCTGCTGCCTGGATACATAGATTTCACTGCCGAAGAAGTAGACCTAACGTCGCCTCTTACTAAAAAAATTAACCTGAAATCGCCGTTAGTGTCCGCTCCTATGGACACCGTAACCGAAGCCGACATGGCGATAGCAATGGCTCTGTGTGGCGGCATCGGCATCATCCACCACAACTGCACTCCAGAGTACCAGGCCAATGAAGTTCACAAAGTGAAAAAGTATAAACATGGGTTCATCAGGGATCCTATATGCATGGGCCCTGAAAATACTGTTGCTGATGTTCTTGAATCAAAAAAGAAAAATGGTTTCACAGGATATCCCATCACAGAAAATGGCAAGCTGGGAGGACGCCTAATTGGTATAGTCACATCTAGAGATATTGACTTCAGGGAGGGAGATCCTCACTTAAGTCTCAAAGAAGTTATGACACCTATTGATGATATGATAACTGCTCAGTCTGGTGTCACTTTACAGGATGCCAATTACATACTAGAAAAGAGTAAGAAAGGAAAACTCCCTATTATTAATGGAGATGGTGAGTTAGTGGCCCTTATCGCAAGAACTGACTTGAAAAAGGCTCGCAGCTACCCCAATGCATCCAAAGATTCCAATAAGCAACTTTTAGTTGGTGCTGCAATCGGAACTCGTGAGTCAGACAGGACTCGTCTTGAGTTACTAGTCAATAATGGAGTAGATGTGATTATTCTAGATTCCTCACAAGGAAATTCAATATATCAAATTGACATGATAAAATATATCAAGAAGAGTTACCCTGGCATCCAAGTTGTTGGAGGTAATGTTGTCACTAGAATACAGGCAAAGAGTCTTATTGATGCTGGTGCTGATGCTCTGAGAGTTGGAATGGGCAGTGGCTCCATTTGTATAACCCAAGAAGTCATGGCATGTGGATGTCCTCAAGCCACTGCTGTATATCAAGTGTCATCCTATGCTCGTCAGTTCAATGTGCCAGTTATTGCTGATGGTGGGATACAGTCTGTGGGTCACATTGTTAAGTCATTAGCATTAGGAGCTTCAACTGTCATGATGGGTTCCCTACTTGCTGGAACATCAGAGGCACCTGGGGAGTACTTCTTTTCCGATGGCGTGAGGCTGAAGAAGTACAGAGGAATGGGCAGTTTAGAAGCTATGGAGAATAAAGATGGAAAAGGTTCTGCAATGAGCAGATACTATCACAAGGAGACTGACAAGCACCGAGTGGCTCAGGGAGTTAGTGGCAGCATTGTGGACAAGGGCTCAGTCTTGCGGTTCTTGCCATATTTACAGGCAGGAATGCAACACAGTTGCCAAGACATTGGAGCTAGATCAGTCGGCATTTTACGTGAGATGAGCTATTCTGGAGATCTGAGATTTATGAAGAGGACATACTCTGCACAATTGGAAGGCAATGTGCACAGCCTCTTCTCTTATGAGAAACGCTTGTTCTGAGAAAGTGTCATAATGCCATGAAAATAAATCAATATATGTATATCTGAATGTAAGAAAAAATCTAGTTAATTTTATAAGGAAATAATCATGTTTGAATGTAATTAGTCTTAGTAATAAACAAATATTAAATAAGTATATGAGTAATAAACAAATATTAAATAAGTATATGTTATGCATTGTAACAGAGTATTCCATTTTAATATTTTATCATGTTTATCTTGGTGTTTTAAGAATTAAGCAATTTGATGTTGCTTTGTGATAAGAACATGTTTTTACTAAATAAAAAAGTGTGAATCCAAATTATTCTGAATGTTTTAATCATATACATAGTCACAGAACGTCTATACATGTTGAATATGTGCTAATGAGATTGTATTGTTCCTTGATCTTGTTAGTACCTAAGGAGACCCTTGCAGGGCTTCTTGCTCTAAATTATACTGACTGAATAACGACATACATGCTATCTAGATGATAAGAATGGCAGGTGTTGGTAGACAGTGATTTATAAAGAAAACAACCAATATTCTAATAATCACAATTTAATGGAATTATAAATGCACAAGCTGCGCAGGCATGATTATTTAAATTTGACAATAAATATCATAAAAGTGCTAAATAACTTAATAAAAATTATATGTGCTACAATCTATGATTTAGACTGGTGCGTCAAAAAATGTTACACTTAACATTTTAAAACTGCATCCTTCCTAGCAATACTACCGCAATTATTTTGCACGTAATTATTTCGTCTTGAATAGAATACTCCTTCGGCTTAACCCTTTAAAACAAAAGTCATGAATCGGCAATACTTCAAATAAAATTGATCTGTAGAGAGTTTAGCAACCATGTGATAATACAAACATTTCTTAAATACCTAAATATGATATCAAGTCAGTATTATTCTGGTTTTCATACTTTTCAAAAAGACCTTGTTGTCATGTTGGCTGAAGAAACTATTAGTAACTGATAATAATTGTTAGCCTCAAAACTAAGCTTCAAGTTATCTTGCTGACTATATCAAGACAACCCAGCTGATAATTATCTACCCTGACAGACCTCAGACAGATGTTAGAGACCTGCTAAATCTTTCGGATAACGCGGTTACAAAAACTATAAAATCTACTGATTCCTAAGTTCAAACTTACAAAGCGAGAAGTTTGTTCCATTTATCAGTTTGTAATAAATTCGAGGCGGTAAACTTAGCAGGTCTCAAATTTCGATAAACACTCGTAAAGACCGACGACACGACGACCGTATCTTAGTTTCTCAAACCTAACGCACCAGTCGGAATGCACGAAGTCAAGCGACCAAAGCGTATAAATCTTACTGAGATTACATCTTAGCTGAATTCAGCACGTTTAAGCGTGTTTTTTAATTTAATTTAAATCATCGAAATTTTGAACTAGAGCAAGTAACTCGTGGACCTAGAAAATAGTGGACCCGACGTTTTTTATTCAAAGCTTCGTATATTATAGTGCAATATGCGATTAGCGTAATTTGATCGTTGTGTCTGCAGAGGCTTATATTGTGTACGTGTAAACTGGGTGCATCCACATTTTCCAGGGCCACGGAAGCACGGCAACTCGCTCAAACGTGCTGACGCGGAGTTTAGCGCTGCACTCGATATGTCGCGCCTACTCCTTGGGTGCATCGCCCTCGGCCTCGTCGTCGTGTTCGCGCTGGAACTCGGGCCCGTGCGTGACGTCATCTTCGAACACGATCTCCTCTGGGTCGGGGGCACGCGGCAAGAACTCCTCGCCTGGACAGATCTTCTTAAAGATCTGCTCAGCCTGTGATATAAAAATAGGAATTAGTTAGCATCACTATCACTACATAGTCTTATCTATTTTATAGAGAAAAGATTTGATTTTTTGTATGTTTGTTTGTTTGTAATGGATAAACTCAAAAACTACTGGACCGTTTTTTAACCTTTCTAGTCACAACCCGTTCACAATAAAAATGTCTGCGTTTCATTACTGAATGAAATGAGGGTTTTGTGACTTATTTTAACTTTAAACTTTAAAGATGACGGTAACACCGTCATCTTTATAAAAAAAATGTTTTTATTATTTATCATTGATCTCGTATTTATTTCCGAAAAAAAAAAAGAAAAATTTAAAACGACACCTAGTTTGGCTACTGAACTCTAAAGATCTGTACCTATCTCGTCTTACAATCAGTATTGAGTAGTAAAACAATAAACGTCGGTCATCTGATTGATGACCGGCGGAAATATAGGTACATTTTGGGTTACAGATAATTTTTTTATCAACACTATTTCCGTAGTTGATTTGATAACTAAAGAAAAACATATAACGGGTTAACGATGTGTACAGTTCGGAAGAACATGTTCTACGTACGAAATTGGCCATTTTTACAACAAAATTGGAGATTTCTTCCCAAGCTACGCATTGGAGCTGCTGCATCCTGGGCTTGGGCGAATCCTAATATAAGGAAACAAGTTTGCTTCCTCTACCTCTCCCTAAAAGGTGGCTTTTTAGACTTGAAACACACTCCATTAGAAAGCCACCAGCGAATAAAATTGCTATATTTAAAAAAAAAAAAAATATATAAAATCAAACGCATGTGTAATCGATTTTATCACGGCTTTGTTTTCAAAGGTCAAAGTAAACTGAATGCTCTATGTAATGATTAAAATAATCTGCCTAATGAAAACATAAAAAAAAAAAAATACGTGCTTCAAAAACAATGGATATCGGCGACCGATACGATTTTATATAACTATGATTTCACAAAAGAAACATCCAGCAACGATAATTTTTTCTGAGCGGTTTCCTAAATAGTTTTGTTGCTATCACGGTTTTTGCCTAATATTGTTGAGACCCGCGTGGTTATCACCGAAACATGTTGAGAAACGTGACAAACTCGACGCACAAAAGTTAGAGGTCACGATTTCATCAATCTAATTGAATTGTTTCGTGTTCATATACGGTAAACTCTATGTCAATAGCAACGCAGTAGTATTACACTTTAGTGTTACCTAATAAGCAATTGACAATGTTTTTTGTAAGTCAACAGAAATGGTCGATTATAGTTGACCTATTGAACCAATTAATGTAGAGGAATTAATGCAACCTTCATTGAATATGCATTTATTTTCTGAGTAAATTACAGTACTTAATCTGTGGCCTACTCAGAACAATTATTACTCATAGTTGAAGGTTTAATTTCCCAGCAAACAACTTGTAGGTACCATAAAACAAGATATTCTTATCTTATTCTTAACTGCAGACTAATTTGTCAACGAAACTTTTTAGTACGATGAACCTTTCGCGAATTATACAAAGTCCTAAGTTACTATAAGGGTTTGTTGTTCTCATCATTATATAACAACTTTTAATATCATATGTATTCCAATACCTACTGAATTCGCAAAAAATAAAATCTGCTGTTCCATACATTTAGTTGAGTAATATGGAATTATTTGTAGGCGAGAGCAGATTCTTTTCGCGATTTTTTGGTGGATCTTTAATTTTGATTTAAGCTCTTTGCAATAGATGGCGTTTTACTTTGATTTGTTTTGTCGTCAGTCACACAACCACACAACAATAAATACCAGTGGCGAAGTATGGACATACAACCCGATTTCCATCGGGTTCCCTTTAGGAATTGGTTAATACATACTATTTATTAATTATTGTACTACCTGTATTGTAGTACCTACTAATTTACGTTTAGTTGGTCCATTTTAAGAAAAATTGGACTACACATTTTTAGAAATCCTGTACGTTCCCTAGAAATTGAGAATTGAAATGTTTTTATTTTTTTATTTATAATTATCATTTTTTCATCCTTTTTCATTTTACGGGACTGAAACTACAAAACTTTCTATACAAGAGGATTGCACGAAACTTTTCATTTAGTTATTCTGTAAATTCTACATTACAATATCTAAGTCAACTCCTAGATGGCGTTGTTAACCTACACTCTGCTTTGGTTAAACGTGAAGTCGGTTTTTTACATCGACGTCTCATTTCAACAGGCACTTTTAAAACGACAAGACTTTACGAGAGTCATTAAATAAGGCATCTTTTAAAAAATGGAGTTAAAAGAACCACTCACTCAGTTCAATAGCCAGACTTAAGGAGGTGACATTTGTATGAGATTGGGTATCTGTACAGTGTACACACTACTACACAATCTAATTCCAGTATAAGCTGACCTCGGATTGTATAGGCTTTCCGTACAATGAAACGTTATACTCAAAATATATAGCTTAATATGTAGGGGTGCGTACGTAGTGTATTATACAGGAATATTTTTATGTAGAGCGCATAATTTGTAGTGATTCAGTCTCTGTTCTTAAATGCAACCGCAGTATTAGGATACACTTTAAAACAAAACGAACATTCGACTTAGTACGGGGGACACGCATAATTTAGGTACTAGCCCAAGCCATACAAAATTAAATTTTTATTTTGTTTTGGAGTGAATTTTAGTACTGCGGTTGGATTTGGGAACGAACACTGAATCACTCTGCAAATTTAGCGCACTACATAAAAAAATATCCTGTATGCAGGGTTGGGCAGTACTTGAATTACTTCAAATTCCTTGTAATGAAAATACGTAATTGAAATACAAATACGTATTTGGTATTTGTAATTCAATTACTTCTTAAAAATGTAATTTGTAATTGGTATTTCAAATACCTGACGCTGAAGCATTTTGTAGCTAGTATTTCAAATACTTATGGCTTCAAAATACATTTGAACATAAATACATTAGCGATCTTATTATTGGGGTGCGTTCTGCAGGAAATACCGCTCGATAGCTTTCTTATGGATAATGGCGACCACTAAATATGTCATCTTTAAAGTTGGCTTTTATTAGATTAGTTCTATTCTATTTACCTAACCTAATACTTGATTGTATTTTGTATTTTAAATAAAAATAGTTAAAATACTGTATTTTGTATTTCAAATACACGACTTAAAAATATTTTGTATTTCGTATTTTAAATACATGCGAGATAGTATTTTGTAATTGGTATTGTAATTAAAGCAAAGCATGTATTTTGCCCAGCTCTGCCTGTATGTGAGGAGTTAGTTTACCTGTTCCACGGCGCGGTCGAAGTCCAGTCCCGCGTCGGGTCCCGAGCACACGTGCACGCTGTCCACCACGCTCGACACCGGAGCGCTCGTGTCCTTTACGTTGTAGAATAGCGACCACAAACACTGGAACAATACGACATTCGTTATTTTCTGCTCTTATTACAAGCCTTTAATTAACTTCAGCTGTTAGTTAGTATGTTTACCTCTTGCAACTGAATTTTAAACCAGAAATGCGACTTGTAAAATAACTAGTTCGGCAAGTAACCAATCACTTACCAACCAATCACTGTCTAATGAAATTAATTTGTACTTATTTTTACAAACAATTAGTTGCAACAAACTTTTTGAAAACAAATAATTCTTATTTTATTCGTTTTAGTACACGACTTGGTTTAAAAAAGGTTTTCATTTATTTTGTTACGATTTGCACAGTTGTGAAGCGTTGGCAGGCTCTGTAAGGTTTGTGCAGAGGTATACTGATTCCACCAATTTTCTCCGATGCCTTTATTAAGTCCCATGTAACAGGAGGCATGCGTAATGGGCACAACTTAACTCTAGGCTTCTTATGAAGTTTGCTTACGGAATAATTCAATATCTATCACTTTACTCGACGTGGGAAACCTAGGATGTCACGCATGGCATTCGCGTTTGCGACCACTAGATACAGTAAGCCAAAGAATTGGTGTACCACCCTAAGGTGGCAATTTGTTTGCACGCCATAAAACAAAAAAGTCTATATTCTATTGTCAAAATAATGAAGTTCTAACTTCAGTGATATTTTCATTTGATAAGAAATTCTGTTAAAATTGATAGACCACTTTTTTGGCTGACCATACATCAATATGCAGCGAAGATGCAGTCGTCAAGCAAACGACATCACATTGTTGCTGCATTTTAGCTGTTGTTTTAGCTAACACCTAGGTTTAGCCACGCTTAGCGTTAAGCCGAAATTTATTTCAATAATACCTTAGGTTTCTCTGTATCTGCATGCTGATCGCCGCCGGACATGTCGAAGATCTTCTCTGCGATAGGCATAAGGTCGGCCTCTGCGTCTTTCACCTTGTTAGTGATGAAGTACACAACGACTGCAACAAACAGAATAACTATTAGATACAATAGCGGTTACAGAATATAATAGATCCTTATTTCATGTAAACCAGATACAGGCACTAATGAAATGTCGAGACTCTAGGTGCGCGATTCCAAATAGTAGACCCTATGGAGAAGAACCGGCAAGTAACTCCATGGAAACTCTTTTAAAATAATAGATTACAATCTTGATCAGTACAATATTGTGGTAAGAGCTGCGAGGATAATGTAATTTAATGTAAATAAAAATAAGAATAGGATAATAATGGTTTGCCTCTAAATCGGAAATTTTTGCCATGGCATTTGCAAGCTGACCAGCCCCCTTAGACAAGTTGCAATCTACAATCGCTAGAGAATAGAAACGCCAGGAAAATGTATTGTAATGACAGAAGCTGTCGAATAGTCACGTGATTCCGATCCAATACATTTTGCTGGTGTTTCTAATCTCTAGCGATTTTAGCTTGCAACTTGTCTAGGGGGCCAGTTCCGACAGTTATCGTAGCATCATTATCACACTTCACCCATCAGCCTCTCTTATTCAAGCTCACGAAACCTAACTAAGCCGCGGTCATGAAGGCATGAACCAAGGGGATGGTTGCGAATCATACACATCGGGAGCTGGGCCACCGTACTTTCGAAGGCATGTAAGAAGTCTCCCGCAATTTTCATACGAACATCTATACTGCTGATACGGTCAATCTCCTGACCCGAAAGCAGTGTAGCCATAGAATATGATGTATCCAATTGGATTGCGGAGGTCAGGTGGCAATCTTTACATGTAAAATATTGATGAATTGATATTTCCCTTAAGTCTGAGGAGAGGCTTTAGGCTGTGTGTGTTCTACCGCTTGTACAACGGACAGTGTTCTGAGGAATTGTTTGATATGAACCCGAGGGATTCACTGTTAAGTGATATGTCCCATCCCCGTTAAATAATATACACATCAGAATATATTACATAATTATAGTATAGTAATATATTTCTTAACCCATTACAATAGGTACCTACTTTATAAGTGATTTGCTATGGTGCGTAATTAGGACCGATTTTTCCTAAAATAAATAGAATACACATAGGTAATTTTATACAATAATAAGTATAACCAATAGAATTAAAAGCGTGAATTCTCAATTTTTTTTACTTTATATACTTAATCAATTATTACACGAAGACGAAGTCTATTATTATAATTTAAACCGAATCGTATAACAATTATATCAGTAAATAGTTACGGCAATGAAATTAGCTGCAGTCTACGCACAATTAGGGTACCTATGCTAATTAAAAACCCATTAAAATTTCTGGATCAGTGATTTGGCATGAGTCACATATTACACAACAAAAAGACTCAACTTGTACGTGTTGAGTGGCACAACGGCACAAAAAAACTGCTATAAAAAGTTAAATGAGATTGTGACCCTGGACAAATTTTCGCTAGCGACGTACTTTGTTCGCTGGTTGAAGTTTCAAGTACTTGTATTTGAATTCATTTCAAATATCATTCACGAGGGCATGATTTATCTATTTTTAAAACGACGCCCTCGTCCCTACTGTTTCTCCTTGATCTTGGGAAGACAAAACCTTATATGGATGAACTACTATTTGTTTCGTGCGGCGCTGGGATAATCTACGAGACTACGACACAGCTGTTCGCCAAAGGCTTAGGCAATGCGCTAATCGGACCGTCAAGTTTCTAACTCGGTTTTTAATTTAGAAATGGGCTGCTTTTCAATTATTTGCGTGTCCAACCGTCCAATTACCCAACTTTTTTATTACTCCGAAGGGGAAAAGCCATTAACAGTATGTTAAGAAGATTCATAATTATTATTATACTTACCTAATTATAATCATACCTACATTAATTTAACTAATCACACTAATATTATTTATAAATGCTAAAGTAACTGTCTCTCTGTCTGTTTGTTACATTTCCACCACAAAACGGCAGAACCGACCTTGATAAAATTTACCAAGGAAATAGTGTACCTACATCATGAGGAAAGACATGATGGCATCTGAAGTTCACGCGGTCTGCGTCGCGGACACAGCTTGTGTATAAATAAAACAGCTCTAACAACAACGGCGAGGTGGCGAGAGGTGGTTGACAAGTTTTATGATTTTGTATCTAATTGCTAGGAGAATGTTCTTACTGATCCTGAGAAGCTACCTTAAAAGACCTATGAATTAAATGGTAACACCTAAACGGCCCAACAAAGAGCGTACCGAGCTAAAATTTTAAATATTTAAGTAACTTTCATTTCTTGCATCCTAATTTTTTCATCAACGTCTAGACTGTGGTAGCAGATTTTCAAAATTAAGGTCACGAGAGATTGTCCAAAATAATGACGGCTAGCGGTAACGAGCCGCGCTCGTGTGCGCCGAATACTTACACAGTCCTTTAGGACAGGAGCCGGTGGCGGGCCCCACCTCCAGCACGGTGACGGCGTGCTCCTCCGCCGTGAGGGGCGGGAAGCGCAGCAGCGTCAGCGGCTCCTTGTCGCTCTTCATTATCGAACCATTCGTTATGAACACGGCCTTGGATATGTCGCAACTCTCTGCCGGCTCTGGCGAGATCAAGTCCTTAGGACATTCGTTGATACCGATCACCAAGTGGTCGCAATTAAGCGTCTTGGATTTGCTGTCAATAGTCACCATCGTCCTACCGTCTTCCAGGGTCTTTGTTTGGACCTTGTCGATCGGTCGGTTCAGACAATACACGCCCCCGAAAACAGCGCACAATCTAAAAATATAACAGAATTTATTGAATACTAAACTTTAAAAACAGTGGAAAGTTTTAAAGCACCCGTTTCTGATCGTGTCATAAAATCGGACATTTGGTATTTCGTTGAAATAATATGAGCTTCCGCTATCCTAACATTTTTATAGCAAAGAAGACTAAATTTAAAAGAACATCAATTTGCAGGATTAAGTTTAATTATATTGATTAAATCAATAAATAAGCGTGCTCGTAATTTCCGTATTTTAATTTAATTATAAACTTCCTTAGTAATTGACCTTGCAAAAAACGCAAATAAACCGGTTCAATAGTTCTTTGAACATAAAAGTTTCAGCGTACCTATAAAAGACGGTTTATTTTTGATTAGACGCATATGTTTTGTTGTCTTTATTTATCTGTCTACGACAGGAAATGTACGCTAGCGCTGGCTTAACCGCAACATTAACTTTCAAATTAAAATAGAATCATTGTAGACGATTATTAGTAAATTGTTGACTAAATAGCTTGTATTCTTAATACAATACACTTTGTATGTATTTTTCTTTAGTTTAGGCCGTAAATATAATTTTGTATGTAGCGGCAAAGAAACGCAACCCCTTTATTCAAAAAATTTGGAATGTCCAAAAATGTATACACCATGACTGGCATGTCTCATGTGTAACATAAAAAATATTTATATTTCTCGTAACATGGATATTATAAATTATGGTGTTATTTGGAAACTATAACAGCCCTCAACATTCTCTCATGGCTGATACGTTTACTATTGTGAGCGTCGATGATTCAGCGACGTTTTTATAGATATAAAGTATAAAAATAGCCGTTACGCGCAAACACGTTCCGAAATATTTGGACAATTAATACACCTAGCTTCATATACCTAAATTTTTAACATGTAGCATACCTGTTTGGAGTTGATAACAACCGATGAAATAGACTGATTTCTGATTTGATTGTTACTAAATAAAATATACTATGCTATACTTAAATTGACCCTCACTAAAAGAGATCGAGAAAGGTTAGAAGCTTTTGAAATGTAGTGTTGGCGTCGAATGGAGAAAGTGCCACAGAAAAACTGACCAACGAAGAGATTCAGAAGAGTAAATGAGAAATGACAAATATTGAAACACAGAAAAAGAAGAGGAAGCATGTTTGGTCACTTGATTAGGCACGATACGTTCATTACCAACATTATAGAAGGGAAAATAGAGCCAAAAAGAAAAAGAGGAAGACCAAGAAGAAACTACATTGATCAGCTTAAAGAAAAAGCGAATATAGAAACATATAAAGATTTAAAAGATTTGGCATTGGATAGGACTGGATGGAAATTGCTACACCGACAAGTGCCTAGCACTTAAATTTTGGATGGATCAATTGAATGAAAAAGTAATAAATGAAAAATGTCCGTTTTTAAAATTACGATATCTTAAATCGTGCGGCATGCAACATTAGAAAGTTGCTTCATTTTTGTTTGCGTAGTAGAGTTGTGCACATTTGGGTCATTGTACCGCCGAGTGACGACCATCGAGCCGGCACTCTCATGGTGCACTTTTTTTGCAATAACAATAATAAATTAAATGTTAAATCTCTTTTCTCAGCTACAATGTTAGTATACCTTTATCATTTGCACAAATAATTACAATTAATAATAATTAACATTCTCACTTGAAATGTAAATGTATCTAGTCATCTCATAAATTAGAATAAAACGTTCATCGTGTCGAATTCTATTTTGATACGTTAGAAATTATATACAAATGTTTAATAAAACGCAGCTATAAAAAGTAATAAAAGCCTAGAAGCATACCTCTTGCCAATAAACAAATTATCAGCTATTCATTCATTCTCAAGCTCACATTGCACCGAAGCGAATCGGAGTGCAGACGTGAAAATTTGACTAATAGGATTCTTTTATCATCACGTAATTTAGAAATGATGTATTGCGACTATGTTCTACTATTGTATCTACCTGCGTGGGGAGTCAGCCCTGGCCATGACGGAACCAAGG
The DNA here is from genome assembly GCA_932294325.1 of Allophyes oxyacanthae. Classification (NCBI taxonomy): domain Eukaryota; kingdom Metazoa; phylum Arthropoda; class Insecta; order Lepidoptera; family Noctuidae; genus Allophyes; species Allophyes oxyacanthae. The sequence goes on from OW028615.1 coordinate 13,256,673, forward strand.
CGTGTGCATAGCGATGTATAGAGGATTTAAGAACAGGTTTACTTTGCGCCGCGTTCTACACAAACGCAACGCCGCACGATATCGTGAACTACTACGATGTTGTGATCATAACGATTGCAACGTTGTCGTGACCATAACGAGTGTAACATGGTCATGACCACGGGCAGCATTGTCGTGACCACATCGAGTGCAGCGTTGTCGTGACCACGAGTGTAGCATTGTCGTAACCACAACGAGTTGATTGTTTCGTTATCATCAAAATCATCACATTTGTACGCACCTGCAGAAGCACTGAGGTAACTCTCCGCTGCCGTACATGGGCCAAAGGAAGGGCGTGTTGCCGTAACGCCCCAGGCTCATGAGGAACTTCTTGCATTCTTTCACACCCTCCAAGCAAGGCATGGTGTTCGTGCCACCGGCGATCGCGTACAGAACGTAGTGGATAAGGTTGGGCGTCAGACCCTTGTGTGTTAGGTACTCTTTGAATGTCTTGTCGTTCCAATCTAAACAAAAAACATCTAAATGTATACAGGATAGCCCAAACAAAAGGAAACTCCAAATTATATTACATATTGGGATTAGGTTAAACTCGCGATAGAGATAATAAAATACAACAACGTAGCTTTAGAGAAAGGTAGAGTTGACAAATACTAATGAATCATCCTGTATTTTTATCTTTAATGGACTGTATTGTTTTCGTGAGTTTTTCAGATGCTACATAAGTATTTTAAATGTATATAGTATATACTAGAGAGCCTAAACCACTTTTACAGAGGTAAGCTAGCTATTTGTTGCAAAAACAAAGATATGTACTTGACTTTTAAACAAGTATAATTTATAAATATAACATCAAATTAAAACAAAGAATTGCACAAAAATTATAATCAGGCCTAGCATTTCGTTGATGGAGGCTGCTACCATTTGGATTCAAATTTCCAACTGAAACACTTGAGGTGTAATTTTCAACCTACCAAATAGAATAGGAATAATTTGCTACCACTAATATAACCTACCTTTAAATTCGTTGTTCATCTCCTCTTCATTGTATCCAACGATAGACGTGAGCATTTTCATTAGTTGACGTTTCTCCACGATGCCGACGGCTTCGGTTGCGAAGACATCAGCGCGGGAGCAGGGTACGGGCATCAGCCGGTCGCTAAGCCACGTCAGCACGCGCGTGACGCAACGAAACTCCGCGTAACGGGCAATGTTCGACGAAATCAGGAGCTCGACGAGCGGACCGCGGGAGAACAGCAACTACGTCATCGAAAATGTTGTCACACAAAGGACTGAGCTTATGTTATGCATGCTTATCATAAAAAATTGCATTTATAGCGATCATAATCAATAAATTCCAATAACAACAGTTAGTTATCTAATATTATTGTAGGTTTTTGTTACTATTTTTGGCATAGTTATTATCTACTAAGGGTGTGGCACCCTTGTTTAGCACATCACATGAAAACTTCCATAATAACAATTTGAGAGGTAGGACAAAATGTACCTTAGGTGTCATGTCAATGTTGAATTTTCTATACTCTGAAGTGAAGTTGGTCTGACTCCACACTTTCTTGCCGGGCTCTGCTTTGGCATCTTCAGGCTTTTCTTCCCCCTCTCCTTTTTTTTCTTCTTGTGCTAATTCCCTTTTTAATTCAAACGTTCAGATTTACATATTGTATAATTTTATTGTACTACAGAAAGACTTGAAATTTCATAAAAATTGTATGAAATCTTACTTACTTCTCGATATACCATTTTTCAGCTAAATTGTAGACTTGCAATTGTCTTTTAGGGTCAGAGTTGACTTCTTTAATAAATTTCTGCAGACCATCAAAGTTGTAGGAGGCCCATAGGCCCCCATAATGATCACTTGAGTCTAGATGTAAGACATTTTTTCCTATCCTGCTGCAAGCTGCAGCCACTATGGACTCCACCATACCTAGACAAAGGTTATACGTACATTATGCAGTATTTAATATTAAATTACACGTCTTTAGCTACATCTGCATTGTTAATACCGGAACTCAATATTAACATACTTGGGACTTAAAAGAAACCATCACCTTAAATTTTGAAATATATTATCAGACTTATATGCAGTAGTGTCATTTCTTCACAACAACTTTCAGTATTTAACAATACCTAACCTTTTCCTTATAAAACTCTTCAGTACTTCCTTATTCCAACGTGATCAATAATTGTATGGAAGAAAAAAGGAATGGAATTTCATTCTAAGAAATTAAGAATATGATTATCTTTATTATAAATATATTGCAGCTAGGATGACAATAGTTTAGAAATGGTAGAAATGTTTCCATTCTTAGTATGTGTTTTTACTCCTGTGACTTTTTATGAATATTAGTGTTTTGCATACATTTCTTACCAGCCTAGTACCAATCCATCCACACTGTACATGGGCGTCCTATCAGACCGCTGCTTTGAATAGTTCTGAAGGAACATTGCTGTAATCACCAATCTTGGCAATCAGATTGCAAATATTATAGTAACAGGCTTCTGCTATGCTACGCATTCTCTTGGCATTATCCCTATGACACTATTTACAACATCAAAAAGGATAAATTTATATGAAATTCTCCCCCTCCCTGCCAAGTAATTAATTTATAAAAAAAATAATTATCAGATTTGCAAAAAATTAAAAATTGCAATTTATTATCATATTTTATTTACTGACTTTACATATTGATCTTAGCTTACATTCTGAAACTGTTAAATTATGTATTCATAAATTCAATATAGCCTGTCAATGACAGCAGCTCGACTTAGCAAATATTTAATTAATGACTAAGCTGCAATAGGGGCGGCGGTTAGCGTTTAGCCGTTCTAATTACTGTATAAAGTACTATAGGGTGACATAAAACCCAACAGCTCTTCCGAATAGGCCACATTCAAAGCATTTTGTAAAGTAAAATTGATGACTAGACAGCTAAGCTATGAAAAAAAAAAAGGATCGATATGTAGGCTGCTATCGCCATCATAACCGGTGCAGTATTATACGGATAATATAGCTTACCTGTCCCCACAACGATAACCTGGAAATCGGTCGGTAAATCGTCATCCATGATTCCTGCTTATTTTCTATCCACAAAAATTAAAAGTTATGAAATTATCAATTACAAATTGTACGATCTCACTTTTCTAATCTGCCACTTGACTGACAGTGACACTTCGACTTCGAAAGTGTCAAGTTGACACTGTGAACTGTCAACGTCAACGAACATTAAAATGGGTGTGTGGCTACGTTCAGTAATTCAGTTTTCGGTGCGAAACTCACTCGGGCGAATGCATAGAGATAATACATAGTACCTATAACTAGAGAGCTTACTGCTATAATTAGTTTACGAAATTTTGTGCCCACATGAAAGTCACCTGAGATTTAGCGGTGTCCCTCTCGCACACATGGCCATTACTCATCAACTTAGTAATCTACTAAATTGGTATTTTCAGAATCGTTTTTACATACATATTAGAACTAATGAAACTTCTACCCACGGCTATCAAAATAAACATAATAAAAATTATAATTGACGTGCTTTAAATATTATATTAAATATTATTATTTCCATACGTTATTCAATAAGATTGATTATTACAATATTTGGATACCAGTAGTTAAAGAAGTTTGCATGCGGGAAACACTACATCATTCAAAATGGCTTACATTGGCTACGTTCAGTAATTCAGTTTTCGGTGCGAAAGTCACTCGGGCGAATGTCGCTCGCTCATAGGGAATAATTGAACGATCCACAACTGCGTTACGCGAGTAACCAATCCGGACCAATCGAACGACCTCAAATTATCTGCTGTATCCTATGACTACAGTCATTGGTCGGTTGTTAGCAGTGCGACCGAGTGCGACTTTCACCCTCCTATTTCACGGAGTGACCAGAGCGATCGTCCGACGACGCTCGCTCAAATAACTGAACGGTTTAGTGCGATCGCCCGCGTCGTCGAGCGTCGTCCGGCGTAATAACTGAACACACCCATTGTCAACTTAGTTGTCAACCTATTGTCAACATTCGTGGTTTTCATAGTTCAGAAATAAACGTGATCAAACATTATTTTTGTGCCTAGAATAATTTTTTGGCGACAAGATGGTAAATACTTGAGTTATGATTGGGTGCAAGCGAGAATATTATCCTGGTTGTGGAATATCGTTCCATAGGTAAGTTTCATTGAGTAGTGTGACAATATATTTTTATTTTGTGGGATATAGTTGCTCCAAGTACTTATTTTAGATCGTTTCACATAACATACAGTCCACTAAGTTAAATAATTTACGTAATTTAATAAATTTGGATTTGTTTTTCCATAATCTGTAATGCGTAGCATATTTTCGATGCATTTATTGTTTTGTATAATTTGAGTGATTCCAAGTATAGTATAAGTATACATACAGGGTTATTTGTAAAACACCGGCAACGCTTTAAGGGGTGAAACTACTCATCAATATGAACAACTTTTACTATGGGAACAACAATGAAATCGCGAAAAAAAAATCAAACTTTTCATATAAAAGATTATCCTTGCTCCATCAAAATGTATGAAAAGTTTGAATTTTTTTTCGCGATTTCATGGTTGGTCCCGTAGTAAAAGTTGTTCATATTGATGAGTAGTTGCACCCCTTAAAGCATTGCCAGTGTTTTACAAATAACCCTGTATATAGTTTAAGTTAATTTGTTGAAATCATTTGTTGTTTGTTGTGCCGAATAGATAATAATGTTTTTTTGTATCTCTTATAAAATGATAGACTTTATTAAAATTCCATGTTTGTTTTTTTCAGGATTCCAGCTGATAATAAGCAGAGGGTGTTATGGATAACAGCCACGAACCTTGACATTAGTGTGTAAAAGTTCGCATGTGTTTGTGGCGTAAATTTTAAAGATAATGAATTATTTAACAGCAGCAAAAATAAAATTAAAACCTGAAGCAGTTCCTTCAATATTACCATAGGTACTATTGTAATATGTTTAATAATTATCAGTTGTTGTATGTGTCTGTTGTATAATGTTGTGTGTAATTGTCTGGTCTGTAATAGTTTATACTAATATAAAGTATAACACATTGCACAAACTTAAGATTCACACACTTTGCTTATTGTTTATTTGTGTTTAATATTTTCCTATTAGTATAGTTAGATGGATTAAACTTTTACTGGATTGGATATTGTACTTAGATATTGTGCCATAATGAAGATCATTTTTGACATTACAGATAGCCACAAAAAGAAAAAAAACTGTACGTGCAAAATAAATTGTACGTGCAGGAACATCTGGTGAATCAGGGCATGTAGGATTTTGTAGTAAATGGGAAGATGTTGCAGTTTCCAGTGAACCACCAAATAAGAAAGTAAAGCAAGAGGAAACAAGCACATAAACCCAAAATACAACTATAATGCCAACACAATTAAAATTACAATCAACCATTAAGTTTCTAGCCGGTCTCTTCTCCATAGAACCCGGCCCACTTTGGAACCGTGCATCTAGAATCTCAACGTTTTGACGAAACGACGACGACCTTTTTATGCCGATTTGAAATTAAAAAAAGTTTTGCTTTGACTTTCATTCATTGTGTTTTATTGCTTAATGTTGTGAATGATGATTATACTTGAGTTTGCCAAACAAGAATATTATAATAAGTGATATTCGATTCTGCAGCACTAAGCATGGGTTACCCTTTCTGCTATAATAGGAAAGATCTCATAAAGAAAGGTCGTAGGATGGTCGCAAAGCTAAAAGAGAAAAAGAAAAAAGAAAGAAAAAGTAGAAGAGGAATTAAATTTGTATCTTAAAATGTTAAAATCTAATGTTTCCTATGACTAGAGCTGCCAGATGTCCGGAATATTCACGCATGACATTTTATTATACACGTAATCTGTGTATAAGAAAATGTCCGGATTTTTCCGCAATGTCCGAAATTTTCTCTAAATTTTCTTTTTTATTATATAGTAACCTTGCATATGCCTATTTATATATTATGCCTTGCCTGTGACTCTAATTATAACCAAAAGGGTGTATGTATATTTGTAAGAACGTTTAGATACACTGTATGGACCGTATATTTCACTATTTACTAGGAAAAAAACAATTCTTACTATTCGATATCAGTAGTTAATTACCTGATAACTATTCTCATAACATAATTAAATATTTCTATCATGTCCTACTTTTAACTAAAATGTATGGTTACCCTATTAGACAAGGACACGGTTACCACAAAGTATTCTCCCTCATACCGGCTTTACGGCACTATTAAGCGTTCCAGTACTTGTACTATTTCTATGGGCGAATGTCACTCGCTCATCGGGAATAATTGAACGATCCACAACTGCGTTACGCGAGTGACCAATCCGGATCAATCGAACGATCTCAAATTATCTGCTGCTGTATCCTAGGACTACAGTCATTGGTCGGTTGTTAGCAGTGCGACCGAGTGCGACTTTCACCCTCCTATTTCACGGAGTGACCAGAGCGATCGTCCGACGACGCTCGCTCAAATAACTGAACGGTTTAGTGTGATCGCCCGCGTCATCGAGCGTCGTCCGGCGTAATAACTGAACACACCCATTACGCCGGACGACGCTCGACGACGCGGGCGATCACACTAAACCGTTCAGTTATTTGAGCGAGCGTCGTCGGACGATCGCTCTGGTCACTCCGTGAAATAGTAGGGTGAAAGTCGCACTCGGTCACACTGCTAACAACCGACCAATGATGGCTACGTTCAGTAATTCAGTTTTCGGTGCGAAAGTCACTCGGGCGAATGTCGCTCGCTCATCGGGAATAATTGAACGATCCACAACTGCGTTACGCGAGTGACCAATTCGGACCAATCGAACGATCTCAAATTATCTGCTGCTGTATCCTATGACTACAGTCATTCAACTTAGTCAACTTAGGGGTTTTCCCCTCAAATTTAGGGGGTAAATAAGTGGGCTGGGATTTTTTTAGGGGTATTTTTAGGGTTTTTTTTATTCTGGACTTTTACTGTGAAGTTTATAATGATTGTGACGCAGTTGGCTCTTAACTTTTCGAAAATGTTTCAATTATTGTATAATATTACAATTTATTTATTATTTTTACAGAGTATTGTTTTTTTTGGGGGATTTTAGTGGTTTTAACTTTAGCTTTGGGGATAAATGTTTCTGAGAGTTGGTAACACTGCAGCAATGGCTACGTTCAGTAATTCATTTTTCGGTGCGAAAGTCACTCGTGCGAATGTTGCTCGCTCATAGGGAATAATTGAACGGCTTCGAGCAATCCACAACTGCGTTACGCATTACGCTAGTGACCAATCGAACAACCTCAAATTATCTGCTGTATCCTATGACTACAGTCATTGGTCGGTTGATAGCAGTGCGACCGAGTGCGACTTTCACGTATAATTATCTTGTAAAATTTGAACCATTTCATTTCATATATTTGTCGCTCCTACGATTCGGACCGATTGAATTTTTCGTTACTTATTCAGTGATAAAACCGGGGAATCCCCTTTCTTTAAATGAATTTATAATAATGATATCTAGCTCGTTGTAGCGACTGGCAACACCGTCTGTACTGACTTGCAGGGATTCCCCGTATTTTTTCAATAAATTTTTATCGTGTTACTGTAGAATATTTTAGTTTTTTAAATTGAAATTCCTAAATGGGTGGTGAAATTTTCCTCCGCCCCGGGCGGTTGCAACCCACGCTACGCCACTGTCCACAGAGTACTTTATTAGTCAAATAAGTAGCCTTTCAACCGTCGATATTATAACTGTGCTTTTTATATAAAAATCTGCAACAATTTATGTACCTACTATTTTTTTTGTTTGAAAAAGTATTCTCCAGAATTCCCAAAAAAATTTGGTGAAAATCTGATGAAGACCTTCGGAGATAGATATCGGTACTCTTCAATGAATAACAGCAAATCACTCGCAATAATCGCATGTTTATGCAGGTATTGTTTAAGCTACTCAAATAGGAAAATAATTAATAAACTTTTTTCATAAAAAACATAACGGCCTCTGAAGTCGGAGCGGTCGGTCGAATTTCTTCAATGCGCCATAACTTGGCAGTGGCTTCCATGTGGCACCGATTTCATACGTTTTATGTGTACAGAGATTTCATTTCGAGTGAAAGATGCTGAATGAAAGACAAATGAACAAAAATTGAACAGTCAGTATAAACACGCGGTAAACCTTCCCTAACCTTGGACGCAGTCTAATCATTATGCGACGCTTTATGAAGCTATTTTTGTCACCGGTCATTAATATAATTATTTCATTTTAATAAAGAACTACTCATATATAATTAAAAACCGATGTTGCAGATCATGAAAAATGAAACAATTTAATGAGTTGTGTTTTATATTTACAATTTTTTACATACATTTCAACATTTTACAGACTACAGGGAGCTCTTTTTAATTCGAGCAACGAACATTACATAAACTAACACGTAAATCTAAATCGTAATAAAAACGACTTATGCGTAATCAATCTACTGGGCCCGCTTGTGGCTGTGGCGGGATCGAAACACCCAGAATCAATAAAACCCCGGTGTCCGCGTAACATTGTTACTAACAAGAACAGTGGCAGTTTACTTGGAAAATGACATTGGTACGAGCAATCTTAGGCCGCTTCCAACTTCAAATTTTATTGTTCAAAGGACGTATTGGTCTTCTGTGCCCTTGATTTCTAAGTAAAACTGAGATTTACAATGCTAATTAAGTATAATACAAATACACATTCTCAATTGACTTCACTGACGACTATCTACCCTAACAAGTTAATATCTACATTGTACAAACACCATGTGAGTCGGCAATGTTTTGGTTTCATCATCAACCGCACTTTCAGTGAGGTTGGCAGTTAGCCCGGTAGAGTTGAAAACTTTGTAAATAGAGTGGCGATTTACAGAAGTTAAAAATTCGTCGAAAACTATTATATTAAATAATTACATTAATTTAATGTAACTACAAATGACTAATTCGGCAAATCTTTACATGTTACTTTTACATCGAATCGAACACTATGGTGAATACCAGCGGAATTAGATAAGTATGCGTGGGTAAATATGTTTATTGTACTGATCAGCCGTTAGCAAAACAAATACACATGAGCATTAGCTAATTTGCTACCTACGTATACGCATACGCAACATATATAAGTAATAGTATATTGTTTACAATTTTGCCGTGGTTTGGGAACATCAACATTATGAAACATCAATTTATCAACAAAAACAATCTATATACACAAATTACTGAATATATCACATATTAAGATATCGACACTTTTATTCATTTCATTTTTAGTGAAATAATAAGCGCAAGTTCAAGCGAAAAATTACACAAATCTTGCCAAGAAGCAAAAGTATTGGTTTATAATATTAAATGGTGTAATAGTCAAATATCATGTGAACACAATTTCAATTTGGTAATTTAAAACCAAATGATATGTCTAATTCGTAAAATTTTATGATATGTTAAAATACAAATAAATAGTTAGGAAATGGAAAAATGCCGATATTTTAATGTGTCAACTAACATTAATTATACCAACGGTTATACCACCGTTAGCGTAGACTAGAACAACGTTTCCCGCGAATGTGAAGTACGGTCCAGCTGCAATGGCAGTGGCAACGGACGGCTTGACAGCTCCGTGCACTCACCTACCAACGTCGCGTCACCACCTCCACTATCCGTTGAAAACTGCTCCACCTCATCATCTGTGGAGTCTACATCGTCCTCTGCAAATACTGAATCCGCACCCACTGACGCTAATTCACACTCAACCGCATAAGACGGGCCTACGCTACCCACTGACGCGAGTGGGGCAAGTCGCTCACTGGGACAAGGCGATAAACGGCGTTCTTGCAAAGCACACACCACTGACGAACCACGTCGCTCCAAGTAAGAGCTTCCTGAGCTGGAACAAGTCGCAGAGCTTAGCCGCCGGTCGCGGGGACCAGCTGATGCCCGCCGGTCTACAAAACGTAAAGCTGAACCAGGAAGTGAATCACCACGAATGGTCGATAACCGACGAGGAGGCGTTAATAAGCTCCCATATCCTCCTCCATATGAAGCAAAGCGCGCTGTGCGAGGCCAAGGAGGTTCTTCGCTTATTGATGGACGAGAGCGCGCACGCTCTGATAACGCTTCCTCTATCGCTGCCGTCAGTTGCCTCTCCTCTTCGACTGCTTGTTCTTCAGCAACGACAGCTTCAGCCAGTTCTACTAATTTTGGGTCGTTTAAAGCCTTTACGGTTTTGCTGCGGCTTTTATAGACGATCAGAAAAACCATTAAAGCAAAAAAGCCGCCAAGAGTGGCGGCTATGCGAACGCCCGTCATGACGTCATAGGTAGCGTAGAATTCGATGCGCACTCGGTCGCGTTCGGCGGCCCGCGAACTATTAGTAGAGTTCTCGGTCGCAACCGACCCTCCGCCACTCCATCCATCTCGCTGATCCATCGCGCGGTCAAACGTTCATCGCCTGCGAACAACCCAAACAAATATTCTCGTTACTTATCTGAATAAAGGACAATGTGTGAAAATATTGATAAGTTCAATAAAGATAAATAAACTTGTTATCAATACAAACATACATTATATTTATTCTAGGTACACAATCTCCTATAATTCTCTTCCTGAAAGCAAAGTAATACAATAGTCATACAATTGTAAAGAAAATCAAAGATTTCTTTTAAAAACATTTTGATCATACATAATATGGAATAATTAGATATTTACAACCACAAATTTCCTAATATTTACGATAGGTTAACTTTGGGATTACTTATAATTTTGGCTCAATATCAATATTTTTGCAAATTATTACATGGGAAAGAATACCGTAATCGGCGGAAATGGGGGTGCCATGCCGCCTAGAGTTTTGAGGAATACACGTAATGAAAATACATGATACAGGCGTGATGTTATACAGTCATACATTATATTTCATCAAATCTGGAGTGTGGATTTGGTTTATGTAGGTACTTTATAAGTCGAACAAGAGAGACCGCACAACAATGTTGTCGCTAGGCGATTTCCGTTCGCCAGTGGCATCGGACTACACTCCCGACATATCTGGGACACGGCGTGCATATTGTGAAATGGTTCCTACGTTTCCAATTTTCACTCATACCTTTAGTTTTCAGCACATTTGTCAGTTAATCGGGATGCATAAAAATATAAAAACGAGACAATGATTTAAATTGGTTATTTCATTTAATGTTGACTTTTCCCCGAATAGTCGCTCGAACTTTACGTTGTATAGGGCCGCATACTATAGAGGAGTCAGGCTCACAGCCCCCTAATTTTGTTACACTCTCGTAATCGTTTTAATTTTGACACTTCAAGAATGATCCAATTCGTTCCAATATGTCAGGCAATTAGGGGCAGGATCTACTCAACTAGAAGAGATTAAACACGGTTTTAAGTTATAAAACAACAAAAGTTCAAAAGTTAAGGTAATAAATTCTTGTTTGATTGCTTAAAGGACGCTGGCGCTGTACACTTTTATTTTAGTAGACATTCGTGAGAAAGTATGTACATAAATCTGTGAAACAACTGAATTGTCTCTTTTCTGTTCCATTTTACGCGAAGTGTAATTAAGTTATTCATTGAGTCTAGATTTTTGTTCAACTGCTAAATAATGTCTATGTTTTGTAAATGATTTTCTTTTCTGATAACCAATAAGCCAAGGGCCAACACTGTATTATGGGACTGCGCAGACTATATTAAAGACTGTAGTTGGACAAACTACTTAAAGCAATGAAGGGAAGGAATAGACGTCATTATTATCTCACGCAATAATACACTATGTATGATATATTATAATATATAACACAAATATTTTTTTATTAAAATTATTAACTATCTCTTGACTAAATTAGTTTCATTGTTAGTATCTACATCTAGTAACAAACAATGTAACATTTGTTTATAAAAATCAAGATAATGTATGTTGTTTATGCCATAAATACTATATAAATACGTAAAATAAAAAAATACATAGAAGAGAACACTTAATACTTGTCCTACATAACCTGTTGTTATGTAGGACAAGTATTTAGCTCTCCAAACATCGTGTCTAAAACAATGAGCAGTTACTCGAAACAGACCTAGCTGAGAAGGGTGCCTGCCTTATATTAATAATACTAGTATTTTTCTAGTATAATTAATTTTGAATAAATTTTATCTTTAAAAAAATATATATATATATATATCTATATACTTCATCTATATTATATTATAGCTACGCCTACGCAAACCTTAATCCAGACAACCCAGAAACGAAACGTCAAATAAGCTAAGCTGCAAAAATAAAAACTAAGTTAAAAATTAAAATTGCTGAGTTTGTGCAATGTCTATTGTCCAAGTTACTATTTAACTATTTAATAAGTAAAAAATATTTTTAGAAAGATAAATGTTTAACGAAATTCGTTTTTTTTTGTTTTTTATTACTAGAATAGTATTTTCTTACATTTCGCTTATCGTGGTCATACTTAGATGACATAGTATTTTACTGAGATAAAATGGTATGTTACTGAGATGACATGGTGTTTTACTCCGATCACATGGTATTTTACTGAGATAACCAGGTATTTTACTGGGATGACCTGATATTTTACTGAGATGATATGGTATTTTACTGAGATGACAAGTTATTTTACTGAGTGTACGACTGAAGTTCGCCGGATATTACTACGAAAGATGCAACTACGACATGCCTCAACTTCGACGGGACTCATCTACGACAAGCTCTAACTTCGATAGGACACATATACGACAGGATTCATCTGCGACGAGACTTATCTCATACATTATGTCGCCATAGGATCGTTTAATGCCGTGAAATTACAAAATAAGGTTGTCGTTGTATTGTAATTTGTTAATCTCTCAAAAATATCATCTCAGGCTTTACTCCGCCAGTTGAGATAAAAGATGCCTAAGGTTTTTATTTATATTAGATATTATCTTAATAATATAAGCTTTACAAGGGTCTTATACGTGCATTATTTATAGTTAGTATGACAAACGGACACAGAGGTAAATATTCTAACACCTACAGTTGCTTCACCTTCTATGATTTAAAAATAACCGGACTGACACAAAATTTCATTACACAAACGGAATGGTTCTACAATGTTAGGGAAATTCGGAATTAGTATATGTTTAATTACAAAGAGAATTGAAGAATTGATTTAATTCCCTAATCTGTTTGAATATGTTTTATTTATGCAAGGTGAAAAATATAAATGACATTAAACGGTTAAACTAATAATAATAAGGGTAATTCCCAGTGGCGGTACCTCCATACAAGCCCAAAAGCCCGGCATGCCCTAATACGAAACAAACATAATCATTCGCGTAATAAAATAACATTTTAAATTTTGCGCGCCAAATGTCGCGACTCACCAACAAAATATTCACCCGATAAGAATATTTCGAACGAAAAGAGTACAGACAGTCATGCATCACGCTCGCACTACGCCTTTATTAGTCTATGAAGCTGGGCTTTGGCTGACGTCATTTTTCCCTACCGTCCCGCTCTAACGCAGAACAAAATTTATGACATATACTTATATAGCTATGTCGCAATTTGTACTGGAACGCATACCTGCATGCCTGTGTGAACGTAGCTATAAATGCGCAGGAATTATTTGGCTTGACGTTTTGTTGCATACTTCAGATGTATTTTGTTTTGAACGAAGTATTGGTGTTTTTGCGATTTCGTTGCGATAATTTTGTGTTTTTAATTGTTATTAGTTATTTGGTGTAATTAAGAGATAACAGTTGCTTTGAGATTAAGAAAATGAGTGCGGAAACAAACGTGATTGTCCCTTGTGAAGGTTTAAAATGTGTTCAGATGTTGCTCGATTGCGGAAAGGTAAATACTTTGACCTTCATTGATAAACAATTCCTGACAGAATACAAACGTCTTTTTGTCCAGGTCATTGATAATATATCTTCCGAAATCACTGATAGATATTCAGAACTTTTCAAATTAAAGTTTTTCCAGTTGCTTAACAACAAACTTTTCAACAATTATAATTCACGTTTTCCAATAGAAGATTTAGATTCATTATTTAGCATTTACGCAAACCATTTTGATAAGCATTCTTTAAAAAACCAGTTATGTTGCTTGTATTCATCCCCCGAACTAAAGGAGTGCAATGTGTTCGAAATAATAGATTTTATAAATAAAAATTGTCTCGAAGATGCCTTTCCGCAGCTGTTAAACTTAGCATATTTAATTGTTACTATTCCAGCCAACAGTTCTTCCGCAGAACGTGCGTTTTCGTCTTTAAAGCGTATTCACACTTACTTGAGAAATACACAGGGACAAGAGCGTCTTTCCGAGTTGTCAATGATTGCTATATAAAAACAGCTGTTGGTAGAACTAAAACGTTCACCAACATTTTACGCTGACGTAATTAAATCATTTTTACAGAAAGATAGACGTTTAGAATTAGAATATAAATAAACTTTATTTTAATTAGGGATGTGAAAAAATAATCGATTATAAAAATAATCGATTAAAAATCGATTTTTTAAAAGTAAAATTCGATTTTAATCGATTATTTTTATTTTTATGAATAATCGATTAATAATCGATTTTTTTTAATCAATCATTCAATCAATTATTATCGATTTTTCATCTGCAACCTGGGATCTGGGGGGGCTCCCCCCCTCTGTGCATCTATGATGGCATTCCTTCTGTGTTTTTGAAACAGTTTAGTAGATTTATTTAATCAATCATTCACTAGATGGAGTCAACGAACTGTACTATTTTACCGACATTTGGTTGATATGTCATTCATTAATATTCGTTGGTGAAACTTTAAACGACAATTTTGATTGTTTTTCGTGTTTGGTGTTATTAAAAGTCTCGTTTTTAACAATGTCTACGACTAAAAGGACGACAAGTAGTTGAGAGTCAATATTATGGCGTTTATTTTGATCTTAATTGACAAATTGGAAAAAAATCGATTAATATAACAAAATCGATTATTTTCTTAAGGAAAATCGATTATTTATTAATCGATTTTTCATGCTACAAAAATAAATCGATTAATGAAAAATCGATTTTTTAGGTACAATGTCACATCCCTAATTTTAATTTCTTAAAAGTACACAATGTACACATTCAGTTCTTTTGTTTTTTATTAAGCATGTACAGAAGCAAATACTCCAAGATTCGTTCAAACAAACTTACAGCAAATGGCTTTTTTCAAAGCCACCGAAGGTATGTGATTACTGACATGTATATAATAAACTGTCTAGTGATTGCATACCTTCTGTGTGCTTTGTTGTTTCGTCTAATGTCAGTGAAAATGAAGAATGAAGAGCAGAGAGCAGATGAATAGTGAGTGATTATTGACTATTGTCTGTCATACAATATTTTATTATGATGATTATTGTTCGTATCATATGGACGTTATACTTGCATTAATTATTTTAAAATTTCCATTAAAAAACCTGATTAGGAAGCTCAACATACTTTTGTAGGTTTTAGGTACTTAGATAAGTACCTACAATCTACAAAAGTATCTCGGGCATGCCCTATGGTCAACCCCTAGGCACGCCACTGGTAATTCCATGAAAGATGACCCCTGACAATAAAAGGTAAAGGTATTCAATTATTTTTTAAGCTCAAAGTATAATTTAAGGATTATAGTATAGTTTATGGAACAATATGAGTTATATGAGAAACTCTAAATTATGTTTTTTTTTCTAGCTAAACATTGACACTCAACCCACAATGGTGTGAAGTTTAATTTAAACGACAGCTCTTTTTCGGCTATTTTGTTTAAATCAAGTACCTAATCTAACGTGTAATGTTACAGATACATTCATCATCTTGTGATTGAAGAAGAAAAAATAAAGAAAATTATGTTTTTTTTAAATTATTGCTACTTGAAGAGATCGATGTCTTCTGTCACGTGAAATCATGCATTAGTTTAGTTAAACCGAATACTATAAAAACTATAATTTAATTACTTTCCAAAACTCGTAATTAACCTACCCGTCACCATGGAATGACCCATAAAATCTATCTGGTGTACCCCATAACTATACGTTTTTAACGCAGATATAAAGGCACACAAGTTCTAAATTGCACGGCACCTCGATGTATTACACCAAACACAATGAAACTAAATATAGCGACGCAGGTGGAGCACTCGCACTCGGACACTCAAGAAGGAGTAACAGCTCAAATCATTACCTACAATATGGGCGATGTTTGTTTCGTTAAGATCGCATCTTATGAACAAAGGATGTACCTACACAATTTATATACATTTTCAAACGAAAGCAGAAAAAACTAAGAAATTTATAAAAATATAAGACAAGAGCACGGGAGTTCCTTTGTAATAATTATTAACATTGTACTAACAAGAAGTACAAAGAGGAAAGAGATTTTGTTTGTTAGATCATAATATTGACATAATATAGAATACATATAACAATAAAAATAAGGCTGTAGTGTTTAATTAATAATAATTAAAAGGTTAGTAAATCCATTACTATTACAATGACCAGCATCGTTGAACTTTTAATTTTATTAACCATACTTATGTGAAACACCTAATAAATTGAGCGGGTTAACACAAACAGAACGTGAAATATGACACAAATGGAACAAATCTTTTGTGTTCTATAGATATTTCATTACGTATCTCCGACCAATAAAAAGGTACTGTTTTATTGGGTTGAGTTACGTATTTTCTAAAATACACGGTGTGGAGCCTTATTTATGACAGATGTCGAGAAAAAGATCCTACTTCCTTACGCCCGTATATCTCCTTACATTACTTATACATTCTTACGGGTGGTAGAGAAACCCATCGGCTGCAAATCTATCGATAACATTATTGCGATTACTATTTCACTTGCACAGGTGGCGATGATTATGGCATCGTCTGACTACATTTCTAATGAAATTATAGTTATCTGGGGTAAGCCCGTGATCAGCGATGTACTATTTCTATTCTGGGTGCTATGTCTATAGCATGGAAAAGATAAGTGTTTATTTTCATAATTGATAATTATCAAATAACTTTCAGCTAATTTCAAAACTAGGTCATACCTACACGTATACGTATAATGAACGAAATTACATAAATCACTTCATACAATAAAGTTTAAGAGCTGGTAAACATTGCCCAAATTATTAGTCGGGACGGTATGTAAAAACCTTGCATCCCTTTATTTTCGTCCATCCGCCAGGTCAACCATCTGACAGCACCCATTCACGTGAAAAGAAATTCAAGAAGATTATAAAATTAGATATTATCTGAAAATTTGACGTAGGTACTCCAGTTTAACCATCGATGAGTGGTTTGGTAGTTGCTTTTTATTATCTTGCGGCTAGTACCGAAACTTGGATTTCTGAACATTAGCAAAACAAATTATCTTGTTATGGACACGTTTTCAAAAAATCAGTACGGACCAAGTTAATGAACACATTTGTATTTTTAGTAGAGCATTGTTATGTATTGAGACAGTGTCATAATCATAATTAGTAACGTAACGTAGAGAATAAGGGTGATCTGGATAAACTTGTGTAGGTAGGCGATTAATTAGCCATAGTATTCAGATGGTATTCGTTTGTATCTTGTAAGGCTTAAATTTTTTCAATAAAATATTATTATAAGTAACTTATTCACTGACTGACGAAACACAGACATTGTCGCCGTCTCAGGCGACTGTTTATGTTCAGAAAGATATAAGTTAAAGGCCCTGTAGGATAATCCTAATAACAATACACGCTCGAAATCGGAATCGATTAAATTTTGACAGTTCAATGTTCATTGCGTTGTTACAATTGTCGGGCGAAATGATTTTTGAAGCATACTGCCGTACTGCGCAATGTACTTTGTTAAACTTTCAAAATTGAATCGATTCCGATTACAAGCGCTTATCGTGATTACCTTGCAGCTGAGACCAGCCGACCGAGTCGAGACTTATCATAGAATTATCTCCATAACCAATTAACCATTATTGTCCATATTTGTCCAGATCGATCGGGCCTAACTGGGCGGTTAAACAATCATATCAATCCGATCAATCGCCCCATATAAGTTGATACCTATTACCTAATTCCCCCCTTACCAGCTATAAAAAAGCAAGGACTCCCCCTCCTCCCTCACACAGAGAGCTTATAAAATAGCCATTATCCTTTCATGAAATTATGAGTATTTATACAATTCCTAGCTACTTGAATTTTAGTAATATTATAGTAATTTCTTCGGTGGCTGTACAATAGTAAAATTTATTGAAACTTGGCAAGCGTACAAGAAAATATAAACACAGTGCATTCCTTGCGCATGGAGAAGAAAATATGAGTCATAAGTCTTAGGCCTAGTTTTGTCATGAAATCCTTTAGGAATCTATGACAATAAGTATATATTATTATTACCAACATCTAAGCACTCTCCACGTCTGTATCTTTAAACGCCTTACTTTTTATGCTGAACAAAATTATAAAAGTCTCGGGTACTATAATATTGAGTTAGGTTTCATTGTGAATTCAAACTTAACTGTTTTTACTTCAAGAACCTTCGCGTGAGTCAGCTAAATATGGAATATTTGTGAGAAACTATTTTCATTACGCCTGCCGTCGTACGGGATAGCATGCGGTAACAAGCATGCGGCACAGGTGTCAGGTCATAACTAAGGAATCTGTATCGAGTCTTCGTATTTCTTGTCACGTTTATTGTTTCCGTAATACGTTTCATTCTAGAATTCGGTTCTCACGCGGCTTGCACGTGACCAATACGGTGCAGCATCTCGGCGCATGCGCTGTGTAATATTGGTACTCTATACTCTATAGCAACCTTAACACATGAGGCTTTCCAATAGTAAAGGCATTAAGCCAATTCGATAATAGGTTCATAAGTGAATCTCTAACAAACCATCAAATAAACGTGTGCAAACAAAACATTTTGAATATTAGGAACATGGAAAACATAATTTATGCTATCGTGCATCGTGCAAAATTATTACCATTTGATTTCTGTTAATCCCTCGAATAGAAATCAACGTATCATTTTGCAAAGAAGGATCTCTACTAGACCCATGGGACACAAGACTTTCGGGCACACTAGCTAGGTACTATTATAAATGTGAAAATGTTTGGATGTTATAAAAATGGAAGTTTTAAGATTGTAAAAATTATACCGTAAAGTGGGGTTATTTGGTACAAAAAATAACTTTAAATTGCTGTAATTTTATCAATTTTTATGTTAATTCTCAATAAATATCATTTTCATATAGTTACGAGTGTATGTTTATGGATAATATAAATTTCAGGGTCATACATACATTGCAAATAGGTTTTTTTTAAAAAAATATAAGCCTTTCCAAATAACCCTTAGGGTGGGGCTAATTAGAATCAACCAAATTCGTGCTCAAAAATGGGCAGATTTTGTTCGAATTACCAAGTAAACTTCATCTTAAGTTATCAGGAAAATAAGTACAAGTGTGACCACAGTAAAAAAAAACGATAAATCACATTTTGAAGGTAGAAAATAATTTTTATTTGAAAAAAGAACAAAAAATCTTTAATAAAATTAACAAAACCTCTTCTAAATGTCAACAATTTACGCTTATTATGTAATTAGACTTTCTAGGTAAATCAAGGAACTGTTCTTATCTTAATCACAGCACACTTGTTAATAAATCAGACGTCTTTAAATCTCTTACATAAAATAAAATAAAATAAACTGAATAATCAGACTTATTCTTCTTAAATTTTTGAGAACAGGATAGGATGACGAGATTTACGCTGGGTACAATTTTGCCCTATGGATTTTCGAGATATTGTAGCAATAGGGACACCGTACCGTTTAGAAGCTGCGATTAGTGTTTTTTTTTTTTTTAGGACTGAAGATATTTCTTGTTTGAGGGATTCATCGCTGTATGATCGGTGCGGGTTGTCATATTTTCCATTCCGGATAGTTTGGTTAGTTATTGGAAGTTAATTGAAAACATCTGCAATAAGCAGAAATATAAAAAATCGCAGATACATTCAATCCATCTGAACTGAGATATTAAGGGGTTATTTGGAAAAAGTCATAACCAAATAACCCCATTTTGTATTCCAAAAAGCCCCATCTTGATAAAATCATCTTAACTCAAAAACTATTAAAGCAAACCAAGCTTTAATTACTGATTATTAATGGTGAAAAACAGAAGGAAATTGTGTGAAAACACCAAAATAAAGGGGCGTAAAAAAAAATTTGGGCACCCAAAAGTTGGCAGCTCACGATTTTGCACGAATACACCTCCTTTTACAAAAATCAGTATATTATTTGACATCTAACGAATTAACATTTCTGATTGGTTGATTTAGAATCGATACTAGCGCCCGCAACAAAATCTTATAAACTCACAATGGTCACGTTCAGATTTACGAAGAAATTAAGGATGCAATCTTATTTTTAATTTTTCTCAAATAGCCCCTCGTTTTTTAAATAGCCCCACTTTACGGTACCTTTGTTATAAAATTTCTTTATTATAAATTACGTAAAACGGAAGGTTATTTCAAACACGATGATCGAGTTTATGACGTCACTCCTTCGTATTTCCTTGGTAATCATATTATTCACACGCTATGAACGATCGATGCAATGACATCATGTCACGTGACTGTGTATTGGCGCGAACATTTGAAAATAATATTTTTATTTTTATTTAATTATTCATATTCATTCAAAATTAATTATTTTTTTGTTTTTATTATGTTTATTTAAGCCCCCAATCTTTAAAATAAAATAAAAATACATGCAAGGTGCAAGGTATAGGGATTCATGTTATCATGTAAAGAAATTAATCGTAATGCAGTCGTTATCGTTATGATATCGTAATCACTTATACGATCATCATTCGTATCGGTATCGTAATAGAAAAGTCGTTGCATCCCTAGTTTTAACCTTTTTAATAATTTTAATTACAACCGGTCGCCTGCGACCTCCTGCGACCGAGAACAATACATAAGTCTGCGTTTCGTCACATTCTTAATGAACGGGTAGCGATTTTGGTTTCAAATTCCTGAAACATACAACCTTAAATCCCGAAATATGTTTTAGATTATGACCTTGAGTATTACAGCTAAGTGCGTCGAACCAGTCTGATACCAGCCATGTGCAATGTTAATATAAAATACCACTACACTTTAGATAGCCTACAGTGAGTGGTTTCATGAAGAGTCTGCAATTTTCGAGTATCCCCCAAGTGAAATACGTACGAGGATTGTTACTTGTTTTTCCTTATCCATTTAAACTGCGTAGCTTTTGTTTTGTTTGTCGGAGGCGACGCAAACCAGTAACAGTTATCTAAATTAATAAATATTATAATTTAAAATAAACTACAGAAAACGCTTTTGTCATCCAAACTAAACCTGTATGCAAAATTTCAGCTCAATCGGAAACCGGGCAGTGGGTCAAATTTAACTTCCAAGATTTATTTACATAGTTAGTTAGTTACAGGTGAAGCTAATAAAAGCGTTTTAAAAACGAACAGTTGTGCTAGCAAATGAATTTAACTGCCAATGTTTCATAATAGGGTACCTACTTAGTTGACTTCTATTTAAACTAGCTTCTACGCTTTCAAGATCAAATTACTATGCAAGATGAATATCGATTTTCAGTAAGATATAGCCGATATAGGTAATATAATATGTTTTTTGTCCCGAATTCAATATTTTGATGGTAAATTGACATACTTGTATAACAATTTTGGTAGAAATAGTACAGCAAACTAAAAAAACCGGTGATTATCTTGGATTTGCAATTTTGAATTTACCAATAAATACATATACGTACAATTGTTTTATTTAGGACCCTTCATTATCACCAAAGAATTTGAATTTATACAAATTGGATTGAGAAAAATTTAACACACATAAATGCCATTTTGTATTTTATCATTATAATTTATTTACAAACAGGATATTAAGTAACAGCTGTATATCGAGGGATGAAAGGCTGTTTGGTCTAAGCGGATTTTTATTTTGTATTTTTTATAATTGTTTTTCGAAAGACAATTAAATAAAGAAAAAAAAAATACAAAAAAAATGAAAAAAAACCGCTTAGACCAAACAGCCTTTTAACAGTCAATATGTATAATGGGCAAGTATTTTAAGTTAAGTACAATGACCCTTTATACCGCGGACTAGAAAGGTACGGGCCTTGTATAAAAAACCAATCCGGACATATTGGATTCAAACCATGCAACTTGAGTAAACTACATCCTGAAACAAATATCAATTCCATTCGTCTTATGGGTCATAAAGACCATGAAAATAATTCATAATTAAAATTTCAGGACAATGATGAAATAAGATGGTGCTGGACCGATATAAATCCAACCAAGGCTTACAAATCTCCTAAATCAGCTAGCTGTGTAACTGAAATTACCAGGAGCAGTATGAAGACTGAGAAGACAGCATATCCTGGAAATGGACTGCACATAATAATTTTCCCAAAGAGATCTTCAATACTTTGCACTGTACTACTAGCACCATAAATATAACATCAAAATCAATCTGCTCATCTGCATGGAATTTGTTAGTTCTTTTCTACAGGACCTACTATTTGAAATATTGCACCTGTGTATGAATAACATTTCGAAAATGCCTGTAATTGACTTAATTGAAATATAAAATTATTCAAATTAAACTAGGAATCCTCTAAAGGGTTTTCTGTATTTATGTCCACACTATCATTCATTATTATCTAAAAAAAATACTTGCATAATGCCTTTGAGTAGGGTGTGTAAAAACTCCTAAAAGGCAACTATTATATACTCACTAAATCCATTAAATTACGAAGCACAATTCCCTCTCGTTAGGTTGACAGCTCATACTGACACTTTTATAATGTACCCTCACTTGAGTACATAACATGCCTTCCCCCCGAGATAGTCCAATAACACGGTAATTTCCACTTTTCATTTAAACAGTTTCATGCACTATATAACACTTATAGAAAGTCCACTTTCGATTTATTGTTCCTACTTTATTTTTATAATGATACTTATTAAACTATGGGTAATAACTATATTAATTTTATGGGATTTTTGGTGATTTTACGGTGTTTATTCTGTATCAGAATACACATCTGAGTAAACAGAATCTTCATCTGTTAGGCTAGATTCTATGCTGTATCGCTTCCCAGATCTTATCTTCTTTGACATAGATGATTGTGGCGAGACAGATAACGCTCGCTTATTCCTAGTTCCTTCTCCTGAGTGCTCAGGCATTACAATATCTTGTGGCCCTGATATTCCAATTATGTCAGCCCATTTCTGTGGTGAAGGTATGACTATGTGATCTTCATCATCATCGCTATTATTTATTGTTATATCCGGCTGTGACATCTGTTTTGATTTCCTTGTATCATTCGCCACCCCACTGCTATGCATCTGGTTAATGTGTCTTAGTAGCAGTCTTCCGTTCCATCGCACCAAGTATCTGCACACTCCTACTCTCTTCTCTACTATTCCTAGTAACCAACGAGGCCCTTTACCATAATTCCGAACATATACCGATTGACCAATATCGAAACAACGTAATTTAATCGCCTCATTTTTTTCTTTGACACTCTCTCTCTTAGTTTTATATGATAAAGGGTTTAGGTAATCAAACTTGGTTCTGAAACGACGGTTGTTCAGGAGTTCAGCTGGTGTTTTTTCATTTACACTATTAGGTGTGGCTCGTAATCCATACAGTATATTAGGCAAACGCACATGCCACGGTTCTGATGTTATCTTCTTCAATTTATTCTTTACTGTCTGAACTGTACGTTCAGCTTGCCCATTTGAAGCAGGATGGTACGGTGCTACCAATATCTGTCTAATACCATGGCTCTTCAGGTACTTCTTAAACTCTTCCGATATAAAACTCCTGCCGTTGTCACTTACAATACAGTCAGGTAAACCTTGTTCTGCAAAAATGTTCCTCAACGTCCTGATTAAAGTGGCACTACTCAAGTCATTGACTATTTTAACTTCTGGCCATTTTGAATATGCATCTATCAGAATCAAAAAAGATTTTCCTTGAAATGGTCCCGCATAGTCTATATGTAGCCTAGACCAAGCTTTATCAGGTTGTATCCACTGATGAGTCACCGCAGTTGGCATGTTTCGATTTTCTGCACAGGTAATACAATTTTTTATTATTCCTTCTATGTGTTTATCCATGGAAGGCCACCAAAAATAGCTTCTTGCTAATGCTTTCGTGATGACTATACCATCGTGATTCCTATGTAACTCTTCTAGGATGTGTGATCGCATCTTCTCAGGCACCACAACTCTACTACCCCATAATATGCAGTTACTATGTACCGATAATTCTTCTCTCCTCTGCCAAAACATTTGGTAGTCTATGTCTACCTTTGTTGGCCATCCATTTCTTATCCAATATAATACTTTACATAATACTTTTTCCTTTTTTGTGAATTTTGCCACTTCTATTGCAGTGAAATCCAGCTCCAGTGGAGTCTCTTCTATTAATAGTACCCCAGAATATTCTTCTTCAGTACCTGCTTCTTCTGACGTCCAACGACTTAAAGCATCTGCATTCCCTAACTTTTTCCCTTCTACATACTGAATCTCATACTCATATGAATTCAGTAATAACGCCCATCTCAACATTCTTGGCGATATAATGTTGGGAATTGGCTTACCGGTTCCAAAAATGCCCAATAGTGGTCTATGATCAGTTTTAATAACTACCTTCCGACCACTTATATACTGGTGAAATTTCTTCAATCCGAAAATTATCGCAGCCGCTTCTTTGTCTATCTGTGCGTAGTTCCGCTCATGGATATTCAATGTTCTTGATGCAAACATAATCGGTCTTACCGTCCCATCATCCATTTCATGCTCCAAAACTGCTCCAAGTCCAAATTGAGATGCATCACAAGACATAATTAACTTCCTCTTGCCATCATAGTGAACCAAGGTATCGTCACTAGACAACATTGTCTTCAATATCTTAAAAGCTGCCTGATGTTCTTTACCCCATTTCCACGCGGACTCTTTCTCCAATAACCTGTATAAAGGCTCAGCGGTGGTTGCTTTGTGAGGTAAAAATCTGTCATAAAAATTAAGAAGTCCTAAAAATGCCTGTAGTTCCTTTATATTTTTTGGTGCAGGAGTCTTCTCAATAGAATCAATTTTCTCTTTAGATGGATGTATTCCGGACTCATCTATCACATAGCCCAAAAATTTCACTCTTGGTACGGCAAACATACATTTCCCTTTGTTCACTCTAAGACCGGCTTCCTGTAATTTCTGTAAAACCATATCCAATCTAGCATTGTGTGACTCTATATCCTTTCCACAAATTACCACATCGTCTAACAGTATAGCTATGCCCTGGATCCCTGCCAGTAAAGAAGTCATTAGTCTCTGGAATATCCCGGGACAAGCCTTGACTCCAAAAGCTAAACGTTTCACTTTATACAGTCCTTTAGGTGTATTTAAGGTAAGTAAATCAGCTGTTTTATCATCCACAACCAACTGTGTATATGCTTGCTCTAAATCAATCTTTGAGAATATTACCCCCCCTTGCAGCTCCACAAAAGCTTCATTGAGGGTAGGTAGTGGATAAGAATCAGTGTTTGTAACTGCGTTTACTGTGGACCGGTAATCTCCACATAATCGGACTCTTCCATTTGGTTTTAATACTGGAACTATTGGCGTTGCCCAATCAGAATGTGCTGTTGGTTCTAACACTCCTTCTTTGACTAATCTATCAATTTCCTTAAAAACTCTTTCTTTTATTGCAAATGGAATCGGTCTACTTTTGAGAAATTTTGGCACAGAGCCTTCCTTCGGTGTTATATTCACCACTGGTCCAGTATATCTGCCTAGCCCTGGCTCAAATACCTGTTTATATTTAGTAACTAATTGAGTGATATGACCCTTTTCACTTGCCGATACTTTTACCAAATTTATTCCTTGTATAATTATTCCCAAATCAGCAAACCAGTTTCTTCCAATTAAACTTGACCCGTTACCTTTTGTTATCAGTATTTCCATACTTTTAATGACCTCCCTATACCTAACCTGTACTGCCGCTTGTCCAAGTAATATTAATTTACCCTCAGTGTAAGATTTTAATGCAATATCAAATTTTTCTAATTTGGGTAATTTATTTTTCCATATGAGTCTGGCTGTTGCCTCATTAACTATGGTGTATGGGCAGCCTGAATCCACCTCCATTTGCAATTCGGTGCCATTAAGTAACACTCTAATTATGAATGGATCCACTTTCCCTTGTCTAATATTATTAATGCCTACCTCATACAACCCATTACATTCGGAACTGTCCTTCTGCTTTTGTTTGGATTTAGTAAAACAAACTGCTTCTACATGTCCTGTTTTGCCACAATGATGACATTTGCTCCAACGAAACCTTCATTCCCCTCTATGAAACTTTCCACAACGAGAACAACTTGGTTTCCCTTCATGATTAGGTATTTTTTTACTTATTACCTTATTTATGTCCATAGGTTCCACCGTATCCTGTGCTGGACTGCTTGTGCTTGGACTCGATTGTATGATGACCTTTGCATCAATATTTGCAGTTTCATGTGATAATGCAATGTCACAAGCCTGTTCAAATGTTAATTGACTTTGTTGTAACAGTTTCCTTTGAATATCTTTATCCAATATACCACATACCAATCTATCCCTTAAAGTACGATTTAAATCAGAGAAATTACAATTTATACTTAGTTTCCGCAATTGTGCAATATAATTCCTCATCTTTTCATCTTCTTCTTGGTTTCTAGTGTGAAACTTATATGATTCTACAGTTTCGTTGGGTTTCGGATGGAAATGACCGTCTAAAGTGCCTACTATCAAAGTGAAACTAACCTCACTTACTTTTTTCGGAGAAATCAAAGAAATTACCAAATCATACAAATCAGGGCCACAAACCGCCAATAAATTCGCCTTTTTCTTTGTATCATCTTGGATTTCATTAGCCTGAAGGCAATAACAAAATCTTTCGATATAATTTTGCCAACACCCATGTGCTAAGTCAAATTCGTTAAATTTGATACCCATAGTTATATTATATGTTTATTTTCACTAATTTCACTTCTTTTTTACCGTTATACCGATTTTCCTCGTCGCCACTATTATATACTCACTAAATCCATTAAATTACGAAGCACAATTCCCTCTCGTTAGGTTGACAGCTCATACTGACACTTTTATAATGTACCCTCACTTGAGTACATAACAGCAACAAAAATATTTTCAGACCCTTTGATATTATTTAACTTTCAGACATGAGATATTTGCTTCCAAATTCATTTACAAGCTTACACCACTCTTGTAGATAGGCACATCATCAGCTGATGAATCATGTTTCCTCAACACACCCATAAAAAGAGAAAAAAATCTGATATTACAGATAAAAGTTAATTATATAGTAAAGGTATGTTACCTACTACTTATGTGTGTTTAGACACACATCTAACGGAAAATTGGTGAAAATTATAAATTTTACTTTCAATTAAACATAGAGATAGCTAAAGAGCTCTGAGAGAGAAAATAGAAGAAATTAAAAAGAAAAATTATTTATATTTACCAGTGGAATAGCATGATTGGTCGCCCGCAGATATTGAAGAATGTCGTGAGTATCGATGATTTATTAAGTACATGTCCTTGGCGAATTATTGTAAAATAACACCCATTCATTGAAAACACCAATAATATTTACTACATTGTGTACCGATTTACAAACGATAACTAATTTATCGCACCAATGAATTTAAATTATTACTCCACTAAAATCACGTTTCTGGCATAATTTCAATTGAAGTAAATAAAACACCAATTGTCATTTTCTCCATTATTAAATCGGATAGTAAAATTTAACAAATCCTTTGTATTACGATTGTACTATTTAATAAAAAATATTATTTCAGTATTTCACCAATATCTCCTCCTTCAATCGAATGACACAAAAATTTATAGAAAAAATGTTAAAAAAGTCATGATATTTTCAGCGCTGTTCATTTCACTGTTCAAAATGGTAACGTCATGCGTCGCCACACTCGCCACTTGTGTTCTAAGGGTACCTATTTCCACACACGTTTTCAGCGTAAGCGAAATCTTAAATCTATGGATATTTCACAAGGTATTTCAAGCATAAACATAATATACTAGTAGTAATTAGTATAAGTTTATGAGGGTACTTTGATATTTTAGAGGATATTTTTTTTTTTTAGATTTATTATCAAGAAGTATTTCACAGTTCACACTGGTCACTATATTACAGTGTTACCAACTCTCAGAAATATTTATCCCCAAAGCTAAAAAAAAAAACTCTGTAAAAATAATAAATAATTTGTATTAATATAAAATAATTGAATCGTTTTCAAAAAGTTTTCAACCAGCTGCGTCACAATCATTATAAACTTCACAGTAAAAATCAAGTGTAAAAAAACCCCTAAAGAAATTAAACCCCTAAAAAAATCCCATCCCACTTATTTACCCCTTAAGTTTGGGGGGAAAACCCCTAAGTTGGGAACCCTGCTATATTAAATGGACTCAACTCAACCTCAGATCAGTGTTGCCATATATATGGATTTGTCCGTATCTGTACGGATTTAGGAAGTCTAATACGTATAAATCATGATTACGGATTTTTATACGGATTTACGATATTCATATTCATATTCTTATTCTTTATTTGCATTCCACAATGTACATAAGGTGGTAATAATAAAATTTGGTAGGTTACAATCATGGACCCTGTAGGGCACAGCAAAATATAGGAGAGAGGAAGATGGTACTTATGTTTACTTATTGCTTTAATTTATTAATAAATATGGATAGCATATTATAATTTTTTATTTATTAATAATATTTCCTAATATGTATTTAGTTTATTATAAATTATTATTAACTAATAGTTATGGAATTTAATATGTTTTTATTTTATTTTTTATATCTATTCATTTATTACGTTTTATTATTACTGTTGTATTATTTATAGTATTATTCATTTAATTTAATTGGAAATATTTGTGTATCGTTTATATATTCATTAATCGTGTAATAGGCTTTTTTAATAAGTATTTGTTTTATTTTGTTTGTAAATATTGTTTCGCTGGTTTCTGTTTTTACGATCTGTACTGCATCTGTTTTACGTACAGATAGACTCAACCTCAGGCAGATGCAGTACAGAGCACAGTATATTCCGTTTTTTTTTGTAGTATTCATTAACATAACATAACAGCACGCTAATAATCCCCGAAGGGTCAGGGCTTAGGCAGAGGTGTGCCTATATAGTTCATCCACATTTCGCCAGTTATGTTTCAGTCCCATGTAATAGGGGGCGAGCCTATTGCCATCAACCGGGCACAAATCAGACTCCGGGCTGCTACTGAGAAAATCCTAATGAAAAATCCCAATAACACTTTTTCCGACCTGGGAATCGAACCCAGGACCTCATGCTCAGCACGCTTACGAACACTAGACCAACGAGGCAATCATTGGTACCGATTACCTTGTTCACAAACTAAACTAAATTTAAGTTCAGTGCATCTTTTTCTTTGTATTTCTTTAAGACGAGGACAGAAGATAAATTTTAGTTTCATTTTTATACGGAATTTTATTCTGATTGGATATTGACGGATATTATACGAATTTTTTAAATTTAAATACAGATTTCAAGCCTCCTCCATATGGCAGCACTGCCTCAGATGACAGCTGATGACGGTTATGATACAGTACGAAACGCTACTTATTTGTAAATAGTTAATAAATTATGGCAAACTGGTTGTGATTAGGGAATCAGTAGTTGTGAAATCTTAAATCAATAATTATTTCAACTCCTTCATGGCTGACGAATGGAAAGAATATGTTAACGATCCAAGAATGGTTTGTAAATACGCCACTAAATGTTATCAAAAGAACCCGGACCATCACAAGGCATTCAAACATCCACCTCAAAACAAGAGAAAAGATAATAATCGCAACAAGAGGCGGTTCTCTCCGTATACCAGGGAGTCACGTAAACACTCCCCTAGCCATGGCAAAGATGAAACAACTGATTCTATTAGTAAAGAACAAGTAGCTATTGATGAAAGTGAAAATAAAGGTGAATCATCCACTAAGGAAAGTATCCCTGATGAGCATGTGGCTGTAATACTTCCGGAAAATATTACATTTTATGAAAAAAATGCAGATAATAGTGTTATCAAGGAACTATTTTTAGTGGAAATGCCAGAAGATTTTTTTAAATTTTTTGAATGCCTAAGTGGTTTTGGGAAATCAATTGAAGATACCTTGGCAAGTGTGAACTTGGTACCCATAGGTCCATATGAGTTACTTTTAGGTAAGCTGCCTAAATTGGAAAATAAAGAATTGTATCTAATTCACTGGAGATTCTTTTACGATCCTCCAGAATTTCAGGTAATTTAAAATATACCTATTTACAGAGCTATGAAAATTTGATCTCAAACATAACTAGCGACCCACCCACCCCCGGTTTTGCACCGGTGCAATTTCTCTAGTATCCTTAAATTAAACATGAAAGTATTATAAATTATATAACCTTCTGGATGAAATCTTATAATGATGGTAAAAACCACATCAAAATCCATTGCATGGTTTAGGAAGAGTTAGCAGATATACAGAAAGACAGATTTATTTATGTAGAAAGTGACTTTATACTATCATAGTATAAAGTCACTTTCCACATAAATAAATCTGCCAAAACTATACAGCCGAAAAGCTTTGGATTTCTTCCTTTGCTATTCTATTGATAACTCTACTGTAACCCAAATATTTCTTAGTTTTAAGTTCAACCCAAAATAATATGTCATACATAATATCATAATTTAATTGTTGCACAAAATATATCTTATTGTTGTATCACAAACAGGCAGTTCTCAAGAAGAAAAAAAATAGTGAGTACCACATAGGATACTTCAGAGATGACCCAGAGCAGAAACCAGTATTTGTAGCCAGTAATGACAGTGAAAAAGATTATCGCATCACCCCCATGGCTGAGAACATTTTTGGAGCTTTTTAGTAAGTGTTAACCAGAACCTATAAATCATCCAAAAAAAAAAACTCATATGTCTAATATTTTGTGAATGATTTGGCTAGTTGACCTACAAAATATTGCTTAGTATGCATTAGCATTAAAAGTTAACTAATATTGTACATTATTCATTTTTTGTATGACTTTAGCCATTATCTGTGTGAATGGGCCAGAAAAACGAAAAATGTATCCTTACATCTGTTTCTACTTTATAAACAATATATTTATATACACCACAGTCAGCCCCAAAACTTGTTTGTGTCACTGAATTCCATCCAAAGGTTGCCTGGAAGAAATTGCTTAATGCAATAAGGCCCATTGTACTATAATATTATTGCAATCTCCTATACTTACAAACTTGATATATTTAGGTGTACAATAAAGTAGATTATAAATAAACAGGAGGTTCAATATTTATAAAATATTTGGACCCAAAAATATTATGTACCTACATATGTTCAAAATATCCTTAAATACATTTGTAAAGTTTCCTAAACTCTAGATCACGGATTCCTAAGACCCAGGTATCTCTAACAGTTAGGATAACTACCATAAATAAAACTCATCTTGGATGTATAAATATTCAGGACATTATTCTATTTTTAAGATGTTGCCATGGGGCATTGTGGTTTCTCCCTCAGAATAATTGCTTTAGTCATTATTCTGAGGTTTCTCCTAGATCGTGGGTACAGTTTACAAACATACATGTCAAATGCACACATAGACACGAAACACACACAAATATTTATTGCATGTAGGGATCAAACCCTTGGCATGTTGAGGTATTATACCTAAACTACATCAGCTCAACATAACCAAATTCCATGATTATTACTAAAGTAAAGAGTGCTATATTTTTTTTACTAGTGACGCTATAACCTATTCGATGTTGCATTTTTACAAGAAATATTATTGAATTGAACTAACATTCTCCTTCAGTCTGTATTTACAAAATGAGAAGAAACATTCACCTTTTACTGCAATGTCATGTCAAAAGTTAATGGATAAAATAAAGGCATATGTTGAAGAAAACAATATTTCTTTGGAAGAATTCAGTATGAAGAAAAGATCACCACATATTGTAACAAGATCTTTCCACGGGGCCGGAGTTGTTGTGCCTTACGACAAGACGACTCAACTTGGATATAGACACTTAGTGGAAACTGATGGTAAGATTTATATGATTTTTAAATTTCTTGTCCCTTTTAGTCTCCCCTATAACCCCCTACCAAGCCACCGAGCATCAAAACTTAACATAATATATGATACATGCTAATAGCTCCAACACTACCATCACATTCGTTAAATTATCTTTGGACACAAACAGGTACGTAAGTAAATGTTAATGTGCAAAGTTCAGAAGAATTATATTTCTGGCACTCAAATATCACATTTCATAGCCTGTAAATTAACTAGTAAGTTGGTAGCCCACACATTTAGGATTGCCACCAGCATTCAAAAATATACTTAGAAATAATTAAAAAAAAAACTATCTGGTAGAGACTATGATGTCCATTGCTAGAAAATAGAAATACACCTCTAACGGGATATCATTCTCAAAATTATGAAATAACATATATAAATATTTAACATTCAGGAATGGTTAGCATTGGCGAAGAGTCCATACAACCCGATTCTCATCGGCTTCCCTTTAGGAATTGGTTAGTGCATAGACTAACGTAATATGGCTTGTTATTCAGTTAGGTCGAGCTCTTCCAGACATGACTATATATAAATCTATATATCTATTAATATTTATTTTATTATTCTTGTAATCACAAGAGACGGTTACATGGATTTTTGTCTTGCAGCAATTTTTAGAGGGCATTTTTGGGACGGCTTCCTCTTTAAAAACTGTTACCCTTCGCCACTGATGGTTAGTATAACTCTTAATCTGTCGCATCCCAGTGCTGGACAAAGGTATCCCTGTTGATTTCCGAATTGTTTAATTGTGTTACAATACTAACTACCAATCCAGCCATGTTAGGACTAGGACCACATTCGCCATCTACTTCACTGTAAGTACACATTCACAAAAATATATTAAAACTTTCTTTACCTTGACAGCCAACCTGAAGAAACTGTTTGCCAGTCTAGAAAAAGCAGCAAATCAAAATGAAAAAGATAAAATACTATCAGATCTTCAGCCAGTAATAACTTATGCTAGCATAGCTGTAGATGAATGTGACTTTGGAACTGGCCTCGAAGTTGGTATAGCTCTTTTCTGTTCTGGACTAAAAGAACTACAGCCTAGTTCCTTGAGTAGTCTGACTGCAGCCTACTCTGTGTTAAACAGAACAGCATTTAGCGAAATAATAAAGGTAATGTTCTCCCTCTTTTTTACCATTTATGATAAAATACATTATAAATAATGCTACTATTTAAAAAAATACTGTTTTTTCAGGCGCATCTAAAATATCGTCGTAGGGGTCCAAATGTGTCGTTGTTAAGTTTAAAAAAGTGAAACATGCATATTAAAATGTTCAATCAAATGTATGAAGAATAAGATTTTGAAAAAATACAGTTTTCACTGCAGAACGTATTTCAAGTATTAAAGTGAGTACAATTGGCGCTCTACTTCATAAGCGACAAACAACCACAGTACAGTCGGCAACAAAACTTCATTATTAGTTGAGTTTCTATGTCAATATTTAAAAAAGAATATGGTCTATTTAATTCTGATATTCACATGATATAGCTGCACCTGGGCTAAACAACAGTCACCAAACAATTTATGTAATATTTTTACGGGATTTAACAATGTGTAAGATTATTAATTAATATAGCTACGAATTAATCAAATTTTGTTGCTGACCGTACAAGTAGATAGGTAAGTATGCCAAATTCATAGTTAATAATGATTAAAACTTTAACTTTTAATTTGATAATAAATGCCCTACTACTGATACTTAGAGCAAAGCAAAGTTATTATAGGTAATTAGTAAGTACAATAATTATTATGACTAATATACCTACTTTGTGATATAGTAAAAACTGATATTTTTGTCATTTTTTAATAAATTGATAACATAGTTTTGAAGTATTGTGTTTTCACCTGTAAGTGTTTAAATCACTTATTATTTAGCCTGGCCAGTTTAAGAGCTACGTCACGTTACAGTGTAGATGCGTAAACCAAAACCAAAAAGTGAGGGCCGTAACTAAGGGACAATGCCCTACTTCAAAACACCCAGTGCCCTAATCATTCACAAACTGTTGTATAGGTAGGTATAGTTCAAATATACCAAAACTATTATACTACCTACTACAAGCGCTTTAGTCTGGCTTGTACCTAAATAAGAAGTATCCTAGTATTATCCTTTTTCGTTCCATGGTCTTGTGGGTACTTTCTACGAGACGCTTAAAACCCTCATGCTTACGACTTGCATAACCCGAGTCTACGCGGATATACACGAGATACAATCGAAATTTATTGTGTTTACAAGTGCGGCATTCAACCGGCTTAGCCCTTAGTAAAATTTTCCTATTATCCATGAATTCAGTTCAAGCTATGGCCCCGCTGGTCATATCTCTGTCTGTCTACCCCTTAGGTGAATACAGCGTAACGTTATATAAATTACTCCTAGATTAGCTTGTTGTTAATTATGTACGTTATCTTGTTATTTTGTGTTGAATAGAATGAACACTAATTGATATACGAAATAATGGAAGAATTAAGCGTGAAAATCGATTATGGCAATCATGCTCATATTTTTAACTAACTTAATGCGCACCTAAAAGCCATTCAATCCTTAATAACTTCGCGATGGTATAGACACAAAAGCGTTTTCATATTTTACCTACAGTAAAAAGATAAGTTAATATCCAGATTACAGAAATATAATAACATAATCTAAGAATAAATCTGTAAATGCTCAAGTTACTACTCGTACTAGCTATAATAATGATAGGGAATATCTACAGTGAAGAGTCCGACGAGTTTCACGTGCACGTACGGCCGCGCCGACCAAAATCAGCATATCACCGCAAACCATCTCGAGGTGGCAGATTTCATGAACATCAAACTCCACCAGAAGGGCTGCGACGTGGGCGCTCTGAAAACTTGCCGTCACCACTGCTTGACAAAAGTGACTATCTTTCATCGATAATCGCTAGAAAAAAACAATCAGGACACGAGAATATTTTTGTAGCATTACCATACGATGTGAATCTTAGTTTGTACAAAAGGAAACCATCTCGTGACTCGTGGCCAGACGTGTAAATGACTGTAATTTATGTGTTTAAATAATAAGAATGTAGTGAATTATACTGCATGATACATTTAATTTTTATTAACGGCGGCCTGTGTGTAGGTTCCTACTGGTGGATACTCAGTACCTGCTCACCTTAGTCACTATAAATTCGACTTCGGTAGCTCGTGAGCGAGTGATAAATCACTCACTCACTAGTTCAGTAGCAGTTTCACCAAGACACTGAAGTCACCGAACAGCTCTGAGCTATAGAAGAGCTAAAAGACTGATATAGCTCTTTAGGTCAAAATAACTAATTGCTCTTTTTCTTTTCAGTGAGTTTTGTCGCCAATGTCTTTTGCTGTTACTTTTTCGACTAAAGCACAGTAAGTCCCAGTGCATAGCGAACCTCGCTTCGAGGTCCTATAGAGCGCGCGTCTGCGAGTGTTTCAATTCAGAGCCTTAGTACGTAAATAGTTACCTACCGTACTGTTTAGATTATTGTATACTGTGCTTAGTTGAAAAATTAACAGCAAAATAAAGGTAATAATTTCAAGCTCTTCCCCAATCGCAGCGTCGGAATCGGTCATGTGTGAAATCGAGAGGGTTAAAATGAATTTGCACTACAATTTTATCATTCCACGATGGCTCGTCTGGCGGCCTTTATATTCTTGACTTATGATTCATGTGCCTTCGTGAAATGAACCAACTATAGGGCCTGTTTACACTATCGTATCACTACACAACTAATAGTGTATGTCGCTTAGATATGTATACTTAAATATAGACGAGTCCTGCCATTGCTGGCACGCAACAATCCTGAACTTTTGCCACATCATGTTGGATGAAATATCTAATGACAATTCACATCACTCGTCATCGTCGCATCGCCGGGAACTCCGTGGCCAGGCCGACATGAACTTACGTTTTTGTTCAGTGACTACCGAGATGGTGAGCAACTCCAGCGAGCTAGTCTACATACCACAGGCCGAAGAAGAAACGCAACGTCACCTACCTACCAACTCGAGGGTTATAAACCGATTCCTGGAAGTACCCAGGCTACTGCTAGCACTAATAAAAATGCGAAGTATCCATAAGCATTGGAGACCAAGAGTTCTGCCACATCTAAAAGTCTATTGCCCTTTGTAAATGGTGCCGTATTGAAAGATGATATCGGCTTTTTTACCAAATAATTATGTCAAAATGCTTTCTAATTACGCGCGGTGCCACTCATAAGTAGTTATACAATAACGTCATTGCTTGGATTTTACAATGCGCCGATTGGAGCCTACTAAAGTATTAAAGAAGCACATAGATAGTACTATAGCCGATTTGACATCAAGTCCTCTTCTAGGGGTGTTATATATATGATCCGGAAATGTTGGTTCGAGATCGAACGCTAGGGTGATAAGCTGTATCTACAACGAATTCAATCAATGAATCTATCTACCTATCGCAATTTAATGCTAGACAGGCCTCTTCCAAATTGAGGGCGACAACGCGATATATTTGCAGAATACACGAGATTTTAATGAGTTTGTACCTACACAATAAATTTAATTGAGTTTATTATCATTTATGGTCACAAATTGAGCACTAAATCAGGACGGCAGTTACAAAATGATAGCAGTGAAATGTTCACGTTAGCACACTTACCAAACACCCCATGTAACTTTTGATTCTTTACGGCACTATTATTGAAATTTGGTTCATCAACGTCACAAATTGGGCATTAAATCATGACACATAATCCATGTCTGTAGCCTAAACGGTTTTTCCGTACAAGAGGTGAGGTTGCTACCCTGAACGTCACGCCAGCGAGCCCACTAATATGGGGCTATAACTTCCAAAGTATGATGGAACAAATTCTGTGCTTTGGGCACTAACAGTTAGCAATATCTAAATCGCTTAATTCTAAGATGAGTTGAGGTCGCTAGTGTGAGCCAGACCACACGCCACTTCAGTTTGCACTTAGTCTTTTCTGGAAAATCTAATTTTGGATCTCTAGACAGCGAACAGCTTGCTGGGCGAGCTTGAATTGATGGACTTATATTACTGGTCAAAGACTCATCTTCACGAAAGTTTCATTCGATGGCCATTTTATGGTGCAGATCATAAACTTAGAATATTTTCGCTTCATGGTGCAGATAGGTAATGTCATTTTCAAATAATTATAATCAAGAACATAGATTAACGTCTTTATTTATGTGTCCTTTACAAACAATACACAATTAAACAAAATTATGGTCGCAAAATGCATAATATAAACCATATGAAATAAAATATTAAAATCAGATCCTTGAATGTTATTCCTTAGGTTTGTCAGCAGTGCTCAAATGTAGGTAAAGTGATAAAGGACAATGGTCGCTACCATAAATTCCATCTCTTATAACATTATCACACAAAGCAGGTAACAGTCTTTCAGATATTATAAAGTAATCCAAACGCCTGAAACAATTTAATATGATTATTGATATATGTTTCTTAACACCTATTCTACTAATTCATAAACACGTTAGCAAAAGCTTGGATTGAGTTTGTATGTAAAAACTGAGGTAGGACCTTGAAGGCAATGATCTTTCCGACGAATATTACTTAAAAATTTGCATTTGATGACGTCATTACTATTCGAATTTCTACCATTTATGGATGAGACCTTGGTTATATCTATAGCTACATTAAATCATTGTAGAGCTGGAATAAATACAATAAGACGAGCCTTACCATCCTACGTTTTTCGCCCGGCTATTCATCATGTAAGTCCAGAATGTATAGGCGTCAGTTTTATCTGGATATAAATGGCGGAATGTATCGACGAAGCCGTCCCCGAGTAACTCGGTCATTCCAGCGCGCTCCTCGTCAGTAAAGCCAGCGTTCTTTCTGTTTGTTTTAGGGTTGGCTAAATCTGAAAGTTATTTACGTTAGTCAGATTTTCATATGAATGTAAAAATGTATACCACTTACCGTCTTCATTGTTTTCATGATGGGGAGAGCAGAATTATATTTATGTAAACACTTAAACTCTCGTAGCCGCGGAAAGGTGTAGTTCAAAACATTAGTAATTGTACATGAATAATTGTACTAAATATATCGACAATCACAGCGACGCCAGCGCCGCTTACTCGAGTATATCATAAGTTTTCTTTTACAGCAACAGTGAAAAAAGAAAAGTTCTGTCCCAGGAAATTATGGATTTTTTGTTTCCATCTAGATAGATGTTCCCATCCAGATATTATAAATAAAATTATTAAAAAAATATGTACCTATTTCTTTGTGTGAAACATTCATGTCACCGCAAATTATCACAGGCTTCTTCTTATCTAATTCCTTGACATGTCTACGAAACTCTTCGTTCCACTGCAGTCTTTTAGGAAGAGTGACTAGTTTTCGTCCCGAGTTAGGCACATATGTACATACTAAATAAAATTGCTCATACTCGGCTGTTATTATGCGGCCCTCACTGTCCAACTCCTCGTTTTGTAACCCGTATACAACGTTCATCGCAAGTTTTGCTGTATAAATGCCTACGCCTGCGTAGCCATCTTTCTCACCGGCCAACCAATACCCGTGATAGCCGGGTAGGTTAGCTATCTCATCTGGCAATTTATCTTGAGAACATTTTATTTCTTGTAAACATAATATGTCAGGTTTTTCATATTTCAAGAAATCGAGAGAACCCTTAGTCGACCATGCCCTTATGCCGTCGACATTCCAGCTTGATATTTTAAAATTCCATTCTTTACCCTGCGAGTTTTTGGAAGAATTCGAAAAGTCTATAGATTCAAAATCTGTTACTGATTTATTTTTAGGGGGTGCTTTCTTTTTTTTGTCCTCTGCAGGTGCTGAAATACAACTAATATGAGAACGTACTTGCATCAATTTCAATAATCAGATGTTATTCAAATTGTTGCATGTTGTCCCATTGGTAGTGTAGATAGTAGGTGTGCATTATCCGAGCAAGAATGTATAATTTACTACTCAAGTCATACAAATTATTCCTCATATTCTGCACCAATGAGCATCCAATGTAACATGCATGTGAAGATCTAAATTATAGAAAAACAACTGCATAATCATTTACTTTAGATGGTGCG
This sequence comes from Allophyes oxyacanthae, assembly GCA_932294325.1. NCBI lineage: Eukaryota > Metazoa > Arthropoda > Insecta > Lepidoptera > Noctuidae > Allophyes > Allophyes oxyacanthae. The sequence goes on from OW028615.1 coordinate 13,296,038, forward strand.
GAACATTCCCCTCTTTATAGAATTCTTAATTAGACAAATGAAGCCATCAATATTTCACAATAATTTAAAACTAACCAACCTCTAATAGCCTTATATAACTTATGAACTAAGCATGCGAGAAATATTGGAATCTTAATTATGTCTATACACCTGTTCTAATTATGATTAATTAGTCACCACATTGGAAACCCAATATTCATTAGTAATATGTATTATGATACCAAGAAGTATATGCTACATTTCATATAGGTCCCATAATAATATGCACTTCTATTTGTTAACCAATCACTTTTAAATCAATAATATATTTATCAAGCATATCTATGAGCAATGTTACATAATGTTTTACAAGTATAACAAGGAAAGAAAAAATAATAAAGCATTCAACTTATACATTTGGAAAAGTATTTATTTATTAATGATAAAACACACTTAATCATAGTAACACATTTGTCAAATGTTTAAATTATAATCAATAGTACTAATTACCCTTTTCCTCGGCTCCCTTGCGCCTACGTTTTGATGTAGGCTCAGCTTCTAGTGGTTCCTCATCAGTCTCTGTAGTTGTTTCTGCCACCTTCTTCTGACCCCTCTTACCTTTGGCAGGTTTTGCTTCAGGAGCATCTTCGTCTTCAACATTTTTTGTCTCAACTGGAATAGTAATGTTTCATTAGAACAAGCTCTATGCAACATTATGATAAAATCTGCCAAGTGCATATCAGACCATGCATTTATCATGATTCCAGTAATTATAATAGATTTGTGAACTATATCTTCAAAATGAACTTGCCACAAAGTTATTTGTGTTATCCAAGAATACTTTCAAGTAACACACACACACACACACACACACGCACATGATTTAATAACTTTATACCCTAATAACTAATGCTATCCATACACAGGACTTTTGCCACAGCCTGTAAACTATATTATTCATGTCATCTTGTGGGTGCAACATGTAGCAATCTCTGGCCAGACATGTGCCTATTCCCTACAAAAAATATAAAAAAGGTTGTTTGCAGCATGTAGATAACATATAAGGCACACAGTGGCCTGTGTGCCGTAGTTATTGGTGGACCTAGTCTGTAGGAACCATTTTAAATTGAAAGTTTGCCCCTAAGATGACATCTATATCAAAACTAGAACCTAGACCAAGAACCTAGTTAGAAAGTTACAGGTCACAATTGATTTTTGTAATAAGGGAATAATGGATGGATAGAGGACATGACAGGGTGCCATTGCTTTCATAAAAGATAAAAAAAAATAACATTTACCTTTTTTGGTGCCCTTTCTCTTTTTAGTGGATGGTGTGTCTTCGTCATCCAAGTCATCTTCAGCATCCTCTTTATAGTTGGGCTGCTTCTTGCCCTGATTCTTTCTGCTCCTAGTTTCTTTTTTTTTGGGCTCAGGTTTGTCCTCCTCCTTTAATTCCTCCTCATCATCATCATCAATGTCATCCACTACTTTGGCTGGGGCCTTTTTCCTGCCCTTTGCTGCAGGTTTTTCTTTGATCTCTTCCTCAGCATCCCCATTATCAGGCAGATCTACTTCAGGTTCAGCCTCAACTTTGGCCGCTTTCCTGCCCCTGCCCTTACCAGTTGCCTTGGGTTTTTCATCTACTACTTCATCCAGTGGTAAATCTTCATTTTCAAGTGGCTCTTGCTTAGCTTTCCTGCCTCTGCCAGATTTTGGTTCTGTTTTCTTAGATGCAGGTTCTTTTTTAGCCTGTTTCTGAAAAGCAGCTATGCTTGTAACAATATTTCACAACAAGACTTATAAACACATTATTGGAATGGTATGAGTTGAGTACAGTATGGATAACAGTTGTAATTATAATACAAATTATCATCAGTTTAGCAGCAATATAAAATGTCACATGTTACAAATATTACAGTCACTTTTGTGGAGATAAAAACTAAAATAAGAACTAAGGTACTGCTATTCCTATGTACTGATAATAATGGGGTTAAAATATCATGCTGTACAGTTTGAATATGTGAAGTAACGGCCAAGGCAAACAATCTTGGATGCACACGCTATACATTCAACAATAAGTGGCGCCAATTGCCGCCAAGTCGCCAATGTCTTATTTGGTGCAAAAACATGTGTTTGTAAAACCGCAGTGTAGTATTAACGGAAGATAGTACGAATATAACCTAACTAGAAACAAAAACCTCTAGAAATTACTGTAATTCCACGTTATCGTAGTTGAATTTGTCTGACACTAGCACTAGAAGTGCCCATCGATAACAATGCTAAAACCAGTTTTATTTCAATACAAATACTTGAGATTTCACGTCATATCTAGCTTACCTCTACTTTTGCAGATCTTGGCGCCATTTAGCTTATTTTTACTTCTCCCGATTATTGTAAAACGCGTTGTTGAAAGCAGGGGTAGCGGGCGAAGTTTCCGGCAAAATGACAGATATTGCGTACTGCCACTGCCGCCAATTTTTGTCAACTTTTTTTTTAACGTAGGAAGAGCATGGGCACTTTTGTCATTTCATTTGAGAAACTCGTTGTCTATGGGTGAGAAACATACAAAACCATTGAAGTTAAATATAAAAGTAGAACTATCACTCTCCAATACCTAACTAAAACCTACTTTGATTTGACTACTCAAAGGGGTATCTGTGTCCTTCTATTCGTAAGTAGGTATTTAGAAAGAGATAAGATATACTTTTGAAACCGTTTAAAACACACCTAGAGGTTTCCGTTAGGTATTGAGAGTGATAGCTCCACTTATACATATATTAATTTCGTGTGTATAACTATACCGTATACGAATGAGCGAATGCATGGCAATCACCGAACCTACAACTCGGCGATTTTTGACCCTAAGCGAAGCGAATTTAAAAATACACAAGCCATATAAGCTTTGGCTTAAAAATACATTTTGCTCACAACTAACACACCGAAAAATGAATTACTGAACGTAGCTCTGACACGGTCTGACAACTGCTGTACTGTCAGTTAGTGACAGTCAGTGTCAGTGTCGTGGCAACGTGCAAAATTGCAAATCCTTCGTTTCCTTTTACGACTGTGAATTTGTGCATGGTTAAAATTGCTGAATAAAACATCGATAAAATGGTACGAGTTTTTAATCACAATCATGTTTTGAGAATATTTCTAATTTGAGTATAGCTTCTGACATTATAAACTTTGCTACACCCTGTCCCAGATTTCCTCAAGCCGGGCGAGAGGAACTGCGTTAAAAGCAGATAAAAGTCTAGCAGATGTTGTGAAATTCACTTCACCGATTGAAATTTCAGGCTACCTTGGATCGAAAAGGCACATTTAAGGTGGAATACCTGCAGGAAATTGAGAAGAAAGTCCAGGCGAAATGGGACAACGAGAAAATATTTGAAATGGAAGCCCCAGATGACGCAAAGTCTCACGAAAAATTCATGTGTACGTTCCCATATCCTTATATGAATGGGCGCTTACATCTCGGGCACACATTTTCATTATCAAAATGTGAGGTGAGTTCTATTTGCCCTGTACAATTTCTATTCATCAGCATGATATACCAAGATATCTAAAGAAAATGATGCAATAACACATTAATTAAACTGCCAAGTGGCATCATGTTCAATAAAAATAATTATTGAAAACTTCTCAATTCATGAACTCAAACATAAATAATATTCTAAATAAACAATAGTTTAATAATTAGAATAAATAAGTTTCGTAAATTTATGAAACTTAATAAATATGCCATTTCTGTTTGCATTATTGTAAAACAGAGGTTGTTCAAGTTGCAGGTATTAGGGCACAATAATTATAATGTCAGTAAATGTGTTAATTAAATAATGTAAACAAAAATTGCATATTCAATAAGTTTCTTAAAATAATTGCAGACTCCACTTTGTCTAAAGTTTAAAGGTAAATAATGTTGAAACATTGTACGATAAAATTTCATAGTTGCCAAACCTTGGTTTTGTTGGAAAAGTACAAATAGAGATATTATATTATTTATTGTATTTTTTTTAATCCTACTACTTAAGACAATGTTTTTCAAAATGCAGCCTCCTGCAGCTTCGTTTGCAGCCCAGCTTGGCTAAATATTATTGTTTTTATTTACTTATAAATTTATAATGGAATAATTATGCTTTCCTTTGTGTTGCGGTCCGCAGAAACTAAAACAAATATTCTCAACCATTGACACCAAAAAGGTTGAAGACATTATAGTAGAAGAAATTATAAACCCCAATATTAATTTAAGTAGTTAGGTATACATCTTACTGCATTTTTAAGAAATTAAAATATTTATAATTGTATTTATTTATTAACCCTTTGAGCTCCAATTCTGAGAAATCAATTATGTTTGCAATTTAATAGGACCTTAATGAGCGGAGAGGTTAATAAATACATACCTATACATTAACAATATTACAAACTTTGTTTTTAGTTTGCCTCAAGATATTACAGGCTGAAGGGTAGGATGGTGCTGTTCCCTTTTGGCTTCCACTGTACTGGTATGCCAATAAAAGCTTGTGCTGACAAATTGAAAAGAGAAATGGCTCTTTATGGTTGCCCTCCTGTATTCCCTGATGAAGAAGAGGTGGCAGTAAAGGAAGAAGATGATATTGTCCCCAAAGACAAGAGCAAAGGGAAGAAAAGTAAAGCCGTGGCAAAGACGGGAGGGGCAAAGTACCAGTGGCAGATCATGCAAAGTATTGGAGTTCCTGAGGAAGATATAAAACTGTTTGCTGATGAAAGCCACTGGCTGGAATACTTCCCACCCCTGGCCGTCGCTGATTTGAAAAGAATGGGTATTCATGTTAGTAAATTTCCTATTTGATTTAAATTTTTCGGGTTATTGTGGTTAGCCCTGTATAAACAAACTGCCTATTATATATTTTGCTCAACAGTGGTACAGAATACTTTAGGTACCTAAAAATATAAATTTTACAGAGAATTATCATTATTATCTAAAATGAAACATAATCTGAGACACCTTGGAGTCCTCCATTTAATAAGACAACCATTTTGTGTAATATGTTCTTTAAGTAGGAGTGACATTATTTACCATGGACCCAAGTTACTATTTCTACAGTAAGACAATTAACAGTTAAAAAAAATAGTTACAATTCTTAAGCCTAACACAGACGACAGACTGTGCGATCTAATGGTGATGAAAAGTCTTGAAACAAATCTGTGCAAACTTTTTTCAGATAACAATTACCTTCCCATGGGAATAATTTATGTCCAAACAATGTGCGCCGCCAACTAGATCACACAAAAATTCTGTCGTATGCAGTAGGCCTTATGCTCATAATCCTTATGTGGATTGTCACTGAATGCATTATGAATAAAACTAAAATCATACTGCTGAACATAAGCTATTTATTTGTCTTATATTGTATCAGCATAACCTCTCACATGGCAATTTCTTATGCCATGGTCGAAAAATTTGCCAGTAAATTTGGTTTTTATCTTAACAAATGCTATTATTACAGGTAGATTGGCGTCGCAAATTCATTACCACTGATGCGAATCCCTTTTACGATTCATTCATAAGGTGGCAGTTCTATCACCTTAAAGAACGCAATAAGATCATGTATGGTAAACGCTACACCATCTTCTCGCCTCTGGATAAACAACCTTGCATGGATCATGATAGGAGCACAGGAGAGGGAGCTGGCCCACAAGAATATACACTTATCAAAATGGAAGTACTTGAACCGTTCCCTGAAATTCTCAAGTATGTATACTGTTTCTGTTCATACCGTTTGAGTTTGGCATGAAATCCTAGAAAATGTATGATAATTTTCAATTCAATTATTCTTTTAATTTAGGTCCTTCAAGAACAAAAAGGTGAGTTTAGTTGGAGCGACATTACGTCCAGAAACAATGTATGGACAAACTAATTGCTGGGTGCATCCTGATATTAAGTACATTGCTTTCGAAACAGTGAATGATGGAATATTTATTTGCACAAGAAGAGCAGCTAGAAACATGGCTTACCAAGGTTTCACTGCAAAAGATGGAGAATTTAAAGTGTTACTAGAAATGTTAGGTCAAGACTTATTGGGTACTGTCTTAAAATCTCCGTTCACTTGTTATCCTAAAATTTATGCACTCCCAATGTTGACTATCAAGGAGGATAAAGGCACCGGCATTGTTACCAGTGTACCTTCTGATTCTCCTGATGACTATGCGGCACTTGTGGACTTACAAAAGAAACCAGCATTTAGGGAAAAGTATGGAATCCAAGATTATATGATTCTGCCATTCAAACCTGTATCTATACTAGAAATTCCTGAGTATGGCAATCTGTCTGCTGTACATGTATATGATGCACTTAAAATCCAAAGCCAAAATGATAAAGATAAGTTGACACAAGCCAAAGAAATGGTTTACCTAAAAGGTTTCTATGATGGTGTGTTACTAGTTGGGGAATTCAAGGGGAAGAAAATTCAGGATGTGAAAAAGAATTTGCAAACTAGACTTATTGAGGGGAAAGGTGCTGTGATTTACTATGAACCAGAGAAGAACATTATTTCACGGTCAGGAGATGAATGTGTGGTGGCTCTTTGTAATCAGTGGTATCTAGACTATGGTAACGAAGAGTGGAAGAGTCAGGTGGAAAAAGCTCTCTCTGCAATGAATACTTATCATGACGAGGTTCGGAAGAATTTCCAAGCTACACTGAAGTGGCTCCATGAATATGCATGCTCTAGGACCTACGGTCTTGGTAAGTGGTTAAAAAACATTGATGAAATGCAGTTTTATTTAGTTTAAATTATTTAATTATAATTATTTCTTCAGGAACAAAACTACCATGGGATCAGCAGTGGCTGATTGAATCTCTGTCAGACTCAACTATATACAATGCATATTACACAATCGCACACTTTTTACAAGGTGATACATTTAGGGGCAATAAGGAAAATGCTCTTAAAATCAAACCAGAAGACATGACCATGGCAGTTTGGGATTACATATTTTTCAAAGATGCAACTTTCCCTAAAAATACGAAAATCGCCAAAGCCTCTTTGGAACGCATGAAGAAATCTTTCCAATTTTGGTAAATTGCATTTTAACTTAAAATATTTACTTAGTATTGTTTTTCTTTATCTCAAAAATCTTATGTTATTTTGTCTCTGTTAAGGTATCCAGTTGATCTAAGAGTATCAGGAAAAGATCTTATTCAGAATCATTTAACTTTCTATATTTACAATCACTGCGCGTTATGGCCCAAAGAAGAGAACAAATGGCCCAAAGGCATCAGGGCCAATGGTCACCTTATGTTGAATTCTGCCAAAATGTCAAAGTCTGACGGGAACTTTTTAACGTTGACGGAGTCTATCGACAAGTTTAGTGCGGATGGAATGCGGTTAACATTGGCAGACGCGGGAGATTCGGTAGAAGACGCCAACTTTGTGGAGAACACAGCTGATGCCGCAATATTGAGACTGTACACCTTCATTGAATGGGTGAAGGAAATCATTGCTACGAAATCTACTCTGCGAACAGGTAAATTGGTTTAGTTGGTTCCCTTCATCACAACTGTTAAGGAATTCAAGTTTTGGAGTAGGATTTGTATTTGAGTTATGTTATAAATATAGCTTTAACAAATGTTTTCAGGAGAGCACAATTTCCACGACAAAGTATTCGCTAGTGAGATGAACACGATAATTAATCAGACTGACGATAATTACAATAAGATGCTGTTCAAAGAGGCGCTGAAGACAGGTTTCTTCGAGATGCAGGCGGCGAGGGACAAGTACCGGGAGCTATGTTCTGAAGCGGGCATGCATGCGGAGCTGGTGACGCGGTATATCGAGACGCAGGCCAAGTTGATGTCGCCCATCTGTCCGCATGTCGCTGAGCATGTGTGGGAGTTGCTGGGCAATGTAGGTATCAACAAATCATACTTTTAAACTAATATTATAAAGATTTTATTTTTTGTATGTTTGTTGTTTGTTTGTAATGGATAAACTGTAAAACTACTGGACAACTACGATATGAGCGATTTCCATGTGACAGCTCGTGCCGACTCGACAACAGAAGAGATAAACTAAACCTAATAATTGACTTCTTTCAAACAGAAAACGAGCATCCTCCACGAACGCTGGCCAGTAGCAGGCGAGATCGATGAGGTTTCAATCAAAGCCAGCAACTATTTGATGGACGCCGCGCATTCGTTCCGCATCTACTTGAAGAACCACTGTGCCGTGAAGAAACCAAAGAAGGGAGAGGCACCAAAGCCGGAGAAAAAACCAAATAAGGCTGTTATTTGGGTTGCCAAGGAGTATCCTAAATGGCAGCACATCATTTTGACTACTTTGAAGGAACTTAATGGAGTGAGTAATAATTACAATTTTCTACATGTCTTCATAGTCACGTCGCTGTCTTATGAAAATTGGCAAAATTTACGTCAGTCTCCGATGTAGACATATTCACATTAAATTACATTATTCTCGCAGCTCTTACCACAACATTGTACTGATCAAGATTTAAATCTATTATTTCAAAAGAGTTTCCATGGAGTTTCTTGCCGGTTCTTCTTCATAGGATCTACTATTCGGAACCCTGCACCTAGAGTCTCCAGATTTCATTAGTGCCTGTATCTGGTTTATAAGAAATAAAGATTTATTATATTCTAAACCGAAACCACTCACCGAAATGTGCTAATTCTAACATTTATATGTACCTAGTCCATGAATTAATAAAAGGACTCTGTATTTTTAAAAAGCTTTTATTTTAGCACATATTGCTTAATGACAAGACCTATAACTTAACATACTTTGCAGCCAACAGGTCTCCCCGATAACAAGGTGATTTCCAGCAAGCTGGGTGCGATCGCTGAATTGAAGAAATACATGAAGCGAGTGATGCCGTTCATGCAGGCGACCAGAGAGAATATGGAACGCATTGGTATTGAGGCGCTGTCGGTGGGCCTGCCCTTCGACGAGGCTGCCATCCTGCTGGAGAATAAACTGTATTTACTTAACACCTTAGATGTAAGTAGATGTATCCTTCAAGGAAAGATCGCTTTTAGTGATAAGACTAATCATCTATTCATAGTGTATCAGTGGCGAAGAGTCCATACAACCCGATTCCCATCGACTTCCCTTTAGAAATTGGGTAACATTGGTTGGCATAGACCAACAGACAATGGGGTAGAGGAGCGGTTTTTGGGTATTTTCGATTTTAATGGTAGCCCAAATTTTTATGCTTTGTCGGCAGTGTTATGACAAATATGCATTTATTGTTGAGTGTTTTTTTTTTGGTGGGTATATTTGGTACGCCTTCCCCTTTGGAAAAAATCACCCTTCGCCACTGTACTATCTATGATATTGTTCCGAATTATTTGCAACACTACGAACCTTCGCAAACCTAAGGAAAACCTGATAAAGATACCATTATAGTAAATCCATTTTAATTCACGTTGGGTATGATTTTTCAGCTGGACTCGATAGAAGTGAAATTCACTGATGATCCCGAGGCGCCGGAGAAGACGCGGGAAGACTGCGCGCCGGGGCAGCCTCACATTACCTTCAGCGTGGAAACCGGCGTCGACGCCACGTTCATCAACCCCACCGCTCTGAACGGCCTGTTCACAGTATCTGCAACTCTTGCTGACGGCGACACCGTCGACAGAGTCAAAGTCAAAATCGCCAAAGAAGTTAAGAGTATCAAAGGTATGATATTACTAATTTTATGCTAAATTTCATCAATTATCTTAGTGTTATATACCGCCGCTGTACTAGGGACGCGGCCTCGGAAAGAAATGTCTCTGTTGCCGACGTCACGCAACCATTTCTCAGTTTATATCGAAGCTTCATAAATAAAGGTTGTGATACGTGTACCAGCTGACACTAACATGATGGATGAACTCTGATTTACTATTCATAGGATTTAATTTTAATAAATATTAAAGTAACAGATAACACTAAAAATACAAAACTAAGAGACAATCCCACCAAACTACCTTGGGAGCAGAGATTAGAAAAAGGCGGCAATACTTAGAACAGACTGCAGTATATTTATTACTTACCCAATACATGAACAACAGATCTAACATAGTGGTTAGGAGAGTAGAAATAATATTTTATTTCTCTCTCGTGTGTTGTCACTGTCCGTGCTGAATAAATGTATTTTCTTTCTTTCTATTTAAAAACAATATTTTCAACCATCAACTCCATAGCCTCAAAGGAAGAATCTCAAAGAATCCATCTATTCGCGATATTATCAGTTTTTCGCAATTCGGACCGCAGGGTTTGACACATTTTTCATACATTGTAGTCTATGTTTCATACTACATAAATATTAGTTCCCATAAAATCTACAATATGGCGAAGGTAAAATAATCCTTTATTCTTTTCTTTCCAGATTTGAGCTGCCTAAAGCTGTGGAGGTACAAAGACCCCATATTAGGGCCCCGAACTATTCCTGTTCCCGGAGATCATGAACAAAAATGTATCGTTCTAGACAACGCTTCTGTATTAAAAGTAGACTTAACCGCAGCCACTGTGGAACTAGTCACTAATGGAAAGAACCTGCCTGTAGGCACGCAAATGATTTACACGTATGAAAAATAAATTTTATTTTCATATAGGAATAAATTATTTATTAACATTTTGTTGTTTTTTTTTTCTAATATGGTGATATCCCTATTAATTTTCTTCTTAGTCTGGTTGAACGGATTTGGATGATTGGGACAAAGATTCTTTATCTGAGGGGGACAGAGGTGTAGTACGACACAACCAAGAAGTAGTATCGATGTACCCATGTACCTGATCCATTGAGCAAACAACCAATGACAGTTGCTCGCTTAAATCCTTGTATAATTTATTGCGTCAGCGTAAGGATTACGTTTTACTGTAGTACTAATAAACATTCGTGGTCTTGAGGACGCGCGCAGTTCGGAACTGATCGATTTTACGAAGTTTGTCGATGCGACTCATGCGACTTCTTAGTTGTGTCGTACCATGTAACCTGCATTTTCTTACCGAAATGAAACAACTAGGCTAAAAAAGGTCAAGTAGTTCGGTATAAATAGATTTATTATATAATATGTATAATGACATAATAAAATATTCAACAGCGAATGCTAAAGTAGATAAGTAACGCTAAGTGGGGGCGCTGGGAGCGAACAATCGATCGAGGCCGGCGCCCTCGGGAGCGTCGATGGCACTGCGCGGCTTCTCCTTCACCGAGTGCATCGTCGGCAGGTCCAGGATGTACACTTCTTTCTTAAACAGTTGGCCCACGTTGCGACCGATCAACTGGAATAAGGACAATGTTTTAGTTTTCCCGTGACGGACTAGGTTATATTGATGAGATAGCTAGAAAGAGATTATATATTAGAATCTGTCTCAGAAAGAAGATATCTTGTATCATACCCTCGAGGTAATCTTCTTGAATAAATCTCGCTTGCTCTTGTCAATCTTGGAAGGCTTGGTGTTCTGTGCGGTGAGCTTTTCATCCAACCGGTGCAGGTCATGCGCATCCACGTCGGGGATCGAGCGCAGTACTGTTAGTATGCCCGCGAATAGGGGCCGCAGGATCTCGTACGTCTGTTGAAGGGATGAACGCATTGGTAACTCAATAACTTGTGCCTTTAGGGATTAGTAAGCAGATGAAGTGCCAAATGTGTCGCCAAACTCGGTTGTTCCATGTCTTCAGTTTTCTTAAGACGAGATACATAATGCAGCACTAGGTTTAAGGTTGCCTATCGTTCACTGAACTACGTTTCGCCTTAATGGAGCGCACACTTTAGCACTCATTCATTCATTCATCATTCATTTGTTTACTACTCCGTGGTCACTTTATTAGTATCTTAATATTTTCTGCTTTTGAAGCATATTTTAATATAATTGGTAGTACCTGTACGGCCAGCGCCAGCAGGGCGGCCTGGTTGGCGTCGTGCTGGCCGTGCACGCGCAGCGCCTGCAGCACGGCGGACAGCGCGCCGTCCGCCTCGCCCGCGCCCACGCGCCCCGCCTGCAGCGCGCCGCGCAGCGCCGGCAGCGCCAGCGCAGTCGCGCGCAGCGACGACGGGGAGTCGTTCCACGTCAGCGCTCGTAGCACCTGGGGGTGAGATCGGCACTTACAATCGTGGGCCGGACATGACAAAGGAAATACCGAGTTTTATTTCAGGAATCGCAGTTAATACACAGATTATTTATGGATACATAATAATTGACCACTGCTTGTGGTCGTATCGTGTTGCATGTCATGCACATTACTTACGGTGTATAGCGCGGCGGGTCCCGCACACGGCTGCGCTAGCACCAGCGCGCCCAGCTCCGACACGTGGTCGGGCGCACGTTGTTGCACTCCACCGCTGCTTGTGGTCGTATCGTCTTCCATGTCATCTACATTGTTTTCAACGCTCAGCCCACCGTCGACTAGTGATATCTGGAAATAGAAAATAAAATTATACAGTTTTTTTTGACATCTTAGCAAACCATTAGTGATAGACAGATTTGTCCTTAGAAATCCATTTTGAGTTTTTGAAATGCAAAAAAACTGCATTTAAGGATTTTTGAAAATATGATATTGCTGTACGAAAAATAGAAATACAAATTCTAGAAAATAGAACCTCTTTAAAAATAACAAGAAATTCTTTGGACACATTTGCTTGCTTTAAACAATCTTTTGAAATAAGGGGCTAATGGTCACTTTCAAATTTCATTCGATTCATATACTGACCTTCAGAACTTCAAGGTGTTCCCTAGTCAGGTTCCTTACGAGGATATCTTCGAGGACCTCCTGTGATTCGCTGCCACCTTCTTCTTCTAGTTTGCCAGATTCATAGAGAGACGAAATGTAGTCCCAACGCAGTGACAGATGGGTCAACACTTTAAAAGAAAGGAATTGATCACAATAGCATGTTAAAATTTATCAATCTGTTGATATGTTTCTTGCTGTTTCTGCTATATAGGAACGATTTATAGATCTCGTAAACGACTTTTTAATTTTTCATAAGTTTCAATATGAATAAAAACGCACGCATATCAAGACAAAAACATAGTGATACCAAATTAGCTATAAATTTAGACCATGTCTCTACATAACACCTATGTTTCACAAATAAATAAATTTGAATTTGAAACTTTTGATTGATGATTTCGGTTTATTTTCCGAGGATCAATCGCAGTCTCGTTCAGTGATTGATCCTCGCGATGTCTCCCAGAGGCATGTTTGGTTAAGAGCTCGGAGCGGGCCATTCGGCACACAGAACACGTTCGATGCGTAAAATCGAGATTGTTATAAGAAACTTACACTAGGACCTCAGGAAAGGTTACGTTGGAAATTCGGAAAATGATGCAGTAAATGCTTGAGAGTTCGAATGTTACAATGTTTGATAAAGATCACTTACTAAATGGTGCAAAATGTTCGAGCAGTGGCAACGCGACATCAGAATAATGTGCTGGTGGGCAATGATGTAGTAACGGCTTGAGAGCGTTGCGCACGATGGGGCGCAGCCAGTGGTCCGGCAAGTACTCTAGGCCGTATAACAGCGAGTCTGCTAGGAACCCAGCGAGTCCGGGCACGGCGTACAGCTCCCGGCCGAGTGTGGTTGCCGCAGCACCCACTAAATGGCACACGTTCTCGTGTAGATTGTGCAGGAAGCTTTGCATGCGTTCCTGTAAGATTGAAGTTTATAAATAAGTGGTGTGAGTTAATTGTTCCTAATTTATGTTATTAGTATACTTTATATTTTGCATTTGGTTTTACTGGGATGTGATTTTAGACTGTTAGTGTTATAAAATTTATTGGTCAAAAATGTAGCTTCTCTCGTTCTCTTGAAAAGAGAACAAAGAAACTGGTAAAATTGACAGGATAATCATAATCAGATGCCCCCTTCTTTTGATCTCGGCCTTCAATATAATATTATGAGAGACGTTTTTATGTCCTGGACGGGTCTGCAAGTGAATTCTGCCACAAGCGTGAGCCAACAATGGTACCTGCGGGCGCGTGGCCAGCGGCGGCTCGTAGTCGCGCTGGCCCAGCAGGTTGCGGCGCTCGGCGGCGGGCGGCGCGAGCGCGCGCGCGTGCGCCGCGTGGCGCAGGCCGGCCGCGCCCGGCGCGTGCAGCGCGTGCAGCGCGCGCGCCAGGGCCAGCGCCGCCGGGAACAGCGGCAGCACGTGCGGCGCGCACGGGTTGCGCCACACGGGGTTGCCGGCCGGCGTGACGCCGCCGCCGAAGCCGCCGCGCGCCGCCTTGTCGGGGTCGGCGGGCACGCACGTGCGCTTGACGACGCCCAGCAGCAGCGTGAGCGCGTGCAGCAGCGTGCGGCGCGCGCGGCCGCACTCGTCCTCGGCCTCGGTGGGCGGCGCGTCCAGCCCCACCAGCCGCGCCAGCCCCTCCGCGCTCGACAGGTGCGGGCTCAGGCTCGCCCAGCGGGAGCTGCAGTCGCCTAGGACCTGTACAACACGATAAACAATTTTATAATGTGATACAATGTAAAAGATCATAAATTATTCGAAAAGTAACCTAATGAGGTAATAATATTGAACGCTATATATTTATATATTTTAATTTCGATTCTGCGAACCTTTGCTAAAATAGCACTTTAGTTACAACTCGAACCGATGAGAAACTCGTCTTCGAATCTAACGGAATACTAGGATAAGTTTTGCATTAAATACGTACCAAAACAGCATATGATGACATACCTGAGCCACCAGTGCACTCTGTCGCTCGTAGCAACAGAAGTGGTTAGAAACAAGGAGCAACGCCTCTTGTAGAGTGACGCTCTCCACTGCGCTGAGGTCGGGCCGGGCCAGCGCCGCGCGACACAACTCGTGCAGGCGGCCGAACACCGGCAGGAGCAGCAGCGGGTACTGGGAAATGAGGAAACGCAATTAATGAACACGCGAAGCTAAACATATTTGTTGGCTAAGTTATCAATACTGCATTGGTTTCAAATTGCTATACATCGGGAAATGTGGAAGGAGGGAAGGGAGGCAGACCTCTATCCTACAAAGAAACATTACACTTGTAAAAAGATAAATAAACTAATTAACATATTTTTATTTTCTTTTTGACATTTAGAGCTATAAATTTCTCATTTAGATTTTGACTACCTACGCGTTTGTACGCCTTCTAGCATAACATAGCGCGCTCTTAATTTTCTTTAAGATCGTAAGTTATAGTTGAGTTGTGTTATGAGTTGACGAAAACCACAGACTTCACGATACTAAGTTTATTCGTTAAAGTTACACGAAAAGTTATGTTGGATGCTAATCCGCGATTTTATAGCTATGGTTTTATGGCAGCTATTGTTCAACTAAATATTATTTCGATTAATGTATATAAAATTAATCGCTAAAAGTAGGTCTCGACGTTAGCATATTAATTGCCTGTACGTGGTGAAACGTATAGATCTTTATATTATTTTTCGTACCGATGTTAAAAACAAATGAATAAACGATTTATGATTTAGTCTATGGTAATGGGTTCATTTTCCATTGCGGAATTACGTCACACAGATATACATGAGAAGGAATAAGCGACCGTTGTATGTAAGTGGAGTGGTATAGCTAGTACCTTGGAGCCCAGCTTGACGAGCAGGCCGGCGGCGTGGCGCCGCACGTTCTTGACGGCGCGCGTGCGCCGGTCGGCGGGCGGCGTGCCCTCGTACACCAGCGCCGCGAAGATCTTGTCCAGCACGCGCGGCAGCAGCTCCGCGCCCGCCACGCCCACGCCTGGCCCTGACAACGTCGCCGGCTGATACTACACTATGCCAACTAATACTTCTATAGAGAAGGCATAGTGACTTTTAATCACTGTGTTGATCTTAGACCATTGTCATTAAAGCAAAATAAATAAATGATATACAAACTTGGTCTATGGTCAACACAGTGATTAAAATGACAAAAAATATTATGATAAGAACATAAAATACATTCATAAATCCCTCTCACAATACTTCAGATATACTGACTAAATCTTCGCCCAAATTTCCAAAAATAGATCGTTACTTGGATTAGAATCGAAGAGTTCGTCCTGCGAGGGTGCAAGATACTGAGAAATTAGCATGCAAAACTATTGATATTAATAAATCTTGGTCAGTTTTACAGAGTCATTACATGACACAATAAATAAATAACATCATTTAAGGTGAATTATTAAAAATTAACTCTAATGCTTGTCCCGAGTTGCAGTATCGCAGCTTGGGTCGGTGAACAAATCTTGCAACGGTTTAGTAACTGGCAATTCTACCAGATACGTGTACGTCAACGTGAGAATGATCGGGGTATGTGAAGTGGTCAAAGTCATCTATATAATTCAAGGATTCCAATTGTCGCACCATTGAAATAAGATTTTGTTTTAAATGCAATTTTTTTTAAAGTCCATCTTGTTAACATTAAGTTCAAAAAGGGTTGTTCTGATGCTGACTGTACATGTGTAGTACAACACTCACCCGCCAGCTGACTGTACGCACAGCTCAGGAATACGAAGAGCGCTGATATGAAGGACAGCAGTAGCGACAGTATGAGAGGCGCGGGCGGAGTACAGACCACGCAGCGTTGCAGTAACTGTAGCCCTTCTACTACACTCGGACGCGGATCTGCTTGCAGTAACCGCGATAGAACCATGTCTAGGACCTGCGGGTTTTCATAACACTTAAATCGTTGTAAGAGCTAAAGCTAAAGTACGGCGAGAGAGAATGTGTTTCTGAAAACTGTCAGAATATTCTGGATTCTTAAAAAAATAATCAAATTTTATCTTCTTTAAAAAAAATACCGGTATATTTGATAGGTGTTAGGAACGCATTCTCTCGGCAGTCGCACTGTACATAATTACCAGCTAATGGCTAAAGGAGATAGCGACACAAATCCCCAAATACTCAAACACATCAGTTTAAGTTGCCGTTAACTCTCGTGCTGTCACTTTCATTTTAAGGTGGACAGTAGCGACAGAATGAGTTTTAAGAGCGTCTTAAAATTGATATGTGTTTTAGTATTCGGCGGAAAGCCACTTAACTCGTAAATATTATCAGAATAGGACTAGAAAAGTAAGAAAATCTATGTTTTTACCTGAGACAAGGCCTCCCATTCTATGTACATTGGATGGTGCGTGTCCATCTGTGCAGGACAAGTGTCCACTTTGTCTAACGCGGCGCGCGTCCATTGTTCTACGTAGCCCCAAGTAACTAATGGTGCGGCAGTCATACAAAATCTGTAATAGCACATTAGGATTAAAACAGTATAACAACTCACTGTGTGAGAAAATAAATAAGCTTCACTCATTTCAAAGAAAACACTATCCAGATAATAACGACCCATACATGCGGTTCCAACAGGGACTAAAACCAGGAAACACTAGGTCTGTACCGAATTTCTTCAAAGGTTTGGGTGTATCAAACATTTGCTTTAATAAGAAATAGAAAATACTTGTGAAATGTGTCCTTAAAATATTAAGATTTTTCACAGCTCCAGAACTTACTTGAAACTTTCTAATATTTCTGTACGACATCGGGAAAAGAATATGGCGAATTCCTGTTCACTATCGTAGTCCATACATGCGTAGGCGACGGCGTCATTACTACTGTTCACCCGCGATGATGGAAAAGTTACCTGTGGACACATTGGATTTGATACAGCTGACGGCAAATAACTTGAGCTCTCAGCGAGATGCTGGGGGTTTGTTGGCACGTCGTATTGTCTCAGGAGTAAAGCTCAAATTCGCTTGAAGTAATTAAGAACCAGTGCTAAAGATTCGTGCCGGCTATTGCAACTCCTGCTTAGATTTATATATTTTCTTAAAAAAATTATAACAATGCAACTTATATTCATCATTTTCATACATAAAGACGTCTTTTCATAAGATTTTGTCGCAACTTTTATATATGCTTATTCCTATGCGACTTACCATTAGCATCGTAAGGATTTTGGAAAGCAATTGTACTGTATCCCGAGCTGTGATACTACTGTTCGGGACATCATATACATTCCAATTTAGAACACAGTTGTCTGTTTGTCATTTAAAATAGTTATTTAATTTCGAGAGAGTGAGACCACAGAATTCTTCCACGCTATACTTGCTGGTGTGCCTCAGGGTTGTATTCTGGGCCCAGTACTGTATACAATATAAACTTCCAGTTTATCTCAGAGTCCCAGAGTAACAGTAGCTACTTCTAAAGACAGTGAAGCTATGCTTATCTATAGGAAATATCTCGTAGGCACTTCTGAGACTGTATAATAGCTAGAATTACGGTCAAGATAGACTGGTTTAAAATTTGAGGATCAGTATTTACCTTAAGTACTTTAGGAGCAGAGGCCTGCAGCCACCTCGGCACGACAGCCAGCACATACGGAAGCTTGGATATCTGATCATGCTTCAAAAACGCCAGCCATACCGAGTTGGCGGTGTGTGCAAGCGTTAATGAAGGATGTGACGTCAGTAGCAACATTGTCTCGAGGAGTACGGGCAGCCAGGATTCTACGTCGGTGGCACAGCTCCATAGGGATGTGAGTTGTTGAGCTATGCCGGCTAGGACCTGGAAAGTAAGTAGGGATGTGTTGATTTGGGTAGTGTTTATATAAGGTCCTACCTTTCTAATCCCGATCCTTTTAAAGGGTTATTGTAATCATAATGGATGGAACCAACCCTGACATCACGAAAATAAAATTAGCTGATCCGTAAAAATAATTCAATATTACATAACTAAATGTATGGAACAGCTGAATTTCTTCCGCGATTTCAATATTGGTCCTTTAGTAAAAGTTGTTCATAACGATGAGTACAATAACCCCTTAAAGGGACTCGGGATTAGAAAGGTAAGACCTTTTAGAACAGCAAAAAGTGAATTGCAATGAAGTTCATTTATAGCTTCTTTTTGTGTTTAAAGTTTGCACACCACCAAGGTACCAAAAGACTTCTATGCTAAATAATGGATTTTTTAAGTGACTTTTTAAGGCATTACAGGAAATATGTGTTTAAAAGTATAGGTTCTAATAATGAATGTGTTACCTGTGAAAATTTCTTTAGGAACAAATAATGTCCTTCGTCAACTGTGCTGATGCTAGAGAGGGCAGCGCGATGGATACACGTTATCGCATCTTTGCTAAACAACATTGCTAGAGGCTTCCTCTCTTTTGTCTGAAATAAGATTTATTTTAAATTTCCTGTACTGTATCTAAAATTTCTACAAAGTTGATAGTCCTTATTCTTATTCTTTATTGTATAGTTATAGCAAAAATTTTTGAGCTCTCGGAAGTTGAACGCGAGTACGGTACGCTTATTATAGGTGCTAGAGGGAGAGAGAGAGAAAGTTCAGAGCTCAGTCCAGGGCTCATAAAGATTTGCGCGTACTATACAAAAAATACAAGTTCCAGATATATGCACAAAGGCGAGCTTAACTCACAATGAGTTTTCTTCCAGCAAACCTTTGGGTGAAAGAGAAACGAAGATATAGAGTGAGAAAGTCAAGCATACAATACAAATTTATTACATTACAACTTAGGTAGATAGGTTAGTATAGGATAGGTTAAGTTAGGTAGATATCGTATTAAAATAATTTTACTTACAGAACCCTTCCTATTAACTATTTGTAATAAACATTCAGCGGCGGGTAGTTGGAAGACATCGTCTTGCAGTAAAATGCAAAGAATTTGAAGCAAGCGTCCGTTGTTCATTACTACATGAATTATCGACACCCATTCCACGTATCCAGTCAAAGTCAGTAGTACAACCTAAAATAGAATTGTTTTTTTGTTAGTACCATATTGAATACAGTATGGTATTAAATATGTCGAATTAATACCCCCGATCTTTTGCGCGAGTAAGACAGAATGATAAGTTTTACTCTCTCATACTTACACATTTGTACGGTAAAAGAATAATTTGAATGTAATTAATAAATTTACATGCATACATGCTGCTCATTCTTGGTTACCCAAATAACGCGCTATTGTTCGATATAGAGTTGGCCAATGAAAGATCTCTAAGAAAAACATCATCAATTTAAATGACTCTACATTGCATGGAGTTGATACTATTTAATATTCAAGAATTATTAAATAGTATCAACTCAGTTTATGCAGTGTATAGACAGTGAGGATAGCTTCAGATTTTTTTAAATGCCGCCTTTTTTCTGGGGTTGCTTTCATTGTCCAGACTCTAAGAACATAACTTTTTTCATAAGGTATAGGTACATACATATAACTGTAATTTACCTGAACCACTTGACCATGGCTAGCGGCGGCAGCATAGTCGCCCGCGGCAGTCTTCTCTCTAAACTCCTGCACGTGCATCTCAATGAGACGCATGAAGAAAGCGAATATTTCCGACATGTTGCTGGTTAGACCTTGGTTTATATCCTTTCGTCTTTGATGGTTTTCTAGTGTCTGTGGAAAGGAATGAATATTTAAAATAACAATAAAAAATGCCGATGGTCTGACCCGGCCCACGGGTATGGGTAGTAGTTTTTAACCCCTGACAAAAAAGAGGGTGTAATAACTTTGTAGTGGGCATCGTAGCTCCAAAACGGATGAACCGATTTCAATACAGTTTTTTTTTAATCGAATGTTAGTTTAATCATGTATTATCTTAGCTATGTTTCATGAAAATCTGTTCCACCTTTCAAAAGTTACAGCTCTTTTTCTAGTTGGAGTCGGGGGTTTTTGACGGTTAGGTTATATGAGAAACGATACAAAGCAAACGGAAATCATTTTCATCGTGTTTGCGTTTTGTCTGCTTGTTAGTGCATAGTTTACATAACTTAACATCTTTTAAGCTATGTACAGTATTGAAGATCTCTCGAAGTTTGATTTTTTTTATAAAACGTTGCCCCTCTTTAGGATTTCTTCAGTATCAAGGGTACAGTTTACAAACATACATGTCACATGCACACACACCCAGACCCGAAACAAATATCTGTATATCATACAAATGCTTGTTCCGTGCGGGGATCGAACCCGCGGCCCGTAGCGTACAAAGCTAATCGCTTAGCCACTGCGCCAGCCGTGTGGTCAAATTAAAAATCAATCAATCAAATACAATTTAGTAGTAACTAGAGCATCTTAGTCGTTTTATGTTCAGAAGGTCATTCTATAGGTACATCGGTAGTAATTGTAAAGTGCGGTATTTTAAAGTCACGCTTCAACTGCGCGGAAAGATAAGCCACTAAAACATTACACGTTAGTAATCACAGTTAATTCGAAATGGTTGAGATCTTGTATAATAATCGTTGTGAACTGAAATATACGAGGTGTTAAAAAATTAACTCTAAGAATTTCGTGAAGTTGTTGTACTCATCATTATGAACATCTTTTACTTTGCGACAACAGAAATCGCGAAAATAAATATTCTGTTCATTACAAATTATTCAATCGACTAAATCTATCTTTATCTTATCTTTTTTTAAAAACGTTGCCCCTCACTAGAATTTCTCCTGTATCGAGGGTACAGTTTACAAACATACATATTACATGTCACATGCACACACACCCAGACCCGAAACGACTATTTGTAGATCATACAAATATTTGTTCCGTGCGGGGATCGAACCCGCGGCATGTAGCGCAGAAAGCTAATCACTTAGCCACTGCGCCAACCGTGTCGTCAAATGTATGGAACAGCCGATTTTTTTTTCGCGATTTCTCTTTTCGTTCCATAGTAAAAGTTGTACTTAATGATGAGTACCTACAACAACTTCACGAATTCCTTAGAGTTAATTTTCTAACACCTTATAAACTTAAATATGAATTCCCCCATCCTTATTCATTTTTAACCCCCGACGAAAAAGAGGGGTGTTATAAGTTTCTAGTGTGTATCTGTGTGTGGCATCATAGCTCCTGAACGGATGAACCGATTTTGATTAAGGAGTTTGAGACATAAAGTAATCAAACCGCGATTGGCGAGTAAACTATATTTGCACTACCGATATAGATAGTACAATCAGTCAATCGATTTAGTTTTTATTCGGCTTAACTTTACGCAGATTTAATTAAGAATTCCCAAAGGAAATATGAAAACAGAGGCTAGTGTAAGTTTCTTTTAACAAATTTGATTTTACGAATTGACCGCGTTCTGCACACAGATTGGAGCGTGGTGGATACGTAAAATCGACTCGATTTAATCGAGATAGTTAAAAGAAACTTACACTACAGCCTCGGCATGATGCTGCTCATCTTCCTAATGTAAATAATGCCTCATTCATTTCTCACATCTACAAACAAATCTATTTTCGTCAAAACACGACATTGAGCATTACATCACCGATGCAATTTGCACACAAACATTACGTATGTCGGTATTTTAAGGATATCGAAACATGATCGAAACTGAATCTAAGTTTTCACACTTATACGAAGATTGATCGTGACCTGTCATGTGGGAACTAATTAACATTGTAGTTATTATAAAGTACCTAGCTCTTATCTAACTTCGAAAACACGAACTATCATGGTAAAGGCTAAATTGTCATGCAAGTATTTTACTAGAGAATAACGAGTAAGGAATGTTATAGAATGCATGAAAAGGCAATCCACCTACAACTCAACACACAGTTGTTTTTTTATTTACTGATACAACAAAGTAACTCTTGGACAGAAGCAATTGGATAGTTATAAAGTTGACCTATTTATTTATCTAAATACATAGAGGTCAATTGCAAAAATTGTTGCAGTTTGATATTTACTATAACAATGATAAGAAGTTTTAAAATACATAGTTTGAAACTACTATACCATTCTCTAGTCCTACCTGCAAGATTTGAATGTTCGGAAGATTTCTTTGTTACTACATAGCTTTAGTTTTGCTCTAATGCACTCATTAATGAGAGCATACCAAATATAAAAACAATATACTCACTTGTAATATAGCTACATCTTCAGCTAGCCTCAGGAACACATGTAACACTATCTGTGTATGCCTATGTCCTCGGGAGCACGCATCACTCAGCTCAGCCAACAGCGTAGGCCACTGTTGAGGCCATTCCCGCTTTATCATCTCCACGATGACGCGAGCCAGAGCATCATTCAGGTGACTGGTCTCCCACCCACCCATGTACAGTAGTTTCATGGCATTCTCCTGTTGGCAAAGAGTGTTATTCAGTCAACTGTTTATTTGTGGGAACACTTTTCCTGCCTATTGTTTTGGTACAGTTTTTTTTATAACCATTTTACTCTATGATTTCTCCTGTATCGAGGGTATAGTTTACAAACATAGATGTCACATGCACACTCACCCAGACCCGAAAAAACTATCTATAGATCATACAAATACTAGTACCATGCGGGAATTGAACCCGCGGCACGTAGCGTAGAAAGCTAATCGCATAGCCATTGGGCCAGCCGTGTCGTCAAATCGATTAAATTGTGAATGTTGGGCAGGTGAGATAACAGTATGGTGGTAATGCTTGGGCTGTCAATAATCCACCTATCTTATACTTGATAACAAAATTTTAATTAGGTTCCCACAGGATATCTGGTATGCTGTATTGAAAAGTCTGGCAGATTGATGATTACTGCATGTTAATATTAGGAAAATGTAACATAAAAAATTACGAGGAATTTTTCCCTTATTGGTTTTTTAGCACACGTCACATCAGTATTGCTTGCCATATAATAAAATTGAATATAACTAGAGGGTCAATAACCCCATAGCTTATAGTCTTGAACAAGGAAAACCTTAGTTCCATTGAATACTTACCAATAAATCTCATACTGGTATACTAGTACAATAATGGCTGTGATAAACTTAAATAAACAATGTTTTTATTTCTCAACAATACAATATTGAAACAGATGTACGTAGTCTCAGAAGTAGTAGTCAATAATTTTGTGACATCTTTTTAGCACATTGTGTACCTGAAAGTCATATAATAACAGAACTGGTCTGGTTAAAAATATGTCTTCACTATATATCAACTTTATTGATAATTTTCAGATGAGACTTAATAATATTTATACTTGAATTTGTAATACACTCGGGAGCAAAGAATCCGGGTCACCAACATAATAAACCTTAATATCTCGGAAACTAAGAATGATAGCTCATTCAAATAAAGAGTATTTTTTAGACTATTTAATACTACAAAAGTTATAATACGCTTCGAGAGCTTGAAATTGCATTGATAGAGGTATGTGAGAATATTCCCCAACATCGCCTCAGACACTTTGTGCCGTATGAATCGCATGACATCTGTATTGACAACACACGGAGGTAATACAAAGTACTAAAAGTGAGAATATGATATAAGTTTCTATAAAAAGTGAGTATATTAAAAAAAAGAAATATTTACGCATTTTAAATTAATGTATTTTTAATAAGTAAAATAAATAATAACTATTATTATTATTTTATTAATTATATTTAAGTAATAGATATTAAGTAGTCTATAAAATACTTTTAATTTGATTGTCCTAACATTCTTAGTTTCCGAGATATTAAGGTTTATTTAGTGACCCGGATTCATTGCTCTCGAGTGTATATTGACATTGCAATTGTGAATATTTTTGCACACCGTATTCTGGTAGAGTTAGAGTATAACGGAACTTAACAATGTAATGTGGCAATTTCCTGGACTCATATCTGTTGCAAAATAAATTATTCTTATTCTTATAAGTTTACCTTAATAAATATTTTTTCAGCTTGAGTAATCTGTGTCCATCTATATTTAACTGTGTGTTCCATGAGCTGGAGACCAAAGTGTTTGACTCCAGCTGAGTATTGATTGCCACTGGCCAGCAAGAGGCCAGCCTGCGCACACCATGGCGAGTTCTCTTTGAAGCTACAAATAAAATTTCATTGATATTAGAATAGAAAATGGTATCTTTGTGACAAAGGTTACATACAATTCATGGTTTTCATTTAGTAAAAGGATTATTTCAGATAATTGTTTATTGAAAGTTACTAAAAGGATTATTTTAATTTGTAGTTATAATTTTATTTATTATCAACAGTAAAAACTCATAGTGTCTGGTAGAAATCGCCAAGTGCGATAAGACCGCCCTTTGTACATTTCTTTTTCTAATTATTGTATCTTTTCTTCTATTACTGGTGTGCAATAACGTGTATTGTATTTGTGTAGTGACATGGATTTCTTACCTTTCACATGCATTGTAGGCTTGACTACGTTCTTCATGAGAAACAGTGGGGATTAAAGTTAGCTCAACAGCCCGGCTGAGCTCGTCAACTAACAGAGCCACCTCCCCGGTTGGCTCACTACCTACGTTCATCGCAGTTCAATACTACACCTAAAACAAATAATATGAAATTGTTTTATTTTTATTGTAATAGATTTATTACCACTGCATATCTAAATGCTGAGTAAGAGATATCATAAATTAATATGCATTTCAACTTAAAAATGTGTTTATTTGTAACCTCTGACTCCCAACACATTTGCCTTTGTTATTGTTGACTAGCATGGGATGACAAAGAAATTACACAATGTTATGTTTACTTTTATTCAATATTTTTTTGGAAACTTCAAGGGGGCACTGACTGAAACATTTAGGGCAGTTATTCGATTTTAAGTAAATTAATGTAGTGTAAAATTGTAGCTTTTGATACGAAACAGATTTGCATTACAAAAATAATTGGAAACTGATGCAACATGCACAAACTTCGAACTTACCTACCGACTGTAGTCAAGAAAATCCCCATAGAATAATTTTTCACTTCATATTCTAGATCTTGAGTCTGTAAATTAATATAATTTCAAATCTATGTAGCTATGTAAGAATAAATAACATTTTAAATATTTTACTTTTGTTCTGTAAAACAATATACGAATGCACCCGGCTGAGCATGCAACTATAATATTAAAAAACAAATCTGTCAATATGGTAATTACGATTCTAATTACATTTTATGATTGGGAACTATATTTGCTATTACTTTAGCCAAAATAATGGAAGAAATCTAGTAAAATTACAGAAATTCAATTCAAAACATTAGAAACACCTCGTGTCCACTGAAAAGGAATCGAATATCGCCCACAGACTAAAAACTATATACTAGACAAGTAGAGACTTACTTTATCTATGAGTAGAGATGACAGGCTTAGCTTTTTATTGTTCCACAGCTGACCGAACTCGTTTATTAATTTATCTGAGTAGGGGCATGGCATGATGTTTATTCACGTATGTCTTAGACCTAAGCGAAATTCCATGTAACATCAGATAAATATTTTTTATACCTTTTGATTATTGCCCTAAACCTAAATATCGAGAATATCAGCTTTCCTTTTGACCTTGAAGATCTAGACAAGGTTTCTGAAGGATATTGACACATAATACGTCATACACAAGACAGCAGTTTGATTTGAATCACAAATTATAATGATTTGAATTCTGTTTGTGTTGGAACTTGGAAACTATTGTGTTGTAATCACAGTTGTAATATTTAATTAATTTCTGGAGATTGTTTAATTTCCACAATGGAAACTAAATTTACCTATCTTGAGCCATCTTTAGAAAAACAGTTAAAAGGCCATCGGAATGAAATAACTGCGCTGTTTTTCAGTCCCAATGACCAACAAATTGCCAGCAGCTCACTGGATAATAGTGTTTTGGTAAAAATTTTGATGTACACGATATAATTCTTCTAAAGAACACTCTGATATTGTTTTTTCAATAAGTCTGTTTTTTAACGAACTTTTATTTTTATGTTGTGTTTCAGTTATGGGATCTACGTGGTACTATGAGAAGCTACAGGTTTCAAGGGCATGATGAAGCAGTTATGGACGTAACATTTTCACCTTCGGGCAAGTACATGGCCTCTGCGTCGCGGGATAAGACCGTTAGGCTGTGGGTACCTACGGTTACGGGCAGCACTGGCATGTTCAAGGCACATTCACAGACTGTACGCTCAGTACAATTCAGTCCAGATGGGACCAAGGTATGGCAATAACGTAATTCATGAACGACTTAGATTATGAGACCAACACTGAAATCACGAAAAAAAGATCTAGTGTTCCATTCCATACAAATTACTCAACTAAATGTATGAAACAGCAGTTTTTTTTCCCTTAGTAAAGTTCTTCATAATGAGTACAATAACCCAGTTTCAGCTTTATATAGGTACCCTTTCCAACTAACAGTGTATATTATAAACATTTCAGATAATCACTGCCTCCGATGACAAGATAGTGAAGCTGTGGTCAACTGACAAACATAAATTCATAGCTTCATTTGTGGGCCATACTAACTGGGTAAGATGTGCCCGCATGTCTTCTGATGGGTCAGTGATAGCCTCATGTTCTGATGACAAGTCTACCAAGCTGTGGAACCCTGATAATGGAGAATGTATTCATACATACAAGGACCAGAAAGGCCATGGCTTATGTTTGGCATGGCATCCTTCTGGCTGTTATATTGCCGTGGGTACTTCGCATGGAAATGTGAAACTGTATGATGTGAGGACTCATAATCTTGTGCAATACTACAGGTACTTTAATACAAAGCATTAATCCTTATAATTAAATTCAAGCATTTATTCGGTAGAAATATTGTAACTGATATACTTTTACCATTATGGCTATTAAACTTGAAGCTCAAGGTTTATTCTTTTTTCCAGTATTCACAGTGATGCAATCACTCAATTAGCATTCCACCCTAGTGGGAGTTACATCCTAACTTCTAGTAAGGATGGGAAAATGAAGGTACCTACATTCAAAGCGAATTAATTTCATATAAAAATATTAGTTTCACATCAAATAATATTATCATTACTTTTTGTTTACAGATTCTAGATCTATTAGAGGGACATCCTATATTTACTTTGAGTGGGCACACTGGTGCTATCAATGCGGTCAACTTCTCAGCTGGCGGTGATACTTTTGCTTCTGCTGGGGAAGATAAGCTGGTAAATATTAATCTGAATAAATACCTATCTTACTACCCAAAAATCTAATGGAATTATTACTTACTGCTGCAACATGAAGTCTTGTATATCTGTTATTTTATTTATAAACATTTAATCAAAGAACCAAAGTTTGTATGAATCACAATTGCACACACACTAATGTACTATATTTTCATAATTACAGGTTTTCATATGGAAAACAAACTTCACAGAGCTGGCAAGTGATTTAAAAGAAAATATTGGCCAGAATGCTTCATCTATACCTAAGTGTGATTCGCAAACATCCAAACTAACATTCACATCAAAAGGGAGAAACCAGGTTGCTCAAAAAAGATAGTACTTACTTGTAGTACAGTAGCACTTAGTCACTAGTTAATTGTAATTAATTTGTATATAATGATTAGTTTTATGTGGTGAAAGAAATATAAATATTTTTTCTAAATTAAGGATAAAATTCTAAACTAATTACTTTCCCTATTCAGGACTATTCATTGAGAACTGTTTCAAACAAGTACATGTTGGCTTTTCAAAAAATTGAATTCAGAGAGAACTGTGATAATTATAAATATGCATTAAAACGTTCATCCTCATACTAAGTTAGCATATGAGTCCAAATATTAATTCAGTTTTAATCACTCGTAAACTAGGGCACAAAGAATTGGTATCAATGCCATCACAGTAATATGATTCCTGTAACTACCTTTGTCCACCTGGATGATGTCACTCAATCTAACCAAGACTCCGTGAGAATGTCGAGTTATTTAGAAGAGCCTAATGCTAACAGTACTATGGTTGAACCAAGATTTTGCAGTCAAACAGACCCTTGTATTAGAGCCTCATTTTCACTTGTCAATCACTCCTTACGAAGGAATTCAACAAGAACTTGTCTACCTAGAAATATTACAACACAGTCTGAATGCTTATCAAGTGACTGTTCTTCACATAGTGTTGGGAATATGTGTCATATTCCTCGCATCCCCCCCAGCCCTACCACTTACACTTTACCTTCAGCTCTGGATAAGTCCATGGTGTCAGAGTGTGGACAGGAGCACAATATGTTTGGTATGATAAAACTTAGGGATAATGATGTTTGCTACACCAGTGGTACAATAGAGTGGGTGGGCAGGAAGAGAAGCTTTCCTATAAACAGTGGATTCAAACTAATTAATGAGCAATGTTGTGATCCACAAGCGAAAAAAGTACGAAAATTTAACACAACCTTCACCTGTGACACAAGCGGACATAAGGATTGTGATTGTGCTGATGTATTACCAACTGTTAATGCTATTGTTGACCATCTTAATGCTCTCCATGAAGCTGTAGATCTTGTGGACTTGAGACTAAACACTTTGGAAGATATTATGACCAAGAATGGGTAGTAAATGTATTAGAATTTGTTTTATCCAATAAATGATAATTTATTACTTTTGAATTTAAATTTTATTGATAAACTGGTTTTATAAAAATGTTTTATTCAAAATACTGTAGTAATAATATTCTATACACAATAGGTCATTTAGGAAAATAAAATTATAAGATTAATAAGCATGATACAACCAAAAATGTAGTAATGATCAAATTTTAAATTCAAAATCTTTAAAAAGAATGTCAACTTTTGGCTCAATATACAGTCTCCCAGCTTCATTATTCAAGGTGACTAAAAATAATACCATGATAGGTACATGTCAATAATAGATAAAATTATGCAGGTCTCATGTCTTCTGAAACTTTCTTTATCTTAAAAGTTATCTTATCACAGTTATTGCGTGCCCACATATGTTGTTTTTTTCCCAGTTTTCTTTATTACATCCAGTAACTGGTCAGCACTAAGTGTAGATGTGACAGACACTTTTTGTTCAGGCAAACTTATTGATACACTATCGACACCCTGTCCCTTTAGCCTGTTGAGTACTCTCTCCACTGCGCCTGAGCATCCCTCACACGTCATTTCAACGTTAAAAATGTGTGTCTGAAAAGAGGAAATTAGAAGTAAGTAACCAAAAATACATAATATCACAACAATAATATTTGACCATATGCCATTATGAGCTATGTAGTAAGAGGAAAATACTTACCGATGACATTTTAAGTCTAATATGTTTTATAGACTGCGTGTGAACAATGAATTGATAATAAGTTACAACTTTCAAGTCCAAGATACGACTACGACTGATTGTTGATTGTAGATGCGGCTTATCAGTTAGCAAGTGGTATGACGTTGCCAAAAATTATTCAAGTAGAATGAGGTGTTCTTCTAGTGGGAGTTTTAGATAATTCTATTCGAGATTATCGCGTATTCCCAAGAAATATGATCCATTATTTCTTGACATCACCTGCGAATTGTTTTTTGTTGACATGTCATCTGTGTCTGACAGTTACCTATCAGCCAGGGTTGCCAACCATAGAACTTTTTTCCTAGTACATGTAATGTACACCAAAAAATCTCGTACATACTTCGCTTTCCAACTTATTTGCGTTCACTGTTTCCAACCTCATACATTCTTGAAGCAGAAATGTTAATTAAATAAAACAAAAATATGACATATTAATTAGATGATGAATGTCTAAATTAATGTTTTCTAGTTTTAACTAGAATGTTTAATAATAATAGTAGGTTTATTTAATACATAGATAGCTCTATCTACGATTTAGTAGTAGGTACCTAGAACTGGGTATTTCATGAGCAGTGAGCGAAAGAGGGATAAAGTAGCTCATTACCTCAATCCCTCAGGAATCAGTAGTGTGCTCAAAGCTTCACGACCACCTCAACCCGTAGATAGAATAGACTTCGTCGCGAAGTTTAGATACTGTCGACGAATTCAACTAGTCAATGGATTCGTCCTTATACGAAAATGGACGGTCTAGTTTCGTTAACCCGGAAATGCATCGACGACCCATGGCTAGAGCTGATACCATTGAAGTCGATTAAAAATAAAGAAATACACTCAAAGCCATACCTCTTATTAAATTATATTATGCGTTTATAAAGTTTATAAACCAAATCAACGCGGATATTGCACTGCGCGCGGTTCTAAATTCTGTCATTTGGACGAGGGGTAAAGGCTTGTCCCACCTCAGCAGCACGCACGCTCTGCGCACGACGTAGAGTGGGCCCGGCATGGTAGCATGGCATGGCACTGCACATCAATGAAATGCTATTAGAGTTTGTCTAACGAAAGCTGAAGTGAATTTAGCCCGCGATATTCAAAAAGCTCGTCCGGGAAACACTCACGAGGATTCTTTAGTCATTGCAACACTCAATCAAATAATCTATATTTTCATACAATCATACATTATTAAAGCCGTAGTGATTACATACTCTTTGATTATAGCAGCCGTTAGTCATTATTTTACAAGATAACGTATAATAGTTATTTGTTATACACATAGACTTATTATCTAAGTAACAGGACTGTGCACTCTGCTAAAACAGCGAGCCACCTGAGATAGTTACCACAGAGTAATTTTATCTTGCTCTATTAGAGTGACCATCATTTTGTGCATCGAGTGAGACGTTGTCATTTTTAATTTTCCTGTGATGAATTGTGATGTAATGACTTGTGTGTGACTGAATTTGATAAATAAGTTACGCAGATACCTTTAAAAAAATCGATGAATTTTGGAATTATCGGGGTGGGCTCGGTCTGTCATTGTTTAATTACATGTAACTACACTTGTAAATATGGTTAAATATATCCACTCCGCACCGCATTTAGTACCCATATCGTAAACAATAATTATGTAGAATCAATTTTCTAATTAAACAGTTTTCTTAATCTTCCTTGATTTCTACAAACTTAGATATCAATAAAATTCCTTTTTACCAAGGATAGAAAATCTTGGACCATTTATCTAATAATGATAGGTCTGTTTTATTTGCCCACGGATGCAACGGACGGACGGATGGTTTTATTTAAAGTGGTACCTAATAGTTTCACAGCATTGCACTATCACCGCCAATACCAATAAGGTATGCGAAACATGAAATGAATATAATATAAAACATGCAGGTAGCAGTGGCGTGCACTCCGTGAAGAAAAAAGATACCTGCCTGCCTACTAACCTGCCTACCTTAAAAAAAATAGTATTGAATAATATTATAATAATTACATTAATTGTGTATAATATCAGTTAATTTAAGTCTTAGAGTGAGGTGTCCAATCATAAAAAATCATTTAACTTGACAATACAACAAGTAAGCTATTTTTACCTACACCGTAAGAAATGTCTGTGCACGCCACTGGCAGGTAGGTACTTGCTACATTTCGTTTCTACACACGATATTAAATAACATCTCATACATAGCATCACGTCTATGTATTCCCCGAAAGTTTAGGCAGAAATGTAATACTATTGTACATCCACATTCCGCCGATACCGTTGTTATGTAGGTCCTATGTAATAGAAAGAAAGAAAATAAATTATTTTTTTGCACAAAGGACACAGGATAGTAAAATAAAAATATAAAAACGAAAAAAAACTTTTAACGCAACTACCTATACAATAAGCTTTTAAATTATAGTTTAAAAAAAAAACAAAAAACACGCTTCTGAAGGTGCCTGCAAAGGCCCAGTTGAAATAAAAACCTTGGGCTTCGGCCTCAACTTTGGCTTCGGCTTCGGCCTCGGCATCGGCTTTGACTTTGACTTCGAATTGCACTTTGTCGTCGACTTTGACCTTGACTTCGATTTTTCGTATTCTTCTCAGCAAACCCTTTCATTTGATACCTATATCATGGGAGTGCTTATTAATTAACAAGTCCGCCATCTTTGGGAGCCTGCCATATTGGATTTAGAATGACGTAACTTAGCTAACCATGCATTGTCATCTAAACTAAACGTGTATGTAAAATTTCAGCTCAATCGGAAACCGGGAAGTGGGTCAAATTTAACTTCCAAGATTTTCTTACATGTTAGTTAGTTACTTACAGGTGAAGCTAATAAAAGCGTGCTAAAAAGACAGGTTAACATAAACAGTATTATTTCGTAGCTATTAATTAGGCATTGCAGTCGGGTCGGTACATTAGTTAATGTCTTTCGTGAACATGACTTATTGAAGTCATCTGGCTTAAAATGATGACTGGCATCGCCACCGAATTTTTCCCAAATTTTATAGTAATCAAATTTTTTAGGATGCCGAAATAGCGAACTAATTATAATTAATAATTATATTTTAAAATTTGTCATTAATTTAATTAATATAGTGAAATCGTAGCACTAGTACAAACCCAAAGTCCGACAGTAATATGTAAATATTGTCACCCTATCAGCAACTTAGACAAATTTTGTAAAATTTCATTATATTCAAGGTTACCCGTGGAAGGATATTATTACAGCCAGAATATATTGCAATTCCACAACCTTTCACGCATCACATTCACCATTTTTGTAAATAAAATATTAAAATACTATTAAATATTAATTTAGTACCGTCAACCTGTCACAAATTGAATGACACGAGCTTTTTTTGAAGTTGTCATAATACACTAATAAAATCTATCATAAAAGTACGGAGGTTTAGTTTTTTAAATAATAAGATTACGAAAAAAATTATGATGATAAATTTGTTTATATTTAAATTTTAAAAAACATTGTACATCTAGCAAGATAGTAAATTCATTATTTTAATAATTTTTGTGTACGATTCCAATCTTCGTACCAAATCTACTAAAATGTACCAACTTCTATCCTGGCAATTGTTAAAACGAGACACACAGCTCCGTGGTCGCTCTTTCTAGAGGGTCTCATCTCCTTTTACTTCAAATACAATTCTTAAGCGATTGTGATAAGGTCTGTTTTTCTTTGCGATATTTTGCTTATTGCTTGTTCTAGTTGTAGGGGGGAGCCCTACTTATTATTTCTATGGTTATACAAGAGTGCAAAGTTGCTTTTTAACCGCGTGTTCAATTTTGATGACCGAGCAAGCGAAGGATTCTAAAATTGAATCACGAGCGCAGCGAGTGATTCAAAATTAGAATCCTGAGCGTTAGCGAGGGAATCAAAAGAGCACGAGGTGAAAAATCTTTGCACTCGAGTGCAACACGTAACTTTTCATTCCACCTCAGCGAGGAAATGACTAAATGCAAAAAAAAAACGTTTAATTCACAAACTTAGTGCACGCGATGTTCTAAATTCAATTTACTTTATCCTCTAGAGAATAAAAACGGCTTTTCCACTCAGATATTGAAGATTAAAAATACTCTTTCCGAGATGGTGGGATGAAAATTTACTTTATCCTCTAGAGAATAAAAACGGCTTTTCCACTCAGATATTGAAGATTAAAAATACTCTTTCCGAGATGGTGGGATGAAAAATATATTAATATGTTTATTGTAGAGTGTTGCGAGGTTTTAGTATTATTTTTGGAAGATCGCGCCTAAAATCACTCACTGCTTTCGTTAGACCAACACGAAGATAAATATAAAAGTGGAGCTATCACTCTCCAATAAATATACACTGAAAGTTGAAACCAGGATCAAGATATGATATGATATGAGATGTCTGTGTCTGTGAATGAAACAGATCTTGACCACTCATAGGTGTATCTGTCTCTTTCTATGCGTAACTACTTAAAAAGAGACGGGTACACCTTCGAAACCGACCTTGAGGTTTCAGTTAGGTATTGAGAATAATTGCTCCACTTTTATATTATACTTCGTTGTGACACTCATGCACTGAATAAATAATGACCAACAATGATAGTTGATCTTAGAGCATTCGATACACGTAGAAGGAGTATTGTACTCTGTCTAGCAAAATACTTAAAGCTGTCTAGTTCTACGTGGAGCCATTTTTGTACAAGTCTTACCTCATAAATCTAAAGAATCCGCTCTAGCGTAACTCAGCGTAGGCGGTAAGCGGGTTCCATAGAAATAGTACAAGTACTGGAACGCTTAATAGTGCCGTAAAGCCGGTCTGAGGGAGAATACTTTGTGGTAACCGTGTCCTTGTCTAATAGGGTAACCATACATTTTAGTTAAAAGTAGGACATGATAGAAATATTTAATTATGTTATGAGAATAGTTATCAGGTAATTAACTACTGATATCGAATAGTAAGAATTGTTTTTTTCCTAGTAAATAGTGAAATATACGGTCCATACAGTGTATCTAAACGTTCTTACAAATATACATACACCCTTTTGGTTATAATTAGAGTCACAGGCAAGGCATAATATATAAATAGGCATATGCAAGGTTACTATATAATAAAAAAGAAAATTTAGAGAAAATTTCGGACATTGCGGAAAAATCCGGACATTTTCTTATACACAGATTACGTGTATAATAAAATGTCATGCGTGAATATTCCGGACATCTGGCAGCTCTAGTCATAGGAAACATTAGATTTTAACATTTTAAGATACAAATTTAATTCCTCTTCTACTTTTTCTTTCTTTTTTCTTTTTCTCTTTTAGCTTTGCGACCATCCTACGACCTTTCTTTATGAGATCTTTCCTATTATAGCAGAAAGGGTAACCCATCCTTAGTGCTGCAGAATCGAATATCACTTATTATAATATTCTTGTTTGGCAAACTCAAGTATAATCATCATTCACAACATTAAGCAATAAAACACAATGAATGAAAGTCAAAGCAAAACTTTTTTTAATTTCAAATCGGCATAAAAAGGTCGTCGTCGTTTCGTCAAAACGTTGAGATTCTAGATGCACGGTTCCAAAGTGGGCCGGGTTCTATGGAGAAGAGACCGGCTAGAAACTTAATGGTCGATTGTAATTTTAATTGTGTTGGCATTATAGTTGTATTTTGGGTTTATGTGCTTGTTTCCTCTTGCTTTACTTTCTTATTTGGTGGTTCACTGGAAACTGCAACATCTTCCCATTTACTACAAGATCCTACATGCCCTGATTCACCAGATGTTCCTGCACGTACAATTTATTTTGCACGTACAGTTTTTTTTCTTTTTGTGGCTATCTGTAATGTCAAAAATGTTCTTCATTATGGCACAATATCTAAGTACAATATCCAATCCAGTAAAAGTTTAATCCATCTAACTATACTAATAGGAAAATATTAAACACAAATAAACAATAAGCAAAGTGTGTGAATCTTAAGTTTGTGCAATGTGTTATACTTTATATTAGTATAAACTATTACAGACCAGACAATTGCACACAACATTATACAACAGACACATACAACAACTGATAATTATTAAACATATTACAATAGTACCTATGGTAATATTGAAGGAACTGCTTCAGGTTTTAATTTTATTTTTGCTGCTGTTAAATAATTCATTATCTTTAAAATTTACGCCACAAACACATGCGAACTTTTACACACTAATGTCAAGGTTCGTGGCTGTTATCCATAACACCCTCTGCTTATTATCAGCTGGAATCCTGAAAAAAACAAACATGGAATTTTAATAAAGTCTATCATTTTATAAGAGATACAAAAAAACATTATTATCTATTCGGCACAACAAACAACAAATGATTTCAACAAATTAACTTTAACTATATACAGGGTTATTTGTAAAACACCGGCAATGCTTTAAGGGGTGAAACTACTCATCAATATGAACAACTTTTACTACGGGACCAACCATGAAATCGCGAAAAAAAATTCAAACTTTTCATACATTTTGATGGAGCAAGGTTAATCTTTTGTATGAAAAGTTTGATTTTTTTTTCGCGATTTCATGGTTGTTCCCATAGTAAAAGTTGTTGATATTGATGAGTAGTTTCACCCCTTAAAGCGTTGCCGGTGTTTTACAAATAACCCTGTATGTATACTTATACTTGGAATCACTCAAATTATACAAAACAATAAATGCATCGAAAATATGCTACGCATTACAGATTATGGAAAACTAATCCAAATTTATTAAAGTACGTAAATTATTTAACTTAGTGGACTGTATGTTATGTGAAACGATCTAAAATAAGTACTTGGAGCAACTATATCCCACAAAATAAAAATATATTGTCACACTACTCAATGAAACTTACCTATGGAACGATATTCCACAACCAGGATAATATTCTCGCTTGCACCCAATCATAACTCAAGTATTTACCATCTTGTCGCCAAAAAATTATTCTAGGCACAAAAATAATGTTTGATCACGTTTATTTCTGAACTATGAAAACCACGAATGTTGACAATAGGTTGACAACTAAGTTGACAATGTAAGCCATTTTGAATGATGTAGTGTTTCCCGCATGCAAACTTCTTTAACTACTGGTATCCAAATATTGTAATAATCAATCTTATTGAATAACGTATGGAAATAATAATATTTAATATAATATTTAAAGCACGTCAATTATAATTTTTATTATGTTTATTTTGATAGCCGTGGGTAGAAGTTTCATTAGTTCTAATATGTATGTAAAAACGATTCTGAAAATACCAATTTAGTAGATTACTAAGTTGATGAGTAATGGCCATGTGTGCGAGAGGGACACCGCTGAATCTCGGGTGACTTTCATGTGGGCACAAAATTTCGTACAACTAATTATAGCAGTAAGCTCTCTAGTTATAGGTACTATGTATTATCTCTATGGCGGGTTCTTCATCTGAGATTCTGATATTTTTTGACAGAAAATATCCACAGATGAAATACGTGATGATTGATGATTTGAATGTGTTGTTATAATCTGTTGTACACTTTACCGTGGCTGTCATTCACAAACTATATAGGGATGCTAACGCATCAGACGGAGCACTCCCGAACAAAAAATCGAACATTTTGGTTATCTGTGGACCTCTTTTATAGACTTTGACAAATGTTTACTTTTTTAGAAAATTCTGCCAATTCGACGTACTGATTTGAAATCAAGCCTTTTAAGCTTCATTAATATATTTGAATAACCCCCCCCCCCTTCCTTGGTTCATAATTTTGAGGTAGCTCCCTAATGTTTTAAGTGAAATATTATTTCAGGAATAATAATAAACAAAGAAAAGACTCATTTATAATTTTTTAACTTTGTTTTATATTTAATAAAAGTCTATAAACTGCATAAAAAATAACACGATTTCTGCTGTTCTTCAGTGTTTTGCTGACTGCATTGCCATCAGCATAATGAGCTGCAAGAAGAAAAAAACAACTTTTATTAGACAAGAATAATAAGTACCTATTTATTATAATTATGGAACAATTATGTGAACATCATCATCCTCTTGCCCTTTTCTCTATTTTAGGTCAAGACATCATGATTTTTTGTCCATGCAGCCATCAGCCATAACCACCATGTTAACTAAGTTCCATATCAGTTTTCATACAGTTTATTGATTATTCCAATTATTAATATTCGCATATGACACGCTAGTACATCCATCATATGTACAAGAATTTTTCTAGTTTAACACATACCCAAGTATTGTGTGAGTGGATCATTTATGACCCACACATAATAAAGTAAATAAATCATTGGTCCTACCTCTTGCTATAGGTGTATTGTTGCCTGTGGTTTCCTTATGAACTTCAGT
The DNA here is from genome assembly GCA_932294325.1 of Allophyes oxyacanthae. Lineage (NCBI taxonomy): Eukaryota > Metazoa > Arthropoda > Insecta > Lepidoptera > Noctuidae > Allophyes > Allophyes oxyacanthae. The sequence goes on from OW028615.1 coordinate 13,334,286, forward strand.
CAGAGGATGAAGGTAAGAAATCTGAAAAAAGAAAATAGGTATATTGTTTTGTGATTTCTTTCTGGAGCAGTGGTAGCCTAGTAGTAGACTTATGGGTTCAATGTATGTAATGAGTACAGTGCCAAGTAAGAACACTAGGCTGAGAGTTCGGTTCATATGAACATGTACAATTGAGGCATATATGAACTTGTTTCATGTAATCAAGCTATTACAAGTCCAACTTCCTCTCTCTGAGAGGAAGCCTTGTGTCCCAGCAGTGAGAACATAAAAAAAGAAAATGAATAAGAAGGCTGATTAATGAGCATCAATAATTGAAGTTTCTGTTTACCTGTTGTTGGTGAATCTTCAATAGGTGGAACTGTGTGCTTGGAAGTTGAAGACATGGGAATAAATTCTGAAAATAAAAATAGTTTTGTTTTTTATTTCAATAATTACTTATAAGAATGTATAACACTGGCTTTGTTTTGGCAAAATTCTTTTTCTGTTCTATGACTAAATAGTATAAAATAATGACACCTTATATACCTAAAACACATGTATTCACTTAAAACTTTTGTAACTACTTCATGGAATTTGATAGTTTAGATAGAAGATTTTTTGGGGACGGTGGTTGCATACCATAGGTACATACTTTCATAACATGTAAAGCTGAAGTAATGCTGTAGCCTAGAAATTATATAATTCAAAATGATTCAAATCATTATTTTACATACCAGTTTGGGGCTGCATTTGTTTTTCTTCATTTTTAACTTTACAGTAGGAATGATCATTTTGCTTCCTCTTTCTAGTTTAGTCATGATCCAAGGATACTTTCACATTTACTGAAACAATACATGTAGCTATAGTTAATTATTCAACTTAAATAAAGATTTCTCAGAATAGAAATTCGGTCAGTGGGTCATCTTAGGGGAAATTCAAAGGGTTAAGAGTATACATAGGTCGGAATCAAGAAAATGTTAATGTTTTGTTATCAATTATAGAATTAGATCAAAAATCAGTCTACCTATACAAATGCATTGACCGTTAGTGGGATGCAATGATTCAACTATAACAACAACAATAATTAAAGAATGCGTTTTCGCATTTGTGCTTAGCATTTTTTTTATAAAATAATAACAGCGGGTACTTACCAATTCCATCAGGCATTCCGTTCGTTATCTCACATATTAATAAGTTTGGAACTGCATTTTGATGAAGACGAGTTTTTAAATAGCACACTGTAAAACTTTTCTCGTCAAAATGTCCTGCACACACGAAGTAGGTAGGTACCTTTCAAGATCTTGGGGACTCAAATTCCGTAGATGTTCCAACTTGATGTACAAAGTTTGATCCTTATGGAGTCCCGTCTCTGATTTTGGTATTTTGAAAAACGCGACGTCCTTTCGTCTTCTCTCACAACCCACAACACAGCATATATTGTACAAATTTGCGGCTTTGCAAGGAATATTACATAAATTGAGAGTAATGCATAAAAAGCTATTTATTTAATTATTTATACACTTTGAACTGCAATGGCGGTTGACGGCGTCGTACCCTGCGGTCCGAATTGCGCTAAAAGTTTAAGTAATATTATCGCGAACCCGACCAAAGCCACAAGCATTATTATTACTCAATAGCCCTTATATTTTGTGACTATTAAATTTGGTCGGATTCGCGATATTATCAATTTTATCGCAATTCGGACCGCAGGGGTAGGCGGGCAGAATGACGTTAAACTGACGTCACGATCGTTCCATAGACTTTTGTGACGTCATAAATCGTACAGGCATCAAAAGGGTGTAGTATGAGTCGGGGGGGTTGAGGTAGCTGTCAAAAGCTTTAATTGAGCCATAGAGACGAACGACGAAATAAAATGTTCTATGATAACCCCCTGTGCTGTCATTGATGGTGGTGCCGTATGTCTCGGGAGTTTTATTTTTAATTATTTTTCTTGAAGTCATGTTAATTTAACTACTAATGAAAACATGTCACTCAGGGAAAATTTAAGAGATCTAGGCTGGTAAATATATTTTTATAGTAGTCGCCGTTTTATTGAAGAAATTTCAAACGTTACACAGTCGAATTAAATATCTGATTTTTCAGGCACCTAAGTGAAGAAGGTCTCGATATTGTTAGTGAAAATGGCCAAATACAGGATGTAAATATTCTTTCGAAGAAGGCATTAGATGTGAGTGGTTAACGCGGTTAGATTTTATTATTGTCAAGGTCTACTGCTCAATTGGTTCTGGTTGTGTTAATTTCAATTCTTATTGTTTTCCAGTATGATTTGAGAGACATAGGAGATGCAGCGCTTCCCGAAGATTTCACTAAGGACCCATCTAAGTTGGAGAAGCCAGTAGTACTTCAAATACAAAAGATAAGAAATGTGTCAGCTCCAAAGGCTAATGAGGAATCAACATCTGCTCCTCGAATGCTAAAGCTTACGTTACATGACGGTAAAGCAACGTGTACATGCCTTGAAACCAGTCCTATATCAAGTTTAAGTATTAATACTCCACCGGGAACAAAGTTGTTGTTGAACAATGAAGGCCTTGAGGTTTGTCATGGTGTAGTCTGGTTGGTACCAAGTGTCATCTCCATTTTGGGTGGGAAAGTAACTCATATGATTGAGAAATGGGAACTAAACAGGAGTTTGGCTAAGCATACAAGAGGTGAGTCAAGTCACATTTTTATTTTCATGTGTTTTTAACATAAAAAAATATAACTTATATAATAATTAAAAGTTGATGGTTGAAAGGTTGTCTTGTAGGGAATCAGCGCTTGCAATAAGATCGCTCATTGTACAATCTTAATATTTTAATTGTAATTATTATGTTTATTGCTCCTCTTTTATCAGGTATACAATAAAGAGTGTTTCTATTCTATTCTATTCTAATAAATGCCCCATAGTAAGTGAGTTTGGGCAGTTAAATAGAATATAATTATTATTTGAAGGGAAGTAAATATTACTATGGCACCCCACTATATTGCAATTTTTTAGTAATTGCTGTAACCTTATGTATATGGTAGTAAATAAAACAATTATGTATGGTATCATTAACATTTTTTAGGAGGAATTGGTGTGGATGGTGGTCCTCCTCCATGGATACCATTTGGGCAGCGATTGGAAGCTCTTATGTTGGAAAAGCAGTTCAAGAGTTTACAAGACGCCAAGCAAGATAATGCTGAGTTTGAAGCTCAAAGGAAAGGGGCAATCGCTGAGGCACAGAGACTGTCTGGTGTTAAAAAAGTAATAATTTTCTACTTAATTCAATTAAAAAAAAACTACATAATTTTGTTCTTGAAAAAATGCAGACATTGGTATTGTTCTTGGCCACAGTTGTCCATTTTTTAGCTATTGAGTTAATATTTACCAGCAGTGAGATTATGCTTGCTAGTAGTGACTTTGGGTCATTTGGGTTGTGGCTTATGGGTTTTTCCCATGTATCTTATTTAATACACACATAATATTTAATTTACACATGAATGTATTTTCTTGTTCTTTTTGTGAAACACCTCATTTAAAGTTTAATAAGTGTCTTCGTAGGAAGAGGTATTATCCATTTATTGACTACTACAACTGGATAGTTATTAATATTGCTAAAAATTGTGATTGCTAAGGAAAGCGAATTAGATTCAACTACGTTGTTTAGCAATCACCTATCGAAACTAATGCGAAATTATTTATAACTTCGTAGGTGTTTGGTGGAGGTACAAAACCTCTTTTGGATGCAAATGTACAGAAGATTGTTGATGCAGGATTTTCCGAGGAGCAAGCTGAAAATGCTCTTAAATATACCAAGAATAATGTTGATAGGGCCCTGAAAATTCTGCAGAAGAGAGACCACTCAGAAAACAGAAGTAAAGAGAAACAACAGAAAGAACCAGAGCCACCGAAACGTAAAGGCCGCAGTAAGGATATCAATGATGAAGACATTCAAGTAAAACCATCCGGAAAAGTTTCCTTGTTTGACTTCCTAGAAGATAAACTGCCTAATGTACCCGATAGAGATAAAAACAATCGCCAGAACAGTACTTCACAAGAAGATAGGAATGACAGAAATAATTTTAATTATAGGGACAGGAATAGTGCCAAAAATATCCCGCGTAACCAAGGATCCAGGTATGAAGGTCCCAATAGACAGAGATCTGATACCAGAGGACATTTTTCTCATGACAACCACTCACACAGAGATGAAAGAAAGTATCAAACGCAGAGTGAAAAGCCCCCAAGGTTCCAGAAAAAGTTAGAGGAGAAGAACAAACAACAACTGCAGCAGCAGCAACATATACAACAAACTCAGCAGTTTCAGGTTAACAGCATGAATAACATGAACATGCATTATAACAATTCATATCACACTCTTCCGCCGCCGCCACAGAGCCACTATAATGATAAAATGCGAACTGACAGGAATTATAATGAGAATAAAATGCAGCAACAGCATAATTACCGGAACGTTGCCAGCGCAATGGAGAGTTTGGTGGACGCTACAGCGAACTTGAATTTGCTGGCTACTCAGCGTGCAGTCGAGGAGCTTCAACAGCCCCGGAACTATCCGCCGCTAGATCAAGTGTACGCAAAACAGGCGTACGTTGCTGCGCAGACCGTGCCGGATATCCAGCCGTTCAGGAGGGGCAGTGACCTACAGAAGTATCAGGAGCAGTCATACCAGCGCAGGCAGCAGCCGAACGGTTACGTGGAGCCGCGACAGAACCCGATGTACCCCAACGTGGCTAGTTTCATGGGCAACGCGGCGGCAGCAGCGGCGGCTGCGGCGGCTAGCGGCTACGCCAGCCGGCAGTACGGGTACGGCGCGAGGGCTCAGGAGTACGCGGGCGTGCGTGGTGCGCCGTTCTTGACGAACTCTCTGCTGGGTTTCCAGAATGCGGCTGTAAACGAACAGGCTCGCGCCATGCTCGGCGTCACTGACATTAACTGGAAGGTCGGCGATCGGTGCCTCGCTCTCTATTGGGAGGATAATAACGTAAGTTGACCGTTTACCATTCTATATTACCGTCACGAGTTTCGTAGTCACAATATACTGTATCCTAATCTTAACTTTTCAGTTCTACGAGGCCGAGATCACCGGCATTTCGGCCAACACCGTTGTTGTCAAATTCTGTGCCTATGGTAATCATGAGGAGATACTCAAGACAAATTGCCTGCCGTTCCCTAATCAAGGTGAGTTGGTTTTGCTATTGGATAAACATATTAGCACATTTAGCACATATTTCTGCTAGTATTTATACATAGTCTAGGCTTTAAGCTCAACTACAATACGCGCCACGGATCTTTGTGTCTGTGAAGATGCTACGACTCGCATCGCGTCGTGACGAATCAGGATCGTGAATTGATTTATTTATTTGATTATAGATGACTAGCAACTGCTGATATGTCTATGTCACACAGTGTTGAGAGAGTCGTGAGAGTTTATTTGTACGGAACAAGTTGTCGAGCAAGTTTTTAAATGGATTTATAGTAACAACATCTTCTGGAAGTTCGTTCCAGTTGTGGACCACTCTATTGCTAAGGGTGTGGCAGTGTTTGTTTTCGCTAGTATGCGACACAATTGCTTATTTATCATGGTTACTTCTTGCGCTTAGGGTATTCACTATTCCAAAGATGCATTGACTATCAGGAAGGTTGTATTTTAATGTAGTGATCTTGTATGTTTCGATAATGTTGGTAGGAGGATTTCGTCGTGCTTTTCGTTCTGACGTGTTGGGTTGATTTATTATGTGAACCGACACCGACCAAACTTCACAGACACAAGGATCCGTGGCGAGCACTGTACCTACTTAATATTTACCCCTTCATACTCTCGTCTTACAGCTGATACGAAATGTAACTTTTTAGTTATTTCTCAAAAGAATAGGCCAATCTTCCTCGTGTTGTCGTAAAATTGGTTAAAGGATGATACCATGAAGATAGTAGCATCCTCTTACGTGCTAATATCATCACACTATGTACATCTTATTCAAGTATTTCTGTTGTCCATCCTATCATTAATAACATTGTAAAGCCGCATACAGATTATGTGTAACACAACATGCAAGGCAACGTTCAAAGTAACATTTCCCATACATTTGACTATGTTTGCGATCGTGCAGTTGTAGCACGCGCGCTGTGATCTGTCGATTATCGGTTTTCCAGACGAATACAAAGGTTCGTGTTACATTGCATGTTTGTAAGTTGCACATAATCTGTACGTAGCTTGACAGCTTATCTACACTTCTTACTCGATGTTTTTCAATAGTAATATTTGGTAATTTAAAAATTTGCTAGCTTAATGATTAATAGCGTGTTTACATTTTGTCTCATGCTTCATCATCATCATAGCATTTTCCCATCTACGTTGGAGTCGCCTTCGAGTCTAACAGATGCAGTTGATATCCCTATTATATACGGACCAACTGCCATCTGACTTCCGCAAACCAATTATTGGGGGAAACCGATGTTTTAAGGTTAGAAAAGAATTAAACTAATTATAAAAAGAAAAATTCTGTTTGTTTCTTTTTTCGCGATTCATGCAAAATCTTCCAATTCGATTGACAACAAAAATTGTACCATGCAGTAGCTCAGGGATAGCGAACCTTTATGCAAGGTAATTAACTAATAGTGCTTTATGGCAGGGACTTAAAACGTTACTCAAAATAACGTTACTTTTACGTTACGTTATTTTGAGTATCGTTTCTAGTCTGTTTTCAGGGATTATTGTATTCATCATTAAAAACAACTTATACTTTATGACGAACCCTGAAATCGCGAAATAAAATAAATCTGTGTTCCATACATAGTCGAGTAATATTTAATATTTATATGGAACAGCAGATTTTATTTTCGCGATTTCAGTGTTGGTCTTAGTAAAAGTTGTTTATAATGATGAGTACAATAACCACTTAAAGTACTTCTATTTAATTATAATTATAACACTATATAGTATTATACAGTGTTATAATAAAATACATATTTTTTTTTCAAAGACCTGTTTATTAATGTGGCCATTACGTGCCAATTATTTAAGCTTAGTGGATAAAATCATCAAATATTGATAACTCTTTCGACACCTAATTAATCCCGTATCCTTATTTACTTATTGCCATTGGTTCGCTATTCCTGCCATAGAATATATCTTTATTTCATGTAAACCAGATACAGGCACTTAAGAAATGTTCGGACTTTAGGTGCGCGGTTCCAAATAGTAGGTCCCATGGAAAGGAACCAGCAAGAAACCCATGGAAACTCTTTTAAAATAATAGATTACAATCTTGATTAGTACAATGTTGTGGTAAGAGCTGCGAGAATAATGTAATTTAATGTGAATAAAAAATAAGAATAGGATAATAATGATTTGCCTCTGAATAAGATTGCCATGGCAGTTACAAGCTGACCAGTCCCGATAGCTTGTAGGTTCCATATGGTTATAGGCTATACAGATGAGATTTTAAACGGGGACCTCTTTGGCAGCTACGGTCATTATAAAGTGTAAGATATAGGAAGAATATTCTTAGAAATCCATCTACAGCTTTGCATATAAGTATTGTAGAAAATGTGTATTTTTTTATCTTATATCAATCACACATCATTTTTTTTTATATAGAATCCTCCTATTTAAAAAAAAGACAATTAGTTTGTTTACATTTAGAATGAAACGGACTGTTTGTCCATTTGCGGTGAAATAAGATACTTCAATAGAATAGAATAGAATAGAATAGTTATTTATTGTTTGTCACAGGTAAATACAAAAAAGATCTTAATAGTAAATAGCAAGTGTCACTATAACATACCCATTGGGTGTACAATAATATAAAATACAAAAAATTAAACAAAATATAAAAATATCTTAAAACACAACATAAGAATTGTTTTAACTTTGAAGTATAAATCACAATATCTTTTTGTTAATGTTATAATTAATTTACAGATAATCTTTTTACTATGAGAAGTCAAATGATACATGAGTTACATTTTGTTTTTTCCTTCCTTGAATAGGATAGATCTGCGCGATAATTCACATAGTTATAAACAACGCGCATGCGCTGCCAAGCATGGCATACTAGATAAAAAATAAAAGCATGCGTACCAACTAGATTTATTTTCCACAAATCCCTGCGCTCTGACACGCGGCACAGCTTCCTAGATTTTCCGCTATTAGTCGAATTTGGTACCTACGCGAAATTTCTCAATACTTTTTATTATTTAACTAGCTGTGCCCGCGACTTCGTCTACGTAGAATTTATCAAAATTATTTATTTTTTAAATTAAAAGTAAATGTAGCCTAAGTTACTCCTTATAACATCAGCTATCTGCCAGTGAAAGTCCCGTCAAAATCGGTCCAGCCGTTTCGGAGATTAACCGAAACAGACAGACAGAAGACATTTAAAAATTATATTTTTGTTATATTTACTGTATACTTTCATTTACATTCAGTAAAAAACTGTTATTTAGACATTACAAACATACACTTCAATTTTATTTATTTGTATAGATTACAGTACGGGAATATAAAAAGTTATGTATGCAACTGCACATAATATATCTTGTGATTGTCTTTAAATATTTAATTAAGTAGGTATTTACACTCACTGTGCACTCGTGCTGTCTATAATGCAAATATAAAAATTATGTATCGTTTTACTGTTTAGGTGGCAGTTGCATAAATAACTATTTATGATACACCATTTCTTATTAACATTATTATTTTCTGGCTGCGCGTAATGATAACCACGACTGACGTCTTGACCGATGGTACAGTATGCGTATTCTAACTTTACTTCTCTGAAGTTTGCCGTATCTGCGCGAACGGTACCGATTACGTAAGCGCTCGTCACCCGCATCACCCACAACTAACCTAACCGTCAAAAACCCCCGACTCCAACTAGAAAAAGAGCTGTAAAAGATGATTATTTTTATTTGTATCATGGTTGCCCGTGGCATCACTGCAACGGTCCCATCAGAATACCAGCGCTGTGACATTTTCTATTTCAAAATTTTTTGGTTTCGTCCAGGTTGCTATAATTATTGTTTTTCTTTTGTTATTATTTTTATGTTTTATTTTATTTTTGTACTTTTATTTGTTTCTGGCGAGTCCAGAAAAAACTGTTTTCTTTCTTTCTTTCTTTATGATACCCGATTAAACTAGCTTTCAAATAAACTGCATTGAAATCGGTCCATCCGTTTTCGAGCTACGATGCCTCAGACAGATACACACTACAAACTTATAACATCCCTCTTTTTTGTCTGGGGTTAAAAAGCGACTACTGCGCCATCATGGGTAGCGTCCCTCAGAGAGGCAAAGTTTATAATACGCGTACTGTACTTTGAGTGTACAGCAGTGGCGAAGGGTGACAGTTGTAAAAGGGGAAGCCGTCCCAAAAATGCCCTCTAAAACTTGCTGCGATTAATGTTGCGAGGCAAAAATCCATACCGTCTCTTGTAATCTATATATAGTCATGTCTGGAAGAGCTCGACTTAACTGAATAACAAGCCTTTTTTTGTCAGTTGGATGAGTAAATAATATAATATTTCGTTGGTCTATGTACTAACCAATTCCTAAAGGGAAGCCGATGGGAATTGGGTTGTATGCACTCTTCGCCACTGGTGTACAGGGCCCCGATCGCGTTAAATTTAAATGTCTGCTAACGTAAATAGTCGTTAATACGTGTATGTGGAGTTGCAGGGTCGCACACGGAGAGCTACCTGGGGCGCGGCGTGTTCGCGGCGCGGCGGCCGTAGTGGTGCGCCGCGGTGCCGCGAGCGGTCGCGCGCCCCGCCAGCTGACGCGCGCCGCCCGCGTCCACCCCGTACTGAACTGCGCTGAACATCGGCCCCTAATACCCGATATACTCGATACTCGGCAGCTGACTGGATTTGTGCATACACAGTGATTTGGATTCTCAGTGCGGATAGTGAGTGTTTTTTATTTCGGCCTGACCCATGTTTCCAATTAGTCTGATCAGATCATCATGAATGAGTTGCACAACGATAATTTAAATAAATCTAGATATAAGTTAAATCGGTTTAAGCCTCACCGTATACAGGGAGGCCAAAAATTTCTCGCTGACTGTACCTTCTTTCATAAAACTAATGTTGGGGTTTTTTGTATCTTCAAAATTCCTCTAAAGTTTCCTAAGACCAGAACTGTCTTAACTATAACAGAAAGGGTAGCCCTTAATGCCCCAAATTTTTGCGCCACTCTGTATATAGAGAAAGTGTGAACTGGTATATGTTGAATCTAGATTTAAATGAAATTTACCACAACTGTCGCCTTGACAGTATAAATAATTAAATAATGCCAGTTGGGTATATTTGTAGTTATTTTTAAACCTGTAATAAATAAATACGAAGACGCCCGACTGGCATTGTTGAATCAGACATTTTATCCAATAGTCGATAAGGCATAATGATATTCAGATGATACCCTATGATTGTCGGATCAGACTATCGGAAATATGTGCCCGGCCTTATGGACTCTGTTAAATCAATGTTCCGGACGCCCCAACGTGTGTCCACGTCGTACGGTCTTGTACGTGTAACGTGTCATAACTTCACAAGGCGGCGTTCCCAAAGCTTGTTACTAACGACTGCGAACTATGACTTCTGGTTTTAATAAGATTTTAAATCATATTTTATCAGTATCGACTCGCTTTTGTCTATTTATTTATACTTATCATCATCTTTTGCTTAAACTTTCTCCAGAATCATCTGTAAAGACTCAGTAGTATCTTTCTACAAAAATTTACAAGTCCAGGAATTAAATTCTCGTTTCCTGCGAGATCACTTCGAGCTCTGTTTGACGTTTATAATAGTTCAAATTCGAAATGTATGTCTAGAACAGTAACCCACCAGTTGAAGCAAATCGAGTTACTTTTCTTGAAATGTCGGGCTCGATTTTCCAAAATAGCTCAACTTAATTACTAGTTGAGAAAAGTTCGAATTCGAACTTTTTACGACGAGAATTGCCCCCCAGTTGCATAGATTTTCTTTGTTTATTTGGTTCTATAAGGCATGTAACGGTTATCGTATTGTTTCATACGCAATACGCGTAACAATAATAAGATCTTTCAGGTAAATGCGAATCAATATTGATAAGTATGATTTCAGCCTTACTACGCTCCTTCGAGTGCCCATAGACGATCGGTTAAATGTTGAGCTCCATTGATCACTAGTTCGGGTTGAGTGAATGAAGTTGAAATATCCTTCCGATCGAAGCGCAATACACAAGAAGTTCTCGATTGCAGTCGACGTTATGAAATACTTCCTACGAAGTATGTAATAATAATAAGTAGGTACGTGTTAAATGTTCATTCAATTCCGTCTCGCACGCGGAAGTTTGCGAGTTTTCAACTTTCTTCACTTACTGTATAAAGGGAAATGGAAGGGCTCACGCGTCGCTGCGTAGCTTCCTATTAGATAATTGTAATATTCGTGTATAAAGGATTTGAATGTCGTTATATAATTATGAAAATACTTGCATTTATTAATTTGTTGTCTCCTTTTGAATTATATTCTTCTTTTCAATTCAAAGCGGGTGTAGATAATTTTATTGAATCAATAAGGCATGTTTCAGAAGACATTTGCTTCCCGGCAATTTAGGCTTGACCGATGCTCCTAAAATACGACTAAACTAGTCAGTGATGGTATTTTCGTTCTATGACTTAACTGTTGTAAAACAATAATAAAGGCCGTCGCCCACGATAGAGCTAACGAGCGAAAGCATATCTATGTAGACTTCAAAATTCTAGTGATGCCCTGGTAAGAGTGATCTTGTTGGTTTATACAAGAAGTAGAGTTCGACTTGAAGTTAGTCTTGTGGACGAGGGTCATAAGTGGAATATCTTAGGGATGTTATACTAAAATGCTCTTATAAAAAAACTGATGGGTTACGTAAGTCGTAATGTAAGTTTACGTCAATAGACTTGTGCCGAAACAGATGTGTATAATTATTATCCATTCATTACAACAGCTAAGATGTCAGTCATTATAGAGTGTATATTTGCGATTTGTGAAGAGCTTCCGGATGCCAAATTCATAATGTATGTATCTTTTCTCCTCCACAGTTTTCTGTATTCGTTGTGTAGATAAAGGGAATGGGGATAAATCGACGAATATTCTTATTTTTTGTAAAAAATAAACATTAGGCCGAGTTGGAAATTAAATTTTATTTATTGTGTTAAAGTTATTTTTCTTTTAAATATGCAAGGAGTTTAGGGCCTAAAAATCTTGAAGGCGGAATTGTTACGTGTGATTCTGTGCCTAAAACATAATAATACATCTTTATCGGGTCTCTTTACTTTCAACTACTTTTTGTACTCGATATAGGTATAAGGTGTTCAAAAATTAACTCTTAAGAATTTCGTGAAGTTCTTGTACTCATTATTATGAACAAGTTTTACTATGGGACAAACACTGGAATCGCGAAAAAAATCTGCTGTTCTATACATTTAGTCGAGTAATATTCAAGAATTTGTATTGAACAGCAGATTTTTTTCCCGATTTCAATGTTTTCGTAGTAAAAGTTGTTCATAATGATGATTACAACAACTTCACGAAATACTTAGAATTAATTTTTTTACACCTCTTAGATTGACAATGATTGATGATTGTCTTTGATTGATTTGACGTTGAGATATTCAACTGAGAAATCCTTATTACTTTGGGTCCAGAATCAGATACAATAGATTCAAAAGTACCCCTTGCATAGTTTTATCTTTGTCAATTAATTTATAAGAGAAGCTACGCAGGTCGTGTTGTGTATCTAGGACTAATTAAAACGTTCATAAATGTTTAAATATAGGTAATATAATGTTAAAAGATGTAACTCTCATGCGTTAGCGTTAATTTATTGTCAGTCGGCATGTAACCAACAGCAGTAGCGAGTCGCTTGTATAAGTGTATTTTGTTGTATTTTTAGCGCAAAATATGTAATATATGATTTCAGTTAAAATATTGTTTGAAATGTATTTGTTTTTATTTTATATCCGTGTCTAAATAGATATAAATAATTGTACCTACGAAATCACCTACCGTTTACTGCTTCATGTTTATAATAAGTTAACAACAAATGAGATGTATCTATAGTTTTTTCTATTCGTATTGATTTATACGCGATCACTAATAATTCGCACTTGCTACTTATTTTATTACGAAATTTGTAACAAGCCGGTAGCAGGTGAGAATATATTGTGAAATCAAATAGGACCTAATTGCTGTGAGAGGAAATTCACGCTAGTATAGTATCGACTTCTATTCGATATCATGTTATATTTCACAAGCACTGGATTGTCTATTTATTGCATAGTTTCACTTTGTATGATCTTCGCGTGATCAGGATGAAATTCTTGAAACTCTTTGCGTTAGTTTTTCTTAGAGTTATTCAAAGATTTGTATAAGACGGGTATTTTTTGGTCATGTTATATAGTTTATAAATAAGTGTAGATAAACACCATCCACTAAATACTCACTGGAGACGATATCACTGCATTATCTATAACATCTATAACTACGTGGTGTGGTAAGCCTAAATATAAACTTCGCAAACGGCCTTTTGTTCCTATCTTTTTAGATGTTTATAACTTTATCTAATAAGTAGAATGTAACCAGTTTAAAACCAGCTTTGTTCAATAGGTTCTTGATCGCGCGGAGATCGTACCTATATTTGAGTTTTTAAAACTTATTTACTAAACTGATTGCAATGTCAGCATATGATTGAATGTAAACCAAAGCTCAATTACATCTTAGTCGGTAGTAGACGCAGTAATGCTCATATTGATGTAAAACAGCGTTGATTACATTTGTACCACCAGGTTTCTGTTGAGTTTAGGTGAACGTTTATTAACAAAAAGCTAATAAAAGAAATGTGACATACTGTTGTTTCATTTATCAGAGATAACGTGTTGAATAGGATTCTAAGGGCCATAGCACACTAGCTACAATGTGCAGCAGAATCGCGCGTTTTCGCGTTCGTTGGCTGCCTTTTGCTTACAAAAAGTGAATAACGAATGCGAAATCTCGCGATTCTCCTGCAGAAAGTAGGTAGTTAGCGTGCTGTGGCCCTAAGGAAACATTCATAGGTACGGCGTTTCAAAACAGCGGTCAACTTGATAAGTTTTTAGTAGATATAAATCTACATAATAATTTTAACAAAACTATAACAATAGGACTATCTGTTCAAGGAATTAAAAAATTAAATTAAACATTTGATACACATAATAAAAAGATTGTGTAAAAAATTCAAAACTCTACTTTGTAACAATAAGAAATTGCATGATGTTATTCTCTTTGATGTTATTCTACTCGGAACACTTCATGAGGTAAGTTTCAAATCGTCCCACTAATCTTGTTAGTGGGACGAACGGCAATGATTTATTAATTTTATTTTCATCTCACTAACTCGGAAAGGCTTTCTTTATTGTTCGAAATCTGAGCGCAAAAGTCTATTTTATCCGCTAGCGTGGAAAAGTTATTCGAAATTCGAACGTGACGAACTATAGTTTAGAGCACAGACCAGCAGGGTAATCACGATACACACTCGCAATCGGAATCGATTCAATTTTGACAGTCCAAAAACTACATTGCACGGTATGCTTTTAAAACCACTACGCCCTACAATTTGAGCAACGCAATGAACACTGTTGTAGTGTCAAAATTGAGTCGATTCCGATTACGAGCGTGCATCGTGATTAGGTAGCGGGCCCCAAGCTGTCTGTTGTAATCACGAGAGCATTCTGCCGCGAGTGAGGGGTTGGCGCCCTGGACAAGTGTAGAGTGGTGAAGAAGAACAATTCAAACAGGTGCGTCTCGTGCCTTTGAATCCCTCGCTCGCTCAGGATTCTGTTTTTGAACCACACGCTTCGCTCGTGGTTCACTCTTAGAATCCTTCGCTTGCTCGGTATTCAATACAAGCATTCGCATCTAATTACAACTTTGCAGCCTTGCATAACAAATACCTAACTATTTTAAGTCCCATTGGTCCCACTAAATAATTTGAGACACTGGTTGCTCGCGATTTCTCTCGTAAAGTTTCCATAGTTTTGTACAGCATACAATGATGGTTCTATTGCATTTATTATTTACACTAGTGTTACAAAAGTGGTCTTACACATATTTTTATACATAGGTACCTACCTATCACGTAACGGTTGGTCTGATTGTAATGTTGTAACTGTACAATTATATTAGGTACGTGATACGTCCCTGTCGGTACAGTGGCTAAGCGTTTGGGTTTCACGCTACGGGACGCGGATTCTCCGCCCGGAGTACCTACCTACCTATGACCTGCGAATAAATGTACCGGGTCTGTGTGTAAGTATGTAAAATGTCATGTCTGTAGCATAATGGAGCAGACGTCCTAGTATGATAGATTATTAGATTATTTTCTAAGACAAAGAAAACAAAGAAATATAATTACGTAGATGGAACTTCTTTAATTCTTCTGTGACTTAATGCAGAAATGGATAGTCTAGGTTGGTCTAGGGATGTCCAGATACACCCCTCCGCTTCCCCCCAGACGGAGGATAGCCCACCATGGTGACTCACCACGCTAATATAAAAATAAAAAGTTACCAACTAGACGTCGTCGTAAACAACAGCGGTCGAAAATAATAAATTCGTTAATTTCAAACGTAAGCGTTACGTCACTTTATTAATGTTTGTTATGGTTTGGTTTTGGAAAATAAATGACAAAGGGACTAAGTTCGTCGTAATCTCTTCTTTTCAATCTTACATTGTAAAATAATAGCTGCGTTACACGCTATGTATGACCTAGTTGCTAAAACATACGCGTCAGTAGGCCCTTCGAAGGCTGGCCCATTCTTCCTACAGCCTGTTTGGTGGGGCGTCGCCCCGCGTGCTTGACTCAACAAACCAGTTGAGTCTGTTCTACCGGCCACGACGCACTTGTCGTCTTCAATAACAAACAAAACTCGTGAATGAACTGTTCAAATATTGTAGTAACTGTAGTGAGAAGTAAGAGTGATGGCAAAGTGAAACTGTTTCAGATAACGGTTCTATAGACGATATCGGATTTCGTGACAAAATGTAAGTAAACCCGACACGACCGACGCAGAATTTATGTTGATGTTGACATCAATCAAGCGTTTTTAAGCATCGACTTATTGTTTGTCGTTTTTGGCCGTTTCCTATGTTATTCTTCCCTATGCTTGGTTTAATACAGTCATACAATGCGACTTTCACTTATTAACGACTTTAAGAGAATGGATTAGATGGACCTTGTGTTATCCGTGGTTACCTTGAGTGAGCTGCGTCCGCGCAACTCGCGTAACTCCTCTCTGCAAGTGGTCGTAATACTTCATGCGCGTATGACATACATACCATTACATATACTGACATAAATAACATAAACTGAGCATAATAAAATCGTAGCAATGCTGAGTCAGTATTGTTAGCCATAAAATAGACATAGTTATTTATCTAATTGTAATTTTTAATTGCTTCTAACTTGCATGTTAATTTTATCATATTAAACTGGATGGCGTAATATTTAGTCGTTCACATTTATTAAATAGTTTTATACAATAGTGTAATAGCGAGGACCTGTAATTAGCTGTATGTTACTTACCTATACTTAAGTATATTTTTTCAATATTATAAATGATGCTGATGCTCTAAGATTAAAAAAAATTGCTATCACCAGTCAACCTGTTAGCCAAAGGTGGTGATCATGGCACTAGGTGGGTACCAATGAGCGTTTATAGCGGTTAGTAGGTACATTTAGTATCTAAATAAAGATGTTACATCTTTAGCAGTGGACTTCCACGAGATTTTATTATAGTGTGTTTCATTTGCTTATCTGTCAAAAACTAAGAACAACAACAGAGTAAAGATTTTTTTATGCTTGCCTAGTTCTCCACGTACCTACCTAAGTGGGATCGTCAGAAAAGTGAGGCTTTGATTATAATAATTGCCCTTAATAGGGATATTCCAAAGGCCATTTGCAAATTGCGCTACCAAACTTGGTTCTCCACCTTCAGCATCCAATCTAATATTTCTGGGGAAACCGTAACTCTAATTTCCATTTGGTTTGCCATGCCTTTGATTATTTAGTTTACCCATAGCAATCATTTATACCTAAGAGAACAATGTTAGTCAATGTCTTTAGCTACATTGTTTGTTTTCATAATTATACCAAGCAAGAAGAGGGTACATCGAAAACATTATCCATATCAATCAGGAGTCGGTACAAAATACAATTACCTACACTGTCATGGCAACCATCAAAAATAGTTTTAAAATTCACTTACAATTACGAAGAAAAAAGAAATCAACGTATTGGAGGTAACAACACTATAAATATTTGATATTTTATCTACTGTGCCACGGTAGTCTAGATAACTTAGACCGACCTAGACAGTTTACAATGTCGTCCACATCGTATGTGACTTAAGCCAATGATATTAAATATAACTAACGATTAATTGCAGATATAAATCACTTGTAGCAGGTACTAAGGCTTTTTTAATTCTAGTTTTTATGCTAAGCCGAGATTAATTACTAGGATGTAGTTAGATTGTAGCTAATGACTCTACGTGTATAGATAAATTTTATAGTGAACATATCAACAAACCAAGAATGACCATCAATAAAACTTTTAATCTGTCTCTTCTTCATCACTACATTCTTCAGCATTCGAGAACATCCTTTCATCTTCCTTAACAAATCTCCCCAGGTGAAGATGATAAGTGTGGAATGGTACTTACCTATGGTTAATGTGTATCCATAATTCATAGCTTCTCATATAAATTCGGACTAAAATTCTACTAGCGACAGTCAAGTCAATTTACATTACGGCGTAAGGTGTCCTTAGGTGGAAGTGCTCACTGGCTTCTGTTACAAATGGCTTAAATATCTCTGAATGATATCATCTTAATATTAGCACGCAAGTACTTAATACTAAACATGAGCTTCGTTTTACGCAGTAAAGAAAGATTGACGAATTCACTAGAAAAAAATCAGGCAAACTTTAGAGCAACCAAGCTCTGGGATTTTAACATTTGTTAACTAATAGGTACATTTCTAATTAATTAACCTGCTGACACGCTTAGATTATATTTTGAAACATAAACACACACCATTGTTATGGTAGCATGTATGATATACTTTTATTTTTAACACCTTTTTGATGTGCTTTTTTGTACCACATTCTTGCAATAAATAGTTATAAAAAAGCCTTTCTATGTTCTGTGCAAGCAATATAGTTTATTGTAGAATGGTGTTATTAGGTTTTATATTTAATTGATTATAGGCGGTCTTAATGCCGTAAGCATTTTCTATCACCTGTGGGCGTGCAGAGACAGTCAAGGTAGATGCACCAAAAGAAATTTGATTGTGAGGTATAGTTATTACTTAGAAAGAAATAGCATACTTATTACGTTTTCATACGGATGCTCTCGCTCATCTTCAAGGTATAAGTAATCCTATTTAGACCTCCTATACTGCTCCACACTGAAGGTCCCTTCAGTGTCCAGATCTGTGTGTGGTCTCTCCTTCAAACACACCACTCTATTTGTAGGCGAGACCACACACATATCTGACTTAGAATATGCTTTTACTCTCATTAATAAGATACCAAAGTGTACCATAAGTACGTGTACTAGCAGTACTATACGTGATCCGCTTACATACAACTGGATTTATTGTAATCGACTTTCACTATTAGTACCCAAGGTTCTAGTTAATATGTAACTATGATACTCCATGTCATATGCGCTTAGCTGATGACCATGTTAGATATGATATGTCTGTGCGATGCAGATCATTAGATCATCTATAAAATGTTTTAAGATAGACTAACTCTTCGCCGACTCATACTAATAAAGTAGTGATTTAATGTATAATTTTAATTATAATCTTGTTATATTGCAGTGGCCTAAGATACATGTATGCATATAAATTTATCTTATATTTATATTGACTTATTAGGATAATATTGACGACATGATTGGTGCAGTCGCCAAACGATTGGCTTTTTGCCCTACGTGTCGCGGGTTCGATCCCCATACGGAATAAATATTGTTGTTTGTTCCGGGTCTAGGTGTATGCATGTTAGATTTATGTCGGAAAACTGTACCTAGGGCATAGGAGAAATAAAAGAGCGGGGCAACGTTTTTAAAAAAAGAAATCAGAAGTCTTTGGCCAATAAACTTTTTTATTGGTCTGAGAGAGAAAGGGATTTAAGTTCTATGTATTTTGGCAAAAAAGGATAATCGAATATACTTAATGCTGAACAGCGTCCCATATACTATGAGTTAGGCCCTAGTAATACGAAAGTTTATGGCACGCAGTTTTCGTAAAATCTCGCTCACACTGAGCAAGTAATCGCTGCGAGCAAACTCGCTGCATGTAACCGAAGCTTAACGGGCCACCGCATAGTTTGGCCTGAGAATAGACTATCCCATAACGGCTGTAACCTCCCGGGGGTGTCGCAACGGGTGATAAAAAAATGTTTATTAGTACCATCCACCTGTCATGAATCACGCGATGCACCTGCCTATGATCAATCGGTATGGCAGGACCTTCATAATGGCTTTCCGTGTTTATTAAGTAGGTATGCGTTAGTGTTAAGTATCTACTTGTTAATAAATGACGACAGACAAGTAGACCAACGAGTCGCGTCTAAAGCGAGCTATGGATTCGCGTAAATAGGTGTGCGTTTAAGGCCATTTTTTTTAACTGAACTGGTGATCGCGGTGCTTTTGTAGTCTTTTCTTCACACCGGGAACCAAATTGCTGGTCAATTTTTATGATAGAAATCCCAGTTTTAACGTTTTGTTAAATTTATTTACAGAATCGCAATGGGTATGGGAGGAGCCATGGACAGTTGCGGCAGATGTATGAAGTTCTCATTAATATGCATCAATGTAGTCACCTTTGTAAGTATTTCTTCATCTCTCATATAAGGAGGCATAGAAACCTCATCGTTTCCGTCAACAGTCGTGACTATGCAGAGTAAGCATGGTATAAAAACGAAAAAGAATACAAGAGATTATATGGACTAGCTTCCGCCAGCGGCTTCGCCCGCGTGATATCTTTATAAATTATAGCCTATGTTACTCAGTGATAACATAGCATTCTGCTGGAGAAAGAATTTTTAAAATTGGTCCAGTTGTTTTTCAATTTATCCATTACAAACAAACAAACAAACAATCAAATCTTATCTCTTTACTATATTAGGTATAAACTTACGGCCATATTCTAAATGGGTACTCAATTTTAGGTTGCAGTTAAGTCTCGCGCTGGCTCTTTCACTTTAACGCAAAGTAACACCTAAGTAACACGTAAGTATTACCTACTGTCACCAGTAGGTAATATATTTGAGAACAACAAAAAATGGGTTTGAGAATTTCACCATAAGAGGCTCAGGTAAAAAAAACTAAATAAGAAATAAAACAGGCATTTACGTAAACAACCTTAGATGTTATCTTGTTCCTACACTCCCTTCTACTGGGAACGTAACAGAACATCCTGGTGATTAAATAAGCAATATTTCAAGTCGAACGCATTAAGACGGCAATGAAGTCATTTAGATTGTATCAAAGCATGAGCCGGACGTCCATCTACATATTTTATCAGTACAAAAAAATTATGGTCGAATTTACAATGAAAAAGGTTTAGGTACTCCACATCTATTTAATTAATGAGGCATAGTGTATCATGGTCTTACAACCTCGTCATATGCCACGTTTGTAACACTTTTTTGTCACGATTAATTCCATTATGAAGTCTCAATTAAGTGTTTTGCCATCAATTGCACCTCTGCATGCAGGTATTTATGCAGGTAATTACTGTGTCTCCGTCGCATGTCTTCAATGTCACTTAATTACGAGTGCATGGGTGACCTTTAACTTTATTGTTTCTTCATTGTCCGAAGCCTCTTAAATCAATTAAGTATAACCGGTATGTTTGTGTACATCACGCAAATATAATGATCTAAGAGTTAAATTTGAATTGAATTTGTATATTCATGCGTATTGCATTATTTTAGTCTTCTATTTTGTTCGTTTTCGCGTTCAATCTTATATGTCACAAGCAGTTGTAAAGGCTTTTTAGAGTTTAGAGGCCATAAACCACCTTTTAAATCAAATTCTTTCTTTTAAATTACCAACCTCCTTATATAGATATTAAAGTCGAGGACTATATATACCATAAAGTTATTAAGTAATAATAACTTTATGATATATACTATACAGTAAACGAGAAGTTATAAGTAGCTGCTGGTTGTTTTATGTAAAAGAAATATAAGATGCCATTAACATTTTCTTTTTTATTTATTTAATCTTCATGAAAAATGGCTATCACTTTTTTTTCATATTAAGCGGCCATCTTTTTTTATCATAATCTACTGCAACCTTTTTTCATTTTCTGACCCTTATTATTTTATTTATATAAATCTTTATTTGTGATGCAATATGGATCTAATTTTAATATTTAGTAAGCTCTTCGTTATGCCAGTAATTCCCGAAGGATGAGGAGTTACTGGTTTATAATATCATTGAAAATACTCATTTCAAAATAATCCCGCGCTTAAAATATTGTATAACTATGCTGCCCTTGCCTTCATTTAGGACATATAGATGATGAGAGATGATATTATTACATACATATTTTATTAACGTGTTCCAGATCGGCGGTGCGCTCGCGCTCGCAATTGGGCTGTGGGTATGGATCTCTCGCTCGTTCTCAAGCACGCTGATGAGCAACAACATGTTCATAGCATCAGTGGGTGTGGTTGTGGCTATGGGGGCTGCCATGATGCTGCTGTCTCTGCTCGGGTGCTGTGGCGCCGCTAAGGAGGTCAAATGTATGCTGCTCACGGTACGTTGGGCAAGGGTTCAGAGAATAAACGCGTTGCAATAGATGTAAAAACACAGTTTCACAACGGAGCCTTAATATGCCTTTCATCCATACAAAACGGGAACTTGGGCAGGTGGCAACTGTTTAGCAATTGGAAATCGTATTAAGTCCTTCAACATAATAAAGAATATAATTTAATGTAATAAAATTATAGAAAGAGGCCCAACTGTCAGTTAGAACCAGATAGTACCTACATATAGAGTCAGGCAAAGAAAGCAATCCAAGAAAAAGGGCGGCATTTTATAAAATCTGTAGCTGTTTTCACTGAAAATATACTTCATAAACAGAGTTAGTACCATTTATAATCCTTGAATATTCCTTGAATTTATTAAATTTTATCAACTCCGTTATGCAGTGTACTATATTCAGTGAGAACTGCTACAGATTTTTTAAATTACCACCCTTTTTCTTGGACAGCTTTCGTTGGCCAGACTCTAGTCTGGATTTTCTCCAATATAACAGGGATTGAGAAAACCTCTCATATTTTGTACAATAAAAAAAATTCTTATACACCTCTCAGCATTCAAATCTAATCTTAGTTCCGTCGTATGTTTCAGTATTACATCCTGGTATTCATAATCTTCGTGGTGATGCTGGTAGGCGGGATCCTGCAGTTCGTCTTCCGGGAGAAGGTGATCACAACGTTAGACCGGGAGTTGTACGCTGCTATCCCGTATTACGGAGTCAGGCACGAGTATACGAAGTCCTGGGACGATACGCAGACGTACCTGCAGTGCTGCGGTGTCAAAGGGTACAAGGACTGGAACGATAATGTGCCTGAGAGCTGCTGTCGCGAAGTTTATCCAGGAAAGGTGAGCCAAAGACTTAACATGTGCTCATAATCCACTAAACGGGCAGACTGGATACGGAAGACAGAGAACTATATAATAAAATATTATAGTTTGAAAAAAACTATAGAACACGCTTTAGTCATCCAAACTGAACGTGCATGCAAAATTTCAGCTCAATCGGAAACCGGGAAGTGGGTCAAATTTAACTTCCAAGATATTCTTACATAGTTAGTTAGTTAATTATTTAGTTACAGGTGAAGCTCATAAAAGTGTGTTAATAAAAGAAAGGGTGTCATGGCGTGAGTGTCGCTATGTCCAGCATTGAAACTCAAGCCCTCATTTTTATTCGTATTTTAATTGGATTACGAGACCAGTGTTTTTGTACATAGTTATCACTCAACATCCGAATGTTACAGAGAATGGACTGCAAGGCGTCGCCGAACCCGACCACCATGTACGTGGAGGGGTGCCTCAGCAAGGTGATAGACTTCCTGCGAGAAGACGCCGTGTATGTCGGCACTGCGGCTGTCATCATTGCTCTGATAATGGTAATTATTCTTACTAATAACTACTATACCTAAATGCGAAAGTAACTTTGTCTCGCTCTCTGTTTGTTACCTTTTCACTACTAAGCAGCTGAAACTATTATAGGCATTGTGCTCCTAACGGTGAGCAAGGTCGCCAGTGCTGCTTGGCAAAGTCCTAGTAGTAGGGTTGGCAATGCGTGAGTGATGGCCCTGGTGTTGCAAGCGTCCATAGGTTACTGTAACCGCTTACTCTCAGAATGGTTCTATGCTTGATAGACACATAAGTGGCCTAAAAAAGATACCTTGTACAGAGCTGACTGTCAGTCTTTCTACATGTGCAGCCTGTGGGTCAGGTAAACGCAGAAAGCTTATAGTGCCCTACGGGTCCAGTACAATAACGGTTACAGTGGACTGTTGAGACTGTCTCGGTTCTGTAGTGCCTCAGGGATGCATACATGTATACAGAGATTGTATCCCTGGACCCTGTTGCATCGGGTGCGAGGTAGTTTCAACAGCCATTGTGGCCCAAGATTTCGAGAGCTGTATCATGAGACACTGGCTGACTGCAAAACCCAGCAGCCATGCCCGTCTCAATTAAATAATAATTTATGAAACTAGAATCACGTTACTTCGCGGTGACATATTTTGCAAACAAAATTTTTTGAACAACTACAGCCTGCTAAGAGTTAGTAACTCTGCGTTTGGACACCGGGCGCAAACGATTTTGGCCTTAAGGATGGTCGACCGGAAAATTTTCCAACTGCACCTACCTACTTTTATTTTGTTTGTTTTTGTAATAAATTTTTATTGCAATGTTATGGATGTATGTATGGTCACAAATATAAATGATTTTAATGTTGCTTGTTTTTCCATTTCAGTTGCTGGCTCTGATATTATCATGCGGATTGTTTGTTAAAATAGAATGATGACAACACTATGACGACATTGGGACTTGACTAGTAAAGTAAATCGAGTATTAAATGTACGATTATGAATGTGTACTTGTGATTTGTTTGATTCGTGTCGTGTGGCTTCAGACTTTTCTATTTATGTAAAAAAATATATTTTTGCAATAAAAATGTGATTGCAATAAATTTTTGTTTCTTTTTTATGCAAATTCATAATGCTATAGTGACTTTTTCCAATATGCTTGAATTGGGAATGATTTCCAAAGAGTTTGAAATGTAGTTGTACGTAATTATTAAAAATTTGCTGCTCTTGGTTTACTGATATGGCTTGCTTATTGTTTTCTTCCGTGGTGTCTTATAGGTCTTAAATTCTTCTATATATATTATAACTTTCTAAGAGAAATGAAAAAATACACTTCAAAAATTTACTATAAAATTCGCGAAAACAAAATAAAAAACACATACAAAACATCAAGATTATCTCTTTTGTTTTCGTCTAGGTGGGAACTTGATGGTGTTAGGGATGCCCTCGCGATACTGTCCGGAGCGGCTGAACCAACCGCACGAGCGGATGATGCAATCTGAAGTGGTGGTGCCGAGCGGCAGCCCTAGTGCACTGATGCGTTCCAACGTTGGAGCCGGCCCTGCTGTTATCTGTTGCGATCAAATATTAGTAAATTGTTACGTATACAAGTATACAATGATGTCAATTCTGTTTTGCAGTTGACAGTTCTAAACTAGACTACACGCATCTGTCACTTTCTTTTCTGTTGAAACAGAAAGAGACAAACGCCCTTAGTTTAGTTTAGTCCTGTCGAAGTGCGCAACAGAAGCGACACTAATTACCTTTTTAAACCCCGATAAAAAAGAGGGATGTTATAAGTTTGTAGTGTGTATCTGTGGATCTGTGTATATGTGTATCTGTCTGTGACATCGTAGCTCCAAAACGGATCGACCCATTTCAATGCAGTTTTTTTAATTGAAAGCTAGTTTAATCGGTATCATCTTAGCTATATTTCATGAAAATCTGTTTAGCCGTTCAAAAGCTATTACAGCTATTTTTCTAGTTAGTAGTATAAAACACACGAGCAAAGTGTTTTCATAGTATCAGACTCTAGGAATGCGCAATAGACGTTACTCTCAGACATAATTTTAATCTCGTATAAGTTTAAGTTAAATTAAAATTACTTATTAGTCTTATAGGCTAGATTGTAATTAATTATTAAGAACATGGTTCTCTCTAACAAAAGAAAAAAAAAAAAAAACTATTTGGAGTCGATAAGCGTTACAGCTATTTTTCTAGTTGGAGTCGGGGGTTTTTGACGGTTCGGTTATTTTCCCCAGAGATACACTGGTACCAGATCGTTCAATTTTAAACGGTTCAAGGTCTATATTAGCCTATCAGCTATCAAGCGTCGCAAAGTAGACACAATATAAAATCTTCACATTCACAATCACAATTTTAAATGGTTCAAGGTCTATATTAGCCTATCAGCTATCAAGCGTCGCAAAGTAGACACAATATAAAATCTTCACATTCACAATCACAATTTTAAATGGTTCAAAGTCTATATTAGCCTATCAGCTATCAAGCGTCGCAAAGTAGACACAATATGAAATCTTCACATTCACAATCACAATTTTTGTGCGAATCCCATACACTTAGTTTTTTATGCTAGTAGTAATAGACTTACTCTTCCGAACACTACATGTTTCTGATCAAATTGCGGCAGAGGCTTGAATATAATGTTGAACTGACCGCACATCTCGCCGTCTGAAGACACGACCATGGACAACACACCTGTTGGGAACAACACTTGATAAGATCATCCAATGTCGAACATGGTTTTCTCCCACATACCACAACATACTATGCACCATCATAAAAACTTGGAAATCTGGTTCAAACTAGTAGTATCTATGTTACTTATATATACAAAGACAAAAAGGGATATGTTTTTTTCACGACACGGTTGACGCAGTTCAATCCCCGCACGGAGCAA
The DNA here is from genome assembly GCA_932294325.1 of Allophyes oxyacanthae. Taxonomy (NCBI): domain Eukaryota; kingdom Metazoa; phylum Arthropoda; class Insecta; order Lepidoptera; family Noctuidae; genus Allophyes; species Allophyes oxyacanthae. Next base: position 13,360,368 of record OW028615.1, read on the forward strand.
TTATTTGTATGATCTATAGATAGTTGTTCCGTGTCTGGGTGTGTGTGCATGTGACATGTATGTTTGTAAACTGTACCCTCGATACAGGAGAAATGTAAGCAGAATGAATAAAGACCCACCCATTTGCTTAACATCATCATCCTCGTGCCACTATCCCACATTTTTTGGGTTAATTTCATTAGGGGTGGGCACATTATGTGCAACTTGATATACCTACAGGGTACCCGATAAAGAATAGACATCTTAGCAACTGCTTGAAGGGGAACATTTAGGAAATTTAAAAAACCACTTTTTATAATTATGTAAGCATACCTACTATTGTTTATCAGGCACCCAGTATATTCCAAAAGTTATGTTCCAGATATAAAACAACTGACTCGAACATTGAATTGCCTATACGAAGCGATCATTAGTTTTATATCTACAGTGTAGGTAGTACATATCGCTATTTAACAAGTTTAACTGACTTCCATTCGTTACATCCTGCAATTACTTATACCTATTAGAAAAACCAATGCACGTTACGTGAGGAGAATTATATCTGCGGTGTTGCTGTTGTTATGTAGCAACATATAGCCAACAACTAATATGCCTTTTGGCATATTACTTAAATCAAGAAAATTATAAACAAATTTTAAACACACTAAGTATATCTCTGTCTCACACACATCATTGATAAAGGACAGAAAATATTAAAAACTACCAAATTAGTCTATGACCTTGTAGTTTACGGGAAATGCGATGTCGACTAAATTCACATTGTTAACAACCAAGTGGACTAATTTGACAGGATTAAATATTTCCGTTCTTTTCTCATGATTTTTGTTAGAAAGAGACATAGTGAGACGAATCCCCGAATACTCAAGCAAATCTCAAGTTTAAGTTGCCGTTAACTCTCGTGCTGTCACTGTCATTTTAAGGCGGACACTAGCGACAGAATGAGTTTTAAGAGCGTCTTAAAATTGTGTTGTGTTTCAGTATTCGGCGGTAAATTAGTTTAGTTTATTAACAACAAAATCAGCACCAATATCGCTTTATTTGAAAAATTAATATGGCATCGCACTAAGTTGTAACAAGTGCATGTAGGAAGCTGCTGCCGACCCACTTGCCTAATCGATGCTATATTCTCTGACGGGATTTATTTGTAAAAACAGCAGAAGTGAAGACTAGTGTAATAGCAGATCCTTCACCTGGGACAGTATGGTTCAAGAGGAAATTCTCGACAGCCATAGGTTCCACCTCACCTTCAGCCGAGTAGCAGCCGAAGCCGTTGTCCTTATCGACGTCACCGCCGCGGCAGTACAAGTCAGGCACTATCCTGAACATGTTAATTTGTTGTGTACAACAGAAGGAATAAGTTTATTTCAGACTAGCTGTGCACGCGACTCTGTCCGAGTGGAACTCGGAGGCAGCGATTTTTGAAAAGCATTGTCTTTCCTCATGATAACACTATTTCCTTGTCAGGTTTCATCAAGATTGGTTCAGCCGTTAAGTCGTAAAAAGGTAACAAACAGACAGAGAGACACAGTTTATCAATACAAATAAAAAAAATTGAAGTGTCTGTTTTTAATGTCAAAATAACAGCTTTTTACTAAATGCATAATATGAAAGTATAATTATACGGTACCTACTTATGACAAAAAAACAATTTTTAACTAAAAAAATTGACTGTCTTTTGGTTTGTTCCGGCTTATCTCCCAAACGGCTGGGCCAATTTTGACAGAACTTTCACTGGTAGATAGCTGGTGTTATAGGGAGTAACTTGAGCTACTTTTAATTTAAAGAAAAATATGTTTTATTACATTCTACGCGGATTAAGTCGCGGGCACAGTTAGTATTATTATATATTATAGTGTTAGGTGTAAGGTCATGTTTAGTTTAGCTAAATATCTCAAATTGACATTAATTTATAAAAGGGAAGTGTCATCATTCGGAATATTTCCTAAGAAGTCAAAATTTTAACGTTCTATATTGCGTTATGTCTGCGATTTGGTTGCAAAAATCATTGTCATTAGTTATTAAAATATAGTATTTAAGAGGCGAAGAAGAGAGAGGACAAAGAAGAGCGTGGGTAAATAATTTTGTGAATAAAAACAGATTTTCCTGAGGTAAATTAGAGATACTGAGATAATAGTAAAGTTGTGAAAATACATGAAAAATACTTAGGTATTATTGGTGAAAATTAAGTAGCAAGCATACAAACCGAAAGAATCTGGTGCCAGTATAGGCATGGCCCAACGCATTTCCTTTAACGAGGTTTAAGAACAGCTGACAAGTCTTCGGAACGATATCGGTGAATAGCTCGATCGATACTTTACCGATCTTCGATCCGCCTTGAACCCCGATGTCCAAGGATACCCTGTAACGATGGTTTATTTTAAACCAAACGTGTTATTCATTCGATCTTGTTTTAAACATTGAACCTGAGTTTGCTGATGAGCTTGTTTTGAGTGGGTAAAGTGTTTCCGTGTTTTTGTAAGAAAACTCTAATTTCATATTTGGAATCCGAGTCCGAGATAATACTTTAATTGGCTCTCACATTAAATCACCAAATATACACAAAAAAACTAAAACATACAACACGCACGCACTCACGCACTCACTATAAACTGGTTTATGTACTCCTCAATAAAGTCCATCATGATCTATATATGAATACCTACAGAAGAGAAAACTTTGTACCCCTTTTTAGGCATATTGCGCTCACGAAGGAGATTTGACATGGTTAATGTTTATATAGAGAAGGAGTGCAAAAAGCAAAAATTACGGTCGAGTTTCGACCACTCTGGATAATACAAGTATAACTACAGTAGAATTGACTTACTTCGGTCGGCTAACATTTGAGGGTTTATCAAACGCTGGGTCCTTTATATCACGATCAATTTTCCCTGTCTTGAATAAAATGAATGGCAATCTGAAAATGAGCAACGTAAAAAAAAAGTTCAATGAGGAAAGAAGAACTTCTGACTCAAATATTGTAAAAAATTGAGAAGTTACTCACGACGCGCCTAAAATTAGTTTGTGCTTTGTGTCTTTCCACGCTGCGTCCAATTCTTTTGTCAGCAGCTGCTCCGACCTCTGTTAAGATATCAATTGAGTGTTATAACAAACCATTAGGATAGAATATTTATTTCATTTGTTTAATTGATATTTTGATTTAATTAGTTTATGCAACAGCGCAAGCTACCCTCGTTTTTTACATGCTGTACTGTCCATCCAAAGCATAAACTGATTATACTACTAGTAATAATAAGTTTATGATCCAAAGGTTCTCTGTAACTGTAAGTAATCGCTGATTGTGATAAGACCGCCCATTGTACAATTTTATAATATTAATTGTAATTATTATGTTTATTGCTCCTCTTTTATCAGGTATACAATAAAGAGTACTTCTATTCCATTCTACAATAGCCAGGAATGCAACATAATCAGGCAACGTAAGTTAGAAGGGAACGACTTGTGTTTTGCACTGATTGACGATCTTGCATTATAAGATAATGGATTTAAATATAATATATTTTTTTTGGTTGATTTGACTTTTGGCTTATGCTAATGATTGTATCTTCCTAATTCTCAGTCATTGTTCACCAAATGTTATTATTTGTATATAAAGATATATTCTACTAGTAAATACTTTGTACTAACAGCAACAAGAAGTCTGGAGTAGAAATAAAAATTGGCCTTCTGTATTTCGTTCAGATGTCGTTGACGTTGTTGGCAGAGCAGCTTGTTGTACGTCAGGCTAGTTTCAGGCCTCCAGCAATCCACGTACCCCTGTATTTATAGGGATTTTTAAAGGCTTTGCAGCCCGCTTACAGCACAGATAAAGACCGCCCATTGTACAATCTTATAATGATTAATTGTAATTATTAAGTTATTTGCTTCTTTTTTATCAGGTGTACAATAAAGAGTATTTATATTCTATTCTATTATATAAAGAACCCGCTCATGTTAATAAGTAAATGTCATCATAGTATGAGAAAATGGCGTGCTTTTTTCAAATTAAAAATTATTTATTTCACGTTCCCAGGCAAGCATAAAAAATATATATAATTTGAATATTACTCAGTGTAATGTAGGGTATTTTATGCCACTAAGTGTACCTCGGTACCTTTTTGGGCAGTTTTCGCTGATCTCCTTTAGATTTTTGTTATGTGTGATAGAAATCTCTTAGATAACATACTCCAGTTCTCTGTATGAGATTAATCCTCTTGAGCAGATCCTTGTTGACATTCATGTTCTCTTCCAACTGACGCGCATAGTAGTCCAGTCTTCGAGGCTTCAGGTAAAGCTCTGGGAACAGTTCCGGTGGGTTGTCGTCTACTTTATGCTTCGTCATTTGTAACTGAATGATAATAAGACTCGCATGTGACTCCAGCTATGACAAGACCCATAGATTGCTTAACAGTTACGTACTGCAGAACACCTCTTAAATAACAATTTTTGCAGATAGAAAAATTCGACCGTGTGGTCTGGAAAAAATCTCAAATTCGAGTAAATGTTCGAATTCGAAGTTTTTTCGAGTGGTAATTTAGATGAGCTTCTCTGAAATAGTCGAGCCCAACATTTCTCGAAGGAAAGCCACTCGAATTGCTTCGACTGGTCAGTACCGTTCGAAACGTAGATTTCGAATTCGAACCATTATAAACGTCAAAAAGTGCTCGAAGTGTAAAATCGATTCTGAGATGACCTCACAGGAAACGAGAATTGCTTCTCTGCCACCTTTTGGTTCAGTACGCCAGCCGCTCTTGCTAACCGAGCTATCGCGATCTCTGCTCGCACAATCGAATTCTTCCTCCAAATTTTATCCGTCTCATGGTATCCTATATCACATACTTAACGAGATGCTCTTCAAAAACTATGAATGGTGAAAAGTTAGGAGAGCTTTATTATATTGTACTGCAGTCTCTACCTACTTGCTGAATGCGATACGCATGGCAAAGACGGTCTTCTTCATATTGATATTATACATGTACCTATAGATATTTGTATAATAATAATGTTAGCGAAATCTACTAAATTACCTCCTTTTGATGATTACACCAGCATGCATAAAATTCCTTTGGTAGTAATGTAAATCTCACCGGCTGTAACATAACATATTAATTTTATTTATAGAATTAAACGTAAGCGGTTTTTGTAACTAAAGTTTTTGCTCTCAGTAAGACGTTAAGAGTTTCTAAATAAAATAGAACGGAAAAGTGGATCTTGTAATAGACGATGTGCTGGAGCCCATACTTGTAGTGAAAGGTTGGAACCTGTTAACTGGGTCCACTTACTGAGCCCTGTAAGTGGAACAATCAAACTTTCGAAAGTAAAATAAGGATATAGCGTTACAAGTTTAAATTCGCGTGGCTTGCGCACGCGCGGCGGCCGGGGTTTCTCAGGTTCTGGCGGCGGAGTGAGCAGGAGTGGGTTTTCCAACAGCACGTCGCAATTTCTCTCACGTATAGGATGCATGGTTCACTGCTAACGGCCACTGGTTTTCGCAGAAACTCCTTGATGCCCTGACCAAGCTATAGGGAAATATTACCATTAAAATTTACATGTGCTCTGCGACGTGAAAGCATTAAGTAATGTTATTCATTTGAATAACGTTTTGACGCATGAGAAATACCTATATGAAATTATGGTTTTAGCTCTTATTGACCACTCAATAAACGGCAAACATTCATCATTCATTGATGGGAACTACACGGCATACATAAATTACTTATAGGGCTTGATAAATTTTCTATATTAAACAGATGTGAAGAGAAAACTGCGAGATACTTTTGTCAACTGGTTAAAAGGTAGATCAGTGATATCAAGAGGATGAGTAGCAGTATCCTTCAATGTGCCAATAACTATACACTGCGATTACAATTTATGGTGATGTCCGTTCTATTGTAGCCACCGGCAGCAGTTCAGATGTTCCAACGGTTCAGATTTTACGAGCAGTTGATGATGATTCAACCCAAAATAATATCAGTGAAGCTGTCTTACGAGTACCTTAGTGCTGGATTTCGAGTTCGTTTGTTATATTTATACATGTATATCTAGCAGATTTCTTATATGTAAAACAAATTTATCAAATTATGTTACGACAATTCACTTTTATTAATTTTATTGGAAACATTCGCGCTTCTCTTACTTTTGACAAAAGCTTGATGGCTGATGTGGTTATAATAATTTATGATTCTTCTATATTCTCTGGTTTCTGTTAAATAGTTTAAAATTCAAAAGAGATTCTAATTCGTCTGTACCTGTTCGTTCTTTAAAAGTAAATTCAATACATAGACATCATATTGTATAATTCAGCTCAATGATTCAATAGTATAAAATTAATAAAACAGTTCAAAATAAAATAAAATTAATACAATCAAACTATTCTTTCCCTTGTGGTGGAAAATCTTTGTGTGGGAAATAGGGAAGGTGCCTTAGAGCATTTAAAGGTGCAGACGGTGATGGTAATTGTATTTGTATTTGTATTATTTCTCTCATGTTATAGGAGTAACTAATTAATTTATTGGATCGGAAATGCTAGCCTTAACCATATACTAATTGCATCGTATTTGATTGGACGGAACACGCCGATTTTTTCTTAGCTTTGGCAATTACGTCGTAAGTTGACATGCTGATCTGCAGCGGTTTATAGGAGATGGTGACCACATGTGTCATTTTGTTGTAATAGACAGCTGGATTTGAAACAATGTTGTTAACTTCAACTCTAACGTAGTCTATTTCGTAACATTCTGGCACCTGTAATAATTAATATTAATAATAAATAATAGTAATTCAAGTTTGCATACTGAAGTCACATAAAACCTGTAGACAAAAACTCTTCAGATAGCTTAAGAAATATCTGACGTTGTTACTCAGGTATTCAATATGCCACAGTAAGGCTTATTTTGTGATAATTCATTTAATAACAGTTGGTTTAAATTAACCTAAAACTATGCTTAGAATAGCTGTAAGCCTTACGAATGTATGTACAATAATAATTGTACAATTCGGGCAACAAAATAATCCACTTCGTCATATTGCTTTCTTTTATTATAATGTGTACTTACTGTCAGGTGTATACTCCTAGATTTGTCTAATAGTGAAATATCTCCTTGATTGTGAGAGAATAGCGTACTTGTTGGCACATTTTCACCAAATTCCCAAATTTCACCGAACACAAACTCAGTAGCTAAAGCAATACAAAAGATCAGTGTAGTTTGATAACTCATTGCACTTCAGCGGACTGAGTGCAGGCGACTGACGACTACGTACTAGCCTTTTTATAATATCCGAGCATACAATATTAAATTGTGTGTAACCTTACAGTTTACATGAATTAATTTTAACTGTTCCAAGTAATACATATGCCCAATATAATTCGGTACAAGTAAATCAGATTCGTTCAGTTTGTTTGCTCCATATAATGTCTTGTATTTTCATCATGTAATTGGTTGCATCTTTATCAAAATTATTGTACCTACCTAATAGGTATGCGTAGGTATGCTTTTTTTTTCTCCATTGTGTTAACACAGTTACCAGTTATATCATTGTAAAATCTTTTTTTCTAGTAACCGTTAGATGAGAATTTGTATATGAAAAAAAAAATCTGCAGATGAAAATCAGTGTCTTTTTATTTGTTTTGTTTAGTCTAATAGTAGCATAGGTGGCTGAGCATAAGGTCCTTGGTCCAGTTCCCAAGTCGAGTTAAGCGTTATTGGATTTTCTGCTAAGGCTATATGATTTTAGTGCTTTTTAAATTAGTTGTTACTCCTTCAAATAATGCAGGTAAGTTGAGCAAGTTAAGCAAACGTGTAAACATCAATTCTATATGTGAAGATTAAACTATTGTAGTATTTTTTTATGAAATAAATTCATGTAGTACTGTCTACCCAAAACATAAAAATGAAATTACTATCAGACCACAAGATATTTTATTTATGGTTTTTATTTGTATGATACAATGTTGTTTGATACAACACAACATACTGTAATTTGAATATCGTAACCTGAGTCAAACTATTATATCATAAAATTATCAACTTATTAAAAGTACTCCATACTATCACAGTCCACTGCGGATAAAGGCATGTTCAACTAACGGAGGTAATTTACGAAGTCATCATGTGGGGCAAGTGGGTTCTTGGGCATATCAGAACTAGTCCTTTTTAAAAATTGACGCTTCTACCAATCAGCGCTATGTTGTTGTAAAGGTATAAAATTTGAAATTTTCTTTAATTGATCCCATAATATGATGCAGCGCTTCATTTCACTACGGCATGAGCGATTCCCATGTGACAGCTCTTGCAGACTCGACAGAAGAAGATGCAGTGATTCAATAAATTAATCAATAAAAACCAAGGCCAATTTTTCAAGTCAATATTAAATTGCTTGATTAGTACAAACATGAAATCGATGTTTCAGTGAAATTTTAATTTGTTATCGGCTAAAGTCTTCTGTGAAATCATGAACTTGGAATGTTATACAAACATCATGCAAATCCAAAACACCTCATTAGTTTAAATTCGTGATGGTAAAGTTTAAATTCGATTCTGTACATAAGTCCGTAGTTGAGTATGCTAGACTAATTGACTAATATCAAAGGATCGCAAATGAGCAGAATCATAACGTAAGTGTTCCTATAATTATTTTTTCCTTTTATATTTCTAAACAGTCTGGTTTTATGAGGAACTCCTCATCAGTTTATCTCCCATACTGTCGTGCTGGTGGTGGTGGTGCGACGATACATCCCTGTTTCCACACTGCCTTCCCCAATATTTCGTACGTTGAGATGCTATTTTGCCATAGCTTGTAGGCAATAGTGACGACATTTGTATGTACGTTATATTGCACTTTTGGACTCGATATCAAGTTATTAACCTGCACCCTGACGTATGTCATGACGTAACACTGCGGTAGCTGCAAGAAACGAAATAACAGGTTACGAGAGTAATTCGTTTTAGAAAAAGAAATGGTAATTAATGAAAAATAGAGGTAATATTTGGTGCCATGGCGGGAAGCGAGCCCTTTCGCTTCACATCATGGCACTTCATATTGTTTCACGATCTGTGGGCATTTTACCACAGCTAATCAGTATTGTACTCGTAATATGTTTATTACATTCTACCTAATGTGTTATTATTATTTTGTACATGTTTCGGCATGTGCTGCTTGAAATCGTGTACATGTTAGTGCATACAAAATGTACATTGTCGGTAAGTATCTTGCAGACTCATTATGAAGACAACTCGTATTGTTAATCGGCACCAATAACTCTTAATTATCTGTTGTATATAAAAGGAGAAACTAACTGACTGATCGATCAACGCACAGTCTAAACCGCTGGGGTAAGGAAGGATTTTTAGAAATTCCACCCCCTAAGGGTTGAAGGATTATATTAAAATCCGTCAATTTTCAAATTATATCTATGAAAATTGCTAAATATTTCACTTTTTGGTTGAATATAAAGGGGGTTGATTTACCAAATACACTGAAAAACCTATTGCATTTCAGTGTATTTTAAAAAGAGGCTTAAATAGGAGGTAAAAGATTGTATGGGAAAACTGTTAATTTAAAAGTTAATCCATAAAAATTGGTATTCTCTTCTCAGTAAAAAATCAGGACATACGTATTTCAGCGTTATTGAAAAATCTACTCTGGGGTAAAATGTGGGTTGAAAGTAGAAATAGATTTGCTCATCCATACTAATATTATAAAGAGGTTTTGTTTTTTGGTTATATGATTTAATTTCTGGAATTATAGAACTGACTTAAAAAAATGTTTCACTAATGGAAAGCTACACTATCGCTGAGTGATATACCTAGGCTATATTTGTATCTATATTGATAAAAATAAAACGCGCGGGTGAAACCGCGGACAACAACTAGTTAATTTATATAATCATCAATTTTTTTGTTTTATCCAAATACCTATCACTTACCGGTATTTGTATTTTTTTTGTACGTTCAAATAACCCGACATGGCCTTCTGTACTCGAGATTACAACGCTGCCCGGAGTATTAGTCACACCAAACTCCCAAACTTCGCTGAGTGCAATCTGTGCAACCGACAGGACGATACTGAGTGTAAGTATTTTTTTAAATCCCATTGCACCACAATCAACCGATTACATTCATAAGTAATCACGATTCGACGAGCTAACAGTTTTTATAACACCCATAAATTTAAATTTTACTTTGTTGGTCCATTGTTATACATAAATTAATTTTGGTAGTACGTAATAATACCGGTAAGTAATGCTATTTGATTCCAAGTAAAATTGATTCGTTCAGTATGTTTGTTCAATGTTACTATTTTGTATTTTTTATTGTGCAATTTGTCACGCCTTTAGTAAAATTTTAGTACAATATTAAGATTAAGGTATGACGAGGGGGAAGAATTACATTATAGGGAGCTATATCTAGTAGCTGATTTGATTTTTTATTTTAATACATAAAATACTTGTACCTAAGTAATTATTTGAAGAGATGCTTCGTATAGATTTTGTAATAACATTAACCATGTAAGTGGCATTTAAATACAGTAATAAAAAAGTAAAATATTTATCGCTTTTTATTCTTAGTTATTTTTTTATAATATATTATTTTACGTGGGGTTACCGGGACCCCAAATTCTTAAGTCTTATCAGCCATAGTTTGGTTCTGGTGGCAGAACTCTGCAGCCTCGCTTCCATGCAGCCTTCCCAACTACGTCATACGACGATAGACTACTTTGTAATAGGCTGTAGGTGATGGTCACCACGTTCGTCTTTGCGTTATACTGCACTTTCGGATTCGATATTACGTTTTTCACTTGCACTCTCACGTAAGTCATTACATAACATTGTGGTACCTGTAATAAATGCGTTGATTTGTGTTATTAGTTCCACAGGAACTTTAAGATACAGAAATCTATCGAATGTTAAGTATCCATTACGCAATGAAAGATCTTGGGGGAATGCAAGAGCTACATACTGCAGCCCTTTATCCTAATAATACAACTTAAATGCTTGCTGTTTATAACACAAGAGAACTATGAGTTACTAAATCTATAGTGGAAGACGTTATTATGGCAGCAATTAGCAATATTAATGTCAATAATACAATTTTAACAAAGCTTCAACTCAAATAATTTAGCAAATCATGTGGTTCTTGAGATCTATGTTAAAATATTATAGAATGAGTCATAATAAAGATTAAAAAAATACATGTACGAAATCAAAATTAGTTACCAAAGCTATAGTATTTTTTATTTAAATAACTAATTTGATAAATAATTTTGGCTATGGCGAATATATAACATATTTCGAATGGAATAAAAATGCAACATATGGGTAAGAATCTCACATGTGTCTCTCATATTGTGCATGCGATATATACTTGTGACATTTGTATTTGAAAATGCGACCAAGATATAGGAGAAATAATTGTGTGGGGTTTCGATTTATACAAGTAAAATGCCAAAATATGTTAGTATGCAAGAGGATCTATAAATTAATGCGGCATCCCTATCTATGATCTTTCTGTAGCTTTCGATTTTATTAAACATCACACTTATAGTTAGACAATTAAATAAAAATTTAAAATTAAATGCCATTAACTGCTTTAAATCCAATTTACTAATCATGAGCAAAAACCCGTTATCCGAATATACTTACAATCGCATTTACAGGCTCAATAGTGAAAAAAGGGTACTCCAATGATCAGTTCTAAGGCTTTTCTGATACAAGACTTTTGCCAAAAAGTTATTATTTATTATGTTTCTCTAAAATTCAAAATAAATAATTTAAGTAATTGAACTCTTACTAATCTCGTTAAACTAATTAAAACATAGTAGGTACATAATATTGCAGTACAAAATACGACATAAGTAGGTACATGTTCAAGTGGTTGGAAAACTAACTGTGACTGTGATAATTTCATTTGATTACGAGCTGTGTGTATTACCGCAAGCTGTTGTGTGAAGTGGAGAAGATAGCCAGAAAGAAGTTTCTGGTAAGTAACCAAAATTATTGTTATTACTAGTACAAAATTTTGCTAAATTATGAAAATGGAGGATGCTGCACTGGTATTTTGTAATCCGTTTACTATCAGTTGAAGCGAGATGTGAAATACAAACACACTATCCCTCCACACTCCATTAGCCCGGTGAAGCACCTGCAACTTGGACATGAACTGCAGTAGCCAATATGGATATCTCTCAACCGACTCCGGGCCCAGGTTGGTCGTTACAGAAGCAATCTGGCCAAATGGCGTATTACTAACTCGTCCCAAGTACAAAGTGCGAAGCCCCTGTACAAGATTTGTCGCATCTAATGTCTTGCCCGTGGTGCACGTCAACCTGCATCCACGAGATTTAAATATAGCAGCTGATAGAGCCGTCGAGGTTGCTATGTATGGTAAGAAATATTTGTGTTAGTGATTTGACGGAAAGAAGAAGATTGAGAAGAAAATGATCGATTATTCAATAAAAATAACCCATGCAATGTGATTTAGTGAAATATTACTTGGTGATATGAAGCAGTACCCTTGGATGTGTGTAACGCTTTTGCATGCCCTCAGCCTTCAGAGCAAAATAATTATTTAATTATTTTGGCCTGAGCCCTCAGCCCTATTGCCCGCAATATCAAATACCCACAACATGTAAAAACGATCAAAAAAGTGCTCACGAGGATGTTTTCCAGGTCAAAAAGTTGTCATTATTAAATTAACAATGGACTGTATCATTGCGCCCGCCATACCGCCCTCAATATTAAGAAAACGTCAGGGATGAGTACTTAGATTACTTACAAACGAATAGATATGCTTTTCTATAAACCGGCTGTTTGCAAAATAACTGGAGGTTTTATGAACTTGCAACAACAACTTACCGATAAATTTATTTTCTTTGTATGTTCAAAAAGGCCCATGTATCCTTCATTATGAGCGACTAATACGCTACCTGGTATTTTAGCAGTACCAAATTCCCAAATTTCACCACCATGTACAATCTGTGCAGCCAAAAGGGCGATAAAAAGTATTAATATTGTGTGAGATCCCATTGCACTATAACCTAGCGACTACATTCATTAGTGAGCGTGACTTAACGTAGCAAAAGTTCTTATATTATCATCAATATTGATATTTGACTTTGTAATCTCAATGTTATACATACATTAATTTTGATTATACATAATAATATACATTGTATGTAAGAAATTTAAAGGCAACTAAAATTGATTCGTTCAAATAACTTGTTCAAAGTAGTATTTTGTATTTCTAATTGTTAAATTTGTTACGCCTACAACAAAATGTATTGCTAAAAAATTAAGTTCAAAAACTAAAACCCGACTCTATTGAAAAGGTATGAAACAAGAAAATATTAATACATATTTATAGTGATGTTCAGAGGATAGCTGTAGTCGTATCGCATTATTACTTTTGTGATACTAAAAGACCACATGATTTCATTTTTTTTTAATCACTTTTTTATTTACTGGACATCGGGTTGGTTGGTAATAATGTAACTTAAAGTTATCGATGTCTAAATGCTATAGGGCCCAATATACTACCTTGCGGAACTCCGTGGGAGCAAAAACATTAGCAGTTTATGACGAAGGTCAATGTATAATTTATGATTTGTTTCTGAATCACGTTACTTTTTAATCAGACTTCAGAAAATTATACTAACATTGTCCCCGTAGTTTATATTTAGATAAGAGAGACTCAGAAACAGTGTTAAATGCCTTTTATAGGTCAATAGAGAGTGCTGTCGAGTCTTATAGCATACAGACGTGCTCATTAGCAATAATTAATAAATACATTATTTTTAATTGTGACCTACTTTAGTGCATAACTATTGTTATGCATTTTTAATTTTTGCTTAGTGTTTAGTATAGTAAATAATGGACAATTGGTGCAAGTAGTGAATTAATTTTACATAAATGGCAAGCAGCCCCTCTTATCCGAGTGGGCATGTGAACCCCTCCGCCTCACCGGGACAGACGATGTCGCGAAACCCAGCCCTCAAGCCCGACACCTCGGTGGAAGTGGTATCTACGCACGAGATCCAAAAATGGATTTCAAACATTGAACTGCAGCTCAATGAAGTTTGCTCTATTGCCACGGATGGCAAACTCAATTCAGAGCAGAAACTGAAAATCTCGAACCTGTGCCGTAAAGTAGGATCCTGCACCTCTCAAATGGCAGTCCTTTATCAGTCACTGAAACAGAAAGCCCTCCATGCGTATAACATGATTGAAGATCTTAAAGAAAAGCGCAACCTGACGGAACATATCACAGAGCTCAAGCAGACCATCCAGGACTCCGGTAATGCGGGTAATATTTCTTTTGCGGATATGGTAAAGAAAAGCTCAAATAATTTCGTGCGACCAAACAACCTAAGCTCTGTGGCCATTTATCCGAACGATAAACAAAAATCAAGTGATGATACGAAACACCTAGTGCAAAAATTCATTCGTCCAGAGCAAATGAAGCTGCAAGTACGTGGTGTCCGTAAAACTATAAATGGCGGCGTTATTGTCAGTACAGAGACGAAACAAGACGCCGAGAAACTTAAGCACGCAGTCCAGCACTCTACATCCGGACTTACGGCCGACGAACCCAACAAGCGCAAACCCCGGATTGTGGTTATAGGAGTCCCGACTTCCTTGGCAGAAAATGAGGTTTTTAGGTGCATCTTTGAACAGAATGTAGCCGACAAGTTTCCAGGGATGACCATAGAATCCTTTTTGACCTTGGTTAAATTAAGCCACAAATCTGGGAAGAAAGATGCACCGACATGTAACTACATTATTGAAGTTGCAGCACATATACGTAAAGCCGTAATCTCTCAAGCGAGACTTTTTATTAATTGGACGTCTTGTCCTGTCAGGGACTTTACACTAGTAACTAGATGTTACAAGTGCCAACAATACGGCCATGCGGCAAAAACATGCAGAGACGACAATGCTACATGTGGACACTGTTGTGAAGCAGGACACTCGATGTCAGAGTGCACGAAGAAAGTCGAAGCGTCGAAATGTGCATCATGCACTCGCTTTAAAAAGCCTAACAATCACAAGACGGGAGACTCTGAGTGCCCTGCAAAGAAAATTGCAGAATATAGATATATAAATTCTATTGATTACGAGGGTGCCTAGAGCGCCGCCTTATTCTAAGTTTAGTTACTAGCGTATATACACTAATTTAATTTCATAACCGATGAATTCACTAATTGACCTAGACATTGTACTTTTACATATTATTAACAGACCACTGTGCGCGCTGTCCTACTAACACGCGATTTGTACTGACTAAGCACATTACTCGCCTACAACAAAAACAAAAAATAAACATGTATTAGCATCGAACGTGATTTATGCAACATAGACTTTAATCCAGTTTATTAGGTTAATAAGTAGGTCTATCAGTATAAAATAATTTATCTCTGTATAAAATTTTAAGATTACTAATGTTAAATATTGTTTAAAACTCTGTTCTTTTTAAGTTCCATACTGTAAGCACTCCTCCCGCCTGTGGCACAGGTTTATCCTAGTACAGGCACCTAGGCAGTGAAATACCTATATTTTTTCTTAGATTTATATTGTATTGTGTTTTTACCATTGTAATTTTGAATAAAATTTTATTATTATGACCTTTATTCAATTTTTATACTTACATTCATTCATATTTTTAAATAATTTTACAAATAAAAAAAAATAAAAACATTTAAAAATACAAAAGAGTAGGTAGTAGGCCACCGGCATCGGGAACAGGGTCCAAGCCACCGGCGGCTAGGGCTGCAGAGAAAGGAACATTTATTGAATTTATTATTATTTCCTTTATTTAATTTTTAACATACTTTTATATATTTTTAAATAATTTTACAATTAAATAAAAAAAAAAGATTATAAAAACATTTAAAAATATAAAAGAGTAGTAGGCCACCGGCATCGGGAACAGGGTCCAAGCTACCGGTGGTCAGGGCTCTAGAGAGAGAAACCTCCTGACAATGCGCGCAGTGTCAAGGAGTACCGCTTTCTGAATCAAGCCCTTGATCCAGCCACCTAGCGAGAGCCTCTCGAGGTGTTGGTCGAGACTCTTGGCAATTAAGCCATTAGCCGTTACGACTATCGGCACAATGATTGCTGACTCCACGTCCCACATATCGACAACCTCGCGAGCCAAGTCCAGATATTTGATTTGTTTGTCTTTTTCGGCTTTTACGAGGTTCTCATCATGTGGGACGGTAATGTCAACAATCATTGTACGGCGTGCTGATCTATCTATCACCACTATGTCAGGCTTATTGGCGACAACAGTCCTGTCAGTGATGATAGATATTATTATTATAATATAATATTTGTACGCGCCCAGCACTAGGGCGAGCCGGGGGACGAGGGACGCGGGACGCAAAAGGACGCGAGCGCCGACCGCGCCGCGCCACACTCCGCAAACAAAAGTCGACTGCGCATAACGCTTCTCTATATACTATTATTTCAACCTACTACTCAAATGTTAAAGTTATTTCAAATTATACAGTTTTTATGTATCAGTTGTTTAATTCATAAACAAAGTGGCGACCAGTGACGAACGATCTAAATTCGAGAAGAAAAAGCGTCGAGTTTGCGGGCGTCACACGTGGCAGCCGTTACACAAAACTTGCCTACGGAGCGCCGAGCGAGCCACCGGTCGAC
The DNA here is from genome assembly GCA_932294325.1 of Allophyes oxyacanthae. Classification (NCBI taxonomy): domain Eukaryota; kingdom Metazoa; phylum Arthropoda; class Insecta; order Lepidoptera; family Noctuidae; genus Allophyes; species Allophyes oxyacanthae. Next base: position 13,377,025 of record OW028615.1, read on the forward strand.
TGAGAAAAGGAATTTATTGCTGTTGCTGCTCGGGAGCCTTGCGGACATCGAGAACCGGAGGTCTAGCCCAAGGAGAGTAAGCCCTGTTCCTACCCATTTCATACCTATTTCGTACCTAATTCTGTCGATCCTTTGTTCTCGCTCGCATTGTGTGTAATGGCCGACTTGCTACTCGAGTGTTGGGGATTTATTGTCTAAAGCTAGCTTTCAGTGGTGTGATATTAATAACGAGCACGTGCATCTCAGCGTTAGATTTAATTATCTAATCAAGCTATACCTACCTACTTTGATTTACAAGCACGTGCCCACGCTTTATGCACGCATTTCACCTATTTTGCTACATAATACTGTTATAGCCGAATCCCAGCTATAACAATTGGCTAGCCTAGATACCTAACTCATCTACTAATTCAGCACATAGGGTGTCTATATTAATATAACCTATCCCGTACCCGAACTGCAAAGACGTTAGCTATCGGTATTTCAATACCAGTTGCCGACTATTCCAGCGTTATCTCCGTGAAGTGGAGCGCATCTCGGCTACGGCATCGCCGCCGCCCGCCCGGTTCCGTCGCATGCGCCGCTACGTGCGCGCTGCTGGCCTAAGCTGTCTGCTCGGCGCGAGCTGCCCTGAGCATCGCGTCGTGCTACTGCACCAGCGCGAGCGACTGGACCTGAGCTTCTCTGCTCTTCAAACGGGTTTGAGTGCACATCTTATTGTTTCGTTGTTTATTGGTCTGTGTTATTGGTGACTATATTAATTTACAAAATGAATGAAGCAGAGCTCAAGGAACTAGCTAACTTAGTCAAACAGCGCGGTATTATTAAGGGACGGTTAACAAGATTCTCAGATTATTTAAATAATTTAATTGGTTTAAAGGAAATCTCTTCTATTCAATATAAAGAATTAGAATTAAAATTGAATAAAATTCAATCGCTTATGGAAGAGTTTGAGGCCATTCAAAACAAAATAGATCTATTGCACCCTGATAGTAATGAGCAAATTAAAGAAAGAGATAATTTAGATAATCAATTCATTACTCTTATAGCGAGTAGCCAAGATATTTTATATAAATCTCCTCAGAATAAAGCTGAGAGAGAAAATACTGATCATGCATCTAATAGTAGCTGCCGTTCATTTAATGCCATAAAATTACCTACAATCAAACTTCCTACATTTGATGGGAACTACCTAAACTGGCTGGAATTTAAAGACACATTTCAGTCAGTGATTGATGGCAATGAAGGTATTCCTCCAATTAATAAATTTCACTATCTACGGTCTGCACTCGAAGGAAGTGTAGCCGTTGTTATTAAATCAATTGAATTTAGTGCGAAAAATTACAAAGTTGCATGGGACCTAGTGTGTCAGAGATTTGACAATAAAAACCTATTAATAAACAATCATTTGAAGGCATTATTTAATATAGAGTCGATTCAAAGGGAATCCTATAAATCATTGCGGTTTATCATCGACCATGTCTCTAAACATTTGCGGGCTCTTGACACTCTTGGCCAGCCCACTAACATGTGGGATGTTCTTATTATTTTTATGGTCTCAGCAAAATTAGATATTCACACGAATAGAAAGTGGGAAGAATACAAGTGTAATCTTGCAAATTTACCTTCACTTAGTGAGTTTTATTCTTTCCTACGCAGTCGGGCTGATGTACTCGAGACTGCCTATTTTAAGAATAGTCGTTCTGACAAACAGGTAGATTATAAGAATAGGGTAACTACCCAATCCAAAAGTCTAACCGTATCTGTTGACAAAAAAGAAAATAATTGCTGTGTGTTGTGTAATGAAGGTCATTATTTGCATGAATGTCCGAAATTTAAAAATATGAATGTAGATGAGCGATTAAATGAGGTTACAAACCTAAAGTTATGCAAAAATTGCTTCCGAAGTGGTCATAACTCTTTCAAATGCCAGCTAAAAGCTGTATGTCGCACATGCAAAAAGAAACACAACACACTAATACACATTACAAAAGCGAACCCTACATCTTCGACTGAAACTGAACAACCTTCTACCTCTTCCTCATTACCTGTGTCACTTTCGGTGGCATCCAATGACCAAGTTTTATTATGTACGGCGCTAGTCCAAATTGTAATAAATAATAAGACGTATACAGCCCGTGCGCTGCTGGACACAGGTAGTCAATCATCATTTATTACAGATAAATTAAAAAGGAAGATAGGGCTAGTTATCAACCCCGGGAGTTCAGTGAATGTTTGTGGGATCAATAACGCTACATGTAATATTACTGAAAGTTGTTATATTAAAATTAAATCTAGATGTATGCCATTCGAATTTAATGTTAAGTGTCTAGTAGTACCTCGGATAACAGGAATCTTACCAAATTCTACAATTAATACAGAGCATTTAAATTTACCTAAAAATATCACTTTAGCTGATCCCAACTATTTTTCCCCGGCTGAGGTCGACATCCTCTTAGGAGCAGATGTATATTGGGATATAGTTGGCTCTAATTTAATTAAGTTGGGCAGTAATAAGCCAGTTCTACAGGAGTCTAGGCTCGGATGGCTCATAAGCGGTCCTATACAAGGTAGTCAATCCAATTCAAACGTCTATTGTAATTTCAGTCAGGAGATAAAAGACTCTTTAGAGAAATTTTGGACTATTGACGACCTACCTGCTACTAAAACATATTCCATCGAAGAGCAACTCTGTGAGGACAATTTTGTTAAAAATGTATCTCGCCTAACAAATGGCAGATTTTCTGTGTTGATGCCCATGAAAGAGTCACCTGAAAAAGCTCTTGGGGACTCTTACTATGTCGCTAAAAAGTGTTTTGAAAGCCTAGAAAGAAAATTTATAAAATACATCGATTTAAAAGCTAACTACAAGGCATTTATAAATGAATATGCAAATTTAGGGCATTTAACTAAAATTACTAGACCAGAATTTGGATACTATATGCCTCATCACGCGGTAATCCGTGAAAAGAGCGAAACCACAAAGCTCCGCGTAGTATTCAATGCCTCTTCTAAAACTAGCTCTGGTAAATCACTTAATGAAATTCAAATGATTGGTCCAGTAGTGCAGAGTGATTTAATTTCTATTTTGATGCGATTTCGCAGGCATAAATTCATTCTCACAGCCGACGTCGAGAAAATGTACCGGCAAATTGAAGTCGGGCAACAGCAGCGCCATCTACAGCTTATTCTATGGCGTAATGATAAGTCCCAACCATTAGATGTTTTACAACTCAATACAGTTACGTATGGCACTGCCTCTGCACCATTTTTGAGTACTCGATGTCTCCTACAACTGGCAAATGAGTGTAAGGATGAGTCTATAGCTTGTGTAATCCGAAACGATTTTTATGCAGATGACTTAAACACAGGATCGGAAACTGTAGAAGGACTAAAACACATTTATCATGAAGTGGTAAACACACTTAATTCTGCATGCCTACCCCTAAGGAAATTTCGTACAAATTGTCCTCAATTATTTGATGATGAATGTGATTCCTCAAAACCTATTGATTTTAATAAAGAGTCTAGTGTATTAGGTCTCAATTGGTGTCCTAAGACTGATATGCTGCAATTCTCAACAGACCTAGAGCCTTCTACTCATATTACTAAAAGGTCAATAATTTCAACTACATCCAAAGTTTTCGATCCGTTAGGATTATTGTGTCCCTGCACTATAGTAGCTAAGATCTTACTTCAACAATTGTGGTCCTCTAAGCTGGACTGGGATGATCCAGTACCGGCTGAATTTTGTAAAAACTGGGCCAAACTATTAAAAGAATTTTCTAATTTTACAAAGATTCGTATTACAAGACGAGTTCTGTGTGATGCACCTACTAATATAGAATTACATTGTTTTGTTGATGCCTCTCAACAAGCTTATGCAGCTTGTATTTACCTGCGTTCTGTGGATCATAATCAGAAAGTTACAGTCAGGTTGTTGTGCGCTAAGGCACGAGTTGCACCGATGAACCCAACCACTATACCCAGATTGGAGTTATGTGGCTTCTTGTTAGGTGCACGTTTATGTTCTAAGGTTTTAGAGTCATTAAATTGTAATTTTAATCGTAAATTTATGTGGACTGATTCAATGGTTGTGCTAGGGTGGTTGAAAACCCCACCCAGGGATCTTAAAATGTTTGTGTGTAACCGAGTGAATGACATCAATCAACTTGTGAATGGGTTCACCTATTGTCATGTTCCCACAGATCAAAACCCTGCAGATATTGCATCAAGAGGTGTAACTCCTAAGGATTTGCAGTCCTGTCTCCTCTGGTGGGAAGGGCCTACGTTCCTCGCGAATGACTCTTCTTGTTGGCCTACACAATCAAAAATACAAATCCCTATTATCTTACCTGAAGTTAAACAATCGCAAACCATTGAATGTCATGTCATTGTAACAAATAAAATAATTGAATTTGAGAAACATTCTAACTTAAATAGATTAAAGAGAATATATGCCTATGTACAACGTTTCTTATATAATTGTAAAAATAAAGATGCTAAAATTAGTGGACCATTAGATATTAAGGAATTAGATAAGTCTCTATTAATGTTAGTTATGTTAAATCAATTGGAAAGCTATATAGAGGAAATTAAACTAATTAGAAACAATAAACCTCTTAATCGCAAGTCTAAATTATTGCCGCTAAATCCCTTTATTGATTCAGATGGCATATTAAGGGTTGGGGGTCGAATTCAAAACTCTGATTTCGCCTATGATAAAAAACACCCCATCATTTTAGATGCAAAGCATCATTTTACTAAATTATTATTAAGATATGAACATGAACGCTTGTTTCACGCTGGTCCTCAACATCTTCTAGCCTCAATAAGAGAACGATTTTGGCCTATAGGAGGCAGACATTTAGCACGTAGCACGACAAAGCAGTGTATAGTTTGTATTCGCCTACGTGGGAAGACATTACAACCTTTAATGGGAAACTTACCTGCCGAAAGAAGCTATTCCATGTTTCCTTTCTACTCGTGTGGTGTCGATTTTGCTGGCCCGTTCATGATCTCAAGCCGTAAAGGTAAAGGCAATCGTATTTCAAAATGCTACTTATGTTTGTTTGTATGCCTCTCGTCCAAAGCGATTCATTTAGAGTTAGTCAGCGATTTGAGCACTGATGCTTTCATTTTGTCTTTGCGAAGGTTCGTCTCCAGGAGAGGTAAACCTAATGTAATATATTGCGATAATGGTACCAATTTCAGGGGCGCGAACAACGAAATAAGTAGAATACTCAGGTCCAGTCGTGAGTCAGCTATTCATTACGCCAATAACGAAGGCATTAGATTCGTGTTTAGCCCTGCATATTCACCTCACTTTGGAGGTATATGGGAGGCGGGCGTTAAATCTGCGAAGCACCATTTAAAGCGTGTAGCGGGTAATGCTTCCCTAACATTTGAGGAACTCGCGACGCTATTCACACAAATCGAAGCGATTTTAAATTCTCGTCCCCTTACTCCTCTCTCCTCCGATCCAACCGATCCCTCTCCGTTAACCCCAGGGCACTTTCTTATAGGGCGACCTCTCGCCTCTGTGCCATCGCTGTCTATCACCTGCAAGCATCCTAACAGATACCAATACATTGAGCAGCTGAGACAACAATTCTGGGAGAGATGGCGCCGGGAGTTTGTTGCCGAACTTCAGAGTCGTACCAAATGGAAAACGAGGCAACACGAGCTTCGTGTGGGGGATCTAGTGATCCTGAAAGAAGAAAATCTTCCCCCACTACACTGGAAACTTGGCCGAATCACTAAATTATATCCTGGGAAAGATGGAATCAGCAGAGTTGCTGAAGTTTTTACTGCAAAGGGCGCACTAAGGAGGGCTATTAACAAAATGTGTATACTGCCCACCACCGCCAATGAAGACACCCAGGCAGTGGGTCTAAAATAATCTCCTTGAAACCACTCTTTCAAGGCCCGGGAGGATGTACGCGCCCAGCACTAGGGCGAGCCGGGGGACGAGGGACGCGGGTCGCAAAAGGACGCGAGCGCCGACCGCGCCGCGCCACACTCCGCAAACAAAAGTCGACTGCGCATAACGCTTCTCTATATACTATTATTTCAACCTACTACTCAAATGTTAAAGTTATTTCAAATTATACAGTTTTTATGTATCAGTTGTTTAATTCATAAACAATATTTTTTTTGTTTACAATATATAATTAAATATATAATATTATTTAATTCATCAGCTAACGAGCGGATACCAGTGGCCGAGCACAATACCACAGATTAAATAATAGTTACTTCGTAACAATCGTAACAGATAGTCCACTCTTGAGCAAAGTACCTACGCTATTTTGAGTTCAATACCTGCAATGCTAATATTCATATTGCTTGGCTCACTAACGGCGAGTCGGCTAGATCTAACGCACTTACGCCCACCAACCTCACTTCAACCCGCGCTCCCCCTCGACCGCGGCAGCTTGGGCAGCAATTTGGTTATTTGATTCCCCGAGCAATCACGCGCCATAGGCATTTAGCGCGCGATCTTGAGCTAGTGACCGAGGCCTGACAATACTAATGTCTGCGTTCCACCTAATGAAATAATACTGGGTATACCCACAAACTTAACATATATATTATAGGTATATTACATGTAAGATGATCCTTCTGTTTCATCTAAGTGTCGGCTCTCAACCTTATTTTCCGGTCGGGCTCAGTTGCATGGAAAGAACATCCACAAGTGTCAATATCTAAGTACAAGCTTGCGTCAATCTTTATGGCTGCTCTGAAGTTGCCCACTCGCTCCACTACACTACATCGGTACGCGGCTACATTCAGAACGGCCATAAAGATTGACGGAAGTTGTACGTCCGGTGCACTCTGTAGGCCAAGCACGAATGTTTTTGACGTATCGTAACGTTAACGTAAGCAAATGAATAAAAAATACAATAATATTATCACATTTTTGTATAATTTTACGCAACACAGACACTAATTTCATGAAAATGTAAAAATATAGCATGTACCTATTTAAAAAAAAATAGGAATTTTTTATTAAAAATTTGCTTACGTTGACACGCGTAGGCACGTTACGTTTGCTGACTGGCTAATCTTTCCACGTATAACGGCGTGTATGTATTTTTTTGCAGTTTACATGCATGTAGTAACGTAGTAACCTACACGCATAGTTTTTTTTCTACGTATGGACAGTTTCTTTTCTGCGTATATATTCAAACAAAAACTATAAAGGTGCATCGTTTGCACCTATAAAGTTTTTGTTTAAATGAACAATCTGTATTGTGTAAGAGCCTTTGCCTATATGTTATATAATATATATAAGTTTAGATGAAAGAAAACCAACTAATCATGTTACATAATGTTTAATTGTAAGAAACGCGTTTACAATAAGACGGACGAAAGTGTACTCACAATATATATTTAGTAAAACAATTTGAAATAATTAAAAATGCTTATGGTAGCGCACTCAATAAATGTGTAATTATACGGATTGGCCTTATATTATGATGTGACATACTTGATTTTATGGGCATTAGAAGTCATCTTTCATGTTAAATATACGAAGAAGAACAATTTAGAAACAGACTTGTGAATTTACACGTCGATAACACTTTCAGACATCATATAGAGTGCCGGAGATGTTATCAAATTAAATGAAACCACGTATTTGGTATCATGTTCTGAAACCGTACTCAAAAAAACTGCTACACACAACAAAACGCAACGCAAACGCAAGTTTTATTTTGCAATTATTCGTCTAGGTGAAGGGGAAATCGAAGTAGAAATTTATGTCACCTCTGTCTGTTCTACACGTGTACATAAAAATAAATTTGATTAGAATACGTTGCACAGACTTTTCAGACTTCGCCTAGAGATATGTGTATAATAAAACTATGAAATTTTAAATTCGTTTCTGTGGCTAAACTACTGATTGGATTTGATTGTTTTTTTGTGTACAGTCACAGAACGGGATACTAAATACGTGGTTCCATTTAATGTTTAACATCTGCGGCATCCTGTATAACGTCACACCATATAAGCCAAATCTGTTGGTGCTTTAACTTTTATGCTACTGACACGTATGAAATAAGCCCGTATGGAAAGCCCATAGATCATTTACGTACGGCCTGTGTTTGTTAGACTGTTGTTTATGTTGTCTCAAGTCTCAGTTCAGTTGTTCTTGATAAATGAATTGCAAGGGCTGTATAAACTGCTAAATCTAGTAATCCAGTGGTGTTTACTTACGACTACTTTCTCTGCACTGGAACGATCTGGGCTGTTACTTATTTTATTTAACAAATAATGTACACTTATATGTATAATACACAACAAATATGAAGTAGGAGCATAAAGTACAAAGATACTGCTTATTTCTAAAGAAATTTCTTCCAGCAGACTTGCGAGAGGATAGGTTGAAAACAAGAAATTAATGTAGATACCGTGTGTAAAGGGTAGGTACGTGTAAATAATAAATGTATTTATGTACAATCTTAATCGAATTCAAATGTTGCTCAAGAACGGTAGAGGTCATCTTAGGGTAATGAAATAAAAGACGCTTTTCATTCGACAAAACAATTTTATGATTATCTTTATAAGTTATCAGAATCCACTATACTAACCTTTACCGTCCCATATTTCGGTTGAGCATTTGTTGTTGAGGTGGTTGTTGTTGAGGTGGTAGTCGCTGTGGTGGTTGTTGTTGCTGTGGTAGGAAACATCCCGGTATCCAAGCTCCCTTCCCAATTATGTTGAAGGTCGATGGGCTCATTTGCCATAGGTCGTAATGTATTGTCACCACGTTTGTGTTTGTGTTAAAATATACAGTCGGATTTGTTATTGGATTATTCACTTGTACTCTCACGTAATTTATTGCCTGGCATGGTGGTGCCTGAAAAACAAAATGTGTTTACATTTTTTAGTGTATCTGGATTAGAATCGTTACGGCTGCCCTAAAAAGAAATAAAAACATAGTACTAAACTGGACATGTAACAAAAAATAAAACATAAAGTCATAATAAGAGAATCCAAGTGATAATAATGGACTTGATGAATATGTTGTAAAGCTAAAAGAGACGCCTTACTACATCTATTGGTCGTACCAACTTGGTCGACGGACACTGCTTTTGGTCACGAGAAATCACCGTAATTATATCGAGATGAAACATATTTAGTGAAATAGTCCAATTCTACTTACAATTAGCTTTATATTTTTTTCTCTTTCAAGAAGTGTAAATTGACCTTGGTAATTAGACACTATAACAGCCGTCGGAATATTATCAGCACCAAATTGCCAAACCTGACTGCGCACAATCTGTACAGCCGAGAGGGCGATACAGATTATAAGTAATTTTTGAGACCCCATAGCAGTTCAATTCGTCGACTGCAAAGTGATGAAGATTCGACGAATCTCTAGTTTTTATATATTCACTTTGTTTACAGAATTCAATTTAAATGGTTCGTAATATAATGTAACAATATAAGTATTTCGATTGCAAGTGAAATTGATTCGTTCAGTTCGTTTCTTTAATATTATTGACGTTAGTATATATTATGATGGTATTTTGTATAGTTTATATAGTATAATTAGTTACGCTAAAAGTAAGTTACCCAGTGTAAAAAGTTTGAATAATATATTTTTCATAGCCGCATCTGATGAGACTGGAAGTTAATCCCAACATAGTTATAAAGGCAGATGGCGACATGAATAATTGTTTTCATTTTAGACCTTATTACTTACTAAGTTATAATCAAGACGACGATGAATCAGCATAGCTAGTAATATTCATGGATATTGCCTGCCTGTAAAATCATGTAAAACATTTAGTCTTAATTATATGTAATTATATAAGTTATGTTATTTCCGCCATTCTTTCATCCTGAAGTGACGCGTGAACTAGTTTTAATTAAAACCAATTGCTTTGATCCTAAAAAAAAATTTAAGATTTGTGGTTTTTTAGGAGACAAATAGAGATATTTAAAAATGTTATAATACATAAAAAAATCTCGCCTTGTTATGTCAATCTTTTGTCACGCCCACAAACTATTGTATTGTAATATTTTTATATCCGAAGCCTTACTGATTTCACTTGAGGAGTACGAGTACATGCAATTAGAAAACCAACCACGATAATATATATGTCAAACATAATACATGCAACCATACTTAAGTATATCATTAAGAAAAATATGTTTCAAACGAGTATGACTGATTGATATAGTAATGTACAATGTTAGGTGCACTGTATGCAACATTTCTTGTGAAAACTAATCTTTACTGTTAATGTAATTACATTTTTAATGATACAGAGATTTTTGAAAAATCTCTCTAAATCAGTTCAACCATTTTTTTTTGTACGATTAACTCAATTATCCATCGATCAAGCTGTTATCGTGATGGTTATATAAACGTCCATTTATTATTACATTAATTTGAATTTAAAAAAGAGACGGTTTTGGAATGACTTATCAAAGGCTTTCGACTAACTGGATAATACTTAATTACATAGGTTTGGTGTCTTCTATAAAAAACATTATAAAATTAATAGTTACATGTATGGATTCCCAGGTATTTATTGATTTTATAAAGCCCATGTATTATAGGAATTATTGTGTGTGTTTTTTTAATCATCATTCTCCTGCCCTTATCATATTTTATTTGGGGGTCGGCGCAATATATCTTTTTCTTTAATTCATCTCTATCAGTCGTCATTTCCAGATTTACTTCCTTCTCATTCATGTCATGTTTCACACAGTCCATCCATCTTTTCTTTGGTCTGCCCCTACTCTGATAGCCATCCACATTCATACTTACAACTCTTCTTATAACATGATTTTCATCTCTCCGCATTACATGTCCATACCACGACAATCGGTCACTTTGCAGCTTTTCTGTAACTGGTGCCACTTTCATATTTCCTCTAATATACTCATTACGGATTCTGTCCAATCTTGTTACACCACACATCCCTTTCAACATTTTTTTTTTAATATGGTATAAAAATTGGCACTATGCTTTATGGCTATAATGTTACATAAGATGCAAATGTATGTAACCATAGTTTTTATTACATTGATCTTACCAATCATTTAAATAGATTCACTGTGGCACTTCTTTGTACCTACTTAGAACTATCACAGCGAGATAGCACTTGTCCTACGTCGACAAGTGCATGACTAGTGAAGTGGTTCGTCCCGCTACCGTCCGCAGCATTATTAGAAACGTATGCTGATATTTTTCTTTGCCAAAACTAATATTTGTAAATAATCTTTCTGAATACTTACTGTAAAACCTTAATGACTACGTGAATTGTTCCTTGTTAACAATCTTGTATTAAATGTAGTTTTTTTGAATTCTCAAATATTGTTATTTAATTGTACATTCCATTAACTACTTTACAATTTGTAACTGTAATTGAAATACAAATGAGAAAGTAAAGTTTCATCAAATTACTTGTTCACAGTTGTGCTTATTTGTAATATTTTGACGTCAATACGTAAAAGGTTAGGTTAGGTAAAAAGATATGTATTGTTCGAAGCTGGCAGCATGGAACATGACGCCCAGGTATTCTTCCGTTTTTCTTTAAATACGTATCGTGTTATGTTCTATCCTATCCGGGCATGTAAGAGCTTCATGTCACCAAAATTGGGATTATTTTTGAGAAAGTTGGTACAACATGGTTATGAGCTTATTAAATGTCCTCAGTGCAATAACTATGGCTGTCCAAGGCGGCAATGCAAGAATAAGAAAGTTCCAATAAGGAGCAAATGTACGCGTTTTCCTAAGATGTTCAAGTCAGGTCAATACATTTTTATCATGTTAGCAAGAAGTCCTGCTAAAGAAAATACGAAGCTATATTTGCCTTTTAGTGGGCCGAGCACGAATGTTTTGACGTATCGTAACGTAAACGTAACCTTTAGAACCAAAAATACACGTTTATTCTATGATATTTTTTTGGAAATACATGAAAAAAAATTTCATTTTCATAAAACAAGTGTGTTTGTTGCATAAAATTGAATAAAAATGCGATAGATTCATTGTATTTTATAATCAAAATTTGCTTACGTTTGCGTTACAATACGTCAAAACATTCGTGCTCGGCCCTCTGACGTATCGTTGTTGTCTGAGGGAATTCCTCGACCTAAACCCGAAAACTATAAGGTACCGAGCCTACATTATTATAAACGCGCCCGATACAGGGGCGAGTACACACGAGTGGTTCGCATTGGGAGCGAAAAAATCAACACCGCGCGCACTGAATACAGAAAATGTAACTAATTTAACTCGTGACTTGTATCGAAGTGAGAGGCATTTACAGGGACTTTTGGATGTGGCGTTTAGATTATAAATGATACTAGCGACCCGTCCCTGGCTTTGCACGGGTACAATTTCTCTACTATCCTTACAGTAAATATCAAAGTAATATACATACGAGTATAAACCTTCCGTGAATAATTGTCTAACTGATGGTAAAAACCGCATCAAAATCCGTTGCGTGGTATAAAAGGAGTTAGCGGATATACAGACAGACAGACAGACGCAGAAAGCGACTTTATTTTATACTAGCTGTGCCCGCGACTTCGTTCGCTTCACATCAGTACACAAAGATACATTCTCGGTCATTTTATGTTTTTTCTACTAGGTTACAGCTAAAAATTATCGGTTGGCGCGTCTGCTATCTAGAAATTATGCTGAGCTGTAGAACCAATGGCACAATCGCTTAATCCTTCTTAGATCAAGGAATCGAAAACCCCTAATACCGTAACTGAAAAAGGACTTAGCAGTTTTCATAAATTAATTAACATCGACAGGTTTTGCCGAACCACACTTCTTCAACAATCATCCAAAGATGATGGCGCTAGTGTGCTCATTCAATACCACATCCACAGCTCCCTGCCTTCGTACCTCCATACGATTGATGCACGTATGGTCAGTAAACGGCGTGTGTTTGCTCCAGGGCTGGCTTTTTGTCCGTCCGTGCGTCTCACGCTACCCACATACTGTTTAGAGCAAAGAACGAAACACTGTCAATATTCTTGGCGGGGCGGGGTCAGGGTGGTGTCTATGGCTTGTGTAATTAACGAACTGAAGGTATTTGTTTCCTTACACGCTGATCTGAATCTGAACGACTGAAAGGAAAATATTTATTATAGTCATCTTTATGGGTGGTAATGAAGCACTGTATAGATCCATTCACGAAATTCAGTAGAGATGGAATCGAATGCTCGGGACACACACTGAATAGTCAAAAAGCAAGGTGTTGCTCAGTCGGTGCAGTAATCCCCACATTTTTTTTTGTTACTTAATTTTACACTGTTGCCATACTAAGAAAAATATCTTCTCTGTCTATTCTTATTACCTATGTCTATCATCCTAGTGTCTTGTATTTTGTGGTAAATAAAAGTTTTTTTTTTATGGACTTGTTTACTACGTAATGGTTTGTAGAAGTAATTAGAATCTAAACACTCAATTGGTAAATAAAAGGTTTTGAATTTAAGAAAACTTTATTTGCAGGGTGCATCTACATTATACGTGGACGTGAATTGCACTAGCATATAATATATCCAGGTTGTTGATGAGGAACATAAGTCCATTCTCTAGACAGTACCTATTAGGCGGCCTCGCATATCTACCATCAAAAATATGTGTTTCTCATGGGGCTCGCAACCAAGAGATTGGCTTTCCTTCTGTCACCAAAGTACCTCTATCTATTTTAAAATAAGAAACTCAACTACAAATTGACGAACCACATAGCTACGGAATTGTCACAGACAATACTGCACGAGTCGAGCAATTACCTTGTTTAACAGAACAAGCACCTATTTATTAGCAGTCAGTGAATTAGAGTTAACAGAATTATGTAGCAACACGGCAAGTCGACGTGAGGCAACGTTGCGGAACGTCTGCCGGCGTCAATGTTGCACGCGTCAAGAGTCGGGCGACAATGAAATTGTCGCAGTGAATTCGCTTTTGTTGCAATGTTTGAGTAATTGCGCGAGTTTATTACTGTGAATGTGTTGGCGCCCCTGTTTGGTGCCGGATACATTAGGTACTTTTAGTAAGTCACGTGTTTTTCGTGACCTCAGTTCTTGGACAAATAGGCTATCTCTTTCCGTCACAGCTGCATGAGAGTAGCCGAGGATCGAGCTAGATGATGTGCGATTGGAGAGGCCAATATCCAGCAGTGGACTGCTACAGCCTGATGATGATGAAGATGACCTCTTTCCGTAGTGTCGCTAGTGCTAATACCAACAGACCGCGAAGATGGGAAGCATGTGTTTATGGCAATATTCCTCATTGGCCGTTCATTGTAGTGGATTCTATTATGACCCGATACAGTGTTGAATATAATGTGTGCACTGTACAATGTACATATCGCGAAAGTTTATAAACATTTTCAGCAACACTTTCCCTGTTGTCATTTTGGTTTTTTAGGTAATTGGCATGTTCATATCCAATAGAAAGTTAGAACTTAATTTACATAAATAAAAAGATTTAGGTACTTCGTATTGGCACAAGACCGGAAAGAATGGCGTAACACAAAGGAGGCATTTTCCCAACAGTGATGTATGGGCTGGTACATAGATAGAAGAAAAAACTTGTTTAATTTTACTTTCTTTTTATTATCGCGTTTTACCTTTACAAATTATAGCTTAAGTTACTCAGCGCAATCAGCTGGTGATACAATTTTTAAAATCGGTCCAGTAGTTTTTAGTTCATCCATTACAAACAAACAAACAGACAAAAAATCTAATCTTTTCTCTTTATTATATTAGTTTAGATTACTTTTCTTATTGTCTTTTGAATTATGATTCATGATTGGGCGATAGAAAACTGTAGAAGCACAATAACGTATTTCATGGTGAGTGTTATAAACTGTACAGCCACGTTGTTGATAGCGAACATTCGGAACACTGTCATGGGCGACAAGCTCGTGGATATGATGCGGATCATGTTCTTCATGTAGCAGCGAGAGGAAGCTGAAACAAATTGGACTTACTTTAATAAAAGGTATTTAAAATTGATAAGTGCCATACTGGGCCAATTTAGAAAAGAAAGAAAGAAAGAAAAATCATTTATTTATGTGTGGTTCAGAATTTGATTATGGCAACAAATTGAAAATGTTGGCGAGAGAGATTGCAATTTTTCTAAGCAATTACAAAACATTCGGTCTGATATTTATGTTGGTACTTCATTTATCAAGTTTTTGACCAAAGATATTTGGTGATAAAATTTTAAAATAAGTCGTTTTTGACCTAAATTGAATATTCTCTCAATTACGGGTCATTACTTTATATGAATTAATTATATGAATTCTAAACAAAAAAACTTTAGCTTTCTTTAAAAAATTGCATTGCCTTTTTCTTTAATTTTAAATTCTAGAAGATAACTAATAAAAGTCCTATTTTTAGTCGAGTTTACGCTCGCGGCCCTCTATTATAGATGGTGCGCGTCAAGAACATTGTACATAGAACTGGACGTTGCGGCTAGAAGAAAACAGTGAAAACCAAATAAATGGCCTTGAAATAAATCAGTTATATTTTGCATCTCTTTCATCAGGGTGACCAAGTTTTGAAGTGAAACTTCCATATACATAGACGGGGAGTATTAGGAATTTCTGTCACGAAAAAGCGTTACGGCCGCGTGGAGGAGGTAGACGATATATTGTCCGTTGAAGTTTCACTTCTACTATGTGTCCCAGGTCCCAGCACACGTTTTTTTTTTTGCGTTGGTATATTATTAGGAATTAAGCAAATTTATAGAAATTATTCATAATTGAGCACGTATTTCTTTGCTAATAAAGATAGAACTGGATATTGCATCTAGAAAAAATAACTGAAGGGGAGTTCATTCACCTTTAGTTATGTTTTCCATCTCACTCATACTATAATAACAAGATGAGATCAAAAAGACGACCGATATACAAACTGCATTAACCACTTATTATGCCTATGCTCACGCGTGGCTCAGCTACGGCGTAATCATGTGGGGAAACAGTACCGATGCTCCTACACTATTTATTTTATAAAAGAAATTAATCCGTATACTCACAAACATAAATCAGACTGATAGCTGCAAACCTTTCTTCATAAAACATAAAATACTCACCCTTCCATGCATATACATTTTTGAAATTTGTTAGGAAATAGGTATAAATCATTATTTACAAGACGCGAAGACAAACATACTGGCCGCTCATTAAGGCATAAAAATATGCTAATGCTACCATCTTCCCGCATAACGCTACACTCCAACAGCCCCTATGTAATGTGTGTAAAAAATTATAATAAAATACCAGAATCAATAAAAACAGAAAACAGCGAAACAACATTTACAAACAAAATAAAACAAATACTTATTAAAAAAGCCTATTACACGATTAATGAATATATAAACGATAAACAAACATTTCCAATTAAATTAAATGAATAATACTATAAATAATACAACAGTAATAATAAAACGAAATAAATGAATAGATATAAAAAATAAAATAAAAATACATTAAATTCCATAACTATTAGTTAATAATAATTTATAATAAACTAAATACATATTAGGAAATATTATTAATAAATTAAAAATTATAATATGCTATCCATATTTATTAATAAATTAAAGCAATAAGTAAACATAAGTACCATCTTCCTATTTATACAACAGTAGTAAACATAATCATATTCCTCTCCTATATTTTGCTGTGCCCTACAGGGTCCATGATTGTAACCTACCAAATTTTATTTTTACCACCTTATGTACATTGTGGAATGCAAATAAAGAATATGAATATGAATATATAATTTGCAAGTTACCAGAGTAAAGTAAAAGTTTTCAAGATAGTTGTGCACAAATAGATAGGAATGTTTAATTGTTTATGTTGAGGGCCATTTGGTATCCAGAAACTATTTTAAAAGCTTCTAGTATTTTTAAAGTCATCTTTAATTTTTTCTGCCTATAAAAAGGATGTGTTGATTGAAATAATTATTTTATGATATTTAAGTTTACCCCAATTTTATGAATGCATTCCTAGGCTGGTAAGACTGATGATCTGTAAAAATAATAAGGCTTAAAGGACATGTATCCAGGGCCGTAAAATAAATTAAAAAAAAAAAAAAAGTAAAAATAATAATTTCAATGACATAAATGACATGTCAACATTGTCAACTTTCTTCCACTTCGAGTGTTTGCTAGGCGATTTCTGAGGATATACTAATTATTTAACAGTGCTCAATCATGTATCGTATATTTAAAGATTGTGGAAGTGTTTGGAACCCAACATCAAACGTTATTTTTCATAGGTAAGTGCGCTGATGCCATATTAAAAATTACGCCAATTTGTACATATTTTTACGCAGTTTTAGAAAGATCTGCCTATATTTTTATTTAAAACTGTGTGAAAAACGTTTCTCTCATTGTGAAATGTCACCATTTAGTTATTTATGTGGTTATATAGCATATAACTAAGGAAACAGTCGCATTATTAGATTGGACGTCAAGATAAAATGTTAGTAAACAAAGAAGAGTAGAGTGACCATAAATGATTGCTTGAGGCGGAATTTAACGTGATATGATTTTTCGTGGTTGTGTAATGAGCTACAAAGTCCAACTGGAATTCAAAATCTTCAGAAGTTTTCTTGGTCAAACCAAAAGCTTTGGCTAAAAAGGCCGCTTTAGATGAATCATAATATGATTCATATTACGAATTAAATTAAATTAAAAATTAAATTAAAAGTTTATTTGGAACAAAATTACGGTTAACATAATACAGAGGAAACGAAGATAACTACAAAAGTAAAATACTGTGGCGCAGCTATCAACGCCCAAATCAAAAAACAATAGGGACATAGATGTTCCAGACAACCTAGAAATAATTTACTTAAACATTAGAATTATTTTTTACTTTTTTAAAATTAAAATTAAAATATACACCAAAATTGGAGTGTAAAATGTAGAGTAGAAGTGGGGGTGTGTGTGTGAGTGTGAAGTGGTTCTGAATAGAATGTAAGATGTTACGCTAGCATGAGTGTTTATTTATGATACCACAAGTTGCTCAGTAGCATCATAGGACAGGGACTTAAGCCAATCAGTCAATCTTTTCTTTAGTAAATACCTTGTTATTGGGTAGATTCTAATTATCCCATTTATGCGGTTATAAAGTTTAGAGCTAATGTGGTTGAATGTCAAAATATCTACATATTTGACGACTCTTATTGTCATCCGCATAAGGTTCATATTCAGCAATCATCTGTTTGACAGTTACTAAGCAGATCATTAGATGAATTGCTCAATGTGGCCTTTTTAGGCCCCCTGATCATTGATTGCTAACATCAGTGGACTTTCTTAGATGATTGAAAACA
The DNA here is from genome assembly GCA_932294325.1 of Allophyes oxyacanthae. Lineage (NCBI taxonomy): Eukaryota > Metazoa > Arthropoda > Insecta > Lepidoptera > Noctuidae > Allophyes > Allophyes oxyacanthae. The sequence continues at coordinate 13,395,355 of OW028615.1, forward strand.
CGATTGCATTTGTTTCAGTTTTCCAAGCGATCCAGAGAAAAGGCGTAGATGGTGGTATGGTGGTCCAACATACCTTTGAAAGGAAACTTCTATAAATCTGCAAAAAATTGTTGCCTACACTATAAAGCGGAGCACTATGACATAAGGCTAAACCGACTAAAATTTGGTGAAGATCTGATGAAGACTTTCGGAGAAAGACGATGGAACTCCTCAATGGATATCAGCAAATTAGTCGCGATTACTGTAGTTGCATATTTATGTATTATTTATGCCACTCAAAATAGAAAAATAAAATAAACTGTGCTAAAAAGTATAAAATATTTTCTTTAAAAACTTAACAGCTTCTGAAGTAGGGACCTTTAATCCTTCAATGCACCTTAGCTAGGCACTTATTAGTTTTATGAAGTTAGTTTTTACTTATTTTAAAGTTTAATTTATCCATAAATCAACCCGCAACTTTGGACCAAGTGATGACACGTTAAATCTTCACCATGGGTTCACCAGAATTTAGTACCTACCTATTTGGTACATATGGTTATTGTTTTGGTACCTAACTATTAGCAAACAAATACGTGCTCAATTATGAATAATTTCTACTTGCTTAATTCCTAATAATATCCCAACGCAAATAAAAATCTTTGTCACCCTGATGAAAGAGAAGCAAAAAATAACTGATTTATTTCAAGGCCATTTATTTGGTTTTCACCGTTTTCTTCTAGCCGCAACGTCCAGTTTTATGTACAATGTTCTTGGTGCGCGTAGTCCAGACAAGCGCAAGTAGTAAAGGCGTGATGTAATATTATGTACCGATCAGTGGCGAAGGGTGACAGTTTTAAAAGGGGAAGCCGTCCCAAAAATGCCCTCTAAAAATTGCTGCAATTAATGCTGCAAAGCAAAAATCCATACCGTGTCTTGTAATATGCCAATTAGGGCCTAAGCCTAAGTGGCCCCTAATCGGCGAAAGCAAAATGTGGGCGTGGCTAGCTTATCGGGAGCTGTGCAAAGAATGTTGTCGGCAAAGTGTACAACCGCCAAAGTACTAGATTGTACATACGACAGCGTAGCGGACGTAGAGATGACATCATCACGTTAGCTACGTCGTAGCAAACGTGGAATATCGGCTAACTCATGGAAAGATGAACTTCTCTTAATTATTCTGTTTTTAGATTCACTGGACTATTAATATGGATGCTTTATTAAAAAAAATGAAGTATCATAATTATTAATGGATCAAATTAATCAATGTCGTCATCATTTGATGTGCATCATCCGTTATCATTGTTTTGTATAATTTTAATTAATATACAGATAATAGACTGGGGCTCTTTTTTGTAACAACATCTTATTTTTGTACCTACATTCAATGTAATTAAATGATTTTTTATTTAATTTGGTATAACTTTAGCAGATATGTTAAGATAGTAGTAATATTTATCATACAGCTGTACATGTACCTATTTTTGCAAAAGGTTATTGCGAACAAGCAGAAGGTGCTTGACATTGTTCCAGTTTTCACCTGAATGTTAGCACTCTATCTAGAGTAACTCCAAGATATTTGGGTAAGATAGAGTTAGTTCATGTTTTAAAACCATTTTCTACTGCTAACCAGCAAACTATCAAACAAACCTACAGGGTCCATGATTGTGCGTAGCTTTAAGCCAAATGTTTAACATCTTTAATACATACATTGTGGAACGCAAATAAATAATATGAATATGAATAACTTCCACTAAAGTTAAAAAACGAACTAACTCATAACAATATAAAATACAAACTAAAAGAATTCCTCATAAAGGAACCTACAAATAAATAAAATATTAATAAAATTCGTATATGAAATCGTGGTAGGTACTTGTTGTAAAATAAATAAACATGTCAAAAAGAAACATGATGTACTTGTGATCGTGTTGAATGTGATTCTCAACTAACTTGAGGGTAAACCGGTGGGTGTGAGCGCGATGCGTAATGAGTACCCACATTTTGTTTAATCGACTGTCGACGAATCAATGGTGTACAGAAAAACCTAATGTGGTTTATGTTTACACCTTAAGGAGCTGTCTTAAAATGTATATTATTGTCCAAGTATAAATAAATAAACGCAAGTCCATCATACTTATCTACCGAAGCGAACTAATTCGACCGTAAATACGAAATCTCCATCAAAGTCTTAAAGAGTTCCGTCCTGACTCACCCTTTTAAATTGCAAGCGTGAGCATATTAGTCTTGATTACGTACCGTACGAGATAAGGTGGTCCATTTGTCTTATGGTTCTTAACTCGTATTTACAGTTTACGAGCTACTGATACGAGCTGGGAATTTGCAGACTATGGCTGAGACTCGTGCTTATCCGGTTCTGGAGTGAATTTGCAAAGAAGCAAATATCCTGTGTAGAGGAAGTCCTTCAGAGTGATATCCATTCTAGAATAATGACGCAAAAAAATATAAAATTATAATAATAAACAAATCAGCCCATTACGGTCCCACTGCTGGGCAGTGGGCACGGGCCTCTTCTCAGAATGAGAGATCATGCTAGCCTAGTGCGGGTTGCCGGATTTCACACACCCCATAGAGAACTTTATGAGGCCCTCTCAGGTGTGCAGGTTTCCTCACAATGTTTTCCTTTACCGTTAGCGCAAGTGATAATCAAATTATGATCTGCACATGAACTCGAAAAGTCAGAGGTTTGGGCCGATTTCAAACTCAGACCTCTTGCATGGAAGGCAAGCGTACAACCGCAAGGCTAAAAAAAAACTAAAAACCGACTTCAAAATACTAAAAAGTATAAAATAATTTTCTTATTAAACTTAACATCTTCTGAAGTCGGTGCCACTGCCAAGCTAGATGCATTGAAAAATTACAGGCCATGACTTCAGAAGTTGTTAAGTTTTGTATGAAAATTATTTTATTATTTTTAGATTTTTGAAGTCAGTTTTTAGTTTTTTTTTATATAGGTAGAATCCTTTTTTAACATTTCACTGTTTTGACTCGCGCAGATTAAAAAGCACTTTGATTCTACTTTAACTCCTTTGAGTTTAACTCCAAAATTAGTGTAAATTCAAGTAGTATCATGGTTCTAGCAACTAAAATCGATAACTCCCAAATATATTCCAAGTGCTTCCAATCTGAGTATATTTAAGCAGTATAGAATCACTTGAGACGGTTCGCCAGTTCGATCACCGAGTAGGTTTGCATACGGTCAGCCGAGGGTGCGGATGACTTCGGTAGTGGACTAATGCATTTGTGATTGCATAGCCATTGTCGGGTAATATGCCAATTTTGAACTATCTCCTTAAACTTCACACTTATCCACTGGAGTCCCTATAATGTAATAAGTGGGGGGGGGGGGGGGGGGGTATGTTTTATTATAGGCTTTGATATACAAAGTCCTATCTTTCTAATCCCGATCCCTTTAAGGTGTTATTGTAGGTACTCATAATTATGAACAACTTTTACTATGAGACCAACCCTGAAATCGCGAAAATAAATCAGCTGTTATATACATTTAATTTCTAATATTAAATTCTTTGTATGGAAAAGCTGTTTTTGTTTTCGCGTTTACTCTTTTAGTCACATAGTAAAAGTTGTTTGTAATGATGAGTACAATAACCCCTTAAAGGGATTGGGATTAGAGATAGACAGGTAGGACCTTTTATTATTTCATGCTGTTTCAATTAAAGAACATTTAGTTTTACTTTATCCTTGTCTCGTGCAATATGTAAGAACTAAGAACATACACAGAACGACTAAAAAGGGTCTGATTCCTAATGACCCTATTGTCAAATAAACGATGACCAATTTGATTATAGATCCACCAGTATACGCGTCTTTATATATGACCATAGTCTATAAGTTACATAATTAAGTACCTAAGTAGTAGTAGTAGTTAAGTACTTTAGCTTGTAATTTTTGTCTCAAAGAACGCATATGCAAATATTAAAAAAAAAGTAACACCTTGATTATTTCAAAATCTTTAGTAACTTCAACATAACATTATTTGTTTTTATAGCTATATACGTAAAGGGGTGAACACACTTCATATAAAACAAAGTCTTCCCGCCCCTTACCGAAAAACCCGTCCACTTGAAGCAAACAAGTACAGCGAGCAACAGCAATTCCAAGCAACAGTCTGTTAATACGGTATAAATTGTCAATTTGTTCCCCCAGACGCCGCCCGCCCGCCCCTGGCATTATTTCCTGATAAACAGCTAATTCGCGAGGACATTTCTTTAAAAAGTTGCAGAACCCATAAACGAGATAATCAGAAGTTTCGGCTTGTAAACCCAGCTTGTTATCGCATTGTGGCCTCTCTAATCAAGTTCTAACGAGGTGGTTTCAACTGGGAGGCTTGCACACTGTTTGCGTACCCTATTCCAATAGCTGAATCGAAAGCGAGATGTACAATATTGAATTTGAATATTATAGTTAGTTTTAAATTAATTACAGTCTTCGAGTTATGAGATTTGTTTATGTTGTTGTTTACAGCTCAATAATGACGGAGCAAGTGTTTTAACGAATGAATACCAAACTGTACACGAAAAAAAAGATGTAGAAAAGCTTGTCTGGAAGCTGCCATAATCTTTAATTTGCTTACGCGATATACAATGCCAATTACCAAAGATTTTATTTATATTTGTTCTCAGCGCATCATTCATTTCTCGTCCTATTGTGTTCTCAAAAGTTCCATGACAGATTCCAAGTTTCCTAGGGGGCTCATTATTATGCAAATAAGTCGTGTAGCTACATTTAACACGTCATTTCGTAATAATGGCACCGCTTGTCATATACAGGTTAATTGAAAATATATCAGAAACCTCTTAGTAGGTATTTTCTTTTTTCTTTCTTAACTTTGTATCATAAACCTCAACAACGTTTGTTCTACGACTTTGATCAAAAGCAAAAAGGGCTAGCAAAAAAAGAATATCAGAAAAATAATATTATACTAGAGTATTTTCGTATTAATAAAAAAAAAGTTTCGAATTATGAAAAGTCGTATAACCGTCGTTCAGGGTCTTAAAGTTATATAAAGTTAGTGTGAAGAGGTTTCGGGTATTTTATCCATTAACCTGTATATTATGCAACCTTTTTTATTTAACTCAGTAATTACACAATGCTTTCAGTTACGAGTTACGAGTCAATTATCTTTTTTGCTGAGATTCTGAGGTTCTGTGGTCTACGGTTCAAATAGGCTCCAGACATTGGTTGGGCCAGTATATGGTTCGACGAATCAGAGTTCGTGAGTGTTGGAGCCATGGTAAATAAGAAGAGTGTACTCACTTCTTCTGTTGGATATTGTAAGAGGCAATTTTACTTTGAAATAAATAGGTAAAAATTGCAAAAAAAATGATTCCATTTGATTATGCAAAGGATACGGCGCAACGGCTGAAATCTGAAACTTTCTACTATAACAAAGAAATATACATGGTTAGAAAGTGTTATTTATCAGTTTCAATTCAATTTCGAAGTAACGAAACCTGGGATTTCCGGAAATACCGGGAAAAGTCAAAATCAATATTACCAAATAAAAAATATAACCGTAACCTACTGAAGCCACCGTAGGTTATGTTTTTTATTTTATTTGATGTTAAACGAGAAATATGACACACTAAAAATGATGAAATCTAAGTGATATAAAATAGATATTATTTATCGTTATTCGAGATTTCCCGGGATTTCACGAAATCCCAGGTTTCGTCATTTCCCTGCGACATATATACTCGTATATAGCGTGTAGAATACCTATCTAGCTCTCTGTACTTTATGTCTCTCCAAGAAAGGAAAACCTACATCTAGGTACAAAAATTAATCGGTAGAATATTGCCGTCGGTCTCGTGTGTTCGCCCCCCAACAATATCGCTGGCGTAATCAAGTCTTGGAGCAGAATAATATGAATCATCCACCGTAAGGGAGGTTTGATATCTTGGCAAAATGTGCCACAATTTAAATTGTCCCGCGTCACTCCAGACGAAGCGATGGGTAAAGTTAGATGCTTAGTTTTGAAGTAATTTATGTATAAATATATTTGCGGGTTCTTATTTCTTTATGATATGGTTGGATCAGAAATGAGATTTATATTTTTTGATAGCTTCGATAAAGATATTATTTATAATTTACTAGTCTATATTGGGCTTTTTGTTTGAGGTTTCTCATTGTTGACAATTTGAACATTATCGCTAGTCTAGTCGAAAATAACAGTTCTACCATCTGCCTAGCCATTTCCTAGCCGTTGGGCTCGGCTTCCATTTTAACCATAATATGCGATTTAATATCTGTATTTTTCAGGGAACGATTACCAAACGACCACCAAAACCCTAATCCAGCTGAACTTGACCATAAGCCGATGGAATAATTTTATTCTTAAGTTTCCGTATTCAAATAGTGTGGCATGTAGTATAGGTATATAGTTCTGAAACGCTCAAACATTTAAAAAAGTATAAGGGCTCAATGATGGAGACGCGGGGCGTTGCGTTGCTTTTGCTTCACGCGTTTCTCCGTTCATGGTCAGGCAGCGTGAAAAGCGTGGCGATAGCAGGGCCCGCGTCGCCGCGTCGGTACCTGCGGCACCACACACAAATGGCGATATGTTGTCTCGTTTACGAAGACGCGGGACGATGCGCGACGTGTGCTTAATTCTACAGCCCTCTTTCCCTGCAACAACGCGTGCAACCCCGCGTTTTACACCCCGTGCGCCCCAGCGATGCACGCCACGTGCTCCGCCGTGAGCAACGCTATATATCAAACAAACACTTCTGTATGAACGCTCTCATATATGGCCATAAGTTTGAATTAACTGCACGAAAATGCGACGCTTAATGTGACGCGCAACTCCCCGCGACGGTTACCGCGACGCGCAACTCCCCGCGACGATTAACGCGACGCGCAATGCCCCGCGTCTTCATGCTTGAGCCCTTACATGTTACATTAACAAACAATAAGGACCTTTAAACCTTTTCAAGCGGGGGCACTCTAATAGCAAAGACACCGGATAGATTCGCCGATAAAAATGCGAAATCCTCTTGCAATGAAATTGCGTATTGGGGCTCAGACAGGGTGTAATCTGCCTACGGTACCCAAACGCTCCCGAGGGTTCTCTCGAGCTGCACTCGCCACCATAGATTAGACACGCCTTTCAGTAAAGGGTGCCTATTTCAAATGTATCTGGGGCTGTATTTCTCAGAAATAAGGTTGTATATTTTAGATAGCTACAACGTCATTGATACATCGGTAGAATCATACTAAACTTACAATTTTGTCGGTCAAAAATAACAATGTGCTCCAAAATTGTTTCATGTACCTAGTAATATTTATTGCTAAAACGTGCGGCTACCGTATCCATCAAAAACGGGCAAGGATACAATGTATTCATATCGTATATGATCATCAATCGTTTATTTCCCACTGTATAGAAAGAAATGCGGGAGATTTTATTCAAACTAAGCACTTAATAGATAAACAATTCAGAAAAGTAACTTTACTTACCATCGTTTAATATTACGAGTAAGTAAAAATCCGGTCTGCCAGTAAGGCGAGCCATACTCTCTGGTCGGCACATGGAATCGCGCCAGAACTAAATGAAATTGAAATTAGCTTTCTCTCCCTAGAGCCACTCGCGGAATTTTCCAAAATAAAAGCGTATTATATTTTAAAATACGATTCTAGTCGGTCTCGTAAATGGAAAAGTCAGGAAAACTTAGTGCCTAGTTTTTCGATTAGGTAAAAAGTTGCAACATTTTATGTTTGAAATGTTTGGTGCATGTCGTCAAAATATAATACCGGATATTTATGTTTCTAAAATGCGATTATTACGACATTCACATATTTATTTACCCCTCTAAAAATAAACTGAACTTAAATATTATGTCTTGATTGTAATGTATCTATATTATCTTATATTAGCTAACTAGCCACTTTTTTGAATTGTATGAATGATTAATGGTTATGACGTGTAATGGAAATTACCAGTAAATTGATTTATGATTTAAACGCGGAATAAAGTGATGCATGTAAGTATACGTCACAACTATGGTTTATACTGGCGTTATTCATGATATAATTTAATAGATCTCAGCCTAAGTTTATTTGGTATATTTATACATTACTTTAAAACTCTTAAACATTAAATTATGAATTATTTCGTTTTTATTTGATTTTCTCAAAATTATTTTGATTTCATCATGTGAGTCATAAAATACTACTCAATAAGGCTTATTTATGTACTGTATTCATATTATAATATAACGCGTAATGAATTTCGCAATATTGAATCACCTATACAGATTTGGTCATTTCGAGCATTCTCAAACATTTCTGCGTAAAACATTTATTACAGGAATTCATGTGAAGCGCTAATAAAATACGCATTGTAGAGGCTTACAGAGACATGTTTGAATACGCCGCTCAAAATTCAGAGGCGCATACTTGATGAGCCAGTGTGGGAACAATGACAAGCCGCGCACTTGCACCACGCTCACGCGGCCGCGCCCCTGTCTACATGTATACCAGTGAAATATAGTAAATTGTTACGTTCCAAATAATTTACCTAGAATGACGACAAATAGAATGCATTTCGAACTTTTTTGGTGGTGCTATGTAGTATGTACATGGTAAGTAACTGTGTAAAAAAATCTTGGAAGTTAAATTTGACCCACTTCTCGGTTCCGATTGAGCTAAAATTTTGCATAGGTACACGTTTGGTTTGGATGAAAATGCATGGTTAACTTAGTGACGTCATTCTAAATCCAATATGAGCTAGTTATTTTTCATGCATTCCCATGATATCAAAAACCATGATGCCATTAAAAAGCCATTCTTTTATGTCATTGGACATAAAAGAAGTGATAAGTTTACCTACTAATAACTACCTAGCATAATATCGATCATCCATCACGTATTGAATAAAAAATATATGTTAGTGTTTACTCTGCAATGAAGTTACAATATTGGCAAGGGTAACATGCATATTGTATCGTAAGAAATAAAAGTTTATTTAATTTAATAATTTTTTAATTTTTAGTGCGTGATAAATGCGTGTTGTTAAGTTTTTTTTTAAAACCTTATACAATGTTCAGCTACTTTTGATTCTGATTGTATAGTAGGTATCTACGATCCTGTGGATTCTCCCTACAATAAAAAATAATTATTCTGAGTACTGTTTCTGGATATATGATAAGTATTTTATTGAAATATATATGTATATGGATCTAGCTGTGCTACTCGTATATACCTACCTAAAATTAGTTTATAAAGAAGTTTTTTTTTTATACTACATAGGTACATCATAACTTAAAGAAAAAATATATTCGTTGTATCTATGGTGTATTTATAATTTTGGGAAAACATTGAATGCATATAAATCGTCCTCATGGAGTTTTATTTAGTAAAACATAGTAAAATTTATTGCTGACTTATAGATATAGATGTAGTAGTATAGGTACAGTACAACTCATTGCTAACCAAATGAAACATTATGTACCTATAAATAATCGAAATTAATTGATCTCTATTAAAGTAATATTTCCTGAGTGCTGACCTCCATCAATAACGACCATAAATAAGTAGATAAACAACTAAGATTACGTCAACCCGTATGAAGAATAGTCATTTAGTAAAAGACTTGAAATATATAGCAACAGAGGTGCCTATTATTACAGTGCTGTGGTAAAATATGACGTCTGTTCCCGAAGAACTTAATAATCATATATTAGATGACAATTTTATAAAATTATTTAAACCGCTGATACACGCGCAAATGATTTTGGGTTCTGCTAGAGTGAAAATTAGCCACAAATTCATGTCTCCACTGTGGTGGATCCAAACAGCCTACAGTGCTTTATTTGCAATGTCCTGTATCTGTGGTCATTCTTATATGGCATATTGCTCTTTTCTGGAGGAAACGAATATTAGTTTTTTAATTTTAAATACATTACAATTATTCACAGGAGTGTTACTCGGCATTTCGATCATGATTGTAAACGATTTTGTTAATAGAGATTCTAAAACGGAACTGTTTTGCACGCTACAAAAGATTGACAGGGATCTGAAAGTAATAGGCAAAGGAAGGCATAATAGAAAAATATATGCATTTGTCATTCTGGGTATAATAATAGTAATTATTATTCACCTTACGGGCATAATAATAGCGAAACCGCCCATGAAGTTAATGTGGCTTGCAATAATAACAACCATTTTCTTTTTTATTGAAGATTTTGAGACTTTATTATTCATGACCGTTTTACTAATGTTACATGAGAGAGTGAGTTATATCAACAAGTTGATAGATTTTAGTACTGAAGTAAGATGGCGGCAGCTGCACTTGGACGCACAAGTGTATCAAAGAATATGGCAAGCATTCAATGGAGTAGTCAACGCGATAAGACTGACTGAAAAGGTGTTTCGTATTTTCGTAAGTAAGAGATAAATATTGCTTTAGTATTTTGCCCTCAATCCAATTCTTTATTCATGAACGTGATGTACGTTATTTTTAGATTATACGCGGAGCTACGACTGTTTGTCTTAATTGTGTCTTTGACAATTTTAACTGTAGCCTGAAACTTGTCTTTTGTTGTAGGTACTCCTACTTGTTACTCATTTATTCGTATATCATTTGATGGCCGCAGGGAAAGTAATAATTACGCCTCAAATAACGGTAAGTAAGCATCGCGAACCCGTTGCTGTTTATTAAGTAGATACTCGTATATCAAGATAGATTGAAAATATGCTATCAAATACTTTCATAACTTTTTGACGGCCCGGTTGGTGCAAGTGATAAACTTTCTGTACTATTTGTCGTGGGTTCGATTCCCGCACGGTACAAATATTTTTATTATCTATAGATAATTATTTCGGGTCTGGGTGTGTGTAGGTACAAGTAAATGTATGTTAGATGTATGTTTATAAACTCTATCCTTGATACAGAAATCCAAGAAAAGATGCAAGGGTTTACCGGTTTGTCAGGCCACAGAACACAGTTTCGGTGTTCTGTGAGTCAGGCTGTTAATTTTTTTTATTGAATGTTTCAGAAATTCACGTGGATGAAATTAATAGTGGTACCAGACTTCCTTAGCATAAAATTCACTTTAAGGATATGCTTAATTAGCATCCTAGTGCACCGTATAGAGGTCCATTTGTTGCAAACAAAAGAGAGCTGTATTTATGCTTTGAAGAAAATTTCGAATGGTTGGTATACAGAAGGCGGAATTTAGCTAACATCCTGTTTTCTTTTTATTATACTACGAAGTTGGCAATCAAGCATACGGCCTGCTTGATGGTAAGGGGTCACCGTAACCTATGGCTGCTAGAAACACCAGGGGCAGCATTTCCGATCCTACTACTAGCATCATGTTGGTAGTAGGGGGAACCCTACTGCCAACACGACGCTCGCCATTAGGAACACAACACTGCAAGAGAGCAGTGTTATTTGGTTAGGATATTCTGCAAAGTGGAGGTACTTCCCCAGTCGGGCAAGGGTTTACAACTTATACCCAACGATATCGACGGTTGAAAGGCTATTTGTACTAAGTGACATGTTTTTAATTTTACAGGAAAAATACTATGTTTTGATTTAGAAAAAGAAATAATGTCGCTTTGTACAAGATATAGCCTTTCAACCGTCGATATAATTTTGATTAATATCATAAAAAATTTTCATTCAATTCTTTTTTTAGATGTCAAATTGTCAACATTATTTTATTTTAATTATTTTCCTGGCAGGTTTTGTCTTCCTGCTTTTAGCAAGTAATTTTTATGTTTCAGCTTCCTCTCGCTGCTACATGAAGAACATGATCCGCATCATATCCACGAGCTTGGCGCCCATGACAGTGTTCCGAATGTTCCCCATCAACAACGTGGCTGTACAGTTTATAACACTCACCATGAAATACGTTATTGTGCTATTACAGTTTGCTTTCACCTAATAATTTTTCACCTAATTCTTTAACAATGAATCAATCTGCAAATTTTGCGCACTACATAAAAAATATCCTGTTTACCAGTACCTTGAGATTGTTTTCAATTAAAACGAAATTTATTTCGGTGTATCTCGTAAAAATATGCGATAATATTTTACTATGAAAGCGTAGTATCAAGCATCTTCAAACCTTTACTTTCCACTCTCAGGAAAATCATCTCTGCCTTTAAATAGAACCTTATTTTTAATTATAACGAACTTAAGTTAGCACCAAACTTCGTCTGTCATCGGCGATAAAAATTAAAAAGTAATAAATATGCAAACGAACCAAGTTTCCAAACGAGACGATTGGCGCAAAAATATTCGGTTAAGAACCCTTTTTATGAGGTATGAGGTGTTTTTAACTATATCTCAGGATATATTTGAAAATACACTTTGAGTCTGTTATTTTGAAAACTTAAGGACGTATTCACAAATCTAACAAAAATAAGCAGATTTTCGGTCAATGTTACGACAAAATGAAACTAAATTAAAGTAAACTAATAATAACCACAGATAGATTAGTCTTTCATCTATAAAAATTGCTGACGTTTTTCTTAAAAATGACGGTTTATTATATTGAAAAAACGATTTTCCGTTACCTCTTCACATGAAATTGACGATATCGGGTTGAGTTTAGCTCAATATGCCTTCTATTAAGAACGTAATTTAAAAAAAAAAAAATTACCATAGGTACGGGTATATGTTCAACTCAAAATAGTGGTGAAAAAATTAATCAAAATATTACAAATAGTCTCAGAAAAAAATTAAAATCGCGTCTATCTTTTTCACATAATTTGCCATTATATGTGAATCTTAATGGTTGGCAATAAGGGTTATTTTATTTGGTCACTGTCTTGATTTACTTCACAACAATTTCTAATGCAATCTCAGTCCGGGCTCGGCCGCCGTCGTGAGTGGACTCTGTGTCGCTTGTAAGCAGCAGCTCGTGTAAAAAAGATCGCTGTACGAATACAAGAGATTTGACAACACCAAACTAGATACTTTACGCAACTTGGATTTTTTTGTTTTTTTTTTGCTAGACGTAATTATAGGATTATAAATTCACATTCGTCTAGGACTTACTGGTGTGACCTGAAGGTTTACTTTGGTGACTGCTACTGGAACTCCTAGACGAGTAGAGCTAGGTGTGCCGAGTTTGGGCTCGTTTTGTTAGTTATGATGAGAACTTACCTCCGGACTAGATGGAGTGACCTGAAAGTCTACTTCGATGACAGCTACTGGAACTCCTAGATGAGTAGACCTAGGTGCACCGAGTTTGGGCTCGTTTTGTTAGTTATGATGAGAACTTACCTCCAGACTAGATAGAGTGACCTGAAAGTCTACTTCGATAGCTGCTACTGGAACTCCTAGACGAGTAGAGCTAGGTGTGCCGAGTTTGGGCTCGTTTTGTTAGTTATGATGAGAACTTACCTCCGGACTAGATGGAGTGACCTGAAAGTCTACTTCGATGACTGCTACTGGAACTCCTAGATGAGTAGACCTAGGTGTACCGAGTTTGGGCTCGTTTTGTTAGTTATGATGAGAACTTAGTGAACGAACGAACGTGAGTGAGTAAGTGAGTGAGTGTGAGTGAGTGAGTGAGTGAGTGATCGATCGATCGTCACGTCATCATAATGATGATGATCATGGTCATCATCATCATGGTCATAATCATGAATGATGACCATGATGATGATGACCATGATCATGATAACAATGATGATCATGATGATGACTATGATGATGATGATCATGGTCATGATGACCATGATGATGATTGTCATTGTCATGATGATGTTCATGAGGACTATGATGATGATCATGGTCATGATGACCATGGCGATGATGGTCATGGTCATGATGATCACGGTCATGATGACCATGATGATGATGATCATGAAAAACATGATGATGATGATCATGGTCATGATGACCATGATGATGATGATCATGATCATGATGACCATGATGATGATCATCCATGGGTCTACCGCGTAACAAAATGGTAATGAACATCAGACTCTGGTAATAAACTTCAATACTATCGTGAGAGCCTAAACTTCGAGCTACTCTGTAAAAAAAAATACCGATCAGTAAGTTGGGACTCCTATCTTCATGATCGGTATTTTTTTACAAGGAAGCAAGCTTTGACTCTCACGATCGTATTGAAGTTTATTACAAGTGTCGATGTTATTACCATATTAGGTACGCGGTAGAGCGGCAGGATGGATGATGATGATGGTCATGGTCATGAGGTCATGAGGACTATGATGATGATCATGGTCATGATGACCATGGCGATGATGGTAATGGTCATGATGATCATGATGATGATCATGGTCATGATGGACATGATGATAAACATGATGATGATCATGATAAACATGATGATGATCATGATAAACATGATGATGATCATGATAACCATGATGATAAACATGATGATGATCATGATAACCATGATGATGATCATGATGATGATGATGATGGTCGTGATAACCATGATGATGATCATGATGATGATGATGATGGTCATCATGACCATGATCATCATCATAGTCGTCATCATGACCATGATCATCATCATCATAGTCATTATCATGATCATCATCATGGTTATCATGATCATCATCATGTTTACCATGATCATCATCATGGTTATCATGATCATCATCATCATCATGGTCATCATGACCGTGATCATCATCATCATAGTCATCATCATGATCATCATTGTTATCATGATCATGATCATCATCATCATCATAATGGTCGTCATCATCATGATCATCATCATTATGATGACGTGACGTGAGTGCGTGACGATCGATCGATCGATCGATCACTCACTCACTCACTCGCTCACTCACTCACGTTCGTTCGTTCACTAATTTCTCACCATAACTAACAAAACGAGCCCAAACTCGGCACACCTAGCTCTACTCATCTAGGAGTTCCAGTACGTCAGCAGTCACCGAAGTAGAATTTCAGGTCACTATTTAGTCCGGAGGTAAGTTCTCATCATAACTAACAAAACAAGCCCAAACTCAGCACACCTAGCTCTACTCATCTAGGAGTTCCAGTAGCAGTCACCAAAGTAGACTTTCAGGTAACTCCATCAAGTCCGGAGGAAAGTTTTTATCATAACTAACAAAACGAGCCCAAACTCGGCACACCTAGCTCTAGTCATCTAGGAGTTCCAGTAGCAGTCACCGAAGTAGACTTTCAGGTCACTCCATCATGTCCAGAGGTAAGTCCTCATCATAACTAACAAAACGAGCCCAAACTCGGCACATCTAGGTCTACTCATCTAGGAGTTCCAGTAGCAGTCAAGGAAGTACACCATCAGGTCACTCCATCCAGTCCGACAATAAAAATATAATACCTACATATTACAAAAATATAAAATATGACAAAACAAAAAATTTACTTTCAAAGTATCGAAATTAGTTATTCCCGCAGCTATCCGGGCGCGTGTGTGAGTATTTGAGCCGTGTCAATGTAGTGGTGCGATTAGTGCGATTCGATACCTATCCATTTTGCAAACCCGTCCTTAATAAGCTGCATGTTGTTTCTTTCACCTGTTTTGAATATCCTGAAAAATATCAGAAGTAGGTAGTATGATATTATGTACTCATTTGTTCACTTGTACAGTGCTATACATGATATATGGCGTACAATACAGCATAATTATTTTTGTCGTACCTACAAAATCGTCTTTTTCACATTACAGTTTTTCCGGCTCATTGGAATATTGAGGTTTTGAAAGCTATGTATCGTAGGTTGTTTGAAATGAGAATAGAGAACTTGCTTGTATTTTTATTTTTAGTTTATTGTAAAATATAATTAAATAATATACCTAAAATTAAAAAGAATTAAAATATGCACGAATAATTAAAATATCGCAAATAAAAATAGGACATTCAAATTTTAATGTTCGCGCCAAAACACAATATCCACGTCACATGACGTCATTGCATCGCTCGTTCGTACATGTGAATGTGGTTACCAATGAAACAAGAAGGAGTGACGTCATAAACTCGATGATGGTGTTTAACCCTAGAACCGTACCCTGGGGTACAATTTTTTTTTTTTTTTGGAAATTTCCGATTACTTTTTCGTTTTACATCGAATTTCTTCGCGCTGCCGCGTATTTGCGTGGGGCGGGGGGTCGCGTCGAAGCATCTGTCGGACGCAAGTCCTGTTAGTGTGTGGTCGTGGCAAGGCGTGCATGGGGTACTCCAGTACCCCTGGGTACAGTTAAGGTAATTATATTCATTACTATTTTGTGAATGTTTTTACGGAATAATGCATGTTATGGTTTTGTTTGATACATATTTTTCATTTACATAATTACCTTAGACATAACTTTGTTTAAAAACAATGTCTAGGTACTTAATATTTACTATCTTTATACATTTTTGTTTACGTTAGTTGTTTTGTATTTTATTGCATGTAATTTGAATAATTCTTTTTTTTAGATGGCTGGACGTCAAAATTCTATGATATTACTGCATTCATCTAACGCCGCCAGTAAACAAGTTTTCAAGAATAGACGAACTTATCTGAAGACTGTAGCTTTTGACCTTATAAAACCTCATAGGACCGATTTTTATACAAAACTTTGCCGACGCATCTCCAAATAAGTATTGGCGGTATAATAGAAAAAAAACGATCCTCTGATACTCCAGCCCCTTCAGATACAAAATCTGGAAGATGTTTATTTTGTCCCAGGTCAAAAGACCGTAAATCACGCACTCGATGTGAAAAATGTAAAAAAATTATATGTTTAGAGCACCAAAAAATGATTTGCCAAAACTGTTAAGATAAGTTCCTTTTATTTATATCTAATTATATTATGTAGGACTGAAATAAGTGCCATAAAAGTCTATGCAAGTTGATTATTAATAAATTTTTATTCTTATGTAAAAAATATGTTTTATTTACCGGGGTACTCCAGTACCCCTGGGTACTGTTACTTAAAGTTTATTATGGGTACGGTTCTAGGGTTAAAATAACGTTCCGTTTTTCGTAATTCATAACCCAAATGTGTCTAATACTCTACCCAGTAAGTACAGCATATCATAAAGTTACGTTTTATATAACGTTCAGTAATCCGCCGGCCATGTTTGTGACCGTCAATACAGGATGATGTGATTCATCATTACGTGTCAGCTATGTTTTATGAGGCGGCGGCGGCGTTCGGCTCGACTCTGCCCAATTTCACGCACCAACACCCTCTATATATCCAAATATGCTACCAAGTTAAACGGTAGCTGTTTTAGAATAGACAGCAGTATAGAGGGCGCTTTTTTAATTGATCATAATATATTTTAAAAGGGTTGAAAATGCTGGGGTTTGATTTTATGCGAATTTTGTTTTCGATGACGCTGCAAAATTAACTGAGTACCTTCGTTATACTGAGGATGCTTTAAGACCGGCCTGCATGGAGATATTTTAAAAAACCTACAGCACATCCAGGAGGTAGAAGGAAGAAAGAAAGAAAACACATTTATTAGATTTCACAAAAACCAACACACACTAAAATAAAAATAAAATATCAATAAAAATTACTCACACAGAAAAGATAAGACATAAACAACAAAAGAAGTACAACAACAATAATCGACGTTTTCTCCGGCTACCCTGATAGTTTGTGTGAGGCGTGGCAGGCTCGGTGTGGTAATGCGTGTCTAATAGGCCTCAGCTCAGCATATTGCTGCATTTAACTGCCGCGCTGATTTTCAGCTGAAGCCTCTGAAGAACAGAGAGAGAGAGGAACAGACGATTGCAAAAAGTCTATCGAAAGCTGTCCATGAGCAACATTTTCTTGAGACTGTTGAGAGAGTAAGAAGTCGTTCTCGTGTCCCGAAAGTACTACAAAACCGAACAATTTCAACCGACCAAATGTACAGTAATAATGAAGTTATACCGTTCAAAATTTCAAATGCGGCATTGCACCCCACGCGCCAATAAAACTGAGGTCTAGATTTATGTGAACACTCGATAATCATAACCGGAACACAACACGCGTTTATTACCCGCATTCTACTAACTCGCATTTTATTTGCATATTATTCCTTTATGACTCTCTCAGAATTCATATGCTAATGTCAACGACGATATTTTCGATCCCTCGGGCACCCTCACGGATGTGACCCTAAAGATTTCGACACGTTTTATGTGTGTTTCAGCGGGTTTCATTTGAATATGTTTTAAGTTTGCGAATTTATTATGTTCTCTGCTTTTGGTCAGTTCTTTAGCTGGGCGTCATACCTACCGTTGAATGTAGCTGATGCATTGTAGAATAAGACAGATAATGCACTAAGCGCTGCCCGCTTAGTGCATTATCTGCCTTATTTTCAGCTGGTATACCTGGGGATACTACAATGAGGTCCAGCGATTTTGTAAAACTAAATACGGAGAGTATAGAATCGCAGAATGTTGTAAGTGACATAATATAAAAGGTCGATACTTTGCAGTGGTTGGATAAAACTAGAAAATACTCATTATTTCCCAAATATATTATTTCTTTAGGGTTAGATTAGATATAAGACGTAATTACATACATAGAGTTTCTTGCCGGTTACTTCTCTATACGATCAATCCACTTGGAACCGTGCACCTAGAATTACGACGTTATAAAAGTGTCTGCAAAGGCCCAGTTGAAATTAAATACTTTGACGTTGACTATAATATTATTCATTTGAATAAAAAAATCTGTATTTAATTATACTAGTAGTCGTCCAGTGGTCGACCGTAATTTTAGCTTTCTGCACTCCTTCTCTATGCCAAATCTCACATTATCGCAATATGCTTAAAAAGGTGTACAAAGTTTTCTCTATTTAATTACATATTCCAGCAATACCTATATACTTATATATAAAAAGCTCGTTTGGATACAAAAAATAATAACCTAACGGTCTAAAACTCGACTCCAACTAGAAAAAGAGCTGTAACTTTTGAACGGCTGAACAGATTTTCATGAAACATAGCTAAGATGATACCCGATTAAACTAGCATTCAATTAAAAAATACATTGAAATCAGTTCATCTGTTTTGGAGCTACGATACCACAGACAGATACACAGATACACACTACAAGCTTATAACCGCCCGCCCGCTTTTTTGTCGGGGGTTATAAAATTAAAATAAGTAAAATCGCTTCGCCGAATCAGCTGAGTCTAACTGCCACCAAATTTATAATTAAATATCATTATAGGTACCATTTGCTTCATGAATATTGAGATTATCTAATTTAAGTATATTAAAGTTGACTGCATTAAAGCTCTTTATGAAACTTTTTATTCTAATTCGTCCTTACCTGGGACGAACGTCCGTGAAAACGCAACAAAGTACTGAGAATGTACGGCGCTCAGCCAGCCATGTAATGGTTTTATTCCGAGAGGCGATACTTTTGCCGTCTTGTTCGACGCACCTGTGATATCCCGGGCTTATTTCAAAGCCGCTAATTGCTAAGAGGATTTCGGAATTAACGCGAACAGATCACGTTTTTGCGTTGAATACCTAATTTGGATGGAGATGGAGGCAGAGCGTCTTTTGTTCGGTTTATGGCAGCTTGCTCTATAATTTGCGTATTTTTATGGTTATTTTCATTCGGTTTGAATTCGTAAATTGGATTTTGAATTTGTACGTATTTACGGCCAGTTTCTTCATAGAAAGTAACAGAAAACAAAACGACCGAGGAACCCGTGTAACATCTTCAAGTTTGATACATATTTTCATCAGGGCAGAAAAATAAGAATTTCTTTAAGAAAATTAAAAGCTTTCGCGACATTTACGAATAGCCTCGCCTTAAAGTAAAACTTTAGCTGTTTATATACGAAACTTATCTTTACTATAAAGCTGAACTTAAGAACGTCTCGTCAGAATTTAAGCCTGTTAAATAAGATTCCGAGGAGCTTGTGATTTTTCGACCGATAATGTAGAAGGGTATCGGTATTTAAATTTTACTTTAGTTATTACTTTCGATGAAGAAACTGGCCGTTAATCAATAATTATTAATTCCTGCGGTATTGTAGGTATTGTAGCTCTATACATAATCTATCCGTCAAGAACCCCCGACTCTAACTAGAATAAAATCTTATATTTTAAAAAATACTATAGAACATGCTTTAGTCATTCAAACTGAACGTGTATGCAAAATTTCAGCTCAATCGGAAACCGGGAAGTGGGTCAAATTTAACTTCCAAGATCTTCATACATAGTTAGTTATATAGTTACAGGTGAAGCTAATAAAAGCGTGTTAAAAAGAACTGTAACTTTTGAACGGCTGAACAAATTTTCATGACTCATAGCTAAGATGATACCCGAATAAACTAGCTTTCGATTTTTAAAAAGTTCATCATTGATATCAGTCCATTCGTTTTGGAGCTATGATGCCACAGACAGATACACACTACAAACTTATAACACCCCTATTTTCCCCTCGGGGGTTAAAAAGAGGACAATAAACATGTCAGGAAGACTTCGATTGGATTTCGGAATTTAGCCAATTTAATATTATGACGACACATTGGAAGGAACTTAAAGTTAACGGGTCTTATCGGGATTTCGTATCGATATTTATTTATATTATTTAACAGGAACTGCAGTTTCGAATTGATATGATAAACAAGTATAAAATTCCAGTGTCCTGTCCAATGTACAAACACTGAGCGACAATTGGGACCAACTGGGCGATTTTAATTTGTAATCCAGTGCGGCGATTAAACGTCGGCCGGTAAATACGATTGGCGGATTAAAAGTCCACAGTTCATTTAACAGCTGCCTCAGTAATACCGTAAAAGCTTATTTTAATTCAGCTAATTAATGTCCAATTGTTTGGTATCGAGTCGCCGGTAAATTGTTTTAATAACACTTTTTGGTTATTTAATTAAAGTTCTTAATTATAAATGCATGTAGATGTGTTATATCGTGTTGTTTGCGTATACAAAAGTTATATCTGTCTACTGTAGAGAAAATTGTGGTTACAATTTGATATACACAAATTATGTCATTAAATGTCGCGTAGTCTACTCGCAATTACAAGTAACCACAATTTACAACCTAGGTAAAGATTATTTATATGAGTATTCCGGTTAATTATAAAAATAATTTTAAACTGCTATATTATGTAAAATTTTACTACCTACTTTTTATACTCCTAGATCAGGCGAAATATGATTCAAACTAATAAAAGTAATTATATAGAGTGTATATGCGCAATTTGATTATCTCTTGCATTACCGGTGAAGAAAAACATCGTGAAGAAATCTGCACACCTGAGAGGGCTTCATAAAGTTCTCGAAGAGGCCCGTGCCCAGAAGTGGGACAGTAATGGGCTGGATTTATTTTATTTATTATATAAAGTGTAATATAGAACGGATCATTTCCTTTAGCATGGATCTTAGATAACATACCAATTTCCGGGCCAGATATTTTGATCTGAAATCTGAACTCTGACTTGAAGAGGTCAGACCTAGCAAGGCTCTATTAACATCGTACATCGATGCTGTGGTAAGGAAGGCCACAAGCTCGCGTTTCAGTGAATTCACTTTACAGTGTATAGGTAATAGTCGAAGAGCTTCGAGCATAGCTATCATGTCTATGAACTATGTAGGTTTGCAACACACAGTGTTAAGTTTTGGGATCTATGATAATTATGTAAGAGAATTATTATGATTGTAGAGAATCTAACTGATTTACGGAGCAGAAGCAGTGGACTTGATATTCGTTGACTGCACCGATCGACGAGCGACGCGATGCGGCGACTCAACCCACAGGGTAATTTCGATACATGCACGTAATCGGGATCGATTAAATTTTGATAGTCCAAGAACGTTCATTGCGTTGTTCCAATTACCGAAGTGAGTGATTTTTAATGCATACTGCGCAATGTACATTGCTGTCAAAATTGAATCAATTCCGATTACGAGCGGGTATCGTGATCACCTGCTGAATCCAATTACTATCGCACTTTGGGAAGCCATCAATCACAATTATTCGTTTTTTTTCGGTTTTCCTGGAAACACGTTTGTGCAACTAAGCTAAATGAACCAAACCAATGACTCAGCAGAACGTTTCTTTACTTTTGAACTGACTTCACATGTTGTAATTTATTTTAGATAGATAAGTTTAGGAAATATATCAGCTATTATAACTTAATCTGTATATAAAATAGTTTTACCTTCCCGTAGCGCCCGTCCAGCTCGCAACATGTCAAGAGTAGCTCTTGCTGTTTGTACAGCCTGTTCAAACATGGCGGCTTGCAACTTGTTTATTTTACTAACGTTATATTTTCTATTCTGTGATAGTTGAACAATTTGAGCTTGTGACAGAAATGGCAGACTAATGCTGCCTAGAGTGTAACTAGTTTATAGGATAATATTATTAGGAATATTGACAGTAAACTTTATTACACGTCTCATTTTTAGAGATATTGCAAAACGGTTGGTCGACGCTACGCGTGACCCGAGGGCTGGCCTATTCTTTGGTCCAATAATAAACATAGCTATTCAACCTGGCAATGCTGCCAGTCTTTTGGGCACGCTACCAATTGACGTTGAATTGAAGTGATGAGGAGGAGTATTTTGACGCCTAAGTGCTCAGTTTTATATTCATATTTTTATTGTATGTTTTAAATATTTAGGCTGTGTATATAGTTAAGTTTAGATGATTAAATTATATATTATTTGTTATACACTTTATTGTACATATTGACATACTGATCTAATAGCTCTGGGGCTGTTATAGAGTGCGTTTGGCGCTTTCTACGCTATTAAGTTTTAACAGTATGCCGAAAAACCAGACGTCCGTCGGTGTCAATTTTCGGTTGTTGCATTTTTTTATTATCTTTTCATATAAATTTGTTTATGAACTCGTAAAATTATACGACGTATAAGTATGCGTATAATGTAACAACAGGTATACCATAAATAGCGAACGAAGTTTGTTGCAATCGGTGTTAAAAAACAACGAAAATGCTTCTGAGAATATTTAAATATTCATTAAAATAAATAAATCCAGCCCATTACTGTCCCACTTCTGGGCACGGGCCTCTTCGAGAACTTTATGAAGCCCTCTCAGGTGTGCAGGTTTCCTCACGATATTTTATTTCACCGCTAATGCAAGTGATAATAATCATTCGAAAAGTCAAAAGTGCGGGCCGGGTTCGTACTTATTACCTTTTGCAGGGAAGGCTAGCGTTCAACCGCTAGGCTATCACCGTTTATTTGTACCCACTGTTACTAAATAATCAAGATTTAATGACTGAATTCGACTTCTTCTACTTCCTCGGTCCCTTAATACCACACCACCACACACGATCGCGACCACAAATTCGTCTCCATTTATATTTGTGTGACGTAGAGTGCAGTCTTGACTGCATCGCTCCATCTGACGGGCGGGCGCCCGACCTCTCGCTCTCCTGCCCTCCACGCGACCCAGCATGAGCTTACGCTCGACTCCAAGCTCGAACTCGACTATAGTAACGTAAAACTATACCATATCCTAGTATTTCATGAAAACTTGCCTTAACCTAATATTTACCATTAAAATGTATACAAGCCTCGCTGTATGCACAGAGAGCAAATCTCAAGTGTGCCGGTTACGTAGCAAACGAGACCCGCACGTAATTGGTTGGAAAATTCAGAAGGCTCAGCCGGAAGCGAATGTGTATCGACATGTTTATACTGCGGAAATATTATGTAGAAGGGAACATGTTACGAAAATTGTGCATTTTTCGCACAATTTTCGTAACATTTTGAAGGTAATAAAAATTCTACACGGTAGGCAGAAAGGGTACATAAAACCGAAAGGGGGTAGACATCATTATGAACAACTTTAACTATAGGACCAAACCTGAAATCGCGAAAAAATATCAGCTGTTCCATAAAATAATTCAATATAACTCGACTAAATGACGGCACGGTTGGCACGGCTTTCTGCGCTACGTACCGCGGGTTCGATCCCCGCACGTAATAATTATTTATATGGCCTAAAGACAGTTTTGCCTTCTATTTTTTTTAAAACCACCCGGTTTAAAAAAAAATTGAAGTCATGAATATGTTTTTTGCTCAGACTTCAGATTTTTTGCTCCAGTTATTTGAAGGTTATTCGACTATAAAAAGTAACATATTGTGTGATTTTATGGTTAAACTTGCAAGATGCCTTTGACGAGCCGTTATAGGCTGAGTTGATTGATGGAATTGTTTTATAAAAGAGACTGCTTTCACTAGTAACTAGAAACTTCTCTCCCACTTGCTCGGAAAATGCACTCATTATTAGGAAAAAAACAATAAATCAATTTGCTCTTTTCGGTGTGCGCCGAAATGTAACGAAATCCGCAATTTCTGGACAGTTATTTTTTTAAATTATTCTTTTAGTGCTACCGATGTTTTTTATGTACACACTAACATAAATTAGGTGTTTTTAGGTACCTACACGATATTTGTTATTTTAAAGGCAGAACGCGCATTTCTTTCTAAACGTTTAAAAAAAGAATAAAGACACGCGCGCTTTCCAATTGGCGTGAATGAAAATGAAAAACTGTATTGTGGTTGTTTTTTTATGTATATTCGGCTGGCGCTTCGACCTTTTTAAATTCACTTCGGAAGTACTCGGTTTCGCTTCGTCTTTCCTATATTACTCAGCCATCAATGCTTTATTTCAGGTCTGGACAATAATGTAGGTACTGTTGTAGGTATCTATGTGGAAATAACAAGGAGGTGCAAGTTACTCCCCAGCATCTAACTTTCAATTTTCATAAAACATGCGTTCTCTGAGTAACAAGAAAGATCATTTACGTTTTTCATTCTGATTGATATTTTTATCGCCACTCCCCTACGAAAATGTACCTAATTTGAATTGAGTGCCCCCCGGTTACGATCCCACGTAACTTTGTACTTACGAATGACTTGTAGCTTCACATTGGATACGACACCATCTTAGCAAGAAGATGTCTATGAAGTATGGAATAAATAAATATGAGACAAGGATTAATCATTACAAAATCGATTAAAATGTTAATGAAACGTAGCTATTATAAAATTAGGTTTTTCTTTTTACTTTGTGCACTATGTTCAATTGTGGATTTAACGCCGTAGGCATTTTCTACCAGAGAACCTTAGGGTGAGGAAAAGAAAAAGAAATGGTAGATGCACGGATAAAATAATTAAAACTGTAATAAATTAGATAAATGTAGGTATCGATATAATATTATACGCTACATATATATCTACACTGTTTAAATATATTATTATTATTTTTGGTTTATTAAATTCAAATTTTTAACAAGTTCTAATTGTGTCTGCTTGTAATGCATAAATTGGTTAAGCTTATCTCAGCTGTCAGAGTGATACACTAATGGGTACTTAAATATATAATTTGTTAGTCACCTGCGGGTTTCATTATTAAATATTCCTTCATCAGTTAAGCTTCTAATAAAACCTTAATACCCGCCAGTCCTTAAAACGAACACCCGACTCCACCATAATTAGCTAAAATTACTATCAAACAAGAATAAAACAATATACAACTAAAAGTTAGTTATCTCCAGGCGTCGTTTGTCAAAGCACTTGCGTCCAAAAGTTTGGCTATTAACCGAACCTATCGGCTTCGGCTTAACTCGCACTTAACGTGACGGGATCATAATTGATGCGCTTAACTTGCTTTTGGCATATTTTGGATTAATTAATTAATTAAGTATTGATTAGGATCGTTTAGGTATTGGCAATTCTATGTTGCCCTGAGGTAGAATGTATATCAAACCATGTGTATTGTAAATCATAACTCACATTGCTGCTCACATTTGAAGTGTCCTGTAATTTTTATGCTTATCAAAGCAAAGCTTAATAATACACTACTGTTTTATTAACAGCATGTCTCTCAGCTATGTCTTACAAATAAATGATTTTCAATTTGAATTTGATATTATCAATGGGAAAGTCATGATTCTTCTTGTTTGTGAGATTTCACTGTTTTAGAGCCTTTAATGTTTTGAGTATTTAAATTCTTTTGGATTACTTCTTCAACAAAACTGTACTGAAAAATTATAATGAAACATTATTGAAGTTAGAAAGGTTTTTGCTTCGTGTTTGCAAATAATATTTTCCTGAGAATGGTGATGATAGGAATGATCCCCAATGATCCAGTTTCTTAGGTGCTCCATGGTTAGCAATGTATATATCAGCCTAAGAGTGTAAATACTGAAGATAACCGTAACGAATGATAAATTGTCGAGATGTAACAATACCGTTTAATCCGCGACCAATTCGCGGTACAAACACTTTTATCGGTTTAGTCCCACATTAAAAAAGAAGGATACCGATATAAAATTAAGTCAACAAGCTCCTCCGAAAAATTATTCATAGAAAAAGATCGCGAGGTGAAAACTGTGGGGTGGGTATGAGGGTAAGGGATGAAGAAAGGGAAAAAGTTGGATAACTGCCTTCATGAATTGGAAATGTAATTTGGTCGGGTAGGTGTGTGTGTGGCAATTGTTTTCGTTCTATTGCCGGATTACGACGTTTCTGATTGACGACGCGTGTGGCCCGCGCCGCTTTCGGCCACGATTGGCGCTAGTTTCGTTTTCATGGAATTGGAGTATCAGTTGGTTGTCCTCGTTTTCAGCTTGATGGAATATTGAGCGATGGGGGGTTGACTCTGTGCGGAAATGTCGATTCAGTGTCGTTGTTTAGATATTATCTGCATAGTTTTGCAGCGCACGAAAAAATGT
Organism: Allophyes oxyacanthae; assembly: GCA_932294325.1. Taxonomy (NCBI): domain Eukaryota; kingdom Metazoa; phylum Arthropoda; class Insecta; order Lepidoptera; family Noctuidae; genus Allophyes; species Allophyes oxyacanthae. Next base: position 13,422,036 of record OW028615.1, read on the forward strand.
TGGGGCTCTATTTTATGCCTTGTTTAAAACTACTATCTGATTGCGATAGAATATAAATTCGTTACTTTTTGCAGCTAACGTAACAGGGTCTTGTTGTCATTTCGAGTTTTGTTTACCTAGCAGGGAAGAAAACGGTGCAATCACATTCATGGTATTCTTTAGAACACTTGAACAAAAACTCAATTTCCGTCCAAGTAGCCCAGTTACATTTAAGCAGCACATGATAGAGACTGTCCCTATGTTCCATCTGCCGTCTCATCTGCGCCACGTGGCAGACAATCTTGTGACAGACACACAGACAACATCGGGGGTCCTGTCTGGCCTCGTAAAACACACGTTTTACCGACTTATTATACGACAACGTTTTGTAAAAACGACTTTCTCCGAGTAAAGGGAATCTAAATTGGCGTAAATTTTACGACCACTATTTGAAGTGAGATGTAATTTTGTCAGGAGCTGATGGTAGTTTTTTTCGCGTACGTGAGGACGCCATAAAATGTTTGAAGGGCGGTTTAGATGCCGTTAGCCCGGGCCAGTGATAAACACGTCGGCTATTAAACTTCAGTGTTATCAGGTAACGTTGGCCCAAGTTTGTTCTATGTTGGCCAGAAAATGAAATAGTGTAGCAGTTACTTGTCGTGTTATCTGTCACAAGCTAACAAATGTGATCGATGTAAATATAAATTGTACCTAGTCATTTTTGAATTATCTTCAAAAGACCTAAAACAAATGAATTGGCAACCAAAAATTCGACTAAATCATAGATTCGATCATAGATATCGAGACAGTAAAGCCTTCCATAAAATGAGTTCCTCAAAAAATGCAGATTTTAGCCTTGAATTTAGCATGAAAAGCAATAGTAATAGATCAAGTTCTGGTCCAGGAGTAGTAGATGTGGCTTGCTCGCATGTTTCTATGTTAATATACGTGTGTAGCCTTTGATACGCCTAGCCAATAGTGTCATCTATCTTAGGTAACACACCTAACAAAGATAGATGACGCAAATGGCCGTGCAAGCTCCGGGGCATAAAAGGTTAGCCTAAGGACATAATAGAAAATGTAATTTACAGAAAAAGTGGCTGTAAAGGTACCTTTATCGCTATTTTTATAGGCGGCGAATAGTTTATAAGTAGAACCTTTAGAAGAAAGAGTCTGAAATGCGAAAGAAATATCTTACTTTTAGTTAAGAAACATTACAGAAGTAACGTTGCTGGGTATTTGTTTATATTTATGATTAATAGGTAAGAATTATTAGTTATGGATTTAAATAAAGTTTTCAGTTTTGAATTGTTTCCAGACAACTTGATTTAGATACGATGATCATCATTGTGATTCAAAAATTAAGTTGGTTCACACGCCGAAAGTTTTGCCGTATAAGTTCGTACTAAGGTCCATGCGGGAAAATCCCGTATTCGAGAAATACCGCATGAGAAGAAGAATTCTTTTTTTTTTCTTTTTTTTTAAAACATTGCCCCTCACTAGGAATTCTCCTGTATCGAGGGTACAGTTTACAAACATACATGTCACATGCACACACAACCAGACCCGAAACAACTATCTGTAGATCATACAAATATTTGTTCCGTGCGGGGATCGAACCCGCGGCACGTAGCGCAGAAAGCTAATTGCTTAGCCACTGCGCCAACCGTGTCGTAATTCATTTTGGTAATTACATCAATTTTTTAGTAAATTGAAATCCTTACCTACAGTTTAGTTAAAGAAATAAGGAGCAACGTAAATGAAGCAACATAAATGACCCGTTCGTTCTAGCTTTGACTCGACTCCGTGGGGAGTACAGAGACTGGTCGCGGCTGATAAAATGCGCCTCCAAGGAGACTTGTACACTCACACGCGACTGTACTCTGATGGACAATGTTATTTGACACAGCCAGCTTGTATGGAACATAGAAAATGTTGGTTTTATGTATATCACGAATTATTTTTGAGATGGTGTTACTACAGTATCTACAGTATAGCATGAGGAAAAACAGGCATAATATATTTTATTTTCGATCATATGGAAATCTGAGAATGTACGAGGTGATTGTAATTTTGCAAATTGGTTTTCACAAGAAAAAAATTGGTTACCAACTTGCTGCCGTTTTTGGGGTTATCGCTTTGTCCTTGTTTATGACAGTAAAGATGTGACCCGAAGACAGCTTTAACTTAAGGTGTGTAATCAACTTCTTATACTTAGCCTTTATTTTAGGCACCAACCCAGCTGCTCTCAATACGTTAATTCTGGCAGAAGATAAAAAAGAAGAATTGCATACTTTACTGTGTCAATACTTTTGTCCGCGATTGTAAATATCCGCCTGATCCTATAAACTTAATTCTGTTTTTAATTAAAGTTCAAGTTTCCGTGAAAATCTTCTCCCGATGCAAATGAACGCATTTACCTTAGGGAGATGCCACACGGTGCGTCGACGCGACGCAGCGCAGAAAATTTTCATACAAAAGTCATTGACATGACACACGGTGCCCTGCGTCGACGTAGCGCAGACCAACGCATGCAGCAAACTAGCTAAGCTCCGCTTAGTTTAGCTTACCGCTTGGTTTAGCTAAGCTCCGCTTAGCTTTGGGTGTCACAGCAGAGCGGTGTTGCCAACCCTATCGATTTTTTGGTATTTCTAGCAATATGAAATAGGTACTGACTAGTTACGAACAGATTTATTTATCAAATCAAATCAAATCAAATCTTTATTGCTGAACACAGGTACAATTTAGTACATTGCAAGAAGGGTGAATGCGCAGTTCACTATGTTCTACCAGTTTAGGCATGCAACATTAAATGGGGTACACAATTATAAAATATGCTACACTACTTGCTCACTATTATGCTACATTAACTGCCCATCGACTGCCGGGAAATATCGTAAGTATAAAATTACACTTTGATACATTATTTACCTGAGGAGATAAGTAAGTAACGTACGTGTAACGTACTTGTCGGTCAACAATTACATTTTTCCGAGCAGCTGGAAGAGAAAGAAGTAAATGCACTCTTCCATTAAAAAAATACATCTAGTTAGGATAAGTAGTTGAAAAATGATTATAATTTTTATTATTTTTGACCGTTATCAGTATTTTTTTATGACAACATCGATAGTCAGCTATCATAATGATATGTCAATATGTCATGCCAACGCAAGAACATTGTACAATGTTCTTGTGCCAACGTATAATTTTTAATATTCTTACTGGCTTGGTAACAGTGTCCTTTAGCAATGATTTGATTAATCTGCCTGCTGTCCTGCTACTGCTGGATAGACTGCAGCTGAATAATACCTATCTTTTATAAAACTAGATCAGAATACGCCGATTAACTTAGTATTTCCGAAATCCTAAATGTATAAGTATTACTAATTAATACCTTAGAGCAAGGACCTCCTTCCTCTGAGACTAATACTAAGTTTATGGTAATAGTATGTATATTACGATTACGTCTATGGTGGTCACAACATAGATTACAAAAATCTGCTGTTCCATACGTTTTAGTCGAAGGTTTTAGTCGAGTAATATTGAATTATTTGTGTGAAACAGCAGATTTTTATTTCGCGTCTTCGCGGTTGGTACCATAGTAAAAGTTGTTCATATTTATTACTACATTATCACCTTCAAGTGATCGGGACTAGAAAAGTAGGACCTTGTATATTGTTTTTTATGTAATTGATAAAAAAAAACATTTTGATTTTCATATCAAAAAGTAGCTCTGCCACATAGATATCCAAGAAAAATTCACCTGTATATTTTGAAGAATGCATATGGAAATATCACTGGGAAATATGGATTAGTGGAAGGAGGATAGTGATTGATCACAAATCCAGCAACAATCAATTTAGTATACTATTTATAATTCTTTAGTCCGAGAGATTACTACAGTCACAGACCTAGCACTAGTGAAATCTTTAGTCTATGACTACAGTCACGGTAACCATGGTAACCGTCAAGGCATTTGCTCTGACAGGCTCTGACTTTATGAAATTATCCACTAAGATAAGACTAGATCCACTACGTTATAATAAATTATTGATTGCTAAAAGAGGAAAGATTATAATTAATATTGTTCAGTGGTTTAAAGAAGTCCCTCAGAACAATTACTAAGAAGTCCTATCAAGTGCCGTAAAGTAGACTCAATGGAAAATCTATTGTATGCGGGTAATAGCAACCGTTTGCAGCTGAACTAATAGATTATTATCACCACATGAATCGCACAATGAAGCATTGGATCTTAGAGAAGAATGAATTTTTGTCCCGAAAACTTTTTACAATATCTAATTAGATCTAATTATTATTATTCTCTTCAATAACAATGTTTAAGTCCAGTAGGTATCTGGTTGTTTATGTAACATAATTTGAAATCAATAAAAGTTATCTGCATTATTATGTATTCATTTTGAAGAAAATATAAATATATAGGTATCTACTATGTATTTCACAAAAAATCACCACTACATTTTGCTTATGGCCTGAAATCAAAATATAGGACAAGTGAATTTTTTATACCTACCTAACGTGTTTGTAAACTTAAGCTTGGCGAATAGTTAAAGATAGATCTATAATTGAAAACAGAAAAGTTGTGTGAACTCATTGCTTGGAGTATTCTTGGTTAGGTTAATAAAGAAATCAAATTGGTGTTGATTATTTATTTCAATACAATGCAATCACATGATATTTTACACACATTTATCACCACAAACCCATTTTCTGGTCAATTATTCTACAATACCTATAGATATTGGTACATATATACGTAAATAAATGAATCATGAACGTGTTTCATAAATCGGTTTGCCATTCGTGGTGGTTGTGGCAATATAAAGAACCCAAGCCCGTATTCGTTGGAGTCGCTTTTGTCCAACAGTGAACGTTTTCTAGCTGAAGATAAGAGACACCAGTAGCAGGCTAGGTTTTCTAAACCGTAACAGATTACAAAAGTTACTGAAATACCATCCCATGACTTTCTTCTGCGACACTTTTATACATCGACTCCATCGCGCCGAATACATAACTACACGCCACTGGTACGCTGCCAGGCACTGCTCCAAGTAGTTCTGGTCGTGGATGATTATTCCATGGGCATTGTTTCGTGATTCTCATTAATATAGATAAAACACTGGGCAGGCACAATCACGTTGACTGTAAGACGGAATGCATTGAAAATATTTCTATCTTATCGTCTATTTCCAAGAGAAATATTATAATCCTTGCGGCCGTAGTTCAATAGCAGCCATTTGTGTGATAGGTAGATAAAAACGCGAGTAAAAGAAAAATATTCGCCTTTCACGAGCCATATTTATCGACTGAGTGCCATTTGACAGTGACAAATCGTAATGACATGACGTGCGTCGACGCGACGCAGCGCAGATTTCTGCGCTGCGTTGCTCGAACGGACCCCGCTCGCACCTCGCTCGCGTCACTCGTGTGGCACCCTCAATTTTGCGCTGCGCTGCGTTACGTCGGCGCAGCGCAGCGCAGCGCACCGTGTGGCATCACCCTTACACTAGAACCACCTTCCGGTACAAGTTTAGTTATTACTTAGAAATAATTAAACAACTTACTTATTTCTTTAATCCTTTCTTGTGTATTCTGCTTTTGTTGTGATAGGAAAATATATTTAAATGTTTGTTCTGTCGCATGTACATTCTTCTGTCACAAAATAGTTAAAAGAAATGGTGAACACCACGAAGTTAAATATAAAAGTGGAGCTATCACGCTCTAATACCTCATTACTTTATGCTACCGTACTAGATACTCAAAGAAGCTACCTAACTGAAAACTCAAGTTTGGTTTATATATGGCTAAGAGTATCTGTCTCTTTCTAAATAGTTATACATAAAAAGAGACAGATACACCTATGAGTGGTCAAGGTCGGTTTCAGTTAGGTATTGCAGAGCGATAGCTCCACATTTCTATTTAACATCATGGCACTTTAAAAAATAAAGTCGGAATCAAAGGTCGGAATAGATATTAAAATAATCTAAGATATTATTAAGTAAGTAAAAGTGTAGGTTTTACTTTATCTATGGTGTAGGTATTAATCAAGTATTAATATGGGAAGTGCGCGTGGACGGAGAAGAAGTGCGAGACACACTTTGAGTATCGTTCTACATACTCAAAGGAGAGACATGACTTGAATGTTTTAAAATCTACCCGCATTGATTGAATGTGATATTTTTTTGACGCCCGATGCCTCGCCTCTTCTTTGCTGGTAGTTTGGTGCTGGAAGGCGGTATGGGCTCAGCTCCCCTTGCCTGTCCCAAAGAGGGACGAAAGAACCAAATAAAAAAAAAAGTTGGTGGAAGTTTGTTGTTGAAAAAAGAACCAAAAGAAAAAAGAAGTTTATTGTTGACAGGACGTCTTCGCCGTTGTTCGTTATTGATCTTGGAGTATGTCTTTCTATTATCGAATTGGTTATTGCGCACGCGTTGTTTTTGGACTGCATTATTGTAATCGTCTCACATAAGTTATCGGTTGCGCATATCCCGCGGTGTTAGTGACAACAACAACAATCGTCCCGGGTTAGTAAAAAAAACAACCATAGTATTACGATGTGCTCAGTGTCATTTGCAGGTGAAAACTCAGGCAGTCGTCATACAGTGGGTATGCGGTGCGGGATTACTGCAGAATTCCTAGAAACCCCATGATTACCCTAGTTCTCTATTAGTGTTTGTCGATGACCTCTTTGGAGACACCTGATTCCTAGACCTAGACTAGACTATGTGTGTGATCCTACGTACCTAAAGAGTACCTGTACGGGATTCTGGTAAGTGTTTCACTTTTATAGTACGCGCAAATTTTTATGAGCTTCTCTCTCCCTCTAGCACCTATAATAAGCGTACTGCGCAGTCACTCGCGTTCAAATTCCGAGAGCTCATAAAGTTTTGCGATAACTATACTAGATATCGTTTTGTAACGCTGGTTTTTGTGCCGAGTTTCAGTGTGAACTGAGTAACGGGTGCGATCAATTATACTTTTTCAAATAATTACTACAATGTCCCTGACTTAGCACTTAACCTATCAATGCTCAGACCAAACACTACAATTACTACTACGAACGACACAAGCATTAGATCTGTTTTGTATTACCTACCTATGTTACAGTTTCTTCCTTACCGAAACTAACACGAAAATTACTAACATTTACGACCAAACTTTAGTTTACCCACATAATGTCGTATATAAAGCAGGACATTAGCGGCAAGTTTAAAATCTAGTTGTCTGAAACCCATTCGGCCGTACCTGACTAAAGCTAGGTCCAGGCTACTGCCTATGGTATGACTCTGTAATCAGCCATTCCTATGCAAATTCGCTCGCTGAACCAACTATGGCTTTATATAAAGGGTTCTATTCGTGTTAACTGTAGCGCGTTTGATACTAAAATATCAAGTAAAGGATTATCTATCTCCTGATTGCAGGTGTCCTATACATAGGATATAATCAAAAATAGGTATATTAGGACAAATCTATATAATATAGACCCTTTCTACCTTTACGACAGTTACAATTTATTCCATTATAATAGCTATAAATTTTTTGTAATTAAAATTCACCCGAATTATTAGCGCTTTCATAGGTGATTAGGGATTTGTTTGAAAACGATGTCTGATTTTTTCCCCATAGTTTCAAAACTGCTCAGAAGTCAGGAGGTTAATACTGCCGCGCTTATGATAATTACAGTAAGTCACATTTTGGTCGATATTGAGTTAAGTATATATTAATAGATTATGGTGAGGAAGGGTTTAACTTAATTATTCTGGCAGTGGCACGAGTAGTATTTTTTGTCATGGTATATTCGTTTTCTTGGGTTGACCTGAGCAAACATTGGCGACCTAATTGTAATAAGCTAAAATATTAATTAATGCTTCTACTGATATTACAGCTCACTTTGCTTGTAGATACGACAATCACGGTAAGTAAAAAGGTTATTTTATTTTCAGTTGCATTTGCGTCTGCATTCGATCAGTAGCAAATGCATCGTCCTTACTGCAACTACATCTTCATCCCAATGTTTGGAGCCGCGTCCGCTATAGGAGTAAGTGAATTTTCCCCTTTATGCAGCCACTTGACTCTGGCTACAGAAGGTTTTATCCTTTGATTACACTTGGAGAAAGTTGCGAAGGAACTCAATGAGCCCCCGGGCGCGACGATAGATGAGAATCGTTTCAAAAACTTTGTGTTTACATGTCAACGTAACTGGATACCGTCTAGATTGTTCTCGAAGACTTGAAGTCGGAAGATGACAGTCGATATTGGTTTCGTGGGAAAGTGTTCTTAGAGTTTTAATGACTTCGACAGGTGCTTGATTTTTGATATCTGGTCTTTTGGTACGAATGTCGCGACGATAACATAATCCTTGTCATGTAAGCGTTTTTTGGTTTTTGTAAAAGTACATTCAGTCTCACTCACAGCAATAGCAACAATGCGAATAGTACATTATCAGAAAACTATTTCTAGTTGATAACGTGGCATAATTTGCTTACAAATAAAATATCGAATTATCTATATTTATTATGGTACGTTTAGTTTTTATAAAGTCGAGTAATGTGGTATATTCTGTTAAACTGATAAATATGTTATGTGATTAACTGTCATCTTACAACTATAATGTTGTCAAGCAATTCCTATCTCAGATTCTGTCTGCATTTTTTCTCCAGAAAAAGCCCCACAAATACAAAGAAACTTGTAACAGCAGCATATTTACGTATCTCCTATTCAGGTCACGTAGCTTGTACGCCGCGAAACCAAAAATTGCAGCAATGCCGAAACAGTCTTGCCAAGTGACTTCATTAGGAAAAACTTGTGTTGTCATTGTCAACTTTCTGTCGCCTGAACTCCGGAGCCAAGGTAAATAGAGCTGGTGTCGCTTCGTGCTTTTTGGTGTAGATCCTAACTAGCTAGTGGCGTGATTGTTAATTTAGTGTCATAGTAATGTAGTTTCGTATAGGATGTTGACAATGATGAGGTTCTTTGAAGATGATGAAGAAGTTCAAAACAATAAAATAAAAGTCTAACAATTTGTTATTCTAAATTAATAAATTATTTCAAATCTCTGCTAACATAATCCAGAGTTAGTTATCATGAATACATGTCTCAGGTGAGTCGTTCTACGAGTATTAAGTACGCATAGAGAACCACAAAAAGTTTTAGAACTTCTGTAGGTATATGACTCCTACAATAAATACTAAGTAAGAAACTTTGCGCAAATAGTCCCAAAACTTCTTGCACTAACTGCGTTTAGTATATTCAACTTAATTACTATTTATGAGCGAGATACATCTCCATAAAAACCAGTAACTTCAAATTCTAACTAACTTGGAGTAACTACATAAACCAAAATCGTCAGAACTTAAGCCATTCATTACTAACTTAATCTTAAATACAGCAAGCAAGTCAAATATTGACAGGACGGTGTCTGGCAGCAGGAGTGATAAGCCGTGAGGGGCCCAGTCTTATTGGATGAACACACAGGCAATCACGGCCGGACACGGCCGCCCAACTGCCCGTTTCGCTCCTGTGACGTATAACTGCATAGATTAAGTCTCAGACGTGACAATTTTGATTCAAGGTATTTTAGGGAATTTTATGCCATGGTTATAAATTAAAATGATATTTAACTTGTCGATTTGTTTAATTCCTTAATTATTATTTTTTGGAAAACAAATAGACACGATAGCAAACATAAATTTTAATTATTACAATTTAGGAAGACTGCGTTGTAAAGCTTTGTTTTAAACAATTAAACTTTGTTTCATTTTTGATTAATTTTTCTTAATACTCTTACTAAAGCAGGATATTAACTTTCAGATAAATATTCATTTACTGTGTTGTGTACCGCAGCATCGCCTACAGACATTTTACAAATTGTTCGAAATTTATGCTTATGGAAAACTGGCACTGATTTGAGAACCCATCCATTTTAGAAGTTCATAAAGTAGCAACTAAGAACTCTTCAAACTGCGGAAATAAACCATAGTTCATAATAAAAAGGAGAGTAGGTTGATAACTTGATATCCAAGTTGCTGTTGCTCATCATATTCATAGCTCTTGGAATAATTACAATGTGTCACGTCTGTGGAAATTCTCCATCTTTGGCATCGAACCTTCAGTCCATTTATTTGCATTGGTAATTCATAATAATGTTATTATTGCGAACTCGACAATGTCCAGTTCCCTTTGATTGTCGGCCCCTGTAATCGTGTTTGTGTCCGTCCAAACTATGTTATTGATTTTTGTTATTAAATAACACGCTTTAGTTGTCAAGGGACTTTGTCACATTATTGACCTTACCTTTTTGTTAGTCCATGACCTGCGAATGGTTTGGCAACATGGAGTTCCTTGTTTGTTTATTATTTAGCTGTAAAGGTTAATTGTAGGAAATTAAATTGTTCGTGGGTGGTGTTATTATTTGTGCCAACATAATAATGTATAATATTAAAAAGCCTTACATGCCGTTGGACCAATATATTCGAAACGAAATCCATTTAATATAAAATTTGTTCTTTTTAGCCTTATCTTCAAGCTACAAAGGGGAAAGGCTTAAACATTTTCAGATTTATGACATCCCTTACTATTTGTGAGAATCAATATCTTTATTTATTTCTTATCGCCCCCTCCGTGACACCAGTAGCTGGCGTCCGTTTGTCTCAAAGACAAAGCTGCTTTTCTTGTCTAAACCTCCAACGATAAATCCATTGGTGTCCAGTGCAGCTTATGCGGAACCCCGCTGCCTTCTGTGCCATCACAACAATCACATATACTAGCAAAATCAACCCTTACATCTTTGTAATAAAGTTCACATGATTTGCAAAGTTTACTTTGTACGTCACACCAAACGCAATTCGTTTTTTGAAGTTGGATCATTGAAAAATGACTTTTATGACATCGATTTAAAGGTTCAATCGACAGCGTAAATAGTTTGCGATTGTGTCATGTTTCCGATCATAGTGAGGGCTTGTTTGTCTTTGCTAGACGTCGACTTTAACGCAAATAGTAAAAATATCTTATTTTAAAGAATATTATGAGACTGAGAGACAAACAATAAAGTAAATAAAATATAGGCACTTGGTCAAGGCCACTTTTTATAGCAGATTCTTCTTTTTCTATTGTGATGTCGCGATGTGAGAACATGTTTATTTTGAGTAGTTGCCGGGTGCGCCAACTTAGAAGTCCGGGAAGCTCTTCTAGCTGTGCCCGCGACTACGTCAAACCGGAATTATGATGCTCGGAAGCTTGGAACTTCCTCATGATGCAGATTATTTTTTTGTCACATCGGTTCAGCCGTTTAGTGGTGAAAAGGTAACAAACAGACAGAGAGGCAGATTTACTTCTGCATTTTGAATATTAGTATGGATAAAATAAATTAAATTCACGCCCTTAAAAAACGATTTGCGATTGTTTTAGGCCGTTGTTTTTAACATCATCAAAAACCCTACAATATCCAGGTATCACATGACAGAAAACTTTTGCAATATTTCCTTTATTAATAATGCTTCCATGACCTTAATAATGAAAAAATTAAAAAGTTTCCGTACAACCCAACCATCAGTAGGTAGCATACTCATAATTAGCCGTAGGGCACTATCCATTGCGGGCGACATCAAATAGTTAGGAGGCGTGACGGCGACGCGTTTGTGACGCTACATTGAGCACGATTTGCGACCACTCGGGCTCGCTCGGCCCCACTCGGTCCCGGTATACCGATTTAGTACCAACAGGAAAATTTAGAGATATTTTTGTACTAGTTTTGTTTAACTTGTGTTATGATTTTTTTGGTGGACTGGTTTAGCCATTGGCTTCACTGAAGCGTGACGTGACAAGTACTTTGTTGACTTTAGGATACTCCAGGCACAAATAGATCGATCATGAACATGAATACTCTTTAGGATTTAATTATTATTTGTATTTGCAATTAAGGATAGAAGAAATTCAATAGTTTGGGAAGCCAAGTAACAGCTGCGGCAAAGTATTAGATCAAGTGAAATGCGAGCCACACTATGCATGAAGGACAGGTTTTATGCTTGCTTGATATTATGCAACCCTGTAGAACATTGTATGTATGTACACTTATTTAAATTTCAAACACTGCGGTATCTCGCCCATCAATGTTTCTAATACGTCGTATTTTATCCGCAACCCTCGAAACGCTACATACATCAGAGAAACTTTAACAATACGTTTGTTACATATAATTTGAGACAAAACAAAGCGAAAGTTGTCCGTGTATCTGTTTAGCATCTCTGCAAAGTTGGCAACGCAGGGAGTATGATACAGAGGCGATAAATTAAGCGCCACAACAAAGTTGGGCGCGGATAATTACAACACTTGCGTGTCCATTCACTTGTACTTTCATTATTCTTGGGGCGCGTTTCCGTTGTTGTGGCAATTATTAAAAGGCTGGTGATGTCGAACAGCGACTCCGAGTATAGATCGCTGACTATGCGGTTCTGGAGGAACGAGGGTATGGTGTTCCTTCATCAAAAAGGAATTATCCTCAAACCAGGCTAGGTGATGTTGCCTGGCGGGTCGAAGCTCGACGGATAATGTCGGACGTTCGTATCTATGCTAGAATCATAGCAAATTCCCATAGCGTGATTCAGGATTTATATTATCACTTCAATCCGCTAGGTGGTGCTGGAGTACTTTTTGCCATGTAGTAGTCGCTCCTGTTACTTATTCGCGTGGCCGGCTTGGTGACCGTTAGCAGGATCGAGGTACACACAACATGTTTGAAATGGTCTTTTAGTTATAATTGTGAGTCTCGTTACCTGATTCTAAAATGTTGATCTATCCTGTATTATCGTATTGTATAACCATGGCGCTGTACGCCAGTTGCGACGTAGTACCAGCAGCACGTGTACGTAATGACTCTCGCGAACTGTTTGATTTAAAGTCGCAACAATTGTGTTTACGAGCTTACGTAGGACACCCCTGCCGTGCCCTGCGAATTAACACTACCGATGATAAAGTTACAGAACTTTTGTTAAATGGACGATATTCGGGCTTCGCTGTTTTGGATTGTGTTGTGACACTGCCTGTTATAATCGAGAATTCATAAAACGTACTTGATATTGTGTGTGTTTCGAAATATTCGTGAAAGAGAAAAAATACCAATAGGCGACTTAGGATTGTTTCTTCAGAACAAAAATTACCATTGACGGTACCTCTCTGTTTTATACTTGGCAAGTAAAAAGCATAACCTAAATACATACCTGCTTAAGCTTTCACGAACCTAAATATTTTTCTTCACAAACAGAAAAACATTGACATCTCATATCCGTGACAAAACGTAGAAATTTAAACAATACCCATTTTACAAAGGATTTTGGTAATAAACAGGTATTTGTCAAGCAACCGCGCGAATGAAAGTAATGCCTCGTGAAATACCGAAATGAAATATGTATTAAATCCACGGCCACTGAGATTAAGCTGCTGACGGGAAGATCAGATATTAATGAGGGCGAACGCCCAGTGAGAGCGATGCGGAAAAAGGCGAGATTTAAAGACACACGAACTTTCCGATATTACGTACAGTGGGGGTAGATAATCTTGCCTTTTTTGTCGTAAACACTAACTTAGTAAGTGGTGATTTGATCTACGACGAAGCGCGCCCGGTTTTAGGAAGCCGAAATTTTTATAGGACTTTTCTCTTGGAGTTTGAAGATTATTACTTTATTAGTTATCTACGTCATGTTTTTATATCTTGTTGGTTGAATATAACACAGCGGTCTCAAGCTAGCTACAGTAGCACAGATGTGTACTCTGCTAATGGCCTATTGATACAATTAATCTGTGGTAAAGTCCAGCCAAATTGTTGTCAGTTTATTTCGTTACAGCCGGTTACAGCATATTTTGGGTTTGGTGTAATCAAAGTAATTTCTCTGTACACTACAACTGGGGATAAGATTTTATTGGGTCGATCATTTAGTTTTTCTGTCTTCAACTTCAACATTTCTCATTCGAATAATTCGAAAAAAAAAATATTGCAATGAATCAATTTCAATCGATGTATATGTTCAAGTTTGGCTTGAAAATAAGCTGAATATCCTTTTTTTAATATTCCGCTGCAATTTAGTTAGCGTTCGCTCCGCTTGTACTGGACGCACGCTAGGTGAGCGGGAATCAAAGAATTTAATCTACAATGAAAGAAGTTGGAGGTTCTTTGTGCGTGTCACCCGCCCCGACCCTCGGAACTGGCGTGATCTTACACGTGGAGTGAGGAAGATCCTGTGGTTTTGAGGTGATATTAGGTATATTGACCGCCTAAAATCGACTTCACATTTGGATTCAGAGCGATTGTTTAGGATGAGTTTGTAATGACCAAAATATTAAGTGTTGTTTTATTTTTTTAGAAGATATGTGGCTGAGTGAATGTTTGATGTGATATATTAGAAAATAATTGAATGTATAGCGCTGTAGTTTCACCTTAAAATACACTTCTTTGGCTACAAATTTGAATATTTTAGTTTCAGAAATCAGAAAGTGTCTACCAATATGTTGCTTACGCTTCATAAAATAAATTATTATTTAATTAAGGGTATCTTCCAATATCGTGTGGCAGGATATAAGATGCTATAAATATTGGTTGATAAGATGCTATAAATATTGGTTGATAAGAAGCTATAAATAAATAATACTTGATCTAGTGATCTTAGTGTGATCGGTAATTTCGCAATATGTTCCACAGTTTCCGTAGTGTAGCGGTTATCACGTGTGCTTCACACGCACAAGGTCCCCGGTTCGATCCCGGGCGGAAACAGATTATATTTGCTTTTATATTTTTATTTTCTTTATCAGTTTGAATATTATATTTCCGTATTTTTTATCCTTATTCTAAAAATACCTCCTCCACAAAATCTTAAATCCTCGCCACGGTTCCTTACAATTCAATATCATCCCTTTGTTGCTGGTTTTCTCTTTAATAAATGCGGTGAATCCCCAATTTTAGCTCGAATAATATTGTCACCTCACCGCGCCCGACTGTATTAGTTGAGGGTAGTTGACTTTCATAGGCTCTTTGTAGATTTTTGAATTGGGAAAAATGCCATTTGAATAGACTTGTCCCGCAAAGATTGGCTTTCGTGAGTTATCGTGGCTTTTAGCTTTGGAGTGAATTTAGGTCTGCAAGATTATATTTATGGTACTGTTCGTTTCTTCTAAATGCAAGCGAAACATATTTTACTTAGTAGGTACTATGTATAGGTCAAAAAAGTTTTGCATTTTATAGACAATTAAAAATATTGAATAATTAGCTGATTAAAGTTTTTAAAAACCAAATAATATTTCAGGTTAAATTCAAATTCAAACAAATTAAACACTGAACTAAACACACACACACTTATTAAATACTTCAAATTTAAACTCTGTTATTGTGGATTTTTAGAATACAGTCATGTTAAAATACATTTTTTAATCTAGGTAGGTAATGCAATGAACTAAATATTCTCACCTAACTTACATACCATAACTGCTTAATTATATAGAAAATTACAAAAAACACAAAAAAAAGAAAAGGAGCAGATAGACGTAAATAATATAATATGTATTTTAAAATCAAACTGAAATAAGTAGATACTACAGACGATTTTATAATTCCACATAATTGGATCAATAAAACCACAGAATTGTCGACCATAACAGTTTCCAAGTTAAAACAAGAGTTTTCCACAAGTTAATTAAAATATAGAGAGCGCCAATCAGCGGCATCGAATGCGAGAACTTGGCGGGAACACTGCCGAGTATCGCTTGATGACTTATTAATTCGTTGTTGGGTTTTATTCCCCTGTTGCCTTTTGTTGATTACTGTATCAAAAAGTTTAGATGCGTCTTGTCTATAGGGTTGTCACTTGTCAGTGTCGAAGCACGGGATTCGGGTGATTTCAATGAAAGTTTAAGTTTAGGAAATTTTTTTATTCTACTAAGGTGGCAAACTATCTTCCGGCCGTCTGATGGTAAGCGGTTACCGTAATCTATGGACGCTTGCAACACCAGGGGATCACTTGCGCGTTGCTGACCCTACTACTAGACACTTCCAAAGCACTGGCGACCTTGCCCACCGTTCGGAACAAAACACTGCAAAAGAGCAAAGTTATTTGTCTACGATATTCTGCAAGGTACTTCCCAAGTCGGGCAGCTCCAATTTTGAACGAAAAGGTCACCCGGTCTTCATATAAAATATTATGCGACAATAATTATTACTAATTGGCCACTCTTCTCGATTAACCGATCGTGATATCGACGCACTTGATTAATTTTTTATTGATATTAACAATTACGGGACACTAATTTCGCAGCGACTGATACATTAATCCTTGCCGAAGGTAGATTAACTCTATAATACGAGGTAGTCGGGTGACATATTGTATCATTAATCTGTGCCGAGGGCCTGGCCACTGGTGAATTACCTGACTATTACGTCTATGTAGCTATATCGACCTACTATTGTAAACTGAAATTGGAAGTAGGACGGGTGAACTTATCACCGTTTGTGACCTCTTGGGAGCGGTACTGGTATATTTTCTATTTTTTTCTATTGATGTTTTGCACATCGGAAAATACTACTCATAAATCATGATTATAAAATAAATATGACTAACGTGTATGCCCTAAAGTAGAGAAAACGACATGCCTTATGAATTATTGGCCGTAGTAAAAATAGGGCAGGAATTTTTTATTTTTTATTAAATATATTTTTTCTCTCTTTTTTTTCCGAGATTATTGATGAGGAGAACTATAAACAAAGAAGCTATCCTTGCAAGTTATGCCTGACGGAAAGGGTAATTATTGCACTATAATAATAATAGGCGATGCGTTGGTACCATACGCACGACTCGCCTCGCAACATTCGCCCCTAATTGCCACACACCCCCTTGAAGTCGGTGACCTGGGAATTCCTTGTATATTTTGTCTGTAGTTGTAACTGTTATGCCAAGCATTGTTTCAGGAAGTGTTTTTGGGACTGATGAAAACTGTTTCACCAGAAGGTTATCAATTAAATTAGTTTTTCGCGTTCCAGTGGGTCCCAAATAGCTGGAAACGGCAACGCGGCAGGCCCAGAAGGAGATGTCGTGATGAGCTGGACTTCTATCTAAAGGATTGGCCCCAAATTGCAATAGACCGAGAAAAGTTGAAGGAGGGAAAGGAGGTGTTTGCCCTGCAGTGGGATACTACCCCTCCTCCATGAGTCGTTTTCCTCATTGATGAGGATCGTGACCTCTATGTATGTAGCACCTTCTTCTGGACTATACTCCGCCATTTTACCCTATTCCCTGCAGCATGGAAGGCGTCGCTCACACTGGAGTCGAGTGTCGAGGCGGATCTGGTCAGTCCAACACATTGGGCTCTGTCCCCTGGGTCTTTTCCCTTCCACCTTGCATGTCAGGAGCATTTTCTCCAAGTTATCACCACGTTTCCGTACATACTACATGCATACCTTGCTTGTAATAATAATAAAAATAACGTCGAGCTCGAGTGACGAATTTTACTCTCCGCCGACGTCGCCACCACCTGTACGTCGGCGGGGAGCACGCCGGCTGCCGGGACGCTTGGAGCCCCGAGGCCCACCGGCCTCCGATGGGGATCCCGCCCCCGGTGGATGTGCGTCGCGCATGCGATGGACGAACTCCATTAATGAAAATGTCATGCGCGCGTACTTTGGGGCTACAGAGGGCGAAACTAACCTGACTGCGTACCGTAGTCGGATGCTGTCTCTGTTCCAGGTACTTGAACCAGCCATCAGTTTCTCTGCCCAGCGACTGTCGGATCAGGTGCGGGTTATTCAACGAAATCAACGATTGAATAACGCCACACTTGATAGGCTGCGCTCAGAAGTGCAGAGCAGCCGTGTCGCCACTATCCCGTCACAGATCGTGGTACAGTCGCCTACAATCTTAGATAGGGTTGACATAATCCCGCCACGATCCGACCACGTAGATGTGGAGGAGGATGATAGGGCTGTTACTGTAAGTAGCCAATATAACGAACAATTGAGGAGTGCATTGGAAGGTGCGATTCGGGACTATAGATTTGTTGCTCCTAATGTTAGACCGCGTCTGCCACGCTTACCCATGCATAATAGAAATAGGGCGTTGGTGTTTGCCTTGGATTCACTGCTATCAAGTTATTTTGAGAGTAGCGAAGATCTCGTTGATACACACTCAATCCTGTATTGTGCAGCTGTTGCTACGTGTCGTATAGCGAACGTAAAATTCACAAACGATGAAGTACCTACACGACCAAAACCACCCGTAGCAGGGTGGCAACGCAGGATTGAGCGTCGTATTGACGAGGCCAGGGCACTCATCGGCAAACTTAACTGCTTCAGGCAGGGCAATACTCGACCAAGGGTGATGCGCTTTGTGAGGCGAGCATTCTTAGGGACCGATGTCAGTCCTCAAGATTATTTCTCCCGTGTCACAGAGCGCATCGACTACCTGAAGCAGAAGGTTTATGCATGGGCAAGCCGTATTCGACGGTATAAAAGGAGAGTCGACCGATTTAGCCAGAATCGCACGTTCCAACGTGACCAAAGATGGGTGTACAGAGCTTGGGAGCGACCCACCCAAGGTGTCGATGACACACATCGCCCGGATGATGAGGCTATGAGTTCATTTTGGCGCAGCATCTGGTCAGTGCCAGTCAATCACACTGAGGGTGATTGGATGCGGGAGATCGAGCGAGCATGTGAACCGATTGAAAATATGGGGACTATTACAATTAGTCCCCAAGACGTAGCCAGTGCAGTCCGTCCATTGCCAAACTGGAAATCTCCAGGGCCGGACGGACTGCACAACTTTTGGCTAAAATGGCTACGAAGCTCACATGCGCACTTGGCGTCTCGATTCCAGTCGTCCTTAGAGTCTGGCTCGCTTTCACAGTTCTTTACAACAGGCGTTACCCATCTGCTCCATAAATCAGGTAGCACCGTGGAACCCAAGAATTATAGACCTATCACGTGTTTGCCTACAATCTATAAACTACTTACATCCATTCTGAGAAATAAAATCAACAATCATATTGAACACAATAACATTATGTCTGCCTCTCAGAATGGATGCAGGAATGGGTCCCGCGGTACTAAGGAGCTACTCCTCATTGACATGACCATAAGTCAGCAGGTTCGCCGATTCCGAAAGGATCTATCGACATGCTGGATAGATTATAAGAAGGCCTATGACTCCGTGCCACATACATGGCTCATGAGGGTGCTAGAGTTGTATAAAATCGATGCAACCCTACGCGCCTTCCTGATGACATGTATGGGACAATGGAGGACAGTTCTTCGCTATCCGGGATGTCGGCAGATTCCAGGAAATGGCGAAACGATCAGGATCGAGCGAGGAATATTCCAAGGGGACAGTTTGAGCCCACTTTGGTTTTGTCTGGCCCTGAATCCTCTCAGCACAGTACTGGAGAAGTCAGGTCTGGGATATCATTTACGGAGAGGTGGTCAGGTTATATCCCACCTTCTTTATATGGATGACCTTAAGCTCCTTGCCCCCAGTAAATTGCAACTGTTGGAGTTACTGAAGATAACTGAAATCTTCAGTAATTCCATTAAGATGGAATTTGGTGTGGACAAATGTGCAGTCATGCATGTCAAAAAAGGTGGAGTTGTGGAATCTGCGGGACTACAACTCTCGGATTCCATAAACATCAGATCACTCTCTGCAAATGATACATATAAATACCTGGGTATGGCGGAGGGGCTTGGCATCGGTGATAAGGATATGAAACAATCGTTGAAGGAGCGCTTCTTTGGCCGCCTACACAAAGTACTCAATAGTCTTTTGTCGGGTGGCAACAAGGTACGTGCCTTTAACGGTTGGGTCATGCCGGTCCTGATGTACTCTTTCGGCATACTCAAGTGGACTCAAACTGAACTGGATGCCTTGGACAGAAAGGTCAGGACTCTGTTGACGGCTAATCGAATGCATCACCCACGTTCATCAGTAATGAGACTGTACATCCCGCGAAAATGTGGGGGTCGAGGTTTTTTAAATACTAAGACCCTCCATAATCGTGAGGTGTGCAGTCTCAGGGAATATTTTCTCCATGCTGATGTGGGGATGCACCGTGATGTTGTTGCAGTGGACAAAGGCCTCACCCCGCTCTCCTTGGCTAAAGAGAACTGGCGCAAACCTGTTGTACTAAGTATAAATGGCCGCAGGGAAGTATGGCAAAGCAAAGAGCTGCATGGACGCTTTTATCGGGCCCTTCATGGGCCCGATGTTGACTTTAAAGCGTCTATTGCCTGGCTACGTTTTGGGGACTTGTTTGGGGAAACCGAAGGTTTTGTCTGTGCAATTATGGATGAAGTTATAATGACGAACAACTACCGGAAATATATTATAAAGGATGGGACGGTTGACATTTGTCGGGCATGCCACTGTCCCGGCGAGTCCCTTAGACATATCATATCGGGTTGCTCTCGTCTTGCTAACGGTGAATACTTGCATAGACATAACCAAGTGGCCAGGATAATTCACCAACAACTTGCTTTGAAATACAAACTTGTGGATTCTGAAGTACCGTACTACAAGTATGTGCCCGACCCAGTTCTCGAAAATGGTCATGTCACGTTATATTGGGATCGATCTATCATCACTGACAGGACTGTTGTCGCCAATAAGCCTGACATAGTGGTGATAGATAGATCAGCACGCCGTACAATGATTGTTGACATTACCGTCCCACATGATGAGAACCTCGTAAAAGCCGAAAAAGACAAACAAATCAAATATCTGGACTTGGCTCGCGAGGTTGTCGATATGTGGGACGTGGAGTCAGCAATCATTGTGCC
This sequence comes from Allophyes oxyacanthae, assembly GCA_932294325.1. Classification (NCBI taxonomy): domain Eukaryota; kingdom Metazoa; phylum Arthropoda; class Insecta; order Lepidoptera; family Noctuidae; genus Allophyes; species Allophyes oxyacanthae. The sequence continues at coordinate 13,442,836 of OW028615.1, forward strand.
GATAGTCGTAACGGCTAATGGCTTAATTGCCAAGAGTCTCGACCAACACCTCGAGAGGCTCTCGCTAGGTGGCTGGATCAAGGGCTTGATTCAGAAAGCAGTACTCCTTGACACTGCGCGCATTGTCAGGAGGTTTCTCTCTCTAGAGCCCTGACCACCGGTAGCTTGGACCCTGTTCCCGATGCCGGTGGCCTACTACTCTTTTATATTTTTAAATGTTTTTATAATCTTTTTTTTAATTTAATTGTAAAATTATTTAAAAATATATAAAAGTATGTTAAAAATTTAATAAAGGAAATAAAAATAATAATATCGCTTTCCACTTCTTCTTCTGTCGAGTTGGCTCGTGCTATCACATGGGAATAGCTCTTGCCGTAGTGGAAAGATTAGCCAGTCTGTAATGGTGGTATCGAGGGTGACTGCCCAGGGTGCGCCAGACGAGGAGATGAGGTTAAGTAATTTTTATTTTATTTTTCTCTCGTGTGTTGTCACTATCCGTGCTGAATAAATGTATTTTCTTTCTTTCTTTCTTTTTTTTTCTTTCTTTAGACGATCTCAGGTATCGTCATTTGTGGAGGCTCTTTCCATGCGCGTTCTACTTATACACATAGACCTCTACAGAATTGCACCACAACACCTAGTCTTCCACCTTCCGTCCAGACTTGTCTAATCGCTCGGATGGGGATGATGGAATAAAATTAACAGCAAGCTTGAACGCTTTGTAACATTCTTCGATATAATGTATTCAGTGTAGACGTTATGTGGCTGATATATTATGATGACGTCTCAAAACTGTTGAGTGCCCCTTTTAATATCGACAATGGCGTGGTGAGTTTCCCACAGGGTTTATATATGCAGATGCGATCGCGTTCAATCTAGGGCCGCGTAGGCTAGACGTACGTTACAATATTAATTATTCATCGGATCGAGCGAATAAACCAATTTCACGGTTCTTTGGCCGCGAATCGCAGCGAACCGCCGCGGCTTATACAGCGGGCGTCGAAATACCTTTGGCCTGCAAGTGGCGAGATTCTTTTTTTTATTCCAGATTGCGAGTGATAGTGTTTTGAGCATTTTGTAGAGCTCGAGTAAATGCGTCAAGGTATTTGTGTGGAAATCATAGAAAAGTATCTTCATTTTTGTAATTCCGCCTATTCCACCTATTTCACCTTCTGTCCAGACTTTGAATAATATACCACGCCTTAAATAAAAACGTTATATCATTTCTTTCATTGAAGTAAATAAAAACTTTTTTGAAGAATAAAATGTAGTTTTACGGCAGAATTTTAGAATGACGACGACAAAAATATTATTACGAAGTAACTTGGAGCTTTATTTGGAATTTTACGAGATTTTACGAAATTTAAAAATGGTATAAACGAAATTGCTTCAGTTTTATTACTATTAGTCAAGAAGTAATGTTCTTTTATCTCGATACTATATTTATTTAATATTCACCTACCTATCTGAGTATCAAAGTGTAACTAGAGCAACTACTAACAAACACTATATTATGCCTAATGTAAAAGTTTACATTAAAGTCTACGTTAAATACGGCAGTGGAAAACTAATGCCATAAAATAAAAAATAAACCCTAATTTGCAGAGCACCCTGTAGAACAATAACTAAACGTATCCGTTAAGCCGAAACCGCGCGATCAAATTTGCAGCGTCAGCGCACACGCAACCGCCCGGGAGCGTGCCGTGTGACGTTACTATACAATAATTGTACCACAAAGATTTTACGCGTACTAATTGAAGCGGGAATATCTATATGTGTGAAATGTTTAGGAGTAGTTACACATTTAACTTGACGTTTTTAAATACGCAACACAAATAGAAAGAATAAAAAAAAAAAAAAAAAAAAAAATTACTCCGTACAAAAACTACTCATCGATTTTTAAAGGCAAGATAAAATTCGGATTATCTATTCCTTTTATAAGCCTACACAAAAACTGTTCGAATTTCAAATGAACAGAGAGATACCACTTATCTGGCTATTGAAAAAATTGATCATTTGCCTATTACCTACATCAATCGATCTTCTATGGCTGAAATGTGCAAACTTTGACTTTGTTCAGACTTTAATAACGTTAAACTTTGTTAAGTATAACGTAATGTATAAGCTTATCAAAGTTTAACGAAAGTTAAGTCTAAGTACGCACTGGAGTTTGCTGCGGTCAAGTCTTCTGTTGAACGAACTTTAGGAACATGTTTCGATATGTTACAGATAACCTTTGAAAGAGGCTGCTTTAAAAAAAAGCAGGGGTTTTAAAAACGATTGGTATTACCTATCTAACACCTATGTGTTTACCTATTTCTAACTATACTTAGTAAATAAGGAGAGCGATAATTTCGAATGTGAGTACCAATACAAACCATCTTGGTATAATGGCACAAAACAAGCTTGCAAATGTAATTGTATGTGTTTAATTAAATAACATAACCGTCGAAAACCCCCGACTCCAACTAGAAAAATAGCTGTAAGTTTTGAACGGCTGAACAGATTTTCATGAAACATATAAGCTAAGATGATACCCGATTAAACTAGCTTTTTTAATAAAATAGCTTTTTAAATCGATTTGGAGCTACGATTCCACAGACAGATACACACTACAAACTTATAACACCACTCTTTTTTGTCGGGGGTTAATAAAATAATAATAATAATAACTCTGATTTGAATTTTTGTCTATTACACGTCCACTGTACATAGACCTTTCTTTAAAAGTAAGAAAACCTCTCTCATAAATGAAAATTTTGCGTCATAATTATACACACGCATTTTAAACCAAAATAAACAGTCCTGAAACTTCTATACATCCTATTAAGTTAAGCCTTTCAGTTTGAATATGATAATGCTCGTTAATTTTTGTCCGCTCTGCCGAGCCCCAATTACCCGGGCGGGTGGGCCCAACGTGATGCGATGGGAACCGGCCCACCGGGTGTCTTCGTTTTCACTCTTCGCTGATTATCTGACTTGGGTGCCCTGATTTGGACAATTAAATTAAGTTTTTGGGCTATTGTTGGGGCGGGGGGCAGTATCTGTCAATGTTGTCCGGTTGTGGCGTAGTGATGGTAACTGCTTCGAAATTTTTCGTAGTTCCTATTACGAGTTGGCACGGGGTCGAATGTTCGACAAGTTTAACTTTATAAAAATGAGCAGCATTCACAATATGCACTAATAAAATTAATTAGGAATCAATTCGTCAGTAACAAAAACCAAGCGAGTTAAAAAAAAGTGTCAGATACTGGCTACTACGGCTGTGAAGCTGTCAACTGCTTGATGATGAATACAACCAATTCCTGAGAAAGTCGGACCGTAACACTAAATAAATTCAGGCCCGAGTCAGAAAAAAGAAAACCTAAACTAGTATATATCCACTTGAAAAAGAGAACAAAGGTCCCCAAGCACTCGAACATTTGTTCAAAAATATGTAAAGTTCAATATTTTACGAATGATTTGTGTTCGTCAACTCGTGCGCAGCGGCGCGTGAAATCGCTGGTGGCGTACGTGAATCGTGATCTAAACAGCATGCATTGCTTCTCCCCGATATGATTTATATTTAGGGGTGCCTGTCCAATCGAAATGGCCGTAGTGGGTTGATATTTGTGTTGTTCGAAAAGTTAACGTGGTAAGGCAGTTTGATCGTTTTATTTCTACAAAGGGAAAAGTTGTCATATTTTCGTACTACTTATGCGTTTCAAATAAGAAAACATGAGACAGAGGCATTTTTAACCCCCGACAAAAAAGAGTGGTGTTATAAATCTGTAGTATGGACCGATTTCAATGTAATTTTTAAACCGAAAGCTAGTTTAATCGGGTATCATCTTAGCTATGTTTCATGAAAATCTATTCAGCCGTTCAAAAGTTACAGGTCTTTCTCTACTTGGAATCGGGGGTTTTTGACGGTTAGGTAATATAAAAATTTGCTCACTTCATTCCTGTGAATGACTTCATTTTACTGAAGCGAAGTCAGCGGATGTTTACAAAATGGCACCCGTCCACCTGTGTTCTTATTTGCAACGCATAAATAAAAATAAAAAATACATATTAATCACCAACAGCTAGTATACAGTTAACTTGCTCTTAACGTTATCCTTAATGATCCATTTATCTAGTTTTTATAAAAGTGATTATTTATCTTCCGCGTTATAATTCGATTGATTTACATCCACAGAATCCAGACATAAGCACAGCCAATAGAAAAAGCTTTCTCAGTAAGATATCCAATGTTAATTATCATCGCTGTCTACATTTCGTGTCTTGAACTCTCCTCTCGCTCTGCTGGAAGAGATTTCTTTTGTGTAATAAGCAGTACCTTTGTACTTTATTCTCCTATTTAATATTTCATGTGGTATATAAATGATTAAATAAATAAATATTATAAGCAGCATATTAATTAAGGGGCTTCTGCGACCTTCACTGGTCCTTATGGGAATGATTAAAGTAATAATACACGAATTAAATCATAACTTTCCGGTAATGTCCTTCACTGAAGCCGTTGATTTGCTATGAGCCTTAATTTCGGATGGAACTGTCCACTGTCACTATTCGGAGTTGGCAACAACTGTACGGGTATTTTAAGGTTTCTCGATCCGGCAGCGTCCGTCCGTCTGTTCCAAATTTAATAATATATTTTAGTTGCTAAATCCAAACCTAGTTTTGCATTTTATGGCTTTCGTTAATTTTGCGTTGGGAATTGTTAGCAGTTGTTGTTCATTATTCTGTATGTATTAATATTTTCTAATAGGATAACCAAATGTCCTTAGGTGTCAGGCTTGCACACCTCAACTTAAAATAATAATGTACCTACCTAAATAAAAAAATGCTATATATTTTACCCCTACCCTCGGGCGCTACCTAATAAATTAATCAGATTTTTTTCAGTATGTTAATGATAGCTTAGTCAGCACGACTAATTCACATGGTGATCGATGTAATTGTATATCGGACAATAAATATAATAAATAATAATAAAAATTAAATATAATATAATAAATTTATCGTGTGCTTGACCACTCCATTTGCTGGGTCTGCATTAGATACTAGAAGTTACACGAATATACCACAGTATATATATGCATATACTGTGAGTAATAAAAACGAAATTAGTGTCGAATTAGTATCGTGGTATTGCTTAGACGATCGTAAAGACAGAAAAATAATTACACTAAAATTGCCTTACCTTATAAAGACAGCGCATATGCAACGAACGGATTTTTGGGCATTTTGCATTATCCCTACCAGATGATTAAGTTTCCCATACGATAATCCGTTGCGTACCCATAAACAACAACAAACACGTAGGTGTTATAGAGCTACAGTTAAATAAATGCAGTGTCAAATGATAATGTTAATCCGTCACATGCAATGTGTCGGTGTCGCGTCCCACGGGATTTATCGGGGTGGGCAAACGGGCGGTGCGAACGCTGCGTTGAGAAATTGAATACTATTTAATGGTATTTTAAGGATAAATTTTCATGTACTTTCCGTACATGAATATTGATTTATTGCAAACGAATAAGTGTGGCTCTTGAACCGATTGAATTTTTCAATAAAAGAAAATATACAGTAGCCTCAAATCAGTTTTAAAACTTGAATGATAAAATGCTATTTTGGATTTGCGTTTATTGTTTTTTCAGATGGGCTTGCATTTGACCTTAGTGACGTTGTGGTCGACGTTAAAGCACGCTTGTCTAAAAGATTCAAATAACATAGAACTATATTAGTAACCCATAAGGTTGGACAACTGATATGTGTTGGATAACTGTATGTCATGAAACAGAAATGTAATAATTACGTGTAGGTAAATAAGACCCATTGTACAATCATAAAATGTTGATTATTGTAACTATTATGTTTATTGCTCCTCTTTTATCAGTTGTACAATAAAGAGTATTTTTATTCTATTCTATTCTAGAAATAAATAAATCCAGCCCATTACTGGCCCACTGCTGGGTACGGGCCTCTTCTCAGAATAAGAAGGGTTAGGCCTTAGTCCACCACGCTGGCCTGGTGCGGGTTGGTGGACTGCACACACCGTCGAGGACTTTATGAGGCCCTCTCTTGTGTACAGATTTTCTCACTATGTTTTCCTTCACCGTTAACGCAAGTGATAATCAAATTCTGATCCACACATGAATTCGAAATGTCAGAGGTGTGGGCCGGGTTCGAACTCAGACCCTCCTGCATGGAAAGCGAGCGTTCTAACGCTAGGCTATCACTGCTTTTTATTTGTATTTTGTATTCTATAATTCACAAAATATTAATAGGCAATAATAATTATGTGGCAAGAAACGCCACTACAAAACCGATCGTCTGCAACTCTCAAATCAAAGGAATATGTGCAAAAGGGGTGCGAAATGACACGTGTCGCCGTGTGCTGATTGGTCACATCGCACCCCCGGGGTACTGAGGCCGCGTGCCAATTATATGCAATAAGGGTTAAGCTGATTTCGCTATGTGTCGAATTTCTGCGACTTTGGTATGTAACAAATGAATGACGTATGAGACAGCCGTTTTTTTTTTTTGAAGGGTGATAAGGTACTACTTTTTGTTTTTAATAAAAAGTCAATTTGAGGTTATATTTAACTTTAATCCCCATCACGTGTCTATATGTGGTACCTATTTCGTTTTATAAAATTTATTGTACTACGTAATTAATACATTTATTTATAAGTCAAAAGTACTGCGAAAACCATACCGTTTTCATACAAAGGTAAATAAAATTGGTCACAAACATGTTGTCCATAATTATTATACTTGGTTTCAAGTTGGGACCTTTACAATACCTAGTTTTGAACAAAGAAATAGGTCCCACGACAACCATTCCACATTTCGACCACATTGTTTATCGAACCGTAAAATGATGTCTAAATGGCTTAACTATTCTCCTAAGCAAATATTTCGTTCGATTAAGTTATCACAAAGTGAGACTGGACTAAATCCAATTTTATTTAAACGGGGTAAAATGAAGGGCGAAAAAGAGCAAAATGTCCGTCAACACGGCGGGGGCAGCGGAAGGGTCAATTTATTTACGTATTGATAAACCCTTGGACGTTTGACAATAGTGACGGTGGGACGGATCAGCCAATGTAATTGGACCCATTTTATTTAGAAACCAAACGTAATTTATGTTTTTGTTTATTTATTTATTTTAGGGTTATTTTCATTGACATTCTAGAGGGTTATCTGGATTCTAAGTACGTACGTTACTTTTGTAATCCCTGTAGTATGAGACAGTGGTGTACCTATAGTAATTGTGCACTCACAGTACCACATAAAATTCAGTATAGCTTCCATTGGATCTAATACTGAACAGTAAACACAGTAAATACTTTTAGAAAGCAGTTAAAACCTCCGCCAATATATTAGTTTTTCCAAAAGAATAAGTTTAGCATAATAATAATTAACACCCTAGGAGGCTCGCGTTGGGCAGCTGGGTCGGGCGGCTAGATGTTAGGAGGTTCTCTCTAGGATTTCTTCTGTATCGAGGGTACGGTTTACAGACATACAGTCTGTCAAGAAAGTCATGAAACGGATTTTGAAGGAACTAAAATTCTTCTTCGCTCGCAACCCTAAATAAGTACCGTAGGTGTCAGTTTGGGTACAACGATGTGTTTATTTTACTATTCAGTGTAGATTTTTTGTGATAAAAAAATGTTTTCGGCATTAATATATCTATTAAAAATAAACAAGAGAATATACAAGTGGCGCCCTCAATCCTTTTCATGACTTTCTTGACAGACTATACATGTCACATGCACACACACCCAGACCCGGAACAACTATAGAACATAAAAATAATTGCTTCGTGCGGGGATCGAATCCGCGGCACGTAGCGTAGAAAGGTAATAACTTATCCACTGCGCCAACTGTGTCGTCAATTTGTATGGTAATGAAATTAATAAAGGGAAAATAATTAAAAGTCATGCTTAGTAACTTTAAGTGCCCAGCCGTAGTTGCACCCTTACATGAATCCGAATACATAAGGCAAAAAAAAAAAAAAAAAATCTTATCTGATATTCTAATTCAAAATCGGATCAGAAGCTTTCGAGATTATCCGAAATATACGGACGAAATAAAGATCGCGTATCAAGGAGAAAAGTACTTATTAAGTATTTTCGCATGATAAATCCTCGAAGGACCAACGTATACTGGCGGCAGATATTCGCACATAAAGCGAGGGCCCATCCCCAAGAGGTCCTATTGATACTGTTAATGAAATCCGTGACCTTACTAGATACGAGTAAGTGCGTCTTGTTGATACATTTTTTATTTTTGTAACTTTTGAAATGAAAACAGCCTGTACATGAGTTGAAATTTACAGTGGACAGTTCGTAAGGAGCATTGATACCTGATATATTTGTGAAATTCGTATGTATAAATGTAATTTTTTCGAAATACATTTATTTATTTTCATCCAATTTTCTATCTTTACGAATGGCGTAATCTCGCGTCTGCTAAATCCGCTTAGAATTTTGTATCGAAGAGTGAAAGGGCGCATGCAAAGGTTAATATGGTTTTTTTTTTTATAAATTTTATATTACATTGGTTTTGATAAATATATTCATAAAGGCTTTGAGTGAATTTAAAATCCAGAGATTATTTAGTATAAAAAATCTCTCCAATATCGGAAATCAATAATGAATACTTGGTAATACTAAAGCCTTATTCACACTATCAAGTACCAACTGTTCACGTTAATACTGATCATTACGTATTCAGTTCCCGTGCGATATGAAATGTGCATTTACACATAATGTGGACTAATTGTAATGCAAACGGTTACGTGGCAAGTGGAAGCGGTTGATAATTGGCTGCCACCTACGTGCCCACTGTGCGCCACGAAAAACACGACAAATCGTTTGCTCTGATGTGAATAATAATTCTGTTTGGCTTAAACATGTTATTTATTTATTGTATTCATGTTGTATACAGAATGTTACATAGGTAGTCTAGAGATTTCTAACATGAACCCTGCTAGGGCACAGCAACATATTTGTACATTAACAGTAACATTGGTTACATATAAAAAAAAAAAATTCATGCATAATGGCACATAATTCATTCATTCATAATGGCTTAATTTTTCTGCAGGCTTTTGTTCTGTATCTAATATACAAAATTTATTTAAAATAAAAATCACTTTTCTTCTTCTTTCTATATGGCAATTGAGCCGATGTCGACTATTCTGCCAGTTTCAAGTAAAATAGTTAATAAGTTAAATAAGATAAAAAGTAAAGATGGTTATTGATACGCCATCTAATTTCAAAAACTCAAAAAACACATTTAGTGAACTATGGCAATTCTATTCATCACATGTTATAAAACACATCACAAAATATTTTTGATGTTAGATTAGAAAGTGTTTCGCACGATTTTAAACAATGGAACTTATTTCGTGGTTCACATTTTATATTTATGATAAAAAATTAAGACCCACTCTAATAAAAAGAAATGTATCTGATATAGAATATAATTATTTATTTTTAGGTAATCACTAATCAGCTGATGATTATTATTTATCGAACTGCTCAAGTTGTAATACAGTCTGTTTCATTCTAAAATTTTGGGCGCTTACAAAAGTACCCTCACATTGGTCGATACGACCATTCGATTATGAAAAGTGTGTTCAAAATTTCTCCTTATCCGCAATCAGTCTGTATTTGCCTCCAACATTAGCATAAACTCATAATGAAATCTAAAGTTTTTTCACACGTGCTAATTGTAACGAACGCCAAACGCGCGCCCGCGCCGTCACCGCGTCGCGGCGCGCCCGCGCCGTCACCGCGTCGCGGCGCGCCTACAAATTGTATTATCAGACCTCAAAGCTCAGACGTTTGTTTGCGCTGCTTTCGTTTGACGCTGCACTCGTGTTGCACGTATCGTGTACTGTGGCTAGAACTGTTTGTAAATACAATCTTTAGCTTATTTCCACTGATTCCTAGAATCCTAGCACTGTGTATTTACAAGAAGTATTTTTTTTTTTTTTTTTTTTTTTTACCGTGGTTATATTATCAAATGAGTCCTTCCACCCCGGGCAGGGCGGGAGGGACTGTCAGACTTGTACTGACTAAAATCCACGGTGTTCCTTCAATAGCCCTTTACGTTCCGGGGTCACGGTAATGAGATAAGTCCCGCGACCTACAAGAAGTACTTACGTACAGTTTCATTCGTAGTATCGAAGTACTATATTGAAAATGGAACATAAATTACTATTCTGTGTCTGTGGTATAGTTTTACCCGTCAAGTGACTAAATGTAGACACTTTGGAATATCTATTGCTCGCGGGCGCCAGACATCGGCTGCGGCTTAGTGAATTATTTAATGTTCTCTTAATAAAGTGTAGTTTTTCATTTTGGTAGTGTCATCGTAAGCTCAGACTTTTGTTACTGCTACCTTTGTTTGTCGTTGCACTTATGTTGTACGTATCCTATACCTGTACTAGGTGTTCACTGGAACTATTTGAAAATACAATCTGCTCAATTTTACATTCTGAATTCTAGCGGTTTTTAAAGCAGGACGTCCTTACTATGTTAAACAACCATCATTGTGGTTCCCCAAAATAAAAGAGTTATAATTTTTTATAAAAAATAACAAGGCGCCCTTTTAATATCAATCAATGATAAAATTTAATCTGTTTTCATCCCTTGTTGTTTTCCCCTGTCGCGCTTAGATTCTATTACAGATACTAGGATAATCCGATATTAGTTTTAATGAACATGTCAATCACCCATAGAAACATGTTTTGTGTTAAACGTGAACTATTGTGAAAGATTAATGAGAAAATTTATCGATTAGCGGCTTATTGATTATCTCACCGGCAGCATCTCGCGTGGATTAGATTGATAGAGTGATATCGTATTATTAATACGATGAAAGTATGATTTACTTGTTTGGAAGTTTTAAAGACAATTTTTTTTTTATACCACCCAACCAGCTATATTCAACTTTCATGATACACAAAATATTCTATCGAATATAATAGAATTCTATCACAAAATTACCATCGCAGGTTGGCCAACCTTAAAACGCCAGTTCACCTTTTTCATTCAATTTTGTCACACACTTAATCAAAACAGAATTGCAACAAAGCGGGAATGCTCGTTTCACGCACTGCCTCGCTATATGCATGAAAAAGAAAGAAAGAAAGTTGCCAGCCCTACATCCACATGAATGCGCGTCGACAATAGCCAATTTGACACTTTAAGTGACAATGAAAAACTTAAAAATGTAACAATTAGGGTTGTTCCCACCGTTCCATTGTGCGCTACGGAAGCAAGCATTTAAAATTCCATTAGGCACTTTGAATCGAACTGGTAGTAATTGGTGTAACCCTATTGACTTTTCATATTGGTGGCACTCGGGCTGCTTGGACTATGTGATAACCATTTTAGTCTTAATAGCCTAATCGACGGCTTTTACTGCCATTTTAGTTCTAGGCTGTAAAACGATTGGATTTTTATTGTAAGTGGGATAAGCTTTCAGGCTTGATTTTAAACATTTATTGCTTTGATTCTTTTTACGTGAAGTTTTCTCAAACTAAAAACAAAAAACAGCGTAACGACGCGACGCGACGTCCAAGTGAAATGAAACAAAACAATAAAAGAAATGATTCTAATTTGAAATAAATCGTGTGAACATAGTTTTTTAAAAGGGCCAATTAATTTTTCAGTAAAAACACGACTGGCTGGCTACACGGCCGCAGAACAAAATGTGATGTCGCGTGTCAAATTAGTGACGGTTGTGATCGGCCATTTTGCTTTTTTAAATTTCGAATGCCGCATGATTGGCGACTGTTATTGAACGCGCGCTCTCGGCTGAAAACGGACGCGTTCAGTCAGCGAGAAAAGTTTACATGGAACTTTTGTGGCATCCATGTATTTTTGTGGTTTTATTAGGTATGCAGAACAAGATATAGCATAAACGTTGGCGTTGTTAAGATAAAAAAAATACGCATTATTATTTAAATTGTTCAGTAACCTTTCTACAATAATGTTTTTTGTCTTTTCAATATCTTTATGGCCTTCGTACAAATTCTCGTTAGTAAAAAGCTTATTTATTGTTCCAATTAGTGCAAATTGGCGTAATTAAGACCGGTCACAAATCCAGCAAACGGGGCCTTAAATGTCAAATATTTCACTCTACCATAGCTTGACACCCAAATTTTATTAAATTTTAAACGTTGAAGTATAGTCAAATTACGTATAATACAAGGTTTTAAAACCATAAAACTTTAATTTGAATACCTATATTTTATTTAACTTTAAGTCATCAGTACATGGCAGTATTATTATTATGGTAAATATGCAGGTAATATATTCAATGAGACTCTTTAAAATTGCGTATTTATTTGTTAAAAAACCAGAGTGCACTCACTCCCTTGAACGCAGCATGGTGCATGGGAAACTTTGCCTTTCTTAGTAATATTGCAATATATATTACCTATACGTCAAAGAAAAAAAATTGATATAGATGAGACTGTTTAACAATCATTTAGAATTACTGCAGTAGGTTGAATCAATATTCAAAAGCTCGATTTGACTGTATTTTATATAATTATGGTATTCTATTAGGTGTCTCTATTATGTAGAGACATGAAGACTGAAGATGATAAATGATGATGTTAATCGTCATAATTTGAAAACTGCATAGGCTTACAAGTCAATGCACTCATAAATTTTATTCGACAACGTATATGATTATTATTAGTCTAAGAATGTCTCGAACAAGGAATAAAGGATTTACTCTTATAAAAAAAAAACTTTCTTCCCAGAGGCAATCAGCACACAGGCAAAAAGTTCACTACACACTAAAAAAGTTCAGCTGTGGCCACTTTTTAAAATGCCGGGTTTTGTATGGAGCACCGGCGGCGCGGTTCGATGTAATTTAATTTCATGAGTGGCCTACCAGGCCTCGTACGCTGAATCGTAATAAGCAAACTTTGGAACAAGTTTGATAAGCTTTCGGGGCAATTACCAAGATTAAATAGCTGCCGGTAAGGGCTTTCTTAATGTAAACGCTCTACGTTTTAATGTAAAAATGTGGTTATGGCGAGGTTTTTGAGGTTTATTGAGAGCTGTAAGCAGAAGTGCCTATTTGGTGTAGGTATTATTGTGTATTTTTGGTTCCTTAGGGGACTATTAGATGAATAAATATTGGATTATGAGTTTTGAAACGGTCGTTAAAATTTTGCGATGTTGACTGGGATGTATTTTTGATTAAGAAAGTTCTTTAAGGGTGCAGCTTGCATCATGCAGATGTCAGTTCTATAATCTAAGATGCAGGTGTTATAATTATAAAAGAAATAAAAACCGATATCTTTATTCGTATTTTTATCATAGCATTCTTCCATTTTTTTCTTTGTATCACAAGTACCCTCTCTATTTAAATAAAAACTAAGAATTTTCAAGCTTGAATTACCTTAAACACACAAACAATAGCAAGTACACGGGGACAGATAGTCAAAATGTCCCCTAGGTAGCCAATTAGTGGGCCTCCCGTCCTTTCTAACGAGCTGTCAAACTTTTTGTACGCGCACCCTTTGTTTGTCGCAAAACTGGCCAATAATGGCGATACTCGTATTTTGACTTTTGGACGTAAAAATATTGAAAATGTTAGAAGCTTTTAGATTGTAGTTTGATATTGGAAACGATTGCAGAGTTTAGACGAATGTGAGAAACATGATTCTTTGATGATAAATTGTAGTTTTATCATTTCACTAGAGATATTATAATAAAACGGTTCGATAATAAAGTTAGTTAAATGATGTATTCGTAGTAGTAGCTTCGGAGCCCTATTTCCAGCAGTGCGATAGGCTCTATCGATTGATTGATGATGTAGTAGGTATGCCTTGATGTAGTTGATTGATACTTAGAAAAATAAGTTTTTGTTGTATAATGACAGCTGATAAGAGCCAAATTGAACAACGATTAGCACATGACAGGGTGAAGAAGATTCATTGACAACAATATGAATGATAAAATGAATAGACTCCATAGTTGACCATGAGTCTTTTTAGAGGTGACAAGTATACATGAGTTAGGGTGCGCTCACACCAAACCTATTGTCAGCCGCAGACTGTGATCAGGCTCACTGTGAGCCCCGGTGTGAACGTGAAGTCAGACTGCTTTTTTCGTTCACACGTTCTGATAATACGTTTGCTGTGAACGCGCCCCTACAGTTAGACTTAAGATTTTTCCTATAAAATATGTAGAATTCCAGTATTTTTTTAAAAACGTCTGATGATTATCTCATCGCAAAATAAAAACGCATATATTTCGAGAATTGGCAAGTTTAAACTGAAATGTTACATTCAATGAAACGTAACAAATTGAATTGTGCGGAGCCGGTGTCCAAGCGGGATGGGGTTTCCAAACAAATGGCGGACCAACGAACCGGTGGCACCGTCAGCTTCCTTCAATATTTCTTATTTACATATTGATTTAATATGGGAAAATATTTGCTGGGGAATTATGGGATGTTCTACTGTCTGTGTGAATGTGTATTTAAGTTTTACAAATTGATTGGTTTTGTTCCCGTGTTTATCGAAATGGATTCGAGTTGTACCCATCCTTTTTGGTGTCTGGCGCTATGATCAAATAACTTTTTTTCGTTAGAATCTAGAAAGAAAGAAATCTAGTCGTGTGCTCTGTAGTACATTTATAAACTACTACAACTACAATTCATTTTAATACAGTAAAAATATTTTTTTATGCGGCCTAAAATGAACAACGTAACATGTACATAAACAGTAAGCAAATTTAGTTTTGATTACATAAGTACCTAAATGCTTTCACATAATGGTGTAGATACTTTTTATAAGTGCCAAGTATGACAGATACTACTGACTATCTCTTGACAACCTTCGTCGCCCCTATAGAGGAAACCACATCTTTTTCCCCTACCAAACATTTCCTTACTCTACAAAAATTTGGTATTATGCCACAGTAACAAAATAAAACCAAATAAACAAAATTATCAGTTCTAACTCAAAGCTTCGCTAAGCGCAGACTGTCCAAAGAAAACGTGACCTCAATAAGAAAGCGAAGTATCAAATCCGCGTTAAAGATTACAACCTACTTTCTTTGGAAAATCGCACGGCAATAAATTACTCGTTGCGACACTGCGATACGCTGCGAATGGCGGCGAATTAGCGTGACGTGACTTTGGAACTTGCCTAAACGATAATGACGAAATTTAAGGAATGTTAAGGTAAGCTTAAGGGCTGAATAGAATTTTCGAAGTGATGGAATAATTTCTTATTGTATAATTTTTTGCAATTTTCTATACCTCGAAGCAATGAGTTGACAGTTTATTAACTGATGAGTTGTGGGCTAAAGCAGAATTCGATAATAATTGTTTATGTTTACTAATGTACACTAGTTTCACAAACAAAGTACCCTAAATATTTTTATTCATTAGAAAGTGCTAACAAAAGTGCAAAAATCTAAGAAAATGAAAGAAAAGATAGCGGGTGAAAGTGCTACTGTGTATAAACTATTGCTTTATACCATTGTACCTACTATATTATTGTAATCTTATTTCCTTACAAAAAAAAAATATTCAGCTGTACAATACAGTAATATAATAAATAATAATAAAATGACATTCATATCAAGTAACATCTATTTATCTGGAGGAAGACTGGTAGACTCAAACCTGACATGACGCTAAATCGGATATAGAAAGCTTACACTATTATTATTCCACGTTCACTCATAATAACCGCATTCAATCTTAAATTACTCGATTCAATCCGTGCAGTTTAAATAAAATACATTCATCGGTTAAAATTCCGCAAAACTTAAACATTTATTCGAACGGTTGGTATTGACAAATTAAATCGTTATTAATTCGCGAGCGCTCGACGTCACCACCCCGCTTGAATCCATAAACACTGATTGACAATATGTGCCTATTTTGTCTCTTCTGTTTAAATAGTTTAGGATGGTTTTATTATTAGCAGTAAGAATTTAAAAAAAATTAGTGAGAAAAGTTAGATAAATCAATCGATTAATGGACATTCTGATTTGATTAATAAATTATATGTAAACAGTGAAAATCAGTGCATTTTTTTTTTTTATCCTCATAAGGCATATAATATTAGGCGGGGGGGGGTTGTCCAAAAAGGTTATCCTACGAATATTTTGGTCTGGATAAAACAAAAACAATAATAATGAAATGGCTGGGCTGAAATAGCAACGCTTAAATTTATATATACACTATAATAAGTTTTATGCCCTATGCTTATTGCTATAGCTAAAATACAGTATAATGTTTCTATCAAATTTTCTGTAGGTTATTCAATCAACCAACAAACAAAACGTAAATGCGCCGAATCCTCACACACACCCAAAATCACAGAATATGCATAATTTAGATTTTCACAGCGCAATCTAGTACGTAGACAAAGCAAAACAGTGTGTAATAATCAAAGTTGTAGTTGTTCGTCACAATCGTCAGTATTTGCATACGGCCCGGGGAGCGACGGGATGAGATGGATAGTTAGTACTTAACTACTTTCAAGTCATGTGTGTATCTCACACTGGTTTTTAGGATTCCGAATTTGAATAGCAAAAATTGAGTTCTTATAGTTTCGTCATGTCTGTTCGACTGTGTGATGTCTGAGCTTCTGACGTGTCAGTGCATATAAAAAACTGAAGAAAATAAAAAGTACAGTTCTTTTTTAAATCTGTTTCATTTGGCATTACGCTGAACTGAACCGTTTTGGTGGAGCCGTGAGGCCCTCACGATGGTATAAAGAGTTAACTATATACTTTATCTATATTTTGTTCTTTTTTTATTATTGCACTAGCTGCACAAGTGACGTTGTCTTTATTTTTCTCAAATAAAAGTAGTCCAAGATACTCCTTATAACATCAGCTATCTACCAGTGAAAGTCCCGTCAAAAACGGTTCTGCCGTTTCGGAGATTAGCTGACACGACAGAAAGACAGAGGGACAATTTAAGAAATGTTTTTTTGTTATTGTTAGGTATCGTATATACTTTCATATGCATTTAGTAAAAAGTTGTTATTTTGACATTACAAACAGACACTTAAATTTTATTTATTTGTATATGTAGACGAGGTACTTCAATACTGCAACAGAAAAAAAAATATTTCTTTTTTTTTCTTTCTTACAAGTAATCTTGTATACCTACTGTAACTTCGGAGCCTAGCCGAACGAGGAGTCGTACTTGCACTTAGGGTGATTCTTCACCAACTCAATTGGCCTCGATTGGCCCGGGCAATCGGTCGTGGCAATTGAGTGTGGTAGTCCCGGCCCGATCGGACTGGCAGATTGATTGATTGGACGGTGAATGAAAAATCTGATTTTGATATCGTCTGATCAGGCATATTTTAACGATCGGACAAGTCGATCGGGGCCGACCGAGTTGGTGGAGAAGCACGTTTAGGTGTAGGGCTCATAATCAGCGAGAATTTTTGCAAGAAGCTGGCAAAAGGACTTTTTATATATTGTAGAATATTCCGATCTCTCTCTTCTCATGGGTATTGTGATTGAGATTGAAGCACCTAGATCACATAAGGTAGGTAGATAGGTAGGTATAATTATGATCTAGGTGCTCCTAACAATGGGAACTGCATGCTATACCTGTGAGCTAAATCATCGTCAGCTCATGTGTCGCGATGAAGGCATCATTTTGTCCAGGTATTTCCTCCTAATTTCCATACTATACATATTTATAACTTATTATATTGACAAAAGGTACCAGCTTATATCTCACAAAATATACAAATTAGACCCCTTATTTTTAGGGTTAGGTAAATCGAACAAAATAGCTACGAGCTCTTATCGTTGTGCCAACGTTTTCTGTTTATCAAATGCTGCTAAATGAACTAGAAAAGAGACTTGAACGGGATTTAAAATGCATCGATGTCTATAGATATGCTTAGTGAACTCAAAAAGTGAGACGTGTCAGGTACTCCATTTTCAGAAAAATGGAATAGTTGATCACCAGTCAAATGCCGTTTACAAACATAATTATTAATTTGTGTATTGAATTAAAAATATATAATAACAGTAGCTATTCCATTAGTGCATGTATCGCTGTTCTATTTAAATATAATTCGAAAATTGTCGAATTTAGAATTTGACGTCTTCAAAAAATACGTCTCATTTTTTTAGCTTCCCTTTGTATGACAGAGCGTATCTATAGACATCGATGTTAAAATGGGTTTCAGAATCCTATTTTTGAAGAATTGTTCGATCGAGAACCACAACCTTCCAGTACTAGTAGAAAGCGACCTGGCTCGCTCACAAAGTGTGTTTAATATGGCGTAGATATACAACCGTCAATAGGTGCAAATCTGTCTCGCATTCCCCCAATTTATTGTTTATACACTCAGATCGATGTCTCAAAAGATCTTAGCTGCAAATAATGCAGTGAGAACTTAAAGATACAAAATACGGGATTATGTTAATTTTAAGCTACTTTACCATTCAAATCCGATCCCGGGGTGTCTGGATTGGGCGCTCAGAATTCGTGAGTTTCGTACCTGACGGTTTTCTCTTAAGAATATTGTCGGGGTATCGAGTGTTTACATTGCTTAAGATATACAGAATTTGTAGCCAAATGATATTTCAATCGGCGGGACTGGAGAATGTTCATGGAAAGAAAATTCTATTGTAGATATTTTGTTTTTTATCGCCGACAATGTGAATGATTGGTGTAATGATGGTTTTCATAATTACATTTGTTTTAGAATGTAAGACAACCAACCTGAAAAGCAAGTACGTTGATATTTTCCATCAGGTTTCCATAATTATCAGAGTGCCGTGCCAAGTGCGATAAGACCGCCCTTTGTAAAAAAAAAATTCTAACTATTGTATGTTTTCTTCTATTACATGCAATAAAGTGTATTGTATTGTATCAGATATTTTTAGGCGAGAACGTTAAAAAGTTACATTATGAGAACAGAAAAAAAGGAGGCCTCTTAATTTAAAAAAAAAAATAGGACTATAACAGTTAGCCCGAATCATTTAGTTAGCAGTATTTTTAATCATAAAAAGAGCACTATACCGTGACGAAAGACTTAAAAAAATAAACTTATTTAGTGACCCTTTAGTTTTTTCACATGGGTCCGTCGTTGACCCATGAAGGGGCGCTGTCCTGAGGGTCCAATTGTATGGTCACCCCGTCACCCCGTGTCTGGTAGTTATCCGCGTCAGTTCACACATTACAAGGGTTCCTGATTGGCGACGATTCAAACCTTCGTTATTTTATTTAGTTATTAACTTTTGTTCGTCTGGTCACACTACTTTCTAATCTTTCCGCTTGTTTTCCTTTGGGGTGATGAAGGTTTCAAGCGGTCTTTGCTTTATTTCGGGAATTTGGGCCTGTAAATTCCATCATTTTGCCACGTTACTTAGTGTTTACGTGATTATATCACGTGCGACTACTAAAATAAGATTAAAAAGCCTAATTATTTTTACAAAAAGTTAATTTAGGTACTAAATAGAAAAGTCCTGAAATATACATCAAATATTCAGTCCTTTTGTGTAGAGGAGTAGCCATTTGTATTGATCCCTAAACTTTATAAACAGTATAATGATGTCAGTACTTAAAAATACTGAGAGCCGATCGGATAAAACAACCTTATAAATTATGAATCAATGTTTTATTTATTAATCGACGACTTTGGCAATAAGAGCACTCAAAAGGCCGACCCTTCTCCAAAATAAGACTAAGTAGGTATAAGATTTTTTTAATATAGTGTTTAATAAAAATAATTGTTTTCTATATTTTTTTCGCTAGGATTTCTCCTATATCGAGGTTACAGTTTATAAACATACATCTCACATGCACACACACCCAGACCCGAAACAACTATCTGTAGATCATACGAATATTTGTTCCATGCGGGGATCGAACCCGCGTACGTAGCGCAGAAAGCTAATCACTTAGCCACTGCGCCAACTGTGTCGTCAAATAAATACTATAAAACGTTTGGACACGCAACAAAAAGACATCCTTTTTAAATTGTCCCTTCACTATTTTCGTTTTATCGGGTGGAACGACTCAGTTATCAATTCCCTATATCGAGAGATGAGTTTCCATAATGATGGCAATAGGGAGCTCCTCGTGTATCCCCGCTTGTATGGTGGTGTAAGTCATTGGCTGAAGAGTTTTCAGGAACTTAGATGAATCGTTCGTGTAGAAGTTGAAATTGCTATCGCTTCTTTTTTGGCTGTAAATGCGCTTCGTGGTGTTCAGTTCAGATTGCTTATAGGTATAAAGAGAAATACAATAAATATAGTCGAGTATTGAATTATGGTACCTATGCCATTGCAATAGATATTATATTTATGGCTATTGTTTAGTCAAAATAAAAAACTGATGACATAATGACATCTGTTAATTTATCAATGAACTTGGCCTTAAGTCCGTGATATGTCCTTGAGAGACTTTTGACTGAATAGGCATACAAACAATACAATACACATCACCAGCCTGTAACAGTCCATTGCTGGACATAGGCCTCTCCAATCGCACGCCATCTGTCTCGATCCTCGGCTATTCTCATCCAGCTGTTACCAGTCACACTGCGCAGATCGTCGCTCCACCTAGCTTACACATACATCATTATGTGTACCTATTTGATTATTTTTTATTTTAGTTTATGTGACGATGTTGGTGTTTTGTTATTGTGTTATTATTTGTTATTATTACCTATTATTTATTGTGTATTTAAGAAATCGAGTTTCTTTATTTCTTTCCGGAGAGCCCTCTACGTTTTCTGATTCACGGTGTCCACTCAAGAATACGTTTATCCCAATACAGCTGACTGAATTCATGCGCCCAGGCAGAACAATCTTTCAATGAATAGACGCCATGAGATCGCTGCGAGGCGGATTCTTCGCCTCCTAAATCAAATCTATGTTTCATTTACTTGTTACTCAAACGATATTTGAATGTGATATATTTTTGTCCACCTTGGACCACACGGGCAGTCTTAAGCCGGTCATTTGGCCGTAATAATCGTCCGGTGTGCACGTGAAAGAAACAGGCGGGGCGTCTACCCTTTATTATCTTTATTCGCGTGTAATTGGACAAGACGTGTCTCTCAGAGAGTTAGCCACTGGGGAGGTTCAAACGGACTTGTACTTATGACTGTCTTTAGAAGTTTGAGAGTCCAAAAATACAAACCAGGCTCTAAGAAACTGAATATAAATTGATTTACTAGGTTATAGGACAAAACAATTTTTTTTTGGGTTTAGTTCTTTTCTTTGTGCAGCCGATTTAGAAAACGGAGCAGCAGTATAAAACTGTCATACATACAACTCCTGGATGAGCCGTATATCGCGGAGGTTATAGAGGAGAAATTCAGTTGCATCTGGTTAAAGAATGGAATCAATCCCAAAAAAGTTTGACAAGGCGAGGCTGCTGTTGTTCTCGAGACACATACTATCTAAAGTTTAGATTGTATGTGTCATCTGGATGATGTTTTGAGGGTATCATGTAGCAGTCAAAAGCTGGATATAAACGCAATTGTTACAGAGTGTTCACAATTTCAGAGGTCTCACTATAAAACATAACAAATTCTTTATGGATTTTTTTCTCTTTTAAAATAGGTACTACTTACTTATATATTATATTTATTTATCCTGTTTCTTGTATTTCCTAGCTTTTAGGTGAAAAAAAATGGTTGAGTATGTCTGATCTAAACCGTCATTACTGCATAATTTTTTTCTTTTGATGATGTTTTTCTCCTAATAATATTTTCTAATGATTTTTTTTTATAAACAATGTCCCCATTATGATTACTCCTGTTCCTGTGGAAATATTCATCAGCACTTTACCAAGAGTCCTCACCCTTTCAAGGCAAACATGCCCCAACTACCATGCAGCTTTAACTGAATTAAACATTACATTTGATTGATACGAGTACGCAAGTAGGAGCGATTCCATTACTCGTACGCAATCTAAGTTGCAAGTTGCAGCTTAAGTGCAAGTTAGATGGTTCCTGCGTTTGATCAGATTCCAACTGTATAAGATGCTTTTGCGTTATGAGTTGGGGAATCCTTTGTTGAGTGCTGAGTTGAAATTTTGGATTAGTTTTGGCCACGGTTGGCGCAGTGGCTAAGCGATTAGCTTTCTGTGTTACGTGTCGCAGGTTTGATCCCCGTACGAAACAAGTATTTGTATGATCTACAGATAATTGATTCGGGTCTAGGTATATGTGTATGTGAGATGTATGTTTGTAAACTGTACCCTCGTTACAGGAGAAATCCTAGTGAGGGGCAAATTTATTCTTTTTTTAAAAGAAGAGAAAAAAGAACGAACGTTCATTTTAAATTGATTAGATTTTTTTATTATTATTTGAAAGTTAAAATGACAGAAAAAGCTTTCTTTTTTGTAGTCCTTAGATCACTTAGCTCTTTTTTCACCAACCTAATTGCTTGGTAGTTGGCAAGTACTCCATGTAGATTTTCCCCTTCGATATGGGCGTGGTCGTCAGTGCAGTAAAATCTCGTGCTTTTTTTTTTTTTTTTTTTTTTGTGGTCTCTTTATTTCCATTTTTGTTTTTTATGTTATGAAAATGTATGTCCTGTATCGAATAAATTTTTATTTTTTTGATTTAGCAAATTAAATGTGTTCGTTTTCATTACTGAGGGATTTATTTACACTATAGTTTAAAAAGTGTAATAGATACAATACAGTGCATTGTTATAATAATGCTATTTTTGTTAATCTTAATCGAGGGGCATAAAGCCGTGTGAGAATCGAAGGGTCAAACAACGGGTTGTTTTTAATCTTATTTATTAATAATTGATTTTTAGTTTCACCAGACCGTATTTATAAATATATTTTATTTTATGAGAATTTAATAAATAAGACAAAAAATAAAAGACTGTTGGCAATTTAATATTACAAATATATGACATGTCATAATATATCTAAGAGAGTGGCCATAAATAGCTATAAATCGGGAAATGTCGAGGTAGGGAAGGCCTCCAGTGCAAGTGCTGTATGGGCTTATAATAATAAATAACAAAGTCAGAGCCAACAGTATGAAATAAGCATACCTACCCTCTTGCACGGAAGACACTGCTTCGAATAACAATTAGATTTATATTAAAATTTTAATCCGTTATCTTTAGTCGTGTTGGCACGAGCTATCACGCGAGAATTAGCTTATAAAACGGGCTGAATAAAAAAAATGTTATTGATAAATTGATGAAGTAATTGTTAAAAAAAATAACTCAATTTATTTCAAAATGGTTGACGTTAACATTATAATAGGATGAAAAAAAAGGGCTATTTCAACTTGTTATTTATGTTAAAAAAAAGGTTATATTACATTGCCACGAAAACCGTCAATGACCCACCGCTGCTGAGAATCGCCGAAAATGCTACAAATCTACGAAATTTGCACCCATCCTCTTAACGTAAACGGCCTGATTGTTATAACGATGATCAACGACAGCTATAATTGAACACATAAAACGGTATAATGAATGTAGCGGTCCGGCCAGGTCCGGCCATCCATTGTTAATGACCGCAAACACTGCATATGAATCGTTGGGACGCGGGACGCAATCAGCTACATTTTGTTTGATTTGCAACACATCTCGTTAACACCGCGGCCAATATTGGAAGTAAAATAATGACTATCATTGTTGTGATCCACGTAAAAGTGCTCGTTATAATAGTGTTAATAATTTACGTAGAGTTGTAGGTACCTACGTAATTTACGCCGAGTCGTGAAACCTTCTCACACAGGGACTCGTAATCAGCTTTTTTTTTATATCTCAACATAATTATCTCGTTATATCCTATGTGCACATGTTTTGTGCACTTATTAACTACTAGCTTCCGTCAGCGGCTTCGCCCACGGTGATATCTTTATAAATTATAGCCTATGTTACTCGGTGATAATTATATCATTCTGCTGCTGATTTTTTTTTGAAAATCGTTTCATAAATTTTTGGGTTTATCCATTACAAACAAACAAACATACAAAAAATATAATCTTTTTTCTTTATAATATTAGTTTAGACAATAATTATTCTACTGTGACGCAAGTGATTTTCTATCGAATTTTTAATATTCTGAATTCACCATATCTACATTTATAAACTCTCGGCAATATGACAGATTAGTTTTTGCGATGACACTGCATTGTTCATCCCACTGCATTCCTAACACACTCAAAAATCAAGACACAGACGAACAAGGCGAACAGAAAACGTATAAAACAAAAGCATTGTCCAGCATTGCGCAAAAGTTAACAGAATTATGTCGTTACTCAGTTATTCAGTTTCAGTAGAACTACGGAGCGAACGAACCCATATAAATGAAGGGAAATCGAATGAACCGATGTGTTATTGTCAACGCTTTATTGTTTGAATTATGTTCAAGCTGTTAAGCTGTCACAGGGTGAGTGGAATACTAAGTTTATATTACGTTTCGTTTATTGATTTATGTATTTTGCTAGACTATATCTCACGATGTTTCGTGCATTGGCGCATTTGAAGACACGTGCTCATCATGTCATTTCGATGCGAATGTGAGTTTGTTTTTCACGTCTTCATAGGTCAAATACTATACCAATTTGTCAGAGAGATTATTTCAAACCCGGAAAGAGAAATGAAATAGAATTTATTTTCCGGAAAATTTGTTTAATTTTTTATAGACTGCATTATCTATGGGACCAAACACGTCAATTTCAAAAGTCCCTACGTCTGCATGTATCGAAATTATTGGGGATCATAATTGTAGAGATTTCGCCTAGATGAACATTCTAAATTAAAAAAATAACCCTCAGACAAAATATTCCTAATTCTTTAATAACTCATAAATTAATAAGGTAAAAAATTAATTCCTACCTTTCCAACCAAACAATAGTCCACAAATTCTCTACCTGCGCCATGAAGGCATTCTAAAAGATACCCGGTTCATGAGTAGTCGGGTTCGAATACAAACACTCAACTATGCAGACGGTCCCGTCTAGATGCACTCCATTTAATTAATGCCGATTTAGTAGTTAGTAGTTGTTAAGCGAATGTGTGGGGTTGGTAGCAACTAGACCGGTATTCGTGTTACGCGAACATATGGATTTTTGACGAGCATGCGTTACTGTTTCTCTTATTCACTCACGGGTATCGTACACGACGGCTTAGGTATTCTTTCAAGAATATCTTCTTCGGTAGCAGCTTTCTTCATTGTGTTATAAATAACAAAATCAGGTACGTCTCTACTGCGATAAGTAATAGGTCTAGGAGTCTTAGATTTTATGTAAAGAAAAATAACAATATAATTATAAGTACCATTATCATCATCATCGACAGCCTGTTTCTACCCACCTGCTGGGTATAAGCGTCCTCCTTTTCATGCCATGTTTCCCTGGTCTGTGCTAATTGCATCCAGGTCTTTCCCGCCATTCTTTGCAGGTCATCTGTCCATCTGGCTGACATAAGTACTTTACTTTAAAGAATGGAAAAAGCTACACTGACAAGATTCATGTCATACTCTTAAAATTTATTTATTTATTTAGATCATGGAAAACTTACAGCTAATTTAACTTAAATAACAACAATTTAGTCAATAGAAAGCCAATAACAAGTTTTCACTTCTAGTAATTGACTAAAAATTTAAATGGTGATGACATGATGAAAAATGATGATGACCTTACTATTCTGAAGGATTTTAACTAGAATTGCCTTAGTTAATTGTTACACATTTTCTAGTAACAGTATTTGTCTTATATAATTCGACCACAGGCACAACATGTCTTTTTAAAAGAGATAGTTTAAAGTAAGTGTTTAAAACCCAGGTTTTAAGATAGCCCTGTCTCTTTTTGTTAGATGACGTTAGAAAGTGACGGTTTTTTTTTTTAGTTTCTTTCCAAAAATCGTAATTGGCATACATATTTTTTACCCTACTTACAGGAAACCTTAATCGGTTTAAGCTTAAGAGGTGGGTCGCTATTTACAAGAATACAATACAAAAAGTAACTCTTGAGGATATGTTTACATGGTTTTGGTCCCCTGCAATGGACCAGTTCTCTAGGCAAGTTGTTAAGGATATGGGGGAGCATATATTCCCTGGTTCTTTGTCCATAGACATTCTTGTGTACAGGCATTTCATATGTTTGTAAGTACGATAAGTTACGTAAATGATCAGGTCGTGTTCTTTTATTGATTAAATCTAGTTCATTGAAAGGACAATGGGCAAATTGGCCCAAAGTGCCCACAGGGTTCACACATAGTACATTCGAAAGAGCACGCTTAGCTGATTATTTTTTATTATGGGAGTAAAAAAATCGGTCCTACAGGAAAAGATATTTTGAGAAATAAAAACATTTTTAAGTTTGAACCTAAACATATGAACATAATGAAAGTTAGCAAATAAAAGTTATATATTCTGGTAGATCACACTATTCTTAACATGTTTTATTCAGAAACTGAAGCGCTACGTGCACCATACAAAATATTATTGATTTTCAAAAAATATGTAATTATTGTTGTGGTTGATTATTAAAGGTGTCCCTAGAGTAGACACCTAGTGCATTTAAAAGAGCACACTGAACATTTTTATTTTATTATGGGAGTAAAATAATCGGTCCTGCAGGAAAAGATATTTTGAGACATTAAGACATTTTTAAGTTTGAACCTAAACATATGAACTTTATGAAAGTTAGCAAATAAAAGTTATATATTCTGGTAGATTACACTATTCTTAACATGTTTTATTAAGAAACTGATGCGCTATGTGCACCATACAAAATATTTTTGAGATTCAAAAAATATGTAATGTCCGAGAATTGAACCCGCTACCCCTATGTACGAGCAGCACCGTAGATAGACTTACGTTTAACCAGTTTGCCAATCGTGCACCAAAAAGAATCCAAAATATTAAATTATAATGTAATTAAGTTGCTGGGAAAATTCGTAATACTAATTGATTATAACTCTGGAACGGCAGGATGAAAATAAAAAAAAATGAGAATATAGAGTAACACTGATGTCCTTCATCGATTAGCACCGGTGTCAACCGTAGGGGCAAGCTTTTTAATTTGGACCAGCGTCCATAGGAATTTGCCCATCCTCCTTTTCACATGCTATTGACATCTTGATTTGATCGAAGATTCAAAACATGGGTTGTACTAAACCTGCTTGTAACCATCTTTTGTAATAAGGAGGAACGTGTTGGTCTAGTGTGAGCATGGTTTATCGACTTGCTCGTGGTAATTTAATAAAGTCGATGCGCTTGTATGACCAGCGGAATGACGACCGGGTTACACAAATGGCTTCCAAATATTCGCCATTTGTTTGTTTTTTTGATTACTTTTACTACTATTCCATTGAGGTACATAAGCAGAATACTTAATCGAATGTTCAAAAACTAGCTGTTAACCGCGATTTCAAGGGCGCGTTTTATTTTTCAAAATTAAAATATAGCCTAAATCTCTCAGGGATAGTGTAGCTGTACATTAGTGAAAAAAAAATTGAATCGGTTAAATTTTTCCAGATATTAAGTCCTACATACAAACAAATAAATGTTAACACGATAAAATTATATGTAAAAAAATATTAAACGGATTTTTTTAAATTAGTTAAGATTTCTTTTCACTTATACAGGGTGTAATGTAAGTGACATCGTAACGAAAACTCATACCATGGATTCAGTTCATGATACTGGAGCACTCAACGTTAGACTTTTGCGTCGGTCTCATCAAATTTTTTACAATTTTGTTCGCAGATTTTTTAGTTAGGTATAAAAACTGCGAACAAAATCGTAAAATTTTTGAAGAGACCGACCCAAATTTCTTTTGGTTTGAGGTCCAGTATCATGTACTGAATCCATGGTATCAGTTTTCGTTACGATGTCACTTACATCCTGTATATGTATTCAACCTTTAAAAGGATCTCCGCTAATCAAGTATAACCTTGTATAAAAGTTACCTATAATAAGTATACCTATACCGTTACCGTCATAGAATTTTCAGATTTTGATTAAAAGTATCTGACCGGGCAACTAGGTTGAAAACAATTCTGCTGAGCTGTTAATCTGAACAATGTGATACAACTTGCTAATCTATGCCTATGAACAAGGTTCGATTGATGTTGAAATTCACCGGCTAATTTGTTATAGTTTAACTTTGCTACCGTTAAACTGATGCCCGCGGCTGATTTTAGCTGCGTGTTTTAATTAAATAAAGTAGAAGTTGCGTATAATATATATATTTGAAGTATTAGTTTAGTATTAGCTGTTCCTAGTGGTTTTACTCGCATTCTGGGGAACTAAGTACATCATGTACCCGGAAAAAAAGTATATTTATTTATTTATTTTATTTATTTAAAATGCTTCATGTACAATGTACAAAGGCGGTCTTAGGCTTACATTCAGAGACGACAGAAACGAGTCTAAGCGTGAACTTACGCTTCCATCTGTCAAAATTTGTCCGTAAGTTTGACAGATGGAAGCGTAAGTTCACGCTTAGACTCGTTTCTGTCGTCTACGAATGTAAGCCTTAATGCCGTAGGCATTCTCTAGCAGACAACCTTAGTTATTTATGGTGTTTACATTCAAATGAATATCAGATAATATTATTATTCTACATTCAATTTTATTTATTTGTGTAGATAGACATCGGACTTTATTTATTTGGTCTACCAACAAGTGTTTACACTTATAATATTAATACGTGAAAAGAAAACTCTGTACCCCTTTTTAAGCAAATTGTGCGCACGGACGAGTGTGAGATTTGGCATGGTTGAAGTTTATATGGAGAAGGAGTGCAGAATGCTAAAATTACGGTCGAATTTCGACCATTGGGCGACCTCTGGTAATAATATACAGTGTGACACTCTTTATTAGCTAAACACCATATGAGCAAAATTTTGTTATGTTGATTGTAAATTTAGGTACATAAACATCCAAAGTTCACAGGCACGAGACATAGGTATACAGTAAACATAATTGCAAAAAGCATCATAAGGGCTACACTCACAGGTATAGATTTAAATTTATATCAATATCTGTGGCTACACTACAACAAATCAAATTACTTATTAATTAATCCGAGGTAACTTAATGCCATTAAGTTATTACTTATGACACGTATTGACACCTGCCGTCATTTACAAATTAATTCACATAGAACACGTGTAACTGACGAGTACCCGTGGGTCATCCCGCATTCACGTACGTGGCTGATACAATATCATGTTTTACTAATATCAGTAATGGGATGGCGGGGGGCTCGTTATAGCTGCCATGCAGATCAGTCGATCAGCAAAGTTAAGTAATGCTTGTCTGGGTCAGTCATTGGATGGGTGACCATTTTCTTCAAACCTCGAGATCCCTCCGTGCCTCGGAAAACGCGTTAAGCACTTGGTCCCCGTTATCACACGGATATCTATGACAGTCGTTACGGAAGTCGGCAGGCCTAAAAATCTGACGACCGGTCTAACCTTAGGGTATCAGTGTCTCCCAGTAGTTGGGTGGCGAAGTTCAGATGACAGTCACTCCGGGTAAAAGACTGATATTCAGCCGTATCTGGTTAGTCTCAGAGCCGTTCCTAACGCATTTCGGGAAAAGGCTAGGCAAGCTAGTAACTCTAGTGTGTCTGTGGCATTTTATAGAATTTAATACCTAACCTCATAGTCTATTACTGTGATCGGGCCAACGATTCATTAGAGCGTTGCCAATTAGATGGACCATAACGTGTGAGTTAGGGCCCATCTTGACCTAGGCACCCGTGAACTTCTCATCGGAGCAGTGGGCTGTGCAGCGTGTTTAGTTCACATAAAATATGCCTTGATGTGAATTAAAAATTACGACAAAAACGAAAAAAATAATAAAAAAAGGTTTGAATTTTTCATCATCCGTCATGTTGGGAAGGTCATATCCTTAATTTTTAAATCAATGTCTCTTTTATATTTCGGGGTAAAATCTTACCTCAAAATTCTCTTGATCTCAGATCTTTCGTCCTATTTCAAGAAATAGGACGATAAATCAATATGGTAAATAAACCTCATTTTGTATGAAATTTGTGAATACATCCAGAAAGCACCAAAGGTTACATAGGACATATTTTTTCTTGCTGCGTAGGTACCTACTGTTGTAAAGAAATTTTGTTCCATACAATACCACACTGCACGCCGCACACGCCTCTGTCCCGTAAACGCAGCCACGTGTGCAATACTATTAAATCCTAATATAATAAATTCGTTGTCATTGATACCATTTTTAGTTCTATCAGAAATTGTATTATATCATTACGTGCACTCGCACTTGCTTTGTGTGTCAAAATCAAAGTCAAAGATTTTTATTTCAACTGGGCCTTTGCAGGCACTTTCAAAACGTCGTGATTCTAGGCGCACGGTCCCAAGTGGGTTGGAACCGTGCACGTGAACAACCACAGAACAGTGAGTGAACAACCATTAATGAAACTTTTCTTCGTAGAAAATAAATTGATGCTCATCCCCAAATCATATTAGTTATAACAGCTGAAAAAATACAAAAATCATCGAACACAATTTCCCAAGATGTTTTTAAGGACAGAAACTGTTCATCAAACTTAAAAACCACAAACCTATTTCATCATTTTCGTTAAGCTTACCAAAAATATAACGTATAGCTGCATTTTTTATTTTTTTTATGCCTTCTTCAGCCTAGGCCTACTGAAATACAACGTAGTCAATGTGGGACAGACAGGGACAGGTTGATTCATTTATTGGATGATAGAAAGAGATGTACATAGAGAACGCAATCCGTCTCCATTGCACGAGCGAATGCACCGGCTGCGTACGGTTAGCAGATAAAATAGTACGATATAACTGTCGGAGTAAACAGTTCGTTTTTAAGTCATTCGTAGCAGTAAACTTTAGCGTTTGTTTTTAAAAAATGCAGATGATAGTATTTGCCTACTACTTATTTCAGGTAAAATATTTTTAAACAGTCATCACCTAAGCGACTGGCGATCGAGGCCAAAGCTGTTTGAATGATCAATTACTAGTATTATTGTTCATATTTCTCGTATTCGATCGATCTATCGATTTGTCGTATTTCTACTTTGTGTTGATTACTCTTATTGGTTTTTTTGATGTAGATTACAATATTTCTGCTAAGATATGGCTAAGATTAAAATTGAAATTTGTAAAACTTAGGTGACACACATGATTTTAATTAACTACTTTAATATTAGATAGTGATAGAGATACCACTATATTTTGCTTTGTAAAGCATACAAATACAATAAAAGTTACACTTTTGTATATAAATTATTTGGCTGAATATTGAGGCTCGATGCACCTTGCCGTGCTGTCCGTACCAGCCCACACGTGTGGCGCAAACGAGCCGGCCTTATAATGAATAGCCGTCGCCTGCCACCATATTTCAGCGAATTAACAAATGACCCGCTGTCATTGTACGCGCGGCGCACAATTTTTCTGCGCACCGTACCTAACGGCTTGATGTAGGTGCGGTTGGCAGCACTGTTACGTTGCTGCTGTTGGTACCGCCGAATTAATGTTGGGTTTATAGTTTGTACAATACGGAGTCTAGCAAGGATTGTTATGATTGATGATTAACAATATTTACGATTACTACAAATATGTTCACAGGTTAATAAGTGACTCACTATTTAATCCTTGAATTTATTGATAGATTTTGTTTTATTGTCCGTACATTAAATTTTTGAGGTTTATTTATGCAGTTGTAAAACCGACTAAGAAATTATCTATACTTATAATAAAATCGTAACGAGGCTAAATTTTTAGTAAAAGGCGAAACATTTTTGCGTTTTGAAGGGAATCCAGAGTGACAAAACAAATTAGTTCAAACAGACCCAACTAAACTGCGGAAAATCTTAACACCGCCATTCAGAAAGACGCCATGAATGTACAGTGACATCTATTGAATAAAAGCAGTCTTCAATATAGTACCTCTAAATGTATATAAAATCGTAACGAGGCTAAATCTGTACATTGAATATAAAAAAAAGTAAGTGCTACGTATACTGGGAACGATACAGAAAAGTGCTACGTATACTAGGAACGATACAGAAACCGAAACATACATTTTTAGAATTTTTGTCAGTTTGTCGGTTGGGCGGTTTGTTTGATTGAAGATAAAAAAAAAAAAAAACTGCTACGTGATCTATAATCGACATTGATGCCAAAAATATAGTTTTTAGAATTTTTGTCTGTTTGTCTGTTTGTCTGTTTGTCTGTATCTCTGTCCGAGCTTCACGGCCAAACCGCCGAACAGATCGTCATGAAATTTAAAAGTAAAATCCGTTAATGGCCTGGTCAACATATAGGGTACAAATTATTACGCTATTGTCAAAGGGGGGTGAGCAATAAACCAATATGTCTGTGTACAATTATTATTCGCTACCTATATGACGAATCCATTTGAAATATTGGATGATTGTAGTTAATAGATCCGATTAACATTTTATATACAATAGAAATCATTTCGCATTTTTTTAAACGTACTTTTTCATTTATTCTTTAGCCTTATATATTTTAATTCGTCTGTTTATACCTAGATGGCATTAGTAGTAATTTATAGGCGAGTTTTTAATTTCCAATATTTTTATAAGCGATTTTTTTATTGATACGGCATCCAAACTCCTGTAGGCCGAGTTCTATATAATAATTTAATTTGTAACGTTCAAATATCTATACTTATAATAAAATCTATACTACTTATAATAAAATCGTAACGAGGCGAAAACTGTACATTGAATATTTTTCAAAAAAAATGATTGCTGCGTATACTAGGAACGATACTGAAGCCAAATCAGATGTTTTTAGAATTTTTGTCTGTTTGTCTGTATATCCGTTTGTCTGTTTATATTATGTCCGAGCTTCACGCCTATACTACTGGACAAATTTAGTTTAAATTTTGCAGTAATATCTGTCAAAGGGCTGGTCAACATACTATTATCTAAGGGGGGTGAGCTAAAGTGCATTATGCCTGTGTACTATTATGAGCAACCACTTCATTATTAAGAGCCGAATCTTAATGAAATATTGTCTTATTATAATTCATAGGTCCGGTCAAAATATATAATATAAATCATCACCCTATTCGTCTAGGGGGCTTAGCAAAATTAATCTACGTTTTAGTTTCACAGTTCCTGTGTTCATTTAAACTCCTCACTTGATCCCGTTCTTAAATTAGTAATTTGGTATATTTAGTAATGTCCAGTATTTTTTTTACTGATAAACGTTCTTTCTTTGGCATCTTACTTTAAGGTACGTATTTCACTGACTGCTATGTTCCAAAAGGTGAAGCGTGATGAAAGCATACGACATAATACCTTACCCACGAGATAATTACTTTTTTAAATGCTCTACCAGATATTTCGACGTAACTTTGATTTCATTATTATTTTATTACATTTTTCTGAAACTAGATGGCGTTAATAGACTTTTTAACTAAGACCAAGATTTTGTATTTCCAGGAAGTATTTTGATAAGATCATTATTAAGACTTTATTAGGATTGGGTAGAATTTTTTTTTATCCATAGAACTTATCGGAAACCTGTAGGATGGGCTTTTCGGAATCTAATAGGTAATTATGAATTTCAAAGCCTTATTGGCAGTACTATAATGACGTGTGCTTGCTGTTTACTGCTACCATTTCAAATTGATAAGGGCTAACATCGTTTGCATTCTGGAGAACAGCAAATTAAGTTCATAGAACATTCTTTTTATAACATAGCCTTTTGCCTGATGCACGGCAGCTGAAAATTCATTGACTTGAGGATGACTAGAATGATCGGTCGGCTACCAATTTCTCACTGAAAATAATAAAATAATTATTACCTTATGTTTCTTTAAATTTGTCTTCAGTCTCCCTAGATAGCGTTGGGATCGAAATATTTGTTCTTTTAATTGGGTTTATGTGTTTACGAAAATGTAAAGTTTATAATTTGGATGTTTTCTCCAAGTATTTTAAATACCTACTATTGTTAGATTCAAGACGATAAAATCATTACGAGGGGCAGTAACGGTTACCGAATTTTCACCGACTACATCGTTGTCGTTGTTAGTCGTTAGTAGAGTGTAGGCAAAATAAAGGTATCGCTAGATCACCTGCTTTGTATTTATGGGATGAAAGTCTGAGAGCCAACAAAAAAAAAAGAAGTTACTCCACCTCGGGAAAACAGCGAAAAATATTTCAATGAAACTTTACGGTAATTGTATAGATAATAGTCTAACTTAACAACTTTTATTTGCAACAGTAATTGACTAGATCCTTAGATACAGCTTGATCGTTCTATTGTAAGCAGTCCCGTACAAAGCAGAGGTCACGATTGATTAGTTATACAAAATAATGTTGTATTGGACCTACTTTGATGCGACTTTCACTGTAGTATAATTTATAAGGGATCGAGGACTTATAGTAAACATATTTCATCGCACTATCACTCATAGGAGTCGAGCAATGTAACATATTTTGTGTATAATGTATGATGGTTATGAAATGTAAGAATTTAACAATTTCGATAGGACTTTCACAGTAGCGCTACTAAGGGGTCGACTTTTTAACATAAATATGTATCATCACGCTACGCTACGCTCACAGGAACTGAACAGTGTAACATTTTTTTTTCGTACACACGGCTACTATCAAGCTATACATTTCCAGTAAAAGCTGACCACGTATTGTATAGGCTTCCCTTACAATAAGAGGTCAGCTTATTATACTGAAAATTTATAGCTCAATATGTATCCGTGGGTACAAAGGTCGATAGTTAAAAAAATTGTGATTTAAACGAGTTTATTTATTAACATTTTCGGTAAAAAACCATCACGGAAAATTACTATACATATGAAGGAAACTAGGTATTTTTTCAACATTAGAAATGTTTATTTCGATACCCATCGTAACTAGCTAAGTGGAACGGTAAATAGTAGAATAGAAGCCGACAAATATCAGGTTCAAATCCGGTCCCCGCGTTGTAACTGTTTTTATTTAATACTAATTGATACAATTTTATATTATTAGAAACATGTATTTTCAAAACATAATTCGAGCACCCCTACACCACGCGAACGAAGTCGCGGGCACAGCTAGTAAAAAATAAATTTAAAGATTAAAAATTCGAGAAGATGATTATTATACAGGGTTACTTGTGATTCACCAGCAGTGATTTAGGGAGTAGTAGTACTCATAAAAAACAAAACAATATTTTCATATATTTTGACTAAGCAACGTTGATCTTTTGTATGTTGCTGGTGAATTGCAAATAATCCTGTGTTATGAGCGAAATGAAGGAAACGAAAACTTTTATTTTTTACCGTTAATTTATATCGGCAATGAAAAATAAAAATTTGCCAAGCGACATTATAGGCAACTTTACAGGAGATCCAACTAAAACATGGAGTTTTTTTTACATCGTATATATATATCTACTATTTATTGTATTAGCATGATTCTTACTTCCTTTAAAAGCTGGTTAACTATACATAGTTAATAAGGGTCTAGGTTTTTAAATGAAGCTAGAATCATAAGATATTAACAAGATTTAAGAAAAAATCTTTAATTGGCTCTCCTGTAAAGTTAGTTGTTGGCGCTTGGTAAATTTTTCGTTTTCATCGTTGATATTATGTTCTATTAGTCCTGCAATAAATCTAATTAAGTATTTACTTTGTTCTTTTTCTCTAACAAGGATGTTAGACGGAAAAGGATTCCAACAAGAAATCCCACAAATCTTCTGAGCTAATATTTAAAAGTTGACACCTGAAATTTATTCCGTTCTCCGATCCAGACAAAGCCGATTTCCCATGGTCGGAATCCAGTTGAGTCGGAGTACTTCGGACTTCACCCGTCGGATTAGGTCCGAGAAGCTGAGGTAGTAAAACCTATCAATGATTTATTCACAATGGTTTTTTGATCTATGTTTTAATTTGTTTTCGTCGTCTTATTAACAAAGAAGTATAGGTGTATACTTGTATAGCCTAGCGGGTGAATCCTCGCCTTCCTTTAGTCAAAAGGCAAGGTAATGCTCAGTCGGGGTAGTAGATATACTTGGTTTAATTTAAAAAAAAGAAAAAACTGCCATAACGCTGTTGCCATAAAAAGGATTGCTCTATCTATGCATCTGTCCTGTTCTTATTACCTATGTCTATTATTCTAGTGTGTCTTGTTTTGTGGGAAATATGTTATTTTTCTTTATTATATTCTATGTGGGAAATATATTACTTTTTGCATTCATGTGTGGATCAGAACTGGATTATTACTTGCGTCAACGGTGAAGGAAAACATCGTGAGATAACCTGTGCATTTGAGAGCGCCTCATAAAGTTCTCGATAGTGTGTGCCAACCCACATTAGGCCAGCGTGGTTGACTAAAGCCTAACCCGTGTTAATTTGAGAAGATTGAGAAAAAAAGAAGGAATAATTACCTCTACTTGAAAACGACCTTTGTTCATGCAATCATCAATCAATATAAAAAAAATCTCTAGATTTCTGCAAGGACTTGGTCATTCATAAATTGAACCTTTCAATGCGTTTAATCGGTTTCATTTTGCAGACGCGAATTGAATAGGCACTCTCATTAACCAAGTAAAAGATTATCAACAAATGAATTATTTATCTACCCTCAAACGTATCAAACTACTTTGCCTAACAAGGTTATAAATAACAACCCTTGCTTATTCACCGCCATTTTGTATGCATGGCAAAACACTTAGCAATATTCAAATGAGTGTTACGATCTAAGGCAATTTATTGTGTGACCTGAACTGGATAGATGTATGTGGTATATGGAGTTATAAATGCTTTAATACAAGGAACTATGAGCACTCCAAATGTTTTTCAAGAATCTGTGTGATTACATACATCTTTTAGATCACATACGGCCACATTGGGCCTGAACTATACTTACTAATGTCGTGAATAGTAAAACAAAACTTATCTCTAAAAAATTCATATAGACGAACATAGAACCTCCTCCTTTTTTTAAGTCGGTTAATTAAAAAGCTCTGTCAAGGAATAGAAATAAGGATTTATACCTTTAAAATCACGCGAAATGGAGCCAATATTTCTTAGATAAGCTAAGAAATAGAATAGAATAGATCTTTATTTCATGAAAACCAACTACAGGCACTTATGAAATGTCGAGACTCTAGGTGCGCTTTCTAACATGGGCTCCAGTGAGCGTCATATTTGATTAGACAATACCGATGTTAATGGTAGAATTGCTTTAGCACTTGAAACATTTGACCTAACTAAACTGTAGATTTGTCAGCAAATCAAAGTTGTTTTTTATACCACTAAGGTGACAGACACACACCCAAATCAATTGGCAATTAAACTTATGTCAACACAAATAAAAGTTGCACAATTGACCAAACAAAAGAACGCTGGATTGCACATAATAAAAATGTCGAATCGGTACATTACCGGTACAATCGGTATCGATCCATTAGTATAGAAAATAAGCCTTTGTTCAATTATTTAAACTTAAATTCTCGAATTACTAAGCTTAATACACAATTATGGCTAACTAGCATGACACGTGCCGGCCACGCGTTGTCCTGCAAATGGAGCCCTAATTACGAACTAGTTAGTGAAGGGGTTGCAATAAAAATTATTTATTGACAAAATAGCTTGCTTGGGGCAAATTGTAGCAATTATACCAGTGGCGTTAAATTGAGATGGCGACGAAACCATTTTGTATACCAATGCGTCATCGGCGTCATCGGCGTGGATAGCGAATATCTTATTAAAAACAAAATATGGATTCTTAAATGACTGTGACGGACGAAGTTTTCAACAAAACGCGCTATTTAAACTATGGTCATATAAAAATGGTATTTTATTGAATTTGCGTAAACAAATACGTCGAAATAAACCAATAAGCATAAATATTTAGACATTTCTAGTGATTAGTTCACTAGTATATGTCTGCATTCTATATAAAACAACCGTATCCGTCCGACCATCCACGCCGACGCCGACGGCGTCATCGGCGCACACGTCTATTAGGTACCTACACGAGGCTTTAATTATTTTTTATTGACATTGCAGTTCTGGTGCGTAATACAGCTAAAAATAATTGAAATATTTTCAGGTGCCTAGTATAGATCGCCTTGCCAATTAGCTTCTAATTATGAGCATGTGCTGCCATAGCCAAGGTTGTAGTTAGTAAAACAAGTCTGACCAACTATACACTGTCACAGATCTGCTCTGTTGGTCAGACTTTAGTTCCTGTAATCTAATAGACGTCCCTTCAAATACCACAGACCAGAGACAATTTGACTAACAGAAAAAAAAAATGATAGTTTTAAAAAAAATCTAAAGAATACGCTTTTGTCATCCAAACTAAACGTGTATGCAAAATTTCAGCTCAATCGGAAACCGGGAAGTGGGTCAAATATCTGACAAGATTTTTTTACATAGTTAGTAAGTTACAAGTGAAGCTAATAAATGCGTTTTAATCAAAATAAACATTTGCCTGTCTAAATATAATCTTTATTGATTATGGTCTGCGCAGGGCCTTATTGAACTAGATGTTGATTGCAGAATTAGGATCAGGGCCATAATAAACACCACTGAACATCTCGTAGCGAGCATTCTCAAAATCCACGGTGATTTGGAAGTAAAAAGGCCTGTCCGCCGAGAATATAGGCAGTTCCATGAATAATGGCATTGGTGGCTGTCCCATTACTGCATTTGGATCTGTGAACATAAACGATACAAAGCATAACATAACCATGGTCTATGATTGATGATTGTTCTTTTTTTTTATATACATATGTGTGGTTTTATCCTTTATTCTTCCGACGCGTTTCGTTTGCCTCTTCATCATGCAAAAGTAAATA
Source organism: Allophyes oxyacanthae (assembly GCA_932294325.1). Lineage (NCBI taxonomy): Eukaryota > Metazoa > Arthropoda > Insecta > Lepidoptera > Noctuidae > Allophyes > Allophyes oxyacanthae. Next base: position 13,481,661 of record OW028615.1, read on the forward strand.
ATTTATGTTTCTCCTGTTTTTTCTGTCTAAAAATGAAACTCTGATTGTTCGTCGTCTGCGATCTACCTAAAACAAAAGCTTCGCAGCTTTGCCATACAATATGAATGATTTACTGTCGACTTGCCTTATTTGGTATGTTAACCATAGTTGACATAAATTGTAACTTTCCCGGCAGGGATCTATAGCATTCTGTTACATTATTTCAAATCGAAAACCATTGCTGAAATGCGTTACAGGACAAATTTTTAATCGAAAAACACTTTGTCTAGAGGATATAATATATGTTTTGTGCCTACCGCGTGTGAATCTCGCAACACCCAATTCGTCAATTTGAATAAACAATTTTTGTTTAATTTTGTTTAAAGGAACATTCTTAACACGACTGCCTTCTTTTAAGATTGATAGCCCTGAAGAATTTTTATTGAAAACCGTGTACAGTCCCAACTGAAAATGTTAAAGTAATTAGTTCTTTAACCTGTAAGAATTTTTCGCCATTTGAATTTGTTAGTAATTGTTACCTCTTGAAGAAATCCGCTCCAATCGACATACGTTTTTATTTTAAACCTTGGTAAAAATATCCTCATATTAGTAAGTTTCATTTTCTTTACGAGGTTTGGAACGAGATTAGGGTCCTTTTGCATTTGCTCGAGCAGTTTTGGCAAGCCATTCCTGTCGTCCGGTACAACAAAGGTTATAGTCGACCTCCAACAGCGAAACTTAATTGAGAGAAGCTACAAAAAGAATAATAATTAGGAAAATGAAGAAACGAAGAAAAAAAAAACCTTTAATTCTCCTTTAAGATGACCGCTTAACTCAGACGTAGACGGTTGATGTCTGAAATTGAGGTACGAGTAGTTGCACGATCCGGGGGGAGGTGTGACACACGCCTTCTATTGCCTAAGCTAACCTTTGTGGTGCGTATCATGAGCCTGTGGGCTGTGACTGACATCTCGCGTCACACCCCTCCCGCACCGCACATCTTCTTCATAAGCTCAGGCGGTTGGCTTATAGATGGTATAATGCTTGTTTCTGATAACGTCTATAGGAAGGAGGCATCTGGCTCTTTGGGAGGCTTACGCAAGGACGGGTTTAGTACGTCGAGGCGCTTTACAAAGCATACTATACCTAAATATATACCATAATATACCTAAAACAAAATTAACCTTAATACCGCCAGAACCTATATACGAGAATGATTCGACTTTGGTCATCATTGGTACTCTTGTGATTCTGGTGTCCATATAGTGAAACTTCATTAACTTGGTCAGTCGAAAATCAAAAGGAAACTCCCATGTGCCCTGTAAAATGAAAAATACTAAATTGGAATAGGCTTCGTAATTCTAAAATACTATACTACGGCTTTGGACTTGCAGTTAATACGCTGTCCGCATATAAACTGCAAGTCTAAAGCCGTCCTTACTAATAAAATTATATGTTATTTAACTAAATCAGCTCTTAAGTCTATTTATTGACACATAAATGACAAGGACAGATATATAATTTAATCAGTGTTTAAAAATTACAAGTTTGATTTTTTCACAGCTCCAAGGGATTGTAGACCTGAGTATTCGATATTAATTTCAACTTGATACCTCCACGCGTTCACGAGAAAAACGGTCTTGACAGATAGACAGAGACGGACAACGAAGTGATCCTATAAGGGTACCTTTTTTCCTTTTTAGGTACGGAACCCTAAAAATAGAAACAGACAAGAGAATATTGGGTTTAAAGGGCAACAGCGCATGTGCTGCAAGATGATTGCAACGCTGATTTTCAGCTGAATCGTCTGGTGATTCACAGACAATTGGACGGCAAACATAGTAGGTAAGTAATAGTAATAGTAGTAGGTAACATCGTTGCCTGGAAGAAATTTCTTTATGCCATAAGGCCGCCCATTGTACTTTAATATTGTAATCTCCTTTACCTACAAAATTGTTAAGGTCAGGTGGACAATCACTACATAGTATAAAACAAAGTCGCTTCCCGCTGTCTGTCCCTATGTATGCTTTGATCTTTAAAACTGCGCAACGGATTTTGATGCGGTTTTTTTGAATAGATAGAGTGATTCAAGAGGAAGGTTTATATGTATAATACTTTCATATTTAAGGTAAGGATAATAGAGAAATTGCACTCGGGCGTAGCCGGGGACTGGTCACTAGTAAAGTATAAAATTAATATATAATAAATAGTAGGTACTCACTTTGAAGTGAGCAGCATTTACAATAACCATCATTGTTTCTTTATTAATATCGTTTGTATCCAATATGTCTATTATTCGTTTATATGTTCCAGTGGCGACCTGTAAGACATTTACGTACCTATATAAGCAATGACATTTATATAAGTATAGTACTCGCAAATCTTTATGAGCCCTGAACTGAGCTCCGAACTCTCTTGCTCTCTCCCTCTAGCACCTATAATAAGCGTACTATTAAAGGTGCTAGAGGGAGAGAGTTCAGAGGACTTACAAAGATTTGCGCGTACTATACCTATCTTTCTAGTCCCGGTCCCTTTAAAGGGGTCATCAACCTTTAAAGGGTTATTGTACTCATCATTATCAACAACTTTTACTATACGACCAATCCTGGAATCGCGAAAAACAAATCAGCTGTTCCATACATTTAGTCGGGTAATATTGAATAATTTGTATGGAACAGCTATTTCTTTTTTCGCGATTCCAGGGTTGGATCTATAGTAAAAGTTATTTATAATGATGAATACGGGACTAGAAAGGTACGACTTTGTGTACAAGGGTACTTCTAGCTTCTTCAATTATGATTACTAAATAATTCTTCTCTCTGGAGGGTTTTTTTAGATTACTAAGGTGGCAAATAAGCATACTGCCCGCCTGATGGTAAAGGGTAACCGTAACATATGGACGCTTGCCCCACGAGGGGCATCACTAGCGCATTCCCGACCCCACTACTAGCGTTGATTACTATTACCAGCGTCAGGTGGCCAGTATCTCTGCCTCCTGACATTATGCTGAGCTGCGGCCTTTTGGCACAATGACTCATTTTATGTTTTCTTTGATTTGTTTTATTTATTTTTTATTGTGCTAATAAACTCTTTTTCTTTCTTTCTTTCTATTAACATATTTTATGAATCTGGAAAATAACATCTACAAAATTTAAAAATATCTTTGAAGTGAAGTAAATTCACCCGATTACTGTCCCACTGCTGGGCATGAGCCTCTTCTCGTAATGAGAAGGGTTAAGCCTTAGTTAACGCCGCTGGCTTAGTGTGGGTTAGTGGACTACACACACCATCAAGAACTTTATGAGGCCCTCTCAGATGTGCAGGTATCCTCACGATGTTTTTCTTCACCGTTAACGCAAGCGATAATCAAATTCTGATCCGCACATAAATTTAATTTAATTTTAAAATTTATTGTAGTTATTTCATTTAACATTTTATTTTGTTTATTTCATTTATAGTAATGCTTATTTTATTAATGTGTGTGTTGTTGTGTTGTGTGTATTCATGTAAATAGTTTGATATTATGAAATTAATTTTAATGTATATTTTGTTGTACGATTTATTTTATTAGTGGAATATGTTCTTGAAAATTATGTTATGTTTTGTCTTTTGTATTGTTTATTATGATGATGATGATGATTGAGTATAAATGTATGGATTTTAGTAATCTGAAATAAATAAATAATAATTTTACCCCACGATTAATAAATGAAAGTGCTGCTTTAGGATAATTAAACCCAACTGTTTCCACTTGTACACCAAATTTTTCTGTGGAGTTTGTATAAAATGTCTTATCTATGTCGTCCGTATAGTTCACATATATTCTGTTAACTTGTGTGAGGTCAGTCTGTGTCATCTCCTTCATGTATTCTTTTAATCTCGAGTAGCAGGTATTCAACTATAAAAAAAAAACTTACATTAACATGATTCATCGTCATTGCCATGACTTGCATTGAGGATTGTTTAATTTTCTTAAAACATTCCCCATCTCTAAGATTTCTTCTGTATCGTGGGTACAGTTTACAAAGATACATTTCACATACATACACACTAGAGTTGAGTCCAAAACAATCACATGTCTAAATCATCGACATTTTAAAACCATTTCGTCATGCAGTGACAACGACATCGGTTCAGTTGCCATAAAAAAAATAAACGACAAAATTATCAATGCTCAAAATCATCACTCGATAATGACCATGACTTCGAACGTGAACTACGGCTTCGGCTGTGACATGAGAAGATGAAAACATGTGTTGTGTGAATGCGGTGACAGAGAACTAACTATCGATTAAAAAAAACTGCATTGAAATCGGTACATCCGTCCGTTCCGGTACATCGGGAGCCGACCCAAACATTGTAGGGAAAAGCAGATAATGTTAGGTAGCTATCATGTTTGTATCCCAGGACAGTCATCAGCTCTTACTTTGCGCCTTCCATGGCCACTGACGCTAGCATGCACATTGCACAGTGGGAAGTGCACGAGCAGCGACTATGCTACCACGTTTCAGTGGCGAAGGGTGACAGTTTTAAATGGGGAAGCTGTCCCAAAAATGCCCTCTAAAAATAGCCGCAAGACAAAAATCCATACAGTCTCTTGTAATCTATATATAGACATGTCTGGAAGAGCTCGACCTAACTGAAAAACAAGCCTTATTACGTTGGTCTATGCACTAACCAATTCCTAAAGGGAAGCCTATGGGAATCGGGTTGTATGGACGCTTTGCCACTGCCATGTTTGTATTTTACGGTTGTAATGAACTCACCACGGCATCTTCTTTGTATCCAAGGATGGTCATCAGCTCTTGCCTGGCGCTCCCCGTGGCCACTGACGCTAGCTTGCACAGAGGGAAACGCACGAGCAGCGGCGAGGCAACCACGTTCGTATTTGGTTTTACTTTTAACAATTGCTAACATAAAAAGCAAAAAAATATGATACACTAGTTGCCCGCGGTATCACTCGTGCGTTTTATTTTATCAAAATAAAATATAGCCTTTATCACTTAGGTATTAGATCTTCTTGTAGCTCTACGTTTGTTTTATAGTTTCTACTCATAATCATCAGTACATCGCAATTAACGTCATCATCATCAATTATTATTGAAGTTTTTAGTAGTACATAAAAAAAAATGGGGCAACAGTAGTATGTGAAAATGACAGTAAATGTTGGCCATTGTTAGTATTTTCTTCAAGCTAATTCAATGGTTAATTATATGAAATCATCTTATATAAATAAATCCCGCCCATTAATGTCCCACTGCTGGGCATAGACATCTTCTCGTAATGAGAAGGGTTAGACCTTAGTTCACCACGCTAGCCTAGTGCGGGTTGGCGGACTACACACACCATTGAGGACATTACGAGGCCCTCTCAGGTGTGCAGGTTTCCTCACGATGTTTTCCCTTCACCGTTAACGCAAGTGATAATCAAATTGCGATTCGCACATAAATTCGAAAAGTCAGAGGTGCGCTTCGAACTCAGAAATAAAAAAAAAATATTACCAAAACTAATTTCTCATGTAAGCTATTATATTTCAAGGCACCATGAGCTCTTGATATAAGAAGAATAAATATTAAAACACTACACTGATTTAACTTATACATTATAGGTACCTACTGAATGTTAAAAAAATACGAAACTAAACTGCAAAATATTTTTATTCTTTCAAATAAAGATATAAACTGATTGTGCAACCCATTTTATGAAACATAAATTTCGTTACATGTAGTACCTATGTAGGTATTGACGCCTTGAGAAAACTGTTCTGAACTTCACACATTTCAACTCAACTGAAATTACGAAATGTTATTTATGATTCTGGTTTTGCAATGGCGATTTGGGTTTAAAAAATATTAATGCTTATTAGAAAAAGTTAATGCTGCATTCAATGATAAGTCTTTTCAATTAACAACGTTTAAATTATCTGTTAGTCGATAACTTTCTCTATACTATCTATACTTATATTATAAGGGGTATTGTTTGTTTGTATGTACGGGGTAATTTCTGGAACTACTAAACCGATTCTAAAAATTCTTTCACTAATAGAATGCTACACTATTCCTGAGTGATAGGCTATATTTATTCATAAACACATGTTCTTCAATCAAAATCACTACCTACCCGATAGCCCTTCTCCATACAACAATTTGGATTATCAATCGAGGTCTCTAGCCTGCAGAATCTGGTTCTCAAAGACTGAGGCGTAGATAAGCTGGTAAGAAGCGTCTAAAGCGAAGAGATAATGTAACCGAGGTTCGCGTAGGACGGCCTGCTTTGACGGGTGAATCGAATAAGTCGTCGGGAGAGAATAGTAATAAAATTGAACCGAGCGCCTGCCCAGATGTAGGTATGGATTTATCGCTTGCTAAAGTTTGGGGGACACTGGCTGCGACGATGTTTATTATGATAGAAAAAAAAAAAAAAACTTATACACGCGTAGTACTACAACGTGTGACAGAAATGCGTGGTCATATTTAAGGGTGTGAATCAGATCATTAAACTGAACAACTTTCTCTATGGGATTAACATCGTAATCACGAAAAAATAATCAGCTGTCCCATACAAAATTTTAATACCGTCTCGACCTAAACATATGGGACAGCTGATTATTTTTTCGCGATTACTATGTTGGTTCCATAGAGAAAGTTGTTCAGTTAAATCGTCTGATGACTGGTCCGCGCATTTCTGATAAACGTTGTATACACAGAACATAGAAAGAGGTTTTATATAATTATAACCTCGTTTCTGTGTTGTGTTCTTTTGAAAAGTTTGATTTTCAATTTAAGAACAATGAAATTGTTTAAATATCTTTCAACAGCATTTTAGCCGTGATGAAGATATTACAAATGGACAGATTAATTTATTAAGTATCACGTTTATAAATTTTTGTAGAGATCTGAGCAGAAGTTGCTTTCCAGCACCTGTTTATAATCTTTGTAATAAAATTAAAATGATCATGCCAATCGTGATGATAAAAACCACATCCAATACCATTTGTTGTTTCATACCCATGTATAGTACTTGTATGCATAGTACTTGAAGTAAGTAAGTAAGCCTTTATTTCTAAGATACGGATAATTTGTATAAATTATGGAAATAACATGCAATTTATGTAGCTAAATAAATATGCATCAAATGAAAATCAATAAAATAATAAAATCAAACTCAAATAAAATAAAAACAATACAAACACATTCAATCAAATACAATCAAATAAAAACAGATTAAAGAAATAAAATATAATTAAATGAGTCTATATAACATAACTATTACATAATTAATTTGCATTCCGAAATGTTTGTAGAATTATAAATCGAAATAATTTAAATTTCGTACCTATATTATGGGGTTGTCCATTTTTGGACAAGGCCTCCGTTTAGTTCATTATGATTATGAAAATACTGGAAATTCTCACAATTCGTTCCGCCCAGTGTGCCGCAGTCTTAGCAAGTCGTCTCCGCTCGCTCGCTTACACATTCGTCGGGCTGCATCCAATATGTTTCCTAGCATATTGTCTTTAACAGCTCCATTATAGCGACGATAGATTGTGCGGAAACCTCCGCTTCTGCCGTCTCTACATATTGCGACGAAAGAAATCTTTATCCGAAGCCTCGATGAATATTTTTGTTTGCTTACGTACGCCGATATTAGGGAAATGAATAATGAAGTGATTTACGACGAGTATCTGAATAGATGTGCAATTCACAAATGTAGGAGCATTAATACAAACATTTCATTTTTATTGTATTTGTTTTTCATACAATATAGGATATTTTTTTATGTAGTGCGCATAATTTGTAGAGTGATTCAGTCTCTATTCCTAAATGCAACCGTAGTATTGGAATACACTTTAAAACAAAATGAAAATTCGACTTAGTATGGGGGGACACGCATAATTTATTAGCGTAAGCCATACACAATCAAATTTGTATGTTGTTTTGGAGTGAATTTTAATAGATACTGCGGTTGTATTTGGGAACGGACACTGAATCACTCAGCAAATTTTGCGCACTACATAAAAAAATATTCTGTATAGTAGCAGGAGCAAAAGCATGTGCTAATGCAGCTGATACTGTAAGTACTTTATGACAAAGTCGAATGGATGGATGAAAGTTAATTGAAATCTTAAGGCCGCCTTAAACAATCCGTTCCACCTTTAGGTCACGCCTGACCGGATCGAAATCCGGACCGTGTGTGGGATTTCGCGTTCCGGCCAATTGCATCAGACGGCGACTCAAACGGAACAAAAGTGACGCGTACGTAACGTTTGTGTCGCATCCGTTCTAAGTGGAACTGGAGCAGTTCGGCTTGCCAATGTGTAGCGGCCTTTATGCCAGTTGAGGTCCATCCTGAAAAGTCATTGGTATATAGGTCACATTACTTTTTCCTATAGGTGGTAAAGATCAAATTCAAGTAGGCAAGGATCGGTTGTAATTTGAAACCTTATTACCGTCACCAATTTGCCTTCCGAGCGTCATCCATGAATCTGCCTTGCAGTGAATTATTATATAATGTAAACTCAGTAGTGGATTTCTTCATACTTAGGTGTCAATTTTTTTAATAATAAGTACATTTATAAAATTACCATACAAATATTGCATGTGAACGTGAACGTTAGACGGCACGGAAAACTCATGGTAGACTCATGGTACTGATTAAGTCAATTTTCTAGCTTGTAAAACTTGTAAAACAAACTAAGAGAAAACACACAATGCCAATAGAACAGTTCAAATATTTTCTGTCAGAATAAAGTAGGTAAATACCCTTTTCATCCCACCATCTCGGAAAGAGTATTTTTAATCTTCAATATCTGAGAGGAAAAGCCGTTTTTATTCTCTAGAGGATAAAGTAAATTTTCACCCCACCATCTCGGAAAGAGTATTTTTAATCTTCAATATCTGAGTGGAAAAGCCGTTTTTATTCTCTAGAGGATAAAGTAAATTGAATTTAGAACATCGTGTGCACTAAGTTTGTGAATTAAACGTTTTTTTTTTGCATTTAGTCATTTCCTCGCTGAGGTGGAATGAAAAGTTACGTGTTGCACTCGAGTGCAAAGATTTTTCACCTCGTGCTCTTTTGATTCCCTCGCTAACGCTCAGGATTCTAATTTTGAATCACTCGCTGCGCTCGTGATTCAATTTTAGAATCCTTCGCTTGCTCGGTCATCAAAATTGAACACGCGGTTAAAAAGCAACTTTGTACTCTTGTATAACAAATAACTATTAAAACCATAACCCACAAGGTTTCATCAGAGAGCCGCGCTACCATATAATTGAATGAATATTCACATTTCTTAATCAATAGAGGCATTACTACCGAGGTCCTACGGAAGCAACCAGCCGCCTGTGAAATTGGACTAGTATAGACAAGGACAGATGTATAGGAAACGGGAAGGAGTGAAGGAGATGTGTATGGCGGAGCGAGCTTTTATAAATCATTTTTCCTGGCACGGAAGAGATTTAGGCTGGTTACATGGTTTAGATTTTATCATGTTAGGTTTTTTTATCGACTGTAAAAGTTGGATAACACTACTGATGGAAGTGGCGTTTTTGGTTACGATTAAGTTCGAAAAGGTACTTAATACGCTACTTATTAAATTCTTAATTTATAAATTTAAAAGCTCGAGTATTTTTTTAAATTAAGAAAACGTTGTAACTCTTAGGCTACGAATTTCTTGTTTGTATTTATTGACTATGAAAATTTTGGAAATATAGCTCAATGAAAACAAAAAAAATGTTCGATAATATTGCTGGAAGAAGTCTTATGATTACTTTTTGTCAACATAAAGATGTGAAATAATAATTAAAAGATAACAGAATTAATCGTTTTAGTCGCAGCTGTATGAAATTCCTTAGTTGATAAAACGCTGAATCGCGATTATTTCTCTTTGCGTTTAGTTAATCAATTATTCTAATGTTGTTGGCGGAGACGTGTGCACGTTTGTGGTCCAACATTTTTACGTAACGAACGTCGCATAAATCCTGTTATCATTTACACAGATATTTTTATGTAACTGGGTTAGTTGTAAATATTAACGTTAATTAAAATATGTTCTGGAATTATTGTAGATTGTACAGTGCATTTCACATAGATGTGGTGCGCAGACGTGAAGTGGACGTGACATGGACATGACAACGATCCGTAGTTGACAGGTCTATGTTCCGTCATTTCATTGGTCTTGATGTACGCATATGGCTCACATATTATTATGATGCGGAATTGTTAAAGATATAAAAATAAGTATGATTACTCCATAGTTCATAGATTTATAAAAAAAAGAAAAAAGTAGTCTATGATTGTGGTTTCTCTTGTTTTATTAGGAATACTATGATAAGGGACAAGCTACATTCGGGTTTCTGTGAAGTGATTTTTTATTTACACACTGTCAAAAAATTATACTTTCAACCAAAGACTCCAAGAAGAGAGTTTTTCCCACATTAATATCTTCATAACTTTAAAGGAAGAACATTTTTTTGAGCGATTGCCGGAAGTGCTGACACTATGGCAGTTTGTTGAATGATTAAAATACCAAAAGATTTCTGACTTTACGTTAGCGACAGCACTAAATCCTTCATTCATTAAAAACGCAATCGGCTATCGTTAAAAAACGTCACAGAAGCGTTCAGTTGGTGACGTCTAAAATGAGTCACGAGGCCAGAGTCCAATCGAGATCGTCCAATCAATCTCGTCCGATCACCTGCAAAAAGTAAAGGAAGATCGCCGATAACCCAACGGTCGTAGCTAATAAGTTTGCGCACTCTTCCATAGCAGAACGAAATTGGCGCAATTCCCTTTTAAAATTCGCAATTGGTCGATCGTGAGCGGTTTTTTTACTTTCGTTTGTATGTGTACCTTTTTTGGACGGTATCATAGATTTGTTGGCGTTTTTGAGGGGCAGCTATTGTTTTTACGTGCAACAGAAAATCTTTTCTTGTGGTCCTCGACTTAGAAATAGTTTTGCATCTATCCCCGTGGGTATAGTAAGAGCCAATTTGGTCTAGTTTAGTCTCTCACTGATTCGTCTGCTAACACTGCGAGTGGCAAAGATTTTCTAAGCACACTCTTTTTAAAATTCTTTTTCTAAATCAAAATATAAAAATAAACCTTAACAACACCAACATTTCCCGAAAAAGTAAATACGTACCCAACAAGAGACGGTCTTAATTCCACACCATACATTTTCCATCGAAGCCAATACAGTCCCGAAGATAAAGTCGCCATTCGAGCGAAAAGATACGAACAGGGAATTTACAAAGAGAAGCCAAGGGGACCGGCTAAGCCCCTTTCGGACGCCAATAGATTTATTGTTTAAGATCGGCGACCGGACAACTGTGTATTATATACGGAGACGATACGCGTCGGCCCGATGTCACAACCGAGGATGGTTTAAAGGAAATATTTTTATATGATGTTTATTTTTATGCGCGTTAAGCTGACGGAAGAAAAGTTTCCCCTTAAGATGTAGGAAATCGAAGGCATGCTGCCTTTAACTTTTTCAATTTCTTGTGTTTTACATTCAAGATTTTACTTAATAGGTTTAGATAATAAAAAAAAATTGTTCTAGATTTTAGATCGATTACACTGTGCGTGGTAACTTATAAAGTTTAAGTAATATCAATGATCTTTGCAAGCCTGGAAACTGTGATTCATTTAGCCTTGCTTAATATGCACAGGCTATCCCTGACAAGGAGAAAAGGATATCAAGGCATTGTAACACCTAATTAAATAGCTCCTCAAGTAAGATTGCCATGTAAAACTTAAATGTTAATAATATGAACTCCTAGTAACTCTACTACATGATCCACGGGACAGTTCGGCGGCATGTATTGAAATTCAAATCGTCTTGAACATGGCCGGTGATAATGTAAAGTCCACAGCGGCTATTGCTACAGTATATCAATGAGCGAGAAGTATTCCAGTAAGCGGATTTCAGATTTGCACTCGTGTTTGGAATTTTGTGTAAAAGAAACATGTAAGTTTGTGGTGGTATTTTCTAATTCATTTCCAGTGTGAAAAGGACATTCATCTACATTAATTCCCTTTGGATTATATCATTCTGGTAGATGGACTCCAGCATGTATATTACATAAGATTTCATACTGTATACTTGTTACAACAATTAATTAAAATTTTACAGAAATATGGTAGACAATTTCATAATCAGCGAATCAATGGTCTCGATTCTAGAACTCCAAACTCCTCTCTGGGAGATGCAGAGTCTATTCGATATATTATAAACTCAACGAATGTTTGGTTAGATAATAACCTAAGTTCTGATCAACAAAGTCTACCACAGGGAGACTGATAATATAAATGTCTATAACATAAGAAGAAACTAGTATAATATTGGCTGTCATTACCAGATCAGAAACAATCTCTCTTTTCCTTTTATAAAAAAGAATCAATACATTATTCCCCGTGTGCACAAACTATTGCGCTGTCAATTCCCCATTACGCGTACACACCTATACTGACACAATGTAATGAACTCAACATAATACGTCTGCATCGGACACTGAATGGCCGAGGGGCTGGCCATCAATGGCGAAGTGAAACGGCAGCTAATGGTAATGGTCGTTTCATATACAAATGGTTCTTTCAGCAAAACTGACGGGGAGGAGATACATTTTATTTTCCGCAATCGGGGAGGATGTAAAGATGTCTGCGCATTACTAAAACGGGAAACATTAGTAATGGATTTTTTGAGCGCATTCAATGAATTAATTAATCCGTACTGAGCTGGGGTGAAGGAGAAACCTATAGGACCTATACCTACATTGTTCTCTCACTGCACTTTGTGAGATTCGAATGAGGGAATGTGTTATTGTGTTTCTGACAATATTTATGTACTTTTACAAAATCTGATGCCTGAGCGCTGATTTTATTAGTATCAATTACTTAAATGCTCTACGGAATACTCACTACTGATATGATGATATTCAAAGTCAAAGCCAAAGTCAAAGATTTTTATTTTAACTGGGCCTTTGCAGGCACTTTCAAAACGTCGTGATTCTAGGCGCACGGTTCCAAGTGGGTTGGTCCTGGAAAAGATATTCTTAAAGTATACCTTAGATATTCCTAAGCTTTGGCGAATACGTCCCGACGAAATTATAATCACGAACGAAATTCCGGTGTGCATAGTTATGTCCATGCATCCATAATTTTGGTGCTAGACAGTTGTTGGTGTAGTAATTTCTACCCAATTCTAAATCTTTTAGTTCTTTATATTTGTTTCTAGATTTGCTTTTTTATTCAGTTGATCAATTTAGTTTCTTCTTGGTCTTCCACTTTTTCGTTGGGCCTCTATTTTTTCCCTTCTTTATGATAATAAACTTATCGTGTCTAATCAAGTGACCAATCCTGCTTCCTCTTCTTTTATTTATCTATGTGTTTCAATTTTTTTATTTTATCTTGTACCCTTCTTAGTATTTCTTCATTGGTCACTTTTTGTGTCCAGGACACTTTCCCCCTTCATCGCCAACACCATAATTATTTCAAATGCTTCTAGCCTTCCTCGATCTCGTTATGTACAAGTACAAAAAAATGTCGAATGTGATTTAATCTTCAGTAGCGCCCGTTATCCCGGGAGGAGTTCCTCTCTTAATATAAAGCTTTTATTCTTATAATGACTCTATTCCTGTATTCGGAAAGATAATAATTCGAAAAAGAGCATAAGACACAAATATAATAAAAAAGCATATACATAAATTATAATAATGTAAAACATTGGCCCATTTTCCATGAGCTCCACAAATGAATGCGTAATATCCCGTGGTATGGGATCAAATCTTTTTTTCATTCGAGATTGAAAAGATTATTCAGTGCAATTGAACGATATTTCATCTTAAGAGATCACCAATCTCCGTAATAAAATCATTTAGAATGTGAATCGCATTATATTTCTGTGAATATTATAATGTCAAGCTTCATTGAATGAGTTATTTTTATGAGCACCCATTTATTAAGGTAATTTGGCGTTGGGTTAATAAAACCTGTAATTATATATGCATGGGGTTTTTAACACTAAAGTAATAATGTTTATATTTTAATGTGTGTTATTGATGAGTCGTTTAATTAGTAATCGGTAAATGAAGTGAAAATAATGACTGCTACGATGTTAACATAGATTTAAGGTCAGTTAGGTCAGGTAGTTTTAAGGAAGAAGGGTTAACAGCATGTTTACCTAATCAATTATAAGATAAGTTGAAAGGTAAATATCAGTCAGGCGTAGGTTGATCAAGAGATTCTTTTCTTTTTATTAAGAATCAATTAAAATCTTTTGCATGATTAGTAACTTTCAGTACGTCTGTGATGATGAACGAACCCCTCAAGTGCAGAAACTTTTATATAGTTGGTTGCAGGAGGCCTATCGTCGGTTGGTGAATTAGTGTGAGCTGCTTAAGATCTGGGGGCCTGAAAGGCCACATTGAGCAATTCATCTACTGATCTGCATAGTAACTGTCAAACAGATGATTATGATTACTGAATATTAACCTTATGCGGATGACATTAAGAGTTGTCAATTAAGTAGATATTTTGATATTTGTAATATGAATCATATTATGATTCATCTAAAGCGGCCTTTTTAGCCCCCCTGTTTATTGCGTGAAAGAAAACTCAAACTCAAATCTTTTGAAAATGGACTGATGAAATATTATAGGACACAACGTTTTTTTTATAATTAAAGTTATTTTTAACCCCCGACAAAAAAGAGAGGTGTTATAAGTTTGTAGTGTGTATTTGTGGATCTGTTTGTGGCATCGTAGTTCCAACACAGATGGACCGATTTCAATGCAGTTTTTTTTTATTGAAAGCGAGTTTAATCGGGTATCGTTTTAGCTATGTTTTATGAAAATCGGTTTAGCCGTTCAAAAGTTACAGCTCTTTTTCTTGTTGGAGTCGGTTATTGGCTTATTCTCATTTATATGCCTATGATTTACTGTAAAGAACATAATTAGTATAAACTTCAGATTATGTTCTTCGTCCATGACGAGAAAGTTTGTGGTACTAAGGTTGTATTTTACGACGATTTCTTACTTTTGAGGGGGTGAAGTATCAGCCTAAGCCCCGCCCACTAGGGGAGCTCCGTTCACGCATATCGTTTGTATTGCGCAATTGACGTATCAGACTGTGTGACACACGTGTCACAGAATACCAATATTAATAAGCAACATGCAGTATGACACCAGCAAATACTTGAAAAATATAAATCCATAATATCGTATACCCAGTGTCCTATATTACGATAGAACATCTGTTAGTCCGTTTTGTATTTGTAGATTTTATGCCCATTTATCTATCTACTTATAAACTATTGGTCATACCTATTGTGTATGAGTTTATGCAAGTGCATATAATTGTCTCGACCAACATTGGGCATTTTCACATTAAGCCGATAATGCCGTAACGAAACCGATATATCGGCAAGACAAAGCTGATGACACTGCCAATGTGTGTGTAATGTTAGAAGAATAAGCCAACTCAAATCCATGCCTTGAGACAATAACCTACCCTCACCCACACCTGTAGGCGTCGTCCGTTTCCGAAGTCATAGTCATACCTACTTAAGTTCGTTCACAGGATTGCTTTTTTACCAAAAAAGAAATTGCATATTCATAGTATTCAAAACCATATTCCTAGTTCAGATTCCTCGCTATGTATGCAGGTGAAGAGCTTCAAAATTGAAAGAAAGAAAGAAAAAATATTTATTTCAGACTCGCACACGAAATGCCTAAGGCATTAAGTCCGCCTTTGTACATAGTCCCTAAAGTATAAATAAATTACATAAACACACAAAAAATTCAAATAATGATAACAATAACCTAACCGTCAAAAACCCCCGACTCCAACTAGAAAAAGAGGTGTAAATTTTGAACGGCTGAACAGATTTTAAGAACCATCCCGATTTGTTGTATTTAAAATAAATAAGAACTTTCTTATTGGCTATGGACTCAAAATCAAATAACATAGTTTCTTGGGCTTTACTACATTGGCCATGAAAGTTTGGCCATTTAATGAAAAATCCAGTAATCTTTCCTCACAACACACAGGGGTATCTAACTTAGTCTATCACCTGACACATGGCATAGCTTATATTCTCATAAAAGCAACTCAGAATGCCTTATAATCATTTACTGAGTCTCAAACAATTAACATACTCGTAACACATATAACTCAGTAATGGCAGCGTTGCATTGCGTAACAAACAATACTTAAAGTCCAATCATCTAATCTTAATAAAATATCCGGAATTCAGCTACCTACTACAATTAATGTATTAGTCTACAATTACAACTAGTAATGGACCATCGACGGACCAACGGTGCATGGAAAAACCTAACAAATGGTTATAGTTTATTAAATTTTATTTATGTATTTTTCATTAGTCTGTATAAAAAAATTGTATGACTAATAAATAATATATGTTATAGTATAGAAAAAAATCCAATTCAACTGGTTCTCTCGGTAGACAAGTCAATTACGAGGTTTACAAAAGTTGATAAATATACGTTCATTAGTAGCGGGAATATTTGTCGGAGTTCCATCGCTATTTTTATATAAACTGGATAATATTGTTCTATAAGTAAATAGAATATAAATAAAACTTCATACTCTTTCTTCTCAACACTACAAATTGTCATACTGATTTTTCTATACTATATCGTATAAAATGAATTCTTGACGGAGATGTCAAGAAATTATTTTATCATATTGATTTTATAAACGAAATACTTAGATTTTCTGAATAAAAGGCAAGTTACTTATACTTCCTATTTCTTTTTAATATTTTTTTTTATAATTATACTGTCATTCTTTCTTTTGGTTTTTAATAAAGGGTAAGCGCAGGAACTTCAAAAAATTAGCACAGGTCCGACCTCGATGCGCGCCGAAACGCGACTGATTGATGGCGGAGATGACAGAAATCACGAATTTTGTGGTTTTTCTCAAATTGTGACCAATATACGTAATATTATGAAAAAATAACGACCGACTTGCCTTGGTATACTTGCGACCAATATTGTGATGTAAAAATTATTTGAAATAATATAATATTTTAGAAATAATCTTGTAAAAATATTTTTAAAAGGGGTAACTTTGCGAATTTTTTTTATCGAGCCAACTTTGTCCAATCATGTATCGGACGACCGAAAAATCCGTGTTACATTTTCAAGTTTGATATATATTTTTTTCGGGGCAAAAAAATAAGAATTTCTATTCAAAAAATTGTAAATACAAATCGGTTTTTGCGGCATTTCTGTAAAGGACCCCCCTAAGCTACTCGTCTTCGTAATTAAACACCTAAATAAAATTCACAAATTCGCGGCAGCCTTATAAATATTAATACTTATTAAGCAAAAGTATCCTGTTTAATATGTAAAAAGAAATTGGAAAGATAAATGGAAAAGTAAATTTTCATAAACCAGAGTGGAAATCTTAATCGCGAAGTTTATGAAGTATAAAAAGGAAATATTCAAGAATAAGTTTTTTTTTTCTCTTCTTGGGAATTCTCGATTCGGTCTTACATTTCGATTTAACAAGTTATCACAATTTACATGATGAATGTTAATCATTACGCGCAAATAAACCGGGAAATGCTTTTAAAACTTCCCGAGATTTCTTCAAGAGTTTTCTGTGTTTTAATTTTAGATGTCTCTTTGGGTATTATTTTTAATATCAGCTTTATTTGCTTTAACATCTGAATGCTTTTTGTAAGTTTGTTTTCTTATTGTTAGATGAAAAGTTGAACACTTAAGTGCAGTGGGCGTACACCGTACATATCTACGTATAAAAATATACCACTTATATATTTTTACTAGCGGCCCGTCCCAACTTCGTACGGGTAGATACAAAGTTAGCGGTAGATACTTTTTAATATTCATCAATTCTTGACCTCTTTTAGTGTCAACTTTCAAAGAACTTTAAATTTCTCTTAAACCATCGATCGTTTCTCACTTCAAAAACAATTTTCACCCCTATTTAGCACCTTTAGGGGATGAATTTCCAAAAACGCACGAACACGTGTTCTTTAATTCTAACCAAAAGCCTAAATCTCAATTTTCACGTTTCTAACTTCAAAATCAATTTTCACCCCTATTTTGCCCTTTTAGGGGATGAATTTCCAAAAACGCGGTAACACGTGTTTCTTTATTTCTAACCAAAAGCCTAAATCCCAATTTTCACGTTTCTCACTTCAAAAATAATTTACACCCCTATTTTGCCCTTTCAGGGGATGAATTTGCAAAAACCCAAAAATACGTGTTTCTTTATTTCTATCCAAAAGCCTAAATCCCAATTTTCACGTTTCTCACTTCAAAAATAATTTTCACCCCTATTTTGCCCTTTTAGGGGATGAATTTGCAAAAACCCAAAAATACGTGTTTCTTTATTTCTAACCAAAAGCCTAAATCCCAATTTTCACGTTTCTCACTTCAAAAATAATTTTCACCCCTATTTCGCCCCTTTAGGGGATAAATTTCCAAAAACGCGGTAACACGTGTTTCTTTATTTCTAACCAAAAGCCTAAATCTCAATTTTCACGTTTCTAACTTCAAAAACAATCCCAATATCTACGTTTTATACTTCAAAAATAATTTTCACCCCTATTTCGCCCCTTTAGGGGATGAATTTCCAAAAACGCGGTAACTCGTGTTTCTTTATTTCTAACCAAAAGTCTAAATCTCAATTTTCACGTTTCTAACTTCAAAAACAATTTTCACCCCTATTTCGCCCTTTTAGGGGATGAAATTGCAAAAACGCAGAAACACATGTTTCTTTATTTCTAACCAAAAGCCGAAATACCAATTTTCACGTTTCTCACTTCAAAAACAATCCCAATATTTACGTTTTATACTTCAAAAACAATTTTCACCCCTATTTCGCCCCTTTAGGGGATGAATTTCCAAAAACGCAGAATCACGATTTTCTTTATTTGTAACCAAAAGCCTAAAGCCCAATTTTCATCTTTCTCACTTCAAAAATTAAGGGACTCCCATACAAACTTTCACCCCCTTTTTCCCCCCTTTAGGGGCTGAATTTTCAAAAATCCCTTCTTATTGCTTGCCTACAATACAAAAGGGACCTACTCTCCAAATTTCGTGACTCTAGCTTCAGTAGTTTCGGCTGTGCGTTGATGATAAGTCAGTCAGTCAGTCAGTCAGTCAATCAGGATTTCTCTCTTTATAATATTACTATGACTATGATATGATATGATATGATATGATTAAGCTTTAGGTAGACATCCCTACAGAAAAATTACGAGAATTTATTAGTACTAGAGGTCGCCAAGTGATCAAAATTAGACCATAATTTTAGCTTTTTGCACTCCTTCTCCACATGAATTTTAACTATGCCAAATCTCACACTCCTCCGGGCACGAAATATGCTTAAAAAGGGGTAGAAAGCTTTCCCTTCACGTATTAATATTATAGATGTGCCTGTATTACATTCTATATTTTTACGCTTTATCAAGTTATATTTAACAAAAAAAAACGCACTCTTAATAGCCATATTTCGGAGCCTCCGCCCTAATTCCCGTGCAGTATTTATTCTGGTTCATACATGGCGTGGGGCGGAAATGGCGGCAAAGTCAATATCCGCCGCACCGGCACACGCATCCAGCTGACTGTATAGCTCGTAGTTATTTGAGGAAATATCTCAAAGTCAAAGTCAAAGATTTTTTTTTTCAACTGGGCCTTTGCATGCCCTTTCAAAACGTCGTGATTCTACGGGATAATGGTAAATATCCTTCGAAAATATACCTTGAGTTTCTGAGTTCAAAAATTAATAGACTTCTATATTGTTGAGAACTTTAAACATTAAGCAAATATGTAGTTTTGTACCACGTCTCTTAATGACGAAAGTAGAGCAGAATTTTGTCCCTAAATTTTTTATACAGCAGTGATGGCCTAATGGTTGAACGCTTGCCTTCCATGCAGGAGGGTTTGAGTTCGAACCCGGCCCGCACCTCTGACTTTTCAAATTTATGTGCGGATCGCAATTTGATTATCACTTGCGTTAATAGTGAAGGAAAACATCGTGAGGAAACCTGCACACCTGAGACGACCTCATAAAGTCCTCGATGGTGTGTGTAGTCCACCAACCCGGACTAGGCCAGCGTGGTGCAGTAAAGCCTAACACTTCTTATTCCGATAAGATGCGTGCCCAGCAGTGGGACAGTAATGGGGATTTATTTATTTTATTTATCCGCTTTCGGAACCAAACGCAATACCGCAGTTAGTCTTTAAGTTTACTTGCTACATGTTTTAGGGACGACGTAATTCAGAACGAGACCGGAACTATATTTTAATCATTTTTAATTACGAGAATTGTTCTGGTTAGTAAATAAATTTTCAATTTAATAATCAAAATATTCTACTGCATAAGTACTCAATACCTACACATGCAAGCGCATACTCCTAGACGTTAGCCAAAGCCGTTTATACCGATCCCGGTCGTTCTCCACAATAGCCAGTTAGGCTTTCGGTGGCAGAGCAATTTGCATACTGAGAGGCTCAGTGGCGCCCCCACCCTGCGCACAATGCCCGATGATTCGATGACGGACGCGATGATTTGATGATTGCTAACCTATTAACGTATTCAATGCGTTTGTTACATGTGAATCATGTGGCGATTGATTGAGGTGATACGGAGAGATTGCTTGATATTGATTGTTTTGATAATTATCGGTAGCTATGCAGTTTTTTTATGATTAAGATTGAATGACGTGTGATTATTCCAAATGTATTGAGGCTGGTGTTTTGCGGCAGTACCTACACAGTATACCTACAGGATGCGATTTTTTGTGGAAATAAGGGTGACTGGTTCCTGTTATAGTACAGAGTTCTGGTCTTAGGAAACTTTAGGTGAATTTTGAAGATATTGAATACCCTGTTATTAGTTTTTTGAAAAAGGTAAATGAGAAAATTTTCATTTCACAAAAAAAAATGGGCCTCAATCTCGCTCAATAGATTCAATTTCAAATAAATTGTATATTACAAATTAATGTGTAACCCTAATAAACAACTACTAATTTGTTTATACTAGGTGGTAGGTAAGCGTACGAGTTAAAGTCACTTTTGTAAAAAAACAATCCAAAAAAAAAAACAATTTACCATACTAATCGATAGTACTACTGTTATGGAGTCGTTAAACTGCGGGATGATCGCGATATAAATTTTAGTGTGTATAACCTTTATATTACATTTAATACCTACGAAACTTACAACAAAGCGAAATCAAAACCCGCCACAAATATGTATATCAGATAGATCAGCGTGCGTTATTAGTTAATGCGGTTGATTTCCGTACGCCGGTAGATAAGGCAATTGCTCTCGTGGGCTCTGTTATGCCATTTCAGTATTATCAACACTTACATACGCATATTGTGGTGTAAATTATTGGAATATATTGACTGCTAGTTAGTAATTCAAATGTGTAAAGTAATATTATTTTTAGATTAGTAGGTACTGTTTGTTGTTTGGTGCATCTACCTCCATTGTCTTTGATGACACGGTTGGCGCAGTGGCTAAGCGATTAGCCTTCTGCACTACGTGCCGCGGGTTCGATCCCCGCACGGAACAAATATTTGTATGATCTACGGATAGTTGTTTCGGGTCTGGTTGTGTGTGCATGTGACATGTATGTTTGTAAACTATACCCTCGATACAGGAGAAATCATAGTGAGGGGCAATAAATTAAAAAAAAATTAAGAAAATTGTCTTAGTTTATCTGGTAGAAAATGCCTACGGCATTACGACCGCCTTTGCACAAAATAAATAAATAATAGAGGTTTAGCTGGAAAGGGTACTTCTAGGAACTCGAAAGGTTATTGTACTCATCGTTATGAACAACTTTTACTATGCCACCAAATCTAAAATAGCATAAAAAAAAATCTGCTATTCCATATATTTATAATTCAATATTACTTGACTAAATGTATGAAACAGCTTTCTCGCGATTTCAGGGTTGGTTTCATAGTAAAAGTAGTTTAAAATTATGAGTACAATAACCCCTTAAAGGGATCGGGACTAGAAAGGTAGGACCTTGAATAGTAGGGTACTTCTTGTGTCTTCAATTATGATGACCCCGGATAGATACCACTATCAGTTACGTAGATGTGAAGTTTCTGCATGCCAAACTATTACCCTGACCGTGAGACAAATCCTTCCTATATAGGTAACAAACATTAAAATTATTTAAGGCGTGGAGTCCTCTTTATTAGGAAAATCATTGAATGAATGGTATAATAGCTTTTTTTAAATTCTTTATTGTACACAAATTAATAAATGTAACTAATTCAGACGATCATTATCTTTATCGGGATCGATGCATTCATTGATGCCTTAGTTACTTTAAAAACACCGATGACTCGAGATGTTGTCGACCAAAACGAGAACACATGGCAAACTTAAGAATACCCAGAACCTTTTATATCATCCTATTCTTTAGATCAAGCACTAAATCACCATTTTACCTATTCCTCTTACGCGTCAGACAACGTAACCTTGACAATAGCAATAGCAGTAGTCCAGCTGAACAGCAATTGCACAAAATTGCTCGAAATCCCCACGCCCAGCGGTATTCGAACAAATTTATAGAGCGGTGCCCGCTCCGGACGGATGGACGGACAAAAGATGCATTTACATAACAAATTGAAGGGCTACGAATGTGCTACGCCACTACGCCGCTACGTACTCTCTGTGCTACGGCTACGTTTAGAGATGCTATGTATTCATAGATATTATTCTGTAATAGTTAGTTAAGGACCTAGCAATGGGTCGACTAAACTGTGCTACTGGAAAATTTTAGAGAAATGTTGAAGTGAATATATTTTATTTTGGGAAATTCGTGTTTCTTTGAATGATAACGTGTGATTTATGGAATATGGCGCTTTTAGCCGGTGGTGGTCCAAGTACCGGCAATGTAAAAATACTTAGAATTACTTGCGAATACTACAAATTAACAAACTTCGGGAAGCCACAACGTAAAAAAAGACACCTTGTTCAGATGAGTTAATATTATTTACAATTTTGGTTATGAGATTTTCTAAAATTCAAAATATGCAAAAATGTTTTTTTTTTAAATTAGTATACTAGTAATAGTAGTAGTATAGTGTAATATAGTATTAGTATCTATTTGCCATTCCACCCCTATGGTTAAGTTCTGCTTGCACTATAACCCAGTATACCATATGGAATGTTCTATATGGCTCATTAACGTGGGTCCGTGGTGTTTCATTAGCTCAATGGCTTTTGTTTCCACTCTATAGATTTTTACGTTTATAAATAGAAAAGAGCTTTCCATGCTAATTTGAGTCTTGAAAAAAATTGCAATATAAGATATACCCCTTGTTTTTGTGATCTGAGCATATACCTATGTTATCTGTACATATAATAAAATTGTAACGAAGCGAAAACTGTACATTGAATATTTAACAAAAAACAAGTAATTGCTACGTGTACTATGATCGACACTGATGCCAAAAACATAGTCTTTAGAATATTTGTCTGTTTGTCTGAGCTTTACGCCAAAACTACAAGCCAGATTTAGTTGAAATTTTACAGTAATATTTGTCAAAGGGCTAGTCAACGTACAGGGTATAAATTATCACGCTATTGCCTATGGGGTATGAACTAAAGCTAGAACTCGACGCAGATGACGTCGCAGCCACAACTAGTTATTAATAACTAATTTTTCCATGGATGGATGTACATGCATGTACATGGACCTCTTCATAGTGGTCTCTGAGGATGTATATGATGATGGATGTTCGTCTATAAAATTTTATCACCATCTCTGGGCAAACGGAATGACAATCGCTGTTGCTGCCCACCCTTTCGACGTACTATTTGTAGCCTTTTATCACACTCAGTGCATACAGAAAGTAGACTTATTTTTAACCCCCGACAAAAAGAGGGGTGTTTTAAGTTTATAGTGTTTATCTGTGTATCTGTTAGTGGCATCGTAGCTCCAAAATGGATAAACCGATTTCAATGCAATTTTTTTAATTGAAAGCTAGTTTAATCTATCATCTTAGCTATATTTCATGAAAATCTGTTGAGCCGTTCATAAGTTACAGTTGCTCTTTTTCTAGTTGGAGTCGGGAATTTTTGACGGTTAGGTTATTATATCAGGAAATACGGTAAGGATATTTACGACTAGCAGCTTTGCCCACGTGACAATATTTCTATTGATCTAAGAATACAGTCACATTAATCACTTGACTGTTAGGAAAAAGTGAAAAGACTTAGAACTGATACTGTCATAAACATAAAATATGAGATATATGCAATAAACTGCTCCATTTTTAACTAATCGTCCGAAATAATAACATTAACTACACGTTGCATGGATGGGTAATCATTATTTACTCTCCCTGAAATCCGTCCGAGCCTAAAAGAACTTGGTACAGATTTTTCCACTTCGCCATTAAAATACACATTATAAAACCTCGCTTACACATTACCTCCCCTCTGCTCATCCGAATTTTAATGGACGCGAACTATCCATTAATAAAGGAACCCTCTTAACAAATGTCCGTATTGCTGGTTCATGGCGTGTAGGAATAGTATTGCATATAAATATTAATAAAAAAATACTTATGGCACTAAATTCAGTGTGGTTATTATTTTGTGTTTGGTGATAAGTATATGTGCTTATTCGGAAGAGGAATTTGAAATAATATATAGATTGAGATCATCGGAAAATTTCAAGTACCTACCTACTACATGTACCTATGTGTATAATTATTTTATTAAATATACTGTCGGAACTGGTCAGCTTGTAACTGCCATGACAATCTTATTCAGAGGCAAATAATTATTACCATACTCTTATTTTTATTCACATTAAATTATATTATTCTCGCAGCTCTTACCACAAATCTATTATTTTAAAAGAGTTTTATGGAGTTTCTTGTCGGTTCTTCTCCATAGGATCTGCTCTTTGGAATCGTGCACTTAGAGTCCACGACATTTCATACGTGCCTGTATCTGATTTACATGAAATAAAGATCTATTCTATTTTATTCTATTCTATTGAAGTAACCTGAATTTCCGTACACCTTAAAAAAAGCGGAAAATCCCTGACACACACAAACTCACAGGTAAATATCAAGCCTACGTCGTAATTAAATTGATTTTACGTTTTAAATGCCCCATTAAGCTCATTATCATTACGGTAACGCCTCCGGTTATCCGGTTGAAATTGAATCGTTCCGGTAATGAGCTCTGTATCGAATGCAATGCGGCACGGGCTCGAAGCGATAGGCCAAATAAAAAGTAATAGCCCCACACGGCAACTGGACTATTAATACTCTTAGTTGGATGATCATTGTTGGGACAGATTCGAAGTTATTATAAATTCGTGGGTTATTCGGTTCGGTGCACTGTTTTGGAATTTCCAGCTTTATGTATTCAATTTCAAAATATGTAGAGTCAAATTCAAAGATTT
The DNA here is from genome assembly GCA_932294325.1 of Allophyes oxyacanthae. NCBI lineage: Eukaryota > Metazoa > Arthropoda > Insecta > Lepidoptera > Noctuidae > Allophyes > Allophyes oxyacanthae. The sequence continues at coordinate 13,507,089 of OW028615.1, forward strand.
TTATTTCAACAGGGTCTTTGCAGGCACTTTCAGAACGTCGTGATTCTAGGTGCACCGTTCCAAGTAGGTTGGTCCTGGAGAAGATACCGGCAGGAAACTCCATGGATACTCTTTTCATAAATCAAGTTAACAATAACATATGGAGCCGCTCCCGGGGCCCCAGCTAAAATTCGACAAGAACTTACACAATATTAAAAATAAAATAAAAAAAGAACAGCAATGATCATATTAAGTACCACTACGATTTAAACAGATTTTTTGTCAGCCGTGCATGTTATATAAATATACAATCATTCAAAATTACTCCGCAACCCTTTCCCGTTGTTCCTCCTATCTACGCCTGACCAGTAAATAACATTGCGCACGCGCCATCTAAATGTAAAAATAATTTTTAAATTCGACTGGTGGTTCAGGAGATTATCGCGGTCAAACAAAAAAAACAAGCAATCTTTTCGGATTTATTGTATAAGTATAGATGAAAGCTGATGGTTTCTGACAGACATAATATCACGTACGCCACGTCACTTAAAGCCCCTGTTTGTGTGTTTAGACTTTGGAATCGCCGTTACAGCTGAAATATTTCCAAAAAATCCAGGCCCGAACGGTTTAAACATGTAGAATGTACTTAGATATAATTAAATATACATTCCACCTTTCCGTTACCATTATATATACTCAAATAAACAGCTCGTGAGGACTTGGAGTAGCAGACCGCGGCACACCTGCGAGCCAACTTTGTCCCACAATTTAATTAGTTATGGAAATCGAGCCGACCGTTTGGAGTCTGCGCCATGTAAATTGTTTTTGGACTTGTTAGTTTGTAGGCAAGTGGATGTTTCTTGGTGTTCAGGTATTTGTGGCTGTTTGTGGTGTAACTTGTTTTTGTAAACGAGAAAGTGGCAAAGGTGTTTTTTTTATCAGTGTTTTAAGGTTTTACTCACGTGTATATATTTTGGAAATGCCCGAATAATTTCGGGTTCGATCAATACCCTAAATCATGTACTCCTCACCCTAGCAGGACACGGGCCGAACAGTTTACTCAGCATTGTTTTGAGGTTATGTGGCATAATTACCAGATAATCATTCGAATTCTCTCTTTAAAATTGTTTAGTCAACGTATCAGGCAAAGGACTTGCACAATCACAGCTGCACTCCAGATTTCTAACTACATACTTATTTTTTAATGAATGACCTGCGTATAAGTTAATTTTTTAACGAAGGCATACTGAAGAAATCTGCAAGATGCAGCAGAAATGTTTACTTAATTTCATATTCTGAACAATATTGTATATTATATGCAACTGTAAGCAATTTGTAGATAAACCGAAATAAATAAATATTCTCAATTTTCCATGGCAACGTATAATATTATGCGACTACACGCGATTATAAGACCAACATGAATCTAGTTTACACAGCAATACAAGCCGACTCACTTTACAGGATCTCCCCAGACATCTTGAATAACAAGCGGCGAGCCTCAAGCCACCGCTACATTACACTACATAAGTAAATAATTGTATCTTATACCGTATAGAATGGGCCTTCGGTTAAACAATTATTATTTTAAATTTTACTTTTCATCTCAGGAAAACAAAACAGTGTTTATTTGTGGACAGTACAATACAAGAGCCTATTCATACGGACGTTGTCGTTAAGGTTGATGCTTAATTTTTTAATTTAACGCTCAAAACCTATACACGTCAACATTGTTGTCCGAGGGCCGAGCTGAGAACCAAACACTGGACCTCACCTTTCAGCAGCAGAAAATTGACAAATTAAGCTATCTATACTGTGTCGCAGAGAATGATAATCAATTTCTTTTACAGTTTGGTATTAAAGAAAAAAAAATAATTTGCATTTTGAAATAATTCCTATTCAGAAAAATGGCTTATTGTTTTGAGATCCGCAAATTGAATCAACCTTAGCAGAACAGGCCGTAACTACCTTTTAATACATTACGCACACTTTCAAACTATCAACATAGCCTTTACGGTCAGTTTATCACACAAGATATACCTAAATGCCCTACTAGCCGTTGTTAAAATGTTCTAAGTAAATATGTCGTGTACATAGGAAACTGTTTGTAACTCCATAAAAATCGCTGGGGACGGCCCCTCGGACTCATACAATAAGTTATGTAAATGTTTGGGGCACAATCGTCATACAGTTGTGACTCGGGTTTATGGCGGGTCTGTGGTTTGTTAGATGTTGTAACAATTAAAATGGAGGATCAACTAGGATAAAGTACCTACTACACATGTTATGTAAGTTGGCGCAGTGGCTAAGCGAAATGCTTTCTACGCTACGTGCCGCGGGTTCGATCCTCGCACGGAGCTAAATTATTTGTATTATCTATAGTTGTTCCGGGTCTGGGTGTGTGTGCATGTGACATGTATATTTGTAAACTGTACCCTTGATTCAGGTGAAATCCTAGTGAGGGACAATGTTTTAAAAACAAAAAAAGTTTTTCTGACTTGTAAAATTTAAGTCGGAAAAACTTACATTACATTTGTGTGAGTTTTTTATGTTATGTAAGTTTTGTTGAGTAGTAACATGAAACCTAGTAGTTGTGATATATGTATCAAGCCTGTAAACCCAGACTGGAAAAGCAGAGGTGTATAAACGTACATATGGTTTTCTGTATCCATAGAATAAAATAGAAGTATGCTTTTGCAGTGGGTGTAGTCAGGCTGTGGATGATAATGATTATGCTTTATACACCACTAAAACATAAAAAATTAAAAACATACCAGAGAACTGACAGTAGAAATATGGGTTGACGCAGGTTGACGCACATGGTTGGTGCAGGGGCTTAGCGATTGGTTTCTGCACTGCGGGTCGCAGGTTCGGTTCTCGCACTGAACAAATTTTTGTAAGGTGTTAATCGTTGTTCCGAGCCTGGGTATTGCAAGTAATATTTAAGCACCTATTTAAGCAGCTGTACCCACGATATAGGAGAAATACATGTTGTTTATTTAAAAAAACTGTAGATTTCAGGTATTATGACTATGTTATCCCCAAATATATTGCTAACTCATTTTATTGTATAGATTTATCATTTCGCATTTTATTACTACTGGTAATGTTTAATTTTATTAATTCTATTTCTTTATCTACATTATTGTCTATTTGTTTGGTTCTATTGAATTTCACTTTAGCTGTTTATATTAGTTTTATATTCCACCACGTAATTTTAATTTTAATTTAAACTTGTTTTAATAATTATTTTTTTAGTTTCGTGCTTGCGGCACACGTAATAAAAATATGTTTATGTTTATGGGGCATGCGGTGCTAACCTATAAGAAATTGTTACACTAACCTTAGATTATGGTAGATATGACTCAAACTATTTACAGTGTAAACAATTGTTGGTTGGCCAATAAAGGAAAATAAAAATAAAAATAAATTACGAGCTACGGCAAAAACAGTCCCAAATCAAAAGGAAAATGTAGCGTGATATGTTTGGAACCGGTTGAAACTTGACAAAAGGCATTATAGGAACAAACAAAAACCAAAAAAGGAAACTGAAACGTCACGTCCAACGAGTGTAGTACAAAATAATCAAAAGCTAAAACTGCAATTCGGCTGCAACCGGAATACGATGCTTCAATCAAGGCGCGACTAAGCGGTTCCTATTTCCGCTCATAGATGGCGCTGCGTCTATATTCGCCGATGGTTCGTATCTGAGCGCAATCACGCCTTTGACCATCCATTGTACTGAAATACGAAAATGCTCCCAGGGCCGTTCTTCCGGCCTTTATTTTGGGTTGAAATCACAACGTTCGCTTTGTGCTTTCGCCTCCTGCACGTGATTTCGTAAATTTCTTTGGGCGGCGACGCAGAAGGCAATAATGGTCGAAGTTTGATTCCAACTAGTTTGGAATGCGGAGGCCTATATTCGGCGCGTTCGAATGAGAACCGATTACGTGGAACGTGGTCGTCGATCACCTATGGGATTCAATTGGTTTAGGTTTCTAACGTTTGAAGTTCGAATGGTTTATTGAGTTTTGTTGAGTTTGGCCGTGAAAATTGTTTTATTGTTGGTCGAGTAATGATTCTCCAAAACATGTATTTATTTAGGATTACTATGTTTTTTATATAATATATTTTCTTAGTAGTTTTGATATCAACTTTACTATAATATCTTCTTTAGTTAAAAGTCAAAAGAAAACCTCTTAAAAGTATCTTAAAATTGTTCCTTAAGCTGAAATGTTTTTATGGGATAACTTACGTAATCAGCATATATAATCATTTATAAGAGCGATTATTTTAAAATACGTCCGTTTTTAAATGTCGATTTTATTTCAAAATTTACCAATCTAACATTGAATAGTAAACACTAATTTTATTCAAAATGTTTGTCATCAAGCAATAACAAACGCTAAATCATCAAAACAATGAAACGGAATCCAAACAGTACTACAGCTAAAACGATGAATCTGTCTGTGTACACTAAGAGCCCTACTACGAGTACGTCACACCTCGCTCCCAACTCGCCTCGCACATGCACTAGGTGTCAGTAGTTAGGGCTGCTGTGCCTACACCTATCCTAGACCTACGATATCAGTCGTTACTCTGTCTGATAGCCGCCGAGCTCAGTGCTACACCGTCGGCGCCCGCCGTAGCACGCGCTTCACATCCCAATTAAAAAAAAAAGTTACAGCGACTATCAAAAAGTTTTTAAACAATTAATAACTCGCCGCAAATAACTGGCTGAGCATACTCGCCAAGTAAACATTCGAATCTAAATTCAAATTTTCGAATCGAACTTCTCAATTTTTCTAATAGTTTTTATTGTATAGGTGTTTTTAAAAGTAATAAAAAATATTTTTAAATGTAATTTAAAAGTGTTTAGGTTAGTTTTTAAAGTTAAGAAGCTACTCACTGGTTGTGAAGTTGTCAGTAGTTGCATGTTAGGTATCAATGTGGTAGTCAGTGTGTTAGTGTAGGGTCTTTGTATACGATTTTACTGTAGTTTGTAAAGTTATAAAAACTTTGTATAAACTGACTATATCGAGTTGTATCGCCATCTGCGGTATCTTCAAAGCGGTAAGTTTAGATATGATTATTTGGTAGTACGTACTGTTGTTTTCAAAATATTGGAAGTAAGTGTACTCCTGTGTTTGTGAAACCATACCGTAAATATTAATTTTTACGTGTCATACCAAAACTTTTTTAAACACTTTTTACTAATTTTATACTTACAAGTATCGTATCATAAATGACACTTATGTGATGTTATTGGTAAATACTGATAACTCATTTTAAGCCATTAAATATTAGATTCAGCATTAAGTTTTCACATACAATTGTTATTCATAACTTACTTAACTTACCTACATTGTTACGCGCGTAGCACCGTCGTAGCTACACGTGGCTACGACGTAGACGTTAAGCTATGTTAAGCCGCGCCGCATACTGATAGTAATTATATTTTCAGTGATATAATTGTCAATAACTTTTATCAATTATTACCCGTAATAACATTTATTACGACATAAAAAATATTCATGCTGGTTATTGTATTTCTAATAATTCACTTGAGATTCCATTGTATCGCAATCTCAGAGTTACGAAATATTAGATACTCCTTAATACCATATTTGCGAGAATTTATCCGGTACTTGATAAAAAAGAAGAAAAAATATATCGTCACTCATAGACGATCAATTTATTGAATAAAAGTAATTTCATAAAAAAAATATGAAGTAATAAATCTGTTCAATAATAATTATTTTAATGCAAAAGCATTACAATCACATTATCGCTTAACCCTGAAAGAATCAAAATCATTATCATACCATTACATAAATTGCTGAATCCAAACTTAAAGTTTCCACTGGGGCGGACTCTGTTTACACTCTCTTAACGAATATTGACATTGATTGAAATGTAAATCTGACGGTGCATCCATTTCTTAATGAGTCCCTTAAATTAATTATACGGTGGATTAAAAGGCAAATTATATTCCCCGCGGACAGAGTATTGATACTTAACAAAGAGTTTTTAATCAGCATGGCAAATACTTTCACGTATATAAAGTAGATAAGGGTCTGTTCACACGGTGCGTTGGCCTAGATAGCTCATTTTGTATGTGGACGCCTTAAATGTTATATAGAAATTTTATCCTGAATTACCTGTGCCTCCGTCTTTGTCCACGTGCGAATAAGATGTTGCGATTTTAAAATAAAAAAAGCGGTGATAGCCTAGCGGTTGAACGCTTGCCTTCCATGAAAGAGGGTCTGAGCTCAAACCCGGCCCCAAATCATTACTATAATATTCTTATTTTTATTTACATAGTAAAATTACATTACTCTCGTAGCTCTTACCACAACATTGTACTAATCAAGATTGTAATCTATTATTTTAAAAGAGTTTCCATGGAGTTGCTTACCGGTTCTTCTCCACAGGACTTATTATTTGGAACCGCGCACCGAGTCTCGATCTATCCTATTCTATTCTATAAAAGAACTTCATAGTACTTGTTTCGTCTCTCGAGGTTTAACAAAGTCGTTTCGAAATAAATGTCTTTAAATATTGACTCGCAGTGACATCGCATGGTATAATAAAATGTCTAAAATACTAATACAAACAAACCAGAAAGAATTAAGCCAAAGAACGAAGGGTATAACGAAATGTGTTCAAATACCACGAATCCGCCAACAAGGTACATATTATTACGGTCTGCTACACGTTTATTCGGTATAAAAATATTTGCTAAGCTTTTAAAGTAATTACATCATCCGCGATGCTGTTTCCGACTAAGTTGCGGTTTCGGTGCGTCGAATTTTGTAAAGTGCGGCTTAGTATACCGTATTGTAACACTATTTGATGAAAATAGAACATGTAGAATCTATTTTTCCGTAAAATTATAACCAAAAATTCGCAATATGCTGAGGATTTTACTAGGATTTTTCTTCTATGTACAATCGACTTTTTTTCCGGTCAACCATCCTTAAGACTAAAATCGCTTGCACCCGTTCAAACAGTCGTATGACAGTTTTTTTACTATGTATATAGTGGGCAGGAAGTTGGTCCGCACTACTCTATTAATCTGGCAACGCAGTACCTCACTTGAAGTACATTACAGCAACTAACGGCAACATATGTGAAAACCCTAAAAACATTACTATACTGGAGTGGTCAACTAACAAAACAGTCATACATGGGCAGCAAGTTGGCATTAATCTGGCAACGAGCTACCTCACTTGATATACATTACAGCAACTAAAGGCAACAAATGTTAAAACCTAGTAATATGTGGTCTGATTTGGTGTAAGGTTTTAGCTAAGTTTCGTGCGTCATACTGGGTATAAAAATAAAACCTTTTTCTTTCTTTCTTTCTTTAACCCTATGAACGTTACTATATTGGAGTGGTCAACTAACAAAACAGTCTTATATAGTGGGCAGCAAGTTGGTCCGCAATCCTCCATTAATCTGGCAACGAGCTACCTCACTTGAAATACATTACAGCAACTTACGGCAACGTGCGCCGCCTCGCAAGCTCTCTGTTCACTTATGAATCAATTTGCTGCACTTTTAAATTGTTTTATTTTATTCTATTAACTTGATCTTTCGATTATGATAGCCCTAGGTGTTTTGGATGAAGCAATTTGAGTTTAAAAGCGTAAGGATCTTAGTGTGTATTTATCTTCTAGTTAATACGTGAAGAGGAAACTTTGTACCCCTTTTTTAAGCATATTGCGCGCGGAATGAGATTTATATGAGAGCCATAGTTAAAGTTTTATGGAGAAGGAGTGCAGAAAGATACGATAACCCCTTCCGGCTATTATATACCCTATCCAATTAACCGTGTATTACTGGTACCAGATTATAAATATAAATTGATTACAATATTAATAGCGACTTATCTGCATTGTTGCGGGGAGACGACTGCCCTGCTGCGCCGCGGTGATACAAATGATCGCGGTGGTTAGTTTTTGGACCACCAAAAACCACCAAGTAGTGTCTCGCTGGCATGATAGCATACCAGCATCAATGGGTCGGCACGACCGGAAAAGTACTACCCTCCCACAGAATATCGAAGTTAAGTAGCAGTATGCATACTGGTGCGTTTCGTTCGGTGAGTGTGGAGCGCTACAGGCCCAATTCCTCCCTTAGGGGGTTTAACCTTCCTTCTCCTTTCCCTCCCTTTTTCCTAACACCATCCTAAAAGGCCGGCAACGCATCGGTGCCTCCTCTGGTGTTGCGGATGTTCATGGGCGGCGGTGATCACTTACCATCAGGTGTACCGCAAGATCGTTTGCCCAATTATTTAATTTTTTACATCTTGCGCCTTTATTCAAAACTAACGCGTCAGCTGTGTCGGGATATTTACTTAAGTGGTCCGAACACAAATTATTTGTGTTCGGACCACTTAGTGAATATCCCGACACATATTTATCTTATTGATTGATTCGTCACAATAAGCGGGATTGGACTGCCGAGGGAAAGGTCGCATATATGAATAAGTTTATCACCAGGGTATTTCTGATAGGAAGTTCTTAATTGAACCTGGGTTGCAATAATGCGTGGTAAATGTCATATCAATGCCATATTAAATGGAGTCTAGTTCTGCCATCGGTGATCTGGCGGTGTTCGGTAGGATGTAAACTCTATGCCATTAAATAAGTCCAGTGATAAACTGCATGGAAAAATGAGAATGACCTATTTTTTAAATATTGTACGTCAGTTATATTCCTATTTTTAATATTATAAAGCAGTATTAAAAATGGACACTCCTAAAAACTTTGCGCTTATAAAAAATTATCGCGTTCCGATTTTATCCGCCATTTTACGTCCGTCATTCGGGCCATTTCGTTGCAGGATGACGTCACGAGTGCCGACTGACAATACGGCGCGGCTGATGACGCAATTAGACCGACACTTTTAAGTACCCAGACGTAAAAAATGGCGTAAATTTTATTTCTGTATGCATTTTGCTCATTTGGGTGTGAAAGAAAGTAACTTATCGTCTGGCGTAATGATATCTAATGAGGGAAAAGTTTTAGTTATAGTACTACTAGAAAGAAAATGCGTTTATTGGCGCAGTAAAAATAAAAGCACATCACATTTAATCACTTCAACACACACAAGTTCTTTTATAATTGTTATTTATTTAATTCATATTCAATTAATATATTTTCTGTACACGTAGGCACACATAACGTCACTCGATGTGGCTCCCGCTGAAAACCAGCGCTGTCGGGCTGCTCGCAGCGCGTCAGCTTAAGCTGAGCGGAAGCCTTTTTGACACAGCTGCGACGTACAACCCATTTGTTATTTAAGATAAATATTTTTTTCTTTTACATGTTTTATTCTTTTATTTTTTGTTACTTTATCTTTAAAATTGTTTTTGTGCTGTGTCAAATAAATACTTTTTTCTTTCTTTTCTTTCTAGAGAAAATCTAATTTCATTTAATGTTAATCATGTTTTATATTTTTATTTTATGTTTAAATACTTAAGCTGTGTACGTACAAATTTAAGTTTAGTTGCAAATCTTGAATTGTTACTTAATAAATGAATAGAGAAAAGATGACAAATGTGTATGCCAAAAGCACCTCAGCTCTGTTTTCTCTCAGCATAAAGTAGTTTTTTCCGTGTATTAGGAAATTCTTAGTCAGCAGGTTGGAGTTTGGAATTGGACTTAGTGGATGACAATAGCCTCGCCTATTATATGTGCCTTAACATCGGCGGGAAATGGTACAGTACACTTCTGTCTATGGCGAACACAAACGTGATACCATGATAATATGACCATTACCTTTATATTATTACTGATTTCCATTTATATCCTCCGATCTCACCCTCCAAATACATCATAAACAAAACGTACAGCAAAACCGAAGGCCATCTGCGAGTGTTAATTAAAACAATAAATTAAATACGCCAAGTGGGTAGCAATGAATATGTCACACAGGTCGGTATTAGCAATGCAGAGGTCGCCAACTATGGCGCCGGCACCTTTATAAACTAACGCTGAATTTCGCTAATGTACGGCAATGAAATTAGAGGTGAATACTTAGAATGAATTTATTTGTGTAATTAGGGACAAGTGGGGTTAGTTTTAGAATTAATGCCTGCCTCTACACTTAGCTAGATAGAAAACTGAGTTTTTCTCATAAACTTATTATAATAGTGGTAACACTAGTAATAGTAAGATTATGGTTTTTCTTGACTTCGACTGTAGTTACCGTCATGCCAAAAATGTATGAAACGTGCGCGCATTTCAGTGCACTTCAATAGAAAACGGACGCACATTTTTTAAATAAATTTTTGGCTGTATTGTAACTATGTCGAGGTCGAGAAAAACTCGGTAGATATAGAGGTAATCGAAAAAAACTCGATACTCGAGAAGAACTCGGTATTGTGATCGAGAAAAACTAAAACTAAGTAAGTATAGGGGGCGGTATAGGGATTTTAAAAGGTAGGAGGAGGTATTGCTTGTAGTCTCCACACTGAGCAAGCGAGAGTTAGATTGAAGTTCGACAGATAATCCGTCGACAAATGGAACTTCGAAAAGCCTCAAGTTCGACAGGACGGTATTTCGACACGACTCATCTTTGACACGATATAGGTAGATTTCTAATAAGCCCAAAGGTTTCGGTTAATAATCTTGTAGGAACCGTAAATTTTGGTAAAATATGAAAAGTAGTTTTTGGTAAAGAGGGGTATTCATTTTTTTATTATTAGAATTTTGGTTTTTTTTTTTTTTATTCCTGTTAACCCTTCTAAATATGCTTGTGATAGCAGTGGAATCGCGTCGCAAGTGCAATAGGTGGGGATCGAACTAACAACCTCTCGATCGTTTATCGCTTTTTTCTAGCGAAGCTGCTAACTGACCTCCAATACGTTTATAATGTAACTCGCCTATTGCATGGCCCCATACATTTGTCCATGTGCGCCAGTCCGCGGTCGGTAGAAGACACCGCGCACCGCGCCCGACAGTTAGCAGCGTGTCGCAAAAACTAATTCAAACCGAAGGGTTAGCCCGCCCATAAATTGTGTCCAGGAACGCGAGGCGCGTGTTATTTAACTGTAGTTTATTATTGGGTGTCATCGTGTTTCATACCATTGGTAGGTACTGACAGTAAAGGAAGGGTTACTAAAATACTCATGTTATTACATCGCAATCGAGAAACTAGAATGTCAAAACGATTTTTAAAGTTCAACAAACCAACTCGCTAACATTCGAATTGTACAATCAACAGCCACGCGTGATAAGGCAAGTTAAAAACAAATTTAAAAAAATCATCCCTTTGGTGTTCCACTGCTAGCTAGACACATGCATCTTCTTAGAATCAGAAGGTTTAGGTCTAAGTCCACTATCTGGCCTAATGCGGGTTGGCGGACTACACACACTATCGAGAACTTTATGAGGCCCTCTCAGATGTACAGGTTTTTTCCCGATGTTTTCCTTCACCGTTGTACGCAAAAAAGTCCGATCCGTTTCAATAATATTATAAAGAAGTATTTGTTTGTTTGTAAGAATCAATAAAAAACAAGAACAAATGCATGTACCAATGTTTACGTAAGCATGGGATGGGGGGGGGGGTATGAGCTTTGCTTACTTTTGCTGATGAGGGGGAGGAGGGGGTTATTATTTGCAAAAAATCTGCATACGTAATACGGCCCTATATCTCTGAAGTCTACACCAATAACTATCCAGTACACAAATCCTCCAGCTATTCAGAATTACGATTTTTTCTCTCGTACATATATCACTGGGGCCGTTCGATTTAACTGTTTTCTTACGTTCAAATTTATAGAGGTAGGAGCCGAATTATAGCCGCCAGGTGTTGACTATAGTCTGCCACGCCACTAGCTTTGTTTTGTTGAGAGAAACGGTTAAAATAAAAATATCTGCTATTTAAATTTTGTATTCGTTATTTTAAATACCTACCTATTGTTTTGTGTATAATGACAATATTCTAACTAATACTTGTTTTTGAAAGTCTCATGATGGGATAGGAATTTTATTTTCACGTTCACCACTTTTATTAAGTAAAGAAAGAAAAATTAAAAATAAATGTAGGTAGTAGAAAATTTTGGTTCGACATTGATCTGCACCCACAGCTGCTTACACAGTTTTGTACAGGGCAAGTCCGTAGCCAGAAACTTAGTAGGGGGGGGGGGGGGAGAATCCCAAACAGGAAAGGCAATTAAAAACAACTTTTTAAAAACTGTTTTATTTCACTGCCTGAAGTTTGGGGGGGGGGGGGTGGGGTTTGAACCCCTCGCTACGGCCTTGTGGCAAGTTTGATATGACTTAGACATTTCCTAACAAAATATTTTCCTACCGTCTAATTTATCGCGAGGTGCAAAAACTCCCTTCCAACGTAATGAAAATTTGTATCAGAATTCCTTGGCTGGTGTCGCAAGCGTGTTATCAACGGGTATTAATCATTCGCTATGCTAATGTGTATGTAGTGAAGTGATTATATTCAAATTGATGCTTTAATTTTATTCATGCTTATGGTGAAAATGCGCCTATTTTGTCGTCGGTACCCGTTTGTTGCGAGTGGTTTCGTTGTGTGGTAAATGATGGTGAATAGACGCTTTGGTATACAGCGTTATTTGTTATTCACCGGTAATGCTTTAAGAGGTGAAACTACTCATCAATATGAACAACTTTTACTACGGGACCAACCATGAAATCCCGACAAAAAATTCAAACTTTTCATACATTTTGATGGAGTAAGGTTAATCTTTTGTATGAAAAGTTTGAATTTTTTATCGCGATTTCATGGTTGGTCCCGTAGTAAAAGTTGTTCATATTGATGAGTAGTTTCATCCCTTAAAACATTACCAGTGAATTACAAATAACCCTGTATAATATGGATACATTATGTATTTTCTATGCTGGTTAGTGAGAACCGGTAAACAAAGGCCGTATTAGTAGCTTTCATTCAGTGTAAATAATATCAATCAACGATTTAGTTATCAGCAGTGCAATTGTGGTTTCAGTTTGGTTTCGATTGAGGTGAAAATGAATTGTGTTAAGTAATTTTTGTTGCATACAACATTTTATTAAACAAATGTTAATAGTAATATAGATAGGTAGATATGTGCGAGGCTATTGTGTTGAAGGTGGCCTAAAAAAGCCGCTTTAGTTGAATCACAATATGATTCATATTACAAAAGTCAAAATATCTACTTAATTGACAACTCTTAATATCATCCGCATAAGGTTCATATTCAGTAATCATCTGTTTGACAGTTAATATGCAGATCAGTAGATGAATTGCTCAATGTGGCCTTTTTAGGCCCCCTGTTTGTCATCGTGCAATAAAAGCCTCGTGATTCCATAAAATTTTAGACGAGAACATAAACAGTCTGTATCCCAATTCTCGTAATTAACTGGAAGAATAATATATGATAAAAACATATTACAAAAAATTACTGTTTATTGTAGGTATACTTTCGTCCCCTGCCGGACTTAGAATCGAACCCCACTTTAAAGAGATGCGACTGCGACGACCATACCTACAAATTAAGCGGTTTATCAACCGACAAATGAATTAAAAATCATACGCTTTTTCGTTGTAAAGGAGACGCATCAAATATATCTTAACGGTGTTTAACCCTCCAGTGCATAAATAACGCCATAATTGCCGCGTTGTTTGACAAACGACTAACATTTTGCAGAGTTTGGGGGTTAACTACCGGCACATTAATATTGTGACTCTGTTCAGACATAACCCTGGTTGTTGCTATTTGATGCGTATAAATGCAAATGGGGAGGTTTACAGGTTAATTTCTTGCTAACCAATGGTTTTTGCCGCTTGCGAAATAATAAAATAATGGAACCACCACCTTACCGAATAGGTTGTTGATGTTTTTGTATCACTTGTAGCGTGTCAAAGACAAAGCTTCACTACATTTCAACTAGACGGAAAGAAAAAATAATATTATTCTACATAGAATATATTTCTTTCTTTTTTAACACGCTTTTATTAGCTTCACCTGTAACTAACTAACTATGTAACAAAATCTTGAAAGTTAAATTTGACCCACTTCCCGGTTTCCGATTGAGCTGAAATCTTGCATACACGTTCAGTTTGGATAACTAAAGCGTGTTCTATAGTTTCTTTTTTAAAGTATAATATTTTTTATTTATTTCTTTTTTCTTTCTATACAGGCACTTATGAAATGTCGAGACTCTAGGTGCACGGTTCCAAATAGTAGATCCTATGGAGACGAACCGGCAAGAAACTCCATGGTAACTCTTTTAAAATAAAAGATTACAATCTGTATCAGTAAAATGTTGTGGTTAGAGCTGCGAGAATAATGTAATTTAATATGAATAAAAATAAGACTAGGATAATAATGATTTGCTTCTGAATAAGATTGCCATGGTAGGTTCCGGCAGACGGCACCCGTTCACGAGCATGACGCGTTGATTGATAAACTAAACTTAGGCATAGCCTAATTTTTGCTGTTGACTACGATATGCTCATACAGCATTTACTTAAAAAGAGTGAAGTCAGAGCATTGCTTACCTACACCAAATTCAGTAATAAAATTTATTTATTGAGCTATACACGTATCACGATATCAGGATCGATTCCGTGCGTGTTACCGGTGCTCAGTGGGGCAACAAACTGCCGTATCCAAGATGGTAGCTCAACGATAGAATAAATCTCGCAGAATATATGCGCACTGATAAAGTTACGGTTTATTGGAACTGCTTTGTTTTGGTGATAGTGTAAACAAATGTAGTTGAAAGATAGATATGTAGATTGTACGGAAATATTGTTATGTTTTACCTATACTGAATAACTTCTTTTGTTTTATCTCACAAGGGAATAGAAACACAATGTTGCAATTGGCTTAATTTTTTTCTGCAGTGACAGCGTGACTTATATAAGATCCGAAATTTCTATTCTAAATCCTTTTAAGGGGTTATTGTACTCATCATTATGAAAAACTTTTACTATGGGACCAACCCTGAAATCACGAAAAAATTAACAGCTGTTCCGTATAAATAATTCAATATTACTCGACTAAATGTACTTATCGAACACCGGATTTCATTTTTACCGTTATATCGGAAGCTCACAAAAAAATTAACAAACAGTAAATATCCAGATTTAATTGTAATAATAATATTATTGACCATAACAGTTTAAAATCACACATATTGTAGCGACATCTATCGCCACATAGAAGAACTACTTAGCAAGACAACAAAAGCTAACTACAGTGGCGCGAAAATATGAATTCGACCAATCAGACTACGAGGCCTGCATCGCGCAAGGAAAAAGATAATCGTATCTAAGACATATACTCGTACCATATTAAACTACAACTGTCTGACATGAACCTTTGGGCTTCGGCCAGCCAGGCAATATCACCTCGCCTGATCGGAGGATCTTCCCTTTTCCATGGAGGAACATCATACGTACCTCGTTCCTCCACAATATTATTATTATAGTTATTACCTTAAAACCTACCATGTTTACCAAATGGAATTTTAAGTCGTGCCGTACCATTTTGGCAAATAAACTACTGTCCTATATTTTATTTTCCAATAGTTACCAATATTATGTCATAGGTAAGTATCGTAATGGCAAAGTTTCAACAACTCAATTTCCATCAGAACTTTAGCTTTGGATTTACTGATATTTTCGTTGACTTATAAAATGAAAAGTTTCGGTTTAACCAATGACATTTTACAAAGAAATTTTTGTAAAATGTCATTGGGTTCAACACACTTTTCAAACTTAATAATGTCAATTTGGCTAACAGATTTTAACAGTTCTTGGTTCTGTTGATCTCAAAGAGTACTTTTAATCAGTTTGAAAGCGTTGTAACGAAGTATCATCTCACACAATCTACCTTTTTGGGCACAAGGTCTGAGGGTTCGATTCTCGCGCGAGGTTTTATGTACATACCTACGAGTATATGAGTAATTTTATTAGGCTTATTTTTTTTTTTGAAATATTTTTATTAATTACTCCAGTCCTGTCCTGTCTTTTTGAAGTTATGTGCGGATCAGAATTTGATTATCACTTGCGTTAACGGGGAACGACAAGATCGTGAGGAAATTTGAGCATCTGAGAGGGCCTCATAATGTTCTCAATAATGTGTGTAGTCCACCAAACCGCACCAGGCCAGTATGGTGGACTAAGGCTCTTCTCAATCTGGGAAGAAGCTCGTGCCCAGCAGTGGGACAGTAAAGGGCTAGATTTATTTTTTATTTATACTCCTGTCAAATGTCTTCAGATATCTTACATTTTTAACCAGAAAATACAGCCGAGTTTCACTAATCACGCCAACAGGTAATATTCATCTATATAGTAGACCAACTTTTTTTAAAGTTTGAAATTGCGCGCGGGAACGCGGCGCGCGGCCACTCCGCCGTAAAATTGCACAGACTCGAACCTGCGGCCGCCAGTTACCAACTTTACCAGTGAACTTCGCACTGCTATTTTGTTTTGTTAAATGAGACCGTTATTTTTAGCATTAAATTATTGTTAACGGGTTGAATGATTTTTGAGGAATGTGGCTTATTTATGGTGGTTTTCTGTGCACACTGACTAAATCCGGTAGAAAAGATGCCTTTAAAAATATTTAACCCCCGACAAAAAAGAGGGGTGATATAAGATTGTATTGCTTATCTGTGTATTTGTGGCATCGTAGCTCCAAAACGGATGAACCGATTTCAATGCAGTATTTTTAATTGAAAGCTAGTTTAATCGGGAATCATCTTAGCTATGTTTCATCAAAATCTGTTCAACCGTTCAAAAGTTACAGCTCTTTTTCTAGTTGGAGTCGGGGGTTTTTGACGGTAGACAGTTCATTGATTATCATGTCAAACGATCTCTCTGCCTTAATATGAAATAAAAATAAGATATTGCATCCCACTGTTGGTCATAAGAGCTGATCCAAATTGCACATCACACGGTTCTTCATTTTCCGAATCCAGGCTACTATAATTACTTTCTTCAGTTGCTTGCTTTGCGACTTGATCGCATCGGATTAATCGTAAACCGTCACCCATCTAAGGACTGACCGCAGCAAGCGCTGCAGGCTTAACCTCGTTGATCGCCTGATCTGCGCCGTAGGTATGTATCTACGAGCACCTCCCCTTCATAACCTAACGACACACTTCTGTTTAGATAACGATTGCTTTATGTTATTTTAAGGCTCCGTGTATCATCACTATACAGGGTGGAATTTTCGAAGCGTGCCTGGAGGAAAAGTACTCTAAATACTGAAGATAGCAAATTTTACTCAACGGAAACATTCCTTTATTTTCTAAAAGAAACAAAACTGCATTTAAATATTTTTGAAAATACCTTTGCCACACCCGGGAATCGAACCGACTAAAATCCGAAAAAATTGCATCCTGTACCTTTATGGCACCTATCGATAGGGTCAATCTTATGGATCAAATCTCTCTAGCAAACATGGTAAATTAAACTTAACAAAAACCATGAAATCTAAACTTATTTTATTCGAACGAAAAAAACGAGTACCTAAATTAACTAATTAGTTGCTCGAAATGAGCTCCATTTTCTTAGATGTACAAAATTCTTATAAGGAATTCATTTTGAGTAACATTTAGTAGCGTGTTGTGGTGAATTTTGAAAATTGTATTGTGAACCTCAGTTTTTAACTCGTTTACAGTTGTATAGGATTTTTGGTAAATTTGATTTTTTACATATCCCCATAAAAAAAATCTAAAGGGGTGAGATCTGGAGATCTTGCAGGCCATCTGATTGTGGCGTTTGTACCAATCCAGGTATTAAAATGGTTAACATTATTTTCGGATTTTAGTCGGTTAGATTCCCGGGTGTGGCAAGCGTATTTTCAAAAATCTTTAAATGCAGTTTTGTTTCTTTTTAAAAATAAAGGAATGTTTCCTTTGAGTAAAATTGGCTGTCTTCAGTATTTAGAGTACTTTTCCTCCAGATACGCTTCGAAAATTCCACCCTGTATATTTGAGATTTCCTAACTGGTTTTAGAAAAACCTCTAAAACGAACAGTAAGTAAAGTAAAAATAATTCATGATCATTCAACACAACTCTTTCCACTTTAGAGCAATAAACACAGTCTAAGCAAATAAAAACTGCAGCCGCCTTTCACTGAAATACCAACAGCGAGGTGAGACCCAAATGTATGCACGTCAAGCTGTTTGCACTGACGATGGAGAACTAAAATTTATCTATCGCCAAACATATTTTGCAAGTAGCATCATTTCGTTAACTACCTCCAAACAAATTCCAACTTTGCTCAAAAGAGTTAAGGTGTATTTTTAGTTGTTTCGTTTTTTCACAGTTGTTTAGTGCCGATATATTTTCGGGGAGTGCATGCACTTTATAGTGGGGAATTCGAGTCGACACAAATCTTTGCGGTTCATATTTTTGCGTATTTACTTTTAAATTGTCGCCGTTTATGTGATACTGTTGTGTGGGTTCGTTGAGGTAGAGGATTTCAAATCTTTTATGTTGTTTGCTGTGTCTGTTACATGAAAATGAGAAAACAGTTTGGCTATTTTACGCAGTTTTTTCAGCGATTTTCTGGTAATAGTTACTTACAATTTTTACACTATGAAGGTTTTATATTGTACTTTTATAAGCTTCTCGTTAGTTGCGTGCATTTTGATGTGGATCCTATTAATATAAAAAAACCATTGACTCAATTGAAACAACTTATAAAGAATATAACATGAAACACGTGCACGTGCACCTACCATACTTTTTTCTCTGCATCACCCTTAGGTTGACTGGTAGAAAATGCCTACGGCATTAAGTCCGCCTCTGTACTTAGTGCATAAAGTATAAATAAATAAATAAATAAACATTAATTTACTCAATTTATTTTCTAAATCATCCAATGAATATAATCACTAAACTAACGTTATCTCGTTAAACTAACAAACAACGAATGCATTAATGAATGAGTGAATGATTTAATGAATTAGCGCTTAAATCAACAATTTGCATTCAATCGTTGTTTAACATTAGCCTTTTCATTCTATACGCGATTCATTTAATTAAGTCATATCACCACCATATTATGTATGTTTTTTAAATGTACATGGAATACACACTGCGTTGTTTATCTAGTAGTCACGAATGCTGTGTTATAGGCCGGCAAGTTTTTTCATGACCCTCCCATGATCCGCGGGCGACGGGGGACAGGTAACAACAAATGACGCGCGGCACGACTGACGCTCCTGCTAGGCGGCCCTGTCACCCGCACACTTCTTGCCACCCCGCAGTTCTTTTGTCCCCCGTCGCCCGCACATTATGGGAGTGTCACCAACGAGCTTGCTGGGCGCCGGCCTATAGGAACTGGGTTTGATTTCCAAGTTAATAGATTTCTCTGTTCGGATTTTTTTTTAGCAGCCTTAATTTGTCAAAAATTGGGTCCTATTACATTGGACTAAATAACGTTATTAGCGAAGCGTGGATGTAAAGTACCCCAATGCCTAACACACACACACTTTGCCAGCCTTCTGTCCCTCGCTTATCAACTGTTGCTTTTACTCCTTTACCGAAGTCGGTAAAAAACCTTAAAGTGAAAATCTCTTTATTAGGTTAGTACTTAAACGTAACATAAAAGTGCAGGAATTCTTAAGAAATACGAGCTACCTACATCATTCCGTATTTCAGTGAAAAGTTTTTCTCAAACGTGCAATTGCACTTAATACGTAAATAAAACACTCATTCACAATCTGACCTTGTTCTTTTAAAAGGCTGACCTAATTTTCATTCAGCGAAATACTATTAAATACTCTCCTTTTAAAAGAGTTAATTTTCCTGTTTCAACCATTCAATGACTGCCTATCCTCATTACGGGGAGGCTTGAATGTGGGCTCGTTTGCCCGACCCAGATAGTCAATGGAACTGTAACGTTAGCATTTTCAGAGTCTTGTTCATAATGACGTATTATCTACCATTAAGTGAGTGCCGGTTGTGCATTCCGCTTCAATTTGTGTTCATTGTCTTGGTACAGCTGTAATTAATTGAGGTAATGGATTGGTACGAAATTAGGTCTGGAGATAGAATAAAATATTAGTAAAAAAATCATTTTTAAACACAAGCTTTTACATGAATCACATCCGTTTTGAAAGGCCCAGTTGAAATAAAAGATTTAGACTTTGATTTTGTTTCCTACTCTTCAAGCTCTTTCATTTGATAATATTACAATATTGTAATTGTTGTTGTGTATTGTATTAAATCAGCCACATATTTTGACTAAGGTGTAGAGTTTGTGAAGTTAGGCCTTGTAGAGTTAGGGCGTGTAGAGTTAGAAGCTTGGCTCTACATGAGATCTGATAACTTTTTGACAGTGCGAGTCATATGGTCTCGTCTTGGCAACATTTTTCATGAAAATGTTTTTGGTGGGATTGTATTGTCTTTATAAAGGAGGAGATTCTCAATACGTTTGAATTTTTTTTTTCTTAACATTGTTTGTTACTTTTACCACAACCTGTCCAACTACCAAGGCCTTCAAAACACATAGGACAATGAAAAACATACAGTATTTTTTAAATTACCAATTTCTGCTTTAAATTTCGTAATGGAAGCGGTGTCCTGAACTCTTCGACGTCAGCACAAACCTAACGATGGAACAAATTAATTGTTAGAGCTGTGTTAGACTGTTTCTAAATTGTAGAAAATGCTTAAAAATGTTTTTTTTATATCCACTATCCCGTGAAGTACTTCCGATGTAAAAACAAAAGAAAGTAGAGTACTTCTTTACGATGAATAAGAAAGGATAAGACCGAGTTACCGCGTTGGTCTCTTAAAAAAAAATAGGTATGTAATAATCGGATGTAAAAAGACCCATAACGAAGCAGAGAGCCTCGTATTATTTCCATCATACGAGTAGAGAGTCGAGAGATAGTTGATTAAATAAATAAACAAATAAATCATTACCAAGATTTTTTTTTTCGGGCTATAACTAGGAACGGACTGAAAATCGAGTGATTTAAGGTCAAAGACACAATTTTTGTTGCGTTTTTTGTCCGTCACAGATTTGAATTATTATTATTAAACTATTTTAAGCACCCATCTTGTTCTACACTGATTACACTCACACACAGGTCAGTTTGTTGCACGCAGTATAACAGCTGTTTTTAATATCTAAAAATAAATGTTGTTTCTCAGCAATTACTTTTTAACCCCCGACAAAAAAGAGGGATGTTATAAGTTTTTAGTGTGTATCAGTGTGTCTGTCTGTGGCATAGTAGCTCCAAAACGTATGGACTGATTTCAATGCAGTTTTTTCAATTGAAAGCTAGTTTAATCGGGAATCATCTTAGCTGTGTTCTCAGCCGTTCAAAATTTACAGCTCTTTTTCTAGTTTGAGTCAGGGGTTTGTGTCGGTTAGGTTATTACCTACACTTTGTATAAAAAGGTTGATAATTTCTATTCCACAATCACGTAGATGGAAGTCCAGAGTAGTGGCAAGGATAAAATAACCTTTACAAATGCTTCGGGTTATTAACCTTTATTACTGGCCAGGCTTTTACTAAACATTACTCCGTCCCTTCGAAAAGCCTACCTGGTACACGTATAATAATGTACCAGGCATTCAGAAACCCAAGCTGTCTTATGTGTTTACTGTGAAACCTGATGAATGTTTAGAGAAATATAATAGAAAGAAGTCGGTAACCTTTCTATAATGTGCTCTACAGCAAATACCTAAATGCATGTCTGCATGCATGCATGTCATGCATTTAGGCATATTTATCAATGTATTATTTTTTAATGTGTAATTTTATTGTGACTTTCGTGCTATCCTATGTACATTGTACAGTATAATTATTTTTCTTTCTTTCTTTCTAAGTAGAAAGAGAAATATGAGGCAAAACTTTCAACAAAAAAAAAACAATTATAACATAACAAATCCTCTTTATACGCACGCATAGATAAAGTAAGTAAGTCAATACTAAAATCAATACCCGGCGCTAATTTTGAACTGAACCGAACATGACTTATGGTCATGCATAGGATCCCAAACATCTTCTATACTTCACCGAACCATTCTATGGTCCCATGTAGCGTTGTTATCCGTCCGGATAAAGCCGGACAGTGTTAGGCTTTTTGACCTCTTGTCCGGCCTTTGCGTCCGGCTCGTCCGGCTTTGGTTAGGCTTTTATATTTTCTTACTTCCATCGTTTTTTCTTGCCCGTTAGCGGCATGTGGTTTGTTATAAAATATGTGCTTTATTCTTTTTTTTTTGTGTCCGGCTTTGTGACCCAATTGTCCGGCTTTTTTAACGACTAAGTCCGGCTTTCTGATTTTTAGAGATGACATCGCTAGTCCGTTCCCATTAAACCAAGCACAGCTTTAGGTTGTAGCTATAAATTATTTCATATAAAAACATCTGAGCATCATTTCAAACATAGGATCTCATGATAGGCTGTTAACTGACATTTAGAGCAACGAAGCGGTTTAAAAAATATAATAGATAATTTTGCAAGACAGATTTTTTCTCGTGTCGCCTGGACCGCAGGCACCTAAGATCAAAACCGAGATATAGCTATACATTAAAAGTTGGTCGGAACAATCGCGAAGGGATATATAAACCGTAGCGGCGAGATCGTTTATTAGCGCGAGTAATAAGAAAACTTCCGCGGAATCTTGGTGAATTTGCATTTTATCAGCCCAAGACTACAACTTAACTTCGCGGATGGTAGTATGAGGTAACGAGACAAGGTTAAAATAAAATGCAAGAAACTGAAACATCATGATATTTCAATCCGTGTATATATGTTTAATAAATACGTGTTTTTGTTAATGTATATTGTTTTTTTATCTATTTGAGAATTTGTTATTTAATTTTTGTTGGGTTTTTTTATATGTATGCTGTGGTCTCCTGTAACTGAGGAAGCACAGGGCTCGAAGATTATTATTGTAAGCTTTTGATGTATTTTATATTTCTTGTTGGAGATCCTAATAAATAAATATATAAATAAATACGACTTATTGCAGTCCACAGCTGGACATACAAGATCTCCCAAGTTTCGCTACAACTTTCGGTTTTCCTTTTGGTATATAACGATGTTTATATTAAAAAGCAACTGAACCAATAATGGTAGTAATTTTGTTGCACGTTGTCTTCACATGAACTACATTCATTTGATTTACGTAGAATAATAGTTGACGCAATCTGAGCTTTCTGGATGAAATTAATGTAAAACATACCCGAACGATACCTAGTACTGTCGTATTCTTTGCGTAATTATTTAGTCACCACAGCATCCCAATTTTAGACTTTTAAAGAAACAAGATTTATTGGCTTAATACATTCAACATGATACCATCCAGTCACCTTACACCGGCGGAACGTTATGATAACAATTTTCCTTCTTTTATCTCTTGCTTTTTATATTATTGCGGCGACAACTATAGGGGACGGTGCCCGCCTTATAATTTTACAGCACAATAGAATCGCGGAAATTGTATTGCCTTGTCACAGATTCAAAATATGGTAGACCAAATTGTATTTTTTTTTCGGGAGAAGCACAGTTACTTTTTTAACACTACATCATCATTAATGGCATCAACACGCGAAACTATGTTTCTTTTTTAATAAATAAAGTGTTTATCTAGTACCAGCTTGTAACAGGGTCAAGTGCTCCATTAGATTTATGCAATTTGATTTCTTACGGTCACTAATCGTGCGCGAAAATGGCCTGCTGTGAGTGTTAATAATCACTAACCAGTAGATACCTTCTTTGGCCAACTTTTAAAGACGCTACTACAAAATACCTTTTTGAAAACTATAAATATTTGTGGCTAGAACATTATCAAAACGAGCTTTAAGCACCACTTATACATGCAAACACCGAGTGTACTAACATCAAAAAAGTATTTAAATTTTAATGACGTTGAAATCTCCTTACGCAGTTTTAAGCCGCGGGAGGTACGGTTGGGGTACAATTCCGCCCCAGTTATCGTGCGAAAACTTTCACCCAATCCGATTTACCTGAGTTAATTACATTTCATAGTATTGGAGCTTACTGTCGCCCCGCAGCGAATTGGCCACTGAGAATTCTCCGGCATTTTACGGTAAAATCAACTAGCAAGATTGGCTCTGTGCAAATAATTTGTTGAAAGAGATTCTGCGAAGTGAAGAGATATTCTGGGTAGAGAAAATGTACAAGCATAGTAAGTGACGTCTCGTTAAGCCCTACGACTGTGTGACAGCGGTTGCCTTGGATAGTAAAGGGTTTATTCTGTTGTAGGAAACTGAGAATGCTCTCGGCTTGATTCCGGTTTTCTGATGCGAAGCTAATGATATCGGACTAGCAAAGATATTACAAAAATGCACACACCATTAGCGAAATAAAATTATGAAACATAAAATATATGATTTTATGATGGAGAAGAGTTTTGAGTTTAAGTTATTGATTCTGGCATAGGTGCTTTTTCTTGGGCGAGGATTTATGTCCATTTAGTAAAAAAATACTGTATTAGAACCTAATAATAATGAGTAGTGCATCTACCATGTTTTTGTCTCTGCATCACCCTAAGGTTGTCTGGCAGAGAATGCCTTTGGCATTAAGACCGCCTTTGTACATATTTGTATGAAAAGCATTAAATAAAATAAATAAATAAATAAATAGAACTATGTAGCAATAAGTTGTAGCTCCAGACCTATGTTCACATAATTTTATATTTATTACTGGCCGATGAGAATAAGTACCTGCAGCTGCAACATAGTGTATAATCTTTTACTTTGAAATTAAAATTCGTAACTGTAGGGGAGCGAGGGGCTTGTTGTAACAGGGGTAAGTAGTAACAGGCACTTTTTACTAGGATCTTAAACGCTATTAACATATTTCTATGACTCGATTTAACCTCTATACCGCGCCGCATCATGTTGCCATACTGGCTATCCCGCCGGCCGGCGCAGTGAGCGGAAGTGTGCACGCGCTTCATTTCTGCCAGGTAATATAAAATTGTACTGTCGTAAAATTTCGGTTTGCGTTTTTAATATCGACTAATTTCAAATTTTCTATATCTTATTTCCATTCAATTTTATCTATCTCTGATAATGTGTAACAGTTTTTATGATTGCTAAATTGTTTAAATAGTTATCTTGATAAATGTTAAAAATCATACCATGGGGTTAGTTGTAACAAAATCCCGGGGCTTGTTGTAACGTGTTACAACATGCCCCAAGTTATATGATATGAGGAAAAGGTGAAGAAAAAAGATGACAAAATTAAAGGAAAAGGGGAAGGGGAAGGGAAAAGCCAAAGGTAAATCAACAAATAATAAAACCGGAGTGGGCAGAGCTAAAAAAAAGATTTTATGTTCAGATTCAGAATCTAAATCAGAAGAGTGGTATGTGGTGAAGCTTACACAGATACAAATAAAGTAGCTCAGATGAAGACTGAATTTAATTATAATGAAACCCACCAAATGTTGATTCTTACATAAGTATAATACTTTGTTAGATAGCTATTAAGAAGAGATAATTACGAAGCATGCCTTAGATATAAATAATTTAATTACTTACTGTGATTTAATAGTGCCATGATGATTATAAGTAGTGTTTATCTAAATAAAACTGTTAATTACTTAATTTTTAAGTGTTGATTACTAAAAAAGTGTATTTGAGTCGATTTCTGATAAGAATTACATAATACTTACTTTAGAAAGATGTCAATTTTGTTAAAAATAAACAAAGAATAAATGATTAGAGGTATTATTGTCGTTTTTTTTGTCGTTACTACTTGCCCCTGTAGACGTTACAACTTGCCCCAAGCACGAGGTAAGTTGTAACACCGCACTTCTTCTAGAAAATAATTGATTGTAAAATAATGACCAATAGTTATGGTATTATTTTGACTTGATTTGGTAGAGGAAGAGTTACAGTATCCATCCATCTTTATTTAGTAGAAATTTAATCAATAGATCTCAAGATATATTAGTTTTAATGAAAACTGTTACAACAAGCCCCTCGCTCCCCTACCATAGTAACAGTTTTTTTAATGGCCATTTAAAAGATATGTTCTTATTTCAAATAAGTATTTTTTTGTATGAGATTATCATAGTATTAACTTGGCCTTAAAATAATTAAATTTACGCCACTTCACAACCTCACCACTTCATTAACTCGGAGAAATTCGTGTGTGAAATATCAGAAGTTGTCGAGATCTTAGCGGCGCCGGCGCGGGTCTTGGGGCCAGATTAAACCTTCGTAGACGTGTCAATTATCGAGTGTTGCGAATTCATTATAAGGGATTTCCACTCTAAGTTTGCTGAGAATGTATTAATTGAGAGTTTCAGCAGCAGTTTGAATTTTTATGGGTAGTGAGCGAGAGAAACTGTGTTAGTATCTGCATTAACTTTAAGTTGAGGAAAGGTAAAGGTTCTTAAGGATTATTTTTCTTTTTTTTACCTTTCTTATAGGTTATGATTAGGGTATTATTTGCCCAAAAGACTGTACAAGCGCTACGTTTTATTTGCATGACAAATATCAGTTTTTTTTTTGTAAATCTAATGTCCTTATACTTACGTAAATATTTGTTTACTCAATTACAGATTATCAGCTGTTCCATACATTTAGTTGTTACTCGACAATATTGAATTATTTGTATGGAATAGCTGTTTTATTCATGATTTTAAGTTTGGTCCCATAATAAAAGTTACTCGTAACGATGAGTACTATAACCCCTTAAAAGGACCTTCCTTAATAAAGTAGGACCAAAAATATGTTCACACCTGCGTTGCTACCTGGTATTCGAGAAGAAGAAAGAAGAATGACGGTATACTTGTTAGGGAGGTACCCTAACAAGTATACCGTCATTCTTCTTTCAGGGGTCATTATACTCAAATAAAGGGATCTCCCTTAAAGGGTTCGGGACTAGAAGTAGGACATTGTATAATAGGTACCCAGACGTTAGCCGCCTATTCTGAGCCGGCAACACACCCTTTCTCACCTACTAACTATTTCCTAATAATCGCAATAATTTAGACGTAAACAGTGACAAGTTGCCACCCCATCGCTTATACCGCCATAATAACCTCTCCCCTTAAAAGGTGAGCCGTTATTTACACGAGTAATTAAGCCCAATTTGAGAGCATTATATATTGCGATCAAGCGTTTCTTACAGAATAATAAGACCTTAAGATCCCTCTCAAATTAATACCTAGAGCAGATTCCCTCATAATGAGTGCAATAAAACAATCTACCCGCCTAACCGCCACAATATATGCCTCCCTTGCGCGTAAAATGTAGTTGCAAGGCACGTTTTAAAATATATGGGCGGACGAAATTAAATGCGCGCGCCGTCTTATTGCGAACGCAGGTTACGCCTAATGTGAATTATGAAGAATAATAGTGGTGGAATAACGGGTAGGGAGTTGGCAGCCAGGTGGAGATAGGATAATAAACTTAAAAAAAAAAGTATATAATAAATTTCATAAAAAACTTAACAGCTTCTGAAGTCCTTTAATTCTTCGAAGCATCTTAGTTTGGCACCGACTTCCGAAGCTGTTCAGTTTTTTATGAAAATTATTTTATACGTTTTCGTTTATTGAAGTCGCTTTTTACCTTTTTTTTTAAAGTTTATAATTTATTTTTATATGTGGCATAAACAATACAACATGCGATTACAGCAATCGCGAGTGATTTGTTGTTATCTATTGTAGAGTTCCACTGTCTATCTCCGAATGTATTTATTAACTAAATGTCAATGGGACCATCTCGGGAGAATACTCTTTCAAACAGATAAAAAATCGTAATTAGCAAAGATATCGTTGAACAAAAATAAAGAACAGTCGAATTGATAGAATTATAGGCGACATTGTTTATAATTTTTTATACCATCAACTAAACAAGCATACGGCCCGCCTGATGGTAAGAGGTTATTGTACGCTATGGAAGCTTGCAACATCAGGGAAATCACTCGCGCGTCGCCGATTTTAGTACTACCATAGTAGAATCAGAAATTCTGTTTCTACAACTGATAGAATGCAATACAAATGTGTATGTAGATACAAGTGATACCGATAAAAAAAAGTAGATATCGATTTTTAGAAATATTAGAGCAGTCTTTTTTTGAAGAATGCCATGGATTTTATTATTTTCCCGTGTAATGGATCATGCTCGTTATTAGTTCGTAATATTTTCAGATCAATAACAAACGAAATATTATAATTTATATCTAATACGTACAGCGTCATATAAAATAAAGTTTACTACAGCGAGCATTGGAAATATCGAAACTTTATACAGCGAACTCGACGATACTCTTCGCGTTCACATTCAAAAGAGTTTTCTATTCGCAAATATAAATCGCAATTGTCTCAAGAAATAGTAAAGTAGAACGATAAATTGGATAAAGAGGCAATACTGCCGTGCTCAGGGGCTGGTAATAGGCAATTTTCGACATCCAATCCCAGCACAATGGGAAGAGTTGCCTGTTTAAATATTTCTAAGAATCATTCGGTTTCAATGTGACCGATGTCACAGTTTATAAGACAAGCATGTCGATCAATGAAGATTGATTGTTATACTGGTGTTATTTTATTAGATATAAATGGAATAAGTAGGTAGGTACATACGTTTTTTACGTACTGGTTTCTTCGCAATGAACGCAAAAATAAAAAAAAAACCTCACAACAGCATCAATATTGGTCTGATGTCGAAAGATTTTCACTCCATTATTTGAATCCAATCTGATAGTGAGATGCGAAAAACTACATTAGAACTGCACTAGATGGCGCTGTACTGTTGAATTTAACCTAAAGTCCATCAGAAGTTATTAAGGTCATCGGGGAGCCCTACTTATTATTTCTATGAGGTCATCAGAGCCCATGATCCTAATAACAATATAATAATTTGTATATTCAGCAAAAGTAATGTAAAAAATATTAGCTTAAAATATGCTTTTTTTACCCCTTGCAAAATTATTTAAAATATGGAAATATTCTATAAAGAAATATACTTAAATTAAGAATTTACCACAAAATGATGGAATATCAAAGAAGTATAGTAAATACCTATATACATAAAGCCCACAGCGACTTGTTTCGTTCGTCGCATTGTCTGAAATTAATTTTCCTGTTCCGCTCAATGCGTCTTTTATAAGATAGTGGAACAAAAGTGGAACAAAAGTGCCAGAGGAAAAAACCCGACGGTTATTAAAAGGAGAATTTAATTTGTACGGCGGTTTGGTGTTTGCAACTATTGTCAGATTTGGGTAATTGATGTTCTGTAGGTTCACCGCTGGTTTTCCTTTTGGTTAAGTAATTAGAGCTTAAGTTTCCGTCATTTAGTTTTTAGGGAGAGTTTTAAATTTTAAGCAAAAGATGGAGCTACTTGCTATTGTTTCCGGTTTCCGACCTCGAATCGTAAAAAGGTTTGCGATAGTGTTTTCACTTCGAAAGGTTTTGTAAACATGGCGGGAAAAGGCTTTATTGATATGATTGTTAGCTAAATGTTTCGCCAATGACTCAATTTGAAAATTTGAGTATTTCAACAATAACTAGATAACATTATGGATAACTAGAGAACATTATTAGCAACCGCTCTCTAATTATAAACTTAAGTATGACGTGACAGAATTTGCCGAGACGGTAGATTTTTTTTATTGTGTTACCTATTTATAAAATATCGAAATATCAGATGCTGTAATTATAATAGGTATAGTTACTTATACTATTTAATGTTTTGACGTCATCGAATAAAAAAAACGTGAATCATAGATCACATGAAAATATTTGTGGTCCTGAAAATAACCTTTTGTTTATTGTGTAAGTAAATAGAAGACTCCTTGATGCCAATTCGCTAATTGTATCGTCAAAGTAAAGAGAAGAATAAGCATTGCCATTTTCATACTATTCAAAACAAAAGATGACGTTGAATTTGACGACACGGTTGGCGCAGTGGCTAAGCGATTAGCCTTCTGCGCTACGTGCTGCGGGTTCGATCCCCGCACGGAACAAATATTTGTATGATCTACAGATAGTTGTTTCGGGTCTGGTTGTGTGTGCATGTGACATGTATGTTTGTAAACTGTACCCTCGATACAGGAGAAATCCAAGTGTGGGGCAAAGTTAAAAATAAAAATATCGACACCTATGACAAAGTAGCATACCTTAGATTCTTGGACATTTTCCTTTCAGGTAAAAATGAGGACCGTTCTAGCTCGCCGTTTCTCTCAATAGTTTTAGTTCAACAGTTCAAACGGATATATGAAGGACATTATATCAAATATTATTTTCCTTTTGTTCGATAGTAGTCGTGTAATAGTATTATTTTAAAATGGTTTAACAAAGATCAATTCCATCGTTTCTTTTACGTTATTTCCGTTGTTCTCCTAGATATCTAAAATCAATCAATTAGGAGTGAAAACATAGATTATGTGGTTTGATAAGTGAAACGATATTATATATATATTATAATTAAGCTAGTTTACTTCTCTCTGAATTATTTTTAGACCTGGATAACTGGATACTGTTATAATCAAAGTATTAAAAAAAATGTATCTAGGAGTTTAGTAGATAAATAATTAAATATATTTATTTATGTTTATTTTTTATTTTATTTTCTTCCATTGTCACACAATTGTCACATCGCAGACCCTTATCTTTTCACCTTTCTTGTTTATCCTAAGGTGGTTTGGAAGAGATTGCTGGCTGTGATAAAACCAAAGGCGGTCTACATATCTTTATAAGTGTATATTTTGTATTAAAAATTTATCGGTGTACAATAAAAGTTATTCTATTCTATTCTCACTTTACCACATCTAGAATATTAATTACATCTACAACCAAAATAATCAAAGACAATTATAATTCTCACTGCAAATCTAATCCTAAACCAGTGTCAGGTGTTGCAATAAGTGTTTTATCGTGTCGACTCTCCACAAGACGTAGACAACCCGCAGAAAGAACGAACACTCCTTGCGAAGCCTTCATTCATTTATTATGAACTGCGAGGATTCACTGCTATGGGTGGTGAATACACTGAAATGCATGTAAAAAGATTTGAGAGATTTTTAGGAAGTCTTTCATAGACATTTTTGGTATAAAGTTGAGAATGAGTGGTGTTTTGTAAAGGTTTTTTTTTCAGTTAGTAGGTAATCTTATATGTCATCTGCCATATCTTTATTTATAATTTTTGTCAATGCCCTCATCATAAAATATATTATTACTTTGAAATTGAGATGTTAGTAAGATTTTTCATTACAAAGGAAATTTACGAAAACTAATTGTTTAATTATCAACTGGCTTTAATTGGAACTTGTATTTATTGAATTTGAAATCGATTCAAAATCAATAACTTTCATGAGAGTTTGCTAATAGTACGACTAACTAACTAACTAATGCAGCAACAGACAGCACCCGTTCACGAGTATAACTCGTGATCGGGTGCTGTCTGTTGGGACTGGTCAACTCATAGCTGCCACGACAATTTTATGTTTTTGTTTTTAAGGATTTTTTCATATCAGGCTTGTTTAGTTTACGGACCTTTGATAAGTCTCAACTCTTTAGTCCTACATCGTCCTCACATTATTTTTGTTCGAGATAAATATATCTATTATT
The DNA here is from genome assembly GCA_932294325.1 of Allophyes oxyacanthae. Lineage (NCBI taxonomy): Eukaryota > Metazoa > Arthropoda > Insecta > Lepidoptera > Noctuidae > Allophyes > Allophyes oxyacanthae. The sequence goes on from OW028615.1 coordinate 13,538,622, forward strand.
TAATATTGTAAACAGCATTCTGAGATAAAAATATTTCTTTCCTATTGATTTGATTTCTTTTCTATTGGAAATCAACATTTTAAAACGAGGCAACTAGAGTCTGACTATTCATAAGTGCCTGTTGGTTTACATGAATAAAAATATATTTGATTTGATAAAAAAATATCGCTATAACAATAGAACCTATGTAAAGGGGGATTTACATGAGTCGATTTTCGCCGTGCGGCTAGTCGCTGACCAAACCGCTTCACAAAGCCGCACAGCCACCCGATTTACACAGTTGACTTAAATCGCAAGCGACTAGATTATTTTGTTACAAAATTCTGAGCGCAACTCACCTTTAAATGGCGAGTGATCGCCTACGACTGAGCATTTTCACGGTCGATTTTAGTCACCCAACGCACAACAAACACAACACAAACACACACACCACACGACAACACGTGCACAACGCACGGCAAAGATCGACAACTAGTCTACATGGGCGTCTGCGATTTTAGTCAATTGCGGACCAGTCGATTGGATACAGGATAATTTTTTATGTAGTGCGCATAATTTGTAGAGTTATTCAGTTTCTATTCCTAAATGCAACCGCAGTAAGTATTGGGATACACTTTAAAACAAAACGAAAATTAGACTAAGTATAATTTACTGGCATAAGACATACAAAATCAAATTTTTATTTTGGAGTAAATTTTTGTACTGTTTTTGTACATTTGGGAACGGACACTGAATCACTGCAAATTTTGAGCACTACATAAAAAATATCCTGTATGGTCAATGTTCGCCGTGCGGCCTAGTCGTGCGGCGGAAATCAACCTGTGTGAATCCCGCATTATATAGGTTCCTAATATCTCTTAATAATATCGCCGGGAGGTATAATCAATTATCCAGTGGAAATACAGTAAACATTTCTGTACTCTACATACTTGTAACATATCCGTACAAAAATAGCTAAATTAAATTAATCAAATAGAGTATCATGAGCCATCTTGTTAGAAAGTAGTTCCTCATTCGTCGACTCATATCTCGATAATACCCTTTGTTAGAAAATCTTTAGGACCATTAATTTTATTGGAAACGCTTCAATTCGTGGACTGTGAATCGCTGGAGGCTGAATACTGGCACTAGGTAAACTTCTCGCTTAAATGTAATTGGTTTTTGAAAATCCTCTCTATAACTTCATAGGTTTTGCGTAGAGCCGATGTATGGGGAATGTAGGTTTAGATTTTGTAGTTTTGTTTGCTTGTAACAGTTTTAGATATATCGATTAGTTACGCGGTATGGGCCTATCAACTTGTGTAAATTCAGGTCGAATTTTAGCCGCGACCGCTCCTGCGGTCCCAGATATTATTGTATACTTGGTTTATGAAAAGAGTATCCATGGAGTTTCTTGCCGGTATCTTCTCCAGGACTAACCCACTTGGAACCGTGCACCTAGAATCACGACGTTTTGAAAATGCCTGCAAAGGCCCAGTTGAAATAAAAAACTTTGACTCTGATATGTATTATGTATAATGAAAACATAGATGACTTCAGTCTCATAAAACCTTATTGACAAGCTGAGAAGACGGTAGACAGTAGCACCTAAACAAAATAAATTGTTTTGAGGAGAAGAAAAGGCTTCGTAGAACACCTGGCTTCAGTATACAAATGTAAATGATAATTATACAGGATAGCTGGTTGAAACACGGACATATAGAAGGATTTTAAAACCTCATCATTATGAACAATTTTTACTATGGGACAAACACTGAAAAAACAACAAAATCACGAGTAATATTGAATTATTTATATGGAACAGCTGTTTTATTTTTGGGATTTCAGGACTGGTCCCGTAGTAAAAGTGGTTCATAATGATGAGTACGACCCTCCTTCAATATGTGCTTCGTTCAAGCAGTCATCCTGTATGTGTATAATGATATAAAGTATCTATTTTTGGAAAGTTAATTGTCAACAAATTACTATAACATACTGTAACAAATTTATTTGCGTGTTCAGGGCGCTGTAAATTTAGTAAGCCTGAATAATAAATATTTTGCGGTCGTCAGTATTAGTATACCCAGGCACCATATTTGGAGCAAAATTTACTGTAATAATATACCTCTTTAACATAATTTATTAATGGTTGCAAATTTTTAATTAGGTATTTTAAGAGTGATGTTCTTGGCTAATAATTGGTAAAACCGCGACGTCACGTGGAGGTCAATAAAGTCGATAAGCAAAACGTCGCCGGGGCGTCCAACAACAATAGATTTTATATTATTTCTCCGTTGCTTTATTTGACTACGGTTACGCAATAAGATGTCTTGCCTCATGAATCACGCAATTTTTTTATACAAGATGGCCGTTAATTAATAGATAATCCTGAAAAGACTTCAAAATTCATTTATTATTTTTTGTCACAGGTACAATGTACAGATTATAACATAGGCTTACAGCAGAGCATTTTTGTCGATGTTAAAAAAAATTGTACATTTAGCACAGTTGTTTTTTTAATATACCGTAAGGATATAAGAAAAATATACCTATATAAAAAATCGGTGTCTCTCGTAAGTTTCTGGCGGTTGATTTTTGGAGAACACATGATTTCGTATTTTAAAGGACATTTTTTTTGGCTGTATTCATAAACTTTGTATAGAAATTATTATTTCATTTAAATATAATAAAATTGTTTCGTTCACTGTAAAAGTGATGTAGCTCAATATTTTAAAAAAGAAGTATATTTTTTTGCTGCATCAAATTTTTTAATTATAAAATGTTAGAATAACTATCTTTCATTATAAAAGTGCTGATTGTCCTATATTATGGACAGATAGCAGTAAAAAGGGAAATTATAAAAAAAATGGTGTTAACACCAAATTAACAAGGAACAATATTATGTAAAATATAATGTTTTAGCTCCGGATGTGTCCTGCGAAATATTAGTTGAGGCTATTTTTACCGTCTTGTGATTTAAAATTAACATAAATAACCACTCGGTGCAATATAAATATGATCATGTTGACTATCTAAGGGAAGCATACATATTATAACCGCAGATTAGTCAAATTGAATCGATCTAAATGTCTCACCGTAAACTTGCTCGCCCTTTTACAGAATTAACGTGCATTTTCGAGAACTCAAGAATGGGGTGGGATAAAAAATCGCCATTTTAAATAGGTTTTGCGGCGTCAAGTGATTTAATGGTTTCTCTCAATTCTCATGCAGTGCGTGAGTCGACGATCATTTTTTTTTATTCGTAATCAATTCGAGCTACCCTACTTTGGTTTAATTGAAATTCTTTCGTACGGTGTGACTTGAATTTTTCGATTAGGTGTAATAATCGCTTGTGGAGTACCCCTAATCTTTATTGTCTATTTTAATGTACCTTGCGTTTTTTTTTAATCACTTGCATTTTTTCCGTATCTTGTATTCCGTATCTCCTCTATCACATACTCACATACCCAGACCCGGAACAACTATCTGCAGGTCATACAAATATAATAATTTTGTTCTGTGCGGTGATCGAACCCACGACGTACGTACGGCACGTAGCGTAGAAAGCCAATCCAAGCCATAAAAAATCTGCTTCCGATATCGAGTCGAATAATATTGCATTATTTATATGAATCACCGGATTTTTCTTTCGCGATTTCTTGGTTATTCCCTCGGTAAGAGTTGCTCATAATGATGAGTACAATGACTCTTTAAAGGGATCGGGATTAGAAAAGTCGGACCTTATAGGTATTTCTAATACTTACATTGAAGGAACGTTACGCCTGGGTAGTGAACTTTTTGAAGTCAACAATTTTTGTGGAAAGAAAGGTGCTCCTACTCGTAGAGTCTGTACAATAAGTCAGTTTACATTGGTTATTTCATTCATACGATCTTTTCGATTTAATTTTTTTAAAACGTTGCCCCTCACTAGGATTTCTCATGTATCGAGGGTACAGTTTACAAACATACATGTCACATTTACATACAACCAGACCAGAAACAACTATCTGTAGATCATACAGATTTTGTTCCGTGCGGGGATCGAACCCGCGGCACGTAGCGCAGAAAGCTAATAGCTTAGCCACTGCGCCAACTGTGTCGTCAAATAACCGTGTCGATTAATTGTTTTTATAAATTAAAAAATCAGGTTCCTTATTCTCTTCTTCTTATTATTATCTATTTATTATTACGTGAAGAGAAAACTTTGTCCCCCTTTTTACGCATACTGCGCGAACGGAGGAGTGTGAGATTTGGTATAGTTAAAGTTTATATGGAGAAGGTGTGCAGAAAGCTAAAATTACGGTCGAATTTCGACCATCAGGCGACCACTAGTTATTATTATTTTCTTATTCGTTATTATACACAAAATATGGAATATAAAAAAAATACAGGTATATGCACAAAGAGAATAAGTTTTCTTCTAGCAAACCTTTGGGTGAAAGAGAAATGAAGATAATATAGAGTGAGAAAGTCAAGCTTACTTTACAATTACATTACAACTTAGGTATCATAAATATAGTAGTTAAATAAGTTGTATAAATATATGTATCTAAATAAATACAAACAAACAACAAACGGAAAAGCATGCTGACAAGAAATGTTCCATAATTCTTTTCTTAAAGACGTAAAGGAGATGGGCTCGAATAGATTGTTCCTTTTTATGTAAAGTATCAAAACTGTTTGATTCATCGATGAGTCTTTCACAGTGTTGCTATAAACAATTTTTCTATAACCTTGTAAGTTGTACCCATGTAAGTTGCCTTATTGAACAGACTTACTCCTGTAGGTACGCGTAGTTTAGCTAAATCGATATGCTCTACATTTAAAATACCCCAATCTCTACTCACCCTCTAAGTGGTTTGTTTTATCGCGTACAAAATCTACCTAACACCAGATTCAACGCAAAGGTAATGGCGGATTTCCACGAAAGCAATAGCGAAGCGTTAATTATCATAGTCTAGTGAACTCGCAAGAGGATCGCTCCAACATCTGAACGTGTTCCAGCGAATTTCATTAGGTCTAGCTTTTCAGGTGCGTTGGGTGGTAACAAGCAGGTTTGGTAGCAATGTTCGAGGGTGACGTCATAAAAACTGCTGTAATTGAAATGATGTTGCTATTGATTCTACATTCAACGTGGCAATACTGCCAGTCTTGTGGGCACGCTACCAATTGACAGCGATGAGGAGGAGTACTTTTGTTGAACGCTTGCCTTCCATGCGGGAGGATTCGAGTTCGGAACCGGTCCGCACCAATGAATTTTCTAATTTATGTGCGGATTGGAATTTGATTATCACTTGCGTTAGAGGTGAAGGAAAACATTGTGAATATCTTTACAATATTAAGATCACCGTCTTTTAAAATACACAAGAGTAGATGTTCTATTTGTTACTGAAGTAAAACTGCACGTAATAAAAGTCAAATCAAACAAAATTTCCTTTTCAATTTATTATTTGATATCTGTTTTATATCTGTCGACTTTATATGCCTTTCTAATGCCCGCTGACGAAGCGAACTCCATTTTATTCAATAAGCCATCGCATCAAAGAAGTCCCATGGATGTATGGTTTTATTGACTTCACTGGCCACCGCAAACCCCCTAATTTTACGCTTCATTTAACAGTCTTATGGTGTACGATCGGCGCCTCTATAGATTTGCCATTAGATTGCTCAATGGGGAAGTCCACCCTAGTAATAAATTTTCTCCATATCAAAAGCGAGTTTTTGTCTTTTTTAGTAGTTTCCGTATTATAATGCGATGTTTGTATGACTCAATTGTCTCTTTTATTTGAGAAACTGCAAGCTCTTCTAGACTACATTGATGGTCATTTCTATGCCCAGATATTTTCGAAAATTGGTAGGTATCTAAAATATAAAAAAACTGCAGTTTTTCTATCACTTCCCAGATTACAATTTTCACTCACACTACGATTTCTCCTGTATCATGGGTCCAGTTTACATACATGTGACATGCACTCACACCCAGACCCGGAAAAACGATCTGTAGGTCATACAGTTACCTATTTGTTCCGTGTGGGGATCGAACCCGCGGCACTTAGCGTAAAAAATCAATCGCCATTGCGCTAAACATTTAAATATTCGATAAATAATAATTAATAGTTAGATTTTCATGTCATCAGTTTTTGACTTAAGAAAAGCAACAAACTAAAATACAATATTTATTTTCCACAGCTAAAAGGTTTTCGATCCGCGAATGATACGAGAATATTGGTTACAAGAACGTTAAATTTTGTAAATGCTCAGAGAAAAATCCAAAAAAATAAAACGGGGAAATACAAAAGAGATGTGAATGAAATTCTTCCACCCCTGCCAATGGTGCGTGGAGAAACTTCAATAAGTCCAATGCGTCTGGATTATAAACTTATGTCTCCCATGTCTGGGAAAGACAACTGCGAAATATTCTTTAGACGAGCTTTCTATATGATGACTGTCATACGTGTATGTTCGTGCAATATTGTATCGTTGCGTATTGTTTCTAGTTGAACAAATGGAATGATAATATTTTTTTTGCAGTTAAGTTGTTATTTTCTTATATTCTCTCACTTCAACAGACAGGGGTATTCTGATAATTATAATTGACACTTTCTAAAACATTCTACTAATATGTATAATATTTTAAAACGACCAAATGCGAATGCCATTTATTCACACACTAATAGAAAAAAATAACTTACGTCCAAAAATATCACATTAAACTATAAAATTACCCAAATAATCAGAAGAAACTACAGAAAAATCCGAAAATAGTAACATAATTTTCGTGAATTTCATAATATTTTTAAAGTTTTTTTTTTAGAACTTATGTTAACACAAAATATGTATTTTTAGATAACTTTTACACAAAATAATGTATTTTTACATAGCAATTTGGTTCGAACTTTTAACTAAAGAATGATGATCGTTTCCACACAGCTTCGATAGTACCCACTACCTATAAAATAAATATAAATAAGTAAATCCATTACGGCATCGATAGTTTTCCCCCATTCAATAATCAGGACCAGACACCGTAGTCCTATAAAGCGGCCCGTGTAAAGATATCGGGCGTCACATCGGTATCGGAGGATCTCACGTGGAATGGGGCAATTCGGTCCCCGTTCGATTCTCGGCGAGTGTTATCGGTTTTAGGATCTTTTGAGCCTGGATGCTGAAGGTAGGCTGCTGGATAAATTAAAGAAAGAAAGAAAGATGCTAAAAACAGAAAAAATAATATAAAATCAGTAGATTCGTGCCAAAGGGGCCAGCAGCTCAGCATAATGTTTGGTGTCAGTACGGTCATACTGATCATCCAACGCTGGTTTTCAGCTGCAACCCAGGGTGCCATACGCTCAAAACAAAAAATAAAGATACTTCAAGTAGAAAACGGTAAAATATAGGTACCTAATGTAAATACTAGCGAAGATTTTTTGTTTTTTTAACATTTTTTTTTCTAATCTACGTCGACATAGTAGGTACTTTTTTTTATTTTTTTTTATTAAAATATTTAAATTATTGTAATAAGGACTGTTTGTTTAAATTATAATTAATTATAGTGTAAGTTTGTAGTGTCTGTGGGTTTGATCAGCAGCAAGAACCTTAGATAAGGTTCTTGATCAGCAGTGATACGCAGCGTCTTATGTAGTTCACTAGTACTAGTAGTAAATTGTTATTGTTTTTAAGCATGTTTTTTTTGGTGGTTATGTTGTTCTCGAACCGATTATGCCTTGAAGAATGTCAATATCCCATTCCTCTTCCTAAGAAAAGTGCGCGTGAACTTATAGTGACCGTAAATTGTTATGTTTGATGTTTTCGTGAACAACTAATTATGTCATGTTCATTATTAAAATCTGTTTACATAAATAATAACTTATGCTCTATTCAGGCAAATAGCATTAAATGCAACGTATTATTATTACGATTGTGGTAGCTACATACCGTACGGAATCATCTATTGTGCGTGCCGCGGGTGCGTGCGTATGCGACGACTTTTGTCCTGTTACTGTATTGAAACTAACTGGTAGACGTTGTGTTTCGTAGAGTAGAGTTTTCTTAATTTCATGGTATTCCGAATAATGGCAGAGTCGAACTTAAAAAAATGGACGAAGAATCGATTTTCTCAGTGACTGCCAACCTCAGATGAAGAATCCGCTTACGCTTGCAAACTGTTCTGGTTTCTCGCATGGCTGGTAAGTCTTCTTATGGGTTTCATAAACCATTAAGGAGACCCACAATTTGTTATTGTATATAAAATAAGCGGCAAACTTATTGACATTTTCCGAGTACAATTTCCGACAAATACTCGCACTCCTGAAGCCCAATTCTCGTAATTAATTTATAATATGGCTGAAAGTTGACCGAACTGACATTATATTATGAATAATTGACAAAAAGTCATGTATTCTACTCCTCTTAAAGTTCAGTCCGATTCCAGTATGATTTGGATTCAATCTTCTTACAAACTCATTTCAATCTCATTTTTGACGTTTGTGTGTGTTTGTGAGAGTGTCAATTTTATTATCTGTGTCAGTTCAAAATGTTAGCAGAATAACGATTTGCCTTTTATTCAACTTTCGATCTCATTACAATAATTATAATGTCACGTTTGACGTTGTTTGTTAGGGTAGGAGAATACCATTTGTGACATTTATGACATTGGTAGTAGATCGGAATGAGATCCAAACTATATTTTGAACATTTTTAATTACGAGAATTGGGCCTCTGGTCTCTTCCGTATCAATAACAAAATCAAATACCTATCGCTACTCTTCCTGGGAATCGAAGTCCAGGACCTATTACTGGACTACCGCGCTTGGACAATAGAATAATCGAATGCTTAAAAAAAAAGTGATAAAATTAAATAGTAAAAATACCTGAGGCAGCTCCATGTATTTTAATATCCATTTAAACAGTAGATACGTACTCGTAATGTAATTATCAGATATTTGCCGCGTCCAATAAGACGGTGGAGATAAGGCCGTCGTATAAATCTGACAATGGGCCATGTCTTAATTAATTGCGTTGTTGGCTTTCACCGTATTATGGAGAACCGATGGTGATCGCTGATAATTGGTGCTACCTTATTTATGGGTGTGTGAGTCAATGGAAACTTTGTTTGTTCGTTGTTTTATGTGGTAATTTGGGGATTAAAGAGCAAAATGGAGTGTATTGGTTGGTTGGGATATCTCGGATAAGATAAATCGCACAGGCATAAGTCAGATAAACGGTAGCCGAGTTTTTTGTACGCGTATGGGCCCATCCACACTCGATACTTTTAGAATTATTAAATTTATTGATTTATTTGTACTTTATGCACTATGTATCACTGTATGTATCGTGTATGTGTCTGTGTGTTCTGTACATAGTGCATAAAGTATAAATAAATCAATAAATAATAAAACATCGAAAGTGAATAACGAACGCTAAGTCCGCCTCTGGTTATTCACTTTTTGTACGCAAAAGGCAGCTGACGAACGCGAAAACGCGCCTTTTTGCTTCTAAAAGTATCGAGTGTGAACGAATGGTAAGTAGAATATGTACTTTAGTAGTTTCAAAAAAAGTAGGTTCTTCAAAAATCTTGGACATTTTAGGTGACTAACAAGCTGGGATTATAGGGACTCCATTGTGCCCGCAAGAAGCTAGAAAGAGACAGAATGCTAAACTGATCGAATAGGGGGTCGATTGAGTCACATAAAAAAAATCAACGACTATATACGCTGACGCTAAAGATGGCAGTTTATTTTCTTAGACCCATTTTGATTACCCACAAGAAATAATCGATAATTTTGTTCTTGGGCCCCCATGGCCCATATTCGTGTAAAAATATTATAGTTTAAAAAAAACCATAGAACACGCTTTAGTCATCCAAACTGAACGTGTATGCAAAATTTCAGCTCAATCGGAAACCGGGAAGTGGGTCAAATTTAACTTCCAAGATTTTCTTACATAGTTAGCTAGGTACAGGTGAAGCTAATAAAAGCGTGTTAAAAAGCATAATAATTATAACATTTTAGCATGCATAACATGTTGTAAATTTTAAATTTTCCATATTTAAAATAAATTGATGGTTGAAAATGCTAAACTTTTTCATAGTCGGTAAACATATTCGCGGTGTTTATAGTAAAAGTTTCACCCGTTCCCATGTTAACTCGAATTATTACGGGTCGATGAACTAATAACGTTATTTTGCTGATACTTAGCTTGCCTGATTATGTGCTGCTTGACCTATAGACGGTAGGTATACAATCGTCGGCATTGGGTAGGTACCTAACTTTTAGTTTGAGATTAATGATTCTATTGACGGAACTACATTTTTCAAGTAGTGGGAATTAATAACACTACTATTAGAAGTTTAAATATCAAATATTTCCTAAGAAACCTATTCCTTAGGCTCTCAGAAATAATTACTTTGTTCTAGCATTACGCAAAAAAAAGCCATAAAGAGATATTTATGATAAACAAAATCAAATCGGTCGTGATATTGTCGTCCAAATCAAATTGTTATTTAATAATAACCTAACCGTCAAAAACCCCCGACTCCAACTAGAAAAATAGCTGTAACTTTTGAATTTCCGAACAGATTTTCATGGAACACAGCTAAGATGATTACAGAATAAACTAGTGTTTTTTTATTTTTTATTGCATTGAATTCGGTCCATCCTTTTTGGAGATACGATACCACAGACAGACACAGAGATACACAGATACCTACACACTACAAACTTATAACACCCCACTTTTTTGTCGGGGGATAAAAAGCAGGGCAAAATAATCTTAGCATCCTGTTTGCCGCAAAATATCTTAATATTTTGCGTTGACCCGGCTTTCCGCTAATTACTATGTCTCGCAAAATATTAAGAGCTCTACACAAAGCTTGCACTGAAGAGCAAAATTAATATTGATGCACGGCTCAGAATATTATCTTTACTCGTAGGGGGTGAAACTAAAATCATAACGCCTATTATATAACTCAGTTATAACTTTAGGAAGTAGATCCACAAACGCTTGTCAATATGAACCCAGTAGCAAACTGGCTTTGTTTATGTGGAAATGTGTATTTTAAGCCTTCAAGTCCCATTTGTATCTATTAACACCATGAGATGGTTTCCAGTACTACAAATGAAGACAATTTTAAATCCAAGCCATACAGTAGAATTTAGTAGGGCATAGCGGGACTTGGAGCTCTCCGACTGGGGAAGTACCTCCACCTCGCAGAATATCGTAGCCAAATAACACTGCTCTTTTTCCAGTGTTGTGTTCCTAACGGTGAGCAAGGTCGCCAGTGCTTGTTGGGGAAGCGTCGTGTCTATATAACGCTAGTAGTAGCGTCGGCAACGCGCGAGTGATACCCTGGTGTTGCAAGCGTCCATAGGTTACGGTTATCATACCATTAGGATTTAGGCGGGTCGTATGCTTGTTTGTCACCTTAGTAGTATATAAAAAATAAATGTATAGGTCATCGCTTCTTTTCCTGTGGAGGTTTGCTAAAGCATTTACTAAAGCATTTATTAGTCGTGGTGTTTATAGAAATGGATAGGTATTTCCTCACGCACGACCATTCAATGCAGTGGTCGAGGAAGCTATTGTTTAGAACCTAGTGCGAGTTAACGGGATGATAAATATCTATCTAATTAGATTAATAAGTAAAGAGAAAACTTTCTATCCCTTTTTAAGCATAATGCGCGCACGGAAGAGTATGAGATTTGGCATAGTTAAAGTTTATATGGAGAAGGAGTGTAGGATGCTAAAATTATGGTCGAATTTTGACCACAGGGTGACCACTAGTTATAATTATTGTATCACACTTTTTCTGTATCAGGGTCCTACATTAAAAGTTCATTTATTTATTTTCCATACTTACGACTATTCGTAAAGGAACTATCGGAATGCCATTGCGTAGTATCTTATAACTTAACAACATATAATCTAATCTAGGTGCAAGTTTGTCTAAAATCTAAAAGTCCTGCATCGTGTCATACACAGAAACCATATATTCAATAGGTACTTCCCACGTTGCCACGCGTCATAAACCACGCAATACTATCCGAGAGAAAGAAAAAATAATAATTTAGGAAAAAAAACACACTTTCAAACAGATAAAAGAAAACGCGAAAGTAGTAAAGTTTGTACAATTCGAACGTTGCTGGGCCGAAGGTAACTTTACCAAACTACTTTTGATAGGATCTCTCTTTTGTCTAACTTAGTGTTTGAACGAGAACTTAAGGCTTCTATTGTACTGTATACTTAAGTGGTTGTGGGACGATGTGGTTTTGGATACAAGTGTCAGTGATAAAAAGGATTAGTACCTATATTTTATCGTTAGTTTTATGCCTAAAATATTAAGCAGAACACCCCAAGGAAAAAGGTGCTGAACTATTAATATGTACTTAGTATTTGACTTATTATATTCTATTGCACTTCACTGGTGACTAAGATGCTGCGTATCACTGCTGATCAAACACATACACTGCAAACTTACACTATAATTAATTATAATTTATGCATACTGTCTTTATTACAATAATATAATTATACTTTTACTTCAGTACTGTTTACACAATATTTTACTGTTCTACTTGATATATCTTGGTTTTTTGTTTTGAGCGAATGGCACCTTCGGTTGCAACTTGCACCTGAAAACCAGCGTTGGGTGATCAGTATTACCGTACTGACACCCAACATTATGCTGAGCTGTTGGCCCGTTTGGCACTAATCTACTGATTCTATATATTTTTTCTGGGTTTTTAGCTTGTATGTGGGCATAATCTTTAATTCTTCCTTTAGTCCTACTAGGGTTAATAAGATTACTAGCAATATGCAACCCACATTTTTTTTTCTAAAGGCAATGTTGTTCCCTCCTGGTTATCCAAAGTTCGTACATTGCTTGCTCCTTTCTTAAATTACAACGCGCTATTGCCTTGTCAACGCAACGAAGACAATTGTTTGTGTTGCGTCGACGCAACGTACCGTGTGGCATCACCGTTCGTTTTTGTAGCAGGCGTAATGAGGTACGATTGAGAGCTAACTGATGAGCGATATTATAACGAACCGCTTCATAATTACCGATGTAGCAGACAGTTTGCGACAGGCGTAAATCGCGAGGTAGTTACTGTCAAACATCACTTTGGTATTACGTATTTGCCGATAGCGACGCGACAACCACCGCTTACGGGTTCGCTCTCTGGTGGACAATAAATGAACTAAAAAGTGCATACTTAGCGCTACAAAAGCGATAAGCAGCCACAGGCGGACGAATGTCGTACATAATATGAATTTGTTTGATAGTTCGCGATCGATCGCGCTCTGTCTGCTCTCGCGTGGCTGTCGGGTCGCTGTCAGGTGATTTTTACATAATTAGGGTGCAGACCACGATAAGTTTTTCTTAGCAAAAATATACACGCTAAGTCCACTAGATTAAAATAACCCAACACCATTTACACCATAAACTTAGAATATTTTCGCTTCCCTCATTTACAATAACAACAATCCTAAAACAATTTGGCACCTCCTCACATTCCAGTTTAACTCAATAAACTTAAAACTGCTGTCACAAACGGTACACACACACACACATACAAATCAAAACGGGCCTTCAACAAGATTGCTAAGTCTGGCTACACGCGACCCAACTACGAAACAAGTTCTTTGAATTTGAATTTTCCGAAGTAAGTAAGAAGTTGAAAAACAAATGGCGATAGGGAATGCAGCCGAGCTATGCGACAAAGCTTTGACAATCCGGGATTCCTTGCAGATCCGACTCGGGGCAGGTTGCATACCAAACATTTCAAGTAAATAAGATATTGGATAGTTTTGTGCGATTCTTGAGAATGTAGTTTTGTGAAAGTTTTAAATTGTCAAAGTTTTTTATCGTGTGCGATACGCTGATTGCAACAGTCTTGAGTCCGTTTAAGGCGTCTTCACGACATAAATTGATAGCCAGTATGGTATTATTTTAATATTATTATTCAGAGCGTCCCTGGATTATGTGCAGAAATGAAAATGGGTAAAATTAGATCTAATTTTGTCTTTGTTACAGGTTTCCTGTCTCCTGAGTCTTGCAATAGTTTAAGGATTAAGGTGAGTCAGGCCTCTTCGGACAAAAACTTTTTTCTTCTGTTTTTCTATAGCAGTTTTAACAAATGATTTATTTATTTATAATTATATTCTTTATTGTACACCAGTAAAACAAATATACCTACACATAAGTCTTGCACGAACATAAATTGTACAATGGGCGGCCTTATCGCACACGGCGATTTCTTGCAGGCAACCTTTGAATGGACAAGAGTGAAATGATTAAATCATGTTAATATTCATCATAACTTTAAATTAGATAGAGTACATTTTACTGAAATTATAGATTTAAAATCATTAATATTAAATAACACATGAAATTCGGCACTTAGTAAACCAATTTTTATCTGATTACTAACATTAAGTTATATGTATGTATAAATTTCATATCTCTTTGTATCCACTGCTCAGGATAGGTTCTTAAAGCAAAAAGATGAATCTTTTACTTACCGCAATCATCCAACCATTCCTTTACTCATTAAGACACCAAGCAGTATTCACGCCGTCGTAATTAAAAAAGCAATAAAAAAAAAAGATAAAACCATTTTCATCCACACCACATCAGATTTCAATAAAATTAGAATTTAAAACTTAAGCATGGCTGGCGTTGTGCAAATATTTAGATGTACTCCCGTCGGGTCGGCAATTACCCCCTCAACTACAGAATTTACATTTATTACCCTCCACGAGAGCTACGTTAATATTAGCTCGTAGAATCGACACTTGAAATTCATTAGATTGTCGTATTTAGTTTGATACTCGCTTTTGAACGCGGCGTTGTTCGTGGATATTAAATTTTTTTATCGTCTTTTAGGAGTATTTAGCGAACCGTAGTTTAAAGGGCTACAGTGGTAAAATTAATTAAAATTAGACATGGGCGTTTTTGGATATTTTTGCCACCGATGCACATCGATATCAAAGATGCGGTATTCGATATCTGCATCGTTATTTTTAGCATCAATGCTTACTATACAATGTTCGTGCTGTTAACTGCGATTCGATGCTGATATTGTTGACAGTGTCATACTGTCACCCATCACGTACAGTACACCCATCTTTAATTAAAATTGTTGTTTTTTTCAAGACAATTTGAAGCGTTAGATTTTTCTTGTAATTGTTACGTACCCACTGGTAATGACAGGTTGTGTTTATTATTATTTCGGAGTAAAACAATGCTTAGAAAACTCTTCCACTGAATAATTTCTATAAATCTGCGGTAATCCCGAGAAATCTAATAAAATTACTGTTGTTGGTTCCAGATATACTTTGAGATTTTATTTTAAATTACTGTTAAATATTTAAAATATCCCATGTTTGTTACTTACAAGACATTTTCCTCAACAACTTCCCCCTGGTAGGCGAACAGAATTTTGAATGATAATAATGACGTATTGGGGCCGTGTGTGCGGTAACATCAAATTAGGGTGGATTTGTGTTACCGTTGATGTTTTCCTTCGCGATTTTAGGGTTCTCAACATAGAATCGAAAAGCTGTCAATCTTTTGCGACCAATTCTTGAATGCTAGCTGATTGATATACATTGGGTTATACGTAATTCACCAAGTGCTTTAAGGGGTGGAAGTACTCATAAATATTAACAACTTTTACTTAAGGAAAAATCCGTAAATAGCGTAAATAAAAACTTTTCATCAACCTTGCTCGAAAAAAATGTATAAAAAGTAGGTTTTTTTTCGTGATTGCAGTTTTGGTCCATAATAAAAGTTGTACATATTGATGAGTACTTACTACTCCTTGAAGTACTGCTGGTGAATTATTAATAATCCTGTATATTATTATTTAGAGGTCGTGTTCAATTTCCGTACCCATAAATATGATACTGGTATACATACAGTTACTTTTCTGGATGTCAGTTTATTTATAAACTGTCTATAAATTATACCCACGAAAAAGAAGTAATAAATAGTAGTGGGTAGGTCAGAATCAACGTTTTGTTAAAAATGATTAATGTAGAGAAATGTATTGCATAATTGGACACTGTTAAGCAATACTGAGTCAACCCACAAAATGGTAAAAAATTAGATTTTGATGCCAAACACTTCTATAGGCGATTATGTACGTTTTTCAATACAGTGTTAACTGATTTAAATTATTTTACTACCAAAAATATTGAAAAAACACTTAAAACAAAACTACAATCTCGCATGTAGCATTTTACAATAATACACTATGTTCCATAACATCAATTTCTTCTTAAAACAGCGACACCTGTCTAAAGTAATAAGAGGTTATGAGGATTAACACATTATTGCTAAACTTGAATCAATCGATTCCAGTTATTGTCAACAATGGAGTTCGGTTTAATAAAGGAATAAAATATCTTGTTATTGTTATAAGTTAATAAATTTTGAGGAAAAGGTGAAAAGAGTGCGTATTTATAATATTATGCTGAAAGTGAGTCCAAATATTACGTATTTCATAGGTTTTAGTAAGAAAATCCTTTTCGAGTCTATTTTGCCGGTAAATGAATAAAAAATAGTTCGTACGGTTGTAATGAATAATGTAATTGAAGAAAACATAGTCTTATTTACCTGGAAAAGTAAAAATATTATTAGTTTCTTTTTAATATAAAGGATAAACTTAAATAATTCGTTTGACTTGTTATTGCAAAATAGTAAGTAGGCAAAATACTAATACTTGTAAGTGAGTTCTGCAGCTTAACACTTTATTGCATAATAAATTATCACTTCTAAGGTTTAATTTTTACATTAAATTTTCTTTTAAATGCTTTGACATGTTTTTGTAAAATATCAAAATAAAGCAATTTTAAATTGTAACACTAGTGTTATTCTTTTTAAAAATATTTCATATGTAGGTAATTAAATCAATTAATATTTTTATAACTGCAATATGCTGCAAATCTCGAATCTTTTTTTACCATTGACATCATTCCAGACTGCTGCTGCCAAAATCAAGGGGCCACATGCTTGTGGATCTCGTGAAACCAAAGGAAGATCTTCCTAAAACCTCTATGGAGAATGTCTTATTAGACGGTTGAGCGTCTAATAAGATATTCTCCATAGAGGTTTCTAGTTCCTTACAGATCGATAGTGTTGCAATTAGATCTTCTGATGCAGATGAAAGACCTAATGGTAATGGTAACGCGGGCGAGTTTCCGCAACTCCACGTCGATGCCCGTATTTTGCGTAAGGGTGGAACTAGATCGTTTTATTCTAGCCAACCCAGCTCCTCGAGGAAGGCCAGCAGACATTTGATGTTGCCGGCGATTTCTCGGTGAGTACTCAGGTTACCGAAGTACATGGTCTGTAACTCCTATAACAGAGAGGTGTTTGTTAAAACTACCGTGGCTGGTGAGGGCTGCTGTTACCGTTCGTAGCTGTTGTTTCGTCAGTTTGAGTATTTGCCTGGTGACACGGACGTCTACCGCCGGTAGGGCCTCTTTGGCTTGCCTGCACTCACTGTGGTTCTGCCATGAGCTGTTGTGTTTTACCCTGATTCGTTGTCTTACCAGGGAGCGTAGGTGTCCGAAGGGGAGTGGTGCCATGGGTTCCAGACCCACAGCCACCGTGCTAAATCCCCTTCTAGTGAGCTCATCCGCTGCATCGTTGCCTCGGGAGTGTGACCGATGTAAGACCTAATAGTGAGGAATCTATTCTAGCAGATGCTTCATTTCCGTATATGAATATATCGGATCGGAACAGGACTTACTTAGTAAGGTCCTTCGGCTATTTCACCAGCTGTTATAGAGTTTGTCGACCAGGAAAAAACTTCCCTAGCACCTGGTATTGTCCTAGATCTTGAATGAACAGCAGCAATTGAAGCTTATTTTCCACCTTTACAAACTCGTAACATGATGTAGTTACTGATGAAAAATTATGTGATGCTGAATGTTTACGCGTGAATGAAGATAACCATTCAGATAGAGGAGAACGAAATTGGAATATTGTACGAGAAACTATTGATAATGAAGAAAAAGATAGAAGAGATAAAGAGAAAATGAATTTAGAAGATCCTGATTTTATACCCGAAACCAGAGACGGTGAAGAATCTGAAAGAGATGAAGGAGAAAAAAGAAGACCTAAAAGTGGACGTAAAAGAAAGTATCCTGACCTTTTGGTCAGGATACTTTCTTTTACGTCCGTATTGATTATGTCAGAAGAACCAGATCCGCCTCTACACTGCAGATGGATTACATTAATGTAATGGAGAATTTCAGAAAGAAACGGTCAAAAAACCTCAAACAGAAACTATACTAAAAGCTTTCACCCTTTTCAAACGCCCTTAGTTTAGTTTAGTCCTGTAAAGGTGCGCAACAGAATCGACTGATCAATAAAAGGCTATTAATTAGCTGTAAAAGTAATTTTTCTTTACTCTTGACACTATTCCTGCTTAAATTTATCCTAATAAAATATTAATCAATACAGTGTTATATTACTTAGCATATAGCAAGTCAATTTAGAATTCGTTGTTTCCAGTTTACCAATAGTGTGTTAAGAGGATTAAAACGTTTTTCAATATTATATGGCCAATAAATGATTTTGTCATATCATATTTTGCACTTTTTACGAAGAATAAACTACCAGTAACTATTTATATTATTAGAATTATAATCTTCCTATATATTAAAACCATAATAAGTTCACATAGTCGATGTTTCTTGATATTTTACTAACAAATTCATTAAAAGTATATATTATACTTTGAACACGATTTACTCAAAATGGCGAGAATGTGGGTTGACATTGTATTGTTTAACAGCGTCCAATTAATATGATTGACAGAAGTATATTATTATAAAAAATTGAACTTACAATGTAAATGTACCTACTGAACCCGTATCCGATAAAAATACTTTTTTATACCTTTGTTAAGTCGCGAGCAAGACAATTGATTTGTATACGTTGTGCTTGTTTGTTTTCTGTGGTTTTGCCAATAGGGGAGACTTCGCCAATTGACATCCAAAAGGGTGATTTAAGTTGTGTTTGAAGAATGTTTAAGATTGGCTTAAGGTTTTCATTTTTAAGTTGATTGTGCTTTGTTT
The DNA here is from genome assembly GCA_932294325.1 of Allophyes oxyacanthae. Lineage (NCBI taxonomy): Eukaryota > Metazoa > Arthropoda > Insecta > Lepidoptera > Noctuidae > Allophyes > Allophyes oxyacanthae. Next base: position 13,557,687 of record OW028615.1, read on the forward strand.
GGGGAACAAAATAAATGTTCAAGTATTTTTTGCATTGGTAAATTGCCTTCAATCTTTCTAAAAAGACGTTGCACCATGTCCTATGACGATGCTAGTTCTTTTTTTATGGATAAATAGAATAGAATAGAAGACTTTTATTTAAAAAAAAAACGTTTTATGTCTTATTTTCTAAGAATTTGATGATTAATTGCGATACCTAACGATAAAGAAAAACATCATGAGGAAAGCTGTGCATCTGAGAGGGCCTCATAAAGTTCTCGATGGTATGTGTAGTCCGCCAACCCGGCCTAGGCCAGCGTGGTGGACTAGGCCTCCCCCTTCTCATTCGGAGAAGAGGCCTATGCCCATTCCCCAAGACTAATGGGACAGTAACGGGCTGAATTTATTATTGTATTAAATAAAATGTTACAGTTTGTGATATTAAGCGCTGATTTTCCATGGCCAGATATTATCCAACGAACAAAATTGACGCTTGACAGATTTGTATAGGAAAGCCACAGATTACAGACTGACTGACTGACTGAGGAACGCTCTCAAAAGTTTAAAATTATGGTCTCGAATAAAGTTAGCTGGCGATTGAGAAATCAGACCTTAGGTAACTAAGGAGATAAATAAAAGTTCTTGGTTTACTTTGGAGATGATACCTAGAGTTCAATAGTCATACTTGATGTGTTCAAACGAATTCTACTTAAAGCTGCGGTCAAACCAGCGCGAATCTGCCCGCGTATCGCCCGCTCTGCGGCACGCGGCGCGGGTGGGTTCGCGTCGATTGTTTGTACACAAATGTATGAGCGTTTTCAAACTGACGCGGGCGGATTCGCGCCGGTTTGAGCACAGCTTTATTCATTTCACATTTCCTTGATTTGTTTTTTTTTCTGTACTCTCATTAATTTGTGCCATCACAAAAAATGTGTGTCACAATCAAGCAAATTGAATAGAAATTAACAGGATATTGTATTGCCCGTTTCTAATAGCCTAATGGGTCGTATAAACAGAGTCCGAAGCGACAGACATATTGTTTGTGGAGGATTTATTTGGATTTCCCTTTGCCTGTGTTGTCTCGTTAGATTTTTGCTGTGTGTGAATTAGCGTTTTTTCTATTAGAATGAAAACATGGGTATACTTTTATTTTTTATCAAGTTGTTCTTAGGCAGGTCCGGGAGATGGCGGGATGAGCTAGACACCAATTGGAAGGATTCGCTGCAAAAATCTTGAAACAAGGACTGGAAGGACGATAGGGAGGCATTTGTCCAGAGGTGGGACAAAAATAGTTCGTAAAGATATGAAAACCTATGCACAGCGGGCGATAATTATATCACAGATTCTTTTTTCGCCATTTATTAGGCAGAAACGCGATCTTAAACTCATGTGAGCCCGTGAACATCCACTGTAAGTGTTCACAATGTAATTTAAATGTAATATAATGTAATGGCTTCACAATGTAAATCTTAGGAGACATTTTTAATATCACCACGCTTTGCAGATGGATTGGTGAATCTTGTAATACTTTCAACTGAATTTTTAGGTTCCCAAAAAGGAATAAAACTGAGTTAACCTTAGCCATTCTGTCAGCAAAGTCCTAGGCAGTAGATTTGCTACATATTTCAATACACCACATCAAAGATTGATATGTAAAAATATGTATATGTAGATACGTCCCGATTAGACCGTTCGCTCCGTCTCCTAATGGTGTTTCAATGTAATCTGTACTATTTAGCCCTTCTCACGGCTCCGCGTGTCACATGGGATTTAAATAAGGCTATTTACATACTGCCACTATTATCTAAATAATCTGAAAAACGTATTAAATACACTTAATACTGTTTTCCTCATAGATTTACAGCCCGTTTCTTCATCAAAAGTAACAGATAAGGGTCATAACACACTAGCTAACTTTTTGCAGAAGAATAGCGTGTTTTTGCGATCGTTTACTGCGTTTTGCTTACAAGTGAATAACGAACGCGTTTCTGCTGCAGAAAGTAACTAGCATGCTATGGCTATAATGTAAAATGTAACTACTGATTTTCTTCTACATCATCGCTCAATATCAATATGCGAAAAAAAAATTGATCCCGGATTATGAATCGGTGCCCCCGAAAACCCCCCGACGCCAATTTTCAGCCGGCTCGGACCATATTTTTTTTTGGCCGCCATTTTGAATCCGCCATCTTGGATTTTTATGACCCCCACCGGAAAGCCCCCGTCGTCCTCTATGGCATTTGGTCGAACACCCCCCCACTATCTCCAACGGTTTCGGAACGGTGAGCGTTTCAATTTTGTATGGCCGCCATCTTTTTTTGTATGGACGCCATCTTTTTTTCACCGGCTCGTCAAACGGCCCAGGGTTCTTGACATTTTTAGTTTTGGCAGTGTGGGTGTTCGACTTGCCATTTTCGAGATCCGTAGGGCAGTTCCGGTCAGGGTTCCACTTTCAGGTCATTTCGGATTTTTCCCGGACTCACTGGACCTCAAGGTTTACGACCCCCATACATGACTTTTACCCCCCACGGCTCCTTCTGGGAGAACAATTGTGTCAATGAGTCAGTCAGTCAGTCAGTCAGTCAGTGGTAATCGAGCTTTATATATATAGTCAATAAGTCTCATAATATATAAACAGCAATTTAATTATAGATGTTACTTTAAATGAAGAAATTGACCATAAGAAAAGATCAGTCAATTTATGCACTTGGGATGTTGTAAAAGATGACAGAAATTAAATCCCTTAGGCAGTGGTAGGTAAAAGTGAGATTTGGTGATACCTTTAGTGCATAACATTTGGATATTCTAAGTACCTACTGTTTGTAATAGCTGACGGATCAATTATGAACATGCAATACTGTGAATGAAATCAGTCAATAATAATAAATACTAGCCGGCAAAAATCTAAGAAGTAAAAAAAAAACATAATCTTAGAAACTAATGGGATAAAGAAGATGAATTGGTCAGCAACTTTTATTTCTAGAAAATTTAGCAATGTATAACTTTATAATAAACCTCATTTCTTTATCAAAAAGTCCGTAAGCGTCCTACGCTTGTCTCAGAGTGAGGATTTGAATAAGCTATATCCATAGAAATAGTACAAGTACTGGAACGCTTAATAGTGCCGTAAAGCCGGTATGAGGGAGAATACTTTGTGGTAACCGTGTCCTTGTCTAATAGGGTAACCATACATTTTAGTTAAAAGTAGGACATGATAGAAATATTTAATTATGTTACGGTCCATACAGTGTATCTAAACGTTCTTACAAATATACATACACCCTTTTGGTTATAATTAGAGTCACAGGCAAGGCATAATATATAAATAGGCATATGCAAGGTTACTATATAATAAAAAAGAAAATTTAGAGAAAATTTCGGACATTGCGGAAAAATCCGGACATTTTCTTATACACAGATTACGTGTATAATAAAATGTCATGCGTGAATATTCCGGACATCTGGCAGCTCTAGTCATAGGAAACATTAGATTTTAACATTTTAAGATACAAATTTAATTCCTCTTCTACTTTTTCTTTCTTTTTTCTTTTTCTCTTTTAGCTTTGCGACCATCCTACGACCTTTCTTTATGAGATCTTTCCTATTATAGCAGAAAGGGTAACCCATGCTTAGTGCTGCAGAATCGAATATCACTTATTATAATATTCTTGTTTGGCAAACTCAAGTATAATCATCATTCACAACATTAAGCAATAAAACACAATGAATGAAAGTCAAAGCAAAACTTTTTTTAATTTCAAATCGGCATAAAAAGGTCGTCGTCGTTTCGTCAAAACGTTGAGATTCTAGATGCACGGTTCCAAAGTGGGCCGGGTTCTATGGAGAAGAGACCGGCTAGAAACTTAATGGTTGATTGTAATTTTAATTGTGTTGGCATTATAGTTGTATTTTGGGTTTATGTGCTTGTTTCCTCTTGCTTTACTTTCTTATTTGGTGGTTCACTGGAAACTGCAACATCTTCCCATTTACTACAAAATCCTACATGCCCTGATTCACCAGATGTTCCTGCACGTACAATTTATTTTGCACGTACAGTTTTTTTTCTTTTTGTGGCTATCTGTAATGTCAAAAATGATCTTCATTATGGCACAATATCTAAGTACAATATCCAATCCAGTAAAAGTTTAATCCATCTAACTATACTAATAGGAAAATATTAAACACAAATAAACAATAAGCAAAGTGTGTGAATCTTAAGTTTGTGCAATGTGTTATACTTTATATTAGTATAAACTATTACAGACCAGACAATTACACACAACATTATACAACAGACACATACAACAACTGATAATTATTAAACATATTACAATAGTACCTATGGTAATATTGAAGGAACTGCTTCAGGTTTTAATTTTATTTTTGCTGCTGTTAAATAATTCATTATCTTTAAAATTTACGCCACAAACACATGCGAACTTTTACACACTAATGTCAAGGTTCGTGGCTGTTATCCATAACACCCTCTGCTTATTATCAGCTGGAATCCTGAAAAAAACAAACATGGAATTTTAATAAAGTCTATCATTTTATAAGAGATACAAAAAAACATTATTATCTATTCGGCACAACAAACAACAAATGATTTCAACAAATTAACTTAAACTATATACAGGGTTATTTGTAAAACACCGGCAATGCTTTAAGGGGTGCAACTACTCATCAATATACCATTTCGATATTCCACACAGCTGTTATATTCAGAATGTAAGTTATTAACTGTAAGACAGCTTTTTGTACTTCATACCATAATTCGTAAGCATCCAAGTCTGAAGTTTGATGCTAACCAGTTAAATCGACGTAATGCTTATAAGGTCTGCGAAACAGTTGCACATAGAACAAGTGCTGCCAAACGTCACTTTTATATTATGAGTAGCCATTTATACAACATCGTAAACAAACATTGCAACATTTATTCCGAAAGCAAGTACTCTTGCAAAAACAAAGTCACTGCTTGGCTTATGACTCTAAACTATGAGGAAACGGAAAATCTTTTAACATAATAAGGTTGACCTAACACACTCATACGCACACACCCCCTCTCATACACAACACACACCCGCTCATACACAACACACACCCTCACATACACAACACACACCCTCACATACACAACATACTCCACACCATACATGCATGCAAATTTTAAATTAAAATTATAGTTTTTTTTTTTTTTTTTCTTTTTACTCTGTAAGTTTTATTTTTTTAAATATTACTAAGTACCCAACTTTTGTAATAATATTATGTTATATTATTTACCTACATTAGTACTTATGGTTTATTTTACTACAAATGTGAAGTGCGCACTGACAACCATAACACAAGTTAAGTCTTACCATGGTTACCAGTGTCCTACTGCTATTAAATTGGATGTATGTAATGACATAATTACTAGTTTATAAGTCTCTCCTGTACCAATTTTTTGTGCCCTTACTGTAATAAAGAATTTATTATTATATTATTATTTAATATGAACAACTTTTACTACGGGACCAACCATGAAATCGCGAAAAAAAATTCAAACTTTTCATACATTTTGATGGAGCAAGGTTAATCTTTTGTATGAAAAGTTTGATTTTTTTTTCGCGATTTCATTGTTGTTCCCATAGTAAAAGTTGTTCATATTGATGAGTAGTTTCACCCCTTAAAGCGTTGCCGGTGTTTTACAAATAACCCTGTATGTATACTTATACTATACTTGGAATCACTCAAATTATACAAAACAATAAATGCATCGAAAATATGCTACGCATTACAGATTATGGAAAAACAAATCCAAATTTATTAAATTACGTAAATTATTTAACTTAGTGGACTGTATGTTATGTGAAACGATCTAAAATAAGTACTTGGAGCAACTATATCCCACAAAATAAAAATATATTGTCACACTACTCAATGAAACTTACCTATGGAACGATATTCCACAACCAGGATAATATTCTCGCTTGCACCCAATCATAACTCAAGTATTTACCATCTTGTCGCCAAAAAATTATTCTAGGCACAAAAATAATGTTTGATCACGTTTATTTCTGAACTATGAAAACCACGAATGTTGACAATAGGTTGACAACTAAGTTGACAATGTAAGCCATTTTGAATGATGTAGTGTTTCCCGCATGCAAACTTCTTTAACTACTGGTATCCAAATATTGTAATAATCAATCTTATTGAATAACGTATGGAAATAATAATATTTAATATAATATTTAAAGCACGTCAATTATAATTTTTATTATGTTTATTTTGATAGCCGTGGGTAGAAGTTTCATTAGTTCTAATATGTATGTAAAAACGATTCTGAAAATACCAATTTAGTAGATTACTAAGTTGATGAGTAATGGCCATGTGTGCGAGAGGGACACCGCTAAATCTCAGGTGACTTTCATGTGGGCACAAAATTTCGTACAACTAATTATAGCAGTAAGCTCTCTAGTTATAGGTACTATGTATTATCTCTATGGCTATATCTACAGCAGTGACGTAGAATAGAATAGAATATAATAGAAATACTCTTGTACACCTGATATAAGACGAGCAATAAACATAGTAATTACAACGTAACGTGACGTACCTAGTGAAGAAGAAGTAAGTAGTTATAAGAAAATAGTAGGGTCTAAAGATGTTATATGGTGGTGGTATGTTAACTGAATGACAGGTATAATAAATAATTTAAATATATTGCAGATGGTGCTAATCTAATAAAGTAGATTAGGTACATATCATCTATACCTACTATTCGTAATTATACAGAGTTAAAATTAGTTATTTTATATACAGGACAAAAAATTATGTAGTGCGCAGAATTTGCAGACTGGTACAGTGTCCGTTCCCAAATGCAACCGCAGTACTAAAACTCACTCCAAAACAAAATATATTTTTTATTTTGTATGGCTTGCGCTAATAAATTAGAGCGTGTCCCCTATACTAAGTCGAATTTTTGTTTAGTTTTAAGGTGTATCCCAATACTGTGGTTGCATTTAGGAACAGAGACTGAATCACTCTAAAAATTATGCGCACTACATAAAAAAATATCCTGTGTAGGGGGTAATCTCTGTTCACTATTGAACCGATTCTAAAAATTCTTTTATAGAAAGATACACTATCTCTGAGTGATCTAAGCTATATTTGATTTTGATAAAAATAAAACGCGTGGGTGAAACAAACAACAACAACATCCATAAGTTTGAATAAAAAATAAAGTTTGGCAGCTTGTGCATTTCTGGGGGGCTAAAAAGGCCGCTTTAGATGAATCACAATATGATTCATATTACGAATGTCAAAATATCTACTTAATTGACGACTCTTAATGTCATCTGCATAAGGTTCATATTCAGCAATCATCTGTTTGACAGTTACTATGCAGATCATTAGATGAATTGCTCAATGTGGCCTTTTTAGGCCCCCTGTCTCTCATTAAAAGAATATAGGCGTTACCTGAAAAGTATATAAAAAAACAAATCTTTACTTCATAATACATTAGGTACACTTATATTTCACATTTCACTTCTATTTCAATTCGAATACTCCAGGAAAGCGAAATCAAGTCGTCGTGAATAATGTCGATATAAAAATACACTGTCGAAATATGAAATTTCACGCGTAACACGTTTCGACGTGTTGGAAAAATGACGTGTCAAAGCTGAAGATAAATCTTAGGTCGCAGTTATGTGCACTCAAAAATGGTTTCTATTTATCAACCCTTCTGATTGAACCGTGACGAAAATGCTGAGGGATACAGTCGTCGAGAACAATGGTAGGTATTTTATTATATTTTATGGGTAGGAAAGTTTTATTTTTGACCTTACAGCTATACTTAGAGTTTTGGTCAGTTTACCTACCGAATGCTAAAGCCCGAGACATTCGAACACAAACAGCTTTTGCTAATGATGAACCTTTTTATTAACACCTTCGAACTAAGAACGTACTATGACTATGTACTATCCAGTTGTTAGTTGTTGTAAAGCCACATCTTTGAGATAATTTATAATATTCTTTTTTTTCTGCAATGAGAATATCAATTAATTTAGCAGAGGCACTATCTCGATAATGTTTGAAATTACTTTTTATATAAATCTCCTACCAATCTTAATTTTTTTAAATAAATAATATCTAACGTTTTCGTATTTGACTGTACGTTTGCTATTGTCGGATGGCTGCAAAAAAGTTATGAACGATGTTTGAAGATCAGAGTTGCTATCAATAACGGTGCCTGGTGCCGCCGCATCCACTTATTAAGTGTTGGGGGGGACACTATCAAGTTTACTTATGATTTTGTATACAGAGTGTTGTGGCTTACGTATTAAATTTTACTAGGGGTCGCCCAATGGTCGGAATTCGACCGTTATTTTAGCTTTCTACACTCCTTCTCCATATAAACTTTAACTATGCCAAATCTCATACTCCTCCATGCGCGCATTATGCTTGAAAAGGGGTACAAAGTTTTCTCTTCACGTATTAATATATAGATTATTTTTAATTCATTGTGTTAAATCCGATGATTTTTTGTGGTTTTTGTTCGATTAGGGAATGTGTTAATATCAATGAGCTGGGCTGCAGTTTTAGATTCATAAAAACATTATTATGAAAATTTGATATTTGAGTCGCAGAGGTCGGGTAAAACTAAATCTATATAAAATCGGGTCTTGTTATAGTATTAAAGATTAGGTACCATAATGTAAAGTTAAGATTCACTTCTCACATCACAACCGGACACTTTCGGCCAAGAACATTAAAAAAGTTTCCGCTTCATCACTGAATGAATTAAATTCAGTACAGGTAAATCTCTTAACTCTCATAAATCTCTCTCTCTCCGGGCTTCCCCTGGCAGCGGAGCGGGCTTTGCGGACTCCGTTTAACTCGCAACGGTAAACTTCATAGAAGTGCTTCCACCAACAAAGATTCTAGCGGAGAGGACTGAACGACTAAAAATAGTTAATAACGAACTCGTTTTTCATTTCTCTTTTACAGTGGAAGACAATTATTGTCAAAACTCTTTCTTAATGGAAGATAAAACCTATTTTAGCTAGTTTGAGACCGTTCCGTCCGGCTATTACTTGTTCCTCACCCTTTTGCAGTGGAAGACCGGCTTTATAGTGCATTGCTAGAAATAGGCGTCTTCCAAAAAGAAGGAAACTGTATTTTCCTCAGTTATTTCTTAAATTCATAGACACAAACATACCAACACAGCCTTAACTGTAACACCCCAATGATGGAATGAAACACGTTCGTTTTTCAAAAAATCATTTCTTGTCTATTGTGCTGGGAAAGGCCATTGTTAAAATGATCGATAGTATTGTCCACTCTCTATTAGTTTGGATTGCACCCAGATTTGAGCGTATCGTATCTATTCGTACGCGGCCGTGCGAGACGAATCGAGCATTGAGTGAGTCATTTAGATTTATCGATTATTTGATGGTGCAACACTAGCTTTGTTTGTTTTTTTTTCGTGTGTGCGTTAGTCCGATATGTGGTAGCGGATATAGAGGATGTAGAGTCGTTTAGTTTATTTAGTAGAATGTGTGGATTAATCAAACATCAAAATAAAATGGAAAAACCGTAGCTTTTTGAATTTGCTAGTATATTTAGTATTTAAATACCAAAAAATTTGAAAAAATTACTTCATTTTCTCAATTTTACTTTTAATTTACTTATAAAAGGTATGAATAATACTTGAATATTCCAAGGCACAGCTGTGTACCCTTAGATTTGTAACAACAGTCTTGCTCCGCCAACAGCGCCAGCGTTCTTAGAGGCGACTTGGTAACAACAACACTATAACATTTTGCCTATCCAAACTATTAAGTATCTGTGTACAACCATTTGAAATCTGTGTTATAATCGAGTATACCAAACACTTGCAAAGAGATCCATTAACGATTACAATTAATCTGCCTAATGAATGTTTGCCAGGATGTGACCACTCAATTTGGACAAACATTGGTCAAACCCTCGTGTTTGCTGTACACTCCAAGTCTAATGAGGTCCTATTGTGGATATTGGTTACCTCTGACATCGAAACTGTATTGTTCTTGAGGAATGTGTTGACCGAATGCTGGATGCCAAAAAAATAGAGCTCTTGATTAGAAAGATTACTACTGTTTTGGCCACAGAACACAGAAATTTCTGTTCTGTGGTTTTGGCTACGAATATAGTGTGATACGGACAGGTAGTTCAGAGGCCCAATTCTCGTAATTAAAAATGTTCAAAATATAGTTCGGATCTCATTCCGATCTACTACCAATGTCATAAATGGTATTCTCCTACCCTAACAAACAACGTCGAACGTGACAATAAATTGTAATGAGATCGAAAGTTGAATAAAAGGCAAATCGGTATTCTGCTAACATTTTGAACTGACACAGTAATAAAATTGACATTCTCGTCTATACACAAACGTCAAAAATGAGATTGTAAGAAGATTGAATCCAAATCATACTGGAATCGGACTGAACTTTATGTGGAGTAGAATACATGACTTTTTGTCAATTCATAATATAATCTCAGTTCGGTCAACTTTCAGTCATATTATAAATTAATTACGAGAATTGGGCTTCTGATTATTTTTGAATGAGTATATGAAAATATACAAAAAGCACTGTAAGTTAGGTATACTCCGTTGTTTCTTAGATGTCTTATTATGTAAACAATCTTGAGGTCTTATTACAAAACAGGACTTAATAAAATCCACAGGAGATACCTCAAAACCATGGCTTTGTAAACTGTTTATTTTATTGACTTTTTTGTAGGTAGATAAATGAAAAGACTATAATGATTGTTTATGTTTTAAGATAACTAAGAAAAAATGGACTATACCTTCAATGTTTCACAGCGTCATGTATTTTTGTGTTATTTTACAATGACTTAAAAAGGTACAATAAAGGTAAAAGGTAAAGGTAGGGGTTTTGTAAGGTACAATATGTTATACCTACAATCTACATGCACATGCGACACCAGTTTTTAGTAGACTATGGCTGTTTAAATGACGGTTTTTTTTTGTTGGAATGATCGGCATTTCCTATCCTTTCGTTGAATAGCAACGTCATTCTGAGCCCAAAGCCTTGATACTTCGAGTTCTAAGTATCTCCATGGGTTTCCGACACTCAATTAATTATCAGGCACGAGCGTGACACTTATGGTTTTTGCAAAATGTATTCATCATTTTAATGATACTTACCGGATAAGGAAAAGATACGAGTATCTCAAGACTGTGAGAAGTGAAAGCGGCCTCTAAAAACAGACCAGAAAAAGCGAGAAAAATAACGTGTTAGCTCGTAAAGTGATCGCGAATTTTGTCTATGCCACAAAATAAAAATAAAAAAATTGTGTAGGCACCAGTATTCTTTATTCTGTATACTTCCGAGATGTGTGCAAGGGCTATTCTATCTAGTGTTATCACTCAGTCTGCAGTGAGGTGCTGCGCCGTACAATCTCAGATCGGACTGGCTTTGTACGCTACGTGCCGCGAGTTCAATCCCCGCACGAAAAAAATATTTTTATGGCTTACAGATAATTGTTTCGGGTCTGGGTGTATGTGCAAGTGTCGTGTATGTTTGTAAACTATACATACAAGACAGGAGCAATAATGGCAATGTTTTAAAAATAAAAAAAATGAATATGAACAGAAAATATTTAGAACAGTCAAATTAGTCTATGTACTAATTTGATAGGACTAAATATCTTCTATCCTTTTCTCATGTTTTTTCTTAAAAAGAGACATAGTGTCACTAAATTAGTTTGGTTTGTAAACAACAGAATCAGCACCGATATTTCTAATTTGTGAACATTTCGAAAATAGACAGGACTAAATATCTACCTTCCTTTTCTCATATTTTTTGTTAGAAAGGGACACAGTGAGACTAAATTAGTTTAGTTTGTAAACAACAGAATCAGCACCGATATTTCTAATTTGTGAATATTTCACTACTGTACACCAGTGTGTACGCCGGAGGCGATTAAACCACTCTCAATAATCCAGCTCATTAAACAGCTACTTACCAACAAATCAAGCTAATCAGCCTAATAACAGTCAGCTAAGTTTATATCCCGCAATAAATCATTGACCGATTATATCGGCAACTTGTCAATAAGTTAGCTCGGTAATCACTCAGGCAACTATCTGGCAGGCAGGTCACTCGCCGCTTTGTTTGCAATGCTCTTATCATGGCGCATACTACAAACATGGCGAAGCTATGGACTGGGCAGCTGTGTGTGAAGCAGCGGATACGGTATTTGTTTGATATCGTACCTCTGTACCTGTTTATATTTAAAGGTTGTAGAGTTTCAGCCGTTTTTGTTGTTGACGTATATAAGGTCCCGGCTTTTAGAGGTCCGATCCCTTTAAGGGGTTATTTTACTCATCATTATGAACAACTTTTAATATGGGACCAAACCTGAAATCGCCTGAAATAACAGCTATTCCATACAAATAATTTAATATTAGATACTCGACGAAATTTAAGGAACAGTAAATTATTTTTTTCGCGTTTTCAGGTCTGGTCCCATAGTAAAAGTTGTTTATAATGATGAGTACAATTACCTGTTAAAGGGATTGGGACTAGAAAGGTTCGTACCTTGCTAGGTAGTAGTTCCGTGGTAGGTTGTAAACTTTACAAAATCTAAAATCAATATTACAAAATACCGCATCTATTTCAGCGCTTGCGCCCTCTCTAGGTGTAGAGTACACACACCAGAAGCCCAACTCCAACCTGATTAATAGCATCCCGACACAGCACGTCCAAATGAATACTGTTTAGATCTAGATATTTAGACCGGCAGACACATTGATGAATGTAGCCGAGTGCTGAACTGTGCCGGCAATTCCTGACTCAATAACTTAGGTGGGAGAAGGTTGAAGCTGATTTTGAGGTATTGAGGTATACTACTATACAGGCTGATCCATCCCGATCATACTGTATATCCCGTTTGTACCTTAGCAGATATTTAAATAGATTGGACGTTAAGTTTCATGAATTGCCACGAATCAAACGTTTTCGTCTACTCACGTTTAGTTTTTCTCGATGTTCGTGCTATATTTGACTTTTTTCTTTTCGTCCATAGGACCATAGGACCAACGTTTTAAAAAACGTGTAAAGACCCCGTTGAAATATAGAAACCTTGACTTTGACGGACCATGGTACTCCTTGATACAAAAACAAGCAGTACGATATGCCACAATTTATTTGCCCATTTCACACACTCCACTCATATCTCTCGATCAGTTGAAATGAAGACACACAACCAGATATAATGACCCCATCGCCAGATGCTGTATCATTATTACATGATATCCTGGACGCACATTAGGTAGACAAACGGCACTCATTACAAACGGTAAGTAGGTCATGGATATGGTCCGGGAAACTGCCCGATTCTTCCCGAGATTGATTCTCGCTATTCTCGCGATAAATCTCGCTTTGTTTTGTTTCTTTCTAATTAATCATTAGCGTTAGTTATATTAAAAGTTCTTTTATTTGGAAGGTAAAAGTTCGTACTCAATGCCAATCCCCTCCGATCTGTTCTAGGTATTTTCTTTTCAATACATTTTTATAGTTAATGAGATGAACAGACTGAAAGCGCGGGTACAGGGTGAGGTTCTGGATTCTATTCCAATGATTAAATAATGTTTCTAGAATATTTGGTTCTTCGTGTTGATGAAGAAGAATAACAAAATATTAAGAAAAAAAAATTGTTGACATAAGATTGTTTCGATATGATTACAATACTATGAATGTAACCTAAAAGCTGGAATGGAGAGGTCAATCTGAATAGGCCTAATTGCGCCAGTTTGACTTGAACGGATATGATTGACATACACGATATCGATACTATCTCGTCGCTGTATCGTTTTAGTCGGTTCGGCCACCAAATGTGCCCGGACCTCGAGTCTAAATATACCTAAATAATTTTTATCCAGTCAGGCGAGGCCTGAAGATTAACCGGATCGTGTGGATGCCTAAATGTATACCCGGTTAATCAGACAGTATATATTATAAAGCTAAAAGGGCGTTATTGTACTCATCATTATGAACAACTTTTCCTTTGCTTATGTATAAAATTGCTTTATTTTGTAGCATTATTAGTTATTTGTTATACAAGAGTGCAAAGTTGCTTTTTAACCGCGTGTTCAATTTTGATGACCGAGCAAGCGAAGGATTCTAAAATTGAATCACGAGCGCAGCGAGTGATTCAAAATTAGAATCCTGAGCGTTAGCGAGGGAATCAAAAGAGCACGAGGTGAAAAATCTTTGCACTCGAGTGCAACACGTAACTTTTCATTCCACCTCAGCGAGGAAATGACTAAATGCAAAAAAAATACGTTTAATTCACAAACTTAGTGCACACGATGTTCTAAATTCAATTTACTTTATCCTCTAGAGAATAAAAACGGCTTTTCCACTCAGATATTGAAGATTAAAAATACTCTTTCCGAGATGGTGGGACGAAAATTTACTTTATCCTCTAGAGAATAAAAACGGCTTTTCCACTCAGATATTGAAGATTAAAAATACTCTTTCCGAGATGGTGGGATGAAAAATATATTTATATAATATTTTTTATTATGCCTATATTTATTTATTTATTTGTGTCGTAGCTGCCCGGTGGCATCACTACAACGGTCCCATCAGAATACCAGCGCTGTGACATTTTCCAAATGTCACAGCGCCGGCCATGAAAATTAAGGTCACTGTTGATTTAATTATTTTTATCTCATTAGGAACGATAAAAATTCGAGTAGATTGTACGTGAATTCCAGGAAACATAAACAAGAAAATGTTTTTGTTCTAACAAATAATGTCGTAGACAATTTCAAGCTTGAAGGAAGCGTAGGTCACCGTACTTCCCAAAATAGTGACGTTACGCTCCACTTAAAATAATTGGCTGGTCTTAATGGAAGCCTTACTATAACGTTTATTAAGACTCTTGTAAGTAGCCGGCTTATAAAGATCCGGAAAAATAAGATAAAAACCTTAGATTGAAATGGAAATAAATTATACCTTGTTCGCCTTAGTTATACAGACATAAATTAAATAAATAAACTATTTACCGATACTAGTGGTTGCTCAGTGATCGAAATTCGACCATTATTATACTTTTCTGCACGCTTTCTCCATACATAAACTTTAGCTATGCCAAATCTCACACTCCTCCGTGCGCAATGCTTATAAAGGGGTACAATTTTTTCTCTTCATGTATTAATATATAGATTCCCTCAGAAGTAAGATCGGTGATGACAGCTGTGATCCAACATGATATAGAGCTTAATTTTTTATGATGAATGTCTCTCGCATTCATCTCATAGCCTTCCCTGCTTAATTGGTCAAGTTGCGAGACCAGGGCCACAAGCCAGGCAAGAATTAGTTATTAAGGCACAACATGGCTAAGTGGGACTCTTTAGAGAGCTAGCTATCAGCATCTACTTATACCGAGGAAAATTCCATATTCCAGGCTACTAAGAATCATTACCAAAAGACCCAAAACACTTTGGTTAACCTAAAAACTGATCCAAGACTATGCCTACTAGTGCCATAGGTTAAAGTGTTCTATAGTATTCAAGAATTATGGAGTATTTAATTTTATTCTTTTATTTGATTACAATCTTATCAATAAACCTCTTTGAAACAAGGTTCTGTACGTGATGGTTCTATGCACATAGCCCCCATTGCACCGCACTCGCCGCAAATTGAGTTACAAAACGATTCTTTGCTGGACCAGACGAGTGCCTCTCAAACTTTCACAAAGGAACCATTTTATTGTTGGACTCTGTTGGACTCAACAAACCTGGGTTAACATTTATACGAGTACCTTGTTTTTCTATGGGAAAGAAAAGAGGTTGGCAGATTCTTGAGATCTGCTGTAAGTTGCAAGAAAGAAATGGTTGTTTTGCTGGGTTGGTGATTATGTTTCTCGCTTGATGGCCATTATCAGCGTTAAATAAATTCTCCTTGTTAATGTTCCACTATGAAAATGTTTGCTCTTCTTTCCTAATTTTAGGATCGTTAAGTGTTCTTACAAGAAATATCAAAATCTTTTAAATCTGTAATGGCTTAATTGACGACAATAGTCTTATTCAAATAGTACCTATATGGTGTTTGGACGATGTATTCTTTGAAATACTAGAGCTAATTTGCAACAAATTCGTTCTCATAGACTAGGGCTAGGATATCAATGGTTTTAGGGATATTTCACTTTTGTAGTTTATTTGACATTTTTCACGTTGTCACGTTTTTTGAGTTGACACTTTCATAAAAGCTGAGGAACAACAAGTAAATAACAATTTCATACCAAAATCGTACCCATAATTCAAAACCATCGAAACTAAAAGCTTATAGATCACAGGCAAAATTGTACATTAGATATCGATACTAAGAAAACTTTGAGCATCGTAGTTGAGCAGTGAAAACAGGTGACGTCAGCTCATGTTCGTTACGGCGCTTCATTACGACTCACCCTCAAGGGCAGGCGGGGCTCAGCAGTCGCTCTACTGTCTTGTTGTAATACTAATGATGAAAAAAAATATTCTTGACTAAACGCTTTTGTATTGAAAGCGAAGATGACATTTAGCTTTGCTTTTTTAGCAATTGAGGCAGAGATATTATTACGCTTTGTTTTTAATCATCAGATAGTGAAATGTTGAAAGTTTACTACTTGTTTTAATCTTATATAACCGATCCTTTAAAACCCCCGACTCCAACTAGAAAAAGAGCTGTAACTTTTGAACGGCTGAACAGATTTTCATCAAACATAGCTAAGATGATTCCGATTAAACAAACTTTCAATTTAAAAATTATATACACTAAAAAAATTATAACACCCTTCATTTTTTCGGGGGTTAAAAATAGCCGAAGAATTATTGTGATATGGCTGCCATATCTGCGGCCTGGTACCTGATTTTTAGGGGGTTAAAGTTTGACCATACGCTCATTATGGTGATGATAACGTATTCATAAATAATTGTTATTAATATCAGGCTCGATATTATTTTATGTGACCCGAGAAAGTTGCCGCCCAGTATCAGTAAAGCATTCACGAAGATTACTTAAGTTATCTGTGTTAAAAAAAAAGTAAAATCAACGCTAACATCAAAAATGTCCACACACTTCTTTTAAAACCCATTTTCTAAATTGAACAACTTTTTTACACACAAGAGCTACTTCATAGCCGCTCCATTTTTGACTTCTTGCAAAGTGAGTTTGGAGACAATTTTCACGGAGTTTTCTTTCAAAGTTTCATTATACCGCGGGCGAAAATGAAGGTACGAATCGAAGACAGTTTGGAACAAAACCGATATATCTTCGAAGTTGAGTGGAGCGCTTTCGGGGACTCCAGGGTTCGATTGTAGACTTCGGTAGTTTCAACTTTAAACTGCTTCAGAACCTGTTTATTTTGTAGCAGATCTGATAGTTTGATTTGTGAACTGGTGAGCTTCATACGTTCTGGTTGGACTTTTATGTTTTTGAAAACTAGATCTCTTTAGTCAAGTTGCAATTCGTTTTCGTACGGTGTAATGTATCGTGATGTTTCAATAGATGTGTGTATACTTCTGTTTATTGTTTTCAGTACAGCTAGTTTATAGCTAGTATTCATTACACATAAGTCGGTAATAGGTAAGCGACGTGTTCTTGATACTTGATTTTAAATGCGTTTAAAACTCGAGGCTTATAAAGATTTTCTTCAATGACTTAAATTTTTAAGTGAATTGTAAATTCTCTTCATTTACCCGACGAGTAGAACATTTGGACTGTTTTGCAACGAATCTGAACATTTCAAAGTAACTCTACAAAGAAAGGCACTTCAAAAACAAAAGACAAAAGCCCCGAACAGGAGCGTAGAAAAAACACTCGATATTCACAATCCTGGGTCGTAATCTTTTAAACCTTGGTACCCAAAATATACTCGGGACCTTCCGGGCTTCCCTATAAAAATTCTACTACTTTGAATAATTTTGTTAGTTCTGCAGTCCATCACGCTAGCCTATGTAAATGGGGGTAGATTGAGTTTGAAAGTGTGTGTTGCGGACGCCGCCGGTACAAAATGTTCCTTTTTTGGTCAGAAAACTGTTGATTTATGGTAACGCGTGGTGTTATTAAAGTTTATACATGTGTTTTTTTACGGGTGTTTTTAACAGAAGGCGTCATTTTTAGTTTTTTGGCGAGTTTTTGATATTCATGGTTGCATCACAAGATTCATAGATCCTGAAGTCACTCATCAATTCAAGTTTCGAAGTACCTAATAGGTACATTAAAAGCTCGTGGCATATTAGTTCAAATAGTAGTAGATATAAAAAATATATTGTGACGAATCTAAATGTCAATTTTGTTATAGAGAAAACCTATACTACCTACACTAGTCATAAGACTCCTTACATCTCTAATAACTGTAGTACTTACTTGAATATTTATAGAACAACGTTTTCATCCAATTATCTTCTATCTTTACAAGAGCCGTCTAAACCAGGCCTACTTGGCTTGTTAATAAAATGCCGATTCGGGGAAATTATCGAAAAACTGTCAGTTTCACTAGAGGGTCTCGTCGCAGCAGGGGTTTCCCTTCTAAGCGTGTAGCGCTGAACTCATTAAAGATACTTAGACAATTGCGAAAGACATTAATTTGTCTGTGTTGGCTAAATTCGGGAAGGTTTTTCTTGTTTTATTTTATTACTTTTCCTTTTATTTTTACAAAATATTTCAGCTAAATATTATTGATTATGACAATATTTTTGTCACTAGGCTATAATGGTAGGTCCATTATAGCCGTCTCTGGGTCAGACTCATATTAATTAGCAGTAGACATTCATGAAGTAATGACGATGACGTTGCTTTCCATCCGGGATTCGACATATCTGTTGATTCTAACGTGTGAGAATATAAAATGGCATCAACGGAAACGATAGGGTTGCAATTTTTCGTAACTAAGATTTAACATTCCATTTTTTTAGATCTTACAGACAAGCTCATTGCTTCTTAGACCTAAACATAGATCTATGATGCTAGCAGTACACGTCAAAAGGCTAATATAATGACGATAAAACAACTGTTAAGTAACATGTCATGCTTCTGGAAAATCTGCAGGGTGTACATTTAAACAGGACTCGTGCTTTAAGGGCTTTGTACTCATGATTATGAACAACTTTTACTAAAGAACCAAACCTGACATTGCGAAAAAGAAATCAGCAGTTTAATGTTACTTAATTTATTACAAAACATACCTAGTTACAGCATTGTACAAAAACAAACTTATAAACAAAGTTCTACATATTATTCAGCATAGGCTAAAGGTAAAGCATAATAATTACAAAGAAAACCAAACCAGAACGTGCAGTTCACATATTTCTCTCAACCCTAAGCTTTACGAATCGTTCAAAGTAAGCACGCTCGGGCCTCCGAAAATCACAAGCACCACTTGAGGAGCTTAGACACGTAGGCAGACCTACCGTTAATTAGACGGTCTGCCCGTGACTGCAGACCTATCGAGGACCCTACAGGTCTGCATATATGTATTTAATTCATTTGTACTTAATTAGGTACCTATAGGTATTGACCGTTTTTCGTTTACAAAGAAACAATTAGTGAAAATGACAATTACTTTATAATAATAATAATAAATCATTTATTGTCAAAACTTGGACCAGATTACATATACGGTACATTTAGCACAGGCATAGATGGTTTGTTAATCCAGTTAGTGGGTGAAGTACTTTATACCTATTGGCACCAACATAACGTCATTTTTTTTTTTTTTTTTGCAACAAGCCTTTTTTGACCAGTTTGAACGTACTGCAAGAAATTATGTCCGTTGTGTAAAGTTCGTTCGCGGCTTCTCCCAACTATAGGCCTCTTGCTAGGTAGAATGAAAAGATGTGAGGAAATGTTGTCATAATCACCAGCCGGCAAACTGATAGGTGATCGTGTGACGGTAATAATGAGTAATGATAATTTATGAAGGATATTAATATAAGCTGATTTGATTGCAAAATCTATATGATAGTCGATTTAAATTTGTTGTTTTCAAACATTTCGATTTTGACCCAAATTTGTCCAAAGCATGTCATTTGGACATTTAAAACTTTTCGTTTGTTAACTTGACTGAGTTCACTCGTTGAGAGTTCTAACGAGATCACTAATTATCGATTTAAGTGAAGCCGGTACCTTTAAAAGATTACTGTTAAATAACTTTGCGTTAAGTAATTAAGACCTGTTCAGGATATTTTGGGAATTCGTTTTCTGTGTAATAGACTAATGCTTTAATTAAATTGCGTTGTTCTATAGAATTATCTTGGATCAAAAGTAATTAGAATTCTTCGAGGTTATAATGTATAAACGTGTAATTTACAGGATCAAATATTTTGTGAGCGTAATATTTCTTCGGAAAGCGTGGATTTGCTTTATTATATTTGTCTCTATTTGTAGTTTTTTTTTCTTATCTTTAATTTTCTTTGTGTTGTCAATGTGTTCGTGCAGAATAAATATTTAATCGTTCTTTCTTTGTGTCATGCGTATGTAAAAATATTTTTTGAGAAAATTTGAAAAAGTTTCAGTAAAGTAAAATAAGTAATAGACTAGGTATGGTATTAGTGTAACTAAGTATTGAAAAACATAATAAGATTTCTTGTATTTCAGTTCCTCAATAAATCTAAATGAAGAGAAGTCTGCCTGGCCTATATCCCAACTACGTTGGGGTCGGCTCCCAGTCTAACCAGATGCGGCTGAGTAACAGTATTTTATACGGAGCGACTGCCATCTGACCTCCGCCACCCAATTACTGGGAGACACTGATACCCTAAGGTTAGACCGGTTGTCAGACTTTTTGGGTTGCTGACTCCCGTAACGACTGTCATAGTTATTCGTATGACAACCGGGACCAACTGCTTAACGTGCTATCCGAGTCACGGAGGGGTCTCGATGTTCGAAGAAATGGTCACCCATCCAGGGAATGACCGCGGCAACCGCAGCTTAACCTCGCTGATCGACTGATCTGCGCGGTAGCTATGTAGCTACGAGCCCCTCAATCTAAATGAAGAGAAGTGCGAAATATTAATCTAATACATTACTACATACATTCATTTGCCATTTTCAATTCAGAAGGCCAATGTACAGCAGACATCTAATAATATTTCTTTTACTCAAGCATCAAAACACAAGAAACTGAAGGCTACAGATCAAAACTGGGAATGCAGCACTGGAGGCAAACGAACACGGAACGTAACGCACGTACCCCGCTAACAAGTGGAAGCTCAAACATGCGCACCAACCGAGCTAATTCTGGGCCATAGACTATAAGAATGTGTAGATACGTAGGTTCCTACAAAAGTAAAATGTCTGGATTATTTTTTTGTGGTTTTGTGAGATAGGAGGTAGGTACCTATTGGAATTTTTATGTAAGTTTTAAATTATGTTTTAATTCTGTTATATGACTTTAACTTCAATAAATAGACTCGAGATAAAATATACATTAGTTATTAACTTAGTAGAAAGAAAAAGTAGGTACCAAATAGTACCAATTAGGTACTAAATTATAGGCTTATCTGCGATAGCGAATTCTGGTGTCTACCCGCCATCCTGACACTCACCATATTCTAATCAATATGAATTACAATAAAATTATGTATAATAATAATACTTAGGTATATCTCGAGATAAATATATTGAAGGCTCGTAAATAGTTGCAGAATGCTTTTAACTTTTGAATAACTGTGATACTAAAAACCGGCCAAGTGCGAGTCGGACTCGCGCACGAAGGGTTCCGTACCATTATCTATAAAAACGGCAAAAAAAAACACGTTTGTTGTATGGGAGCCCCCTTAAATGTTTATTTTATTCTGTTTTTTAGTATTTGTTGTTAAAGCGGCAGCAGAAATACATCATCTGTGAAAATTTCAACTCTCTAACTATCACGGTTCATGAGATACAGCCTGGTGACAGACAGACAGACGGACAGACAGATGGACAGATAGACAGATAGACGAACAGCGGAGTCTTAATAATAGGGTTCCCGTTTTACCCTTTGGGTACGGAACCCTCAAAACGAACTCGAAGAATCCTATAGTAAAATCTCGAGCAAAAACTGATCACAGTTCTGTTTAACTCATAAATGAAAATAATGGATACAAGAAAAAATGAAACAAAAGTAAAAGCCAGCCACCTGACCTTATTACTGGAAGGTGATTTAAGATTTTCTGTTTATTGAATCAGTCTGAGGACAATAGTAGTTACCAAGAATCGTTCGTGTCAAATTGTAAAATAATTGGCATTTCAAACCCATTGACATTTGTAAGGATTTGGTATATTGGGGTCGGAGACAGACTATGATTATGATTCTCAATTTTCAGGTTCAATTTTAATCCACTTTCACTACACATTTCACTATTTTTCGAACTGGTATTTTAGCTTTAACTTGCGCGTTAGCAGTATAACACATTTACTGACGTACGTCAATGATATTGGCAAAAAATTACACAACACTCAAGTAGGTACATCCGAGGTCAACAAGTATTTTTTTTTAAATTTCGATTTTCATCAGACAATTCAGAACGACTCTCTAGAGGCTAAAAAATAGTAGGCACAAAGCCTTAACATTTTCTCTACACATCTGCATTATACGTCGTTAATCTATGAGCGATATACCTCGTAATTTCTTACCTGCGTCTCATTAATTGTGGGCACGTAGGGTCCGCGTGACCGCTTCTGTGGTGAACTGAGGGTTTTACGCGATGTGTTATGTCCAATGTTGGGTAATGGGTGACTGGCTGATGGGTTCCTTGTTTTAGTGGTTTGGGAGAGCTTGAAACATGGGTTGAGGTCAAAGTGTTAAGAAGACCAGTATTATTATTTTTCGACTTCAGTCAGAAAGTCCATTTATTACGTTTTCCTTTTATTTTTATATTGTCATCAATCATTAAAGCACTTAAAGACAAACTATCGGCTTTTAGGTGATAGAGGTTTTCGTCTGTTAAAAATATTTATTTAACCTTCAATACTAATGGAAAAACAATCTACTCAAGATTGTTTTTCTAAATCAATTATCGACTGTCGTGTTAGCGGTTTGTCTCTTACCAATTACGGTATTTCAGAAGTTCGTCTGGGTTCAATACCTACTCACAGTAGCATACTGAAAAATATATTCAAAGACTTTGAGCCAATAATATAATTATTATCTCCTGTATCGTGAGTATAGTTCACAAACGTAAATCTCAAATTCACACACACCCAGACCAGAAACAATTATCTGTAAGACATAAATATTTGTTCCGTCCGGGAATTGAACTGAGCCACGCAGCGCAGAAAGCCAATTGCTTAGCCATTTCGCCAATCGTGTCATCAAAATCTGGGCTCCAGTAACTAAACAAGCCGCTTAGTAGAAAACTTCGCTATACAATACATATCAAACGCTGGTTTTAACTGGGTGCGCGGCCGAGCGAATTTTGTTTGAGAGCTCATAAATCTGTCACACGTCAAAGTAAGCCGCGTATCGAACGGGCCAGCCCTCCGGTAAATTATGAACTAACCGCCTTTTGCTTTGGTCACAGGACGCTGCTGCACGTACTTTTATAATGCACGGCTGTGCCTGTGACGCCGCGCGCCGCCCGCGTGGAACTCGGAGACAGTGATTTGGGAAAAAAAATCCTTCCTCATGATGCACACTTTGTCTTTGTTAAATTTCACCAAGGTCGGTTCAATCATTTATAGTCGTGAAAAGATAACAGACCTTTCCTTTCCTTTCGGGCCTATTTTAGGTCATAGCACAGATAAGATCAAAGTTTGTTGGCGATCAGCTGGATGGTCGCTGGCAGCATCATGTATGCACCGTGGTCACCACAACACGCGGGTTTGTGAAAACTTTAACATGGGTTGAAGACGAAGATACAGTCTCAGCTAGTAATAAGACACGGTTGGCGCAGTGGCTAAGCGAGTAGCTTTCTGCGCTATTTGCTGCGGGTTCGATCCCCGCACGGAGCAAATATTTGTATGATCTCCAGATAGTTGTTCCGGGTCTAGGTGTGTGTGCATGTGAGATGTATGTTTGTAAAATGTACCCTCGTTACAGGAGAAATCCTAGCAAGGGAGAAAGTATTTAAAAAAATCCTGGTAGACAAAACGTGAACCTCGGTTCTACGGTTGTTGGAGTTGTAGCAATGACAACACTAACCTGGATATTTTTACAGTAGGTAAACCTGTGGCCGTTGGAGAAATCAGGAATGATATTATTTTATGCTTATTATTTATTGATCTGTCTCAGTCCCTTATTACTTTTTCAGTAGGTAATAATAATATTGTTTTAGTGGATAACTTTATACTGCACATCCTTGATATTGAAAGGAGGAAAGACCTACGAAAACACATAAGACGGTGGGACGATAAAACGTTTTATTGCTTACTTAAAATTCGCCAAAAATCAACAATTCAATTCTATGCGAGTCATAAAGTGGAAAGATGGATTTCGAATTGAATGCGGTACCACGGGCTCTCGATTCTTGGTTTCTTATTCGCTTCATTTTGCGTTACTTTTGATTCTCGACCACAATACTAACGGAGCTTCTAAGGAACTAATGAACACTTGATTGATTGATTGATGGTGTTCTAATGAACACTAAAATGTTCACTCACAGGAAAGGTAAAAGTACACTCACGGGAAACCTGTCATGAGTTCAGCTGCATCACACACATTTTTGTCTTTTCACAGCATAGGATTCAGGATTCAGACCATCAGATTATCATAATAGCCCATATGATCTCCACTTTGGTAACTTTGATAACTCGTTCATTCACCATTGGAAACAATTTTCGTGAGTACTGTGAGTGGTACTAAGTATTTTCACGCTTGGTCGGTGTCAGTCAGAACAAATAGTCGTTGTAAAGCAAGTGATTGTTGTATATTTGTAAGATAGAATCATCATTATCAGCATTTCAGGCTTTATTAAACTACGGATGAGTTTAGCCTCTTCTCGATTGTTCCACTCTTTTTTTAGAATACCCTCGAATGAGAGAGACGATCTAGATAAAACAAATAAAGAATGGACACTTGCTTTAGACCGGAAGACATGGAAGTCATGCGGGGAGGCCTTTGATCAGCAGTGGGATGATACCAGAAGCCCAGCTGTAGGTGCCGAAGTGGACCACCGTGGTGAATTTAGCTGGTTGGTGTCTGGCACACCCCTCCGCCCCCCTAGACAGCTAGCCCATGACGGGTTCTCACCTGGCTAATAAAAAAAACAAAATAAAAAAAAGTTGACAGTAACAGTAACCCTAGAATAAGGAAGATACTTTTACCTCACTTTACTCCCTGACTCTATTCGAATCAACTCACCAACCAACGGTAGGATCCTTAAACAAACACTCGTAAAATACTGCCGATATTATCCGCGCAATAGGTTTAATGTCTTATGACGTAGACGAAGAGTCGAAGCGAGACGGCAAAGTGTGTACTGTTCAAATACACGCGATTACTCCGCGCAATGGAAGATCGGCTCCGGAGGGAATGGAGACGTCTTGAACAGTGCTCTGCTTTATTTTACCGTCTAACTGGAATGGTGCTTCTCTTTTAATTTAGCTAGATTGGATTGTGACGTTGTATAATAATTGGTTTTTATGTTACTTCTTCGCGAAATTTGCTGAAATTAAAGTGTCGCGCGACACTGGTAACTTTATTACAAATGTCTAGATTATATTTTAAGTCTAAGATTAAACTAATAAACCTGGTAAATTCTTCTGTATACAGAAAGAAGTATGAGTCCATTGTTTCGTAAATCTACGTGAAAACTTTGTACCCCTTTTTGTATATTGCGCGCATGGAGGATTATGAGATTTGGAAGAGTGCAGAAAGCTAAAATTACGGTCGAATTTCAACCACTGGGCGACCACTGGTAATAGTAAAAGTAGCTCTTTATACATATACCTAATATAGAAATAGGTTTTAACAAGATATTTTCTGTTAGTTTCTTTCTGGTTCAATACATGAAATCGCGTGAATATCAACAAATCAATATGCTTCTTTGTCTTGTGCACTTCTTAGGAAAACTCAAATAAAAACTGTGCTGTTGTTGAAGCAAGTAACACCTAGTTTTCCTTCTTCCTTCCAAAATTTAAGTTCTAGGGATTTGTCGGTGAGCAATTTCCATCTAGTTCTATTAAATACTAAATCTTTTAATTCTTTATGTTTCTACTACATTTGCTTTTTCTTTCAGTTGATTAAGTTAAGATTAAGTTTCTTCTTGGTCTTGCTCTTTTTCTTTTTCCTCTAATTTCTTTTTATAAAATCAAAAACATGCAAGAGAACGCGGGTATGATGTTTTATCATTATGTCATAATACGGACATTGCCGTAGCTCTAGTTGAACTGGAGTACTTTGTGCTTATTAACGTTTATAAGAAGATACCATATACTTTTTTAAATTAGGCTGTAGAGATACCTGCGTACCAGTTACGTAAAGAGGCGGCCGAGGTTTAAGTCTCTTCATATGTAACGGTCTTTCGTCTCGCTTTCAATTGAATACTTCCACTATGTTTTTGTGCTGATCTCGACATTTTTCCATGCTGGTTTGAAAATGTAGGAAAAACATTGTATGATAGCAGAAATTGTCGACCGCAACTATTGAAGATAAGAGATTTTTTGCAGCACCTAACATAAATAAGTTATGTTTGTTATTTTACACGCTATTTAAGATTTTTTACATTTTGATTGATACGATTTAATCAATCAAAATTGTTTCATTTAAATACTTATCTGATTAAAATACGAATATACGAGGAATCTATTCATTTTCAAGATTTGAATAAACAAAATTTTGGTATCCAATTTAATTTTCCGCCAAAACCTTTATCAGAAATCAACATAAAATCAGAAATAAATAAACCCCACCGAAGAAAGTCTTAGTAATAATTGGAGCACATCTACAGCAGGTGGTCCAATCACCCTCATTGGTCCCGGAATCAATTAGAGTCGGTACTCGTCGTGGCCAAGACAATGCCACGCCGCGCTGGGGATTGCAACGTGCTAGGAACGACAGCAAAAAAATCACAGGTTTAAAAAAAATGTAAGTAATGCCTATAGCATCTTAAGAATGGCTCATAATTGTTTTCAATTCCTTGGTCCCATTGTCTGAGCTAATAATTGGATTGGAAAACTATCATACTTCCGATACTCTGCTTTAGACTTTTTTGAACGCCAGATCAAATAGTCGGATAGGAACGGTGGGATCTCAGAATTACAATATTTGAACTTCATCCAGATTTTCGGATCAGATAATCGGATCAGAGCCGTTGTTGTGCTCGGAGATATACCTACTTCTTCGCTCCACCACAATTTATCATTTCATAAAACTTTTGGTACAAATTCCCAAGTTTACGGTACAATTAGATCATTTAAAACAATGACATTATGTCATTGATTTAAAACAAATAATTTGTACTTCAAAGGTAATTAATAAATGGTCTGGAGTAATCGTGCCAGAAAGCATCACACAAATAATTAATGCAAACATGACTTCGCTTGACACATCTTTTTTGCTAGTTTAATGCAAAACATTTTTTCTGCCATCGGTACCTAAAGGTGTACATAGACCGAACCGTCCCAACTTGCCGAGTCAGGTCGTGACGACATCGACGCAATGAGTCGCAGGTGCACACCCGCTGTAATATGTGCTACTGCTACTGTATGTTGAATGAACCGTCAGTGTGCACCGCGCTTTACTTGTAAATGAAAACTGCCGGTTGACATATTGCAAATTTTCGCCAGTGTTTTGATAGAATATTGGAATGGTGGATTTTAAAAATAAGATTAATTTTCTTGTCGGGAAACGATGGGAAATGTTTTAAGCTCAGCTGTTTGTCAGTCTTCCATTTATGTTGAATTTAAGTCGTAAGATTAATAGCTTTTCATGGTTGTATATAAGCAAGTAATGCAAGCGACAACTCGTCGTTTTTTTTAGATGTCATCTTGGACTTTTTTTTTATAATTCAAGGTTGCTTGTAGTTCAGAAACTTCTGCATTCACTCTACCTCAGTCTTTTGCTGGACACAGTTTTCTCCTAAAACTGGAATCGTGTAGCTAAACCATGAATTTGAATTTTTGTCGCATAAATTCTTTATCACCCCATGCATCGATAGGGAGAGCAAATTCTATAGCTCATAAACCAAATCTCATGCAGGTTTGATTGTCACGTGACGGTTGATAAGTAGTAGCATTTAAATCAGGCGTATATCAACGGTAAACTGCAGATAATTTCATCACTAAGCCCGCATTTCACACTCGAGTCGGCAATTAGCCGTGATCTGTCTGATTAACATGCGTTGTTAGAGCGAGCGCGCGGACTCACTGGAGCGTCTCTGATAGCGAGAAGCTGTAGCGATGTTCTGCCTGATCGTTCTAGAGATGTCAAATCAAATTTATTGCTGTAAATAGTATTGATAGCTAACGAGTCTATACAGGGTGACTGATTGAACCAGGGAAACATTGAAGGAGGGTATTGTACTCATCATTAAACAACTTTTGCTATAGGACCAACCCTCAAATCGTGAATAAGAATTATCTGTTCCATACAAATACACTCGAGAGCAATGAATCCGGGTCACTAAATAAACCTTAATATCTCGGAAACTAAGAATGTTAGGACAATCAAATTAAAAGTATTTTATAGACTACTTAATATCTATTACTTAAATAAAATTAATAAAACTTCTTAGTTATTATTTATTTTACTTATTAAAAATACATTAATTTAAAATGCGTAAATATTTCTTTGTTTTAATATACTCACTTTTTATAGAAACTTATATCATATTCTCACTTTTAGTACTTTGTATTACCTCCGTGTGTTGTCAATACAGATGTCATGCGATTCATACGGCACAAAGTGTCTGAGGCGATGTTGGGGAATATTCTCACATACCTCTATCAATGCAATTTCAAGCTCTCGAAGCGTATTATAACTTGTGTAGTATTAAATAGTCTAAAATATACTCTTTATTTGAATGAGCTATCATTCTTAGTTTCCGAGATATTAAGGTTCATTATGTTGGTGACCCGGATTCTTTGCTCCCGAGTGTAGTTCAATATTATTCGACTGAATGTACGAAACAGCCGTTTTTTTCCCGATTTCATATTTTGCCAGTACCGAATGGGTTGCCAACTCATCATTTCCTTGGTATAAGAACACCCAGCGCTAGTTTTCAGTTTTACCCTTACAGTGACAAAACAACAACAACAACAAACACAACAAGTGAGTGAGAGAGTGTTTCCTGCTGCCTTGCACTTAGCTAATAATTAGAAAGTGTATGGTAGGCCCCCAGGAGTGTTACACCGAGTTATTTTTATTATTTTCTCTGTCATTATCTTATGTAGATATTAACACATGTTCCCCGCTCTTACCGGGCCCGGGGATATGGGCAATTTGTGCCGCACAGGCTACTAAGTATCGGCACGTGATCTTGCAGGTATTACACTGTATGCTAGTATGGCGCTATAATCTTAAATATCGCTACCCGCTTCCCGCTCTCACTGTGACCACGCAAGCTACTTAACAGTGACTGACTCTCGGTCTGGCCGCTACCGACATGTGATCTTTCAGGTGTTACGCTATTGATCCGTACACTGAGCTTTTGTTTTTTACTTAAATTCGACTACACGCTTCCCGCGTTCACTGTGACCACACAAGCTACTTAACAGCGACTAACTGTCAGTCCAGCCGCTACTGACACGTGATCTTTCAGGTGTTACACTGTTGATTAATACGCTGCGCCGTCAGTTGGAGTGACGTCACCGTTTCGAGCCATTACGTCCCTAATGATGTCCAGCTCAGAGTTATGGCTGTGATTAAAATTCTGAAGAGGTCAACGAGAATAATGCTTTGAATAATGTAGCTGATTGGCCTTCTGTGCTGTGTTTTTCAAGAGATAGGAATAACACTGAAAAAGTGAACATTTTGTCACCGTCATGGTCTGAAATTCTTTTTTTTTGTTCTGAAAACGTCAGAGCGAACGACTAGCAATACTCCAATTTTTGAGTTGAAATGTACCACACCAAATGATTGTTATAAAAAAAAGAAGCTGTGTTCATTTAGTTAAAACTTTCAGAAAATATATTCTTCCAAATGAAAATGAAAAATGAAATAAACATATTCTTTACTTTTTTCAGCAACACCGGACATTTAACCAAAAATAAATAGCAAAGTGGCCACAAAAATAAATATGCTTTCGTTTATGTATCGAGTCAATTAGTTCTGGTAGTCATAAATCAAAAAATCTGAAAATGCACGCGCTTCTTTTTTTTGGCGAAAAAATAAACTCGAAATATGCAATTTTATTCGTAAATGTTTTCCGTTTAACTCACAAATGGCGGAAATTTATGGTCCGAGAAACTGGCCGGGACTTTTTGTTACACGGATTTTGAGTGCGTTGCGTAGTTGTTAATTAAAGTATATAATGATTTGTATGCTGGTTTCGGAAGCAAAATATTCTACTGTGTTGTCAAATGTTCTTGTTGTGTTTGAAGGCAATTATTGTATTTGTAGTACTTTCCTGGCGAGGCGATGAGCATCATGGAGGTTTTGTGACAATCTGTACTTTAGTAGTTTTTATGAACTTTTAAAAATCGAATATCGACTAGCCTCAACAATCCCGCTGCAATAAACGGTCATAATAATCGAAATATTCCTAGATTCGTCACATTTTAACAATCTACATAGTAATCTCATGATACTGCCTATCCACTTGACTCGCACAGGAAGATGATAGTGCTCAGCTAAAATCATCATCATTATCATCATTCTCCTGCCCTTATCCAATTTTTTTGGGGTCGGGGTAATATGTCTTTTTCTTCCATTCATCTCCATTCCATGCTGGCGATAATATGCAAAACAAATAATTAAACGCGTAAAACAGAATTCTGCATTGCACTACCCTGCTGTTAAAAAAAAATTCACGAAAAGAAACTACATGTTCGAACAAAATAATCTTCTTTATAGGGTCTCGATGTAAGTAACTTTAAATTTTTTACGTAAAACGTACTCGTATTGCTTTAGCGATTCCATCGTCAATTGCACCCGGGTGAGTATTCAAAGAGATCTCAGTATTCAGAGATCACGTTCGCAGCCGACTTGCATGGTACAATTTATAAGAGGAAGCGGAATGTAGCTAATGTCAGAATTTCCTACTTTGTCTAAAGTAAAAGAATAATTTGAACCTTTTCATCTGTTTACGATCCCTAAAACCATAAAGGTGGCGCGACGACTTGCGCAAGGTGGCTGGCAGAAAGTAGATGCGGAGAGCCTAAGCCCGGGCTCAATGGCGATTACTGGGAGAGGCCTATGTTCAGCAGTGGACGAATGTGGCTGATGATGAAGATAATAAAAACATTATAGTTTAAAAAAAAAATTGCATCTACTTTATAGCAGCTACTTTATAGTAGCTACTTTATAGCAGCTAATATAAAGTAGCCGCTAAAAAAATGTCTAAGTCATAATCAAATTTTCTTTTAGTTCATTTTTCCTTTTCAGCAGTTATTGACCCATTTTTTTGGCATGTTTATGCATGCTGATTTTAAGGCTCGAAGTCGTTCAATGTGGATATTTATGGGGGAGGTCTATGTCTTTTTGTAACTACTTTGCGTCGCTTGAAGAGTTTAAAAACACATAACTGAAAATAAAGTTATATAACGCTAATCTCTCAAACATTGCACCACAGTGTAAGTGGATCGAAGGCAGGCGGCGACGGAAAAAAAGTTGTGTCTAGCAAAGGTAACAATGGTTAGAGGTGGTTCGTGAGCTAGACGCCACGGAAACGCTTTCAAAGACCTTTCTTATTTAGTTTTCTTAACTGATATCTGCTTTTAGATTTACGTATGCACGTTTCCTAATGGCAGTAGTGAGAATTAAGGTTGTTGATTTATATCAGCGCTATGGTAAGGAATCCCATACCAAAAAAAAAGGATAGTATAAAATAGTAGATACCTACGTTAGCCGTGAGTTTTATTTACGCTGTCAGTGTTTTTATTTAACCGTGCTAAGCTAACCCTTTACAATTTTTAGGACAGTTTTCACTTTAATAAATGGAGTTTAATTTTAACTCGCATCATTTACATCGCCAATCAGTACTTTGGTAGAATGATAATTATAAGAGCGATCATCACCTGATATTCACAATTCCAGAGAAACTTTAGGAAACGTACCTGGCATATTTCTTTACATTCGTCTCGAATCATGTAGACAACTTATGTCCAAAAACTCACACTTGAGGCCACTACTGGTCAGCTTCGAAATGTATGTATTTGACATCGTAACGAATACTGATATCATGGATGCCGTACATCATTCTGGACCCGTCAGAGAAAGAATACAAGGACGGTCTTTTAAAAAGAAATTATGATTTTGTTCTCAGCATTTTTAGTTAGTTATAACTAGAACTGTGAACAAAATTGTAAAAAAATTACAAGGCCGACCCAAAATTCTTACGCTGAGAGTTCCAGAATCATGTACTGAATCCATGGTATTCGTTTTCGTTACGTCACTTACATCATGTCACTTACATCCTGTTTGTATGACAAATGTGGCAGAATATCAGCATTTTAAATGAAGTGCCTATTGGCTATTCTTCGGAACACTAGAATTGTAGTGAATTTATTATATCCTACAGGGTTGGGTACAGTATGTTGTTATTTGTTTTGGCCAAAGTAAAATAAAATTAAAACACTTATGAATTGCCAGTATTTAAATGTTAAATACTTTAACTAGTGGTCGCCCAGTGGTCGAAATTTGACCGTAATTTTAGCTTTTTGCACTCCTTTTCCATATAAATTTTAACTATGCCAAATTTCACACTCCTCCGTGCGCGAAATATGCTTAAAAAGGTGTACAAAGTTTTCCCTTCATGTATTTTATTCTGCATTACTGGCTCAAATTATGAGACTTTTTTTAATAAAACAAATTGCTTGAACACGTTTAATTGAATCCACATTCAGGTTTCATACTGAACAAGAACTCAATATGACTTGCAAATGAAAAATTCCTTTGCTGCACTATTCCCGTTAATGAACACCTGTATGCAAAGAAAACCATAATGAGCTCACACTCAAAGCATACGTCTCAGCATTTCTAGAAATTTCTTTTTAAATAACGTAGGTCTGAGACGGAATGAATCGTCGTACGGTCGGAATGAATCGGCGTACAGTCGGAATGAGCGGGACTCGCATAAGTGAATGGGCTAAGTTGAAGGATGAATGGAGCGGCGCGGAATGAGACCGACTTTGGATTCTTTCGTGTATAGCTGACGTTTGACGTAGACGCCTACTTTTTTTATTCGGTATATTGAATTAGGTAGTCGGTTTAATGGTAAAGTTAGTTAGGATCACGCTTATTTCTTCATATGGAGTAGCGGAACTTCTGATGTTCAGTTGGTAATGACTCTAGATGAACTTCTCATAAACTCAGCGTTTCTTCATTACTGAATCTCGTTCTAGTCAAATATTAAGAGATCCAAAACACAAATAGGTCTGCGGTTTATTGTGGTTCCCAAATGAGTTCAGGAGCTAAAATAAAAGTAATAATTTTAATAATATTTTCTAACGGTAAATATTTACTTGTTACAGGTTTTTGCAGTTCCAGCTTCTGCTTTATAAGGTTGGTGTAGAAATAATATTTTAATTTTATTTTTTTATTTTATTTTATTTAATTGTTTAATTTTACACAAATTTTCAGGTGTTTGTATTCCTATTTCCTGTGATTCAATAAGAACATAGTGTTTCAACTGTAATTATTTTTAAACTGTGTTTTTGAGCTCTGACGGTTTGCATCTATACCTACTATTATTGTCACATTTGTCAACTACGGGATGTCTTCTGTAATTAGATTTTGAAGGAAACGGTTTTTGATTTATTTTTTGTTTTGAATCTAATTACAGAAGATATACTGGAAGTGACAACAATAGAATATTTTTAATGTTTATATTCCTGTTTATTTCCATCCAATGGTGCTTGCATACTTTCAACCGGCATACGTCATATTGTGTTTCTTGGATCTTCTCCATAATAGACAAGTGAGGGAATCGTGAACTTTAGTCTAGGTTTTCTTGTAATCAGCCGACAATTCCCTCGCAAATATAATTTTGCATTCAATGATCTCGCTAAAGAAATTCTCGCGGTACACTGGAGTGAGAATTTATCGGCGTTCTGCCCACTTAAATAATTTTCTAAGGGCCCAATTTCTCACTGGTTTATTGTTCGACGACTCGTTCTACGGCCCTTAACGACGTTAATTTCGAATTAATTCGTTGATACTCCCGCGCCTTGATTAAACTCTGATTAGGGAATAAATCTTGTTCTATTTTGTGAAAAGTCGTTGCGTTCAAATTGGGAAATCTTGGTGTCTAGATAAGGGCGGTGGATCCCTGATGTTATTTTGGGAATTAATTTAAATTTAATCTGGTGGTTATTACGCTTTCAAACTGTCTGCATTTGGAAGTCTACAAAGGAAATTGTTTATTAAAATCTTTGTGGGTGAATAACCTTTTGATGCTGTTGTCTGTGGTAATTTTAAAATATCAGTTAGTAGAATACAATATAACATTTTCTAACAGAATTTGAGTTGCCGGTTGAGTTAATTTAATCTAATATAGTTATTTTATTCAAACAAGTTGAAAGCTCACTTACAATCTTCTTCAAAACATGCTTGTTGTAACATGATTTCTACCAAATTAAATAAAAAAAATTGTACCTATAAATTGGAGCAGTTTAATTTTCACTTTCCTCAACTTTAGAGGTGAACTGAACGCTCATTAAACATGAAACGGTGATGGTACACGTATAGCTATATTCGACAATGTTGCGCTTTTGATTCCAAATTTAATAAGCGCTTAACACTTCAAAGCTCGCGTGTAAAGCAATTTGGCGCGCGCCGAAAAACACCACAGTTTTGGTCTAGCTACGTAATTGGTTTATACTGCAGTCCGCAGAGAAAATATTAATTAGGACTGCCGACGGTACCGGCGTAGCGCTTTCAAGCGCTTTCACTGCTGTATCTAAAGTGCATCTGCAATAATCGCTGTACTTGAGGAGCGCCGATTTAGTGTTGCAATATTTTTTGTTATAGGTCGAGAATGTCGGACTTTTTCCCATTGTCTAGTCCACTATTTCTGTCTACTAGGTACTGGTACTGAGTTTTATACCAGAAAGCTCTAAACGAGTGAGTTGGATACCAACGAGCCACTCTCTGGTATCCACCATACAGCTCCCAGCCACTAGCGTGAGCTACTTGCACTGAAAACAACATAATTCTGTCAATGTTCAGGCTTATTGGTCCGGAGTACGATTTTTAAGTTGTCATAACTCATAACACATCATGCTGCGCAGCAGACACAGCGGAACATCTATTGTTTATGGGTCACGATTGACCCACATGGCACTCAAAGGGGTTTTTATACAGTCGATGAGTTCTTATTGGAAACCAAATGACATTGTGTTTTATTTATATTGACGCATGTAAAATAGATTGTAAATTAAATAATTATGTAATGTAATGCAATAATGTATGTTAATTTGATGTCTATGATTATATAATGCCTATGATTGTATGTATGATACCCTGACCTATAATTTGAATTAATTATCAATAAAAATGTTTATCTGTTTATCTGTTAAAGAATAGTTATAATGAAACAATCGTATAAAGAATGACGAAGCACGCATCAATATCACACCAATTACAATATCACACCAATTACAATGAATACTAATAAAATATCTGTTTATAATAAATGCATCAAACGTAAAATTGAAAACGTATCTGTAAAAAGATGTGGGCCTGTAACATAAAAATGTATTTTTTATTTACAGAAACTACGTTAAATTATATACCTATCTTCCAGCAAACTCACGTTTCATTGGAACAGGTTTTTGAAACACCAGTTCTAGCAATTTGGCTGATTGCTGTCAAATAACAGTTTCCCGGAATAGTAGACGAGTATTGCTTCGAAAAAAGGCAACTTTTATACTTTTTACCGGAAAGGTAATTTTATTTGTTTATTTCCTGGTATTCGTATGACCCAGATTCCAGGGTATGATCAAGGAATTGATTCGGAAATATTAAATGATAATAAATTACGCACTTGGAATGAGATGGGATATCAATAAATATGCTGATAATATGTCTACACTTTTTCTAAATGATTCATAGGTACCTTTTTGAAATAGATTAATTAAAAATAAACCTTTATCCGTTGAAGAGACTTTATAATCGTTTGGTTCTCTTTCTCCATTTTTCCGTCGGCTTCCTCGCTTCCGTCGAAGTATTTTTAAAAAACTAGTAAAATGTTAGAACTAATTTCCGTTACACAGAAACTTTTCCGAAGGCGCTCTCCGCCTATTTTATGCTCATCTGAATCTTGAAAGTTTGATGAACTATCTCGGAGAATGGCTGCCGTGAAATTAATTTTACACTTGATAAGCTTCTGCTATTTTAAGATATTGCACTTTAAAAAGTTTCGCGCAAAAAAGGTTTAAATTGACAATAAAATTGAGGGTTGCAATGTGGGGGTTTAGAGTCAACCGTAGTAAAAAAGTCCTTACTTTGTTTTTGAGTTGCTGATTGTCTTTTTTTCATATAAGGTTTTTATAATACAAGCCTTGCCCTTGTCGAGAATTCTTAAACCTCAAAAATAAAAAAAATACTTCAGTAGCAAAGCGTCAGCAAAGCCAGAAGATACTTCAAATATTTCACAAAAATAAATATTGTGAGCCGATAATCCGCCACGTTCGAACATTACCCACAAAAACACTACCACCGCATTTGTATGTATTGCAAAATTCAATAGGATAGCTTATAACGTTGCGGACTCATCCCGACCGTTCCTCGGGTTATGAAATTGGATCCAGTGACAATAAAATACATAATTTAGGCCCGCGCCCCACGGTGGGGTGCCAACTTATTGTATTAGACATAGTAAATTCTGCTAAGACGCACGTGCGCACAATGATTGTGGCCAGAATTGGGTACGAATGTTTCAGACAATGTGGGCGTTCGAGGCGGTTTCGGTTTTCAAGGAATTAGGCTACAGGTGTTGCCTTAAGAGGCTGGTTTTATTTGGAGATATTATTTATGTAACATTTGTAACCAGAAAACACTCTCAGATAAAGTCTGATAAAGGTGAATTGTAGAGGAAAACGATTTTGCTTACTCACTAAGGATAAGAAAAGTAGGATGTTGAATAACCAAGTAATGATGAGAGAGTGATACCTTCGGCATCAATTAGTGACAGTTTATCACAAACAAGCAAAATAAAAATGTCAATTATGCGATATTTTGTAACAACTTTCAACTTTACGACATCAATTCTCGTGATACTTGACGCTGTAAAATTACAAAATGTTATATAACAGTGCAGCTCATCACTACGTCTTTAATCTTGATAAGTACCACGTATGCACACAAGACACATATCGATTCTCCATAACATCCCCAAGGGACACAGCTTGTATATACGAATTTAATTAAGGATTGTAAAGCTCACAAACACTAACGTACTTAATATCTGTATTGACATGGTCGCTTCAAAACGTCGGTGTTCCGGCACAGCTGTTTAATTATCAGCCGCAGTTATAGACGAGTTTCGTAGACAACTTGTTCCGCCAATCCAGTGCTGTGCCAATCTGTAAGGACGGGTGCCAGTTTGAAAGACAAGCGAGTTGTGACATTTTGTATGGAGTTATTTTTTGCAATATTTGGAGACGGGTTTTGTAGAAAGCTTATTCCGCTAATCCAGTGTAGTGCCAATCTGAATGGATGTTTCAGTTTCAGCGACAAGCCAATAGTAAGATTTTGTTTAGTGATATTTTATTTGATCAATAGCCACAGTTATAGACGTGGTTTTTGTAGAAAAATTGGTTTGCCTGTCGAGTGCTGTGTCAATCTGTAAGGCCGGGCACCAGTTTGAGTGACAAGCGGTAGTGACAATTTGTTAAGCGCTATTTTGTGAAATATAGGTACCAGACGTGCTTCGTATACAAATTATTCCACCGTTACCGGATAAGACTTAATTTTGCGATATTTTGTTAAATTGCAAACCGCTGTCTCGCTAACAATTTGATTAGCAAATCTGTGGTGGGTAAGTACATAAGTAAATATGTAACGAATACAGAATGCAAGTGTGAATGATGAAAGATCTTGAACTAATAGCTAGTCCTATTAAATGACAGATGGTTTGGCAAGCCGCTACTTTTCTGTCCAGAAAAACATACTTTAATACAAATATATTACTTTTAATCTAATAACTAAAATCAATTGCAGAAATCGGTCATTTCAATCAGATCACCTTTTGTACATCTCTTTTTATTATTTGTACCTTTATATTTTGTTTTTGGTTTGAAATAAAGTGTATTGTATTGTATAAATTCAATTCGCTACGACTAACACCTAACCCAAGCCCATCTCGTGCTGACCGCAGAGGCTATAAATTCCGACACAATATTTCGATGTCGGTCTCCATCGAACTTTCAACAGCGACACGTTGCGTACCTACGTCACATAAACCCTTGTTTATTACTATGTTTTATTAAATTTATATGAACACTATAAAGTAGCTAGCTAGTTGTATGAAATTTAGAATGGAATGTACGTCAGGATTGTTTATTAATTTAAATAGAATATTCACTTATTCAGGAAAAAAATATGTTTAAAGGATTGGTAGGAAGAGATGAATTTAAATTTGCAGGATTATTTTACATAAAATGTAATCCTGTCAAATAATTAAAATCACCCAAAATAAACGCTGGTCATGAATACAAAAAATCTTGGGATATAAGGACAAAAACATATTTTTATATTAATATGTATTAACATAAATCAATAATCATTTAAAAAAATTACTATTAAAAAAAAAATGTATTTGAAGTCTAGTTTTATGAGATATGCGATTGAAGGCAGGTCATAAATCTCGCAAAAGTTCCAACGCCTCTGAAATAACTTGCAACAGTATATCATTATCTTTTGTAACTTTAACTAGGGCTTCTGCTCACCCCAGACCAAACAACATAACGGTATTTCACAGATAGCGCTATTTGATAATACAGGGTGTAAAATTACAACAGCCAAGATAACTGGGGAGTAATTTATCATAATGACGTCTGTGTATTTTTTTAGCTCAGCAGCGCCCCCCCTAACCGCGACCCCGTACTAAATCACCGGGCAAGAGACAAGAATTATCATATAACTCAAGATAATAAGAAATATAACCGTACTGTAGGTTTTTTTTTATTCAAGCTTCAGATAGTGTATAATAGCGTAGAGTTTAGATCGGAGAGAAATGTTTGTTGATCATTAAAGAATCTTAGAAAGAAAGACAGAAAAGAAAATTGCTTATAATGGCACAATTAAAATTATAACACAAATCACATTTAATAGAAAAAAAAAAATACATTAATGCCAAAAAGGCCTCAGCTCAGCATAATGTCAGATGGCAACACCAGGTAATACGATGTGACGTAGGCATAATAAATACATGTGAAGACAAAACACTGCCATGGTGTCAAACTTTGAGTGGGGAATTCAAGTCATAGACCAAGTCTGTGCAGCATGATGAGAATACCCATTGTAACTTAGTAATAACCTAACCGTCGAAAACCCCCGACTCCAGCTAGAATAAAATATTATAGTTTAAAAAAAACTATAGAACACGCTTTAGTCATCCAAACTGAACATGTATGCAAAATTTCAGCTCAATCGGAAACCGGGAAGGGTCAAATTTAACTTCTAAGATTTTCTTACATAGTTAGTTACAGGTGAAGCTAATAAAAGCGTGTTAAAAAGAGCGGTATTTTTTGAACGGCTAAACAGATTTTCATGAAACATAGCCAAGATGTTACCCGATTAAACTAGCTTTCGATTATTTATTTTTTTACATTTCTCACCATAATTCAGATATAAGTTCCCTATTAAGTATTACTACTAGTCACCCATTGGTCGAAATTCGACCGTAATTTTAGCTTTCTGCACTCCTTCTACATATAAACTTCAACTATGCCAAATCACACAATCCTCCGTGCGCGCAATATTCTTAAAAAGGTCACAAAGTTTTTCCTTCACGTATTAATAATACATTACATTCTTCTTCTATTGAGTCAACAAGAGGTATCAAAATGAGAATCTATATGCTATAGTGAAAAGATTAACCAGTCAGAAATGGTGGTATCGAGGCTAATTGCCCAGGGTACACCAGACGGTCTCATGTTTCTCTCATTATTACATTGACTGACAGTATCTATCAGTTAATCTCCGATAATTATAACAAAGAATTAAGTGTCATTATCACGAAATCAACGCCATTAGCACAGGTAATTATGATTGAATTGGCTGTCATACAATATTGATGTTCGTAAATTAATCGTATTACTGACAATGCGATAACTTACATCTAATGTGTGCGTCAGTATTTTGTCAAGCTCGAATATTTGTGTGTGTGTGCTAATGCACACTGAGGCTATGAATAAATGTGTAGTTTAAAGATTTGTTTGATATAATTTTCAAGATATTTTTTATATCAATATCATCCAGCTGCCACACCTGGCCTAACACGTGCGCCGTGACTTAATTTTATCGTCATGATAAGACGAGATAATCCCTTGTTTCCACACGAGATATTGCGACGACAGAATTATGTCGCGGCGCTCATCATAGCCCGGCAGGACACTCATAATTGCATTTTTAGACTTTCTTGTCATATCACTAAATTATTATTTTTGGTAGAGTTCTTATGAGAAGATTTACAATTTCAAACGTCCAAGTATACGTTACTCTTAACAGCTTACGTAAAGAACGGTAATAACCCGACAAAATGAAGGGGGTAGTTAGTTATAAAAATGTTATACGAACGTTCAGTGAAGTCGGTCGGGTAATAGTCGACAAGCCAACTATTATGAGAAACTTTGTAGCGTGGAGACGAGAATAATTCTTGGTTTTAAATGGATATGATATAAAATTACATCGAGTGGTTAGAATAAACCAACATATTTTTCACTTGTGTGTATTATGAGACAAATAGGGTATATGGCCGAGCTAGGTACAATATAGCGTAACGCCTGTTAGGGCCTGCGCCCACTGGCGGCACGGCACGGAAAGGGATTTATTTCAAATAACTGAAAATAAATCTTATGGGATGGACTTAAAACTTACATGTCACAGACGCTCATGCATGCCACGGGATGCCGCGGCACGCCGTGGCAAGCGCTGCTGTGGCGTTTAAGTTCTAAGTCCATTCCATAAGGTTTATTTTGACTTATTAGAAATAGATACTTTGCCATGCCGTCCCTTTAGTGAGCGCCGGCCCATATTCTTACAGGCCAATGCAATTCTCAAAGTAAATCTCTGTCCACACGATACGTAGTGGAAAACTTCAATACATGTCAAGGTACATTTTAAAGATATATATTTTCTGTTAACAAGTAATAGGAGGTCATATCCAAATAAGTTTCCTAGTTCCACCATCCTTACCAAGAGGTTCTTCATTACACCTCCGCGTAGACGAGGTAATTGCAGGGCCGACACACGCGAGCATAACCTCTTAATTTATTGAACGAAACTAATGAAATTCCTGAGCAAAGTTTATTGCTGGAGACAGCCCTGTTTCGCGCTAACAATTTTGGCCTCTC
This sequence comes from Allophyes oxyacanthae, assembly GCA_932294325.1. NCBI lineage: Eukaryota > Metazoa > Arthropoda > Insecta > Lepidoptera > Noctuidae > Allophyes > Allophyes oxyacanthae. Next base: position 13,599,308 of record OW028615.1, read on the forward strand.
CTCTACAAGGGGCTGAAGTGTTCTAATCGTTTCTTTAATTATTTCTGAATTAATGTTTAGTCTTGTCTCACAGCGTTTATTTTGTAAAATATCTTGATATTTATTGTCTGCTGTTATTCTTAACAAATTAGTGAAACACACTGTTTTAGAAATATTTTGTAATTATTTATGAATGTAAAAAAATATTTTTCAGGAACGTATTATCTTTTCTATATGCTTCGTCGGAAAGGCTATAATTATAAAGCCGAAGGGGGATTTATTGTACTCATCATTATGAACAAAATTTTCTATGGGACCAACCCTGATATCGCAATAAAAAAATCTGCTGTTCCATACATATAATTCAATATTATCTACTCAAGTAAATGTATGAAATAGTTTTTTTTTCGCTATAACCGTGTTCCTATATCAGAAATTGTCGTGTCCAATGCCTTACTCAGAATATTTAGGTATGTAAATATAAAATATTTAAGTTCAATTAATGATTAATTCGTTCGTTTTTTATTCTAGCTTACTTCAAATAAATTACATAACATATTCTTGTTTTAAGACTCAAGTTTAATACTACATATTGCAGTAGGTAATATCTGTTTTACGAGTGCAGTTCAGTCCATACTAACATTTAACTCCATACCTATGTTTCGTCTAGACTACGTATGACCTAAATAAATTAGTGCTTGTGCACCTGTGTTGAGTATTCACGATCATTTTAAGTGTCGGTCTGTCTAATTGGTGGAACACTTGTGATTAATACGAGCTGTAAATAGAATAAGATCAAGTTGTTGTAATTAAGACCTGTAAATTAAAGAAAAGAACTTAACCGTCAAAATTCCCCGACTCCAACTAGAAAAAGAGCTGTAATTTTTGAACGGCCGAACAGATTTTCATGAAACATAGCTAAGATGATTCCCGATTTCAATTTAAAAACCTGCATTGAAATCTGTCAAAAAATCAATAAAAATTACTACGCACATAGAAAGGATAAGACATAAACAATAAAGAAGTACAACAACAATAATCGACGGTATCAGGCTACCGATAGTTTGTGCGATGCGCGGAAGGCTCGGTGTGGTAATGCGTGTCTAATAGGCCTCAGCTCAGCATATTACTGCATGTAACTGCAGCGCTGATTTTCAGCCGAAGCCTAAGGTGGCAGAGATAACATTCATAACAAGCCTTATTATTTGGTTAGAAAAATAAAATTGTTCTTCGTGTTACTAACACGGACTATCATCTGCCAAGCCTTTTTCTCAGCGCCCGGCATTGGTCGAGGCCATGCTGCGGGGCGAGACGGAGTGGGAAGCGGTCGCCTCCTTCTGCGAAGCAGTCATGCTATCGAAGGAGGAGGCGGGCCGCTTGAGGGAGAGGATGTCGTCCTCCCTCCAGCCCAGCCGCAGTGGTAGTCGCCCACGGCGTCGGGCGCCGGCCGACGATCTCCGGCCACCGTAGGCGCGGGCATGCGGACAGCGAGTAAAGGGCAACTCGCTGTCCGACCATGGACCATGCCCGGGTCGACGGCGCGTTGTGTTCCACGCGCGCCTCAAAGAACGTCAGCAAGATGACGGGGCCCCCCCTGTAGAGGGCCGAAGCCTGCCGGGGTCGCGGGACTTATCTCATTACCGTGACCCCGGAACGTAAAGGGCTATTGAAGGAACACCGTGGATTTTAGTCAGTACAAGTCTGACAGTGCCTCCCGCCCTGCCCGGGGTGGGAGGACTCATTTGAAGATTTTACCACGCTAAAAAAAAAAAAAAAAAAAAAAACAGCCTTTTTCTCAATTACGTTGGTATCGGCTCCCAGTCTAAAGTATTTATCACACACCGATCGCCATCAGACCTCCGTCACCCAATGAATAAGTACCTTATAATCAATATTATGGTCAAAGTTATACGCTACGGTTCGAAAAATAATAAAACCTAGAATTTGTCACGATGCAGATAGTATCTAATGGTCCACGTTGGAAAAAGTTATGGCAACAGCAATTTAATTATTCTTTAAAATATAAACAAATGACTATCAATGACATTGAATGGGGTAACTCCATTAATACCTATGTACACGTTAATTTACATTTATATCTATGCTTATCAGTCTATATCGATACCCATTGCCAAAATAGTCTAGTCTAGGAACTAGGAAAGTCCTGCCAGTTATGGACCATCATCTTTGAGTATCTAGAACACCATCGTGGATAAACTAGGAGCTGAAAAAAAAAACGTGATACTACTTAAACAGTTATAATTCAGTCCCTAAGCATATTCATTTAACAAGAATGTCAACTTGCAAAATTCATTTTAAAATAAATGTATAACAATCAGATTTCATATGATAATTCTGTGAGACAAACAAAATCGTCACAGACGTTATTAAGCGCTGAAGAAAATTTAGAAATGTAAGCTTAATTAAAATTTCTTCTTAACAATCATGTCTAAGCGAAATACCAAGTAACAGAGGGGGAATATGCCTGGATATTGAAGACAAGTGACGAGATAATAGCGAGTGAATATATTTTAATATATTAAGCAAGATTTATTTAACTTACAGCAGGTATTTGACTTCCCCCCTTGGGATTTTCATACTGTGGGAGTTGCATAAATATCCTTTGTTGATTTGGAGAATATAGGGTATCCGTAAATGTATATAACTGACATTTTATAGAAAGATCATGAGATTTGTAAGTATTATTATGATAGTATTATCTATGGTACATTTTTTTTATTGAGTTGGATCCATGTTTTTTTTTTTATCTTGATTTTTCTCCATTAATTATTGGTAAGAACCTGACATTATCTTCATAGTTAAAGTTTAATAACAAGTAATTATAGTCAAGTATAGTATATATTTATAATATAATGTACAAGGTCGTATCTTTCTAGTCCCAAATAATTCAATAGTATGAAACAGCTGATCTTTTTTCGCGATTTCTGTGTTGGTCCCATAGTAAAACTTGTTCAGAATGATGAGTACAATAGCATCTTAAAGTGATCGGGACTAGAAAGGTAGAACCTTATTATAAAAACTGCCCTTTTGCTATTTCTTCTGAGTCATGTCCATCCAAAGGTCGTCTGGACGACATCGCGTTTAGCGATAAACATTATCTTTTTGTATCTTTTTGTACCATAAAATATATTGTATTCTATATTATACAATATTAATACTTTTCTAAGGCTATTCTGGAATTAAAAGAGATCTCTTAACTTGGCCCACATCGCCAAAATTTTGAAGTTTCAGCGGAACAAACAGTAAATTTTGATGATAAGTCGTTTTAAGAATCGAAATAACTGCAACAGGGAGAAAGAGGAGAGAGGAGGGAGAAGTGCAAAAGTTGCCAAGATACTTCGCACCAAATTAATTGATTCATTGAAAATTGAAATTTTAGAATTTCCCTTTTTAAATTGCGGCCCTTTTCTTTTAATTTAGATTTATTTAGAGTAGAGCAAAGGGATTGATTAATCGCTGTTGATTGTAAAGCCATTTGTGTCTCATAAGGAATACATCAAGGGTGAAAATATAGACTTTCAACTTTATTTTCAATTGATTAATATGAATTATGTACAAGGATATTTTTATTTTTAATAAATATGTAACACGTTCTATGTATTGTATCTAGTTTTGATCTAATAATATCTTTGTAAGACTGTTCTGTACAGAAAATATGTCGATATTTTGTGGTCGGACCTCTAGAAATTGTCAAGACTTTTTGTTTGACCATAGTTGATGCAATTATTAGAATGGAATAGAATAGAAATAATCTTTATTTTACACCAGTTTTGTAGGAGTAATAAACATAGTACATTTTAATTACCAAAATGGTATAATGGGCGGTCTTATCGCCATTGGCGATTTCATACAGACAACCTTTGGATAGACAGTAATTATCATTTGAATCTTTTTTAAGAGCCCATATGACATGATATAATAATGTCTTCTTCTTCTTTCCTTTGCCTTGTTCTATTATCTCTGGAGTCAGCTTTCTTTATCTTCCTTCTCCATTCATCTCTATCCAGAGCGGTTGCTGCGTATATTTCACTCTCCTTTAGGTCCCGTTGGATTGTCATCAGCCAGGTGGCTTTCCACGGTGACGCGTCGCTAATGTTTTCCGATTTATTCATTTTCATACACCTAGCAGTCCAAATATTTTAATTTTTATCTAGTTAGGGGTAGTAAAGTTCAAGATAATAGATATATTAATTTCTAGTGCATTGTATTATAAATCTATATTTTAATACGTGAAGAGAAAACTTTGTACCCCTTTTTAAGCATATTGCGCGCTCGGAGGTGTGTGTGATTAGGCATAGTTAAAGTTTATATAAAGAAGGAGTGCAGAAAGCTAAAATTATGGTCAAAATTCGACCACTAGTAATAATAAATAAACTAAAGCCGAAATAATCTAAAACGTGCCGTGTGCGTTACAGGAACTACAAAGATAGATTAATGAAAAATGAGACGGTAATTAGTCAGCAATCTATCACAATCAGCGTTAATTTGAAAAGCGGGTTCAAACTTCTTTCAATTAAATGTTCAACATTTTTAAAGAGAGTTTTTCGCTTAAGTGAGCATTTTTCGCGAGCACGAAGAATGGTTTATGAGTAACAGTTATAAAAAGTTGTAAGTTTAATCGATGTTTGGAATCTTCTAGAATTAATTTAAGTTGTATGTGTAACTTATCGTCCTTCACATGATAAGTTGAGATATGTAATTTGAAACGTCATTCCATTAAATTAAGTTAATAAAGTGCGTTTCTATAAGAAATCTATACAGGGTGGTAACGACATTACGAAATTAAATTAGGCCACGTATTTGGTATCATGTTCTATGGCCGTACATAAAAAAAAACAATTAAATCCAATCAGTAGTTTAAGCACAGGAACTGATTTACATAAATTATCTTAATTTTACACATATTATCTCGATCTCTAGGCGAAATAAGAAAAGTCTCTAACCTGTTCTTTCCAAAATAGTTGTGATTTACACTTATAGAGTAGATAAAGATGACGTAAGTTTCTACTTTAATATGCCTTTATCAAAGTCAAAGTCAAAGATTTTCATTTCAACTAGGCCTTTGCAGGCACTTTCAAATCGTCGAGATTCTAGGCGCACGGTTCCAAGTGGGTTGGTCCTGGAGAAGATACCGGCAAGAAACTATACTATATAACATCTAGACGAGAGTATAGTTAAATATTATGCAAGAATAAAATGCGTTAAAATCTTTGATTTTTGTATAGGCTTCAGAACGTGGTACCAAATACGTGGTTTCATTTAATTTCGTGACGTTGTTACCATTTTTTCTTTCACATTTTTTCTTTTCTGCTTTGAGATATAAACTTAATGTCTCTAAGAGATTTCAATCTAAAACGCTTCAACCAAACAGTAGCTTCACGACCCTTAAGTGTATTTACATTTACTTTGCAAAATCCTAAAAAATACATGCGTCAGCCATTTTTACAATTTTCAGTGGTAGACTAAATCTAAACAAAGAGCAATCCGATAGATAACAATAGTCGGTGCATTCACCAGTCTAGACCAATTCCTTCACGTATATAAGTATCAGCATTGTTCTGTTAAGCCTGACTGCAGGAATTTCAGAAGAAAAGCATTTTTGTGTTCAATTGAAAAGATGACAGTTGTCATTTTTAGATGCGTAGACAAATCTATTTATCCGTTGTGGTCTGTCTATGAAACTTATTTTCGAAGCTTTTCGATGGTTCTGTGAAAGTCCGTACCTCTACCATGCGTTTTCCGTGCCGTCTAACGTTCACGTTCACATGCAATATTTGTATGGAAATTTTTTCAGCGCCTCTAGCGGTATAAATAGTGAACTAAAGTCACTATACAAATATTGTGTGTTAACGTGAACGTTAGACGGCACGGACAACTCATGGTAGAGGTACTGATTGCAGTTTTTTTTAAACTAAAACTTTTTTTTAAATGTATGAAATCGCACCTGTTATCCGTCGCGAAAAAGCTGGAATTTAGCTATGTCTACATAATTCCATCGATCAGTTCAAGATTTTATTTTATTTCTATTTATTTCTTCTTCTTCTTTTTTCGATAGGAAGTTTCAAACTCTTCTTTTTTTCTTAAACCCCATACATAAATTAAAACTGGGCCATAAACTCAATAAGTTTGGATAAAATTTGGTGGATTGCGCCTATTGCAGGTCTGTTCAAACATTACAAATTGTTATGTCTAACAATACCTGCAACTTGAGATACAAAAAATCAATCGAAGTCTACAGTCCCAGATATTATAGTTAATAAGCTAAACGATACCTTCTCTAAAGGAATCAATCATTCACTGCTGTTTGTTGATTCTCCCAAGTTTCACCACAACTCCTGGTTATCAGCCTTTCACACCCAGCACCTTCCTTAGTCGGACCTCATTACATTCATTAGTAGATCATGGAGTGGTTATTCTAAATCCGTGACTACACGGGAGCTAACATTTTCATCATTCATCATTCTCACCCCAGAATCCATAAGTTCAAAGAGCAGCTATTAAAGGCAGCTATCAGTTTCAAGCAATTTAATAACAGCATCCAATCCAGCATCATCGGAATCGCACAGTGTAGCCCAAACGTTACGGGCGGCCAAGTGACGCCGTCTAATCTGAGCAATTAATCCTCTGATTGCTCTAAATGGGGCTTTGTCCCGTGCCATCGTAGGTTATTGGGCGATACATATGTAGCTACTGCAGTAGCTGGTTCGCTACGTTTAGTGTAAGATGGGTCAAGAAATGAATGAAGATGGTAAGCAATCTTAAAATTTACTTTTCTATAATAGCTGAGTATGATTCAGCTTTAAGTCACACTTCAAATTAGGTTATAAATATGGCCAGGCTATAGATTGTGTCAATGCCCAAAGCTGTTTTTTGAGAGTGTAAGGATGGCGGGTAGACCCCAGAATTGTAATTACGTCAGGATGACGGGCAACATTTTATGCATTAAATTTTGAAACACAAGGAGGTACCAATTTTTTTAAGAAGGTACATCATAGGTGATATTTTGCAAGAATTATTAAAAATATAGTGTTTTTTGCTTTGAGTATAGATACTCAAAGGTTTTTAGTGATTACGAAACAGTTCATTATTTTTAAAATATGATTAAGTATATCCGTTTCCTCAAAAATAAGTCTACTTCAACCAATATTTAGTTTTGGTAAACTAAGAAAATCTATCACCCTATCCATACACAGATATCTAGCCTCCATTTGCCTAACTAGATAAATGGCTCCACATAGGCTAGCTATACATAGCATCAGATTAAGTCCACGGGGACACGTCACGTAATGTCCGTCTGCTGTCGTGCTGTGCATAAATAACGATGGTGTGTAACATCAGCTAATACCCATAAACATTGAATCAATGTACGATTAATTTGTTTCTAAATGTCGGGTTGTTTTAGGGCGGGAATCATGTTCCGAAAAGTGGTATTAGTACCTATGTAAAACAGTAAGACCGGCTATATAAAATTATTTATATACATCTCTTGCTACATCGTTATGTTATTCTGCTAGGCTAATATACGCATCGCGACAAAGGTTTGTCGTCATGACAAGACAAAATATATGCCTCTAAAAACCTGTATCCACACGACATAATGCAACGACAAAATTATGTCGCGGCACTCATGTTAGTCCGGCTGGTGTTTTAAAAGTTCTCGTATACTTAATTTATTATTTAAATAAAAGTGCCATATCAAGGCACGAATATCTTTTGAACCATTCCTTCAAGTCAACTTTCAGCTCATGTTGATTGACCATTAAGGTTCTTAAAAGCATCATACTGCGATAAATCCCTGCTGGAAGCAAAAACATTGCTCATTTCTATACATTTCCTTGTTAAGAGGAGTTTCTCCACAGACCGCGCGGCCGCGTTATGTGTTATAGAGAGTATCGTTGCCGTCTCTGTCGAACGTCGCTAGCCCGCGCGTGCACAGGTGAGATAGCACTAATTTTGCAACATCACCGCGCGTAATTTCACGATCAAATAATATGATAGAAATGTGGATAAAGATTTTAATACAGGATAGTCATTATTTTCTTCAAATCATTTTAAATTGATTTACTGTCTTAAAACATTAGGATGGAGTTGGGTCTATTTTGATCGAAAATTACAAATCTTAGAGCGAGTGTAGCTTTGAAACTTTATATTTTAAGGCTTAGGGGCAATCTAACAAACCATAGACACAAATATTAGTTTCTAGTTCGTGTTTACAAAATTTTATTGACTTTAACTGGCTTAAATTCAAAATAGGATCAAACTTCGTTTGTATGGAGTGCGCTAGAGAGAAATTTCTCTGAAAATGGGCCTTTGTGTATTGTTATATGAAATAAGCTTCACCAAGCTATAGATTATGTATGTATCAGTGTGGTCGTGGGTGCAACTTACGCTCCGTTTCTTACTTCGTCGCCATCCAATCCTGGCTGGATGTCTCTCTATATGGGTGATTCTCCAAAAAACCTTCATTATACATCTTCATAAATCATGCCGTCCTTCCTTCCTTTGGTTGTTATTATCACACTTATTTTTGAATTGTGATTATTCTTATGTCATGGCAGTAACGTACTTCGGTTTTTCATGAAATCATTATGTGATTTAAACTTCTTTATTTTTAATTGTGACTATTAATGGTGTACTTAATTTATTTTTTGGATAATCACCCACAGGCATGCCATAATTATGTCCGCATTCAATCCTTTCCTGCTACTTTTATCAGACCATTCTCAACTATTCTTTTCTCATTCTCATATTAATGATACCTCCCTATTATTTGTTTTTAAATAAATAACCCCGTATAATACTGTGGGGTGTAATATCAAATAATATAATAAACAAATAGACGAGAAACAGATATCGTTTTTGGCGAACGTGCCTATTACGTTATTGGCCGTTTTCATAGGGTGCAGCGCAAAATATAAGATGTAGCGGTTAATGTTTAAATAAATAACAATTGAGAACAGGTAAGTAGTTAAATGAAACCATGAGGGTGGGTACATATCTGACGGAAAATGCGTCCAGCGTATCATCCTTGGTTGAGAGAAGCACTAACGCATTATCGGTTGAGTGTGAAAGGTTGAATGTTTTATCTTAATAATTTTCTGTTCTGGGGCGACCGATAATATGCGACGCATTTTCCGTCAGATATATAAGAAAGAAAGAAAGAAAGAAAACATTTTTATTCTGGACTCGCCAGGAACGAATAAAAGTATAAAAGGTACAAAAATAAAACATAAAAAATAACAATAGAAAAACAATAATCAAAGCAACCTGGACGAGACCAAAAATGGCTCCCATCTCAGCATAATGCTGTAGCATGTACCGACCCAAATAGGCAGTATTCCACACGGATTTAAAAACAACTTGAATCCGTTCTTCTCACGCTCCAGCGAGTATGGCATAAAAGATGAGAGAGAAAAATTTGGGACAAATCATTTTTTTACCGTTTTCTCTCTCGATATTTTGTTTTATCTTCTGTCAAGGAGACAAAGTGTGGGGAATACGGGTTCGTCTACTTGTCATGCTAGCTCTGTTGTTAAGGCTCGGGACCATACAGCCGTGTTATTATCGGTCGATAATACCGCAGATATCTGTTTTAGTACATTTTGCTTAAGGCGTATTATCGCAGCAATATGTAAGATTGCATACGTCTAAATACAAAATGTACTAAAAAAGATTATTTGTGATATTATAGACCGATAATAACGCGGTTATGTGGTTCATCCTGTACGCTCCAGTACAACACTTGCGACACGGCCGGTATCGGAATAGGCATGTAAAAAGCCGGGGCGCAATGCATGCCAATTCGTCCGCGCCGGACACCGTCCGACATCGATGTACCGTCAGCATATTCAGTTGATACACTGTTAGACCTTTAGTAGCAATGTTTGACTTTAGAATGTTTAAGTTCATGTTAGTGTTCATTTAAGTTCCTGTTATCTATCTACCTGGATGCTACGTTTTTATGTTCTGTTATAAATCTTATGTCATGTCTGCTTATTAATAATGGTCTTTTTGCAGAAAACATAATGTAAAGGTTGTATATTTAAACAGGACACCTGCTTTAACGGTTTATTGTACTCATCATTATGAACAACTTTTACTAGGGGAAAAACCAGAAAGCGCGAAATACCAATCTGCTGTTCCATACAAATAATTCAATATTACTAAACTAAATGTATGGAATACCTAATTGTGTTCTCGCGATTTCAGGGTTGTTCTCATATTAAAAGTTGTTCATAATAATGAGTACAATAACCCTTTAGGTGTAGGTACTGTTTAAATGTACAGGCTGTATATAAAGTAGCTGAAACATGCATGGCAATAAAACTTCGAGTTACTGTAGAAGATAAGAATTTGTATTAAGATTTAAAAGTGCTTCAAAATCTCTATATAACAAAATAAAAACATCATCACCTTCTCTATTCAGCGGTAACATGAAAAGTAAATCAACAAAAATAAAGAAATTTTTGCACAAAAATTTAATTTTGATATTTATCTAAGTTTATTTTGCACCCAGTACGTCCCAGTGTCCGGCCGTGACCGGTGTGCGAATCAAACCGGAGGGCAGTTTCAATTTGCCGTAGGCTCACCCCGTACGACTACTAACACTTTAGTGCCAAAGTACAAGTTGTCTTTTAGCTATACAACTAGTCGGTATGCTTATTTTTCTTGGTTGACAGTGAATCAAACCGGTGGGCAGTTTCAATTTTACATAGGCTAACTCCACACGACTACTAACACTTTAGTGCCAAAGTATAAGTTGTTTTCTAGTTATACAACTAGCCAGTCCGCTTATTTTTCTTGGTTGACAGTGAATCAAACCGGAGGGCACTTGTTAATTTGCCGTAGGCTCACCCCGCACGACTACTAACACTTTAGTGCCAAAGTACAAGTTGTCTTTTAGCTATACAACTAGTCGGTATGCTTATTTTTCTTGGTTGACAGTGAATCAAAAAGAAGGGCAGTTTCAATTTGCCATAGAATCACCTCGCACGACTACTCAGGCTGACATTCAGAGACGACAGAAACGAGTCTAAGCGTGAACTTACGCTTCCATCTGTCAAACTTACGAACAAATTTTAACAGATGGAAGCGTAAGTTCATGCTTAGACTAGTTTCTGTCGTCTCTGAATGTCAGCCTAATACTTTTTAGGATGTCTCCTCTCGCGCAATACTTTTCAACCCTTAAATAATATTATCTGAAATTAAATTAGTTACCTACCATTATTTTTAGTTACCAAAGAGACTTAGCGTAATTAAAAATAAAGTATGACAGAATTGTATTATGTTATATTTGTCAACTTATTGTACTCATATTCTTCCTAACAAATCACTATTCTTATTGAATTCTTATAATAAGATCTATCATATATCATATATCTATGATATATCATTCGAGCGTATGGCACCCGTGGGTTGCAGCTGAAAATCAGCGTCAGATGGTAGCACCTGGTGTTGCCATCTGACATTATGCTGAGCTGAGGCCCTTTTGGCATAAATGTACTTAATTTTATGTATTAAATGTTATGTGTTTGTATTTTTATTGTACCAATAAACGCAATTTTCTTTCTTTCTTTCTTTATCTAATTTTTACACAATTTTGTAACTATTATCTTTGCTAGAACGGTAACTTTTTTATCGATAAAAATCAAACTAAGTTAATCTAACTTAACTCGACTTAACTTTAAACCACAATCCCTTTCAATTTCATCTATCATTAAAAGTATCACATAAAATCACAAATACTCAGACTTAAGACTGAGACTGACTGGTTTGATCTCTAAGGTCAAATATTTACTGTCTCCAGGGTCAAGGTCATAAGGTCTGAGCTCTCAATTTAGTATTGAATTCTTTCATATCATTCCATAGCTAAGCAGTGCTGAAAAGGGTTCCATTTGAGCATTAAATTTTATGGATGCACGATAAATGAAACCTAAAATATATAGGATTTTAATATTTCAGAATTGTTTTCGTGAAGACAGATTTATGTGCCCATTGAGCCTATTTAAATAAATTAGCTTTGGATCAAAATAAAATTACAATACTCACACACGCTTACTACTACGTACTTAGTTACACTATTTACTTTAAGTTTTACCCCGTTACAAATAAACAATCATTAAACGTTATATAACTATACCAGCTCTTAACTCTATTGTCATTTCTATTCATTAGCTTAAAATGACAAGGACAGGTATAATTTAATCAGTGTTTAAAAAATACAAGTTTTTATTAGTAAGGGCAGTCTTGGTGGTAGATATAGATAAATCTGTTACAGAACCAGAAGTTATTTTAGCTTACAAATAAATGCCACAAGTTGCTTATATTTTATCAATCCGATCTTGAGAAAAATTCATGTATTTCTTTCTGTAACCGTTTTCTTCGGTTGCTATTCTAACAGCAAGCCAAGCTTCGGAATGAAAAAGGCACAACAATTTTTTTTCTCTTTGAGTTAATTGCACTTCTATATAGGTACTAAGGTATTCCTTTTTTCTGACCCTGATTAAATAAATAACAAAATTAAAAAAAAAGAAAACTTGTGCCTGTTTTGTTCTGAAAGCAGAATAGTAGGTTTACTTTAAACCAGGATACAACGAAACGATGTTTTATAAAACACGTACTTATTGAGAAAAAAATTACTAGTATTTTGAAGAAACCTAGATTCTATTGAATCGGAACAGTACGAGTATCTAGTATCATAATTTCAATCCTGGGTCGTACACCGATCATTCTTATAGTTCTGTGCACAAAAAGATTTAAGTTTTAAAATTCCCGGCACCAAAACCGATTGTCACGATTTCTCTCACTGCAAGCAAAAAAATACATTTTCAGATATTCGAATATAAATTTCTGATTTACCGCTCGACCTGCAAAATTCGAGATTCAAGATTCTCACTCAAATTGCCGCCGCGCGTGAAATTTTAAAAATATTCCCGTGAACGAAACGTATGTATTGTAAATAGAATATTTTGTATGGCAATGGCGTTTTGTGATATGCATCTTACGTTTAAAATTTAGTATACCAAAAGAGGTAAAAGGAAAATGTCGAGCTTGCAGTTTAGAAATATCGATAATTAGTTTACGGCTTCTTGTGATGACGGGAAAATATAAAGTAAATATTAGAAACAAATCCAAACAAATCATTTTAAGTTGTTTTAATTCTTTTATATGAAACAAACGTCGACTCTCTGATTGTTAACAAACAATGCCCTTTCTCATCCAATCGAAATTCTCGAATTAACTAATTATTATTGAGGAAAGGAAAAAAGAAATGACCGCTAGCAGGACTCGAATTTGCGACTTTCAGGTTTAGTACACCAGCGGCTCTTGCCATCCAAGCTGCCACGACTTCTGAGGCCCAATTCTCGTAATTAAAAATGTTCAAAATATAGTTCGGATCTCATTCCGATCTACTACCAATGTCATAAATGTCACAAATGGTATTCTCCTACCCTTACAAACAACGTCAAACGTGACATTATATTGTAATGAGATCGAAAGTTGAGTAAAAGGCAAATCGGTATTCTGCAAGAACATTGTACATGTTCTTGGTATTCTGCTAACATTTTGAACTGACACAGATAATAAAATTGACACTCTCGTCTATACACAAACGTCAAAAATGAGATTGAAATGAGTTTGTAAGAAGATTGAATCCAAATCATACTGGAATCGGACTGAACTTTAAGAGGAGTAGAATACATGACTTTTTGTCAATTCATAATATAATCTCAGTTCGGTCAACTTTCAGTCATATTATAAATTAATTACGAGAAAAAACATTTAAATATGACGGAAATATTTGAATTTGCGAGTAGCGGTTGGTAGCTTGGTTGGCAAGAGCGGCTGTTGTACTGAACCAGAGAGCAGCAGGTTCGAGTCCTACTCGCGGTCGAATTTTTTCTTTACTCAATTTTTTTTGCATTCTCTCAGCAGGCGTATGTAATACGTTTTTAAATATAAATTAATGCATCATTATTATTTATTCAACGTAAAAACTTATTGAAAGCCACTGTTTCTCTTCTGTCTGTTTCTCCTTTTACTATTTCACGGACATGATTTTAATTCCAAAAACTCTAATTTCATGAATTGCTTGTCACATAAACACAAGGTCAAAATGTTAGCGTTGGTATGAATTAATTCACGTGAGTTCACTGTCGAGAGTCCAGTAGCATCCAAAATGCGCCTGTTGCAACGCCCGCGCCGCCCTGTCACAATCGATCTTCGTCGAGTCGCGGCGAGATTTACGGCCGACATGATGCGTATTGCCCGTATAGTTGACGTTAAAAGCTGACGTGTGCGAAGTACGCCGACGATGTATGTCTGAAATATCTGATTGATATTGTTATGAGTGTTGTTTACATTTATATTAATAATAGCTTCCGCCAGCGGCTTCACCCGCGTGATATCTTTATAAATTATAGCCTGTGTTATTTAGAGTTATTATAGCATTCTGCTGGTGAAAGAATTTTTAAAATCAGTCCTTTAGTTTTTAAGTTTATCCATAACAAACAAACATACAAATAATAAAAGATTTAGATTTATAAAGTTATTATATAATCATATTAGTTACTAGTTTATATTAGTTTCGATAAAAATACTAAAGAGACATGGTAAAGTGACTTAGTTATTAACACGTCGAAAGGGTTACATATTTTTCATATTAGATTCATTGAGTCATGTGATCGTATTTTATAAAAAATTCTGACCTCAGTTTTCAATAATGTCTCTAAAATACACCTTCTGTTTACATTATCATTAATTTTAATCCTAAAACCAAAAATCATGTCCTGTATATTATTACTAAAAATTGCACCTCATCGTTATAAAAGACTGAATTCCAAAATATACCTAATTTAATCAAAATCGTTATGATCATAACAATAATCGTTATTTAAAACAAAATTATAGCTGATCAATATAATGACAGGTTTTGAGGACCCAAGGGTATAAATTATGTTAATTTTTAGACTCAAGAGGCGGTGTATGTTGTTAAAAAAGTTTAACCGATTATGCTTGGAAGTTTTACCTGTAACAACAAAAATGTTGAGAAGTTAAAAGAATTTATGCGAATTTTAAGCATTTAAAATAAAACCCGTACTTATTTTCAAAAATCATTATGAATGCGAATAAACTTTTTCAAAGTATGAATTATCGAATATCATGCTTGTTGTGTCAAAAGTTTAGTGTAATTTTTAAACAGGTATCCATAGTGAAATCTTCCGATCATCATTCGGCATACCTATGGGTGTAACTTAGAATATTTTCGCTTCCCTAAATCTATGGGCCATAATCAGCAATGAAGTGATAATATAGGCATTTTGATTACTCCAATAATTAGTATGAACGAAAAATGGAAAAAAAGAAAATCGCTAACGCCATTAATATGACAGTAACCCTATCAATTCGCAGTCTGTATATAAATTGTGCACTTACTTCTTTTTTCGCCGGACTTCATATTTTAATGTGTCGCCAAGCGCGAGCGGTGCAGCTAAAATTATGTGTTAATTTGTTTACATGCTACAGTTTGACGTGTCACCGTAAATTATGGCAACATTCTGTTTTTGTGGAGTATAATTTCACGCTATTTTTAACCGACTTCCAAAAAAGGAGGAGGTTATCAATTCGACGCGTATGTTTTTTTTTTTTTTTTTTTTTATGTTTGTTACCTCATAACTTTGGACTGGGTGAACCGATTTTGATAATTCTTTTTTTATTTGAAAGCTGGTGGTTCCCGATTGGTCCAGTTCCGATAATGGAATCCATGAGAAAACCATATAAGTCTTAAATTTGCATTAAGTATGTGCGCGACAAATGGACGAATAACTCAACATCACGCCAACCGATTTCGATGATTCTTGTTTTGTTTGAAAGGGTCTACTCCCGAAGTGGTCCCATTTCAATTTGGTGAAGATCTGATGAAGATCTTCGGAGATAGACAATGGAACTCTTGAATGAATAACAGCACATCACTCGCGATTGCTGTAATCTCATGTTTATGTATTGTTTATGCCACTCAAAATTGAAAAATAAAATAAACTTTAAAAAAAAGTAAAAACCGACTTCAAAAACCAAAAAGTATAAAATAATTTTCTTAAAAAACTTAACAGCTTCTGAAGTCGGGGCCTATAATTCTTCAATGTACCTACTCGTAGCTTGGCAGTGGCCCCGACTTCAGAAGCTGTTAAGTTTTTTAAGAAAATTATTTTATACTTTTTGGTTTTTGAAGTCGGTTTTTACTTTTTTTTATCTCTTACAGTGTGAGCTGAACTTTATATGACACTTACTTTATGTTAGTGATAGTGGTTTAATTTTTAAATGCTAACGTTTGGTTGTGCTACTAAAAGTATAATTATAAGTTGGTTATGCATTATATTGAAAGTATTAGTCAGCCTAGACAATGTGTTATCGTACTCCGGGAGGTTCCTTTGATGCACATCAATAATTAAAAGAGGACGTAAAGAAAAATGAAAATTGTTTATAAGATAAATCATTATTTTTGATTTTAAATAGCTATGGAATTATTTAAAATTAATTAATTTTATTTATTATTCAGAAAGATCATAGAGATAAACAATAGAACACATAAGTGTCAATCGTTAAAATCGGTCAATAAACAGTAGCCAATATAATGATGTCCCCAATTGGAATTCCTCAAACGAAATTCCTTTGATCTGGATCACAGTTTCCTATTCGTGTCATTCTGTTTGTAAAAGTACAGATAATAAGGTAAATACTTACCTATGTGATCCCTCACTGTTTTGGTTTTCTCAGAATTTCTAATATACGAGTATATTAGGTGTCCGTTTTATTTTGTTGCTGGATCATGTTGTGGAATTCATAGCACAGTATAGTAGATTTGATTTGATTTGATTTGATTTGATAGCCATTTCTGAGAACATTGATTAAGTAACGATTGTAACATGATGTACGGAATTTAGAAAATTGT
Source organism: Allophyes oxyacanthae (assembly GCA_932294325.1). Lineage (NCBI taxonomy): Eukaryota > Metazoa > Arthropoda > Insecta > Lepidoptera > Noctuidae > Allophyes > Allophyes oxyacanthae. Next base: position 13,616,256 of record OW028615.1, read on the forward strand.
CCGTTTTACTGTAAGTAGTGTAGATTGAAGTCAATAACAAGATCCAAATAAACAAGTTGAACATAACATTTAGGTTTCTCATAGATTTGGATATCTATGAAATGGCAAAAATTAAAAAATAAACGGCAATGCCAGAAAGAACTAAAAACGATGTTGTAGCAGGAATCGAGGCTCTGCTAAAGAGCAATTTTAAAATAAAGCAGAATAATATTTTTAATTTGGCAAGTTTCTCTTGTTGTACACCTTATTACAATGTTTGGTTATTCAAACATTGCAACACTCGTAACGCGAACAATATAGTTATTCAATATTCTAAGGTAGGGCACACAATAGTTGCTCGCCCCGGGACATTTTGTATTACAATTTGCAAGTGGGGCGTTGTAGCCACAACTTTCTTTGAGTCTAGTTTGTCTGTTTGATGTTGTTTTATATTTTGTTAATGTACTGGTTTTTTTAAACTAATTAAATCATAAAAGGGAAAGGTGTAATAAAATCTTCGATTCTTCTCGTCTGCACACGAAACTACGTTAGAAAAATTCGCTATTAAAATTATCATGTTATTCATAAGTTATCAATTGAAGCCCATTCGTTTCTTCCGTGAGACATAGATACCCCTATAGCTATACTGAGATTTTCTCGATCTCAATCGTATTTACCCTAAAGACAAAAATTTATGAAAAGCGTGTGCCCGCGTTTTCGATAAACGTTCACCCAAACGCATGCGCACGTTGTTTTCATACATTTCTGGCTTACCAGTAACTACGGTCGAGGTTAAGAAAAACTCAGTATACCTAGGGATAAGGATGTGTATCTACGGGGTATCAAATTCATGAACACGCAGCCAACATCTCTGCTCCTGAATAAATCACACAAAGTAATCATCACAAAGTTTCTCAAAAGTACCTACTCGAAACGTTAATTTCCTAAACAAGTCCCGGAGATGCACACTATTAATACCTGCATACACGACCCATATATCTCTCACAGCACTATACAGTACAATATACCCACCAAATAGATCATCATAAGGATGGTACGAGAACAAACCAGTTATTACCCATCGCTTATGGGACATAATTCAACGGATCGCCCCGTCGCGACCGTCAGCAGCACCCATTAGTTTTTTCATCTATTTTAAAATCGCTCTCCACTGTAGTGGGATACTTTTATTTTTTGTTCACATAATTGTACATGGATAGCTTTTATGAGCTTTTTAGTTTATAATCTATGTGTAAATTATTTTAAATACACGGGCCATCAACAATTCCACATCCGCCTTTACCTTGATAATAATAACCGTTCTAGTTGCTCCACAAAACAAACTTTTCTATAGGTTTACTTGGCTTAAGACGCAGATTGAATATTTTAGTGACTTTTAAATCTGATAGGCCTTCAAATATTGCAAGTAAGTTATGCAAACATTATAATATGTTAAACTAGAACATGTACACCTCAATTCTGTATGTGAATATTTAACTATTGTAGTAAAATACTTTATGGGATAAATTCATGAAGTAGTCTACATAGTAGATTAGGTATGGACAATTGGATATGGACTTGTACTATCAGAAAATAAATGATTTATCATCTCTTTAAAGATATTAGCAGTCGCAATTCAACCATAATTTTAGCTTTCTGCACTGCTTCTCCATATAAACTTTAACTATACCAAATCTCACAATCCTCCGTGCACGCAATATGCTTATAAAGGGATATAAAGTTTTCGCTTCACGTATATATAAATTATGCCAAACTTGATATTCATTACATACTGTTCTGGGCCTGTCTCTATGCCTAAAGCAACAGCAAATTGATCGCTTGTGCAAAGAATACGCACTTTGAAATAATTGGATATATCTCATTTCAAAACTTTTTATTTTCTTTCCCTGAAGTTATTATAACTGTCACACATTTATAATGAGTTGGTCATAACACTCATAACAAATCACGTTATTTCCGTGTTGATTATTTTCGAAATTTAAATTTACGGTCGACGACAGTCTCGGATATCTATAGAGCTGACAAATGTTTCTGCTTCGTGTTAAAAAAGATTAAATTATTAGTTTTGTATGGCAGTTATGATGTTTTACGTCAGTTCAGTGATGCTTGAAGTTTTTGTTTGTAAATCAAGATTTATAAATGATTTATAATGAAGATTATTTATTAAATAGGAATGTTTAATTACTATAATGAATTTAAGAAATTATTATGTTATCTATTAAAAGTTGAAAGTTTGGCCATGTTTGGTCCCCTCGGTCTCGCATGGAACTTATCACAAAGTATGCAATAAATGCAACGTGGAAATATTTAGCATAAAACATTATTTACACTTCCGATAATGCAAAAAAAATGTGCGATTTAAAAATTTAATCGGGGTACGAATAAAAATCAAAGAGAATGGGTAAAAAAGCTGTATAAAAAATAGGTAGGCTTAACCCTTCAGCTGGCGGGGCGGGTCGAAACGACACAGGTAATTAGTGAACTGGTTGCGACAATTTGTCACGCCTATATACGTACATGTGTGCTTCACTTTTTTCCTTATTTTGCTGTTGTTATTTTGTTTTGTCTATTATTTTTTTGTTTATATTGAGAGTAACGTGTTTTTTGGGTTATGAGTGGAATGTTTTTCGATGGATTGCCAACAATTAGCCTGATGTTTAATTTGTTTATAGATAAAGGTTTTTCGGTAGTTTGGGTTACACATGCGTTGCTCATGGATTTGGGTACGATTTTTATGTCAGCCAAAAATGCTTTTTATGAAGTGATTTGTATGTCTACCAGTCCTATTAAAATTCGTATTTTTACACAAATCATGTATTCTTAGCTTGCTAAAGGTCACGATTGAATATTACGCTTCTCTCAAAATTGGAGATTATGCCTATTATCACGCAAATAGTACTGTAGCAGCGGTCACCAACCTGCATAATTATCAAGTTTAAAGTCACCTGACTTTAAACTTGATAATTATGCAGGTTGGTGACCGCTGCTACAGTTATTGGCAATAATAAAAAATAAAAAACGTTTTAACAAAGTTACGTACCTACTTCAAAAGTCAAAAGCACGGTTTCTATTTTAAATCTAGCAATATATCTACAACAGCATCAAAATAAAAACACTTCTAAAGCTAAAAAAGCATTTTACACACCCAAGAAGAAATATTAAAGTAAAACTGCTATTGCACGGTTTTATTCCATTCTTAGCCGAGAAGAGAAAACTCCAATTTTGTCTCTCATTTTGTATTCACTTTGGACTCAAATCATATTTTAGTTGTCGCCACCGGGGAGCGGGGACGCGGAGATTAATATTTTTATACCAAATATAGCTGTATTGTGGGGTTAAATTGTAATAAATTGTAAATTTTGTCCGCTTATATTTAGATTATAAAAGGATAAAGGCAAATGTAAATCAGAACATCTTTTCCGTTTGGAAATATTGTTTTCTTTGTACTGTACTACTCCTGGGTAAAGACCTCCTCCAAGTTCTTCCATACGTCTCATTCTTGCGCCACCTCGAACCAGCTGCTCTTCTGGTACGCGTCCAGGTCGTATTGTATTTATGAGAAAGAACACGTAAAAGTATATTGACTAATTGTTATTATACTTACTCCGACCATCTATTAAACTATTGCCAGACAATAAAAATAGACAATATAGAGGGCAAAAGAAGCAAAGGAAAAAGGAAATTAGCCTGGATTGCTGGACTAACATCAACGTCGCTGCCAGTCTATTCAGACTGGCATGAGATAAAGACGAGGTCCGTATGGCGACCGCCCATGGCCCACCGCGACATGCACTGATGATATTCCGCATTTTTTTTTGTGATGTTGGTCCCATGGGCCCATAGAGAAAGTTGTTCAGTTTGATGGTCCGATCCACACCCTTAAAATTATAACCACGCATTTCTGATAAACGTTGTTTAACTATTACTAAATTACGATTATAATAATTCCGTGTAACGTGGGTCCTAGTTAAATAAATTATTATAAATACTTAATTATTTTTATAAGCCGTTATTGCAATATTTTATGCCCCTTCGTCCCTTTTCCAAGATTACGAACGCGCAGTGACAGGCAGCTAGTTCGATCGCTGAAAAGCGTTTAGTAGCACACTTCCTTCACCTGACATTTGCACCTTGCCCCGCGACGAGGAGCCAACATATTCGACGATATTTTTCATTTCCGCGTCTATGTTGATAGAGGATATTACCTATAGTAGTTAGAGTAGTTTACATAGGACATACGTTAATCTGCTTATACACGGTTAGTCAAAAAGGATATATGAAGCCGGAATAGGGTTATTTGTACTTACTCATTATGAAGAAGTTTTACTATGGCACCAAAAATGAAAACGCGTGAATATCTACTGTTCCATACATTTAGTCGAGTAGGTATGTAATATTGAATTATTTTATGGAACAGCTGATTTTATTCATGATTTCAGGACCGGTCCCATAGTAAAAGTTGTTCTTAATGACGAGAACAATAACCCCTTTTCAGCTTTATTTCCTATTTATCGTGTACTTATAAATTTGGTAATCGACAGTAGGTATCTATGTATTAATATATTCTTTTTAAATGTGGCTAATTCTTATAGCGTAACTGCAAAACGTGAGGGCTTAGGTTTGATTGCGGTTGATGTGTGGAATTGTTATTGGTTTTTCTGATAGAAAATTTTCGCAGGCTGCCCGGAATTCAATTATTTGCCCGGTAGACTTATTAAATCATATTTTATTCTATAATGAGACACAACAATTTTTACATTGTACTTGGCATAGTCCCACAGAACCGTGTAATCGGTTTGACTGTGGGATCAGTTAAGTCTAAACAAAGTAGGTAAGCCATCAATTAAGGCTTCATAAGTAAAATCTTGTATTATGTATAAATAAGATAAGTGCTTATTTGGCAGACACCTCACCTATCATAGTAATATTATAAAGAGAGAAATCCTGATTGACTGACTGACTGACTGACTGACTGACTGACTGACTGACTTATCATCAACGCACAGCCGAAACTACTGAAGCTAGAGTCACGAAATTTGGAGAGTAGGTCCCTTTTGTATTGTAGGCAAGCAATAAGAAGGGATTTTGGAAAATTCAGCCCCTAAAGGGGGGAAAAAGGGGGTGAAAGTTTGTATGGGAGTCCCTTAATTTTTGAAGTGAGAAAGATGAAAATTGGGATTTAGGCTTTTGGTTACAAACAAAGAAACACGTGATTCTTCGTTTTTGGAAATTCATTCCCTAAAGGGGCGAAATAGGGGTGAAAATTGTTTTCGAAGTGTAGAACGTGAATATTGGGATTGTTTTTGAAGTGAGAAACGTGAGAATTGGTGTTTCGGCTTTTGGTTAGAAATAAAGAAACACGTGTTACCGCATTATTGGAAATTCATCCCCTAAAGGGGCGAAATAGGGGTGAAAATTGTTTTTGAAGTGAGAAACGTGAAAATTGAGATTTAGGCTTTTGGTTACAAATAAAGAAACACGTGTTACCGCGTTTTTGGAAATTCATCCCCTAAAGGGGCGAAATAGGGGTAAAAATTGTTTTTGAAGTTAGAAACGTGAAAATTGATATTTAGGCTTTTGGTTAGAAATAAAGAAACACGTGTTACCGCGTTTTTGGAAATTCATCCCCTAAAGGGGCGAAATAGGGGTGAAAATTGTTTTTGAAGTGAGAGACGTGAAAATTGAGATTTAGGCTTTTGGTTAGAAATAAAGAAACACGTGATACCGCGTTTTTGGAAATTCATCCCCTAAAGGGGCGAAATAGGGGTGAAAATTGTTTTTGAAGTTAGAAACGTGAAAATTGAGGTTTAGGCTTTTGGTTAGAAATAAAGAAACACGTGTTACCGCGTTTTTGGAAATTCATCCCCTAAAGGGGCGAAATAGGGGTGAAAATTGTTTTTGAAGTGAGAGACGTGAAAATTGAGATTTAGGCTTTTGGTTAGAAATAAAGAAACACGTGATACCGCGTTTTTGGAAATTCATCCCCTAAAGGGGCGAAATAGGGGTGAAAATTGTTTTTGAAGTGAGATTGTAAGAGGTCAGGAATTGATGAAAATTAAAAAGTATCTACCGGCTAATTTGTACCCGAACGAAGTCGGGACGGGCCGCTAGTATAAAAGAAAACCTGACCATTTAAAAAAAATAGACACAATACCAATACACAAGCATTACATCATATTCACTTTGCCTTGTCTTTCCACTAAAGCTGAATAAAAGGACTATTATCATAATATTGCGACCATAGCATTGTGTCAACATTAGTAACATCAACAACACAATTAATGCAACTTTCCACTTAAGAAACGAGAAACAAATTCTATTTTATTTCAACAAGTCGCCTAGCATTTCTCAGCGCATTGTTGTTGAGTTGAAAAATATTAATATTGTGTATCTCCTTGCTCCTTTTTGTGGGTCGACTTGACCTGGTGCCTGGGATGTCTTGAATAGATAATATGAATGTTGCATTGTTCTTTACACCATGCGTCTCTGAGGGTACAAGGTTTTAGACACCTATTGTACGCTTTTTTGTGGTGTTCGAAGTATAAAGGTCGATTTAAATAACGTTATGTTTAAGAATATGATCTGGGGTGGCAAGTCTTAACAAGGTTTATTTAAATGTCTCATCATAAATATTTTTTTAGGTAGTAGAAAGCATGTTTTTTTATAATTTGCTGCAGTTATAATTCTTTTGGTTGGTGTTTCTACTAGTCCCAAGATACTGATGCAACCTTCGATATCGCTTAAACTTCTGCCCACCCTCTGAGAAACAAGCCTGAAGATAATAAGTAAGTGCGACAAAATATCGAAACACTCAAAAAAGTATCTGAAGCCGCGGGCAGAACGTGCCATATCACGGAAACTGATAGCAAACTCCATATCAGCAAGGAAAGTTATTAAAGCGTCTACCAATATTTTATACGAGCGAAATCACCGTCTCTAAGGGTCGATGGGAAACTTTCTAAGTTATGGAACTTACGGGGATGAATTAGGTGCGGGCACGCTGCGTTATTGTTGAACCAAGTAGATATACGTGTTGAGTGAATTACGATTCTTTTTATGAACATACGTCAATAACTTAACCGTCAAAAACCTCCGACTTCAACTATAAAAAGAGCTGTAACTTTTGAATTGCTGAACAAATTTTCATAAAACATGTCCATGGTCCATCCGTTTTGGAGCTACGATGCCACATACAGATACACAGATACACACTACAAACTTATAACACCCCTCTTTTTTGTCGGAGGTTAAAACCGCATATCTGCTCTAATCGCGACGCCATTTTGTGTAGAAAATGCAACTTTTTCTAAAGTTTACAAAGGAAAATATTTGACTTATAATAAGGCTTGATATTCTCATTAAATAGAGGTGCAAGGGAAAAGGCTCCATGAGTGATGAAACATTAGATCGACTGGTGCACCCTAGGCGCGCCAGTCGATATAATGTCAGTTTTGATACCACCACTGCTGTTTGGCTAATCTTTATACTATGATGAGCGATTCCAATGATTCCAATCGTGTCGACTTGACAAGAGAATAAGCAGAATAAGCACTAACTCATTTGAACCTTACTGATAATCTCTCTCTGATCTCTTCTGATTTTATGTGCAAGTTGCATTAAATTTACTATAAAACTAAAAATAGTTTGTAGTTGTGTGTAACAAACATAATATAGTATCTATCTGCAAAATGTCTGCTAATTTAGGTAGGTCATATTTATCTCTGAACAAAAAAAGAGTTCTAATTACCAGTTAATAAGTAAAACATCAACCTAACCGTAAATAAACGCTTCATCACCGTATGTTTCCACGTTAAGGACGATTCGTCTCAAACTTTACGAGGGTAGAACAATAAATCAATATGTCGAATAATTGCTCCTCATCGCAGCTCCGGAAAGTCGGAATCAAAAGTTACTAATCACCCAGTCTTTATTAATAAGGCGTGGAGGAAAATATATTCAGTGAGTCCAAAGTTTTCGACGGAGTTTTAAGAGTTCTGGCTTTTGGGACCGAACGCGCAATTTACGGGTTAGACGGTGCGGCTCGGCCCCGATTTGTTAGTTCGAAAGGCAAATGCCCACTCTTGGCCAGTAAGTAGGCAGGTTCGTTACACCAATGTGAAAAATACAAAAAAATAACTTATTTAGTAACTAAAATATTGTTATTATTTATTTGTTTGTAACACTCGGGAATTAAAAACTTATATTAAAAAGACATTCAATCAATTATGCATGTGATGCGATGTAATGCAATCTTCATTTCCGCACGTTATGTCAATCTTATAAAAGTAGTGATGGCAAATGTCACAAAAAATCGAAATCAAATAAATCGAGAACTGAATGATCTTTTGAAAAACTTTTTTCTTTTGTTTCGCTTCCTATATTAAAACGTTTAATTTCCATAGAATAGGTAAAATAAATGTCTATTGATTGTCTTCCGAAATCTATGCAGTGCTGGTTCAAGTTTAATAAAAATATCGATTCATAGCTCTATAACATCGGTTTTTGATAAATCGATGCCGAATCGCCATCACTACGTCAATGATAATTGAAATTGACAGTCTGTGTTGACAGTTAAAATTTTGTTTATTGCGGGTTGTTTGTTGTGCTTTGTGAATTGTGATTTTTCCTACACGGTTTTGCTATTTTCTATCCGATGACGATTAGTATTATGGCGATGACAAACTTGGCTTTACATTGGATTCCGTACCCGTTTACCACGACGACACTGGCTTGCCAGTCAACTCTATGTTTGTTTTATATGAACCTTGAATTTTTTTCATACAATTTTAAAATTCTGTCCAAGTTCTATGTAAAAAATTATGGTTGATTTTGTATCTATGATGTCAACCCTAATGCCTATGATTTGTTGTATTTATGGACGCCACTTGGCCAAAACCTCCTTAACGAATGGGCATATCCCTTTGATGTTTAATAAATATTTTGTTCTTCAAGTGATTGAATGAAACTTTCTTTCTTGACGAATTTATTGAGATACAATGGTGTTGATTCTTTTGCGCATTTTGACAGGACTAAACTAAATTATGTTTGTCTCTTTCTGTTTTAATAGAAAAAGACAGTGACAGATGAGTTTAGTCTACCCATGGAAGAAACACTTGATTTTTATTTCAATTTTTTGTAAAAGTCAGAAAAAGTAGTAAAAACTTTTTCTGACTTTTTTGGGTTTAGATGGATGATTTTTATTAATTTGCAGTTGGCTTTTAATTGGTAAATACCTATAAATAATGCTTACACTTCGCTTTGATAAGTACACCCAACCCATGACATACTGATTTTTTATTTCACACTAAATTAAAAACGTACCTTCTCCAAGAGGTGTTAAAAATATAAATTCATATGGAAATGTAATTCACTCAAATTGTTCAAGCATTTAAGAGATTTATTCGCGCATTATTATTACGGCGCATTTATCAAGTGATGGTACATACGAAAACAACAACAAATCAAAAGGTTAAATAATAACAGTGTATGCGAAACAATACAACGTTGACTGGACAAGGGTGTTGCGATATTGATATCATGGTTCTGTACAAAATGTGTTCATGTTAGCAATTAATCTAATACAGGATATTTTTTATGTAGTGCGCAAAATTTGCAGCGTGATTCAGTGTTCGTTCCCAAATGCAACCGCAGTAGGTACTAAAATTCACTCCAGAACAAAATGAAATGTCGACTTAGTAGGTATATGGGGGAGACGCATAATTTATTAGCGCAAGCCGTACAAAATACTTGTGTGTTGAATAACTATTTGTAGATCATACAGATATTTGCTCCGGGCCCCCGCCCGGACTGACCCCGCGCTACGTAGCGTAAAAAGCCAATTGCCTTAGCCACTGCGTCACGGTGCCGTATGATAGTTTTTGTTTAAATCTAATAAAAGTCTTGGTTTTGAACTGACTTCATCCCGCTTATCGAGAATTTAATTGATACGCTTTAGTTAATTTGAACTACTTAAAGACACGAAGAAGAGGTTCATAAGTTTAGCTCGTAACTATGTTAGTTTTATGAAGTAGATGCTTTCAGTAGAGTAGTTTAAAATTGAATCCAGAAAAATATGAAAAATGCAGGAATTTCGTTTTCTTAAAACATAACTTGTTCGCATTATTTTGGAATACCTACCACTATATGTAATAATATTTATATGATACTCATGTTGCCTGCGGTTTCACCCACGCGTTTTATTTTAATTAAATTACAATATAACCTTTATCACCCAGGCATAGTACTATAGTAAGCACGGAAGACCAGCAAAGCAGTATGTAAACCTGGTAGCTAGCATGTTCGTATTGATCGACAACGATGACTGATGATGATGATGATGAAACCAAGGTTCAGCAGGAGTTGACTACAGTCTGATACTAGGTATTTACGGAACCCTAAAAGCGACAATCACGAGCACGGTGGTCCATAAGTCCAACGCCAACAATTCATATCATTGGCTCATTCGTATCCTCTCGCAGACAATCGTGCGAGCAATTTGTGCGTCCATTCTTTCGACGTCGAATTACTATGTACGTGAGCGTTTTGCTAAGCTGTGAACGGGTTATGAAGACATGTGGTGTTGACGGTTAGGCGTGACGGGTCGAAAAGACCGAGGTGACACGTTGACAATGTTAACACTTTTTTGGTGTATGTATGAGTGATAAAATGGAAGTATTTTAGCTGTGGCTTAATAACTTCGAGTATGAAACTAAAGCAATCCAATCCCATTTTCAGGAATTCTAAACTACACAGACGGTTAGCTAAAAGTAAAAATATAAAAAGTCTAGTGTTCGTTACACGGTAGTCGAGCACAAAAAAGCTGTATTTTTTTTATGCGTGCACTGGTCTCAGGCCTTTCAGCCTAGCCTTTAGAGCCGTAAGCACACGAGTATCTATTCAGTGCTGGCAACGTTAGCGCGAGGATGCGAGTTCGTTTTTTAAATTTTTCGACTATTCAAATGTGGAATTCAGGAACGCGTTCCTTTTTCCCACGAAACATGTTGTCATAGTTTACTTTTGTTTTAATGAAGTCGGTAGTTGAGAGTGTGTAAGAAGTTGTGTGAGTGTTTTTTTAACTACACTGGAATAAACCTTAAAATGTGAGTAAGTTATTATGGAGAATTTTAAAAGTATCTGTAGAACCAAATATCATTTCAACGCTAGTTCTCTATAAATAATAGGTAATACTGTATCGACCTACGTACACAGATTAACAAATTAAATCGTGTAACACAAAAATTTAAACGATGCAAATCCACTTTTGGAATGAATTGACTCTGCAACTCTTGAAATGTCTTCGTTACGATGACGTCTTCATACGTGACTCGATGTCCCACTTAAATACGTTCATCCACCTATATATGTATATGCGCGAGCTCCGAGGAATCGGGGGCTATGGAAGCGGGCACTGGGCGCTGCGCCCGACCGTCGCTCATACCCCGTATTCTCCCAGTACCAGTGGTATCCCGAGACAATGGTGCTGGGAAAGTGCGGCGTATGAGCGACGGTCAGGAGCGCACAGTGCTCGTTTCCTCAGCCCCTAATTCCTCGTAGCTCGCGCGCGGCCTATAGTACTACGCGCATAGACAAGTGATTATGTTACCGTAAGGTTAGACCGGGTCTATATTTTCAAATTGTCTATTATATAGATAGTCAAATACGAAAGATTTCTAAGACATTCTGACACACGGTGCTCGCAGCACACGGACGTCCAATCCAAAAGCCAGGAATGTAACTATCATCTGATGATGATGAATGGCTACCTCTAATGTAATTAACTGGCAGTCGTATTCACATGATAGATAACCAGTTCTGCTTAACATATCCTACGAACTTTACTTTTTTAGGCTTTTTTTAAGCTTTATATTGCTTTATAATTCTGAAACAATATAATCCTACTGTATTCTTTCGGGTTCTTGACTTTCGTATTTGTAATATGAATAATCGCAATAATATCGAAGAAATGAACCAGCCAATAATTCATGTTGATTCTATTAAAAATTAGCAAACTTATATCATGGTATGTTTTCAATCTAAGCTTGTACTAAGACCCATACTTACTCTTGGCACACAGAATTTCCAACAAAATGCATACTTAGCCTAGATAATGGACACATTTGTTTGAGTCCTTACTCAGCACTCAGACGCGTCTCGGATGCGGTTCTTGATGGCGACGCGCGACGTTGCAAACTCATGACGTCATCTGAAACAATCAGGATTTGAATAGCAAATCCTTTACTAGCAAAGTCTTTAGGATAGAGGTTCCCGAGACGGTTCGCGGACCAGTTGGGGTCCTTGAGAACCAAATTTAGGTCCACGAAAGAAAGCTAAACCCATATTACATAAATTAATATTTATTGAGCAACAGTATCTATTCGCCCCATTGCCTAATTTTTAAAAAGGATGCAATCTCATAATTCACTTTAATTTTCATTTAATTGATACTCTATTAAAAAAAAAAATATCTATTCAAATACAAAGTTTAATGTTTAATTGCAATAAAAAAAATATAATTATAGGTAACATAAAAATTTCACCGAACAAAAAAATCCTAGTAGTTCCTGGTCAGTAAAAGGTTGAGAACCACTAATCGATCAGTATAAGAGACAGTGATTTCAGATTACGTTCATACGAAGGTATGTTTTCATAGAAAATTTAAAGGAAACAGTTTTGTATTTTTCTCAAATTCAGTAAGTACGATTTCGTCAGTTGTTTGGTCCCAAAATTTTGCGCCACCTGTATTTTTATGATTTAAATAATTTAAAAATACATAGACAGTATAGACACCACACTCCACATACCAACATAGTATACATCTGTAAAATGTATAAACATTTTATACTTAAATTAAATAAATTTCTATTTAAGTTACGATCAGAAATAATGAGGTATTCCACGAAGAGCACTGATTTGAACAGCACTAAAACTATTAGCACCAAAGCTATTCCACGAACGGCATCGATCCAAATTTTGTTTGGTGCTATTCGTGGATTATATTTTACTGTTCCACGAATAGCACCAAACTAAAATTGGATTAGTGCCGGTGGTGGAATAGCATTGGTGCTATTACTTTAAGTAAGTACTGTTCAAATCAGTGCTCTTCGTGGAATACCTCGAAATGATGACCTAAAACTTTGGATCTGTCTTGCAATACATTATGCACCACATCGGTTAAAACATCGAAAGCTTTTAGTCTAGTATTAGGAAACATCTCGCTTACTCGTCACGTACGATTGCAGTACTTACTTGTTATTTTTCAGAACCTTTAAACCTGGTAGCAAGTAATTCTGTCTGTTCCTTGGCTTAGAACGGGCCTACGAGCTTTAAATAGCAAACAGTTCATTTTCAATTTTAAAGCATTTCGTTATAAGTCCTTATTATGAATAGCACACAACTTCGTACCAGGACGTCTCTAAATCTTGTCAGATTTTTTTAGCCTGCTGAATGACCGAATTAGTCAACTATTTTGGATTATAGCGACAATTATAAAGGACACACTTCAAATATATTATGTTTGTATGATGTCAGTGTACTGTTAATTGTGACGTCATGGTACGAAAATGAGTGAACGAAATTTGTTAGCAGCGTATTTGCAGTTTCTATTCCGTCATCGTAAAAAAAAGCTTTGACTGAGACATCCTGGTACGAATAAGCAGAACTATTTATTTTAAGCCATAAACATAACTGCAATAAGAGACGCTGGTAGGCTCCCAAGTTAAGCTGTTAATATTTTTCCTATAAAAATTAATAGGTATTAGGGATCTTGTTATATTGCGATTATCAATAAACCTGTTGATTGTGGTTATTGGCGTTTACGGCCGTAGTCTGCGAGGGAAGAGGTATTTAATTTCATGTTCAGTAATTTTTTATGCGTGAGAAAATCAAGGATAAATACTCCGCAAAGAGAAATCTAGTCGTTTAGTAAGCAGAGATGAGACAAGACTTACTTAATAAGTAGAACAAAATTACTACACGTAATGTAACGGATTCAGGTTTCCTGATGTAATAATGTTCCGTTTTAACCTCCTGCGCAACAGATAAATAGAACCTAAGTAAATTTAAAAAAGGAACTCTCAAAACCCGCGCATCCACTCGCGACAATCCTTTCGCCAACGTGAACGTTCGAAAATTTAAAATTTAATTAAGGCGCGGCTCCTACCGTCGGTTGCGCGCGTTAATCTCGTAAAGGCGGGGACACACGCGCACACCGCTTACAAAGCAATTTTTAATTGCGCCTCAGGCCGGAAAGCGCCGTGTCTTTGACATTTACGATTGATTAAAAAGAAAATGCCGGGACGTAGACTTTGCATTCTGTCTTCGGGTTTAAAATGTCTTTGTGGATGTGTTAATTTTTTTTTAGAGTGTTACAACCAGCATTAGATTAGGAATAGTAGACTTCTGTTTAACATGACCAGTTTCTTTTAATTTAATTTATTGTATGTACGTAGAGCCTGCTCTAAAATTTACTTTAACCATTCGTTCTTTTGTGCTTTAACTTAACATAAACATGATAAAATTGTCTTTAAATCTTCTAAGATTTTTTATTGGTAATCTTTGAACAGACTCTTGCAATCGGAATTGCTTTCATATTGACAATACAAAAATATGCAGTGTTTTGTTTTAAAAATCCCTCCTCTTGTCATCTGAAGTACCTACTTACCAAAATTTTTGGATATTTTTTTAGAAAAACATAAACATCACGGCCTGTGTGAATGATTCCGTTGCAGTGATTTCACCCTTAATTGTGAAATTAGTTAATGAAATGCACATTGCAGCAACAAGCAAAGATCAAGAATTTTGTAACTAGAATTGTAGACACGTATAATAATCTACCTAAAAAAATAAAAAGGTCAGATGCGTAGCTCGTAATCGGCGCACTTCATACAAGAAAAGGTGCATGAATGAGCCAGTATTGAAGTAAATCTACAAGGATCGTAGCACTGAAATGGCAACAATATTTAATCCCAAGTTAAGTTCTAGGCTGGTAGAGCATAGTCCGGTTACTACGAGATTATTTATCGCCGCGAGGCGCGGATACAATGGGTGAAATTGCCCCCCTTGACTCCGACCAAACACATTATTAAGTATGACCCCTTTCAATTTTTTTAAATCCTCTTAATCGTCGTCTACGGTTTCCGTAAAAAGTCAAATACAAGTATTACATTTTATCATTTTTTTAGTTTCGAACGAATTTTCTGGAAGATCACAGAAAAATTGCCCCCCTCTAAACGAAATGATATCTACAGTATCCGCGCCTGAACACTGCTTTAGTTTTCTAGGGATTTGATACTAGCGTCGACACGTGACATCTAAAAAAGAATATAATCTTAAATAAACAAACCGCATTGTAAAAAAAAAACTGTAGACGAATGAAGTTACAATAACGACCGCAGCTATAAATAAAAAAAAACCTAATTAGGCAATGGAACTACACTGAATGGGTAGAATGTAGGTCAAGAGCTACCACAACTCTGCTTTCAAAACTAAAAGTGTTGTTTTTTAACGTAATTAGTGTTGCTACCCCAACTACATCCCGCGCCATGTTCTCTCAAAACGTTATACGAGCCAATGTAAGCAGGTCTCTTACCGAATCAATATTGGTGGTTAGTACAGTTCTGGATACACTGGTAGATAGTTCTTTAACTTTACCATTCTGCTTTGAAGTTAATAAGTATGGGTTTATTGAATGAAAACCCCAGATTGTTCTTGTTGGGTTAAATATTTCAGCTGGTTAAACGCTATCGATTTATAATCAGATTTGTTGGGAGACGGATCTTATAAACGATCTGAAAATTTCGTTACACCAGAGTGCACAAGCGGTAGGTAATCAAGTGGGCAAAATTTGAATAGCTACAGATCAGAGGGCAAATTCACGTAATTTTATGACCCGCCGATCATATTGCAGTGACGCTCTAACTTGACGCGAGCGTATCTCACTGAAGCTATTATAACACTATTTAGTATTCTCTTGAATACTAAATAGTGTTGTTTTGATCAAAATTTTACTGCAACTGCGCGGCAACTGCACTTCATTCGTTACGTGAATTAGCCTACAGTTTTTATTGTATAATTCTTCATTCTGACTTCATTTTGACTTACATTGACCGGTAGATTTTTTTCGAACACTTTCCGTAGCTATCTTTGTGCTTGAGCTACCTCATCAGCATTTATCCGAAAATTGTAGCACAAAAATAAATTGTAAAGTTGAGAAGTTGCTAGCCGAGTATACTTTGGGTCTTTCACAAATCATGAAATTGCCTGTGCATGGTTTCATTCATATTTTAAATGTTCTTCAAATGAATTAGGCGTCTAAATAGGTTTGCTATTTATAGGTTCATTATAGCACCTAGCTGCTAGATGCTTAGTAACCTAGAGCGACTGAAGCCCCGTAAAAAAAAGAAAAAAAATATGTATATAAATATAGAGATTTCGCTTTTAAAAGCATGGGTTAACCATTTTGATGTGGGTGATATAATTTTGTATTATACAGTAGGTATTTAGGTAGTCTTGGTGTATGCGATATCGCCGAAAAGCTGCAGGAGAGTAGGCTGAGATGGTATGGACATGTAAAGAGAAGACCACCGGATTATATAGGCAACCTGGCACTGCAGCTGTCCTTACCTGGTAGGAGATCTCGAGGGAGGCCTAAAACCAGGCGGATGGATGTAGTGCACAGAGATATGGTGACATGCAAAGTTTCCGACACGGATGTCAAAAACAGAGCGAAGTGGAAGCAAAATACAAGGAAGGCTGACCCCACCACCATGTGGGTTTGACAGTAGGGAAGAGAGCGAGACCTACTGTATTTAGAAAGTAAATTTTACCAAGCATTTGCAAAACGACAAATATCCAACAATAGAGTTAAGACATTGATGCTCAGACATTTTCGACTGGGCCAGACTTCCTGACGTAACCAAACAATTTAAACTCGCTAACCAAAGACTAAACAATGTATATTCAAAATAGGTCCAAGCAAGTCCCAAAAACGAAACAGCCAGTTCTATCGTGGCATGTAAAATTATAAAGTCGGCAGGTCTAAGTTTGGGAGTGCAGTGCGACAGATGGCCCGGGTGGCGAATTAAACGGGCCCCTAGGGAACAACGCGAAGAAAGACAAACACGCAAAGTTGGCCTCCATGTTGTTGAGATTATTAAATTTCCTCCGCTATAAACTTTGAATAAACTGAATGTGAAATTTTTGGACCGACGAACTTATCTGGAAGGTCGGAATAGCTAATGTCCAGATATTTTGAAACCGACGCCGAAGTAAACGAGGAGATGATAAATATCGGTTCGATTGACTATGTTGTTCTTACATTAG
The DNA here is from genome assembly GCA_932294325.1 of Allophyes oxyacanthae. NCBI lineage: Eukaryota > Metazoa > Arthropoda > Insecta > Lepidoptera > Noctuidae > Allophyes > Allophyes oxyacanthae. The sequence goes on from OW028615.1 coordinate 13,633,575, forward strand.
AATTGCAGAGATGAGATGGTATTCCCGCGGCGTAAAATTTGTAACTAGTGGAATCATATATAGATAAAAGAAAGTGTCGCAGCGAATGCCTTGTTCAAGATCTAAACAGTAGAATGATTATTATAATTATGACTTATTTAAAACACTAAAGCATGGGGTTATTCAAAAAGTGTGTAAAACGTTCTTTACAGATTTAGCTATGAATGATACCTTTGGTGCTGCAAGCGTCCATAAGTTACGATAACCGTTTACCATCAGGTGAGCCGTATGCATGTTTGCCAGCATTAGTGGTCGCCGACATGCGCTAAGGACTCACTTGAAGAAGAAGAGTGATATAAAAAAACCAATAAAATCAACCATTGCTTAGTTATTGATTTGTGAAAAGTGTATTTTTTTTATTTGATGCAACAACTCGTATTTTGACTTTCTTTTTCTTCTCATAGCCTCGTCGTGTCCATAGCGTTTTTGTTACTGATATTAAAGTTTTATCTTAAGCATATTACATAATACTAGTGGTCGCCCAGTGGTCGAAATTCGACCGTAATTTTAGCTTTCTGCACTCCTTCTATTATAAACTTAAACTATGCCAAATCTCACACTCCTTCGTGCGCGCAATATGCCTAAAAAGGGATACAAAGTTGTCTCTTCACGTATTAATATATAAATTATGGACTGCTGTGAAATATTATAGGCGCAGAATAACCATCGATACATTATTTTGAAGGACATTGACTGTCCTCATGAAGCGTTAACGCGTGAATCCAACGCATCGCAACGTTGAATGACATCCGGTTTTCAATAATAAGGCTCCATTGAAATCTCTGGTCCGCTTCACTGTCAAAGTTAGTTCGCGAATGAATGCTTTGTGATATGGACGACAAACAGAGATTGTGTAAATCGCAGCGTGAATGTTTGGACTAAATGACAAAAACTTGACGGAAAACATTTTCATATTATGTAGAGATGAAAGAAACTAAAATTATATGAAATTCTTTTATTTTGCAATTAGGATTTTTATTTATACTCTGTATATGGCGCCGGCGTTACCTATGACTACCTCTGACAAGAAATACCGAAACAAACTCAGGGGTCATGGTCTATTTTAAGGAACAGACAAATTTTCGTATGGCTCTATATGAGAACGATGTAGGCCAGCGTCTGGAATGGGCCTTTGAGGAAAGCGCCGTAGCAATTTGAGCTGACTTGTCCCGACAGATGGCAAGCATGCATCAGTCTTCGTGTAGGTCAACCTTATTTTAGGGAGCTCAACGACCCAACGCACTTCAGTACTATATCAGCAGGACCATAAAAGTAGGCATCACTGAGCATACAAACACACATATTTTTCATGCAGCGAATAATTTTACTTTATATCTTGCTATGTGTGTTGTTTGAGGCAGTGGGTAAGGTGAATGGGCAGCTAAGCGTACTTTCATATGTACACGGCGCGGCGTCTCTATGCACGTTCCGTGTTGTAGTTGTTGCGTCTACGTGCATTGCAACGCGACAAGCCAATATGAAGTTCTACGTGCAAGTCAGTGCTACAAGGCACCGCTACGCACGTAGCAGTGCGTCTACGCCCGTCATCGTAGTGTCGCGATATTATGACTTCTGCGTGCTGAGCTGTGCAGATACGCGAGTGACTACAATTTATGCGCATAGAGGTGCCTTCCAAATCATTGCGTGAAAGCAAGGCGCTAAAGCGCGCGGCTGGAATCAGGTACACCAGGTGTGAATGCACGCTTAATCTCCCCAAGGACTGCTGCGATCAGATGATAGGTTTCAGGTTTTATACTTACACGTTGCACATGTGAAACCTGAAACTTATGCTAATGAGCACTAGGGAAAGTGTTAGCTAATCCAATATTATACGGTTTAAGACATTTATTTCTCATTTAAGCATACAATCATTTCCCGGAGAAATACAAGATTACATTAATCTAGACTTAATTAATAACAGGTGCAAGCGTAACTATACTATATTAATAATATGTAGGATATAGGTACCTATATTTACTTGATAAACAACCTCTGAAATAAGTTGAAAATGTCTATTGTGTTATTCATCATTTGCGTAGCCTTTTTCCAAAGAACTACATTGGGGACGGGCGACAGCTCGGAATCTAACCAGATGCGGCTGAATATTAGTATTTTACATGGAGCAACTGCCATCTGACCTCCGCCACCCAATTCCTAGGATACACTGATACCCTAAGGTTAGACCGGTTATCAGATTATTTGGGCTGCTGACTCCCGTAACGAGTATCATAGATATTTGTATGACAACCGGGACCAATTCCTTAACTTTTCGAGAAATGAAGGGATCTCGATGTTCGAAGAAACGGTCACCCATCCGAGTTTTGACCGCGGCAAGCGTTGCTTAACCTCACTGATCTGCCGCTAGCTATGTAGCTTTGAACCTCTCTATTGCTTTATTACGTGTTGAAATACAATCAGTATAATTTCTGTTAAATATGACTAGTAAAACACTAGAATGAATAAAAACTTAAACCTAACAAGTATGTATGTTTGTGTGTTATAAATAGTTACATCTCTACTATGAGAATGTAGTTAGGTAAAGACTCAAACACTATCTGAATCTTTAAGAAAGAAGGAAGGAAGGAAGGAGGGAATACCGGAGTCTCACTTATTATTAAGTCGTAAAAAGAGTAAGTTACTTGGACTGCGGCGGCCGAGTAGAGCAATTAAATTAGTAATACTATCCCGAGGTTGAGATAGTAAGATAATAATTAAATTATAGTCGATTTTACTGCGAGGCGATTCTCAACCGAGGAAGTTTCGTTTTATTAATGCAATTACTTTCTGTGTCAGCTGCTTGGTCATAAGTTCTGTCGAGTGAATCCTAGGAATCTGTAGTTAGATTTGTATTTAGTTTAGTCTGTCTAAATAAGTAACCAAAAATAATATGTAGGTACGTATCACCATCTATTATTATTGGTCGGTTAATATGCTGGATGGTGATTGGCTGTTACTGATGTTTTAATATAATTATTTTCATTATTTATCTTAGTAATTTACTGAATTTTCTTATATCTACCATATTTATTCACATATTTTAAATCAAATCAAATCTTTATTGCATTCCATAATGTAAAATTAAAACTGATGGTAGGCTTACATGGACCATCGATCTAAGGATCAATTATGGACCCTGTCGGGCACAGCATGGTTTGGTAGGAGAGACGAAAAGCTGCTTTATTAATACTTTATTTATTTTAATATATTATTTATTATTTCACTGTTGCCTGATATATTATTTTCTGACATATTTTTTGTTCAATATTTTATTACCTAGTTATTTATTTATTATAATTTTGGTAATTTATTTAATTATTATTAACGAATAATATATACGTTTTAATTTTATTTTGATAAAAATAAACCGCACGGATGAAATCGCGGGCAGCAGCTATCATTAATTATATACAGATTTGAAATGACTAATATAATTCATCATCGATCAATCATCAATCAGTGCTACCAAGCGGCAGACTGACCAATAATTATGCGTAATATTGGGCGTGTAGTTAATTATATAGCTTAATTAACCTATTTTAACCATGTGCTGTACACAAAGCAGTGCGGAAACTACTCTAAAGCTAATGCAGAGCGATATTTTCTTCGTTTCATTCCCGCAAATTGCGTATCACGTTGCATTTTGTTTTCTTTTATTATTATTATTTATTTATTTATTTAATGCTTTTCATACAAATATGTACAAATGAGGTCTTAATGCCTAAGGTATTCTCTGACAGACAACCTTAGGGTGATGCAGAGACAAAAAAAATGTAGATGCACTAGTCATTATTATAGATGAGGATTATTATACATAAGTAGAACCTAAGTAATTCAATACACATATACAAATCGGCTACCTTCTTTGATAAATACATACACGTACCTACATACTATAAAAATAATAATTATATGTAAATAGGACATTCTGAGTCAACCTTTTACATCGAAGGGACTTTCAAAAGTAAATACTTTTAAAGTTTTAACAAACTGCTTATTTATACATACTATAAAGTTTATGTAACTTGATTTCTGGTATCTTTTATAATTATGAACCAGGTTCTTAATAATTAATAAAAATCTAGCCTACAAGACTAATAAGTATTTTTAATTTATTTTAAACTTATACGTGACAGTTATGACTAAGAGTAACATATATTGCGCATTCCTAGAGTCTGATAATATGAAAACACTTTGTTCGTGTATTTTATACACAGAACCATTAGTTTTATTTGTTCACTAAGTAAACACTACACTAAATTCATTGCATTATGGGCGTTTTAAAAGCCTTTAGTTTATGCCCAAACGAGACTTAAGAAATATTGATTAGGTAAATATTTTATACGAGAGTGATGATATCTAAAATATAAAATAGTAAAATCATCACAATCTATCTATATATTGCTACGTGAAGAGAAAACTTTCTACCCCTTTTTAAACATATTGCAGATACGGAGGAGTGTGAGATTTGGCATAGTTAAAGTTTATGTACAGAAGGAGTGTAGAAAGCTAAAATTTATATGTAATATGTGGTCAAATTTCGACCACTGGGTGACCACTAGTTTTTATTACTAAGCCAAAAGACTTCATCATACGGATTTTTTGTGCAGAGTTTTTTGTGTCGCTTATTTTCACTAAAACACTAGAAAGCGGTGAATGGTGGTTTTTTTTCGGGGTGCTGTCTTATGTTGACGTCAAAAGTACTAAAACTACTTTATTTTGAATGAATGCTGTTGACTTTAAATACAACATATTATATAGCTTACCATCAGGTGACATGGTGGTCAAAGGCAAGTAAGTACCTATAAAAAAAAGGAAGAGAAAAAAGGAAGACGAATGGTTAAAAAAATATTCACGGTTTAGGGTTACGATAATCAATTTCAAAATAATATGCTACGTATTGCACTAATTATTTTAACAACGATTGTACTATATTTTGACAAATAAATTGAACTTTCCTTCTTTCTACTACTTTAAAACTTGATACCCAGTATCCGCTTTAACTGAATAAAATCTTTCAGAGCGCAACTATGATACAGCTAAAAACAAATTAACTTTACCGACTGAATCTAAGTTAATCTGAGTTTAAACCCCGACCACTTGCTATATATCACTGTTTTAGACCTAACGTTTTAGTCGCTTCTAGGATTACGGCAGATAAGATGTTGCTTAAGTGGGGACTTAATAAGGATCCCACTGTTTTATTTCGCCATTTATTTTAGTTTAATGTAATTGGACTACGTTTAATATCTTAAAACGTAAAAGTTTGCTTTGGTCTTGAAAGATTTTTTAAGTGTTTGAAAAGGTAAAAGGATTTCGCAAGATGGATTTGTTTTTGCAGACAGGAAGTTTGCTAAAATTCAGATAAAGAGATATTATTATGAGACTGTGCGCTGTTTTAAAGAACGTTTAGTAGGATTAGCTTATTATTTACTTCATATTAATTTGCTGTAGCTATTATTACTTATGTATATCTAAACTAATGTTATAAAGAGAAAAGATTTGATTTTTTGTATATTTGTTTGTTTGTAATGGATAAACTCAAAAACTACTGGACTGATTTTTAAAATTCTTTCACCAGCAGAATGCTACATTATAAGTGAGTAAGATAGGTTATAATTTATAAAGGTATCACGCGAGCGTAGCCGCTGGTGGAAGCTAGTAGTATAATAAGTAAGTTTAAGTATATACTAATATATATTTTAAGTATATATAGTATTTTTATTACTTATGTAAGACTTTTTTATACCACTAATGTGGCAAACTAGCATATGACTCGCCCATTTATGCCACATTCGCACCACAAAGTTTTGCCTCGCATTAAAAAAATCCTAACAGATCTATAGACTTTTTTATGCGAGGCGAAACTTTGTTGGACGAATGTGGCGTAAATCGGCCCGTCTGATGTTATGCTGTTATCGTACCCTATGGATGCTTGTAACACCAGGAACATCACTCGCCCGTTCCCAACCCTACTACTACCGTCGTGTTGGAATTAAAGGCTTCCTCAAAGAGCACTGGCGACCTTGCTCACCGTTAGGAACACAACACTGCAAAAAAGCAGTGTTATTTGGTTAAGATATTCTGCAAGGTGGAGCTTAATAAAAGACTAAATATTATTGTCAATGAGTTAATTCACTTATCTTAACCTGAACAATCTGACTACAAAATTGAGAACTGTATCTTAATACGTAAAGACATTAGAGAAAAGCCCATACAGTCCCATAACATGTAACTCTAAAACATAATAGTGATCACGCTTCTAATCCACAACATAGTACACTTTAATATCTTAAACTACTAAGTATGAAACTTTCCCTTGGTTTCAGATTATCCCATGATAATGAGGCGGCCGTCCACTCTGTTTTCATTACTGTAACGACTGGTTTTCCGACGTAATGGGCCATAAACATTGCCGCAAATAGAGTGGGAAGAAACCAAGTTCTAGCAATAATCTTGCTTTACTTGTATGTATGAGATTATAATTGGGTGGTACTGGATGGGATGCAGAGCGTAGCGTAGTATCGTGTCGCTTAGATTTGAATGCATCTACATGTTTGTCCCTGGTGTAGTGATGAGAATTCACTACACCACCTCGTAATTATTATCCGCATTTGCTCGCGACTCAGCTAACGTGGAACTTTCGATCGGTTTAAAAACTATCTAATAATATTTGACTCTACCTTAATCTGGACTCAATTATGCCAGTAAAAGTCCCAATTAATTCCACTTAATAGTTTCTGCGTGATGCGAGTTAGTAGGTAAAATCCGGTCAGGTATTATCTGGTTCGTTAAATTTACACCGCGGCCCAATTAATAACTTTTCATAGTAAGTAACAAATGGTCCAAATTGGTTATAAGATTGGGCCAATATAACAAGACAAAACGCGTTAATTAAGTAGATAGGTTTTATTTTTATTATTTGTGGTTTTAGTTTTTCGTTTCCTGGGACCTTGGTGCCCCCTTGATTGTCATTTTCATCACTTGTGTGGGTGCAATACGTTTTGATACTTTGCCCCCACTTATGTAGGTTAGGTTAGGTTTAAGGGTCCCTATCAATTTTACGGTCTAAAAACAGAAAATTACTTCTTTTTCAGCGCAAATTTCTCAACAACTATAAGATATCTGTTTTTTTTTTAATTCGACCCCGAAACAGATTGGGACCCCTAAGGTGACCACACCAATTTGAAACCTACTACTTTGAAAAGGCATTAACTGGACCCTGGACTTAATTTTTAGCCAGATAATACGTAACATATAGAAACAGACATACAGAAAGGCAGACAAGTTTAATGGTTCAATGTGGCTTGCCTAGATACGAACGCATAGGTGTACTGTGTTTTTCCGTACTTATTAATTAGGTATCTATAATTATTTTATTTCTATTTAAACTTAGGTTTAAAAAAGTTTTTACTAACCCTATGAGAATTTTTTTCTCGAAATAAAGTTATTCTATTCTATTCTCTATTATGATTTAATAAATGTACCAAAAAAATGTTCTAAAAAAAAAATATTTGTAAATTTTTCTCAAAATATGATATCATATCTAGTGACTCTATATCTTCTAGTTAACTTATAAAGTTAGTTTTGGTCGGATATCTAACAAATTTTACGCCACTTTGATTACTTGCGCGCTTCTGAGCGATGCCAGTGTACAAAACAGTGGGTTTATAATAGTTTAGGTCTATTTTAGTAGCGGCCAACTATTAATCATAGTTTCTAGAGTTTCATAACTAAATGGGAGCTTTAATTTAGGGCTCGATTAATTAAAGCTGATAATTATTCTGGATTTCTAGAATATGCTAATCATTCTTGCAATTTCCTTAGTATAATGAGTAAAATAATTTCAATCAATGAAATTATTATACGCATTACACTAAGGAACTGGGTTTTGGATTGTAAGAAAGACATGTCATTCTGTCTTCATTTATCTTATGTTCAATCACCAATCACCATTAAAATTAATGGTCATAAAGGAACTTGTCATAAACACCATGCTTGTCAGATGGATTTTAATACGACAGGTTTACAATCCCTGACGCCTTTTACTAAACCCACAGCCGAAGAGAGGGTCTAAAACTACTATGTTGGGAATTACACACATCAAAAAAACTTTGAAATAATTTGAGATATTTTTTATATTGTTTCTAATATTATGACAAACCCCTTCATTCATTTAAAAAATTCTCAACTTTTCGAAGTGATTTTTACTTCTTTTGATGTGGTGTGTATTTCCGTTATATTTTTATATTGACTTCAAACCAAGGATTACCTATCCTATTATGGTTTTGATATACAACCTCAATATTGCCTAAACTTCTGTTCTCGCTAAACAGAGTGATGATAAGTAATCCACGACCAGCGATTATCACTAAGTCACCATAATTTGAAAATAGTCCCATTATTATGTCACTACCATATAGCAAAGTGTAAGCAGAAAACACCATAGCGGACCTTACTAATGGTCAATAAACGGGATCCTATGGCTGGCGCGAGCGAGTCCCGGGAATTGCACTCGTTGATCCCACCTCTAATCCCGGGACCGGCGCGGCGCGGCAGTTAAGATGGGTAATGCGTTTGGACGCCAAATTATGACTGTTTTGATGTAGGTATATTGGTATTTAAGTATAGTAGGATGTTTCCTTTGGCTTATAGTAAATGTAGAGGTAACAAAACTGAAAGAATAAAATTTATTTATTAGGTGATCTGAAGTTTTTCTCTATTTTACTTTTAAAAGTACAAGTCACATGATACTAGGCCAAAGATTTTAAGTCCGAGTGACCATTGTTTTGTTTTTCTGATGAAATGACGGTACCTATGTTAACAGTGATTAGAAGGTGCGTTTCGATAAATCGTCTGGATGTAGAGCCATTTGTTAAAATGATTATTTTTGTTTGGCAATGCAATATGTTATATTTCTTCAATAGATATTTACTATTTATTGATCTTCGCTGTTTTTGTTGTGTTGTTGTTCTGGCTTGTTTATTTTTTAATCAAAACCGAACTGAAAATACCACAAAATAATATGAAATTTTTCGTCCACACCGCGGCTGCACAATATTAGTTGAAAATATGAGCGGTTCGTTCATAATGTCGGCTTCATTTGTCACCCGGCATGTGCCAAGTGTTCACGTAGTGTTAATAACCTGCCTTCGTGGCACACGGCCAGATTCAGGTTTTTGGGGCCCAGGAATAAGTTAGGAGCTCCAAGCTTGGGAATATTTCTTCCCATATGGCAATCGATGGCTGGATATAGGCCTCTCTTGACAACACTCGTTTATGGATATTTGTAGCTAAAGTTTAAGCTGAAAAACATGCGATTCTAATCTATTTGATTCTATCCTATTCGATTCGATTCGATTCTATTCTATTTCATTTACCTACATTCAATCAAGCGCTCTAGTAGGATGCAGTTTTGTATTGCAAACTTACCCTATCAACACACAATTATAATATACTTATCTTTCTTTCTTTCTGTTGCGTAGTAAGTGTCTAAGGTTACACGGGCAGTACTAGATTTGTGGCAACATTAATCTCTGTATTGTCTGTATCTAGAGATTTTCTCTTAGAATAGTACCGTGTGTTATATAAACAAAACAATGAAACCACAGCAGAGATGGAGAAAACTGTTTTCTCTTCCCGTTGTCTCCTTGATAGAAGACGAAATGAAAAATCAACAGAGAAAACGGTAAAGTGATGGTTTTGTCTCCAATTTTTGTATAGACAAACCAGTTTTCATCACCCTTTGTCTCTATGTCGGAAGACAAAACGATAAATTGAGAGAGAAAATAGTAAAAAGCAGTAGTTTATACATATATATATATATAATTATATATATATGCCACCCATTGTACAATTTACCTATCTTCGTGCAAGTTTTATGAATATATTTGTTTTACTGGTGTACATTAAAGAATATATAAATGAATAAAAAGATGGTTTTGTCCCCGATTTTGTCTCCCCTTTTTTGGCTAGCCTTGCAGAAAGTATAGACTGCCAGGATCCGCTTCGCTTGTGCCTTGCTGCCACTCCTAAGTGCAACGTAAGCGATGAGTGCCCTATTTCGCTACCCTAACAAATATTCCAACGTCGGAATAACATCTAATTGCTATTTGAGATTTCGATTAATTTAAGGTTATAGGCGTTTTAATTGAGGCTTTTACACACTATGTTTTATCTACGCAGTAAAGTTAAACCAAATTAATCAACAAGTGAATTAAAAAAAAACAAACCAAGTAAGCAATGCCACGGATATCTATGAGCATTGCCATAGTTTTTTTTTTATATTTTTACCTTCCCTAAGATTTCTCCTGTATCGGGGGTACAGTTTACAAACATATATGTCACATGCACGCACACGCAGACCCGGAACCCCTGTCCCCCCCCTGCCCCTGTGTGTGTGTGGGTGTGTGTATGTGTGTGTCTGTAGATCATACAAATATTTGTTCCGTGCGGGGATCGAACTCCCGGCACGTAGCGTAGAAAGCTAATCGCTTAGCCACTGCGCCAACCATGCCGTCGATTTAGTTATTCTTGTTTCGATTAATTTACAGGCGTTTTAGTTGAGGCTTTTTTAAGGAGAATGTAAAAAAAATATTTGTCGATAAACTTTCCATAAAAACAATATCACATATATGTATATATTTCGGTTGCATTTGGGAACGGACACTGAATCACTCTGCTGCGCACTAGGTACATAAAAAATTATCCTGTATAGTCCAAAGATTATAAAAAAATCATAGTGTTTGGTTCCTTCTTGCTAAGTCTCGTCCTAGATACTTACTTACTAGGTCAAACCAAAATGAGGCTGATCCGTCTGAAAATTCCAACATTTAAGGAAAAAGATCGTTCATTCGGAAAAGGCATTTTACTAATGGAGAACATCAATCTGACCATAATTACAAATGAATAATACATTCGTTCACTTAAAATTCTGTGTAACTTGCGAAAAAACCATCTGATAACTTTGATAAACTTGGGGTTTTAAAACCCAAGTTACCAAATCTTAGTTCATTACTGTTATCTTTAACTTTCAGCGGTTAAGTGCAGTTCAAATGACTACTAAAGTATCTCTTATGTAGGTACTAACGACTCTTAAAATTTTGTTTGGAAGAGTATTCTAAACTATAATATTATTTTATGTATACTAAACCTTTATGATTCTTGGTAATGTATGATGAGATTTATCTCTGTATTTTTTGTTTTTGTTTTTTATTAAATGTATAAACATTCAAATAGATACAATTTAAACTGTTCAATGAATAAAATGATTTTGACTGCTTATTATTATAATAGATTAAAAATAAGTTGTTTCCTCTTTAGAATATTAATGGTTCTATCTTCCCTGTTGAGGAATTTTTATATAATTGTGTTTGAATAAATTGATTTTTACTCTACCTAAAAACGTACGTACCTACGTATTTTAGCATAAAATCAGAGCTACGCATAGTGCCTTAAAAACACTACAATGTCTGTACCTCATAGTTGCGACGAACAAATTTTTGCGGTACTATATGCAAATAGCAGCAATAAATAATACAAACGGCATACTTATTATATTATAATTTAGTGTATTTATTCAGCAATTATTAGCAAAATATTTATTTGTAGAAACAAGCCTATGCCTACTGACATCTATCGGCGAGTGGCGTTTAACTAACTTTTGTTTCCCCACTATGCCGTTCGAATGTGGCGCTAGTATCCTTCAATTGCGTGTCAGTTGTATTATGTACTCCCAATTTTATTTTATAAATATCCACTGTTAATTAAATATATGTTTGTGTATTCATTCGGTCATTTTAGTGAATTTTATTATCAAAATTGACCGGGTTTCCTGTTTCCTAATTTTCAAGAAATACATTTTCCTTGTTTCCATTGAACTTATCAAGTGAAGAAATGAAGACATTCGTCTTGTTCAAAGGTTGTGATTTGAAAAGAAAGATTTGCACGATTACGTTACCAAGTACCTAAGTAGAATAGAATATAATAGAAATATGATTTATTGCACACCAATAAAAAATACAAAATAAACAGAGTGGAAATCAATGTACAATGGGCAGTCTTATCGCTTATTAAAGCGCTGTTTTCAAGAAAACCTCTGATAACATCAAGATCAACAGCAGACATCTAAAGTTTAAAATAGAGTATAATTTCTCCATTATAAATAAAGACGACATGATTTTGTAGTACTTTAGAATCACGCGGAATTCTTCTCAAATCATTGTAAATAAATCATATTTCACTTCTTCCCCACCAATAACGAGCACATGCGAAAAACACTTTATTTTCCCGAAACCGTTAAACAAAAACAAGATAATTCGAAGGATTCCCGCGAACAGCGAAGATTTATGTTACGCACACATATCAGGGGATCTCAATTTGTTTCGTAGTACCCACCGCGTGATAAAACGTTCCACATTGAACTATCGCACTTGGAGCCGATTTGGTTATTTGTTTGGCCGACCGAGGATTTTGGAAGAAATAATACTGCAGTCTTCCGTTATCTGGGGCAGATGAGATGCGAAAACAGACTTTGTTGCCTTTGAGAACATTTTGATGCAGCTATTTTTGGCCCCGACCAAAAATAGGGGTGTTATAAACTTGTAATGCGTATCTGTGTCTGTTTGTGGCATCGTAGCTCCAAAACGGATAGACCGATTTCAATGCAGTTCCGTGCAGCAGTTCTTTCCGTGATTAGGATTGGTCCCATAGTAAAACTTGCTCATAATGATAAAATTAAATACAACCCCTTAAAGGGATCGGAATTAGAACGGTAGGGCCATAAATAGGTACGTCGAAAAATGTATGATTGACGTTTATTAGTAAGGCTATAGAGGTGGATGCCTGATGGAGCTGGTAGCTCAACCAACAAGGGATTTTAATTAGTAATATTCTTAAATTACATATAAGTCCTCTTAACAATAAACGCTGTATGAAGTCATCTCAAGAATACCTTCGTTTCAATCGTATATTTTTAGATGTATTATTTTATTCACAGTATGTATATTAGCTGAAGGGTATTGTTAACATATAGCGACGCCTTTCCGAACATTCGCAGTCTATCCTTTATCTTGAATCCTCATACAAACAAAACAAAAACTTTGTTCCATAAACACTATTTGTAATATGGCTACATTTATTTATTAGTGCACTAAATCCAGTCATAAAGCGAGTAAGGTCTCCGGACTATCCTAGGCCGGAGCTTAAACTTTTAATGGCACTTGACGGCCAAGAAAATGAGGTTAGTAACATTAAAAGGCTTTATCGCGATTCTTACTTGCCGTACTCTATGGCAAAGTGTAACCACTGTAAGAAGTTACGTCGAAAATTTTCTTAATTATCAAATTTTGTCTAAGACCTGTCGAATGTTAACGAATGCACTAGTTGGGTGGTTTTACCATGAATGTGTGTTACACTGGCAATCTGTGCACGCACAAAAAAAATCAAATTCAACTGCAAAATTTTTACAATTACGAATATTTTCGATGTAAGTTCTAAACGTGATAATACTGTTCCCAGCTATCGCTATACACTAAAGTGATAATTTTGTTACAAAGTCTGTTAAGACCTAATAGGAGAGGTTACGGAATGATTTCGGGTTCATTTCTGAAATGATTATACCTACCTAATAGATAAATATGTTTTAAGTTTTTGTTGACATTGTTTTAAGCTTTTCTTCGAATAGGTGCTTCTGGATAGTGATCTGTTTATTATTTATTTATTTATTTATACTCTTTATTGTACACCAGGTAATAAAAACAGGATTGAGAATACAAAATAATAATACTATTATGATTGTATTATTGTTTTAGTTTTATTTATTTTATTATTAGTAGTCAACAGTTGTACCTAAGCTTTCAGTAAATATTCCTACCTATTTACTGAAACTGTTGTGTGCACTGTTGATAAAACTGAAGTGAAATTCCGTCGAATTTATGTCAATTTTATGTAATTGAGGCGAAAATAAGGATGCGAGGATGTGAGGATGATGTTTTAACACTTAAAGTCATAATAAAAGAGATAAGTAGAAGATCGTTCCTACATTTGTGCGTATAAAATACATATACATAGCAAACACTTTATGTTTACGAAATTCAATTAAATTAAACACAATTTTTCTTCACCAAACATGAGTAGAAACAAGTTTTTAAGTGAGCGACGCGCGCGCACGTCACATAACTCCATCGTCATCTAAATTTATAAAAAGAACATTCAAATTGAAACGTTTATTGATCACGACAGATGACGCTACTGTTTAAAACAGAATCAAAACAACATATCTCACACACATTTTACTTATTTCAAATTTAACTTTATGACTCGTATCATAAGTTTGTGAATTGAGAGTATTTGAAAATATATTCGTTTTGTAATAACGAGTCAAAGAAAGCTGAATGTTGCATGTAATGAGACGTGGCATTAAGTGTTGTGTGGATTAAATTAATGCCACGTTGAATCATTAGGACATTTGTTTACATTCTGTCAGCTGTGAGTAAGCAAGTCTTGATATAATTATACCTAAACTTTAATTTGGTTTCAACCTATTGCAGTATTGCTGGATATAGGAATGTAGCACGCTCTGTCTTCCACCTTCCACATCCAGTTTGTCTCAGCTGCTTTTTCAGGTCGTCGGCCCCATCTATCTTGAAGGCGTCTTCTTCTCTCACGGCTCGTCTTCTGCTCCAACGGCCATCGATTCTTTGACGGATATAGCTTCCCCATTGTCACTTTAACTTGCTAATTCTAAAGGCTATTGGTGGTTCCAATTCCACTTTGGATAATCTCGTTATGAATCCTATCCTTTAAACTTTGAAGAAGCCTAAAGTATCTTTGCTCAGTTTCTCTGGAACTACAAGTTGATTTTATAATTATTTTGTATCTTTTTTGTATTCATTTCTTTCGTGTGTCGTTGCTAGGCTTTCTGTAGGCGTTGGTGAAAACTGTAAGTGCAATAAGCAATTGAATTAAATAAATAAATAAAGCATAATTAGCTCCAAATTGCAGTTTGTGCGACAATTTTTTTACTGAGAGCTGTTAGCCTAATTTTGATTAACGAGCGCAAAGATCGGTTCATACCTTCATATTCCATGCCATTCCATTTTGCCCATTGACTTGAAAAGTTAAAAGTAATGGGTAATTTTATGACCCCTTACGACACTCACGGGAAACGATGGTTCATTTCTAATCCGGAAACAAATGAAATTATTACGCATGGCAACACATAACCATATGACAACAAGACAAAATAAGTCACTATTTATCCTCGAATCAGTAAAAGGATAGACATGGCCATTATTTGATATCGATATACAAAATAATTGTCCTCAGTTGAGATTGAGATATTTTATCGAACTTGGCTGATATGGCTGTAGACAGCATGACAGCCGAAGATAGCTGTGTCAACTAGATAGCAAGGGTTCCGTTTGCTGTTGTGTTGATTTTCTATTTTATTTTATTCTATTCTATAGGTATAAGGTAAAAAAATTATGAAATTATGTCTATAATTATTTTTTTAATAATGTCTATTTACTGCTTTCTACTCACAATGGATAAAAAAAAGTAGATTCCTTAATAAATTGAGTTCAATATCGTCGTTGATAGATTCATGCCGCATAGCTAATATCGATAAATGGGAATCGAGTAGGTAATAAAAAATAAAAAAAAAGAGTTTTGGCGTCTATGAATTGCCATTGACAATGAGCTATCTACAGACGCGAAACCTCACTTTATATATTTTTTTACTACAGACGCGGTTTTTAACAATGTTAGTTACGCGGCATGGGGTTATGAACGAAGATAAATAATCTTGTTTTGGTATATACAGAATTCCACAATTATCATTGCAACAAGAACCCACACGCGGTATCAACGGGTTGATTTTAATCTAATCTCATAAGTGACAATTCACTTTCATAAAATGGTTGTTCTGCCGCCTCCTTATCGACAACAAGCGATATGAGGCTGTGAGAAACGCGACCTTTGGAGGTGGACTCCACGCTACATAGTAAGACATTGGTCATTAAGATAAGTGCATAGGACATTGATAGTTAACATATCAATTGATAGCAACAGATTCGTTGGTCCTCGCTGATGCTCAAACTTGTTTCGTATCTAAGTACATTGGCATTCAGTTTGATTTGGATACATCCAAAATAAAGTTGATGCCTATTACTAGAGATATAAATTAAAAAAAAAGATTTTCCAACGTAGTATATTTCAACATTTTTTTTTTTTTCAAAATTTCATATATTGTGATTAATCTAAACTTAATATAATAAAGAGATAAGCTTAGATTTTTTGTATGTTTGATAAACTCAAAAACTACGGGACCGATTTTAAAAATTCTTTCACCAGCAGAATGCTGTATTATCTCTGAGTAACATAGGCTATAACTTGTAAAGATATCACGCGGGCGAAGCCGCTGGCGGAAGCTAGTATAGAATAAAACACCAAACGAGAAGAATGTTAAATTATGTGTAAATAAATGAAATTATAGATTTATGGAACTTAAAAAACTTTAATCTTCGTCTGTTTTAGAATCACCTGTATCATTATCAGTCGTGGTACGTAGGTACGCTTGTTCTATCGACATCGGAGTAATTGTTATTTATGTAAACTTCAGTGAGTGTTGCCATTTATGTTATATTAACAAAAAATAGTATTTCCATAATTATTAAACCAAAAATTTTACTTTATATCAACTCTTATTTAACGAGAACAACTTTATCATATATCATATTTTTATTTTCGCACTCTTTAAAAATCCTACCTACACCAGAATAAAAACAGTTTATTTTTCATTTCAGAAAATAAAAGCCTTTTTTACAACTCTATTACTACGAATGTATCGGACGAATTAAGCCACCCAATGTTTTTCGTTTTAAATACATATTACAAGTTAGTACTTTATTAAGAGAAGTTGTTTTATACTTTTAAGTCCATTTTAAAAACGTGGTATAACTATTAGATTTTTTATTTATATGATTATTTTGTTCTTTTTAATTAATATTTATAATATATTATTGCATAGTAATCCAGTTCTGAGCTATGTTTAAAATTTCAAGTTTCAAGCTCATCGGAAAGTTAGTTTAAAATCGATTGCAATTTTTTTACCTAACAGACAAATAAAACAGACTGACGAGAAAGCGAGTTCGTAAAAACCTGGTATAAAATGGATACATGGTAAATATGGTCCTGCTAATTTCTCTATGGGAGATTACACACAATCGCAGTCTTCATGGCCACAAAAGTCTTTATTGATCTCTCACAGTCTACCGTGTAAATACGTCCGATTCGGACACATACAAATGGTGCATAGAAAATTGCCGACCGGTCGTTATCTCGCTTTTCTATCATCCGTGTAGCGATCAGCGATTATCTCGTGTCGTTCATCAATGTGATTGGTAATGTTGAGAGGTGGAGTGATTATAGTAAGTACTTAACAATATTGATAATTTCAATTTTACCATCGAGTTACACACAAAATAATTACAGCATGTATGTCTTCGTCCTGTTTGCCGTCGAAACAGTTGACAAATCCTATATTAAAGATTTAGGCCGACGTTTAAGAGGAAATGGCCACGATCGCCGATCTGGGGGTCTACCGCGTAACTTAAATGGTAATGAACATCGACACTGGTAATAAACTTCAATACGATCGTGAGAGATTAAACTTTGAGCTACCTTGTAAAAATCCCATTTTCATGATAGGTAATTTTTTTAGAAGGTAGGTCGAAGTTTTGTCTCCCACGATCGTATTGAAGTTTATGACCAGTGTCGATGTTCATTACCATTTTATTTACGCGATAGATCTGCTGGTTCCTTTTTGGTATAGCAAATATCGCTGGCTATACAACAAGATAACGCTGCAAATGTGACGGGCACCTTTTGCTCCGAGGTTAAAATATTTTCTCTTTAAATATTTCCATCAAATATTATATTTCATATTAAAATTTTCACTGGTAGTTACTTACAGTACAATTTTAAAACCTTAATTTCATTATAGCATTGTTGAAAATCATGTTTTGCACTTATAAAGCGCACACTCAGGCTGTGAATTCCTACCTGCATACAAGTGAAGCTTCCACGTCCCGTCTGCTCCGCACAATGGAGACCTAGACAATGAATGCACGCGTGACACCATGCTGACGATAAGTTTTGTGTTACTCTTATTTTGTTTACGGGTTTTTAATCGTTTTTAATGTAGATCGGAGTACGAGCTGGCTTGTTATAGGTGTTGTTAATGGATGTAGAAAATACGCAACCATTTTTATTTAATTCCTATATATTTGCTTTTTATACATGCAAGGTTGTGAGTACTTTTTGAATGCCATCAAGGATAAGATATATTCAAGCTTACTATGTCGATTCGACTTGTCATTTGTACCTAAAATCTACATAGAAATCTTTTTTTAAATGGTCTCCCGTTTAATCTTCAATAATTGACAAAATTATGGAATCGTTACAACATGTTTCAGACTTAGATATTGATTTCTTGTCGCAGCCGCCTGCGACAACTAATCAATAATCTAAAGTTTCAGATAAATGTATGATACTATTGACATAACGAAAAGTGACGTAGTAACGTCAGTTTTCGTTATGTCAATCATGTCATGTCATGTCAGGTAGTTCAAGGTAGGCTATTTAGATCGCTGAATTATTTGATATATGATTTGATACAGTTTTGTGCACCAGCGTAGTTCTACATCTACGTCAAAGACTGCAATAGACTTGCTTAGTTTTCTACTAAGCAAGTCTATTGCTGGACACGACTTCAATCCCCGGATAAAAAATGTATTTGAAGAAAATCTCTTTCCTGTCGCAGGTCTGCTGGCAGAAATTTCTTTAGAAATAAGCAGTACCTTTGTACTTGATATCTTTACTTAGTTTCTTTGTCATGTGTATGTGTGTACATAAATAATAAATAAATAAATAAAATCTTTACCTGCCTACTTAATATTTTATAGTGGTATTTGTTTGATTGTACATTTATGCAGGGGGTAATATGAACTTCTTTACTGATTCTAATAATTCTTTCACTAATAGAAAGATACACTATCCCTGAGTGATCTAAGCTATATTTTATTTTGATAAACATAAAACGGGCGGGTGAAACCGCAGGCAGCATGTAATAATAAAAGTAATATCTCAACCTGGGAATCGTAAGGTTAACACCACACCCAACGCCATGACACCAAAACAGGCGTGAATAATACTTCCCAAATACTTCCTCCCCAAGGGCACACGAAAGCCTCGCATTTAACAGGCAAATAAACTTAGCCAGTGAAAATAGTGTTCATTCACATACCAAGTAATATCGTAAATAAAGGGTCATCCACAAACAGTGGCGCCCTCCCCGGCAGTTACCGAAACTAACGGTAATTGTTTAACGACACTGTCTTAAGGACTCCATGGTATGTGGCGCGCCCATTTCACTTGGAAATGCGCTATTTATATTATTAACAGGGAGGGAAGCCAGTTTTTAGGTGTAGTAGAGTAGTACGATACGACACAACTTAGGAGTCGTATCGGCAAACTTCGTAAAACCGATCACTTCCGAACTGAGTGTGTCTTCAAGACTTCTTCAGTCCGGTCAGGCAAAGAGTATTGAGATATGGACACTTATCAATAGGTACTATTGGACACCTATAGTAATTAAAACATGATGATATTTTATGATAACAGAAAAAACCACACAAACAGTTCTCAACTTGGAGATTGTATCAGAGCCTTTAAAATTACAGGCCTCACAAAGTAATCAACAGAACAATGAGGCGAGTATCTACGTTATTTTTATTATTTTATATTTCTCCCAACATTAAGCAACAAAAGCCCCAGCTCAGACCACGTAATAATGTATAACAGAATAATATATCAAATAACATATAGCACAACTATACAGGGTTATATGTATTTTACCGGTAATGCTTTATGCGGTGAAAGTACTCATCAATATGAATAAATGTTACTAAGGGATCAACCCTGAAATCACGAAACAAAAAACATCCAGTGCTGGTGAAGTACAAATAACCCTGTATATACATACCGTCCAATCTTTCTAGTCCCAACCCCTTTAAGGGGTTACTGTACTTATCATTAGGACAACTTTTACTATTAGAAAAACCATGAAATCGTGAAAGTTAAATCTGTTCTTACATACAAATAATTCAATATTCGACGAAATGTATGGAACAGCTGATTTATTTTTTCGTTATTTAAATTCTGGTCCTGTATTGAAATTTGCTCATAATGATGAGTATATTAACCCCTTAAAGGCATCGGGACTAGAAATCGAAAGATAGGACCTTATACATTGGGTTCTTCAAAGTCAAAGTCAAAGATTTTTATTTCAGCTGGGCTTTTGCAGGCACTTTCAAAACGACATGATTGTAGGTGCACGGTGCCAAGTGAGTTGGTCCTGGAGAAGATACCGGCAAGAAACTCCATGGATACTCTTTTCATAAACCAAATTTACAATATTAACAGGGGCCGCAGGAGTGGCTCCGGCTAATATTCGACCTGATCTTGATCTGATTAGTTTTTGAAATAATTATATTTATATAGTATAGCGTTAAACTGGGCTTAATTCATCCACTTAGCATATTGTAGTCCACTGCCGGAGATAGGCCTCTCCTAACAAGTTTCGCCACAAGACCCAGTATTCCTGATTTCCACTGAATTTAAAGGCATTAGTGTAAACACAACGGACTATCTTTCATAAAATTAAATCAAAAGCAAAACCAACACAAAGTCCAGGCTACAATAGCAGACGAGCCATAAAGGTGCATTCACACTGTGTGAATCGTAACAACTGTAATACAAGTGGACTGGTTTATTGTAATCACGATTATTTAATAGTTACTGCTGTCTGGAGAGTCGTGAGACGTTTGTGATGGTGTCTGGGTCGAACGGAGTGGCTTTCATGTTTTCTTTAGAAATATGAGAGAACTGAGATTCCTATGTACCTACTTGAATTCGTTTTTTTTATAGTATAGGACATAATCGAGCTTGCGGTTCACCTGATGGTAAGTGATCATCGCCGCCCATGAACATTCGCAACACCAGACAGGTTACCGATGTATTGCTTAGGATGGTGTTAGGAAAAAGGGAGGGAAAGGAGAAGGAAGGGGACTAAAGGACAAATTGGACCTCCGGCGCTCCACACTCACCGAATGAAACGCAACAGTATGATATTCTGTGGTCTTACAGTATTTGTAATTTGTGTTGACACCTTTACCTCGGTAGATTTTTAATTTTTTATATTACTAAGCTGGCAAACTAGCATACGGCCCGCTTGATGGTAAGCGATTACGGATGCGAAAAATAAAACGCGTGGTTGAAACCGCGGAAAACAGCTAGTATAGGTACAATAAAATTAACTTTACGACTAAATAATCGGGTTTGAGATACATTTATTTCTCATAAGAATTTACTATTCACTTACATGAGAACACTTAACTTATTATTACAAACATTAAAAAACAGTCATTAATAATAGATATTAATAATCAATCCAAAAACCATGTTTATTTTATAAAACAATAGCGTAATTTAACACAACATAAACCAAACAAAACAGAGATATACAATAAAACTAAATTCAATTACAAAAAATGGCAATGGCGATCGTTTAGCGAATTCAAATGCGATTAAAAAAGCCGTCGTTGCGTCCGTAAATTTAACTCGGTACAATAATCGGCGCCAGATTATTCCTTTTATTTTCGTTGAGTGTTTTTTCGCTTATATTCATGTGATTTTGGACCAGTGGAGGTTTAAATAGTGTAACTGCACTGACGAAATCCTACTTTAACCTAGTTTCCTAAAGAATTGGTGGGGATGGACAGGTACTTCTGCATAAAATCTTTGACAAATTTTACCATGGGTGTGCCCAATGCCAAGGTTCTCGGCATTTAGGCAGCTTTTTAAGGCGGCCAGTGTATGTTTAATACTTATCTCAAGCTAGTGTCCAGGTGTCCAGACACTGAGCATGACAATCTCTAATAGACGAGGGCAGTAGCTTAGTTTTTTGGTGCATCTACTTTCATTGTCTCTCCATCACCCTAAGGTTGTCTGGTAGAGATTGCTTTGTATATTGTACATGAAGCATTTGAAGTAAATAATAAAGGAAACTTAAAATCGATAAAATATTCAGTTATATACTTATTAGTTTAATCTACCTGTAATATTATTTAGCATATGGATTTTTAATGCAGTGCGCGTAAATCTGAAATCTGAAACAAAATGTGGCTGTTTAACTTCTTATGGATTGCGACCATAAAAAATTAAACAACATGCTACTTAGCCCTACCAGTTTGGCTCAAAAGTCTGCTCCACATGCCAGACGAAAAAAAACTCACTTGTTCCCATTCAGAATAGGACCAGATATTTATACCTTTCTTAATGTGGCCAATACATATTTGGTCAACGAAGCCCTTAGTCCGGTGTCCTTGCAATTGTGTCGTATGTTAGTAAAAAGCAACCATGAGCGGTGCGTGGACCAGCTACCATAAATAAGGTGACATCTGGCCTGGATGTGGCAAAAAGTCGCGCAGTTATGGTGTGGTAGGAGCGGGTAAAGGGAGATGCGGTATGTGCAACAGTTAGAAAGAAGAAAGAAAGAAAGAAAAAGTATTTATAAAAACAGTTGGGTTGAGAGCTGTTACTATGGGCTGTTATCGACTTGTAGCGACATCTGGTGCCACAAGAAATAGGTACTAACAACAATGTGATTACGTCACGCGGCCTTTCAGAATATAGCGGCAACTTAGATCCTTCATCGCACTATAAAAATGTCCACGGCAAAATAAAGAAAGAAATAAAGAAATAAAATACATTTATTAGACTTCACAAAAACCAACACACAATAAAATAAAATAAAACATCAATAAAAATTACTACGCACACAGAAAGGATAAGACATAAACAACAAAGAAGTACAACAACAATAAACGATGGTATCAGGTTACCGATAAATAGTCTATATAACAACTATCCGATAACAATCGTCGGGCTTCGGCCCGCTAGGCAATATCACCTCACCTGGTCGGAGGATCATCCCTCTACAACGGAGGAACACCATACCTCGTTCCTCCACAAATTCAAAATTACTTTGGATTTCAAATTATTTTATCAACATGTATTGTAAATGTCTAACCGTTGAACATTGTCCTCTCTCTTGCAGTCTGCTGAAATTCAGGTTCTGGGTCCTAAGTAACGTTTGACAATATGTGTAAAAGTCACTCTTCAAGAAAACATAATAAAAACAGGAAGGTGTGAAAACTTGCCATAGAGTGATGATCAAAACAGACTTTGGCAATATAAACACTACCTATTAAAAAGAAAACTGACATATTATTTTATTTTATGCCGTATCAATATCTATAGTCTTTCATCCAGCGGTGTGGAGATGTCGTTTCTCGTTTGTGCCGATAGTTTTACCATATACATTACCACTCCCAATTCTGATTATAATAGCAAAAAACAGGGTTTTCCTTGATTTCGTATCGTATGTTTTAGTGTGACGTTAATATTTCAATGCTTATGGAGCTATGCATTTAGTGTAACCAGTCACTTTAACTTTGCTCGGTAAGTAATTCTCGGTTTATTATAGCAAGCATTCTTTCTTCCTTTATCATTTTTTTTTTCAAAATAAAAATAAGGTATCTCGCTCGCAATTATTATCAGCCTATCAAAACTTACTGCAGATGTGACACAGACATAATTAATATTATACTTAGTCTTTGGTAAAAAAATAGCATAGATTCCATTTTTAAACTCAAAATACGTCTTCCATTCCCAATTATTTTCTGGCGCCGTCCTTGAACTATTTAACCGGCATAACATCAACAAAGTTACACATTACCAGGCAATTGTTAACCATGGTTTAACTGAAGGTTATCGCCGGTCTCGTTTTACTGACTTTATTAAGACAAACGACTCTTTGTTAACTACCCGTTTAATTGGCTATAAAATGTGAGATGACGCTCTCCGAGACGATCTACATAGACGTGTGTTGTGTTCTATTATGTAAGGCTGGTAAGATTATAGCCTTGTTGGCTTTACATTTATAGTTTGTATTAGGCTGTAAGATGTAAATTTTGAGGGTCTCAGGCATAGATTTCTACCACCCAGAAGCATCAGTCTGCGAGTATAATAACCCATGCTTGCCACGATTATGTCTGCGATGGGTTATCTATATCTACTAGTGGTCGCCCTGTGGTCGAAATTAGACCGTAATTTTAGCTTTCAGCACTCCTTCTCTATATAAACTTTAACTATGCCAAATCTCACACTCCTCCGTGCGTGCAATATGTTTTAAAAAGGGGTACAATGTTTACACGTATCACGTTGTCACGTATTTATATATAATACTATACTTAATATGATAACGAGATCAAATTTGTTTTTTTGTATGTAGGGGGTATTCCGATATAACCGATTTAAAAAAAAAACCACTAATACAAAACTTAACTATGTCTGGACTCTGAGTGATATAGACTAAATTTTATTTTGATAAAAATATAACGCGCTGTTGAAACCCCGGGCAACAGCTAGTAAAGTATAATTATTATAATCATTCTTAACACATCGAGAAAGTACATATATGAACACCTGTGATAGTCGTATGGACAGAAGTTTCCAATAAGATCAAGCGATATTAAAATATAATTAATAAAAAAACAGTAAAACAAATATCCAAAATCCAAAATGCTTTTACTTTTTTTATTTTTTTTATTCGCTTAAATAATTCGGATAAAAAAATTAAAAAAAGTACAAGCATTTGATCGCATTGCATTTGAGCGTATGATTTGTATATTTTTTTTGTGTGTTTTCTTTGTTGTTTGTTTGTTTTGAATGAAAAAGACAGTTCGATTAAATAATCGAACCTGTCTTTTTCATCTGCACGCCAATCGAGTTGGCAATAGACTAAAGAACTAGTTTAATTAAATAACGTTTAATCATCGTTAATTAGTAACCGGTAGTGTAGTAGTTCACTGTCAAAATAACGGATGTTTAAAATGAAATCGGCCGATTACCCATTCAAAAAGCCATGTTTAAACGGCTGATTTTGCGCTAATCGTCTGTTATGTTGTCGGTGAACTTGGGCCTAAGGGGATTAACCTATAATCGACTGCATTTTTTCTCCAGCGCATTTTCCCCTACCAAGCTACTTTAACATGAACTTCATCACGTACCTTAAGTTTTGATTGCACACGCAACGTTTCACGATACCGCACCATTTGCATACGTTTGAGTCGAGAGGTTTACAAGTTTACACGCTGGTAGTATTAATTGCGTCGTTAAGCTTGACGTCACCACGTTGACGTTTAAGTTAATAATAACCTAACCGTTAAAAAAACCCCGACTCTAACTAGAAAAAGAGCTGTACCTTTTGAACGGCTGAACAGATTTCAATGGAACATAGCTAAGATGATTTCCGATTAAACTAGCTTTAAATTAAAAGAAATTGCATTGAAATTGGTTTATTCGTTTTGGTGCTACGATGCCACAGACAGACACAGATACACACTACAAATTTATATCATCCCTCTCTTTTGTCGGGGGTTAAAAAACGATGCCTCGCACTTCGATTTCTCCTGTATCATGAGTATGAGTACCCAGAATCGAAACAACTATCTGTAGATCATACAAATATTTGTTCCGTTGTTCTTAATGATCAATACAATAACCCCTTAGAAGGATCAGGGGGTCTACATCCGTCTCTGGTAATAAGCTTCAATAAGAGGCTAAACTTCGAGCTACCTTCTAAACAAAGTACCGACCAATAAAGTTGGGACTCCCATCTTCATGATCGGTAAACTTTTTACAAGGTAGTTCGAAGTTATTCTCTCACGATCGTATTTAAATTTATTACCAGAGACTGATGTTCATTACCATTTTGTTACGCGGTAGACCCGCGGGGCTAGAAAGGTAGGACCCATACATTATGACTCCTGGACATACACTGTCTTATGTGACCTTCGTAGCTAAACAAAGACAAAGATATGGTACAAAAGTTGTTATGCATAATAGTTTTTCCAACACATCCGCTAGTTTATGAGGCATACGAATATTTCCTAATCTAGGTTATATATAAAATATTATAGTTTAAAAAAAACCATAGAACACGCTTTAGTCGAAACTGAACGTGTATGCAAAATTTCAGCTCAATCGAACAAGCAAGAACAAACCGGGAAGTGGAACAACTTCCAAGATTTTCTTACATATTAGTTAGTAGTTACAGGTGAAGCTAATAAAAGCGTGTTAATATTTAAGTAAGTAGAGTTATACTATTCTATTTAGCGTTACACACACAAAACACACAGCATAAATAGGTCCTACAATAAACATTATTCATACATTAATTAAATTACATTATTATTAATTTAATATACAATAAAATATAAATATACCGTACATTGAAAATAAAATTATGTTAAGTTTCAATTATTTCTTCAAATGTGTGTATGAATTGAGGTCAGTAAATGGCAATCAACATGAAAGATTGTGATCACGAAACCTCATTTGCTCTTATTTATGATTATTTAATGGCTTTTGTTAACTCAATAATCTTTATAGTTTTATTATCAGTTTAATAAAAATATACTGCACGCACGATTTTTCGTATTGGTAAGGTAAAAAACTTTAACTTAACAGTATCATTATTAGAGCTAATGACGTAGAATTAAAAATGAGTAATACAAACTACTATAAGAAGCAGTAATAGCCTAGCAGTTGAACGCTTGCCTTACATGCAGGAGGGTCTGAGTTTGAACCCCGCCCGCATCTCTGGCTTTTCGGATTTATGTGCGGATTAGAATGTGATTATCATTGGCGATAACGGTGAAGTAAAAACATCGTGAGGAAACCTGCACATCTGAGAGGGCCTCATAAAGTTCTCGATAGTGTGTCTAGTCCGCCAATCCGCACTAGGCCAGCGTGGTGGACTAAGGCTTCTCATTCTGAGAAGAGCCCTGTCCCCAGCAGTGGGACAGTAATGGGCTGGATTTATTTATTTATTTATTACATACTAAATAATATAGTAGATTTTTTGGCAATTCACCATCTCCCACAGAATTTCTGAAATAGAAAGGCAGACGGTCTTTTATGCATTTTTATTTAATGTGTCTTTATTTCATGTAAAGCAGATACAGACACTTATCTCTATTTTGCATTTTGTTAACATTCCTATGAGCTTACAGTGTCATCAGAAGTGGGTCTTAATAATCCAATTAAGATTGCTTAATATTCAAGAATAATCAGTGTCTAAAAGATAACACAGTTATCACCACTAAATGGCAAGCGACTGAAATCCTGACTTCAGTACAAACTTACTGTGAAAATATCCAATTATTATTCTGGACGGAGTTGGAAACAATTTCTAGGGTTTATGCTAATACCGAGTATTTGTTCATGTTATCTGCGTGATGGATAGGGGGAGCCACTGGCACGCAAACTAAAAGCGTTAAAACAGAGGCTTTTTCCGTAGATAAGAAATAGTTTTGACGCGATCGCGCTAATAAATTTATCACCATTTATTTTTCTTTTATTAATGGCTAAGTTAGCTAGCGTCACGGTGATGGGTGAGCAGAGATTAGCTATCGAATATCTAGTGGGGTAATTAATTTGCATTTGATGAACGATCGGCCGCCATTGTTGTTGGCCCCCTTTCCACTAAATGTCATTTCTGTTTAAAATAGGTTGACAACTTAGTTGACAACGTCATTAGGATAGAAAATAAATATTAATGTTACTGTTAGCAGGTATCATCCCACTGCTGGGCAAAGGCCTCCCGCCATGATTTCCAGGCTTTTCGGTCTAGAGCCAGTGTGAGCCATTCATTATTAGTTTTATCAAGTTCGTACCGCCATCTCTTTCGTGGTCTGCCGCATAATAGAAAAAATGTTAAAATTAAACTAAAATGGCACATAAACACACGCCCGCACACAGACCCAAGCAATAGCGTGTATTATTGCTAAAGTTGTACTTTTCAAGAAAAGCGTTATCAAATTTTTGGCTTAGGATATCTAAATAATTATCTATTTGTATAAGTATATTCATAATTATTAAGTTCGCTTTCAAATTCATGGCGAAGATATTGTAAAGAATTTGCAATCGTCGGGTAAATTGTTACAACCACACTTTGCTAGCAAATGCAATTGGAATGACCGACAGATATAGACTCACTGCGCTTAACGATTCAAATTGCATTCATATATGAATGCCGTCCAAATGGTCAGATTTTTCCCGCAATATTCACATATTACTGGCGAACAATCACACACCAATACTGGAACACTTCAGCCAACCTTCTTATCTAAAAAAATACAGCGCTTCGAGTTTGCATTTACAGTACTTACAAACTCTTCGAAAACTTGGAGATAATGTTCGCTCGCTGAATAAAATTTTCAGTTGTTGCGAAAACATTCAGGGCGGTTAGGGCGGGCGGCAGTATGCCGGCTGTCGTGGCGCTGGGCGGCTGTGCGAAGCCTTCAACGAACCTCTCGCACTAACTTCTACCGCGAAGTGTTGTGAATAACTTTAAATTTCGTGAAGAATTTTTTAAATATCGAATGATTTGACATTAGCAGTTTTAAAATAGTGGATGTTTGGATAAAAGAGAACAGTTTTTAGTAGTTTTTGGATAACAGTTAATGGTTGTGAATGTAGTGGAAATAGTTATACGTGATAGGTAAGTTTTGCATACATTTTATAGAAATTAGTGTAACTAAAAGTTTACAAACACCAGATAGTTATATTTTTCTTTAATTATTGTAATGCTTCGAAGTAATACCTCAACCATTTTTATGCTGGTTATAATAACAGCTTAGCAGGATAATAAAATAAGACGATGTTTTTTCTAGAAACGAATCATAATCTAAAAATCATAAACTCGCGAGTAAAAGGTTAGGCTTATCGCCCATTCGGATCTCATCTTCATAGTAAATAAAGAAAAGAATCGAGTGTATCATCTGTTCATATTCCCGCGCAAGTTGAAAGTCAATTGAGGGGGAGATGTTTCTTAGTAGGAAGACTTTATTGTGGGGTCTTAATACAATGCGATATCGGTTTCTCTATGTACTAGAGAGAAGATATTAAAACTAGTATGGAGACAAAAACCTGTTTCGCTGTCTATAGTTTATTCTAGAACTGGCAATTGGTCTCTAGAGCTCTTTTAAATCCACGCAGTCATATCAAGCTGGACCAGCTGGTTTATGCCTGCAATGCTTATCATTTTGAGCTAAAAACTATAGAGATATCCTGTTTGTGATCTACGTAAGACTTTTAGTCAAAAATATTATTCTTTTGTTAGGTTACCATTTCGAAATTTTAAAAGAGCTGACATAATGTTGTTTATTTCAAAATGTCCGGATATTTAAGTCACAAAATGAAATAATAATATAATAGATACCTCGCACAGCGCATGTTTTACACGGATATGGGACTATTTTATGTGTGAACTAGAAGAAGTTATTTTGAGAAAAAAGAACTGATAAAGATTCTAATCTATTATTTGAAAAGAGTTTCCATGGAGTTTCTTGCCGGTTCTTCTCCATAGGACCTACTATTTGGAACCGCGCGGCTAGAGACTCGACATTTCATAATATATGTGCCTGTATCTGATTTACATGAAATAATGATCTATTCTATTCTTTTCTAGATGAGACTGAATAACTAGTTGCACTGAAGAGAACAGAATAGAATAGAACATTATTTTATGTAAACCAGATTCTATCATATATAAAGATTTAAAAAATAACATAATTCGGACGCAAAGTCCGGATGGAAGGCTGAAAGTCCGGACATACCCGGACAATTCCAGACGGATAGTAATCTTATATGAGTTTTTTCTTCCTACGTGACTTCCAGACACGTTCATTCAAGGTCTTATCCCAATAATTTCACTTTCATGTTCATTCAAACTATTCTCGACATACCTACTCATAACTTTGAGACTTGACAAATAAACTAAGTGTACCTACCTTCTAACAAGAAGTATCATTTGAAAAAAAAAAAGTAATCCGAAACACATGTATCCCGCACTCAATTGGCATGATGCATGCAAAGTGATCTTAATAAGTCCTTACATGGCTACCATCAACATAATTCATACTAAATATAAAACTTAATTTACACCTTATTCCTTTGCAATAAGGTCTTTTAACTCTGGTATCATGAATCATGAGAACGGACATGTGCTTCGCGTTTGATTTACACCCTGTTACGATTTTAACCTCGGTTCATTTGCACATGGTTTTGGTTTAAATGTTTATGGCCGATTCGCGTTCGGAATGCGAAAATGTAAGTGCTATAACACGCTCTTTGTCTTTGACCATTGAAGGTATTAAATTAATGTGAGACGCGATAAACTTGTTGGAGATAAATATATAATGGCGTCGTTGATAGTTCCATACCGCCTAACTAACACAGTCTTACTCAAAGAAGACAGTTAAATACAAAAAGTGAACTTTTAATAAAAATCGAAACGAAAATGACATATATTTTTCAGTTCTACTATAAATTACCACATTTCGTTTCAAAAGAGAAAGGCATTTTGAAAAGGCTCTAAAAATCCTGAATTGTTTTTCTTTCAAAAACTCATATTAAGTAGTCTAACTACGTATACCAAAGTCAACTGGGCTATTACAGGCTCCCGTCGAAACTAGGTGCTAGGTACCAAAAATATAATATATTTTTGTCCTTGACTTTTCAAATATACTCTACATAATTACATAGAATCACGTACAATTTCCTTATGGTTACCATAACCACAGAAGCAGCAATTTCCTTAACCATATACCGTCTAATATGGTACACATTACACTGTATTTGTATTCCCTTTTTTCCCGGACTGTCGTAAATTATGGCCATAAATTTGTACGGGACACATTCCCGTTGCCCGGGATTAATTAAACCCTATAACGGTGCTGCTTGTGAGTTAATTATTTATTATAAATACATGTGTGGTTGCCCACAAATGGCTGGTTTCTTGCGATGTACTCGTTCTCCTAAGGAGTATTGAGGCGTGCAAACACTTGCGGCGTTGAATAAGAGTATACTTTTCTGGAAGAAAACATGTGCAACCGTGTCTTGTCCTTCATATTACTATATTACTGGGAAGAAGGTTTGGCTAAAATCTTGCCGTGCGCTTATTTACAAACACAATTTCGTACAGGATGTAGAGTGACTCGTCTCGCGCCCACAAAATCTAGTTTTATTTGTACTTATTTCAATACAACATTATCCATGTAGGTATGTCAGATGCTGCTGATTACAATTATTATTTTTAACTTTTTATGTTTTTAATAATAATAAATCTTTATTGGCCAAAAAATACGTACAAAATGTAGTTTAAACAATAGTAGGTATTCTAATAACTAGGTTTCTAAACAGTTAGTACCTACCAGTGAGCCCCAAACTAGATTGTTAGTCTGTATCTTGGGGCACATGACTAACTTTTAGAATCATCTCTTTCGACGTATAGTTCAAAATTAGAAGCCTATGCCTCTAGAACTACAATATTAACTGTGCTCTAGAGACCAGTGACAGAAAAAAAAGAATTTGGTAAAACAATTTAGGTGCGACTCCCAACTGTAGTCGTAATTTGTCTGCAGTTCTAACTCGACATGACAGATGGCGCTAAGTTGCGCAAACTTCCAAATTGAAGAATCATTCATTAAATTTTCATTCATCACTTAAGTGCTTAGGCGCAGAAAACAATATTTTGTTTAAATATAGAGGATTATTTCAGAAGTGAAACTCAAAAATTTATAAATTTCTTTCACACATCATGCCAATCATCATTAGCTCATAAAAATAGGTCTCCTAAACACCACTACAATGCACCAAAGATAGACAAACATCTGAAGTGTAATGCGTTGGAATACACCATATTGGACTCACAGGTCACTTCTAAAAACAACACACTATAAACACACTTCACTGCAACACCTCAAAACAAAATTACTTTAAATTCAAAAACAAAATTACTTAAACGACATCAGACGGTCGTTAACCAGCGATTGGAGAGAAACAGCCAAAGATCGAACAGCGTAGCATTGTAGTATCGAAGACCAAGACACATTTAGGGTCGCTGAGCCAAGGGAATATGGGCAAAGTTCACTGACAACTTAATTGACGTTTAAAATGAAAATGGTTGATTACAAAGTCTTATCTTTCTAGTCCACCTGATTACGATTACATATTATGACGTCTTATTCCGTATCCTCATATGCTATAAGCGAGGAAGGGATGCATTGTTTGTTGGTCGTTGTGGCTGTCAGATTCTCCTTACATAATTAAGGCGCCGATCTCTATGAGGGATTATTGTACATTTTATATAACTTTTACTATGCCTTGAATCCGCAAAAAAAACAGCTGTTCCATACAATAATCGACTAAAATATGTATAAAACGGCAAATATTTTTTTTCGTGATTTCTGCTTTGGTCCCACAATACCCCATAAAAGGATCGGTGCTAGAAAGGTAGGACCATGTATAAAAATTTTATGTTAAACGATTTTTTTTTATCCTAAACGTAAATTAACTGTGAACTTGGCCCTGCGAAAGTTAACCAATCAGTTTAAGGTTTAATAAGCTGAGCGAAGGTTGTCTACCTAACTTCCATTGGCAAACATCCACAAGATATAACAAAGTTGAATTAGGTGCCGTCGTGTGCGACAGAAAGAAAATTGTTGTATTAGGGACAGTCATATCAAAACAATCTATCTTTTGTGGGCAAACAATTCAGAATGGGAGCTTCGTAAGAGTACAAAGGATTTGGTACCTTTTCGAAGAGAAACATTATTTGTGCGAACATGGAGATAATAGAGAAAATTGCTGCTTATTACGGATCTGTGAGAGCGTAAATGAAACAAGAAGTAGGACTTAGATATTCCAGAGGCGACTGGTGCTAACAAATTTGGAAGTTATAAGGACTGGTCCATGTTGCAAAAATATTGTTAAAAAGCTTCTTAATAATTATAATTCTACCTTTCTAGTTCTGATCCCTTTTAGGGGTATTACACCGAGCCTAATTTAATGTCATAGCTTAAATTTATGTGCGCAAGTAAACCTGCTGCTATGTGCATTGTGCAATTATTGCTGTGTCACTCCCGGCTTTTTCGTTTCTGTATTGTATACATATAGGTAGTGTTTTGTTTTGTTTTGTTTTTTTTTTTTTTTTTAAACATTGCCCCTCACTAGGATTTCTCCTGTATCGAGGGTACAGTTTACAAACATACATGTCACATGCACACACAACCAGACCCGAAACAAATATTTGTTCCGTGCGGGGATCGAACCCGCGGCACGTAGCGCAGAAAGCTAATTGCTTAGCCACTGCGCCAACCGTGTCAGTCCGCGTCAGTGTGATTTAACCATGTACTTATTGTGTTGACCAATAAACCTCATTTCTTTCTTACTTTCTTTTATAGAACTCATTATTATAAACAACTTTTACTATGGGACCAAAGCTGAAATGGCGAAAGAAATAATCTGCTGTTCCATACAAATATTTCAATACGACTCGACTAAATGTATGGAACAGCATTTTTTTTTTTTTTTTTTTCGACTACAAATTTATGACCTTCTATAGTATTAGGATCAGCAACGCGCGAGAGATTCCCCTGGTGTTACAAGTTTCCTTAGGTTACGATAACCGCTTACCATTAGACTTTTTTTTAGATTTGTTGTATTTTATAAATGATTATTTCATTAATTAGTTGTGTGAAAATTGTTTACTAAATAAAACAATTAATAATAACCTAACCGGCAAAAACCCCCGACTCCAACTTTTGAACGGCAAAACAATTTTTTATGAAACATAGCTAAGATGATACCTGATTAAACTAGCTTTAAGTTTTAAATAAACTGCATTGAAATCGTTCCATCCGTTTTGGAGCTACGATGCCACAGACAGATACACAGATCCACAGATACTCAGATACACACTACAAACTTATAACACTCCTGTTTTTTGTCGGGAGTTAAAAACAGAGTATACATTAATAATTTTTCTGTGTCACTATTTGTTTTCACTTTCTCATTCTATTTCGTTATTTAGAAAGTAGCAACACATAGTTTATTTATATAATTCTTAATATAATTTCATAAATACAGAAATACACAGACTTCAAACGCCCGACCAACTCCGTATCCTGTCTGGAAATAATTCGGATACCTACTCAGTCGTATTATATCAAGTCGTAAAATAAATTTTAAGGATACTCCATCTCTCTCGTTTGCTATATTGATAGAAAAAGACAAGCATAACCGAATGTCTGATACTTGCTGTATTGCATCAAAGTACAATCGGTGCCATTTGTTTAATAAGATGTTTTTTTACGATCTGTCAAAAGCTAAATATTTCATTACCTATTAAATTAATGTAGTAATAAATATATTACATGAGGTAAAATGAATATGTCCTTCTTAAAAAATAACGGGAGGGATCGCCTTAAAAAAAAATCAAATAAATAATAATTACACATCGTCACCAAAAACCATTTTTTTTTGTACTGACATTATTTACAAACACCAGAAACTATAAGGTTGGAAACCTTGAAATTGCCAAAATCAACAACAACCACAATCGTGTCTGAGTGTACTTGACTTGGTGCCAATAAACTGAGCGTAGAACTGAGAATGAAGATGGGCTGTCACACGTCACCTTAAGAAATAGCCGGTATGATTTATATATGAACGAAATGCAATATCGGGTTATTAAATTAGTCCGGGTTTAGTCATGAATTGACGGAGTTCATGTTTGTTTTACAGTAAGAAATCATTCCGTTCTCGTAAATAAGTACAAGTGACCGATGAAGAAATGCTAAGGGCCATTTTCACCGATAAAATAACAGATGGTTAAAATGAAATCGGCCGATTACCCATACAAAAAGTCATGTTAAAACGGCAGATTTTACTCTAATCGTCTGTTATATCGTCGGTGAACTTGGGCCTAAGAAGGGTAAAAGACAAATATTGAAACACATAGATAATAAAAAGAAGAGGAAGCATGATTGGTCATTTGATTAGACACGATAACTTTATTACCACTATTATAGAAGGGAAAATAGAGGCAAAAGTAAAAAGAGGAAGACCAAGAAGAAAGTATCTACATTGATCAACTGAAAGAAAAAGCAAATGAAGAAACAAATAAATAATTAAAAATAAAAATATTTTGCGTAGATCTAAATTTAAATTACTGCACTGACAAGAGCCTAGCCACGCACGCCTAGCACTTAAATTTTGATGGATGGAAACAAGTTCAGTTTTAACCGACTTCCAAACAAGGAGGAGATTTTCAATTCGAGTAGGCATACGTTTTTTTTTGTATGTTTATTACGCGATTAGGTACTCCGGCAATTGCAGATCGATTTTGAAAATTCTTTATTGGTTCGAAAATGTACACTTTCGAGATGGTCCCATTTTTTGGTGAGGATCTGATGAAGACCTTCGGAGATATACAATGGAACTCTTGAAGGAATAACAGCATTTCACTCGCGATTGCTGTAATCGCATGTTTACGTATTGTTTTGCCACTCAAAATAGAATAATAAAACAAACTTTAAAAAAAGTTAAAACCGACTTCAATATTTTTTTTAAAAATTACCCTTATTATCTAATATTAGTAACCTCAAAACTATAACTATTGTATTAGGGAAACCTGTAATGATAGTTGTATGTGTTTTAAATAAATAAATAAACTAAAAACTATAAAATAATTTTCGTAAAAAACTTATGAAGTAGAATCATTGATAGTAATCATTATTTCACTTCGTGTCAATAAAAAATTGTAACAGCTCTTGAGAAAACAAAGAGACATAACAAGCGACCTTATTGGAAAATAGAATGACACACGTCATATAAATCCAATATGACGTCAGAAATCGTAATTCCAGGTAGGTCCCTAAAAATGCTGGACCTTTCCAATAAATAGCACGACGTAGGCGAGAAACGATTCCTTTGAACTTTGACCCCTAAGTTTTCGCAAACTTGACATCCATGCTATGAATAAGCCAGAAGTTACTCGTATTGATCTGGCTACGAATGAAATATCCCAAAACGACAGCGCAGTTGGTGTAGTGGTTAAGCGATTGACTTTCTACGCTACGTACCGCAGGTTCGATACCCGCACGGAAAAAATACATTTTCTTATAGCCAGTACAGGTAGTTTTTCCGGATCTGGATAAGTGTGGAAGTAACATGTAATTTTGTAAACTGTATCCAATATACAGAGATACATATTTTAAAGATGTACAATTTGTTTGTATGTAGGGGGTAATCTCTGTAACTACTAATCAGATTCTAACAATTCTTTCATTTATAGAAAGCTAGGCTATCCCTGGCTGATATACGCTGTATTTTATTTTGATATTTTATATATCACTAGATATCTATCACAGTAAGTATAATAATATATCGTGTACACCCGCTACCCCCCGTCCCGCAAACTATCGGGAGAGCTGCGCTTACTCGGTCGGGCGGTTAGCGCTTACAGCGGTCGACCTACCTATAGTCCACGAGAACTATAGACAACATTTTATTGAAACCTTAATTATTATCTTACCTGACTTTGTTTAGAGATTCAACTGATCCCAGAGTAAAATCGATTACACGATTTTGGACCATGCCAACTACCAAGTAAACATTCTTGTATTTCTCAATAAAATAAATAGATAATAATATTTTAATGATACTTTACCGAAGTAAGCGCGCCAAAGAAGTGGATTTTCTGAAGCTTCTTGTTTTGTGAACACGCTGTCTATATTGAAGGCAAGAATAAATTGCTTGTCTAAGGTTCATCAACTTGTTCCTAATTGGGCTATTGTGTTTTATAGCCATAATACATTAGGACGAAAGGAAGCTAAAAGTAATACAGATTTTCTTGTACAAAAAACATGAGATACTTACCTATACACAATGATGGTTGATTTCTTGCCATATCGTTTCAATCGAGAGCAAGTTTTGATCTGAAAATATTTATTTTTCTGGAACTGGTTGTTACGGTCTATTTATGTGAAATAATTAGGGACTCTTTTATTTTTATTTTACTTACCAATCTACTATAGTACGACGCAACTAAGAAGTCGCATCGGCCAATTTCGTAAAACCGATCAGTTCCGAACTGCGCGTCTTCAAGACCACATGTTTATCGGTACTTACTGCAATAAAACATGATCTTTACGCTGATGTAATGTTGCACAATTATTTAAACGAGAGACTGCCATTGGTTGTTCGATCAGGTACATCGATGTTACTTCTTAGATGTGTCGTTCTATACGCAACAGATGAAAATAGTTCGGTACGGAAAACGAAAATCCAGCACCCGCGGCCATGTTAAAAATATGCACGAAAGTGGAAGAAAAAATAACAATAATTCGTAGTATGGTGTAAAAAGTTCGATATTTATATTATTTTCGCGAATAAAATTCTCTAAATCTAATCTTTATATTAACGGAAGTATTTTATTATTATTTTGTATTTTATTTTATTCCTCATCGTTAGCCCCATAATATCTACCTACCTTGTTTCCTGTAGTTACACACTGTGTCTTCTTTTCACTCAATCCTATCGGAGGTCCACTGTCAGAAATTTCTTTAGAAATAAGCAGAACTTTTGTACTTTGATATCCTTACTTAATTTGTCATAAGTGTGTATATAAATAAATATAAAAAATTGTAAAGAAAAAAAGAAAGAAAAGAAAAGAAAGAAAATCAATTTATTTTTTGCACACAGGACACCGAGCATGCACACATAACAAAAAAAAAAAAAAAAAAAAAAAAAAACCAGGAAATTACTTAAAATAAAAACAATGAAAAATAAAGCATGGAAGTGTGTGTCCCTCATGTGCAAGAAAATGGGCATCGATCAGCTTGTTGTCATTGGCAACACCAATGACGCTGGTTTTCATCGATGACCGACGTCCGCGGGTGGTATGACGTAATCACGTAATCTGCCCCCGATAAAAGAAAAGACGCATCTAACATTTTTTCCAGATTTGAGTTATATACATTGCCGGAATCAGAAAAAAAAGGCGCATCTGCCTGTATTTTTAATATTTTTCTAACTTCCTCCAGTGCGGTTTTAGCACAACAAAATAGGGCGCTTCTGTTTACTTTTTTACACCCGATTGAAGATGAAAAGACGAATTTATATGAAACTTAATTAAAAAGTCGCATTTATGTAGATAATGTCCTTATACTTTGTAGTTTTTTTTTTTAGTTCAGTAATATAAAAGGCGCATATTGGTCCCTATTTCTAAGATGAAGTTAATAAGACGCAAATAAGCATTTGCGTCTAACGCACTAATAAAAAACTGCTTTCACATTAAGAAAAAAAGTCCACATCTGACCACTTACGCCCTATTTACTTCGTAAAACTGTTTTAGCATAGGCGCAATTGCCATAAGCGTCTATAAACGTTACGTTGTACAAAGAAATACAATATGATACTTAATAAAAAAGGCGCATGTGTGCAGAAACGTCCTTTTTTCCTAGAATTGTGAATCAAGCGAAGATTGCGCGGGGGTCGGGCGGGGTATGTTTAGTACGGCGCATGGTCCGAATTTTGAATATGGTGGACTTAGAACCCAAGGACAATATTTCGCGCTGAAAAAATTCACACGAACAGATAAGTTAACGCTCATCAACGTTTGTTCTAGCGGTTTTTAAGGAATTGTTTACTTTTGCGAAAAAAAATTAATGAAAAAAAAAATGTATGGAGCAAAACAGTAATATATTTTTTTCTCAAAATGTTCAAAAGTGTTAGCAATGAAACCTTTTGTATGTTATTGCATTACACTTATTGGATCATTCCACAAATTTTTCTTTCGCATTCACTTGCAGCCTTGGCCGAAATAAGCATCGGAACTTTCAATGTTTTTACTCCAAGTATTTGTGACAATTAAAGGTTTTTATTAATTTATAGTCACATAATATAAATTTTCAATATCATAAATATTAAAATTCATTATTTCTTGACTTTGAATGATTTTGAAAAATAGATACAATTACGAAAAATATATATTTTACTTCTTAGTAGTTAGCGCTGTTACTCAAAGCGCAGTTCGTGACCGAATGACGCCTGTTATTTTTCCCCTCCCATTACCTAATATTGCTATCTCTTTCATTTTCTACTATTGCTGTCTCTTTCATTATTTTTTCAGTATTTTCATTGAGAAAGAGCAATAGAGCTCTTTCTCGTTAAGACCCTTGCTACTTGCGCGCTTATGAATCAAATACGGAGCTCCTGCTGGAGCATGTCATTAGACATTCAACCCTTGAAGAGTCAACATACCTGGAAATTTTACTAAACTGTGAAACTACAAGCACTTTTAGATGTCACAACTCGAAGGACAAGAACAAGTCGTTGGTGATGATTTAAATATTTACAGTGGAAACTTGAAGCTGACCAGCAAATGGGGATTCGATGGTGCATCAGCACAGAGCAACTACAAGCAAAGAAGTGAAATGGCAGAATTCGACGACTCCTCTGTGTTCATGACGAGCCTCGTTCCTCTGAAGCTAGAGGCCGGAAATGTTGTTATTTGGAATAATCCAAAGCCATGTTCAACATTTTATTGCAGACCTATTAAATTTCAGTTTGCGAAGGAAACGACTGACTTTGTTAAGCAAGAACAAGCGGCAATGAAGGAAGAAATACTAAATTTAACTATTTCAAGTTGGAGAAACTTGGAAGTTACTCATAAGCTGCACATGACAATGATTGATGGGAAAGTGACTAAAATAATCACAAATACTCCATCTTTGCGTTTGTCTTGCAAAACCAAGCGAGATGAATAATCTTTCCCAAATATTTTCAAGACCTGTGCGGGAAGATGTATATCAATATGGATTGTCAACACTCCATACGTGGATTCGAAGCATGGAGTGTCTTTTACACATTTCGTATAATTTAGATTTCGAAATGTGGAGTGCACGAGGTGAAAACAAGAACCTTAAGAAGTTTCGGAAGGACATGGTGCAATCGGAGTTCAAACAACAGATTGGACTTTTGATTGATGTTGTGAGGCAGGGCTTTGGAACAACAAATGATGGGAACTCGGCCAGAAGATTTTTTCGGGAATGCGAAAAGACAGCTCAAATAACGAAGATTGATGCTGATTTGATAAAACACTTCGCAGTCATATTGCAAGTGTTATCTTCTGGACAGGCTGTCAATATCGATGGATTCTGCAAGGAGACTGCTGAGCTCTTTGTACATCACTACCCTTGGTACAACATGCCTTCCAGCGTACACAAAATACTGATACATGGCGCTGAATTTTGTCAGAAGAAGCAGCAGAAGCAGGAAATAAGGACTTTCGAAATACCAGAGAGCGCCACACGAGGAAAACAGGAAGATTGCAAATTTCTAAAATAAAAAATTTCTGTGGGTCAAAAGAGTTTAAAATAAATACTTGACTATATCAATTGTGTTTTATTTACAAATAATAAATTAGGCTATGGCTTATATGATAACCACGAACCTACTGTACTATTTCGGATATATTACCTTAGATAAAAGGATTATTAAATAATTTTATAAACATTTTATCTAAGCCAAGGGTTATTTACATACTTTCTAATTCTTAAGAAAAAAGGCGGAAATACGTATATGCGCCCATTTCTGTTAAAATCATATACTAGATAGATAAACTAAATACTTAGAAGAAAAGTACAGCCAAAAGCGTTTGAAATTTAAAGGACGCATCTAGCCATTTACGTCTATTCAATTAAGTATGTAATATTTTTCTTCATTTTTTATGCTAAGATGAAACAGTTTTTTCATTATTTTTATTATAATAATTTAAGAAATTCATATTATTTATGAAACCAACTTAAAGCCTATTATAGTGGGCATTATTTTCAACTTTTGGTATGTTAATATTTTAATTTACTCGAAGACAGCAAACTATTTCCCGTTTTATTCATTAAAACATTTATTTCTCCATTTTTACATTTTGTTAGATACGTCTTTTTTTTTATCGGGGGCAGTAATGTCGTGTCCACCTTCTGGCGATATTAAAAAAAACAAAAACATAGACAAAATGCAAGATTAAAAAAATAAAAAAAAACATTACCCAGTTATATAAATAAATACATCACGTATGTACGTGTGTGTTGTATGTTTGTATTTCCATAATCCGTAAAGTAATTAGTGTATAGAAGACCTTATTATTAAAATAAGCGTATATATTTACCTGTAATATTAAAGGCTCCACAGAAACAGATTAGGAAAGCATTTGTCACAACGCACATGCAAGCGATCGTGATGGATGACGAGCTCAGGAGCGCTTAGCTGCCTATGTAGGTGCTAATCTACATAGATTTCATGTGTTCACTTATCTTCAAACCTTTTTCTTGTAGGTACAGTAGTGTTTCAAGTGCTAAAAAGAACTTTTCCTGTTTCGATTTTCAAAAAGCTCTATCTAACATTTGAATTTTAGAATAGAATATATCTTTATTTCACGTAAACCAGATACAGGCACTTATGAAATGTCGAGACTCTAGGTGCACGGTTCCAAATAGTAGGTCCTATGGAGAAGAACCGGCAAGAAACTCCAATAATAGATTACAATCTTGATCAGTACAATGTTGTGGTAAGAGCAGCGAGAATTATGTAATTTAATGTGAATAAAAATAAGAATATTTGATTTGATTTGAATAGGGTAACAACGATTTGCCTCTGAATAAGATAGCTGATTAATTCTGAATTAAGTTAGTTTTGCCGTTTGCGTAAAGTAGTATCTACCTAAAAAAAGTCTAGACTTTTAAAAGAATATTATCATTATCTCACAGGTATCTACAGTAAGCCACGAAAGCCGGACGCAGCACGTAGAGATATTTAATGTAATTTGGATATAAAATATTATACGGAAAAAAATAATTGTTTAGTGATTGTTGTAGAGTCTTATAGATACTGCTTTAAAATCGTTTGAATATATAAAATATCTTAGAAGTATTAAGTATTTTTAAATATACAGTAGATATAGTATCTTTAATTATAATTACGCCTAGGGCATTAAGATCCCCTTGGTTCATTGTACATGAAGCATTTTAAATAAATAAATAAAAATATATCAGAAACTCAACTGTTACTCA
This sequence comes from Allophyes oxyacanthae, assembly GCA_932294325.1. Lineage (NCBI taxonomy): Eukaryota > Metazoa > Arthropoda > Insecta > Lepidoptera > Noctuidae > Allophyes > Allophyes oxyacanthae. The sequence continues at coordinate 13,675,715 of OW028615.1, forward strand.
ACTAATATAATGATGATACAAATAATGTTCTTCGATGATCGCTACTTCAAATGACTTTGAGTAGTGACATTTATATTTTACTCAATACATTCATTATTTACCTAAATGATCTGTAAAGCACGTAAAGACAATATAATTTATAATTTAACACCGATTCAGTTATACCTGTCCTTGTCATTTGTGTGTCAATGATTAGAGATGGAGTTAAACTTAAGAGGCTAGTTTAGTTAAATAACGTCTAATCAACGTTTATTAGTAAGGGGACTAGTATACTTCTGATTTAATGGTACCTACTGCCCTTTAACCAAGTCTTGCTACAATAACAAGCAATTAAGAAGTCTATTCACAAACCTATACAAATGACCAATAAGTTCTCTCGTTTCATTCATTAAAACTTTCCTTTTATAATTTAGCCAGAAAATACAGGAAACATTTTGAATGTCATCTATTTTTAGATTACAGAGATTAACCCGGTCAACCTATTACATCAGTTTACGTAACTCGTGACAAGAGACGGCCATGTTTTTGGGTCACACGTTGGTTATTTTGGTTCGGATTATTATATTTTATGAATAAAATATAACAATGTTTACAATGACATCACCTCGATGAGGCTCCCGCTGAAAACAAGCGCTGCGGTCTTATATTGCGACAGCCCATAGGCTGTGATCTGGCCATATTCCATTAAACTGTTTTGCATTGCTCATGGGTAAGTCCAGTTCACAAAATTGTGCTGAGTGTGACGCTGTGGAAGATGTGTATCATGTTATGGTGGAGTGTGTCCGGATCGAAGCTGAAAGTATAATATTAATGCACAATACAGATATTGATTTACGGGAATTTGGTAAATGTAATAGCATTTTGGCTCATCTTCGGCAAGAAGAGGCCAAATTGTAATCAACCATAATAAAGGGAACTCAACGACCCAACACACAATGTCGGGTCGTTGAGTTCCCTTCATTATGGTTGAGCTTAGCGATGCTGACGCATGAGTCATGCTCGTGAACGGGTGTCGTCTGTCGGGCTGGTCAGCGTGTAACTGCCACGGCATTCTTATTTAAAGGCAAATCATTATTAATATTGTATTCTAATTTATTTTTATTCACATTAAATTACATTATTCTTACAGGTCTTACCACAATATTGTTCTAATTATGATTGTAATATATTATTTTAAAAGAGTTTTCGTGGAATTTCTTGCCGGTTCTTCTCTATAGGACCTACTATTTGGGATCGCGCACCTAGAGTCTCGACATTTCATAAATGCCTGTATTTGGTTTACATGAAATAAAGATCTATTCTATTCTACCCCCAAAGTAATTGATGTAGGTATTTAGTGAAATTTAGATAGTTTTTAAATCACAAATATCATAGTAGCACTAGCATTTAATAAGTCTGAAAGCTTCAAAAATATTTCATCGATTGTAAAGTCCATAACTCAGGGAAGGGTAAATATCAGCAATGATACAAATATGTGAGTAATGTAAGTTTTTAGTCCGCTATGAATGTTTCATTTATTGTATCCACTGTGGGCATTCCGTTCGTTCCATTACATGATTGAACTGACGAGGCAGACGTATTGCGGATTTGTGGAGCTAGGTTGTTACGATGACGAAATGAAGGGAGAGTAATATCATCTGCTTTCAACTCTGAAAGTTTCCATAGTGGGATGAGTAAGTATGTTGGGATGTCCAATTCGACAACTGGAATAACTTCGTCGATGCTGGTTGAATTATTTCAGCCATAATTATTCCAAGCCAATATTATGGCAGTCCATCACGTTTTGTGGATGCCACGATGTTGTATTTCGCGACCAAAGATTATCATGTGAGAGCAGATCACCGATGATACTGCGGAAGATGAATAAATGATGATTGGCATGAATAACGTAGGTACACATCGAGTAACTAATGTTAACACTTTCCTAGGCTTTCTCAAGAGACTACAACATGGGGTTCTTTAAAAAGGGAGTGAAAAGAGTTTAAAAAGGTCATCAACGCGCGTTTATTGCACCTGGTGTTACAAGCGTCCATAGATTACGGTAATCGCTGACCGTCAGGCGCGTCATATGCTTGTTTGCCACCATAGTGGTGTAAAAAAAGGTTTCAGTATTATCTATGATATGATATGATATGATTTATTTTAAGTAGCTGTTAAGTATCGTGTTTCTTTTTAAGGTGGACATTTTGCAAAAGAGTCTCAGTTAAAGCGCCTTCATCAACTAACGAAACTCAGATAATAATAATATTAGAATTGTACGCGGCCACAGGTGGCCACTCATTTAGCTAAAAATTAAAGTTAAAATGCCTTTGATTTTTTGCGGATAAAAGCGTGAAATGTAATCACTTGAATATTATATTTGGGTGCCCAGTGGTCGAAGTTCGACCATAATTTTTGCACTCCTTCTCCAAATATTTAACTATGCTAAATCTCACACTCCTCCGTGCGCGCAATATGCTAAAAAGAGGTACAAAGTTTTCTCTTCACGCATAGAATGTTTGCAATGGATATCAGAATACGTTCATCAAACGGGATATTTTTCATTGCTGACATTATACTTATAGTTTGACGGGCATCAATCCGAGTGTTCGTTGTATCGATTTTATTAATATTTGTGCCTACTTCCTACGTTTTTATTTATCGAAATATCTGTAATCTGCGAAATGAAGCGAAGATAAGTTTTTTTTTATTAAATACTCGTCGATTAAGCTTCACTTTAGGGAGAATAAGTAGATAGTAATATTTATACTTCGGGTCACCAAATTCATAGTCTTCGGGAGTCGTCACGACAGCCATCGTAAGAATACGTAGTCTTATCTTATGTCTTTTACGGAAAGATATAGTCAACTGTAAGGTTCTTTTTCGATCGAAACTTGCATGTATTTTAATTTTTAATCTACGTTGAAACTGAAGGATGGAATAAACAAAGTAAGTAAATAATAAAAATATCACAAATAAATGTTCACGACAAAACACAGTCACGTGGTAAGACGTCATTGCATCACACGTTCATAGAGTGTGAATATGGTTACCAAGGAAATACGAAGGAGTGACGTCATAAACTAGATGATTGTATTTTTAATAAGTAAATAACGTTCCGTTTTACGTAATTTACGATAAAGATTATTTGTGAAGACTTTTTGTTATGGATTTTTTAACATAATTTATCATTATAATTTAGATGCAAGTTGATATCGCTCATGTCGTAGGGGAAAGATGGACCAGGCAGCAATAGTGGTATCGAGACTGACTGCACAGGGTGCGCTAAACGATCTCATGTTTTGTCACTCGTAAAGGCTCTTTCCTTGCACCAATGTCCCATCGAACTGTCATGCTCAGTAAAATGTCTCGCTCATTGTGGCGTTGTGTGTCGGGTCGTTGAGTTCCGTTCATTATGGTTGAGCTTAGCGATGCTGATGCATGAGTCATGCTCGTGGACTGGTCTGCTTGTAACTGCCATGGCAATCTTATTCAGAGGCAAATCATTATTATCCTATTCTTATTTTTATTCACATTAAATTACATTATTCTCACAGCTCTTACCACAAAAGTGTACTGATCAAGATTGTAATCTATTATTTCAAAAGAGTTTCCATGGAGTTACTTGCTGGTTCTTCTCCATAGGATCTACAATTTGGAACCGTGCACCTAGAGTCTCGACATTTCATAAGTGCCTGTATCTGGTTTACATGAAATAAAGATCTATTCTATTCCAATTTTTTGTTAACAGTCGAGTATCTACAAAAAGCAATAATACACGACTCTCTATCTTATATTAACCATAAATCTCTCCGCTCAATTTAGAATAAAAGTAATTGAATAAACAAATGAAAGTGTCCATTTGATCGGCTGTCCCCTGAATTACGTTGTCAATCCGTAGATTGTTTAAAGGAGCCGCGCGATCCGTGAGTTACTGGTCACAGTGCTCTGTTTGTGTATTAAAAGACAACACTACAATATAACATCGTCGCCTCGATGCTTTTTTGTTTAAAGTATTGAGTTACTTTTTAAGTGCATGATTGTGCCAACTTGCAATTAAAAACTCACACTTTAATTAATAAAGGCCACTTGTGGGTGTCAAAGTGATGTGAAGAGGATTTTAATAAAGACCGAGGTCTTTCTAAGAGGCTAAGACATGGGATTCTTCAAAAAGGGAATGAAAAGATTTTTACAGGGTTGGCAACGCGCGATTTATGTCCCTGGTGTTGCAAGCGTCCATAGGTTACAGTAACCGCTTACTATTAGGTGGTCCGTATGATTGTTTGCCACCTAGTGGTATCATTTATTTTTATATCAATTGGTATTTTCGTTTATCTAAATTCTAAAGATACGATCAGATAGCAAGACGATCTCAGGACGTGAAATCAGAAACAGTAAGGCCCAAGTTTACCGAGAACTTAACAGACGATTAGAGCAGAGTCTTTGTATGGGAAATCGGCCGATTTAATTTTAAACATCTATTATACTGTCGGTGAACTTGGCCCTTAGTACCACCGTGGAAGGATAAAACTGTTTGGCCATTATCTTACGATCACACTTGGCAAAATTAGAGAAATTATTAGGATTAAAAATTCAAAAAGCTAATTATTTTAATGTTTTCGTCGGTAAAATTTGTAATAAATTACATACTTAAGTATAACTGCTGTGCTAGTAAATTTTCAATGTATACGGGATCACACGATCTGAAGCAATATAATGCGCGATCGAGGCCCGTGGGAGCTAGCGACTGTCACTCATACTCGAAACGCATAGGTAACACTTACGAGTCGTATCTCACTATTTGATAGCTTTATTGATAAATATTAATACCTTTTGTTTAATTAAATAACCTTTTTGTATAACCTTGTTTAACATATCAATGGGACTTTGCTTAAATACTTACATAATGATAAAGTTAGTGAATTATAGTCCTAGATACTAAATGTTGTAAATAAAATTGTTGAACTAGACAAGAGCGAAAATAATTTTACGTAAAAGAAACGAGAAATGATTGTGTTGCAGTCAAATGTGAACGTCGAATATCGCCGATAGATGGCGTTACTGGTTACATTGCAGTAAGCTTAAAAGCTCTCAGTCAAAAACTTCTCCATCACGATTTCAGAATAGTCAAATAATGTTATGCATTATTATTATTATTTCAAACTTAAAACATCTACTTATTAAGCTAATTAATCTCAATGATATACGACACCATTCCAATTACAAATTTATAACATTTTTATTTCGTTTTTATTTTAATGCATTTGTGTAACGATAATCACGTATATCAACCTTGAAGTTGGCAGAATCATCGAATAACGATGGAGCCATTATCATAAATTGGAATTGGAACCATTCTAATTTAGAAAAAATATATTTTATATTTTTTAATGCAGTTGTGCGGGTTGTGCCACGATAATGACGTATTTAAACCATTCCAATTTCAAAATAAAAAAGTTGTTTTTATTTTTCAATTGCACGATACGCAAACAAAGCCAGTGCATGGAAGCCGAGACCATTGAATGGAGTCACTCAACGGTATATATGAAGTGGCATACTGACCTGATATAGTTTGAAATAGAGTCCACATTACGTACTAGTTTGTATTTCAATGTTGGTATTGAATTGTATCGGAACAAAGTTAACTTACGGATAGAAGTATGCACAGAGTTTCAAGGTATGTTGTTTATAATTTTCCAACTGTTGTTACGGCTAATGTTTCATGCAATTTACCGCATATGTAGGTAGGTAGGTACCTAATAACTTAGTGTAGTGTTTCCGAGCTTTCATGCAATAATCTAAATAGTTGTAATTAAAATTTGATGTTATGGTACATCTGTAAGCTATTATACTGCATATTTATGGAACAAGAACAAAGCCCAGTTAGTATAATAAATATAGCGTCGTCTGAACTGGGCCTTAATATAAGGCTATAAGTATAGTGCTATTTTATGATCTAAGAACTTCCTAAGTAGGTACATGTTGGTTCTTAATGACCTTAATACCATTCGCCATCAAAGCTGCATTCACTTCAAAATACAAAAGCAGTCTAAATTACGGACACACACATCGTTTTATTCCATGCATGCTATAACATAGACGTCTGGTTGCTCAACGTGGCTCTTTGCAGCTTTTGACTGCAGCAGCAGAGCGGAAAATGTAACTGCTTGCAAATGAAGGCCGGCAAAAGGCTGTCGTGTGCATTGTGCGTTGGTATTGTTGTGGGAGGCGTATTTTAGCTAATTCTACAGGGTTAACACGGCAAGAAAGGGGAGAGAGGAAAATCGGCGACAAAACCATATCTTTACAAAAGAAAAGAAAAGAAAGAGAAAAAAGTATTTATTTGACACAGCACAAAAACGATTTTAAAGATAACTTAACAGAAAATTTTAAATAAATACATGTAAAACAAAAATAAAAATATTTTATCGTAAGTAAAATGGATTGTACGTCGCAGCTGTGTCAAAAAGGCTTCCGCTCAGAATATGCTGCCGCGCTGCGACCAACCCGACAGCGCTGGTTTTCAGCGGGAGCCACATCGATCGACGGTATCTGTGCCTACGTATACAGAAAATAAATTAATAAAATATGAATTAATAAATAAAAGAAGAGGCTCTCTCCGTTTAGGTATAAAAAAGGCAACACTACAAAAATATTTAATCATTACTGGCGCGACCTCACGAAAGCCAAGGCTTCATCAACTTATATAAGCCGTGTCAATGAGAATCCTAAATAAATAGCAGGTATTCGTGAACCATTCAACTAGACTTGGACTCGATTCGTCGTAGTTCATTGGTGTAGCATTTCATAACACGACCTTTTGACGACCAGTCAGAGATTAACTAGTCGGCAGAGACGGTAAAGTCTTGACTAGCCTGACTGGGTAATATTTTCACTTTGGCATGAGTATTGAGCAATTTTCTTGTCTAGATCTGACGCACACAACAGAAGAAAAATAAGCAGTGAGAATTTTGACGATTTTGAACCTTGCGTTATTAAGAATAGTGTTTATTTTTCTTTATTTATCCCCATAGAATGGAATAACTGTCTATAAAAAGTTGATTACCCTTCATTGCTATCGTCTATGGACGGCAAGTCAAGACAAACAGCTGAAGTCATCCATCACGATATTACATAGAGAGCGTCGACTTAGCCCGCGGATGATTCTACTACGCAAATATTTGACGACGGCTCAGGGGATGGGCGCGGTTCCCGTTGTTCATACGACACGGTATTGCAATCTTGAATGCTAACGTTTACATCATAAATATCCAGTAAAACAAAGTAAAACAGAAAAGATTTCGTATTGATTCAAATGACGTAGGTGAACGTATTGTGAGTTTAAATAAAAATATTATTAGTATCCTCGCGGTGGTGTTTTTTTTATTAAACTTGAGAAAATAAACATATATTATCTACGGTTGAAAGGCTATTTGTTCTAAGCGACATTGCTTTTGTATGTTTTTCTTTCGTGTTTCGAAAAAAAAAAAAAAAAATGTCGCTTAGGTCAAATAGCCTTTCAACCATCGATATTATAATCACATTGCCAAAATGAAAATTAATATAATTTTTTAAAAGCACTTTTCGACGATTCAATCGATAAGAAAAACTAAATTGCTTGACTTAAAATTTGACAACGCACGTGAACCACCCGTAGTGTTTATATAGGTACAGGGTGGAATTTTCGAAGCGTACCTGGAGGAAAAGTACTCTTAATACTGAAGACAGCAAATTTTACTCAAAGGAAACATTCCTTTATTTTTAAAAAGAAAAAAAACTGCAATTAAAGATTTTTGAAAATACTCTTGCCACACCCGGGAATAGAACCTTAAAAGGAATTTAAAAAGTAAACATTAAGAACTCGTGATACAATGGGAACAGCCATCCTGTACCTCTGTTAGCCTGTCTACAAATTTCGTGGATCCCCTTTCTTAAGTAATGTTCTATTACTATAGTTTGAGAGTATATTTAGAGTCAAAATTCGCTAGACTAAAATAAATATCGAGTAAGTAGACAAAACTAATTTTCTTTTACGTTGAACTTATTACTAACAATACAGCTTTCTACAAGTAAGTTAGGGAACTCATTATTTTGTTTATATTTGCTGTATGCGTAGAATTTGTATCTGAACTAATATCGAAATCCAAAAAGTATATTGTTCCTTAGTTGTTAACTTTTAATAAACTAAGCCTCAAAGGCTTTCCTTACCAACACGATTGATCTCTCTGTAGTTTTATATACTCTTGTATATGTGAATATTAAAAATGCTCGAGTTTGGAGATGGCCTTATTTGCGTGACGTTTAGCTAAGGTGTCGCGCAAACGTGGACACTTTTTGCTACCGATACGGGACACCATCACAGGAACCGGACACAGTTGTCGGTTGGTACTCCAATACCGGGAATAATATCGTGGTTGTTCCGCCAGATTCACAATGGATATGTCAACGAAGTATTTGTTTTGAAATTTATTCTCATTGCTTGTGACTTCCACTAAAAACTGTTTAGTGTCTAGTTGCTAACACCAAACACTTTTTGATCGGTGATCGGGCTGTCAAGTGGAAGCAACTGGAAACCACAGTGGCTGCATCTGCTTATGAAGTGAGCGATTTCTTAGTCATAATAATGAAGAGAAAATATTTATTGCTAGTTGCCAGTTGCCTGTATCCAACACAAGACACTAAAGTGTCTACGTTTGCGCAGCGCCTAAGTCAGGTGGTTGTAATATCTACCTATACAAAATAAAAATTACCTGTTGGACCTAAATTAACCTTATTGTAACATTGTCTGAGGTTAATGTATAATAATATTATTGTCGTCTGAAAAACGATGTTATACCTTATACCAAATAAGCTTCTAAATTTTGAAAATATTTGCTTAAGAAATGTTATTCATGAAACGGACCTCGCACTTAACATTCATTTAATTCCCCAGATAAAAAATGTCATACGAAATAACATTTTAAACTATTCAATTTTATCCTCAAGTTAATTCCAGGCACTTATAACAAAGAATTATTTATCTAACCCCTCGAAGCCGGCGTGAATAAACAGAAACCCATTTCTCCAATGCTAAAATAAACCGATTTGGAAAAAATGCTGTAATGGAGTTGACAAATGTAGCTGTCATTCTTTCCTGTTATTGTTTTTACGTTTTTCAATGTCTAGGAAATGTTTAAAAGGTTTTATTGAGTGGTTTTTATGGACTTTTTGATGTTTGTAGTATCTATGGTAAAATAAATAAGAGGAAAAATTACGTTTGATCTCTTTTCTTTGTCTTTTTTACGGTAGGTATAAAAACCAAGTTTAAAACAAAAAACCTAAATTTAAATTTTATGTAGATATCCATTGCTTCCACATTATTATGATCCTATAATTTGAGATATAAAAAACTATTGGGTAGTGAAATTTACAGGGATATTAGGTAATAATAAAAGAAAACACGCACATAGTCATACTGGTAATATGACTATGGTAAAAAACCATTGCAGCAACTGCGCCCAAAGACTACTATCAAATTGACGCAAAATTACCCTTTTACAACCCTCTTTAGTATCAAAATCAAAACGAATGCTTATTAAATTGTAACCGAACACCCTTTAGTATAAAAATACATTAAAAAAAATTCAAAAATGTTGGTCTCGTCTCGAATTAACAACATTTTGGGGCGACTTTTGTTACCGGGCACATTGTCTTGGCCACGGACAATCTGTGGGGTGTAATGCCCTAAAAACTATTTTTGCGTGCCGGACGCATACAGCTGTAGGGATGGGGCGACGTTTATCGATTTATGTTCAAATTAATTTTTTTTCTAAGTTATGATTAATTGATGTAGCTCAGAAGGCCGCTCAGCTTAAGTGGGACTGGCAGGACATGTCTGCCGTATGCCAGTCGAACTGTGGGCCCACATAGCACAGAATTGGTATCCTGAGACAGTAAGACGGGGTCGCGGCAGACCACGAAGGAGATGCCGGGACGAATTGAACGCCGATACAGCGCGGGATCGCGAGAAGTGGAGGAAAGGGAGGGAGGCCTTTGCCCAGTATTGGGAAAGCATAGGCTTGTAATAATAATAATAATATGATTAATTGCTACAAAAAGAATAATGTTTTTCGGACTGAAATTGGCACTTTTTATAGAAAACATTCTTTATAAAAGTGTCAAACTTCTAAAAAACACTTACTAAAATATTTTATAGCATAGTGAATTGAAAAAGAAATTGTGTAGAAATCTCGATTTTCCTCTTCTGATACACACAAAGAGAGATGAGTACATATTCTATTTTTATGTGTAATATATATCCTATTACACATTTTAAATTACCAGGAAAATGTAATACAACAACAATAAACAAGCATTGTTGTCAACAAGCATTTCCGTATATCGGCTCGGAAACAAGATAAATAAAATTGTTATTTTTCTTTTGTAAATACTGAGGTACTCACTTATTAGACGTATGGCATATCTTGATCAATTTAAACGTTCAAACATAAAATTTATGACTTGTATTGTAAATTCTTGTATTAATTAACGATTAAACTAGTAAAATTCGTTCAAAATAAAATCTGCCGAATAACATACACAAAAATACACTAATTGCTAAACGGCTGTTTTGTCTCAAATCTCTGTTAATTTGTTAGTGAAAATTACCTTTATAGGTAGGTATTTATTATACTCTTTAAGTTCACTGACGATAATTACAATAAAACTTACATAAGCAATAAAACTTACATAAGCAATACATCTATATAAATATATATCAACTTGAATTTTTAAATTAAAATGAGATAATTTCCGTTAACCACTACGTTCTTCAATCAAATTCTCAATATATCGATACGTCAATATCGATAAATATTTCATCGGACAACACTAACAGTTGCTCAGCGGGGATGGGCGCAAATTGATTTTAACACAATAACGAGCGGCTCTGAATGGCGACCCTATTTGTAGGCGACGACGACCGATCCATCATCCTTGGTGCCTACAGCTGGTGTGATGTCACACAGCTTTATGGTGCATGTGAGTGCTGATCTGCAGTGTGTACTCGCTTTAAAGTAGAAAAACAATGTTTTATTAGTGGAACAATTCGCCTGTACCTATATACTCTTATGCACTCCTACATTTATTATATACTTTATATAATATCTATGTGATTATATTAATATTTGTGTTCTTTTAAAAAAAAATGTTCTTCTTGTTTTTTGATTTCGTTTTTCTTTTTGCATGTGGTGCCTTAAATGCATCCAAATAAATTACTTTTCTTTCTTTCTTTATATCCAGATAACTCATAAATTTGGAGAATATGAATCTTTATAGATTAAAAACTGCTAAGAAGGGTCTCGAGGAAGTAAAAAATGTGAACTAACGAAAACTGAAACTGAACTGAACTGAACTGAGACTGAATTGATCCGAGATATTTAAATAAACTAAACTGGAAAACACCTCTCACGCTCAATACTGGATATTTATATACCTACATTATTTAATACTTATTTCTCATAATTTTACTAACTACTTAAAATAAATATATTTTAAATTCCAGGTAAAAAATAATATGTAACAATACTATCATACAGTTATTTACAAGTATTCTGTTATAACATTGCCAATATTATATAAAATATCAAAGTAATACGTGGAACGTTTTTTTCCTTTGAAACTATCATTGGTTATTAAATTCCTTACTTCTAATAGGTAGACAAAATTTAATATATTCTTTGAATACAGGTAATATCCAAAATATGAAATTTGAAAAAAAAAAACTAGAAGTAAATGTAATATATTTCTTTAGCCTTAAATAATAGAAATGGCGGTCTATGAAGAAATCATTTTCTAATGATTTTGTATGTTCTAACGAAACAAGCAGTGTCATTTACGGAAAATTAGACGTGACCAATGACGATGGCGACTTTCATGTTGATAACTTCCATCCTTTTTTACCTCCGACAAAAAAGAGGGGTGTTATAATTTGCGTATAATATGCGTATCTAGGTATCTATGTATCTGTGTATCTATTCTGTTTGTGGCATCATAGCTCCAAAACGCATGAACCGATTTCAATGCAGTTTTTTAAATTGAAAGCTATTTTAATTTGGAACCATCTTAACTATGTTTTATGAAAATTTGTTTACCCGTTCAAAAGTTACAACTCTTTTTCTAGTTCGAATCGGGGGTTTTTTTCTAATGTTTTTTTGTACAATAGTTCAGTTAGTAAACAATAGAATCGGTACCATTTAATAGATCATTTGACAAAGGTAATGATACAGAACGTCAACTAAATCAGTCAATGTGCCGGTTGAATGACTTAAGTAATCGCATCATGATCGGAATCCGGATGAACTTCGTACATCTGTGTTTATTGGGATCATTAAATACTAAGCGGATTATTCTATGCACAACTTGTGTTGATATTTTAGCAGAGCAATTAGTACTAGTGGTCGAAATTCGACCACTTATTATAAATTGTAGCTTTCTGCACTCCTTCATATCTATATATTAATACGTGAAGAGAAAACTTTGAACCCCTTTTTAAGGATATTGCGCGCACGGAGGAGTGTGAGATTTGGCATGGTGGATTTGGAAAGATTTTTCTTCATATATCATAAGATAGATTTACATGTAAAGTTAATTACCGTGCTGGGATAGGCCGTCATGAAAGTATGGTATGGTTTTCAAAAACGCACCAGGCAATGATATCACAGAATCTAGTAGGTGGTCTGGATAGTGTTATAGATACAAAATATGGTTCAGTCTTAATTAATAATTGATATCTTTTTGTTGTATATACAGGGTTATTTGGAATTAACAATTAGTGCTTTATGGGGTTATTGTACCTACTCATCATTATAAACAACTCTTACTATGGTACTAAACTAGAAATTGCGAAAAAAAATCAGCTGTTCCATATAAATAATTTAATATCACTCGACTAAATGTATGGAACAGCAAATTAATTTTCGCAATTTTTTATTTAATTTTAAAATTATCCGGTAGGTATTTATATAATTTATGTAACTATTATATTTAGGATACCTAAGTAGCTGTATTGTAATTGTATTGTACACTTGATTTTCTGATTTTATACGTCTATATCTTAATTTCCCTTTCATTCAAAAGGTTTGCTGGAAGAAAACTCATTCTGAGTTAAGATCGCCTTTGTGCATTTATCTTTAAACTATATTTCTGTATATTCCATATTTTGTGTACAATAAAGAATACTAAGAATAAGCAAAAATTGGTATCATGTAAAGTTTTGAGCAGAAGAACTGGCAAGAAACTCCATGGAAACTCTTTTAAAATAATACATTATAATCTTCATCAATACAATTTTGTGGTAGGTAAGAGCTGCGTGAATAATGTAATTTAATGTGAATAAAAATAAGACTAGGATAATAATGATTTGCCTCTGAATAAGATTGCCATGGCAGTTACAAGCTGACCAGTTCCGACAGACGGCACCCGTTCACGAGCATGACGCATGTGTCAGCGAATTGTTTCACCAGCTCGACTCGAATTTTCCAAACGTCGACGCAAAATAATGATCTGCACATTTTTAAACCCGACATTTGCAGCTAATTTCAAATTTAACATTGGTTCTATTGTGTGATCCTCTAAATCACTATTATTTGTCATCGAAATGCTACTATTTATGTCCAACACAGACGTTGCTACAAGGTTACATTTTGTAAATTACCCGTACCATGCTGACACACAATGGGACCCCAATACAAAGTCTATTATAAAAAGACCCCCTTTATTATTATGTTACAATTTTAATGACTCCTATGTGCATGTAACTAATATTTTCTAAGCAAATAATTGCGTTGTATGAATTTGGACTTTAATTATTTGGGTGTAAGTTGAATTTGGAATGTTTGGTTTGCGTTTACCAAATGTTTGTCGATGCTGATGTGAAAAAATGTATTGTATGAAATAATATTACTCATTACTTACACAAAAGGCCATGCTTGTTTGTCTTTGTAGGTAAATTATTTTGGAACGTATATTTATTTATAATCTCGATGTTCAACCTTGTCGTTTTCAACATCTCTATAGCGTTACATGATCGTTCAATCCATAAACATGTAAATACAAGCTAGAATAATGCTTTTCATTCTAACTTTGGAAATAAACTAAGTTACAAATAAGTTTGAACTAAGTTACAAATGTCAAACCTTAAATGATTTAAAAAATCACATCGCATATTGCACCATGTACCAGAGGTTACCATGTGATTGGCTCGTTCAAAACACACATGATAAGGATTCATCAGTGCTTGTGCATCTACAATTCTACAGTATTCAAAATACATTTTAGAAAAATGATTTGTTTTGAAATCTTTGAACACAAACCTAGCATTTATATTATTGTTTGCAGATATTATATTGTGAAAAATAGTTGAGATTTTAATCACTACGCCTTCTCAAATTCACTTTTGAATGGCGCTACATGTACCTATACATTTTTTTGCTCGTAACTGTACGTATAATATTGCAATTATAACATCTGTTATACTTGGCCGCAGCTTATTGCCTTAATAGTCCTATCGAGTGGATTGATAATCCCAGTACGTTATTATGTTATTACTACACAGGTGAATGTTACTGGCCATTCTTTACAAATTAATAATCCCTTAGAATAGAATAGGTCCTTTTTACATGTAAACATGATACAAGCACTTAAGAAATATCGAGACTCTAGGTGCGCGGTTCCAAATAGTAGGTCTCTAATAGGGGAAACTCTTTTAAAATATACAGGGTGGAATTTTCGAAGCGTACCTGGAGGAAAGGACTCTAAATATCTACTGAAGACAGCAAATTTTACTTAAACGAAACATTCCTTTATTTTTAGAAAGAAACAAAACTGCATTTTATCACACCCCATTGATAACTTTTTAAATCCCTCTCAGGTGTGTATTTTTCGTCATGACCGTTCGTTCGTTTCCTTCACCCTTGAAAAACTTTATTCATTCATTCATTCGTTCTTTTTCTTCGTTCATTTTGGTTTTCGCGAGTGTAGTATAATTTCTAACAAGGAGAAAATAGAGCGACATCAAAAAAAAATGTTACCAAAATAATCATCCAACCAATCTTTCTGTCTACCCCTCCCAGCAACAATCTGAATATAACGAGTCGCCATCATAAGGGTTGCGGTAGATACCACTGATTAAATTCGGGATAATCCCCAGCCCCAAACGTGACGTAAGATTATTGTCACTCTATTAATCCGTTGGCTGTTTAATTAGATTACTAATGTTTTGTTCGGACCTTTGGGTCTATAGTTCGACAGTTGGATTTACGCAATTTTGAATTTAGAAATTGATGTGGGGTATGACCTGATTATTAAGAGGTAGACGTTCGATTGATTTTTGGGTTCGATTTATTCAGGTCGAGGGATTTTTTTTGTTAATTAGGGGTTATTATATATCCCTCTCTTCTATATATCTATTATATATAGTTATTATATATATATCCTTAATTGGACATGTCAGTCCACATCTGATTATCAATATTATTATCCTCAAAATGAGGATCAATGGTCCACTGTGTCTATATGTAGGTACCATTTTTCGGCATCTGAAGTTGTTAATGAGATTGACAGAATAGTTTGAGCTAAGCCTATGTACAGTGTTGTTCAGTGAGATCGAGGGTTAAAAATTGTTATGTAAGATTGAAAATATTCACGGTGGTTTTGAAATTTAAATTTTGCGCCATCAACCTAAGCTTTTGTAGTCCACCTATTCTAAGTTTTGATTAGACATGGGCGTTTTTGGCTATTTTCGCTATCGATGCGCATCGATATAGCATCGTTATTTTTGGCATACTCGTAGATGCCTTCTAATGTTTAGCAATCAACTGGGATTCGATGCTGATAATTGTTGATGATATGCATCCAACCGAAACCAGCGACTACAACTAGATGGCACCGGCATCCGTTTGCATGACACGGTATATACAGACAGGCATCGATGCCTGCCTCGTTATTCTTAAATCACTCTTCTCTAGTTTTGACACAATATCCAGTCTTCTAACTTCAGTCTACCGCATCATCTTCTTATAGGTTGTCGATACACCCAACTCCTGCTTACTGCCTTTGTCATGACTCATGTGTTATTCCTGATGAACTTACCTCTATATAGAATTAGATAATCATCTTGTCTTGCTAAGATTTTGGCAAGGATTCAAAGAGCCTTTTAGTACAAAAATGTTAATAAAACGTAACAAGTAGTGTATGTTGGCTCCAATTCTCATATCAAATAACCATTTACGTAGATTGATGTAATAAGACGGATCCTATAGATATTACAGTAAGAGGGGAGGGACTCAAAGAAATTAGCAATACGCCCTTGTGTATTAGTAATATTAATACACGAATCTATTGGGGTTGGAATCAATAGGGACATAGACTATTGATCGTGTCCCCAAATAGTTATTTTTGTGACCTGCGTTCCTCGAATTGAATAGGGCGCTTTACTTTGTAGGTAGGCTGATAACCGGGATTGGTGAATTAAGAAAGATCCTTAGGTTTTTTTAAGGTGTACTTATTTTTATGAACAGCTTTTATTATAGGGTTTCAGGATTGGTCCCATAGTAAAAGTTGTTCATAATGATGAGTACCTACTATAACCCCTTAAAAGGATCTCCGCTAATAAAGTAAGACCTTGTATACTCCTTACATTCATACATCAAACATGCAAGTGATACCTACCTACATCTATAATTGGTAAAATAACATCCATAAAAACCACAAAAAAATTCAAAGTATATTTAAAAAAAAAACAGTGCCGCATGACAAAAGCGTACCTAAATGAATAAGTTTGATACAATTATTAAATTCTTGCTACAACGCATCTATGCAACCTGTAGATATACTGTTAGAACATAAGGACCTTATATTATTTTTAACTCCATAAAAAACAATCATATCTTCCAAATATCTTGTGCAACAACACTTAACATAGTTTCGAGTGTAATAGCGCAGTACATTGTGAAGGAACATTGCCACTGAACAATAAAAACGGAAAGGCTCTTCAGTTTATTTGTGATAATGAACTCTTGCCAGCGACGGGGGTTGGGACAGAAGTAACTGCAGATCTAGGAAGTATGGAAGAGCTACGTTTTTATGACTTTTCTTAACATAATCTTGGACGATTTTACTTTTAGCTTTGGTACGTAATTTTGACTGAGCCTGCCGCTATTGTGTGTTATTAGCTTTTCGTTTTAGTTTCAGTAGTAGCCTGGGGTTTTAAACTCAAACTCAAATATTCAAACAGTTGTTTGGAATTGTGCTGGCAATTGGAGTTTTTCCCTGTGCCGCTTCTACTTCTTCTACCACACGCACAATTATTTGGCTGTGCAAAAGCACTCTTTGGGCATAATCAAGGAATACAGTTGGATGCTATTTCCATTATTATATATTTCATTTATTTAGTTATTATCTATTATTACATTGTTCAGGCTAGATCACATGGGTGTCTTTTTATTTATTTTTATCCGATACCGCGATGCAAAGGATGGTATCTAGGATGTAACAAACGCCGTAAAAATATCTCCGACTCCATGTTATAATTTTTGATAAAGGATACTCGGCTTTCTTTTCATCTCGTTTCCATCTTTTTAGATCGTTTATTTGGAGTCGGGCTTTTTGTTATATTTTTTATTTTATTGGGTAAATTATGCCTTCTGCTAAGATAATGCAAGTCTGGAAATGTAAATAAGCTACTGGTAGATATATTTATAAAATCTAGATTGGGCCTGCCAGACCTTCAAGATTACAGTTTAAAGTTGAAGTGCCTCAAAATTCTAAAAGTTTTTCTTCATCTAGTGAGGCTACATCCAGAACCAGAAAGGCTAGGAACCGAGCTGTTTGATACAATTTATGTGGCGCGATGTCGACGCTAATTGGTCGTGAGGACGCCTCATGCGCAAACATTGCCTTTTGATTGCACACTTACAGCGCTAGTGGTCCGTTACACGCTGTAGTGATGGATTCTAATATCTATTAAAAATTGTAGAAGTAATTGCTATTGTCTATCATTATATTATATTTTCATGGTTGTTTAATTGGTTAAGCAAATACATCTTAATGTTAGGAGAGTTTAGCTGTTTAGATAAGGTGTTAAAAAATTAAATCTAAGAATTTCGTGAAGTTGTTGTACACCTCGAAACTATACACGTAGGTATCTACAATATGGTGCATTATCAGGATTTAAAAAAAGCGACTGCTTAAGCGACCCTAAAGTAATTTTTATTATTCTATCCTGAATACTAGGTATCTAATTTAACTTAAGTCACTTGTAACAAAAATTACATATATTATAACACAACAATAATTTAGAAAAATACAATTAGTTTTGTAAATCATAAAGAAAAACAAAGAAGGGCGTAGTACACGTACCAAAATGAACGACAATTAATGAGTGCAGGAACTCCTGTTCACTACGCGATTTTCCAGTTCCGTTTATTTGTTTTTGTCGCACCGATAAACTTCCAATACAAATAAAATTTCGAATGATCGTACCTGCTTTTTTGTTGAAAACATATTTTGTTGCTTTCTGTGTATGTTATTGTAGAAAACGAGTAAAAAGGAAAATAATATATAGATTTAAAATAAGATATAGATAGGTACATACATTTTATATCAGTTTAACGAATTCACTATCATCAGTAATTTTTTCTAGCGAAGAGTAAATTCAAAGCTTTGGGTTTGTATGTTGGTATGGATTTAAATAATTTTTCAGGGTATTTGATGGATGTAAGAATTTACATTTACAAAGTTATTTAAAGGAAAAATAAATAAAACTGGCCAGAAACAACACTAGAAAAGCGTTATTTAAAGGAAAAATAAAAAGAACTGGCCAGAAACAACACTAGAAAGTAAATCAGCTTCCATGAGCGGTTTTCCGAACACAATATGAAGACCTTCGTAGAAGTGAAATGACCCCGTACAATCAGTAACAATGTTCCTAACATATACAACGTGTAACAGAAATGCGTGGTCATATTTAAGGGTGTGGATAAGACCATCAAACTGAATAACTTTCTCTATGGGACCAACATCGTAATGGCGAAAAATCTATCAGCTGCAAACCTTCAAAAAAAACTTCAATACCTACTCGACTCAAACACAGCTGAATATATTTTCGCGATTACGATTTTGAAAATGTATTTTTTGTATAGAGATGACATTGGTAAAAGCGACGACAGCGACGCCATTACGTCAGATAAGTTTGTGGCACTGTAAGTACTTACCTATAATGTCGCTAATGTTAGAAGGCAGTGGTGATTATTCACCAACAGGTGATAAAAATGAACATAGAGTACGAGCACGGAGAAAACACCAAATTCTGAAATAACCAAACTTCAATACACATACCGCGTACAAATTAATCGCATTGAACGAATGCCTTTAAGCAACACTCCTTGGTTTTTGTCGTTTTAACTTAATTAATGGTTGTTCTTTTTGTGTGCCCTGTTCCTGTTTGTTCGTATCTCCCTCACGTAGGTCAGTGCATTTGTTATGTTGCTAATGCCGAGTCTTTTTTTACTTTCAGGTACGTAACGGCTTTGTGATTTTCTTCTTGATGCAGAGGTTGGTGTTTATTAACTTAAGTTTGTATGTGTGCTGCGCGTTTGTATGTACTACAGTTAAATAAAGAGTTGGTATACATATTCACCACATCTACACGGTTATAAAAAGTCAAAACGGGGTAATTGTACTCGTCACTGTCACCTTTTACTAAGGTAAAAATTGGCAAAAATTGGAAAAAATTGGCAAAAAAAATCTGCTGTTCCATACAAATTATTCAATATTACACGACTAAATGTATGGAAAAGATAAAAAGAAATCGCAATTTCATGGTTGGTCCCATAGTAAAAGTTGTTCATAATAATGATTAAATAAGCTTTAACTAAGGTAGTTTTGTTTCTCAAGAAATTATGGATACATTCTAGTCTAAACTACTAACTAGTTCTAGTCTAGTCTAGACTAAAGGTGGCTACATACTTAACTGCAAGCATGTCAAGCCTGCATTAACAATCATTTTGAGCAAGTATGCTTGAGCGTCTGTATGATGATTGCTTGCACAAAATCTGTAACAACCTTTCGTTGAACTATGTTTGTTCAAAACCCTATTTAATAGTGACGTAACGCAGACATTAGTATTATTTTCGGCCACAGGTGGCCGATTGGTATCTAATGAGGTAATAACCAAACTTTGAATAAAATTAAAAATAGAAACAAAATTGAAAAAAAAAACTATCTTGTCTCGATTGTAACAAGTTGAAATGGTCTTGTAATTACTGCACAGTATGTTGGGGATTATAAATTTATTTACTGTGCTGTTGTTTTATTTTACTATAATCTCCTCGGATCATTTAAACTATTGAACGTATTTAAACAATAGATAATAATTATATTAACTAATTAATCAATTACGGCGAACAAAATATGATATAATAACCGTCATTACAGTTTCAATTGACTCAATGTACTGTGTTGAAATGATCAACTATTATGACTAAAATGGATATATTAATGGTCAAATAGTCTATCGCAGCTTTGGGACTTGGGTATTATTCCCAGAGCGAGACTTACAAACAAACCAACAAGCAACTCAACAAACAAACCAAGTAGAGTAGGCAAACAAGTCAACTTTACACTGGTCGTACGGACTTACCCAATTTAATCAAATAACTGGCTAATTAAGTAAAAAAGTAAAAAAAAACAAAGACTATAAAATTAAACCTCGTAAAAATAAAAAACAGAACATGTCTCGACGTGTTGAACATCCACTTTGAATCGCATTACCTGAGCATAATTACATAATATAGGTACCATAACTAAGTTAGCGCCCAGGCGCTAGGCGGTCGCTAATTCAAAACCAGACTTAATTTACTAACTGTACGTAACCCGGTGATTGATCGCGCGCTCGCTGCAATTTATAGTTTTAGGGCTTCGCCACGAGCCGGTGAAAACGCGCGACAAATTATGAATAATCCGATCGTGTGTTCGTAAGTTGATCGATGACGTCATTTTCTGTATTTTTCGTGACACATGCGTGTCTTATATTTTGGGTCTTGTCTTGTAAGGGATTTTATGTTGAAACAGCGAAGTAATAAAATAAAAAAATAAAAATGTGTATTCTACTCCTAAGCCAAAAGAAATTTCTGTCAAAATCCACCTCCAAACGATCAAACACTGACAAAACCCTTTAAACATTTTTATAATTTATGTTAATAATAAAATTCTAGCTGTTGAGAGAAAACATTTTACAATTATTGAATTACATTGTTTATTCCATTCTAAATTACTCGTTCCACTTCCATTTGACAAAGAAAATAGTTTTAAACAAACTGTACTAGAATGTTCCACCAAAAGCTGTCAAAACAAACCGCGACAAACAAAAAAAAAGAAAATGCTTTGTCGATAGGCGCTAATCCAAATTTTGTGCATACAAAAAATCGGCGATGTTTCGCCCATGGGCGCGACATCACGCGACAAGGCGACGTACTATCGCATGTCAGGGCGACAGCGCCCGCCGCGGGCAATCGCACGGCCATACGACTTTTTTACCGTTATTTTTGCACTCACCTGCTCAAATTTTTGTTAAGCATTTTATTTTGATGTGTTTATATGTTTACTGTTCCTCTTAAACGGGTTAGTAACTCTGTATTTCATGAAATCGCCATGTTAATTTCAATTTTTTGGGCTATCCTATCTTTCTGCTTAATGTAGTTAAATTTTAAGGGCACATGATTAAAAAAGAAAACATATTTATATGTATAAGGTACCTGTGTACGTTCTCTAGACTCCAATGTTTTTCTTTATCTTACAAAATAATATGTCTTGTATTATAAGTAGGTACCGCGACTCAGTTACACTACATTTATAACTATATTTTATCTTTTCCAGAAAATACTCTTGCTAGGTCTTTATAAGAATTCCTTATCTAACAAAACTTAACTGTAAATAATATTGCTACGATTACGCAACATTTCAATTGGCACACTTATATATTGCGCAAGTTTCAAGTTACCGCATACCCAAAGTACGTTTTCGTTAAGGGAAAAACCAGAAGAGCTGCCAAAACAAGGGTTTGAAAAGCTTTAGCACCCGCGAAGGGTTGCCAGTGATCATTTATAACCAGCACTGACGGGATAAGAAATTCTTGTTTGTTTTATCCTTACAGAATGTTGCCTACTTTACGTGAAGTTTACATACTTTTAAATTTCTCGTTGCTTGTTATGGTGACTGTCAATATTGCATGATTAATCATTTCTTAATTCGCAGTGTTAAAATTGCATTATTCCAAAAGTTGCGAGTGATTGCGCAATTTATAAAAAAATTGTATGATGCCTAACACATTTCCTCTTTATTTGATTTCACTCAGAGCTACGATCGGGTTATCATTCCTAGAATCCTATCCGATATACTTTTAATCATCTATATTTGCTGCTAAAGCTATGATGAAACCAAAAACCTGTGAAGCATCTACTAGTATATAAATGCCAAAAATAAAGTAAACAAAACCAAATATACGAAAAGATTTAAAAACCTCTTGGAAATATCTCCAAACCGAACCGTTTGCTAGGTGTCTAAGCGTACACTAATAAGGAGCAGGCAATCCATCAAGCTCCGAGGTTTTTTCCGCTTTTGCACCAAAAATTGAGGATTCCTTACGTGTTTCTTTTGCCAGTTTCATTTAGACGATGTTTTCTGTTTTGGTAAATACCTACTGAAATTGTTGTAAGCTGATTTATTTCGTTATGCCATTTATTTGGATTTACGAATAAGTAAAAATGAATTTTCTGACTTTTTATGTTACAAAAAAACCTATGTCATATTTAACGTTTGATTCATCGATCACCTTACAACTTAGGTATGCATTCAACCAACATAATTATAGCGACGTTAAAATCAGAACTGGTTATCAATGAGCGTTGACGCTTTGGAATGGTCGATCCTGGATCTGGATTATCCTTAACAATACACGTGGTATCCTTAACAGTACACGCATGGTAAGAATATAATGTACATAGTATGCTTACAGATTCAATCAATTTTGTCAAGCTGCCTGTTAAATCTCGTTAAAAATACGATTTGTTTTATCACACGATTTGTTGATAAGCATAAAACGAAAAAAATGTGCGCCACCTACATCTTGTGTTTTCCATAATTCGCTTATCTGATGAGATAGGGGCTCTCGGTTCACCCCACAAGCGAAATGAGCGCACAAACTGATCAAGCGTAAACCAAAATCATTTTTCACACCTGACACTCTACATTCGAGTTCAAATACACCAATAACACGGTTAAGAACAGCCCTCGGCATATCGAAAGGAATTTATTTCTAATTTTGTCCCCCAATTGTCGTTTCCATGGCTACGGCAGATGATTTATCTCTGGCTTCGAGTTGCCTATTGTTCTCTACACACACGACCGGATTTAATATATGAAAATTTCTTTTGTTCCGTTTTTAGATATTAAGATTCACTTGACAAGTTTACATGTAACTTTGTGTTGTACGAATTCAAGTGACAATAGGGCAAGACAAGGGTCCTCATTCGCAGGAAGGATGTAAGTCTGAAGCTGTCTCAGTAGAGAACTATTACCTTGAAAATTAAAGTACAGTGTTTTATTAATTTATTATGTCTGTATTTCGTCGCTTAGTTTAATAATTTCTACTATCTAAGAGTCAAATTTAAATGCAGAGTGCATCAGGGTAAAAGTCAGAAAAGTTACTTGGGAATTTTTTTGCTACCACGCATGGCAAAAGTTCCGAAGAGTTATTGGCTGTAACTCAAATACTTAAAACCAACTAATCTTGTTTACATGAAATGATCTTAAACAAAAATAAAATACGATCAACTCCTCAAACACGGTGAATGAACGAAAAAGTTGAAATCGAAAATCAAATAAGAACATCTCGAATCCGTAGAAACAAATAAATAAAAAAGTAATGAAGAAAAATACAGATCTTCCAAATACACCAGGACAACATGACTTGTTTACAGAATTCTCTAAAAGTGACAATGCATCAGCCAACGCTGACTTTGTGCATCGGACATGAACTAACGTCATCAAAGGGGACAATGAATGGTACAGTGTTCCCCTGTTGACAGTCCACCCCTGTCGCACCGAATTTATTCTGCCAACCCCTCGTTTTCCGTAAACCTAATAAAGATCAGTGCTAGTCAACAGAATGCCAGTTAAGAACTGTGAATCCTTCAAGAAGCCCCCAGATTTTGTTGTGACAAATCTTAATTTAATTTGCAGAAAGGGAGACATGGAATTTATAATTGAATGATAAGTGTTAAATATTTTCGTTGTGACCTTGACATTGAATCATTTTAAATGCATGCTCATCCAATACTAATGAAGATAAAAGCATGAGAATTGAGAACATAATAGAATGAATTTGTAGTAAACACTAGTAGAAATACAATACAACTAATAGCATTCTTTAGACCCTTCTGTAATTGGCAATCTGTACACAACATTGAAAACTGCCTACACCAAGTAAGTGTAGGCTGCTGGTTAATGGCTTCGGTCTTTGCTCGTTCCCTATGAATAAGAATATTATTTATAAGATAATTTTACTGTCTAAATTGTAATGTCCTATAAAAAGTATCTACAGAAAGTAAGTAGACATAAAAAAGTAAATAAATTCCAAACTTTGTGTTGTTCGCCGTTTATCTTTCTCTTTTTTGTTTTCACATCATTTGTAAACTTTTGAATTAACTTCGATTGGTTTTTTGTACAATGTTACTTTGGACAACTAAAAATAGATGACGTACTTTCCAACCATCCTAGGACTCATAGTGAAGTTATTCGGTATACATGTTCAAGGTCACCAAAAGACCGCGTAGGCCAAGATCTTGCTATTGAAACCCTTCAATGACTTATTTATTATTTATTTATTTATTTTTATTCAATTACTCTCTACACTTACAGTTTTTAACCAACACGTGTAGAGAGTCAATAATATTTAAAAAACATTAAAAATATTCCTTATAATATTTAATACACAGTCCAACCTTAGTGTGGAATAAGTCCACATCCGGCTGTTGAGCAGTCAGAGCATTGAGCAATGAGATAGCCTGATTAGTTGACGCATATTGTGCGGTACAGGTTCGAACTTTTGGAGTCGCCAGGAGGCGGCGCGCGCGCAATCGCGTGTACTGTAGGCTAATTCACGTAATTGTCTGACGCGCCGATAAAGTTGCAGTGACGCTGCATCGAAGCTCAAGTTTGAGTGCTAAATGGTATTATTGTAATCTTTGAACTGCGCGTCCGCTTCGCGGCTACTTCGCGCTCCCTAAACTATACTACGGTGTGGCCAATAGGGAGAAAAAAAATTACCCACTTAATAATCGAATGGAATCGATTACGTTTCAACGAATTTATCGTTAAAGAATATGAAAATAATATCCCAATAATGATTTTAGTGCATTTT
This sequence comes from Allophyes oxyacanthae, assembly GCA_932294325.1. NCBI lineage: Eukaryota > Metazoa > Arthropoda > Insecta > Lepidoptera > Noctuidae > Allophyes > Allophyes oxyacanthae. The sequence continues at coordinate 13,701,150 of OW028615.1, forward strand.
CTTACTATAAAAACAAACAATTACGTTGTGATTCATAATAAAAGATATATTTCGCTAATATTTGGCTGAATCATGGTTTAACATGGCCGCTTATAACCTTATAACAAATAAAAACAATACTGTCAAAAATAAAAAGTCAAATTATGATAGGTAGTTATTTTGTAAAAAACTAAATAGAAACTATGAAAACTTAATAAGGTATGTATAATATTATATTAAAATGATATTTATGGGTGTATAATGAAGGTTACTTTACGAAGAAGTAGCAGTTTATATTAAAATATGGTAATCTTTCCTTGTATGTTTTTGCTTTCAGCTATGACTTCACGAAAATCTGTTTCTGTGCGGCAAATGGAACTCTTGGTGGAATATTTAGAGGGCCACAGGGACCTTGGCTTTGGCAGACTAAAATCCAAAGAGGCGCGTGCCCTCTCATCACTCTTATGGGCCGAATGCGCATATAATTATATTGAATGCCGAGGCAGACGGTGATCAGAGGACTTATATAGAAATGTATGTATAAGTTACACATATTTGATTATAGTTGTATATTTTGTTTATAATCTCAAAGGATTCATAACCAATAGAAACTGAACTGCAGTAATTTTATATGATATTATGTCTATTGTACAACAACCTTCATAATCCAGCATATCCTACCTACTTGTATGAACGGTTTTCTTATGTTAGTCCTTCTCATGCTCCGGATTGAAATTGAAAGAATAATTAAATACTCGTATTTATACAAACTAGTACCTACTTATTTTCTTTGTTGTGTGTATGCGTGTACATAATAATAAATAAATAATTTTCTTTTCAGGCAAGACGGGGGAGTTCAAGTGGGGAAGACGAAGAATAAAGAAGACAATTATCTAATTGAACATAATTATATTATTATAAAAATAAAGAACTCAATAATTCAAACTCTATTTTGACTCTAATCACTATTTAGCCAGAGGCGATTAATAAGAGCTATAAGAGCTTGTTGGACAGCCCGACCTTCCAACAAATCTCTGTTCCCTCTTCTATTTCCTTGAGCGAGTATGTTCACGCTTTCCACTCGCATATCCTCTTCAGCCACCCTACGCCGTACACGCATACTTTCTTCATGCTCACGCTCTCGGTGTGTCAGTCGTGGCATTGGTAATCGTGCCTTGTTAGCTGCATTGGGTAATCTTCTTCTTAGCGTGTCGATGGCAAATTAAATGTACTTGGCCCAGTATTCCGCCACGCGAATAGCAGAATCAGTTGCAGACATAAGCTCCTCACGCGTGCAGGTGGTAGGGCATGCGGCGCAGGATGGAAGGTGGGCCATGGTTTGCGGAGAGACACCGCACATCCATCTGTGAAATTCCACCTGTGGAGATTATCTTTACTTCGGCCGACTTGGGATCGTAGTCTATTAAGAGATTTCCAAGTCGGCCATGGTAGGGTGAAATGGTTTCCGATGGCGGGAGAAAGTATGCAGGTGGATCGAATTTTTCTCGCCAGAGATTGCACCTAGCTTTAGAGGCATCGATATCAGCGGGTAATGCAGCACAGGCGTTCACTATTTGCACTTAATTTCACCAAAAACAACCAAACAATACCAACAAAAGTTAGGTATGATGAGCTTATGTCAAACTGCACTCGAGCTTGAATAAAACTTACTAAGCTGTCAATTTGGGACGTCAAATGAATAGTAGTATACCGATAGGGTTGCGTTCCGAATCCCGCATTAATGACGCGCGACAGTAGAATGCGCTATTGCGCCCGAGTGACGCGAACTTGACGCGAGCGTATCTGACAGCGATCGCTAAAGCCAAGCGAATGCCAAATGTGTTGTTTATGTCAAATTTTTACTGCAACTGCGCGGCAACCGCACTTCTTTAGTTACGTGAATTAGCCTACTGATTCGGTACGGACAGGGCACAACGTGACAAAGCCGTAGGGTTATCTATTGACCATATTGGGTTGTTACTTGAGTGTCAAAACAGAATAAACAAAATAGAAATACCGTATCATGGTATAAAGGGGCTTAAAACGAAGCCCCAAAATGTCGACAGTAAAAGTTCACTAAATCAACTCAAAGCAAATAATGAAGCGAACGAATTTTGTAGGCATCTGAAGTTAAAAAGAGTCGATGGAGCGTGTCTAACTTGCCGATATTTCTCTATCGCGTCATAATAGTGAGCGTTTGACACTTGGCAGGAAGGCTTGACGTCCAAAACGACTAAAGTTTCATTCTCTTTTTAATCGAATTTCAATTTTATGACTTTGACCGAACATAGAAATTAGGTTTGGAGATTTTAGGCCGTTACAATATCCTTTTATAAAGTTTCTGTCACGTTATGGATGACTGTGGCTCGTGTACTTTTCTTGGTCGATTACAAAGGGGTATAATTACTTTGAACGTTCAACTTTCAAATTATTCTTTATTCAGTTCTTTTACACCTTCTAGCTTCATAGCACTTATATGTGCCTAACGAATCGTTAATAAGTTATTTTCTATTATTACTCTGTCTAGACGTTGTTTTGATAGTCGCACTGTGTCGTAACATTAATGGAATTCTAACTTCTGTCATGAACCTTTTGAACAATCGATGTTGAAATGTAGCCAACGTTTTTTATTAAAGTTATTAATTTTCTCTTTCAAAGCCCACTTTAAATTTTATTGTAGCCACAAAAGTTTCTCTGCGCTTTTCTTCATCGTGAATTTAGACTTCGTCCCATTTATTTCATACCATGTACCCGCATGTTTAGTGACTAGATGCAAGGGGATTCTGCGTCAATCAATCACTGCTATCAATTCCTTTCAAAGCTTATTTATATACAAAAAGGGACTTCTATGTAAATAGTTTCAATAGCACATGTTTCAACGGAATAGCGGGATTGGATAATGGTAAAAAGTTATTGGGAAATTGTATGGATTTTCGCTGTTACATTTTATTTATGGCTACTAAAAAAATATATTTTAGCGTGATTAGCATTTGAGTTGGTTGGGTAGAAATTGGTATAAATTATATTATAGAAGGATTGAACAAAGAGTAGATTTTACTTAAATTTTTATTCAAAGCATTTTTATAGATGCTCCTTCGAAGGTTAATGATAACTTATTATTGAGTAAGGCGGAACTTCAAAATTGATTCGGTATGGTATCGGATTTGATTTGGTATCAATATTTATCTACTTCCGTCCCAAATAGTATCAACATATCAAGCTCTGCCGATAATTCTGTAATAAAATGAAAAAAAACAACATTATTGCCTGATGAACCAGAAAAAAACAACGAAATTATCTGGAAAATCCGCCAGAAAAAACATAAAAGAACCCGAGATATATTGCAAATATTTGAAACCATCTAAATCAAACAAGGTCACACAATATTTTCCATAAAATAGTGATGTTGCGCACTAAAGAGGAAAAATATTACTGTCAATCTGGCTCGAAGGAGCAATATTTAAATTCTCGAATATTCAAGATGGCGTCCGATGGCGGCTTTATCGTTCGTATAATAAATCATCTGCTGTCATGTCGGTGGAAATACGAGATTTTTATTCTTAGAAGTTATGTCTCAATTTGTGTTTAGTTGGCTTTGGAAGCAATGAAATTAGCGAGGTAAAAGTAGGCTATCTCATTAAATAAAAAATTTCAATGACAATTTTTTTAGTCATTGTGCTCGTTGTGACTCATAAGGCTGAATTTATTGTAGCTTCTTTTGCTTCTGTCGTTTCGGCATATGCTATCACATGGTGATCTCTCATGCCACATTGGTAAGACTAGCCGATCAGCATTTGTGGTATCAAGGCTAAATACCCAGTGTGCATCAGACGAACTTAGAATTCGTCACTGGTGAATGCTCTTTTCTTGTGCCTCCTTCCTAATGTAGCTTAAAAAGTGTTTTTAGAAAATTTTCACGAATCTTCAACAATAGACTTGCTATTTTTATCCGTTCAAAATTGGCAAAATTCAAGAAACGTTATATTCTTAATACATCTTATTTTAGTTAAGGTTTAAAGTTTATTATTCATACAGTAAATTAAGCTTAAATTTTCTGATAAACAATTTTATAAAATACTAGCTGTGCCCGCGACTTCGTTCGCGTGGTGTAGACCTCGAATTGTTTTGAAAATACATGTTTCTAATAACATAAAATGTTATCAATTAGTATTAAATACAAAAAGTAAAAACACGGGAACCGGATTTGAACCTGATATTTGTCGGCTTTTATTCTACTATTTACCGCTCCACTTAGCTAGTTACGATGGGTGTCGAAATAAACATTTCTAATGCTGAAAACCTATCTAGTTTCCTTCATATGTATAGTAATTTGTCGTAAACTATCGACCATAGTATCCACGGATACATATCGAGCTATAAATTTTCAGTAAAATATGTAAGCTGACCTCTTATTGTAAGGGAAGCCAATACAATACGTGGTCAGCTTTTACTGGAAATGTATAGCTTGAAAGAAGCCGTGTGTATACAAAAAAAAAAGTTACACTGTTCAGTTCCTGTGAGCGTAGCGTAGCGTGATGATACAAATTTATGTTAAAAAGTCGGTCCCTTAGTAGCGCTACTGTGAAAGTCCTATCGAAATTGTTAAATTCTTACGTTTCATATCCATCATACATTATACACAAAATATGTTACATAATAGAGCGATCAAGATGTATCTAAAGATCTAGTCAACTGTTGCAAATGAAAGTTGTTAAGTTAGACTATTATCTATACAATTACTGTAAAGTTTCATTGAAATATTTTTCACTGTTTTCCTGAGATGGGGTAACTTCTTTTTTTTTGTTGGCTCTCAGACTTTCATCCCATAAATACAAAGTAGGTGATCTAGCGATACCTTTATTTTGCCTACACTCTACTAACGACTAACAACGACAACGACGTAGTCGGTGAGAATTCAGTAACTGTTACTGCCCTTTGTAATGATTTTATATGAATCTAGCAATAGTAGCTATTTAAAATACTTGGAGAAAACATCCAAATTATAAACTTCACATTTTCCTAAACACATAAACCCAATTAAAAGAACAAATATTTCGATCCCAACGGTATCTAGGGAGACTGAAGACAAATTTAAAGAAACACAATAATATTTAATTATTATGTTTTGTGTGTGCTGAAAAAAAAAAAATAGGTAATAATTATTTTAATATTTTCACTGAGAAATTGGTAGTCGACAGATCATTCTAGTCATCCTCAAGTCAATGAATTTTCAGCTGCCGTGCATCAGGCAAAAGACTATGTTGTAAAAAGAATGTTGTATGAACCTAATTTGCTGTTCTCCAGAATGCAAACGATGTTAGCCCTTATCAATTTGCAATGGTAGCAGTAAACAGCAAGCACACGGCATTTTAATACTGCCAATAAGGCTTTTAAATTCTTAATTACCTATTAGATTAAAAATTAAAAAAGCCCATCCTACAGGTTTCCAATAAATTCTATGGATAAAAAAAAATTCTACCCAATCCTAATAAAATCTTATTAATTATCTTATCTCAATATTTACTGGAAATACAAAAACTTGGTTTTGGTTAAAAAGTCTATTAACGCCATCTAGTTTCAGAAAAATGTAATAAAAAAATAATGAAATCAAAGTTACGTCGAAATAGCGCATTTAAAAAAGTAATTATCTCGTGAGTAAGGTATTATGTCGTATGCTTTCATCACGCTTCACCTTTTGGAACATAGCAGTCAGTGAAATACGTACCAGTAAGATGCCAAAGAAAGAACGTTTATCAGGAAAAAAAAAATTGGGCATTACTAAATATACCATTTTATTAATTTAAGAACTGGATCAAGTGAGGAGTTAAAATGAACACAGGAACTGTGAAACTAAAACGAAGATTAATTTTGCTTAGCCCCCTAGAGAATAGGGTGATGATTATTATTACATATTTTGACCGGACCTATGAATTATAATAAGACAATATTTCATTAAGATTCGGCTCTTACTAATGAAGTGGTTGCTTATAATAGTAAACAGGCATAATGCACTTTAGCTCATCCCCCTTAGATAATAGCGTGATAATTTATAGCCTATATGTTGACCAGCCCTTTGACAGATATTACTGCAAAATTTCAACTAAATCTGTCCAGTAGTATAGGCGTGAAGCTCGGACAAATAAACAGACAAACGGACATACAGACAAACAGACAAACAGACAAACAGACAAACAGACAAACAGACAAAAATTCTAAAAACATCTGATTTGGCTTCAGTATCGTTCCTAGTACACGCAGCAATCATTTTTTTTGAAAAATATTCAATGTACAGTTTTCGCCTCGTTACGATTTTATTATAAGTATAGACGACAATATAGTCGTCATTTTGCAAGAAGATGACCGTGTAAGCGAACCACCCGCACCCCATACTACTACTTGAAGTCACGTGTAGTACGAAAACTTGTCCATACCAAAGATTATAAAATGCAATAGAGATGTGCTACCGTGCAATGTGCATTACCTTCAAACACCGATTACTCTGTGGCTCATTTACTAACGTGCATCATTATCGCAATTTCCATAGATTGATGAGTAAATTATTGTATAGGTAATATAATTCAAAATATTAAAAAAATTGTATCGCAACTGAATAATTTGCCATTTTCCTCCATATAAATAAAACAGACAAAGACTATTCAACACTACCAAATAAATGAAAACGTAACGAAAATCCCGCCACACACGTGTCGCTGTACGCACGTCGACACAATCAAAAGGAGAATAAAATCGCGCGACTGCAACGCGACTACACGTTTTATAAGCGGGCATTAGGCAGGCTGCGCACGTACGACACATTAACGTACACCGTGCGACATACGTGACCGCCAGTCGATGCAGAGGGGCGACTCGATTCAATAATCTGTGCTCTTTTTGTTGTTTCTGTTTACTTGTTTTGACTGAATATTTTTTGTTGCGGTTGAATTGTGTATTATTATGATGTGTTAATTGAGTTATTCTATTTTGGTATTTTATTGAATTTGATACGCACTATCGTATTAATAATTATGGTAATGGATAAAATGAAAGTATCGTAATTTGAATTTATGATAAAGATTGGTATTATCACGAGAAAATAATTCGTTATTTAGGATTGTAGGTAGAATGTCATCTTTTTCCGCAAATCGAGTATTCTCTTGGGAGTTTCCATAGGAGTACCTTCTATAAAATCCATGTAGGTAGGTATTAACTCACGAATTTGATCCGTTCCTATAGCGAGCAGATGAGAACCCTGTAGCCAACTTGAAAGATTTATAAAGATATAAATTATGAAGACATATGGATTTTTTTATTTCAGTGTATGTTGGCTGGTTATATCTCTTCTCTCTGGTCTTTATCATTTTGCCAACTCTTTACGAGTGAGTTCCTATTATAAATAATATGGGGCGAAATAGGAAACAAATACACACACATACACACCTTTGTTTTTGTGGCAAATAAATGATTTTTCTTTCTTTCTTCTTTCTACATACAGTACCATCATACATCATCATCAGTAGTATCATACAGTACCCTCGATACAGGAGAAATCCTAGAGAGGGGCAAAGTTTTATTAAAAACAAAAAAACAAAAAATATACACGGGGCAAAAAAGTAAATTAAAAAAAAACTTGTAGAATTCACCATAACGACATAACAAAAACCGCCAGTTTTTAACAAACTTCTTAGGATAATTGTTGTCTTCTGTCTTCGACAATCCTACGATACATTCGCAGCCATTTTCGATAAACACAGGCGATATTAATGAATTCATTAGCGGTGATGCGAGCAGGTTGGCATTCGATTAATACGCATTAATTACAATGCTAGATTACCTGTCGGATTATACGCATTAGTCTTAAACGGGTTGAACGTAATGGGGGCTTGTTACTGGAAGTAGACTGGTAAACGCTGTGACGGACAGATAACAGAAAGTTAAACTCGTTTTGTGGATATCTACAGAGTCTTCTCATAGTTTAGGTTATGATAATGAAAACCAGTAGACAAGAGTATAATGAAAATTGGGTTTTGTGTAAAAGGCCTAGTGGTCTCGTATAAAATTCGACCAAGTTGTGTCTCATCGGAATAAGCTGATATAATTTTGATGTTTGAATAACACATTTATTTACATAAATTAAAATTATTATTTGCCTTTAGAATAACATTGTGAAATAGGTAGTATTCCTGCAATGTAGGTATGAAAAAATATGAATTTTTGTATGGGTAATTTTTAACATCTGTGTAAATTCATTTTAAACATCTGTCATTTTCTCGGTGAAAATGGCCCTTAAACGCAGATTTAAAACCTTTGAATTTTAATTGGAAAATCTAGACATTTGCTGGTTTCAGGCAGCTTGAATCTAACGACCACCTGCCTAGTTCTTTTTCGCCTAGGTATTTCTTTAATACGCCTCAATCTTCTTATCTTGTGCCCATATATCTTGCACGATTACAAGTAGATAACACTATAGCTTTACCAAAAAAAGAAAAGAAACAAATAAATTCCCTTTTTAAATCAGATAGGTTCAAAAGTCAAGGTCACTCAAGGTCTCCACTGAATATTTTTAATCTTTGCCCCTATTCGTCTTGTGCGGTTGCCGGAAGCGGATGTCGGTGTGCTTCTATCAGCCATGTTGTTGTTTTAGGCGCTCACCGACAAGTGACGTGCGACGAATTGACGTTGATGACGTGTGACGTCAAATGTTACTGACAAAGGACATGTTAGGTTTTTGTATGGAGGCTGGGCTTTAATTCGAAGCTGCTTTGGACGGTGAAGAAATTATATTTTTATGAAAGTACATAAAATAGGGAGGCTTTGTATATACTTTTTTTTTTTTTTAAAGCGCCCTTCCTATATTTATTGTATTTTTAATAATTATAATTTGAAAAATAAAGTTGCAACCCTCATTAGTTATTGACTTTGGCAACTCTATTCTGTTGGATGTCATTACTGTCATTGTGAAATGTGAACGTCAATCAAATGTCATGTTATGTCCATAAAGCATAGACATTATTAGTCTATGCCATAAAGTCGTATTTTTAATTAGACGAAGTCAACTGACGTTTACTGTGTTGTCAGTTTTTGATGAAATAAAAATAGTGTTGTGACAAAGTGAATGATTGAAAAAACTCCTGAATGAATGAAATTGCCTCGATTGTAATAAAACAAATAAACTTGTGCAAATACATTATACTTTTATTTCTCTACCAAATACATATGTTCACCTATTCCGACCCGCTGGCGCAACTATTTATAAATTATTAACAAGTCCAATCCAATCTAGAATGTCTGGTTTATTGGCCCACCTTAGAAGAGATGTATAACCATCAGTAGGCATTCTGCAGTTTACCGACTTCATGAAGTTTTTTTCATAGATTCCATTACGTGACAAAGGAATACCATACATCCAAATCATGTAGGTAATTCACTGGTTTTATTTTAAATATTATTTTATGATATTTTAAATAACATAAGGTGTCTTTTTTGCTATAACAAATGATATTTAACAGTTTTTCCTTTCTTTTAATGTACTAAAATAATATTACGATACAAAAAAAAACTGATTTTAAAATATTTATTTATTAAATAAGGGTGCTAATAATATTTTTTTTGTTTTTGTAAGCCCATCCTGGATAATGTTCCCTATCAGAAAAACCGCACATGAGAGTTGTCCAAAAATATAATTAATTTAAGCCCATTTCCTAACATGTCCTTTATTGTGTTTGGTTTAGATAGGGTTAAGAACAGGTGATCGTTGAATGTCTTTTTGACCCCTGACAAAAAAGAGGGGTCTTATAAGTTTGTAGTGTGTATCTGTGTAACTGTGGATCTGTGTATCTGTCTGTGGCATCGTAGCTCCAAAACGGATGTACTGATTTCAATGCACTTTTTTAATTGATAGCTAGTTTAATCGGGTATCATCTTAGCTATGTTTCATGAAAATCTGTTCAGCCATTCAAAAGTTACAGCTTTTTTTCTAGTTGGAGTCGGGGGTTTTTGACGGAGTTATAGTTTAATAGAAAATGCATAGCTGTTTAATTAATTGATTGGTATGAAATTCTGGAGATAGGACAAAGTGACATTCCTTTTTTTTATGTGTGGTAGGTACCTACTTACGAGTTCAATTCCACATACCTACTTACAACTACCTACAACAGATTTTTTGTGATAAATAACTTTTTACTTCACTTCACTTGGTAAGTGAACAATGAAATTCTAGTTATTTTTGTATTAACATTTTCCGACTTTTTGAGACTTTTCCGTTGTCCCAGTTACGAATATTTAGTTTTAACTTCAAGTGATAAGAAAATGTAAATGTAACGACTGTCTTTATAGCTCTCCTAAATCGTATCTGATTACATACTAGTTGCACCCGCGTCTCCGCCCACCCACAAAGAATTTAAGATTTAATTTTTTTCTAACAAAAAACAAAATCTTCGTATATTGATAATCATGTATAAATCTGTGGATCTTATAGACTAAGAATAGAACATAATATGGTGTATTTGGTATCAGTATTGTTTTCAGTAGTATTGTATCAGTTTTGTATCTTCTTAATATAATTATAATTACTAGTGACTGTCCAGTGATCGAAATTCGACTATAATTTTAGCTTTCTGCACTCCTTCTCCATATGAACTGTAACTATGACAAATCTCATACTCCTCCGTACGCGCAATATAATTAAAAAGAGGTAGGTATAAGGTTTTCTCTTCACGTATTAATATATAGATTATATACCTATCATCTGGATTTAAAGCAATTTGATTCTTGACTTTTATTTTATATTATTAATAAAATAAATATAGTAACTTCAATATTAACTGGAAAACAAATGAATACATCAAAATGTTAATAATGAAAATCGCGAACCTACTAATGTAATTAAACATGATTAAATTGCAAAATCTTCTCAGACATGCGTTTTACATGTTAAGCAATTAAATAACTTGTTCGAATGAAAGTTTAAATGTAAACAAGCTTCGCTAACATAAACTAACATGTTACGTTTCACTAAAACTCAAGTTTGTACCGACTTTCAAGTATGGTGTACCCACGCCGAGTAGTTTTTACCGTAAGTTGGTGGACAAACATGTTTACTAGCTACAACATGCGTTGGGTTAAGAGGAATACAACTTCAGAATTTAAACACTCGGAATCGGAACACGGAATTACAAAAATTGCAGAATATCTTCTGCCGCTTTTTCCTAACTATCTTAGGGTCGGCGCCGAGTCAAACCAGATGCGGTTGAATATTACCTAGTATTTTACATGGAGCGACTGCCATCTGACACCCAATTACTGGGAGACTCTGATATCCTTAGGTTAGACTGGTTGTCAAACTTTTTGGGCTGCTGACTTACGGGAGTCAGTAGCCCAAAAAGTTTGACAACCAGTCTGGTCAGGTATGATAATCGAGTATTTTCGAGTAAGCCTAGATACGACGAGTCTAGATTTGGGCGTTAGTTTTGCGGCCATCCTGTATACTAGATCCTCATATTGTATAGTATCTTAATTTAAAACAAATTGTTCTTTCTACCAGCATGACTCATTAGTTGCTAGTTCTTCTGGCAAAGTATAAAATCGTTAGTAAATGAGAGTTTTTTAAACAATGACTTCAGGGGAGGCTTATATATACATATTAATTTATTTATATAGTGAGGAATAGGTCAAATGAATAAAACACGTCAGTGACGTTTTAGTGTAATTTTTAGTATGACCTGTGTCGTTAAGTGCCAAAAGTCAAATCAAACTTTCATATCACTTGCCTCAACATATCAAGCCCTCTGGTATGTACAATTCATTTTTTGACCCATTTCTGTCACAGGCGGTTTAGGGAGCCTTCTCTTCTTAATCGGTCAAGCGGTGAGACCAGAAGAAATTAAGAATTAATTTTTAAGCAAACACAAATGGCTAATGGCGCCCCATAGTAGGACTCGGAGCTCGGCTTAGGGCGTTGCTGGGAGGACAACAAGAGGGAACTTGTTGGACCATATGATTATAATTAGGGACTTGTTTTATAGGTAGGTATAATTGCCAAGTTAAGGATTAGGTAAGCTTCTGGTTGTACCTTTCAAGCGAGATAACTGAGCCTTTCATAAAACAGTGTAAGCACTGTCTGATTAATTATTTTCGTAAAACATTGACTTGCCGCGGTAACTGGTTCAGGCTCAATCACTTTGCTTCTGATATCGGAACCACTCAACTATTTATATGCAGTTTTAAGTCAGAATATCTTTGCATAAAAAATTTACAGTCACGTCATCTCCGTTCCAACGAAACGGGCGCACGCTTCCCAAAAGTTAGTCTCCTTCGTCTTCACAAACGTTTTCAACTTTCTAATTAAGTTCAACAAGTCTTGAGTTAACATTTAGACGCGCTGATTAACTGCTGAGATGGTGGCAGTTAGTCAGATGTAGCCTTGTCTATAAAATTAGGGATAACGTTTGCAAAAGCGCTTGGAGTTTTCATACTGACAAGGACTTGACTAGTTTATCCAACCCTGAAGGGAACCGGAAACCAGAAAGAAGATCTGTGAATATCTGGAATATCTCTGGCGTAACTTACAATCCGTTACACCAAAGCAAGAACGAAGTAAGCAGAAGTTATTTCTCGAAGCCCCATATTTTGTGACGACGGTTTTTGGTCCCCTTCAAGGTCAGCCGCTCAGTCTCACTTATCGACCACAATCCCAAATCCCGAGCTGCTACTGAAAATATCTTACCCAAAAACTTGAGAGCACTTTACCAGACCTGGTTCTTATACTCAGGAACTCCCTTTTCAAGGTTAAAGCGGGGCAAGAGAATATGAGCTTGCTGTCTGAGATTATTTACAAAAAATTGTGTCTTTAGCGAAATAAAGTAAAAGCCGGAAGCTTCAAAAAAGCTTGTATTTTTGTTCTATTTTGTATGTAGCGAACAAGTATCTGTAATAGGAATAATCCGCAGTTAAGAGTTTAGTTTCGTAGAAAAAGTGAGCGCCATAGGCATTTCAGGATATACCTAATAATGTTCACGGAGACTCGGAGAGAGCCACCATTTCGTAAAAATAATAATAGGTATATACCTGTTCGTATGAAGGGATCTCCTGTGGGTCGAAGTAATATTGCAGAATATGAGCCTTCCTTACATACCGCTTAAGTATGACAATACCAAGTTTGGCAGGTGGATTGCTGATCACAGTAAAATATTGTGAAAAATAAAAAGTTTGTTGCTCACGAAAACGAAACGAAAAGAGTACCCAGGAAAAGAATAGAGTTAATCAATTTCTTCGCGAATTCCACGGCCAAATATAAAAAATAAGGAAATTAGAACTTGACCGCGTTATAAAAGGTCAAGGTCGGTTAAAAATAAATAATCCAATTTAAAAAACTTGTGTCTCAGGCCACTTGGGAAATCAAAGTCTTCAGGCGGCGTGGAGCCTACGACGAGAATTTATGGTAGTCCGTCAAGGGAGCGGATCGAATCGTACGGGGATCTCTAGCACACACGCTGAATACAACATTGGTAAGAGGTTTTTTCGGGTATAGCAAAGGTAAATTAAGGATTTAGAATTTGGAGGTGATAATGGATATAAAAATGTGTGCCTTCATTGACCTATATAGACAATCGATGTAAGTGATAAGGATTAGAAGTGTCGCTCGTGTTAAAAATACAAGGAAACGATATCAGCCTACTTGAAGCTCTTGTATGCTTATTCTGTTAAACTAATTACATACTTAAATATCTATAGAAAATATGAGACAATTTGCTTGTAGTTATAAGTTGGATTTGCAAAATAACCTAGCCGTCAAAAACTCCCGCCTCCAACTAGAAAAAGAGCTGTAACTTTTGAACAGCTAAACTGATTATCATGGAAAATAGCAAAGATGATACCCGATTATACTAGCTTTGAATTATAAAAACTGCATTGAAATCGGTCCAGCCATCCATACAAACTTATAACACACCGCTTTTTTGTCAGATTCAAATTCAGATCAGATCAGATGTTGGGGGTAATAAAAAGAAAGAGGTATTGCAGGAGATACCCAAACCTTGTCCCTCCATCACCAGGAACCGAATAAAGGATACTATGTATGTAGCCACAAATCATTCTGTGATCACCAATGTGCCAGTAAGCGGTAAATACAGCTTAAGCTGTCTTTTAGAGAGCCTGTGACCATTGCTGTGATAGTAATAGCGGTATCCCAAAACACGTGTTCGAGTAACAGAGAAGAAAAGCTATCTAATGTGACACATACACTCATAATCATGTAAGTCAGAAAAAAAGGAAAAACATATTTCCCTCAGAAATATACGAAAGTCAACGCGTCTTTAAATATTTATGACAAAGGTGCTTAGGAAATCTTTCCCAGTACAAAAGCCATATTGATTTTGCTTGTTATGTCCCAATGCATAATGCGACCTCCTGAATATTGTATGGTCCGTGGAGTGTGAACGCCATGTTGGTGTCAAGGCACTTTGGCTTAGTGCTATTTTTGTTATTTTAACAGCTAATAAACATGCTGACCTTGGATTTGTTTCTGGAATAAATAGGACAGCGGGCTAGTCTATTAATACTAAAGGTGAAGTTAAATTCTTGCTCAATACTTCATTTTTGTGTCAGAAGTATCATCTTCCTAAGAGTAGCACATTATAGGTCATTTCTTTCACTTCAACTTTCCAAGTTCGATCAAACAAAAAGTAAATATTTACCTCCTTATAACAAAAGATGGTTTAAACCAAGTCTATATTTAAAACCGAGGTTTTAAATATATCCGTCACTTTCTAATGTAATATGACAAAAAGAAACAGGGTTATCTTAAAACTTGAGTTAAACAAGACTTTTTTGTAATAAGACGGTTAGGGTTTACCATTTACGGGGGTTTTACTAAAAATATGTCATGGGAGCTAATTACCGCCATTGAGTCTTGTGGGTGTGCCATAACTCTTGATGTAACACTATGACGGGAAATATAGGGCAGTAAACTTCCTGAAACAGTTCTACTATGCACAATTCATTTCAAAATCCTCCCCAAAAATCATCTACATAGTAGCTAGTTTCTGAACCGTCTTCAACAAACTTTGGCTCTAACATTTCGTTGTCAGTTTATCACGAAAATTTGCAAAGCTAAAACACTTGAGAACTTTATAACATGTTTATGTTTGTTTCCACATTTCCTTAATCGTCAGAAAAGAAAATTTCCTACTTAAATTTGTCGTGGCAAACGCTAAGATGTTCTTGTTAGCGAGACGTTCCCACAGGAGAGTCGTTGAGGTAACCTTCGTCTTGCTCTCTACAAGATTCTTCTCCGACTAAATTATATTTTTTTCAATAAGCTACATATTACCTAAGGACCTATTACTACAGCTGCGGTGAAATATATTTTTTTAACATTTATATCTAAATATCCAAAAAATCGTAAGTTTCGTATTTTGCCGCTTATTTAATTTTATTAATTTATGCTTTAGATACATTGTTTTTGTTGTAACATAATAAAATAAAATCTTATTGGGTTCTTATTCTTATTCTTACTAGGTTTTCTTGCTCCCCAGGCTGATCAAAAAATTTGTTTAACTTTATTTTACTTATTCCACAATGTCTATGGCAAAATAAGACATAATAATTATTCTGAATAAAACTTATTAGATAATTTATATTCTCTACAACGTGTATAAGAAATGCTTGATCGTATCCAACCCGGGTCTGATCCACACCCTTAAATATGACCACGCATTTCTGATACACGCTGTATAATGATTGTGGTATGTCACAATAATGCTGCATGTAATAAATAGCAATAGGTCGAGTTCAGTTATAATACTCTTCCATTCATGCCATTTCATTTTTTCATTTTTTTTTATTTTTTTTTACTAATGTGCCTGGTGTAAATTTGAAAAACAATATTAAATTATTAATTATGTAATACAATAAACATTTGCATGCTATGACTTAGAAACATATAGCGGAATAAGAGCACTATAAATGATAAAAGAACTACTATGTACCTATTCCTAGCAAATAAAGACATTCTATTCTATTCTATTCTATTCATGATAAGACATTCAGAACACATCTAAGCCTGTAAACCAACACCAGACACAGTACATATCCAAACTCCTTCATAAATAATCTTTAAAATCACTCATTTATTTACATTACACAGTTATATATCAAAACAAAGTTTAAAATTCGCCGCAATAACAAAACCCGGCGAATGCTACATGGCTAGTACGAAGTGGGAGAACTTGCACGAAGTAGGGGTATATTAAACTTTCCTTCTGATTTATGACAGTTTATTGTTTTTGCGGTAGAACCCTCGTGAACGCCCTTGGCGACAGTTTTTGTAGAGGATTTTAAAATTCCCACTATTTTATTTGATTTTCTTGCTGATGCGGATAAGCTGGGGTTTTTAGCGAAAAAATTTGTACGTTTTAGAAATACACGTTTGTTCTTTATGGCTTAGGTGTAATTCCAACAGTTTCTACATATACGTACTTGTAGTTTGTACCGAAATTGGTAAAGAAGTTATTGAATATTATTAGTAGTAGTAGTATTATTAGTTATTGGTTATTGGGTTATTGGTTATTGTTCGTTATTGGTTATTGGTTGTTGTTGTTATTGGTTTGTTGATGGTGTATCTAAAAAATATTTTCTTTTCTTTCTTTTTGTCTTTGTATTAGAATATAAGGTCTTACTTTTCTAGTCTCATAATTATGAACAACTTTTTATTATGGGACCAATACTAAAATCGTGAAAAAATATCTGCTGGTCCATACTTGACTAAATGTCAAGTAACAAGTATAGAATTAATTGTATGGAACAGCAGATTTTTGATGGCGTTTTCAATGTTGGTCCTATAGTAAAAGTTGTTCATAATAATGAGTACAATAATCCCTTAAATCGATCGGGACTGGAATGGTAAAACTCAGACTTTTCCAATTTATGTGCGGACCGTAACTGATATTATGACTTGCGTTAACGGTGTAAGAAAACATCATGTGAACACCTGCACATCTGAGAGGGTCTCATAAAGTCCTCGATGGTGTGTGTAGTCCGCCAACCTGAACCAGGCCAGCGTGGCCGACTAAAGCCTAACCCTTCTCATTCTGATAAGAGGCCCGTCTCGTAGGACAGTAATGGGCTGAATTTTTTTTAATTTGTAGCGATCTCTATTAGTGGACCCACGTTCAACAGAGAACTTTTTCGGGATGACGATAACACATCTCAAGGAACATAAGTAAGTTTACTACTCAGTAAAAGCACTTAAACATTATTCCATATAACACAACAAATGAAGTAGATATAAAATTTAACCAACGACATGTGCTTCCTACAAAGAGTTTAAATGTATGGTATTAAAAAGAAATCTAAGCTATGTTACGGAGTGCCGAGTCTTGCGCTCTTATAGTCTCGTGTGATTATCGATAGAGGAGTATCGATTACGAATTAGTTTTTTTTTTAAATACTACAAAAAAAATTGGAAAAACTATTGGCACGAGCGAGATTTGCACCCATTAATTTTGGCGAACCATGCCATTCATTGCTCTTGCCAACTGATCTCTGTGTCTCGGTGCTATTACCAAATCCAAGCTTTCTTTATTTTATCGTCTTTTGAGAAGACACAAGTTATTTTTTTTTTATGTTTTCCAGCCAATGTCTTCTGCCTGATCAATTAACATATCTCAAAATATATAGACATTTCCGTGCAGTTCTAAAAAATTTCAAATAAGTTACTTGTGTAAATGTCTATTTACTTTACAAATCATAATTATTAATTATTTTCATCGACTTAAATATGTCGGCTAACCTCCACAGAAATAATTATTTTACGTCATTGATCAAAATCAAATCTTATCACCATAATGGTTTTTTGTTCTGTGCTGCTATTTCTAATTAGTGTAAACTCTTGTTATAAACTAGTAAACAACGCCTTCTTTAAGAAAATGGACGGTAAAATCGTTTTTGTGTGTGCTTATTTTTGAGACTAAGTGTACAAAGAGATTTAACATCTCTTTTCTTTGGTTCTTGTAAATTAGCTTTTCTGACTAGACTATTAATAAAATTTGATTGATTTTGCTTACGTGTATTGTGAATGGATAAATCAGAATTGTAAGGCTTCATTAACAAATATATTCTATTACCAAAATAACAAAAGCGTTTCGTGTTACGATAAACATAGATAATTATAATGAGATATGAAATTATATACATAACTCAAAGTTTCTTAGTAATCAGCTTCCGCTTTTACGAAATGATCTCATTAATAACGGAAAATTAATTATTTTAATGTAGACACCTTTGAAGTGTAGGGCAGGCGAAGGCCAGTAAATATTAATTAAGCATTTTCGGCTTTGTTACAGTTCTGGCAATGTGTATTTTATCTTTTTTCGTCCAATTAACAGTTCTTTTTGAGTTTTTTGGAAGGTTCGCTAATCACTATGGTGAAATTTTTCAAGAGTATAATGTTTGCCAATAATGATATAATATCCTGTTGTAATTATTTATAACAAAGTCAGTAAGTACCTAAGACAATATATCTTTCTATAGTTCGATTCTCGCAACAGTCTACCTAATCCATGTTACGCCTGGATGGATCTTGTATTATTATTATTCCCTTTATTTAATTATTTACACATAGGTACCTTTTTTAAATTTATAAATATTTTTACAAAAAAAAATGTAAAAACATTTAAAAATATATTATTATTATTCTTAAGAAATGAAAATTTTAATACATAACATACCTATTTCTACCATAGCGACAATTTTTATTTGTTTGAGAAATTACTATTTTCTGAAGCAATTCAAGATTAAATTGTTTTTATAAACATAATTACTTAAGAACTTTAATAAAGCACATTTTTCACAACTAAAAATAATTTCGGACCTATTTATTTTCTCAAGGAGATTACTTATCTTAACTATCGATATGCAAATCCTTCCCCACGGCCCGTCACTATTTTTCTAGACGGAGACGATAAAGAAGGACGGATATAATGTAGTGCTTTCAAACATTGAAGCGAAGTTTGCCTACAGAGGAGCAGACAAATGACAACCGGCCTGAGGCGGGGAGCTGCGATATTAGAAGCCTTTAAGATGGGAAAAATAGCAACTTTTACTTGAGGTACTTTTTGTGTGGTGTTTGAGGAGAGATGCAGCGTAATACTAATTTGATATCCGGCTTCAACCAAGAATAATAAAGTATATTGTCTTACTATTCAATATGAAATCGCGGAAATTGTGTCATAGAAGAAAAAGGCTTCGTTATCAACAGTTTCATGATTAGTAACGAAAAAATTAGGGCACAGCGGGACATTCTACTCAAAATTGGAGCTGCCCGACAGGGGAAGTACCTCCACCTCGCAGAATGTCATAGCCAAATTACACTGCTCTTTTGTAGTATTGTGTTTGCTGGCAAGGTCGCCAGTGCTCCTTGGGGAAACATCACGACGCTAGTAGTAGGGTTACCAATGCGCGAGTGATGCCCCTGGTGTTGCAAGCGTCCTTATGTTACGGTAACCGCTTATCATTAGGCGGGCCGTATGCTTGTTTACTAACTTACTGGTATAAAAAAGTAACAATTTATGTAATTCGTCTACGGCTTACAGGGTTGTTAGTACGGTGTGATTAGAAAAACATCAAGACAGTTTTTTTTTTTTTTTTTATTAATATAGAATTGGTCTTTATTTCATGTAATACAAATACAGGCACTTATGAAATGTCGAGACTCTAGGTGCGCGGATCCAAATAGTATGTCCTGTGGAGAAGAACCGGCAAGAAACTCCATGGAAACTCTTTTAAAATAATAAATTACAATCTTGATTAGTACAATGTTGGGGCAACTGCACCCCTACCGCGTAACTAAAATTGTATGAACATCGACATCGGTATTAAACTTCAATACGATCGTGAGAGCCTAAACTTTGAGCTAACTTGTAAAAAAAATACCTATCATATAGTTGGGACACTTATCTTCATGATCGGTAAAAAAAATACAAGTTAGCTCAAAGTTTAGGCTGTCACGATCGTATTGAAGTTTATATTATATCTATATATTAGATATTATAATCTATTTTTTGAAAAGAGTTACCATGGAGTTTCTTGCCGGTTCTTCTCCATAGGGTCTACTATTTGGAACCGTGCACCTAGAGTCTCGACATTTCATAAGTGCCTGTATCTGGTTTACATGAAATAAAGATCTATTCTAATACCGATGTCGATGTTCATACAATTTTAGTTACGCGGTAGACCCGCTGGTTTTTCATATTGTACCGACTTGCCAAGAAAAGCAGCTTACAGCTCTAGATACTAACTTATCACGGTCTTTCTGTCGATGAAGTTACTTTGAGCAAGATTTTACTTTTTATGAAGAACTTCTTTATAACATTATTAACACAACAAATGATGTAAAAAATATTTCTCTATTTTTTAAATAAATAATGACAAAACAATGTTATAGTATAATAGTTTTAAATGTCATGATTTATAAATCTAAAATTAACGAATGACTTAAATTAAGGTGACCAGCACCCATGAACTTCGTTTTTATTAAATAAAATGTAAATTAATAAAATATTTATTCATCTGTAACACTGTAACATCGCTGTTAACCGTAACTTACACCACACACTATGCATAAGATGGCAGTGATGTTCCACTCCGGGACGCCGTGAGAAAGAATTGCCGACGACATTTGTTTCGGGAGCGTCTGATGCGCTTGTTTTGTAAACTTCAGTTACGAGCGTATATCTGTGTCTCTCTCTAACTTATTATGTACCGCTATGTGGAGTGAAAGATTTTTCTTCCCATGTGAAAAGTTCGAAGTTTGTGCGATTTTGTTATTTGAGGTTTAAGGCGTATTAAAACTAGATATTTTTTACTGCTTTCCGCGTCTGTCTGTCTGTATATCCGCTAACGCCTCCTAAACCACGCAACGATTTTGATGCTGTTTTCACCATAAGTTAGATAATTTTTCACGGCAGGTTTATATGTATAATACTTTCATATTTTTAATATAGATAAGGATAGTAATGCGAAGCCGTGGGCAGCTAGTATATTAATAAACCCATTGGTGCGCCTCCTGTACTTGAACCCGACTTATACCTCTTAAATCGGGCTTTAAGAATACGGGTCTACTACTTGCTTTATAGTGTGACCGCGAGCGCTGTAGGTACCGTAATACCTACGCAATACGCAGAAGAGATAAAAAAAAAACATGTGCATATGGGTACACATTACCGTACAAATGACACGTGTTACCGCCGCGAACGTCGTCGAAGGTGACATGATAGACGAGAGCGATCTGCTTCGCTCTCGCGTCTTGCCATGCAACTATTTAAGCAGTATAGTGCTCTCGGTCACACTATAATAAAGTATTTCTCCGCAATTGCAAAACTAATTGTAAAGAACCAGTTGTCGTTGCACAATGTGGGAGAGGCTTATGTCCTATTAAACTTGATTGATAGACTGAATTGACTGATTGATTTATCGGCCTTTGTATCAAGCAACCGCGGGGTTGATTTTGATCAAATGCTGGTACAAAATACGACATGCAGTTTTTAAAATTCAAACAATGGAACGACAGATTTGGATCTACTGTTTTCTTCGTTGCTACTTTTTACAGATTGAATTACAACATTTGAAAAATATAATTACATAGAACTCAAACATGAAAATAATATTTCCAGTAATTGCAAGGAAAGAGCCTCTACGAATGACGATATCAGTACCTCTACCATGAGTTTTCCGTGCCGTCTACGTTCACGTTCACATGTAATATCTGTATAGTGTATAGTGACTTTAGTTCACTATTTATACCGCTAGAGGCGCTGAAAAAATTCCCATACAAATATTGCATGTGAACGTGAACGTTAGACGGCACGGAAAACTCATGGTAGAGGTACTGGAGATCGTCTGGCGCACCCTGGGCAGTCAGCCACGATACCACCATTACTGACTGGCTAATGTTTCCACTACGGCAAGAGTAATTCCCATGTGATACTCGTAGTTGGTGCCGAGTTGCCGACTTTACTGAAGAAGAAGAGATAATATCATCATCATTATCCTGCCCTTCAATATCCCCCGCTTCAGTGCCCCCGCCAAGATGAGCCTAGCAAAACGCAAGGGCAGTACCTAGCTTTTCTCGAAGCGCTTCGTCGTTTTTTTGAATCCTTACAACTTGGGTTTGGATTATACTAGATAAACCATCTTTTGACTAAGGTGTAGAGTTTGTGAAGTTAGGCCTTGTAGAGTTAGGGCGTGTAGAGTTAGAAGCTTGGCTCTTAATGAGATCTGATAACTTTTCGACAGTGCGAGTCATATGGTCTCGTCTTGGCAACATTTTACATGAAAATGTTTTTGGTGGGATGTCTTTTTCTTTCGTTCATCGCTACCAAACGTCATTTCCGGATTCACTTTCTTCATAATCATGTTATATTGAGAAGAGGTCAGTTGTTGGTAACTTACCTTTTTAGGATTTTACGCGGCCTCATAAATAATCCTAGCGTATTAATGTGTCTGGAGTTGTACGCCCCTGTTAATAAATAAAAAATGTTTCACACAGTCCATCCAACTTATCTGTGGTCTGCCTCTTCTCTGATACCCATTAAGAAGAGGTAATAATATATTGAAATTATAATACCAATGACTTGTGGAGATAAAGGACAATGCGTTTAGAGGAAGCCCCACAACTTATGACACGGGTAATGCCAAGAATTCACCAACATACACCAATGCTCTTTAAAGAGTCCGTTCTTACTAGAAACGATATCCTTATTAATGGAGAGGTCTATTCGTTTGTTTGTTAGAGGTAATCTGATTTATACAAAATACAATCGTGATTATCATTAAGTATCGATATTTGCACCAAAATGTGTGCCAAAAGAAAACGATGGCGAGATATCGTGAGGCAAATCTCATCCGCCCCTGACAATAGTACTACATGACGATCACGACCGCTGGTATAAGCTGACCTCGCATTGTATAGGTGTTCCGTACAATGACAGGTCAGCTTATACTGAAAATCTATAGCTTGGTTTTTTATCCGTGTGCACTTACCTTATGGTGATTATTAAAGCAACAAAAGTTTCAAATAGTTCCCAAAACACTACTCCTCTGCTACGTCAAGCCACTGTTCGACACGTTTAATGAAATCATCACCTACCTTACTCATAAGTATAACTTCACACAACAAGACACTTCCAGCGCCCTTCAGCAAGCTAAGTATAGATATAGTCGAAATAAAAGTGGCGACAACGGCGTCTGGCTACAGCTTAGAGTTGAAAGGCTTCGGCTAGACGGCACGACTAATTGTCGACACTACTATTGTCGTATTTGGATGCGTATTTACATGTCTGACTGACGAGACGGCTTGTAATTACTGGATCAGGATGTAAGGATTTAAAAAAATGTGTTTCAGTACGGTATGTCATTCAGTTGGTAGATATATTTTGCTTTATTCAGCCAAGTTATACAATTTGTATAATGGAGGTTTGGCTGCACTGAAATCATTTC
The DNA here is from genome assembly GCA_932294325.1 of Allophyes oxyacanthae. NCBI lineage: Eukaryota > Metazoa > Arthropoda > Insecta > Lepidoptera > Noctuidae > Allophyes > Allophyes oxyacanthae. The sequence continues at coordinate 13,724,619 of OW028615.1, forward strand.
CAGAGAAAAAAATATGCGCATTTTTTTGTAAATCATTTGTTTATTTTTGTTTTTTTTATGCTCTGTCCACTTGTGCATATAATACCTACATTTATTATTACCTATTATTTTTGTTTTCTTTTTTATGCTGTTTCCGCTTGTGCAAACAATATACTTATTTTCTTTCTTTGTTTCTATATTATAATTACATAAGGAGATATCCTTTACATATAATAAGAGGGCCAGAATACCTAGCATTTTTGCAGCTTCGAGTATTTAGTAATGCATCTTTTAGCAAATAATTTACTTGCTGTTTTATATTAATATTATGTAAAGCGATCGCAATAAGGCGTATAACGAGTAGTTTATTGATTGCGTACTACAATATTTCCCTTAGGGTTTCCCAAAGGTCAGACGAGAGCCGCTTCATGTGAAATGCTTTTCGTTGTGCTAAGAACAAATAAACTCTGTTATAGACTAGTTATTGTATGATCTGTACACACAATCGCTTACATTTCAATAAATCATAATTTTGACTTAAATTACAGATTAAAAAAAAAACTATTTAAAAAAAGGTTTGTTCAGGAAGCGTATTGGATAAAAATACAAAACCGCTCAAGAAACATTAATTTCAAAACAAAATCTACAATTAAAACCGAGGATAATCTAGTACGTACTAATATAATTTAATTACAACGTGACACGACTAGACAAAGAGACAAATTAAATGTTGGATTAAGGTATTCCGCGTGGGGTGATTCGGATGATTGATCGCTCGAATAGCATATGTTCCGCTGTACGGCACCGGGTTTATGTTAGTGGTTGGTTCTGTATCCTCGTTTGTTACATGTGGATTTAGTTCGTTGAGTTTTGAATGTAATTAGTAAAAAGGTTTGAGATTTATCTTTTCTATCTTTAAAGGCGCTGGTAAACCCGAGCATTCACTTGTAATGAGCATTCTAGCAAATGTTGCATTGTAACATTTTGCATGTTACATTCTAGCGAATAGTAAGTACTTACAAAATTTAAAAGCGGCGCATCCTAGATGTTTTACGAGTACTACAAGAGAATGCTCAGATTTATAAGAACCTTTAAACAGTAGGTTTTTTTTATACCACTTATATGACAAAAATCCTACGGCCCGCCTGATGGTAAGCGGTTACCGTAGATATAAACGCTTGCAGCACAGGGGCATTACGCGCGTTACCGATCCTGTAAAAATCTTTTCACCCCCTTTTTGAAGGTAAAGTAAAGGAAAATTTAAAACTATTATTAGCAAGCGTAGGAACGTGGGGCACCACTGCAAAGCAAAGACCTTCCTACTCCTTCTCCATCTGCTTATCACGGTTTGCATCCTATAAACGACTGATCTAAAAATATTCTAAAATATACATTATTAATAATGTTTGATCTATATAGGTAATTATATTAAAATAGTCTGGTCTAATCTTGCAACCTTACAACCAGTCTGTACAACTATGGCAAGTTTCCGCCTTTACGTGGAGCAATCGTCGTCAGACCTTTAGTAGTGAAGAAAATCAATTTTCTTTAATTTAGATTTTACTTTGTTTTAAAGCTTTGGTGGATTCCATTTCACCTTAATCATGAGTAATTTATTCATTCCAACCTTTTAGCAAACTAAGCCACTTCATACAAAACCGTTTTTAATTCTGTCTGGCAAACACCCTGAACCTAGCTATAGCGATGTGACTTTAAATTGCCAGAGGTTGGCGTCGTTATGAAGAGTAGCGCAAACTTAGATTGGCGTCGGAGGACCGAGATTGTTATCTTAATGAATGTGTTTTGGTAATATCTTGTAGACATTTTCAAAGTTCATTATCTTATCTTTGGAAAGAAGTTTAGATTGTTAGCTGTTGTATGACATGTTGCCTTGAAAGTATAGAGAAAACATACCCTTCGGTTATATCAGATTCCTATAATGGGTTATTTCACTCATCAATAAGAACAACTTTTAGTATAGGATTAACGATCTGTAATACAGGTTCTTCCTTTATCATCGATTCGATCTGTAATACAGGGTCTACCTTCATCATCGATTCGATCTGTAGTACAGGATCTACCTACATCATTGATTAGATCTGTAATACAGGTTCTACCTACATCATCGATTCGATCTGTAATACAGGAGTTACCTATATCATTAATTAGATCTGTAATACAGGATCTACCTACATCATTAATTAGATCTGTAATACAGGTTCTACCTACATCATTGATTAGGTCTGTAATACAGGTTCTACCTACATCATTGATTAGATCTGTAATACAGGTTCTACCTTCATCATCGATTCGATCTGTAGTACAGGATCTACCTACATCATCGATTCGATCTGTAGTACAGGATCTACCTACATCATTGATTAGATCTGTAATACAGGTTCTACCTACATCATCGATTCGATCTGTAATACAGGAGTTACCTATATCATTAATTAGATCTGTAATACAGGATCTACCTACATCATTAATTAGATCTGTAATACAGGTTCTACCTACATCATTGATTAGGTCTGTAATACAGGTTCTACCTACATCATTGATTAGATCTGTAATACAGGTTCTACCTTCATCATCGATTCGATCTGTAGTACAGGATCTACCTACATCATCGATTCGATCTGTAGTACAGGATCTACCTACATCATTGATTCGATCTGTAGTACAGGATCTACCTACATCATTGATTAGATCTGTAATACAGGTTCTACCTACATCATCGATTCGATCTGTAATACAGGAGTTACCTACATCATTAATTAGATCTGTAATACAGGATCTACCTACATCATTAATTAGATCTGTAATACAGGTTCTACCTACATCATTGATTAGGTCTGTAATACAGGTTCTACTTACATCAGACACCGTTTCTATTTTACGTGTATTTCTGTTATTAATGTACGTTTCTGTGATGATGAGAAAATAAAGATTATATTCTATTCTATTCCATAAAAATGAAATAGCGCGAAAAAAACCGGTATTCCTTATATCTGTCGAGTAATATCGCATTATTTCTATATAACAACAGATTTTATATTCATGATTTCAGGTTTGGTCCCATAATAAAAGTTGTTCAAATGATGAGTACAATAATCCCTTAAAAGGATCGGGACTAAAAAGGTTGGTCTATAAATAAATGGGCGAAGTACAATAATTTTGTATGGAATAGTTGTTTCATCATCTCTACTCTTACACACACAATAACAAAACTGAAAAAACCGACTGACAACTAAGAACATGACATTTACCAAAAGGCACTGGTCTGCGAGGTGGAATACAGCCCTGACCTTCGATGAGAGAGGAGGCCACAGTAGCAGTGAGAACATAAATAGACCAATGATGTGGAACTCAGTCATACCGATCAATTAGGGCTCATCGATACTCGATACTTTTACCATCAGAATCGCGGGATTTCGTGTTCGTTATTCACTTTTTGTAAGTAAAAGGCAGCAAAGGAACGCGAATACGCGAGATTCTGCTGCTAAAAGTATCGAATGTGAACGAACGCTTAGTGATAATAAAACAAAAGAATTTGAAAAAACAGAAGAAGAAGAATTAATCTAAAGCACAAAAATAATAACACACTACAAAGTTAAAAATGGAATCACAACTACAGAAACACAAAATATCGAGTAGCCAATTTGTAATAATAAAAGACGTAGGTCATACCATCGCTTAGTGTTATGAGCAAGAGAAGAATTCATAGAAAACCATCATCAAAACCATCATCATCATCAATGAAACCCATCATCATCGATGAAAACCAGCGTCATTGGTGTTGCCAATGACAACAAGCTGATCGATGCCCATTTTCTTGCACACGAGGGACACACACTTCCATGCTTTATTTTTCATTGTTTTTATTTTATGTAATTTTCTGGTTTTTTTATTTTTTATGTTTGTTGTGTGCATGCTCGGTGTCCTGTGTGCAAAAAATAAATTGATTTTCTTTCTTTCTTCTTTCTTTCAAAACAATAAAAGCTTAAATAAACTAAACCAAGTTAAAAGTAGCCACTAGAAAACAAAAGATCAAGTAGCCATTTTGTAATAAAAGGAGCAATTACTTACTACATTGTAGACTGCAAGACAGCAGTCTATATTTATAATCGGATTATTTCAACCATGCCTGATACTGAAGTCTGCAATACAAAAGACATTCGAGTCCTCTTGAATTTAATTTGAAATTAAAGAATGAAAATCTTTAAAAGTTTTTCTTGTACCTAGTTAATTTAATTGTGGTATTTTAATTTCATTAGCACACGAAATTAATGTGCCTTGGTACAGGAAGAGCTATTACGTTAATTGACTCAATGTTGATATTTAAAAAAATCACCCTTTTGTTACTGACATACTTAATACTTAATGTAACTATGTCTGTATACTAATAGTGTAATGTTATATTATATAGGTTTCTAGTAGGTACAATTTTCAATAAATACACCGAGAAAAAATCTTGTTGGAATTACTAAAATTCTCATGCTAAATGTAACAAGAAGTATTTAGTGAACTTTACCTCGTTGTAAAAAAGTATTTTTTTTGTTAATTTAACGCACAACATTAATAATTGATTAATAGAATATTCATTGAGGAGTACCAACGTTTAGTTGATGCAAATTCCTAAGCGTTCTGGTAGTCTAGTTAATATGTCAATATTTTATATTTTTCAGTGTATTGAGCATTTAAAGCTTACTCCGCTTTCAATGCGACCGACTATGTTCGTTATTATTTAGGATTAGAATTTTCCACACCAAAAATCAGTGATCCCTGTACTTAACACTAGTTTGTATTCGGCGTCGAAGCCCCCGTATCGATTTACTATATGAAACGCACTTTATACACACTACTGCTGTCATGCCATCATTATTACAAAACCGAAGTTTATCTAACACTAACGGTACATCCTTGATTACCTCTACAATAGAAAGTGGTTTCTCTACAACACTATTAAAGTTTAAAATTGCGTGACAGTTGTAGTTGTTCAGTCGTTTCGCTAGTGAAGGAAGCGTAGTCAATAAAGGCGGCTTAGTGGCATCGATAACTTTGTGTTTTGCGATATTTATGCGTTCCACTTGGCTCGGGAACACCTGTTTGTTTGTGTGCACGCCAGCGTGGGCAGACAAGGGAATTTGTCTTGTCGATTGTTGTTTGTACCCAAAATACCGCGGTATTGACGTCGTTGACATTTCTAGCTACTCAAACATTCCTTGATTACATTTAATTTTCTCCCTGATCGGGGTACTCAAAAAACATTATAATGTGGTGAAGAATGGAATGTAGTAGTTGTTGGAATGGAATGTTGCACTGCGGTAACATTTTTCATACCTAATCGTAACAATTTATTTGGTTTTACCCGATGAGTTGGCACTCAAAAGGAAATAAATAAATGAAATAGGCAGATGATTAATAATCTCAGTTGATTCATGACCATATTGCGCGACAAGTATCTATGCAGAATTAGATTTAACCAAAAAAACTTGTAATGTACCAGTGAATTCCTTTCGATTAAAATATTTGTCGATAATAATTATAGTATCGTTCACATCCCTACGGCAGCCACCGTGCATTTAACAGTAACATTCATTGTAATGTTTGCTTTATACAATCTGTGTTGAATTTTGACTAGTCGTTAAATTATTTAGTGAGCTATGTAACAATCCAATGAATTTACTGGCTTTGTTGTATAACATAATAAACACTTATCTACGGTTAATTCTTGGTACCTATAAGTTTAATGATTTACTTAAGGAATAAGATCACACTTCTTTCCTTAGTTCTGTGATGTCAGTTGAATATGTCTTAATAACTTTATGTAAAAAGTACGTCTTATTAACAAACGTTGTATATTAAATTTTATAATTAATGTATCGTTTTTATTTCTGGTGTACAATATAGTTTAATATTTTATTAATTTGTTTTTTTATTTGTGTCCTTGTACCAAGACAGAGAGAAACAATATGTAGAAGGGTTTTGCCCTTCGCGAGATCATGTCAATATTGATATGTGTGGTTGTTATTTTTATTGTGGATTCTAGTCAACCAATCACCACATCTACTATGAGATTTTTACTGATCATGGATAAGAGTGTACGGGCATTAAAATAATTTTAATTGGTTTAAAGAAACTGTAAAATTATTAAGATATTTTTTCTTTTTCACAGGTGAGTGGTGCATGAATGATTAAGACGAGGAAAGGGGGATGGAGACTTCCTGGTCCGAATAGTATGCTGTATACGCAAGGTAAGTTTTAAATTAATAAACAATTCTGAGACACCGAAAATGATTGTATTTCAAGATTCCTAAGATGCCGAGGAGGCTGATACTTTAAAAAAAAATACCTATTTGATGAGTTTTATTAAATAAAAGACAAAGTTTTCAAATAGGTATCAGCCTTTAAAAAACATCTTAAATTCTATACTTATCGCCCGGTAAATACTATCTACTTCTACATAATATGTAGAAGTAGATAGTATTTACTGGGCGTATTTATTAATATATTATATTAATACGAGAAGAGAAATCTTCGTACTCCTAAAATAAGGACTTTTTAAATTACATAGGTATTGCAGGGAATTAAGGCAAACAACACACGCTAATGACGTATTTGTGAAAGCGCAGCTATCGTAAGAAAAACAAATGCAATAAAGAGAAAATAGCAAAATAACCTTAATAACATTCAAACTTAAAAAAAATATGAATTACGGTGGAATTTCGACCACTGGGCGATCAATAGTTTTTTTATTATTATATGATTGTCTACATACCAATACTTTTACCTTCTTCATTTTATTAAATGTTTCCAATCATCTAATTTCCAACATTTAAATTAAATCAAATCTCTTGATAACCACCCCATTTCTCTACCTACGGTGCTAATAGAAGTTATGCACGCGCCCACAAGTACCAGGTATGCCCCCAACTGTACTATCACGCTTCGCCGGTTAGGCACCGCCTAGACGAGCGGTTTGGTCGATTTCACACAATTCACGGCAATATGTTGTCACAATTAAAGGGGATAAAGGCCTGAGGGCAGTTAAAGATGCGCTATACTATGTAGAGTAATTGTAGTACCGTAAAATGGGGGAAATATGGGATGAATGAGGACAACATTGAAAGTATATCAACGATGAATTAACATCGTTGCTAATAACGACTTCAAGAATAAACTGGTGGGTGTGAGCGCGATGCGTGGTGTTCACACACATTTTGTGTAACCACTGACCGACTGTCGACGAATCAGTGGTGTAGAAAAACCTAAAATGGTTTATGTTTAGGTACACTTAAATGAGTTATCCTTTAGTTATATTTTGGTCCAAGTATTAATAAACATATAATCTAATTTTCGTGAAAAAATTGAAGTCCTTGTTGGCAACTATATTAACTCAAAGTTAAAATCCCCATGTACCCCTTGATTCCTATTCCCATCATCACCAAAATCATCGTAGCCTCTTTACGTCCACTATTGGAAATAGGCCTGCCCCATAGATATCCATGTCTATCGGATTTGAGCCGTTTGCATCTAACGACTCCCACAATCCTCACTAGGTCTTCCGTCCATCTAGCGGAGCGCCGGCTCCTACGCTCCGTTTTCTGAACCCCGGTCACCACCCGAGAATCTTCTTTTCCCCTACGGTTGTCAGTCCACCGAGGGGTGTGGCCTGCCCATTGCCACTTCAACTTGCTAATGAGAGCTATATCGGTCACCTTAGTTCGTCTACGGATTTGCTCGTTCCCATTTCCCCAGATTTATTTCTCTGCTGGTATACCTACTTTGAAGAAATCTCTATTTCTCGTCACTACTTCATTCTCCCCTGATGTTTGCTTACAAGTCTATCAAACTCGTAGTAGCTTCATTTCATTACCTTCCACACTTCTACAGATTATATGAGGATGAAATAAAACAAATGTCCTTACTACGTTTACGCTGGCGTAGATTTCGCTAGCTTCTTTATCGAAGTTACAAGTTCAAGAAGTGGAAATTAATACCCTCTTCCTTCATTATCGCGATCGTTGAAAATATATCGCCTAACTTCTGCTGTACCACGAACCTAAAATCATGAATAGAATCTGCAAACTGAATAAGGGGTGTCTGCCCAGGTGAGGGTGGAGGGTGCAAATGGTAGGCAGTCACGTCCTAAACAACCCCTAAACGAAGGGTAAACGGAGGGAAATAAGTCCTATTATTTAGGGTACCTAAAAAAAGGGTACCTAGGGATAATATTTTAAACTATATTGGACTTGATAACGCACTGTAATTTACATAGATTAATAAAATTACCATTACGTTTAGGTTTCATGGTTGGCTGATGTGTTTAAAAATATTAACCAGTCCACATCGCTCCATAGACATCCATTACAAAAAAGAATAAAAAATTTAATCAAAGTCAATTATTGACATTTACTCGTTTTTTTTTTGCACCGAAAACATTTGAGTACTTGAATTTCGTAGAAATAGTATAATTTTGATATGATGTAATGTTAAGTGATTCTAGATATTGGTAGACACATTTGTTTGATTTATAACACTAATTAATTGCTCACACTAATTGCAAATATGAGATTTTCATTTGTGGTATCCTAATATACGTAATTGTTAGTAACACTTGTGAGAATCAAAGATAATTAGATTTAAATATTAACAAGCTTAGTGTCTCGTATAGGTTGAGATTAAATATAACGTTAATTATATTCTGTATTTTGGCTGTGGTCTAGTCTGTAATTACGAAAATGTTAAAATATCAACTACAACAGAAAAGAGGCCTCTAACGATTTAGTGTTTATTCAACCAAATGAACTTTTGCACAACAATTGCTTAGTGATCTGCCTTCATATTTTTTCACACATTTCAAAAACTGATTCTACAATCACATTATGGGGAGACTCTTCGGCAATGGATATTTACGAGCTTATAAGTAAATCTTGATACCCCTCGTCATTATAATATTTTCATTTTCTGCCTTTGCTCTTTTAACAAGATCTGCTTTTTTAATAAGTCTCCCACACTTTCCTGGACATTGTTCATCCTCAGCTTTCGTAAAGTCTTTCACACCAAGTTTCATATATTCTTCTCCACCGGTCACTAAAAACTAAAAAAATTGCGTGTTCTATCTTTCCGAACTCCACGTACAAGTAGTCCTGGAACCCCTTGCTGTCTCGCGCCAGACTACTTCAGACGGCTGTAGTGCCACCGAGTGGGTGCGAAAAGTACCTGAATAGGTTCAAGGTTGTATTTTAGTGCGTGTGTTATTATCATGGTGTGACTCATTAGATTAGGTGAGAAAAGCTGTTATTTATTTATCTTTACCGGTGTGTCAATGTATGTACTTACTTAATTATTGGAGCCGTGGCCGCCAACCCACTTGGAACCGTGCACCTAGAATCATGACGTTTTGAAAGTGCCTGCAAAGGCCCAGTTGAAATAAAAATCTTTGACTTTGAGCTGAGTATATCATGAGTTGAATATTTAAAATATCATGAAGATATTGCCTCTGATGTTATTCAAACTTAGCCAGAACTCAGAAGCTGGATATTCCATTGCTTCGTATTCTATAATGTTTAGTTTTGTGAGAATTTTCGTCAGCTATTAGTTATATTAATTACGTAATTCATAATATTTGCGTAACAAATTCCCCCGTGGTGTCAGAAGACGTCTTCGCTATCTATCTATAAAGTATTCGGCCAAGTTGATTTACTTGTCTGGAAACATCCAACCACAACTGGAAAAGTTTCAGCAATAAAACACAAGTCTGCTACCCTAATCAAACTGTATATAACATTAATTTCTTTCATACCCACATCATCAGGTAATCAATCCATTTCATCAGACGTCTGTTTACATGTACAGTGTGTCAAAACGGCATTTTTGTGTAGTAGAAGCGAATCGTAGGCCGCGCGGTTCAGTCTGCATATACATTATTGAGTACCACTGAGTGACGAGACACGCGTTCTATAGAACCGTTGGAATCGGCAAGTTGGCTTGAAAGACTTACAGCCCTTAAATATTTTTACATGACTATCAAAATCCTTCTCTTACACTAGCTTATCAAAGACCGTCAGTTTCATAAAGAAATATTTTTGTATACAATTCGAAAAGAAAATGCTATAAAAGAATTAATAATAACCTGCAGGAGTGGACTGGAGTCGCAATTGCTGCTCGACAATTTCGTATCGCATGGGACGGAAAAAAATATGCGGAGCTGATTGCTATCACTCGCTATTCGGAGAGGCATTTAACGAAGACGATTTGATTTTACAAAGGGTTCCGTGCTATTGTCTATAAAAACGGCAAAAAAATCACGTTCGTCGTATGGGAGCCCCCTTAAATATTTATTTTATTCTGTTTTTCAGTATTTGTAGTTATGGCGGCAACAGAAATTCATCATCTGTGAAAATTTCAACTGTCTAACTATCACGGTTCATGAGATACAGCCTGGTGACAGACGGCCACACAGACGACGGACAGCGGAGTATTAGTAATAAGGTCCCGTTTTACCCTTTGGGTACGGAACCCTAAAAATATGTTTCGTGTTCTAAACAGGAAGCATGTTAAAGAAACCGCAGTTTTTTCAGCATTGTTTTCTGGTTCTTGTATAATGTACCTATCGTAATATCTGATTCAGATAATGTAAATGTTAGCGAAATAATTAAATTATTTACCGTTGATTATTTCAAAGGCTTTTACAGATGATACGCATTGTCGTATGAGGTCATAGGTATTTTTCACCCCTTTCTTTGAGAAGACGGGTTGGATATCAAGGAGAGTTAGCATGGTAAGAGAAGAGTAGTGCAAAGACAGCACAGTAGCAAGCACTCGGCACCCCATAACGCCAGACACTCTCTATGCCGTAGTTGCGAGCGACGTATAAATAAGTTTGTACACACTCGCGCTGCCGCATGCCGTACCGAGCGAAGGCTCGTGTTTTGAACCTACTTGAACAAAAAAGGAGATTATTCAAAACAAAAATTCGAAATTCTGGACACAGTTTGTAAACAAGTCTATATATATTATTTAGCACTTACGAGACTGGTCCAAACATATCTAATTTGCCATTGACTCGCTAAATTCGAATTTATAAATAGCCTTCTTTTGACTTTTCAACTCGGTTTACTGGAGTCCGCTGATGGGCTAGCTTCTTCCAAGTTATACCACATGCTCAACGAGTACCTATAAACACAATATTATCTGGCCAAAATATCCAATATCCACCTTTGCAAATAGTGGACTTCCTCCCAATATGTAGTTTCATGGTATCAACTTCAGATGCCAACTCTGCCAATACTGCTTGCGAACACGGCAATACGAAGTCCAAACCCATATCTAATAGTATTGCTGAACTGAAACATTACTCAAATTGATATATATTTCGAACTAACTGTTGCGTGTCGCATCCTAGGGGAACTTTAGTGTGATGGTTCAATATTTAAACTTCATAAATATTATTTTCTTTACCATTTATAATTTTCTATTTACCCTCGTAAGGTACTGCCAAGAGCAAGAACGTTAAATAAAGTTTTAAGTTGATATTCTACCAGCAACCACCATTACTATTTTCACATCTATGACTGGTGTGGTATGGTGTGGTGTGGCTGCCTCCTTCACATGTTTACGAGAAATTAAATATAGCAGTAAAATTATTCTGTTTATTGCGTTCTTCATAAAATAAGGTAGGTAAGGTAAGGACTGAATAGGACTGCACCACATAGTTGCGACAAACAAATGCTCGTCTAGTTGCTGCGACAGGATAGTTACTGCGACAAAAGTTGTTACCTCGACAGCACGTCAACGTCTGTTTTAAATTCAATTCAGTTTTTTTTTTTTTTTTAATACGTTGCCCCTCACTAGGATTTCTCCTGTATCGAGGGTACAGTTTACAAACATACATGTCACATGCACATACAACCAGACCCGAAACAACTATCTGTAGATCATACAAATATTTGTTCCGTGCAGGGATCGAACCCGCGGCACGTGGCGCAGAAAGCTAATCGCTTAGCCACTGCGCCAACCGTGTCGTCAACGTCAACGTCAACGTGCACAAGATCGAATTGCATGGCGCAAACTTGTCCAGGAAAAAACAAACAAGTTGATTATCATAATCTTATTTTTATTCACATTAAACTACATTATTCTCGCTGCTCTTACCAGAAGATTGTACTGATCAAAATTGTAATCTATTATTTAAAAATTTCCATGGAGTTTTTTGCCGGTTCTTTACCATAGGACCCACTATTTGGAACCGCGCATCTCGTCTCGAGATTTTATAAGTGCCTGTATCTGGTTTACATGAAGTAAGGATCTATTCTATTGGGTCACGATCCTCAACAATGAGTGACCGATTTAAAAGAAGCAGAAGAATCTAGTCTCGAATAAGAAATGATATAACTGCTAGCAATGGAGTAGCAACAGCAAAAATAAGGTTTAAGTACGAATTTGCTCGAAAAATTATATACTTAAATACAATTCAAGTGGTTATTACTCTAATAAAAGGAAAAGCTCTTCAAAGGAATAAACATAAAATCTAAGAGCGGTACAAATCTTTTAGATTGCGAATGGCAGCTGTAACTAGCATGATCCAATTTGGCACCCCTTCTTACTGCGTATTTAATAGTTGAGCGAAAACCGGACCTATTAAAAGAGTGGGCTAATATAGTTCTCCACCTTATTTTAGTAGGAACACCATGTAGAAGTTAGTATTTCTGAAAGTATAGTAATCTACAATACCTATAGATTCTGAACATCACATCAAAAATCGAAGGAGAACAGATACCTTCGATTATCGACATGATATTCAGAAAATTATATATCCCTGATCAATATTTTTATTGATGTCGCATATGGCATATTGGCATAAGTTGAGTATCCTGTGCTCAAGGTCAAGGTCATCGATTTGACTATCACAATATGACTAAACGTAGATTTTTAATTTACCAAATGTTTGTTTGTTTAAAATGTGTGCTAATGACATTCAAGATAGATGGAATTAGGATTTGTGGCAGAGAAAATCGTAGCTAAAAATGTACACCACAAATAGGGTCACTCGAATAAAGAGAGCATCTAATCAGTAGCCTGACTTTAATGATATGCCTAACGATAATTGGAATCGATTTCACACGATATTGAGACAGAAAGGCTAATGAAACTTGCCTAGATTATTCGCGTGTAGTAAATATGCATCGTTGAGTTGCAGATGGTGGCAAAATTATTGGTAAATAAATTGACATAAGTCTTGTATATAAATAAGGTCCTACTTATAGCGGGGCCCCTTTTAAGGGGCTTTTTGCCATCGACACGCTAAGAAGAAGAAGGGGTAATAGTACCTACTGATCACTATGAAAAACTTTTATTATGGAACCAAACTTGAAATCGCAACAAAAAATCTGCTGTTGCATCCATTTATTTAGTCGAGTAATATTGAATTAATTGTATAGAATAGGTGATTTTTATTTCCACAATTTTAGGTTTGATCTCATATTAAAAGTTGTTCATAATGATGAGTACTATATCCCCCCTTATATGGTCCAAAACGCTAAAGTCATGGTTGCTTTGTTGCTTGGACTGCCGGGACTGGGAATTGGCCTATAATCGGCCACATACGGTCCAGTACGAGCATGCCGGTTTCGTCCCGATGTTTTCCTTCAATCTTAGAGTACCTAGTATGCATATTCCGAGTTTTCCTAAATGTATGAAAACAACATGCGCGCGTAATTCAATGAACTTCTATGGAAAACGCGCGCACACTTTTTCATATATTTCTGGCTTTACGGTTACTACGGTCGACGTTGAGAAAAACAGACATTTAGGACACAGTAACTAAAATGTTCACATAGAAAAATATATCGGATTCGAACTCATTTACTGTTCATAATTTAATGTTGTCAAGTGTATTAGCTGCCGAGTCACGATTATGTTCCATTTTGATGATAATAATAAATTGAACATTCCAGATTATAAGCTCGTCATTGTGTTGTATAGGTATTAAGTGAAATTACAACAGCACATACTTTTAATTATACAATATAGTGTGGTCTCATGTATCAATCACAATCAATCATGTACCAATCATGTGTCAATAACATCATTGACTTCTACTACCCTAAGGCTTATCCTCTTGAATAAGTCATGCTTCTCTGTACCAATCGCATCCAGAACATTCCCACTATCCTTGGCTTAGTACTACTGAAATAGTCTGCGGAATGACAACGATCGATATTTTATGGTATACACATTATACAGGGTTATTTGTAATTCACCAGCAGTGCTTTAGGGGGTGGAAGTAGGTACTCATCATTATGGATTTATCAATTAAAAATTAATCCAAACTTTCCATACATTTTGATCGAGCAAGGTGGACCTTTTGTACGAAAAGATTTTTAGTTTTTTCGCCATTTCGGATTTGGTTCCTTAGTAAAAGTTGTTTATATTGTACTTCTACCTCTTAAAGCACTACTGGTAAAAACCAAATAACCCTGTGTATTTACCTTTTGACAACAACCCGATAAATATTAAACAAAAGATAAAAATATTTTTTTTTAATAAGGCCGTAAATATTTTTATGCCAATGTATTTTGAAAGTAAGGCAATTAGTTTAAAACGAACCGAGAAATGCTCTAGCGTAGTAGGAAATTGGAAATTAATGTTCCATTAATTATGGCTCGAGGCATCGTTGCTTTGATAGCTAATAACATCCGACCGGACGAGGCGGTAGCTGTTTGGCTGTTTACTGCCTTTGCAAAGCGAATTTAAAGTAACGCTCAAACCTCGCTCAGATCTCTGTGATCAGTAAATGGGTCAAATTAAAGTATACTAAAAAAAAGCCATTGTGGCCATTTTGTAGGTGGTTTGAGAAGTTTAACTGGCAGTATTGCCATTGAACGTAGCAATGCTGCCAGTCTTCTGGGCACGCTACCAATTGACAGCGGTGAGGAGTACTTTGACGCCTAAGTGCTCAGTTTTATGTTTGTATTTTTATTTTATATTTTAAATAATTAGGCTGTGTACATAGTTATGTTTAGTTGGCAAATAATTTATTAAAGTATTATTACAATTTTTCTTACAAGTAACATCATGAAGCTAAATACAGGTTTGAATCACAAAGTCGATGAAGTAATTCGAGTACCTACGTAATACTATTCCTCGTAAGCAAAGTAAATTTATAGAATAATAAAATAGATTCCATTATGTATTGTTCTTGATACTATGTACGTTAAATTTACCTACCTACTAATATACTTAGTTTAATATAAGATGTAATTTCTATATTGCGGTGAGAAAATAAATCATTATTATTATTAGATCCTACAACATTTCTAATGATACTAAAACCACTAAGCATGAAACAGAATACTGGTTCATTAACTTCACATTTTGCTTATAAACTGACACTAATTTTCCTAGTTAATTAATCAAACTGAAAAGATTACTTCAACTAAATGAGGCAAACATAAAGGACGCCCGCGGTCTTTACTTAGTACCATTCAATAATTCACAAAGGTTGCCGAAACATTCCGAATTTGGTTGTACTGTAAATCTTTTGTAGATTCTAGCTCTATTTAGTTAAGTTCGATATTTTCAGTTTATAATTTTAACTAGTTAAGTTTTGGATAAGGTTCAATTAAAATGTAAATTGGTTATTATATCGTTTTTCGAGTCGTTAGTCCTTTTTAATTGGGCTTATACTTTCAAGGGCATGGCAACAGTGATCTTATAATTTGTGGTAAGATAGCGACCACCAAGCCATGAAAAAAAAAAGATCCATGGTCAATGGTAAACTGATTTTCACCAGTAGACATGTATCAACTATTTTACTGGTTTTCACGTAGCGAAATTATAGCTCAAAATCAGCGCCGGGCATTTGATGTCGTGATACGCTGAACTGAACCTTTTTAGTGCAGCCGTGAGGCCCACACAATTATAGTAGGTACCTAATAAATAACCTACATACTTTATATAATTATTATGTATGTGATTACTTTTGTTTTTTGTTTTATAATTTTTGTTTTTTTTTGTTTTTATTTTTATTATTGCATGTGGTGCCTTAATTTTGCAACCAAATAAATATTTTTTTCTTTCTTTCTAGCTGTTAATGGCTTAATACTCGTGAGCTTTTACGATGCTTAAGAAATCTTTGACCGCAAATAAATCTTATACAGGGCGTAAGTGACATCTTAACGAAAACTCATACCATGGGTTCAGTACATGATACTGGATCATTCAGCGTTAGAACTTTGCGTCGGTCTTATCAAAAATTTAACGATTTTGTTCGCAGATTTTTTAGTTAGGTATAAAAACTGCGAACAAAGTCGTAAATTTTTTGAAAAGACCAACGCAAAATTCTTTTGCTTAGTCTTTCAGTATCATGTACTGAACTTATGGTATGAGTTTTCGTTACGATGTTACTTACACCCTGTATACTTACAAGATAACAACTAGGAAGATCTGTTTCAGATTATACACTGACCCCGTATCGATATACGACTTTCACCCAACTTCCTTAAGCAACTATGTCCAGTAGAACTTTTTGCTATAGTCACCCTACCGAGTATTTCTAGTCATATTTGTTAGTGAGCCAAGTCCGAGGCAACTGGCAAGAGGCCTATCAGATGGAGTCGGCTAGCAGCCCCATTGTGACCGGTGATAACCTACTTTTAGCCGGAAAATGTTTTGTGTGTATGACGTTCGGAAGATAACGTGTAATGTGTGGCTCGGATGGCTTGGCTTCGGAACACGGATTAGGACGATCCTTATTGTGATTGAGGTTAATCTGAGTTATGGTTTTAATTGAAAATTTCAATTATTTGTAAAGGATAGGTTATAAGGGAAAAAATGTTGTTTAGGTCATATTTTATAGTCATGGTTTGTCTAATCAGCTATCAGTCAATCCAATAAAATATACCTACATAGTGATATTAATCCGATGGAAACCAATTTTGACTTTCGTACCATGTTTATTCCTTGACAGCCTGCAGCATCGTCACTACCATCACTACCATCAGATGAGGTGCAGGCAAACGCACTCAAAAATGTTAGTTCTCAAACTTAAGTTAAAAGTTTTAACTAAATACAGTAGGCATATGATGCATGTTTGTGAATATATAACTGTAAAATATATTTTTTACATCCCTTCATCCAGGAAAAATCTGATAAGTTCGATTTCTCCTTCTCAAAAACTTAAAGATACGTCCAGTGCCAAAGTTTCTCTCCTAATTCAAATTACTTGCAATTCCGTACTTACACCACTTTCTCATTCTGCAATCACACCGTTAGATAGCCGGCCTTATTGATTATGACGTCCACAGCCGGGGGCAAGCCGATAAAAACTTACGCCACCACTGTAATTTGAAAGAGTATTTCACCGATAAGCTTCCATTCGGTTTGCTTGTCTCTGTGCCTCTGATAAAACTTGTCCTATTATTTCTGCCGAGCGTCCTATCTGCGTTGCTTCGGGCGTTCACAAAGAAACGTTGCCCGGTAGCTAGCCAACCGATTATCGATACAGTCTTTGTATGAATTATGTATTTAGTTGGAAAAAATTGTTTTATACGATATCTGGTCCAGATTTATCAGAAAAGTTTTGTTTGTGAGTTGTACGGGTTTAGTTTTGTGTCCTTTATATTAGTTATTCAGACGTGACCTCTTTTGTAATGTTGTGTGATTTTGGTTTTAGTTTTCTGATTCTTTTGTGATCAGAATTAAGAGGTCATCAAGTTCGTGTCATTGGAGGCTATATCGGTGATTAGCTACGATAGGAGTTGAGAAAATGGAGCGTATTTTTACAGTTTCACCATTTGGATTTGCTTTAATCCTTGGCAAAGGCTATCTGCAGAGCTACCCGGACTGTCCGCGAGTGAAAATGTGTGCTATATTTTTGTCACGGATGAGTCTTGTTTAGATCCTTGCGAACCATGGGAAGGCGTAGACCGGGTCATACCTCGTGTACTTATTTTGTTATTTAGTATATGATGGAGCAATTTCAAAGAGTCCAAAATATAGGCTTCCTTGTACCTCTCTAGGATTATGTTAGCTTTCAAACTGATTTAAATTTTAGACAATATAACCTAAAATTATGACTATGGACTTATGATTGTGGTATAATGACTTACCTCCATATTTTATATATCTACGTGATTATTTAAAAAAAAAATCTTTTTGTTCTTTTTTTTATTATCTACATTTGGTGCCCTAATTTTGCAATCAAATAAATTAATTTTGTTTCTTTCTAATTTAAATCAGTTTGAAGTAAAAATACATTGTCTTTGATTACCGTGATAAATTGCGATTGAAAAATAAACATTATATAAAACAAAAGCGTAGGTACGCAATTACAACGGGTTAACTTTCAAATGACAATTATTATAATGTTAAAAACTATTATTAGTAACTGAAACGGTTAACTGTTGGCTCGCGTGTTTGACACTGGCAGTTAATTGAGTGATGTGGGAAATAACTGAGCTTGAATTATACATGAAACCATCATTAATCGTTTAAAGTTACCTACTGTAGTTTTAAAACTCACTTTTAGTCTGTAAAGTTGGAACTAGAAATTGTATTTTGACTGCGTAGTGAATTATTGTGGAAAGATAATGACTATTCAGAGCCACTGTTGGACATAGTTGGGAAAAATTTAGGTAATGATAAAGACCTTTTCAGACTAAACTTCGAACTACTACGACTAAGATTCATAAATTATGTGTACCTAAACAGAAAATCCAACTATTTTCCAATAATGTATTCTGTATGGCAATTCGAATTTATAATAAACTACCCGATGCATTCAAGACACTTAATTACATGACATTCAAAAACAAATTATTTAATTTTCTATTACATAAATGCTATTATTCTATTAACGATTACCTTAATGAAAAATTTGACACAAAATTTAATTAATTTTTTTTTTTTTTTTGACATTGCATGTGTTTCAAATTTTAATGACGTATTATATTTTATCTTCGTAATGTATTCAATAATTGCTGTATTTTATCATTGACATGTTTCCTAATTTATCCAATAGTGTAATTTTATTTGATGATTATGACTCTTGATGTTTGTACGCTGGAAACGGCAGAATATTATGGACATTCTATTATTTTAAGAACTTTGTAACAATATTCTGACAAATAAATATATTAATTACTACCTTGTAAAAAAATTACCGATCATGAAGATGGGAGGTCCAACATTATGATTGGTAATTTTTTTACAAGGTAGCTTGAAGGTTAGTTCTGCCGATCATATTGAAGTATATAACCAGAGTCGATGTTCATTACCATTTTAGTGACGCGGTAGACCCGCTCCACAACACTCGCGGCTATTAGCTTCAGAAGTCTCATTCGTCCTAACCTATTGAAAGCCTGAAGCTCAAATTAATCTAGTTCGTCTACTCTCATGAGATGCCTAAGGCATGAATTTAAGTAATCCATTTACTATCGCCCAGTTTGAAATTAATATTGGCCAACACTAGCTCAATATCGACAAATGCGTAGGTCTTTGGCGAGCAATGGGATGGGATGCTACAGGGTAATTTGACACCCACCTAGATATTATTATAAAATACCAACAGGGAACTTAGGTATTTGTATTTTTATTCTTAGTTTATAGTATAGATTGAAAGCTTAAATAAACATAGTAAAAAAAATACACGAATAATTAAAATATCACAAACAAAATCATGACAAATGTTCGCACCAATACACAGTCATGGTTACCAAAGAAACACGAAGGAATGACGTCAGAATTCGATGATGATTTGTGAAATAACGTTCCGTTTTACGTAATTTATAATAAAGATAATTTCTAAAACGATTAAAATAATTTGAATAAATCTTTCATTTCCGGCCAATGACCTTTAATGCCCATTAACGTCCATAAGTTACTAATTGCATTCTCTTACACGAAGCAGAACCTTCCAAACCATTAGGTATTTTATTTTATTTTTATTTATTTATTTATAACATTACAACATCTAACAGAATAAATACTCCAAATAAATATGTGACCTGACTTATAATCCCCAAATAAACAGACTTCTCTCTATCATTTTGTCCAAACCTAAATATACTTCTAGCTTTTCCAAACCCGTAAACTGCGCACTTCGTACAATATTTCCATTATAATCTATTCTGCCGTCCGTACGGTAGTACACAACAATGTGACAGCCGCGTGCCGGACGTCCGGCCCCGGCCGTCTCGACGCCGGTCCAAACTTATTAATTGCCCGGAGCCGCGCCGCGCCGCGCTCGCTTACGCTTATTCCACTCTTGAAACTGTTATGCTGTACGGGTTTCAGTTTGTAAGGATTTACGTCCAAGTGTGTGATGTTAAATGAACTTGATTATTATTTTGAAATAAATATAATTGTGTAGCTACATTACCAAAATAAAAAAAAAAAATTAAAAAAAATTTGGTATGACGTCTATTGTTACCTTTATGTCCATTATATAAGACATTTCCTAGAAATGTTTTTATGTTTCGAACTTAGCGCAGTCTCAATGATTTGCTTGATTTACCTTTCAGGCCTCGATACTATATTTTTCATGTCCAAAGGAGCAGCTAGTGCCATCTATCGCATCACTACGGTAGTAAAGTACTTTAGATTTTCATTATAAAAAAAAATCATCGCCTTATGAATCTGTTTTTAAATCTGAAACCACGTACTCAAACAAAATTCTCATATCCGACAGCCCCAATCACAACCGCCATTCATAATTCAAAAATAATAAAAGCAATACGAGCACCAATCGTAATTAGTCGAGCTATTTCGGCGGAGTCTTCTCTGATGCGCGGGAGCATACGTCAAAACATCGTTTTGTTTTAGAAGGAAGATATATTTTACGACAGTGTCTCGCGCAGTCACAATTTTTAACAGCGCCTCTTAATTAATGTTAATGTCAGGTCGCAATCGGCAGTTCAAGTCGACGTGAAGAACATTTGTTTTTTTAATCACATGCAGGTGTTCATGGTTCTATATTCTTAGAGGAAATAAATACTTAGTTGGATAATTTAATATTCATAAGTTAAAAATAATGACACAATTTCAAAATAGATGCTTATAAAATAAATCTCATGTGACTAACAATAGGATCGGAACTAGGTAGGTGTAGGTAATTTTAGGTATACGGTTTTGAAGTTTGAAAAATTATGGATGATCGCAGATTACAGAAGTAAAGGTGGATGATAATAATTATGTTTATTTTAATTATATGGCACGTATAAGAACTATTTTTATTTGAGTCTATAAATACCTAAATAGCTTAATACTGTTCCAATAACCTTTTTATTTTAGGAAAATTCCTCTATAGTTAAGTACGTGTATATAATCGGCAATTTTTCTGGTCCATCTACCTTATAGCTACAATCGTTTGCGCCCGGCGCGGCGCCGGCGCGGCGTCCAAACGCAGTGTTACTAACTCTAAGCGGGCTGCAGTCGTTTAAAGCATTTTGTTTGCGAAATGTATAACCGCAACGTATCGTGATTTTACCTAAATATTTAAACATTTGTATAATGTGACATCGAACCAAGAAAAATTAAAACAGCCTATTACTGTCCCACTACTGGGCACAGGCCTCTTCTCGGAATGAGAAGGATAGCCTTAGTCTACCACGCTTGGCTTGCTGGTGCGGATTGGTGGACTACGCACACCATCGAGAACTTTATGAAGCCCTATCACATGTGCAGGTGCCACGAATATCACAGTAAAATAAATATTCTCTGTTACCTCGTTATTATAACCACGGTAATTCCTACCCCAATTATCCAGCAAAAAAATAAAAAAATTATAGCGGTCTCACATTATTCATTTCACAGATCTGTAGAATAAACTTCAACCGACCATACATAAATGAAGTTACACAAATAACCGCTGGTATTTCTGACCCAAACCGCCGCACGCGTGTCGCCGGAGTGGGGGCAGAAGGTACCGGAGTGGGGGCAGAAGGTATAGGTATATAGATATACTATAAAAAATAAAAACACGGGGACCGGATTTGAACCTGATATTTGTCGGCTTCTATTCTACTATTTACCGCTCCACTTAGCTAGTTACGATGGGTGTCGAAATAAACATATCTAATGTTGAAAAACTATCTAGTTTCCTTCATATGTATAGTAATTTGCCGTGATGGTTTTTTACCGAAAATGTTAAATAAACTCGTTTAAATCACAAATTTCTTAACTATCGACCTTAGTACCCACGGATACATATCGAGCTATAACGTTAATTTAGCTATAAATTTTCAGTATAATAAGCTGACCCGAATAAGGGAAGCCTATACAATACGTGGTCAGCTTTTACTGGAATTGTATAGCTTGATAGTAGCCGTGTGTATACAAAAAAAAATGTTACATTGTTCAGTTCCTGTGAACGTAGCGTAGCGTGATGATACAAATTTATGTTAAAAAGTCGACCCCTTAGTAGCGCTACTGTGAAAGTCCTATTGAAATTGTTAATTCTTACGTTTCATCAACATCATACATTATACACAAAATATGTTACATTGCTCGACTCCTATGAGTGATAGTGCGATGAAATATGTTTACTATAAGTCCTCGATCCCTAATAAATTATACTACAGTGAAAGTCGCATCAAAGTAGGTCCAATACAACATTATTTTGTATAACCAATCAATCGTGACCTCTGCTTTGTATGGGACTGCTTACAATAGAGCGATCAAGCTGTATCTACGGATCTAGTCAACTGTTGCAAATGAAAGTTGTTAAGTTAGACTATTATCTATACGATTACTGTAAAGTTTCATTGAAATATTTTTCGGTGTTTTCCCGAGATGGGGTAACTTCTTTTATTTTTTGTTGGCTCTCAGACTTTCATCCCATAAATACAAAGTAGGTGATCTAGCGATACCTTTATTTTGCCTACACTCTACTAACGACTAACAACGACAACGACGTGGTCGGTGAGAATTCGGTGACCGTTACTGCCCCTCGTAATGATTTTATCGCCTTGAATCTAACAATAGTAGCTAAACATCCAAATTATAAACTTTACATTTTCGTAAGCACATAAACCCAATTAAAAGAACAAATATTTCGATCCCAACGCTATCTAGGGAGACTGAAGACAAATTTAAAGAAACACAATAATATTTAATTAATTTAATATGAAATGAAAATGAAAAAATGGAAGAATGAAATGTGCTGAAAATAATAAAGAAATAGGTAATAATTATATTATTCTTTTCACTGAGAAATTGGTAGCCGACAGATTATTCTAGTCATCCTCAAGTCAATGAATTTTCAGCTGCCGTGCATCAGGCAAAAGGCTATGTTGTAAAAAGAATGTTCTATGAACTTAATTTGCTGTTCTCCAGAATGCAAACGATGTTAGCCCTTATCAATTTGCAATGGTAGCAGTAAACAGCAAGCACACGTTATAATACTGCCAATAAGGCTTTCAAATTCCTAATTACCTATTCGATTCCAAAAAGCCCATCCTACAAGATTCCGACAACTTCTATTGATAAAAAAAATCTACCCAATCCTAATAAAATCTTAATAATTATCTTATCTCAATATTTACTGGAAATAAAAAATCTCGGTCTTGGTTAAAAAGTCTATTAACGCCATCTACATAGTTTCAGAAAAATGTATTAAAAAAATAATGAAATCACAGTTACGTGGAAATATCTGGTAGCGCATTTAAAAAAGTAATTATCTCGTGAGTAAGGTATTATGTCGTATGCTATCATCACGCTTCACCTTTTGGAGCATAGCAGTCAGTGAAATACGTACCTTAAAGTAAGATGCCGAAGAAAGAACAAAAAAAAATCAGTAAAAATAAAGTACTGGGCATTACTAAATATACCATTTTACTAATTTAAGAACTGGATCAAGTGAGGAGTTAAAATGAAAACAGGAACTGTGAAACTAAAACGAAGATGAATTTTGCTTAGCCCCCTAGACGAATAGGGTGATGATTATTATTACATATTTTGACCGGACCTATGAATTATAATAATACAATATTTCATTAAGATTTGGCTCTTAATAATGAAGTGGTAGCTCATAATAGTACACAGGCATAATGCACTTTAGCTCACCCCCCATAGATAATAGCGTGATAATTTATAGCCTATATGTTGACCAGCCCTTTGACAGATATTACTGCAAAATTTCATGAAAGTCTGTTCAGCGGTTTGGCCGTGAAGCTCGGACAGACAAAAAGACAAACAGACAAACAGACAAAAATTCTAAAAACTATATTTTTGGCATCAGTGTCGATTATAGATCACGTAGCGGTTTTTTTTTTTTTTTTTAATTCAATGTACAGTTTTCGCTTCGTTACGATTTTATTATAAGTATAGATTATAATTTTTTTCCTTCCTTCAATGTTTTAATATTAATATTTTAACTTTTTTGTAGAAATTAGAATTATGAGCATGTTATTATTACCTACCTTTTCTATTTTTTTTAAATATTATTGACTCTCTACACGTGTTGGTTGAAAACTGTAAATGTATAAAGTAATTGAATTATTTATTTTATTATTTGTGTACACACAACAAAAAGAAAAATACAAAGAATAAGAACATTTAAGTACAAAGGTACTGCTTATTTCAAAAGAAATTTCTTTCAGCAGACCTAAATTATAATAAATGAATAGAGATAAGTTTTAGAGATTTATGGGATTTTATTATTACTTATATCTCTCTTGATTTTTCTGTTTGAATGAATGTATCTTGTGATAAAATTGAACTTTGATTACTTGTTAAACAAAGAATATCATGTCTGACCGAATCCGCCGAACGTGTCGCCGCCGCCGGAAGGTACGAACGGTGAACGCACCGATATTCGGTAGATCGGTTTAGGTTGTTATTTATTTTTGAAGGATTTTATATTACATTTTATGTGTAACACTAAAACTTCTGCTATCTATAAAATTTCGGTTACGATCTAAAAAAAATAGTTACCACTTCTGAAATCTACACTGCGCTGTGAATAATCAGTTCAATGTCTCATTTTCGGGACATAAGTTCTGCCCAACATAGTTAACAAAATATGTATATGTATTTAAATAATATCTCTTATCCGAATTGGGACTAAGACACGACAAACACACATACACAAATCGCCCGGCGAGTAGCAACTCGTCCCACCGTATTAACGCATTAATATTGCAAGGGTTGTCCGTAACAAGATCATAAAGTATTTATCACGACACGGCTTCCGTGACGGTCCCACGCCGGTCCCATACCGTCCACGTGTCGTGGACGAATCGGAACACCTGAAGGATTGCGTCGCGGTCTCCACTCATTACTTATTCACAGGTATTCAGGGATGTGTGATAGTGAAATTGGGTTAAGGCATGAAAAATATAAGCGGATTCAGGATCTATTCATGATAAATTCTGATAGAGGTATTCATGTGTAAAACTAGCACTATAAAAAATAGGGATTAGCAATATATAGTTCGACTGGTTAAATGAGGGATATATTCAAAGATATTATAGGTAATCATCGTATCAAACACTGATCATATGAATCACTCTACTATATTATAAAAGTCGAATAAAGTGCAACAAACTGCAATGGCTTAAATGTAAGTTATATAATATTTTATATAAATTTATTTATGATAAATATAGATTTTATTTATATATAGGTACTAGCGGCCCAGCCTGGCTTCACACGGGTGGATATAAAATTTATTTATATTAAACATTTTATAGGTAACTTTTTACACCTTGGGTTCGTAGGTAACCCTAATTTTTTGAAAATAAAATATGCCTATATTTCTCAGTGATAATATAGCATTCTGCCGCTGAGAGAATTTTTAAAATCGGTCCAATAGTTTTTGTGTTTATTCATTACAAACAAATACACAAATCTTTTCTCTTTTAAATATTAGTGCAGATGTAGATAAATAGTTCCATAAAAGGATTACTTATAGATAAATAATCATTGCAAGGAAACACACACTTGGGTATATATTGTGATTCTACGTTGACTCAGTGTGGTACATCACATGCAAATAGTTGACTAAGTATTAACAGAAATGGTGTACTCACTTCGCGAATTTTAACTTTCATTACCCTTTTATAAGGAAAATATAATTCCTTGTATTCATACTCTTCTTTGCTTGGTAAACCGTTTTGTTCACCACACGAGTTTCTGTTTGAACTACTAATGAATAGGTGCGTCATCACCTCAAAACAACAATGCGACAATATTATAGGCATTTCCTAAGCAGTGTAGAATGACAAACTATGTGATCATTCTTAGCAAACTGTACTATACTTAATGTGTTTTTAAAACCTGATGAGCACGATGTTTTATTACCTAATATTTTAGAATTTCTCTTGTTCCTGTTCACAATAGTAACCTTTTCGGAGATCCGTATTTAGTTTTCAACCGAGACACTTCTGTAAAATTTAAACACGTTCACTTCTCCAGATCATAATGGAGATCATTACACCAATAAACAAATGAATCACCTTACCTCCAACAAAACAGAATTCAATAAATTTATCCCTCCCTGTATTTCATAAACAATGCAAAACGCGTACGCACGTGGTCGGCGGCGTACGCGACCAATGCCGAAATCGTTTGCAATCCGATGCCGCGGCCACCGGTGATGCTCGTATGTTTTGCTGTTTGACTAACTGTCGGTTCACTCTTGACGTAAATTGTTACAAATATCTGAGATTCAGATATCGGTGATAAGGTACGATTTTTTCTGTAAATAATTCCGTAAAGTATTTATTTACATATCATTTTTCTTTTGTGATCTAAATGGCGCCGGAAATATAATTCAAATTACTTTGATATGAAACATTCATGACTATTACTCATGGATTAATTAATTAGTAACCAAGATGAATTCATAACAGCAAAAAATAAGCTATGGTAAGGGTAACACTTAACCATAAATCTCAGAGATTGTCAACATTTTCGTGTTTTCCTGTCACGTCACTAAGCACATAAAACGGTCACATAAACTTAAATATGCTTTAATATTTTGACATCATCACGGAAGTAAAAAGACGTTGGAAACGTATTTAAATATTAAGTAGGTACTTACTCTTTTTTTCTATTGTAACCTTCGGTACTTTTATACACTCGATATAAGTACTAAAATATTAGAACATGGAATTATCAATCATCACTCCGATGATTTGAAAAAATAACTAATCGAGAAACTTTATTTACTGTCATTCCACATTTAATCTCTAGGTATATGTATTTCCAAGAAAATACCTAATAACAAAAAAAAATGTACTTTATACAGGATAATCATTTTTTATATAGTGCGCATAATTTGTAGTGATTCAGTCTCTGTTCCTAAATACAACCGCAGTATTGGGAAACACTTTAAAACATAACGAAATTTCGACTTAGTATGGGGGACACGCATAATTTACTAGCGCAAGCCATACAAAATCAACTTTTTATTTTGTTTTGGAGTGAATTTTAGTACTGCAGTTGTATTTGGGAACGGACATTAAATCATTTTGCAAATTTTGTGCACTTCATAAAAATAAATCATGTTACATACTTCTACTTCTTCATTCAAAGACAGGAAAAAAAATAGGTAACTTATTTGATAGGTACCTTAATTAAATACTTATTAGCCAAGGAAATTTACTCTAGTATTCGAATTATGCCAAGAGCCAGCGTCCAAGGAATACATTACCGAAAGCGATGTGTTCGCCAGCTAATGCTTAAACTGTGTTCCGTCTATGCACCGTATTTCAATCATTATTAATTACTGAGGCTGGGCCTTTAACGCATCTCGATAACTTACGGTCTAAGCATACACGATACTTCGACGGGTTAGTAGCGTCAGCGTAGATGATTTTATCATTAAAATATTATATTATGCAGTTTTGATGTACACATCATTTAGCTGAAAATTAGCGCTGCAGCTACATGCAGCAATATACTGAGCTGAGGCCTATTAGTCACGCATTACCACAATGAGCCTGACACGCTTCGCACAACCTATCACAGCCTGGAAGCGGTGATAACTGTTGTTGTACTTCTTTGTTGTTTATGTCTCATCCTTTCTGTGTGCGTAGTTTTTATGCATTTTTGAAGTGAAACTTCTATATAGACGCGTATTAGGATTTTTCTGTCACGAAAAAGTGTTACGGCCGCGTGGAGGGGGTAGACGATATATTGTCCGTTGAAGTTTCACTTCTACTGTGAACTTCGAAATGTGTCCCAGCACACATTTCGTTTTTTATTTTATTTTAGTGTGTGTTTGTTTTTGTGATGTCTAATAAATGTATTTTCTTTCTTTATTCAATAGTGGTGGATGAACTTAGTGCTGACATTATTTTTTGTCAAGTTTTTACCAAGATGCAGATTTTCATCGTTAAGTGTATTGCCTTCTAGAAAAAATATGTAAACATTAAATATTTTAGAGAGGTACGATATAACGAGACTTTCTGCTTAAAATTGGAGCTACCCGAGTGGGGAAATACCTCCACCTTGCAGAATATCGTAGCTAATTATCACTGCTCTTTTGCAATGTTGTGTGTTTGCACCTGGCGACCTTTCGACAGTGCTCCTTGGGGAAGCGTTTTGTTGGGGTATCCTTCCTACTTCCAATACAACGCTAGTAGTAGGGTCGGCAGCGTGCGAGTAATGCCGCTGGTGTTGCAAGCGTCCATAGGTTACGGTAAGCCCTTACCATCAGGTGGACCGTATGATTGGTTGCCACCTTAGTGGTATAAAAAATAAAACACACTGATATCAAATTAACTGGCAGACATCTACATCTGGATAAATGACGCTCCAATATATTTGCATGATCAACAAATCTCGGGCTAGCAACTTTTAAGTACTTTTACGTCTGTTAATCTGATGGGGAACGTCTTCGAGGAAATAAACTTCGGCTGTCTTCGGAACCTGCCCAAGGTACTTCGAGCTATGCCATTGTCAACATAATTAACAATCCAAAATTTATACCGTCCTAATATTCTATCGGTACTAACCCTTCCTTACCGAGGCAGTCTCTATCAAACCGGTATCGGGGTCTAAAGCGCCGATGTTACTACACCCTTGCCATACATTATTACTTATGTCTAACCGCTGGATAACTCAATATGGGGCCCCGCTTCTAAACGATTTAAGATCTCGATGGCTCTGTTAAGTTTTCGAAGCGTTCGAAGGGATAATTATTTTGATTAATTCTGAGAGCACTTTCAACATTTATTGGAGTTTCAATTTATATTGCTTCAACGTTCAAGTGTGGTTTAAGAAAGGATCAAAAGAGTATTAATTGTTTATCTCTGGCGTAAGTTACAGGGGTACAAACAAATTATTATGTTTCTCCAGTGTAGTAGAACTAACCACTTATTTCTATTTATTAAATCTTACAACACTTTGAATTTGTTATATCGATTTTAAATACTACGATCGCTTTATCATTTAGTTCTAATAAAGCTGACATTTTAATTAAGAAGAATTTATAATTTAATAGTACCAAAAATTGGAAATAAGTATACAAAAACAATAATTTTATAATAGAAAATCCTCAATTTTAAAACCGCATTAAAGGTGCCACCACATTAAGCATGACAAATGCAGCACTTTAAATCGTTATACAAATATGTATATGAAATACCATTACGTACCCCATTTATGACCGGTATAAAAGGTCAGTTGCTCCCCCAATAAGGGGTGGTTGCATTTAAAACCCCTAAAATCCTAGGAGTGTCCAAGAAAGGATTTCCAAAATTGCTCCATGAATAAAAATGCGGCTATAACTCTTAATACCGGTCGAAATATGACCGGATGCGTTTCTCCATAGCGACGCATGCTATGAGTTAGGGAGAGTGTACATTTGAAGTATCCGGTTGTTGCTGTTTTGTCCGGCAGGTATGAAGTTCGTCCGGAAGGCATTTTAGGTACGTTCTTTTAGTGAATTCTAACTATAAAATAAAATACATAGAATGCAAACAATAAACCGTTTTCTAGTCAAACTAATACCAAATAGGCAGGAAAACATTGAGCCTGACCATATTTCATGGAATAAATGGCTTTTAGAACGATGAGATGAGCCCATGAACGCCGAAAGCAAGTCTAACTTCTTTTAGCAAGAGAAATCGGTGCATGCAGTTAACTTAAATATTGTATGTCTTTTTCCGGATGTAATATTTATATGCTTTTTTCTCTGGACAAACTTAATCCTAACTGAATCCTACCTATATTGTAATGTCTGTTTCTATGCGGTATTATTCACGAATATAATGACATAAATATACTATGCTCCAATGCTTCAATAATACTTAATCTATGCTTATTTATAGCATGCCATATGGTAGAATGTTCTGGATACAATTTTTTTAATGCTAACTGCACCATATTTTGTTACCTACATTAATTGCAAATAAATTATTTCTGATTCTGATTCTGTTAAACGTAAAGTTGACTCTGCACCTATGTTCTAAGAAAATGAAGTCAATAACGCCCCCATCCGGTTTCCCTCCGGCGCCCGGCTTATATGTAGGCTACTTTAATCTAAACGTTTACCGCGATGATCTCTGATGCATAATGCATGAACCTGCATATTATGTACTAACACAATTTATTCATGTGTAATGCGTCATACTTTACGTCTGTGTCACTATT
Source organism: Allophyes oxyacanthae (assembly GCA_932294325.1). NCBI lineage: Eukaryota > Metazoa > Arthropoda > Insecta > Lepidoptera > Noctuidae > Allophyes > Allophyes oxyacanthae. The sequence goes on from OW028615.1 coordinate 13,755,204, forward strand.
TATATCGGTTCTGAATAACTTTTAATACTGATCTTGGAGAGAGGAGAAATGGAGTCAGAGTTATTATCATACTAAATATACTTACTTTGAATATACTTTTGAATAGACTTACTTAAAGGCTTTACTTATAAATTATCATTGCACATCTCTATTTATTTTAATGGAATTATGTAGAAAGAAACGTATGTACAAAAAATCTATATTTAGAATTGTAGACAAAACTGTAGGAAACTGCAAACTATGACGTATTATGAGAGATTATGTGCTTTGGATGATCACATTGGATTAGTTACTTTGCTGAGTTACTGGCGTCATTAGTAATGCAACAGATGTTAACATCTCTCTTTAGTTTCTTTTTCACTAATGTTTTTATTTCTTCGTAAATTTTTCACCACGTCTGTCTGTTTGTTCGCTACTTCTTAACTATACAACGGATTTTGATTGCAGTTTTCACCATCATTTTGAGAATTTCTTCCGGAAGGTTTTTATGCAATATTTTCACATGTGATGTAAGATAGTAGAGGATTTGCACGAATTGTGTGAAGCCAGGGCTAGTTTAATATTATTAATGCAAAAATTAACATTTAATCGGAGATAATCGCATGTTCTAAATTCTCCTCTCGCAGGTCTGCTAGAAGAGATTTCTTTTGTGAAATAAGCAGTACCTTTGTACTTTGTTCTCCTATTTAAGGTTTTTTGTGTCTTTTCATGTGTGTACTAAAATTATGAAATAAATAAATAATTTTACATGTTTTTTTTTTCTGAATAAATTCAAGCTTCACATCCAGCGTCAGATACTTTTTTCTACTTGGTAGAGGAAATAATTTCCCCAATTCCTTGCAGAACAACAATCACCTCACTTGCTTAATATTTCTGTTAATCACATTTCTCGGAATAAAAAGCAGCAAAACCGCAACAAGGAAACTCCACTCATTCTCATGTCAATCACACACATGTCCTGACTCACGTAACATGTGTGTACCTAAATCGTAGATTGTCAAACAATTGACCGCACGGTCGGTAACGGTTGGCCGACTCATTCACAGCTTAGTCATTGTTCTTGCTCATATTAGCTCCCACATACTAATAGGACAGTTAGCTCTTACTTACGGTTAGTGGAAAGTTTGAGTAAGTAATTGTTCGAAAGGGACTTGCACTATTGTAGGTATTTATATTACCTAGTTCCTTACATATGAAATTGGCGTTTTATATGGAAATAGCGAAAGATTTTTTTTAAGAAATTATATGGTAAATGAATCAAAGTATGTACCATTGTTATCTATGCACTTTATAGGTAGTTCACCGATTCCATTGCTGAAAAAATTGTGGATGTGATTGTGTGATTTGCTGAAATAACTGCTCCATTTTTGAGAAAAATCAAGTAATTATCATTAAACATTTCATTATCAGTAGCAAATATGTAAATAGAACAACATTGTCCAAATCCACGGTGGGCAACTGAGAAATTAATTATGTGTCGAATGTGCCGCCATCTGCCGCATCAATATTCAATCCTATTGGGACCGATAGACCAACCAATTCATTTCGATCCCATCCACGTCATTATACTGCCTCCAGCCCAGTTATAAATGTTTGAGCTAGGAAGGGTTCTATGGATCAATGTTTTCTGGACATCAACTTGTGGTGTATTCAATAAGCGTTTTGTGTGGCCATGATAATAGGATGGATCAATTACATGGATTCGCACTGACTTTCTGTCCGATAATTCTATTTTTGGATATTGCTTACTTACCTACTAGGTATTCTCCTTTAGTCACTATTTCCAAACCCAATGATAACCGAAATCTTCAATCTTCAGCAGTGTCTCCATAGTATATTACTTTTATATTACAAATAACAGGCTACTAGAACTGCTAGACAAACATTGGCTTCACTGGCATTATGAACTAACTTAATTCTATATTTTATGGAAAATAGTGTTGTAAAATCTTCATGCGAACAAAATAATCCTAGTCTGATATTTCTCTTTTAATTCAGGTCAAAGTGGAGTTCTCCCGAACATACTTCATGTTTAGTACAATTCCACCACAAGAAAGCCATCAATAGCAATAACGTTTGCTAATTATGGAGGTTGGTCTCCAAATTGCAATCAATTTGTGCGATTAATGCGGCGCCCCATGAAACCCCAAACCGCATAGTAAATATACATATGTACCTACCGTTACATTGAGTACCTAGGACCAGCATTGTACTGTTTGTAGGAATAAAAGTAATTTTACACTTAGTATACGGTGATCACACGCAGAAAAATATTGTGATAACAAGATTACCAGAACGCTTAGTAAGTTTCATCAACTAAACATAAGTAATCCTGAATATTCTATTTATAATTACAACCTTTGCGTTAATTTTCCAAAAAACATTATTATTTCCAAAATTAAGTTAAAAGTTTACTAAATTATTATTATTTTTTAATTTATTTAATAATTATATTATACACTTAAATCACTAAGCCCCACCAACGAAAACGCAGGTTTCTGTGGTGGGGCGATCACCCGTGTTACAGTACACAAGAAAATTAAAAATAAAAGAAACACACTTTTAGTAATTCTATCTAAATTGTATACAAACCTTGAAATTGTTACTAGTTGTCTCATTTATAGCACGAGATTTTTTTAAATTACCACGAGTTTTTTTTCTTTGCAGGGGCTAATAATTCTGTATTATGCAATATGGAACTTGCATCTAAATTATAACGAATGAGGACTTATTTTAATAAATCATTAATTAAAGTTGTGAAAAGTGCTTTGAAAGATCTATTCAAAATGTATATCTTTTTTACAAAATATTATCTTTACTTAAATTAAAACTGTTCCCACGGTAGGTACAAGAAAAATCCAAGAGGGTGGGTATTAAAAAAAATCGTGCATAAAAAATAGGTTCCTTTGTTAATTTTTTTATAAAATTTACCTCCTTTTTTAGTTAGTTCCTGTTACGATTATTCATAATGGTATCTAATAAAGAAAAGAATCAGGATGTTAATTATGCGCGTATGTTTCAATTACAAATCCAATCCACATGGTCTGATAATCGCAAGATTGATCGAAGCCTCCATAATAATCTAGAAATTAGGTTCAATTCGTTACCCAATTAATGATTCTGAATATTAGGCGTGAAATTGGACTGTCTGTAGACACCGTTGAGATTCCACAAATTTCGTATTTAGCATTCCAATAGTTACAAGAACAAATTATCTAATATTTTATAAGAAAAATCTTAACCTTTACCTACCATTTTCATTTTACCAACTATGTTGGGGTCGACTTGCAGACTAACCGGATGCGGGGCAGGTAGAACAAACAAAACGAAATAGCTTTTGTTTCATTAACTTATTGATATATACAGGTGTAAGTGACATCGTAACGAAAACTCATACCATGGGTTCAGTACATGATACTGAAAGACTAAGCGAAAGAATTTTGCGTCGGTGTTTTCAAAAATTTTACGATTTTTTCGCAGTTTTTATACCTAACTAAAAAATCTGCGAACAAAATCGGAAAATTTTTGATAAGACCGACGCAAAATTCTAACGCTGAATGATCCAGTATCATGTACTGAACCCATGGTATGAGTTTTCATTACGATGTCACTTACACCCTGTATATGTTATATATAAATATCAAGGTTTTATATGTTGACATATTATAATAGGTATTGTTGTTTTATATTCTTTAAAGATATTTTCCATAAAGGAAATTAGGAGAACTCAAGATAGACATCTCTCGCACCTGAAACCATCATCACCTGTCTCTACCAATCACAACACTTCACCTAAATGGCTTCTGCCAATGATGGACGAGCGTGCGGAGCCATGACCGATTGCGCCAATTACAGGGGCCTGGCAGTAATAATTACTGAACAAAGATCGATCCCGCTTCCGAAGAAGGATAGACCGTATGTCAGTGTGGTCAAAGGTAGGGGGATGATAAAAGTGTGGGGTGACAAAAAGTATCTTCCATCTTTGTATCTGGGACGTGTGATCCGATTGATGTAATGGGGAGTTCATCTTTTACGTTTATGGTCTGATCGATTCTTGCATCGAATCAAATATTTATGAGGCTAGAAATGAAATTAATTAATTAATTATTTTTATTTTTCTCGTGTGTTGTCACTGTCCGTGCTGAATAAATGTATTTTCTTTCTGTCTTTTTTTAAATTGTTTATTTTGCAATTGGGATTTTTAAATGTCTTTTACAGGTCCTTTTTACACGACTACGGAGAACATATTATATGTTTGACCTGTATGTATGTATGTTCATCTGTTCCCTCATATCTTCTAAACTACTTATCATAATTTGACAAATTACATAACGTTGGAATCGTCTTAATTGTCCGCTGGTTATAGGCTATGTAACGTCACATTAAATTGAATATGGTGCCCTCTAGAGGATATAAAAACATGAAGTAAAAAATTGTTTTTTGTAATGATGCCGTGTTGTTATATACTAGATGGCATCGGCATTTCCTATGACTACCTGTGAGAAGAAACCCCGAAGCAAACTCAGGGGTCACGGTCTATTTTGAAGTCTAGACAATTTTTTGTAAGGCAATATGTGGGAACAATGTAGGGTAGTAATGTGTGTAGGGGCTGGAAAGACCTTTTAAGGAAAGCGTCTAAGCAGTTTAAACATACCATAGCGGGGCTCAAATTGAACTGCCCAGACATTTCCAGTATGAGCTGACGTCGCACTATATAAGCTTTACGTACAATGAAAGGTCAGCTTATTCTGCAAATTTCTGGGCAGTTCAATTTCCGCCCTGCTATAAGACCTCGTAGTAACCCCCCTCTAGATTGTTATGCTTAGCATGTTTCATATTTTTTCATTTCATCTGTCTCATATTCCTGAGACAGATAATCGTAGTGTGCATCATAGGTGTGCAATGTGCATACCATAGATTACTTGGATCAACGTAGCTTTCACACACTATATAGTAGATATAATAAATCAAATATTTTGGCACAGATTCCATTTCAACCGATTTTGTTCTGTTTAGCCATATATTTTGCACAGTAATTGTATTTTTTGTTTTCTTTTGTCTATATTAAGCTATCTTATGGTATGCATGGTTACATTGGTTACTCTGTGTACGATCTTAAGGTGTACTATCAACAAATACTAAGGTCAAGAATATTATATTGTATACTAAGGTACACCAACGAATATTAAAAACTGTAGGAACGGTATGGCAATGGAAAAAAATATACACGTATCAAAAAGACCACGTAAATAAAGTCCCAAAGGGTTGCCAGCATCGGGAAATATGTAAACGAATTCTCGTTTCTCACTGAACCGAAAAAACATGCAATCGTAGTTTACCATTAAAATTGGTGTCCGTAAACATAATTAACGTGATTATATTACAAAATATAAAATGGCCAGCGCCGTCAAAGTTTGGCCAGCAATAATTTCGATGTCCCGTCAGGCGGTCAGTCGCGTACGCTCGATTGGTGACGCCGATTAATTTCATTACGAAAACGAACGGCCCATGTACTCGTTCAATTTCATTCAATTGACGATTGTGATCGTTTGCTTTTTGTGTGAATACTGTTTTTATTGGAAGTTTATTAACAAATTGAAAGTTTTTAATGATGAGCATTTTTTGGAAATATAGCCTTCGTGGCTTCCGGCAAAGAATAAACATGAAGTCTGGCAGTCTTCTCGTTAGCATCGTAAAAGTCGAGGCATGGAATTATGACAAACTGATGGGTAGCAGGCGTAGCAGCCTATCTGTGCGCTAATAACATACTTGACAGAAGTAATGATTATCCGTGACCTGTCCACTCGATTAAGGTCCGATTAAATTGTGAACATAATAGATTTCTCAGAATTGGAGCTCAAAGGGTCCTTGTTGTAGTTCTGCAACACCCGTTTTAGCGCCACAGAAACATAGACAGTATTTTTTTATTTTGTTACATCCTGATCACTACTTTAGTAGAAATAATAATTCGCATACTGGCAACAATATTTTATCTGTCACTTGTCAATATATGACATTTGTAGAGAATATTTTTACCCGTAACATGACCACGTCTATTTCTTTTTTTCCAAGAATAGATACATATAGCTCTTTCTATCTATCTCGACATCTAGACTAGCGTTTTTACGTAGACAAATACAAAATATTCTTTCCATAGCCACGGGGAAATAGTTAGTGATGTATTTACTCTACCAAATCCTACCGAAGAATAGAAATATTTCTACAATCTGTCATTTTGTCTATTCTTCCGTAGACAAAACCCATTTTTATGGTGGTCATGTTACGTCTGCTGGTGATTTAGTTATGATAGATTTTGAATGAAACTGAAAAATTGGCGCATATAAGAGTTACATACCTAATAATCAATCACAAATGGTCATTATAATGGTATATTCTTAGGCCCATATTCAAAGTGAACGCTTACGATATGATGCATTTTCAACTAAATTATTTTATTGTGTCAGTAGCGCAATTCTTTATGAAAAGCAAACAGTCTGTTTAAGAATGTATATATTTCTGTATTAAGCCTAATACACAGTTACACACGTGCATACTGTGCCTATAGATCATAAACCAATCACTAAAGAGCACCATCCTTATTAATATTTAGGGAAACCAAAAGTACATCGCATAATAAAACGGCTTAAAACCTAGAAAATCAACAAGTATTCATTCGAAAACCAAATTCCCATAACACAACTGGGATAACTCGCTGAATGTTTTAAAAATAGCATTCTATGGCCGTCGTAGGGGAGAAGAAAAATGGACAAAACGAACGCCTAACTTTTGAACGCATCCCACAAACTTATCAAAAGCACTCAACATTTTAAAAAGTTATTCAAATTTGATCCTTGTTCTGTGGAACTTAAGGTGTAAAGAAAATTTGTATACACTTGTATTAATATTGTCGAATAGGAATCCCGAATCAATTCGGTAAAAACTTCTTCGATTCGGGCGTCTAAAAGACATGTTACGTTTTGACGTTGCGTACGTAGAATTAGGGATATAAAACGCCTGAAAAGGGTTCGAGTAAGATCTATCTATTGCGTAAATCTTTAGTAAACGAGCTTCAGTACGTGGGCGGTCTCGATACCAATGTATACGATCGCATTTACTTACCTACTTTATTTATACCTCTACAAAATTTTCTTAATATAATTTATGAGTTTAATACTCAGGAGATTACTGAAGATATTTCGCGTAATCACAAGCTTAAGATCGAAAAAGTGGTATGTAAATTAATAAAATGTCTTTGATATCTAGTTTAGTGTCTGGCATTTTTACGAAAATCATTTACGTTTTCATTAATAATATTTCGTAATCTTTTAATAGGAATATAAGTTGGAAAATGAAGATAAATTGTGATTTGGTACAGATATAGCCAGCGAAATATAATTTTACTGATTTTTTTTTTTTTCCAAATATAAATTCAGTAAAATAAAAATATATTATATAATTAGTGAGCTAAATCATTTTAATATTAGAAATGCGAAAGTTCCTGTCTTTCTGTGTCTTTTCATGACTAAACAGCTGAACTGATCCTGATGTAATTTGTCTTGGAAATAGTGTGCGTCATGAGGAAGGACATAACATATTTTATTAAAAACTTTGTTTTCAAAAAAAATACGAGCATTCTATCTCCACGCCGATTGTGTCGCGGGCACTGTGTTATAAAATATAATGCTATGCAAGTAAGGTAACGTACATAGTTAACATTTTTAAATTAGTTCTGTTTTAGTCGCAATACAAAATCTAAACAACGACCATCATCCTTTTTTCATTGTAACAAAAAATAAATACCTTCGAAACGATTTTAAAATTTATTTACGGGTAATTTTTACCATATAGCTACCTAGCCTAAGATCACACTGAGTCACTCCTAAAACGAAATATTTCGATACTCTAAGAGCAACGGCATGTTGAGTTTATAGATTGCAATAAAACATAAATAGTGCGAGTTACGACTATTGACTACACACAATAATAACTTTCCCTCAATTGACTTTCACAGCTCAAGTTTTATGTATGGCATTAGATACACTGTGCAATTTTTAACCCCCGACAAAAAAGAGGGGTATTATAAGTTTGTAGTGTGTGTCTGTGTATCTGTGTATGTGTGTACCGGTCTGTGGCCTCGTAAGTCCAAAACAAATGGACCGATTTCAATGCAGTATTTTTAATTGAAAGCTAGTTTAATAGGGTATCATCTAAGCTATGTTTCATGAAAATCTGTTTAGTTGTTCAAAAGTTACAGCTCTTTTTCTATATGGAGTCGGGGGTTTTTGACAGTTAGGTTAGGTTATGTTTCAAGAATAACACCTAGTACTCGTATATAAAATTGTCTAGAAAATTATTCCTATTAACAACTGTCCCTTATCAGATCATGATCTATCAGCTAACATCCTAAGATCCTAACGGCCCTCAAATTTTACGGTTTTATAAAAATGTCAGCATAACCACGCTTGACAAATAATTGGTGATTACTGTATCTATCTAATAATACAACGTATATCAGAAATGCATGGTCTTATTTAAGGGTGTGGATTAGACCATCAAACTGAACATCTATCTCTATGGGACCAACATCGTAATCGCGATAGAATAATCAGCTGTCCCATACAAATTTCAATACCTAGTCGAACTGAGTGGTTGGTGGTTGAGCTGGCAACCCTTTCGATATGGGCGTGCTCGTCAGTGCAGTAAAATCAACTGTATATTTTTTATCCGTGTTTGTTATTATTTCTGATTATTATTTTTGTTTCTTTGTGATCTCTGTGTTTAAATTTTATTTTATTTTTGTATTGACGATGTATGTCATTCGAATAAATGTTTTCTATTCTATTCTATTCTAACCAAACATGAGGGCCAGTTGATTATTTTTCTTGTGGCGCAAAAGACGCCGCTGCTGCCAATCTTCTTGAAATTCAGAAGCTCTCAATCACCTTAAATTAAGACACTTACGGTTCAATGCGAATATCGATATATAGATGACATTGCCATCTTTAGAAGAGTCCTTAAATTATCTATGATGTACGTATCTATGAGTGTCTGGATATATTTAGTTCTGAGAAGTTTACTTTGTATTTTATCAAAGAAAAAGTTTCGCAGCATCTGCGCCACTTAAAAAGTAATGATGACATTTTAAATTTTCATCACTTTAGTTACAGAAAGTAAATGCGAGGATAAAGTTATGCTTAGTTATTATAAAGTGTGTCTAGCAATTTTAGTGAGTCAACAATTTTCGATATTGAAATATCAGTAATCTACAAATCAAATAGGTATTTAATTGTTCAAACTTATCTTTTGGTAGAAGGGACAGTTGTAGTCAAAGTTATAATATTACTGTTACTGTTAGCCTACATCATCCCACTGCTGGGCAAAGGCCTATATATCTAAAATATATTAATAAATAATAAATCGAGCCCATTATTGACCCACTGCTGGGCACGAGCCTCTTCTCAGAATGAGAAGGGTTCGGCCTTAGTCCTCCACGCTGGCCTAGTGCGGGTAAGCGAACTTCACACACCATCGAGGACTTTATGAGGCCCTTTAAGGTGTGCAGATTTCCTCATTATATTTTCCTTCACCGTTAATAAATAAAGTGATAATTAATTGCGACCCGCACATAAATTCGATAAGTCAAATCATAGGGAAAGGCCTTTGCCCGGCAGTGGGATGATGCAGGCTACCAGTAAAAGTAACATGGGTGCAGACCGGGTTCAAACTCAGACTCTCCTGCATTCTTCTTCTTCTTCTTAGCGTGTCGGAATACTGATTCCGCCACGCTAATAGCAGAATCAGTTGCAGACATAAGCTCCTCACGCGTGCAGGTGGTAGGGCATACGGCGCAGGATGGAAGGTGGGCCATGGTTTGCGGAGAGACACCGCACTCGCACTGCAGGTCTAATCCATCTGTGAAATTCCACCTGTGAAGATTATCTTTTTTTTTTTAGTCTACTTTATTTCATCCAGATGTTGTTGAACACCCGCACCCATAGATAAGAAAACCAGCGTTGATCCGTGCTGTAGCCATGCTGCACACGGATCAACATCCGCTGAGCCCACTCCTATTGCCATATTACATAATTTTAATTTTAAGACGTGTACTAGAGTTTTAAGTTTTCTTTGTTTTTGTTAATGTGGCAATAAACATATTTTCTTTCTTTCTTTCTTTCTTTACTTCGGCCGACTTGGGACCGTTGCATTGAAGTGAAGCGTTCAACCGCTAGGCTATCACTGCCTATCTATATAATATTAGTAAATGTTTATTTTCGGATGATGTGACATAATAGTAAAGTTGTTTTAACTCACAGATGTCGCCAACAAACATTATGAAGTTTATCTCAATTAGTTTTTAATGAAAACTAGACTTCAACTTCGTTTTAATAAAATAGGAGATAAGATTTATTTACATTATAAAGAAGTGCTTGAAATATTAATATAAAATTTTCTTGATAGCACTTGATCTGAACGATAGATTATTATCAACTTGCCTAACACTAGACCTTACGCGTAGTAAACTTTGTGTAATAATTATAATCCTATACCTAACTTAAAAAGTCAAGGCATTGGTAGAAGTTATCCAAGCGTTAAGCTACTTTCCGAATATGACAATTGGAAGCAACAAAGTAGGTATTTAAATTGAATCAAAATACATCGTGAAAAAAGTAGATAGTTTTATAAGTCAACTGAAGAAAACGGAACACGGAATAATTATAGAATATTGTTACATTAAAATATGCTTAACGTTATTGGCGGAAAAATATTTAAAAAAATCTAAACCTGTATATATTTACCGTCACACTGGTCAGTGGTCATGCACGCTATTACGGCTGATATTCTACAGTACAGCAGTGTCTATTTACTAAGTCTCTTTTGACACAATATTTAGATCGCAATGTGGAGTTTTCTTTTATTTTCCTTTTTTTAAGAAACTTTCTATCTCTCGTTTTGGACGGTACGCCTTAAAATATTTTTTAATTATGTCTCTGGAGCTGTTCAAAGGTGGGACAGAAAACCCTCCAGCCAGGCATACGGAAGCCGCTGTTAAAATCTTCTTTATTATACGTAAAGGACTGTAATGATGATGGTGATTATTAAATAGGTTCAATAAAGCTTTAGCTAAGATCATGTGCGTCGGTGAAACTGCAAACATGTCATCAATGCAGATGAACATCTTCACTCATCAAAATAATTGCTTGGCTTGTAAAAATACATTGACATCTCTTGCTTCTAATTACTCGATGACACTGCAAAAAATATAGCCAATTACCTACCTGAGCCTCTTTATATCGGTGGTTTCGAGTGCTTCAATTAAGGAAAAAACGCGATCGCGTGCCAACTGTTTTTAATTACCAATTAGCAATAATACAGACTTGTAAACATTGAATAAATAAAGGATTCCATCATGTATCGGTTTCCAACCACCTGCCAGTCGCGTTAAATATCCAAACAGAGAAAACACCGCACCTGGCGATAAATCGATAAAAAAAGAAAAACAAAAGAAATATAGTCTATAAATCGGACCGCAGCGTAATTTACGTCTATTAGGGCCTTCACTCGGAACGCTGTAAATCTCTAGCGATCCCCCATCTCCCTGCTTTACAACTTTCACTCGAACCTATACATATAAGAATACTAGATATTTCCTTTGCGGTGCATTTGATAAATTTTTAAGGGGTCCGAATAGGGCTCGTGGGTTTTGGGAATAGGGGTCTGGCGTCCACCTGATTCATATTAACTTGCTGGGGCCACCCTCCCCTATTTTGTTAAGAGTATAAAACTAAATTCTGCTTGTTTAAGTGACTGTATATAGTTACATCACGTTTATAGGTACGTGTTGGGTTAACTTAATTAAATATTGGCAAAGACTTTGCTCTGAAAGTATTTTAAGTGCAAAAATAAAAATATTTAGTTATTTATCTCTGACCCCGGGTACAGCGGGCCCTCCATTTAGAACACTCATATTGCACACTTGGCTTCTGATATTATATTGTACCAATGTTACCATTGAAGTTTGAAGAATGACTCAAATTTTTTGTGAAGCTCGGTAGGTACTTTGCGTAGCATCTCGTCTCCCAGTAATGCTTTTAATACAACTGTTATTTGCATTAGATCAATTACAAAACGCGATAACAATACACCTTACACAACTTTTATTAAAAAAACAACACTGAAATTAGGAAAATAGAATCTGCTCCATACATTTTGACTCGTCAGGTATCAATTTTTATATGGAACAGCTACTTATTTTTTCACGATTTCAGAGATGTTCCCATAGTAGAATGGACTTTTTTTTTTGTTAATTAAAAATGAGTGCTGTATAATTCAAAGTACAGTTTTCCTCTCACTCAGATGAGGAAGTAATAGTTAAAGAGTAATACGTTGGATTAATTCAAAGGTGTTTCAGTTCGATGGCCGGGCCGCGACTTGCCCGGGGCACCGCGCCTAGCTACAGATTTATGCGTTCGACTTGCACCAACATAGTCTAACTTTGTTTCTCTGCAAGTTCCGAATTATTAAATTGGAAAGTAGAGAGGGTATTCCGTCTTGGTGTCGGGTGTTTTTACTTTTGAACTAACGATAGATGTAAATTTATTATGCTTATAAGTTTTCTTTCAGCATCAGCTGCTCATTTTCATGCGAGAATTTTAGGCCCAGTTGGGAAAAATAGATTGAAGTTGTTCATGATACGTTTCGACTACAGAAATGGTTGTAGATGACATTGCCATAGGTATGTACACCTTGACACATGGATCGCAGTACCTCGTTTAAGCATAAATATGGATGTTGCTGCACATTCCTTTTAAAGAAGACCAGGGGGCTTAAATTGAACTGCTCAGACATTACCATTATAAGCTGACCTTTAACTGTACGAAAATCCTATACAGTGCGAGGTCAGCTGGAAATTTCTGGGCAACTCAATTTCTGTCCTGCATTATGAGTTGGTAGTAAGCCCCCTGTAATTAGCTTTCTGTTACTTAATGTTATTGTTTAATATTTATTGTTAAATGCTACTGGTCTTCCGAAGATTAATAAATAAAGAATCCTTTAGGGCGAATAAAGGATGATCTAACGACATTCATAATTGAAGAGGACTAGCCTATTCTTTGGCTGGAGCATACGGTCTTATCGCATAGACACGGTACCATCAAATATTCATAATGTTAAAGTCATTATCTTTCTTTGCCGTGGTTGAGTATTCCACAAATACCTACAGGATATTTTTTTTAAGTAGTACGCATATTTTGCATACTGATTCAGTGTCTGTTCACAAATGCAACCGCAGTACTAGAATTTACTCCAAAACAAAATAAAAATTTGATTTCGTATGGCAAGGTGCTAGTAAATTCGTGTCCCCCATACAAAGTAGAATTTTCATATCCCAATACTGCGGTTGCATTTAGGAACAGAGACTGAATCAGTCTAAAAATTATGCGCACTACATAAAAAAATATCCTGTAGAACGATTTCGAATGATTTCAAAGTGATTAAATGATTTCAAAGTGGGGACTTAGGACACCTCGGGAGCAAAGTGCATCATTGTTAATATTCATTGAAATCAGAGCTTCAGATTACCACAGATTCCCAATACACTTGTTTCGTAGCTCCGATATTTCTCAGCTCATTCGTACTTCGTCAGATAGCGAGTTCATAGCCCAGGATTATAATTTACAACGCATGCGCGACCCTTCGCCTCGCTTGATCCATCGCGGCTATTGTTGTTATTGTCTAACGTTGCCGAGATTACCCGGCCGATTCAGTTATTCACGATGTTAGGCGGATGACTCGTGGTGATATTTTATTCGAAAATATTGTTTCTTTTTAGCTGTAACAATGTTCTTTGTGAACTAAATCATAGACACGGAGAGTACACACAAAATTATGGCACACATTTTTCGTCAAGATTTAAAAAAATCTTCTGGATGTCGAATGGCAGGATTGATAGTCAAAAGGCAAGGTGATGCTTAGTCTGTGCAGTATACCCACATATCTTATTTTATTTAATTATTTTTTGCTACTTAATTTTAGGTATACTGTTGCCATCCTAAGAAAAATGTCTTCTCTGTCTATGCACCTATCTTCTTAATAACTATGTCTATCATTCTAGTGTGTCTTGTTTTTGGCAAATTAATGATTTTTCTTTATATTTTTCTTTTCTTTTCTAATTGGAATAAAATCTAGGACTAAGTTCGTTACCTGACCAACGCTACACCCTACTAGGCCAAGGAAAATTAAATTCCTCCAATAAATAGGGGCTATGACTTTACATCCCAATAAAATTCATGACATCGTGAACGTTTCAAACTCAGTTCTTAGTGGCTTAAAAAACCTATTCCACCTTACCGACTGCATATTCTCACACCAAGACTCATAAATTTATTTATTATTATTATGTCACCTTCTTTCCTCATACGGAATTATTACTCCCATAATTCCAACGTAACTCAGCACATACGTTTTATTACGCGGGAAATATCTTTATTAAGTCCATAGCATTTGTCTCCTCTGATATCTTATCGCTCGCCCTCGCTTCCTTCGTAAGACATAATCTCATAAAACTCTTCTTTTACGACCTCACCTATAACGTATGCGTTTCATTACCGCTTACCTTCCACGTGCCTTTATGCCCGCGTCTATAAATACAGCAATGTATGGCGTGCAAGTAATTTCGAATGGGTTAATATACGAAGGTGGTAGGGGATCTTTATTAACTCTAGTCACACTGTTTTAACGTAACACGTTGTTATGGCCATACTTTTAATGTGACTTTTCTAGTTATAAAAGGATTATTTTGTGGTTTTATCAAATCATATTAGTGAGTGTCGGTGTCTTTACGAAAATACTGTTGTTGTTCATTGCATTCCTGGTATATGATAAGTAAAGACAAATAAGTTAAGTTGTTAAGCAAACAAAGAAAGCCAAAACCCAAAGTTTGTGTTGTGTGCTCCGTAAGTCCTAAGGCTCTTTATGGAGACGCGGAGCGGTAGATATAGATAGAGATCCCATAATCGTCTCAATAGTGACCAGTGGCGAAGGGTGACAGTTTTAAAAGGGGAAGCGGTCCCAAAAATGCCCTCTAAAAATTGCTGCAATTAATGCTGCAAGACAAAAATCCATACCATCTCTTGTAATCTATATATAGTCATGTCTGGAAGAGCTCGACCTAACTGAATAACATGCCTTTTTTTGGCAGTTGGATGAGTAAATAATATATTATTACGTTGGTCTATGCACTAACCAATTCCTAAAGGGAAGCCGATGGGAATCGGGTTGTATGGACTCTTCGCCACTGATAGTCACCCATATTGTAACTGAGATGACGTTATGCCTATTAATGTTATCGAATCGATGAATTTATTCACAAAACAACCCAACCGTCAAAAACCCCCGACTTCAACTAGACAAAAAACTGTAACTTTTGAACGGCTGAACAGATTTTTATGAAATATTTGATATGATACCTGATTAAACTAGCTCTCAATGAAAAGAAACTGCATTGATATCGGTTCATCCGTTTTGGAGCTACGATGCGACAGATAGATACACATATCACACTACAAACTTATAACACCCCTCTTTTTTGCCGGGGGTTAATATTTTTTATTGTCCCGTAAACGTTCCCTGAAATGCTGAAAATGAACCCCGTTATAGACTGCTGCACACGCACAGACTTGTATTGTAATATTAGATCAATATCAGCGATATTAATTTGTCTATAGAGTTCTCCAACTTTATTCAAGCTAATCATCTAAATTGAGCAAAAACCCACGCAAATACATAAAATCCCGAAATACGTAACTCACTGTTTGTTTAAAACTTTCAATGCGTTGGTAGATAAACCGAAATTGCATAAATTTTAATGATCCAAAAAAGCTATCATAATAAAATAAAAATCTTTGGATTTTAGACTTTATCAAACCGATATAAGACTAAAATTTGAATGTGATAAATGTTTTATTTAGACTATAATTTAATCGTAGTGGTTAGAAACGAACATACGATTCGATTTTTAAATTCCGAGTGACGCTTCAATTTTATCGATTATTTCATTTAAATCGATAATAGATTTTACCGGGTTGTTGTTCTATTGTTGTTCATCTTTTCATTTTTTCATGATATACTATAACCCTACTACACACGAATCACGATACACAATAAATACTAGTGTGGGGACTAGTATTTCTTGTGTATCGTGTGTAGGTACAGTATGACAAACATACATCTCACACACACACCCAGACCCGAAACAACTCTCTGCAGATCATACAAATATTTGTTCCGTACAGGAATCAAACGGGCGACACGTAGACAGCTCTTTGTTATAACCACTGCGCCAACGGTGCCATCAAGAAGTTCCGTCATGTTCATTGACTAATATATATATATATTTTTTTTTTTTTTTTTTTTTTTTTTTTTTTATCTGCAATCAGTCTCTGGACTATAAGCGGATTTGTTGAGAGCAATGGCTATAGCAGAAGTAGAGGCCAGTGCCTTTCTTCATTAATTGAATAGAATGTCAGCTCTTTTCAGTCTTCTGACATCATTGGTTGTATCCAACAGTTTGGTGACAAGAGGATTTGGGTGACATTGAAGTCGTTCTTTGTGGGTCATGCTGTAAGTTGCTATTTCTTCAGCGATAGTGGAGAAGCCTGCATACTCATGGATCTCAGATATGCGAGTGAACCAGGGAGCTCCTACGATTACCCGCAGTATGTTATTTTGTACTCGTTGAAGGCATTGGATGTTAGAGTTGCTGGCTGTTCCCCAAAGTTGAATTCCATACGTCCAGATAGGTTTCAAGAGTGAATTATAGATAAGCAACTTATTATTGACTGATAGCGCAGACTGCTTTCCCAAAATCCACAGAAGATTTTTGAAGCGAAAATTAAGCTCGTCTCTTTTAGCTTTGATGTGATTTTTCCATGTCAGACGTCTATCCAAGTGGAATCCAAGGTATTTAACACATTCGGAGTGAGGCAACACATCATTTCCCAACGTCACTGGAGGGCAGTCCTGTCTCCTGAGGGTAAATGTGATATGGTGGGATTTCTGTGCGCTAGCCTTAATGCGCCATTTTTGTAGCCAGTCCTGTATTCCATCTAATGACTATTATGAAATAAATATAGATTTCAA
The DNA here is from genome assembly GCA_932294325.1 of Allophyes oxyacanthae. Lineage (NCBI taxonomy): Eukaryota > Metazoa > Arthropoda > Insecta > Lepidoptera > Noctuidae > Allophyes > Allophyes oxyacanthae. Next base: position 13,772,340 of record OW028615.1, read on the forward strand.
TTGGTTTAGATCACTTCATTAGTAAGTGCTCTATGTAATTGTCCACTTAAAATAGTACAACTATGAAACCATGATCCAATATCCATAAAAAGTTTGCACTTCAATAGACAGACATATTTACTGACGTTATATAACAGTTTCAAGAAAAAATGGCAATTGACAATATGCTGATTCCTAATCCTGTGTATCAATTGAAAACTGAGAAGTATCAACTCAAATAGATATCAATCAGCAATATGATATTTTCAGCCCCATTGCAATAAATTTTCTGCAGAACAAGTCTGAAATAGAGCTACAACATTTCAATATAGCACAAAATTCCAAACATATTTATATAAATCAAGACTTATTTGATCTTCGGCGCGGACTCATAAAGCTGTAAATAGCCCAGCGACCGTATGAACGAGTTGAATGGAATGCGAACGAGTGAATGAAAGAGCTCTGAACACACGGCCATTAGTCAACTACAGCCGACCATTATCCTAATGGGATCTCTAACCGCCCGGCCGTTTGATGAGATAATATAGTCACTGATACATTTGAGCATTTAAAATCGTGTGTTTGAACAAATCTGATCGCTGTTAATTTGACTTTCATGATAATCTGTACGAAATTACGTTGCCGATATTATTGATGGGCGATTTGATCAAATCATTAGTACTTACTCCTACTTTCGCTCTTATGGCGGCGAAGTTCCGCTCACTTAACAAGATTGCAGACATCTCTCTTCTTAATAACGTATTGAAGATCGCACGTGTGCATTTTTCATGCAAATTTATGGCATGGTGGGAATACATAAAGAATCGACGTATAGTGAACCTAAGATAATTGAGACAAAGTGCTGTGAAAGTGATGCTTACTTACTATGGCCAGCACATATGAATGTTAATCGAAACAAATTGGAAATCGAATACATACAAAATAAAATAGAACATTCACAAAAAATTGTATAAAAGTGCAAAAAAGTGTTACGAAAACGAAAGGTATTCCCAAAACATTCGCAACAAAACATCATTCACTCGTTCAACATATGTTCAGAATGAGACGGTCCCGTTCCCGACTACAATCAGATAGACAGCTCATTCGAATAATCGATTCAAGCGCCCGATTCCCGTCACTATACAAACGGACAGTGTTGTCGTTGCCTGTTGTCCGTTGCGAATTCAAATTTGAATTTGAAAAGAATTTGAATGGAACGGTTTCAATTGGATGGAGTATGTTCGATCATATGTTGTGACGTAGTTAGAGTGACGTGCTCTAGTTTTATAAGTATACTTGTCGGGACGGCTCCATTCTGTTATGGAGCTAGTGGAGTACTGCCAATGTAAAATGCATTGGCAGGGTTCAGCTTCAGACATACACATAGCCGTTATAGTTTGGCATAAATGTTATACAATCGATGTCGAAGCTAACTCCAAAAACATCGTTTAGAAACTACCTACCTACTCTTTAGAGAAAATAATAAAGATGGAAACTAGCGCTAATGACTGATTTAATACAGGAAAAAAGTCAGAGAAATGTGTACTACTTACGTTCAAACTTATGTCAGTACAATATCATTCACGTTAACAACAAACAAATGACTTTTCAAAACATATAGGCACATGTACGACATTACTATGAAGCCTGCTTTAGCTAAGCGCTTACCACTCATTCTCTATATAGGTTAAGAAGGAGTACCCGAGCTTACAGTATGAAAACGCATAAAAGCAACGTTGGTAGGCCGTCACGCGAGCGTGGCACGCGAATCAGGTGCCGGCTTGGTATGACGAATTATTAATGTTCAAAGATTACATGCTACGTAATAGTTATTTAAGAAGTCTAAGTCAAAGTTTTTTTATTTCATCTGGACATTTGCAAGCGCTTCAAAACGTCGTGATTCTAGGTGCACGGTTCCAAGTGGGCTACTCGTATCCATAGATTCTCTTTTAAAATAATACATTTACCCCGGCCTCGACCTAAGTTCGACCTGAATTTATACAATGTGATAAAAACAGAACAACGAAGAAGGTATATTAATTAAACTTTTTACACTATTGTTCATTAACAGTGTATAAATAAACTTTAGAGGACCAAAATTTTATCCAGACTTACTAAAACGCGTCACTATCAGGGTCATGGACATGAGGACATCTGGTTCTCTTTTTCGTAGATGCCGAGCATGTCTAGCGGTGGACTACACTAGGTTTTTGATATTTAGAATGAGAAACGACTTTTAAAAATTGTATACTGCCAACATAGATATAGATCACCATTTACGATAGCAGTCTATATCAGGGAGCACCATATTCCGAAGCGGCTATTAGGAACTAATTCAAAACTGGGAACCACAAATCAGTTAACAGAATTTTTATTACAAAACGAAAAATTATTCTACCAATAAAATAAATGTGATTCAGCTCTACGAACATTTTGACAAATGGAATAAAACAAAGAAGGAATTATAGGTATTTTTATTCGTCGTAACGAGGCAGTGACTGCGGAGCGGGCTTGCAGACATAATGAAAGCCCCGACGGCACATTATTTTCTATGCAATTATAAACTACACACGAGATAGCACGTTTTAACGCTTTTAATACGTTTTTAATTAATTAATAGACGTTTATATGAAGCGATTCTAACTGGTTATGGACTCAGATTTTAATTCATTTTATATTGATTTAACTTAGTCAGACGGTATGCTAATTTCTATATAATAAATTCGTATAAAGAGGAGTTCGATTCTCCATCTAATGTATTTCGATCGAAGGAAGAGCTAGCGAAATCAGTGGGTCTACCGCGTAACAAAATGGTAATGAACATAGACTCTGGTAATAAACTTCAATACGATCGTGATAGACTAAACTTTAAAGTACCTTGAAAAAAATTACCGATCATGAAGAGAGAGTACCTACCAACATTTTGGTAATTTTTTACAAAGTAGCTCCAAGTTTATGCTCTCACGATCGTATTGAAGTTTATTACCAGAGTCTGATGTTCATTACCATTTTGTTACGCGGTAGACTCCCAGATCGTAATGCATGATCAAACCAATTTCCATGTATGTGATAGTAGCCAGGAAACTGTTTATGAAAATCATGATACCTATTTAATGCATTGAAATCAATGTCGAAGCCGCAATCTCCTTAACAACCTCCGATTCAAAACAATACTTGGAAGAAACAGGTGCTTGCAATTTTTTTATTAACTGAGCTTATTAAATACAGGGGGCAAACAAAAACTTCAGACATTATAACAAATCCTGATTTAAAATAATACTTGGAAGAAACAAGTGCTTGCAAAATTTTCTTAACTGAGCATATTAAATACAGGTGGCATACAAAATCTTCAGACATAAGAAAAAATCCTGTATTTTTGTGCACACTTTGTCATATGCAAATTTGCGACATCAAAAGGAATGAAATCGAGTACCTATCATAAAAGTATTTAACAGCGTAACTCTTTTTTTCGCTCTGGGTTACAACAGGTGAACACCGTAACGGCGCCGGCGCAAACGCATCTGTCCTACCAATATGGCGGAAGAGGTAATAATGGTACTGTTATTACAAAGTTCGTTAAATGTCATTTTAATTCATTATGTGATGAAACGCGGACTGTAGTATTGTTCTTGGCCGCAGACGACAGGTTGTCATTATATAGGTTAGGGTTACAGCCGTTTACATACAAAAACCCAACCGTCAAAAACCCGTCGGGGGTTTTTGACGGTTCAACTAGAAAAAGAGCTGTAACTTTTGAACGGCTGAACAGATTTTTATGAAACATAGCTAATTTGATACCCGATCAAACTAACTTTTAATTAAAAAAACTGCATTGAAACCGGTCCATCTGTTTTGGAGCGATGCCACAGACAGATACACATATCCACAGATACACAGATGCATCGACACAGAAAAACACAACAAACTTATAACACTCCTCTTTTTTGTCGGGGGTTAAAAAGTTCGAATTTAGAGGATACTCTGTCTTAAATATAATGTTATATTGTCGGTTAACTTGCGCTCAATATTCACGGTTTGATGAACAGCTGCTAAACAGTCATTACCATTTTGAATCATTTCTTAAATAAAATAAAAAGTTTGACATTAATGACAGTTCCAAATTAGGTATCAGTTGCAATTGAGGACATACATAAGTATACAGTGAAAGCGGTGTCCAGTACAAATTACAGTGGCGGCCACACTAATCGACATGCTATCTCAATCTTACAGTAGTCAGTCGCTTCGACAAATTACATGGTCTGATTTTATTTGTTACCAAAGGCTACTCAGATTGGGGAAAGATAAAATACTAATGTGTAGGCGTTGCCAGGCAAAAAATATTCTTTTTCCAATATAAGTCGAAAGGTAAGAAGTTTAGAGACAATGAAAATAGTTTCTAAAAAACTAATATCAGAACAAACAAATATTATAGTTTAAAAAAAACTAAAGAAAACGCTTTAGTCATTCAAACTGAACGTGTATGCAAAATTTCAGCTCAATCGGAAACCGGGAAGTGGGTCAAATTTAACTTCCAAGATTTTCTTACATAGTTAGTTACAGGTGAAGCTACTAAAAGCGTTTTAAAATTGCACAGGATGTAACAAAAATCGTGTAAATCTCTTATACTACATATTCTAGCACTAGGCGCGGGTAACGAACTTACGGAGGCGTTCTGGTGGCGGCCGGCAAAGCAAGTGGTAAGTTCGATAACCTACGCGGACAGCTACAATGCCGCTAACGGTCAGAGGATGGTAACAGAAGATTCTATTTTGAAAATATTTTTTCTGCATCAAAAGTATCTACTTTCTTTCTTCTAGAATGAGCAGCAGACCGCGTTGTTTATGGGATTTACACGATTTCTGTTACACTATTAAGGCGATTATCACACGGCACCGCGCGCCGCCGCGGTAGGCGGTGAAGCGGATCTCATGTCGCATTGGCCTCTAATAAATCCGTAGATGCCTAACACACGTACACCGCACGACCGCGCGGTCGAGCGGTGCTCTCACCGTCACCGCCCCTCCGCTGCCGTCCGCGCGGTGGGGCGGCGCCTCACACACGGGACGCCGCATAACCGCGCGGATCATCGTGTGTTTATAGAATAGCATGAATGTCCCATTTAGAGTTCTGTTTCTTAAAAATGGATGAACCCAATATCTTCATTTTTTCTTTCTACGCCATAAAAACCAGATTGCTGCCAACGTCTTCAGCGTCCATTCTTGCTAGTCTCTGTGATCAAATTGGTCAAAACCGTGTTAAATCCATCCGCGCGGACAGGCGCGTAAACCGCCTTACCGCGCGGGGCACCGCTACAAAATCCGCTTTACCGCCACCGCCCTCCGCGGCGGTGCGCGGTGCCATGTGATAATCGCCTAAGCAAACTAAATTTTAATTAGTGTGAGTTAGCCTTTAATATTTTTTTGAATGAATTCATGTCGTAATTCTTGATTCATTTACATACACCTAAACATAATTGTCTGTTTCGTCATTGAAACAAAACATTTATGTCCATCATTACACTTCTTAACACAAATGATTGACCGAATATTTCCGGTCGGTTTCGTTCACTACGGATAAGCTGGGGAAACCGTTCATCAATCATACTGCCCACACTGTGGCGTGATTAGGTGATGAATAACTTTAGGTTATCATTAAAATTTATTGCCAAACACCCCTAGATCAATTAAGGATTCATCATGATGGTGTACAAAAAGAAAAGAATAAAGTGAGAAGATAATGAATTTTGTTAATGCTTATACGGTTCCTGAAGAAGTAGGCAGAATTATTGTAGTTGCTATGCGTATCAGCCTTTATCCACAAGTCTTCGAATTTTTGGTTCTATGATATACATTCATTATAAATTGTTATAAAAAACTTACACTAGGGCAGGGGTATACTTATACTTTTACCAACAAGGGCAAAGAAAACCCTTCGAAACCATATTATAATTATATTATAGAGGCCAGATATTTTATACTGTATTTTTCTCAGTAATACCTAAATATTGTAATATTTTTCACAGTTCTTTCGTTTTTTTTTCGTTCATGTAGTATACTCGCCATATTTATGTTAATTATACTTACATTAATTTGTGTCGACACAAACACAATGCAGGTGTGTAGATATTTTTGAAACTATTCGTGAGGTACTACAGATGTTAGCGGGCCGGAATAAAACCATTTGCGGGCCGAAGTTGGTCCGCGGGCCGTACTTTGCTGCGCTAGTGCCTCTGTTGCCTTAAATATTTGTGAAAAGTGATAATAAATAAAATATAACTAGGATTCATACAAATACCAACGTTGGGATTAAAGTATTCAGGCTTTCCGGCCCTCGGAAACAATTGTGGTCTGACGATTGCTAGTAGGTATTACCATTTAATTAGGCTAATGACCCAATTGCTTTTTATACGTTCTTTTTCCTATGTGTTCTAAAGACGTCATCGTAAGGTTGTATAGCTAGGTTTATTATGTTGACTATCCCATGTATATTTACGTGTTGTGTTAAAAGATTGCAATTAAAAGCATTTTTATTCAATAAATCATTTACTCTACTCACGATCAATCAAAATAATTATTGTATAATTATCACTTATTATAATCACTTAACACAAAGAGAGATTATAATCACCTAAACACTCTTTTGGTTGATTTATTTTTTGTTGGTTGTTTATCTAATTTTATTATTGTTTAGACCTTTCTAATGTACCTACCTTATATTAAGAAGGCTAGTTTAAACTAACTTTCCTGTTGGAAGTGGCGCCATGTGCTGAAATACAGGTTTTTAATCTAGTTCGGCAGTGGATGCTGTTCGAAATTTAATGTGTATAATTTCTAGCCCCTTTTTTTGCACAACACATTGTGAACTAATTTATGCCAATAAAGTTATTATATTATTATGTGAATTTATTTATGTCATTAGCCAAAAAATAATACCACTACATACAGTAGATATGTATTAATAAATAAATCAGATATTTAAGCAAATTGGATCGCGTCCAGTCATTAAGTTATTCTCCGAACATGACGCAAGCCTTTACGTGAATCAGAATTAATTATCGTGCATAGTTTTATTGAGCTCGCAACTGTCGGCCCGTCGTCATTTTGATGAATGATTTCACTTGACGGCTTATTGGTAATGGGTTGTCTAAGTAATCTGAATCATAGGAGCGAAATTCATCAGTCATTTAAATTTTTTGCAGCTTTTGGCATTTGATTGAAATCTCGATTAATTCTTATCTTTTCCTTATGGTGCTGTCAAAAAGTTTATTAAATCTTAAAATGTAAAGCACATCTATAGTTGTAGGTACCTGCGAGTAAATTATTACTTAGTTACAAGATTTCACTTATCTATATATTAATACGTGAAGAGAAAACTTTGTACCCGTTTGTTGCATATTTTTAAGCATATTGCGCGCACGGAAGATTGTCAGATTTGGCATAGTTAAAGTTTATATGGAGAAGAAGTGCAGAAAGCTAAAATTACGGTCGAATTTCGACCATAGGGCGACCAGTGACCAATAGTAGACCATTGGCAGGTGCGTCTCTCACTAAAGCTACACCGTTTTATTTTGCTCCGTAGTTTTATTAACTTAAAAATAGTTAAAAGTTTACGAATGTGCAAGTGAGTTATACCAGTGCAAAGCTAGTGAAAAGGACTTTTAAACACAGTTTATACCATCTGGAAACTCTATCTGTTTCGTGAGTAATTGGAAGATAATTGTTTAAAATATTGTCTAACGATTATCAACACTGACCTACGACAACTCGCGAGTCGCCCGCTGCTACGCACACAGACGCACGTCGTCGCTTACACAGGTGCAGCCGCAGGTGCGCCGGCCGGCCGCCTAATGCTTTGCTTGGAGTACGCTTTGCAATATCAATATTAATATTTTATTTTTATCTTTACACTATAATATCTTGTTCTTTGTGTTTAACTATCCTTAAAAACTGGGATAATGATTTGCGCTGCCTGCAATAACCTGTTACTATCTGGAGACGCTTTTCTTGAATGCGCTGCGGAAACTTGTAGTAAAGTCTACCACTATTTATGCAATAATCGTGAGCTCACTCTAGATGAAAGAGCTACATGGATATGCCCCGAGTGTTGCTGTGCTGCAGGAAAGGGTGGCCGTAACTACGAGAGTCCGATTCATATGCAAACATCTGGCATGCAGAAAAATGTGTCGGCTCGAAATAAGAGTAACCCTCCCACGCCACTTTCTTTTGAGGATTCGCCGCAGTCTAAAGGATTAGAGCTTGAACTTCTTCGTGAACAGATAAACATACTCACGGAAAAACTTTCTGATGCCGTTTTCACAATTGCGCAGTTTCAAACTGCGCTATCTGATTGCACAAAGAAAATCGAGGCATGTAACGAAAAACTTGACAAGCTCGAGCAGGTGTCTGAGTGCAACCGCTGTCATATAACCACCCCAAGCATTGTGTTAGATACCGGAGAAAATGCTCAACTGAATATTCCCCGATCAATGCCGAAACCGAAGACCAAGCCTAAATGCCAAGTTATCTCATCTCAGAAGGACGAAATACCATCTGCTAGTACTTCCTCTGTACAGCTCGTAAGCGATAAGAAAGATTCGTCTTTGCAGTCCACCCTTCCCAAGCAACCAACTAATACTACGTCAGCGAACTTACAGCAGGTTGAGCAAGTAACAATATCACCACAAATAATTACAGACCGGAACTCTGCTGACGAAAAGTGGGAGGAGGTACGCAAGCGTAGACCCAAGCGCTACAGTTCTGTGCGTGGCACAGCGGGACCTGAGATCACATCACTTAAGGCAGTTGAATTTCGTAAATACATACATTTATGGAACATGATATCAGGAGTTAATGATATCCAATCATACCTACAAAACATGTATCCGGAAGGCGTTTGTACTGTGGAAGAACTTAAACCTAAGGGTGATTATAAATCGTTTAAGATTGGTGTCCCACCAGAGTTCTATGAACAATGTATTTCTGCTGATACATGGCCCACTAATGCCCGTGTTAGAGGATGGATTTTTCGAAGACAACCAGCTAACTCGAAACAAGCAAGATCTCAATTATTTACCTCACCTCAAGGAGAAAAGGCCAATTAACCTAATTTATCAAAATGTGAGAGGCCTGAATACAAAGCTGAGTTTCTTCAAGCAAAATCTGTTGATCCTCAATGAGGACGTCATAGCTGTAACAGAATCATTTCTTACTAGTTCAGTACTAGATCCGGAAGTAGCAAGCAACGGATGGAGTATACTGCGTCGTGACCGCGTCACTGGTGCCGGTGGCGGCGTCCTACTCGCTGCACGGCCGGGTATTACAATGTCGAGGTGTTGTGAACTAGAGACTGAAGCTGGTGAGGATCTCTGGGCACGTTGTAAGTCTGAGTACTCTGACTTTTATCTATGTGTTGTTTATATTCACCCAAGAGCTTCCGATGAAATGTACATGCAGTGGTTTAATAAAGTAGAATCGGTTATAGACTCCTTAAAGAGTGCAGTAATAGTAGTTGGCGACTTAAACTTAAATCCTAAATACACGTCAAACATTATTTTAAGTTACTATTGTTATTTTCTTAGCGTTTGTGGTCTGGCTGAGTGGAATGAAGTGATGAATGCGTATGGAGGTAAGTTGGATGTAGTGTTGGTGTCAGATAGCATTTGCAGTATTGATGTGACAGAGATTAACGGGGGAGGCCTTGTTCCAAGACGAGACGCCTATCATCCACCATTAGAGGTAGGCTTTACACTTAATGACGTGATGCATAGACCTAGTTCTGAGAGGATTAACCCTAGTAACCTTGACACCCACAGAGACTGGAATTTCTCCAAAGGCAATTATGAAATGATGTACCAATTAATATCTGAAGTATCATGGCAAGAAGTATTCCTGGCTAGCAATGTCGACGCTGCTGTAAATAATTTCTATAATATCTTGTATAGCATATTTGATGAATGCGTACCTAAAAAGTGTAGACCAAGAAAACCATCTAGGCGCTACCCGATTTGGTTCACAGCAGAATTAATTGGTGATATTAAGAGTAAAGCAGAACTTCACCGTAAATGGAAATCATCTCAGAATCGAAATGTTTACAATCAGTTATCTACTCTTAGGACAAATATTAAGCAGAGAATATCGATGGCTTACGACGAATACATTAGGCACATTCAAACTAAATTAAAACGTGATCCCCATGCATTCTGGCAACATGTAAATAGCCTTAAAGCCAGAGGTGGCTTTGAAACTCGGGTAAATTATAAAGGAAACGAATACGTAGGCTGTAATGCGGCACAGGCTTTTGCCGATTTCTTTGCCAGTGTTTTTCTCCCTGATGCCCCTATTCTCAATTATACAAATTTATATAATGACTATCAGAGCAGTTGTGCCAATCTTGTTCATATAGATAAAATTAAAATGCGTGATATTGAACGTAATATTAATAAGCTAAAACCTAATTCGGCTGTAGGTCCTGACAATATTCCTGCATACATCATAAAAGGCTGCAAGGAGCACTTAAAATCGGCAATACATCATATATTTAACTTGGCGTTAACAACTGGGCAATACCCGCAACGTTGGAAGGTCTCACGAGTGCAACCTATACCCAAAACAAGTGTAACTTCTCAGGTAGAGAACTATCGGCCAATCGCTATTCTTTCATCGCTTCCTAAGTTATTCGAATCAATTTTACACAATCTCATTAGTAACCAGGTACAACCATATCTTTGCGATTCCCAACATGGATTTCGATTAAACCGTTCGGTCAGTACAAACCTGCTTACCCTAGTTGATCTTATTTCGCAGCACTTAGACGAAGGCATACAAGTTGATGTTATTTATTTCGACTTTAAGAAAGCATTTGATCGCGTAGATAATGATGTGTTACTAAACAAGCTTAACAAAATCGGCTTTTCACCAAAACTCCTAAAATTTTTCGCGAGCTATCTAAGGGATCGACAGCAATTTGTGAGGCACGGGTGCTTTGCTTCTACACCGTATCACACTCGCTCCGGTGTCAGCCAAGGCTCAATACTTGGACCTTTATTGTTTGGGATTATGGTGAATGACCTTGAGTCGGTCCTTAAGCATACTAGGTGTTTACTCTACGCTGACGACCTAAAATTAATATACGGCATTGAAGAGATCACCGATACCGTGACACTGCAGGAGGATGTTAACTCAGTGCTCCAGTGGAGTCTTGATAACAAACTCCTTTTCAATACTACTAAATGCAGTGTTATGTCGTTCAGTCGTGCACACAGTCCACGGCATGTGCAATACTTTCTGGGAACGGAACCTATTGCTCGTGTCAACTCTGTAAAAGATCTTGGAGTACTTTTTGATTCACGACTTACTTTTCACGAACACATGAGGTTACTAGCTGTTGATTCTTTTCGGAGGTTGGGCTTTGTTATCCGTAATATGCGAGAATTTAATAATCCTCTCGCCATCAAATTAATTTACATGGCTTTAGTAAGGAGCAAGCTGGAGTCGGCTTCAGTCGTTTGGAATCCGCACGAGAGTGGATACGCATTGCTCCTTGAGAGAGTTCAAAAAGCTTTTCTCAGATTTCTTCACAAGAAATTGTTTGGATACTATCCTTTTCTATATCCTACTAAATATCTGCTTGGTATGCTTGGCTTTAACTCGCTTGAAGTGAGGCGTAATTACTGCTTGCTCATCACCGCTTGTCAAGTCCTAAGGGGTAAATCCGATTGTCCAGAACTGGTGGCTCAGCTGGTGAGACTTTTTGTCCCTATTGTGCCTAAATATAATTTAAAACCACGACGCCACCGATTACTGGCAGTGCCAGAGGCACGCACTGTGTCGCACGCGAACTCTCCACTAGTTCGTGCACTTACAATGCTGAATGCCCTTCTGACATCATCGCCAGAGTGTGATTTGTTTGCGATGAGATGGATAGATGTGTGTCGTGAATGTTTGAGATTCTGTGAGGAGATGGATAAGAGATGAGTAGAGTAGTTGCCTATCTAAATGGTGATATCTGTTAAATTTTTTGTATCCTATTGTTTACTGTAATTATCGTTATTTTTGTTCCTACTTTTTTTATTTTTTTACATAATTACGTTATTTTTGTTTTTAACTGTGCAACGTATTGGTATTCACTGTAATGTTGTCCATGTAAAGTTGAATAAATAAATAAATAAATAAATAAATAGTATGAATAAATTAGTGAGCGCATACGAGTTACTCTAGGCGCTGAGTTTATAGATAATATATTATGTAGGTATTTAATTTCTTTTAATCCTTTTTGTTCTTAATTTTTGTTATATTATTTTACTTTTTTTTTTGTTTTTTTTCCTATTTTTTTTTCTCGTCGTGTTTTGATAGCGTCTTCATCATGCAAAAATAAAAATAAATTCTTTCTTTCTTTATTTCTGAGCAGAAGACGAAGTTTTTGCCGTTAAAATAGAGCTTGTGAAATCCTATGTAACAACTCATACAGCAGACAAAAAGTCTGCCGGTCAATACACTGCTCTAGCTCGAGAGTGTCGGACGACAACGGCGGACAAAATGTTGGTAGTCTACGCCGCGCCTTAAAGTGGTTAGTTTTCGATTTTAAGCGGCAGTTGACCCACGACTCTGAAATATATTCTCTACACTCTGGCGTCACAAATACGCTGAAAAGAGCTATGACTGAGATATTTCATATAAGTTATAGTCTCGTATTTATACTCCGACTTTCGTTCGTGGAAGCTGAAGTGACCGACAGAGCTCTTGGAATAAGCAAGTGAAAGGGTCAAAGGCAGGCCTTACAGTTCGCAGAACCGACAACCGTTGGGGTCAAAAGGTTATGTATCTATCTATTGGCGAACGCGAAGAATCCAGATCCGTGCTTTGTGAAAATCTATTGATGAAGCCACTCTAGAAGGCACGGCTGGCGCAATGACTAAGCGATTAGCTTCCTGCCCTACATGTTACGAGTTCGATTCTCATACGGAACATGTACGGCCTGCATATAGTTGTTCTGAGTCTTGGTGTTTGTGCATGTGGGATTTATATTTGTAAATTGTACCCACGACACAGGGGTAACAAATAGTAGTGTGGGGCAACGATTTATTCAGAAATAAAAAAATGAAAGAAAGAAAGAAAAATAGTATATTAGCAAAAAAAAAAACTATATCTAAGAACACAAATAAAATAAAATGAGTTATTGTACCAAAAAGGCCGCAGCTCAGGGCAATGTCAGGAGGCAGTGATACTGGCCACCTGACGCTGGTTTTCAGCTGCAACCCACGAGTGCCATACGCACGTACGTGTAGGAACTATCACAGCATCTATTAGCGGTAAATTACAGAACAAAACATAGGTAAATCATTAACCCATCTCTTTTAATTGACTTACAGTATACGCTAGATGACAAGCAGCTTTAGTACTCTTTCACACCCAAATGACCATGGTAAATCTATTAGTAAAATTATAATAAATATTTTATAACAAATAATTATGATTGATTCGAACTCGGGACCCTCAACATGCCAAGCCCGGGATATTAATTAAGAAACTAATGGGCGAAAAAGAAAAAAAGTATGGCTGCACGGACAAGTGATGACCTCAGGTACGGTTAGGAAAATAAGTTTTGATTATAAAATAATGAGAATTTATTTACCGTTTCTAAATGCGTTGGTATACATATTTGTTAATGATTCTGTATACCTATTAATTAAACACGCAATTAAAAGTAACCCAACAAATGAACCAAAAAAAATAAAAAAATACCTATTACTTCTAATGTGTATATCAACGTCACCTTAGACGGAGATCAATAATAATCCCGAAATAGAAATTTATCCAGACAATTTTTTTATCATTAATGGTAATATTTTGCAAATAGGTACCTGTTTCAAACGAATACAGGCCATTTTTCTAGAAACTGACTATGCTGAAGGGTGAAGTAGTCAGAATAGAATAGAATAGATCTTTATTTTATGGAAACCAGATACAGACACTTAAGTTATGTCGAGACTCTAGGTGCGCAGTTCCAAATACTAGGTCCTATGGAGAAGAACCGACAATAAATTCCATGGAAACTAATTTAAAGTAATAGATTACAATCTTGATTAGTAAAATGTTATGTTAAGAGCTGCGAGAATTATGTAATAAAATAAGAATAGGTCAATATTTAATTCCAACTTTTTATTCCATGCATGCTCAATTTTAATTAGGTACCTATTTCAATCATTATTCATTCTTCGTGTTCGCGTCGCTTGAATATCAATTCACTGCGTAAAAGAAATACGTGAGCAATATAAACAAAATATCAAACTAAAACTATTCAAAGTTTATAAAGTATGAAACCTTATTATTTATGTATAAATTCATGAGTATCGCTTCAAACAATCTGAAAAATAACGCGCATTACTTAGTGACAAGATCTGAATTTGTTAAAAGGAGATTCCCTACAGACCGCGCGGCCGCGTTAGGTACATAATATTTGAGTTAGGTGTTGCCATCTCTGTCGAACGACGACACGGTTGGCGCAGTGGCTAAGCGATTAGCCTTCTTCGCTACGTGCCGCGGGTTCGATCCCCGCACGGAACACATATTTGTATGATCTACAGATTGTTGTTTCTGGTCTGGTTGTGTGTGTTTGTAAACTGTACCCTCGATACAGGAGAGAAATCCTAGTGAGGGGCAATGTATTTAAAAGGCAAAAAAAAAAAAAAAAGAACATCGCCAGTCGCGTGCGCATATTTAATTTGACGATTATTCAAATAATATATGGTAGATTATGTAGCGCCGTACTGGTCTCATACCATGCGGTTTCAGAGGAGTTTCCTCCCACGCACGCCCAGGTTGTGGAACCAACTCCCCACTGAGGTTTTCTCAAGAGACTTGTATGGGGATCTTCAAAAAGAGTGTTAATATTTTGAAGGGTCGGCAACGCGCGTTTTATACCCCTGGTGTTGCAAGCGACTATAGGCTATATATAGTAACCGCTTACCATCAGGCGGGTCGTATGCTTGTATGTCAGCTTAGATGTAAAAAAAAATATGTACAGAACAACTTACAGCTAGAAACATTGTTATGTATTGTGATCTACTCGACAATTATCTTTCCATCCTCCATAAAAACTGATCTTTGAGTCCCAATTTTACTGTTAGTCTTTCAATCACATGGTCCAAATTTAATATATGTTTCGTTCAAGTTGTTTTTGCTAACGGTCCCTCTAACTATAAGGCATCGCTCACATCAGTTCATTATGACATGGGCGTTATCTCATAAACCATCTGAACACTTGGAATATAGCACCATTGTGTAGAAGAGAATTCGTGCATTAATAGTTATAAGAAAATTATTTACTGTGATTTTCATGTACAATGACCTCAGAGTATAAGTGATGGAGGACATTCCACCCATAAGTACTAAGTGGTTTGCTAATTCTTTTATTATGCCTACTGCTAAAGAGTGGAATTCCTTGCCAGCGTCTGTGTGTCCTGATACTTATAACCTGGGAGTGTTCAAGGCGCGAGTGAATAGATTACTTCTAGGCAAGCGTGAACATTAGATGAGATAGTGATCAAACGCGATGATGAATTTAATGAATTCAAAATCGATATTTATTTTAAACATTACTAACATACCAAACTATTTTACGTAAATTATTGGTCCGTACTGAATTAATTCCGAAAATTCCGTCACAAAGTAATGAATGTTTAAAATAATATACCATTAAATATTTACCATAACTTTAATTTTACAAAAGCAACAAATAATATTTAATATTTTAGTAAATAAAAACCAACCAGAAATCATTTTAATAATGCGGTTGTATCCTTTAATAAAACTAATGACATGGAATTTTCGGTCGTGTGGCTAATTTATTATTTAAACGACTGTTACTGTATGAAATTACTTGTAAAAAGAGTGTAACATTTTAAAAATCCTGTACCTTTAAAATATACAACGTGAATCAAAAATGGATCGCAATATTTAAAAGTGTGGATCAAACCATCGAACCGAACAACTTTCTTAAAGCACCAACATCTTAATTGCGAAAATTAATTTAACATAATGTATGGGACGTTTGAGTCGAGTTCCCAGATCAAAACAAAATTATACCTACAGATCGCGGTGCAATATAAAAAAAAAAAACAACGTTAGGAGTGGGTCTTAAGAAATCACTTACTTAAGTTCTGTGACTTGTGTAACGAGTCAATTTCAAACTCAAGACCTGACAGAGAGAGACAGAGGCTTGTATGTAATACAACGTGTAACAGAAATGCGTGGACATATTTAGGGGTGTGGATCAGATCATCTGAATGAACAATATTCTCTATGGGACCAACACCGAAATCGCGAGAGAATAGTCAGCTATCCCATCCCATACCAATTTCAATACCTACTCGACTCAAATATATGGGACAGCTGATTATTTTTTCACGATTACAATGTTGGTTCCATAGAGAAAGTTGTTCAGTTTGATGGTCTGATCCACACCCTTAAATATAACCACGCATTTCTGATACACATTGTATATGACCTAATAAATGGTCAAGAAATTTTGATGAAGAGTAGTATCTACATTCTGATTACAAGGTTGCAAAAGTTCAACTATACTCAGATACCGCAGCTGGAGAGGTCAAGTGTCAGTTACTTCGCATGAAATCTACCGCCATGCTATAAATGATTCAAGGAACTGATTGTGAGTCTTCATGAGCAGTTTCCATGAGATCTCATGCTAGCACGATAAAAGAAGATGCATACGAGCTCATGGGGGCAATTTACGTGCAATCTAAGTATTCCCGTCGTGAACAAATAGCTTTGCAATATAATAGAACGACGTGCCTATACCTAGACGGACACGTAGTATTCTACACTTTTACAGTAATAAGATTAAAGTCATGCACATCCGTCGGCAATCTTCGTCTGTCTTCGGATATTACGAATAATAAAAGTAGTGATCATATAATACTTAGGGCTATACTCTAACAAATTATCTATTGTGCCGTGTAAGTGTTAAAAAGAAAAAAAAATAATAACAGACACAAACATTCACAGCGAACCTTGCTTGTTATTTTGTTAAATAACAGTACCTATTGATGTGATTGATTTGATTCTTACCAGCTGGATTAATGCTTGCTAAAAAGAGACACACCTAGTATTAATTTAATACATAAACAAATATACTTAGTTGGTGGGTTTTAGTCTGGTAGTATGTAAAATAACAAGCTGTTATTTAGTACCTAACAGATATTTCATCCTGTTATTTTTGTGTAACAGTATCAGTGACAACAGGTAAAACAATTGACTGTTATGACCTATTACTACGGGATACGAATTTTTGTAGCTTTTTACAAGATAGGACCTTGGTTTTCACAAACAGAATTTGTACCTCATTCTCCAGTGTCCTATTCACATCTGACCCCACGGACATCTCGTAAAATCAAGGTTCATCTACACAATAACTGTATAGCCGTAACCTTACGGTAATTTACCGTACTTTACCGGCATTACCGGTAACAATGAGGCTTGGAAACGTTTTATCGGCTTATAAGGCGTACGATCGTGCTCGATTGACCTATAAGCGATCTGTGAGCGATGTAGTGATCTGAAGTTCAAATGTATTAGACGAATTACATCTTAATTTTGCTTTCATCTGTTCTGTACCTCTACCATGAGTTTTCCGTGCCGTCTAACGTTCACGTTCATCACATGCAATATTTATATGGGAATTTTTTCAGCGCCTCTAGCGGTATAAATAGTGAACTAAAGTCGCTATACAAATATTGCATGTAAACGTGAACGTTAGACGGCACGGAAAACTCATGGTAGAGGTACTGATCGGAGGTACAGACGTAGAATGCATGTTAACATTTCGTGCAGGTCCATCGTAATTTTCTGAATAAATGCTGCAAGAATCCGATCATTAGGAACAGTAAGGGGACGATTGCTGACTAGCGCCTTGATAAGAAAAATCTGTTGAGGTCAACAAATAGTGCATCCCTTTTCGCTTATATTTTTTCTTGAGACAATACTTCAATTTCAACTCTTAGTTAGTAGCATTTGTGGAGGAATGACACCAATTTCCCACGGACGTCGGTCGTCGATGAAAATTAGCGTCATTGGTGTTGCCAATGACAACAAGCTGATCGATGCCCATTTTTTTGCACATGAGGGACACACACTTCCATGCATTATTTTTTATATTTTTCTTTTCTTTCATCATTGTTTTATTATAAAGTAATTTTCTGGTTTTTTTATGTTTTTTATGTATGCATGCTATTGTGATTTCGGTGTCCTGTGTCCAAAGAATAAATTGATTTTCTTTCTTTGTTTCAATTTCGTCAATGTCGCGTAAAGTTATAGACCATTAAACGATAAAGTTTTCTACCGCAACGTAACTCTTCTTCGGTGGATATAATTTTTTCGGTGGGTTGAGCTATTATTAGATAATACGGGATAGCTTGTTTATTATCGACAGCAACTGTCAAAGTTTTGTTACGTAAACAGGGGAAGAAAGAAATAAAGAAAGAAAGGAAACAAAAAAAGAAAGGGGGGGGTGTCTTTCATTGATGAAGCGATGAGGTCTCAGTTTTTGTTTTATGTTCGGATTACCCTTTAATTTCGTAACTCAGCTTTCATAGTATGATGTTATCAGTTTACAGATAAATACTGTTATAAACTCATACGAGTATTTGCCTCTCACTATAGCCACGGGTATCTTATACCGAATCGAAATCATCATTTTATTCCCAGACACTGAAATAAAATCCAGAAATATTTTACAGCGAGTACCAACGTCGATCGCCCGAAGCAAATAGCAGCTCATATTAATGCTGCAGTCACTTTTTTTTACCAATTTTTACGGTAATTTACGACCGTTCGGTAAGGTGACTGGGATCGTGACTCGGCGTTTCCCGTCCGACATTTTTTCCATACAATTTTCGCCAAAAGCCTTCTTCTACATACGGTGACAGTAATTACACGTTTTTAGTAGGAATTTCTAATATGAACGGTATTTTGTGTAAGAGGTGGATAACTTTATGGATAATATTATGTTTGTAGGAGCTAACACACGATCTATTATCGCTGATTGTTTGAAAACTAACTTGAGTATTAAAAATGCACCGAGAAAAAAATCACGTTGGAATTACAAAAAATCTCGTGTTAAATGTGACAAGAATAAGCGTTTAGTAAACTTTAACATAATATGCGTTCTGTACCTCTACCATGAGTTTTCCGTGTCGTTTAACGTTCACGTTCACATGCAATATATTATGTATGGGAATTTTTTCAGCGCCTCTAGCGGTATAAATATTGAACTAAAGTTACTATACAAATATTGAATGTGAACGATAGCGTTAGACGGCACGGAAAACTCATGGTAGAGGTACTGGTAGTCTTGTTATCACAATATTTTTCTCCATATGTGCGCACGACCGACTTAGGTAGATCGCCAATCGTTGGTTCACAAGTAACCAATGACATCAATTACACTGCCATATGGTCGAAAAGGGCCGACATTATGGTTTTCTAGAATATTAGTACAGTAAAATTTATAGAGGTAGATAAGAGATGTTTTGAAGGCACGGTTTTTGAAGGCACGCTACGTGTCACGGCTTCGATTCCCACACGAGACAAATATTTGTACGGCCTACAGGCTTTCTGCGTTCCGGGTTTGGGTGTTTGCGCATGTGAAGATTTGTATTTGTAAATGCGCCCACGTTAGAGGAATGAAATTACAAGTATGGAACAAGAAATAAAAAATTAAAAAAATATAGAAAGAAAGAAACGTTAATTAGACATCACATTGTAACCGACACTGAAATAATAAAAAAAACTAACTTAGAAGACAAAAAAAATAACAACAAATTAAATTAATATTAATAGTAAAACTCATTAAAAATATACGTAATTAGGACAGAAACAAATAGGTAACTCAGTTTAAATGTTCGTTTAATATAAAAATATTTTGTTAAAATTTTCAATATTATCTACCTACAGCAGTAAACTATGTAAAATTTTCATATTATTTTATGTTATCTTGGTAGCAAATTGCATTTAATGCACCGGTTACATAAATTTAAATAAAGCATTGTATTTTAGAGCAGCAGTATAAAGCTTATTTCTTGGCTATTATCCTTGTAAATGCTACTTTATGTAGATGTTTAACCTTACACTTACACTCCTAATACACTATAAGTACTCCTTATTATACTCAGGTAGGTAGGTAGCATTAGAAAAAAGAACATATTATTATTTACATAAAAAAAATACTTTGCCCCACACTAGGATTTCTCCTGTAGGTATCGAGGGTACAGTTCACAATCATACATGTCACATGCACACATACGCAGACCGGAAACAAAATATCTGTTGGTCATACAAATATTTCTTCAGTGCGGGGATCGAACCAGCGACACAGCGCAGAAAGACAACCGCTTAGCCGCTGCATTAACCGTACTGTCAAATAACGTTATACTCTAACGTTATTTCGAAACTGCTTCGAAATTTTACGATAAATACAAAGCAATGTACTTAATCTACTTAAAATTTAACACTGAATATGTAATCATTTTAACAATATAACGTCAAAAGTATCGTTATTTCGGCGTAATTTTTCTAATGTTATCCTAAATGGAGTATAGTTAAATATTTTAAGAAAATTAGAAATCTCTCACTAAGCCGAAAAAATCACATTAAATTAATGAACATTTATTTCAAGGACCCATATTTATAATAGAATAAATCTAAATCAGATTCAGGCACTTATGAAATGACGAGACTCTAGGTGCACGGTTCCAAATAGTAGATCCTATGGATAAGAACCGGCACGAAACTCCATGGAAATTCTTTTAAAATAATAGATATCTTGTATATAATTCAATATTTTGGTAAGAGATTAGGGAATAAATATTGGCAGTAACAAGCTGATCAATATCGACACCCGTTCATATAAAACTTGCATTTTGTTTTTGACCAGAAAAATAGTTTTAAAAATTCGGCGGTATTAGTATTCGGTAGACTGAGACACCACGATAATTAAAAACAAAACGAAAAATTAAAAAACAGGTATACAATATAGGCTTCACGGCTGCATCAAAACTGACCTGTGTATCATTCAGCAAGTTCAATGGCCGCAAAAATTAATTTCAGACACAATTAAAATATTTATAGCTTCATTGAATAATTAATCTTTCTTCGTTTATAAACCGCAACAATGTAATATTTAAAAACTTTATCAAGAAATAATTATTATTCAAATCTGTTACCTTAATTTAATGTCCCATGTCTTTTATACTTACAAAGTAACAAATTCATTAAATTAACGACAAAAACTTTGTCAAAATAACTGAAGCATTAAATTTTATAGTCATTTGTTGCGAACTTGATTCTTTAAATGCACAAGCCCTGGCAACATTGTGATTGAAACTTAGTAGTGCGTTAAATGTACACAATCAGTGAATAATTTTACAAGATCAGCGTTTTAAGCTTGGCGGGAATGTTGGATTTCTATTTAGGGTTGTCGCAATAAACATGTCAAATTAATAAATTAAGTACCTATGTAATAATATTTCAAGTAAAATATAAATTTCTTAATTTATGTTTTACTTGGTACTAGCGGTCGCCTGGTGATCGAAATTCAACCGTAATTTTAGCTTTGTGCATTCCTTCTCCATATAAACTTTAACTATGCCAAATCTAACACTTTTCCGTGTGCGCAATATGCTTAAAAAGGGGGTACAAAGTTTTCTCTTCACGTAATTGTATAGATGCCTGCAAATTATTATGGTAATTAAAAATTTTGATTACTTGGCAACAACAATAATTCTAGTAGGTATAGTACCTCATAGATTACAAATTATTATTTCTCATAAATTCTTCTTAACTTACGACAAGTGCTTTTAATTAAAATGAACCAGACAAAAGAACAAGAAAATGTCACTAACTTTAACAGTTGAGAGAGAAAGTTGTCAAACATTTATTTCTAAAATGTTTCTTACTTTCTGAAGAAGAAAAATCATGTCAACAATGTTTTATTTCCTGTCTACACAGTTAGCAGCCCTATCTCAACATGTCAAAACGTTTTGTCAACTATTTTTTTCTAGTTCCCCGTCGAGTCCTTTATCCTTCACTATAATGAAGTATAAAAACGGTCCGTGCTTGTCAACTGTAATAAAAATATCAGTAGTATACTAAGCATGCGGATTTCATACAATCAGTTCAGTTTTTTGTGCTCATATTGTTATTCTGTTAACATAGTAGGATTATGCAATGACATTTTACAAATAGACGGGCCATACCCATACACCAACATTAATGCACTACAAAATGGCGTAAACTTTACTATAGCTACGATACATAGCAGTACCTACATATAATTATATATTGCGCGAAGAAAGGGAAAGAAAATGAAAGCCACCACACGCCATGTCAGTTGTTAGAAAAAGATGAATATAGACGTTTAGTTACGTGGCATTAGCTGCTGCATGCTCATTCTCTCAGTCGGTGCAGGGCATTTACCTTGCATTTATCTTGCCAATATAGAGCGCGGGCAACGCGTCTATTTGTAAAAGGTCATTGGGATTATGTGTGTCATTTGTTTAAGATAAGCCTTTTCCCAACTATGTTGGGGTCGGCTCCCAGTCTAACCAGATGCGGCTGAATTTCAACATTTTACACGAAGAGACTACATCTGATCTCCGCCACCAAATTACAGGGAGACACTGATACCCCAAAGTTAGACCGGTTGTCAGACTTTTTGAGTTGCTGACTCCCGTAACGACTGTCATAAATATTCATATAACAATCGGGACCAACTGCTTAAGGCATGGAGGGGTCTCGAGGTTCGAAGAAACGGTCACCCATCCAAGACTTGACCGCGGCAAGAACTGCTTAACCTCGCTGATCTGCGCGGTAGATATGTAGATAAGTGCCCCTCTTGTTTAGGATAAGATAAAACCTATGTATGTTATACAATTTTCCATAAGTTGTACTTACATGTTTTACCTAACCTACATTCTATGCAAATAAACTAATATTCTATTCTATTCTATTCTAAAAACGCGTACAAAATCATTATAAATTACGAGCTGAATAAGTTTAAACTTGTTTATTATTTAGGATTAAATAAGATTAATACTGATACAATAAAGGTAATCATGGTTTTCAAACAATATGAAAATCAGTTAATACATTCTCAATTACATTTTATGTATTTAAAATGGAAATAACGGCTGTTTCCTTTTTTATTCAGACCTGATAAGTCAATTATTGTTTCAAAAACGATTGCTAAAAAATAATTAAATACTTCTTTATTCGATACTTGAATTTTTTTATAAATAAATCGCCTGTTTCTTGAGGGTCATTGTGATGATTGGAGTTTTGATCGGATTACGTTCAAATTGATCAAAGACATTTTTTATTTAATCTCTCTGTTAGCATTATTATTATTCTTCAATAAGCCAATGCGATTCAGAATATTAACAATAGACATTGTTTTTTTTTATCGTTGTTGAAATATCATTGGTGACTACGGTACAAATAACAAAAAAATATTTTTAATTTCATTTTGTCTCTCTCTTCGTTCCGGCTAATCCCCGAAATGGCTGGACCGATTTTGACGGGACTTTCACTGGCAGATAGCTGATCTTATAAGGAGTAACTTAGGCTACTTCTATTTTCAAGATTCTATTCTATTCTATTCTATTTTAAAGAAAAATAACTTTTGTTAAATCCTACGCGGAGGAAGTCGCGGGCACAGCTAGTCTAACATAAAACAGTTTTATTTTTCATAATTATCAAAACTTCAACAATCACAACAATTAATCAATTTTTTACTGATAATATATGTGTGTTATCACTGCTACGGTTTATGTCTACTAATAAAAAAATATTTCTTTCAATCTCTCATAGCATTTTAAATGAATACACTACAAAAGGTATAAATTTGTTTTTCAACCCATGAAAAGTGGGATAAAGAGGCGGGTGTTGGGAAGAGCCCATAAATTCGGAACGCCGAGAGAATCTTGTACACGTCAGTGCAAAATAAAGTTGTTTCTCACAATAAGGCCTACGATCGAGGTTCAAACGCTGACTGATGTATTTATAAGAGATGAAAATGGTTTTGTACAAGTCTGGAAGGAATATTTACGAGTGTTTATTTATTCAGAAGAGGAAGATTTTCTCAATACGAAGATTATGGTATTAAAAGATAAAGGATTTAATTTTTAAATTATGTGAGAACAATGAATAGGTTGGAAAATAATAATTATATAAACTGAGTAGAGAAACAATACAGGATGTTTTTTTATGTAGTGCGCAAAATTTGCAGAGTGATTCAGTGTCTGTTCCTAAATACGACCGCAGTATTGTACTCATTTTAAAACAAAACGTTTGTCTTAGAAATGTCTGAAAATCGGACACGCATATTTACTAGCGCAAGTCATACAAAATCAATTTTTTATTTTGATTTGGTGTGAATTTTAGTACCTACTTCGGTTGCATTTGGGAACAGACATTGAATCGTTCTGCAAACTATGCACACTATATAAAAAATTATCCTGTATAAATTGTTGGAAAGTCAAGTGATTAGTGAGGGCCGAATTAAGATTTTGATTGAGGAGGAAACCTATTTTGGTGGAAATCTGGGTAAGAAGGATGAATTTGTGAAGCGGGTTAAGAAGTGCTCCTTGGGGAGGCGTCGTGTTAGCAGTAGCTGTAGTAGAGTCGGCAACGCGCGAGTGATGCCTTGCAAGCGTCCGCGCGTCCATAGGTTACGGTAACCGCTTAGGTACCATGAGGTGGGTCGTATATAGAGTTGAAAACTGCGGAAACTTTCCGAAACTTTGGAAGTTTTCCGGAAGTTTACCGGTAATATTCCCGAAAACTTCCAAAACTGCGGCAGTTTTGGAAGTTTTCAGAAATGATTTTTTACTTATAAAAACAGTAATTGGGGATACTTTATACTTAAAATATGTTACATTTAGCTAGATTTTAAATATTCGAACACAGCGAGCACGGGACGGGATGCGGGGTAGGGTACAGGTTAAAAATAAATATTTCCAAAACTTCCGTCACACCGCTCGGTGTTTACATTATGCCCGTTGCCTTCGTATGATTTATGCCGATTGAATACAAAACGTTATTTCATCAATTTGCATCAATAGGTACCATAAATAATTAAAATAATAAAAAAAACAGAACTAAATTAAAGGATCATTTTCATTTGCCGTTACTGATTCTGAGTAATCCCAAAGCAACGAATTTGTTGATTTCATAAATAGAAAAACATAATTTGAAAACTTCCAAAGTTTCGGAAGTTTTGGAAGTTTTCAGGAAACTTTCCTCAGAAAAGGAAACTTTCCTGGAAGTTTTCAACTCTAGTCGTATACCCACTAAATAAGTAGCAAACTTAGTAGTATAAAAAATAACACAGTAAAAAACAACATTGATCTTTAAATTCTGTATTAATTCTTTAAATAAAATTGATATCCAAGATTTTTATAAAGATTTATATCCCTGCCTTGTCGCTTTCAGCTAAAGATGAGAAATATAATTCCATTTCCAAATAGAAGTTTAGTATTTCCAGTAGTGCACTAATACCTAGGATAAATTCTCATGAAACGATTCTGGTATTCTAGCAATAAATCGTGGAATTCTATGAAGAATTTAGTAAGGCTATTCGAACGAGAAGCTAAATATTTAAACATTTTTGTAGTCTCATTGGTGTAATCTTGAGTTTTATTATCTTTTAAGTCTATTTGTTATACGAAATGGCTAAAATATATTAAAACTGAGACAAGATATTTTGTGTGGGTAGTATCAGTAACAGCCGTTAATTAAAAATAATAATTGGGTATGTTTAATGTCTAGAATAGAATAGAATATTACCAACATGTAAACCAGATACAGGCACTTACGAAATGTCGAGACTCTAGATGCACTGTTCCAAATAGTAGGTACTATGGCGAAGAACCGGCAAGAAATTCCATGGAAACTCTTTTAAAATAATAGATTACAATCTTGGTAAGTACAATGTTGTGGTAATAGCTGTGAGAATAACGTAATTTAATGTGAATAAATAATAAGACTAGGATAATAATGATTAGCCTCTGAATAAGATTGCCATGGCAGTTACGAGCTGACTAGTCTATACCTTGGGAGTAAGTTATTACTACATTACAAATGTATTCGATAGACTTATGTCCTATGTTCTTACAATGGTGGAATAGAATAGAATAGATCTTTATTTCATGTAAACCAAACAACTTAAGAAATGTCGAGACTCTAGGTGCATGGTTTCAAATAGTAGATCATACGGAGGGCCTATGGTAATGAAACCTAATAAAGTATCATAACGCATTTAAAACGAAATTATCCTATTGCTTCTTCCAATTATCTCATACAAACAGAGTAAATCCAAAGTCATTTCAAGTTACAATTCCGGCTCAAGTTGAGTACAACTTATGAAATTCTTTTGCCAAGTGCACCAACTAAGCAGTCCACACCCTTACCACGAGTTCTTCGAATTAAAAACCCAATCTAAGTTATCCTACACAATTACCAGCCACTTACCACTCCCTAGTCGTTAGGGGCCGAGCAGTTATAATAAAATGCAAGGTGCAGACGTCACGTATCCCTGCAAGTGGGGATTCCTTTGGGATTAGAATAACTGCGAAGGTGGGGAATGAGACACCCGATTTCCTTTAGTTTTCTTTTGCAATGGACTCCTTGTTAAGTTTTTGAAATATGGTTCTTTGTGTAATGTTTTAAGTCGGGGTTGAAATTTTTATGGCCTGAAAATATGGCCGTCATAATAACTTTTGTATAATTTAGTTTGTGTTTGCATTACTTTGTGCTTTTTCTTCTTGAATAAGTAAAATGTTCTTGAATTTAAATACAGTCTTATATTTTTTTTATTTTTTTTCTCTTCGTTTTTTTTTCTCTCTTACTATGGCTTATCCTATTAAGTTTATGTCTCTTCAAAAATCAGAGCTTGAGTATGAGGTTGCTATTAGGGGCGAGACTCCTGCTTTAACTGATCTGGTTTACGTACGGATCCCGCTAAGGTTCAAGCTATCCTTAATTATCCAACTCACCCTACACTCTCTTAGTTGGCACATTGGCATGGTTGTCATAGTATATGACGAAGAGATAATATCCTGAGATATGTGTGTGTGTGATTGGCAGTATCAACCAGTGCTCAAAATCTGGATTCGCTAGGAATTGTACCTACAAGTCCATCGGCATTCGCTGATGGGATAGGCGAATGATAAATTTTATCAGCAAATAATTAGTTTAATAAATAATACAGGATCATTTTTTTATGTAGTGCGCATAATCTGTAGTGATTTCGTGTCTGTTCCTAAATGCAAACGCAGTATTAGGATACACTTTAAAACGAAAACCACTCCACAACACAAACGAATTCCACTTAGTATGGGGGACACGCATAATTTACTAGCGCAAGCCATACAAAATCAAATTTTTATTTTGTTTTGTAGTGTATTTCAGTACTGTGGTTGCATTTGGGAACGGACACTGAATCAATCTGCAAATTTTGCGCATTAAAAAAAAATTATCATGTATTTATGCTCAATGCTCGCACTGATAAATTTTCACACGCACCGAGCAACAACCATAATTATCAAGCATGTCGGAAACTAATCACATACGTATGCAGGGCGCACATGTAACATGCAAAGATAATTTGATGTAGATTTATGACGTCAGCAAAAAAATGTCATCAATGACCAAATTGACAAAAGTCGATTGTGTGAGAGAGCATCATATCGAAGCAATAACAACGGAGCATCGCACTTGTGTGTGCCGATTTATTGTAACGTCAACAGAAACATTACATAGTATAACCGTAAAAATTATTTCAATTTTCCCTGCAGAATTTTCAATGTGAATTGGTTTTATGTTGTTTATCTGTAAAATAACTTACTTTCCTATGTAACATTATAATAACCTTTGTTGTATAGGTACCTACTAGCATAATTAGGTATACAACGTGTATCAGAAATGCATGGTCATATTTAAGGGTGTGTCATGCATTTCTGATACACGTTGTACAGGACAAAAATCAAATGGGATATTAGAAATGGACAGCATGTATAAACCGTTGCATTTTTTCTTGTTATTTCTTAATAAATCCAGCTAATGATTGTAATTATTATTGGCTAGTATAAGCCATAAGTACTTCCGTCGATATCAGTGAGTACTTAATTATATCAATCAATTTTAATAATTTTATTATGAGCAATAAAAATCGGTGCACTTATTTGACGACAACAATTTATTTGCTATCTCTACACAAAGTGCATTGGCGCTATCACTGCGAGTCCATCGAACCCGTTCATACCTTGACCTGTCAACTAGCCCGGTTACCGTCACACCAACTTGCCGATCCCTTCGTATCAGTAACGTTAACGCGCGCGTCACATATTTATCACGTCGGTGACTCGGGCGAGTAGGGTGAAGGAATAATATTCATGACAAGCGATTGTGATAGGTCAGTGAATTTATTTGTGTGCTACGAGTACGTTGTTTGTAACACCCACATGCATAACTCGACAAGTTAACACCGTTATACACGAAAGGACTTTAGAATTGATTACTTTTGAGATGGAAACAAATGCTAGAACTTTATACCTATATTTAAATAAGGTCCTACTTTATAAGCGGACGTCCTATGAAGGGGTTATAGTATTCGTCATTATGAAGAACTTTTACTAAGGAACTAACAATGAAATCGCGAAAAAAAAAACAGCTGTTCAATACATTTAATCGAGTAGGTAATATTGTATTCTTTCTACGGAACAGCAGTTTTTTTCGCGATTTCTGGGTCGATCCTTAGTAAATGTTGTTCAAAATAATGCATACAATAACGCTCTAAAGGGACCGAGATTGGAAACGTAGCACCTTGTATTACCAAACATGAAAGTCGATGGCTTCTGATGCATATACAGGGTGTAAGTGATTTACACCCTGTATATCATCACGTACAGTCGGCAAAAGAATTGGTTTACCATACAACATCTCATCAAGTGACAAAAGACAGACATCAGTATTGTTCGAGGTCTCATATGGCCAGTTGCATTGTTTGTTCAACTTTAATTATATTTTTATTTGATATGAAGTTTTGTTAAAGTTGACTTTTTTGGCTGACCGTACGTCACGTCACATCAACAATCTGTTTGCCCCTTTATACTTAAAGTACCTTTTAATGTCCTATCATGTGTCATTGGGCACTACTTGTAGTTCAAAGATACTTCTCATAATCAGAAAGATTTTGTTTGATTTTGAGCCAAAAGGGCATAAGTCTCAGTTTACGTGAGTAGTTCTTAAATCCGTAAGAATCGTGTACTAATAAAAAATCCTTTTCATTTCAGGTAAAGCCCAATTGAACAATAAGGTATTAATATAAAATATGACAAAACAAAAAACCGTAAAGTGGCAAGATCCAGTAATAAATTCACAAAGGGGAGAGACTCTCAAACAAATTAAGCCTGTAAATATTAGTAGGGCCATCTTTCAAAATGTCAGCGGATTCGAACCTGGGACGAGGCGGCGACGAGACGACAAATAGGTCGAAAGCCTAATACTTTAAAGCTCCAATTCATTATTGTTAATTGGAGACCCTTAATTTTTTCCCCCTCGACGAGTACTTTGGTTCCTCTGTGGTTTCTGGGTCACGGAATTTTGGTTATAACCGTGGTGTAATCTTATCATTGTTTATGGTGGGTGTACAAAGGTTTTTCGTGTATAAAAATACGTATTTTGTACTATGAAATTGCCGCTGAATAAGAATTTTGAGGCTTAATGTATTTTAATATCCGTCCAACATATTTAATCCATACTTTTTAATTAAAATGATCAGAAAAAATATATTTTATTCAAACAGACACATTCAATGTAATACCGTACTTTCAAATAAATAATGGCTATATATACTATACAAGTAGTGATAGCCTAGCGGTTGAACGCTTGCCTTCCATGCAGGCAAGGTTCAACCGCTAGGTAAGTTCGAATCCGGCCCGCACCTGTGACTTTTCGAATTTATATGCGGATCGCACTATTGTCACTTGCATTAACGATGAAGGAAAAACATCGTGAGGAAACCTGCACACCTGAGAGGGCCTCATAAAGTCCTCGATAATGTATGCAGTCCGCCAACCCGCATTTGGCCAGGGTGGTGGACTAAGGCCTAACCATTCTCATTCTGAGAAGAGGCCTGTGCCCAGCAGGGGGACAGTAAAAGGCTGAATTTATTACATTATTCTGGGGTACACAGAACTAGGAGTACATTTCATTTCTAAAATTTTAGCTAACAATATACCTAGGTAGCATAAATTAAGTGATCATAGTTTTGATAAGGGCAGACATCTTACTAGCATTTTCAATCAAGACTATACATCACACAAGCTCATCCTTTCAGGTAGGTAATCTGCAAAACTGCCTTCAGGTTCAGACCTAGTCACAAAACTCATGTACCTATGTACCTACTACCCCGAAAATACATTATATCCCTTTCAATAGCAACCCGAAACTGCCTTTTCTCGTCAGAAACTTAGAACTAAGTGTAGGTAGGTATATACGGCTACATATCAAGCTATATATTCCAGTATAAGCTGACCTCGCATTGTATAGGTTTTCTGTACAATGAGAGGTCAGATTATACTGGTACTGCTTAGTGTGGTATGTAGCAGTGCGTACTAACTTGCGAAGTATAAGAGATCTTTAGCAATCTGGTAACCCACGTACATTATAACAAAAGCCTTAGTAATAAAGGTAAATGGTCGTAACAAGCATTCAAAGCAATTCGGTACAACTTACAGTAACGCTAATTGGAATAAAATAGGTCAGGAGTGTGTAAAGATATACATAGGTCTTGAAGGAAGAATAATTACTCCATTTTCTTATAACAATAAAAAATGGCGCTGATAAGACCTAATAGTACCTAAAATAATACATACTGACGAACATTTGTTATTTAAGATAAATATTATTTTCTTTTACATGTTTTATTCTTTTATTTTTTGTTACTTTATCTTTAAAATTGTTTTTGTGCTGTGTCAAATAAATACTTTTTTCTTTCTTTCTTTTCTTTCTAACATAGAACCTCCGCCTTTTTGGAAGTCGGTTAAAAAGAAATAGCAGCACCTGTTTTATTACGCAATAAAGCGCGCGAAACCAAAACGGACCGATTTTTTTTAATTGACTTACATCTTTCTTTTTTAATTAAATTTTATTAAGTACCTACTTACTAAACGAAAATGTAATTCAACAAAATTCTAGTAATTTACGTTTTTATTTATAGATATAACACATTGAATTGGTTGAAAAATAAAAGAAATATATAACTAAATTATTGTTTGAAGGCCATTTTAGATGTCAATTTGTAATTATTTTTTATCGAATTAAAATAAGGTGAAACATATTTTGGAATCAAAGAAGTTTTATGAAATATCGTTATTTTTTTTTTTTTCAATATTTTATATTCGACGACACGGTTGGCGCAGTGGCTAAGCGATTAATTTACTACGCTGCGTGCCGCGGCTTCGATCCCCGCACGGAGCAATTATTTGTGTAAGCTAGGTACAGATAGTTGTTTCGGGTCTGGGTGTGTGTGCATGTGACATGTATGTTTGTAAACTGTACCCTCGATACAGAAGAAATATTAGTGAGGGGCAACGTTTTAAAAAAATGCGTATATTAGATGAAAAAATACTTCCAGCGAAGTCAATTAGCTACTGTCAGCGCTTTCTAATTAATTAATGATGTCATTAGAAAACTAAGCAATGCTATAAGTCTGGCTTAATAATAATTATAATACGCACATATTATACCAAATATTCCAAATAATGAATGCATCTCCTAATCAATTGTTTGCATCTCATCTATCACAATCGTGACGTGAACTGTCTTGGATCACACTATGCCTGAAGCTTGCATGTCTGAAAATCAAGAGTGACGTGTGTACCATCGACTTATTAGCAGTTAGTACACAGTATACAAATAAATAAATAAATGCTATTTACAACCGAGTAACTTGGATCGGATGTAGCCTGCAAAGCTTTTTTTTCCATGTAATATAGTATAATTATAGTGTGTATAATAGTAGTGTGTGTACAGTGTAGTATAATAATTATAGTATAGTGGGTAGGTTATATACCTATAGTATAGTGTATATAAGTTATTATTATGAATTGCTTGAGCTAGATAACTAATTATTGCAAGCCACATTTTTAAAAACATTTATTGTTATAAAATCTTCTCAGAACCTAATCAGGTCTTCTCAGTATTCGCCATTCAGATATGAATAAGAAGATGGCCCTCGGATATTCACTGTAGTCCTCGGGTGTGGCCATGAAAAGAGCAGATGAATAAATAAATAATAATAATTTAGTGTAGTACCTATAGATATACCTAATTGCAATATTTTTGTTTTCCAAGCAGTAATATTTTTTAATTATTATACTTTTGCTGCTTATAATTTAAATTAAATTAAATATTCTTTATTTAATATTCTTTCATTTTTACTTTATATTTTCTTTGTTTTTTTAAAACTCGATGTCTTTCTCACACCAGCCAGGATGTTTGTTGCTATTGAACACCAAAATTTTACTTATATTGCTAACTAATAAGAAATAAACATCAAATTTTAGTGTTTTATTGTATTTAAAATTTTAAAGACACCAAATCTTCATACTACTTTGTGACCGCATCAGCAGAAAAAGTTTGATAAATTCTAAAAAGTTAACTACGGTTTAGAAAAACAAGTTATTGAACTTTTTTGCTAGTGTAATCTATACCGAATTGAGCCCATACTGTCCCACTCCTGGGTAAATGGGTCTTCTCAGAATGAGAAAGGCACTAACCAGGTGCCTTTTGGTGGACTACACAAACAATCTAGGACTTTCTTTTGAAGCCGTCTCTGCGGTGGTAGTTTCTTCACATTTTTTTTATATCTCTAATAACGTAAGTGACAATCAAATTCAGCCCATCAATAAAGGTTAGACTCGGTAACTTTCTGGCCCACTAACAGTTGTCTATTTCACAATACGCCAGCGATACTGAAGGCAGCCCGGCGTTCCAGTCGCACTCTTTGTTCGCGTTAACAATGACCTGCTACCAAACTCCACTAGTCGAGTTACTGGCTACGCATCAGGATTCGGACTCAATATTTATTATATAGGAATATTGATATTCGAGTAAGAGCAGTAAGCTAGATACTATATTGAAAGCGAATGGTAACAACACGCATTGAAGTCGATTCTAATGGTGAAAAAGATGGAAAGAAATTGGGATCAATCTTTTTTTTTCTCCACGTCTGCCTCGGTTTCTTAGCCTTTAAGGCTTATCCAACTAATACTACCACCTTTCTGCAGTATAAAAAATAAAGAAGAATCACTTTTTTTGACATAGTAGTATATAGGTGTGTTACCAATGTATGAAATAGTTTTCAGCAATTTGCAAATATAAAATAACCTAACCGTCGAAATCCCCGACTCCAACTAGAAAAAGAGCACTTTTGAACGGCTGAACTGATTTTCATGAAACATAGCTAAGATGATATCCGAGTAAACAAGCTTACAAATAAAAAAAAAACCGGATTGAAATTGGTTCATACATTTAAGAGCTACTACGATGCCACAGATAGACAGATACACAGATACACACTACAAACTTATAACACCCCTCTTTTTTGTCGGGGGTTAAAAACATTCCTACCAAATTTTCGCTATAAACTCTGCGCCAGCAAATCTAAAATCTTCATCTCCAACGCTGTTTCAAATTTTAATAAAGACAGCATAAAAAAATAAAAAGTCCTCTACAAACAATCAAACTTCCTCCTTGTAACAAACAAACAAACAAACGAACATAATTCAGTTGAGTGACCCGCGGACCAAGTTTAAACTAATTATGCAGAAACAAAATATATTTCTCATTCTAGGCGGAAGGCTCGAGGAGAGATTTTTTCGCTTTATATAAAAAACTGGCAAATAGGTAGGTAGGTAGAGCTTTAATGAATCTGTCATAAAAAGCTACGGACCGCGTCTAATGAGGGTACGCTGTTAGCCATAATCAATTTGATGTCAGCAAATGAGAGTATAGTTATAAGGCTTTTAATTTTTAAATTTTCGGGAAATACATGCTGAAGATGCTTTAACTTTGAAGTATCTATCTAAATATAATGTGGAGCCATGACATGTGAAAAAAACATTCGCTCTTCCATAAAAGTTGAGTAATATTGAAATATATATGGAACTGCAGATTTTTTATTCCCGAATTCAAGATTGATCCCATGGTAAAAGTTGGTCATAATGACTTCTTAACACAGGTGTCCTCGTTAGCCTTGGACCTCTTTAGAGTTTCCTCCCCCCAGAATTGGTACCCTAAGTGTGCGGTCTTCTAAGAGTACCCGAAACCCACTTGTAAGTGCTGAATCAGACGAGTGAGTTTAGCCGGTAGGAGTCCGATACACCTGTCCACCCCATCCCAGGTGGAGGATAACCCACGATGGGATCTCACCAAGGTAATAAAAAATAAGTCCAGTTTAAATACACAACGTGTATTTTCTAATGTAATTCGATATGTAAGACTTACTTAGATAAACTCAACATGCCTCAACCAATAAATTGAGACTGACAACCACAGGCGGGTGAGAACCCATAAAACTGGCATACCAATTTTGAGATTGTTGTACATCAATTAGTTTTATGGCAAACAATAAAGGACTTTGCCTTATTAGTTTCGGTTGGGCCCGATCGGTATTAAGCCACTACACTGTTAAATACGTTGTAAACTCGAAAATGTACAGTCGAAGCCAAAATGCCATTATGGGGCGACTTGGAAAGTCGATCAAGCTCCGGCTTCGACGAAAATATTATATGATTAAAAAAAAAGTAAAAACCGACTTCAAAAAACTAAAAAGTATAAAATAATTTTCTTAAAATACTTATCTGCTTCTGAAGTCCGGGCCACTGCCAAGCTAGGTGCATTGAAGAATTATAGGCCCCGACTTCAGAAGCTGTTAATTTTTTTAAGAAAATTATTTTATACTTTTTAGTTTTTTGACGTCCGTTTTGTAACTAAAATGGTAAGAAACTTCAATACGACCGTGAGAGACTAAACTTTGAGTTCACACGGGATCAATAAGGTTAGGCTTCTTAAATCAAAAACCCTTTTAACTTGTGTACACACATGTACATTATAAACTCGTATCAAGATTTAT
Source organism: Allophyes oxyacanthae (assembly GCA_932294325.1). NCBI lineage: Eukaryota > Metazoa > Arthropoda > Insecta > Lepidoptera > Noctuidae > Allophyes > Allophyes oxyacanthae. The sequence goes on from OW028615.1 coordinate 13,807,527, forward strand.
ATTGTGCTTACCAAAGATTAATCAAATTAAGCTTTAGACGTTAAAACGTATTTGTTAGCACGGGACAAATTAATATCTGACTTTTACTGCGCTGTACTACATCTGTATCTGTAAAATAAAAATTTACAACACCAAGTTTTTATCTTTTTTGTGTGTCATCAATTAATTTAGTGAATTTCACGCTCGATATATCTTAAATCTGTGGTAATTTAATTAGGCTTTGGATTTCTTTTTCTATCAGTTTCTTTTTCCTGTCTAGTGAATCCGATACGAGATGACTATGCCACTTATTCGTCTTCCATAGCCTTCGTCGACCAAATGTTTGGTAAAGGCTATCTTCAGTTCTCTCCATTTCCCTGTTTTGGGCAGTTATCCAGTTTTTGCCTGCCGTCATTTTGTTTTGCGATATCCCTCTAGGACTTTTCTGGTTCTATAGTCTCCACTCTAAGATTGATTTACACTACGAGTCTTGCTTTCTGGCATCTTGAACAGCTAGCGCTTCAACGTACACTACATCATACAATATAGGTACGTGCTGCTCCTTATAAAATTATTTATATAATTATTCTTTTGATTATATTAATATCCAATCCTTACCAAAAAATCATACCACTATGTGTCAATTACTTATCTAGTGTCACGGATATATGACGTCACAAATTCCTTCGTTCACACCGACTCGGAATGAGGGGCCTATACTTCGGGTCACGTCTCGCCCTATTTCCCGAACGTTTGAAGACTAATGTCGGTCGTATAGACCTAATGGCGTACAGTTTAGGACCCAGTTACACGGTCTCTCTCATTCCAAGCTTAAAATTCCACTAGTTCTTTTTTGGGCAATAGAAATACTTCTCCAATTGTTATTTTAGGTCGTTTTATACCGCGCGAGATTAGAACAGGATTAAATGTAGCGAGTGGATTCGTGTTTTGATGTTCTACAAATAGTGTCTGATGTTTCCGGAAAATTGTTTGAATTTTGTTGAGTTTAGAGATACGAGAGCAATACGCGTGTAAAGGTATTGTTTGTTTTTGACAAACAAAATATGTTTTCCTTTGTTTTTCGTCAAACAATTACCTTACTTTTCATTATATTATTGACAAAACTTATTAATGATATTACTTTGTTTAAAACAGCCAACAAACAGCCAACAAACAACAATGTGTTATAAATTTGTGCAGCGGTGTAGTTGATGTATTGTAGGTGCTGGTAAATAGTAGCGCCGAGGAAGAGGAATAAAACGGCGGAGATAAAATATAAACTTCTGTATTCGACCGACGCTCAGATAGGAAGGGCTGTGTTGCCACAGTTTCTGATACATTTTACTTAATTAAAATATTTAATGTTGGGGTTGCAATAATCATCATATAAAATTCCCAACAAAATTGTATTCCACTTTTTGGTAATTTTATTCATTTTATACTTTTATGCACATAAACAAGCCGAACTTAATGCCATGAGGCATTTATCAACTGAATTAGTCTTAATTCAAGTAGGTACAATACTACGATTGAAGTCATGCGCTTCGGCAACCTTCGTCTAACTTCGGAAATTCGAACGTACGATGATGATATTTTACATAATATAGCATTATCTAATATTAATAGGTATTCGTACATTTTTACTATTTTCATTTCTACGTGTTGGTAGTACATGTATTAATATTAAAACATTAAAACTAATTTAAAATCCCATTAGCTGGTATGTTGGGCCATTCCGATAATTGAATATCAAATAACGACACATGCAATGTTTGTCCGAATCCGTACCGATTCGGAACAATGGCTCTTCCGGCTTTTACCCAATGTATGGGCAATGCCATAGGTATGACAGTTACAGCAAAAATCAATCAATATGACTTATTTTTTTAAATAATACTTAGGGATCTTGCACATCTGAGAGGGCCCATAAAGTTATCGATTGAGTGTGTAGAATAGAATAGATCTTTTTTTCATGTAAACCAGATACAGGCACATACCTATAAGAAATGTCGAGACTCTAGGTGCACGGTTCCAAATAGTAGATCCTAATCGTAGTGTGTAGTCCACCAACCCGCACCAGGTCAGCCTGGTGGAGTAAGATCTAAGTTAACCCTACTCATTCTGCGAAACCGCCCATTCCCAACAGTAGGACAATAATGCACTGGATACCGTAGCTGGCCGAATTATGACCCATGACTTGAATTGAACAACCTTTGAGATTAAACATTTCGTGATAAAAAAAACAAGGAAGGACAATTTTTTCTTACTTACTTTAACTTTGAGTCGGATAACTTTTCATAACAGTTCGTTGAAGGATTGCTTGCCTTTTGAATTTTTCATCTATAAAATGCCTTGTAATTACAGCGTAAAACTTTACTGAAATCCGATTTGATCCCTAAATCAACACTTTTTTCTTTCTGATTCTTTTTGTTATTTAATTATCTGTGACTCGGTGATTCTCGTAAATTGCTGTGTGGGCTATCCACCATATTTCTTTACCATCAACTTTTACTGATTATGATCCTTATTTAAATGCAATAAGGTTAAGTTTCGCTTGATTTTTGTTTTGTGAATGTTGAGTTATCGCGGTGGGTTAGTGATAAAATCTTTCTTTGAACCATTTTTTTACTGGTTTGTTGGTAATTATTGGGCGCGTGTCGTTTCGGACGTATTTTATTACACGACTATGCTGTCAAATTAAGGTAATTGTGATAAAAATGATAAAAACCGTAGAATATGGATGTTTCGTCACATTTAAGGGTTTGATATAAAGCGTGTTAATTGTTTGGGAGATTGGTTTGTTAGTGTTGAATGTTTTTTTTCCTGCTAATGTTTTATTACTTTTTTATTAATGAACATTATTATAAGATCTTAAAACTCACGTAAATCAAATGATGAATTATTTTTATTTAGACATGAATTTGAAATTAAATAATTTATGTAGGGTATAAATTTATATATTGATTAATTCTAAACCAAATAACCAAATCGATACGCTTGATGCATAAATAATAGTTGTGTATATTTATTTACCCACTTAAAGATCTTTATTCTTATATCTTTTTCACTGAGCATCTACAAAAAACTGCGGGCGTGTATTAACAATCTGAAAATCTCTGATTTATCAGATATTGTAAACATGTGGGCTCAATTAAAAGCCATTTTGAACCAAGAAAAAAGTTAAGATCATGACTAACGATGCGTGTCCCCCTTGTCTCCTTGCCGTGTGAAGTGGCCTTTATTTAAGAGCAAGCTCTTACATAACTTTTATGTTTTATACTTTAGTAAAATAATTAATATGGAATAAAGTTTAGCGATGAATAATTAGGTATTAGATACTATTGTAAAGCATGTTACTGAAAAATTTTAATTGCTGGCAGAAGAATCTATCGTGTATATTTTTTATTAGCGATAATTCAAAATCTTGCAAAATTATAATATATCTAGAATTCTATTAGTATTTTAGAGGACTTCAATTCGTCACTGGGAAGGTAAAATTACTTAATCGCCAAATTGGGCTACATACAATATAATCAGAATCAGCGAATTTTTCTGCATCGATCTAGAAACGAAGCACTTCCATGGGTTATTGAAGCGAAGTGCTTCGAATGCAATGCTACCTAAATAGATCAATACACAAAAAATCGCTGATTCCGCAAGTTAATATGCCCAATTTGGCGGTTAAGTAATTTTGCGTTTCCAGTGACGAAGGATGGAGGAATTTATAATCTCAAGTAAAATCATACGGTATTAGTAGCATTAGTAACAACATATTAACTAGGTACTTCTGTATAGTAAATTGCAACTTAAACTGAGTTCTTTGCCTTAAAACTAACTGACGCTAATTAACTATGACGGCGCATTAGTTTTCTTTACATCTATCCTTTTCTATCATTAGTAACAGAAAGAGAGGGGACGCATTCGAAATTGATGGCTTCCTTTTTTAGCATCACTTACGGTTTAAGAAACAAGAATTATAATGCCTATTTTATTTTTAATTTAATGTCAAATAAATGAGGAGAAATAGTTTTTTTAATGTAGTCAATAGTTTCAAGGAATCCCCAAAAATAGTTTTTTGTAAATTTTAAGCTAATTCGGGAACATTTAAGCGCGTAATAATTTGAGAATATACCAGTTTGGTGTTAGTTGCCTAACACAACAATCGATGATGTATTATTTGTTTAAGCTTAAGAATTGCTAGGCTTTAGCGTGGTGGTCTTCGAGTCTACTGTTACACTAGCCAACAACTTCTTGAAATAATGATAATGTTGCCTAATTATTATAGCAGGTCTTATCTTTCTAGTCCCGATCCCTTTAAAAGGATTTATTGTACCTACTTTTATGAACAATTGTAAATAAGGGACCGAAATCGTAAAAAAATATCAGCTGGTTCATATTTATGTATATTTAGTCTATTAATATAGAATTATTTGTATGAAACAGCAGTTTTTTTTTTCATTTTTTTATGCTTGGTCCCATAGTAAAGGTTGTTCATAATGATGAGTACAAGAAATGTAGGACCTAGAAATGAGGACCACAAAAGTAGGAGCTTGTATATTTATTTGATAGATGCCATACAATTTGACTGCAAGTAGTTGCAGAAAAACCCTTTACTTATCATCCCCTTTCAAAACTTTAAAAAAAACCTAGAACATTTCTCGGCACATAAAAAAAACAAGCATTTCCATATAAAACTTTTGTAGCCACACAATATTTATAACGTCAAGTTTACTTAGGAACAAGTGCGAAGTTTAGCCGACTTACAAAACAGTAATATTGTACTTTAAACTATGTAGGTACCAACATTACAGTTAACGACATCCAACCTCGTGTCGCACACATAATGCTTCTATTTGACGCTATAACTAACCTCCTACGGCGCCGCTTGAAATTTTATTTCATTGTTACGTTCATAGGATTTTTGTTCGCTCGTGAAAATTCGTAACGACATTCTATTTTGGCTATTATTGCGTTTATTTTGGGAGAAGTTCCGATGTGACACGATAAAGAAAAATGTTTTGTGGATATAAAGTCAGCTATGCATGCCTATAAAATATACTAGGTAAATAACGCATTTTTCTTCGCGACTTAACCAAGATCTTGAAACTATATTTATGTTTTGAAGGGTCTTTAGGCGTTTTACACCACGTGCGGTTCGGGCCATAGTGTGAATCGCCCAAGTGCTCTTTTCCAATTAGGCGATTCAAAAGTTTAAAAAAATCTGTTTTGAATGTTTTTTGTACAAGTGGGTAGGAAAATGGTTAGTGAAAAATATTACACAGTTCCAACAAAATACATAAAATTTCTTAGTATTATATTTAATGAATGACCATTCAAATTCAGCCAAAGACGGACTGTTTCACAATAGGTCTTTTTATACATGGATGTACTTTATGAAAGTAGTAACATAGGTAATAATAAAATTTCGTAGATCCGAAAGGCTCTCGTTCAAAAAGAGCACTTGGGCGATTGGTCCGAACCGCTCGCGGTGTGAAAAGCCTAAATACTCGTTTCGAGTGGATGTGCTCCTACAGTCTTTACATGTTCATGTAGATTACTAATAACTTGAATTTAATATATGTGTCACAATCTGGTCTTATAGGGTTTGTAAACATTTTTATTAACTGGCAATAATTATCAATCGATTATCTCGACTATTAGCCAAATCAAAGTCGCGCTTACCTATGTACATATCTACTGATTTAAGTATCTATGGTATGATTATCAAAAAAAAAAATTCTTGTTTTAATTTTTTATTATTGCATGATGCCTGAACTCTCCAACCAAATAGATTATATTTCTTTCTTTCTCTCTTGTTTCGCTACAACACCACAGACCATGCGATGCATTCAGTATTCAAAACGTCACAGTACATTGCAACAACGCGATGCAGTAATACTCCAAAATCCTATTCACCCAAATTCGTAAACAACCGCACGTAACTCTCCTATACTTGTCTAATATTTATGCAGCGGCCACAAATCTACAACAAACGTTCAACATTCGGCGCCAGTGAAAGCAAGTTTGGAAATTATTCGGCTGCGGTAAGCAGACGGTCCTGTTCCAGAAGTATTCTCGGAGGCTGCAATGCGGATCCGGATTTACAATAGTGCAGTCACAAACTTGCACCCACCTGCTACTAAATGGTCAACTTCTCTAACTATGTACGTTTAATTTACGTACCTATTCGTGTGAGGGAAAGAGAGAAAGAAGCTTTTTAAGTTATCTCTGTCACTGGTTGATATTGCGATCAACTTAACGATGTCATATTTTCAGATAGAATACTAGCTAAAAATGTTCCTGGAAGTTGAATCATGTTCGATCGGAGATTGAATACTAGAGATTTCTTATTAATAGTCATTCAAAATTACCGGTCAAGGATTTTCAGTGTGGCTATAGATCCTTAACTGGAAATTCACGTGTATGAAATTCAGGAACATCACTAGTACTCTCAGAAAACAAATCACGTCTCCAAACTAAACGAAACACATTTCCATATTTCAGTAAACATAAAAACATTTCTATATCAGCCAATCACAACAAAGTATCCACCAATTCATAGATGGGGCGGATAATATAAAATTTTACACCATACATAAATCCTGAACTGTTTTATGGTTGAAGCGATGTTCGGCCATGTTTTACTGGCGCGGTATCGCCCGCTAATTTTGAAATGTGGCGAAATGAGACGCGCTTACGTCGAGCTCGATCGCTTATTTATGACCCTTGGGAACTCGTTTCACGTTTTTGCTGACCAATAAATGGTTTCAATGGTGGGTATTTGGAGATTTTTATATCTGTAGGTTTGGAAGTATGGTCATTGAGCTGGTGAAGGAAATTCTGATTAATAGACGCCCCGGGTACTTATAAAACTCCTAATTATGAAGAACTTTTACTATGGAACTAACCCTAAAATCGAGAAGTACAAATCTGCTGTTCCATACAAGTAATTCAATATTACTTGACTAAATCTATCAAACTGTAAATTATTTTTCACGCGTTTTCAGATTTGGCCCTATAGTAAAATTTGTTCATAATTTATGAGTGCTATAATCTCTCAAGAGAACGTTGGCTTAGGTATAAAGTAGGGATATTTTATTTCTTAATTGTTTATGTTGACCGGCAAATGGCACTTAAGAATTGTCGACTTTACTTCCGGATTCAAAGAGTAGAACAGGTTTTTATCAGGAATCTTCATTAAAAATTCGTCCAGTATCGATGTACAGTCGGGTAAACAAACATGTGCAACCACAAACAATGTCAAAATCAATTTTATACAACAACGGACATCACATCAGTGTACTAAATCGCTGATGCATGTCAGCCCAATTTTTTTGTTCGAAAATACAATTATATCGAAACCGATCCCTTTGTATTCAGTATGCGATGGATTTTCGGATGTTGACAATACATTGCTTGTTATTAATAAAATTATTTTGATGTTGGCGATATTTCTTATTTTTAGCTCACTGATATCATAAGTTTTATTTTCAGTCCAGGGTACGGCGTCAAAATTGATTTTCTACGAGCAAGAAATTGTTGTTACGTGGACTTAATTTTTTCCCACAGTTAAAGGTTCGCCTTGTACCAAACCAAAGACGCTGTATCGTACCAAAGACGCTGGATAGGATGTCTTTCGCCAAAAAGTCGACTGAGCACCACTTTGAGATAGGCTCATATTTCGGGAGATGAAATTAAGTGCTTAGTTTGATTGACAAACCTGATTGATTTTTTTGTAACAATGGCCACGTTTACGAGCATTCCTCCACTAGCGTAGCCGTGGTTGCGTTTACACACCAATGTTTTATCTCATAAGCACAATACCCAGAACGAGGCATTTATGTGTGAGATATTCGTATTTATTCCATGTATGGATCAAACCTTTAACGCCAATCAGAATGTCAAAAAACCAGTGATGTACACCAACCAACTTTTTTCTACTATGTCCCAAACTAGAGACAAAGCTTCGGGTCTCATATTACTTCGGGAAGACGGTATAGAACAAGATATCTGTGTCTCGCTCTAGCGGCCACGATTTGACGAGTATCGGTTACATGTATCTTACGAGTGTGGAATTGTAACGAGCGGAACGGGACAGGGACCAAGTTTTTTAATATTTGTTTGGGTTTTTGAGGTTCAAGGGTGAATGTTGTACCCCTCGTTCAAGATATAGCATTAGATCTAGGAGCTATTAGATTTATCCACAAAACTTTGCCTGTGAAGAGCATTATTACAAAATTTGCTCTACAATATCGAGGGTATTAGACAGTTCAGTTTTGAATCTTCCTATGATTTTCTTTTCTCTTTTCCTAGTCTTCATCATTGTGGCCCAAGTTGTACCCATTTTTGGATGTAAGCCTCCTCCAATTTCCTCCACTTCTGGCGGTTTTGAGCCCTGGTCATCCAATCCGGACCTGCGTGTCACCGAATGTCATCTACCCATTGTTTAGGTGGCGGTCCCCGCGGTCTGATGTGTTCTCGTGGTCGCCATTTCAATAGTCTTCGCGTCCATCGTTCCTTTTCCATTCGAGCAATGTGCCCCGCCCATCTCCGTTTGCGTCTGGCTATAATGGATACTATGTCTTGGGTTTCCGTCTTGGACCGTACCCATTCGTTCGTCTTACAATCACGTAAGGTGATTTCAAGTATAGCTCTCTCCATTCCTCTTTGCGCTACTCTAACCTTTTCTGCAGACAGTTCCGTAAGAGTCACAGTTCTTGCTGCATAATTATGTAAATACCGGTGACACACATTGCTCGAAAACCTTTACCTTAAGGGCAACGGCTAACTAGACTTACCTTTTTTCATCGTCCTTCTTTTCCTAGATATTAAACATTTATGTTGGCTTTAAACATTTTTGTTTGAGGGAATGTAAGGTTCTGCTTTTTGTACTTGCCTTTCTAGCCAGCTACAGGACGTCATCAAACCGCTTTCGATCATTGTCTATATTTTTTTCCAGTTCCAGTCAAGAGCCTCGCTCAGCTCCACTTAAAGCTGCATTGCAGCACCATTTACAATTCCTTCTACGGATCCCATTCGTTATCTGGTTTATAACATTTAATATAGACCCTTTAAACTGTTACACTTACAAATTGATCGCCCATAAAACTTTTCAATTATCGAAGTCTAGTCTAAATGTAAATATTATGAGACTTGGGTGGTGTGTCAAGGAACTCATAAAATTCCATACACTCAGAATGAAGACGCCAATAGTTATAAAACTTTATGAGCGTGCGAATAAGCTCTCACAATGTCAAAAATATAAGTTTATTAAATAATAGTTACTGTAATGAACTGCTGTCTTTATCATACATTCCGGATCGCTTAATAATTCTGCTGTGCAAAAGAAAAAGGCTATAAGTCATAAAACAACATTTTTACTACAATATAAAAGAATACACTTCATTGTTTTATTAGATTAAATAAGAATAAGAATAAGAATAATTTATTTTGCATGATAATGAGTACATTAAGTTGGTAGGTATAATAGCATAGTATTTTGTCCGTCATGATCAACCAGAATGTGGTGTACAAAAATGAAATAATAAAATAAAAAATAATTAGTCAGTCAATAAAAATTCAGATTCCAGTTACAATTAAAATATCAACATGTCAAAATGTTACATCAATTTCTAGTAATAGTCAACTACTGTTATCACAGTAAATTAATATAAATAATTAATATAATAAGTATAATTAAAGTCATATATGTTTAAAAATCCTTAATAAATAAATAATTATGTAAAAACTAATTTTTGATTTTTTTGAGTTTAATAAAACAATGAAGTGTATTATTTTTATATTGTAGTGCAAAATTTTGTTACTTAACTTATCCCCTTTTTCCTTGGCATCACAGAAATATTCTTCAAAAATAAACTCCACCTTCAAGAATTTGGGTTTATTTTTACATAGGCGGGTTTTCAATCTGCTTATCGTCAATCGAAGACACGACCTTGACACGAAGTGAGTCAGTGGGGAAACGAGTTATATACAGGAGCTGGCGGATCTATCATTATCGATATATTAAAATATTTCGAAATTAACTGACCTTTAACAGATGTGAATTCATTTTTTATCTTGAAATACAATATGTTATTACGGAGTTGCAAATAATATGGCTGCATTGATGGTAAATGCGTTTATTAAAATTGGGAAATGTTCAGTTAATATTTGCCTTGAGAGATTGCGGTGTGGGCATTGTGGTACATCCAGTAATTTAATATTAATAATTATTGTAAAAATTAAATATCAATTTAGTAATTATTATAAATATTTGATGAACATGGATTCATTTTTGCATAACCGTCACAGAAACTGTCTTACCTACCATTGGATGACGGTATTATAAGGTGTCATGTGTCAACTGAGCCTATAGACGCCAAACTTACGGGCACGTGTGATACATGACATAATAGACATAGAGGTTATATGAATACTCTAAGATAATAGATCACATCACGACTTACCGTCAGGTGAAATCTTGGTAATACAAGTACCATTAACTAATAAAAAAATCGATTACAAAAAAATTAACTAAACAGGCTTTTTTCTTTACAAAATTTTTGACATCCTGATCATGCCACAAACCCGACATCGCAAATCCGTACAAACAAAGTTACTAGCTCTTAAACAACACAACATGTGGTTACCAAACGGTTTTTAAGTAAATAAACGAACCTAGTTTTACTACGGATTGACCAACTTGTGGTTACTTTGTACCGCGACTACCAAAATATTAGGCTGAGTATGATTTATGTTAGCAGTTTTTGGTGATGTGGTAAGGCCATTGGTTTTAAAAGGACTAGATAAAAGGTATGTTTTTAAATTATATTAAGTATCTACTTTAATTTAATTTTGTCGGTTGGATGTGCATTACACGGGTAAATAGAAAGCGTTTCCTATAAATCGGATTTACATACATAAATAGTGATACTGGATGACTAACTATACTAACTACTCTTTGCAGATTTGCGTCTTTTCGATGAGAAGTAGGTATCACATGCTATTTGCTAAAGTTAAAGTAACGTACGATATTAAATTTAACAAAATTATATTTAAAATTACTTCAAACAATTACTAGGGTTAGATAATTATTATCAGCTCGAACAGGTATGGACTGTCTGGTAGGACTGTTGTGCTTAATAGGACGAATGACAGTAAAACGCAAAATACTTAAAAATAACTAACTCGGATTATACATTGGATATTACAGAGAAGATATCATGAGGAGGACTCGTATCTTTTTCCGTCATTTTAACTTTTGCTTTACTTTTCCAGTGGTGGGTAATAATTAATTATCTAAATAAGTATCTTTGCACTTACATGCTCATTGCTTCATACCTACTGATTTTGTGGTTTTAAGGTATTCAGAACTTTTGTTCTCATCTCACTGCTGGGCAAAGGCCTGATTCCCAGTACTTCCGGTCAAGAGCCAGCTTAGAACATAAAAAAATTAAATTAGCCTATATGTTGCTGCAACAACAGAAAAAAATTGACATGTCATGCAACACCATGTTAAAAATCTCCAAAATTAATGTAGGTTTGATGTGTATCCGCCCCGACCCCGACTAAACGTCTGTTTTGCTACTCAATGGTAGATATATATAATTATATATTTGTTCGGAGCATCTGTTTTACGTCAAGAGGCGTCGTAAACTTTGAGGGGGATAAGAATGCTTTGTATTACATTAAAAATAAACTGTTATAACTTTTTATTGTTGTTACTGGTCACTACTTACTGTTCGGGATTCATTGAATACTGTTGAATACTGATTTTACGTACCATGCTTGACTGTGGTAATATTCCTTCGCGACTGGAATTTATACCATGATATTATAATTATTAGAATAGAATAGAAGAATTTTATTTATCTTTCAAATTACATAGGCAGCAAGGGCATGCATCATACAAGAAGGTAAAAGACAAAAAGGTCTTGGACTCAGCATAGTAGTTGGCAGCGCGAGGCATGCTCAACTGCTGATATTCTGTCCAAGGCAGTCATGTGATGGATAGGACACAACTTTTATAGTATGTCTATAGGTATTATCTATATGTACAAATGCCGTAATTTAATGTAAACAAATACATCCAAGGAGAAACATGCCCCAAATTCTATATTTGAGTCCCAGAAACCAATGATTACAGCGATGGACGTTCACGGGGTTCGTGGGAAAGGGAAGAGTAAATTGGAAGGGGGTTATTCTACTCATCACTACGAAAAATTGTTTTAAGAGCAAAATTTTAAGACCAAGACTGTCTACCATCTGTTTCCGTAGGATACTCTAGATCTTTTGTCACATTGCCAGGAAAGATTGCCACAATCTATAAAAACTGATGGTAACATGCAAAATCGACGGCAAATGTTCCAGAGGTCGAAACTATATTGTAACGCCATTTTAAAATACAAGTTAAAAATTGGTAGGGTAGACATTGCTTTTTTTTTTTTCAAAACATTGCCCCTCACTAGGGTTTCTCCTGTATCGAGGGTACCTACAGTTTACAAACATACATGTCACATGCACACACAACCAGACCCGAAACAACTATCTGTAGATCATACAAATATTTGTTCCGTGCGGGGATCGAACCCGCGGCACGTAGCGCAGAACAGAAGGCTAATCGCTTAGCCAATGCGATGTTTCAGCAATTAAGTTAATTAATTTCAGCGTAAATTAAGACCGGATTTTGCCTTCTACATTACTAGAATTGTAGGATTGTAGATACCATTATAAATGCAGCTAACTCCGCTAAGTGAAATAGACATAAACTTAATAGATACTAAAAATAGGCACATAAAATTATAAACTCCATTCCAATGTTACAGAGGATGGTAGTGTAGATATAAATTTCATAGATATCAAGTTGGCAACTTTGTACTTGTTCGTTCTAGCCAGATCATCGGTAACCAACAATCTGTCTTGCCGTGACTTGCGCGGGCAGATAACTGGCCAATACACGGTTCATGCAGGTTTTATCATGCTATAAAATATATAAGTGTATTATTCCTGGTCGACTTATCGTAAAGTTATACTGGAAGCACTTCTTTGGACTTCTAGAGCTTCTGAAATTAGAAAGAATGAAAAAGATTTAATTCCGACTCTCACAGGTAAATACAAAAAGGTAAAGAGAAAAATAATAATAGTTTAATATTAGGTACCTTTTCCTAAGACCGTCCTTAAAGGTCGGCAACGCATCGGTGACTCCTCTGGTGTTGCCTGGTGTTGCGGATGTACATAGGCGGCGGTGATCACATACCATCAGGTGAACCGCAAGCTCGTTTACCCACTACACAATAAAAAAAAAACCTTGAAATAATAATAGTAGATAATTATTCCCTTTAGTAAAAAGTAGTAACTGTGTATTGTAAAGTAAAAAGTAGTAGGTATAGGTGTTGTAGTTATTGTTAGTTAGTTATTTATACCAAATATACGAGAAAGTACAGTTAAACCTCAAGTTAAACAAACCAAGCCTTAAAACAATCGAAAATATTTCCGTTTTAAGCGGTTCTGTACACAACAAAACTCAATTTAAACAGACATGGCATATATTAAATAAAACAAGAAAATCGTAAATATGTCACCGGAGCGCAAGCGCCGGCTGACAGCCTTTTGTCGCGCATGCGCACTGCAATTTTTGTCCGCCATATTGTAATTGCGTGCGCAATAAATTGTCAGTGCTTAAAACTGCAGTGTTGTAGCTGAAGCGAAACTATACTGAAGCTAAGCTATTTTGAGTATGTTATTGGTTGGGTCAGCTTGTAACTGCCATGGCATTCTTATTCAGAGGCAAATCATTACTATCCTATTCTTATTTTTTTATTCATATTAAATTACATTATTCTCGCCGCTCTTACCACAACATTGTACTAACCAAGATTGTAATCTATTATTTTATTTCCATGGAGTTTCTTGCCGTTTCTTCTCCATTGGACCTATTATTTAGCATCGCGCACCTTGAATCTCCACAAAGTCCCTGAGTCTGGTTTACATGAATTAAAGATATTATTATATTCTATTCTATTCTATTATACAGGTTTCATAATTCCAGCAGTTAATTAAACGGAACTGATTTACCTTTTACATTATTAAAATACCTATTATTAACTTTAATATATGCAAGCACGCATTCGCATGCCTACGCTGAATGCTGTAAAATTTTATAACCAGGAAGTTGTGTTACTCTATAATAAAATTGTTTTTATAGTAGTTTCATTGAGTAAGTAAAAATATTGATGCCTATATTTACAAAAAGTTCGTTGAATGTTGTTTTTTTCAGGGGCTCGTAGTTACATAGCTACAGTGCAAATCAGTCGATTAGCGAGGATAAGCTGCTCTTGCCGCGGTCAGTCAGTCAGGAAATTGGAACTGCCCGACTGCATAAATACTTTCACTTTGCAGAATATCGTAGCTCAATAACACTGCTCTTATGCAGTGTTGTGTTCACGGTAAGCAAGGTCGCCAGTGCTCTTTGGGGAACCGTCGTGACTCTAGTAGTAGGGCAAAGCACGAGTGGTGCCCCTGGTGTTACAGTTACAAGCGTTCATAGGATACGGGAACGCTTACCATCAGGTAAGCCGTATGCTTGTGGTATAAAAAGAAATGTTCCGTGTGGAAATCTAACCCGCAACGTCAACCTAGCACAGAAAACTAATCGCTTAGCCACTGCGCGAACTGTGCCATCAAATATCGAATCATATGGTACACAAATGTATCATGTATGTGTATCGTATCATGTGGTCATTGTAGTTGTGTGTACATGTGATATGTATGTTTATAAACTGTACCCTCGGTACAGGAGAAATCGTAGTGAGGGGCAATGTTTTATTAAAATAGAGAAAATAGAGAGACAAAAGACTATCTATCTCATCGCTTTATTCCTGGATTACAATCATTTCAGTACAGCACGAAGACTGTTTCATTCTGACCACACGGACTTTGAGTGGGTGGGACACTTATTTATTTGCGAATTTCTTAAACGCACACATACAATTAGCTTTAGTGGCGAGGTCAGGAGACTCACGACTTGTTTTATTTATGCGTCGTGTTTAAGATTAAGAAAATTTATCGCGGTACTGATGATTATGTAAAGTTGAGCTTGAATTGATTTGGTAAAGGTGTATAGATTTTATCTGTATTATTTTACGAGGACTAAAGGAACGGTGGTTGATAATAGAATGAAACGTACGATTTTCCATTTAATTTTATTCCAGGTCATAGATAAGTTTAATTAATTAAGACTTGACATAAGTTTTCATGGAGCTTTCAAGCAGGCTGAATTATTTACGTAGGATGAAACTGCGACTTAAATCTAACTGACTGGGATCTAGTATTGAATCAGTACTGATTGGTGTACATAGAACTTTTAAGGGAGCTAAAAAACCTAAAATGAACATACTTTTGCATAGTTATTTTCCATAACGCCATAACTTCAAACCATCACTACAAATCCCAACATATTCCTATAATAAAAACCTTTCCAAACACGCCCCAAGTCTCCACACACCACACAGACAAATTCGCAGTATGTAAACAAACATCTAGTTGAAAAACAAGATAGTCTCGGAGCGCTTTCCGCGACGAAAGTGTGTTTTTCCAACAAGCGTTCGGGTTATGCACTTATCATATGCGTCCGCACGGTATGCAATATGCCAAGATAACGCCGGGACAGCTTTATGTGGCGACGAAGCGTAGATTATGGGAACAGAGGAGACACTTCTTTGATAGATTAGTTTAATTTTGATTATAATAATTGTGAGAGAGACGAATAAGATGTGAACGCTGCGAAACGCAGATGGGTAATGAGAAACATAACTTTTACTAGAAAACTGCTTCATTGATGTAATGATCGCAAGCACGATTGCCGATAATGCCGGGCTACCACACACTGATGAATAGCACACTCATTAATCGGCAAAATCTATGTAAAACCACCTCTGCCTAACCTTATGCGGAATACTAGAGTCAATAATAATGTACAAAAGGGAAAACTTGATGCGTTAGTGCTACTACTACTACTAACTATGCCTGCGACACCGTCTGTACGAACTAGTAAACGATGATTAAAATATATTATTTATCTAAACATAAATCTATTACAATTTTTATTCATTGGCATACAAATGACAAGAACAGGTATAATTTAATCAGTGTTTAAAAATTACAAGTTATTATTAGTAGGCTGTTAATATAACGAGTAGTAAGATAACCATGATCACCGCTATAGGCACAAAACTCGCCCCTCTACCCAAACCACATCTGTCTCCTTATTCTTTGTCACACGAAGAGAGCGCTCTCGTCTTATTTAGTACCATATTCCGCGGAGCGAGCGGTGGCCGATTGTTCAGCCAGGATTACTAGTGTACCAGTGTCCTCCATACCAACTGTACCCGGACAATGTTTTGTATTTCGTAGGATAAGAAGGAAAATTACGCTGAAAAGAAACTTGACCCGTTTTGCTGTTGTGGTTCCAGGATTAGGGTATTTGCTTTTCGGGATGGACTTTTGACCAATGTGCAGTTTATTTAGTTTTGTTTGAGATTAAAAAGACATTGACTCAGATATCTGGCCGGATTTGTTACGGCAACTGAATCAGAATCAGAATCATTTATTTGTCAGAATTTAGTATTACATAGTATGGTGTTAAATTAGTTTATGTATACACTGAAGGAAACTGGATTCTGTTTTCCCTGTACTTTAACTTTTAATGTTAGTTTGGTCCTGATCATGCTCATTAATTCCATAATATTATATTATATTCAAATTTTTTTAATCATTTATTTCAACATCGGGACACAACAAGGTTGTCTGGAACAAATGGCTGTACACAATAAGACCGATCTCAATCCCGTTTGTATTACCTGCTATACAAAAAAGAATATAAATAAATAAACATCGTCATTAATTTGGTTACACAGTGCACACAGACTGTCTTTACACTTAGAAACAGCGAACTCATAAGACAAAGACAGTAAACCATTTTGAATTTATGACATTTTTGGCCCGGAGCTGAACAAAGGCACCACTGTGCCCCGGCCGCCCATTCCGCCTCCCCTCATTTCACGGCTATTAGTTAAACTTGTTACCTACGCGTGGATCTCCATTAAAATGCAAATTTAACGCCCCCGAAAATGTTTATATAATATATTTTTCATTTATTTTTATATTTACGTCTCCGGAAGCCAGCCGGCGTATTTGCTAGTTTTCTCCGGTCTTTTTTATGTTCGTTTCTTTTTTTCTACAGAAAATATGTTTGGTAACACTTGGCAGAGGATTCTCTTTTATTATGTTACGGGAATAGCTCAAGCGAGAAATTTTGTGTTAAAAACTTGAGTTCTTATTGGTGCAGTTTTTAGTTTCAGATTCCGAGAAAGTCTTTTGTATTTAGCTAGACAAGTAGTCTTATAAGAAATGAGGAAAGCTCGAATATCGGAACTGGCATGGTATTTTTTTTTTAGTTTAATTTCTACTAGTAAACTAAAATACTACAATAATTTTATTGAAACTACGTGTTTATTTGCTATAGCCAAATCATAATGACATTGTCAAAGCTCTCTAGTCAAAAACAATTTCTCATCCCCAAATGCATGCGACAAAATTATCGACGTTCGTCGGACAATGCCGACTGATTGCTAACGTGAGCATAGAATCACAAGAATGGAACGACTTGTAAGGATATGTTCCCCACTGGTACCCCCAGGAAGTGCCACACATTGTGGAAATGGAAAATCCCGTTGCCGGATGTGACCGGCCCAGGTGTAGATTATTTCCCAAGGAATAATATGCGAAAATTCATAATTTTGGCCAGACAAAATGGATTTGGAGCATTGTGGAGAGATTCTTTGAACGAGATAACGTATGAATTCGATCAACTATTAAATATTTTGAAAATTTTAAAATCTTTTCGTTATGTAAATTATTACATTTTAAATATCAATTTGGAGATTTTAAAGCAAAAGTACATAGACATAAAGAACATTTTGATTAATCTGTGACTTTGATAACCACATCAACACTGTAGCCAAACCCGAGCCTGGAGGTACTCGGATAATGTCAACTACAAAATATCGGTTTGCGCCTAGATTGTTCCGACAAATGATTCTAATTTATATTCCACAATCACCATATTTATGAGGAAACATTAGCGCGCCTTACAAATAGCCAAGATTAGGCCAATCGGAGCTTAGATCTAGAATTGAGATAAGACTTGAGAGTACAATACCACCCATCAATTATTATGGGATTATAATACTTACTGTCGCTTAATAAGACAAAATGTGCTGTAGTTTCAAGCGCATTCTATCGCTGATTCCATAATTTATTGTTTTTAACCGACTTCTTTTCATATACCATTATATGGAGCTTTTTTGTATTCAGGAATTTATCGCATTGTTATTTTTAAACTTGACTTATTTGAAACACAAATCCCAACAACTATGTGTTGTGTAGCAATCAAATAAAACTTCTTGGGTGACGCTAAAAATACTCATACGACACTCTTGCGTAGGCGCCGCTGTAGGCACCGTCAGAGTATTTTGATCTTTATTTTTGATAGAAAAAGGTCTAAAATTTCTTGGGTTCTCGATATCGGATTAAGTTACTGGTACAATGCAGTATTGTAGACTGGTCGGCTATAATGCGGCCAAATATGGAGAAATGTGAATTAAATTGGTTATTCTGCAGGAGCAGGCTTGTCTTGAAAACAACTTCTAAGAGAATGTGGTTCTTGGAGCCGCCTTTTATCTGCGAGACATTAACGGGTACTCGGCTGTTATTTATCTACGTATATTTAAGGTAAGGCCTTAACAGAGTGAGCAGTAAATCGATGTCGGCGCCAAGAAGGGTCGATGCCACGTTTGGTGGTGACGCGTTTAGCTTAAGCAGAGACGGTATGGCACACCTTAATTGACTCTTATGAAAATGTCATGTAGATATTCTAGGACTTTTGGTTTTAGGGTATTCGTCATCTGCTTCCAGAGCTCGCTATCCATTTCTGGACCTAATACTCTTCTTTCTTCCAAGTTATCATTTCAAAGCTTTTAAGCATGGAAATCATCTACAAATTCATCTACAGGTCTTGAGTCTGTTTGTTCGCTAACTACTACATAACTATAAAACCAATGTTGATGGAGTTTTCACCAACATTTTGAGCATTTCTTAGGTTTGACATGTAGGTATAATACATTCATATTTAATGTAAGGATAGTAGAGAAATTGCGCCCGTATGAAGCCCCGGGTCGCCAGTACACTAAATAAAGGGCCTATTAATGAATCTTTTTCAATAAATATATCACCATTCACCATTTATATTTGACAAAACTTCCCCAAATCCTTCCAAGTGACAAAGTTGAAATAGACTAGACATTGACCAGTTAAGTGGCGAATCAAATACCAAGCCAGAGTATAGTTTTGTTGCTATTTCCAGAATGCATCTGTATTGTTATTTCCTACTATGACACATGAATGCCGCCAGTCGTGGTCGTAATGTCCCGATAAATTCGTCCCTTCTATTTCCTCTTTGTGTGCTATTTTTGTTTTTATTTCGTTATCTTGTTTGTATTTGTGTTCCTTGGAAAGGAACGTGAATTTATAGTGGGAATACGTGTGTGTTGCAGTGACAGAGTTTTTGCTGTTGGCATGAAACTGGAATATGACAATCTACAAGCAAAAATCATTTTCAAGCGCATCCATTGGAATTACGCGTCTGTATCCGCAGAATGGTATTGGATTTTTAAAATCCGTATCGTATTTAGATGTTGCCGTTTAGAAATTTCAAATATTGAAACCTAAACTGTCTTAAAAAAGATGGTTTAAAGCAAGTTTTGCAAAACCCAGGTTTTAAGATAGATGATAGATGTCTCTGTTAAATGTCATTAGAAAGTGACGGATATATTTAAAACCTCGGTTTTACTAGATTTGCTTTAAACTATCATTTTTAATAAAGGGGCATTCGTTTTGTTTGAGTGAATCTGATTTGGTTATAAAGCTATTTTTAAGCTGATCAAGATAAAGGTATTGAACTGCGCTATTGACCATTTCTCTAAATAGAGGCTTACAACAAACACGAGATGAAAACTGTCTTCCAATATGCATGAGGTAATACTATTTGTTTGTGTTTCATCCCCATACATTAAAAAATGTAAATAATGTACCTACTGCATTACTAAATGCTGCACAAAATTCAAATTCCGAAATCAACCCCTAACACTGTTACGCAGTGGCGAAAGTCTACTCGAATTACTTTCTAAAACGCGGCGGGAACGCGACGGGTTCGCGGCGTAATCGAATTGTGAGTCGAGCGAGCTTCGCAGTCTGTTTAATTGATCAGCGCACCGTGTCGCAAGGAGAGATACGTCGGGTGATTAGTTAGGCAATTAGTAGTGGTCACTGATCGCCATTAGTAAGAGTTTAAATGTTTTTAAAGGAAATTCAGATAGAAATTCTTGTTTTTTTAAGGAAGAATCTGTACTCAAATAATGTCGGGGTCCACCCCAACTTAATGTCTACGTTAAGTATACTTACTTACGGAATGCTTCATATCATTAGGTCTCCGTCAAAGATTTCTGTAAGTACCTATCGGTTCCGAGCAAATTTTACGAAACTCTATGACCCACATGCATCCCTCCGACAATCTGGTAGAAGGCAGTCTCATGCTCTTCTATCAGATTCATGGTTACAGCATGCAAGAACCTTTCTTCTTTCGTAGTTGTTGGTTCTCTAAGTAATTCACCCATTTCCATTCCAGTTTTCTATTTTTTTTTTTATTTTTTTTTATTTGTTTATTGATAAGTTACAATTTACAAATTTTTTTTACAAGTAAAATTTTTTTTTTGTTTTCTAACTTAAGGCCACGATTACAAAACGCAATACTCCCTAATAATTCTTTCAATAGGAGCAATGACCGCTGAATACTGAAACACAACTCAATTTTAAGACTCCCATAAAAGTCATTCTGTCGCTACTGTCCACTTTAAAATGACAGTGACAGCACGAGAATTAACGGCAACTTAAACTTGAGATGTGTCTGATGTATGGGGGTGATTCTACCAAACCTTACTTATGTCTCCCTTTGTCATTTTCTTCTATTTGCTTAGAAATAAAAACAGTATTGATACACTGCGATCAAGTAAGGTCCTAAGTATTTATATAAGTAGTAATATTCAACAAAAACGTGATATTAAAAAGCTGTGTTTTATACTGGCAATGTTTGGACAGTCATTTATTTCCACATCAAATCGTTATTCCTAATCCGAATATCTTTTTCTTCTTTTTAATAAGGTAACTTCTTCGACATCAAAAAAACATAAATCTAAGACGCAAGTCGACACCCGTAACAGCAATTAAAGCGACCCTCAAAGAAATAAATCTAACTGCATTAATATCAGAAAAGGTTACTAATAGGCACTAATTTCTAATCATTTCACCCCTACGATGACTTGCAGTGACCGCAGGAAGTGGGAATTATCGTGCGGAAGGTAGCAAGTCACGCTTAGTAGGGCTGCCACGCTACATAATTCTGATTGGACTGTCCGACATTTGCTTTCATACTTACATATACTATGAGAAACGTCTTGAGTTTGGAAACTTAAATAACAAGCCTTCTCGATTTAAAAGCACTTGTTTGGCGTGAAAGACTACATTTTAGAAGTTTTTATAGAAAAGCATTCTTTTTTGTAAATTTGTACATATACGTACAAAGAGAGGTAGGGCATAGCGGGACTTTCCACTCAAATTTGGAGCTGCCCGACCGGGGAAGATCCTCCACCTTGCAGAATAATGGTGAGCAAGGTCGCCAGTGCTCCTTTGAGGAGCATCGTGTTAGCAGTAGGGGACTCCTCTACTGCCAACACGGCACTAATAGTAGGGAAGCCAACGCGTGAGTGAGTTATTATTTCTGCTTTGAGTATCCTTAGCAGACAACCACCATTCAAAGTTGACCGTGGCGACACGTTTGGTGCAGTGGCTAAGCGACTAGCTTTCTGTGCTACGTGCCGCGGGTTCGATCCCTGCACGGAACAACTGTTTGTATGATCTACAGATAGTTGTTTCGGGTCTGGTTGTGTGTGCATGTGATATGTATGTTAAATAAACTATACTCCTGATACAGGAAAAATCCAAGTGAGGGGAAAAGTTAAGAAAAAAAAAACTGTACATTGTCCCACCTTGCGTCCTAATATTAACAACAATTATGGTGATCCTACATTACACCTCGTGAGGATGTTATGCGTGTACCTACTAATGTTAACAATAGGAGGATGGAGTCAATGCGTCAATACTATTCCAGTAATGGTTTTAGTTTAATTATATATTTATTATACACGCTATTGATACGAAAACCATTAAATAACGCTTTAAAGGGATAGGGACTAGAAAGGTATGACTTTGTATTCCTGATTTATTTTCAACAAAATTGTACACCTCTCTAAAATGGGGTAAATCACAATTATTTAACAGCAATCGATTACTGGTCAGCACCTCAAGCAAAGGGCTATTGATACTAATCCCCGCTTAAGTAGCAGTGAGGAAGTAAGTTGATATAAACATAAATATTTGTCCACTTCAGAAAAGGTATCTTTACCTGGATAAAAATGCGTGGATTTTCCGGACGTAGTCCTTTATAAGTGTACACATAATCTACAAAGTGCTGACAATGTTCAAGTGGCCATATACGGAACCGATAACCTTAATCGACGACTCCTCCTTGACGACGTGAGCTACTTGAGTAGAGACTACAGAAAAAAATATTTATAATATTTTGATATTTTCGCAAATCATATCACAGAATTTGCAGAAGTTGTTTACGGCTGACAGTAGATTCCGTATATCAGCAAACGTAGCGTGGGATGCCCTCCAGCCAGGTAGACTGATCACCTTCAGTCTTTAGGCTGTTTGGACAAACTGGAAGTTAGAGGTGGAAAACTGGGTGCTGTGTCCATTGTCGTAGAAACACATGGACCAAGGGTCTAGTACAAAATTCATGAGAAAAGTTTCCTGAGTATACTTAAATATATACTAATTTATATCCTATGTCGTCATCACAACGCCTAACTTAGCTTGCAACAATTTTTCACCATACGAAGATTCGACTGCACTACACCGTCACATTGATGTGTTGTTACTCGCTTGCCGAAATGAACAGTGACGCGCGATTAGTCTAGTTTTTGGCGATTTAGTCTACATTCGGTTCGGATATTTTTGAGCGCTGACTCAAAATCTGTGACGCAAATTGTGAGAAACTAATGTCCAGCAATGGACTGGAATGGGCTCAGGTGATTGACATACTTTTAAACACCAGGCTAAAGACTGATTCAGATCCAGAAGCTTCTTACAATAAAGAATCATCTTTTCATTTCATTCTCTTTTCAAGACATCATTCTATAATGCCTTATTCACGAGGACCACACAGCAAACTTGTGTAATAAAATTCTTTGATATTATTTTAATGTTTATTGTTGGTTTTGCTAACGACACATAGCGAATAAGGCGGGTGGCACACCGCAATAACCGGTGACTTACGTTTGTGAAACTGCACACGGGAGGTACCTACATATGAATTTATTAGAATTTCTTTGTGTCTCGCCAACTTTATTTATTGTGATAAAGGTATAATAAAGCGGGAAATGTTAGTGTCTAGAAGACACTATTACAAGACTTTTGTTTTGCTGGCAGGCATAATACAAGCAGAAATTTATGCCAAAAAAAAATGCAGTCATTCAAAATTATTTTCAAATTATATTCTGTATTTTTTTTAATGTTGGCAGCATTGCTTCAACTACATAACTTCCATAGATTAAAATGTTGCAAGTGCAGCCAATCCAAGTTTAGTTGCCTGCCCTTAATATATATAATCTACATTCGTTATAAGCGTCGTTTTTAGTGTAGATCTATATTTTTCTCTTTCTTCTTTATGGAATCATTACAAAAAACAGAGATGGAATAGATTTACAACAAAAAGCTTAGTTATTCGATTTAAGTGTTGAAATAAATACGACGAAATAAAGTCTCTATTTCCTCTGTATAATGTATCTTATAGTCAGGAAATCGACACCTAAATAAAATCTAAGTGCTTTTAAATCTTCTGAAATGGACGAAGTCTAAATTAAAGAAAGAAAGGGTGTTCATTGGCATATATGGATCAACAACAATAATAAAAGAATATAAGCGCTTTAAAATTGAAAATAAAAGTTTATATAAATATACCTACATCATTTTGCCATAGTGCCAAAAGGGCCACTGCTCAGCATAAAGTTAGATAGCAGTATTACTTGCCATCTAACGCTGGTTTTCAGCTACAACCCACGAGTGCCATACGCTCAAAACTTATAAATATAATAGAATAGATAATAAGTACTAATAAAATATGAGTAAACACGATTTAAAAAACATTGAATAAATATCACATTTCTGTTAACCAAAACCGAATTTTAGAGCTATAATTTCCTCTAATCATGGTGGTACAGCTCCAAATTCAACATCATTAAATCTAATTACGTTTCCACTGTGTTTTGACGGTTTAATCCGACACTACACATACAAACGAACTGACTGTTTACAATAAAACCGTATTATCGCGTTACCGGTGGCCGCTACTTAGCCAGAAATAAAATAATCGGATATTTGGGTGGTCTTACTTAATGTGTAACCTTTTTACCTACGTCTCGTATTGATAAGGTTATTATCGAGTGACTTTATTGACATGTTTTAGTCATGAATTAAAGAGATATCGCACAATATATTAACAAATAATTTAATGATAAATGAGTTTCCCGTCTATCAAGTACGCTCACGAAATATTAAAATTCTTGGAGTACAGACCTCCAGCTGGACACAAAAATGACGTGTGCAAGCGACAAACAAGCCGATCTTAAGAAGTTGGTACTGATGGTGGGTTGCAGGCTTGCAGCTGACAATCAGCGGCAGGTATAGCACCTAGTGTTGCCATCTGACATTATGCTGAGCTGAGGCCCTTTTGGCATAAACATTCGAGTTTAAAAAACTTAAATACGATGAGTTTAAATTTTTATTAAGCCAATAAATGCAATTTTATTTCTTTCTTTTTATCGATATGAGTCCCTCAAAAATGTGTTGGACAAATGAAGCCCTTCATAATGATTAAATGTGAAGACTATAGTCAGTTTCCAGAACTACACTTTTCTGATTATTGGTACTTTAAGAATGGTAGGGTCGGCAATGCGCGACTTATGCCCCTGGTGTTGCAAGCGTCCATAGGTTACGGTAACCGCTTATCATCTAGCTAGCGTAGTAGTTACTTACTGTTACTGTTAGCCTGCATCATCGCACTGCTGGACAAAGGCCTCTCCCCATGATTTCCAGACTTTTCGGTCTAAAGCCAGCGTGAATCATTCGTTATTAGTTTTATCAATTTCGTCCTGCCATCTCTTTCGTGGTCTGCCGCGTCGCCTTCTCGCCATATCAAGGCTCCACTTAGTGGTAACAGCGTAGTGGTATAAAAATAAAAAACTTTAGTTTTTCTTCTTTTTTAATCGAAATAATAAGTGCTTCTTAATTTCGGAGGAGAGAAAGAAGTTCATAATGCAAAAGACTATTTGTTCGTAGGGATAAAATGTGGAGCTAATGTCTATCCAGACATTGCTTCCTACGTTCTATGGTAAAGTGAGTCATGAGTATCATAATCATAATAGTGTACGCATGTATACCGCAGAATAAGTCACCAGTTCGGTCATACATACCCAATGATCTTCCAAGTCTTAAGAGTTTCACATGCAAATATTTTATTACCCCAAGTTTCGAACTTGGATACACGTTAATTATTCCTCTCTCCTTGATCCGAAGGCGTATTCGATTCTAGTGTAGGCGTCAAGACACTGTGTGAGGTCCCTACCGGTCAACCACCAAGAAAGAGAAAACAAAACATCAAAATAAACTTTAACCTACTAGACATAAGGTTTAATTTCAATTGGCAATTTTTGATGTACAACTTTTGAATACCTCAACTGACGTGTTAAACGAATTTGGGTTGTATGTTTAGTAAATAAAGTAAATTATAGTTTGGATAATGTGGTTTACACTATTAAAATAATGAGGGCTCCTAAGGGTATACCCACTATTTCTCATGTGTTTGCTTGCTTTATTTATTGTTGCGAATAAAGCTACTGTTTGTCTTTGTTGCTGGGACGCAGTTCGTCACTTGCTAGTTTAGTTTTACTGATTCAGGTTGGTTTGTTTGTTTAAATTTTATTGCCATCATCTGGGTTTGAAAGGACAACATTTAGTTTGTCAGTTGTTTGTTGTTATTTTAGGTACCTAGTCTACAGAAATAATAAACCATATCTACTTTTTAAAATTTATGTAAATGACTAGAGGTCGCGCGCTGCGCGGGCCGCGAGCGGCCCGCGAGGTGGTTTTAGGTGGAGGTTGTACCTTGCAACCCCCCCTCTATCTCTAACGGTTTCGGAACGGTGAGCGTTTGAATTTTGTATGGCGGCCATGTTTTTTTGTATAGTAGCCATGATTTTTCACCAGCTCGTCAAACGACCCAAGGTCCTAGACATTTTTAGTTCTGGCAGTATGGGCTTGCGACTTCTCGTTTTCGAGATCCGTAGGGCTGTTCCAGTCAGGGTTCGTTTTTCAGGTCATTTCTCACTGGGCCTCCCTCTGTACGACTCCCACACAATACTTTTACCCCCCATGACTCCTTCTGGGAGAACAATTGTTCCAAAAGATGCGTTTGTATGGCGGCCATATTGAAAAATCGCGGAAAAAAAAAAGTCGGTCCCGGATTATAAATCGGTGCCCCCGAAAACCTCAGGACGCCAATTTTCAGCCAGATCGGACCATATTTTTGGTGGCCGCCATTTTGAATCCGCCATCTTGGATTTTTATCACGACCACCGAAAAGTCCCTCTCGTCCTCTATAATATTTGGTCGAGCACCCCCTCTCTATCTCTAACGGTTTCGAAACGGTGAGGGTTTAAAAAGCTTAGAGGTCGCGCGGTGCGCGGGCCGCGGGCGGCCCGCGGAAGTAGTGGTGGAGCTCTTAAATTAACTTAAAAAAAATAAAAACACGATTTTGAAAGTGCCTGCATAGGCTCAGTTGTAATAAAAAACTTTGACTTCAGTCTCGGCTTCTGCTTCGGCCTCGTTTTTGGCTTCGACCTCAGTCTCGGCTTCGGCTTCGGCCTCGGTTTTGGCCTTTGACTTTGTCTTTGACTTTGACTTTGACTTGACTTTGACTTTGACTTTGACTTTGACTTTGACTTTGACTTTGACTTTGACTTTGACTTTAACTTTAACTTCGAAATCGACTTTGACTTTATTTTTCGTTTTCTTCCCAGCAAACCCTTTCATTTGATACCAATACCATGATGGTAGATAAAAAAAAATTGTCTACCATCTTGGGGCTTCCGCCATATTGAATTAAGTGTGACGTTATTTTAGTTTCGTAGTCTTCTCAGCAAACCCTTTCATTTGATACCCATATCATGGTAGTGCATAATACATAAGTAGTCCGCCATATTGGATTTAGAATGACGTCAGTTATCTAACTGCATTGTCATCCTAACGTGTGCAAAATCTCACCTCAATCGGAAACCGCGAAGTGGGTCAAATGTAACTTCCAAGATTTTCTTACATAGTTAGTTACAGGTGAAGCTAATAAAAGCGTGTTAAGAAGCGTTTATATGGCGGCCATGTTTTTTTGTATGAAAGCCATTTTTTTTACCAGTTCATCAATCGACCCAAGATCCCACACATTTTTAGTTCGGGCAGTATGGGTGTGCGACTTCTCATTTTCGAGATCCGTGGGGCAGTTCCGGTCAGCGTTCCACTTTCAGGTCTTTTCGGACTTTTCCTAAACTCAATGGGCACCCCTCTATACGACTCCCATACATGACTTTTACCCCCGACGGCTCCTTCTTGGAGAACAATTGTGTGAAAATCCAAAATGAACACCTGTATGGCAGCCATGTTTTTTTGTATGGAAGCCATCTTTTTTTCACCGACAGGACAATGGACCCAGGGTCCTCGACATTTTTAGTTCCGGCACCGTGCATCTGCGACTTGCCGTTTTCGTGATCCGTAGGGCAGTTCCGGTCAGCGTTCCACTTTCAGGTCATTCTGGACTTTTTCTAAACTCTTAGGACCCCGTTCTATATGACTCCCATACATGACTTTTACCTCCCACGGCTCCTTCTCGAAGAGCAATTGTGTGAAAATCCAAAATGAACACTTGTATGGCGGCCATGTTTTTTTGTATGGAAGCCATCTTTTTTCACCGGCTTGTCGATCGGCCCAGGGTCTTTGACAGTTTTAGTCCCAGCACAGTGGGTGGGCGACTTATAGTTTTTGAGATCCTTAGGGCAGTTCCAATCAGCGTTCCACTTTCAGGTCATTTCGGACTTTTCCTAAACTCAATGGGCACCCCTCTATACGACTTCCATACATGACTTTTACCCCCGACGGCTCCTTCTGGGAGAACAATTGTGTGAAAATCCAAAATGAACACTTGTATGGCGGCCATATTTTTTTGTATGGAAGCCATATTTTTTCACCGGATCGTCCATTGGCCCAGGGCCCTCGACATTTTTAGTTCCGGCGGTATAGGTTTGCGACTTTTCATTTTCGAGATCCGTAGGGCAGTTCCGGTCAGCGTTCCACTTTCAGGTCATTTCGGATTTTTCCCGGACTCACTGGACCTCAAGGTTTATGACTTTATGTATGACTTGTACCCCCCACGGCTCCTTCTGGGAGAACAATTATGTCAATGAGTGAGTGAGTCAGTGGTAATCGAGCTTTATATATTAGTGACTAGAGGTCGCGCGGTGCGCGGGCCGCGAGCGGCCCGCGAGGGCTTTTTAGGTGGGGTTTGTAACATGACGCAAAATAAATATGATATTTGATTTTGTATGGCAGCCATGTTTTTTTGTATGAAAGCCCTCTTTTTTTACCAGCTTGTCAATCGACCCAAGGTCCTACACATTTTTAGTTCGGGCAGTATGGGTGTGCGACTTTTCATTTTCGAGATCCGTGGGGCAGTTCCGGTCAGCGTTCCACTTTTAGGTTATTTCGGTTTTTTGCTGAACTCCCTGGACTTCCCTCTATACGTCTCCCATACATCACTTTTACCCCCCGCGGCTCCTTCCGGGAGAACAATTGAGTGAAAATCCAAAAATGAACACTTGTATGGCGGCCATGTTTTTTTGTATAGTAGCCATGATTTTTCACCAGTTCGTCGATCGACCCAAGGTCCTTGACATTTTTAGTTCTGGCAGTATAGGTCTGCGGCTTTCCGTTTTCGAGATCTGTAGGGCTGTTCCAGTCAGGGTTAGACTTTCAGGTCATTTCTCACTGGGCCTCTCTCTGTACGACTCCCACACATGACGTTTACCCCCCATGACTCCTTCTGGGAGAACAATTGCTCCAAAAGATGCGTTTGTATGGCGGCCATATTGAAAAATGGCGGAAAAAAAAGTTGGTCCCGGATTATGAATCGGTGCCCCCGAAAACCTCAGGACGCCAATTTTCAGCCAGATCGGACCATATTTTTTGTTGGCCGCCATTTTGGATCCGCCACCTTGGATTTTTATTACGACCACCGAAAAGCCCCTCTCGTCCTCGATGATATTTGGTCGAGCACCCGCATTCTATCTCTAACGGTTTCGAAACGGTTAGGGTTCAAAAAGCTTAGAGGTCGCGCGGTGCGCGGCCCGCGGGCGGCCCGCGGAGGTTGTGGTTGAACTCTTAAATTAACTTAAAAAATAATTAAAACACGATTTGGAAAGTGCTTTGACTTTGACTGACTTTGACTTTGACTTCGACTTTGACTTTGAATTCGACTTTCACTTTGACTTTATTTTTCGTTTTGTTTCCAGCAGACCCTTTCATTTGATACCCATATCAGGTTGGTAGATAAGAAAATTTTGTCTACCATCTTGGGGCGTCCGCCATATTGAATTAAGTGTGACGTTATTTTAGTTTCGTACTCTTCTCATCAAACCCTTTCATTTGATACCCATATCATGGTAGTGCATAATACATAAGTAGTCCGCCATATTGGATTTAGAATGACGTCAGTTATCTAACTATGCATTGTCATCCTAACTAAACGTGTGTGCAAAATCTCACCTCAATCGGAAACCGCGAAGTGGATCAAATTTAACTTCCAAGATTTTCTTACATAGTTACAGGTGAAGCTAATAAAAGCGTGTTAAGAGGCGTTTGTATGGCAGCCATGTTTTTTTGTATGAAAGCCATCTTTTTTTACCAGCTCGTCAATCGACCCAAGGTCCTACACATTTTTAGTTCGGGCAGTACGGGTGTGCGACTTCTTATTTTGGAGATCCGTGGGGCAGTTCCGGTCAGCGTTCCACTTTCAGGTCATTTCGGACTTTTCCTGAACTCATAGGAGGGTCCTTCTATACGACTCCCATACATGACCTTTACCCCCGACGGCTCCTTCTGGGAGAACAATTGTGTGAAAATCCAAAATGGACACCTGTATGGCAGCCATGTTCTTTTGCTTTTTTTCACCGGCTCGTCAATCGTCCCACGGTACTCGAAATTTTTAGTTCCGGCACCGTGCGTCTGCAACTTGTAGTTTTCGAGATCCGTAGAGCAGTTCTGGTCACGGTTCCACTTTCAGGTTATTTCGGATTTTTCCTAAACTCACTGGACCCTTCCCTATATATCTCCCATACATAACTTTAACCTCCCACGGCTCCTTCTGTGAGAATAATTGTGCGACAATCCAAAATGAACACTTGTATGGCGGCCATGTATTTTTTTTGGAAGCCATCTTTTTTTTACCAGCTCATCAATCGACCTAGGGTCCTCGACATTTTTAGTTCGGGCAATATGGGTCTGCGTTTTGCCGTTTTCGAGATCCGTAGGGCAGTTCCGGTCAGGGTTCTACTTTCAGGTCATCTCGGATTTTTCTTAACCTCACTGGAATTTCCACTATACAACTTCCATACATGACTTTTACCCCGCACGACTCCTTTTAGAACAATTGCTCCAAAAGAAGCGTTAATATGGCGGCCATGTTTTTTTGTATGAAAGCCATTTTTTTTACCAGCTCGTCAATTTACCCAAGATCATACACATTTTTAATTCGAGCAGTATGGGTGTGCGACTTCTCATTTTCGAGATCCGTAGGGCAGTTCCGGTCAGCGTTCCACTTTCAGGTCATTTCGGACTTTCCTGAACTCATAGGACCCCCTTCTATACGACTCCCAAACATGACGTTTACCCCCGACGGCTCCTTCTGGGAGAACAATTGAGTGAAAAACCAAAATGAACACTTTTGTATGGCCGCCATCTTTTTTTGTATGGAAGCCATCTTTTCTTCACCGGCTCGTCGATCGACCCAGGGTCCTCGACATTTTTAGTTCCGGCAGTATGGGTGTGCGACTTGTAGCTTTCGAGTTCCGTAGGGCAGTTCCGGTCAGCGTTCCACTTTCAGGTCATTTCGGACTTTTCCTAAACTCACAGGACCCCCCTCTATACGACTCCCATACAATACTTTTACCCCCCACGGCTCCTTCTGGGAGACCAATTGCTCCAAAAGATGCGTTTGTATGGCGGCCATATTGAAAAATGGCGGAAAATAAAAGTCGACCACGGATTATGAATCGGTGTCCCCGAAAACCCCCGGACGCCAATTTTCAGCCAGCTCGGAGCAACTTATTTTTCGGCCGCCATTTTGGATCCGCCATCTTGGATTTTTATGACCACCACCGAAAAGCCCCCTCCATCTTCTATGAAAATGGTTCGAGCACCCCCCCGCTATCTCCAACGGTTTCGGAACGATGAGCGTTTCAATTTTGTATGGCCGCCATTTTTTTTTGTATGGAAGCCATCTTTTTTTCACCGGCTCGTCAAACGGCCCAGGGTTCTTGACATTTTTAGTTCTAGCACTATGGGTCTGCGACTTTTCATTTTCGAGATCCGTAGGGCAGTTCCGGTCAGCGTTCCACTTTCAGGTCATTTCGGACTTTTCCTAAACTCACAGGACCCCGCTCTATACGATCCTCATATATGACATTTACCTCCGACGACTCCTTCTTGGAAAACAATTGGGTGAAAATCCAAAATGAACACTTGTATGGCGGCCATATTGAAAAATGGCGGAAAAAAAAAATCGACCCCGGATTATGAATCGGTGCCCCCGAAAACCCCCGGATGCCAATTTTCAGCCGGCTCGGACCATTTTTTTTTTTGGCCGCCATTTTGAATCCGCCATCTTGGATTTTTATGACCCCCACCGGAAAGCCCCCGTCGTCCTCTATGACATTTGGTCGAGCACCCCCCCACTATCTCCAACGGTTTCGGAACGGTGAGCGTTTAAATTTTGTATGGCCGCCATCTTTTTTTGTATGGACGCCATCTTTTTTTCACCGGCTCGTCAAACGGCCCAGGGTCCTTGACATTTTTAGTTGCGGCGGTATAGGTTTGCGACTTTTCATTTTCGAGATCCGTAGGGCAGTTCCGGTCAGGGTTCCACTTTCAGGTCATTTCGGATTTTTCCCGGACTCACTGGACCTCAAGGTTTACGACCCCCATACATGACTTTAACCCCCCACGGCTCCTTCTGGGAGAACAATTATGCCAATCAGTGAGTCAGTGAGTCAGTCAGTGGTAATCGAGCTTTATATATATAATCGAGCTTTATAGTATATCACTAGAGGTCGCGTGGGTGCGCGGGCCGCATGCGGCCCGCGGGGCATTGTAGGTGGTGCTTGTAACATAACTTAAAAAAAATATGATTTTTGATTTTGTATGGCAGCCATGTTTTTTTGTATGGAAACCATCTTTTTTTCACCGGCTCGTCAAACGGCCCAGGGTCCTCGACATTTTTAGTTCCGGCAGTGTGGGTGTTCGACTTTTCATTTTCGAGATCCGTAGGGCAGTTCCGGTCAGTGTTCCACTTTCAGGTCATTTCGGACTTTTCTTAAGCTCACAGGACCCCCCTTTATACGACTCCCATACATCGCTTTTACCCCCGACGGCTCCTTCTGGGAGAACAATTGGGTGAAAATCCAAAATGAACACTTGTATGGCGGCCATATTGGAAAATGGCGGAAAAAAAAATTTGATCCCGGATTATGAATCGGTGCCCCCGAAAACCCCTGGATGCCAATTTTCAGCCGGCTCGGACCATTTTTTTTTTTGGCCGCCATTTTGAATCCGCCATCTTGGATTTTTATGATCCCCACCAAAAAGCCCCCGTCATCCTCTATGACATTTGGTCGAACACCCCCCCGCTATCTCCCACGGTTTCGGAACGGTGAGCGTTTCAATTTTGTATGGCCGCCATCTTTTTTTGTATGGAAGCCATCTTTTTTTCACCGGCTCGTCAAACGGCCCAGGTTTCTTGACATTTTTAGTTCCAGCACTATGGGTGTGCGACTTGTAATTTTCGAGATCCGTAGGGCAGTTCCGGTCAGGGTTCCACTTTCAGGTCATTTCGGATTTTTCCCGGACTCACTGGACCTCAAGGTTTATGACTTCATGTATGACTTGTACCCCCCACGGCTCCATCTGGGAGATCAATTCTGTCAATCAGTGAGTCAGTGGTAATCGAGCTTTATATATATAAACTAGAGGTCGCGCGGTGCGCGGGCCGCGAGCGGCCCGCGTGGGCTTTTTGGGTGGGGTTTGTAACATGACGTAAAAAATATATGATTTTTGATTTTGTATGGCAGCCATGTTTTTTTGTATGGAAGCCATTATTTATTCACCGGCTCGTCAAACGGCCCAGGGTCCTTGACATTTTTAGTTCCGGCAGTGTGGGTGTGCGACTTTTCACCGTCGAGATCCCTATGGCTGTTTTGGTCACGGTTCCACTTTTTCATACACTCATCAATCGTCCCAGGTTCCTCGACATTTTTAGTTCGGGCACTACAGGTCTGCGACTTGTCGTTTTCGAGATCCGTAGGGCAGTTCCGATCAGCGTTCCACTTTCAGGTCATTTCGGACTTTTTCTGAACTAACTGGACTTGTAACCCCCCTCTATCTCTAACGGTTTCGGAACGGTGAGCGTTTCAATTTTGTATGGGATTTTTTTTTGCATGTTAGCAATGTTTTTTCACCGGATCGTCAAACGGCCCAGGGTCCTTGTCATTTTTAGTTCCGGTGGTATGGGTGTGCGACTTGCCGTTTTCGAGATCCATATGGCTGTTCCAGTCAGGGTTCCCCTTTCAGTTCATTTCACACTGGACCTCCTATGTGACTGTCATTCATGACTTTTACCCCCCGCGGCTCCTTCTCCGAGAACAATTGCTCCAAAAGAAGCGTTTGAATGGCCATATAAAAAAATGGCGGAAAAGGAAGTCGATTCCGGTTTATGAATTGGTGCCCCCTAAAACCCCCGGACACCAATTTTCAGCCAGATCGGACCATATTATTTTTCGGCCACCATTTTGAATCCGCCATCTTGGATTTTTATCACTACCACTGGAAAGCCCCCCTCGTTCTCTATGATATTTGGTCGAGCACCCCCCCTCTATCTCTAACGGTTTCGGAACGGTGAGGGTTTTGAAAAAGTGGAGGTCGCGCAGTGCGCGGGCCGCAAGCGGCCCGCGAGTGGCGGTTTTGGTGGAGCTCTTAAATTAACTTAAAAAAAATAAAAACACGCTTTTGAAAGTGCCTGCAAAGGCTGTTGTAATAAAAAACTTTGACTTTGACTTTGACTTTGACTTTGACTTTGACTTTGACTTTGACTTTGACTTTGACTTTGACTTTGACTTTGACTTTGACTTTGACTTTGACTTTGACTTTGACTTTGACTTTGACTTTGACTTTGACTTTGACTTTGACTTTGACTTTGACTTTGACTTTGACTTTGACTTTGACTTTGACTTTGACTTTGACTTTGACTTTGACTTTGACTTTGACTTTGACTTTGACTTTGACTTTGACTTTGACTTTGACTTTGACTTTGACTTTGACTTTGACTTTGACTTTGACTTTGACTTTGACTTTGACTTTGACTTTGACTTTGACTTTGACT
The DNA here is from genome assembly GCA_932294325.1 of Allophyes oxyacanthae. NCBI lineage: Eukaryota > Metazoa > Arthropoda > Insecta > Lepidoptera > Noctuidae > Allophyes > Allophyes oxyacanthae. Next base: position 13,842,490 of record OW028615.1, read on the forward strand.
TTGACTTCGACTTTGACTTTGAATTCGACTTTCACTTTCACTTTGACTTTATTTTTCGTTTTGTTCCCAGCAGACCCTTTCATTTGATACCCATATCAGGTTGGTAGATAAGAAAATTTTGTCTACCATCTTGGGGCGTCCGCCATATTGAATTAAGTGTGACGTTATTTTAGTTTCGTACTCTTCTCAGCAAACCCTTTCATTTGATACCCATATCATGGTAGTGCATAATACATAAGTAGTCCGCCATATTGGATTTAGAATGACGTCAGTTATCTAACTATGCATTGTCATCCTAACTAAACGTGTGTGCAAAATCTCACCTCAATCGGAAACCGCGAAGTGGATCAAATTTAACTTCCAAGATTTTCTTACATAGTTACAGGTGAAGCTAATAAAAGCGTGTTAAGAGGCGTTTGTATGGCAGCCATGTTTTTTGTATGAAAGCCATCTTTTTTTACCAGCTCGTCAATCGACCCAAGGTCCTACACATTTTTAGTTCGGGCAGTATGGGTGTGCGACTTCTCATTTTCGAGATCCGTAGGGCAGTTCCGGTCAGCGTTCCACTTTCAAGCCATTTCCGACTTTTCCTGGACTCATAGGACCGCCTTCTATACGACTCTCATACATAACTTTTACCCCTGACGGCTCCTTTTGGGAGACCAATTGAGTGAAAATCCAAAATGAACACTTGTATGGCAGCCATGTTTTTTTGTATGGAAGCCATCTTTTTTCACCGGCTCGTCAATCGTCCCAGGGTACTCGACATTTTTAGTTCGGGCACTATGGGTCTGCGCTTTGCCGTTTTTGAGATCCGTAGGGCAGTTCTGGTCAAGGTTCCACTTTAAGGTCTTATCGGATTTTTCCTGAAATCACTGGACCCCCTTCTATACGACTCCGAATCATCACTTTTACCCCCCACGGCTCCTTCTGGGAGAACAATCGCTCCAAAAGAAGCGTGTGTATGGCGGCCATATTGAAAAATAGCGGAGAAAAAAAGTAGATCCCAGATTATGAATCGGTGCCCCCGAAAACCACCAGCCGCCAATTTTCAGTCGAGCACGACTTCCTGTTTTCGAGATCCGTGGGGCAGTTCCGGTCAGCGTTCCACTTTCAGGTCTTTTCGGACTTTTCCTAAACTCACTGGACCCCCCTCTATACGACCCTCATACATGAATTTTACCCCCGACGGCTCCTTCTGGAAGAACAATTGGGTGATAATTCAAAATGAACACTTGTATGGCGGCCATGTTTTTTTTGTATGGAAGTCATCTTTTTTTCACCGGCTCGTCAATCGACTCAGGGTCCTCGACATTTTTAGTTCCGGCAGTATGAGTGTGCGACTTGCTGTTTTCGAGATCCGTAGGGCAGTTCCGGTCAGAGTTCCACTTTCAGGTCATTTCGGTTTTTTGCTGAACTCCCTGGACCTCCTTCTATACGACTCCCATACATCACTTTTACCCCCCGCGGCTCCTTCCGGGAGAACAATTGCTCCAAAAGATGCGTTTGTATGGCGGCCATATTGAAAAATGGCGGAAAAAAAAGTCGACCCCGGATTAGGAATCGGTGTCCCCGAAAACCCCCGGACGCCAATTTTCAGCCGGCTCGGAGCAACTTATTTTTCGGCCGCCATTTTGGATTTGCCATCTTGGATTTTTATGACGACCACCGGAAAGCCCCCTCCATCCTCTATGAAAATGGTTCGAGCACCCCCTCGCTATCTCCAACGGTTTCGGAACGGTGAGCGTTTCAATTTTGTATGGCGCCATTTTTTTTGTATGGAAGCCATCTTTTTTTCACCGGCTCTGCCATCGACCCATGGTCCTCGACATATTTAGTTCGGGCACCGTGCATCTGCGACTTGTAATTTTCGAGATCCGTAGCGCAGTTCCGGTCAGCGTTCCACTTTCAGGTCATTTCGGACTTTTCCTGAACTCACAGGACCCCCCTCTATACGACTCCCATACATCACTTTTACCCCCGGCAGCTGCTTCTGGGAGAACAATTGGGTGAAAATCCAAAATGAACACTTGTATGGCGGCCATCTTTAAAAATGGCGGAAAGAAAAATTTGATCCCGAATTATGAATAGTTGCCCCCGAAAACCCCCGGACGCCAATTTTCAGCCGGCTCGGACCATTTTTTTTTTTGGCCGCCATTTTGAATCCGCCATCTTGGATTTTTATGACCCCCACCGGAAAGCCCCCGTCGTCCTCTATGACATTTGGTCGAGCACCCCCCCGCTATCTCCAACGGTTTCGGAACGGTGAGCGTTTCCATTTTGTATGGCCGCCATCTTTTTTTGTATGGAAACCATCTTTTTTTCACCGGCTCGTCAATCGACCCAGGGTCCTCGACATTTTTAGTTCCAGCAGTATGGGTGTGCGACTTGTAATTTTCGAGATCCGTAGGGCAGTTCCGGTCAGCGTTCCACTATCAGGTCATTTCGGATTTTTCCCGGACTCACTGGACCTCAAGGTTTATGACTTTATGTATGACTTGTACCCCCCACGGCTCCATCTGGGAGAACAATTATGTCAATGAGTCAGTGAGTCAGTGGTAATCGAGCTTTATATATTAGAGACTAGAGGTCGCGTGGGTGCGCGGGCCGCATGCGGCCCGCGGGGCATTGTAGGTGGTGCTTGTAACATAACTTAAAAAAAATATGATTTTTGATTTTGTATGGCAGCCATGTTTTTTTGTATGGAAACCATCTTTTTTTCACCGGCTCGTCAAACGGCCCAGGGTCCTCGACATTTTTAGTTCCGGCAGTGTGGGTGTTCGACTTTTCATTTTCGAGATCCGTAGGGCAGTTCCGGTCAGTGTTCCACTTTCAGGTCATTTCGGACTTTTCTTAAGCTCACAGGACCCCCCTTTATACGACTCCCATACATCACTTTTACCCCCGACGGCTCCTTCTGGGAGAACAATTGGGTGAAAATCCAAAATGAACACTTGTATGGCGGCCATATTGGAAAATGGCGGAAAAAAAAAATTGATCCCGGATTATGAATCGGTGCCCCCGAAAACCCCCGGATGCCAATTTTCAGCCGGCTCGGACCATATTTTTTTTTGGCCGCCATTTTGAATCCGCCATCTTGGATTTTAATGACCCCCACCGGAAAGCCCCCGTCGTCCTCTATGACATTTGGTCGAGCACCCCCCCGCTATCTCCAACGGTTTCGGAACGGTGAGCGTTTCAATTTTGTATGGCCGCCATCTTTTTTTGTATGGGAGCCATCTTTTTTTCACCGGCTCGTCAAACGGCCCAGGGTTCTTGACATTTTTAGTTCCAGCACTATGGGTGTGCGACTTGTAATTTTCGAGATCCGTAGGGCAGTTCCGGTCAGGGTTCCACTTTCAGGTCATTTCGGATTTTTCCCGGACTCACTGGACCTCAAGGTTTATGACTTCATGTATGACTTGTACCCCCCACGGCTCCATCTGGGAGATCAATTCTGTCAATCAGTGAGTCAGTGGTAATCGAGCTTTATATATATAAACTAGAGGTCGCGCGGTGCGCGGGCCGCGAGCGGCCCGCGAGGGCTTTTTAGGTGGGGTTTGTAACATGACGCAAAATAAATATAATATTTGATTTTGTATGGCAGCCATGTTTTTTTGTATGAAAGCCATCTTTTTTTACCAGCTTGTCAATCGACCCAAGGTCCTACACATTTTTAGTTCGGGCAGTATGGGTGTGCGACTTCTCATTTTCGAGATCCGTGGGGCAGTTCCGGTCAGCGTTCCACTTTTAGGTTATTTCGGTTTTTTTCTGAACTCCCTGGACCTCCCTCTATACGTCTCCCATACATCACTTTTACCCCCCGCGGCTCCTTCCGGGAGAACAATTGAGTGAAAATCCAAAAATGAACACTTGTATGGCGGCCATGTTTTTTTGTATAGTAGCCATGATTTTTTAACAGTTCGTCGATCCACCCAAGGTCCTTGACACTTTTAGTTCTGGCAGTATACTCGTAGGTCTGCGGCTTTCCGTTTTCGATATCCGTAGGGCTGTTCCAGTCAGGGTTCAACTTTCAGGTCATTTCTCACTGGGCTTCTCTCTGTACGACTCCCACACATGACTTTTACCCCCCATGACTCCTTCTGGGAGAACAATTGCTCCAAAAGATGCGTTTGTATGGCGGCCATATTGAAAAATGGCGGAAAAAAAAGTTGGTCCCGGATTATGAATCGGTGCCCCCGAAAACCTCAGGACGCCAGTTTTCAGCCAGATCGGACCATATTTTTTGTAAGCCGCCATTTTGAATCCGCCATCTTGGATTTTTATCTCGACCACCGAAAAGCCCCTCTCGTCCTCGATGATATTTGGTCAAGCACTCCCACTCTATCTCTAACGGTTTCGAATCGGTTAGGGTTTAAAAAGCTTAGAGTTTGCGCGGTGCGCGGGCCGCGGGCGGCCCGCGGAGGTTGTGGTGGTACTCTTAAATTAACTTAAAAAAAAAAACACGATTTGGAAAGTGCTTTGACTTTGACTTTGACATCGACTTTTATTTTGAATTCGAATTTCACTTTGACTTTATTTTTCGTTTTCTTCCCAGCAGACCCTTTCATTTGATACCCATATCAGGTTGGTAGATAAGCAAATCTTGTCTACCATCTTGGGGCGTCCGCCATTTTGAATTAAGTGTGACGTTATTTTAGTTTCGTACTCTTCTCAGCAAACCCTTTCATTTGATACCCATATCATGGTAGTGCATAATACATAAGTAGTCCGCCATATTGGATTTAGAATGACGTCAGTTATCTAACTATGCATTGTCATCCTATCTAAACGTGTGAGCAAAATCTCACCTCAATCGGAAACCGCGAAGTGGGTCAAACACTTCCAAAATTTTCTTACATAGTTACAGGTGAAGTTAATAAAAGCGTGTTAAGAGGCGTTTGTATGGCAGCCATGTTTTTTTGTATGAAAGCCATCTTTTTTTTACCAGCTCGTCTATCGACCCAAGGTCCTACACATTTTTAGTTCGGGCAGTACGGGTGTGCGACTTCTCATTTTGGAGATCTGTGGGGCAGTTCCGGTCAGCGTTCCACTTTCAGGTCATTTCGGACTTTTTCTGAATTCATAGGACCCCCTTCTATACGACTCCCATACATGACCTTTACCCTCGACGGCTCCTTCTGAGAGAACAATTGTGTGAAAATACAAAATGAACACCTGTATGGCACCCATGTTCTTTTGTATGGAAGCCATCTTTTTTTCACCGGCTCGTCAATCGTCCCACGGTACTCGAAATTTTTAGTTCCGGCACCGTGCGTCTGCAACTTGTAGTTTTCGAGATCCGTAGGGCAGTTCCGGTCAGCGTTCCACTTTCAGGTCATTTCGGACTTTCCTGAACTCATAGGACCCCCTTCTATACGACTCCCAAACATGACGTTTACCCCCGACGGCTCCTTCTGGGAGAACAATTGTGTGAAAATCCAAAATGAACACCTGTATGGCAGCCATGTTCTTTTGTATGGGAGCCATCTTTTTTTCACCGGCTCGTCAATCGTCCCACGGGACTCGAAATTTTTAGTTCCGGCACCGTGCGTCTGCAACTTGTAGTTTTCGAGATCCGTAGGGCAGTTCTGGTCACGGTTCCACTTTCAGGTTATTTCGGATTTTTCCTAAACTCACTGGACCCTTCCCTATATAACTCCCATACATAACTTTAACCTCCCACGGCTCCTTCTGTGAGAATAATTGTGCGAAAATCCAAAATGAACACTTGTATGGCGGCCATGTATTTTTTTTGGAAGCCATCTTTTTTTTACCAGCTCATCAATCGACCCAGGGTCCTCGACATTTTTAGTTCGGGCAATATGGGTCTGCGTTTTGCCGTTTTCGAGATCCGTAGGGCAGTTCCGGTCAGGGTTCTACTTTCAGGTCATCTCGGATTTTTCTTAAACTCACTGGAATTTCCACTATACAACTTCCATACATGACTTTTACCCCGCACGACTCCTTTTGAACAATTGCTCCAAAAGAAGCGTTTATATGGCGGCCATGTTTTTTTGTATGAAAGCCATTTTTTTTTACCAGCTCGTCAATTTACCCAAGATCATACACATTTTTAATTCGAGCAGTATGGGTGTGCGACTTCTCATTTTGGAGATCCGTGGGGCAGTTCCGGTCAGCGTTCCACTTTCAGGTCTTTTCGGACATTTCATAAACTCATAGGACCCCCTTCTATACGACTCGTATACATCAGTTTTACCCCCGAAGGCTCCTTCTGGGAGAACAATTGAGTGAAAATCCAAAATGAACACTTGTATGGCGGCCATGTTTTTTTGTATGGAAGTCATCTTTTTTTCACCGGCTCGTCCATCGGCCCAGGGTCCTTGACATTTTTAGTTCCGGCAATATGGGTGTGCACCTTCTCATTTTCGAAATCTTTAGGGCAGTTCCGGTCAGCGTTCCACTTTCAGGTCATTTCGGACTTTCCTGAACTCATAAGACCCCCTTCTATACGACTCCCAAACATGACGTTTACCCCCGACGGCTCCTTCTGGGAGAACAATTGAGTGAAAAACCAAAATGAACACTTTTGTATGGCCGCCATCTTTTTTTGTATGGAAGCCATCTTTTCTTCACCGGCTCGTCGATCGACCCAGGGTCCTCGACATTTTTAGTTCCGGCAGTATGGGTGTGCGACTTGTAACTTTCAAGTTCTGTAGGGCAGTTCCGGTCAGCGTTCCACTTTCAGGTCATTTCGGACTTTTCCTAAACTCACAGGACCCGCCTCTATACGACTCCCATACAATACTTTTACCCAACACGGCTCCTTCTGGGAGACCAATTGCTCCAAAAGATGCGTTTGTATGGCGGCCATATTGAAAAATGGCGGAAAATAAAAGTCGACCACGGATTATGAATCGGTGTCCCCGAAAACCCCAGGACGGCAATTTTCAGCCGGCTCGGAGCAACTTATTTTTCGGCCGCCATTTTGAATCCGCCATCTTGGATTTTTATGACCACCACCGGAAAGCCCCCTCCATCCTCTATGAAAATGGTTCGAGCACCCCCCCGCTATCTATAACGGTTTCGGAACGCTGAGCGTTTGAATTTTGTATGGCCGCCATTTTTTTTGTGTGGAAGCCATCTTTTTTTCACCGGCTCGTCAAACGGCCCAGGGTCCTCGACATTTTTAGTTCCGGCACTATGGGTGTGCGACTTCTCATTTTCGAGATCCGTAGGGCAGTTCTGGTCAGCGTTCCACTTTCAGGTCATTTCGGACTTTTCCTAAACTCACAGGACCCCCCTCTATACGACTCCCATACATCACTTTTACCCCCCACGGCTCCTTCTGGGAGATCAATTGGGTCAAAATCCGAAATGAACACTTGTATGGCGGCCATATTGAAAAACGGCGGAAAAAAAAAATTGATCCCGGATTATGAATCGGTACCCCCGAAAACCCCCCGACGCCAATTTTCAGCCGGCTCGGACCATTTTTTTTTTCGGCCGCCATTTTGAATCCGCCATCTTGGATTTTTATGACCTCCACCGGAAAGCCCCCGTCGTCCTCTATGACATTTGGTCGAACACCCCCCCACTATCTCCAACGGTTTCGGAACGGTGAGCGTTTCAATTTTGTATGGCCGCCATCTTTTTTTGTATGGGAGTCATCTTTTTTTCACCGGCTCGTCAAACGGCCCAGGGTCCTCGACATTTTTAGTTCCGGCGGTATAGGTTTGCGACTTCTCATTTTCGAGATCCGTAGGGCAGTTCCGGTCAGCGTTCCACTTTCAGGTCATTTCGGATTTTTCCCGGACTCACTGGACCTCAGGGTTTACGACTCCCATACATGACTTTTACCCCCCACGTCTCCTTCTGGGAGAACAATTATGTCAATGAGTCAGTGAGTGAGTCAGTGGTAATCGAGCTTTATATATTAGAGACTAGAGGTCGCGCGGTGCGCGGGCCGCGAGCGGCCCGCGAGGGCTTTTTAGGTGGGGTTTGTAACATGACGCAAAATAAATATGATATTTGATTTTGTATGGCAGCCATGTTTTTTTGTATGAAAGCCATCTTTTTTTACCAGCTTGTCAATCGACCCAAGGTCCTACACATTTTTAGTTCGGGCAGTATGGGTGTGCGACTTCTCATTTTCGAGATCCGTGGGGCAGTTCCGGTCAGCGTTCCACTTTTAGGTTATTTCGGTTTTTTGCTGAACTCCCTGGACTTCCCTCTATACGTCCCCATACATCACTTTTACCCCCCGCGGCTCCTTCCGGGAGAACAATTGAGTGAAAATCCAAAAATGAACACTTGTATGGCGGCCATGTTTTTTTGTATAGTAGCCATGATTTTTTACCAGTTCATCGATCCACCCCAGGTCCTTGACACTTTTAGTTCTGGCAGTATAGGTCTGCGGCTTTCCGTTTTCGAGATCCGTAGGGCTGTTCCAGTCAGGGTTCAACTTTCAGGTCATTTCTCACTGGGCCTCTCTCTGTACGACTCCCACACATGACTTTTACCCCCCATGACTCCTTCTGGGAGAACAATTGCTCCAAAAGATGCGTTTGTATGGCGGCCATATTGAAAAATGGCGGAAAAAAAAGTTGGTCCCGGATTATGAATCGGTGCCCCCGAAAACCTCAGGACGCCAATTTTCAGCCAGATCGGACCATATTTTTTGTAAGCCGCCATTTTGAATCCGCCATCTTGGATTTTTATCACGACCACCAAAAAGCCCCTCTCGTCCTCGATGATATTTGGTCGAGCACCCCCACTCTATCTCTAACGGTTTCGAAACGGTTAGGGTTCAAAAAGCTTAGAGGTCGCGCGGTGCGCGGCCCGCGGGCGGCCCGCGGATGTTGTGGTTGAACTCTTAAATTAACTTAAAAAATAATTAAAACACGATTTGGAAAGTGCTTTGACTTTGACTGACTTTGACTTTGACTTTGACTTCGACTTTGACTTTGAATTCGACTTTCACTTTGACTTTATTTTTCGTTTTGTTTCCAGCAGACCCTTTCATTTGATACCCATATCAGGTTGGTAGATAAGAAAATTTTGTCTACCATCTTGGGGCGTCCGCCATATTGAATTAAGTGTGACGTTATTTTAGTTTCGTACTCTTCTCAGCAAACCCTTTCATTTGATACCCATATCATGGTAGTGCATAATACATAAGTAGTCCGCCATATTGGATTTAGAATGACGTCAGTTATCTAACTATGCATTGTCATCCTATCTAAACGTGTGAGCAAAATCTCACCTCAATCGGAAACCGCGAAGTGGGTCAAAAACTTCCAAAATTTTCTTACATAGTTACAGGTGAAGTTAATAAAAGCGTGTTAAGAGGCGTTTGTATGGCAGCCATGTTTTTTTGTATGAAAGCCATCTTTTTTTTACCAGCTCGTCTATCGACCCAAGGTCCTACACATTTTTAGTTCCGGCGATATAGGTTTGCGACTTGTAATTTTCGAGATCCGTAGGGCAGTTCCAGCAGCGTTCCACTTTCAGGTCATTTCGGACTTTACCTTTACTCACAGGACCCCCCTCTATAAGACTTCCATACATGACTTTTACCCCCCATGGCTCCTTCTAGGAGAACAATTGGGTGAAAATCCAAAATGAACACTTGTATGGAATAGTGTAATAAATATATTGTAATACTAATATAATAATACTTTGACTTTGACTTTGATTTTGACTTTGACTTTAACTAACTTTAACTTTAACATATGTACGTACTTTAACATATGTTTGTAACATCACTCAAAATAAATATGATATTTGATTTTGTATGGCAGCCATGTTTTTTTGTATGGAAGCCATCTTTTTTTCACCGGCTCGTCAAACGGCCCAGGGTCCTTGACATTTTTAGTTCCGGCAGTGTGGGTGTGCGACTTTTCATTTTCGAGATCCCTATGGCTGTTTTGGTCAGGGTTCCACTTTTTCATCAACTCATCAATCGTCCCAGGTTCCTCGACATTTTTAGTTCCAGCACCGTGGGTCTGCGACTCATAGTTTTTGAGATCCGTAGGGCAGTTCCGGTCAGAAGACCACTTTCAGGTCATTTCATACTTTTCCTGAACTCAGTGGACCCCTTTGTATGGAAACCATCTTTTTTTCACCAGCTCGTCAATTGGCTCAGGGTCCTCGACATTTCTGGTTCGGGCACTACAGGTCTGCGACTTGTCGTTTTCGAGATCCGTAGGGCAGTTCCGAACAGCGTTCCACTTTCAGGTCATTTCGGACTTTTTCTGAACTTATGGACTTGTAACCCCCCTCTATCTCTAACGGTTTCGGAACGGTGAGCGTTTCAATATTGTATGGTATTTTTTTTTTTTGCATTGTGGCAATGTTTTTTTCACCTGCTCGTCAAACGGCCCAGGGTCCTTGACATTTTTAGTTCCGGCAGTATGGGTGTGCGACTTGCCGTTTTCGAAATCCCTATGGCAGTTCCGGTAAGCGTTCCACTTTCAGGTCATCCTGGACTTTTCCTGAACTCATAGGACCCCCTTCTATACGACTCCCATACATAACTTTTACCTCCCATGGCTCCTACTGGGAGAACAATTGTGTGAAAATCCAAAATTAACACTTGTATGGCGGCCATGTTTTTTTGTATGGAAGCCATATTTTATTCACCAGATCGTCGATCGGCCCAGGGTCTTTGACATTTTTAGTTCCGGCACAGTGGGTGTGCGACTTATAGTTTTTGAGATTCGTAGGGCAGTTCCAGTAAGCGTTCCACTTTCAGGTCATTCTGGACTTTTTCTAAACTCTTAGGACCCCTTTCTATATGACTTTCATACATGACTTTTACCTCCCACGGCTCCTTCTCGGTGAGCAATTGCGTGTAAAGTTCAAAATGAACACGTGTATGGCAGCCATGTTTTTTGTATGGAAGCCATATTTTTTTCACCGGTTCGTCAATCGACCCATGGTCCTCGATTCTATATGACTCCCATACATGACTTTTACCTCCCACGGCTCCTTCTCGGAGAGCAATTGTGCAAAAATCCAAAATGAACACTTGTATGGCGGCCATGTTTTTTTGTATGGAAGCCATCTTTTTTTCACCGGCGCGACGATCTGACCAGGCTCCTCGACATTTTTAGTTCCGGCAACCACGGTCTGCGACTTGTAGTTTTCGAGCTCCGTAGGGCTGTTCCAGTCAGGGTTCCACTTTCAGGTCATTTCGAATTTTTCTGAACTCACTGGATCCCCTTCTATACAACTCCCATACGTGACTTTTACCCCCCGCGGCTCCTTTGGGAGAACACTTGCTCCAAAAGAAGCGTTTGTATGGCAGCCATGTTTTTTTGTATGGAAGTCATCTTTTCTTCACCGGCTCGTCGATCGACCCAGGGTCCTCGACATTTTTAGATCCGGCAGTATGGGTGTGCGACTTATAGTTTTTGAGATCCGTAGGGCAGTTCCAGTAAGCGTTCCACTTTCAGGTCATTCTGGACTTTTTCTAAACTCACAGAACTCCCCTCTATACGACTCCCATACATGACTTTTACCCCCCAAGGCTCCTTCCTTCCAGAACAATTGCTCCAAAAGATGCGTTTGTATGGCGGCCATGTTTTTTTGTATGAAAGCCATTTTTTTTACCAGCTCGTCAATCAACCCAAGATTCTACACAGTTTTAGTTCGGGCAGTATGGGTGTGCGACCTCTCATTTTCGAGATCCGTGGGGCAGTTCCAGTCAGCGTTCCACTTTCAGGTCTTTTCGGACTTTTCCTAAACTCAATGGGCACCCCTCTATACGACTCCCATACATGACTTTTACCCCCGACGGCTCCTTCTGGGAGAACAATTGTGTGAAAATCCAAAATGAACACCTGTATGGCAGCCATGTTTTTTTGTATGGAAGCCATCTTTTTTTCACCGGCACGTCAATGGACCCAGGGTCCTCGACATTTTTAGTTCCCGCAATGTGCATCTGCGACTTGTAGTTTTCGAGATCCGTAGGACAGTTCCGATCAGCGTTCCACTTTCAGGTCGTTTCGGACTTTTCTTAAACTCAAAAGACCCCTCTCTATATGACGCCCATACATCACTTTTACCCCCGGCGGCTGCTTATGGGAGAACAATTGTGTGAAAAATTCAAAATGATCACTTGTATGGCAGCCATGTTTTTTTGTATGAGACACATCTTTTTTTTACCAGCTCGTCAATCGACCCAAGGTCCTACACATTTTTAGTTCGGGCAGTATGGGTATGCGACTTCCCATTTTCGAGATCCGTGGGGCAGTTCTGGTCAGCGTTCCACTTTGAGGTCTTTTCGGACTTTTCCTAAACTCAATGGTCACCCCTCTATATGACTCCTAAACATGACTTTTACCCCCGACGGCTCCTTCTGGGAGAACAATTGTGTGAAAATCCAAAATGAACACCTGTATGGCAGCCATGTTTTTTTGTATGGAAGCCATCTTTTTTTCACCGGCTCGTCGATCGGCCCAGGGTCTTTGACATTTTTAGTTCCGGTTTAGTGGGTGTGCGACTTATAGTTTTTGAGATCCGTAGGGTAGTTCCTTAAACTCAAAAGACCCCTCTCTATATGACGCCCATACATAACTTTAACCTCCCACGGCTCCTTCTGTGAGAATAATTGTGCGAAAATCCAAAATGAACACTTGTATGGCGGCCATGTATTTTTTTTGGAAGCCATCTTTTTTTTACCAGCTCATCAATCGACCCAGGGTCCTCGACATTTTTCGTTCGGGCAATATGGGTCTGCGTTTTGCCGTTTTCGAGATCCGTAGGGCAGTTCCGGTCAGGGTTCTACTTGCAGGTCATCTCGGATTTTTCTTAAACTCACTGGAATTTCCACTATACAACTTCCATATATGTCTTTTACCCCGCACGACTCCTTTTTGAACAATTGCTCCAAAAGAAGCGTTTATATGGCGGCCATGTTTTTTTGTATGAAAGCCATTTTTTTTTACCAGCTCGTCAATTTACCCAAGATCATACACATTTTTAATTCGAGCAGTATGGGTGTGCGACTTCTCATTTTCGAGATCCGTGGGGCAGTTCCGGTCAGCGTTCCACTTTCAGGTCTTTTCGGACTTTTCATAAACTCATAGGACCCCCTTCTATATGACTCCGATACATGACTTTTACCTCCCACGGCTCCTTCTGGGAGAGCAATTGTGTGAACATCCAAAATGAACACTTGTATGGCCGCCATATTTTTTTGTATGGAAGCCATATTTTTTTCACCGGTTCGTCAAACGGCCCAGGGTCCTTAACATTTTTAGTTGGGGCGGTATAGCATTGCGACTTGTAATTTTCGAGATCCGTAGGGCAGTTCCGGTCAGCGTTCCACTTTCAGGTCATTTCGGACTTTCCTGAACTCATAGGACCCCCTTCTATACGACTCCCAAACATGACGTTTACCCCCGACGGCGCCTTCTGGGAGAACAATTGAGTGAAAAACCGAAATGAAAACTTTTGTATGGCCGCCATCTTTTTTTGTATGGAAGCCATCTTTTCTTCACCGGCTCGTCGATCGACCCAGGGTCCTCGACATTTTTAGTTCCGGCAGTATGGGTGTGCGACTTGTAACTTTCGAGTTCCGCAGGGCAGTTCCGGTCAGCGTTCCACTTTCAGGTCATTTCGGAATTTTCCTAAACTCACAGGACCCCCCTCTATACGACTCCCATAAAATACTTTTACCCCCCACGGCTCCTTCTGGGAGAACAATTGCTCCAAAAGATGCGTTTGTATGGCGGCCATATTGAAAAATGGCGGAAAATAAATGTCGACCACGGATTATGAATCGGTGTCCCCGAAAACCCCCGGACGCCAATTTTCAGCCAGCTCGGAGCAACTTATTTTTCGGCCGCCATTTTGGATCCGCCATCTTGGATTTTTTTGACCACCACCGGAAAGCCCCCACCATCCTCTATGAAAATGGTTCGAGCACCCCCCCGCTATCTCCAACGGTTTCGGAACGGTGAGCGTTTCAATTTTGTATGGCCGCCATTTTTTTTGTATGGGAGCCATCTTTTTTTCACCGGTTCGTCAAACGGCCCAGGGTCCTCGACATTTTTAGTTCAGGCACTACATGTCTGCGACTTGTCGTTTTCGAGATCCGTAGGGCAGTTCCGGTCAGCGTTCCACTTTCAGGTCATTGTGGACTTTTCCTAAACTCACAGGACCCCCCTCTATACGACTCCGATACATCAGTTTTACCCCCCACGGCTCCTTCTGGGAGATCAATTGGGTAAAAATCCGAAATGAACACTTGTATGGCGGCCATATTGAAAAATGGCGGAAAAAAAAAATTGATCCCGGATTATGAATCGGTGCCCCCGAAACCCCCCCGACGCCAATTTTCAGCCGGCTCGGACCATTTTTTTTTTTGGCCGCCATTTTGAATCCGCCATCTTGGATTTTTATGACCCCCACCGAAAAGCCCTCGTCGTCCTCTATGATATTTGGTCGAGCACCCCCCCGCTATCTCCAACGGTTTCGGAACGGTGAGCGTTTCAATTTTGTATGGCCGCCATCTTTTTTTGTATGGGAGCCATCTTTTTTTCACCGGCTCGTCAAACGGCCCAGGGTTTTTGACATTTTTAGTTCCAGCACTATGGGTGTGCGACTTGTAATTTTCGAGATCCGTAGGGCAGTTCCGGTCAGGGTTCCACTTTCAGGTCATTTCGGATTTTTCCCGGACTCACTGGACCCCCTTCTATACGACCCTCATACATGACTTTTACCCCCCACGGCTCCTTCTGGGAGAACAATTGTGTCAATCAGTCAGTCAGTCAGTGAGTCAGTGGTAATCGAGCTTTATATAAGTAAACTAGAGGTCGCGCGGGTGCGCGGGCCGCATGCGGCCCGCGAGGGCTTTTTAGGTGGTGCTTGTAACATGACTTAAAAAAAATATGATTTTTGATTTTGTATGGCAGCCATTTTTTTTTGTATGGAAACCATCTTTTTTTCACCGGCTCGTCAAACGGCCCAAGGTCCTTGAGATTTTTAGTTCCGGCACTGTAGGTCTGCGACTTGTCGTTTTCGAGATCCGTAGGGCAGTTCCGGTCAGCGTTCCACTTTCAGGTCATTTCGGACTTTTTCTAAACTCACAAGACCCCCCTCTATACGACTCCCATACATCACTTTTACCCCCGGCGGCTGCTTCTGGGAGAACAATTGGGTGAAAATCCAAAATGAACACTTGTATGGCGGCCATCTTGAAAAATGGCGGAAAAAAAAATTTGATCCCGGATTATGAATTGTTGCCCCCTAAAACCCCCGGATGCCAATTTTCAGCCGGCTCGGACCATATTTTATTTTGGCCGCCATTTTGAATCCGCCATCTTGGATTTTTATGACCCTCACCGGAAAGCCCCCGTTGTTCTCTATGACATTTGGTCGAACACCCCCCCACTATCTCCAACGGCTTCGGAACGGTGAGCGTTTCCATTTTGTATGGCCGCCATCTTTTTTTGTATGGACGCCATCTTTTTTTCACCGGCTCGTCAAACGGCCCAGGGTTCTTGACATTTTTAGTTCCGGCAGTATGGGTTTGCGACTTTTCATTTTCGAGATCCGTAGGGCAGTTCCGGTCAGCGTTCCACTTTCAGGTCATTTCGGATTTTTCCCGGACTCACTGGACCCCCCTCTATACGACTCCCATACATGACTTTAACCCCCCACGGCTCCATCTGGGAGATCAATTCTGTCAATGAGTGAGTCAGTCAGTCAGTGGTAATCGAGCTTTATATATATAGTCAATATGGATCAGCGGATAGTGTGGTGTCCACAGTTTAAAATAACTCGCATCATTTTGTGGGTTAACTGAATAGATACTGATACTGGTTGTTTTGACGACACGGTTGGCGCAGTGGTTAAGCGATTAGCTTTCTGCGCTACGTGCTGCGAGTTCGATCCCGCACGGAACAAATATTAGTATGATCTACAGATAGTTGTTTCGGGTCTGGTTGTGTGTGCATGTGACATGTATGTTTGTAAACCTTAACCTCGATACAGGAGAAATCCTAGTGAGGGGAAAGGTAAAAAAAAAAAAAAAGTAAATAAAAATAAAATAGTGATTATGATTTCGGAGTAGGTACTTCGGCAGTAGCTACCATTGCCAGATTTGTATTTCCAAATATCGGGACTTATATAATACGAAGGAAAGGAAAAAGCGGGAATGGAACGAAAAAATGCATAACAATGGTTACGACCAATATTCTAAATCACAGACTTTAAAGAGATCAATCAAACCTTAAGATTTACTACCATTTCTTACTCTTATAGCGCCAAATTGGATACATAGATGGGAATAAGCGGGATTTTGGGCGTCCCCCTAAGGGTGCTGATGATGGGACGCGTTCTGAGAGGGCTAGACCCAAGACGTTCCGCCAAAATCGAGACGTATGGTAATACTACCAGCAGCATTCACCTAAACATCAATAGAACGAGCAGCGATAATCTGGTTTCTTAAGGGTTAAAGATCAAATGGCCCGTTGGCGTACAACCTTAAACACAGATCAAGCAACAATAATAATATTGTGTTCATAACTTTAAAAGCCTTTCATTCTAAGCATGGTAGGATCTACTGGTGTAGTGCACTTCGTCTGCAGGTCCATGTCCCCAGGTGGGGACGAAGTGTTCCCAAGTAGTCCCAAAATAGATACACTATAGCATTATTATGTTTAAGATTTTTCTTTCACTCTTTGTAAAAATACTTTTGTTATTTTTCAGGTATGTGAAACGTGGATTCAATTTGGTGCAACTCAAGAGGTAGGTTAGTTATATTCATTCACATCTCATCTTCTGCTATCGTGTGAGTTTGAGCTATGGAGGCCTCTCATGGAAATTTAATATCAATGGACTGCCCAAGGTATACTGTAAGTACACACGGCTACTTATCAAGCTATACATTTCCAGTATAAGCTGACCTCGCATTGTACGGTTTCCGTAGAATGAGAGGTCAGCTTATACTGAAAATCTATGTAGCTTGTTACGTAACCGTGTGTACATTTTCATCTATATCTACTTTTAGAATTATTTGGATCAATACTATACCCTAAAGACTTACATCAGTCTGGACTCTGGAGTAATCTTAATAAAAGCAACCCAAACATCAACAATAATTTCTACTATCATATGCATAGGAAACCAGCAACCACAACACATAGTAATCCTGTAACCGGTATAAACCAGTTACAAATAGAATGACTTGTACAGCAAGTGAGCGCTTTCTGCCGAGTCATCGAGATTCACTAACAGGTGACTCGATTCGTGACCTGTTCAGTTAGGTGCATGGGCGAGTCAAGTGAAGAGATAAGAGCTCGTCATATTCGATATCAAGATCTGTTGAATTATTTTTTTAAGAAGTTCGTGGTATCTTTTTCAACTTTAGAACGATATTGGTCCACTTCGCATGATAAATAAGGGGTTTGGCCTTTAATCAATTGCACTTTGTTTTATTGCATTTAGAATACAAAAAAAGCATTGAATTACTGCACCATTCAGAAGCTTGATATTTTTCGTTTTTAAGGCCCCTATGAGCCTGGAGAAATCTATGTCATATCTAGGTATACCAATCGAGAAAGTAAATAAACTTGAATAATTTATCTTGTTCTTGTTTGAATCCATGGACAAATGCTGGTTTCAGTACCTACATAACAAAAAATACCTATGTAATGATTTTATTTAAATTCCTATCGGGTGCTCAAAATAAATGTCAATACATGGTAAATATCCCATTTTGAGTGCCAATAATATTCTTTATAAAGCTTCTATTCAAGGCAACCACTTCCAGTAGTCCAAACGCACCACAGACAGGAGGGTGCAATACACGATTATTGACAGACTGCCCTCGCGTTGTTCGGACAACTAGTAAACATGATTTGTAGGAATGACGACCGTCACCACGTCGGTCGGCCTAGCGATCGAATCGTGTATTCAATGGGCAGCTTTAGCTTGATGACTTCATTACCATATCAAGTACGTTCGAACCAGGGTGATAGGAGTGTTATTTTTCATTTGGATCTATATTGTCTATGGGTGTAGATAACGACAAGGGTGTGAAGAACTGATGATGATGAACAGTTTATTTGAACGGTCGCCCGCAGATACAATAGATTTGGTATTTGCTAGAGAAGTAATATTTAAAAAATAAGTTAAGTTAAAATACCTACAATTTTTTAAACGATAAAACATAATTATTTAAATTTTCTAACATCATAAATATAATAGGTACCTACCTATATAAAAAAATATTCTACACTAAATTCTACAGGTGGCACTGACATTAATACACTTATTAAGAGTGTTATTATTATATTATGAGTGCTACTTTAATTATTTTTATATTAGGTATATGTCATGATGTATTGTAATGTGTGTCCTTATTTTATTAGTAAGTAGGTAATTGTTCAGTGAAGTAATAATTAATGCTTCTGTTACCTCTGTTTACCGTGGCGTTGTGTTTACTAAATGTAAGACAAATTAATCATATTGTACACCTTATAGATATGTTATAGTGGCACTTTATTATTATGTTATCATCTGTACATTTTACCTGTGACGAACAAATAAACGAAATTTGATTATTTTTTTAATTTTGTTAACAACACTGAGTGCTAAAATTGAAAGCGTTCAATACCGTGTACCAGAGCGTTTCTCAAGCATTAGTGACGTTTAAAATGTCTGACCGTAAAATCAAGTTAATGTACGCACAAAATGCATGTAGCTTTATCTTCAACACGAATCTTATTAAAACAATAACATGGGATACAGTGATAACCACAATGTATTGCACGCAACAGTCCCCTCGATTTGTTATGGTACCGTGATCAACTTTTAAAGGCCAGAGCCTCGCTTTCATAGTCTAAACTAAATAAAGAGAAAAGATTTGATCTTTTGTATGTTTGTTTGTAATGGATAAACTCAAAAACTACTGGACCGATTTTTAAAATTCTTTCACCAGCAGAATGCTACATAATCAGTGAGTAGTATATATAGACTATAATTTATAAAGATATCACGCGGGCGAAGCCGCTGGCGGAAGCTATGTTTTTATATAGAGTGAAAAATACCTACTTGAATTATATTTCCAAAAACAATTACAATTATAATTAAATGCTCGTCACTTTATTGGTCTAATATTGACTTCTATCCTCGATAAGTTATAATATCAGAGGTTCCATCCCTTGCACAATAGCGGCTCAATCACTGTCAGTGTTTTCAAATTGTTTCCACATGTCATGTCGAACACGAAACGTCAATATACTGTCAGTACCTATAACGACCTATAACGTTATAGGTACCTACCTCAGATGAAGAACCCACTTAAACGGTAACGTTATAATTTGAAAATATCCACCGAATAAGATTTACTTTGATGTATAAAACTCCAGTGTTTGGTGATCGATATTCACGCGATTCTTTTATTTTTTTTCAACTTTGCCCCTCTCTTGGTTTCTCCCGTATCGAGGGTACAGTTTACAAACATACATGTCACATGCAGAAACATCCAGACCCGAAACAACTGCCTGTAGATCATACAAATAATTGCTCCTTCCGGGGATCGAACCCAAGGCACGTAGCGTAGAAAGCTAATCGCTTAGCCACTGCGCCAACCGTGTCGTCAATTGGCGAAATTGTAGTCATTCCTCCATAAAAGCCACTAACGTTGAAGTTGAAGGTTATAATAACCGTACGAGTCGGTAAACACTATCAATATTTCTTCTTCTAAAATAAACATACTGGTAATAAAAATTGCCGCTTCGCCTTAACCAAAAATGTGATACACTTGCACAAGTAAGTAATTCAATCTCCCGATATTAAGATCGCTATTCTCACGGAACTAATGATCTAGTTTTTATTAAATAGTTTTACACTGTCGTGTGCGCAGTAAACCGTATGTCTCCATCTTGAGCACACGACAACACGATGACGCAAGGACAATGGAATCTTCAAGATATACGAAGCGAGGCAATAAAATAATAATATATATTATACAGGATAATTTTTATATAGCATAATATGTACAGTGATTCAGTCTCTGTTCCTAAATGCAACCGCAGTATTAGGATACCCTTTATATCAAAACAAAAATTATGGACACGCTTTTACTAGCGCAAGCCATACAAAGTCAAATTTTTAATTTGTTTTGGAGTGAATTTTAGTACTCTATCATGCATTTTAGGATACAATTTAGGAATATAGACTGAAATTGAGTGCACTACATAAAAAAATATCCTGTATTCAATATTATTATTATTGGAAAGACGACGGCTCTTGGATAAAGACTCGTGTAATAGGTACTCACTAATATCACAAGCAATGCGAATGACATATAATTAATAAAATTATTAATGTTAACAAAAGCTGCTTCAATAATTTATGCTTAACTGAATGTGAGAAAGAAGGGCAAAAACTGAGTTGATTAATAATAATTTGGATGTAGTTAGAGTCGATATAAAAGCCAACAATGATTTGACTGCCGAAGGTGCACAACACCGTGAAACGCAGATACTCGTAAGAATCACTCAAAAAATAGAATTAAATATCTAGGTAGGTATAAGTAAAAGAAAATAATATTTTTTACTGATTTGAGAAGTATTTTCAAAGATGGAAAAGACAATATACATTTATCTACGTGAAGACAAAACTTTATACCCCTTTTTAAGCATTTGTTTTAAGCATATTGCGCGGACGGAGGAGTGTGAGATTTGGCGTAGTTAATGTTTATATGGAGAAGGAGTGCATAAAGCTAAAATTACGGTCGAACTTCGACCACACGCGACCACTAGTTATTATTATTTTTTCAGCCTGTATTGTCCCACTGCACTCTCCTTTTTCCACTCACGACTGGTTTTTGCTAGTAGAAATCAGTCTTTTCGGTATGAGACAAGCTCGTCCCACCATGATCAACTCGGTCTGCCGTGATGCCTTTTAACATTTACTCAATTGTTCTTTTGGGCTGTCCAGCCCAGTCCCATTTGAGCTTAGCAGCTTTTTAGGTAACGTCTGTGATCTTAATTTTGGAGCGCAATAAACATAACTCTCAAAAATCGAATACACACAATATAAACGTACCTATCTATAGTTTGAAATAAAACCTGCATTACACAATCAGTTCACCCTCGGCACAAACTTTAAACATACCTTACTATTTACGCAAAAGTTTTCGTGGATTCACGTTTTTTCTGTACCTGCATAGGGGAGAAAAGTTTGCACTTCCAACAAATACTGTTAATTCGAGCGTGAATGTCTCTCTTTTGGGGTTTTCTGTATCTATAAGTTATAGTATAGGACAGTAAAGAAATTGGTAGCTGGGATTTTGGGGCGCGTTTTTTGGAAGGGATTTTTTGTTAATCTGAAAATTCAATACAATTTATCCGAACTTTGGTCAATTACTTTATGTGAGTTTCAAATTGCGAAAACTTGTTGAAGCTTTTGTGTCCAGGAGTTATATGGCTAGTTATATGGTGGCCCATTGCTTATTAATATGAATTTGATACTAAATATAAAGCTCTGACCGCTATTTCTCACGTTATAACAAATGTGTTAAGTTCTATAGAGTAAAAAATCTTTCCAAAACAAAATAATCTACCTAAGCAATCAAAATCTTTTCATCCCTAATTTTAAAAGCAAATACAAATCCGCAATAGGGTGTCAAATTCAACATAAAGCCTTTAAACAATTTACTAGGTTATCATTAAATCGCTTAAGCAAATATAAAAGCAATTACCAGGAACACAGAAGACAGACGAAAGTACGTCTAAAACCGACAATCCTCATACTTATTCTGCACTCGTTCGAAGATGTTAATCTCACCCCAACTAACTCCGGAACTGAGTTTGGCGCAATAAAAACTGTCACTATACTTATTTACGATGCAATAAAAGAGATTCAGATAGAAATAATAGGAGGCGCCCGCGCACTGGGTTGATAAAATTGCGCTTATAGACGTATTTGTGAAGACATACTACGAAGTTAAATTTAAATTATTGTTTTATGTCTTATACGTATTTTGATTACGCATTAAGGAACTCGATACTACGTTCCAAAACACAAATTGCAGGCCACACAGCTGCCAAATTAAAATGGAACTGGACTCGTCACATCTGCCACATGCCGAAAAAACAACAACACACACAGTGGATTCCAAATAGCAGAAAATGGCAACGCGGTAGGCCCAGAAGGAGATGGTCTAAAGGATTGATTGACCCCAAATTGCTATATATCGGGAAAAGCGGAAGGAGGGAAGAGAGGCCTTTGCCCTACCAGAGGAAAATAGAGGCCACGAAAAAAAATTGCTTGTGATGAACAAAAGTGAAAACAAATGAAGAACAGGTTTGCTTTGATGAATACCAAATATGAGAAGTCTCTCTATGTGTCTGATGTGCTGCAAAACTCGACAAAAGATCCATGATGATACTATCAACAAAAAAATCCTGTAAAAATTGTTTTACTCCACTACCAATTTCTACATTGTAATCTTCCTGTAGAAAAATTTCAAGCACATACAAAAGCTAATTTGATGATCCAGTCATTAACAATCAGTGCACTTAAAGTCTCACGGAGAAATTATTATTATAATAAAATAATTATCTAATTCATCAATAACGTAAAAAAAATAAGTTTATATATGGAAAAGTGCAGAAAGCTAAAATTTTTAATTTTATTATATAACTAGAGGTCGCGCGGGTGCGCGGGCCGCATGCGGCCCGCGAGGGCTTTTTAGGTGGAGCTTGAAACATTACTCAAAAAAAATATGATTTTTGATTTTGTATGGCAGCCATGTTTTTTTGTATGGAAACCATCTTTTTTTCACCGGCTCGTCAAACGGCCCAAAGTCCTCGACATTTTTAGTTCAGGCGGTATAGGTTTGCGACTTGTCGTTTTCGAGATCCGTAGGGCAGTTCTGGTCAGTGTTCCACTTTCAGGTCATTTCGGACTTTTCTAAACTCACAGGACCCCCTTCTATACGACTCCTATACATTCCTTTTACCCCCCACGGCTCCTTCTGGGAGAACAATTGGGTGAAAATCCAAAATGAACACTTGTATGGCGGCCATCTTGAAAAATGGCGGAAAGAAAAATTTGATCCCGGATTATGAATCGGTGCCCCCGAAAACCCCTGGACGCCAATTTTCAGCCGGCTCGGACAATTTTTTTTTTTGGCCGCCATTTTGAATCCGCCATCTTGGATTTTTATGACCCCCACCGGAAAGCCCCCGTCGTCCTCTATGACATTTGGTCGAACACCCCTCTGCTATCTCTAACAATTGCGGAACGGTGAGCGTTTCCATTTTGTATGGCGCCATCTTTTTTTGTATGGACGCCATCTTTTTTTCACCGGCTCGTCAAACGGCCCAGGGTCCTTGACATTTTTAGTTCTAGCACTATAGGTCTGCGACTTGTAATTTTCGAGATCCGTAGGGCAGTTCCGGTCAGCGTTCCACTTTCAGGTCATTTCGGATTTTTCTCGTACTCACTGGACCCCCCTCTATACGACCCTCATACATGACTTTAACCCCCCACGGCTCCATCTGGGAGAACAATTCTGTCAATCAGTGAGTCAGTGAGTCAGTGAGTCAGTGGTAATCGAGCTTTATAGTATATCACTAGAGGTCGCGCGGGTGCGCGGGCCGCATGCGGCCCGCGGGGCTTTTTAGGTAGTGCTTGTAACATAACTTAAAAAAAATATGATTTTTGATTTTGTATGGCAGCCATGTTTTTTTGTATGGAAACCATCTTTTTTTCACCGGCTCGTCCATCGGCCCAGGGTCCTCAACATTTTTAGTTCCAGCACTGTAGGTCTGCAACTTGTAATTTTCGAGATCCATAGGGCAGTTCCGGTCAGCGTTCCACTTTCAGGTCATTTCGGACTTTTCCTAAACTCACAGAAACTCCCTCTATACGACTCCCATACATCACTTTTACCCCCCACGGCTTCTTCTGGGAGATCAATTGGGTCAAAATCCGAAATGAACACTTGTATGGCGGCCATATTGAAAAATGGCAGAAAAAAAGAATTGATCCCGGATTATGAATCGGTGCCCCCGAAAACCCCCCGACGCCAATTTTCAGCCGGCTCGGACCATATTTTTTTTTGGCCGCCATTTTGAATCCGCCATCTTGGATTTTTATGACCCCCACCGGAAAGCCCCCGTCGTCCTCTATGGCATTTGGTCGAACACCCCCCCACTATCTCCAACGGTTTCGGAACGGTGAGCGTTTCAATTTTGTATGGCCGCCATCTTTTTTTGTATGGACGCCATCTTTTTTTCACCGGCTCGTCAAACGGCCCAGGGTTCTTGACATTTTTAGTTCTGGCAGTGTGGGTGTTCGACTTGCCATTTTCGAGATCCGTAGGGCAGTTCCGGTCAGGTTTCGACTTTCAGGTCATTTCGGATTTTTCCCGGACTCACTGGACCTCAAGGTTTACGACCCCCATACATGACTTTTACCCCCCACGGCTCCTTCTGGGAGAACAATTGTGTCAATGAGTCAGTCAGTCAGTCAGTCAGTCAGTGGTAATCGAGCTTTATATATATAGTCAATAGTCAACTAGAGGTCGCGCGGTGCGCGGGCCGCGAGCGGCCCGCGGGGGCTTTTTAGGTGGGGTTTGTAACATGACGCAAAATAAATATGATATTTGATTTTGTATGGCAGCCATGTTTTTTTGTATGAAAGCCATCTTTTTTTACCAGCTTGTCAGTCGACCCAAGGTCCTACACATTTTTAGTTCGGGCAGTATGGGTGTGCGACTTCTTATTTTCGAGATCCGTGGGGCAGTTCCGGTCAGCGTTCCACTTTTAGGTTATTTCGGACTTTTTCTGAACTCATAGGACCCCCTTCTATACGACTCCCATACATGACTTTTACTCCTGACGGCTCCTTCTGGGAGAACAATTGAGTGAAAATCCAAAAATGAACACTTGTATGGCGGCCATGTTTTTTTGTATAGTAGCCATGATTTTCAGCAGTTCGTCGATCGACCCAAGGTCCTTGACATTTTTAGTTCGGGCAGTATGGGTGTGCGACTTCTCATTTTCGAGATCCGTGGGGCAGTTCCTGTCAGCGTTCCACTTTTAGGTTATTTCGGTTTTTTGCTGAACTCCCTGGACCTTCCTCTATACGTCTCCCATACATCACTTTTACCCCCCGCGGCTCCTTCCGGGAGAACAATTAAGTGAAAATCCAAAATGAACACTTGTATGGCGGCCATGTTTTTTTGTATGGAAGCCATCTTTTTTCACCGACTCGTCGATCGGCCCAGGGTCTTTGACATTTTTAGTTCCGGCACAGTGGGTGTGCAACTTATAGTTTTTGAGATCCGTAGGGCAGTTCCAGTAAGCGTTCCACTTTCAGGTCTTTTCGGACTTTCCTGAACTCATAGGACCCCCTTCTCTACGACTCCCATACATGACTTTTACCCCCGACGGCTCCTTCTAGGAGAACAATTGAGTGAAAATCCAAAATGAACACTTGTATGGCGGCCATGTTTTTTTGTATGGAAGCCATCTTTTTTCACCGGCTCGTCGATCGGCCCAGAGTCTTTGACATTTTTAGTTCCGGCACAGTGGGTGTGCGACTTATAGTTTTTGAGATCCGTAGGGCAGTTCCAGTAAGCGTTCCACTTTCAGGTCATTCTGGACTTTTTCTAAACTCTTAGGACCCCCCTCTATACGACTCCCATACATCACTTTTACTCCCGACGGCTCCTTCTGGGAGAACAATTGGGTGAAAATCCAAAATGAACACTTGTATGGAATAGTGTAATAAATATATTGTAATAAAAAACTTTGACTTTGACTTTGACTTTAACTTCGACATCGACATCGACTTTGACTTTATTTTTCGTTTTCTTCCCAGCAGACCCTTTCATTTGATATATATCATGATGGTAGATAAAAAAAAATTGTCTACCATCTTGGGGCGTCCGCCATATTGAATTAAGTGTGACGTTATTTTAGTTTCGTAGTCTTCTCAGCAAACCCTTTCATTTGATACTCATATCATGGTAGTGCATAATACATAAGTAGTCCGCCATATTGGATTTAGAATGACGTCAGTTATCTAACTGCATTGTCATCCGTGTGCAAAATCTCACCTCAATCGGAAACCGCGAAATGGGTCAAATGTAACTTCCAAGATTTTACAGGTGAAGCTAATAAAAGCGTGTTAAGTATCGTTTATATGGCGGCCATGTTTTTTTGTATGAAAGCCATTTTTTTTACCAGCTCGTCAATCGACCCAAGATCCTACACATTTTTAGTTCGGGCAGTATGCGTGTGCGACTTCTCATTTTCGAGATCCGTGGGGCAGTTCCAGTAAGCGTTCCACTTTCATGTCTTTTCGGACTTTTTCTAAACTCAATGGGCACCCCTCTATACGACTCCCATACATGACCTTTACCTGGACACCTGTATGGCAACCATGTTCTTTTGCTTTTTTTCACCGGCTCGTCAATCGTCCCACGGTACTCGAAATTTTTAGTTCCGGCACCGTGCGTTTGCAACTTGTAGTTTTCGAGATCCGTAGAGCAGTTCTGGTCACGGTTCCACTTTCAGGTTATTTCGGATTTTTCCTAAACTCACTGGACCCTTCCCTATATATCTCCCATACATAACTTTAACCTCCCACGGCTCCTTCTGTGAGAATAATTGTGCGACAATCCAAAATGAACACTTGTATGGCGGCCATGTATTTTTTTTGGAAGCCATCTTTTTTTTACCAGCTCATCAATCGACCCAGGGTCCTCGACATTTTTAGTTCGGGCAATATGGGTCTGCGTTTTGCCGTTTTCGAGATCCGTAGGGCAGTTCCGGTCAGGGTTCTACATTCAGGTCATCTCGGATTTTTCTTAAACTCACTGGAATTTCCACTATACAACTTCCATACATGACTTTTACCCCGCACGACTCCTTTTAGAACAATTGCTCCAAAAGAAGCGTTTATATGGCGGCCATGTTTTTTTGTATGAAAGCCATTTTTTTTACCAGCTCGTCAATTTACCCAAGATCATACACATTTTTAATTCGAGCAGTATGGGTGTGCGACTTCTCATTTTCGAGATCCGTGGGGCAGTTCCGGTCAGCGTTCGACTTTCAGGTCTTTTCGGACTTTTCATAAACTCATAGGACCCCCTTCTATATGACTCCGATACATGACTTTTACCTCCCACGGCTCCTTCTGGGAGAACAATTGAGTGAAAATCCAAAATGAACACTTGTATGGCGGCCATCTTTTTTTGTATGGAAGCCATCTTTTTTTCACCGGCTCGTCAATCGTCCCAAGGTACTCGAGATTTTTAGTTCCGGCAGTATGGGTGTGCGACTTCTCGTTTTCGAGATCCGTAGGGCAGTTCCGGTCAGCGTTCCACTTTCAGGTCATTTCGGACTTTCCTGAACTCATAGGACCCCCTTCTATACGACTCCCAAACATGCTTCTATACGACTCCCAAACATGACGTTTACCCCCGACGGCTCCTTCTGGGAGAACAATTGAGTGAAAAACCAAAATGAACACTTTTGTATGGCCGCCATCTTTTTTTGTATGGAAGCGATCTTTTCTTCACCGGCTCGTCGATCGACCCAGGGTCCTCGACATTTTTAGTTCCGTTACAATGGGTGTGCGACTTGTAACTTTCGAGTTCCGTAGGGCAGTTCCGGTCAGCGTTCCACTTTCAGGTCATTTCGGACTTTTCCTAAACTCACAGGACCCCCCTCTATACGACTCCCATACAATACTTTTACCCCCCACGGCTCCTTCTGGGAGAACAATTGCTCCAAAAGATGCGTTTGTATGGCGGCCATATTGAAAAATGGCGGAAAAAAAAAATCGACCCTGGATTATGAATCGGTGCTCCCGAAAACCCCCGGATGCCAATTTTCAGCCGGCTCGGACCCATATTTATTTTTGGCCGCCATTTTGAATCCGCCATCTTGGATTTTTATGACCACCACCGGAAAGCCCCCTCCATCCTCTATGAAAATGGTTCGAGCACCCCCCCGCTATCTCCAACGGTTTCGGAACGGTGAGCGTTTCAATTTTGTATGGCCGCCATCTTTTTTTGTATGGACGCCATCTTTTTTTCACCGGCTCGTCAAACGGCCCAGGGTTCTTGACATTTTTAGTTCTGGCAGTAAGGGTGTTCGACTTGCCATTTTCGAGATCCGTAGGGCAGTTCCGGTCAGGGTTCCACTTTCAGGTCATTTCGGATTTTTCCCGGACTCACTGGACCTCAAGGTTTACGACTCCCATACATGACTTTTACCCCCCACGGCTCCTTCTGGGAGAACAATTCTGTCAATCAGTGAGTCAGTCAGTCAGTCAGTGGTAATCGAGCTTTATATATATAGTCAACTAGAGGTCGCGCGGGTGCGCGGGCCGCATGCGGCCCGCGAGGGCTTTTTAGGTGGTGCTTGTAACATGACTTAAAAAAAATATGATTTTTGATTTTGTATGGCAGCCATTTTTTTTTGTATGGAAACCATCTTTTTTTCACCGGCTCGTCAAACGGCCCAAGGTCCTTGAGATTTTTAGTTCCGGCACTGTAGGTCTGCGACTTGTCGTTTTCGAGATCCGTAGGGCAGTTCCGGTCAGCGTTCCACTTTCAGGTCATTTCGGACTTTTTCTAAACTCACAAGACCCCCCTCTATACGACTCCCATACATCACTTTTACCCCCGGCGGCTGCTTCTGGGAGAACAATTGGGTGAAAATCCAAAATGAACACTTGTATGGCGGCCATCTTGAAAAATGGCGGAAAAAAAAATTTGATCCCGGATTATGAATTGTTGCCCCCTAAAACCCCCGGATGCCAATTTTCAGCCGGCTCGGACCATATTTTATTTTGGCCGCCATTTTGAATCCGCCATCTTGGATTTTTATGACCCTCACCGGAAAGCCCCCGTTGTTCTCTATGACATTTGGTCGAACACCCCCCCACTATCTCCAACGGTTTCGGAACGGTGAGCGTTTCCATTTTGTATGGCCGCCATCTTTTTTTGTATGGACGCCATCTTTTTTTCACCGGCTCGTCAAACGGCCCAGGGTTCTTGACATTTTTAGTTCCGGCAGTATGGGTTTGCGACTTCTCATTTTCGAGATCCGTGGGGCAGTTCCGGTCAGCGTTCCACTTTTAGGTTATTTCGGTTCTTTGCTGAACTCCCAGGACTTCCCTCTATACGTCTCCCATACATCACTTTTACCCCCCGCGGCTCCATCCGGGAGAACAATTGAGTGGAAATCCAAAAATGAACACTTGTATGGCGGCCATGTTTTTTTGTATAGTAGCCATGATTTTTCACCAGTTCGTCAATCGACCCAAGGTCCTAGACATTTTTAGTTCTGGCAGTATGGGCTTGCGACTTCTCGTTTTCGAGATCCGTAGGGCTGTTCCAGTTAGGGTTCGACTTTCAGGTCATTTCTCACTGGGCCTCCCTCTGTACGACTCCCACACATGACTTGTACCCCCCATGACTCCTTCTGGGAGAACAATTGCTCCAAAAGATGCGTTTGTATGGCGGCCATATTGAAAAATGGCGGAAAAAAAAGTCGCTCCCGGATTATAAATCGGTGCCCCCGAAAACCTCAGGACGCCAATTTTCAGCCAGATCGGACCATATATTTTGTAGGCCGCCATTTTGAATCCGCCATCTTGGATTTTTATCACAACCACCGAAAAGCCCCTCTCGTCCTCTATGATATTTGGTCGAGCACCCCCACTCTATCTCTAACGGTTTCGAAACGGTGTGGGTTTAAATAGCGTAGAGTTCGCGCAGTGCGCGGGCCACGGGCGGCCCGCGGAGGTAGTGGTGGAGCTCTAAAATTAACTTAAAAATATAAAAACACGATTTTGAAAGTGCCTGCATAGGCTCAGTTGTAATAAAAAACTTTGACTTCGGTCTCGGCTTCTGCTTCGTTCTCGTCTTCGGCCTCGTCTTTGGCTTCGGCCTGTCTCGGCTTCGGCTTCGGCCTGTCTCGGCTTCGGCTTCGGCCTCGGTTTTGGCCTTTGACTTTGACCTTGACCTTGACTTTGACTTTGACTTCGACATCGACTTTGACTTTATTTTTCGTTTTCTTCCCAGCAGACCCTTTCATTTGATACCCATATCAGGTTGGTAGATAAGAAAATTTTGTCTACCATCTTGGGGCGTCCGCCATATTGAATTAAGTGTGACGTTATTTAAGTTTCGTACTCTTCTCAGCAAACCCTTTCATTTGATACCCATATCATGGTAGTGCATAATACATAAGTAGTCCGCCATATTGGATTTAGAATGACGTCAGTTATCTAACTATGCATTGTCATCCTAACTAAACGTGTGTGCAAAATCTCACCTCAATCGGAAACCGCGAAGTGGGTCAAATTTAACTTCCAAGATTTTCTTACATAATTACAGGTGAAGCTAATAAAAGCGTGTTAAAAGGCGTTTGTATGACAGCCATGTTTTTTTGTATGAAAGCCATCTTCTTTTACCAGCTCGTCAATCGACCCAAGGTCCTACACATTTTTAGTTCGGGCAGTACGGGTGTGCGACTTCTCATTTTGGAGATCCGTGGGGCAGTTCCGGTCAGCGTTCCACTTTCAGGTCATTTCGGACTTTTCCTGAACTCATAGGACTCCCTTCTATACGACTCTGATACATGAGTTTTACCCCCGAAGGCTCCTTCTGGGAGAACAATTGAGTGAAAATCCAAAATGAACACTTGTATGGCGGCCATGTATTTTTGTATGGAAGCCATCTTTTTTCACCGGCTCGTCGATCTGACCAGGGTCCTCGACATTTTTAGTTCCGGCAGTGTGGGTGTGCGACTTATAGTTTTTGAGATCCGAGGGGCAGTTCCGGTCAGCGTTCCACATTCAGGTCATTTCGGACTTTTCCTGAACTCATAGGACCCCCTTCTATACGACTCCTATACATGAGTTTTACCCCCGAAGGCTCCTTCTGGGAGAACAATTGAGTGAAAATCCAGAGTTAACACTTGTATGGCGGCCATATTTTTTTGTATGGAAGCCATCTTTTATTCACCAGATTGTCGATCGGCGCAGGTTCCTTGACATTTTTAGTTCCGGCACAGTGGGTGTGCGACTTATAGTTTTTGAGATCCGTAGGGCAGTTCCAGAAAGCGTTCCACTTTCAGGTCATTCTGGACTTTTTTAAACTCTTAGGACCCCCTTCTATATGACTCCCATACATGACTTTTACCTCCCACGGCTCCTTCTCGGAGAGCAATTGTGTGAAAATCCAAAATGAACACTTGTATGGCGGCCATGTTTTTTTGTATGGAAGCCATCTTTTTTTCACCGGCTCGACGATCTGACCAGGCTCCTCGACATTTTTAGTTCCGGCAGTATGGGTGTGCGACTTCTCATTTTTGAGATCCGTAGGGCAGTTCCGGTCAGGGTTCCACTTTCAGGTCATTTCGGACTTTTCCTAAATTCACAGGACCCCCCTCTATACGACTCCCATACATGACTTTTACCCCCCGCGACTCCTTCTGGAAGAACAATTGCTCCAAAACATGCGTTTGTATGGCGGCCATATTGAAAAATGGCGAAAAAAAAATGTCGTTCCCGGATTATGAATCGGTGCCCCCGAAAACCCCCGGACGCCAATTTTCAGCCGGCTCGGAGCAACTTATTTTTCGGCCGCCATTTTGGATCAGCCATCTTGGATTTTTATGACCACCACCGGAAAGCCCCCTCCATCCTCTATGAAAATGGTTCGAGCACCCCCCCACTATCTCTAACGGTTTCGGGACGGTAAGCGTTTGAATTTTGTATGGCGGCCATGTTTTTTTGTATGGAAGCCATCTTTTTTTCACCGGATCATCAACCGGCCCAGGGTCCTTGACATTTTTAGCTCCGGCGGTATAGGTTTGCGACTTGCCATTTTCGAGATCCGTAGGGCAGTTCTGGTCAGCATTCCACTTTCAGGTCGTTTCGGACTTTTCCTAAACTCACAGGACCCCCCTCTATACGACTCCCATACATCACTTTTACCCCCCATGGCTCCTTCTGGGAGAACAATTGGGTGAAAATCCAAAATGAACACTTGTATGGCGGCCATCTTGAAAAATGGCGGAAATAAAAATTTGATCCCGGATTATGAATCGGTGCCCCCGAAAACCCCCGGATGCCAATTTTCAGCCGGCCCGGACCATTTTTTTTTCTGGCCGCCATTTTGAATCCGCCATCTTGGATTTTTATGACCCCCACCGGAAAGCCCCCGTCGTCCTCTATGACATTTGGTCGAACACCCCCCCGCTATCTCCAACGGTTTCGGAACGGTGAGCGTTTCAATTTTGTATGGCCGCCATCTTTTTTTGTATGGAAGCCATCTTTTTTTCACCGGCTGGTCAAACGGCCCAGGGTCCTCGACATTTTTAGTTCCGGCGGTATAGCTTTGCGACTTTTCATTTTCGAGATCCGTAGGGCAGTTCTGGTCAGGGTTCCACTTTCAGGTCATTTCGGATTTTTCCCGGACTCACTGGACCTCAAGGTTTATGACTTTATGTATGACTTGTACCCCCCACGGCTCCATCTGGGAGAACAATTCTGTCAATCAGTGAGTCAGTCAGTGGTAATCGAGCTTTATATATTTGTATAGATATTACGGTCGAATTTCGACCGCTGGGCCATTAGTAGTTACCATTAAAATTCTTAGAATTAGTATCATACAAATTAGAAAGGCTAGAAGCGCAGTTTTAGGCACCTTCGTGTATTATGCAAAGGCTCGAGTGATGTGTTGTGGTCGATATAAATTATTGAATTACGATTAAGGCTCAATGCTGCTTGTGTTCTTAAGGTCAGGAACTTTAGATACCTGTATTGATTTATCATTCGGTAGAACTGTTGGATTGCTCATAAAGATTTATCAGTCTTTATGTGTTTGCTGTTCAGGATTCCTTTTGAGTTTTGGATAAATGGATTATAAAATTGTAACTTAACGACCAGACACTTGTGTTTGAGAATAATATATACAGGGTTACTGGTAATATGACGGCAATCCGTTATGGGGATGTAGGAGAGATCATTTGCAACCAAATGACTCCTGATGACTCCTACGCAAATGTCAACCATTTTCGAGTAATATGTCATTTTATATTTTTTGAAGATATTTACATTATACAACTTTGAACATTGATAAAAAAAAATCCAATGCATACAATATTTTTATATTAGTATTATCTATTTGCTAACATTTCAGTACATAATATTCAATGATAAAATGACATTTATCTGCAATAGTTTTGAAATCAGAGCTACAAATCGTTACGCATTTCATAATTTTGAGCAGGTCTTGTGACTAAAATGGTCGATTTCTGCAAAATAACACGGAAGTACTTTATCGGCAGAACATTTCGAAAACATGTACAACTTTTCAGCTATCCAACGAGATACAATAATCTAACAGAAATCAGAAATTGAGTGAACAGAGTACAATTATTGTGATAAAGACAAAATCAACTTCAACCAAAATTGCATGCTGTCCTCCGCCTGAGGGGGGCGGAGGGGTGTGCCGGACTCCTACCGGCTAAACTCACCACCGTGGTCCACTTCGGCACCTACAGATGGGTTTCGGGTACTCTTAGAAAACCGCGCCGAACCTAACCTAACCTAACCAAAACCTTTTTTTTTTTTTTTTTTTTTTTTTGCGCTGGGAAAAAATGCATTACGCATACCCTCCCATCGGGGGATGGGAGGGGTATGTGGGGCTCCCCGGTCTGACCCGGTATACCCACTAAAACGACCCAGCGGCACTCCCGCTTCGTCCGAGTGGCGGGGACTGGGAAACCGGCACAGCCTTTACGTCCAGTCCCCGCTGACGATTGCCCTTCATCGCGGACCCCTCACGCCCTTCCCATGGGGAGGGGGACGGGCCCGGGAGCGACCGACGAAGATGAAGATGGTGACGGGTGCAATGCGGGCGAAGGCACCCCCGTGCCTGTCGCCCGCCCATCACCACCATGAGGAAGGAGGGGACGGCGCCCTCTCCGACCCCTTCTTCGTCTGCGGAGCGGCGCAGCGAGAGGGTCGTCCTCCCGCGCGCGCTCCGCCGCCTCCTTTTGCGAGATGACATCCTCGCAAAAGGAGGCAACCGCTGCCCAGGCCTCCTCGCCCCCCAGCATAGCGTTGACCACGCCGGGAAGCGAGAGGTCCTGTCCAATGACCGCGGTTAGACCGTGGCGCAGCTCGGACCAAGCCGGGCACACCTCGAGGGTGTGCTGCGCCGTGTCCTCCGCCGCGCCGCAGTCGTGGCACGCCGGGGTCTCCTCCCTCCCGATCCGGTGCAGTTGCTTTCCGAAACAGCCATGGCCGGACAACACCTGCACCAGACGGAACGAGAGGAACCCGTGGGACCGCTCGAGCCAGTCTCGCAGGACCGGACCGAGCGCATCCAACGTCCGGCGGCCAAAGGCGGCGGTGGCGAGGTCCTCCGTCCAGTGGAGGACGATTGCGTCCCTCGCCTCCCGACGCACGGCCTCCCGCTCTTCGGCGACGGGGCGCTCCCCGAGCGCCTTCTTGCGTGCCGTCCACTCGTACACTCTGGCAAGCACCCATGCCTCCAACTCCCAAGGAGGGGTGCCGGCCAGAGCGCACGCCGCCGAGAATCCCACCGAGCGGTAGGCCCTCGCCACCCGCAGTGCAATGGCCCTTTGGGGCCTGCGGATGGCAGTCGCATTTTCCCTCCTATGGAGGGAGTCCGCCCAGATGGGAGCCCCATAAAGGGCCATGCTCCTCAAAATGCCGGCATACAGGCGTCGGCATTTCGCCTTGGGCCCCCCCAGATTCGGGAGGAGCCACGAGAGGGCGTCCGCGGCCTTCAACAGGCGCGTCGACAGCCCGCTGAAGTGCGGGCCGAAACGCCACCTGTCGTCCAGCACCAGGCCCAGATATTTCATCTGGGGCTGGACCCCTATCCTGACGCCCTCCACGACGATGTGGGCGTCGGGAGGGCAGCGCTGC
Source organism: Allophyes oxyacanthae (assembly GCA_932294325.1). NCBI lineage: Eukaryota > Metazoa > Arthropoda > Insecta > Lepidoptera > Noctuidae > Allophyes > Allophyes oxyacanthae. The sequence continues at coordinate 13,877,413 of OW028615.1, forward strand.
CGAGGCCCGCGAAAGAACACGGCCTCGGTCTTTTGCAGCGCCACCCTCAATCCCATGTTCCACAGGGGGGGCCCCAGCACCGACCCCTGCGGAACACCGGACTCTGCGCCATACCGCCTCACCGTGGCCGTCTTGTCCACTAGCAGGACCTCTCGGTCTTCCAAGTAGCTGGCCAGGAGGTTTCTCAGGTATTGGGGCACTCCGTGATACCGGAGCGCCTCCAATATCGTCGAGTGGGGGACGGAGTTGAAGGCGTTAGCAATGTCGAATGACACCGCCAACACTCCGTCCCCCGCCTCCACCGCTTCCTTCACCTGGCCCTTGAGTAAGGCCAGCGCGTCGATGGTCGAACGCCCTCGACGGAAGCCGAATTGGGCGTCCGACAGATCCGGCCCCACCCCCCGCAGAAGGCTATCGAGCCGGGCGGCGACAATCCCCTCGAACAATTTACCGACCTCATCGAGCAGAACGATGGGCCGGTATGCCGAGGGGGAGTCCGCCGGGCGTCCCTCCTTTCGGAGGAGGCATAGCTGCCCCTCCTTCCACAGTTTCGGGAACCTCCCAGCCGTCAAGCACGCGCTGAAAAGGTCCCGAAACCTGTCCTCCATTTCGGAGGCGGCGATCGCCACCACCCGTGCGGGGACGCCGTCTGGTCCGGGAGCCGTCTTCTTCGCGCGGAGGCTGAGAACCCCCGCGCGGAACTCCGCCGCCGTCACCGGGGGGATCTCCTCCTCCTCCAGCGAAGCCGCCCCTTGCGGGGGGTCCATCGCTGGTGGGGTGAAGTCGGTCCTGCGCGGAAACAGGGACCGGACCACCCCATCCAGCAACGCTGGCTCGAGGGTCTCCGTCAGTGGGGGACCGTAGGGGCGTAGCTGGTTCCGCGCCACCTTGTACGGTCTCCCATAAGGATCCCTGTCGAGACCCTCCAGCATCTCGGCCCTCGCCGAGTCCTTTGCAGCGCCCATTGCAGACTTGAGGACCGTCGTCGCCTCTCGGTAAGAGGCGTATAAGCGGTCCTCCTCTGCCCGGACTCGGTTTTGGGCGCTGCGTCGTCGGCTCCGCGTGTAGGCCCTTCTGGCCGCCACGCAGGCGGCCCTGAGCCCCGCCAGCTCCTCCGTCCACCAATAGACGGCACGACGGGGAGGCGGACGGCGAGACCGAGGCATGCTGGAGTTGCACACCTCGGTCAGGGACCCCCTGAGCCGGACCGCTGCGGCGTCCACGTCCAGGACCTCGACAGGGGGCGACAGCCAGTCCTGGAGAAAGGCCGCCTCCTTAGCCGCCTCCCGGTCCAGGCGGGTGAGTGCCCACCGCGGGAAGGGAGACTGCCCAGCGCGGGCCATCCTTCCCCCCCGCTGGTTGGAGATGTCGAACCGCACATATCGGTGGTCCGACAAGGTCTCCACCATCTCTACCCGCCAGTTGACGATGCGGGCGGCTAGCGCGGGAGTGGCAAACGAGACGTCCACCACCGACCCACCCTGATGCCGCACGCATGTGTGGACCGCCCCCCTGTTGAGGAGGGACACACCGCATGACGCCGCCCAAAACTCGACGGCGCGTCCCCGGACGTTGCAACCGGCTGCCGGGTTGCCCCAGGCCGCCGACTTGGCGTTCAGGTCGCCCAACACCACGACCTGGCGCGGCGCCGCCCTCCCTACGACTGCGGTGAGGACCTCGAGGAAATCCTCAAAGTCCGAGAGAGAGCGGTTTGGAGAGAAATAGACCCCTACCAGGGCCATGTCCCCCCACGCGGCGGTCACGTATCCCGGTCCCCTCTCTAAGAGCGAGAGGGGAGGGGAGTCCGTGGAAGACCGCGACACCAACGCCACCAAGCCGTCCCGGTCGCCCAGCCAACGGCCAGGGACCGAGTAAGGTTCGGCGACCACCGCCAAGTCCACCAACCACTCAGCCATGGTCTGCATCAGCAGATCCTGGGCCGCCCTGCAGTGGTTGGTGTTCGTCTGTAGGATGCGATGTTCGACCCTATCCATCACTCGGACATCGCACCCCCCTCCGCAGCCACCGCAGGTACGACGGCGCTAGCGACAGCAGCAGGTCCGGTCGGCGCCTGCGATTTGCCCCGCTTTCGGGGAGGATTGCAGTTCCTCCCCCTCATAACGTGGCCCGCCGGGCAGCCACTGGCGGCACACACCGCGCAGTGCGGCGTGGCGGCCTTGCAGGTGGCGGCTTTGTGGCCCTCCTTGCCGCAGCGGTAGCACGTGTCCGTCCTGTCTACCGTGGACGGACACAGGGACCGGGTGTGTCCGATGCCCAAGCACCGGAAGCACCGCAGAGGCTGGTCCTCGAGTGCCCGGACTGCACCCGAGCTGAACCCGACTGTGAGCCGTCCCTTGGCAAGGATGGCTTTGGCAGCGGCGACCGGGCATTCGAGGCGAATGGTGCCCATGCCGCCGCGGCCGGGCCTTATGTCCCGGCCTTGGACCGCCGCGACGTCACAGCCCCCCATCGCTGCGACCGCCGCTACCACCTCCTCCTTGGTGACGGAGTCGTCAAGGTCGGTTACCTCTATGGCCGCCGACTTGACTGGTCGGGCCACCTTGGCCGAATCCGCAATGACCTCCTGCAGCTTGGCTGCAAAGAGATCCGCATGGGCACTCCCCTCTGCCCCCGGGAACTCGAAGATTCGAGCCCCGGCTTGGGTTCGACGGCAAGACACGCTGCCGATCCCCAGTTTGGTAGGATCGGCAGTGGTACGCGCCCGCACCAAGATGGACGCGTACGTCTCCCCTCGCTCCGCAGCCTCCGCGGTGAGCGTCACCACGACGGCCGCGGTTTTTGGGGAGACTAGCTGCCCCTTTCCCCTGCCTTTCCCTTTCTTTTTCCCCTTCCGCTTTCCCTTGCCAGTCGTTTGCGATTGGCTGGGAGCGGTGGCGGCGGGGACGACAGGGGTGGCCGTCGCCGACTTTTTGCCTTTGCCCTTCCCCTTGCGTACCACTTCCGTCCACTCGTTGGACGGGGTAGTAGACGGGAGAAGGGCGTCTTCCGACTGGGACTGGGAGGACGGCCCCGGCTCGCACTGCCTCTTATCCGCTGCGAGCGGCGGTCGGAGGCGTTTCTCCGGCAAGAGCCGGTCCTCTATCCCTGCTAAGCAGGCTCTTGTGAAGGCCCTCTCCTCCATTACAACCTTGCGGATGATATCCTCAAGGTTGCTGGAGGCGGGGTCCTCTGCCGCAGGGCTCGTCTTGGCCTGTTGTGGCCGGGCCGTGGCTTCAGCCAGCTTCTGATGAAGCTGGCTGACCTCCGACTGCAGGCGATCTATCTTCGCCTGCATTTGCCGCGTCTCGTCGGTGGCCTTGCGCTGCACCAGCTCCGCGACAACACCGCGCATGCTTGCGGCCCTACATTTCAGGGCCTTCTGCAAGGTACCCTTTAGGTTGGAGGACTTAGAGGCGACCTCCACAATCTCCTCCTCGTCCTCCTCTGCCATTCTCTCCAGCTCGGCCAGAGAGTAGTCCGCGTAAAGAACGCGGGACGCCCCGTAGCCGGACTTGGCCCGGGCGGCGTGCGCCCGTTTCTCCTTGGCCACAACCCGCTCCTCCAGCTCTTGCTGGAGCTGACCCCGCCGAGCCAGGTCCAACTGGCGTTGGGCGTCCGCGAGCCCAACGACATGGGTCTCCGAGGCCACCGTCGGCTTTTTAGCCTTCGGCAACCTCGTCGACCTCGAGGCCGAGGAGCCCTCGGACCCACCGCTCCGGTGGACGCGCTTCCGCGACCGAGAGTTGTCCGCGTCCGACACACTGAACATTGAGTCGTTGTCAGACGACTCGTCCGCCCCTCCAAAGAAGCCAGCCGCAGACGGCGCGCGGCTAGTCTCTGACGCCGAAGCGTCGGAGTGGCCCTGAGAAGGACCTTTTGGTTGGCCCTGAGAAGGGCCTTTTGGTTGGCCCTGAGAAGGGCCTTTGGGTTGGCCCTGAGAAGGGCCTTTGCGTTGGCCCTGAGAAGGGCCTTTTTGTTTTAAGAACCGCCCGCAGGCGTCCCGCGAGGGTGTCGACATAATTTTTTCCTTTTCTTGCCCTTCCTTTCTTTTTCTTTTTTCCCCGCAAGTTCGTAGTCTCAAGGCAAATAGGCTACGAAAGCACAGTGCACTTTGGCCAACCCAGTCTGCCACTCCGTTACGGTGGTCAGAACTGGGCTGTTTCCAGGGGACGCGACGTGGACGCAAGCACTGTGGGGTGGTCCCCCCCTAACCAAAACCTAACCTAACTTAAGCTTTTTTTTTACTTGATGAGAACCCATCATAGGTCTTTCCTCCACCTGGCGGAGGCGTGTGCCGGACATTGGGTTAAGTCTGGGCATCTTGCTGGCCAAGGAATTAGGCCTCCTCTGCCAATCCATCGATTAGGAAATTGGCGTCTAACCATTAGCGAACAGTGATTTTCCAGTCCCCGGTTACACCAAGTAACAAAAAAAAAAAAAGCTTAAGTTAGGTTAGGTTTTGGTTAGGTTAGGTTAGGTTCGGCGCGGTTTTCTAAGAGTACCCGAAACCTACCTGTAGGTGCCGAAGTGGACTACCGTGGTGAGTTTAGCCGGTAGGAGTCCAGCACAACCCTCCGCCCCCCTCAGGCGGAGGACAGCATGCAATTTTGGTTGAAGTTGATTTTGTCTTTATCACAATAATTGTATTCTGTTCACTCAATTTCTGATTTCTGTTAGATTATTGTATCTCGTTGGATAGCTGAAAAGTTGTACATGTTTTCGAAATGTTCTGCCGATAAAGTACTTCTGTGTTATTTTGCAGAAATCAACCATTTTAGTCACAAGACCTGCTCAAAATTATGAAATGCGTAACGATTTGTAGCTCTGATTTCAAAACTATTGCAGATAATTGTCATTTTATCATTGAATATTATGTACTGAAATGTTAGCAAACAGATAATATTAATATAAAAATATTGTATGCATTGGCTTTTTTTTTATTAATGTTCAAAGTTGTATAATGTAAATATCTTCAAAAAATATAAAATGACATATTACTCGAAAATGGTTGACATTTGCCTAGGAGTCATCAGGAGTCATTTGGTTGCAAATGATCTCTCCTACATCCCCATAACGGATTGCCGTCATATTACCAGTAACCCTGTATATGTATAATAATCGTAAATTAATATTTTATGGATCGTACTTAGTTTCTTCTTCATCTTAGAGGTCTCCTAGTGTGTTCTCAGGTTATGCTTTACCTAAAACAATTGGTCGTACTCTCCAAGCATAACTGAGATCTTTCATCCATGCATGATGAATTGGTTTGACTTCTTCAACCAATAGAAATCTTATGATTTGATAGTAGGTACAATGTTATCAGTGTTAAAGGGTAATAGAGTGGCTAATCTATAAGCATTGTTAGTTTGGACATATTCATTTCAGTAATGGAAACTAATCTACTAATATTATAAATGTGAAAGTTTGGATGGATGTGAGTTTGTAAATTTGTTTTTTTTTTAAATATAGATCCATAGAAGAATCCTTTGGAAGAAATTTGGCAAACAGATAAACCGAGAACTGGACTTACACATCTTTTTATCCGGGTACCTGAAGTAGATTCCTCAACCAGGCCGGATACTAAAGCGTTAGATAGACCTTATTCGGGAGACGTTGGACAGGCCATTTTAAGAGGCCACAAGACGTGCACAAGGTCGAATTGCATGGCGCAAATTTTTCCAGGACAAAACAAACAAGTCACGATTCTCAACAATGAGGGCCCAATTTGAAGAAGAGACATGAAGTAGTTCAATAGGATGCAAGTGAAATCGCGGGCAAAGTGCAAGTGAAAGCTGGTATGTTTTAACTCCGGCCGTTGCTGCATTCAGGCTCGGTATTTCTTTGACTTCTACTCACCTTATAAAGTAAAGCCAGCATGATTACCTAAACCCAGAACATAAAGCTATCAGCTTTTACCATCCCTCGGAAATTGTACAACGAGCTGAAGGAAATAGGTTACCATGGTATATTTGGAAGCGAGCCAGGAATCTGTCGATTTATGCACTACATATTTGTGTTATATTCTTTATAAATTGTACATGTACGATAGTATCAGGTTTTATATTTGAAGCTGGGCAAGCTTGACTTATGAGGATTTACTATCCAACTTGCTGGATTCGGTTTCCTGATTAGAATCTGGGAGAGGTCACGAGTGAATAAGTATTTTCTAGGCAAGCACGTTTCATCATATACCGTATTGTATATTGACATCGGATGATGCGTAATAAGAGGTGGGAGTAAACGTATTAAAAAAAATTGTAGCTCAAAGCACAGCCAAGTAATGTGCAGCAAGGTAGGCCAGTGCGAAGGAAATGACTTTAGCAGTCATCATGCAGCTTGACTTAACGACTGCAAACATGACCTACCTTCCATTTTGGTGAGTGCCTATGTCCAGGCTCTGTTGTCAGACTTTTAATTCAATTAAATCTAATAGAATAATGAGGTACCCCTGGTTTTTTTTTTATGTATGCTAACGATAGGTAGGATTCCAAATTGTGCTGAATCCAATGATATTTTACAAATAGACGGGCCATACACCAACATTAATGCACTACAAAATGGCGTAAACTTTACTATAGCTACATAGCAGTACATAATATAATTATACAGTGCGCGAAGAAAGGGAAAGAAAATGAAAGCCACCATACGCCATGTCGGTTGTTAGAAAAAGATGATTAAAGACGTTTAGTTACGTGGCATTAGCTGCTGCATGCTCATTCTCTCAGTCGGTGCAGGGCATTTACCTTGTATTTATCTTGCTAATATAGCGCGGGCAACGCGTCTATTTTTAAAATGTCATTGGCTGAATCATACCAAAAAGAGCTGATAATACCAAAGATAATACCAGATGGTATAAGTATGAACCTTCTCTTTGTACTGACAAAAAATACTTCAAATACTATCTGTCAAATACACTTTTCCTATCTCTATAACAACAAAATCCTAATGTAATTGCCTAACATTAAATGTTTATTAACAGCAGTTAATCCACTTCGCAAATATCCAATAATGATTATTAGCTGAAATTCTAAAGGACCATTAATGCCATATCTAAATACACCGCCATACTCCTATTGGAATTAATCTTGCGATGACGGCGAATAAAAATCGGGCATCAATAGAACGAGGCATTTCTTAATATTTCCCTCGGCCATTGAGAGGACTAAACAAATTCTCAGAAAGGAATTCCCTCCTCGAATACGTCAATCAACTGTTGTGGGATTGTACTAAAAAGATAAGGAGCGAAAATATACGGGTACGTGTTTAGCGCGGACCAGCTGTAGTGATTGAACGGATTGAAGAATAGAATAGAATAGAAAAGATTTTTATTTTATATCAACCAAATATTAGGCACTTTTGAAACGTCAGAGACGAGCACGGTTCCAAAAGAGGTGGTCCTATGAAGAAGAACAGGCACGAAACTCCACAGATACCTACTCTTTTAAAATACAGTTGTTACAACATATACACTTAAATATGTACACTAATTATTTTTAAGGTAAATAAATCATAAAATAAAATAAATACCAATATAAAACTGAGCACCTAGGCGTCAAAGTACTCCTCCTCATCGCTGTCAATTGGTAGCGTGCCCAGAAGACTGGCAGCATTGCCATGTTACAATATTAATTTTGTATATTACATTTATATAGGACAATTTAGGAAAACAGTGTAGGATGAGATAAAAAGAGATGAAAAAGTGTCAATAAATAATGTCTGTTAATTATAAGAACCAAATCCTTTAGTAGTCGGTTACATAGCTTTTGCATAGTTAGAACCAAAAACTGTACTTTTCAAAATGTTGATGATAGCTCTTGCATACTTACCAATCACTACTCAGAAAGCTGTTGTTAAAACATTAAATGAAGCGGTAGTCCTTGTATCATCTGAAACAAATGAAATGAAGTTAGTAGTGGTCAAATTCATTTCATAAGAAAAAAAGCTCTCATCGAATTGGCACTAACATTAGACTTTGCTTGTCTATCAACCACTTACGTGCACACATTCAATATCAACCCGTGTATTTATAACAAAACTTTCCTATAGAAAAAAATATTTTGATCTATTTAGACGGCGCGGGTATGTCGTAAACGCGAATGGGAGGGTTAAATCTCATTACATTATAGCAGATGTAAAACGATTTATAGAGGTAAACCCGTCCGGTCATATTTTGTTATGTTCCAATAATTCTTTAATTTTACATTCTGCCTTCGGAAAAACCAACATTCCTTTTTATTTTTAAAACTTCAAAAACACGTGCCTTGGCTGCGAATAGGTAATTTTGCGAGAAATTTTCTTTTTGCCAAATTGGGTCGTGAGTTTTATGCTTGCGCGTAAACTGTAATAGGCCAGGCCCTTTTTAAATTAACGGGAACTACCGCATTAAAGCCGGCTCTCCGAGGTATGTATGCTCAAGCTTTTTTAGCTTTTTCCTTTACGGTAAACCTTCGTGGATGGAAAACTCTTGCAAGTTTGTTGATGGCTTGTTATGTAATTTTATCAGTTGTTTTTATAGTACAGGCTCCTAGGAGTCTGCCATCATCTTTAGAAGAGGCGAAAATATGGTCCAATCAAAAAATTTAATCATAATGGGCACTTCAGTTAGATTGTGCTGAAGTATAACATCAAGAATATTATTGGCTGACACTAGAAATGTCCAATGGATTCCCTTGCTAATGTGAATAAAATAAAATAGAATACATCTTTATTTCATGTAAACCAAATACAAGCACTTATGAAATATTGAGACTAGGTGCGCGGTTCCAAATAGTAGATCCTATGGAGAAAAACCGGCAAGAAACTCCACGGAAACTCTTTTTAAATAATAGATTACGATCTTGATTATTATAATATTGTGGTAAGAGCTGCGATAATAATGTAATTTAATGTGAACAAAAATAAATTATATCATACAAGGTGTCACCTAAATATGACAAAGTTACGCAAAAATAATAATTCCAATGCAATCGAAATACTTAAATGACACACTCCAACAAAAATAGTAATAATAACAATCCCCATAAGAGGGAGACAGTCGTCATGTTGTCTTTATGCAAAAGTGCGTGGACGTCGCGTTGCAATACTTTGTGCATCTGTATCGTGGCGACACATGGCGTAGTTTTTGTTCAGACGGGCGGCCGAAACGCTGCGGTTGGCGGTTGTAGCTTGTAGAAATCATTCTTGTGTGTACTTAAGTGGGAAATTGACCAACTTGCTATTCTACCTATTAATATGCAGTGAGATTGTAACAATAGGGCTTGAGGATGATTATTATACAGCTATTACTTGCGCTCGTCAGAGGTCCACGTGGAGCATAATAGATCGAACATAATAGATTTCTCAGAATTGTTACTCAAAGAATTAAAAAGAGAAGCAGTGATGTGCAAAAATTAAAAATATTATAACGTTCACAAACCCTTTATATGCAGAAATCCAACCATAATATAATACAACTAAGTTATAATTATAAATAATTCGTAGGACACTTCTGCTGGTCGCGGGACTTATCTCATTACCGTGACCCCGGAACGTAAAGGGCTATTGAAGGAACACCGTGGATTTTAGTCAGTACAAGTCTGACAGTCCCTCCCGCCCTGCCAGGGGTGGGAGGACACATTTTAAGGTTTTACCACGCTAAAAAAAAAAAAAAAAAAATTGACTCTTCTGCTAGTATTTTTTTAGCTCTAGATGAAACAACTATCAGTTTTTATTAGCTATCAGAGTTAATTAAAACATTTCTTAATTCATTATAGTTTGTTTTTTATCTAGATATATCAGATGACATTAGTTTTTTTATAAACAATTAGTAATTACAAATAAACGCTCGTCTGTGTACCCATAATCTGTTTACAGTCGCAATGCCTCGCCCCAAAGTTGTCTTTAATTAAATTTAAAACTTGGCTGTGACGTCATGCCGTGCTTGGCTACGCGTGCTCTTCTTCCGGCACTGGTCGCAACTTGTTCAGCATCGTTGGTTTTAAGCTGCATTACGCCTGGTAATACATGAAGGGATAGACAGAGTTTGTAATATTTGGAATTGATAATTTACAGATGATGGGTGGTATTGGTACAGACTTTTACTCGCTTCTCGGATCACCTGCGTTTTTGTGTAAGGCTCTTGTCTAGCGCGCGTTTACTGAGAAGTAGTATTAGGTCATAACGTGAAAGCGAACTCTCCTTGTCCCATTCGTTGCAGATACAAGGGAAGAAAACCCGTACTTATGCACCAAAAAAATAAAACTGTCGCCCGTTTCGCTCGGTTAAGGAGTCGAACTCGAGTTAGAAAGAAACTAAGTAATAATAGCTCAAATCAGAGAAAGTGATCGGGGTACCGTAACTTCTAGCTCATCATTAGCCTAACCATTTCCTAGCTTTGCTGAAGTTACCAACTCCAACCAAATACGAGTGAATATCAGTGTTTTAAGCGGAGTGTTCTGGCTTCTGCAATTCTCCTAAAAGAAAGAACGTTCTTACGTGATTTACTTTTTTTATATAACACATAATTATCATTGATAAATATAAGTGATAATAGATATCATTTTATTTAGAAGGCCATTTTAGATATAAATTTCCAATAATTTTTATCGTGTCAAAATATGTGGAACATGTTTGGTATCAACCAAGGTGAAAATAATTTCTTAAATTTTTACAATGTTTTATGATAAAGATAATTAATAAAGATATTTATTATTATTATAATGCGCAAATTGTTAGGCTAAAACTTCTACCAGCGAAGTCAATTAGCTACTTTCAGCTCCATAAGGTTATCATTTTGAGCCATTGACTGCCGATAACGACAGTCATAGTTTATCATATTTATATGATATCCAAGACGCTTAATTTTCTTTCCGAGGCACGGTATACGGAACTCCAATCACTAAGAGAATCCAATCACACTTTTTGCCAGACCTAAGAATTGAAACCAGATTATCCGACCGAAGTCTGACTTATTACCATTATGCCATTATGGAAACTTCAGCTTGAATGTAGCCTAATTGCGTAATTGTGGCCGACGAAGGATGAAGTGCGGTTGAATTTGATTTTCTATGGCGGTGTATATGGGAAGTCGAAAGCTTAACATCAGGATTACTGTCGGTATAGACTATACATGGTGTCTCAGATCGTATTTGGTTTCATGTTCTGAAGCCGTACACAAAAAATCTGCGTTTTTTATGCAAGTTTTCCTAGCAATAATTTTCACTCTGCTTATCTGCTATCATTCGTCTAGGTGAAGGGACATCGAAGTAGAAATTTATGACAACTTTATCTGTTCTACACGAGTAAATAAAAATAATTTTGGTTAGTAAACATTGGAGACTTTTCATCCTAGAGATCGTGATAATTATGTGTAAAATTATGAAATTTTAAATTAATTCCTGTGGCTAAACTGCTTATTGGATTTGATTGTTTTTTTGTGTACGGTCACAAAACGTGATACTGTATACGTGGTTCGAAAAATTATTAGACATCATTCGTTCAGAATACCTATGAAAAAAAAATCTTGTCCTTTTTTATTCGAATCGGCACGTCTGCAAATCAACTGAGAAAATAAGGAAGAATAAAGTAACTTGCCTATACAGAAAGAAAAGTTTCCGATTTTTTCACTTCCTAAATGTATCGTGCATAATGCTTTTAAAGCTTCAAAAATCTCCGTCGGCTTACGGCAAAATTAAACTAATTAAAAAACTTTTGTAATTATCGTCTTAACAGACACTTGGAGTAAATCGCCTTAAGGGCAAACAACACCTCAAGAATTTTACCTCTCGTGCTCTCGACCAGTGATTGGTTTAATTCATAAGATGTAGCGATTAAAAGCCTCTGTGATTACTGGACATTATTATTTTTTCCCTAACCTACAATACATCATAGAATAGTTGAATATTGTTCTAACACGAATTTCTTTATGTTTCCTAACAAACGTAATTAGATGACAGCTGTTAGTTGGTATGGATACGTCATAACAATTTTGACAGTAAAGAAAAAATATTGAAAATAAATTTCGCTCTCGTTCTAAAGAAGTTCAAGCTTATAATTTATCTCCTGGAGATTTTTAGGAATTTAATAATCGATTTGTACAGGTGCACCGTAATCTTATCACAATCTAGCCTTGTTAATAGGCTAATAAGTAATTTAATTATAATAAATAAAAATAATCCAGCCCTCTACTGTGTTTATATTCAAAGATGGAAAAATATACAAATCTTATTGTTACTAATGTGTTTTGTTTGCTTATGGGTTAAACAAACAATACTTAAGTTTAGATTTGATGATGCAAATGTACACATTAGAAAACAAGAAAGCTACGGCACTCCTTCACTCTTTCATTTATCATTTAGGCCATACAAATTAAAGCTCCTTAGAATTAACACAGTTGCACGCTTGTATTGAATAAAAATCACATTACGACCCCGATGCCTCCCTATTTCCTACAGACGACTCGAATAACAATAAATGTTAAGTTACATTGTTCCAAAGACCTATTACCTTTAGCTCGTACATAATTTCCCGGTCTAAGTTTCCCGCGTTCGCTTTATGGCTACAATTTGTAAATTTTATATCGCCTTTTGTGATTCAGATGCTGAAATTCTTTGAAATCATATTTGAAACCCTCCCCGTTTGTTTTCTTTAATGGATTTACGGGGAATGGTAGGAATAAAGTGGATCATTAAAAATTACAATTACAGAAATATGATTGTTGTTGCCGTTCTTAAAGAACCATCAATACATTAAATATTTATAACAATGGTTTTGAATGTTTTTCGGCTTTAGCTTCTCTACCTACTATAAAAAAGAGATACCTACTAAGAACATAAGATATTAGTCTTTCTTCTTCTCGGATGTCGTGATAGACTTAAAAATTATATCGAATTAATTTTTGTCAACGGATTCAACAAGTGTATATCGAAATAAGAAGGAGAATTTGTTGAGACCTACCTACCTACTTATCACTATAGCCATACACCTGCCTATTTCTGAAAGGTAATCAACAAGAGAGCAGCCATTTATCCTTAAATTTCCCACGCAGACATGTAAATTAGCATCCAACTCAAATACACTTATATGATCACTTAATATGAAAATGGAGATCCAAATTCCCCGCACCACTGCGTCAGCAAACAATCTTCAAGAATCACCAACTTAATTATACGAATGCAGACCTCATTCGTTATTCATCGAAAACGTAGCGACGCATTCAGAAACCTTCAACTAAGACGGTCGTTAAGTAAATTAATATGAGTATAAAACATGATTAAAAAAATTACGTCGACAGCCGATGTAGGGTGGAAGAAATAAGGGCGCATCCCTCCTATATGAATGGATGCTTTCTCCAGCGAATGCAAAATTGTTTTTGCTGCTCACAAACGAGCAACAATCACAAGTTCCAACACTAAATTCTAAGTATTAAAGTCATTGTTGTTGTTGTTCAGCTGCAAACTTAAGTTTGTAATTGTGTACCAAGTTTACGTTCAAGTGTTATAAGTTCTAATGTCCCTCAACGGTTTAATATAAGTTGCTGGGGGCAAAACAATGAAAATGTTAATGTTTGACTCGCATTTTGTATTTTTACCTTGCATTTGTTGAATTGCTTTGTGAGTTCTGCTGTTTGCAAGAGCTGCACTTTGCCTTCTTAAGATGTTCATGCTCTTTTAACCTCGAAGTGAACGAAGCTATAAGAGGTAAAAGATATACAGGGTGAGTTGTAAAACGAGGAATACTTTAGAGTTAATACTGTAATTGATCTAATTCCAAACTTCTAAAAAGTAGATAAAATACAATACAATCAAAAAAGCTACAATGCTTGAATAATATAAACGTACCTTATGCGTGGCCTGGAGTTACATGAGCCAAATAAAAGAAAAGATTGCTATCATGTCGTATAAAGAGGTTAAGAAGACTGCACTGGAGAGGGAAAAATGGAGAGATCTGCATCAGCTACAACGACAAAGGCTCTTAAATTTGAAGAAGAAGATACTATTAATACGAAAGAAGCTATCTCTCTGTTTACCTTTTCACGACAAAACAGCTGAAACGATCTTGATGAAACAATCATGAAAGCATCCGAAGTCTACACAGATTCACATAATAGAAGGATTGTGCCTGCAACTGAGTCTGACAAGTGTCGTGAACTCGTGATTATGACAATATATATGACAATCTGTAATGCTCAACATTGTCTATGAGGTCGTAGAATTCCCTTCATTATCGTTGAGCTTAGCAATGCTGACGCATGAGTCGTGAACGGGTGCCGTCTGTCTAGACTGATCAGCTTGTAACTGCCATGGCAATCTTATTCAGAGGCAAATAATTATTATCCTATTTAAATTTTTTATTCACATTAAATTACATTATTCTCGCAGCTCTTACCACAATATTATACTAATCAAGATTGTAATTACATATTTTAAAAGATTATTTTATAAGAGTGTCTTGCCGGTTCTTCTCCATCAGACCTACTATTTGGAACCGCGCACCTAAAGTCTCGACATTTCATAAGTGTCTGTATCTGGTTTATATAAAATAAAGATCTATTCTATTCTATTCAGCACTAGAGTTACCTACTCGTACGTTATTATATTTATGTAATAAGACGGAAAAAAAAATACAATATTGTAGATGTCCTCAATACCAACACAAAAATATTCCAGTTCTATATTTGCTTCCATACATCGAATTTGTAGATCAAATATTCCATCTCGAGATTGAAGGCAAACAAATTTTGACAAAATCTAATCCGAACTCCAACAAACAGTGTGTCTAATTCTCATCCCACCGTATACATTTCTACGTACACGCGTTTCTTAATACGTACAAAATAAGGAAATGTGAAAATTTATACACAAAATACGCGTTCGCCAACGACTTTATTAGAACGGGTGTGAAATTGCGAAACGGCCCTAAAATATGCGTAAAAATTCCTGTGAGCGTAAAATTTCAATCAGTCTTATATGTATGCAAAACGTATTCCCTTCAACTGTGTGTTGAGGTAAACTTCCAGTGATTGCCAAGCGTTCATATTTATATGGTTTATCTTAGCTTAATTTTACATGCTAAGACTAGCTAAGATTTCGGGCACGCCGCAATCGCGGCGGTAAGACCCCTCTTTGAGGAGTGGCTGGATCGGCGGCACGGCGTCCTGACCTACCGCGTGACGCAGGTCCTCACCGGACACGGAAGTTTCGGGAGGTACCTGTGTCTGATGAGGAAGGCAGAAACGCCTGGGTGTCACCACTGCGAGGATCGCCCTGAGGACACAGTAGAGCATACGGTGCAAGACTGCCCCGCTTGGGCAGAGCACCGACGTGTCCTCAGGGCGGCGATAGGCGGAGACCTCTCGCGCCCGGCATTGGTCGAGGCCATGCTGCGGGGCGAGACGGAGTGGGAAGCGGTCGCCTCCTTCTGCGAAGCAGTCATGCTATCGAAGGAGGAGGCGGGCCGCTTGAGGGAGAGGATGGCGTCCTCCCTCCAGCCCAGCCGCAGTGGTGGTCGCCCACGGCGTCGGGCGCCGGCCGACGATCTCCGGCCACCGTAGGCGCGGGCATGCGGACAGCGAGTAAAGGGCAACTCGCTGTCCGACCATGGACCATGCCCGGGTCGACGGCGCGTTGTGTTCCACGCGCGCCTCAAAGAACGTCAGCAAGATGACGGGGCCCCCCCTGTAGAGGGCCGAAGCCTGCCGGGGTCGCGGGGCTTATTTCATTACCGTGACCCCGGAACGTAAAGGGCTATTGAAGGAACACCGTGGATTTTAGTCAGTACAAGTCTGACAGTCCCTCCCGCCCTGCCCGGGGTGGGAGGACTCATTTGATGATTTTACCACGATAAAAAAAAAAAAAAAAAAAAGACTAGCTAAGATTTATCATTGGATAATAAAGCTTCCCATTAGCAGTCACACAGTTCATGCCATAGTGAAAAGATTAGCCAGTAACCACAGAAAAAACCCAACGGCATAAACAAGCTAAATTACTATATACAACTGAGTAAGTACTTGGTTCGGATGGAGCCCGCAAAGTTAATATACCTATCTACACAGAAATAACGTAACGGCTCGAAATAAACAAGATATTGCTATTTACAACCGAATAACTTGGTTCGGATGGAGCGTGCAAAGTCATTTGTTTCCGTGCAATGTTCGTGTTGAGGCTGACTGTCCAGGGAGCGTCAGAGGATCTTATATTTCGTCACTCGTGGAATTTTTTTCCTTCTATGCGTCTTATCTCATAACATGCTTATCTAAAAAATTATGGGTTACTTTATTTATTTTATTTATTTATGTATACACAAGGAAATATGGTAATAAAAATATTACAGACATATTATGAGCACAGTGGAACTACTTATTTCTAATGAAATTTCTTTAGTCCCGCGACTGGAAATATGGATGATAGACATTGTTGACAAAAATAACTTAAAGCGAGTTTAGCCCAACGTTGGGCTACCCTCACTCTACGTCTGATCACCTAACCTTAGGCAAGTACACACATGGTAAAATATAGGTAAAAAATATTTTAATTCAGTTATTGTCAATGTATAGTTTAGCTCCATCGGTAGAGATAATTCCCAAATTACTATGAGCAATTCCTATATAATTTCGTATAAAATAAGCAAGAAATTGTTGCTCTGTCATTCTGTCTAAAGCAATTACTTAATATAAAGGAAACGGGGTAGCCATGTGTACATTTGTCGAGCTAATCAGAGTTCCTATACGCTTTGTTTTTATACGTTTGCCTGTGTGCAAAATGTTTTCGTATGTACTCGTAATATTTTAGCTTTTGTAGCATAGAAGCATAAAAGAATCAAGAAAGATGTTGTGATTTAATAAAGAAATAAACTGTGAATAACAAATGTTTGTTTTATTTAGGAATTTATTTAATTCATTTGTTCTCGGCAACAGGTGTCCACGCGTTAGCAAACATTATAGGAATACAATACGGCACAATATTAAATATTTTTATAAAAGAAATCAGCTGCTCCATAAATTTAATATTATTGAATTGTATCAAACAGCTGATATCTTTTTCGCAATTTCAGGATTGTTCCGATAGAATAAGTTGTTTGTAAGTACTAGGACCTTCGCAGTGGTGGATTTACCAGCAGGCTGAGTAGGCTGAAACCTAGGGCAGCAGATTTTAGGGGCGGCAAATTTGGGGCCAAAATTTAGGCATTTACCTTACTCCGCCTTATTAGTAGTACATGATTGACCTTTTATTAGCTCAGAAATATACCAAAAAACTATTTCTTGTGTAATCTTAACTAAATCGTTGGGTTGTAAAAATAATCTAGGAACTGACACATCGATCAGGGTATTTCACAATCATAAAAGTTACGGAAATGAGGTGGTGTAATTAAGACGATAGTGCACAAATTATAAAGTTACAATTTCATTGACCATAAATTTGTAATTAATATGATTGTGAACTAGGGTATCGAATTATTGTGGACGTTGGTACGAGCGGCCTAATTTGAATAGCCTACTGGCGGCAAATGTGTAAATCCGCCACTGGACCTTCGCAAATAAAGTAAGACCTTATGTTAATAAATTTTTTATGGACTCCTTGGCAATATGGCCTAATATGTAAGGTCGCCATGAGATGTTTGTGGTTCCTAGAAGTCGTAATAAAGAGGCAACCACCTTACTAGAACGTCATTTATTGTCTACCAATATAATCTATGTATTAATACGTGAAAAGAAAACTTTGAACCCCTTGTCAAGCATATTGCGCGCACAGACGAGTGTGAGATTTGGCATAGTTAAAGTTTATATGGAGAAGGAGTGTAGAAAGCTAAATATACGGTCGAATTTCGAAGAAGTGTACACAATAATTCAACTTAGGTGTTACATACACTTCACAATACACATCTCATAAGTCGGGGCCCAACCGATGAGCCACCAATAGTTTATGCCCCACGACAACGCTCATATATCCACATAGTTCTGCGGTACGCGTGGCACGCCCCATATTGCATTCGCTTGTAATGCATTAACCGATCTAAACCATGAAATTTTAATATAAAATCGCTTTTTACTCAACACTTCATCTTATTACGGGAATGGGAATAACGTTGAATAACAATGAGCATGTTGAATAAATCATTAATTTTCGGATCGTTTGGCATACGGGAATTTGTCGTTTGTGACTACTAAGGTTTGTATTTTCTAATGATTATGGTAACATAAATAGAGAGGCTTGTAGCTACATAAGTACATAGCTACCGCCCAGAGGAGTCGATAAGCGCGGTCAGTCCTTGAATGGGTGACCGTTTCTTCTAACATCGAGACCTGTCCAGTTTCCGTGCCTCGGAAATCACGTTAAGAGGCCGGCGGAGCATGCGTAGTTCATACAAACGGAATACCAAAATAATTTGTAAATCAAACATATTCTTAAGGTAGTGAGTATTTATTACGATTGGGCTACAGAATATCCAGGTTCCCAAATATATATTTTGAAAGGACACTGATTTAAAGACGAGATATATTATGAGGAATTTCAAATTTGTATAGAAAACTTATTTTTCTCATATTCCATCATATAGCAGTGTTCTTATTTATTATATATTTGGGAACCTAGATATTTTGTAATCCAATCGGAATAAATACTCACTACCTTAAGAATATGTTTGATTTACAAATTATTTTGGTATTCCGTTTGTATGAACTAAGCATGCTCCGCCGGCCTCTTAAGCAGCTGGTCCCGATTGTCATACGAATACCTATGACAGTCGTTACGGGAGTTAGCAGCCCAAAACATCTGAGAACCTGTCAACGGCATTAGTGTATCCCAGTAATTAGTAGTTTGCTCTGTGTATAATACTGATATTCAGCCGTTTCTCATACTGGCAGCTGACCTACATCTAGAACACATCGAGAGCTTTGGTTATTACATTATAATTAATGTCTGTTAAATTGTAGATAAGTTCTTGGAGTGTGTAGGTACCTTTTAAATAAATAAATCTGTAAAAGGCCACTACATTATGGGGCACTTGTATTGTATCTACTAATTAATGTCAACATTACTACTGGGCGTCTCGAATGCACCATTTGCGTCCCAGGGAAGCAGTGGCACTTACTGATAAATCTACACTGTAAAGTGACAGATAAGCCTTTGTACATATTTGTATGAAAAGCATAAAATAAATAAGCAACTTAAATTCTAGAAACATAAATCAAACCTTTTACTCAGTTATCTTTTAGACTAGCGCGGAAAAAGTCACTGAGATATTTGACTTTTACGAACAGATAAGGAATAAAAACGCCTGTATAAGATAAAATAAGAAGCAAAAAACGTTAAGTAAACGAAAATAACGTGATCAAGGTACGACACATCCAAATAAGATTTTATAAAATTTAAAAACGTCCAGTGTTCCGCTATAAATCTCGTTGCGCATACATTTTTGCGCGACCCACTTTTAGAAATGCCGTTTTTTTCCGGATGGAAAAGGTAAAAGTGAAAAATTCAGATGGGCCAGATGGTTGGCGCGACTGGCAGATAACTGGAACGATCTAGTAACCTATATAGACTGTAGGATTTACTTTGCGAGTATAAATTGTGGTTGGCCATTTAAATTTGAATGTATGTTTTGCCTTTGCTGATAATATACGATTTTAATACAGCAGTACTCAGTACATACGTAGAAATAGGACAACTGAAGTATGCTGCCCTGTATATATATAATTATAATTACCTGAACGATTGTGGAATCAGCTCCCCACGGATTTCCGAACACACTACAGCATTGGGGTTCAAAACGGGAGTACAGAGAATTTTTCAAATTTTTAACGCAACGCGTGATTTATTCCGCTGATGTAGCAAGCGTCTATAAGGTTACAGTAACCGCTTACTTTCAGGTGGGCCGTATTCTTGTTTCCCAACTAAGTGGTATAAAAAAACCGTACTTACAACATCAACAGAGTCAATCTACCTTCATAATAAAGAAGTAGCTACAAAGTCCTAAATCAAAATTATTATTTCCAAAAATGCTGATAGCAACGGTTCCCAAGTCGCGAATTCCCAAACTTAATCAGCAATACACATAAAAACTGAAATTATTATAGTAGGAAGCACCCAATTTCCTGTCCACAAACCTATCTGTTATGTCCAGCTGATCGGGTCCCCAATCTCAAGCCACCCTTAAAGGTCAGTGCACTCGGAAGCCCTTTCGGACCCCTACCATCAGTGATTTTACCCCGTTTTATTTTTCATTTAACACACAATTGCGCCTCGCTTCACTCACGTAACTCATATGAATGATATGATTAACTCCTATTTAGAAATTTGAATTTTAGTCACGACCTTTTTTTGCGGTTTTGGCAAATGACTAATGTTTTAGACAGCTTGCACGATTTTATGATTCAATAACTTTATTTTGCTCAATACGGTATCGAAATAATTAAGTAATTATAAGATTAATAATAAATAATAATAATAAACTTTGATTTGTTCATCAAAACACACAATAAAAACAATTAATAGATAAAAATAAAAAACAACAAAAAACAATTAAATAAAAAATAATACTTAATCAATTTGTAATTATGTAATAATTATTACTTTGCTATCATAGAAATTAAAACGGATGTATTTTAGAGATAGCACTGTTAAACGTCGTAAATGACAGAAAATATTTTTGTTTAACTATAAAAATAATACTTATTCCACTGAAGCCAATTCCTATTGCAAAGTACCGATAAGATGTTTAATAAAAAACGAAAATCCTATTTCTTGTAATATCATTATTGTTAAATATAACCGGTAAATAACGTTAGTTTCTACAACCTTAAAATACGAGCCTTTTATCTATAATGTTATTACACAAAGAAATCTGTAATAACTTAGATCCTCCGATTTTGTCGGCAAACATTCCAAAGGAATTGAACGTTCCATAGAAATCGGAATTTGTGATATTATCTTAGAATAAATTTAATGTTAGCCGTTTCAGTCACAGATTATATAGTGAACTGGAAGCAGCCGCCAATGATACATCGGTTGGCGATTTGATTTTGGAAAATAGTATAATTGGTATTTATTTATCTACCGATATATTAATACGTGAAAAGAAAGCTTTGTATTGCGCGCATGGAGGGCTGTGAGATTTATATGGAGAAGGAATGCAGAAAGCAAAAATGTATTTATAAAATGTGGTCGAATTTCGACCACTGGGCCACCACTAGTTTATTTTGATGTTGCTCAAAAAAATTTTAGGTACTAAGGCAGTTAAGCATACATGGCATTAAGCCATGTATGTTATCATTACTCTGTTTCTCGTTCAAAATTGGTATTTTATAGTAGTTGGTTGGTACTCCAAATACCACAGGATATTGGGAGCTCTAAATACGACTTTACCGATGTATCGCTTCGTTTAATATATATTTTATGAAGCTCAAACCTTCTTTGATTATAATTTCAATTCGCTGAGCTTAAAATTAAAGAGAAAGGAATGTTGATAATATCTATAGATAAACATTTGGACCAATAGAAGGATTTTTGTGCCACTAATGTATCTAACAAGCATAGTCTGCTTTATATTGCATTATATTGCATTTATATTGGTGATTAAATTGAGTATTTAATTGGTTTACAAACTTATTTTGTGACATTGTGTTGTGTATAATGTCCCTATTAATTTTTATATTTTGAAATTATTTTTGGTGTACCAAATGTTTTATTTTAATACCTAATCTTATATAATTGTAAATTCAAATGCATACAAAAACTTGTAAACTGTGAGCATGATGTAAGTAATAATGTTATAGATATATTGTCGACAAGGTCGTTGAGTTCCCTTCATTGTGGTTGAGCTTGGCGAGGCTGACATATGCGTCATGCTCGTGAACGGGTGCCGTCTGTCGGAACTGGTCAGCTCGTAACTGCCATGGCAATCTTATTCAGAGGCAATTCATTATTATCCTAGTTTTATTTATATTCGCATTGAATTGCATTATTCTCGCAGATCTTACCACAACATTGTACTGATAAAGATTGTCAAGATCTATTATTTATTTGAAAAGAGTTTCCATGGAGTTTCTTGCCGGTTCTTCTCCATAGGATCTACTATTTGGAACCGTGCACCTAGAGTCTCGACATTTCATAAGTGCCTGTATCTGGTTTACATGAAATAAAGATCTATTCTATTCTATTCTATTCTGCTTGATGGTAAGCGGTTACTGTAGTCTATGGACGCTTGTAACACCAGGGGTATTAAACCTCGACCAACCTTGTAAAAAAAAACATTCCCTTTTTGAACAACTCCATGGTGTAGTCTTTGGAAAACCTTGGTGGTGAGTTAATTCCACAACTTGAGCGTGTGTCGGAGGAAACTCCTCTGAAACGTTACGAGACCAGTGTGGCTCTAGAGTAAAGAAAGAAAGAAAGAAAATACTTCTATTAGAAATCACAAAAACCAACACACACTAAAATAAAATAAATAATTAATAAAAATTACGCACACAGAGAATAAGACATAAACAACAAAAGAAGTACAACAACAATAATCGACGATATCTCCGGCTACCCTGATAGTTTGTGTGATGCGTGGCAGGCTCGGTGTGGTAATGCGTGTCTAATAGGCCTCAGCTCAGCATATTGCTGCATGTAACTGCAGCGCTGATTTTCAGCTGAAGCCTTAACAATAGGTATTATTAATATGTCAATGAAAATTACCGTAACCACAATAATTTAGAAACAGTAGTGAACCCAAGGGAAGTCGTAATTGTATCCCCAGTTTGTTCTATCTATTAATTCCACCCTTCTTTGATTAAAATGTCAAAACGTAAATGGCGTGCCATTAAAACATTTGAAAAGGTGACAATTTTATTGTTAACACGAAATGTCTAGTTAGGGTCCCGTATAAAAGGTAACGCTTGTGATTTGGGGACTAAATGGAAAATCAAGTCCTTATCTTAATTGTGTTTAAAATTTTGTGGAAGGTTATCAGTTAAATTGTTGTTGCATAATGTAAACTATTTCGCAATCTAAAAGTTTTAATCCATATAAGTCACATTATACATATTCTGTAGCGGATGGAACTTAAAAATTCTTGTAACATATGAAAGAAAGAAAGAAAGAAAGACCTCTTACCTTATCTTACCTTACCTTCCTTACCTTACCTTACCTTCCCTTTACCTTACCTTACCTTACCTTTACCCGATATCTTACCTTTTTACTTTTTACCTTTAGCTATTAAGGTGGATTTAATTTCAAGTAAACACCAGTGTTTTCGTGAAATAAAAAAATACAGGTATTTCACTGCCTTGGTGTCTGTACTAGGATAAACCTGTGCCACAGGCGGGAGGATGATGGATGGGAATGATGATTACAATAACCCCTTAAAGAGATCGGGAGTAGACAGGTACGACCTTATATACCTTTCTAGTTTTATTTATTAGGTTCACGATAAGACATCACGAACTAACAAATATACAGATAAACAGACAATTTAAAAGTACCAAAAATACATCAAAACAGCTATATCGTATCGATTCCTCCATACACATACTTCTGCCGCTACTTTCGCCTGACATCTAAAATTAAGTTCCTGTTCTCAAGTACTTGCTACCGATAAAATCAAACTGCCTACATACGCCATATTTTGTATAAACACGGGCTAAGCAGAATATAACCTGCTCTCACTTGAAACAACTTACATCCCTTATCCAACAATGGAGCATCGAACGTTTTCTTATATAATCAAGAGCCGCTTCTCAGATGTTGAAGTTGGGGTGATCTCATATTGGGGTGGAGTTAGCGGTACTGCACTGTGCGAGACGAACAAGGTTTTCTAAATGTGTAGAAATGGAACGGAAATGTGTGTCCTATTTTTTTGATTTTGGCTATAAAGGGAGCATCCTAATTTTCTAATAGGATAGGAGGTACGGTAAAAATTGCATGCAATTGCTGTTTTTTGTCACACTCTGACAATGGTGGGACAACCGTCTAACTTTTGACCCTTAGTGTCATACACTTTTTTTTAATGAGTCCTCCCACCCCGGGCAGGGCGGGAGGGACTGTCAGACTTGTACTGACTAAAATCCACGGTGTTCCTTCAATAGCCCTTTACGTTCCGGAGTCACGGTAATGAGATAAGTCCCGCGACCAGTGTCTGACACTAAAGCTGAAAATTCAGATGGCTGACATTAAGACAGAAAAGTTAGACGGCTGTCCCACAATCATCAGAACTTCTTTGCTCCACAAAGGCAGACGGCTGTCCCAACATCATCAGAACTTCTTTGCTCTACTAAGGCTGAAAAGCTAGAGGCTATCCCACCACCTTCAGAGTTTATTTGCTTATTGACATATTGCAGAATATACATGTGAGTCTGATGTTTAAGAATGCTGAAACTTTCAGTCTATTTCTCCAAGCTAAGCAGGACTACTATGATCTCCAGTCCTATTAATATCCTCCTAGGATCGACCGCTCTAGATATCTCACTGGGTTTCACTGGTATTCTTACTGACTCTATCCTCGGGGCCCAGTATAATTATGACACTAACTCACCAATTGCACCAGCACCACCAAAGTGTACAATCGCTCCCGCGACCTCCCACCAAAAAGTCCCCACAGCGTTATTTCAAGGAGGGCGGGGGCGAAGGTTGTATAAATATTGGCGCCTCGCTTTGAGGCCAAGTGCCGTCTTTGTCTCGACAATAAAAGAATAACACTCATTTATACGAACAATGAAACCCGGGACTAGGAATAAATTCCTAAAGCTACCCACTGTAACGTAAATCTTCACTATATTGTGCTGGAAAATCGAAAGCGGTAAACGTGGTGTTTCAGTATGGAAAAAAAGAGAAAGTTAACTATACAATATTCTGCAATAGAAAATGCCGTATAATCTCAGACAAAAATAGATCATCAGTTACAGCAAACGATTATATAGAAATAAAAGAAAGAAAACAATTTTATTCTGGACTCACCAGGAAATAACAAATGAAAGTATAAAAAAAACAAAAGAAAAACAATAATTAAGCAACCTGGATGAGACCAAAAATGGCCCCATCTCAGCATAATGCTGTGACATTGTGTGGAAAATATCACAGCACTGGTATTCTGATGGGACCGTTGTACATCAAGTGGTAATGTTGAGATGAAAGATGCTGTGGATGAGCTTCAATGTTCATCTGAACCTCTATAACAACATAGAGATAAGGTCGTTGGTACATGAGAATCATTGTACCTACATAATATCCGCTTGCTACGAAGAGAACTTGCTTATGTGAAAGAGTAAATAATTACCTGTTAGAACATTGAAAATGTTAGACATGGATTTATAGTGAAGTACATTGACATCAAAATTTAAAATAAACAAAACAAAAAAAAATGAAAATTTAAAAGAGAGAAGAAGAAAAACGAGAAGAGAACATTTTAATAAAGTAATAGTAAACCAACTGATTAATAATACTAGTGGTCGCCCTGTGGTCGAAATTCGACCGTAATTTTAGCTTTCTGCACTCCTTCTCCATATAAACTTTAACTATGCCAAATCTCACACTCCTCCATGCGCGCAATATGCTTAAATAGGGTACAAAGTTTTCTTTTCACATATTAACATATAGATATCACTCAACTTGGTGAACGGATATCCGACGACCTTTTTGTCGCGTACCTGATATTATCTAGACATTAAACAAACTTGACCTTTTCACAATAATAAAATTAAATATACCCATAAAACGATATAAAATATAGTGGGCGTCCTATTTTCGAACTAACGATCGCGTCCCAGCCTAAATGTTTGCTAAAAAAACGTAGAATCGGCGCAAACATACTTATAAGCTGAGTCACATCACAGTTACTTAGTCTTGAACCTATCTAGCTTAATAACATGTCGGCTTAATGGTCAACTGACATCTTATAAACTAACGACGCCTATTTCTGACACAGAATATAATTTTTCAGAGACAAATAATTGTATCTAAGAATCCTATTTTTAACCCCCGACAAAAAAGAGGGGTGTTATAAGTTTGTAGTGTGTATCTGTCTGCGGCATCGTAGCTCCAATCCGGATGGACCGATTTCAATGCAGTTTTTTTAAATCGAAAGCCAGTTTACTCTGGTATCATCTTAGTTATGTTTCATGAAATTCTGTTCATCCCTTCAAAAGTTACAGCTCTTTTTCTAGTTGGAGTCAGAGGTTTTTGACGGTTAGGTTAGGTTATAATAGGGAAAAATAACCCGCTGAAATTGACTTTGATATTACGAAATGGAAACCTAAATCACATTTAGTTTGAATTCGTGACTTAAAAAGTCAACTGGGGGTAATACCTTATTCGTTTTGATGTATGAAATAATTTAATTTAATTTATTTATTTACTTTTATTAAAACGGTTTGAAACCAATTACAATAATAAAAGATAGGCAAATAGGTAATTAATTACACTTATAAACAAAACAACATAACATAAGTTCATCATCGTCTGCCTAGCGTTTTCCCAACTATGTTGGGGTCGGCTCCCAGTCTAACCAGATGCAGCTGAATATCTGTATTTTACACGGAGCGACTGCCATCTGACCTGGTTGTCAGACTTTTTGGGCTGCTGACTCCCGCAACGACTGTCATAGATATTCGTATGACAATCGGAACCAACTGCTTAACTGTAATGTATAAATTAAATTGACCTCTTATTTTTGCTTACTTCAATTATATCCTCAGACACAACTCTCGACACACATTAGTTGTACAGACGTACCTATAGTGATTGGCATATCATCCTGTTCTTACTACGTATGATAAGCGAATAAATTGTAAATCCGTAATTGGCTGTAATGGTTTGCGTCATCTTAAATTTTGTATATAAAATAAAATATAATAAAACATGTAAGTTTTTCTTGGTCGGTATTGTACAGTTGCATATCTTTCGGACCACTGCTTCTGGCTATAAAATTATCAATATTTTTTCCATTATTTCTTAAATCCACTTACACTAAAAGCTATTTATTATCTTAATATTTTACAGCATATAGTATCACATCTGTTCACCGATCTATGACGCATATCAATTCTTAGAATAACAATATAATCGTTCAAAAGATTCGTAATATGGTTGGGATATTTTTTCCCTCATACCATTAAGTATACAGCGCTTAAAACTAAATGTCGAATAAACTTAATATATTTATGTGACGCTTGGCTGTAAAAACGTTTATTTTGACATTGGTTAGGCAATTCCGACGAAATTCGCAGTAAAGCTATGATTGTTACGTTCGCTGCGAAGAATTTTCGCTAAATTATGATTGGTATAACATTGTTGCTGGAATTTTGTGAAGGGTTTAAAAGAGTTCCGTTTTTCGGAGACTATTTTAATCTTGTAAATAATGTTTTTGGTTACGTGGAATGCGAGTTTTGAATAATTTTTCTCTTTATAATTTTAGTGTCGATGTACATGGCACAGTACAACAATCACAATAAAATATCACAACAATAAAAACTAATAAGTCTGAGTACTCGGAAGTGCTTTTAAAAAAATCGCGAATAATCCTATTTCATAAGAACCCTTTAATTTTTTTATGAACGTAAAGCATATTGACTAACAATAACTGCAATAATAAAAAACAAATATAAAAAAATGAACGCTCAATTAAGTAATAACCCTACAATGAAGACTTGTAGAGCCATCGTATCGAGTAGTCTAAGTAGAGGGGTGCAATCGAGGGGGAAGTTAAAACAATGCCAACCCTAACGTATGAGAATAATTATCAGTTCCTATTGTTTATTTACGGAAAAAGCCAGACTGTCTTTTTATTGCCTTCGATTGAATTGGAAGGGAGGAGAACTAATACGCAAGGGTAAAGACAAAAAGGCAATTCTAGTTGGGCACTTTGAAATGAAAAAGCCAGACAATACTAGGCTCGTAATGCCCCACTTGTAAAACTCTAGAGAAATCTTCAATATGAATTATCGTATCAATAAATCAAATAGTCTGTCAGTATAATTCCAATTACGTTTATATTTTTGACGACGCAATTGGCGCAGTGGTTATGTGATTGGCTTTCCGCGCTAGGTGTCGCGGGTTCAATCCACGGATCAATTATTTGTATGGCCTACAGATAGTTGCTCCGAGTCTGGGTATGTGTGCATGTTAGGTTTTATATACTACAACGTTACTGCTATTAGCCTGTCTCATCCCACTGCTGGGCAGTCAATAGCTCATCCCGCCATCACTTTCGCGGTCTCCCGTGACGCCGTTTTGCTGTGTCGGGGCTCCACTCCCAGGGCAATTTGGCAAAATTATTAAAAAGAAATACAATAATTGTAATTCTTAGTTTTGATATCAACTTTAACGTCGAGAAATTTTATTTTATTACTGGAAAATTTAGTAATGCATTTTTATGGAAAGCACAATGCATTCCTGCATCCATAAAATGACAATCCTATTAATACCCCACAATTATGTATGTAATTAATCCATAGTAAATTAGAAAGGATTTCCGTTATGATTTGTATGTTGCATCTCTCCCAAAAATCTGCCATAATCACCAACTCGACCATATTTTGTAGATGACCCATCCTATATTATACGCTTTGTTGAAAATTGCATTCTCTAAGCTAAATATCTGTGCTTGACGTTTACACTGATATTATTAATAAAAGCTTCTCCGTAAAGCAAAAACGCCCAGTATGAAACAGAATATGCTACAGATTTACAGAACAAATTATTCTACAGAATTCAAGTGTTCTAATCGAATCAAATGAAAACGATACGAGCACATTAATGGAATCGTTTAAAATAACAACTCTATTTAATTAAGCAAATCTTTGACCCCGTTCGGACAGTATAATCAAATTAATATTTCATATGAACGATACTCCAGTGGACAGAACATATTCACAATACTCTCGGACGGACACGTGGCTTTTGGTAGTGCTGGCATTTAAAATACTGTTTGCGGCTATGTTTGCCTAGTAAGTTATTCATGGTTCGGCTAAAATGTCATGAGATTCAAACGACTCTGTTACTACTATGCTAATGGTTCATTATATCTTTTGTATATTACAATAAAGAATTGGTCTGGTCTTCATTGTCAACATGGCAAAAAGTACTCTAGTGCTATCTGTCGGAATCAAGCGACAACTGCAATTCTACATACCGCTATGAAAGTTTGCAACGATTGTAACACGCGTCGGGTTGCGGCCCGCAAGGCAATATCCTATTTTTTCAAGAGGAACACCATACCACGTTCCTCCATAGCTTTGGTGTGGATCATGTTGATTGGCTACGAAGATGATCAGGTGCTTTCATTTTTGTTTTATATTGCATGTTGATCTCTAGCATGAAAATCTGAGTGCAGAAATCCAATATAAAAAAGAGTCCGATTGGCAAATTCGACACTATGTCCATCAGTGTGGAAGCTTTCCAGACCAGCAGGGTAATCACGATACACGCTCGTAATCGGAATCGATTTTGACTGTTCTACAATGTACTATCCACAGATGTTAGCGAAGGCAGGTCTGTGGTACTATCAAACTAAAAATCACTGCATTCAACAATTGGAACAACGCAATGAACTTTCATGGACTGTCAAAATTGAATCGATTCCGATTACGAGAGTGTATCGTGATTACGTAGCAGTTTAAAATATAGCTGAGTCAAAAATATGACTATATATACCAGGCAAATAGGACTAGTACCTACACCACCGAGATATTATCACAAAGGGCGCATTCGTTATCTATGACACTGACGGCCGTTGGAACGGCACAGTTCATAACATATTATTTTCTTCTCACCACACGATACGATCGGATCGAGCACATTATTTTTGATTTTGAACAGCATGACGTATTCATCTGAAAATGTTGTATGGAATAGAACTAAAAAAACTGTAAGAAAACTACTGCATTTAGAGCATGTATTTTTTTGGAACTGCACGGCAAAAGTGTAGAATCATGAAGATTGGCATTCTACTTTGCATTATTTCAAAATTGGTTTCAGGATAAAAATTGTTCAATTTGTAGAGTTTGCTACTAGGTAATAGATACAGTATTACCATGAAAGATAAATGCGTCTCGGCAATCTAGAAAGAAAAAAAGAAAGAAAGAAAAACATTTATTTGCCACAAACACAAGACGCACTAGAATGATAGACATAGATACTAAGAAGACGACAGGTGCATAGACAGAGAATACATTTTTATTTTACAACAGTGTAAAACTAAGCAGAAAAAATAATTATTTGAAACAATATAAAAATTATGAGGGTATCTACTATATTGAGAAAAAATATCATCTTCTTTAAGAGCCTTGCTCTTGCCGGTGTAGCAGATGCAGCTCTCACCATTTTTCCTTTCACAGTGCAGTCTCCTTAACCTCCTTATACGACATGATAGCAACCTTTTCTTTTATTTGGCTCACGTATACCTATAATGCGTGGCTTTCCACTACCTCTCCTATCTTTCCTTCTATTATGTTTTTAATGAAATTATTACGACTTATAAGATGGCTTATCATCTTTCTTCTCCTATTTTGAACAGTTTCCATTAATATCCTCTTCTCAAGGCTTCATGTCAATACCTCTTCCTTAATAACTTGTTCTGTCCAGCTTATTCTTATCATCCTTCTCCAACACCACATCTTAAAATAATGTAAAGAATATTAAAAGAATATCTCATGACTTACTGACGAGGTCGTTGGTTGCATATTCGTACTAATTCGGAAACGTGAAGATCACCGAAGCGCATAACTTTAATCGTCGAATTATATGCGACACTACTAAGAAGTCGTATCGGGAAACTTCGTAAAACCGATCAGTTCCGAACTGCGCGCATCTTCAAGACCACGAATATTTATTAATACTACAGTAAAACGTGATCTTTACGCTGATGTAATAAGTTGTACAATTATTTAAACGAGCGACTGCCATTGGTTGTTCGATCAGGTACATCGATGATACTTCTTAGTTGTGTCGTACTATAATATTAATGTTAATGTCTTGTTTATTTCAAAATGAAAATAAGATCAACTATCGAATACTGTTTAGAAAAAAATCCCTGTTGAAAATGGTCTAACCCAAAATCGTACATTCTAAAAGCCCTCTACAAAATCAGGTCACAATATCACAATGCAAGTCGGTCTCAGTCCGCTGTTCAGTGCGATACATCATACATGTACGGTCCGAGCCGCTCGTATGAAATATTAATTATATCCGCGTTTATTTCATTTGCCAGCTAGCTTACTGGATCAAGTTGGGAACTGTTGGGTCTGTGTAAACTTGTGGTGAGGCTAAGAATAGAAACAGTTGGTTGGAACTCCAACTATTTGATGTAAGAGGTCACTAAGGCAATGTTCAGATAGGTGGGTAATCGGTATTGATAAAATCATACTACCAAATTTTCAGGTTTCAAAGTAAGACATAAGTATCGCTGTCCACTGCTGGATAAAGCCCTGTCCTGTGCCCGAAGGTGGCAGAGAATAAAAGGCAGTTTCTTTTTGTAAAGTAATCAGATCTTCATCAACTTAGCATTTTGGCTTTCAGACTAACCAGATGCGGCTAAAATCAGTAATTTACGTATCTGACCTTACTAATTACTGATTAGGATCCAATATTAAAATTTTAGGCCGATTGAAAAAATTTTGATCTTCTAAATATATTCATAGCAATGGTCTAATGAGTATGTATTCATATTACGAAAACCGGAAACGAAGTAGCCTTATCCTCCGAAACTTCTCAAGAATCCGATTTTTTTGCAATGAAATTGAATCATTTGTAGAAACAAAATTCTCGTAGGTAATCAACCAAGTATTTTCAAAACCCGTTAATAATTCTATACCTATTTCAAATACTATGAAAACTAAAGAGCAAACAATTTACTTAATAGTTTATGAAATAATCGATGAGTTCATAATTGGAATATAAATCATAGCTATCGTTCTACTTCATATGAGAAGCACCTAGATGCTGATTCAGTACTTGCTGGCTTTCCTACACTTGCAAAATCATCTAAATTGCCAAAACAACCTAAATCCCGAAATGAAACATCACTATTTTAAACCTTATAACTGTGTGGTAAGGTGGAAATTTGAAAAGGTTCGACACTTCGTTACGCTCCCAACAAAATTAAACAAAATTTAGCAAGTGAGGCATAATCTTGAGATGATTTATGATGTTGTATGCATGACATTTACGAGTTAACAGTTCTAGGGAGGCCTTATAATCAACTATGCTAATGTTTAGGTGTTGATCCCCGAGTTTCGGATCCCACTAGCGAATGTCAATATTAAACCCTAATTGAATCTTCGAATGTGAGCAAAATTTAATTATAGATCTACGTCGTGACACGTTTTGAGGGACTCGTGTTTGAAGTTTGAAAGGCTGACCTATATTTTAGTTCGGGTTTCAAAACAAAAGAATTGGGAAATTCATATTTCTGAAAAACTAGGTACTACTGTGAATAATAAAAACTTTATAGAGCCGCTGGTTATTGATATCAGTTTATTTCCCAACGGACCATATTATTTTTTATGTAATGAAGTATTTTTATTTTTAGATTTTATATCGACCGTGATCCCTTTTAGTACCAAAATACGAAACGACGTCTTTCATAGAAATGTCAGGCCCAATAAATAAGGCTTAATATTTTTTATGGGAGCTTTCTGACCTATCCTATCGCGGTCAATAGGGTAGGGGAATCCGGTTTAAAATTCAGTCATAATTTAGATGATTACGCCCAAAACATCTCACGTACGATCTGTACTGCCATTTTAGGGATCCGTGCGGATCCCCAAAAATTTTAGGGAGATAAGAAAAAATACCTGCAGTTTTTTGAATTACGGTTTGTTTTGGGAACGTTTTTTGGAAGGTGAGATTGTAGTAAATTATATATCTCATTTAATTATGCCAAGACCTTTCACAAAATCTTTTTCGTACTTCTTTTGTTACTGTATGTTAAGTCTCTTCTCTCATTCATACGTCATCATAGTCTTAAGTATTTGTCTATAGCTACTAAAGTATAAGGTACATATTTAGTGCATATAACTTCCTAAATTAAAGTCAGTCGAGTGGTTATTTACATGGTTTGAATCATGATATTTATGTAGCTAAAACTCTAACTGTACGATAGACTAAATATTTGTAAATGGGCATTAACAGCCATACAATTCAACGAAATGCAATTTCATTCAATTAAATTCATCAAAAAGTTTATTCGTTAACTGGGTTACGCTAAAGTTACTCTTATTTCCCGATACTAACGAAAGGCTCTTTGAAATCGAACGCGGGGCATGTTGTAATATCTCAAAGCTTTGCACCGAGCGAATGAAAGGGAATGCTAATAAATAGTTCAGATCTAGTCGGAACTAAAAAACTGACGCTCAAGAAGACTTGTTTATCACTAGCTTTTACACTCGAAACTGTTTGATTTTCGTGTGATTTTGTATTGGCTCTGGTTCAGTGTGGTGCAGGACTAAATAAGCATATTGGGTGTTTCGATATTATCAGTTGCAATTGCATCATAACTATAATTGTTAGGAATCATTATTAAAATCACGTTTTAATCTTTTGAGTGCTTTATTTCAGCATATAGTAAAACACACTAACTAATGTAAAAAAAAAACAATCTGTCATAACCAAAAAAATATAAAAATTATAATACAAAGATTCGTCGTCAACACCTATAGTCATTAGTAAGCTTACAAGCATCCGTTCTGCTCTAGCTTCTTCATGTAGGTAATACTTACTAGAATATTTTATTTTACACGATTGGTGTTCCTTAAAAAGCAGATGACAGTCAACAATGTTCATTCAAAAATGTGCACACGACAATCTTTGAAACAAAGCAGATCTTGGTGAAACGAGTGCATTTCTCATGATTAACGAATTTATATCAGGATCAATTCGTTTGACAAATGCCAAAACAATGGTTACCCCTGATTAACCTTTCATCCAATCTTCAATAGACAGATGGCGAATCCAGATGTCCTATCAGAGTCATGCATTCAATGGGGCATACTAATAGGTGGCCCACCCTATTAATTATGGTTGACGAGAAAATTTCAAGGCAAGAAATCCTTGCCATCAAGCCTAATGCCGAATGAAATGGGTCCAAAGTGGACCCTCGTATTGCTCATTGTTGTAAATGTGCCAAGTTATAAAAGTGGAGCGATTAATCAACGTGTACATGTACATCTTGAATGTAATCATGGTGTACAAGGTTGCAATCTATCTAAATTATAGCATTAAAAGGCAACATTTTCAGAAACGTTAATTACCATCGTTGAAATTTTCTTTGGAATTAGACTTTACTTCTCTAGTTCTCAGAAAAGGAGTAGAATGACACCTCTTCTATTATTAAATTAATTTTAATTTTATTGTCACTATCGCTAGAGATCGGCCAGCCACTTTGCAAGCTTAAAATTACACAAACGATCTACTGAATCAAAATTTGAAATTTGGTTTTCAAAGTTTGCCCAAAGGTTGGAGAATATAGTCCATTCGACGCAGGATATTTGTTTTATAATAACATGTGCTAACATAATCAAATAGTTTTACCACTGCTCTTTACACTTGAGCCCACATTCGGACATCAAATGGACTAGCGGCCGTCATAACTCCAACCTGTCCCAGATTGAACAGGCGTGTCGTTTGTATTTTGTACCGTGCCACTATTAAATGCCTACCTC
Source organism: Allophyes oxyacanthae (assembly GCA_932294325.1). Taxonomy (NCBI): domain Eukaryota; kingdom Metazoa; phylum Arthropoda; class Insecta; order Lepidoptera; family Noctuidae; genus Allophyes; species Allophyes oxyacanthae. Next base: position 13,912,022 of record OW028615.1, read on the forward strand.
ATTTGGCCCTTGTTACAGGGATCACAGTTATACAAACTACTGTCCTCGGAACTTGGCTCAAGCGTTGTCAAATTATGTTTACATTTGAATTTCTGTTTGGAGGATTGTTCTCTGTTGTCACAGCTACGAATGACACCTCGTCACTTTCTGTTATGAGTGGTGATTAAGGGGCTTTATTTGAAAGGTGAGCTGTATTATTCACCTGTCTATTGAGAATAATTTCACCATTTAGTTTATCATCTATTATTATTCTAGGTTTATCAATTCGTGTAGGTATCAACGGAGATAAGTTTGGCATTCAGATTATACAATACATCAGTCTGTAAATGGGCTTAAGTTTAGAAGAGGTTTATGAGCTATTTGGTAAGTGCAGTTAATGTACTAATCAAATTTTACATATTCAGATGTAAGATAAAGACGTATTTATAAATAAATATTGCAAATATTCACCTCAAATATCAACATTCCGTGTATTGGGTCTTCATTCGATTGTAAATGATTGAATGCACTAGTATGATGGACGCTACACACATTTGTAAACATATTTATCTCGTTCCGGATGTAAAATCATCGATATTTTGTGTTGTAACATGAATGAAACAAAAAGCTGTTCAGAACAGTTGGATTACAGCAATACACTTTTCAAAATACGAGAGGAAAGCAAAAATAAATAATAAATAAACCCTATTGTTTTCGGTTCAAAATATATAGGTACATTGTTTTATGTTGCTAACCAAAAAGCAAACAAAATTTTAGTTAAATAAGGTTTAACAATTATATTAAAATTGTAAGGATATGGAATGTTGGTTTTGAAGAATATGAATATGGAATGTCATTATAAATAGCAATATCTATTTGTGTCCTAATAATAGTTCTTATCCTAATGATTGCCAATCCACCTATTTTTCTATGGACCAGGATTAATTATTGTGATATGGTGGTCTACGCTCATACCTAGCAATAATTAGAGGAAAGGGAATGGCCATAATCAGCTGACGTATTAAAAACATGGCAGGTGAAACGTGAGACTCATTCAGGATCGAAGAAAATGAAAAAGCAAAAAAGGCCTAAACTCAAAGCTCGATTTGGACTGAATAGATAGATGAAAGTACAAAAGCGCTTTGTCACAACTCATTTATAAACCGTAAAGACAGATAGATCGAAACCAAAAATAACAGAAACAACATATACATTATTCGTCCACAAAATCGTACGAAACAACTTAATACAACGGGGACCACAAAAGAAAATTGAAACAGGAAAAAACTCAAACACAAAAGACATGACAGTAAATAGGTAGGGGACAATCAGATGACCTAGTTGTGGACAATTGGATGGTACGAAAAGATTTATCACTAGTACGAACGTATGTATGAGGCAGTTATGTTTCAATGGAGAAACGTTTTGATTTAAGGTCTTCGTCTTTCCTGCTGCTTATGTTATGCGTTAGGGAAAGAAAGTTGGTTAGCCCTTTAGTGTTATTGTGAGTGAGTGGTGTTATTTCAGCAGTGTTCGTTGAAGCTGTTTTTTTAATTGAAAACCTAATCACCTCTAGAGTTAGAGAGTTAGAGTTAGAGTTTGTGTCTTTGTATGATCTTAACGGCTACACTACCCAACCAATTTTGATGAACTATAACATAATGGTGGTTTGAAACCCGAAATAGGATATAGGGTTTTTTCATAAGATAAAGTAATAATGGTAGTAGTAACGTCAATTTTGCATTTAATTTGTTGGTACAAAGAATTGTGTTCCCTTTCCACCCAAAACCATTCCTTAATCACCTCTTGAGCCATGTTCACTCTAATATTTAAAATGAAAACAGCCATCCACCCATAGAAAATATCATGTTGTTTTTCTCAAACGTTTTTTATTGTTGGTGAACTTAGACCTTAGAAGGCGAAATAGAAGAGTCCAAGAAACATTTAATCATTAACGCAAATAATCTAACGAGAAAAGCTCATATTAATACAAAAGTAATTTTTCATGATATCATTATTCTCTCCCGTATAACATTACTGTTTCATTTCCACATTTTGTATGGGTGTACTTATTCGTATATTAGGCCTATTATAGGCCAATCTCGGCCCATACGAAGGTCTACTGCTATTTATATCAACGAGAAACTATATCAGTCCAACAACGAATGGCGTAATATGTAATTTAAGTGAATGATGATCATTGTGTACTTCCTTTATAGCAGTTCAGATGTTTGACTTTGTTTCGTGTTTATCTCGAAATATATTTGCGAGTTTAGCAACATTATATGGATGGTACAGCTAATAGGATTAAGAAAGTTAATACGACATTAATGTTGCCTTTGAAGAAATTTTATTGCCGTACTAATAATATATGCTTATTTTCGTAAATCTTGTAAACTCTTGTGGGGTTAATTTGGTATACAGGATGGTGGCGAACTAACGACATTAAATGAAATCACGTATTTGGTATTAAGTTTTGTGATAGTATGCAATAAATCGATCAAATCCAATCAGTAGTTTAGCCACAGGAACTAATTAAAATGTCTTATGTTTACACATACCACGATTGTCCACGATCTCTAACCTGTTCTTACCAAAATAATATTTATTTACACTCTCAGACCTGAGTTTACACTTATAGAATAGATAAAAATGACATAAGTTTCTACTTTCATGTCCCTTCACCTACACGAATGAGAGTATCGTGAAATATTATGCGAAAGTAATATGCGTGAAAACCGTTGATTTTGTGTTTGGCTTTAAAGAACGTGATTACAATAACGTGGTTTCATTTAATGTCAGAACGTCGTCAACAACCTGTATAAGGTAATTCGAACCCAATTTAGTGTTGTAGATATATGGATTTTGAACAATTAAATTTTAATTAATAACTTGATAGATTTATTCGTCAAGTAGGTCGCGAGTTACGGTGTAGAAAATCAACTACATACGCATCATAATCATCAGGATGATAAAAATACGATTGCAAACTATTTCAAAATCAGATTGCATTCATATAAATTTTGGGGACACAATTAAATCTCAAGACCTCCTGTATTATCATAAAATGGACTCCGCACTACCGATACATCACTGTAAAGTTTTTATTGAAAACCCATAAACCTACTACTATTTATATCTGTGCGGTCTATTTTTTCTCCCAATTCTTACAAAAGCAAAGATAAGCGTCCTTGTACCCGTCGGTTTCACATTTCGCGATATTTTAAACACTTGAGAAATTCTCAAAAACATTTAGGGACACAAATGTCACGTACGGAATCTTAGAAGTAGGGCCACTTGTCTCACGACACCATAACTTGGAACTCATAAATCAGACCTGCTTAAAACTCGATTCCGGTAGACAAGGAGTTTTAGAGCTTACGAATTTTTGTCGATCGGAGTATTTCTGGCGTGGGATAGTAGACATAGCTAGTGACGGTTCATTCTTTTTCTTTTTCTTTCTCTCATCAAATGAAGGTACGCAGACAGTATTCTTCGAGGCCTCATGTGACCGGTTGTGATAAGGAATACTTCATACAAACTGCGATTTTTAACACGTTTGATTTTAGAACAATTTTAGTTTTCGTTTTACAGGTAGGTATTTCTTTTCGTGGATAGGGAGTTCGTACCACCGCCGTCATCCCACGGGTGGGACGTACGGGAATTTCTAAAATAATATTAAATTTATTCCCGATCGTCCCACTCATCTTGTTGGTGGGATGAACGGGAATAATTTAGACTTGGCTGGGGCACTGCCGTGCCCCCAGATTAACTAATTTTATTTTTAAGTCCTATTGGTCACACTAAATAATTTGTGACATTGGTTATAATTCTTTTATTAAAATGAAATAAATAAATAATTGGCTTGAATAAGAAAGTTGCAAGCACGGCTGCTTTGTGTAAGCTTGTGTGGCATGCTGACTACGCATGGCTTCATATTATGCTATACATTTTCAGTATAATCTGACCTCTTATTATACGGAAAGCCTACACAATGCGAGGTCAGTTTATACTGGAAATGTATAACTTGATATGTAGCCGTGTGTACGAGTCCCAGGACGAGCTAAATGTTATTGAGTGTTTCTATTAAGAAATTCTTTATAGCAGGATGTACGGGGATTGGGATTTTGACAAATAAACGGCAATAGTTTCACCCCCACATGGAAAAAATGTAACATTTTCATGTTTTTTTTTTTTAATTCATTTCCTTTAATACCCAAAATGTTCATGTGAGACAAATGTCGTCACGCAATCGTGTCGTCACTACAAAATGTACCAGCTTATCTGCAAACACATGTCAGAGGGAGAAATTAGTAAAAAATGTCAGTCTCATAGACACCAGGGGTGGTCTGCGGTAACACGTGTGGTGTTTTGGTCGATAGTTTTGTTATTGCTTGTTTGAGAATTCCGGGAGTAAAACAGGGCCTGAGAATTTACCTTGAGAGAATAAACTCCAAAACTCACTTTGTCGTGGGACACGTCAGGTGTAAGAAGAGTATGCCTTGATCAAAAAAGCTTGATGTTAAGATAGCGTCCACCAGCCAGGCTGGTTCGGGCCACATCGCAACACGGAAAACCGCCTGCTATATGTCATTTTGTATAAAACTACGGCGACTAGGGGATGGAGCGCGAAGGAATCCGTCGGTGGATCAGTTGGCGAGCGTATTTTTCCGTTTTTGAGATGCGGCCCGCTCAGACCAATAAAGTTATTGGTCTGAGGCGGCCCACTCTGCCCCGTCTTGTGGATGACAAACTCTACATTGCACCTCTGATTTATATAAACATTTTAATCTCCAAGAATGCCATCTGAAGTAGTCTTCCAAGACTTGTATGATACTGTGTAATGAGAAAGTAAAGTAAAGTGAGTTGGTAGGAAATGTCTAATTGCTTTGAGTATTTAACATGCTTTAGTTGTATAGAGATTAGAGACTTCTTGTTTGGTCAAAAAACCGCTTGAAGGTTGTCGCAAACGATACAATAGAAAATATTTTGTTGGAAAAGAGGAAAACATTGAACCAAAAAAAATATATATATACCCAGACGAACACAGAATCTCCTCCTTTTTGGAAGTCGGTTAATAAACCTAGATCAAATAATAATAAACCTAACAACGAAGACAAAAATAATAATGTTAATCAAGAAATTTACATTCAATATTCTCTTCAAGTGGATAGTTGATCATTTGAATTGTAATGAACATTAATTACTGTCAATACAAGTACGAGTAAATCACACATACATCTAACTGTATGGCTCCACACCGGAGTCCACTGAGCCGTGATCACACGCTGGCGTATTGTGTCTTAAATTATTATCGTACCATGAAGCGTGCAATGATAAGCTTAACTCGTTACATGCGTATAACCCGGATATAATGCTGCGATTGTATCATCTATACATTCATCTGTGATGAGCTGAATAGGGGTAGCGTATGATTATTCAAAACTTATCGTTACATGTAGCGTTAATTGTTCAAAATTTTATTTTAAAAAGCTGTTGCCAGTGGTTTCTTTTGCATCAAGGCACTACTTCATTTACCAAGATAATTCAGGACATGGTTTATCTGTATGCCAAATTTTGTCCAAATCTATCAATTTGTTTTAAACATATCTACATCTTTACAAACTTACACATTTTATAATATTAGTAGAATATCCTTTTGAATGTCTTGTATGTAGCCTCTATGGGAAACTCTATTTAATAGAAAAATATATGGGTTACGGTTAACTCCTTTATTCGCAGCACCTACAGGTTTTACCTTCAAAGAAATCAAGAAGAAGAACTTAATTGTATTATTTATTTGCAGTTCACGAAGGTAAACTGCTCCCCATTTTTATTTGGTGTCGGTGCAATATGTCTACTTCTTCTATTCATCTCTATCAGTCGTCATCTCAGAATTCGCTTTCTTCTCTGTTATGCCGTCATATTTCAACGATATAAGGGTCCAAAAAGCGAGTCGATCGCCAAAGTTTCAATGTCATGGTGTGGCCAAACATTTTCACTTGAATTTTAATCAAGGCACACAAAATAACGCTCTTCCCTTGATGGGGTAACCAGCCCCCCAATTGAAATAACCAACACTATGCCTACAGTAAAACTATGTAATAAAACAATAGTTTATTGCAGCAAAGACCCTCGCAAATTAGCAGTGGTCACTTTCCGCTTCTTAATGGTGCCAAATTTTCAATATTACATCACCTCAACTTTTAATATCAATTATAAACCTTAACACTTTTACGCAAAGCTCATTTTCATTAAATTGAAATTGCTTTTTCCCATCAATTGAATTCAAACTTTAATTCACTAGATATAAGGTGTAAATTCAATTGGATTAAAAAGTAGTGTGTCCAGAAAATTGTTTTTGTTGTCCTAATCGTCTCTGGGTTGGACAGAAATGACAGCATCGGTTTAACTAAGTGATTTTATAAGGGAAACGCGACCGAAGCCGGCTTAGGACGCCCCATTGTTTGTATTATAATAATTGCGCAGTAGGTGACGTCTGTAAACACTGTGGCCGCTTTAAACGCTCCCTTTGCTTTTAATAACTGTATCGAAGGAAATTAGGTTTTATTTGGTACCTACACTCTTTTGTTGCTAAATTCTAATCAAGCAAAAGATTAAGTAAGTAGATAATATCTGGATTTTACGCGCAAGTATTTTTTTATTATTTTCCCCTTTCTCTTCAAATAATATGTATTACTAATATGTAGTAGTAATCACATCAAAATCAAAACCAAAAGGCGAAGGCAGAACACGAGCCTAGCGTGTCTCAGAAATTCAGCATCGTTCTCTTTCAGCCTAGATATTACTTAACCCGACTGCTTATTGTGCTCTCCTAGACACGAAAGGGTCTCGATGTGTAAGGAATGGTCACATTTTGTTATGACTCTTATATCTTTAGAGCACCGTAATCAGCTCAAAAAATTCTTTAAAAAAAGTTCCAAACTTAATCCTGTGAGATAGTGTGTCGAGTTCCAGTTGCGTACAAAGTTTGTCCTTAAGCTTGCCGGTATAATTTCTTTCTTCTTATCTCCAGTCAGTAGCAGAGTGACCTTTTTAGAGTACACCCGCTGTTTTGTTGCTTGGATTAGATTTTTTTGTTTTAAATAGAGATTGAAAGTTTTGGTCGTGACATGAGAATAATATTTTAAATAAAACCCACGAAAACTACGATTGTGATAACGATATCAAAATTTTTCAATGTGTATTTGAGTTTTCTGAATCACATCTACCCTTAAATGCCCACCGCTGAATATGGGACTCCCCATGACCTCAACCATTGAACAGTCGGTAGAGATATTGAGTTAATCGCCATCCATCCTTCATCCAAAATGTAAGTGCTATGCACTTGTCAGTGTAGCATTTCCCATCTAGTTCTATCCAATGCTAACTCTTAATGCACATTGTTTTTATTGTTACTTTTTTGCTTTTTTTTTTACTTTTTTATGTTTGTGCACTGTGTTGTCTGATATCTAGTCCAAATAAATGATTTTTCTTTCTTTCTTTTCTAATTCTTTATGTTTCTACATTTGCTTTTTCTTTCAGTTGATCAATATACTTTCTTCTTGGTGTTCCTATTTTTATTTTTGCCTCTATTTTCCTTTCTATAACTTTGGTAGTAAACTTATCATGTCTAATCATACTTCCTTTTCTTTTATGTGTGTGTTTGCGTTAAACGCCACCTTTGACTAAATTGGTAGTCCGTAGTGTTGTTCAATTAGCTCGCATTATGATGCTGTCCATTCCCTTGTCACATTCCCTGGTGTCTGACAGCAACGGATGGAAAGACCACTTGGCCTTTTTTTAGCTCGCAATCACACAATAGCACTGAATGAAAGTCAGGCCTGAGGTTGGTCTTCTTCTGGCGAGTCTTCTCAAGCTATCACATGGGAATCGGTTATACTGTAGTGGAATTTTTTTCCAGTCAGCAATGATGATATCGAGGCTGACTGCCCAAGGGGCGCCAGATGATCACAAGTTTCGCCACTCACGGAGGCTCTTTCGTTGCCTCCTAAATCAAGTTCGTTAGTTTGCTTGATCACTGGTTGACTCTAAACAAGTATGCCCGCGGCCTTGCCTGTGTGACATGTGGAACACGTTAAAAATTGGCGTCACCGGATGTGTAGATATTTTTTTATTTCGTGGCCGCAGCTGCAAACTTGGAATTTCCGGATTCCGGATTTTTTATTTCATTTCAAAGCGTAACCGACAACATAAGCATTTCGGCATCACACGGAACTATGTGGATATCGACTCCATGTTATAGTTTTAAAAACATATTGTTAATCTGCAAAGGTAAAAATTGTTAGAAAGGATCTCATAACTTATCTAACACACTTTGAGGGCTCTAGCAGCCTGCCAACTGATGACAACAATTCAATCGTAATGAAACGCTTTAGTATGTACCTGTGGAGGAACGACATATTATGTTGTTCTACTATAAATAAAAATAAATAAAATAAAAATAAAAAACCTTTATTACCCTTAAATACATATTAAACAGAAAAAATAAAAATAACAAATAGATATTATTGTTATTTGCACGCCTTTTAGGGTCCCCATTTCTGGGTATAGGTCTCCTCCTTCCCGTTCCACTGAAGTCGATTTCTCGCTGCCGTCATCCATTTGGTGCCTGCCGTGAGCATGATGTCGTCTCTCCATCTCTTTCTTGGCCTTCCTTGCTTTCTTTTTGTTTGATGTTGTTCTACTAGACTTCCTAAATATCAATATTTCACCAAGCCACTACAATCAGACCCCTGCACCCAATTTATTGAAGGATACCGACATCTTAAGACAGCTTGTCAGACTTTCGGTTCTAACGATAACCGTAAAGATGTCGACGAATAATAAGTTTTTTTACGACAATCGGCATTTATGGAGATCTCAGAGGAACAACTTAGGCTTGTCAGACTTTTGGTTCTGACTATAACCGTAAAGATGTCGACGAATAATAACGTTTCTTACGACAACCGGCATTTTAAAGAAATTAGTTCGCTAGTTTTTTTTATAAATCCTGGAAAAACAAACCTTCAGGGATAATACTAACATGATAATCGCACGAAACTTTAACTTAGTAGTTTTCTAGGCAAGGATGGTTCCCTTCCAACTTGTTCATACAAGCTCCAAGTAGTTATAACAACAAGTTTGAACCCGCCCGACATTAACACCCTGTTATTGATGTTAACACATGAATATAATGGTCGTCACGCAACGATTCCTGCGATATATATCTTCTTTAACATCTCATCATTCGATTTTGTCAAGATTTTTGTCAAAGTAGGCTTTGCCTCTGGTTTATTGTCAAGAACAACGTCCATTTCTTTTAGGTACCCACGTCATAATGGAGAGACTGTCTAACGTTCGCGTCCCCAAAAGAACCAGGTTTCTCAGTATGAATGGTGCTTTCGAAGTTCTAAATTTTGTCTTTTAGTAGTTCACTTGTCTATAAAGGAAAAATAATACGATGATCCGCAACAGGACTTTACAGGCGAAGGTCGCAATATGGATTGCTGACCTTTACAAACTTGCCAGACATAATATGAGCGTCAACCCTAAATACTAAGTAATGGGTACTAGTTTTATTAAACTATAAACTGCGTAGTTAGTACGCCGTTAAGGCCTAGCGAAACTGTCACGGTCACCGACCAATTAATTCCAAGATATTCAACGTATAAATTGGTTCAACCAATTTGCTAGTTATAAATTCAAAATGCATCCGCCCGGAAAATTGTATTGAGACCCCAGTTTACCCGGACAAGTTTGGATGGTGGGAGCTTAAACCGATCCTTATCTGTTCGTGTGATATTGTATCTGGTAGTTTTATACCGGCTAAACTCGGCTTTTGTCCACCCGAATAACCAGACGTTGGGCACATGAATTTTGGGCAATCTCATTTGTAGGGATATTAGTAATGAGTTTCTGTTACGAATAATTTAAATGGTATGATAAATTGGTATTGTTTAGATCCATATGTATAACATTACCAGATGAAATGTCTGGAGACATCTTTGAATTTACTGCGATCAAGCAAATTGAATATTCAGCCTCGTTTGTCAAAACTTCTAAAGTGACCTCTGCAGGCCAAATAGAAATAAACTCAACCATAAATGGTTTTACCTTTACATCCAGCCCTTTCACACTACAATTACTGAACAAAGTAGACATAAAATAAACTCGCATTTTATATGGAGAGCATTATATTTAATCAAGAGACCATTATAATGGCTTCATAAACGTAACCCATGACTGCTACATGAGGACAGTAAAAACTAAGCGATGCCTACAAACATACCCTAAAATCTGAATTTCTAATAACATCTCTGGAGCGAAATGAACATGCAAATATAGCGTACACATTAATTTTTAAAGATGTACGTATAACTAGATGCGCCAGCGTTGTTGGTTTTACCAATGACAAAAAACTAATCGGCGCCCATTTTTTGCACTTGAGGGACACACATTTGTTCATTTGGCTTTTTGTGTACAGTGTTTATCTGCATTGTTTTAATTTGATGGACACCATTCGTTCTGAATGCACTTTTCTCCGAAGAATGATCTCATTTTGTTTTCACCTCACTGTACAGACTATTTTAGATTTTTCAATAATTTTATTTATTTATATTTCTATACTTCTGTTCTTTGTGGGAAGTATAAATTTATTTTCTTTCTTTCTTTCTATATGGACACGTATACATACGTACACGTGTGCGTGCGTGTGTACGTGTACTTGTTGTATTATTTGTTTATTTTTTTTAACTTCTCTCTTTTATGTTGTCAATATGTCTGTGAAGAATAAATGTTCTTTTCTTTCTTCCTTACATATTATTAACGTATCAACATCGTGCATCTACATGAAAGATTTCACATGGTACTAAATTTCACGAACCACCTAATGTTGATTCCATTTATTTTTGTGGTAAATGAAAAGCAGTGCGTAGGAGATGTAAACTACCTGAAGAAACTCACTGAAACCAACGATCTAATTTACTTACATATGAGTTTCGAAATGGAAATACTACCTGGTCTAATGTCGCTGGAAACAATGTTCAATATTCACGAGTTTGAAAATGTATTTTGAGTTTAAAAATCATAATTCTATTTATAATCCTAATATAAATACGGTTGTACAGTCCTCATTGATGAGCGTCGTGGTTTTCATGTAACACCTTCTTTTGGACTATACACCACTATTTTGCTATGTTCCCTGCAGCATGAATAACGTCACTCACTGTCGAGCGGATCTGCGGGTGTACCGCGTAAATAAAATGGTAATGATCATAGATGTAGTAATAACATTAGTACGATCGTGAGACACTTAACATTGAGATACGTTTTAAAAAAATTACTGATCATAAAGATGGGAGTCCCTAACAGCATGATCGGTAAAAAATTAACAAGGTAGCTCAAAGCTTAGCCTCTCACGATCGTATTGAAGTTTAATACCAGAGTCGATGTCATTACCATTTTAGTTACGCGGTAGACCCCCGGATCTGGTGAGACCAACCCATTGGGCTACGTCCCCTGGGTTTTTTCCCCTCCACCTTGCCTATCCGGAGCATTTTTTCTAGGTTATCACCACGTTGAATGACGTAGAATGTGCTCAGTATTATTCAATTGTTAGGACGGTTGGACAGATTACGTGACGTGGAAACTTGGCACAAAATCAGTCATTATGCGTACTTAACTCCAGTTTATTCAAATGAATAGTGCAAAAATAACAAATTACTATAATATTGTCCCAGATGGAGATCATAAATGTTTAAGCAAATCCTAACACGACATCTTTACATAATATTTTTACTTAATAAAGTACCTATTATACTCTACTAAAATTAATTTTTGTTCTTGAAAACTTAACACTTTATTATAGCCAGTGTTATTAAATACAGTAGAAAATAGCCCTTGTACCATCTAGCGACTCTATCGTCCACACAGTGTTAAGATCGTCGCACACGTAACCCGTTAAAGCCCCAAAATGTTTAATTTCGTCCCCTACGAGGGTAACCAAATAGGGGGAGGCACCTCCCTAGAAGTCACCCGACCACTTGTGCTGTAATATATGATAGGTATAGTGCACCTTAATCACATATATAATTGCAACATTTATTTTGTTGATTAAAATACTTCGTTTATTGTAGAGTCGGCAAAAATAGAAATGTCGTGGTTTTATTTGTTGTCGCTACGAGTGGTGGAGTTGTTTTTTTTTGCTATGTTGTTTTTAGTGCTGTCGCGTGTGTGTGGGCGTGAATAAATCCGTTACTGACGGTAGTTTTCATATTATATTGTAAAGAATACAAAATATATAGCGTGCTGTAATGCACATTCTACAGGTCTGGTGTTAAACGGTACATTGTAGGTTAATTTAATTATAAAAATATCTTCACATTTTGATCTGTATTTTTACGTCAGTTTTTTCAATCATATAATACCGACGCCATTTTGATTCTGAATTTGTCTAGGTTTTTTTTTATTAACTATGTGTAAATTAAAATGAAGAAAACGTTGAATAGCAATCTAAACGTAATGAAGAAAATTCGTATGACTTTCATGCTGCCATTACAACCATAGAAGAATGTACGGTTAGCAGCGTTGAGCGCCGACAATTTAAGCGCTCTCACTCTTCACGAGACTCAAAGTTTATCGTGGATCGTAACTAGGAACCCCGATGTAGGTACAGTTCAACCAAAATGTCTTGATCTCCTTCCCTCTTCTTGTTTTACCAAAACTAAGCGAAAGAGATGGAACACGTCTAAAGTTTGGGGTGCAAGTTAGACTGGTGGTTTGAAGCAAGGAATTCCAGATATTAAGCACTTGTGCATTCATTCGTGTGTTCTTGTTAGTACTCGCTGTTAATACGGTATAAGGAAAATTTTGAGCTAACCTAATGTTCTGGCATTTTGTTTCCAAATGGATAATGCGACGGCGGTATGTAATTGCTGCTAAGAGGCTACAGAAGATTATACGCAATACTTGGAATCTTGGGTTGTTTTGAAGTCTAGGGATTTGATGAAACTTCTTATTTATCTTCTGGCTATTAATTGTAAGCTTATATCTGGAATCTAATAAGAGCCATAGGCTACTAACCGATGGTTTCTGAATTGATAATTTTAGCAATTCGCTTACCTAAATATCAAGGAATAGAATAGAATACCTAGATCTTTGTTTCATGTATACCAGATACAGGCACTTACAAAATGTCGAAACTCTAGGTGCATGGTTCCAAATTAAAATAAAAAATTAAAATAATTTATTTTAATTTTGATTATCACAAAATTAAAATAAATTACCACACAATTAAATTTAAACATAGGTAAAGAAATTAAAAGCTATCAAAATAAAAAATAATTAATTTTAAAATATAATTAAATTACACAATATTACTGAAATTTGGCTGACCTTTACCTTACCCCACGAGTCTGTGCACTTTGCCAGACAGGCTAATCTCTGGCACCACAATGCCGGATGTAGATGCAGTCAAGCCCTCCAGCGATCACTAACAGGACAGCATTCGAGCTGGCTACACTGCTACCCATTCTCTTGGCATAATCCTTGATCGTCTCGTGCACCCTGGGCAACCAGCCTCGATACTACTGCTGACTGCTAATCCTTCCAGTACGGTATAAGCGATTCCCCATGTGATAGCTCGTGCCGACTCGACAGAAGGAGAAGACATAATCCTTGAATCATCTTTTATAACACCCACGAGAAAGAAGGAAAGAAAGAAAGAAATATAATTTAATCCGCGGGTCTACCGCGTAACAAAATGGTAATGAACATCAGACTCTGGTAACAAACTTCAATACGATTGGGAGAAACTAAACGTTGAGCTACGTTGTAATTTTTTTTACCAATAATGAACTTGCGAGTCCCATCTTCATGATCGGTAATATTTTTACTAGGCAGTTCGAAGTTTATTCTCTCACGATCGTATTGAAGATTATTACCAGAGTCTGATGTTCATTACCATTTTGTTACGCGGTAGACCCGCCGTACGGGATAATGAAGCGTTAATTCACATTCAACGAAACACAAAAAGAGAAATAGGTACAAAACAAATAAAAAAATAAAAACAAACATGACGTCGAGCATGCTCGTACCGAAAAGGTTACTTTCCAAGAAACCACAGTTCCGTCAAAAACTCTGAATGAATAAAATAATCCGTCACACTTAACATTTTTACTTTATTCTGTCATTCACAAATATAATATTTTCATGGAAATAATAGGCATGTAAATATTTCATTAGGCTAAAATGTAATGGAGCTTAACTGAACCTTTTACGGTCGGTTCAAACGTAAATAATGTGTGTAAAAAACCTTTTTGCTGCGATGAAGAATTACTGGAGGCTCTTTAATATTCATGTCGTAGTGAACAGATATAAGGGGGGAGTAGGGGAAATTATTGGGTGATGCCAGGTATAGTATTTGAATAATTAATTGTTCAGATATTTGGATTTCATTGTTTTTAAGTTTGGAACACCTGTTTCGAATTTTATAAATAAAAATTGCGTTTGACTGATCTAGTCTCAATTGATGGTAAGGGCGTAGGTTATCTAAAGTTACTGACGCTTGCTTAATATTACGTTAAAGATACTAGGATTTTTTTTTTCTTTAATTATAAAATTTGACAAGTATATTACTTAATTGGCTATCCTCTTCCAAGCATGTAAATCAGAAAACAAAGGAAATATTGCGTTTGACTGATCGAGTGTCAATGGATAGAGCGCGTACGTGATCTAAAGTTGCTGACGCTTACTCCACATTACCTTAAAGATACTAGGATTATTTTGTTCTGTAATTTTAATATTAGACAATTAGACAAGAATCTTCACTATTTGGCAGTCCTCTTCCAAGCATGCAAATCAGAAAACAAAGGAAATACCATAAACTTAGAATATTTTCGCTTACATCCTAAAAATACTGCGTTTGACTGATCGAGTTTCAATGGGATCTAAAGTTGCTGAAGCTAAGGTATTCCATATTACCTTAAAAATACTGGCATTATTTTGTTCTGTAAATAAAAAAATAAACAACAAAATTCAATCCTCTTCCAGGCATGCAAATCAGAAAACAAAACGTAAAAAAATGACCAGAAACGTCGTTCAATACCAATATAACGCTTATTAAAATAACTGCTACATAATCCATCTTTACTCCATATTTGATGACACAAGATACAAGCTAAGAATTCACGTTGTCCCGTAAACCATAAATCAAAGTCACACGGGGTGTTTTCAATTAATTCCCGCTTGCGGCCCGTGATGTATTTGCATCAGAATATGTAATCGGTCTAAGCGCCCATTGTTGGTCGTACTTAGTAAAAAGGGTCAAGAATTGTTCGCCTACGGTCCTATTGTGCGATACACAATGTAGG
Organism: Allophyes oxyacanthae; assembly: GCA_932294325.1. Classification (NCBI taxonomy): domain Eukaryota; kingdom Metazoa; phylum Arthropoda; class Insecta; order Lepidoptera; family Noctuidae; genus Allophyes; species Allophyes oxyacanthae. The sequence goes on from OW028615.1 coordinate 13,927,372, forward strand.
GCTGTGTTTGTCTTACTCATTTCGTTCATATTTGATTTCGACTCATTTTCTGGTCTGTTGCTCATTTGAGGCCTAAAGTTTTGGGCGAAGATTTTCTTTTGATTTTCCGTTGTTTTGTATTGTGTTTTTGTATTTGGGTTAGGAATTTTGTGGCTGATTGTACTAGATATTTTGGAATAACATGTTTTTGTTGTGTTTCAGGTAAGGAGTCGTTTGGAATAACGTGACCTCGTATTGAGTAAAACTGATCTAATTTCTTAATCGTAAGTTGTAACTCTTATACAGTATATTTTTTATGTAGTGTGCATAATTGGCAGAGTGATTCAGTGTCCGTTCCCAAATGCAACCGCAGTACCTACTAAAATTCACTCCAAAACAAAATAAAAAATTGATTTAAATGGTTTGCGCTAGTAAATTATGTGTCTCCCGTGTCCCCCATAATAAGTCGAATTTTCGGTTTGTTTTAAAGTGTATCCCAAATTCCCAATACTGCGGTTGCATTTAGGAACAGAGACTGAATGACTACAAATTATGCACACTACACTACTTCTATATCTACATATTCAAAATATATCTTAACAGTATCACCTGCTGATAGTGTAAAGATATATTTTGAATGAAATTTAAAAATTAGTACCTTTATGGGTTACTCGAATTCGTGCTACATATTTTTGCGGAAACAAAAATAAAATTCTAACTAACTCTACATACATTTTTGTCCTTTAAACCCAAACAATCACACGTATTGCGCCATCATAACACGATAGTCCCTATGAGTCATTAATTTCCTTGAACGCTATCAATACCGCTAATGAATATTTCTATAACATAATGTGGTTTACATAGCCAATAGTAATAGGCGAACGTCTATTATTATCGTGTTTACGTGTTTGCAAGCACGTATAATGTTTATTGAATCCTTAAACAGGGTTATTGAAAAAATAAGTGAAACTTCTTAGTAAGTAAACTTCTTATCATAATCCTGTACAACATTTGTTCTACGACTTTGACCAATACTAACTAAAAAGGTTAGCCAAAAAAAATGTTTTTCTTTTCGAATCTTCTACAACCATAATATATACAACTGACTCTTTTTATCTAATGTTGCCCACAGCTTTTACAAGCATGTGTTGCCACTAAAATTAAACTAAAATTAAACTTTATGTTCGGATACGAACAATAACAACGATCTGCCAAATAAGATTGCCATGGCAGTTACAAGTTGACCAGTTCATTTATGTATGCTTTCAAGCAACCAACTTCTGCAATCCAATTCACTCGGCAATACCAATAAGCATGAACCTAATTCCACCAAAAGCGATGATCAAAACATCACAGCTATCTGAACCTCTTAGCGATATTTATTCAGTATATCTTTTGTACTTAATTCTACAAATGTACGATTATACAATAACATAGTTTTGTTTGTCCGTAATGTAATTGAATCGTTGGAATACGTCACTGGGGAGTACATGGGCGATTCAGAATGGTATCCATATGGGAAACTGAGCTTCAGACAACGCTGGAATATAGTTTAATTAACATTAAATGTGCTGATCTTGACCTGTAGATAATTTCAGTGGTTTTATACAGAGTGGCTTTTACCCGCAATTTTATCCAAGTAGATTTCCATATTTTCAACTTTGACACGCCTTTTTAACCTCTTAGGGGTTGACTTTCCAAAATTCTCTTCTTAGTGCTGGCCTAAATTATTATAGGTTAGTAATCTCTCAGCAAAGGTTTCAAGTTTCAGGTTTGCAGGCTTAGTAGTTTGGGCTGTACAGTTACAAGGACCACCTTCACTAATAATATAACGTTTAAAATAAAAACAGTAAAACTTCATGTTAATCGGATGTTTGTCTTAACTGTCCGTTGTTTCGGTAAACTTGGGCTTAATTGAAAAGTTTTACTTGAAAATTTTGTGAGGAGACATGCAATAGTGTGGGCATAATTTTGCTTATTTTAGATTGCAGATTGAGAAATAATGTTGCTTATTAATCTTCAGATTGCAGATCGAGATCTATGCTATTAAGTACTACTTACACATGTGTGTTGTAATCGTTCTCATAAAACAGCTAAGTTGCTTTTAATGGCACAGACAAGTAATGGGTGGTCTAGCCCAGATTACAAATTATTACGATGAGGTAGATTATTTCATCAAAATACAGATTCACAAGTTATTCAGCGTGGTCCTGGACATTTCTTATTGCAAAATGTTCTGTAGTGCATTTCTGACCAATATGCAAAGTATTAAGTTTTATTCCAATAGACGGCCGTGCACGAAAGTTTTGACGTAACGTAACGTTAACGTAAGCAAGTTAAAAAGTAATTAAGTTTAATACATGATATTAAAAAATAAATGTAGTTCTTTTACATTTTCATGAGACCTGAGGCCTGGTCATAATTTATTGAAATGAAGCTGAATCTATCTCATAACTTAGCCAGTTCACATCAAAAGCGTCTTCAAAAGGTATTTAAATACCAATACACATTAGAATGTTAAAATGAACCCTTAAAATACGTGTCGGCTTTCGTAATAGACTTGGTGAAAGCTAAACGACTGCTTATTGGTTTTGTAGGGCCTTTCAAAGGCAAGCTAATGAGAGGCATTACAGTCGTTGACTTCTTGGGTGTCTACCTTCACGCCGATTTTCTTGAACGTGTTGATGAGAATTCGAAATGTAGCATAATTATCGAACTATCGAACTATCGATCCTCAATAGCAGTGACATGAAGAGGCTAAAATTCTGAAATAGAAACTAAATATTTGAACCTGTTCAATCAATTAATCAACCATCTTAACCTAACTTAATCAGCTGCTGAAAATAAGCCTCTTTATAGTAACATGAACGTCTTTAGACGCAGATTTAAAAAATACAAATTTATTCAGATGTCATACACAAAATAAAACATTCAAAAATTAATAACAACCTAAATATAGTACTCGCAAATCCTTATGAGCCCTGAACTGAGCTATGAACTCTCTCCCTCTCTTCCTTTAGCACCTATAATAACCGTACTATTATAGGTGCTAGAGGGAGAGAGGGAGAGAATTCAGAGGGCTCATAAAGATTTGCGCGTACTATACCTCAATAAATATAAAAATATATTAAGTATAATATGTTATAAATAAATACTTGGTAGTATAAATACAATGATATAGTTGTAAAAAGCATAAAGCTTGGAATCTTATACCCTTTTCCTTGAACCAGTACTTCAACCGGTCTTGGAAATCGAAAATTAAACGTATCCAAAATGGCGTCTCAATCGCAATGGAGGTCGGCGGTAAATTGTCGGATCACGCGCCTCTTGAGGGTTAGGCATACTTTTTCTGCGGCCCTCAGGCTAGAATTTACTGCTTACGAACATGTGTCTACGAATAAGATTATATGGAGACGATAGCCTTTTTCTAGTTCAAAATGACATTTAGATAAAATATTTTATTCTAAGCTGAAAACGTGTCCCTATCTGCTGTTTGTTTTCGACTACAATTTTTTATCGTGACGTTATACTATGATTGACATTAAACTGTATTTTGTTATTATTATATACACAGCTTAATTATTTAAAACATAAAATAAAAATACAATTATTAAACTGAGTACCTACGCATCAAAGTACTCCTCCTCATTGCTGTCAATTGGTAGTGTGCCCAGAAAACAAGCAGCATTGCCACGTTGAATGGCAATGCTTATTCTTTGACCAAAGAATAGGCCAGCCCTCGGCTATACTATGATAATTTTTACTCAAGTAATTTCAAGGTCTATCCGCAAGATTCTTTTTTTATGAGATGAGCTTTCGTTTTGCTTCGATTAAATTTAAGGAGGGTTAATAATTCGGATAATGTTATGACATGTTTTTTTTTTAGAAACACCCAAACGCGTCTATTTCTCTGTAATAACTTATTTCTAATAATAGAATATGAAAAATTGTGGAAGTAAAATTCTATTTTGCGAGCTGGGATTGCTGTAGCTCGATTGGCAGTTTGAGCGGCTGGTGTACTAAACCAGAAGGTCACAGGTTCGGGCCTTGCACGCTGAAGAATTTATCTTTCAAGAAAAAAATGTTGACTTTAAAAATTCCCAACGCAGGCGTCATGCGTTTCATCCAAGATACCTAAGTATTCACCGCCAATGTTTGACACTTTTACAGATCTAAGGACTAGATAAAATTAGATACTCTAAAAAGGTAGAGCTAAGAGAAAGAATATGGTAAAAAAAGTATACAAGAACCCGTTTTATTTACTTTTTTTGTGTCAGTCTTGGGGTTTTATAGTGAAAAGAATCTTGACTTGAATTTCGACCGCAGTTACTGTAAAGCCAAAAATGTATGTCAAAGTAAAAAAAGGTGCACGGTTCCAAGTGCTTTGAGTATCTAGACTACTCAAAGTGGAGAAGATACCGGCTAGAAAGTCCATGGATACTCTTTGGAAAAACTCTTTATGAAAAAGTATGCGCGCGTTTTCGTTAGAAGTTAACTAAAATGCGCACGCACACTGTTTTCATACATTTTTGGCTTTCAGTAACAACGGTCGAAGTGAAGAAAACTCGGTGTAAGAACAAGGAACTCATATTTACGGCACGGATGGCGCAGCGGCTAAGGTATTGGCTTTCTGCGCTACGTGCCACGGATTCGATCCCCGCACGGAAAAAATATTTGATTAGCCTACAGACATTTTTTTCGGTGTGTGTGCATCTGTGATGTATGTTTGTAAACTATACCCAGGATACAGGAGAAATCCTAGTGTAGAGCAACGTTCCAGATGAAAACCAGCATCAAGCACTTTCTGATGGATCTGGAGACTTATTTGGTTCAACTTTGAGACACAATCATGCCCATGAAGTTTTTGTTCTTTTTATTTATAGGTATTTATGCCATTCTTTTCCTTCATGTGTTTTCTTTTTGTGTTAATTCTGTATGTTGTGTCCAAATAAATGTTAATATGTATCAAGTAAGCTCTAAAAAATAAACGCTGCCAATTTTATACTCACCATATCCATTCAGCTTCTTACGTCGTTGTTGGACTAAAGGAGCCAGTTTCCCCGTGAGAAATACACTGGCAGTAATGGCGGCCCGTGATTTCGGTATAGACTTCAGATAATTGCGAATTTATATCCAGTTAATATTGTACGGCTTGCATATTTTGTATGAATGGATATTTCGTAGACTCATGAATCAAGTCAAACCAAATTACTTTGAATATTTATTATTGCTATATGAGAACATCTTATCGGTGCTATTCGTTTTGGTGCTATTCAAGTCGGTGCCCTTCGTGGAATACCTCATCTTTATTTGGTTTGAGTTTCTCAATGAGTAGAAGATTTTTATAAGAGATCTTGACGCGTTTCAAGTCAGTTATGGTTTAAATAAAGTAAGTATCTTATTTTTAGACATTTTGAGCATGTTATCAGGACCATCTTATCTGGCAAAGACATTCTATAAAATGTCGTCTTATATGCAACTACGAAAACTGAAACTAGTAATTACTTGATACATGTCTATTTAAAACTAAAGTCAACCAGTTTCAAACAGTTTATTAGCAAACTTTAATCGGTTGCAGCGGTCATTTAAAGCGGTACTGTACTTACAATTAATTTCACAGGAACTTCCATTTAAGTCAAGGTATCAATTTAGCACCTGTGAAGTTTCCACTAAGTGGGTTATTAATACGCCGTGTTTTGTCGCTTTGAATACCTGATGGTATTGGTTAAGTTCATTCGGGTCAAATCGCACGCTGTTGACCCTAGACACAGACATATAAAAAGACATGTTCTACTTATCTGAAAACCAGCGCTGTGACTTTTTTTTTATCTGTTGTAGCATATGCTGAGATAGGGTCCATTTTTGGCCTCGTGCAGGATTTATTATTTTGTTTTTTGTTATTATTATTTTAATGTTTTTTCTCTGTATGTAATTTTCTGTGCGAGTCCGAAATAAATATTTTTACTTTCTTTCTTTCTTACTTTAGACTTTTTGATAATCGTCACTTTTGACAACACAATTGGGGCAGTGGCTAAGCGACTTGCTTTCTGCGCTACGTGTCGCGGCTTCGATCCCCGCACGGGACAAGTATTTGTATGATCTACAGATAATCGTACCGGGGCTAAGTGTCTGTGTGTGTGTGCCTACGCAATAGAAGTAAAAATGGGTTAAACGACACTGCAAAAGTCAACAATTATGAGACCATTGAGACACGATTGAAATAGCAGAATTAGAGCCCTGGTGGATCAACCAATGGCAGTCAACTTATTGCGTCAGCGTAAAGATCATGTTTTACTGCAGTACTAATAAACAATCGTGATCTAGAAGTCGCTCAGTTCGGAAGTGATCGGTTTTACGAAGTTTACCGATGCGCCTTCTTTGTTGTTACACTTCTTTGTTGTATATTGTTATGAAAAAGCCAGGATAAAAATCATATTTTATTCCAACCCAATAACTACAACAAACACGAAAAAAAAAATGAAAAAAAATAATACAACAATCCAGGAGCACTTTACCATGCATTCCCGTACTGGAACTTTTTTAATTAACTGCCACCATAACGACAATATATCACTAATCTGGCAACACTGAACATAACAGCTGTTCTGGCATTACTGCAGCCACTAATTAAAAACAAACAACGCACAAACGGACGCGTGATTTATTATTTATTACACGTTTTGTCAACGGACGGATTATGTGGAAATTGGATAAGTGAATTTTGATTGATGCTGACTGCATTTTGCTTAAATTGGCTTTAATTTTACGAGCTGTAGTCGTGTATCTCTAATAAATTTTATAGGTAGTTTTTTTTTAATTACTCATGACATATTTGATAAATAGTTTAGTTATTATTTAAAATTAATGTCCCTAATAATATAATTAAATTCTTATATTATATTTGTACGCCATAAAGGCAAAACATGACTGTTTTTTCTTGTGTGTATATAGGTTCTCATATTTGGAACAAATAAATGATCTTCTATCTCTAATAATTTATAAGATTTTATTTAGTTTAGTGCATTAGCCGCTGGAGGCGCTTGTAGTCATACTAATATTATTCAATAGTCGCTGGCGAGTATTACAGTTGTAAACTCATACAATACTCGCCACGGATCTTTGTGTATGAAGTTTCTACGAGTCGCGGCGTTTCGAATCAGGATTGTGAATTTCGTGGTGCTTCTCGCGCCGATCCTTTAAGTTATTTCATTATTTGAACCTATCTTCACAGATGAACGCAGAGCACTACGAAAATAACTCTCTTATTCTGCCTCACTGACTGTACCCTCACTCGATACTAAATGCAACAACATCGTAGCATTACTTTCGAGTATTAAAAATTCAACCAACAATAAAACCTAAAGCCTCTAAAGTTCATCCGTACATTCAACCGTATGTCGTTTAAAAATGTCTTAACCGCTCCTGGGCTTAAACTGAGTTTAACTCGTACTTACAAATCAACGCGGTGATTATAATAATGCATCGACCATCATTATGGCCGCTTTCTAAGGATAAACATATTATTTATCGGTGGTACCAGTAGGACCAGCTATACTTTTATGAGCCATTAAAAATAAAACCACTTACGCTTATCAACTGATTTATTTCATTTAAGACTAGATTTAGCTCATAGCTTTACTGATCCTTATTCGATTTGAGAGGGTGACATTGTACAATACAAATCCAAATACTTACACGTAGCTCCGAAGCTATAGAGTTCCTTTGAAAGGATTGAAAAGAATCGCAAATCTTACTAAGAACCTTAGGGTCACCCACCGTACAGGCATACCTACAACTCCAATTTGTAGCTACTGTAAAAATATATAATTATACAGTGTGAAATATATATCTGACAACACATAACTAGTAGGTACAAGAATATGAAATAATTTGTTATAGTACGTAGGTACTAGACGAGTGCGTCGATGCCGGCTTCGGCGTCATCGGCGCGTGGATGGACTGACGGATACAATGCAGACATATACTAGTAAACGAAATACTAGAAATGTCAAATATATGCTTATTGGTTTATTTAGACGTAGGTATTTGTTTACGCACATTCAATAAAATACCATTTTTATATGACCATAATTTAAATAGCGCGTTATACCGATAACTTCGTCCGTCACAGTCATTTGGCGAATAAGTCTGTAATATTTTGTTTTTAATAAGATTCTCAGATTTTCACCATCCACGCCGATGACTCCGCCGCCGCGGGCATCGGCGCGCATATCTAGTACGTACTCGTCTCAACAATAGACTTAACTGACCGGTTGTACGACGCAACTATTCGGAGGTAAAACGGCAATACAGTTGAGCCGATCGGACAGGAAGCTTGTAAATTTTCAAACGAGCGACGCATCGGGACTACTCTGCGACTGTGTGCCTTCGCCTTTAGAACTACAGAAGTAAACCGCTCCCCATATTTTATTCTTATGGCTTACGGGGGCTGATAAGCAGCTCATACTATTATCGTGTCTCTCTTACCATTCATAGGTATCGTTACCTTACCAATATTGGAAACAAAAAGAGATATCTAATCTGACTTGATTTACTCCCATTTCTGTACTCCTGAGTCCTGATTCAAGTAGGGTTTATCCAAATTTATTGCGATTATACCAGTACATAACGGTTACCCAGTATTTAATCTTGAATGTAGAACGGCATTAAGCCTTCGTAATGGCGCTATTTCGATTCCAAGTTTAACATTAAAAGTTATGACAAATGTTGTGTGGGATTACGTGTGAAATACTTGAGCAAGTGTCATCTTAAACACTCGTTCTAATTTAATATCTGATAACTTCGGAAAATGGAAGTTTTGTTATAGTCAAAAATCGGTGACCAGAAAGTATCAGAAATATTCTTTTTTTTTGTTGAATAATGTATTTTATGAATTACATTTTTGGTGGTTGAAAATAATCGGAAATGAATGTCTACATATAGACATTACGGACTTAAATTCGTTTGTGCAATCATAATAAAACATCTTAAAACCACTGTTTTCGAGTAAATACCAGCAGGTACATTCTGCTTTTTGTACCTTTGCTAAGTCATGAAAAATCGTAAAACTTCAACGAAACATCATTTTTACTACTCAGAAACTTTTTCGCTCAAGCAACAATAGACCTGACTCGAAGTAATAACAGATGCCATTGCTTACTTTTTCACGAAAGTGTGTTTACTGTATATTTCTAAAACTAATGTGAATAGACGACGTGTGTATAACTCACTGGAAGCCGAGATTATGATTCTTTGACGCATTTTGTGGAAGACATCCTAACTGAGATAAACGTGACACTGGACTTGGCACTTTATTTAAAAGATGATAAAGTCTAAATTGGAATGGATATGAGTTTTGTTATGAGCTGTTTGGATTTTAAAACCAAAACTCGCGACACTGCGACACATTTTTCTCATTTCAGATGCATATTTTATGGAGCACGAACGCATAATGAAAGGAATCTCGTTGTGACAAACAAATTACAATATCTGTCGTTGTAGTGCGTGCCCCCATACAATTCTGAATAATAGTGCAATTCAATAAACATCGTAAAACTTGTTCGTCCTTAAAATTAAATATGGACTGCTTGTTATGTTAATTTACGTAGATAGATTTGTATACTTTGGTATCGCTTAGAATTTCATTTCTTGTATGGCAAACGGAAAAACGCAAGATTTGAATGCAAGAATTTAGAATACGAAGTAGGTATCTCAATTTTCATCCCACGCAAACTGTCAGGGGGAATCTGGTAATATCATTACTATTGATAAGGATCGACCGTCATTTAGTATAGTGATTGCTTTGCATTGAAAGTATGCTCATTGCAGCAGTATTTTATGTCCATCTTGACACCTGACGTCTCGTATAATTCCAATCTGACTGCTCTGAGATCGCCGTGGTTGATATTATCTCAGGTCATCACCTTAGTTAGATTTTTATACGGGCGGCGGCTTCACAATTTCATCTTTCATTGTTTGTTGTTCAAGTTAAAATACTGTGTACTTATATACGATCAAATTTAATTTTAAAAATAATTCTGAGTAAGTAGGTATAGTTACATAATTTGTGTGATCATGTAGGTATAGGAATCAAGTTTTCATACTAAGTTTTCCATTCCTTGACTAATAATATTGGTCTAATAAAGATTTGTTCATTGTTATTTATATTCGTTGGTCTGTGATTGTCACAAACATCTTATCCAACAATCTTCATTATTAATTCTGTCGTGTCGTTAAGACAAAGGACGTTGTCGTGTTGGCCAAGTTAATGAAGTCGCAAGGAAACCAATAAAAGTAAACAAAATCCTGATTACTGATTTAAACATCAATCTTGAATTGCGACACACTTCGAGGAGCGTTTATTTTCATATTGAATGCTTATATGAATATTTCAGTTAGTAGGTCGCATACAAAGCGGGGTCTTACGACCTATGGTCATGCAATTCAAATTATATATTGTTCGTGCTTGATATGAGTTCTTCGAGTAAAAGTAGCATCCGATCTTCGGAAAATATTTTTGCTGCTTGTTGTAAGTTTGTCTAGTGATATTGCAGTGGCGTGCATTCCATAAAGAAGAACAAAAAAAAATATAGCCTACCCTAATAAATGAATTGTAAAGCAAACGTTAATATATCTGTAATATTCAGCTAATTTAAATCTTAGGGTGAGGTGGCCAATTACAAACATAATTTAACTTGACAATATAATACTAAGTTGTTTTTGCCTGAGCTACGCTGTAAGAAACGTCTGTGCATGCCACTGAGTGATAATATTTGTGTTGATGTGAAATCCATTGAAAGGGATCATTTAAAATCAAAGATAGCTATTTTATGTCACAAAAAGAAATTACAAATGAACAACAAAGAAACTTCAAGTACTTATAACAAAAAAATCTGAACAATCGAAGAAGAACAACAACTGTTTAATTCAATTCCAACTAATTGATAACGTTTTCAATTGAAAGCTACAAAGTTTGGCATGCAAGATTTAGTATTCAAATATTCAAACTGGAAGGTAACAGAATTGTATACAAGGCTGCTACGAATTTTCCAAAACCTATAACTAAGACAAAAGCCAGGTCAGGACCAAGCTAACATCACAGATAGGCCGACATACATATAGAGGCATGCATCGCGCGTGGGACGACCAGCTTCGCTCCAGGCTCTTATCTCCACCATAATCACTTTGAACAACCGAGTGGCCCGTGATTACAATCTTAAATCCCCCGTAAATTTTCTATTCCGAAGGGCCATTATAATGGAACAACGTCGGCGGGTTTGAGGGAAAAAAATATACACGAATAATTTCATCATAGCACTCCCCCTGTTGATTGCAAAATTTCAATCAAGCTCGTAAATGGTGTACAGTTTCGGATCGACACTCGAAACGATATTTTTTGGGGTTGCAACTGTAAAAATTGTGTGCATTCCATTTTGGTAGCTAAAACAATGTTTGCAAGATACGTTTTCGATTGCCATCAAAGTACTCCAGTGCTGCATACGCATTTTGGCGACGAATGCAGTACATGACGTAGATTTATTTGTAGTATTGAAATGGCAATTGTAGGCAGGATTTATTTGGATGTGTAGAGTTGACTGCGCTAATTATGAAGGGATGAAACGGATTAAAATACTTGTACCATCTGGCAGGAAACAAACTAGAGTACTGAGTCTTGTATTCAAAATGGACAACATTTTGTAGGAAGTGGAATTTTCGACACGTGCAGTCAACAGCGGCGATTCCAAACGTAACAAGCTACCCTTCTTGAATAAATATGAATAAAATGCGACTTACAACGTCCGAGCTCCTGCTGTGAACAGGAGGGCTTAGAAAATAATAACGGAACTTAAATTATTGTTGAAATAGTGCACCCCTGTACTTTACATATTAAAATTATCATCTCACCAAGGGGTCAAAGAACACATTAATAAATTTTAACATCAACCTTTCGACGCGTTTGCGACGTTACTTAATAGTGATCAAAACTTGAGCCTCGGTCGTTATAAATATTATTTTGCTAGGGTAATTTCTACCTTCCACGTTTAACGTAGCATCGAAATTAGTCGGAACTTTATTGGAAACATCTTCAAATTATATTTGGACATTAGTGATTTTTCAATTTGATTCATGTTCCGCACGAGTTAAGGTTAAATTTTCAGTGCTACCAAATTGTGTGATACGTTCTTTGGGGGGGTCTTGAGTGGAGCACGCGTAAGCACGTGCCGGTTACTCCCCGCTGCTACGCACTCCTTGTTACAACGGGAACTGTACCGCTCTGTAATTACACACAAATTAGACAAGATTTATAGAGGGGTGGAACACCTTGGCAACTATTGTAGGTACTAATAACGGCTGGCCAGGTTCGATATTGCGATTAATTCGCGGGAACGAATCTGGAAGAGGAATAAATTACATCCAGCCAATACCAAATTGTACACTATGTCCAAAAAAGTCGTAAGTCATCCGCGCAATTAACGTGTCACGAAGTTTATGGGGCGCAAATGTATATACATGGTGGATTCAAGTTCGATTTTTTATTGCTTCATAAAAAAAAAATGGCCGTATCATATCGAAGCCCTATGACACGGATGTGCATGTTGCGAACTTTTGACAGGTTCATTTAACAAAAGGTGGACATTTAGCAAACAATAATGGCATTTTTAGTGCGGCCTTTTCATATTTTATGGCGTGTTTATTGGCCATTGTAGGAAGTTGGTCGGGCGCCGGGCGTTCCGACGCGGGACAGTAAATATGATTCATCTCCACAGGTAAGAATTATCTCGCATTGTTCACGTCCTTACGGCTTAATAAGCGTGAGGAATGTCTTTCGGCTGTGAGATTATTTTTTTATCTGAATGATAATGGTAAAACAACTAAGTTCTAAGTGATGTCTACATGTCTTGTTTTATTTTCAAGTAGTGAGGAGTTTAATATTAAAGCTCCAAAAACCGTAAAAGAGCAATAGGTAATCGGATCTGATGAACATTAGGTATCATGAATGAAATAAGCAGTGGTAATCGAAAAAAATTACATGATAAAATCTGACAGAATAGACCAATATCCTCACATTTTAGAAGTGTCAACAAAATATTATTTGTATAATACATCTTATACCAACAAAATTATCATACTTTTTCCCCTATTGACTTGACGAATCACTTCAACTAGCTGATATATTATTAACCAACCGATTTCAAACGTCACAACAAATTAAAAGAATCTTTCTACAAACACAACTTTGGAAGTTGTTCAGATTACAGTGGGCTATGTTACCTGCTTATCCCCAGAGGAAATAAAAAGTTATCAAAGAACTTGGTTCCTGGTTATCTTCGAGCCAAGTAAACAGTTTTTATTTTATGACCTCCCGCAGTTTTAGTGCCGTGAAGTCCGCTAGAACAGGCTGTTGTTGCTCTTTGGATATAGGATGAATCTAAGTTGGATTGCAGAAAACCCGATGGGTACATCAAATTGAAAAGGTACGTGGAGTTGGATTTGGAAACTTTATCTCGTCTAAGATTTATGGTACAAAAACATCAAATTGTCGGCCTAACTAGCCATGCCTCATAATGGGCAGCACATTGCCGGTATGAGTGAGGATATTGCTCTAACCATAGACTTATGCTCTAACTATTACACTTGTCAAACAGACTTTGTTATCATTGCACAGGGAGATGCTGCTGCCGATAATATTGACATAAATTTTCATTTTTCAAAAACTTATTTTTATTACTTAGGTACCTACTCTGTTGGCTCAGAAACCCAAAATGTGTCTTGGCCTTCGATATGCTAGAACGCTTAGATCATAAAATTCTTCTTATTTTTATTAAAAATTTAAACGTTTTCCTCTTCATCCTGTATGTAAGTACTTGTAAGAAGATTGGATACAGTTAGTTCTACTTGTTTCTAACCTACGTATGTAGGTACCTACTTAGAAACAAGAACAGAATATATTTTTATTATATTTAGCTGGCCAACTCCATAAAATAGTTTAGTTAATAAAACCCATTCACTCAAATTGATTAATTTATAAAATTATTCTGTATGAAAAATATTCTTAAATTCTTAAGAATTTTTAAAACTTCTCATCCATCAACTAACAATATTAAAATTCCAATAATACATATTTTTACGAAAAGCATTGACAAAACTAATTCAGTGTAAGTCAGTAAATTATTTAAAAGGTGCTTTGTATTTAACTTTAAATAACTCTTCAAATTGATCACACTTTTATTTACTTTCAACAGCTTTTTCTTGCATTTAATAACATTCGATGTCTCATAAAGAACACAAGTATTGTACACAACCTCATCAATATAAAAGGCAAACGCCCACTCTTGGCCAGTAGGTAGGCAGGTTCGTTCCACCAATGTGAAAAATACAAAAAAATATCTTATTTAGTAACTAAAATATTGTTATTATTTATTTGTTTGTAACACTCGGGAATTAAAAACTTATATTAAAAAGACATTCAATCAATTATGGATGTGATGCAATATTCATTTCCGCACGTTATGTCAATCTTATAAAAGTAGTGATAGCAAATGTCACAAAAAATCGAAATCAAATAAATCGAGAACTGAATGATCTTCTGAAAAACTTTTTTCTTTTGTTTCGCTTCCTATATTAAAACGTTTAATTTCTATAGAATAGGTAGAATAAATGTGTATTGATTGTTTTCCGAAATCTATGCAGTGCTGGTTCAAGTTTATTAAAAATATCGATTCATAGCTCTATAACATCGGTTTTTGATAAATCGATGCCGAATCGCCATCACTACGTCAATGATAATTGAAATTGACAGTCTGTGTTGACAGTTAACATTTTGTTTGTAGCGGGTTGTTTGTTGTGCTTTGTGAGTTGTGATTTTTCCTCCACGGATTTGCTATTTTCTATCCGATGACTTTGATTAATATTATGGCGATGACAACCTTGGCTTTACATTGGATTCCGTACCCGCTTACCACGACGACACTGGCTTGCCAGTCAACTCCATGTTTGTTTTATATCAACCTTGAATTTTTTTCATACAATTTTAAAATTCTGTCCAAGTTCTATGTAAAAAATTGTGGTTGATTTTGTATCTATGAACCCTAATGCCTATGATTTGCTATATTTATGGACGCCATTTGGCCAAAACTTCCTTAACTCTTTGACCACCAGTTCCTGGAAATCTATTGTTATCAATTTAATCGGACCTTAAACGAGCGGAGAGGTTGACGAATGGGCATATCCCTTTATGATATCTATTTGTATTAATAAATACTTAACGAACACTTATGTCATTGTCAACGTCCCAATAATATGTTAATTTTTTCGGATATTAAAATAATATTACAGAGAACTTGCATGTATTTTTACATTTAGTTTAATAAATGACTTTCAAGAGTTAGCGCCAAAACTCAGAGTCACGTGACATGATGTCATTGCATTGCATCGCTCGTTCATAGCGTGTTAATATGGATACCAAGAAATCACGAAGGAGTGACGACATAAATTCAATGATGATGTTTGATACGTTCCGTTTTACGTAATTTATACTAAAGATAATTTGTAAAAAACCTAAAAAAAAAAAACCTCAATCATTAAATCACTTTTCACAACTTTTATTATTGATTTTTTAACATCGTTTTTCAACGTAATTTAGATAGTAAGTTTCCTTTTGTAAGTGACTTTCAGATAGGCCTCCCAATGTATAAAGATCTTAAGTTTCCATGCGACGATGCACTCGGACTAGCTGGCTTACAGTTGCTAGGGTATAACCAGCCATGCAAGTTATGAATGGCAAATTATAATTTTATCTAAATTGTAATCTAGAAGTTCAACACTTTCTACCATTCTACTGACGGTTATGGGTTACTGAGCAAGTAGGCGACGGGGTTGTAACCCGACACGCTACCGCACGTGGCTTTAAGTGCCAACTCACTGCTGATAACGCAGTAGGCATCACAACGACTAAACTAACCGTCAAAAATCCCCGACTCCAACCAGAATAAACTTTAAAAAAAGTAAAAACCGACTTCAGAATACTAAAAAGTATAAAATAATTATCAAATACTTTAGTATCAATAACTTAAGTATCAAATCCTTTTGTAGAAGGTAATTTAATAAACAAAAGAAACCTATACTGTGAAGTAGATTGACATCCTTAAACAAATAAATCTAATGTTATCTCAAAAGAGATACGGTCGGAGGATTTATTTTTTGGCAAAGGGAAGGACAATGCATTTGCCGTGTTTTCCTACCAAAAGACAGGCTTTACGAATATAAAGATGATAAGAACCCATTACCGATAGAAATGGGGTACAATATAAGGGTTTTTTAGTGTTATACCATCATAAAGTATAGGGGTTGTGAATGTGGATTTGCCATGCAACGGGGCTCAGCTCCTACCAATACCCAATCAATATGATAGAACTCCTTCCTCATTGTCGATAATGGAGTAAGTTGAAGTTGTATAGAAATAAAACTTTATGGCTTGCGACCCGTTTGTTCTTGGATTTATTATTTTGTTGATTTTCGATGGAACGCTTCAATGGAATTTAATTAAATCAGTAAAATTAGTATTCAATTTAAATTCGAGAATAGTATGTAGGTAGTAAACTACAAAATTACTAGAAGATGCATAATGTTTGAAAGTTCAATAACCTTTGAAGAATTATGCATAATTTATAATTATTCATTTCTTTTTATAGTGCAATATAACAATTTGTATTGCACTATAAAATATTGGCAATAATATAAAAATTGTGTTTATTTAACGTTAGTGGAAACATGCGTTTATTGAAAACTCTAAGTAATTAAGAAACAATAAAACACAATAAAATATTTATAAAAAATACACGATATCAATAAAAATCTCTACCACGGAAGCTTTATCCAGAATATGTATGTTACTATACGTATTTATTTTAAAATATACTTATACTATTTTCTCCTAACCCTTTGAATTTCGCAGAAATCCCTACAGAGAATCCAATGAATTCCATTATAAATTGACGAGAGCGGCAAATCAATTCATTAGCAAAACCAGTGGCTTAACACTATCCTACAATCGATACAGGGGAACATCTAGGTGTTCATTTAAGTCAAGATTGAACTGGAGATTAAACAGTGGATGGTTTTGCCCCCTCTGTGTGGTGCTCCAATTTGTTAAGAGGTAGCGGAAAGTGGTGAAGACGTAGCAGCCTATAAATCTGTACCTAATTCATTATTGAACCCATTCAAAGTCAAAGTTTTTTATTTCAACTGGGCCTTTGTAGGCACTTTCAAAACGTCGTGATTCTAGGTCTCCATGTTCTAGGTGCACGGTTCCAAGTGGATTGGTCCGTCCAATCAAGTGTCTAGTACAAAATACGAACAAACTAATTTAAATTCTATGTCGTCATCACAATGCCTAATTTAGCTTGCAACAATTTTTCACCATACGAAGATTCGACTGCACCGCACCGTCACATTGACGTGTAGTTGCTCGCTCACCTAAATACAGAATGACGCGCGATTAGTGTTCTTTTTCTTATTTTAGTCTACATTCGGTTCTATTTTAGTCTAGGGTTCGGATATTTTTGAGCGCTGACCTGAAGTCCACGTTAATTATTTATTTATTTATTAATTCCATTGCTCATTACACTTACAGGGTTACCCAAAGCATGCAGTGAGCTAGTTTACAATATTACAAATTAAATTTAACTTTAAAATGTATGTTTGGTTGGTTAATGGTTGATAGATCGCAGCAATAATTGGTCCTTGAAGTATGTTGGATGACACTAGGCAATTTGGAGAGTGCAGGATGAGTTTATTTATAAAAGAAACATAGATCTTCATCTGGTGAGAGAGCTATCATAAGTGGGAGGCAATAATGCTGTAGTGGAATTTGCCAGGCAGCAATGATGGTATCCAGACTGACTGCCCAGGGTACGCCAAACAATCACATGTTTCGTCACTCGTAGAGGGCCTTTCCTTCCACCCCAAGTAAGCGAAACATAGTTAAGACATTCACACATCAACATTCATCGTCGACATTTCATAAGTGCCTGTATCTGGTTTACATGAAATAAAGATCTATTCTATTCTATTCTATTAAGCAAATGCTACTGCTAATAAGATTTCAAATTCATCGTTTGAATTTAAAACTATAATAATATACATAGACACTACAATTTTTGTAATTCACGAATGCGCGCGGCCCTTATTTACAGTAAAAACGTATAGACGTGTCAATGTGTGCATGATAGCGGTAGTGGTAGGCACGCACACTATTGCAAAGTGCATGTATACCTACGTCTAAACACCAGTAAATACCGCTTAGTAGCAAAGTGTAATCCCGTCAGCCACGAGGTCTATATTCGAGTATAGTTACGATAGTGACTCGATTATTCATTAAACTTTTCCGATTTCGTTTTTGAAGCTAGCTTTGTTCTCTGAACTGGCTCTGCTAATTATACTCAATAGTCAGCACCGTATCTTATTACCCCTTGTTCGTAATTGCCGACTTCTCGTAGGAAGTTACTTGAAGACAATAACTGGCTTGTATCACGCGATAGCTTACATATTGTCTTCGTGTCCGAAGGGCATAACTCGCTTGCGCACATAGTTTGTACCAACAGTGATACAGAGGGGCATTATACCTCCTTATCGACACTCGTTAGTCGCCCCTAATAAAACCTCACCCTCTATCTCAAGGGCTGTTGCAACTCTCAAATTTAATAATGGCAACTTTAAAAATAGAAACATTGATGCCGTTTGTTTACTGGACCGTTTTTAGTCAGAATTTTTGAGGTATAAAAGGGCATTTCCTTTTCTAGGACAAAAAATTACTACATAGTTCTAAAATAGATGTCTACGCAAGCTCTATTGTTTAATTGAAAGTCAGTTTGGTTGTAGATAATGAATGACTATGATTTTACATCAAGCTTGGTTTCCCTGAACCGTTACGAGAGTTGCTGTATCTATTTATATTGTATAGTATATAGTAACGAGCACAGATTATGTGTACATGTAGCAACATCAAAAAGTGAATTTTATAATAATTTGTGATTAAAATCATCCAAAAGTTTTTCACTTAATATCAGTGAAAAATATTGGTTAATTTTAAAAGTGACCCTGGTTATCCTCGGCCACTGCCGCGGTACCGCTTGGTTGGCTCGCTCTGCTCGTTTTGTGGTCATAGTTCTACCCTAACCAACTATTGTCCTTGGCAAAACTATTTTCTTTTGACTGCAGGCTTTAATCAAAAGTAGTTTTAACCAAATGTGTCCAGTCAATATTAGTTTTGACCAAGTTTTTGCAGTCAAAATTAGTTTTGACCAAATTTTTGCAGTCAAAATTAGTTTTGACCGGCTATGAGATTTTCCTGTAATTCCTGTACTCGCGTAGGTACACCAACATTTAGCTGATTTCGATAATATGTTACAAATGTAATAGGGTGTAAACACATTGCCATACGGGGCATAACCGCACAATACAATCCACTGAGCTACTACTGACATTCTCTTAAAAAGACCCAATAAATAGTTCAACCTGGAAACTGAATCCAAGACCACCGCTTTTAACCACTAAACTATAGATTGGGTTTTGAGCAATTAACACAAAACTAACAAATATTCTCCATCTTTGGCGAGGGCCTAATGCTATTAAAATGTATGTATGTAACTAAATACAGGGTTAACTCGTGGGTTGTGCAAATATTTTGATATGAATCTATGTTGATATCCGTTGTACCCGAGTACGGTCTACATTAGTTAGTAGTTACTTAGTAGGTATATCTGTCTTCTTCTCTCATACATTATTCTTTCCGACCTTCTATGCTGTGCCCTTTAGCACAGTATTTTAATACTGTGCCTGCAGTATCCAATGTTTACTTCGTTTTGAAGTTTACCACCTATGTAACATCAGCCAAAAAAGTAGTCTATCAATTTTAACAAAACTTCCAATCAAATAAAAATATCACTAAAGTTGAAATTTTTGTTGTTTTATGGAGTACAAAAAAATTGCAATCTTAAATAACGAACTCAGGGCCTTTAATTCTTCTATGCACCTTGACAGTGACACCAACTTCAGAAGCTGTTAAGTTTTTTAAGAAAATAATTTTATACTTTTATTTCTTTAAAGTCGTTTTTACATTTTTTAAGTTTATTTTATTTTGTGGTAGACCAATTCGTTGGCCGACTGTAAAATGAGGTATGCCAATATACAATACAAACTAGCTTCCGCCAGCGGCTTCGCCCGCGTGATATCTTTATAAATTATAGCCTAATGTTACTCACTGATAATATAGAATTCTGCTGGTGAAAGAATTTTTAAAATCGGTGCAGTAGTTTTTGAGTTTATCCATTACAAATAAACAAACATACAAAAAATCAAATCTTTTCTCTTTATAATATTAGTTTAGATATGACTTTTGTAATGTAAAGGAAAATAACCATGCTCCACGTTTCACCAATACTCTGCTGCAACAGTTTACGGTAAGACGCGTAGCTTATATGAGATCAGCACGAATATTATTCATTTAACTACATGCATTAATAAGCGTTACATCACAACGTAACAAATCTAAAGTATTGCTGACTCACCATCATAATTGCGAGAGATACAGACACCAACACTGTCCAACATAGAAAGGATACGAAGGACTGTACAGGCTTCTACACACATGCTGCGTTAGCCGGTGGCATGCCCGGCGACCGAGCTGCCTGCCGGTATAGTGTGTAGGAGCCTCAAGAAGTTGGAAATAAATAAATAAACATAACGTAACATAACAATATATATATTATGGCTCAAAATTTAAACAATCCACAAAATAAAACAACATTTTTAAGGCGTCGCGTCGATTGCGGCAATTCAATTCAATTTATTTCATAACAATTTAACATTGTGTTGAAAATACACAAAATTCATTATTCATTCAATATTAATTATACATTAATTGCACACATATCATTTAACTATTTCAAACATAAGTAGGCATAAAACACTCCAAATAAAAATTCATAATAATATTATGTCAAATATCAATTAGAATTCACAAAATGTCAATTAACAATTAAATGACAAAATCACCCATTGAAATATATTTTAATGAATATTTTTGGATTCTACAAAACTGGTGTAGGTGCATTAAATAATACTGTATCTATCTATACCTACATCTATGCCTTCTATCCCCAAAGGGTAAAACGGAGGTGAACTGTCGTGAACCCACACTAGACTTATGGTGGAATTTGATACCATGACGTGATAGCGGTGAACCTGTTGATCGTCTCATTTGTCCAGTGGTCTTTTACTGGCCTTAAGTCACAGAATGATCAAGTTCCAAGGTCAAATCGGTGACTTTGAGCAATACCTTTCGAAAAGGATCCTTGTCTAACATTACTAGGTAGGCAAAAAAATATGTGACGGGTGATCTACTTTACTGTCGTAATGTAAATCACCCGTCACACATTATTTTGGGCAATATTATGGGCACTCCTATTTTAATATTACCAGAATAAAATTAAGAGCAATATCTACTCGTGATTCTAAACAATTTTTATTATGGGATCATGGTCTGAACTCGAGAAAAACAGCAGCTATTCCATACAAAAATGGATGAACTGGGTGAAAATGTATGGAACAGTAGATTTTGTTTAAGATTTCAAAATTAGACCCATAGTAGATAGTAGTGTAGACAGATAGGATACGTAACTGGGTCAAAAGATAATAAATAATAATGTAATGTGTGATAATAATGTAGGTAATTATATATTGTAATGTAAGTAGGTATATGTGTATTGTATTGCTTAGGTTCTACATAAGTAGGTATATCATTATCCTCACCATCATAATGACTAGTGCATCTACCATGTTTTTGTTTCTGCATCACCCTAAGGTTGTCTGGCAGAGAATGCCTTTGGCTTTAAGACCGCCTTTGTACATATTTGTATGAAAAGCATTAAATAATAAATAATAATAATAAAAGATATGGAGCAGTCGATTTTTAAGATTTCAATATTCATCCCGTAATAAAAATTTGGGTAGACTGATAAGCACAGAATGCACTTAAAAATGTCTACTAATTATAAATTAAGGGTGTATATACTTCACCAGGTTTTGGTTAACTTTCCTTCTGAACCGTGTGTCCCTTTGAAATCACGAACTAGATCGCGTTAATGGTTGAATCTGAAACATTAGTTCTACGCTCAGTAGTCCCCTGCAAGCACATCTAATGAATGCTGAATTTATATGAAAGTCATCCACTATCGCGCTATGATTGTCATTTTTGACAATGATCGAGTGTATATGGACCACGATCCCTATTTGAAACTCATTAGCCGTAAATTTACTTCTATGATTAAGGGGTTCAATAGAGAAAGGTACAAGGACAGGAAAGGTTAATAATAAAGCATTTAAAAAATGCATTGACGATATCATAAATAGAGTTTTTGACGGGTATTTTTTTATCTGCAAAATTAAAGCTTTTCCAAAAAAACTTAAAGTAGTGTAAAAATAAATTAAATATTAAAAAATAGGATTAAATTTAAAGTATTTTAAATAGACAAAGATGGCAGTAATCGCTTGTGACGTCATAAACTAGTTATGTCATAATAAATTGTAACAGTTTCATACATACTCCATTTAGCGAGAAAATGGTGGATAATCCTACTATAGAAATTTAAAAATCATGTAACTCCTGTATTTATTTACCGATTTTAATTATTTTACATCCGAGATCTATATTTGCCTACTATATGGGAATCTTTAATCTGTGATGGGAATATAAAATATTTGTCCATTTTTAATAGTAGTCAACTACCCTATTTGATACGTAAAAAAATCCGGATAATATCCGGGATAAGTTGATAATAAAAACATTATAAAGGGATAGTAATTTGCAAAAGTACATAAGATCTACTGGAAAAATTTCACGTTCCATGAAAATCCCAAAACAGTGTCACCTGCTACAGCGAATTTCTGGTATTTGCCAAATGTATCTACTAGAATTATATCCCTTTACAAACCTTACCTTAATAATATGCCTTGGATTCACTTTACACATAAGACAATGCATGAATAGCCTAATTAGAGTACAGACATCTCATTGTTTTAGTGCTAACAAGACAACATCGAAGCTATAGTTCATAAGTTAAATTCCCAGGTGGGACAAACGAATTTAACAATTCTCATTACAGCACGAGATTGGAATTTTTTAACGCTGATAAGTTCGCCCGTATCACTTTAAAACATATTTTATATTGGAATCAGATCGATGTCCTTTTATACAAAAATGAATAAATAGATACAATACGGAAAATAAAAAAGATTAATTTAATCATACACCTAAATACTAAAACATATTAAATTAAAACTAAAAAAGAAAAAAAGGGAATCGTAGTCATTACCAAAACAATAAAAATAATATATTGTAGTTTTTGTATAAAGAAGCGTCGATAAAAAAGTACCTATAGTTGGTAGGTATATTGTACAATTGCTCATACCTATTTCTGAGACAAAGACAATAGCCAGCATAGGAAACGTTGTATTGTTCCAACTTCGTGATTCAACGCAACTATATCGGCATTTACGTATATAAAAGGAATGATAACATTTTGAACCACAGATGTAGGCGCTTTTGATAATACGCCACACAATAGCGTTGGCCCTCCGTTCCTGGAAATCGTTCAGTGCTCTATGATTTCTTGGGTTCGTGTTACAAATAGTTAGGCAAGCCTGTGGGCACGTCTACGTGCATATAAATTCTAGATATTCAACCAATTGATGTCTTCATCTAAGATTTGTGTTTTATTTAATATTCAGAAATTTTATGCAAATTATACGACAAATTGAAGCTCTATAGCTCCAAATGTTTGATAGGAAAAAATGATTGATTAAACCGTATTCTTGGTAAAGGCTTTATATTCGAAATCTTTCGGGTTTCAATATTCACAAATTCATAAATTTTAGCACTGATTGGAACTATTAGTAAAGTTTAGATTGATCGTTTATTCAAGAATTTAAGAATTCAAAACACGATTGGAGTGAGATGTATTTTGATATTTCAATTTATTGATGGATTGCTCTCGTGATGTACTGTATTCGTCTAGATTACTTTGGATCAGACAGCTTTATTGCTGTATTAATATTTTATAGTTTTATATTTTATGATGATGATGTCAAAGGTAGACATATCACGACTTATATGAAATACCTAACCTACAATAAAATATTACTTGCCGTGTATCAATCAATGTTATGAAGTAACAAGTTTGCCCTTATTCCACAAGTTACCAACCTTGGAAACTACGTCTTGTACAAGTTGACCTGAGGGTACCGGGACAGAGAAACTAAACTCTGAACTTATGCTGTGAACGATCGCTTAGGAAGCCATCGACGCCGACGTACTAAACTTACACTTAGATGAAAATGGGAATACTTAATTACTAAGACTAACATCATGGTGAAAATAAGTAATTTTCGCATAAATATTCTTAGGATGAACAACTCGGTTATTGAAAAAACATAAACCTGAGATTATATGCATATTATTATAGGGTTGAACTAATATTTAATATCCAATACAGAGATCCTGATGTTAATCAACAGGACAAATAGGTAATTTATTAAGACCAATCGAAGACCTGAAAAATAGATCATTACATGTCATAAACATGGGCTTCAAATTTCTTTAAATATAATTTCCACAAAAATAAGCCTCCAAATACCTGAAATATCATTACCTCAGTAATCAAAAGCGCAATATAATTTCTGCCACGAACAGAACAAAATCAAAGCGTGGCAGATCAAAGCGGTATCTCGCAATTTGTTTGATGATGACGTAGCTGAAGTTAAATTAGGTCGATTATACATGTCCTGTCAAAAAGTGGCATCTAATCGATGTTACACTGTGATGTTAGTGTACGAGCACACAGCGGATTTGGGTCGAACATGACTGTTTCTGTTGGATGTATCGTCACGATCGAACAACTAGACTGACGTTTTGCGTACAATTAACAGTTTCGCCTGGTCGTTTGCATGAGGCTATAGCTGATGCTTTGACTTGGGTGGTCCGTTAATGTGTTATTTTATGTTGATGATAGTATTCTAGTGAGAGGTACTGTTTGACTTCCAGATTATATGAATGAGCAAATAATAAATATTGCTGGAAGTTCAGATATCCAAATTATTCGGAGGAAGTTTATTGTACTCGTTCTCATTTCCACAAACGTATACTCCAATACACTATGAACTGTAAGAAACGGTCTAAGTAAAACAGATTAAAACTGTATTTTTACTTGGTTCTGATTCATTTGTTATAACATCTGCTATGTAAATATATAGATAACTCGAATAAGTAACACCAACAATAAAAATAATCTCATCTTAATGTCGCTTGAAAACATGTTAAAACATAATCCTTTTTCGTTGTACCCGTCTGATTATCCCGTTCCCATGCGCCGACGCCGCCCCCGCGGACTAATACAAAACGCGTGATGTTCCTAGTTAATTTGGTGATCAATTCTCGTTTAGTCTATCGTCAGATTTAAGGTGCGAGAGAATAGCGGGACCACGTTCTTGTTTCTTTCATAAGACGCGTGCAGCTTAGTTTCGTTTAAATATTTTACGTAAGAAGGCGTTTATTGCTTTTTAATTTGGAAGGTCTATTGAGTGAAGAGGTTGAGTTAGAGAGAATTTTATTTTATTAGCAGTGTTGTTAATCTATAGTTTATATTTTGGGAGAGGAAATGCCCATGCAATGTTCATCTCCAGGCGTAGCATGACCACCATAGCAACTGGTTTTGTCTACGGAAGAATAGACAAAATGACTCATTGTAGAAATATTTCTACTCTTTGGTAGGATTTGGTAGAATCAACATCACTAACCATTTTTCCGTTGCTATGGAAAGAATACGTAGAAACGTGAGTCTAGTTTTTTTTTTTTTTTTTTTTTGACATTACCCTTCACTAGGCTTTCTCCTGTGTCGAGGGTACAGTTTACAAACATACATGTCACATGCACACACAACCAGACCCGAAAGAGCTTTTTCTATTCTTGGAAGAATAGAAATAAAATGGGCATGGTACGGGTGCAGTCGTAATAGGATGTTGATTTATCAGAAATTAATAAGTTATTTGAATTTCGCAGAATGCCAGATTACCTTTTGTTTCAAAGAACTAATTTCAAAAACCGAATGCATTTCTGTGGTATACTAAACATACGCATTCAAATCTGCTGTTCTTATTTCTAATTTCGTTCAAGTCTTAGAATTCTCGTTCCCAGAGTTACATGAAAGCCGTTACTAACTATAATTGCCAATCAGGTATCGTCAATGTTCTTTCTACGAATGTGTATCACCCAAAACTTGGATTGAAACAGAAAAGACTTTGAGTGTATGAAACAAACAAACAAAAAAAAAGAATAAAGACTGACACCGGACACCCATGTCCCACGCGGTGTCCGATACACGATATTGTGGACATATCGAACTAGCGGACTTTTTATTAACTGACTATTTTACTGCATTATTAACTTTTTAGCATTATCATCAATTGTGAAGTGTCCCGAATAAAAGTGTGTTGGTTTTTATCTCAATTCGTGCGTAAAGTTTGATAAGGTTTATAATATTGAAAATTGAGGCGGCCGGCACTTCGAAAATCTAAGCCACCACCCCGCACCGTCCCTTCACGTAAACCTAAAAACTGGTTGTACCAAGCTTGATGTTTTTTTTCTGATTTACATTTTTAAAACAAAATGGGTTCTGTAATATGCTTGTATGCATATCCATGCATAATATCCATGCATACCAATACTGCCATCCGGCAGTATTGGTATGATTATAATATTTTTGCTCTAATGTAAGTTGACATCAAAAATACCTTTCTAACTTCATAACATAACAAACAAACGAAAAGTAAAATCCGAAACCGGACACCCACGTCCGATAAAATGCTCGATAGACAATGCCGCGGTTAGTTTTAGCTATCAGAGTTTTTATCAAGTGTCAGCAAGGATAAATATAAGTAAGGCAGTAAGCATATTAGATCAAGGCAGTAGCAGTAAGGATATTAGATCAGTCGTAAAATTCGGATTTAGGTTTTATTACTTCTCACTTTACATCGGTGCGTTAGGATTTTTATTTCCATGATTTTGATCTATTTTATTTGTTTTGGTCCTATTTTAGTTTTATTATATTTTAGGCTTAGCTAAATAGCTCTTTCCAAAGAACAGCCAATAATTACCTACAATACTTTAATACAAAAAGCATAAAAAATACGTAAAAAATCTACATCGTCAAGTTTAAGTTATTGAATGCCTAAATAAATTCTGACAGTGATCAATACTGTAGATATTTACCCAAAAATAAATAAATACTATTCACGCAAAGAGTCATGAACTCATAACAACTCACATTTCATCCAATTTCGATTATCGCCTGCGACATGCAAACAAAAAACTATTATCCGATCGTGTACATCCCACGTAAATGCATGTTATGCGTTATCTCACACACATTGTTATACATCTCTGCTCGATACCTTTTTACAACTTCATAGCTCATTTTGATCATCCAGAGAAACTTCGTATCTTCTTCAATAGAGGTCCACCATTCAAATTTCAACTTTATGTCTTTAGCTTAAGGATTTTTCTGTTGATTCTTGGGTTCGTATTGATTTGTATGTGTATATTGTTCGTTTCTAATATGATCATTCGTCACAAGTGAAGGCTTGTAATGGATATTATCGCGTTCACGGATGGTTTGTTTGTCCAATGCTACATCACTTACACCCATTCATAATAATGCAGTGTGTATTATTAATATATTGACACTTGACACATTCTTGTCACAAAATATCGAGCGATCTTTAGCGGGTTGGCTGCTAGATTATTAATATTTTTGATGGGCAATTTTGCATATTATGTACGGTTGGGTAAAAAAGTGGTCTATCAATTTTAACAGAACTTCCTATCAAATGAAAATATCACAAAAGCTAAAACTTCATTATTTTGACAAGAGAATTAGCCTATTACGGATGTAGACCAATTCTTTGGGCTACAGTCTTGGCTGAGTATACATAACAGTTCTGTAAACAATACCAATTATAGTTAGTATAAAACTCATCAGCATAGCCTTAAACTTAGTATTATGACAATATTTCCAAATACTTATCGCAAATTATTTTGAAAGAAAGAAAAAAAAAATTGCTTCCAAACACACAAAGACATACGAGTAGTATTACAAATAACACTTAAAACATACAAAAACTTACAAATATAATAAATAGGTATGTAGGAGACAAAAATGGATCTTGGCTAAGCATAGTGCAACTTCTTTGTCAAGAACCAGCGCTGGTATTATGTTACGACTATAGCATCGCCCAGCAGTAAATTCCTTGGAAATCCAATTTTTTTTTAAAACGTTTTATTTGTTCTTTATATTGATTTATTTATTACTTCTTCCTCTAAAATTCTGTGTTGTACATTAACGAGGTTTTCACTACTGGGCGACGATAGATGAAATCACGAACAGACGTCCCATAATAATTCATAAAATAAAAAATAAAAAACACAACGGCAAAGTGTTGGGTGCATTCTTTATGCCACGCATTTGGTTCATTACCCCGGTCCGCTTACCGTACTTGTAGGCATCCAAACATGAGAAAATTTTCTGTCCAATTAGACTACCTGCGAGGGTCTCATATTCAGCACTAGCTTCTACTTCTTTTTCTTCCCTCAAGGAGGTATGAGCTGTCACTTCCTTCCCGCCGTAGTGAAAAGATTATTAGATTATACAGGATAATTTTTATGTAGTGCGCAAAATTTGCAGAGTTCAGAATCCAGAGGTAGGCCAGACGATGACACGATTCGTCATTCGTGGAGACTCTTTTCTCGCACTAGCTTATTGATTAACTTGCCCTATTAAAACCCATAAACAAAACTCCTTTTTACTGTCTCAATATTATTTTACAATGGAAACCAAAGAATCATGAAAGAAATAAGATCATAAGTATCATATTTATTTTTGCATCGTCAAATAAACTCGTCAACCGAATTCAGTCAACCGCAAAATGACGTGTTTATAAATCTCGATCGAGATATTGAATGTCTCAATGTGTCATCAAAAATTTGCATTGAATGGGCAAGACATCTCATTTTCGTTGCAAACCTTCTCGGAAGAGACTTGGCTGTAATAATAAGCAGTTAAAACCACATGAAATGAGTATTACATGTGTTTGCGGTTGACCAGAATTACTGATGATGTATTGTTGTGCTAAAGTCGCGATAATGGCAAGGATTTTCGAAGGACAAAGAAAAGTGTAGATATTTTCAACAATAGCTTTAGTATAGGTGCAGTCACGATACGTGGCGGTGATACATTTCGCAAACAAAATGCTTTGAACGACTGCGGCTCGCTTAGAGTTAGTATCTCTGCGTTTGGACGCCGGGTACAAACGATTTCGCAAGAATTGCCGATAGTACAACTACTTTAGCAGAATGGTTACCTGTATCATCCCACTACTGGAGAAAGGCCTCCCCCCATGATTTCCAGCAGGATGGTTCATAAGAGAATAGCCTTTTCCGTTCGCAAAATTAAATATATTATAGCGTGTTGGTTGGATTTGATATCCGCACGAATATCAATTTGCATATCCCCTAAAGAATATAATTGCTTCATTGTTTGCCAAATATGTATCAAATCCTGTCTTAAGCCAAATGTATAATATATAGGCAATTGTTATTTGACACATTCACCGTTACTTCCCACATGATTGCTTATGCCGAACCAAAAAAACAATAAATCTGTCACCCATTTAAGGTTCCACGAGAAAACTTCTTAAGTGCCACCATCAAAATTGACTACCAGGAGTAGGAACCTTTCAAGTTCCGCGCCTTGATTACGTAAGAAAAATCAAAAAGATAAATAAATAAATATATATAAGTAAGTAGTATTACTATTATACCTACTTAAAAACAACTATATAAACTTACATAAACATTACCAACAGAAAAAATATTTTATATGAGTTCTGTACAATAAAATGATTGGTCTTATTCCAGTGACAACTATTTTATTTATTGTAAGTAGTATTTATAAAAGACAAAAAAAGAAAAGAGTTTCTTAGATATTAAAGTGAGACCTCTGAAATTGTGAACTCTCTGTAAATTTCGTTTATATCCAGCTTTTTACTGCTACATGCTACCCTCAAAACATCATCTAGAAGGGAATCAGTGAGCTGGCCGGGCCATCAGCAAAAGCGTGGCGGGCTTCATGTGGCACGCGAGCCGTAGATTGAGTATGGCTAAGTTAGATTCATCCCAAAAGAGGACAGCATTCAAAACCTCTATTTACTTGCTTGCTTAATATGATTGATTTCTTTTGTCCTTAGCGATATTTCGGACTGTTACCAAGGTCTACTTTCCAATGACATCTTGAATACCTTCTACCTTTTGCACCAGTCTTGCAAATACAAATAACAAAGCTACAATTAAAGTCATCTCTGCACTCGTCATCCAAATTCATTAGCGTACTCGAGCGGACGGTAGGGGACTACAGTACCTACCCTTCACCCTTTAACAGAGGCGTGAATATAAATGTTTAATAAAAGGGTTGTAGATGCAAAGTATAAGAAACTCTTGCTTGTTAAATACACAACAAAATTACATTGAGTTAAAGGCAGTTTCTTAGGCAGCCAAAGTCCGTACTAATTTTATTTAGATGAATATAGTTGGGGTTGATTGCGTGATGTAAGTTAAAAGCTAGAAGCGTTTTAAAATGGCAGATAGTGCTATAACCACAACGATTAGCAGTTGAATAGCGATCGGTAGGAGAAATTTGGAGAAAGTTGGTAGATACTGCTATAAATAGGAATGCTATATTTAGGAATCTAATGGTTGGAGTGAAAATTTGAGTGTATAATTAAGCTGTGCCCGAGACACCGTCCGTGTGGCTTTCTGAAGCTCATCATCATTCTCCTGCTCTTATCCCATTTTATTTGGGGTCGGCGCAATATGTCTTTTTCTTCCATTCATCTCTATCAGACGTCATTTCCAGATTTACTTCCTTCTCATTCATGTCATGTTTCACACAGTCCATCCATCTTTTCTTTGGTCTGCCCCTACTCTGATAGCCATCCACATTCATACTTACAACTCTTCTTGTAACATGATTTTCATCTCTCCGCATTACATGTCCATACCACGACAATTGGTTAATTTGCAGCTTTTCTGTAACTGGTGTGGTGTGGTGTGGTGCGGCGGTGTGGCTTTCTGAAGCTGTGATTTAAAAAAATGCCTATTTCCTTCCTCGTGATGTCTCCTTTAACCCTGTCAAATTTCATCAAGATCGGTTACCGTTGTCGGGAAAAGGTAACGAGAGACTGAATTACATTCGCATATAAAATATTAGTAAGGATTTGGTCAAGTTACTATCACCCGATATTTGTGAGGTTGACTTAGCTACAATTAATATAACGCAGTTTTCCTCTAGACTTTACTACAGAAATGAAGAATTAGCCCATTTTTATTCTGGGTCCGCAAGTAGTTAATCAATTTGAATACAACTTATTTTAAGTTTTGTATAGACACCCTAACAAACAAATATCATGAGAATCTACATCACAATCTCTATCAAATATATCGTCATTATTTTGCACAAATGAAGCACCGAAGGATTTAATTCCATACTACAGATAATTATGTACGTGTTATATACATAGTATGAATAATTCGTATTACATCTAGAATATAGATAGTTCATTTAAATGTTTTAGCACCACTTACTAGTCATATACGCTCGAAGTCGTGGTATGAATAATTATTTGCCATAATTCCTCGCTATATTTAGTTCATTTTACCCTGTATAAGCAAAGCAGGATAATAGCAGTAGCGTGAACATTTTCTCGAACTTTCGCGTCGTCAAGATCTGTAAATGATCTTTTTTTTATTCTCCACGGATTATGACAATTAATGTGAGTCAAAAAAGGCGAGAATGTGTTACTGAAATATGTATAGATACCTATATACCTTTGTACTTTGCTCTCCTATTTAATGTTTTCTGACTTTTCATGTGTGTACATAAATTATTAATAAAAAATAAATAGATATTTCAATTTTGAAACAGCTTTTCTAAAGAAAGTTTAAAATAGTTGTTGATCCGCAAATAGATCTAAATTGATGGATCAGCAACAATTTTAAAGTTACTCTGATCCGTAAATGGAACTATTATATGTGAATTATTCTTATACTATATTTATTATTTTTATACTTTCTACGGTAAAGTGAAGTATGATAAAATAATTATTACAATTTATAGATTTATAACTGGTCCTATTAATAAAATGTAAATCAAATTATTGGCGCCGAACCTTTTTTAATATTATTATTTCTTTTTACTTTTTATTATTGTCAGTTTTTTGTTTTACCTTTTTATAGTGAGTGACGTGTATTTTGTTTTACAGTAGAAAACTCAAAATTTGAAAACGAATTTTTATTATTTATTCCCAACACAAATAAAAAAGTACGCTCAGTTATGCAGAATTTAAGAGGTATACCAAAACTTATTTAATAATTATATACGTCGTAAGTACCTACCTACCCTCGTAACTTACGCTTGGCCGATCGCCTTGATTAAGAACTTAAAACTACACTTACTTAACAAAGTTTGGTAGCGAAATGAGAAGTTATTGACCGCTATTTCGAAGAATTAATACGTATCAGTTTTCTGATCAAAGTAGATAATCAAATGTATTAAAAATTTAAAACTTTTTGCTTGCTGAAATTTAAATCTGTTTAAATTTAAAAAACGAGGTTTAGTTAAAACATTTTTTTCGAGAAAATCTCTAATGTAACTATATACAATTGATTTATTTTGAAATGAGTGTTGATTAAAAAGAACTGCTTATTTATAAAAGAAATTTGTTGCAGTAGTCCTTCGAAATCATCATTAAATTAATTAAACCTTTATTTTTAATTTATTTAGACAAACTAATAAATAAGTTTTTTTTTTGTATTTGACTTTCATGACTACTACTTACTACGTATAAGTTATAACTACTACTTTTTCTCAATTAACCGTCATTATTACCCACGAGGGGTGTTATAAGTTTGTAGTGTGTATCTGTGTATCTGTTTATCTGTGTATCGGTCTGTGGCATCGTAGCTCCAAAACAGATGGACCAATTTCAATGCAGTTTTTAATCGAAAGCTAGTTTAATCAGTTATCATCTTAGCTATGTTTCATGAAAATCTGTTCAGCTGTTCAAAAGTTACAGCTCTTTTTCTAGTTGGAGTCGGGGGTTTTTGACGGTTAGGTTATTTTAACAGTAGGTACTTCACTAACCACCCTAATTCGATTTATTGTTGAAACTCATTCATTTTAAACGATCAAAGACTATCGTTAATATGCCAGTTTGAACTAGAAACGCATTAAGTGCTTACTTTATCCGTCTTTAAAAACAAGTAAGTAACCATATACGAAGCTAACAATGTTTTCCAACTTTCTTTCTTGACAATCACATTTACACACAAACGTTTTACAATTTCGATTTCTAACGAATCAAAGGAACCCGCTGCGATAGGATCGATAGGTATCGACTTATCGAGTGTGGACGCCCACAGTCGTAGATATTTTCCGATAAATCGATTATCAAGTTACAAGAACAATGGTTGAAACATACGATCTTTTTATATGTGACTTGGATTGTTTTGGACTGGAAGTGGTTAAAACTATGTACCTACTATAAATAAAATACTATAATAATTAAATCCCATTGATGATGAATTTCATTCTTATTATGGTCTTTGTATTAAATCCCAAATTACTTACAGAAAGAAAATTCACTGAATATACCAGACTTTTAAGTCAATTTAGTGGAAGTTTGTAATCTCTGAAACACAGCATCTCTATTTATAGTTAAATATTAGAACAAAATTTTTTTTTTACCTTTTTAACCGATTTCCAAAAAGTAGGAGGTTCTCAAATCGACTGTATGTTTTTTTTGGTGTGTTTATTCAGCGATACATTCGCCAATTGTTAATCGATATAATGGTTTCTTTTTTAAATTGTAGATATTCTCCTGGGATGATTCTAATTTGGTGAAGATCTAATAAAGACCTTCGCAGATATTATAACTTTTCAATTAATATTAGCAGTAGCAGTAAATTTTACGTAGTTTATAATAATATTTTTATTTTCGATACAAAACCACGTTTCATTGCAGAACTTCACTTTTTACAAGTCTTGTCTCATCTTGCTACCTACAATCGTTGTCACATAGTACGAAGGCAGATTAGTATGCGCAGCAGTATTCAGTTGATGCACGACGCCCGGCTATTCACGACGGTGTAACGGGCGGCCAGTTATTGAACTCGCTTTATAGGCTTTTGTGCTTGTTCGTTTAACTAACATTCTGTTAAGTAAGATGTATCAGGAAGTACGTGACAATTGACGTTGTGACGGAGAGTTTCCCGCCTGGGGTTGCGAGTCACATTTTGCTTCGGGAGTATTTGTATGGCCGACAATATTTCTATTAGATGCAGTTTTGACGCGCTGCTGTATTGAGAGTTTTATTTCGCAACTGGACAAATATTTTTATGAATTGGCTTTATTCAATGGAACTTGAGAATTAATAGGATAGAATACCTACAGAATATCTTTATTTCATAAACCAAATTCAGGCAGTTATCGAGATGTCGAGATTCTGGGTGTGCGGTTCCAAATAGTAAGTATGGAGAAGAACTGGTAACAACCAACATGGAAACAGTTTTAAAATAAAATATGCTATAATCACTACGTTTGACAGTGTATAGTGAATAATGAATTAGTCCCATCTGACATGCCATATTATGAGCCTAGCAGACGCATCGGCTGCGTCTGCTAGGATACATAATTGAGACTGTCTCAGTGTATTGGTAGATACTAGAACGTCCACTTAACAGTAGAAGTTACGGTAATGATTGCTGAGTAGGTTCCATACTAACCATAAGAAGTGGAATTACTTGTTTAATAGATACAACTTTCTTTCCTTCGTGCTCTTATCAGCACAGAAACTCTTTTATCAAACTCTCTAGAGTCTAGATCAAAATATTATAAAATTCTATATAAATTTGGTGTCTACACGAAACTAACCGTACAGCGAGCGAGTCGACTGGAATGTTTACTTGTCGAACACTGATATTCATAAGTCATAATTTAACGCGCGCCGGTCAATGTTTCACTTCTAAGTTGTACAGTGTTAGTTGTATTGTTATACGATGAGATTATGGTGGGTTTAGACCGCTCTAGTGGTGAAATATAAAATATTATCAATTTGTATAACACAAACTAACCGATAAAAAAATGTATTATCTTTTAAATTGCTAAAGTAGGTACTAGTACTGCTAAAGTAATATGGTTTTATCTAATAGATTTTTATGTAGTTAATAATGAAATTCAAAAAGTAATCTCTTTATGAAATATTTTTTTATTAAAAGCCTTAAAAGTGATGTCAATCACAAGTTACACCAAAATATGAATAAGTATAGATTTTTTTAATACGAACCAAAAACTAATTTCTATTTATCAAACTTTCTTAAAACAACGTCTTGCGTGAAGATTTTTAATATTGTTTTTTCGTCAGTTTTTTTACTAAAAATATTCCCAAATTAATTACTAATACCTATTTCAAAATTACGTATTATTCAAACAATCACTCGTCTAATAACTTACAGCGTTTGAGTAAGCCATTATTACAACTAAAACGTGCATACACTGGATTCGATATACCTACATCTCTTTTTATTTTACTACTATTGTCGTTAACTCTATACGTACTCATTAAAAATCCCAGAGTTTTTATATCTGCTCCACATCCAACGTCAATTCTCCATGATTTATAGCGTCATTTGTTAATTATGGACATTTTTATCGTGTTTTACTTTTTAAAACTATGTTGATTGGATCTTTTGTTTAATAGGTACGATAATAACAGTATGTTTTATTGTTTTTCGTTGTTCTACATGTTCGGGATATATGATACCATTTCATTAATGTTCTGGCCTTAGGTCACCATTTACTAAGCTGTTGCTTGTAAAGAAAGAAAAAAAAAAAAACAAGTATTGATTATTTGTATCAACGGCGCGATTGTCATATAAATGACAATTTATTTGAGATAGTTTTTGCCCGCGGCTCCGTTCGAGTGGTAGTTTAGATATAAAAGTATCCTATATATTTATTAGAGCCTTAAAAATCATGTTACCGGGAGTTCTATTAAGATCTGTCAAGTAGATGCGTGATGCAAGTTCAAATTAAAAACATATTCGAATTGTTTTTATTATTTTTATTATTATGTAGGTACAGAACTAACACCGCAAAATAGGAGGAAAGAAAAACGAAATCAAGAAAAATCGGGGATAATACCATCTCTTTACCGTTTTCTGTCTCGATTTGTCATTTTGTCTTCTGTCAAGGAGACTAAGTGTGGAGAAAACGGGTTTGTCCAATCGCCGTGCTAGCGCTACAGAACATTAAAGTAGAATAGAATAGAATAGATCCTTATTTCATGTGAACCAGATACAGGCATATATGAAATATCGAGACGCGTGCACGGAGACTCTAAGTGAAGGTGGATCCTGCATAATTATCAGAGGACAGGAAACTGTCAATAATGAAGATGTAAGATGTTCTGTGATTTTCTTAGGCGATGCTAAGCAACTTGTCAATATCTTGAAACTGCATTACATAGCCCTTAGACGTCGTAAAAAATAAGTATTCGCATAACTTCTAGTACAATCGCAGAAAAACTTTTCAACATTTAAACTAAGTTATTCTCCATTACACTTTATCTAAAAACTATAATTCTGCCGTAGCGGCTTAAACGTTCAACCCTCAAAATGCCGTGCATATTTCCACCGAAGCAACCCCTGGTCTTATAGACCCGCCCACCGCAGCGAACGTTAAGATACAGAAAACAAAGACGAACTTTATAGTATGTCATTGTTTTAGTATTCTCAGTAATTGTTTTTCCATGTTCACTCGTAATCAGGGTTGGTTTAATCTATCGCTGGCTTAATCGAATCTTCATAAGTCCAGGGGTACTTTGGACCGATAATACGCTTTTGGGGGGTTGAACAATGCTGTCTGTTATTCGTCGTAGAGAGATATATGGATGTAATTACAGGGTTAGAAGTCTGCTGCGGAATTTTATGTTAATTTTATTAGTACTGTTTCGAGAAAATGTCTTAAGTGAATTTGTATGCTGGTCTAGTTGCCTCGATGATATTTTTGTGTATTCAAAAGGATTTTGTGGCGTCGAACTTTTTAGTAACCTTTGCTTGACACAAAACTAATATATTTTTTTCAAGAACGCACTTAAAGCTAGATTCTTATTATTTTCACCAAAGTGCCTATTTTATACTGCGTCTTTAATTAAAAAAGCATTATTTTCAAATAAATATTCTTCAAAAATTTACAATATTCCATCATTATTCAAGAGCTTTTCAAAACATTAACCACAACAAATTTCATAATTCGACAGAAGTGTTCTTCAAGGAAAATCTTCCGTATCACTTGATTTATTCCTCCCCGCTTCGCTAATGCAATTATTGCAATTTATTATGAAATTAAATAAGGTCGACTCGACTCCCCGCTTCAACTCGAAATTTATACCCCTTTGTATAAAACTATGATTCTTCAGGGTAAAAAAGACCGAAGGTCTCAGACAGCGGGTTGATTTTTGAATTTCGACCGTTGACGCAAGGTTCCCTTTCGTTACCGCTCGCTTTGTACGAAACGTTACGTCTTTTTAAGTGGGTAGTTTGCTTATTTTTCTCTTGGCTTATGTTGTCTGTGGCCTGAAGACGATAAATTATTTGTACCCCAACACCTTGTCGGAGGGACGGCGCGGTGATAGCGTCATTTTTATAAAAGTGTAATGCGGTTTTCTTGTTGTGATTGCGTGCACTGTCGAGCAAATCTTGGAAGGCGTTCTATGATATCTTACTCTTTTATTATAGAGTTGGCTTTGTGTTTGTGTTCAGAATTAAACAAAGTACTTACTGGAGAGATTTTTTATACGTCCTTTGTGGGATTCATTACATGAATTATTTTTATCAAAAAACCACTGCAAAAAAGAAAACTGTTTAATTTTTTAGTTTTAAATAAATCTATGCTCCACCCTAGGATTTCTCCTGTATCGTGGGTAAAGTTTACAGTAGAGTCATAAATCTCACATGCACATGCCCCCGGACCTGCAGAATTATTATTCTGCATGTCCGGGTGCATGTGAGATAATAATAAAATAATCACATTACACGCTCGTGTAATCGGAATCTATTCAATTTTGATAGTTCAATAATGTTCATTGCGTTGTTCCATTTGTCGAGCGGAGTGATTTTTAAAGCACACTGCGCAGTGGACATTGTTTAACTTTCAAAATTAAATCGATTCCGATTACGAGCGTGTATCGTGATTATTCTATTTATTTAAAATGCTTCATGTACAATGTACAAAGGTAGTCTTAGGCCCAAGTTCACCGACAACATAACAGACGATTAGTGCAAAATCTGCCGTTTAAACATGAATTTTTGCTACACACACCAACAAGAACTATATGAGGCCCTCTCAGACGCGCAAATTCCTCGCGATGTTTTCTTTCACCAGTAACGCAAGTGATAATCAAATTCTGATCCGCACATAAATTCGAAAAGTCAGAAGTGCGGGCCGGGTTCGAACTCAGACCCTCCTGCATGGAAGGGAAACGTTCAACCACTAGGTTATCACTGCTTTAAATAGGATATTATAAATACCACTTACATCTATGAATTTAGATTAGAGCAATGTGTTATTTTAACGTATTAATTTTAGACTAAGCTACCAACTTGTTAGTATAATATAAACATGAAGTAATTTGCTCCACTGGAAGATGTGTTTAGATTACAATCGTGAATAAATTGTGAAAGATTGCCAGCTTATCTACAAACTAGACTTTCCAGTTGGACTCTTGCAGGTTACGCAAGACGAAGAGCAGTTTATGCTATTTTCATAACTTGATTTATAAATTTACGTCCGCCTAACTGTCATTATTATTCTAGGGTTATCACAGTCTTGATGATGACGATCACTGGCATATTTATTTATTTAGGATTGCCTTGATCTTATTAATTAGATTTGTATGGGATCGATAGGTGGACTGTATGTAACCGTGTTTAAGATGTTTAAAAATGGTTTATTGCTATAATGGTGAAATAAATGGGAAGAAAATAGGCTAAAACAAAACTGCTGTCACTCACAATCATTAGATACACAATGACAAACGTAAAATAAGAAAAATCAACAACAAAAACTGTGTGTTTGTAACAAGATTTACATGGCATGACTTACAGGTTAAATGCATAGCTAATTATACTCAACCACCACATGCAATAGACTATTACAATATGCTTAAAATTAACTTATGAATTTTATAAAAACAAAAACTTACAAATAAAAATCACACTAGCTCGATTCAATCATTCGATAATATCATCTCTACAGCCATTCGAATCAATTCATCTTTAATAACAGATGTTTAAAATGAAATGGGTCTATTATACGTACAAAAATTCATGTTATGGCAAGTGCACTAATCGTCTGTAGGATAACTCACGTAAATAAAGAAGTGCAGTTGCCGCGCAGTTGCAGTAAAATTTTGATCAAATTATGTAATAACATATTTGTTATTCTCTTAGCTTCAGTTGAGATACGCTCACGTCAAGTTCGAGCGTCACTGCAATATGATCAGCGCATCATAAAATTACGTGAATGAGCCCATTGGATGTTATGCTGTCGGTAAACTTTTGCCTTAGACAATATACGCACTTACTATTCGAAAATCGTCCTATCAAGTTCCATCAAACATTAACAATGTTATTAAGCTCAGAGATTATACGCTTCGAACTCAGAATCAATAATTACCGAACTTGGAGTTTGTAGTATTTAGTTTTACGGTTCTAAGCAGGTTACAAGTTCTAAGACGACCAAGTTTGGATATTACATCATGGAAACTTTAGTTTACGAAATGTATTATACATTGTGTAGATATTCAGGTTGTAGATACTAATATTAAAACTTAAGTAATCTTGATCTCGGATGATTTTGTGTATCTGATTTTAGAGTTGCGATCATAATAATATTTTTTTTAAACTTTGCCCCTCACTTGGATTTCTCCTGTGTCGAGGGTACAGTTTACAAATATACATGTCCTATGCACACACACCCATACGCGGAACAACTATCTATAGATCATACAATTATTGCTCCGTGCAGGGATCGAACCCGCGGCACGTAGCGCAGAAAGGTAATCGCTTAGCCACTGCGCTAACCATGTCGTCAAATAGAATAGATCTTTATTTCATGTCAACCAGATACAGGCACTTGTAAAATGTCAAGACTCTAGGTGCACGGTTCCAAATAGTAGGTCCTATGGAGAAGACAAATCTTCAATACCTACTCGACACGGATGGGACAGCTGATTATTATATAATATTATTTCGCGATTACAATCTTGGTCCCATAGAGAAAGTTGTTCAGTTTGATGGTCTGCTCCACACCCTTAAATAGGACCACGCATTTCTGATACACGTTGTATGCTAATATTATCTTTATAGCCTCTACCTCTCCTCTCTTTTAGGTACCTCTTTAGGTACCTAAGATATTATGTTTGTTTGTATCTCTGGAACCACTGAACCGATTCTAAGAATCCTTTCGCTAATAGAAAGCTTTACTATCCCTGAGTGATAGAGGCTATATTTTATTTTGATATTAATAAAA
Source organism: Allophyes oxyacanthae (assembly GCA_932294325.1). Classification (NCBI taxonomy): domain Eukaryota; kingdom Metazoa; phylum Arthropoda; class Insecta; order Lepidoptera; family Noctuidae; genus Allophyes; species Allophyes oxyacanthae. The sequence goes on from OW028615.1 coordinate 13,968,105, forward strand.
CGCGCGGGTGAAGCCGTGGGAACAGCTAGTGCTTATATAATTATAAGGTAATTTAGGTATGTTTATGAATATCAAAAATACATGTTACTTTTTCTTATTAGGAACAGCTACTTGTAGTCCTACTCATTTCACCAAAACAGAAACGTTTATTTAAAGAACGTAGATATTTACGTACAAGTTGGCTTTAAACTTCTCAACTTTAATAATGAAAATAATAAACTTCGTTACGGGCTTCATTTCTTTCCTCCACAGCCCTTTCTTTCCAAATTGAACATTTTTGCTTAAAGATAACATTGTTCCCGACTTTCGTCTAATTCTAAGCATATTGCAAAAAAATCTTGGGACAGAATTATTTTTATTGTTCAATGCTAAATTGCGCTCTTTTGTTTAACAAAATATTTCTTTTGTTATTACTGCGAGGGTTGGTAATGAGGTGTTTCGTATTTTAAAAATGCAGTCGTATCACACAGTTCTTTGATGTGAAATGAATGATTTGGGTCTGCCAGTATTAAAAGATTAACCTGAGTTTTGGCCTCCCTAATTTGTATACCTACCTTTGAGTAGAGACGTACCTACAAAATTTTAAAATATCGATATGTTTTTTTTTTTCAATTACTGTTTGCAGCTCGATGATCTTAACAAAAATCTAAGTATTATGATACTCACAGGGTGGCCTATTCTTTCCCTCACTCAGACATTCACTGATAAAATAGTTTATTTTTTTTAATTCTCTGCAGCCACCAATCTTCCATATTTCAAAAACACTACACCTTTCAAATAATTTACGGTATGTGCTTATTTTTACTACCATCGTACTTTCAATATCGATATTGTAATAAATATATTTTATCACTACATTCGTGTCTTTCAATAACTGTAATTTAATATCCAAATAAAAAGACAATATCAACATATCGATATGGTGATATTGTGTATGACACACCCCTAATCAAGGTCACCTTTGTCACCGACCCCTGTGCGGGCCAATCTATTTTATTTAATAAGTAAAAAGTCTACATTAGACCTTAATTTTTTACTTGTTAAAGGCAAATTAATTAATTTGTTCGAATCTTACTGATATTATGAAGGAGAAAGTTTTCTTTGTTGATTTTTAAGGGGTTATCGTACGAACTTACTTACTTAGGTACTTAGGTACCTAATACTGAATGATTTGTATGGAACAGCTGATATTTTATTCGCGATTCAGTGTTGGTCCCACAGTAAAAGTTGTTCATAATTATGAGTAGTATAACCTTATAATGAAATTTTCTTTGGATCCAACGATGAATAATTTTAATAATATTTTTATCAAATAGGTATTGTGTGTGTCTATTAATTATGTGATTAGTAGAATTAAATATATATAATCACAGAAAAAAAGATCTATTCTATTCTAAAAAAAAGTCGGGTGATGAAGATGGTCAATATAGAAAGGAAATTTTTAGTTTCAATGTCAAAAATTTCGGATGTTCGATTTTTAATCAACTAAATACCTAGTAAAGTAACCCAGCGTAGTAACCTATGGGCGTTCCTTTCTTATATAAAGGACAAACCTTTGACTATGATTGGCTAAGCTGATCTATATATAGGAGAAATTCCCGGAGGGCACCAGTTATTAAAAATGTTGTAATTTTAACGTTCCAATATTATATTTACCTAATGAAATGAAATTTATTAAATGTTTTAGTTTACTTTCAAGTAATTACTTTTTACGGAATAACGCCGGAACTTAATTAAATGGTGCTTTCTTCTTTCGTTCAGTTGTGGGCAGATCGTCTTAGTTTAGAATTGATTCTTTGGTAAGCCGCAAGGCGAAAATGTAAGCCTTTCTTCAGAAACAGCTTCATTTCATCAAACGTGTCTGCCGAGCTGGAGGTCCTGGTCATGTCGGACAAAAGGTTACTTAATGGATGTATCTGATTATAGTTTTTGCAATTCATGAGCACGCGTGGTCTTTACTAGAGTCAATTATTATAAAACCAAAAGCAGCAACATCCACTTCTACAGAAATAAGTATAAACGAATTTCTTTTTATTGCATTATTGTTTGTTTGTTCTCAGTATTTTTAGTTAGTTAAACTGCGAATAAAATCATTTATGTCAATTTTTATTTTTTATGTACACACAAGGAAATATGGTAATAAAATGTTACAGACATATGAGCACAATGGAACTACTTATTGTTAATGAAATTTCTTCCAGTATTCCCGCGACTGGAAATATGGATGATAGACACGTAGACACAGTGTGTAAAAATTACATATAACTTATTTGAACCACTAATATCGACGCTTGACTGTCTGTGTTTCAGAATTATGAACTGTGCATGGTATCAGTTGTTTAGAATTTTGCCTGGCCAACAGCAATATGTTGTCCTCATAGTACTTGACGTAATACTGGCTGGCTTCAACAATCAAAGGCTCTGGCACATACACGTAGGTAGCACGCAGTATTATCGGCCAGCCACTGCAAACAGCGCGGCGTATGAGGACATATCAATCTGCGTTGTAATTAACTCGGTTAGTCCGATAGTGTTCCGCCCAATAATGCTGGTAATACAAGGATCATGATCAGTGGGGTGGATAAGGTATATCTAAGTTTTTTCTTTGGCAATATAGGCTTTCATCAATCAAGCAATATTTGCAGTATTTGAGTAGCAATATTTGAAGCAATATTTGGTATGGAGGTATAATTGTGTCCGGCTCGAAAAATATTCATCTCCATGAAAGAACATTTCAAACAAGCGGAGCCGCAGGCAAATCTAAAAATTAAGTATAGCAGAAAAAAAAATGTTGTTAATTATTTCGTCAAAATAACCTAACAGTCAAAAACCCCCGACTCCAACTAGAAAAGGAGCTGTAACTTCTGAACGGCTGAACAGATTTTCATGAAACGTAAGTAAGATGATACCTAGTTAAACTAGCTTTCAATTAAAAAAACCGTATTGAAATCGGTCCATCCGTTTTGGAGCTATAATGCCATAGATACACACTACAAACTTATAACAGCCCTCTTTTTCGTTGCGGGTTAAAAACAGGGTATCAGATTTCACGTCTTCTGTTCTTCAATCTGTCTTGGGCTGGTCTTTTGGGAGCATGGAGAAGACACCCCACTGATTTGTTTTTTTTTTGGCTTTCCAGTCCTTTTTTTCAGCGTTTTTTAGGCTTATCTCGGTAGCTTTCACTACTTATCTAAATTAATTCAAATTACGCCGAGCGAAAAAATTTAGAATAAGGTTTCTTCATGTTGTTTAGACGTAAAAATTATTTCGTGAAGAATGAAGATGAGAATGAAGAAGCCCATTGTACAATAACTTTCTTCAATAAAAGTATTGTACAATGTACAATACCCTTCTTCAACAAGACCATTGTTCAACTAGTCACCATGTATAATTAACTTAGATAACTTGTATGAAAATTCGTTTGATCCCAATGTTATGTATTTGAAGAAATTATGTTGACTTATCCAAGCGGATGTGAGAGTAACACAATGTTTTTGTATGTAAAAGATGTCTAGTAAAAGGGTGATTGATGAGCCAATAGGTGATAATGTTGGCAACTTATCACTTGGCACCTAGATCAGAGATTCGTGTGAAATGATATTAGTCACTTAATCTGTATGCTGGTGATTGTAAATAGGCTGTGATTTATTTTATTAGATACTCTAACAATGAGTCACTAATACATGAATGCATTTTAGCAACAGAATCGCGTGTTTTCGTGTTCCTTGGCTGCCTTTTGCTTACAAAAAGTGGATAACGAACGCGAAAAGGCGCGATTTTGCTGCTAAAAGTATCGAATGTGAATGGGCCCTAACATAACATACCTAAATCGCGAAAAAAAAATGTGCTGTTCCATGTAAATAATGTAATATTACTTGACTAAATATATGGAACAGCTGATTTTATTTTCGAGATTTCAGTGTTGATCCCATAGTAAAAGCTCATAATAATTAGTACCCCCTTTCAGCTGTACCTGTATACTGTTTTAGGCTGTGTAGATAATAAATGTATATTTGTAATGCCGTATCTATATGATATCAGGCAATGAATTTTAAAGTTCGTTCGACGCACACTTTAGCGTTGTCCGTAATATCGGTCGAGCTACGGTAATTAGGAGTAAATTAAATGATGTGCTTCGGGACAAAATGGCCGCAGTACGGGGCCCATAGTATGGGCCACGCTTCGGTTCGCCAAATAAAATACTATGTAATGAATCATTTGAATTACTGGATTATTGTCGTTTAATAGAACGCAAACGGCAAATATCGGTGGAAAATATTTTGCGTATCTAAAAATTCACGTAAATATACAGTATATTCTCAGACTACGACCCAGTACACCAAAAAATCCACAAACGGTTCAGAACCAAAAATTGTGCTAATCAATAATATTCTTTTCTTTTCTTTTTTCTTTTTTTTTTAAAAACATGCCCCTCACTAGGATTTCTCCTGTATCGAGGGTACAGTTTACAAACATACATGTCACATGCACACACAACCAGACCCGAAACAACTATCTGTAGATCATACAAATATTTGTTCCGTGCGAAATCTGTCTCTCTCTATCTCGCAGGTTTGCTGGAAGTGATTTCTTTTGTAAAATAAGCAGTAACTTTGTACTTTGTTCTCCTATTGAATGTCTACGTGTCTTCTCATGTGTATACATAAATTATTAAATAAATTAATGAATCTAAGTTGTGCTAAATAATAAATTTTAACTGCTGCTTTGTAAAGCAACATTCATTTATGCTTGGTAGCAGTCAGAACTTAAACTTAACGTTTACAATACAATACTTTTTATTGCACACCAGAGTGAAAAGAAAAGATTTAAATAAATAGACAGATAAATTTATTACTCTTCTAGTGAAGCGACTCGGCTCCATTTTTACTTGTGTAACTTGAGTGATCACGGAAAAAATTATAATCCAGTGAAAAAAATATCGACTTGAGTTACTCGCCCATTACTCACCGAGACAAACAGGTTTTTTGTAGTTCCTTTAAAAATATTTCATTTGAAGTCTGACCAATTTGTTAATCTATTCTTATATTTTAATTTTTTTATTATAAATGTTGATTAACATACTGATTTTTAACAATAAAACTTCTGATATATGAACTTGTAGTTCATTGTGAAATGACTCGAAAGACTCGAGTGAAATTGTGTAATGACTCGAATGACTCTAGTGAAATTATAAAATGACTCGAATGGTAAAATTTGACTCGAGTTGCATCTATATTCTTCCCTCTCACACTGTAATCACAAAAGTTAACCACTTAACGCCAAAATGAATACATAAATCATAATTATTAGCGCTATCACACTACAATAGCGATCATTATCTAAATTGTTGTGCAATTACCACGTTGGCGTGTCAACTAATATGTTAAAACGATGCATCTCATTAATACAATCGCCGCAATGTAAATATTTAATGAGATATAATTGTATTACTTTGATATACGAGTAGCTACTGACCGTTGATAATAATCTACGTCATGAATTGAAATGTCCACGTCAATTGGAACTTGAGCCAGTTTATGAACTGATGAAAGTAACTGAAGTGGACTGAATGGGGAAGTGGAATGTAGAAGATCATGTTGTGAACTTGTGACCCTACTTGAGAAAGCCTATGTCCAGCAGTGCATACAAAAAGTTAAATTAAAAATAACATAAAAGAAAAAGACGAGAAAAGAAAATTTAAGAAAATTTGACAATTATTTATTTACTTTTTATTTGCCATTGCTCACTATACTTAGAAGGTTTCCCAAAGCGTGCAGTGAGCCAGTCTAAAATTTTACAAATAAATAGGTGTATCAAATTACAATATTTATTTCATAAATTGTATACAAGTTCGAAAAATTGCTTTGCATTGTTGTTAAAAATATCAATCTCCGGTTGATGAGCGATCATGGTCAAAAGACAAAAGGGATATAGATCAAAAGTCTCTATACTCGTTAATTCCGATCGATCGGCATTGCATGTCAGATTGCAGTCTCACTAGCGCCACATTACTGCATTTTGACGAGAGAGAAGACACTGGAATTGAATTAAAATTAACATTGAAATATTCTCGAGAGTAATTAGGAAGATAAACATCTACTTGCGCAGATGTAACAAAATGGTTTTATTAGAACACATTAATAATTAAATTATTTCGTTGGCAGAACAAGTATTTATCAGCATACCTGAGTTGACAGACATAGAATTGATATCATAAAATTTAATATGTGATTCTATTGTACCTACAATAATCGTAATGTAACCTAAATAAATATATGAATAATGCGTAGGAGGTATAATAATAGCAACATAATTTAACAATAACTGTTCCACTGACTAACTCCTAAGACAATAAATTATGAGCCCCTAAATTAATATCTCCTGCAGTTTTTATAAAGCAAGGTCGAATAAAAACAAACCACCTAGGTATATCTCACATGTGCTTCATACAAATGAAGGTTCATTAGTATTAAGAAACGTCCAAATGATATCTTAAAAAGTCTTGAAACAAAAAGTTCTAATGTAATGTGTTATTATGACTAATACTAAAGGTAAAAACTTCAAGAAGAGCGATGGTCAGTGGTCGAAAGAGTTCTGTACGTAATTGTAATCATTAGTCATTTTGATAGCAGTGTAGGCTAAATATACCTATGAACATACAACGTTATTAATGTGTTTAAATGATTTGAAAACCTTAAAAAATATACTGTACTGGAACGGGTCAGGTTGTAACTGCCATGGCAATCTTATTCAGAGGTAAATCATTATTATCCTATTCTTATTTTTTATTCACATTAAATTACATTATTCTCGGAGCTCTGCCTCTTACCACAACATTGTACTGATCAAGATTGTATTCGATTTATTATTATCACGAGAATCATCCTCTTTTGGGAGGGACAAACGCCTAAACCGTTTAACTAAACATTAGCACTTTATATAAAAACAAAGTATACCCTTGTCCACTAAACACTGACCACTCAGCCATGTCAAAGTTCAAACACGCCTTCCATTAAAAAATTATGTACTTTTTTTTTTCAAACAACTGGCATATTACAGATGGACAGACACGCTAATTACAGGGCAACCCCACTCCCCGTGAAATGCCGGACAACGGGCCCCGTAATAGGTGCAATTACATCACAATTTACACGTCCCGCGCTCACGGACAGTCTCGCCTAATTTGATTTGATTGTCACCCTATTTGGCGTTTATTTTAAATTTGAGTTATGTCACGCACTTTAATGGTCAGTTAAAGCATACAAAATGTCGTTTATTTACGAGCTTTGCAAATTTTTTTCGAGTGCCGCCATCTTCTTTCTGTATATTCGTCATACGCAAATAAAGCCTACAAGGGACTTATAAAGAAATTGTTTCATAATGAAATATTGCATAAGGGTTAGTATGAGTGAACTATCCTTAGTGTCTACCTGTCCCGATAATAGTAATTTATGGCACCTAAAGAAATCTGGATTTTCCTGATAACAACAAGTACCTAAACTGCACCCACGATACAGGAAAAACAAGAGAGGGGCAACATTTAAAAAAACACTGTCAATGTGAACATTTAAAAAAAGCTCTTCTTTCTCTACTTTATTTTTATTAAAAAAACGTTACCTCTAGTATTTTTACTGTATCGGGAGTACAGTTTACAAACATACATCTCACATGCACACACACCCAAAATAGAAACAACTATCTATAGATCATACAAATATTTATACTATTTTTTATTTTTTTTATATTTGATCCGTGCGAGGATCGAAACCGCGGCACGTAGCGCAGAAAGCTAATCGCTTAGCCACTGCACCAACCATATCGTCAAACTCTGAATCTAGAGAGCCATTCGTGACGAAAGTTATCAAAAGTTATGCGATAACTTATGTATATTGGTAGTGGACAAACTAATTATTAGCTCTCGATTACCCAAAGTTCCTACGATAGAGCTTCAGTGAAAACCGTTCTGAAAAATCTGATAAATTCTATAGATTGGATCTATAGAATTTATCAGATTTTTATAACATTTAATAGGTAGCGACCGGTACTTACCAAAACTAAGTCATATTTTCTACTACATTGATTTCAAGAATGATATTTATAGTATCCATAATCATCATCATTCAAACTTGAACCCTATTTCCGAAATTACAAAGTTGATATTTGAATGTTTGAGTTCCACTAGGGCTGTAAAATGTTGTTCTCCGCAAAATACAGGAGGTTTATTTCAACAAAAATAATTTTATCCACAGCGTTAATGTTGTTCACTGTTCAGTATTTACTGACAGTATTTGCGTACGGCTGTGCGGGATTCGAATCGCCACATATTGTGCGTGCGGTCCAATTGCGAATTGTTTGTTTATAAAAATAATGCTGGTAGGCTCAGGTTTGTTAGGGTAAAGATTTTTTGATTATTGTTGGGATATTTAGTTCAGGTTCTTTTAATAACATTTATTTATTTATTTTACTTTAATGACAACGCTCTTACTTTAATGACAACGCTCTAAAATAAATTTCAGTTATTAAAGTGATAAAAACATGAGACAAAAATTAATAATAATAAAAACACATTCATAAATTATAGACGAACTATGTCGCTTACATATTAATAAACCACTCTCATCGAGATCCATCTTAAGTATACTTTTGACAACTCTTGAGATGCTCTTGATATTAACAAATGTTATTGCATGTATAAATGTAATATTTGACAGTTAGTTGAGCGATATTGCTCACAAAAGCGTCGTTGAGAACGGTTTTACGATCACTAATTAACTTTTATCCAGCTAAACATTCCATATTTTTCTTATAATTCAAAGCCTCTTTGTTTTTTAATGTAAATCCTCATGTCCCTCTGAAAAAATTGAATAGAATTTTTTTATTTGTAAATACATTTGGATACCATCATACAAGAAGGTAAAAGACAAAATAGTCTTGGACTCAGCATAGTAGTTGGCAGCCCGAGGCATGCTCAACTGCTGATATTCTGTCCAAGCCAGTCATGCGTTGAAATTTGAATAGAAAACAAAAAATGAATAAAATTAAAATATGGTCGATACTCGTGTATATTTTCTTAACATCAGATGAACAACTCATTCTAAGTTAAGCTCGCCTTTGTGTATATACATATTTTTAAATTGTTTATTTTTTGTATATGCCATGTTTTGTATACAATAAATAACAAGAATAATAACATTTAGTGATTTTATTCAGCTATGTAAGTCACTTAAGTTACGGTAAGGCACTAAAAATACCGGCTGGTAGGTAGATAGTATAGATACCATCGCACTATGAACTGTTTAACCTGCGCCACGGTGAAGGTGGATGCATTCACACCGACAAGTAGTGTTGAACAAATCAAAGAGAAATCGAAAAACTATTATTTAGGTATTTCAAACGTTTAGAATTTTTCACAGTTTTTAAATGATTTGGCAATGAACTCTTTTAGAGATAATTTGCGAGAAAGCAAAAGTATCAATTAATATCGCTTAATAGCGACCCATCCCCGGCTTCACACGGATGCAGTTTCTCTACTATCCTTACATTAAATATGAAAGTATTATAAATATAAAACTTCCTCTTGAATCACTCTATCTGTTAAAAAAAAAAAGCATCAAAATCCGTTACGTAGTTTTAAAGATCTAAGCATACTCGTACATAAGGATAGACAGACAGCGGGAAGCGACTTTTTTTTTATACTATGTAGTGATGTGCGTAATAGTGGATGTAATACACATTTTCTAAAGTACAAAACTCAATTTGTATACAAGATGCACATTACAAGGAGCCTCTAAATGCTGCAACTGTCTGTCCCATACTTGTACCATAAAAAATGTCAAGAAGGTTAACGCCGTCGGCGTAGGTACTCAGGGAAGACCACTGCCCCGTCCTTGACCTTTTCTGCCTCTCATACATTTAGTGCTTAATTATGAGCCTATACCTAAGTACTTTTAAAATTCCTGATCCCAGGCCAAAATCTGGGGAAATTCGTGATTGACCCTTTCTAGGCCACATCTGGGTACGGTACGTTACAGCTCTGTGTCATAGCAGCCGCGTACTTACGAAACTGTACAGAATCGATCCGAGTAATGGCTTCTAATTGTTTAGCTCGGTATCGCTCGCATCGACACGTAGCGATGCTATCTAGAAGTACAGATAACCAAACTGACGAGCAACGAAACCCGTCGGTTTTCTTTGGTACATATAGTTTGAGAGTTATATCAGACAAGTGCCTCATTAGTCTAGTGGTCACGCTGCTAAGCATTAGGTCGGATTCCCAGGTTGGATAAAGTAATATTGGGTTTTTCTGCCAGGAAATTCTTAGTGATTAGCTTGGAATTAGGAATATACATGGTTGGTTGAATAATGGACATATTGAAGGAGGGTATTGTACTTACCATTATGAAAATCTGCTGCTGCTGCTAAGAAAAATGTATTCTCTGTCTATGCACCTGTCCTCTTCTTATTACCTATGTCTATCATTTTAGTATGGCAAATAAATGATTTTTCTTTCTTTTCTTTTTTTATAAATAATTCAATATTACTCGACTAACTGTATGGACCAGCAGATTTTTCGTTCCCTACCAATTGGCATATCAATAGGCAAGTTGGTTGGTCATCTGTTGGCGGTTGGGTCGCCCCGACTCAAATCATGTCAAAGTCAAAGGTTTTTATTTCAACTGGGCCTTTACAGGCACTTTCAAAACGTCGTGATTCTAGGTGCACGGTTCCAAGTGGGTTGATCCTGAAGAAGATACCAGCAAGAAACTCCATGGACACTCTTTTCATAAATCAAGTTACCTAACAATACTATGTGGTACTTACTTTCGACCTAATTATACACAATATTATAACAAACAAAAAAAAGAACAGCAAAGATCATATTAAGTACCACTATAATTAAAACAGTACAAGTAGGTAGGTACATACTTAACACACAAGCCACCCAGTTTTGAAAACAAGGGAAGCGGTATTAAAATTAGCTTGTGAAGACAGGAAGCAGCGGGTCACCAGGGAAGCCGCATGTGCAGAAGATAGTCACTGCCATACGTCTCCATTGTCAACATAGTTGCACGCCTTTGCATGCCGTTTGTAAATGCCTTAATTCTTGGCCAGGAATGGTAGCAGCTATTTCCGGGCCTTCTACTCCTGTCGAGTAAACACGAATTATCACACGGGAATTCCTCAATTGGCAGTCTTAAAATTTGAGCTATACGCTTAGTAAATTGACTATTAAAAAAGTAAATTCAAAAACTAAAACCGGCTACTGCACAAGTATGAAACAAGAAATCAATACACATTCCTAGTGATGTTCAGAGAATAGTAGTGATATACCACTTTGACCTAAAGCTTATGATTGCTTGCTACTGTTAGAATGTATTATTTTGTTAGGGTAGAAAGCATTATGACCACGGCTATCCTCTGAACATCACTATGAATATACCTGTAATAAAAAATACAAAGCTAAAAATATATAAGGTATTTAATTAAAGTAATAACTAACAAGACAGCAATGCGTTGGATTTTGAACACCAATTTTCTACGAATACTGTTTAATTACTACAGAAGCTGTTAAGGGGAATATACAGAGGCATAATTTAAATAAAGACAGTAATTATGAGTGTCCAGTTATAAAAATGGACTCAATTTTTTTGAGATTTGTATAAAAGATGGAGCTAGTTAACAGTTTGAAGACGATTCAAAACTACAGTGATTCTTTAAAGTCTTGATAGGTAAAATATAAAAATCGTTTTAAAATTGGGTATAAATATCTCTCATAAAAGGAGCTGTAGGCATGATAATTGATCTATGAGGTACATCTGAACTGCACTAGAGACTATCCTCTAATAAAACGTTAAAAAAAACTGTACACCAAGAGCCCAGTCTCACTGTAATCAAAAAGAACGAAAAAGATAAAGATTAAGATAACGAGTTAATCCAACTCAACTTAGCCTTAATAAAAACGCATCCTTGTGGGGCCATAGTCCGCCCACGCAGATCAGCTACAAGACCTCTAATTAAGAATATAACTCGACTTACAATGCACAGTTACTAATGGAATTTACATGAACAGAGATCGTTATCCAAATTATACAAAAAAAAAAAATACTTATTAAAAAGGTTCTACGAAAATAAACTACGCTGATTATTAAAAATTCTGAAAATATTAATACTAAGAAAAAAAAAAACAAATTACTTATTGCAAAAACTGATGAAGAAGAATTGTTTAAGCATACCATATACTACCTATTAATTGTACTCTTACAAGCCAAGCTAAGGCTTCCATCACAGCCTGAAAATTCTTCTCTGAGAGCCTCCACGTTTTTTTATACTACCTACTAAAGTGGCAAACAAGTTTACGGCCCGCCTGATGGTAAGCGGTTACCGTAACCTATGGATGCTTGCAACACCAGAGGCATCACTCGCGCGTTGCCGACCCTACTACTAGCGTTGTGTTGGCAGATGGGATGACCCCTAACTGCTAACACGACGCGACGCTTCCCCAAGGAGCACTGGCGACCTTGCCCACCGTTAAGAACACAACACTGCAAAAGAGCAGTGTTATTTGGCTATGATATTCTGCAAGGTGGAGGTACTTCCCCAGTCAGGCAATCACGTTATAAGAATATACCATTGCGAAAGCTGAGGCTAGTAAAATATTGGTTTATAAACAGAGTACCTACTATCTGCAACTAGAAGACGACAAGGTTGGTGCAGTAGTTAATCGATTGGATTTTGATTTCGACTGTTAAAGTCGCTATGTTCCGTATTAGATTCTACTGGACTTGTATTTTTTCTTTTCAGTTAATTTTCTAAGCAGTCGGGACCTTTGATTTTTAAACTTTTTATTTAAAGGAACAAAAACTCCGCCAAACCCGTTTTGAAATCAACCGCGAACGTAACATACATACTAATTCCACTCACATCATTTAGCATTGTTCGAGTGCGGGCTGCGTTTGTAATTCTTTTGTTCTAACAAGACGTGAAATGCCCATTCAATGTTAAACGGCCAACTTCTGGGTCACTGCGTTTGGTACCGCACAATGTGTAAATATAAAACAAATACAGTACTATACACAATTATAGCTAATGTTGTGAAGACAATATTAACGTTGAAACGATATTAAAGTTCATGTTAAATTTGTTTAAAAAAGCTCTAGGATTTCTCTTGTATCGTGGATACAGCTTACAAACACATCTCACAAGTCACACGCACATACACCCAGACTCGGAACAACTATTTGTAGGACATAAAAATATTCATTCCGTGTGGGGATCGATCCCACGGCACGTAGCGCAGTAAGTCAATCGTTTAGCCACTGTGCCCTCATTGTTTACCGAATATTACAGAAATTTGCTAAGCATTATGCCTTATCCAAGCTGCGCCATATATCAAACTCTTTTATAATTATGCGACTTCGTCCAGAGATTGATAAACATGAATATATCAAAAATATAATAGTTAATTCACGATAACAATTCGTTCGTTGTTTACAATATTTCATTATTTATATCGATTTTTTGTATATATGGGCATCGAAATATCAATAGACTTACTGTAATATTAGCATAGAATGGTTAAAACCTCTGTTTTTATTTTTAACCGACTTCCAAAAAAAGGAGGAGGTTATCAATTCGACGCGTATGTTTTTTTTTTTTTTTTTTTTTTTTTTATGTTTGTTACCTCCTAACTTTGGACTGGGTGAACCGATTTTGATAATTCTTTTTTTATTTGAAAGCTGGTGGTTCCCGATTGGTCCCATTTTAATTTGGTCCAGTTCCGATAATGGAATCCATGAGAAAACCATATAAGTCTTAAATTTGCATTAAGTATGTGCGCGACAAATGGACGAATAACTCAAAATCACGCCAACCGATTTCGATGATTCTTGTTTTGTTTGAAAGGGTCTACTCCCGAAGTAGTCCCATTTCAATTTGGTGAAGATCTGATGAAGATCTTCGGAGATAGACAATGGAACTCTTGAATGAATAACAGCACATCACTCGCGATTGCTGTAATCTCATGTTTATGTATTGTTTATGCCACTCAAAATTGAAAAATAAAATAAACTTTAAAAAAAAGTAAAAACCGACTTCAAAAACCAAAAAGTATAAAATAATTTTCTTAAAAAACTTAACAGCTTCTGAAGTCGGGGCCTATAATTCTTCAATGTACCTACTCGTAGCTTGGCAGTGGCCCCGACTTCAGAAGCTGTTAAGTTTTTTAAGAAAATTATTTTATACTTTTTGGTTTTTGAAGTCGGTTTTTACTTTTTTACATCCAATATAAAGGCTTAATCGCTTTTCATACAAAAAGCAAGCATAGGTAATAAAATATATTCAAATAAATCTGCAACCAACAAAACAGTACCAAGTTAATTCTCGTTCCTATTTTACGAAATTCAACACGAAAACGGGCATAAATAAAATATATAACAGTAGTGCACTAGGCCCTATCCCACTTGAGCTTGGCAGCTTTTTGGGTTTTTGGGTACGTTATAGAAGATACGACGAAAAATCTTCGTGATCGTTAAAATTCAGCAGTTATTTGCATCCTTTTTGTCTAATATGTTGGTGTTATTGCCATTCATAGCGAACTGTTCAACGAGTGAAATTTTTATAATCTGCCATTTCTATGTTCTATGTAGAAGATACATCAAAAATGTTCATAATAATTTTATGTTTGAAATAACCTTTAATCGTCACGTGTACATCTGTGACACACCAGTTGCTTTACAAACAAAATAACATTATGTTGGTCCACCATATAAAGCGCCACTAAATATGTAACCATAAAAACCTTTGGCATTCCCAAACCATTTTTTTCTAACAATTTACGCAAGACCATTAGTGACAAATGGTGTAGCCGAAATAAGGGGCTATTGTTTAAAAATCAGATAAGGCCAGCTTAGACCGATGAGTTGAGCACGAATATTCGTTTAAGATATGCTTTTACAAACAATATGGGTATAATGAATGGTATATCTGCAGCTTGTAATCCTGGTCAACTTTTAACAGTCCAGTTAAATTTAAAGTATTAAAAATTAAAAAACCAACCAAAAAATAAATCACATCTATAATGTGTAGGCCTCACGATTGCACCAAAAAGGTTCAGTGGGCCGAGCACGAATGTTTTGACGTATAGTAACGTAAACGTAACCAAATTTAGAACCAAAAATACACGTTTAATCCATGATATTTTTTTGGAAATACATGCAATATTTTTACATTTTCATGAAACAAGTGCGTTTGTTGCATAAAATTGAACATAAGTGGGATAGATTCATTGTATTTTATAATCAAAATTTGCTTACGTTTACGTTTCTATACGTCAAAACATTCGTGCTCGGCCCACAGTTCAGCGTAATACCAGACATCAAGGCCCGGCGCTGATTTTCAACTGACGAATTACTGTAAATTTGTAAGTAGAAATCCTACCCATTAAGTAGAGCTGTTCAAAGTCAGCTTATTATTTTCTGGCAATGTAGATAGTATGTATGGAATAGGAAATTTCTCATAGTGAATGTAACAACGAAGACCAACAAACGCGAAGGCTTGTACCACAAATTCAGTACAAAATGTTTCAATACTTTTTTTTAACGGTACCTTGTTAAAATGTTTCCTCCTCCTAATTGCATTGGGAACTCATTAGAGCACCGTGAATTGCTGATTCAAAATTCTATTTTGTTTCTTTCGCGTTGCCTAAGTAGAGCGTTGGCGGAATGTGCTAAATGGTCGCGATCTGTCTACTTGAAAGGGAGCGATGGGTGGTACCAGAAGTACAGTCAGTGCTAGTAAGAATGTCTTGATAACTGTTTATTGTGACGCACCTACTGTTCTACAAATGAGGAAAGGTGTTTTGCTGAGTAATAATGTGTTTATAGCGATTTCGTGTGTGGATATAAAAGTTTTCCACAGAAAGATGTGAGATCATCAGGCAATGTCAATGCTCCAAATATTGACAGTAATAAAAAATATAAATAAAAATAAATCTTTTTTATTTTTAAACATCGAGGCCCATAGCATGTTAGTATCACAAAATACCTACTTAGTAAACTATGTTAGTACCTACATTATACAGAATATTTTATGTAGTACGTATATTTTGCAGAGTGATGCAGTGGCCGTTCACATATGCAAGTGCAGTACTCCAAAACAAAATAAAAAATTGATTTTGTATTGCGCTAGTAAATTATGCGAGTCCTTATACTAAGTCGAATTTTCATTTTGTTTTAAAGTGTATCCCAATACTGCGGTTGCATTTAGGAACAGAGACTGAATCACTATACAAATTATGCACATTACATAAAAATTATCCTTTATAACATTGAGGTACAAAAACATCACAAACAGAAATCGCTATCACAGGAAGGCGAAATAATCATCAGTATCAGAATCAGAGACCATACTTGATGCAGTACAATAAGATGGAAGCCTCGATAACACCCTGAAGACATGGTTCTATTAAATGCTCAGGGCGTCAGTTTTTTGAGTATGATTAGCCCATAGGCTGTAAAATGTTTGGCAGAAAACCTTGTTAATGATAATGTCAATGCTCCAACGACATATCGTATCGTATTTTCCATTTAAAGATGTAGAGCTCATGGTTACCTACAACATCATCGTCACTGAATCAACTCATCTCACAGCTAAAGATCTCCACGAATAAAGGAAACAGACAAGGATTTCGTCTTTCAAATAATTTCTTAATCAAAAAACACACAAGGCGCCTAAAAATTCCGATAAATCCAAAAGCATGACAACTCTTTCTTTAAGAACATGTCTTAAAAACATTTTCTTTTTAACCCAACAGTTACGTACAAACATTAGGCCGAATTTAAACGACATTACGACTAAATCAGTACAAGATAGCCCAACAATACGGTACCGGTAACGACTATTAATCAAAATGAAGGATCGTCTTAAACAAAAATAGGTGCATCCATTTATTCTCTATCGGCTTCGGACGTGTGGGCTGCTTGCTACACATTCAATATAAGAGCGCGTTCAGACACAAACAGTTTTGATATTGCTTTTAAACATAGTTACTTACGTACTCCACGATAATCTCTTGTAGCAGATTGAAGTGTCATAATCATTGAAGTATTTCAGTGTATTACTTTTTCTTACTACTACATCGGCATTGATCATAGTTGACATACATTCTGATAATATTTTCCAGGGATAAATATAGCGCCATAAAACGTTTGTTTTAGTTATTGCTTGAATTTCAGTTTCAACGACATATTTTATAAGAACAACAGTTTGTCTTAATGTCTAGTGCTGCCTCAATTTTTTTTGTATTTCATTGAATTGTAATCCTCACAATGAAAATAGTACTTGCTCTTATAAAAGCAAGCTCTGGTAGAAACGCAAGTTAGTTGCTTTAAACGTTCTCATTCAAAAGTTTCTTTCAGTGAAGATGTGTGTTACAAGATAAGCTATCTAGGAGCTTTGTAAACCAGACTTGTGTATTTTTGCTCCCTTCTTTTAAAGAGTCGTATGTCTTCTGTAATCTCAAATATAGTCGGTTAGATTATGCTCAACTAATCGACGACCTTACAATTTTCTCTTGTTTTTATTAAATATTTAGGCTACATACTCCTGAGTATAATAGCGGTACTTTGCTTAGCATATCTGTTTAAATATTTGCGTTATTAATTATGACCAATGCAAAAAAAATCCTTTTGTATACCTACTACTCAAATGTATTTTTTTTTGGCCAAATAACGCCTATATTTTATCAAATACGCCAAGAGAAGTGCCGCCTTTTGACACCTGTACAATACGTCCTCTTTCTGTTGCTTATTGGACTTATCCAAAAACAGGGTTGTGTTAAACACCAATGATTTTCCTAATTAATTAGGTACATCCACCTAATAACCACAATCTAATAGATCTAATACTTTTTTCATAAAATAAAAAGCCTTAAAAGTTTCCTTCTAAGACTTGTGCGGGTAATGGTTTGATAAAAAAGATTTATCGGTCGGTGTCAAAGCCACGACCTTTCGATCATGACTCATTCTTAATTAATTAGAGAAATATGAGACACACTTAATAAGATTACGGACAATAACGTAAAGTGTAATAAACAATACATGCTTACACATTGACAGATAATAATTATAATAGCTAGTTCTGCCTGAACACGCCCTAATAGTCCGGAGATTCTTTTCATTATTAACTCCAAAGATAATTCTTCACTCCCCTAATCGATTTAACGACTTTAGCACTTAAGTAATAAGGTCGTGATTCGCATATTTTTTTGTTGTAGTTATAGTGATGATAGTTTTGTATATGTGCGTGTAAGTTATTAATAATATTTTCTCTTTGTTTGGAGCAGTTATCCTTGTTCATCCTTTGTTCTTATGATCGATCCCTTGTAATTATTCGATTAGTTTTCAAGATTCTCTGTAACAACTTTATTGTGATACAATCATGAGGCTGGATGTAATTTAAATCTTAATAATACTCCACCTCCGTACATATTATAAGATGTTTTCTTGACTGTTGCATTAGAATTTTTACCAGTCCCACTTTAGTAATTGCTCTGTACAAATATACTATAATTACCTTCCGAAACTAGTCTGTCTTCATGAAGTTGTCGTCCATTGGCTAGAGGTCATCTTCAAAGGACTTGCCAACTTCAACAACCATTGAATCTCGGCAAATATGGGAAGTCTACTATTACTACCTCAGCTGCTTTACCAAATGTGTCAACGACTAACAATTCTAAATCGTGAACGGTTGCCGTCCGCCGAGACAAGCAGCTTGTAACTGTCAT
This sequence comes from Allophyes oxyacanthae, assembly GCA_932294325.1. Lineage (NCBI taxonomy): Eukaryota > Metazoa > Arthropoda > Insecta > Lepidoptera > Noctuidae > Allophyes > Allophyes oxyacanthae. The sequence goes on from OW028615.1 coordinate 13,986,886, forward strand.
GGTAATCTTATTCAGAGGCATTCATTATCCTATTCTTATTTTTTATTCTTTAAATTACATTATTCTCGCAGCTCTTACCACAACACTGTACTAATCAAGATTGTAATATATATGATTGTTCTCCATAGGACGTACTATTTGGAACCGCGCACCTAGAGTTTCGACATTTCATAAGTGCCTGTATCTGGTTTACATGAAATAAAGATCTATTCTATTCTATTCTACTATACTCCGAATTATCTCAATACGTACCTTCCTTCTTCCTTTAAGATATCATCTTTTACCTTTTGTAAATACCTATAGAAATTACAATATCTGAAGAAACTTTTACCTACCTCAACCAAATACGTATAATTTGTATGCACGCAACTGCAACACGTTTTGTCTTCAAAGTCGTTAATAACTGTTAGGTCGTCTGTCCACCTGTGTAGACTGTCCTACAACACGTTGCGCTACGTGATTCACATACAGTAACTGTAGCTGTAATCTGCAACACTATAAGCCCTATTAATGTAGTTTAAACAGGAATTGTGGGGATAGTCAAATGTGATTTGTATTGTTTATGTGGAATATGTGGTATAAGGCGTGAAGGGAACTCTAAAAAACGTATACCTATTCATTCATGCATCCACTCTTCAATTTTCCTGAGGTATCACTTTCATGTAATCATCCAATTGTCCCAAAAGTAAAAAAGCAATCGAATTGATAGCTTAGATTCGGTAGGTAAACGGATTGTCGGACCATTCTCTTGATTCGCAAAAAACTGAGTCCCGTGCCGGAAATCCCGAGGCTTTAATTAGAAAAAAACGTGGCTGGAGTACCACGAGACCTATGCACCTTGGGGCCCATTCAAACTGACAGTGTAAAAATAGAAAGCTTCAAGTGGACGCCTGTTACACCGAAACTGGTAATATTTTCACACCATAAAAATTACGTGGTTCGGAAAAAAATGCTAATAAATTATGGGTAACTGAAAATGAATAACTACATAATTAAAAAAAACCTTAAAAGTCATACCATCTTAAGTACCTAGATGAACAATTTTTTAATTTTTTAAATGAATTATCAAAGTGCTTTTAACAATAATCATCTTACCGATCCATAAAGTTATAGGTAGATACGATTGCATCATTAATTGTCACAAATTTTATAAAAAAATATGTTTTTTAAACATAAAAATACTATTGAAACTTTAACTTCTTTTGTCGCTGACTGTTCGTACAATCCATAACAACTTTCTTCCGTTTTTACATAATTGTCTAATAAACATGAAGATGAATATTTAATTATAAACTGATAGAAGGATCGGTCTGAATCCATACTCCGACTATTATAGCACTTTCCTTAGTCACAATCTTTCTAGATATCATTCACCGTTCTTAAATCTAATAATTTCATGTGTTACCCACAGAGCATCAATGCCAACTACAGTGCTTGAACCCCGCAGTAACAGTACGGTGTAAGCCGCATCCACATGGAGTGTGCTTCCTCTGACCGCTCTCGCGGTAACATCAAACGGGCCGCGGGTTCAAAGCGCGATCGCCCCCGGCCATCGAATGCGATTACATCGTTATAAGACTGGAAATCATACTTCACGTTTTAATAATCGGTAATTGGTCGTATGTTTTTTGCTGTTTGGCGTCGAGGATACAACATCGTGCAAGGTGGAAGACTCGGTAAAGAGCAACATGTCGTGAGAATTGAGAAAAAGGAAATAGAAGAATAATTTTATGCTATTTTTAATGGAACATGTAGAATCCTAATCCGTATCGGTTACCCACGGTAAACGATACGGATTATGATTCTACATGTTCAAAATCTATGCAGAAACGTTATGGCTCGTTATAACCACATGTATGTACTTATAATGATTTTATCCCAAACGGAAACCAACATATGCACGCACAAGGAAGGCTTCGCCGTTGAATCTTACTTACTTTATGATATTTGGTGAACACGAATTTGAAAGTCTGTACCGGGTGTCAGATCCGCACTACAATCGAAACAAAAGGTGATCTGTGGAAGGCGTCACGACCCTTAGTATTGAGGAGAACGATGAGAGGAGGAGGAGTACATAGTAATAAATTTCCCAATATAAAATAATTGATCAGCTGTATGAGTACATGTGGGTTTTTTTAATTAAACTTATTTTCTATCACCATAACACGAACGGTCATCCTTCAAAGATTTCCAAGTTACAGTGATAGCGTATGAAAATGAAGATCTCGGAAAAATAGTATAAAATAAAGCTGCTTGTAGAACAGCGGTTTCACGTTGATTATTTTATGAGCACTTAACTAGGCTCTCATTATGTAGTCGTGTGTACTAGCCGCTAGCAGCTTGGCTCTTTAATCTTTGTTTTTAAGTTCTTCTTAGTTCTTTAGGTCACTACATCTATATATTAATACGTGAAGAGAGTTTTATTGTAAATTGCGCGCACGGAGGAGTGTGAGATTTGGCATAGTTAAAATTTTTAAGGAGAAAGAGTGCATAATGCTAAAATTACGGTCAAATTTCGACCACAGGGCGACCACTATTCTCATAAATACGTTAAATTTATATATATTTTTGGTAGAAAGAGCGTAAGGTTGCTATTCAAAAATTGATGATCAAGTAGCCAAATTACAAGTCAGTCCTGGTTATACATAACTAATATACTAATAATTGCCCGCGGATAATAATAATCACCGGTAATAATTTCACTAGTGAAATTATAATAATTATCACTGGTTCGACAATATCCCTGCGACATACACACCTCTTCCCATATTACTTACGAGTACGTTCGGAAAACTTAAAACAATATCTTTTGTTTTGTCAATACCAACTTCAGCGCGAATCTACTTAGATTCTTTGGACCAGTTTGTTCTAGTTCTGAAAAGAAACTAAGCTTATACGTTATATTGCGTTAGCGGGCGCTGAAAACGAAACACAAATAAATATAACAATTTTATGTGGAAAGAAAAAAACTGGACTAAGTGCAATGTCGTATCGGTTAGATAACAATAATAAATTCCTAATAGATGTCGCCACTGGTCACTATGAGACGGTAAATATGAAGGAAAAATTTAAATCTGCGAGAAGGGGTCGCGGTAGCTCGGCTGGTTTACTCAACCAGAAAGAAGGTCGTAAGTTCGAGTCGTTCAGTCGATTTTTTTCCCACATCTTTTTTTAATTCACTTCCCTTGCATTGTGCAGTTCCAATGGGATCTACCTATAAATTAAAGAAATAAATATTTTAGGTAAAAATTTCGAAGACATTTTAGAAAAAAAGCGATCTAAAGAAAATTTAATAAAATTGTTGATGGCAGAAATAGATTAGGTAATTATTCTTTTTATGATAAGTCGATGTACATATCCAATTCTTTCAATAGGTACGTATCAAATCAATATTACGTTTCAAAATATATTGTATATACAATACGACACAACTAAGAAGTTACATCGAGATCGAACAACCAATGCGACTACCATTGGTTGTCCGATCTCAATTAGATAATTTTACAACTTATTGGGTCAGCGTAAAGATACTTTTTTTATTGCAGTACTAATAAACATTCGTGGTCTTGACGTCGCACTCAGTTCGGAAGTGATCGGTTTTAGGAAGTTTGCCGATGCGACTTCTTACTCGTATCGTACTGGTACTACATAACAACATTGTATCTCAGATCTTTCTTTGAAGATTATTATGCAATTATGATACCAGCATGAAACTTGTATTGATAAATATATGATCTTTCCTAAACTGCTACAGTAACTTACTGAACTTGAAAAATACTGTCTTATTCATCACACATGACAAATGGACTTATACGCTTCGTATATTAAGATTGGAGTACCTATTCAGGTACGATGGTAATGATGGATGAATGTACTCCATTTATCCATCATTATCCATTTCAGCCCGTAAACGTTCACTGTTACAGGTGACCCATCCAATGCCCTTTTGAAGAACGGTCATACGGTAAGACCTATGACTAATCCACCCGGTCAGTGTATTTTAGGCAACAGTTACATACCTTAAAATAAAATAGAATAGATCTTTATATCATGTAAACCAGATACAGGCACTTATGAAATGTCGAGACTCTAGGTGCACGGTTCCAAATAGTAGATCCTATGGAGAAGAACCGACAAGAAACTCCATGGAAACTCTTTTCAAATAAATAATAGATCTTGACAATCTTTAACAGTACAATGTTGTGGTAAGAGCTGCGAGAATAATGCAATTCAATGCGAATACAAATAAGACTAGGATAATAATGAATTGCCTCTGAATAAGATTGCCATGGCAGTAACGAGCTGACCAAGTATCTATATTATATAGGCTGTAAGTAATATCGTAACGAAAACTCATACCACGGATTCAGTACATGATTCTGGATACTTCAGAGCTAGAAATTAGAAAAAGTGATCGAACACAACCGCTCTGCGAATGCTAAAACCTCAATAAAATTACAATCCGCTATCGCTTCAATAATATGTGAGCCAAATCTTGCTCGTTGCATCTAAAACTTAAACACGGTGCGCCACGAAAGTACATCTTTTTAAAGCAGGACTAAGTTTGAGAACAGTGCGCGCTGATTTTACTACTGTAAAAATGTTGGGGATTATTCTCTTTATTTTTATTTTATACGTCTTAAAAAACTGGTGCAAACAGTAAGGAGAACTTTGGAGCTTGGATACGATTACAAAAAAAATACAATTATACCTAAACATTTCTTTCAGAATCCTGTTTGTTCTCAGATCTATTCTCCAGCTTATACTAAGATCATTGTAGCTATGGTTGGTCTTTTAATTCGACTCACTTAGCAGAGGGATACAAATTTTTGAGAAAAACAAGGTACTGAGATGAAAAACGAATGAACTAAACAATGTACTTATATGCAAACTTTTTATTGAATTTAATAGCTTGGCGACTTTGAGTATCTTGGCGACCAATTTCTGATTTCGGGTTTCCTTAATTCGGGTTATATTTATGTTACGTTTTACTGGGTTAAATGGTATAACTTTAGCATCTATAGATTTTCTTTACAGATACGCTTGTTATCAAAAGTGGGTCAACCCTCTACGAGTATAGTCGGACCCGCCCGCGCCGTTGCAAGTCCTAAGTACGAAAACAAGTTAAGCGATAATTTTAATGACTTTTAGTTTGTTAGTTTAACATCGGGAAGTTTATTACAACTTACTTATGTTCTTTTAGGGATTTGTCGGAATAATGGGGCTAAAGATGCATATCTTAATTTGAGTCCACACATTTATAGGTACTGCGAAATTACGTAAAACGGAAATCATTTTTAATTTACACTATATAGTTAAGCGGTACGGCATTTTCCCTCCGATACAATTCTTCACCTCATTGGTTGCAGGTGGGGCTGCCAATTTTTTTTAGAAGTATTAACGTATATTATTAATGTATATAATATGTCGCAGGGATATTGTCAAACTATATTGATAGTCAAATTTCACTAGTGAAATTATATAATTGCACGAAACTTTATCAACCGCCTCCATTTCTAACAATTTCACGGGCTCATTTATAGGTAACTTTTTTCAATCGATATTTGAAAGATATCATTGATTAAACGTTATAATTTGTAATAACCACGCAGTGGAGCCCTGACACAGAAAAACGGTGACGCGGCTGACCGAAAGAGATGGCGGGACGAACTAGACACATTCAACAAGGACTGGTCATCATTTGCACATGATCGAACAGTATGGAAATCAAGGGAGGAGGCCTTTGCCCAGCAGTGGGATGATACAGGCTATCAGTATAATTTTCCATTGTTTCTTGCGTTCAATACTTTTTTTTTTGGGAGGAAGGCAAATCTTCTTCCTACACGATTGGCTCCTATAGTTGAGACTGTTGAGAGAACCATCCGCATAATTGTGCTTACAATTCCCTGTTCTAGTTGGGTCTCTGCCACATAATAACAGTTTTGTCGATAGTCTGTGCAAACCTAACAGTCAACGCGTGATTTAAAATGTAATACAACACATAATATTTGTTCAAGCCAAACATGCGCTCATGGAAAATGACAGTAATCGCTTTTCATTGTTTGAATATGATGTAAATACAATTCAAAATCATTGATAAATAGTTTCTGAAATGTTCTGGCAGTACATAGTTTGTTTTCCTTGCGTAACATGTGCGCATGCGGTGTAAATTTGAATGAGAGAGTGAGAAATAATATGTCATGGGATAGTTGCGGAATGAGAGAGTGAGAAATCGTTGTTGTAGTTGCGGTCGAAAAAAGATTACAATGACGATAAAAAACTAAAAATTTACTTCAAAAAACTAAAACGTATAAAGGCTTCTGAAGTCGGAGCCACTGCCAAACTAAGGTGCATTGAAGAATCAAAGGCCCCGACTTCAGAAGCTGTTAAATTTTTATGAAAATTATTTAGGTAGGTGAAACAAACTCATGTGTAATTGAGAACCTCCTTCTTTTTGAAGTCAGTTAAAAATAGGGTAATGTATGCTTCAATTTGTTTGATAAGGACGACAAGATGAATAAGAGGTGAGTAAGAAGGGATGCCATACAAAGACTTATACTGGCCTTTTTGGTGGTGCAGATGGCCTTCATAAAGGTCACCTGTGCGTAATAAACCCAACCGACTGTATAAAAAGATGCAAAAATTAGAAGAAATAAAAATAGAAAGTAAAGCGAATATACTACACACACCATCGAGGAGTTAATGATACTCTTACATTTTCCTTCACCGTTAACGTAATGCTACAATAAAGTTACTAATAAATATTTATTTTTATTCACAGGTAACATAAGAACACATCAATCCAGTTGGCGTAAGTATAACTGTGTGACTTCTAAAAACTAATTAAGAAATTATTTATTTAATAATTTATATACATTGTACAGACATGAAAAGACACAGAAAACATTAAATAGGAGAACAAAGTACAAAGGTACTACTTATTTCACAAAAGAAATCTCTTCCAGCAGAGCGAGAGGAGAATTTAAAACACGAAATGTAGACAGCGATGTACCTACAAGAATAGATCAAAACTACAAATTAAATTTATTAATATAAACATAAGTAAAATACCTACTACAAACAAATACACATAAATATAAAAATATAATATAAATAAATACAAACACAATACATGAATTTATATTCATTTATTTATATTATAAATTATGTTCTTCTTTTGTTTTTTCTTGAAACGCGAGAGTCAAGAATTTGAAATCCAGTGCTTAGGAATATTCTAAGGAACTCTAGAACTTGGTAAGCGCGCTGATACTAAAACTATCGTTATTGAAGTAATTTATTTTTAAATTATGAATAGTGTGGTACCTACTGAAAACGTTTAGCTTTTAGTCTTAGATTTATGCCGCATCCAACCCACGAAGTTTCGCCTCAAATAAAAAAATCCTTATTCGCCTCACAAGAGCGAACTTCTTTAATCACCTATTGATAATATTTAACTTTCAATGGCGCATCTGATAATTATTAGCATTCAAAAATACATGACGAAAGACCTTAGCTTAACCTTCAACAAAGTAGTTTTTAGGCAAAAATCTTGAAATCTCTCCGATAGTGTAAAATAATACAAACTATTCTTCAAGACTTGTAAAAGTCAAGAATATGTAACTCAATAAAGTTCAGTCGTAACCGCCGTATTGTAAAAAATAAAAACGAACTGTCAAAATCACAAACCGTCGCGCCGTAGAACTTAGGAAAGCATTTTCACAACAAAATTTAAAGTTCGAATTTTACGACCGACTATACAATCAACGTTGCGTCACGAACACATCGAGAATGTATAATAAAATCCGGCGAAGGAAATGAAATTTGATGTTGCATTTTCTTATTATATTTTTCACGGCAGCATTTGCATGTGACGTCCGCTTCGCGCGGTGTTGTAAGCAAAAATGAACGCTAGCTAGTTGCCATGCGAAAAAAGAAACAAAAAAAAATATAATTTAATTAATTCTCTTTGCTAAATCGCTGAGTAAAGCTAAGCTTGTCTCTGTGTTTTAAATAATGTAGTACAATACTGTGTGAGGGTGTTCAAATTTAATATTACTATGTTGACTAAGCGGTATTTTTGTAAAGGAAAACAATCATGAACGATGCCAAAGACTGACTGCTTTTGATATGAAATCGGCTGCCTGCATCATGAAAAACTATTGTATACTTGGTGATTCTAGCAGTATTTCCCACAATGATATGGCCGATTTTGGTTTTTGCTGATCATCAGAGGCTTAGATTCAACGTTCAACAGCTGATTAAGACTTCTGCTTGTGTTATGATTACATACTTTCCTCTGAAGTGTCTTAGAAAATAATCTCTGAGGTCTCTTTTCATCCAGGCACCGTACAGTGCAATAAGAGTGCAATATACACACCTAGTTATTAATTACTAGATTTTTTTTACGTTCGTGCTCTTCTCATCATTTTGAACAACTTTTACTATGGGACCAAATATGAAATTGCACATTTAGTCGAGTAATATGCTTTAGTTCCTAAAAGTTGGTCATAACGACGAGAACAGCATATACTTAAAAATATTCTGGTTATTGAAAAATAGTGGTGTTTATAACAATATTAGGTGAAAATCCTCTTTGGTAAACCATGCCTCCAATTATATTATGTGCAATTTTATCAACCAATATTCAATTTAGTTACAGCTCAGATCTCCATCCGTCTTCACCGAGACTTCTATTGCAGCGTTGACAACATGTCTAAATTCATTCATAGTGATTTGGACTACTGCCAAATGAATTCATGAATGAATATAGTGTCCTTGTCTTCAGTCTGAAACCGCAACAGTATAATTCTGATCTCAGCTTCAATGATTCATTAATCTAGAAGAGATTTGGGCTTTCCATTTGGCTATCAGATTGAAAACGAATTGGATCTTGCCAAATGGGAAAAATGTTCGAACGTGAAATCTAGGTTTATGGTCCAGTTTCTGGCTAAAAATTCTTATTTAATTGATCCCTTTTAGATTAAATAAACATAAAGTATTTCGCTGTGTCATTATCATCGTCAGCCAGTAGTAGTCCACTGCTGGACATAGGCCTCTCCAATCACACGCCATCTGGCTCGATCCTCGGGTACTGTCATCCAGTTGTTACCAGCCACACTGCGAAGATCGTCGCTCCACCTAACTTGGGGGCGTCATATCATACATTTATTAGTCGAGTAATAGTGAATTAGTTGTTAGGAACAGCAAATTTTTTTCAAGGTTTCTGGTTGGGCCCATAGTAAAAGTTATTCATAATGATGAGTACAACCCCTTAAAGGGATCGGGACTAGAAAGGTAGAACCTTATATAAGTTTAAAATATTTCCCTATAACAAATTGTTGATGGTATAATTATATCTTTTTTATATGGGACTTTTGGCCCCTCGTTGTACCGTAGATTAAAAATACACTAACACATAAATATAAGTAAAGGTAATCTAACAAGAAATAAATAATACTTTGTAACTTTTGGTTACTTCACTCAAGTCCTAAGATTAATTCGGTTTTATTATAGGAAGATTTCTACGAAGTTCGTGTTTACATTCTGGAGTAGGTAAGTAGGTATATTCTCGTAAATTACTTTCTTGACTTTTGGGTATTTTCCTAGCTTAGTTCCCTACACCGCAGAACATCTTTCGTTAATAATTTACTTGTAAAAACAAAAACAGCTGGTTACCAAGAAGACAAGAGATGCTTATTATTTGCTTTTATCTCCGTTTACTTTTCAGTTTACCGACTGTTTCGCTATTCTACTAAACCACAACCTGCACACCGTCCTATTTAACAATGTAAATACATTGAGTTTTAACTTTAGATTAACCCACAAATATTTCAGTCTACGAACAGATATACCTTCACCTAATTGTTAGTTTAGGATGGAAAAGCGGCCGATCGATATTTCTAATTAAATTCAACTCGACTACGAACTATTGTCATCCCTAACGGAGATGTAAGGAACCACGGGGGAATCGCCCTTCATTGCTCAGAATTAAGTTATTGTCAAGTTTATTGCACTAATGTGTGGGGTTAGGCCTGACGACGTGTGACGCGCGATTCTGGAACATTTTGCTATTGTTCTGTATCTATTCTATTCATTGATAAAATAAAGGATGCACGCGACACCGTAAAGGGTAATTAACTAATTTTATCAGTTGATTTTCACTACGGCTTCTGTCCCCTCTGTTCTTGCACCGATGCACCGTTTTTTTTTCTCGTAGCGAAACGATATCGATTGCGGTTTTCTATCCTTACCCTTGAACCGAAAGCAAAACATTGGGTATAAAAGCAATTTCAAGCAAATAGTTTAGTGAATATTAAATTAATTTAAATATAATACATCTAAACGATTTATTTATGAATTGAAAAGAAAAAGAATGTAGTAAGTTTTATATTTAAAAATTATACAATAGAAATTATAACTTAAAATACATTTTTTTCCAAATAGAATACAAAAGCTATCAGCAAATTATTTTTACAATACGCAATGAATAATATGCCAAAGATTTTCAAAGAAAGATAACGCTTCAGTGACCTCCACCAATACGTTATGACTCGGCCACAATAAACTGACAGAGATTCGAGTCAATGGCGACTTGAAAAACTAGACAAATAGCTACAGTAAACAAATTTTATTGCAAAAGTTTTCAGAATCTCCCAAATATTTTAAAATTAATGTTCTATGTTTGTATGAGATATGTTCGTTTTTCTTTTGTCTCGTCTGAACTGAATTGCATAAATTGTTGTGCAGTACAATGTATCTATCAAAGAACACCGAATCGTGGGTATCGTACCTTTAAAAAAAGAAAATTAATTGCTGTACAATATGTGAGATGAAACGACAGAATTATCATAATAACATACAATGCTTATAAATTGAATATTACGTATTAAAATTATATCTCAAACAATTTTCAAACACAATATCAGCTAGTATTTACTTACTTCATTAAAATTTATTATGTAACAATATTATTATTAACTTTAATTAACTTTAAATTTTCTTCAATTAAGGAACCTATTTTTTTTATCTATATATTAATGCGTAAAGAGAAAACTTTGTACCCCTTTTTAAGCATATTGCGCGCACGGAGGAGTGTGAGATTTGGTATAGTTAAAGTTTATATGGAGAAAGAGTGCAGAAAGCTAAAATTACGGTCAAATTTCGAGCACTGGGCGACCACTGGTTCTAATAATTATGACATCTATGGCGTCTAAAATAACGGTTCGATCGATACGTCATTTGTATTGATCGTCCGCTACGGTCTAGTGTGCAGGGCCCAGGTCCTTTGTCAGCGACGATACGGCACATTAGGCTACAAATTGTGATAAATATCTATACATTGTATAGTGACGTATATGATGTATCGTTCGCTTTGTAACGTGTGATAGTTAGGGTGAACGCTGTTTGCGAAAATCATTCGGACGTGCTTGATAGATTTGTAACTGAAAACTTACGTCTTTATAATGCTGATCGTTTGCGAGAAGAAAAGAAGAAAGAAAGAAAAGAAGAAAGAAGATAAATTTAATTTTTGCACACACTATAGCATGTATAAAACATTACAAACATAAAAAGCCAGAAAATTACTTAATAATAAAACAATGAAGAAAAAAAAAGAGACAAAAAACAATGCACGGGAGTGTGTTTCCCTCATATGCAAAAAAATCGACATCGATCAGCTTGTTGTCATTGGCAACACCAATGACGCTGATTTTCATCGACGACCGACGTCCGTGGGTGGTATGACGTAATCACGTAATGTCGTGTCCACCTTCTGGCGAAATACAATAAAAACTACTTGTACTTAATAACAAGTTTATTTTTGTGTATTGCACACACAGGACTGAAGAAAGTAATGTAAACTGAATTCTTACATCGACACTGGAAAAGGATAAATTGCAAATTAAGTAAACTTTACAGGATCATATTTTAAACTCTTTTATACGAATAAATTCATGTAAAATCTAATTGATTATTTTCTGTAAAACGTAGGTATATTCTAATAAATCATATTAAGATTTTCTAGAATTAATTTAAGTTTAATATATAGTTTAATAGAAAATAAATATGACACTTTAAAATGTGCCCCTGTAAAGTTTATATATTGGCGCTTTAGCCATTTGGATTTTCCAGTGTCGACATGAATAGTGGGGTACGAAGAAAAGCTTATTCCCATTTACTACTCCAAAATGGTGTCCCCAACTGCTCCAATATGAAAAAATATTTAATGATAATAACCCACTTGGAACCGTAGGACCTAGAATCACGACGCGCGACGTTTTAAAAGTGCCAGTTGAAATAAAAATCTTTGACTTTGACCATGGCCTCTAAAGATTTTAAAGTACTGATTCAATAAAAGGTTATACGTAACTTTTTGTTTAATATATATATATATATATATAATAACTGACGCTTTTTACCATACTAAAAAGCATCAGTTATTATAATTATACGCTTCTGTGGTATATTTGTGCACTGGGTTGGTGAAGAGAATAAAACTGCTTGCTACTTTTTCTATCTTGAGTCTTCCTTTATTGTTCCTCTTATCTTGAGTACTGCCGCCGAACTGTGTCGGTCGACAAAAATGTCCCTACTTTTATTTTAAAAAATGTAGGGCCTCCTATTGGCTGGCCAATCACAAACAATACTTTTTATCCAATAGGAATTAAACGAACATAAACATAAAAACCTTAAGTTCTAACAATCTTTACCGTAACGAGAGCCGCGATACATTTTTATTGGTTTTAACCTATTTTGGCAATTAAAACACACACAAACTATATATTTTATTGAATAAAAACTTATTTTCTATACGGTAAAAATATAAGAACTATAAAAAATCTACAAATTAAACTATCTTAATATACTAACTATTCTACCTATGTACACAAGCTTTCCTATTGGTTGTTCCGCTAATTATCTATATACATCAGTGCTCCTATTGGTTGTCCCGCACATCTCTCCCGCCGTGCAACTACGTTGCATTTTCTTCCGGTGCGGGCTCGACGCCTGTAGACAGGGGCAGGATCACCAGCTTCTTGACCGGCCGTCGCAGCACTCCTCCCTTGGTCCGGATGTCCACCGTCCGCACGATGCCGTCTGGTCCCGGGTACGTGGCGATGACTCGTCCTCGGATCCACACGTTGCGGGGTAGATTTGCGTCGACTATCTGCACGAGGTCGTCGACTTGTACTGCTGGGCCTCGTCCATGTGGCTCCCGCCGGTTTTGAAGTTCGGGGAGGTATTCCTTCACCCAGCGCGCCCAGAAGATGTCTGCTAGTCGCTGCGCTGATCGCCAGCTGGATCTGGAGGCGGCGTCTTGCTCGGTGAAGGTCCCTGGCTGCGGTACTCGTCCAGGCCCTCCCAGCAGGAAATGGTTGGGAGTCAAGGCTTCCGGGTCTTCTGCGCTGACCGATACATGCGTCAGCGGACGACTGTTGACTGTATACTCGACCTCGGCGAGTAGAGTGGAGAGGACTTCTTCTGTCGGGTGGCGTTCATGTAGCGTCGCTGCGAGTGCTGTTTTCACAGAGCGAACCATTCGCTCCCAGGCTCCGCCCATGAATGGTGCTCCAGGCGGAATGTAGCGCCAGGAGATTGTCCTCTTTGCTGCCTCTTCTGCTGTTGCTTCGTCGATTGCCTGTCGAAGCTCCTTGTCAGCTGCTTTCAGGTTGGTGCCGTTGTCCGACCAGATTTGGGTCGGGCAACCGCGTCGCGCAATCATTCTTCTTAGTGCCATCACTGCTGAGTCGGCGCTGAGCGAGCCGGCAATTTCTAGGTGTATGGCTCGCATGGTGAGACACGTGAAGATGGCCACGTATCTCTTCTGGCGTGTTCGCCCGACGGTCACGGAGAGAGGTCCGAAGTAGTCGACCCCTGTAAATGTGAAGGGTCGCTTATGGTGAGCTAAGCGACAAGCAGGTAGGTCTCCGGTTCTTGGATGTGGCGGCTTCTGTGTCTTCATTCTGCAGAACAGGCATCTTCGTAGTATCATGCGTGTGATAGGACGCACACGCAGTACCCAGTATTGTTGTCTGCACTCGTTGACTGTTGCTTCTACGCCGGCGTGATGTAGTTGACGATGAACTGCTTGCACCCAGAGCTTGACTGTAGGATGATTGCCGTCGAGTACCATGGGGCTCTTGAAGTCTTCTGTCATGTCTTGTATCGCTTGAATACGACTTCTGAGTCTTATGGCTTCATTCACATACTCGACGCTCAGATGGTGAAGACGACTTTCTTTGTTGATTGGCTTCTTGTTCCTCAAGTCTTCTATTTCTTCTGTGAAGGAGTCTTCTTGTGAGGAGCGCATTAGGAGTTCTTCTGCTAGTCTGAGGTTCTCGGCGGAGACTGGCAGGAACTTCCTATTCTTCGGTGCAGATACCTTCTTCACTGTCGAGTTCTGTTTTGTAGCAGGTTTGGTTGTCTTCGTCCAACTCGGGTCCGCTTCTGTATTTTTCTTCGTTCTTCTGTGATTCACGCTCTGTTTAGTAGGTCTACAGGACTGAATAAATTGTAGAACTCTTGCTGTCACATATCGGAGTCTGTCCCAATTTTAGAAGTGGGAGACTCTGGGTAGGCTCTCTGCTAGCTTTGGTCTTCCCTTGTCGCTCACGTGGTGAATCTTTTCTTCACCAGAAGGTTCTTCTTTCGCTGTCGTGGGCGTTTCGGTCGGCCAGAGGTCTTCTGTTTCGTAGAGGAAGTCAGGTCCCTTGTACCAGCGATGATCCTTGTTAAACGTTGCTGGGACGTCTCGTGTCGCGTCGTCTGCTACGTTCATCTTCGTCGGTACCCAGCGCCACTCGTTGACCTTGGAGCACTCTTCTATTGCTGCCAGACGATGAGCCACGTACGGTTTGTATGAGCGTGACCCAGTCCGTATCCAGGTGAGTGCTGTCCTGCTGTCTGTCCAGAATATCTTGCTGTCGGGTTTCCTCTCGTGTTCTTCTATCACTGTTTCTGCTAGCCTAGCTCCCATGACTGCTGCCTGTAGCTCCAACCTCGGGATCGACGTTAACTTCAACGGCGCCACCTTTGCCTTCGCCATGATGAGTGACAGGCTGACTTCACCGCTCGGCGTTACTGTTCTCCAGAATAGGACCGCAGAGTAGGCTGACTCGCTGGCATCGGTGAAGACATGCAGCTGTATCGAAACGGCGTCACTGTAGTGGAGATACTGCCTCGGGATCGTCACGTTGCAGAGATTCTTCAGGTGACTCATCCAGTTCTCCCATTGTCCTGCTAGGTCTTCGTCGATTTTGTCATCCCATGATGTCCCTCTGCGCCACACCTCTTGCAGAAGCTGCTTTGCTTTTATGGTAACAGGCGATGCGAAGCCAAGCGGGTCAAATAATGACATTACTATTCGTAGCGCTTCTCTCTTCGTCGGTGTCTTCCCTTCTATCAGCGTTGGTGGGATGCGAGCTAGGTTGAGATTGAAGGTGAGTTCATCGGCGTTGAGTTTCCAGATTACGCCCAGCACTCGTTCGGTCTTCTCTTCTGTCTTGTAGAGTTCTATATCTTCTGTCTGTTCATTTTCGCCGAGTGCTTCTAGAAGTGACGGTGAGTTGGACTTCCACTGTTTCAATTCGAAGCTGGCCTTCGTATGCACTTCTCGCACACCTCTCGTGATGCGCACGGCGTCTTCAAGGCTTCTGAAGCTATCTAAATAATCGTCGACGTAGTGCTTCTGTATGATAGCGGCTGCTGCTTCTGGGTGAGTTTCTTCATGCTGTGTTGCGTTCAAGTTCTTGACGTATATTGCTGTTGATGGAGAACTCGACGCACCGAAGATCAACGATGTCATTCTGTATTCTTCTGGAGGCTGGTTGTCTCGACGATCTCCACGCCATAGATAGCGAAGTGAATCCCTATCTTCAGTTCGCAGCTTGACTTGCATAAACATTTCCTTGATGTCTGCGGTGACTGCGATCAAGTGCTGCCGGAAACGCATGACGACGCCTGGTAGAGACTGCAGAAGATCAGGTCCTTTGAGTAGCATGTCGTTCAGAGCTACTCCTTTCGTCTTGGCTGCGGCGTCATGGACCACTCGTAGCTTGTCAGGCTTCATTGGATTGATCACAGGAAAATGCGGTAAGTACCAAGTCTTGCTTGGAGTCTTCTGATTCGGAGCGGGTTCAGCATATCCTTTCAGGACGAGAGCTTCCATCTGTTCTGTGTACTTCTGTTTCAGCTTGGGATCATGATCAATCTTCTTCTCGATGTTGAAGAGTCGCTTCAGTGAGTTCTCGTAGTTGTCGGGGAACCTGATGTCTTCTTTGCGCCAGAGGAGTCCAGTCACATATCTTCCTTCTTCTGTTCTTGTCGTTGTCTTCTCTAGGATTCGTAGTGCTTGCTCTTCTGGGTCTGTCTTCGGCTTCTTGGGATTTATGCAGAGCGCGTCCATCTCGAAGTACTGCTTCACGAGTTGTTCCAGGTTATCTTCTGCTTCTTCTGAGACGTGGGACACGAAGTCGATGTGCCTGCAGGTGCGAGTTTGACTCCCATGAAGTACCCATCCCAATGGCGTGAGTGAGGCCACTGGTTGGTTCTTGTCTCCTCTTCTCACATCTGATGTCAGCAGAAGATGCCAGTTGTCCTGTCCAATCAATATTCGTGGCTTCACGTCTGCGTACGAGAGATAATCACGAATGCCTATCAGGTGCTTGCATCCTTCAACCAATTCTCTTGAAACCTGTTGCGACGATACTTGTAGGTTCTTCACTGTGCGTGCTTGTACTTGCTCTTCATGATCGTTGAGTCCTTTCAACTTGATGGTGACTCTTCTTGAGGCTGTCTCTGAAGTCTTCATATCATTGATGGTTTCTATCTTCAATGGATCAATCGGTCCTGTTGCGCCGATGCATTCGGCTAGGCTGTCGTCGATTAATGTAACCGTTGACCCGTCGTCCATCAATGCGTAGGTGTTGACTGCTCCTGTCGGCCCTTGAACTCGTACAGGTATGATCTTCAGATACGATTGCTTCCTCTTGATTGTCCATGCTGAGTTGATGACTTCTGTTGCTCCATTATCTTCTTTCGATGTCTTTTCTTCTGTCTTCTCTGTTGCCTTAGCTGTTGTCTTGTTGTAGTGCAGCATCTTGTGGTGAGAATATTTGCAGTCGTTGACACCGCACGACGTGGGCTTGCAGCTGTGTGTTTTGCTTCTGTAGCGAAGACATCGAAAGCACAAACGCTTGGACTTGGCCATGTCCCATCTTGCGTTTTCATCTAATTTCTTGAATTTTTCACATTCTGCAGAGGTGTGTCCGGCTTCTTCACATACAGGACACTTCGGCGTATAATTATTACTCTTCTCGGTCATGTTGTGCACCTTCTGTGGCCTCTTCTGTGTGGTGCCTGATACATGTGCTGCCACCTGTTCAGGTAGCGCATACGGTCCGCATAAGTCCGCTTCCCTCTTGAGGAACTTTTCTATTTTCAGTAGATCAGGATCTTCTTTCGGCTGTGCGGTCGCGAAGTCGTAAAATCTGTAGCGCAGCGTAGGTGTAAGCTTGTCCACAACTGCCTTCGAAACTTCTGGGTTGTACATATAGTTCACGCAGCACAATGTCTTCAAAGTTGCCACGATGTTGGAGACCTTTGTTGCGAATATGCAGATGTCCCGCGGCGATTCTGTAAGGCGTGGCAGTCCGCGGAGTGCTTCCATCTCCATCATTGCGATCGATTCGGGTCTTCCAAATCTTGACTCCAATGTCTTCATAATTTCTGTAGGGTGTGCGCTGGTGATAAGTAGACCTTCAACTGCTTCCTTGGCTTTTCCTTTCAGGTTTCTTCTCAGACGGTTTGTATTTTCCACTGCAGAAAACATCTTCTCAGTTTCGAAGTACGCGGCGCGGAATGGTAACCATTCTTGATGTGACCCGTTGAAGAAGGGTAACTCGATGAACTTGGGGCGTTGCGCTGCCTTGACAGCGTTCGTGATGGCTGCAGCTAGCTCCGTGAAGTCAGGTTGTACTCCCGCCGGTGCTTGCTGCTGGTGACTTGATTGTTGATGACGCTCTTCTGTATTTTTCGCTGGGTTCTGATCTTCGGTGGTTTTCACTGCCGGCTCTTCTGCCGGGCGGTGCAGCTCGTTGATCGTTGGTACAGGCTGCGCGGCGTGGCTCTTCACCCAGTCGTCGACACGTTCATTCACTTCTGTTTTCGTGTATACTGAGACGTCATCTTCTTCTTCCGAATCTTCTTCTGTTTCTAGTGCAGCTAGGCGCGCTGTAGCTAGTTCAACTTGAAGGCGCAATAATTCTTCCTTAGCCTTCGCTATCTTGTGCATCTTGGTTCTGCTGTGGGTGGACCCCCCCTTACCCCCCTTCTTGCTGGGTGGGCGGGAGTCCCGTGGTCTGCACGGCTCTGGCAGACCGGCGATGCCTTTCTTCATTCTTCGTACTGTAGCAGTTTCTGTATCTTGAAAGGCTTCTGTTCTGTCGGTGACAGCAGCGGCGGCAGGTACTCTGACAGGCGGTTCAGTCGGTTTCTTCAAAATTGCTTCGGAGGGCAGCGTCGGTGCGGCGGAGGGCGTAACAGAGGGTGCGGCGGCTGAGGTCGCGTCGATCGCGGAGGAGGGTGCGGCAGAGGGCGCTGTCGTCGCGGAGCTTGTAGTTGCTGTCTGTTCGGTAGTCTCCGTGGCGGTGGTTGCCGTCCCTGTTTCCCCGCTGGTGCCGGTCGCCGAGGTAGCGGCTGTACCCTCGGACGACGACGGCGTCTGTTCTGTATCTGTCTTGCGGCCTCTTCCCTCTGAACGCGTTACTGCCATTCTTGCAATTCACTGTAGCAATTTCTTCGGTTCCTCTTCACAATATCCGGCTCGAAGGACCACTAAATATACGCTTCTGTGGTATATTTGTGCACTGGGTTGGTGAAGAGAATAAAACTGCTTGCTACTTTTTCTATCTTGAGTCTTCCTTTATTGTTCCTCTTATCTTGAGTACTGCCGCCGAACTGTGTCGGTCGACAAAAATGTCCCTACTTTTATTTTAAAAAATGTAGGGCCTCCTATTGGCTGGCCAATCACAAACAATACTTTTTATCCAATAGGAATTAAACGAACATAAACATAAAAACCTTAAGTACTAACAATCTTTACCGTAACGAGAGCCGCGATACATTTTTATTGGTTTTAACCTATTTTGGCAATTAAAACACACACAAACTATATATTTTATTGAATAAAAACTTATTTTCTATACGGTAAAAATATAAGAACTATAAAAAATCTACAAATTAAACTATCTTAATATACTAACTATTCTACCTATGTACACAAGCTTTCCTATTGGTTGTTCCGCTAATTATCTATATACATCAGTGCTCCTATTGGTTGTCCCGCACAATAATTATTATGCATACTCATCCATTCAACATATTGAATGTATGAGTTATGCGACGCCAGTTCCCTAGAAATAAATATCAATGGTTCCTCTTGTCGTTTAAATTCCGTGGCTTTTATCCTGTTCCTTTAATTCCATGTTACTCGATTTTAAAGTTTCTTTCTTCGGGCATGTTGATAGATACAACAAAACAGCTTCCAGAAATAATGCAACAAAATCTAAAAGCATAATAACTTCAACTAAAAATATCGCACAGTATAATCCTTTAGTTACTGCCTTGTTAGTATCGGCTAAGTGCTGTGCAAGTTATTTTATTAATAGGTGGACTTAGTGCATAACGTGTATGCAATAAATGTTCCCATGTGATTATTAGCGTGCGATACTGAATGAAAGAAGAGCAGTCCTACTTGCAGCTTCTTGTTGGATTGCTCTCTGATCTGCTTGAATTCACTACACTGCCGAGCTAAACGCAAAAGCGGTATCTCAGGGAAAGCTAATTTCGAGAAAATTTAAGTTTTGTAAATATAGTTTTCGTTTGTTTTATTTTAGTTTGTTTTCTTTTTACTTTACAGATTGTTTTTTTTTTTTTTGGTAACTGAGCCGATGGCGGCTATTCTGCCAGTCACGTGAAGACGGAACTACGTATTATTGATATACCTCTTATCCTCTTTAGTGATTTGAGGTAAAACTGAGATAGGGAAATCTTTTTTAAGGTGTTATTTTATTATTTTAAATAAGATACCGTTATTTGACTTAGTTCATTGGATGCGTATTTTTATAAGCTATCCGATGACAT
Organism: Allophyes oxyacanthae; assembly: GCA_932294325.1. NCBI lineage: Eukaryota > Metazoa > Arthropoda > Insecta > Lepidoptera > Noctuidae > Allophyes > Allophyes oxyacanthae. The sequence continues at coordinate 14,007,025 of OW028615.1, forward strand.
AAAAATCGGCATAAGCTATCCGATGACATAAGAATCGGCATTATGATTTTTTTTTTGAGATACCGCTTTTGATCTTAGCACGGCAGTACAGAGATGCTAAACATTTCTGTGAACCGTGCAGTAGAAGGAGCTGACATCAATTTAATGTTTTGATGAATAATCTTACTGGGGAAGCTTGAAAGTATTGAGTATCAATTGGAACCCGGTACAATTCTGATTCATTGTCCATAATATTTTTCGATTGAAAAGGAAACAAGAGCGGAATGTACTGAGAAAAAAATATCGTTTTAATTAGAAAATTTCTAGTGCTTAGTAGACAACAAGAAGCATTTACTAAATTAAGAAGCATTTTTCAATAGAATGTTCGTTAAGTAGTAATAACGTTTAGTTGACGCAACATACCTAGCATTCTGATAGTATTGTTATTACAATATTTTTCTCTGTGTGTTATTGACACTATAGTACTTATCACTTTTTGGCTCAAATAGTGACAGAAAAGTATGCCAGATTGTTTCCATCTTGAGTGATTTTATGACAGGTCTGAAATATTTGGATGTACCTGCATAGGTACAAACATTTTAGTTCTAGAATAGTTACGAAACTGTGTGATCTGTAGGCTAATTCACGTAACTAAAGTAGTGCAGTTGCCGCGCAGTTGTAATAAAATATTGATCAAAATAACACATTTGGTAATCTTCTGCTTCTTCTTACGTTATGGCAATTGAGCCGATGTCGACTATTCTGCCATTTGGTAACCTCTGAGCTTCAGTGAGATACGCTCGTGTCAAGTTCCAGCGTCACTGCAATACGATCGGCGCGTCTTAAAATTACGTGAATTAGCCCTCTGTAAAGTAACCTGAACAAGCTACCGCTAAAATCGACTAAATAAATGAGGCAACACTGAAATTATAGTGAAGCAATACTGAAATTACTTTCTACTCTATTAGCACAGCTCGGAATTCTACAGATCTCAAGAGATAAAGGCATGACAATATAATATGTTCAGCAGTTCCATAAACTTGATTCAATTAAAACCGCGCGTGGGTACAATCGGGGCAGCCATTAGGATTACTCGTTCAGTGGAAAATACATTACCACTCCGTTTAATAGAATAAATAAACACTAAAAGGACATTCACGCCTAATGATGTAAGGGTGTATAGGATAATATATATTTTAAGTGACGTTGACACAACCAAGCAGACATACGTAGAAACTAGTGGCGTGCACGCCATAAAGACAAAAGGACTGCCTACCCTAAAATTTTTGTTAAGAAGTAATACAAACGTTAATAATATTATATCTGTAATATCTGTTGCCTTAGGGTGAGGTGGCCAATCACAAACATCATTTAGCTTGACAATACAACACTAACTTGTTTTTGCCTACCCTGTAAGAAACGCCTATGCCCGCCACTGCTAGAAACTTATGCAGTATGTTTTAAGGTAAACACGCACCTCGTATAATCGTTTATTTATTTATTTGTTCTTTTATTTCATTTAAATATTTTTTTATTTTATTAATGTTATGTACTTGCTTCATTTATGAATAATGATTGACATTGTGAAATTAATTTTAATGTACCTATTTATTATAATGATTTATTTGTGGAGTTAAGCTATGTTTTTGTCTTTTTATTATTTGTAGCCTAGTAACCTAAATGTATGGATTTTAATAGTCTGAATTAAATGAAATTATTATTATTATTATAAGCGCCGTGCGCGCCGCATTTGCTGCAGAAATCGAAGTTTAGGTATTTTTTGTACGAATTTGTACAAACTTGCGCACCTAACCACGGGGAATGCGGCGCATTTCAGTAAAATGCTGTAGGTATACCGATTACACCCGAATTTGCGAATTACGTCATCAGATTTGGTGCGTACGGCGCGAGCGGCTCGATTCTGATGACGACATTCAGCATTCTGCCCAAGAATTCTGGGATTCGATACAATATACAATACTTTGACATATTTCATACTAAACATTAGTTCCGATTAAATCGGTAATATAGTGAAGGTCCAAGTCATCATCTGCTTAGCCTTTTCCCAACTATGTTGGGGTCGGCTTCCAGTCTACCCAGTAGTCTAACCAGATGCGGTTGAATATCAGTATTATACACAGAGCGACTGCTTAAAGAGTCGCTCTGTGTATAATACTGATATTCAACCGCATCTGCTTAAAGAGCTTTCCGAGATACGGAGGGTCTCGATGTTTGAAGAAACGGTCACCCATCTAAGGACTGACAGCGGCAAACGCTGCTTAAACTCGCTGATCGACCGATTTGCGCGGTAGCTATGTCCAAGGATGTCCAAGTATAAAATTAATGAATTAAGTATTATTACTTTTTAATTTTTAGTAAGTATTTTTATTTCTCGTGCGAGTTCAAAATAAATAATTGTCTTTCTTACTTCTTTTCCTACCGTTATATAGATTTTTTGCCATGGTTCACTTTTCTCAAAGTACATTCCGGATATAGGAAGATTTGATTTGATGCAGAACACACATATAACCACATGCCTTTCTGAAATTTTGCAGTATGATGTTATGAGTGCTAACTAAGTAGAATTTATGCATATTATTATTATGCTGCCCACTCAAGAGGTATAAGACTTATATTATCCCAAATCTAATATTATTATTCAAATTATGATTCTGAGCTAACTTTTTTTGTCTAAATATTATAATAAAAGTTTCAAATTGTTATCCATTTCATTAGTTATTCGTATAGGCATTGTTTTTCTTTCGCTCACGCAGTTCCAAATTTCATTAAAAACAATATTAATTCTCATCGCAGCATTTGACTAAAAATACAAGTTTTTTCATTTTAAATATTTTAACTAAATGAAAATTTTGTTTGCTTTAAATCAAAACTTGGGACGTTTTTAACTTTTGTATCAGCTGTTGTATCTTTTTACAGGGTGCTTTGTTTAAGTAAAAAGTTGGTTACACTTTTGAGTTTATATGCAATTTATGAATATAATTTATGCTACTCGCTTATTTCTTTTATACACATAAATTTTTAGCTGTAGTTATTCATATAGTAGGAGTCATATTGCTTAAAAAAATTCAATCTACTTAATTAAGTCTTTTATTATCTTATGGCGAGATTCTGATTTCACTTAAAACTATTTAACCAGCATCCTAAAAGATTATTGTTTTTTGCAGAATGCTAAAATTATTTAATAGAAGTGGACATTACTATACGCCTACTGAAAGAAATAAAGTGGTCTATTTTTAAATTCGAATCTTATGTTCGGCCCATTTTTCCTGTTTATTCGAGAATAAAACAAAGACTTACAAATCTGAAGAAACCAAAGTTATGCAATTTAAAAACTAAAGCTATGGTTGATGATGGTACGTGAAATATTTACGGGCTGTTGAAACCCCCAGTTAAACAAACGAACAAACACATCAACATCTCTATACAAAGTGCATTTATTTTCTATTTTTAGGACAAGAATACCAAATACGTCACAGCTCGTTTCATTAACATGCATAATGCACAACCGAAATCCGTCATCCATTTTTATCCTTAACCTGTCAATGTCTGCCCTTTCATCGTTCACTAGTTCGTTCTAAATAGTAGTAAAAAACTAAAAGCTCTCGTTGAATGACAAGTCGATAAGGAGCTGTGTCGTGCCCACCAGAACAGCTCTAAGAAATGCATTAACTATTTTTAGGGTTCCTCAAATCTTAATGCTGATCTTGGAATTTAAAGAAGGTGAAATATATCAGCTGCTTCCCACGCGTGGAGTTAACTGGAAACGGGTCAGTATTGCTTGCTTGTAGGTGATCCGTCAGTTGCCCATTAAATACAAAGTTTAGATCTATTTTCGTTGGGTTTGGGACAGAAATAATTGTAGTTTGGGCATTGTTACAGCTGTCAGAGAAATACATAGGAAGTATTATTTTTACTATTTCAAAATGCATTTTTAAGTAATTGCCGTTAAACTTCAAATAATTAGACAATTTATTTAACTAAATAAAATAAACATGAACGTTAAGTGGAATAGCACGTGCATAATCATCTACTTCTTCGAAACACTGAATTAAAAAGCTGATTGAATGTAGGTGTCATCGAGTTCAAACTAAATATTAAATGTAGCACTACTACTTGATATTAACTCCATAATAACAAAAATACTGAACCCCTGTTATTTTATAATCACATTTACTGCATTTTTTTCACCCCAACTAGCAGCTTATCTAAAAATTCCTTAAGCATGATACCATTCATGGTAACTGCTCTATATATTTTTATGATGAAAATTATCTTTACATTCTGTTTTAAAAATCTTGTAACCATTAACAAGACAGGCATGGTAAGAAACCCATTAAAAATATGTACAGCAATATTTTATGAATCAGAATAAGATGAAAAAGCTAAGATTAATTCGAATATAAAAAAGAACAATAATCTTCGAATAAAAAACAATAACAACACTCAACACCTAACAGGAAACACGAAAACGGAACAAGAGTATCGGAAACTCTAATAAACAAACTCAACTGGCTACTCAACTAACGCACAATGTTACTTAGAGCATATAAAAAATAACAACAAACGCTCACTTCGAGTGCTATTCGCGTTATTATTAGCTGCAGTGCATATAAACAAGGTTACAGCTAAACGTCGCCTCCGGCCGTATCGATGCGTCGACGGGCCCTGCTTCGCCGCTTTTAAAAAGCTAACCCGTCCCGCAAGAAAAGGACGGGTGGCTAGCACGTGGGAAGTGAATTCCGAACGCACGCACCCCCTCCCGCTTTGCCCCCCACCCCGCGCCCCTTGCTCCTTGCGCCGCGCACACCAGTCGCGCGCCGACCGCCGCATTGGCAACACGTCCTTTAAACTTACCCTAAACCGAACCCGCCCCGACGTTGTGTTAACCGTAGTGGGAACGAATACGTTGTGATTTGTTTTGAGTGTGACGTCACTAGTGCAAGCTGTGAACGTAAACGCATATTATTGGTGTTTTGAGTGCACTATGAGGTTGTTTACAACGTTATGAATGGTTTGGACCGCTGCTTCTTCGATCAACGTAAGTTTGTGTTTTGGTTATGTTTGGTTCTTGTTAATGCTGAATTGGGCGGAAATTCGTAAATTGCCTCGTTCGGGCTGCGGTTAGCGTTGGCTTTATTCGCGTGTAATGGGACGTGCGTTGCGGCATTTCAGCATTTTCAGCGGCTATGCGGTGACTTGGGTCGCGTAATTATTAAAATGCTATAAATTCGTTTCATATAAGATTCTCTTTCAATTTCTCGTTTGAGCAAAATTAAGTTTGCATAATGTAAACATTAAATTTAAACTTTGTGATTATATTAACTGAATTTTCGAGTGGTTTTAAAATTAAATTAGAGATGAGTTTCGTTTATTATTTAGCAATACTGCAAGGTTTGAACAGTACAAGTTTTAAATGATTTAGGGTTTTTGAAATTGAATAATCCAGAAAGGGAATATCTTGAACAGTTTATCAAAGAAACATAGAACGTGCTCCATGAAGATAAACAAACATTTCATAAAAAGTTTTGTAAAAACGACACATTACTGCGTTTTGGTCGACGCATACAAATTCATGAAAGTTCACAAAAAGAAAACAAGTACATAATAACTATCTGAATGTGGCTGATATAATCAAGAAAATTACAAGGATTTACTAAAGTCCTAAATATTAAACAATATTTCTCAAGTAAAATATCTCTAAGTAACGTTAAAATCTTAAAATTTCGACAAGACTGTATAGAACAAATATAAATTTATAGTCGTAAAACAGCAAAATTCTTATCTTGGATGAACTGTTTTAGAGAGAATTTTGTGCATTCAAACATTGAATCGAAACGCAGGAACTTTGAGAGAATGTTGAAAATCCTACAAGATAACTACTAACGACCGTTGAGTCAACAGCTTTATTTTGTTAAGATATGAACACGGACTACCAGTTAAATTGGTAATGATTTGTCCAATTAAGACGAAAGGGCAAACGATGGAACAAACAGGATGGCTTGTTGTGAAATCATTGGAAATGATTTGAGGAATGCTTGGACAGTAATTGATTTAATGAAAGAATTGCTTGATGCACGACGTAATGATGTTTATGGTGACTTATGAGATCACATCCATTACGCTCATTCTGTTTCAGCTTAAACAGAAGTTAAAGGCGATATAACATTGTTAAAACTAATTGAATCGTCAATTAAAATCAGTGCTAGAAACTATGTTTGCGATAAAAGCTGCATCAGTAGGTATTGCAAATCGTGATGTACCTACCAGTTTAAATGCATTGAGTGATGAAACGCAGACATTAGTATTGTTCTTGGCCACAAGCGGTCCGTTGTGATTATCAACGGAGTGGATGTTTCGTACAAGTTTACACAATTTTCTATAGTTTTCGCAGTATAGCACTGGAAAAATAAACCGATCTGGTTTATAAATGCAATTCACAGTATCTTTCATTCCTTTTACAACGTTTTTTTCACACCTTTCCATAAACTCTCTCAACAATCTTACAATATATTTATAACTATTTGTAGTTCATCTATAACATTAACAAACTTTACCTTCACTTAATTTCAATAAGTATTTACGGCGATAACTCATCCGAAACTCCAAAAAAATTTAACGATATTTTTCCTAGCCTTTTGAAATCGATAGCCAATAAAGAGCAAACAAATCACACTCATGTTACCCAAACACCTTCGTGTTAAACAAACATAAATCACCAAATAGTGCTGGCAAATAATAAAAAAGTAATATTTAAATAGTCCAACCGCACTGGACCACCCGCGCGATCCGTCCAACTTCATCCGCGGCACGAACGTCCCCATTATACTATCACAAGATAGTTGGACCCGCCCGTTTGTATTCAGTTTTTACGTAATTTACATCTCTTCTATTCTTATTCCTATTTTGTTTTCGTTTTGTGATCTCTACGGGACAGGTTTTTGTTTGAATGTGTCGCGTGTAAAACTGCATCATCATCCGGCTTTTGTTGTCTCCTTTCCTGTTTTAAATTGGATGCATCTTTATTGATTACATTGTCTGCTACCGGCTATAGATTTGTTACGACTTCGTTAATGTTATTGAGGATCAGCTTCGTCTTTACTATGTGTGATTCACTTGACACGTATTTTTTAAATAAACATATAATTAAGATACGATGAAGTGTTTACCCTTAAAGTACATTTACATTGAGCAGAAATGTGATAATAGAGTATGGCAACTTCGATACTAATTACCTCTTACAAGTTTACCACATACTCGTCTTCTCCAGAGTTAAGTAAATGTAATAATATTATTTTAATAACTTCTAACGCATAACTTTGGTAGGTACTTCTGCTAGTGTCTGTACATAAACATGATTCGTAATAATTATGTGTATGAAAAGCCCTTATTAGTAAACTAATAATGTTGTCGACGAGTTTATGGCTAAATACAGTTTTCTCATCATAGCGAATAATTTAATATTAATCTATACTTTCATAAAATTGCGCTCAACGGTAACTTTATAATTATAGTTTCAACCTCGAATTAATAATACAGTGATCATTATGAAAACCGTGTTGACTCCTAAAACAACAAACATACAAATAAACCCAGCATTGGTATTATGAAACGTTTTTTCAATACACAACCGTATTCCCGAGGTATGTAAAACTTCGTACGGCAGGCGGCGTACCTGAGCCGAATCTCAACTATTTCCCTTAAGTTTCCGGTTAATTTAACCCGAGGTCGCCGTATGCATCCAAACGACAAGCAAAAGACAACACAGCCGGGACTCCCACGTGTGTTGTACAAACAACAAACTTTCCCAGAAAACACAATGTCATCAGAGACAAAAACATTGCACCCTAATTGCCTGCTATTACCACAAAAGTTCTTCCCAATGATAATTACGGACTTCGTGAGGCCAATACTGTGTATTTAGTGTATCGTAATGATTGCATTGGTATAGCAACAGCCTATTATCGTCCCACTGTTTGGTCTAGGAAACTATTATACCTTGAAGAAGACCTCACCTATTTTGTCTATTTGTAACTGTATATTATTTTGCTTTTTGACCACGACAACGCAAAGTTATAGGAAAGTTAGTGGCAAGAATTTAACTAAATATGAGGAGGGTTTCCTTAACCACAATTTTTTGACGAGTGTAAAGCTTCATATGGGTCAGCCATAATTATTTCAGTATTGACTGTTTTCAGTAATAGTTATGTTGTATAATTATGTAAAGACTTGTTGAGATACTTCCGCCAATAATAAATTTGCGTAAAGTCAATGAACGTTTATTATGCCGAAGTGCTTTTAAAAAGCTATTTAAGAGAACAAATGATTTCATTCGATGATAATGATATTCGATGCGGTGGAAATAAAAAAAGATACAGAATTTTTATGGTAGCCAATAAAAGAGTTATGTTAGGTAAACGATCAAAGTTAAAATGCCATCAAAACATAATACTTTCGCTCATTGTTTGATGCTTTAACCGCGATCGTAAACTTTAAACAAATTGGTTTTAAGGGAGACCGATTTGGTTGGTTTTTTTGTAGTTTTTTGTTACCAATGAGAGTCTAAGTCATTTGGTATTTTTTTGATAACGTCTAGACAGTTCTTTAGTTTAATAACACAGTTATGTGTCGTTAACCTTCCGTCTATCAATACCACGGCAATTCATTTTCCTTACTCAAGTCTCAGCTCCGCGAGATGAATGCAGCTGATAAACTATTTTTACTTCATTGACGAATCTGCATTAAATATGAAGCGATAAAGGTCGGAAGTTCATTCTGATTCAATGAACTATTGTGGTAAATCCACACCTTATATTAGAATATTTAGGTTCATTGAATGGATAGTGGAAGAAGGGAGTAATGTTTGGCCCAAGTTTAGCTCTCTACAGATTCCTCTTGGCGGAGCTACTTTGTTCTCTTCAGTGTCTAATTTTAACATGGTTATTTTAGATGGATATTTCGAATTCAAACTGTTATCGATAACTTAATCCTATTTGCCATACTATAGCAAGTGTTTTGTATTCCTTAGGTCTTAACTTTGTTATCTGTTTTATTTAAGGATTATATTGAAACAAAAAGTGATGGGTAAGCTTTGCTCTCAAAGTTACTTTCTCTTTATTTTTATTCAAACATTTTACGAAAATTCTATTATTAATCGTGCTGGTAACTTTTAATATTACGAACTCTTTAGAATCCTATATCTACAGCTTTCTCTATTTTAGTCTCCCTTCAATTAACCAAGACATAATCGATTCATTAATGCTAAACATATGTTTGAACTTCAACTAATTACGTACGTCTGTGTGCGATAATTTCCACTAGTTCGTTGAATTCCGAATCGACTTCAGAGCTTAAATTATCACCAAGTAGGATTATCCTCCATCTTGAAAATTCATTAGTGGAGCTTTACAGATAAATTCTTGACTAATTAAATGCGTACTGAGCACATTTGGTAGGAGCCAATATATCGAAAGCATTAATTGATGGTGCTTACCTTTAAGAGGAAGCAGAATCCAAGAAACAAATATAAGGTAAATCAGTATCGCCCGTTTACCATATCCAGGAGTAGAATAATTTAAGATGGCAATAATAATAAGTAATACTCACTGGTCTTACATTGTAATTTTGTCGCATATGGACACCAAAGAAAGCCGTCATTTACGTAATTAAACAAATTAAGAATAATTGATAGCATGCCCAAAGTGACTGATTGATGAGATCAATTAAAAATAATAAAGCTTTCGTTGATTTTGTTACTCGTCTGCTTAATTTTCTTCATACTTTTGATCTTTCACTCAAATCCGCAAAGAAACATGATAATTTAATAAAGTGTGAAATATATTATTTTGTTCTAATTTGAGAGCGTTAACATGTTGGACAGTATGTCAGAAGTGTGCAAGTCTCGATGCCAGCTGCTGAATCCCTGACCTATTTCATTTTAGATCTCATAACTAATGCTAGTTGGAAATGATGTAAGTGCTGAAATAAAATAATCATATTATTATTTATTACTTTTATTGGCATCTCTAATCCCTGTTTTTCCAGGATCCAACCGCACTTCTATAATAAGATTATCAGTTATTCTAAATAAATAAGGTATCTATTTAATTTAAATTATGTAAAGTAAAGAATATGTTTCATCTGCTTATTCATGGTTGTAAGATTTAATTGTATCAAGTAGTTGCATTATACTGTCTCTATAGGTGACAAGACCAACCTGTCAGCCTGTCCAATACGAGTATAAAGTTGATGACAATGTTACTGTGGGTGGCTTCAAGTGATTTGTGAGGAGCAATGGTGATAATGATACTTGGGTGGCTACAAGTTTTGTGGTATGGATGAAGACCTGCTTTTCGATAAGTACAAAGCTTATCTGACTAAGGCGTTACTATATTGGATTGGTTTTGAATGCAGCATTTATTTATGATATATTCACGGAAAAAATGAGTTTACAGGCTCCATCCGAACTAAGTTATTTGGTTTTAAATAGCAATTTATTTCTGACTGTTACTTTATTTTAGTATATAGATTTAATATTAGTTAAGTTAACTTTGCAGACTCCATCCGAACCAAGGACTCGGTTGTAAATAGTAATAACGTGTTTATTTCTAGCCGTTAGGTTTTTTCAGAATGTGTCAATGTTCTATTTTGGGTTAAAAAATTTGTAATTAGATTTTTTATTCTCGTAAAAATAATAACGTATGAAGATCCTAAGTTTCTTACATTACATTAATATCTTACTAACCGGCAACTCTAAGTTTAAGTTTGTTCTCAGTATTAGTGTTGAAATTTAATATTTACAGCATCCCAAAGTTCCTCTTAAAACTTACTTCAAACATTATCCTCATTCAAGAATCAGTTTGAAAGTACCTGAAAGTAGGCAACATGTAAATTCTTGAGGAAATAAAACTAAGATATTATGTTCACACCTCGGTGGGACGTACATGTGTTTCTATGAATATATGAATAAGCGTAGATACTCTACTATTTTTCAATTTTCCGTGACAATAGACTCGGTGAATGGATCAGTCATTACCATACGTACTCGATTTATATTGATAATAAATCCGTTGGATGTGAAAAAACTAGGTATGGAGATTTGAAACGTGCTTTTTCTCATAATATGTCTGTTTATGCTATAAATTGACTTTCGTGATTATTTCAGTTTTACCGTACAGTGCCACAAACTTATCTGACCCGGTGACCAAAATTGGAACTAACGTAGCTACGGAACAAAAATGACTTCAAAATGTCATTTTTGTAGGGAGATGACATTGGTAAAAGCGACGGCAGCGACGCCATGACCGGGTCAGATAAGTTTGTGGCACTATAACTATAAGAATGAAGGCAGATAAAAATAAATAAAAACAATAATATTTTCTCCTAAATTACAAACTACATTTTATCGTCTTAACTATTTGTGAAGCTGTCTGTAGTTACGCTTTTTAAGAGAGGAAGCACCTCACGATGTCGAAGTGTAGGTACGCTCTGCATCAATCTCTTGACCTAACCGCGTAACAAGGGTCTATTGAGGCGCTGATCGAAGCTCTTGATCACGACAGGTAATCTTCTATATATTTCTCTAAGGTTAGTCAAATATTCTTTCAAATGATTTTTTAATAATAATTCATGTACCTATTACCTACTATTACTACATACAACAATATCAGTACCCACACTTACTAGGTACGTAACTTTGAAAATCCCAAACAACATAACACAATTCGAAACGGCAATAAAACGAAAAATCTTCCCAATTTTCACTTCACGTAGATAGAATTCCCACAAAATGAGCCATAATAATAATAATAAACGCATCATAACACTATAAACGTAACTGTAAACGACTTTTTTCAACTGCACTAACGTCTTTAGTTCGTTCGAACGGCTTCTTTGACGATTATTCTCGGGTATAAGAATTAAATTGGGTTGGGTGAACAAAAAAGTATGAATGGAAGTATTTGGGTATTGGTCACGCGTCTGCGCCTACGGGAGTTTATCGAGTTATTAAACTTTGAAATGGAACTAAAAAGTATTTACTAAAAATAAAATAGTTGATCTAAATCACTATATAACAACTGCAATATTAAAATATTAAATGCCACTACTGTTTGGTACTAGAACAAAATGGCCACTCGTAACGCCATCTTGTGATGAGTGGCGATAAATATTTATGAAATTATTTCAGGTTCTTTACATTACAATTTATAGATACTTAATAATGATTTAAGTAACATAATCATTTAATGGACATAATAATAGGTAGGTACACATACAAGAATAAAAGTTCTTTCATTGCAATAAATGAAAAAAAAAATTGGCAATTGAATTTATTCATCTTGAAGTTGGAAGTTAAAATATACTTAATTATGAAATAATCATCCTCGGCTATTTTCTACAATAGCAGAAAAAAAAAGTCTTATTTCATAATAGGTTGCATGTTTCAAACATGACAAACAGCGCCATCTATTGCCGGGAGAAGATGTCATTTTATTTATTCAGGGACAAAAAATTTGTACGTACCTCATATTGAAGTCAATTTTGTAGTACCGCCATATAGTAAAGCGATTGAAAAGAAATAGGGTCGATAACGAACGTGTGACGTGTTGCAATTCTCCATAGGTTATGGTAACCTCTTACCACTAGGCAGGCCATATGCTTGTATGCCAAGAAAGTTTTATAAAAATAAAAAAAATCGAGCACTATCTGCGTTCCACTTCCATTCTGCTGAATTCTCTGCACGCAGAACGCAAGAAGAACGCAAGTGCAATCAAAACCTGATCGCAGCAAACTATGCATGGCCTATCAATCACAAACCTATCGGGTGTGTTTACCGACGTCTAATTAACATCTCTATAGCAATATTCCAGGAAATTTGAGTCTCCCAATAGACTATGATTGACGCTCAGTTTCAAATCACTTTGTAATGTTATGCAGTTCACTAAGTAATTTTAGTAGGTAGAACAAGAGGTAGGTAGGTAGGAGGTAGGTAGAGTCAGGCAAGATTGAGAATCGGATGTACCTACCGTTGTTATTTTTAACCAACTTCAAAAAAGGAGGAGGTTCTCAATTCGGATGTTTATAATTTTTTTTAATATATTTTTGGGCATAACTCCTTCATATATAGACAGATTTGCAAAATTATTTTTTTGTTCGAAAGGGGTTTACGCCGAAATGGTCCCATTTAAATTTCATAAAGATCTGATGAAGACCTTCGGAGATAGACAATGGAACTCTTGAATGAATAACAGCATATCACTTGCGATTGCTGTAATCGCATGTGCATGTATTGTTTATGCCACTCAAAATAGAAAAATAAAATAAACTTTAAAAAAAAGCAAAAACCGACTTTAAAAAACTAAAAAGTATACTTTATATAATATAATTATGTACTTTTTTTAAAGTTTATTTCGGTATGCGAGTAATGCGTTGTGATCAGGGGGGCTAAAAAGGCCGCTTTAGATGAATCATAATATGATTCATATTACGAATGTCAAAATATTTACATAATTGACGACTCTTAATGTCATCCGCATAAGGTTCATATTCAGTAATCATCTATTTGACAGTTACTAAGCAGATCAGTAGATGAATTGCTCAATGTGGCCTTTTTAGGCCCCCAGTTGAAATATGCTTGAAAAACTATTCTGAAGATCTTAAATTTTAAAAATTCTAACTCTGTACAACAATCACTTTTGATGGTGACTGTACATATAAATACTATAAATAGTTCCCACAAATACCGATATTTGATAAATGTGTCCAATTTCAAGTCCTTTGATTAACGTACAACACATGAAACTATTATAAACTAATTAGTTCGAATAATTATACCAATTAATGGAATTGTTTATAATTTGGTGATAATGACCAGAATTGAAATGGTCAACTAACCCTAAATACCAGAATGCTTTGATGTCGATAATATCATTCCAATCGACTTGAACACTAAATTAGTTAGGACCAACAAGATCTATTTAAACTTGCACAAGATACGAGGTCTTGCATGACCAGTTTAGATGGACCCCTGTAACACATAATTTCGCCCTAACTGAGTATGTTTGAGTAAAGAGGGAAGGGGATTGGAAGGTCTTGTTGAAATGGGTGGTGTCGTAGGGCTGTCTGCTGTGGGTAATCTCCAGGCTGTGACACTAGAGATTAGCCGGGGCAACGCGTGTGCTGTCAATCACTGCTCCTAGCCCTAGCGGTGAGACGCTCACACATGCTTGAACCGGGGAGGGATTTGGGATACGACAAAATGGCCGCCGTTTTGGCGGGACATATTGTTGTTGAGAGGCGCTAAATGTGTACAAGGTTTTTATTCGATTCTAAGCTTAGAGTAGGTATTAAACTATAGAGCGATCCTACAGAAGATGAACCGTGAGTACGGGTCTGAACATAGCAGCCACGACACGAACTCAGCGTTCATAGTTCGAACTGGTTCGAACGACCACGAGTCGAGTAGGTTGCCTAAGCGATAAACGTAGCTTTTAGCTATAAAAATGGTAAATTATTCTGTGAAATTATATAAGAATGATTCAAGAAACATAATAAATGGATTGTTAACATAACATTTCACCAATTTTTCGTTTCAGTATCGATAGTTTTACCGAGTACTAATGACGAACAACTGCTATCGACATTTATTCGTGTGACACCAATGTGACACGGTAAGTTACTAGTGTACTATAATATAATATCTATAAATACATCTATATGCAAACTGCTCACATTTCGTATGAGGTAATTATTTAGTTTTACATTATCACTCTATTTTTTTAATACTGCAAAGATTTTAAGATTTTGATTTAGGAAAATAAAAAATCTCATGTCTCCGTTATTTAATGCCAGTGTTTTGTTAATACACAACGGATGGTTTTGTGTAAGATATAAAAATATCACTCATTTAAACAATACATGATTGTGCCGTTACGAAACATACTCCTAATATGATGCACTCAATTTATGTCACATGGAGAAGGGCCTTGCATAAAAATAAAAATTACATAAGAAAGATTCGAAACGCCCATTAATCGTATGACAAACCCTTCCATATTAGTACATGAATTATGTAAAGTTCGAAAGCCTATAATCCGTATAAAGAAGTGACATGAACTGGACAAAAAATATATGATGTCCAATCGTGGTGACAGTTACAAATGGGAGTACTTAAGACGCATTCGGATGAATGCAAGAGCTTATACTTGGGATCAATAAGTGATGAACCGCGACGAAAGTGTTACAATACTAAATAACTGTTCGACTTTTAAGAATTTTTAGCTTTTCTGTCGATACAATGGTAATGGAATTTTTTAAATAGATTTTTATTTATCTCCTGCTACCGGAGTCAATATATATCGAAACAGCTCTATTGAAGATTTTGTCCTCAACTGGGGACACGATCCAGGGTACTAAGCAACAAATCAAATATTCCTAACTCTTTAAAAAAATAACATTATGAAGATTTTTCTTCGTTTTGTGTAGGTAAGATTTTTAATTCATGGCCAGGCGACGCCTACGACACTTTGAGTATCTGAAATAACGACAATTGATCCTGTGATAATCCTAATTCTAGTTATGATAAAAGTGACAAATATTTATTAACTGAAACTACGATAAACTCTTGCTTGTATTTAATGGTCATTCCTTAAAGGAAAGAGCGCGAACATTTAGAATTCTCGCGTATACTGACCTTTCGTATAACACCGCCGTTTTAAGAAGTCGTGCCGGCCCAAGCGTGTTCAAGAAACAAATGTACTCCTTATTTCGTCAGTATAAGACCTCTAAATCTGAACTATTGTTGCGGCATTGATTAAGAGTAATGGGCCGAAGCGAGCAGCATTCAACGCAGACCAGGTTTAAAATGGCCACTGTTTATACTAGTGTCAATTTATCGACGTGTAGGTACCTACAGTTAATATAGAAACGCGGAACAACAGTAAAATTGGTTTATTTATGCCAACATTTATTTCATTTCAGAACGATTAATGACGAAGTAAAGCGAAAAATATTGCGTAGTACGTTGATACAGATTCATTACATAGAATTGCTCGGTAATGGAGTGTGGGCTTGCGAGCTGTTACTTGTTAGTAGTTACACATAAGTCTTCATTTCAACCTCAAAGAAAATTGCAACATTAACACGCGTTAATCCTGTGATCATTGTGTCTTGTAATTTTGCTCATAGATTTTGTATCATGGAGTCGTTTGCTTTTTTTCACGCTATTATGACAGCGCTCAGTTGCTCGCGAACGGGTGCCATCTGTTGGGCCTGGTCAGCTTTTAACTGCCATGACATTCTTATTTATAGGCAAATCATTATTATTATCCTATTCTAATTTATTTTCATTCACATTAAATTACATTATTCTCGCAGCTTTTACCACATCATTGTACTAATCAAGATTGTAATCTATTATATTAAAAGAGTTTCCGTGGAGATTCTTGCCGGTTCTTCTCCATAGGATCTACTATTTGGAACCGCGCGCCTAGAGACTCAACATTTCAATAGTGCCTGTATTTGGTTTACATGAAATAAAGTACTATTCTAGTGCTTCCACGGACTTCATGACTTTCTTTTTGTTAGTTTGTGGCTTCAATTCTGCGGGCAGCATTATCGCCTACATTTTTTTTCTTGCCAAGGATCTCACGTACGGCGGCAGGCGTGCAGAAAAATAAGATTTTGAACGCGGTTTGAATGTATATTTAAAAAATACCCCGTACAAGCCAATGCTGCGGGGCGTTTATCAAAACTGTCCGGTCGTATCGCTGCGTGTCCGAACCGTCCCCTCACTAATGCTACTCGTGTTTCTGTATCCCGAATTCGCCCAGAATTTACTAGTTTTTTTTGTTCAAACAGTTGGACGGCGATAAAGTCGGACAGCCGGTTGTCCGAATTAAAATCTCGCTCTGGGCGTTTCGAAAAATGTGTCACTATTTTAAGCTAAATTAAGTCCGTTCTTTCTTTAGTCATATTTTTATTACTGATTCGTGTTTCTTTATCCATACTTTTCTTTATTCCATACTGATACTATAAATGCGAAAGTAATTATGTCCTGTTCAAGAGTAAACGGCTTAACCAATCTTATTGAAATTTGACGAGGAAATAGTGTAGGTACCTACATTACGAGACAGGATTTATATTTTTTTTAAATCGCAGCTTCCCTTCTCCTTATGGATGGATTCGCGAGCAAAACAAGAAGATAAAATAAGATTTATTTTTAAATATCCCAGGATTTTTTCAATAGAGCAACCATTTCATTTGTCATGTAAAAGCCAGCTCGAAATTGGTCGCATATTTCCAAAATACCGGTCGTCTGCGATCCGTTCCGCTCCATCTCCTATACGTGATAATTCATACAAAATTATGGACTGACAATTGCCGGCCGACGAACAAAGCGATGCGGGCTACTCCCAAAACGTGTGCCCTACTAAAGGCATGTGGACGAATACAAATGTATAAGTAGGCATACTTCATAATTAATCGTTATGAAGCAGGCTATATCAAATTTCATCGTCATTTAACGGCGTAGAGTACCTATTACGTGTGTCTGGTAGTAACTTGTATATAAGGTCAGGTTTCCTAGTGGAGCTCCAGGGGTGAATAGGTATAGTATAAGTGAAAAGAAATAATTTAAGCCTAAAATCATAATTTTTTTATGTATAATGAATACCATAAAAATTACGTATTTCATTTATTGGTTTCCTTTCGGATTTAATACGGACAACGTCTTCATTCATCTTTTACTATTGTTGGGCTGGACATTTTTGAATCCCAGAGGAAGCTAGTAAATCAATAGTTATTATGGAATAACTTTACATTTATAAGAAAAATACTGTTTTTTATTTTTATTTCAGGCTCAAATGATTTATTTTCACTTATATATTCACCCCTTAAAACGATCTCCGCTAATAAAGTAGGACCTTATATTTACTAAATATTACATACTTTGTAATTAAACAGACAAAATTTTACAATCAACTAAACGCTTCTAACGAACTATAGGTACAGACTTTCCCCACGGCACCAACCCACTTGGAACCGTGCACCTAGAACCACGACGTTTTCAAAGTGCCTGTAAAGGCCCGGTTGAAATAAAAAGCTTTGACTTTGACTTTGCATGAGCAGAATAAAAAAGAAGACTACACGAACCAAAACTCAAAACCAATTGCTTCCCCTCATCTTCTATAACAAGGAACAAAACGCCCTCAAAACATATCGATCGTTCAGCAATTGCTGACACGACAACGACACAATTTGTCATAGGAGTTTCGTTTAAACCGAGGCAAACTGACACTCGGTAAGGAAGTTGCCTTTAAACCGGGACAAACTGACACTCAGTAAGCCGTAATGGCTTTGAAAACAAATTTCGCGAGGAATATTCGAGACATTAGCTCATTACTGGCGTCTAATTATGTTATTGTGGCGACACACGGCGCTCGCGAATTGCCGACAAGAGTTTAGTTTAATAACCTTTAACAACTGTTGTGAAATAATTTACTCCCGAGTGAATAACTTAATATCATATTTAGCTTATGTTTAGCAGATTGGAATAGAATTTGGATAGAAAATAGATCAAAATAAACTAAGTAATTAGTATCTATTTTTATAGATAATTCTTAATTCATTTATTAGTGCTGCTGTAACATAACTATAATTTAATTATTAAAATAATTGTCACTTCAAAATCTACTGAAATAAACATAATATTTATAATTATTACCTTAAAATCTAATGAAAATCTTATTTATTGATAATTTATACAGTTGTTCTTAAATATAACGCCAGATTTTGTACAAAATTGACAGAGATAAACTAGCAGCAACGAACACTACAAATACTTTTCCTTTTATTTATAACCAAATATTTATTCAAACAGATTCTGAATTTTCTGTGTTTACTTTAACATTTCGATATCTTGACACAATAATAACCCCGCACATGTGCGTTCATCAGTTAACACGACAGTGTGTCTGAGACACGACTTAAAATAATAAAGTAACAACTTTGTGTGCGTATGAAGCTCATAGGCTTAAACTTCTTCAACTCCGCTTTGCCTCCTGTTTATGTGCATGTACTATGTTCTTCATAAGTTAATTGTAAGTTGTTGTTGCCTCAAGATCCCAAATAATGGGATCAGAACTGCGTGTACGTTGGAAGATTGGCAGGCAAGCGGTAATATCAAACTATCAGGTCTATTAAACTTAGATTTTGCTACGAATTTCGTAGCGACGAGCTCGATACTTTTCTTAGAATCCCGTAGACTTTCCGATGAGATTACACCAGAAGGAGGTACATTCAACACTGTTCTAGTTAGAATATTTCAAGTGTATAATTTATTTTTTGTGTGCTGTGAACCGGGTTCTCCTTTTTTCGTGACTTCTTCTGCGTCCGAATACAGTGTAGGTACAGACATAATTTCACATGCACACACACCCAGATCCGGAACAACTATTTGTAGGCCATTTATTTTCCCACACACCCAGACCCAGAAAAACTATTTGTAAACCAATACAAATATTTGTTCCGTGCGGGGATCGAAGCTGCGGCACGTAGCGCAGAAAAGCAATCGCTTAGCTAACCTTGCCGTCAGAGTTGAGGAACTTAATTTGCCAGGTAATTACATCTTTAGTATAAAACTGCACAATAACAGTCTGCTTAACGCGATAGTACGAGTATAAATCAATACCTCTATAAACAGTTTCAACAGTAAGTCCGTATATTTCAAAAGACTTATTTACGACCGGCTTCGGTCCGTTCGCAACCTGTAAGGGGCTTCAGTCATTATTTCTGTAGGGATTAAGTGGTTTCGCTGAGGGTTGGAAGAACTGTCACCGTCCATCAAGAATTCGGGCATCGTTTGGAATTTCTAATGGCATGTTAAGATTTTTGGCTTTTGTTTATACTAGAGAGACTCATTGTTGAAATAGGGAAGATCGCTTGAGTTTTGGATTTCGACACTCCACTAACGGAATGCAAATCTGATTTCTTTCCGCCAGCGGCATGTCTGGAAAGGGATGACCAATAATGGATGACGATGTTGTGGAATTGAATGTATAGAAAGACGTGAGAACACAATATTTTAGGCTAAAATATTAGACTAGGTAGTGTTTATGACCTAAATCATACATAAGGTTATAATTTAATATATGTAACTAAACGCAGTTTTTTATTGCTACAATAAATAATGACATAGATGTAATGGCAACCCAGAGAAACAATTGTAGTAATTTGAGAAGAGATTATAGATGGTGTAAGCTAAGCTGTAGGACGTAGGTAGGTCTATAATCCGCAGTTATAAACGAGATACTATATCCGTAAGTTGTTTCTATGTTCCTCCAACCCACCAGCGGCTCAATAATTGTGTGGAACAGGTAGAGGTGATGAGTTGATGACATTATGATGTCTTTATCGAAATATAGAATCTTAACCATTTATAGATTCAATAATAATATACAGGGCGTATATTATACTAAAAAAAAAAAAAATCTGATGTTACATAAAAACAATTAAATATTACCTACTAGACTAAATGTATGGTACAACAGATTGTTCTTTTCGCGATTTTAGGGTTGGTTCCATAGTAAAAGATGTTCATCATTGATACAATAACCCCTAAAAGCAGGTGCCTGTTAAAATATATAATTATACACCATGTATATCATCAGACAAAAGTCGCACGACATGTGGTCGCCCTTGTTACAAATGTCGCGACGTTCCCAGTTGACACGTTCCAGATTCCCAAACTAGGATGAGAACGAGTGTGTTCAAAAAATAATAAGTTTCTAGTGATTACACTAAAAAGCCATTAGCCGTATTAAATGTTAGTAGTGCGATAAACAGTCGTTAACATTAACATTTACACTGCGGGCCCGCTTAACTTGGTGAGTTTTACAGTCCGACGATATAACTCCTTCTCACGCATATGAAATCAATTACAGAATATTTATACCTTATTGGATTTTCTTTTTATTTATCAGTTTTGTATTAGACTTTCATCGAGCAAGCTCTGTAATGTATTATAAATTCAGTGTAAATTTTGTAGGAATTGTATGAATTCAGTTGATTAATTGATAATCCCAGTTTAATCTAGGTAACAGGGCTTACATTAATGTATACCTCAAAAAATAAAATAAAAAGAAATCCAATATTGCACAAAATGCTTTTATATTGATTTTAATAAATAATTCCCTCAAAGTTTTCGATTTAGCTTTTACTGGCCATATTTTGTATGTATGTAGATACATTTATTAGAAATAAAAATAGTTCTATGTATATTTGAAAGTTTATTCAACTTACCTAGACGAAATTATTTTAAGCAATGGAGGTGTCAGAGTATAATTCAAAATCTTATTTATTCTTGGAATTGTTTCGCTTGTCATTTGTTTTGGCGTAGTTAAATGTGAAATTTTCACATTCGTCTTGTTTGTGTTGAGTAAAACTTATGAAAACTTGCGATGTTATTCCAGTAAATTCAAATTGAAATATCAGATTTAATTACTTAATTAAAAGTAAAGTATTTACGCAGTAGAATTATGTTTTAACCTTGTTTTTTGGAAAGATGAATGTTAGTTCTTGCATTATATAGTTATAATTACCTATGTTACTAGGTTTCTCAGAAATTGATAGGTTTCTAACAAATTGTCTACATTGTAATGGTTTTGTTCTCCTCTTATCCCGTTCAGGAAGGATTTTGAAAGTGGAATCCTACTCTTAAAGCCTCTTTTTTTTTCATTCTCCTGTTAAAATGAAATAAGACCATAACCTAAAACTCCTGGACGTTATTTTATTTTTATAACGTATTTGTTCCTTGTTTGACTAATTACTTCAAACAGTGAGTAATATTATTTTGTATTACTGTATCGCGTTTATATTCTATTTATTATTCAAAACCTCTAACCAATAACTATTCTCTAATCTAGCTTATTAGTCAAAAGCAATCAGTACAACTACACATATGCACCTAAATAATTACCGATTAAAGTTCCTATGTACTAAAGTTGCCGTTTACATTAATATTTTTGAGGCTTGCAGTCGTCAAGAGCGGGAAGTGAAACAAAAATAAAATATTTATTACGTACTGCAGCATGAAGTGAGCCATTAACTTGGCCCCATTTGTACGCGCGTAATGATCAAAGTGAATTGTAGATAAAGAGTAATTGCTTCCATGTGCTGGCTAGGTAAATTTTTTTTGGTCTTCACTAATGTGTGTCATTATCAAATTATGTTAATTATTATTGAGCTTAAATTCTTTAATTGCTCGATACTATATTTTTTAATATTGAATAGGCTTTCGTTTGATCAGTATCTCACTAGATGTTAAGCGATGACGCAATCGATTAGTCGATTGATCTAAAGATCGATTGCCTGGCAATATGGAATTTTCTGCTAGTAAATCCATACTGATAAATTAAACTAACAACGGCACTGTTGGCGCAGTGGCTAAGCGAGTGACTTTCTGCCGCGGATTCGATCCCCGCACGGTACATGTTGGTATGACCTACAGATATTTGTACCGGGTCTAGATATGACTTGTGCATGTGACATGTATGTTTGTAAACTATACCCACGATACAGAAGAAATTCTATTGTGGGTAAAGTTTATTACGAAAAGGATTGTATTTCAAAAATGTATTACTATCATCTCGCTCAATATGGGATTGCTACAGTCTCGTCTTTGGCCAACTATATCTTACTTAATTCCTCCAAGGGTACAGTCAGCCAAAGAATTGGTCTACTACCCTAAGCTTGCAATTTGTTTGCGCGCCGGTAAACATAACTTAACCGTCAAAAACCCCCGACTTCAACTAGAAAAAGATCTGTAACTTTTAAACTAACTAAACTAAACTAGATTTCAAATTTTTTTAAATGCATGGAATCTGTGCGTCCCTTTTGGAACTACGATGCCACAGATAGATAGGCAGATACACAGATACACACTACAAACTTATATCACCCCTCTTTTTTGTCGGGGGTTAAAAAAGGGCTTTATTTTCTTGTCAAAATAATGAAGTTTCAACATCAGTGATTTCATTTGATAGGAAGTCCTAATAAAATTGACTGACCACTTTTTTTTTGATCGTACATTTTTAACACTGAACGTGTTTCTCTTCTACTTCTTAGGCATTGCTTTAGCTCAACTGACAAAGTGACATATTTCATTTAATAAAATCCTCTTTTTTTTTTTTTTTTTACCCGCTTCTCTATACTTTAAACAAATCACGTTTTTATAAGACTTTGAGTATACAAACACCTTGTCTTAGCACTTCTTAGGAACAGTTCTATGAAATTAGCAGCATCTTGGCTTCTTAAAGATGCAATTGGATTTCTGCTATCTTATCAAGCTTTAATAGTTTAATCAGAGCAAGCTGAGGTAGCAGCTAAATAGCTGGTTTTGCATACTGATACGTATCTTTACAACATTTCTGTTAAAACTGAGCAAAATTTTCTTAATTTTCTATTCGGCGCCCCTTTAAAATTGTCGTCCCGATAATGGGATGATTTTTAAAGTAGTTAAATGCTTACAACTTCTGCCATAAATCGATAATATCGAAAGTTCATCGACCTTTGTTCGTTTGTTGACACATAAATTTGCCAAAACACCTTGTATGTACCTACACAGTCTCTGTAATAATATTTTTTTTTATCTTCTATAAGAAATTCCTCCTATGTAATTGACATGACGAATTTAATCTACCTATAATAGGCGAAACCAAAAATCTGGTACTGGTTTTATGAAATCGGCGACTGTTTCCCATAGGTGCGATTTTTTTTTAATTTTTTTTTGCTGAACCTCTTAATATGCTAATATTCAAATATAAATTGTGGTTCTCACACTAAAACCAGCCTGTACAGTTCAATACCTAGATAACAATTACCTATAGTTGTTAATTAAAAATTGAAACAGTTCTGTGGATTTAACAGAGGATTAATTTATCTGAGATTTATTCGTTTATTGAAAAATCAGCCCACATAATCATTATCCATCATTCACGAAATTATATACTGTTATCTACATTACCATTTCTATAACAACACGTTAATTAAAATGCCTCATTCAACAAAAGGAGAACCCGACAACGCAGCATTCTCGATTATTGAAGATTAATTATAATTGTTATACTAAAACCACGCACATAATTTTATTAATATCGGATTCCACGGAAATAATGCGTAATACGACCTATGAAAATATTTATAGGGCTGCTACCATGCCCTGTTATTGAATGAGATATGAATATTCCAAATTTAAATAAGTAAATTCGGTTCGAACCGCTGAATATAATTTAACGTGTGATGTTCGATTACTCGACGTTCTTAATAAGAGTAGATTTATGCTGAATTTTATTTGACAATTAGGCATTTATAGCCTTTACTTACATAGTTAAGTGTAAAAGTAAAAAAAAAATTATAATGGACATAATAATGCTACATCGCGATTTCTCAATGGCCAGTTGAATCATAAGCTGTTATTTTGAAATTGGAACAGTGTTTTTATGAAATTATCAGTGGAATAACTTAACTAAGGTTTATCTTCCTATTGAAAAATCACCCCTTAATAAAAAAAATGGTTTTGGAGATTTTTTTTTCTATTTATTAGATACCTTTGCCTAAGATTGTCTCTATAGCCCATTTCTCTCAATTGCCCATACTGCCGCTACACGATATTTGGCTAAAGATACCCGTCCATCGCTCTATTACTAGAGTACCTAGATACCACGTTAGATCTCTTTTACAGAAGGAAATCCTGGCCCGCGCTGCCAAACTTGGGAATGCTTAGCAAATTCTCTGAACGAGAACCAGCTAATAAATTCTGTTTTTACTCCACATTACCCTACCAAGAACAAACCAAACATTGACCTAAAACATCATTAAACAAACACAACATTAGTTCTAAAACTCACTGCGAAACCTTGGGATTTTACCACTTAACTTTGCCGCCAGTGTATGTAGTGTTCGATATCAAGTTACAAGTAAGCGAGTACACTTGAGGCCACGGATAGCCCGTTTAAGTGCACGGACTAAAGTGACACGCGACCAAACCGAATAAACTTTGTGGATGGTATTTCATTTGGTATAACTATTACAGAGTTTTTCCTTGAAGTACAGTACCTTGGCGTATTTTTGTACGTTATCGGATTACTCTGATTGACCTTTTGTTTAAGAATGTTAATGTTTGTATATAATATGGGCATTACGAAGATAACAACCCCGTTTATTAACTTCTGTCCGTTTTTATTTTTGTAGTGTAATTCTAATAATTGAAATGTAATCTGCAGGTAAGATATCTTTTTTTTTCTTTTTTTTTTCTTTAAATTTCTGACTTACCCACTACATTCCTATACTGAAAATTTGGAGATTTTTTATTTCTCTTCCGGTATCATGATCGCAAATTATATTGTTGAATAACCTAATCGTCAAAAACCCCCCACTCCAACTAGAAAAGCTATAACTTTTGGACGGCTGAACCGATTTTTGTGAAACATAGATGATTTCTGATTCAACTAAATTCCAATTTAAATAAACTGCATTGAAATCGGTCCATCCGTTGGAGCTACGATGCGACAGACAGACACACAGATAAACACTACAAACTTATATGAGTTACACCCCTCTTTTTTGTCGGGAGTTAAAATAATAAGAAATAAATAGCTTGAAAAAAAAACTCGCCCCAAACTAAATATAACTTAAATATTTGTCATACATATTTGACCATTTTATGACACTTGTAAAGGTTGTGATTTAAAATAGTTCTGCAGTTATTTCATTTAATGTGAAAATTGTGATCCAATAGGGTAGGTATTTGCCGCGGTCGATGTTCTGCGGATCGAGGGTGTGGTACAAGTTATCCGCAAAAGCGATTTTATATTAATAAATTTTTAACCAAATATCGTTATTGTATTTGGAAATAATATAGGTATCTAATAAGATTTTAAAAATATATAATAATATATTTTGTAATTTTGCTTTAAATGCTTGGTGTGGCAATATTGTTTTGAAATTGTCCCTGGTATTTTTGGTTTATCTTACTATTTAGTTGTAAATCATAAATTCACATCAATTGGAAAAGCCGCTTTGAGTTCAACTCCGTTCAACAAAATTTTGTGATAGTTACAGTTCGTAGAACTAAAAATTAAAGTAACACTAAATAAATATAGATCCGATCCAAAAAATCAATTTTACCATATACCTATTACCTATCCGTTAAAACCCTTCTAAAAGATATCGAATCTTTTTTTAAGAATCGTAAACACGAAACCTTACTACCTTAAATTAATTCACAAAATGGCGGCAGAACATGAAATCGAATAAAGTCGTCATTAGTTCACAAAGATCGAAAACCGCGTCTCAAGGACATGACTATTAACATGTCACCATGAGTCCCAATAACACTTAAACGCGAAGTTTTATAGCGCTCACGTGGAAGCTTAGCTGAGCTGAGCTTATTACTTAAGCCATATCGTAAAAGCTTACCGCAGTAAAGTACACAACTTACCCTCCGGTGTACTGTAAATTTACGATGCATGCGCCGTGAGAATTTTGTTACGCCTTAACCGAGTGTGGATTTGGTGCAACGATTTTTAGCGCTGCAGCTTTAGGGTTAGTAGGGTTGTCGAGTTTTTTGGCAGTGTTTAAAATTCTGATTGTCATTGTATAAGTAAAGAGTAGGAAGGAAGATTGTTATGAACAATGTTTGGTGTTTCTAGGTTTATTTATTATTGTATTATAACATTTTAGTGTGGCAGTGACATTGAATGCATTGTGCAAATATAATCGCCTGTAGATTCGGTGCAATATTTTTTTGCGCTGCAGCTTTAGGGTTAGTAGGGTTGTTGAGCTTTTTAGCAAATGTTATCACACTTTTATAAGTTAAGGGTAATGTATGTTAGCATAGCAATGTTTGGTGCCTCTAGTTATATAAATATTAGGTACATTTTGTTGCGGCAACGATGAATGCACTGCGCGAATAATATTATCACGCGCTAACCGAGTGTGGATTTGGTGGAACGATTTATACCACTGCAGTTTTACGGTTGGTAGGGTTGTCGATAATTTTCACCAATATTTACCTTGCTTAAATTTTATTAATGCAATTATTTAAAGTGTACATAATGTTTGTTATATCTCTGTCACAATTACGTAAAAGTTAATCATATTTTGGTATTCTATTCTACGGACTTTTGACGATTGGGGTCGTGCGTGATATATTCGTGCGCCTTACTTAGTAGGTATCGATTTGATGTTCTGCTTTTAAGGCTGCAGCTTAAAGGTTGCCGATTATTAGTATCATTTTTGAACATTTGAAACACTTTCATTCCATTGGCTTAAGTAATATTTTGCTAGCATTCATAAGTTTACAATTCTGAATACTATCAGCTGAACACTATTTCTAGATTGTTGTTTTACGACACAGTATTGTACCATACAAATTAGATGAACGTTTAGAGACGTTCTGCTTTTTTATAAAGCAGGAATTATGCAATGTGGCTCTAGAGAATTGGGAAAGTGACGTGTTGCGGCGCAGCAACATAGCATAAAGGATCTAACATCGCTGGCCAACGTTATAACACGTAGTACGCGTAAAGGTAATCTTTTGATAGACGTGATCACACGTTGCGATTAGTACCTATTTATACTTAGCTGAACGTGAAATAATTCTCGTAAGAATTAGAATCCAATCGAGTGTAGGTTTGGTGATACTTTCATACGTGAAAATAAGCAAATTCTTGGGTGTTAAAAACCTGTTACAATATTTAAATGCAACAAAACGTCTTAAGATTCGGTGAAAATATAATATCGGATTAAATGTCCAAATCCTTTCGAAAACACGCAATATTCAAACTCCAACAGGTGGGTATTAGAATATAATATCATTCGCTTTAAATAAACGAAATATTATTCAACGGTTAACTTACATTGAAACGACACTCAAATCCAGCTAAACCCTCCCGAGTAAGAGTGAGACAAAATGCTATAATATGAGAAGACTTTATCTTTTCGCTAAGAGCTATACATTTAGGTATGTTACACTTATAACATGACACTGAATGTGTAGCGAAGATTGCGGTAACTTCATGCTTCTGAACGGGTGCTGTCTTTCGGAACTGGTCAGCTTGTAACTGCCATGGCAATCTTATTCAGAAGCAAAACATTATTATCCTATTCTTATTTTTTATTCACATTAAATTACATTATTCTCGCAGCTCTTACCACAACATTGTACTGATCAAGATTGTAATGTATAATTTTAAAAGTTCTCCTCCATATGACATACTATTTGAAACCGCGCACCTAGAGTCTCGAGTCTCGACGTTTCATAAGTGCCTGTATCTGATTTACACGAAATAAAGATCTATTCTATTCATATTAGAACTTGTAGGATATAATGTTTTATACACAAAAATCTAATTCTAGAACAAATATTTGTAGAACATACAAACCATTACAGGAATGCAGTACCTGACAACCCTATGCATCAAATAGGGGTGCTACGCTGGTGTGCCATTAAGTTGTCTAGTTCATCAACTAAATAATAAATTGTGGCCGACCATAAACCATTTAAATGGCAATTATTGTTCGTAGACACCTCCGATTAGATGTTTCAATTACAGGCTGAAAATTACTTACCTATCTCGTTCAGTTCGCACATGTACGTCGTGGGTTCCAACTCACGCAAGCAAGTTGCTCAGAGCTTATCAAATCAGCTGTTATGTCATATCCAGATGAGCGAAAAGTGTTCATAATGAACCTACGTAGAAAATTCCATGAAATTATACTGAATAAGGTAAAAAAAATTGGAAACTGACAAATTTTTCATAAAATACTTAACAGCTTCTGAAGTCGGTGCTATTGCCAAGCTAAGGTACATTGAAGAATTAAAAGCCCCAAATTCTGAAAATTCTGTCTACGTGGACGAAATCGCGAGCACAGCAAGTATTACATAATATATTCTCCTTCCAAAATGATTCAAAATTCACATTACTTTTACCTTCCAATTAAACGAAAACATCTTTAAACCAGTTTGAAGGTAACATGACACAACATGTCTTCCCCAGGCCATCCATACGAGAGGTTAAAGTCCCTTAATCCTTGGACATGCGCACGTGTACAGTCTAGCTTTGGGCCTTAAGTGGACACGTCCACTGCAAGCATCGCTTCGGCCTATTCGTCCTGGAATCGGCTTTGGACGTATAAATGGTCCTTCTCAGAATAAACGTACCAACTGTCTCTGCCTAACACTGTCTATGAACACCTTATAGTATATTTTTTTTCAATTGTTTTGTACGATGTTTGCCATTGTAACGTTAAGTAAGTATTTAACTTCAGCTTTATTATATGTTTAAATGTTTTATATAGGCACTATAGCCTGCATAAAACGTCAAAAACTATGTTAAATGCTTTTAGAATAAGATCTAAATTGTCATTGGAGTGTTTAGTCCATTCAAATAAAGAAAAACCAATTGATTTGTGACGATAAGCATGAGAACGCACGGCTATCAAGTATACATTTTCAGTGTAAGCTAACCTCTCGTTGTACGGAAAGCCTATACAATGCGAGATCGACTTATACTGAAAATGTATAGTTTGATAGTCGTGTGTACCTTATATTCAAAACAAATTGTGCTAAAAAATCAGGCACTTGTAGAGAAAAAGTCTTCCATTCATCTCATTAATAGAATTATTTTTTGCCAGGACCAATTTTTAAAGAAACAATATTAATTTAATCACTCCGCTATGAAAACAATTCGTTTAATTCCATCTCCACAATTAGGGCGGTGTTGAGCAGGAAAACGTCCAATTTTTCAACAGGGACAACACACCGAAAGCATTTTTTTCCTCTCGGATTTCGTATGCTGGGATAATGACATCCTTATTCTGTGAAAACCCTAGTTTTGCCTACAGCGACGTTTTAATTTCGCAATGTTCCGCTTCGAAGGGGAGGATTTGTATTTTTTCCAACTCCCTTCGAAATGTTTCGACCGTGACCTACTTATGGGAAAAAAAGTTGGAGAGAATGGAGTGACATTTAGTTGTAATCGGAAGGATGGTAATCGATTTTATTGATTTATCTCCGTCAATGTAATAAGTTTTGATAGAGTAGCTGGAAAGAAAAATAGACTTATCTTTCGTGAGTCAGCTGATTTCTACAGAAAAACTGAGGAAAAAGGGTTGTTTTAGTACTCGTATAACTAACAATCTTTTATACGATATCCAGCCTATGTTACCTCAGCAACTGAGAATAAACTTTTCAGATCTGCTGTTCCGCTTAACAATAGTATCCAGTAACATAGAAGTCAGCTATTAATCTGTGTATAAAAAAAAAAGTCTTATGCACTGTCTCTACATTACAAGTTAGTAAGTGCATTGAGAGCAGTGCCGTACTCTGCAATATTGAAATATCTCAAATATTCCAGCTACTCAACAATGTATTTATTAAATCAAGTAACATTTTTAAAACTTTCTCTGTATTTTATTATATTAATTTGTCACTCTATAAATATATTTCTATTAAGTTGTTCGGGCAGTTTCTTAGAAAAAGTTGTTGTTTATTTTTTCGAGTTATCAAAACGTTTCAAGTCCATGCGAAGTGTCTCTGAGCGCCCCGACACGGCGTTACTTGACATTGCTTTCGTGACCTATTTATCAAAAAGGACCAACAATTTTATCTCGGCATTTCTGTGTACATCCGCCTTCGTTCTCTTGGCTTGTTTACACTTTTTGTATTGTAAATATATCAAGACATTTTTCTGTATTCCGTACCTTTTAATATAAATAACTGTTTAGTTGCGGCAAATATTTGCCACCCGTAATTTATTGATGTACGATTTTCCTAGAAAGGCTCTGCTGTCAGTACAAAATGCCTTTATCTTTGATCAATAGCGCATAATTAAAATCCAAGTATAACATGTAAAATAGGAATAAAACTATATCGAGATTTAAAACCCCACCGCAATGCTACGATTTCTGAGAAACGAAACGCAAGGATCGAAATTTAAAAATTCTAAATTCCACATAAGTATCTTACCCCTCGTTAGGCACAGATCTACGGTCAGACGCACTCGATCGGGCCCTGACCAGCCGAAATCGACGGCTATCCCGTAAGCGTGACTTTTGCCCCCGGAATTGACGCGAAACGCGGGTGCCAGTGTGGGGTATTGATCGCGGATGCTCGGGCCCACTTCGGACTCCCTCGGCAAAGTTCGACCGACTTCGGTTTTACTTGAGGGTCGTCATACTTGGTGCAGCCACAGGCCGCCGACTATTTGGTCAGTTGGCGTGTCAACTTTACTGGCATCGAGTTGATTGGAACTTTAATTGGGACAAGGTTACCGGATTGGGTTTGAATCAGTTTGAAATGTATTAGTTATTTGATGATTCTGGTATCCACCTATTAATTTAACGCCGTGTAATAGAAATATACATATAATTTGATAGAAATAATGATGACTCGAATAATTTGAACCAAGTTGAGTAATTATGTGTCGAATAAATTACATTTTAATTTATTTGTAGTTTATTTTTGTTCCGTCTCTATTGATTATATAGCTGCCAAGCTGTGTACAATGTTTATATCGTGCTGAATAGGACAGATGTTTATGACAGCTGATGTTTACTGTGACTAATTTAACAACTGTTTTAACTTTAATCTATTGGATTAAAATAATGTTTTAGGATAATTCCTAAGGTTATAACGGGTAGGTACAAGAATATTTTAAGATGATAAGAAGTGTTGGCTAGATTACTAAACTAGAGAAACATCTGTGAGACCTAGGAATCTACTATTTTTACAACTGTAATGTGGCGTTTTATAAGTTTGTATATTTTTATTTCAGATTTTTAATAATAGTAGGTTATAATACTAGCCGTTTCCCATGATTTCACCCACATCCTGGTAGAACTACTTCATGTAAGAACCCTGATAAAAAGTATCATATGGCTTAATCCAGATCATGGTCTACCTGGTGCCCAATTTCATCCAAATCCGTTCAGCCATTACAGCATATCTAAATTCACAGACATCCAGACGTTCACATTTATAATACCTATGTATTTGTAGGATAGGATTATTTGGCCAAGTTATGAGGAAATTTTTCTTAACGCCGTTCGGCGTAAGTCGCACCTGGATTTACAATTAAGGCGAGGCTTTACGGAAAGGCGAAATATCCGTTTTTTTAACTATAGATATTCTTATATTTTTGCCCTGTTTTTTTTTTATCAAACTTGAAGATGTGACACGGATTTTTCGGTCAACTGATACACGATAGGATAAAGTTCGATCGATTTTCTTTTTTAATGAGTAAATAAAAAGTATATTTCGAAATCGTCGTGAAATATAGAAAGAAAGAAAGAAAGAAAAACGATTTATTTTTTATACAAATTACGACACACATAAAAAGTAAAAAAATATTAAAACAAATAAAAAAATGAAGTAAAAAATGAAGACAAAAAATAAAAAGTAAAAAATTAAAAACACGATCCAAAAAGAAAATAAAAGTAACAATTTTTAATAATAAAAGTCTGTGGACTCAATAAGTAGGGATTCTTGTATTCATTCGTCCACGCTTTGAACTCATCACATATATCATCAAATATAGCCTTAAAATACGCCGTTAAGCATCTGTCGCAGCTTATGGGTAGTAGTAGTGGCAATAATGGCTTTACATTTATTCAAAATGATATTTCTAGAAGTTTCGCACTTTAGTTTAGAAAAAAAGGTTAATTACGTAAAGCTAAAACTAGCGCAACCCTTTGTGGCTATGCCTATACAACTACTGTGGCAGTTGCCTATAGAACAATCATCGCCAAGTAATATCAGACCTCTAACAAAGTCTAACATTTCCCGTAATTCAATCGGTAGGTACCTACTCATATTTTTCTTCAGAACAAACTGAATTCGGCGTACAGTCTAGATTTTCCGGATCACCCAGCAAACAGTTAACACAGTAGGCAATAGGTACTTTACAAAATGCCGTTCGCACAATTCAAGCGTACAAATTCGGATATTCACAAGCTTATTTGTGTCGAAGCCCCTGAGATACCAAACACAATTTAGGCCTGAATGACGAAGAATTGTGCGTTGATAAGCTCAAATATAAGAAGATTGCCATGTCAACTCATGCAAATATATTGTCGTGTAGGTACCTTGCAGACAATTCGATCTAAGAAGGTTTCCAAACGAATTGACGTTTCGTCCTGACCTTTTTTTTTATTGAGATAGGAAAATTTGGTGCCCACTATGTAAAAAAGTGTTTTGTTGACGCAATAACCTTATTTGTCGGTAAATAGCTGTCGTATACAATTTGATGGATCTTTTTTATATAATATTTTATTGTAAGTACCTAATAATTGTAAAAAAAACACCAAAATTGAACTCTTAACAAAGGGACGAAATGTTTGTTGTTTTTAAAAATACTAGAGGTCGCCAAGTGGTCGAAATTCGACCGTAATTTTAGCTTTCTGCAGTCCTTCTCTATATAAACTTTAACTATGCCAAATCTCACACTCCTCCGTGCGTACAATATGCTTAAAAAGTGGTACAAAGCTTTCCCTTCACGTATTAATATATAGATAACATTTTTTATAGAAAACCTACCCAAAATAAAAATAAATATTTTGTGTTACTATTTCGCAGGCTACCGGATAAAAATAAAAACAAGCCCGTCAGTCACATGTGAAAGGGAAGTAGAAAATAAAAGTGAACTATCAAATTTGATCAAACCGTTTTCGAAGTAGAATTTCGTTTTTCTTTATTATTCCACGCGAGTGGTGCCACAAAACACAATCAAAAGGTTTTCATTTCGGCAACGCACCGGCGCGTACCGGACTGTGCCGGTCCGGATCGGACAGAGCCGACTCCGGATCTGGGTCAGAATATACCCGCGCGGCCCGTATTCGCTTAATTGAAAAAGTTAAATCGGGCATTTCGCAAAATCGTTTTAATTTTTTTTGTCTTTAGTTCTCGGATGCAGCGTCTCTGTGCGTTTTGATTTTTGCCGTTTTATGGTACCCGGGGTGCTTCAACTTTTTTATGTGCACCTTTTTTATGGAAACCACATCAAAGTAGTTAATTGAATCAGATATTTATAATAACACAATTTACTGTATCCAATATCTCAGCAGCCAATCAACAATAGTAACTTAAAATTTAATATGAAAGATAATTATTGCACACGGAATAAAACCCTATAGGATAACCTAACCTGACGGGCAAAAACCCCCGACTCCAACCAGAAAAAGAGCTGTAACTTTTGAAAGGCTGAACAGATTTTCATGGAACATAGCGAAGATGATACCCGATTAAACAAGCTTTCAATTAAAAAAAACAGCATTGAAATCGGTACTTCCGTTTTGGAGCTACGATACCACAGCATCAGCTCCAAAACGGATATACACATCACAGATACACAGATCCACAGATACATAGATACATACTACAAACTTATAACATCCCTCTCTTTTGTCGGGGGTTAAAAAATAAGCTATAGATAAAATCCATACATAAAAATAAAAGCGGATAAAAAAACGCAATAAAAACTGTCAACACTTAAATATATGGGATGGGTCAAAAATCCCCAACGATTCTTTAGCGCACTGTTTATTGGAAAACTTACGATTCTATTTTGTTGATATACGCGTGTGTAGTAAATAGTAAACAACTAATAAATTAGGCTCGCGTGGACCGCGTTGATAGATAGACACGTTATGTAAACACGCAGACAAAACAACATATTAAATATAAACTACTGCTTTATACAGTTTTGAATATACGAGGTCTTTACGAAATTATTAATACAAAATACATTATATTTTTTTCAGTAGTAAATTATACATAATTTCTCTATACAGCATCAGTTTACTATTGCGTATTGAAAATATTGTGTATTTAATAGAATCTTAATAATAGACTTAAAATTTAAAAATATATGTAATTCATACAATATTTGTACCAACAATATTTTTTAAATAATAAAGATCCAATATTAGAAAATAAATCGGCTGATTGTAAACGTTTACGACAATTCTATACCTTTTAAATAATCGAGTAAAAAATAAGTTTGCTTTTCCTATTTTTATTTTTTTTGTATTCATGTTCATGCTTCTAAATAATTTCCATCAATGGAATTCACAATTTAAATATAACAGTAACAAATAAATTTTTAAACATTTCCACTTCTTAGTTCCACTTCCATGTTACACCGCAGGGACGCGAACAATTGTAAAACCACGGGTTTTACAGCATCGTAAAGCAATCATACGGTTTATAACGCGACCGTTAAGTTAATTGCAATAAAACTTGATGTCACGTGTCGTTAACTTTTGAATAAATATGCAGATCGGGTTCTATATCTAATAGCTTAGGGACACAAATTATTAAAATCGGTTACGTGAGTTTGTAGCAAAATAATATCACAGTGAAATTCATTACGGTCGAAAGTACCTAGTGTTAGCAATAGACGGTTATTTATAGATATTGTTTAAGGTAATGCCTGAGTATAAACAGTTTAGTGTAGCGATTACGGAATTCTGTTTTATTAAGTTAAATCAAAGTTTCTTGACAACATAATGCAGTAGGTGTATTATAATGATTTTTTTTACTTTTCGCAATTTTTTTTTTTGTTCAAAATTTTATTTATTTTCTATTTAATTTTTTCTCTCGTGTGTTGTCATTGTCTGTGCATATGTGTCATAAATGTATTTTCTTTCATTCTTTGTTTAGAGGTTATACCTAAGAAAAGCTATAAATTTCGAAGTTTCTTTGATATATTCAATCAGTTCCCAAAATAAAAATAAACATTATTCAAATAGAGATTGCTGCCAACCAAAATCGGATATAAGTATTAATTCTTCTTGTGAAAATCTAACAGAAATGGAACCGCACATTTATAGAATATTAAATAGATCTCACACAATTATTTCGTTCAAAGGGTGGTCCGAAATTTAGTACCAGAACTTCGTTATTTTTTTATTATGATCTTTTTATTTGAGTTTGAAAAGCGGTTCAATGGGTCTCATTAAAACTCTTAGACATGCTAAAAGGAGTTCATGAAAGGAATTCTCGAGAGGCCGGTTCATTTATTTGTTCCGTTCATTACTTAATATTTAATTTTTCCCGAAATGAGGGCGTTTTGAAAGGCCTTCAGGCTCCATCGAAAGAATTTTCCAATAATCGCCGCATTATTGAATAAGCAACTCGGTTTTATGAGGAAGAATTTGATGATTAAAACTTATTTAATGGTCTCTCTGTATTGAAAGCACGAAAAGAGTTTGCATGCGTAAATAAAAATAGCTTTTAAACATTTTAAATCTCGTTCGAGTGAATCCTCTTTTAAATTAAATATTCACGATGTATATATTAGCAAATACAGTTGGTTTCATAGAAGTTTTCTGCAGTTTATTCTCATAATTTCGTCATATTCCTCACTAGTTGCGAAGCCGGGGAAGGGTCGCTAGTTTTAGAAATAAACCTCGAATTCTAACTAATTATTCATCCAATCTTTTGAATGAGGAGCTATATACACTTAATTTTTTTCCTTTTTATAAAAAGCACTAATTATTGCTACGCAATTTCATCATCATCTGCCTAGCCTATTCGGAACCACTTTATGGTCGGTTCCCAGTCTAACCTGATGCGGTTGAGTTTCAGTATTTTACACTGAGCGAATGCCATCTGACTTCCGCCATCCAATTACTGGGAGACACCTAAAGTTAGACCGGTTCTCAGACTTTTTGGGCTGAAATATCAAATATCATAGCACTAAAGACAAAGTTTTTGATTTCAACTGGGCCTTTGCAGGCACTTTCAAAACGTCGTGATTCTAGGTGCACGGTTCCAAGTGGGTTGGTCCTGGAGAAGATACCAGCAAGAAACTCCATAAACATTTTTATTTTTATTAACAATAATATCTGGGGCCGCAGGAGCTTCTAAATAACTTCTAGGAAAACCAATTTAATATGTGACGGTACAATTTCCATTTTATCAAAAGACTTGAAAGTTGATAGTTTTCCTTGAATCTAGTCTAAATCTTAGCTTGAAAATGACGCGTTTATGCCAGGAAATGAAAGAACGGAAGTAAATAAATTGTTGGAAGTTTATATTTTTTATGGACTTTCTCCTTATACTTGAAGTTGCCCGACTGGGAAAGTACCTCCACCTTGCAGAAAATATTAACAAATAACACTGTTCTTTTGCAGTATTGTGTTCCTAACGGTGAGCAAGGTCGACGGTGATCCTTGTTATTTGGGAGACCCCCCTACGGCCAACACGACGCTTGTAGTAGGGTTGGCAACGTGCCCTTGGTGTTGCATGCGTCCATAGGTTACGGGAACCACTATACCTTCAGGAGCTGCTTGTTTGCCACCTTAGAAGTATAAAAAAAAAAAATTGTTACTGCAACATTAGAATCAATAAACAAAATATCTCGATTTTGGTTGAGCCTAGATTCATCGCAGACAAGTCAATGAAAAATGTAAAAAAGAAAGTCATACAACATGATTATTATTAACGAAGATCAATATACACAATTTGAAAGGTCTGTCTATCTGTCGAATGGATTTCCAGACGGCAAACTCCCTCGACACGACGATTCGAGTGAAATATCAATTTCCTACCCAGTGGCCGCGCAGGCCCGTTCATTTATCAGAAACCAGTGCGCGGGTTAAATAAAATATCCTAGTGTATGTACGTAGTTTTATTCTATACTATCAATTTGATGATTACGTTTCGATTTTGTATCAGGGGGGCCTAAAAAGGCCACATTGAGCAATTCATCTACTGATCTGCATAGTAACTGTCAAACAGCTGATTATTGAATATGAACCTTATGTAAATGACATTAAGAGTTGTCAATTATGTAGATATTTTGACATTTGTAATATGAATCATATTGTGATTGTGATTAATCTAAAGCGGCCTTTTTAGCCCCCAGGATACGCTGCGATTTCGTTTGTTTCTTTTAGCTCATTCTGTTAATGTTTAGCCATATATTTATCTCAAAAATAAAATTACTATTTTTAACCCCAACAAATAAGATCAATGTTATAAGTTTGTAGTGTGTATCTGTTTATGTTTCTGTGGCATCGTAGCTCCAAAACAGATGGACCGATTTCAATGCAATTTTTTTAATTGAAAGCTAGTTTAATCGGGTATCATCTTAGCTGTGTTTCATGAAAATCTTTCAGCCGTTCGAAAGTTACAGCTCTTTTTCTAGTTGGAGTCGGGGGTTTTTGACGGTTAGGTTATAGACTGGTATTAATTACGAACAGTAGGTACTCGTATCCTACTACAGACTTTCATGTCTTTTCCAGATTTATCTTTGTCCAAGATTTGTCTGGGAGAGATTCGCGTTTGCAAAAGTCTATTGTTGAGATTGTCAGTCTGTCTCTCTATTAATTACGCCTTTACGATAAAACTACGATGATGAAATTTCGCAGACATGAAAAAAGAAGTAGAGTATATTCTTGTCGGCATAATAAATTGACGCGGGCATTACCGCTGGAAAATCTAATAATATCATAAATCGTAAATTATCCTTATAGGTATAAGGTTGTACGTTTCTAGTCCCGATCCCTTTAAGAGGTTGTTGTACTCATCATCATGAACAACTTTTATTATAGCATCAACCAGAAATCATAAAAAACTAATCGAATGTTCAAACCATTTTGTCGAGTACATAATATCGAATTATTTACATGGGACCGCGTGATTTCTTTTTCGAGATTTTAGGTTTGGTCCCATAGTAAAAGTTGTTCATAAACATGATGACTAGAAAGGTAGCACCTTGTATTTACAGTAAGTACAGTTAGCTGCACAATAAAATGCTCATGTCTTTCGTTTTTTCACACTATATCCACACTACATCTAGCAAGACAACTGGGAATCGTAACAAGAATTCTTACGAAACAGGAAGTCGCTTCGCAATTTATTTTTCTACAGTCCTTATCTATTAGCCGGGCTCCAACAATAACTATTTGTTATTGCTGTCTCCCACTTTCGCTTTCAGCTGGGCATTAGAGGGGCTACTAGTTGTTTTAGCTGATGCTTCGCCTGTTATTGTTGAAGGCTTCGATTTTCCTGTCTTTGTTCTGTTTTCCAAGGAAACAAAGCGTTTGTTAGCGTGTTTCTTATAAGAATTGAAGTATAATTGGAGAGGTGGAGGAAAGTGAGAATTTACTGGTGAATTTGTGTCTGGCTGTTGTGTAAACTGTGCTATTTAGGCATGACCTTACTTAATGTTGTAAATGCTTATGTGAATAAGTCTGTCGACGACTGTAGCTTGAGTGCTGTAAACGCGGCCCACCGGTGGTTTGCGGGACGCGGGGGGAGAGCGGGTGTGTACGGATATACACGGTATATACTGTGATAAATAATCTAGTGATAAATTAATTAATATTATACATTATACTGTTGTAAATCCATCGTGAGAGCCGCGGTCAAAAAATCTTGATATCCTAAAAAGAACATTAGTAATATTTCATACTATAAAGTATCATACTTATATACAAACCTCAAACCGGGATTCTGAACCTTATAAATAACTACGAGAATCCTATTAAGATTTATGTGCGATTTCTGCCTGCACTAAAATGCAGAATCTTTTGAAAGCTTCTTCGTCTACTTTTGCTTGAAAATTATTACCGACTACAATTTTGCATATTCTTATCCATTTTTCTTTGAATCAAATATATGCACATTCCAATGTAGGGAGAGATTTATTGAACGATGGGTTACAAAAAATCGGACGATTTAATTTTATACGTGGAATTATAAAGTACATATTTCAGAGATTGCCTCACATGTGTTTAAAAGAAAAACCATCAAAAATGTATATTTAGTCAAGATATAGTTGGTAATTGATTAGAAGATGAGGGACAATGAGGCTTCAGCTGAAAATCAGCGCTTCAGCTAGCTGCAGCACTTTGCTGAGCTGAGGCCTTTTAGGCAAACAATGCCATATCGAACCAGTTAACTAAAAAAAAAAAAAAAACAAAAAAGACATCTTTTTAATTAAGTAGGTAGTAGATAATATTTTTATTTTTACTTTATTTTCTTTTTCTTGTGTGTGGTTTTGTTTTGTTTAGTACACGTTTTCTTTCTTTCTTTCTTTCTAACGAGCTCAAAATATCTTTAAACTACCCCTATCGTTTCCACTCTTCATAACCATAATAACAAAATGTCGATAATCTGGAGAGGTGTATTACGTCAGTGAGCTTACTTTAAGCATTATACGTCGGTGCAAGTCGAGCTTAATAATTTTAGCTTAAAAGCTCGTCTCACTCTACCTTACGTGTGAAAGGTTCCGGAAGTTCGCCTACTCACTTTATAATCCAATTTTTAGGTTCACTCAAAGTTAAATTTCGAATGTCATTTTTATTATTAAACATTTTTTACCCAGTGACATACCGGGTGGTATGGTTGAAAAAATGCTTAATTCATAAGCACGTTTACAAAATTCCAAGTAGGTATAACCGATTACATTTTTTATATTCGCCATTCCTGTACTAAGATAAAACAAACATTTAACATTACCCTCAATGACAAATATTATACCTACAGTGCCTCGCTGAATAGTGTAAAAACAATTCTCCTCCCACAAATAATTTTGTTAAAAGCTTTCCTGTAGGACGTTTTTTTCTAATAGGTATCTACTGTTTGATTTTCCAATGGATTTTATAGAGCACCCAATAATCCTAAAACGCTTACAATATCACGCGTTTCACAGAATATTTTTTCGCGACCCAGATTGATAAAAAAGTGCACTTTTGTAGAGGAAACATTGAAAAACGTTCCAGCAAATATTGTTTGGTGGGAGATTCTGGTACTGATATAAAATATTAAAGATGCACCTAAAACATCGGTAGGTATTGAAGTATACAAATACCCATTTTTTTTTTAATTGGTATTTAATCTAAAATTAATCTCCAATATTTTATTTGTATTCGGAATTAGATTTTTGCAGTGATCACAATTTATCATTACCATTACCTAAGTTCTCATTTCCGAAAATCTAAAAAAGAAAAAACAACGTATTACAAAAATCCACACGACACAGGAAACGAATATACCTCTTAAACGACGCGTCCCGGTTGGAAGCTGGCGTACTAAATCACAGGTCGCCTCAGCCCATGTATAATTCAGGAGGCCGAACGCGACACCCAACATACACACATAATTCGCCAAACGCCGAAGAAGCTACGGCACGGCACGGTCAGCGTGCCGACCAATTTTACGGTCTACTGCCGGCGACCGGCCGATTCAATTTCAGCTAAAATTTTATTCGTCCGAATTCGAGCGTACAAGTGAAATTCTATCGATGGTCGTGCGATTCCCTTGACAGTTTGTAGTGGCTTTTGCTTTGGCTTGGTCGTTAGTAGACCATGAATGTTCCTTTGATCAAACATTTGTCCAATTTAGGTGTATGGCAAGTGATTTTAAGTTGGGGTGTTAATTTTAAATATAAAATAACTTTTTACTGTAGTGTTACTTTCAACCTGTTTAATAATAAATATTAAAAAAAAATGTCCAAGTTGATATTTTGTTGAAATTGCGGACCTACAACTAATTTATCTGCTCATATTTAAGAGAAAAGTTTTGTTCACTTGGGCTCTTTATCAGGTAATAAAGTAAAATGATTTGAAGGACCATTATCTATGGAAAGGAAGAAGGGGCCGGCTTTATTCAGTCTGCAGGCATACATAAATATGACAAGTATGTCCCTTTTTGCCATTAATCAAATCAAATCAAAATATAATAATTCAATTCACCGAAGAACATTACGTGATTCCATCATCAATTTCAATAGAAGACTAAAGTTGTACTCAGTGCCATATTTCAAAAATTTAATTAATGTGTATCTAAAACACATTAGGTGAAAAACGTCACAAAAAGTACTCGAGGGAAAAAAATTCAAACTAGAATACATAAGGGTGTCGTCAAGATATGTGAAATTATTTCGTCCCCCAATTCAATACCATTAATCAAACGTCGAAACCCATTGAATGGGGTGGCGAAAGATGCAAAGCAATAGCTTGTCTCCAAACTGAATTTATTGTGAAGAACAATGGTTTCCAAACTTATTGTCTGTGTTAAAAAATACATATTCGGCGCCCTTAGGGAAATCGGGTTTCTATAATATTTTTGGATGATATTCCTTGAAGTCGCTTCGATTAACGTTGAGGCCAATTATACTTCATTAACCATCGATCATATATTTATTATTAGAAACCTATTTATTATTTAACTCGACAAGATATCGATCGGATAATTTGAAAGGTTAGTAATTAACGCCATGATCATACCGTGACTCTATCTGGGCTCGTATCAATAATATTTTACAAACGTTAATTATGTAATTGGAACGTGTGTATCCGATATTAACGACATTTCAGTCGCGATAGGTCTAACAACCTTGTTACATGTGACGGTTGAACCGCAGTGACTATAAACATTAGTTGAACGAAGAGTTCAATACAGAGATATTCATTTCACCATCTCCAATATGTTATAACTATATTTAATATTATTTATTTTTATTTACTTTTTAACAACCGTGATAGCCTAGCAATTGATCGCTTGCCTTCCATGTAGGAAGGTCTGAGTTTGAAACCACCCGCACCTCTGACTTTTCGAATTCATGTGCGGATCAGAATTTGATTATCACTTGCGTTAACGTTGAAGGAAACATCGTGAGGAAACCTGCACACCCGAGAGGGCCTCATAAAGTTCGCGATGGTGTGTGTAGTCCGCACCAGACCAGCGTTTGGTGGACTAAGGCCTAACCCTTCTCATTCAGAGAAGAGGCCCGTGCCCAGCGGTGGGACAGTAATGTAATACGCCCATGGTCAACTTAGCGTAAAGACCGTGAGTTCAAGTAAAAGTAACGCAAACTAAAGCAGATTAGCGTGTCTATGCAACTGATAAACATTAAATTCATAAGGAAATCGTAGACCGATATAATGTCAGGGATGGGCTTGCTGCTGTCCAAAATCTACAAATAGAGGCGTCTTATATAGAGATATTTTGGTGATTTTTGTTATTAATTTTCATTGCAGTAGCAGTAGATACCTACCTGCCTATATTAGTTAGTTAAATACTAATACGTATTAATTCTTATTTTTGCATTTCTTATTGAAAAGATCATGTTAATTGACATTTCAAACAAGTTGACCTTATTGATTCCCAAGATACTTGTTTGTCGAATTTGGGGCCAATAGCAATAATTTTACTAACGCATTTCATAATATCTTGTGATCACGTATCCATAACTGTTTTTATTACAGTTTATTAACCTAATGACCTGCCGTATTTTATCTCCAAAATGAATTGGAGGGAAATTACAATTATTTGGAAACCGCTGTCTAATAAGCTAGCTAGATACAATATTTCGCGAGGGTCCCATTCGATACCAACAAATGCCGACCCTCATAATTTAGTTTTTGTTTGAAGTCACGCGTCATGAAGCAATAGTTATTTGTTTCTGTTATGATTTTAATTGCGAAGGCGCAATCTGTTATATTTTTGTTTATACCTAGTTTTTATTAAAACTTTTTAATTGAAGACATGAAGGTTATAGTACGACACAACTAAGAAGTAACATCGATGTACCTGATCGAAATGTAACCAATGGCATCAACGTAGGTATTATGAAGATCTGTTTTACTGCATTACTAATAAAAATTCGTGGTTTTGAAGATGCACGCAGTTCGGAACTAATCGGTTTTACAAAGATTGCCGATACGACTTCTTAATTGTGTCGTACTATACGCTATGGTTCGTCACAATAGATCTTCGCAGGTCGCAGTGACAAAGGGGCTTAGTACCCTACCTCTTCTAAATAATAATAAAATAATACGCTATGGTTACGTACGCTGACTTTCTGCAATTCTGTTCTTCCTATAAAATAAGAGAACATTACTCACAATCTTATCATCGACCCCGCCAGAAGTCATATTCATCCAATAGCAGAATAAGGGTTTCAAGCTACTAAATCTCCGTAGCCAGACCATCAACAACAAGATTCTATCGTGCGATAAAGGAGCTCCAGTCATAAACGATTCTTAAACAATATCCCACTCGCGGCTTCCTAATGGCAACTAACTGTAATAGTGATGACGTAACGATAGAAATTCCCGGCAGTTAGCGGCATCCGTCGCAGAATTAGGTAGTAATAGTAATGGTACGAAGTTGCCCGTTTGATTTGGGTCTCAGAATGTATGGTCTTCGGTTTGGGAAGGGAATAGTTATGTACTATAGTTAGCTAAGAGAAATCTTTGGCCTGTATTATTGTTTAACTCAATTAGATAGACTTAGAAATCTATGTTTGGTACCCAGTCTGTCAAAATTCCTCATAGATAATCCTTAGTTGTGACACAGAAGTAAAACAACGCGAAGGCAGAAGAATTAGTGTTCGCAGACCAGAGGGTCTACTGCATAACTAAAATGGTAATGAACACCGACTCTAGTAATTGACTCCAATATGATCCTAAGAGACTA
Organism: Allophyes oxyacanthae; assembly: GCA_932294325.1. Taxonomy (NCBI): domain Eukaryota; kingdom Metazoa; phylum Arthropoda; class Insecta; order Lepidoptera; family Noctuidae; genus Allophyes; species Allophyes oxyacanthae. The sequence goes on from OW028615.1 coordinate 14,051,510, forward strand.
AACTTCGAGCTGCCTAGTAAAAAAATTACCGGTTATAAATTTAGGACTCCCATCTTCATGATCAGTCAGAAAATTGCAAGGAGCTACCTTGCAAGTTTAGTCTCTCATAATCGTATTGAAGTTCCACCAGAGGGTTGAGGGTTGAGTTCCAGAGTAGATGTTCATTATCATTTTCGTTACGCGTGGACAGATTACTTACAAGAGATCTCGTGAAAGATCTGCAAGCACCCAGCCTGTCAAAATACCGCGTATATAATTCTTAGTTATGACACAGACGATGACGCGTAGGCAAAAGAAGTGTTCGCAAACTGGTAGCTTGTGCAATGCAACTGCAGTACTAAAATTCACTCCAAAACAAAAATTCGACTAATTATGCGTCCCATAATTAGTCGAATTTTCGTTTTATTTTAAAGTGTATCTCAATACTGCGGTTGCATTTAGGAACAGAGACTGTATCACTCTACAATTATTTTTTTTTTTATTATTTTTTTTTTAAACATTGCCCCTCACTAGGATTTCTCCTGTATCGAGGGTACAGTTTACAAACATACAATGTCACACGCACACAACCAGACCCGAAACAACTATCTGTAGATCATACAAATATTTGTTCAGTGCGGGGATCGAACCCGCGGCACGTAGTGCAGAAAGCTAATCACTTTAGCCACTGCGCCAACCGTGCCGTCCACACACACAATAAACACAATTATACACACTACATAACAAAAACATCCTCTATTTTTCTATTTTAATTATGAATAAATTTTATTATTTATTTATTATCATACCAACCTTTAAATACTACCAGACATTGTAACTTTTATTTAAATCACACAAAAAATCACTTTAATATAAAATACAAAATTAAAAGCCCGCACATAATTTTAATCACACTCATTGTTCAAAGCCTAAGCCCACAGGCCTTTGTTCTAAAGATTTAGCCACGTTTAATACACCATGTGCCGCCCTAAGGTCATAATTTCTCGTATTTTAGGGCGCAAGGGTTAGCCGAGTTATTTATAAACCAATTAAAACGCTCACTGGAACCTGCAGATAAGGAGATCGATCGTATTGTAACACCCTTTCGGCCTTTTAGTGCTTGGACGAATGTCGGACAATAAATTTATTGTTTAATTAACTCCATTTCGGAATGAATTGTTGACAATTTTTTGGGTACTGGGTGAAGAATAGTAGGGATATTTCTCTTTAAGCTACATTACGTTGGATATGTATCGTTAATGTATACAGAATATGTTTTTATATAGTGCTCATACTTTGCAGAATGTTTCAGTGTCCGTTCCCAAATGCAACCGAAGTACTAAAACAAAATAAAAATTTGATTTTGTATGGCTTGCGCTAGTAACATAAGCGTCCTCCATACAAAGACGAATTTTCGTTTTGTTTTAAAATTAATCCGAATACTGCGGTTGTATTTAGGAACAGACACTGAATCCCTCTGCAAATTATGCGCACTACATAAAAAAATATCCTATGAATTCAAGCCACAGATTTTTATTATTAAAAATTGTTACTTTTATTATATATTTGTTTTTTGGTTCGTGTTTTTAATTTTTTACTTTTTATTTTTTGTCTTCATTTGTTACTTCTTTTTTTATTTGTTTTAATTTGAATTTTTTTTTACTTTTTGTGTGTCGTAATTTGTGTATAAAATAAATCGTTTTTCTTTCTTTCTTTCTATAATAAAGCGTGAAATAAAAATGACCAGTCATATTTTAGGAGATATCAGGTCCATGAAACTGAACAATTTTCCCCGTGGAACATAGGTCGAAATATCAAAATTGAAAATTGACTTTTCATACAAAGTGACTGGTCACGTGACTCACATTTGTACCTATGAGAACTTGAATTTTCGTTTTCAGTGCTTAGCTTATCGCGTCAAAACAGTATTTGTCGTAAAATAAAGACTATCGTTAATTTTATAAAAACGTTTAAAAGTGTGTGTTTAAACGAATCTATGTAGAAAATTTAAAGGCTCAAATCAGTCTGTGATTCCTGTAAAATTAAAATATCTGTTTTTAAAGAACAATTTTCGATATTTTTTTCACTGCTGTAAAAGTTAACCAAGCATGTAATGCACTCACCAAAATAATGTTAAAGACATAATAAATGAAGTACATAAATATCAGATCCGGATGTTTTGTAATTTCTGAGAAAAATTGAGATTCCTGCCGCCACTATCTTCTATTTGTTGCCTTATGTTTGTGCAACACGTAGTTGTTTAAATTTTTGATGAAATTCTCTAGTATCTCTGCTACGAGTACAAAATAAAATTTGCCTATTTGTTTGTTCACTTAAATTAACTTCTTATTTGGCTGATTTTTCAACCGCCAGATAACTTTATCCGAGGGATTGACATCTTTTCTATACAAAATCTGTCAAGTGTCAAATTCATTCGGTGTAAAACATTATCTGGCGAAAAAATCAGCCCTAAGTAGTATGCATTAGGATGTATACGTCTTCTACAGAGACATTGTTGGTTTTCATATCGGATTTCTCAACATTTCTTAGGATGCCTCCTCCAATATCTGGAGTCAGCCTCGATATAGTTATCGCAAAACTTTATGAGCTCTCGGAAATTGAACGCGAGTGGCTGCGCAGTACGTCTATTATAGGTGCTAGAGGGAGAGAGAGAGAGAGTTTAGAGCTCAGTTCAGGGCTCATAAAGATTTGCGCGTACTATACCATCGATGCTGAGTGGGATTTTTCCACTACGACATGAGCGTTTACTATGAACAGAAGAATGTAGAAGAGTACAGATGTTTTCCTTAGAAATAAAACTGTAAAAATATTTTGAAGGGGTAACTTCTCGATTTTTGTTTTTATTGAACGATCTGTACTCAATCTTGTATCGGCAGAATATTATTAATTTATATAAAAAAAATTGTAAATAAAAATCCGTGTTTTGTGGCATTTCCGTAAAGCCTCGCCTCAAACCAACTGACTTAGGCTAACATTCAGAGACGACAGAAACGAATCTAAGCGTGAACTTACGCTTCCATATGTCAAACTTACGTACAAATTTTGACAGATGGAAGCGTAAGTTCACGCTTAGAGACTCGTTTCTGTCGTCTCTGAATGTCAGCCTAAGAGCCCGTACGGTTTGTAATCTCTCATAAATAATAAATACAATATCTTGAGAATCTCCCGCCTCTTAGTTGAAACAAGGGTTGATACAGAATGTCTCTAACTTAAAATCTTTTGAATTGTTTCGCTGTGGGTGAAACACATTTTTTTTTAATACCTTATTACTAACTATACCCCTACATGCTTATATAGCCATATTGAAGAGATAAGATGAAAAAACTAAAAGCAAGGTATTTCAAAGCCACGTACGCACGGCATATTAATAATCTACACAGCATATTATTATTTCCAGTATAAGCTGACCTCTCATTGTACAGACAACCTATACAATGCGAGGTCATCTTATACTGGAAATATATAGCTTGATATAGCCGGGTGTACGACAAGCTGGCTCAAAAACAAATCCCTTATCAAACGGCCTGACCCTGCCTGACCAGTAAATCTCGGCTTCACATCAGCAAGCCTGGAGCTAAACGTCAAACCTCATAATGTTGTCGATTAGCGAGGCAACGGGGTCGCGCGACCAAAAAACAGAGCCTCATAAGTGATGAGCGACATCACTCATACGCACAATGATTAAGCGAACAATTTATTTGTGAGACAAACGTTTTGGACCGCTGGTTATTGTACGTATTAATAACAATGGGATTCTGCGTGGATCAACTCATTTGTATCGGGGTGATATTATTTTGGGATAAATTGTTTTTTTTTTCTGAATATCACGTATAGTAATAGTACTAAGTAAAATTTCTCTCTGTGACTCTCTTGATAGCATTACAATTGAAATCTAATGAGAATCAGTCAATCCGAAACTGAATAAAAGCGTTTATAGAATACATTATTAGTCTCTCACGAACCTTCTGTAGTGGTAAAATGAGGTACCTTGCCGCTCCCCAAAATAAATTTAATTTTACAAAATAAATGTCAATATCACTCCCCTATAAAATGCACTTCTGTAACTACAAAATTCTAAAATGAATTTCGCATTATAATAACCTCCACGTAGGTCCGTAGCAATAGCCTACGGCGTAGCATCGTAGCGTTCACGCACTAAACGCTACGGAACTTGAAATCGCCCGCGGGTTATTGCGTAGCAAGTTAAATCTTGTATCTATAGACATAATGTTAGATAGTATCTCACAAATTTGTTGATCTAAAAACCAACCAACCAACCATCCAGTTAACTAAAAACTGACCTTCGCGTAAGTAGGTACCTACTTTAACCTTGGTTGATGACAACAGTATCATTGCATACAAAAATCTGTTTCTTTCAAAGAACGTTGAAAACGATTTCATTTACGTCCTCATTTTCTGAGTAAGTTTTTGTATATCAAATATTAAAGTGATTTCCGAGAAAATTTATAAGTACTGTTATACTCTCTTCAATTTATTACCAGCAATTTCCAAAATATATTTCATATTAAAATACTTCGAATATTAAATTCAATTCGACGAACGTATATTTTAATAAAATTTTATTAGTCTCTACAGTCAAATAATGCCAAATTTTACCCCTTTATTTTTCAACTTTATGCGTTTACGATCGACAGTGCCTTCAGAATTGTGACTATAGAACACGAAACCAAGTTGTAATTACTAAAACACTGGTATCCCCCTGGCCTACCCTGGCATCATTAAATGCCGAGCAAACATGGATATCTAACAAACAAACAGACAAACAGTTTTAATCTCTTTGTACACGGAAATGTGTACGGCAGACGGTTTTCTATGTCGACGTTTGAGAATTAATTCGTTAAGTTCTGACGATTTCGGTGTTTAGCAGGGGAAATGACGAATTACAGGGGAATTGATTTGGGATTTGCTATACAAATAAAAATACAGCGTGCTATTTTTTTACAAATAATTTATTTGAATAATTTTAAATGAGTCCATATTTTATGATGATATGTATTTATGTTACAATATTATTTTGTAAGAAAAGTGAATTTATTATTAAAAAAATTATTGTAATAACTTACGGTCTGGTATGGATCAAAATATCTATTATATTAGCTTCAATAGATATTTGTACAATTTATTAATGTGGAACATTTTTACGAGTATGCAAATCAATGACACCGTTTATTAAATTCCAAATAAATAATTCGGACTTTTGACGATGAAACGTATTACTTTAAACAAAATACATGGAAAACCAATATATTTTGCATCTCATACAAATTACATACATGCAACAGTCATCTTCTCGATTTTATTTACGATAAATAAAACTTTTATTGCGTTAATTTGAAAGAAACACGCCGTTACGTGGTGCATAAAGCGCAGCCAGGGGAAACACTAAAGGTATTTTTCTAGATATTTCTAGAAATAACCGGTGGGCAACATAGGATTTATTGGTGGCATAAAAGTTGGAGTCTGGCAGTTTATGTTAGTCATAATATACAGGTTCGCTTCCCGACAGTTTGTTGAACGAACAGCTTTCAAGTTTCCTAGATTTAGTGCCTAAAATTTTATATTATTAAATATCGTGTTGTCGGTACAAAATTTAGTTTCCTGAGGGCTGTCTTTGTCTTTTTCTGTTTTAAAACGTTGCCCCTCACTAGGATTTCTCCTGTATCGAGGGTACAGTTTACAAACATACATGTCACAGGCATACACACTCAGACCCGGAACAACTATCTATAAATCATACAAATAATTGCACCGTGCGGGGATCGATCCCGCGGCACGTAGCCTAGAAAGCTGTTTGCTTAGCCACTGCATCAACCATGTCATCAAAACCGAAAACCGACTGAGCCGAAGTTCGTTTTTAACCCCCGACAAAAGCTTTTCTTAATCGAAAGCTAGTTTAATCGGCTATCACCTTAGGCTATGTTTCATGAAAATTTGTTAACCGTTCAAAACTTACAGCTCATTTTCTAGTTGGAGAGTCGGGGGTTTTAGACGGTTAGGTTATTTTGTTATTTATTTTGCTCGATACCAACTGGGCAGTGTATTACTGTGCACACACATGCAATGGCCATTCTCCCACGGGGCAGGCACAAACTACGAAATGCCACGTGCCTGCAATCCATACCCACCTCGTTCTAGGGACAGTATGTTACAATTTAATATGACGGACCATAATCTGAAGTTAGTAGTTCCTTTAAGTCATATTAATATGATGTTGATTCGTCTATTACCAAAATTAGAAAACTTACTAAAATATGCATACCTAGGTACGTTGAATAAAAGTTATCATATACTTAAAAAGTACCTTTATAAGTTATAGAACTAAACCAGAAGTCGTTTATTTTGTGACATTAATATATAATAATACTTGAGTCATAGCCTAGCGGTTGAACGCTTGCCTTCTAAGCAGGAGGATTTCAGTTTGAATCTGGCCCGCACCTCGTGACGTTTTGAATTTATGTGCGGATCAAAATTTGATTATCACTTGCGTTAACGATGAAGGAAAACATCGTGAGGAATCCTGCAAATCTGAGAGGGCCTCATAAAGTTTTCGATGGTGTATAATCCGCCAACTCATACTGAGAAGAGGCTCGTGCCCACCAGTGGGACAGTAATGAGCTCGATTTATTTATTTATCTATAATGACTTACTATGACTTAATATGTAACGTAAAAAGTATTAAAAATTTAAACATTCCTAATGTTATTTATACTGAAATTAGATATGCGTAGCACAAAATGACCCACAAACGGCCACATATAGGCCGACAACACATAAATCGAACAGTCGCAATCGTAACACTGGCCGATGCGTTGTCAGCTTAACACGTTCTGTTAAAGCCACTAAACCAGCGGTTGTTTCGCTAGCAATAACTAATACGAGTATTTTATGGTGTGCTCTTTGTGTGTATAGATAACCTTTCTACTACCTGTATCTATGTCTGTCTATGTGTGTCCATAGATATTGTTTAAAAAAATAAAAATATCGTCTATGCTCTCTCTTTTTCCGGCCGTGCTGCGCAAACACACGCGTTTTTTACAGTTCACTATATTATTTACCGTAATTACGTAATCTCGTTTCTTCAGTGTAATGTCTTAAGGTACAACAATAAATTCAATAAGAAGTTCGACGAGTTTCAGTTAGAAAATCCTCTACATCAAATATAATAAAATCCTACCTTTCTTGTCTGACCGCCTGATTAGTGATTACGTATGATAAATTCGACAGTTGTTGTCGCAAATAAAGGTACTATTCCGTATCATCTTAAAAAAAAAATTATAAGCGAGAAAGGGATGCATTGGTTGGTGGCGGCTGTGGCTGTCAGATTTTTCTTACGTAATCAAGGCGCGGATCCCGACTAAAGGCCTATATACGCAAAGGTATGTGCCGTCAGTTCCGAAAAAAAAAACAGTGCCAGTGAAATATGCACTGTATTCATAATGTCATAAAGTACCTAGCTTTCCAATTTTATAAGTGTCCGTGAAAATAGTAACAATGATATATTGAGAAACCGACTTGGAATATGTAAGAATATACATTTTTCACTGAAACTGTTAATTCACGGAACGGACGGCACAGACGTGTGTAGGTCTTAAATATACAGCAAATATACAAGCTGATTTTTAGTTCGCGATTTTAGGTTTGGGACCATAGTAAAAGTTGTTCATAATGATGAGTATGATAACCCCTTAAAGGGATCAGGACTAGAAAGGTTGGACCTTATAATATAGTGTGTGAGTTACACTATTCTTGTCGCTTACGGGACACCTTCCGTGATGTGTTGTTGAATTTAGCTCCCGATATTTCAACGCTTTTACAAGCGTCATGAACGCTAATAGAAAGAGTTCGTGTTGTTATGTTCCAGTTTCATTATTTCTTACAATTTTTTTATTTTTATTAAATGAACCTGTTGTAACCAAACTCTTATTTCGTGGCCATAAGGTTTGCTCTGACAATGGCCTGTCGTTCTGATGTATCAGAATGGCTCTTTGTCGCAGTAGGAAACTGCAATGCAGTGAGACTATGACAAATTGTGTTGCGAATTATTGAGCCTGGTTGGCTAGGTTGCACTGTTTCACGCCTCCTGCAAAAAGGGTAAGCAGAATTAAATTAAGGACTATGCTGACGGTACACGTTGAATTGCAGTAACATATTAATTATTTATTTATTTCATAAAAATTGTTACATGATAGCTCATAATAACCTTTAAGTTATCATTAAACATTAAGTTTGACTTTAAGACATAACTACGACCGGTCCCCGGCTTCGAACGGTTACACTTCCTCTACTATCCTTACATTAAATATGAAAGTATTATACATAAAAACCTTCCGTGAAAAACCGTGCGTGGTTTAGGAGGAGTTAGAGGAAGGTGACTTTATTTAATATACCATTAGCGATTTCGTCCCCGGCTTCGCACGGGTGCAATTTCTACATCAAACATCATTTCTACATTAAATATCAAAGTATTATACATAATTGTAAACCTTCCGTGAAAAATTATCTACCTGATGGTGAAAACCGTATCGTGGTTTAGGAGGATTTAGCGGATATACAGACAGAAAGACGCGGAAAGCGACTTTATTTTATACTATAAAGTTTTTAGTAGTTGTAGTTTTATTCTTTTATATATTGAAAACGCAATGTAGATAAAGTTTAAATAACACATGTGGTTGATTGTTGATACAACTTGCCTTAGTGATCATATTTTGTTTATTTCAATTATTTGACATTATTATTTCGTTAACAAAAATACACATTATGTATTATTATGTTTTTATTCTTTTTGAATCTTGTGTTCTAAATGACAAAACGTTAACAGTAGTCATCATTAGGCTAACCATTAATAATAAACACCTAAATAATAAACTATTCAAAATTTTACCTGTTTGTAAGAAATCCTTCTGATTAACAAAGAGTTCTACTAAAAAAGGTATTCAATTTATTTTATAGGCTTCCTTCTAATCAGTTCTAGTATTAAAACCCGAAGGTTTCTTAAGAATCCAATTTTACCCAATGTTCCAGAAATCTGTAATACGGAAAATACTTACAGTGTAACAAAGAAAAAACAAACCGCAAACCGCCAAGAAACTCCTAAAGAAGCATAAAATCGTTTTATAGCTACGAATTTCAGTACTGAAGACAAACTTCAGGCTTACGGCCTCCGTATCGTGTAATTAACCGCCCTGAAAACGCTTCAGAATCCCTTTGAAAAGCTCAAAAGATCCTTTACATAATATAGTCCATGGTCGGCCATTCACGTCCTGATTACTACAGCCGTCTCGACGGCGCAGTTCGTTATTTTTGTGTAGGCAACCGTATGTAACTTATATTCGACGCCAATTTTCATTTGCAGTTAACACAAGCGAGAGTATACCCTAAATAAACGTGCTAAGGTCCTTTTTAATACTCACTAAGTTTGTATAAAAGTACGCGAGCGAAATTTGCACGCGTCGAGGCAATATTTCAAAGAATTGTAGACCGTATTGCGACGGTGTGAAAAAATTGCCGTCGGATTCGTAACGTGGCTTCAGTCGTGCGGATGTAGTTGTGTGAATGGCCTTCTTTATTTTAACGTAGTGTGCGGGACACGGCTTTATTCATTCTAAATGAGATATTTGGTTACTCGCATATGCTGATGATTCGGTATGTATAGAGCGCTCATTACTTTTCTTCAGGATATGCGGACATCCAGGCTTGATCTCACGGTAGTCTTAGTGCAACATATTGCTGCTTTACGGTGATTTGGACTGTGTATGTTGGTGTCACGGTTAGGTACCTTAAGGGAGATGAGTATTAGATAATAAACTTATACCAAATGTCTACATATCTAACCGCGAGCTACCCTCGTTATTATTTACATGCTGTACTGTCCATCCAAAGGTTGTCTGTAAGAAATCGCCGATTGCGATAAGACCGCCCATTTTACAATCTTAAAATGATAATTGTAATTATTATGTTAATTGCTCCTTTTTATCAAGTGTACAATGTGTATTTCTAATATATTCTATTCTAAGAAAGAGCTGTGTAAAACCAAATTCAGTGTGTTTCCAAAAACGTAGACATACATGAAATGTTTTTTAATATTCAAATTCATCAGATAAATAAAAGTTGTTAAGACTGAATTGAATTAATAAACCACTACGTTAAAACGAATGCTTTTTTAAGTTAGAAGCTTTGAATAGATTTACGTCTGATTTATTTTGGTTGGGCCTCAGTGCGGGGTGATTTTAACTTACAGGTTGTTAGTTTAGGACTGTTTATTTAAGTATTACTAGCATTTTAGGTAAGTGTTTGATTTTAAGTAAATTTAAATGTATTTAAGGTTCGTATAATAGAGAAATGGTAGCGATGTCCGCTTCCAAATGTTAACAGTCGTAAAGTACATAATTATTTGTTCTTTATACTTTGTATATTTTTTATTTTTGTATTGTACTTATATATAAATAATAACTTAACCGTCAAAAACCCCCGACTCCAACTAGAAAAAGAGCTGTAACTTTTGAACGGCTGCACAGATTTTTGATTGTGTGAAAGTTGTGAATTTAGTGACACTAGTTCTCGTAGTAAAAATATTGATTCCTCTTGATTTTTATATTCCGAATAAAATATTTAGTCGTAACATTTTTCATCCCTTACTAATGTTTTTGATGGAAAGAAACATAGTGAGACTAAATTAATTTAGTTTCTAAACAACAAAATTATCACCAATATAAACCAATCAATCAATTTCGTCTATTATTATATAGTTTACTGCTATAACAGGGCTGTCTCAAGGGGATTTCTCGCACAGGAAGTTATGGACTTATACTGTACTCAGAACTGCCTCAAATATACAACTGCCTTACATTCATTTATAATTCATTCAATATTATGTAGATAAAGTATACTTCAATGGCGACAGTACTGACAGAATCGTGTCATTTTTTTGAAATAATACTCCTTCGAACAAAACCACAAAACGTGCACTGACTGCTTTTTGTAAAAGCCATTTGAATTTTTTCAATCATCTCCAATATAGACCAGTCTCTAAACATTTACAATGCTTCTCGTACTTATACTGAACACTTTTTTACACCATTTATTGATAAAAAAGGTTATTTCCTCGATCGGATATCGAACAGTGGCCGGTTACGCACGATTGCGCCTGAGCAGCACCCACAAAACTATCATTTAGGATTATTTAGTGTACAGTCACAGATTTTGCGGTTATAGATGATTGCATTGTAAATAGACTGTGAGAAATGGCCTGATTACTTTATGTTTTGTTGCCACCCAGATTTTAAATTGCTTTACCACAAGATAAAAATATTATTTAATTTAGCGTGTGATTGGTACAGCGCATTCTTTTTTAAACCTTTGTAATATAAAGATTTACGTGTCCTCCAATGGCCAATAGAGTATCAATGCTGCAGAATTTAAATTAAATGTCAAGTTTCGTTTATTTTTAGATATCACGATTATGGATATCGATAGAACTTTTTCGTTGATTTTAAAAACTTCATAATATTTTTTTAGCTTCAGCAGTTTTAAATTTTGACCGAATACTGGTTCCTGTTTTGCTGAACTCGGAACCAGTTCTAAAACCAAACTAATATGTTCAAACACTACTTATCAAAAGGCATTACTACTAAACTGCCTAGTGGAACTAAAAAGCGATTCCTAAGCTCCCGAGGATTGGCACCGTCGCATTAGAGGAGGCTATTCAAACTACCCTCTTTTGATAGTTAATTAAACGTCAAGCGGGAAATATTCGCGTCATTAGGAGAACGCGGCTCTGAGTCGGAAATGTCGCCGCCCCCACCCTTCGCACTTTCGACCAAGAATTTATACTATGAGTTCTCGATGCAATTCTTTTTAAACTTGAGAAAAAAAATCGGAACAAAAAATCTGCAATACTTTACAAAAATACGTAGGTAATAAGAACACAGAATGGGTTCCACAAAACTGCATCATGACAGTTTCTAAACATGGCGGGACGAGCTACTTCTACCGAAAGAATTGGCTTACACTCTAGGAACAGGGATGCATGGAAAAGGGAGTTGAGAGGAGTCTTTCTACTATATATATACTATAGTAGAACAAAGGCAATGAATAAGACTTGAGTAACAAAAGTGATTATAAAAAACCAAAATTCTACAGTCATACTTGTATAATTATTACATTAGTGTAAAATATTCTGCTTCTAAGCAGGCCATATATTATTTGGATTTTAGTAATATTTCTATTATTTTGTAAAGTTAGTTCGAATTCAGAAAAGTAGGATACAGTTTTTACATTTTTTTCAATCCACAGCCCTAGATATTATACCACAAGTCACAACATACTTTGCCTCAATAATAATATAAAACTTTTTTTCGGGTGGCATAGACCCATAGAAACCATAACCTAGTACATATTTATTTACATTTCTTTTTAATTGCTGTGACTCGCAACTCCTACACAGTGAGTCCTTAAACTTCGACTATCGCAATCACTGCTGGATATAGGCATCTCCCAAGTTAAGTAACAGCACCCGGTTAAGTTGAACCTTTATGATTTATATGTTTCGTACAAAATACTGTCGAATGTTACGAATAATAAATCCAAAGAGACAATTCGAGAGCCCGTGGTAAGACCGGCGCCGAGTGCTAAACAATATTTCATTAGACTATAAATTTTATACGTGAAGACGTTGTCGATTTATACGAAATTCACCAGTTTTAAAACGAGATATTTTAAGTTTTATATCTCGGTTCTTTGTGGTGTAGGTTCGCAGTATTATTAGGTCTACATTTTCATGTTATGGTAGACTAGTAGAATACCTATGGAAATAGACTGACTGAATGTTCTAGATCTTTGAAACTTACCGCCGAATACAGAAAACTTAGAAAAATCATAGCATTTGATTCACGCTTGAAAAATCTTGAAATATCATGGAATTTCATGAACTTCCTGGAAAAGGGAAATGACCAGGCAAATGATGAGGCAGATGATGTCAACTAGGATCTTTGAATCAGCTCAATTTTGAGTTTTCGGAAAGTCATCAGGTTCCAAATCTGATCGCAGTAGGTATACTATATGGGGTTCTAAAAGTGAATGTTCACTAAAGCTTTTTAAGGATAGAACATAATCATCCAAGCAATCCTTTGAGTCATTACTTTAAGAATGCAAACAATATGTCAATTGTTAGTGTGGTCCTACAAAATCGTTTCGAAATTAGTCAGAAATAGCTGTGAACTTTTTTTTTTCGTTTGGAATAAAAATACAGTTTTTCCCAGAAATACTGGAAAAATCATGGAATTTAATTTTTCAAATTATGTGACAACCTTGTTTTCGGCTCAATGATTTCTAGAAACAGGACTAGTCCACAGATTTATGAAAGATTTCCACGGTCTTATGTAATTGTCATGTAGGAATGTTTAAGATCACTCTATAAGGGAGATAATCGTGATGAACTGATGATGCATACAACGATAGTGCTGGAAATAAAAAAAGTTCACACGGTATTGAACCGCTTTAGTGTTGTGACTGTAGAGCCTCTTCAAATACAATGGTCCCGTATATCTGCTTCCCGACATTTTGTTGTTGTTTATTTTTTTTTTCTTTCATTAGATGGCTGTGCTGTGTAATTATGGTATTGTAATGCGATTTAATTTTAATGTTACTGAAGAAGTTTGAGACTCGTACAGTTGATGTAGTGTTTACAAACAATAGTTTTAAATGCATAAAGGGTCGTGTTTGTATAACAGAGGGCCGATCACGAATGTTTTGACGTATGGTAACGTTAACGTAAGCAACAACGAATCTATCGCATTTTTGTTCAATTTTATACAACATACACACTTGTTTCATGAAAATGTAAAAATACTGCATCTATGTTCAAAAAATATCATGGATTAAACGTGTATTTTTTATTCAAAATTTGCTTACGTTAACGTTACAAACACGTCAAAACATTCGTGCTCGGACCACTGAATAATAAGTTGCCTACTTCTAGGATAAACATGTAACGTTTGTAAAAGAGAAAGGCGTTTTATTTACGAACATAATTTAAAACCGAAAAGTCGATCGGAGGAAATAAAAAAGGAAGCTTAAAGTCACATCATAGACGCACCGACCTTAGTCGACCTCTTTACGACTTTTAAAAGGACCTTTTCTCCTAATATGCGTACGTGAGAGAGCCCGCAATGGCCACGATAAAGAACACTCCCCCCTCCCGAAACCTCTCCCCCTACCCATGGGGACCGTGTGGTCAAAAATATAAAGGCCCAAAATGAAATTCCTAGCGGCCCATAAAGTATAGAGTTACGTCATTACGGATAAAAAGAGGAGTGCCGATTTTGCGCCAAAAACTTTTCTAGCTTTTTGTCATTCGATATTTTTAAGGTAGTGATACCTTTGAGGACTGAAAACAAAGGCCTTTTTGATAGATAATCATGTGTTGGAATAACGACTTCTGTTCTAGTTTTAAAATGACCTACTTTTATGGAGTCGAATGACTTTAAAACAATGGTTGTTTGTCTATTAGTTAACAACTCCGCAAATGACTAAACAAGCGTACTCATGCACTGTAAACGATAGAGCACGGTTTTATAATAGAATAGAATATAATTACTCTTTATTGTTTACCTGATAAAAAAGGAGCAATAAACATAATAATTACAATTAATCTTATCGCAATCGGCGATTTCTTAAAGAAAACCTTTGGATGGAAAGTAGAGCATGTACATAATAACGAAGCTAGCTCGCGGTGTAGCATAAACCAATTATCTTTAATATTAAACACAAATAAACAAATATTCTATCTAATATATAATATAGAAATACGAATATAATACTTACATACATATACTTAATATATATATATAAATACAGAAGAAACGAGTATTAATGAGAGACTTCAGAATAGCTTTTAAAATCCTCAAACAAAACATACGGAAGACGTCATTACGACATTTTAAGGAGTTCCAGATTCATATCTAATGTCGCGTGACGACGCGATATATTTTGACGTGACATTACAACATTCACAACCGCTATTCACAGTAACAACCCTATTTATTCAAAAATAGAATTCAATTTTGATTGAAAAAGATGACACGTGTTGAGTTTTTCGTGAAGCTTGCTGAACTCTGATCGAAGACTTGGCTCGATTTTAGACTTTATTTTTGGGGGTTAGAGTACACGTTTCTTTGTAACAACTTATGTCATTATTTTGTGAATGAACTGTCCCTATAAAGTATACTTATAAAAGTGTTTAGATGGTTATACATGTTTTATTCTTGTACGTGACGTCACGACTCCATAATGGACGTGAATGAATTTGTTTGTACATTTCCACAAAGTTTGGTTTTGCGGTCGACGCACCAACTTGCGACCTTCAAATGTATATTAGTTCTATTTTACGGACAGCAACATTTTGTGGAATAACATTATGAATCAACATACTACTTAGCTTATCATATTGAAACTCGTTACTAAAATTGTGTTTTCTTTTTTGCAGGTGAGTCGCAACAGAATGGGGATGATTGCAGCTATAGTTATATAAGTAAGTATAATATTAACTTATTAAATAAACAAAAGAGAAATTGGTTTATTATAAGACTTTTAAAAGCAGGTATACACGACAACATAGCAAGCTATAAATTAAATTAAATTTTCTCCTCTCATTGTACGCAAAGCATATGCGAGGTCAGCTGATACTGGAAATGTCTACCTTGATATGTTGTCGTGTGTACAAAAGTATCGATTTATAAAATTACACCATGTTTTCAATCTCTGAACAATGAAATAGGATCTTACTTAAACTTATTAGGTTTCTATTTCATCCGATCCTAATTAAAAATCGAATTCAGCAGAACTCGTAATAAACCAGTTGCCTTCATTTTGAATTTATGGTGACAGAGGGAACAGGCTTCGAAACTGCGGACGACTAATTGAAATGTTTCGCTGTCGTATGAATCGATAATGTGCATTCGAATACGAATACCGACATCTCGATTAGAATATATGAGCCAGTTTTGTTCAGCTATCTACGAGTGGTTGAAGTTGAAAATATTGTGGCGATGTTGGAATGTACTCGTATATTTGTATGATCTTGAAAAGTGCTGTATCGATGTATCGTGGCTGAACAGCCACCACAGGCTATATAACAGGTATAACATGCTCACTGAATTATAAATAATTTATATTAATAAAAATACCTTTTTGTAGTACCTATACGAAATATTTCCTATGTAGTCTTTATAAACATATTTCTGTGTCATTCATAAAAATATAATATCATCCATATAAATATGAAACCATATTATGGATTTTTGCGGTTACAAACCGCAAATATTTCCATGAGTTATCACGGCAATAATTACCTACTTTGTTTATTAACAGTTGTCAACTCATATGTATAGTATATAGTAGTTGCCAAAAGTTCGTACAAAGATCCACTCTCAATAAATCATGAAAAGATTGAAGAGCATAACCAACTACTCTATGTTCAACTCAAATGTAAACATAATAAAATCTCCATTATCTTAAAAATATCCATGGGATACTTGAAAAACAAACTCAGGTAACTTAGTCCATAATAATAAGATTGCAGGGAAACCTGCTCACTTCACCTCTGAAAATATCCAGCTAAAATTGTGGGAAATTCCATAGTTTGATTATGCTCTGGCGTAAAAACAATCCACTTTGAATTTCAACAAGTTTGTTCGACTCTTCAATAACTTAATTAGTAATGCTGGTCTGTATTCATTTCTGAAAGATGTCTTTGGACTTGTAACTGCGTTTGTTATTGCTGTACCGACGATTATGACTGTGTTAGCCTCGGGTTTAAAGTCGTTTCTGTGTCGAAATTGTTAATGATTATTGTTGTATTTACATACAAATGTGCACGGTCTTATACTTACCTGATAACATCACTACTCAAAGCCACATTAGTCTTATCCACATCACATCTTATTTTCTCTTCTTATCTTTGCATTTTCACAAATTTGTAATTCAATGAAATTGTTCTGGTACCGAATACCAATCCCTAAATGCGACACGTATTTATTCTCCTCATTTTCTCGGTAACTGCTGTTCTAAATCGGCAGAATTCCAAATTATGTCCATTTGCAACAGAAAACTAACCTGTAACGCAAACTAGGTCTGAAACTGCATCCACAACTCGCAATTCGAATTTACAATTCCACTCGCGTCTCAGACTGTCCGCATATCATCTATCCTTTTCTGTATACTACTTTTTTGCAACGCCGTCTCTTTCTAATGCATTGGATTGCAGAAAGCCGATTTCAAAGGTACTATTCTCACGTTTTGTTTCGAACAGGGCGTCGAGGTAGATTTTGAATGCCACATATGAACGGGAGGACGCCAAATTGTCCTTGGTAACGCGATTTTTAAATTTTGGTCGATTTTGCTTTTTGTTTCACGCAATTTGGGTCTGGCAGTTAAAAATGTATTTTTTTACTGATGCAAATTTGGAAGCTTTTATTTAGAAAAATACATTTAAACCTCTCATATTACCGTTTTTTTATTTGGATGTTGAAACGAAGCACATTGTTTCCTCATTTCAGTAGTAACATAATTTGGAACCTGTTTATATTAGAGGTCTGAATTCCAACTTTTTGTATGCTTTCTAGCTATCGTGTATAATTGCATTTGTACAAATGACTATTGTTTTAAATTGCTATGATGTGAATCTATCAGATTCAAACCGACGATGTTAAACCACCCCATCTGGAATCTTCGATTTATTTAAGCCAGTACTGACTCTGTTCCATTAAAAATCTTCTCACGACTTGATCGCTCATCAATAGTTTATTACACATAAAAATTCGAGTCGTTCCAATGGTTACGGTACACTGAATACATAATAAGAGCTATGACCTCACTGGTGGCATCATGACCCTGAAGGATAATGCTAACATAATAGATTGTGACCGAATTACTCAGCTCTTGATATTGTGTATTGGTCATGGTATGAATGAAATTCCCAGAATTGTTCTTAGTTTAGGGACTGCTGTAATAACCGTTTGAATACAAATACAGACAGATACGGCTGGGGATATTTGGGAACATCTTATGGGACCCAGTATATAGTTCAATATTATATTTTGTTATCTAACTGTAAAAATAACTGACCAAATGGATCAAAATCCAGTGCTGAATTCAGTTTTTGAGCTTAATTATGGCAAAAGTGAGAGCCAATTTAATAAAATGGATCAGGTTATAGACAATTATTATAAGTAGAGAACAAAAACAATGTCAACGTCTTAAATATTTCGGTATCTATCATTCAAAATATTCATAAATGTCTGATGCTGAAAATGTTTTTTTATTCCAGTTTTGCGAACACAGGATCCACAAAGATGATCTGATAGTGAAGGTATTGAACTGTTTCATCACCTATCACCGCTTCTAACTCCCTGTATGATCACAGAAGCACGAATTAGAGAGCTTATATTGTGACGTCTATGTATGAGTACATGAATGAGTAGAATTATTATAACCCACATTTTTGTATGTAAATAATCCCTAATAAATTAGAAAGGATTGTCGTTATGTTTTGTATGTTGCATCTCTCCCAAAAATCTGCCATAATCACCAAGTCGACCATATTTTGTAGATGACCCATCCTGTATTATACGCTTTGTTGAAAATTGCATTCTCTAAGCCAAATATCTGTGCTTGACGTTTACACTGATAAATAGCACATTAACGCTTTCCACGTTGATTTAACACCCCGAAACTTACGTACAAAAGCTTACCCTAATAAAAAATAGGACCATATAACACATATAATATAATTATATTTTTCTCTCGCCTCTCGAAGGCAGGAGTCGTTTTCATTCCACACACCTCCGCAAAATATGGTCTTTCATAACTCCCCACAAAAAATCCCCTGTAATTTAATGCTTCCCCTGAAAATAATATGTAAAAATACGCGCTGGGTAGGGGCCACTTTCGGCCCGTTTCGGCCCATTTTTCGGACAATTTCGGGCCGGTGCCGACCATTATGGGCACATCCTTCGCGCCGTTATCTTGCCCGTAAGAATAAATCAGGATATTATTTTACCCCGACAAAATATTATTCTTCATATCTAATCAGTGAGGCAAGAAATATGGATATGATACCGACCGAAATTGTATTTATGTGTTATGGTTCTCATAAGTGCCGAGTGGGGCACCCCTACCGTACTACGTGCCAAGGTTTTGGGTTGTTCGGTACGTACCCTTGGGCCTACTTCATCAATGACACAATTGTCTTTAACGTTGCTAGCCTATATTTTCTGCCTCGATATAAATTACATACGTTAACAGTGTTATTTTGTCATACGTTAATTTGCAGATTAATTCAGTGTCCGTGCCCAAATGCAACCGCAGTACTAAAATTCACTCCAAAACAAAATAAAACTTTGTTTTTCTATAGCTTGCGCTAATAAATTTTGCGTGTCCCCCATACTAAGTCGAATTTTCGTTTTGTTGTAAAGTATATCCCAATAGTGCTGTTGCATTTAGGAACAGATAACTACATAAAAAAATATCCGGTACAAAATCAGTTTTTGAGAGCCAAAATTGAAAACAATTTTCAATAAAAGTCGGAATGTTCAAAACATTTGACTAATGAAAGTACAAATATTGGCTACAAAATTTTCTATTATGCATCATTAACATTACGAACAAACAAATACAAATATACATAATATAGAACTTATTAAAACATTTCTATAACAGTATGCCAACAATCTTAGAAGAGATAAACTAAAGTTTTCAAATTTCAAAGAGGCGAGCGTAACTCAAAACAAGCACTTCAATACTAAGAACCGCAGTCACTCTGTTGAGACATTTTAATCAAGAAATCTTGGCGTCTTTAATCAAAGGAAAACTTGAATACCTACATACCACTTGTTAAGTAACACGACGAATTAAAACAGTACTTTAGTTTTGGCATTTTCAAGCTGATTTAACAAGGAAAAGAGACGGCTGCTCTCCCGCTTATCTTTACAAACAACTTCTTTATTAATTTGGAGAAGCTATTTATTCAACAATGTTTGTCGGCAAACGACTTGTCGTACAGTACAGTACACTCATTTGTTAACGATCTTCAACTATGATAAACGTTGGTTCTAAGTAGAACGGTTGCTGCTACTATAATAATATCATCTAAATACTAAACTAATGCTGATCGTAATGCCTCTTTGACGCAGACGTAAGACACGCATGATCTTATATTTGTACTTTTTATGTTTTATATTATTAATTCAAGATATTATCTCATGCCTCTGTGACAAATAAATGTTTTCTTTCTTTCTAAACCTACACACAACTTCGAAAAAAAATCAGATGGATAGATCAAAGAAAGCTGAGTATCATTCGGCAAACTTCTACGACTCTTCATGAAGTCCAAACCGCACTCTATGACCTTCACGATGCGCGAACCGCACCCTTTAGAAGGCAGTCATCAACCAGTGCGTACTGCCTGTATGGTATTAAAACCTGAAAATAGAAACAAAAGATTAATTAAAAAGACAGGTGGAGGGACGAAGCATTGGTGTCATTGAAAAGAGAGGATCCTCCGATCAGGCGAGGTGATATTACCTAACGGTCTGAAGTAGGACAGTCGTATATGTGTTAAAATCAATTTTCCTTGGCACCACAGATATTACGCCACCACATACAAAAAATGGTTGCTTCTTAGTTTCAATGGCTACTGAAATATTCAATTCAATTTAGTACAGCTGCCGAATAAAGCATTAAAATGCTATTTTTGAACGTCGAAATGAATGAGCGATATCGATTATTTATCGAGTAGACATCTAATCGAGTAGATCGTGTTACGTTTGTGGTTAGTGCGGTTACGGTTTCAAGTCCATGTGACTACAGGCTTGTGACGTCATTAAAAATACGTTAAGGAATCAATAACGAAAACGGGAAGGTACTACCGGTATATGAAGAGTTGAATATACTGCGTGATACTAAGCTGAGAATAGAGTAAAACTTGAAGTTTATTTCATCGTTACCAAGGCCATCATAAAGCTAAGCAGAGATATACCTAGGTATACTGTGCAGTATTAAGGTGTTTTAGGAAGCTATCCTACTGACTTTCATCGGCCACAATTTGTAACCCAGTCAGAAAGGTGTCAGTTTAAATTTTTTTTCCGTGCACCTACCATCATTTTTTATCTGCATCACCCTTAGGTTGACTAGTAGAAAATGCCTAAGGCATTAAGTCCGCCTCTATACTCGTACATAGTAATAAATGAATAACCCCGAGCAGGTACTGAATATTTCTAACAGAAAACCTCAATTTTACTGGACCATCTGGGAAGAAAACCCACGACTTCATGCCTGACAACTGCGTTTTCAACTGCCAGAACATTATGTTTGATCATGATTGTACTGGATGTATGTCTTCGCTTGTGTAAATTCAGATCGAACTTTGGCCGGGACCGCGTCCATGGCCCTCGATATTATGATAAATGTATGATTTTAAAAGAATATCCATGGAGTTTCATTACAGTATCCTCTCCATAGGAGCAACACCCTTGGAACTGTCCAACTAGAATCACGACGTTTTTAAAGTACCTGCAAAAACCAAGTTAAAATAAAAAAACTTTGACTTTGGTCTTTTCCTGATTTGCGTCAACTATGTGAATTCTGAAGAACACATTCCACGTCAGATCCTAATGTAGTCAGTAAAACCGACCCAATCTCTATTCTTCTACTTCCTCCCCTGTCCAATCTACATACATCCCAAGTATTTCTTTACCTAATACAGTCTTCGAGAAAACCGGTTCGAACGGGAACAAATTGGCACCTAATAGAATTTCATATGGGCACAATTTAACCGTATTGTATCGTAGACATTCCCTCCTTTAGTACATTTCAATTGCTTATTCATATGCGTTTATTATTAATAGAATGTAAGACAAAGGATTGCATTAGGTGGTTTATGTGAAATTCAATACGTTTGCAGTGAATCCAGTCCTTAGTAAGGCTTCAAATGATGCCCATATGTACGTTGTTTTAGTGTTTTTTGACGATTGCTTTGTTACAAAAGGGTATGAATCGTATAACTGTTATTGATAGCTTTCCCTTCATAAGACCTGTGTTTGTCCTTAGGAATAGAGGTTACAGGTATATCTTCAAACAGTAGCCACGCCTTATCATGCTAATTGGCAGTATATAGCGGCATAAAAGTACTATTGTAACAACATAAATTTTATTCATTTTCGCAAATAAACTATTTATTTATTTTGATTTATCCTTGATTATAAGGGAAACTGGATGATCTGATGGAAAACTCTGACATAATATAGAAGTTCTATTAAATAAGACATTCAACGAATAAGATCCCTATGAATAATTTCTTGTTGTTATTTTATGATAATGTTTAAAAGAAAGTAAATATTAGTTTTTTTTTTTTTTCAATTTTGGATGTCATAATAAATGGTCAAATATGTGGTAACTTATTGTAACTTTGTAATAAGAACCCATATTTCCTGCAAATAAAAAAACTATATTTCTGAAAGATTTATATATTTATTATATTACTAGTCTTTTACGCAACACTTACTAACCCTACACAAATCACGAAAAACTAAACAAAATAAATCTAAAAATAACCCGTTCTCGCGATTCGTCGAGTCATTTAGTCAGGACTAATGCAAATCTGCCATAAATTGTCAATAAACCGGGGAGGGGGTTAGTTTTCGATAGTTCTCGTTCGGTGGTCCGTGACGATTTATGGTATAAGTTTTAGATGGAAAAAGTTGGCGGTTCTGTCTTCTTACGGAATCCCACGGGTGGGGAGCTGGTCTAATACGTACTGTCAATTGGGGAAGTGCGTCGTTACGTCTTTGTGTTGGGAATAGCTTGGTTTTCTTTGTGTTTTTATCCCGAGGTTAGGTGAAAATGCTTTTTAAGCCAAATGGAGCAGTATGGGTAAATGTTATTGCAGATTGTCCTCCAATGTCGGTCCCTCATTTTTGAGGATCGTGACTCCTTCCCATGATTTTTATAATACTTGATCTCCATTTGCCTGCGGTCTGTGGCTTGATGGAGTGCCACGTTCACTGGTAATTCCAGTTGTTCCGACACCTGGTTTGACCACCTCTTCAGGCTGCGTCCTCTCGATCTCTCGCCTTCCATTTTGTCTTTGCCTTTTCACAATTAGCCTCTCGATAGTATCGGTGTTTCTGCGGGTAATTTGGCCAACGTATTTTAATATTCTTTGCAGGCAAACAGAAGACAAGCGATTTTGCTGGTCTAGCTTCAGCTCTTTTAATATGGACACATTCGTTCTGTTGGCGATCTAGGGAATTCTCAGTAGGCGACGTTAGCACCACATCTCGAACACATCTAGTACGTCTACGTCTGTCGTCTAGGTATTGCAGATTGTAACCTGTTTAAGTTTTTGAGTTTTGGAAGAAGAATTCGTCCACGGAACTTCCATGTTATACATGGTTACTTTTAAATTGTATATGGAGCCAAAAGGGGTTGTTGTACTTATCATTATGAACAACTTTTACTATGGAAGCAACCCTGAAATCGTGAAAACAAAATCTGCTGTTCCATACAAATCATTCAAAATAACACGACTAAATATAACAACAGATTCTTTTCGCGGTTTCAAGGTTCGTGCTGTAGTAACAGTTGTTCATAATGATGAGTACAATAACCGCCTTTCGGCTTTATACAACCTTTCCGACTAACCGTTTCATATTTAATGAACACAGGATACATGAACACATCGCAAAATATATTCCTAATATCTACCTACATTTTATTTACGTAGGGCACATAATGTCTCCCTGTTTGTCCCATATTTATGCTCTCCACTTCAAGTTATCCAACCCAGTCGCGATATACATGTTACGAAATAAATTTCATCTCTCAGCAAAGAACACTAAATAAGCCCCCAACAAATTACTTCTCCAGTCCCCGAAGTAACTTACATAATGCTGAAACAGTATACTTAAAATACTTGAAAGTTACCAAAGAAAAATCAACTTTAAAATAAAAGACATAAGTCACAAGTCTGCTTATAAGTCGAAGCAGCCGAGATAATCTTGTTGGAGAGTCATTTTTGACCAATTTCCCTCGGTATTGAAAATATTTTATAGAGGCCGACATTGCAAAGTCACATAGGACCCGATAGGCTTTGTGTGGACGCCGTTCAACGTTGTTTTGTTCATTGTTTTCTATTTAAGCGACAAAGTTACGTAGGCAAAGCTTGTTACAGCGGCCATTTTGTATGAAAATCAATTTTACATAATAACATGCTCATACTGGGCATTATATTTTGCAAAAAAAATTGATAAAGCATTTTTCAGAGGTAATGAAAACCTTTTGGTACAAGCAAACAAACACATTGATGTACATAAGTACCAATGAGCTCGATCCGTAGAGTTTTAAAATGTGCCAATTGGCTAGGTCTGTTTATATAGGCACTAATGTTTTGCAATGTGAATTTACCCTAATGAATCAATCGTGTTATACTTATTTGTATCCTAACCTAATTAATAGATAGAAAACACATCTAAATGGTTTTACTAATAATATTTATTTTAATTGTTTTTTTTTGCCATACCTAAAAGTTTTTATTTTTATTATTATTTCGTTGTCGGTTACAATGTGATGTCTAACAAACGTTTTACTTTCTTTTTTTAAATTATTTAGTGTAAGAAATTCAATTTGTAACAAACTTTACTTCATTCAGTTGTAGAAAGGATCAAACAATCATTACTAGATTGCGTATTGGACACACAAACATGACTTACATTAATTTAATTACTAAAATTGATAAAAATAAATGCAAGTGTGGACTAGACTTGACTGTTTTACATCTTCTAATCGAATGTACGGCGTATAGTAATGAAAAACAAATATGTGATATAGGTACGAGTTTAAAAGATTGTCTAAGTCAAAATGTATGTAAACGAAATTTGAAATTTACCGTATTGTATCGCTTGTCGAGGTCGTTAATGACCTTGGCTGTTAAAAGGCGACATTAAATAAAAAATTAAAAAACAACGAGCAACAACAACGCAATAACAAATAACAAACAGCGCACACGCTTCGTTTTAATTCAAAATCTGCACAAGTCCACAATTACCCCGTGCACCCGTTATTTCCCGTTTCTTTCCAACACGAAATAATTAATAAAACAGCATAATTGTTGGAACTTCGTCTCTGTCGCCAATATTTTTGTTTGGCTACTTTTTACTTTTTGTTCATATTTCAGTGGTACACGGCGAGGTGATTAAATAATTTGCATCCGCCTCGTCGTTATTTCGATTCGATGCTTTATTTAGTTAGCATTTCGGATGCGGAGGATGAATTAAAAATACATTTACGTGTTTTATTTAACTTGATCGTGTAACAAAGTTTAATGGTTTATTTGTAATCGTTTGGAGTGTTTAGTAGAACATGTTTATGTGATTTGTCATAATAATGTCGTATTAAATGCGACGCGTTTGTTATTAATATAAACGCTAAACATTTTGTTATTGTGTGTTGGCGACTATGTAGAATTTTCATAATTCACACCGGTTGTTTCTTGGGAAAGTACTTCTTCTGTAAGACCACATAAATATATCATAATTATAATCATAGTGACGATAATGGGCACAGGAATATTTTACGCTAATAACGATTAGCATACAGCGATCTATTGATTCAAACAACATCATCCTGCCCTTATCGCATTTGGGATCGGCGGCGCAATATTTATAAAAGACTTTCTAAATCGGGCTTAGCACTAGTCATCTGAACTTCGCCTGAATATTAGGCTCTAAGTTACAAAGTTGTAGACATAAAAATAGAATACAATAATGCTTTATTGCAAGCCATGAGAAAAAAAATAAAAAAAAATATAGTGTACTGATGTAGGTACAAAGGGCGGTTTCGGGGGTTGAGCGCTCGACCGAGGCTACCCTGATAGTAATCTCAGTAAATACTAAAAGGAAAGTCCAAGGAATATTTCAGTCACCCTAATAATTTTTCTTTAGCATCTTTACTGGAAAAAAACAACCTTAAATATCAGCAAATTACATCGATCGCTCCGAATCGCTTTGGGACTCAAACATTCGTTAAATCGCCCACTTCAGGACTAAACGATTCAATTATATGTGTGTTGATAGCAAAAAGCGTTCTAAAAGCTTGTACAGCGAACATCATCGAATGTTGATTTCAGGATTTTTATTATATTCATGGGTTATGTGATGTTTATCTATGATATTTATTTATTTTTACAAGTTATCTTCACAGATTACAGTCCTTAAAATCTATACATATGTAGAATAAAACTGTTGTAGAACATTAATAACAATATTCGTTATTTTAATATTTATTGTACACTCACGGAAATTTTGGATGTTGTGATATTGTATTTATGTAAGGCATTTTTTTGTGAGCCAGCGGTCTTTGATTCTGTACCCATACTGTATCGGCACTTCGGCAGAGACTAGAAGTCGTGTAACAGGCGAGCATTTAACATTTTCCGAACTCTTTGCAACCCAGTCCTACTGACCGTAAAATCTCGCATTTAATACCAGGTGGGAAAAGATTTATAAGGGATTTTTATATAAATATTTTCTGGAGAATGCCGTTTAGAATACGGCTTGTATGTGTGTCAATGGCACTTTTCCAAAGGCTCAAAAGGTAGGTATCTTAGACTCATACCTACCCTTCACGACATATAAAAACGCGACGTTAATGTAAGCTCTCCATACCAAAACCCTGGAAACAGCAGTTTCTTTCGCAACTCAGTATTCTTTTTAAGAAACGCGTTATAAGATTTATTTGAATAATAAAACTGAGAAACCTTATAGACACACAACACCTTATAGACAGTATAACAATGGATTCAGGATGTTGATGGGGCTGCCCCGTTTCTGCAGTGCATCTGGCATGTTCGCGCAGGCAGATACCGATGGCTTTCATGCGGTATTCAGGAAAAAATCTGCCTCGTTGCTCTGTAGAGTGCGGGGCAGCTCCAACTCCATCCTGAAAACCATAGCAAGGAGGTACGACTCTCTTATTTTAAAAGTGATTGTCTGTAGGTGCATCACAGACACACACCTTGTGGCTAAATAGGTATTAAGTTTTACTAACATAGTTTTCATAAGTTTGTTTTTCTTTATTGTTTAGACTAACCCACTATGGATGTCACTTATCCGAAATAAAGATTTTTTATTTTTTTTTATTTTTTTTATAGAACTTTTTCGTTATAAAAACCTTTATAATAGAAAGTTTCTGAACATTGAAATTATCTACTGTTTCACTGCAAAGAATAAAACGTAGAGGTTATATTTTCACGTTAGGTATAGGTACTTAAGCATGCAAGCGCAGCATGCTAAAAACATACCACATATTGCATGCTTAGTTGAACACAGTGCTTTTTGGCGTGCCATCTGCAGGCTAGCCTAGTCGCATGCTATAAAAGTATCGTGTAGAGACCTTATCTATGCATATTTTTCTTCCCCAATAAACATTTCTCTCCCTGACTCAACCTATCATCGGTACCCACTTAAATTTTGAATTTCAAACTCAAAGTGTAAGGTAACATTCAATGGGTCCCTTGTCGCCTGTTAGATGCCATGGTTCGCGATACCATCTCATTTCCCGTGGCATTTTGATAAGACTGTGCGTTACTTTTATGACCTAGCCTATGCAATGCAACTGTGGTGTTACGTGAAAATTGGCACTTGGCATTGTAATAGGGATATTTGTTAGAATAGTTTATATGAGAGATATCTATCGTCGCGGCGGAATGGACGCCATTTGTATCGAAATATTTGTAATGTAATGTTTTAGTCGTTTGATAATAGTTCACACAAAATTTTCATCTATATGAACTCGGAAATGTGCACATGAATTAATTGCTACGATCATAAATTGGACTTGTATGCTTTCGGGTAATTATTCGTGTAACATGACTTGTTCCTAATATGTCAACCATGTTTCGAAAACAAGAAATATTAGACGGATTGTTCACTTTTTTGCTCTAAAAATCTGAGTAACACAGTAAGGAAAAAAACGTGATTGAATGCCCACAAAAATTGGATACAATATAACGTAAAAAGATTGACAAAATGTTTCACGGCGTATAAGTACGAGTATACGGGCGTTTTAATGTTTCGGCGCTCAAATTTTAAACCAACCTTTTCTGTAGTCCGCCGTCATATTCCATTATATTACATGTTGAAAGGCCAAAAAACAATGAAATGCAGCCATCAATACACGCGTATTACAAAGTGGAACGACAAACAACGGACGTTGTTGTATCGTGAACGCAACCGAACATATGGACGGGATATTTTTAAACTGTATAGAGACATTAAGATAAAGTTTACTGCATTCGAATGTCCCGTCTCTAGTCACTCGGATATTTCGGTTTATTGTTTGAAACGGTACAAAGGTTTTTTAGTGTGCTTTTAGGAGCATGCTGCACTCTGGAATGATATAATATTTATGAGTTTTTCGTCGCATTTGAATTTAGAACGATATAGTTCTTTTTGCTGTCATTGTTTTTGTCAACTGTCTCTATTTGTGAGGTTATTTTCTGAAGAAAATTAAGATCTTTGTTATAAAACAATTGAGCTATTTCTACTTCTACAATAATTAATGCAGATAAAAACATAACTATATATTTGCATGCGTTACTGTAAAAGTAGAAAATTGCTCAATAGGAAACTTGCATCTAACTTATAATGAAAAATTATATTAAATTAATAATAAAAGTTGTGGCAAGTGCTTTATTTAAAAATTATACCTTTTTTACAAATAATCTTTATTATAAATTACGTAAAACGGAACGTTATTTCGTCCTTCGAGTTTATGACGTCACTCCTTTGTGTTTCTCTCTCTTTACGATAAACTAAAAATAAAAATACACGCAAGTTCCCTAAATTGTTTTATAGAGGTTCATTTCGAACGAATTTAGAACTATGTAGGAATGAAATCTTTAAATTACGGAATAAGGATAAGCTGAAATCGGGTCACCCACGCGGTAAATGACCATTTTATCGAGAACCCTATCGTCTTAATGTTTTTAGTATTAATCAGAACACTTCGACGGATCAATTTAGGTGGGCCAGTATTTTTTGTATGACTTTATCGTACCGCCAACGCAACCCGCCCTCAGCGTATATCGTCGTTATGATATTGACACTTAAGTGCCGTGTCCCATGGGATGAAGCCATGATTTTATGGTGGCCTCCGTTACTTATCACTTTTTATGGGGGTCTCGGGCGGATGTGGCGAGGCGTTAAATCACTTACTTTCCATATATCCAGATTATCTCCAGGAGATTATTTTATTAACATTTTCATTGCAAAATTGTGTTTATGCCTTCATTTTTGTTCCGTAGGGAACCTTAAAAAGACCAGGGGACCTATTCTGTAAGAACATCTCGTATCTCGATTCGTTTCTCACTTTTACTGTCGGTTGATATTGTGACGAATTGACATACGATTAGGCTTGTTAAAAAAATATCGATACATCGGTATATCGAAAGAAAGAAAGAAAAAAGATTTATTTCGGACTCGCACAGAAAATTGCATATAGAAAGAAAACATTAAAATAATAATAACAAAAACAAAATAACCTACCTCAGCATATACTGCGACGATAAAATAAGTGTCAAAGCGCTGGTTTTCGGATATCGACGTTATTTGTTCGATGTATCAATATTTTTGAGCAATATAATAATGATTCGATATAAATTACAACTATCGAAAATCTATAAAAATTTGTATTTTTTTTAACAAATTTAATTTTATGGTGTTTTTGTTTATGGTCGACTGTGTTTTTTTTGTCTTTGAGAAGAAGTAACAAAAAAAATCTTATTTGATTTATTAGAAATGATGTCTGTTGCCTAGTAATGTAAGATGATTTGATGTAGGTAGGTATATTAGGCAAAATATACAAATTTTTAGAGCGCCAATATTAACTTTGAAATCGTACCGATATATCGATATTTGTTGTATAAAATCATCCATATCGATATTGATATAAATTCTAAAAAATATCGATACAATATACCCTAGACATTCCTATATACGATAATACACGTGTAGCTTAATAAAAGGTGCTGTGAAAATGACTAGAACATGTTCATAGATTCGTTATTACGCTATCGTATATCAATACGTCAAATAACAGAACTAATAACAGTGAGATTCGAATCGAGTTGCGAAATGTTCTTACATAATAGTTATGAAAATATATACCTCTCATTCTGAAGGTCCACTTAATAATAAGTAGTAGTTATTATCTATATGAAATCTCCCTGCAAATGCTGAGCTGGCTACCCTTTCGAGATGGCATGCCTGAAAGCTTACTTATGTACCTATATATTTTTAAGAATTTTATTTTTTATTTCTATTCTCTTTTTGTAGTGTTTTACTTTTTGTCTTTAATCTTCTCTCTTGAGTTGTCAATGTCTCTCTGGGTACTGAATAAATGTATTTATCTTTCTTTCGAACCTTAATCAGTGAGTCTACTTCGGATGATCCCTTGCAAAGTTCACGCTTTACAGATCTGTCAATCATCAACAAAAAATTGAACCCAACGCGTTGTAATTCATAGTTTGACAGCTGCTTGCTCTTCATAAATATGTATTAGTCTAAAATCAGCTCCATTGTTAGGACCAAAATTGTAGCTACCAAACCAAATGCTTGCGTTTTGAACGTTACAGAGTATTTTGGTCGGTTTATAAATTGATAATGCGGCTTTGGACCGCGTCCGATGATTAATTGACCCGATTTGACCCAACAATTACTTCAATTATTTACCTCCGGTACCGATCTGCAGTTCGATAGTTAGTTTCGCTTATAATTTGAATTATTTATTGGTGTCTTCCTAATTGCGGGAGCTTATTCTTCGTCTTTTCTGTTCGCTTTTTGCTGCCTTCATTTGTACTGTTGCTTGATCAATTTCAGAGACCGTTTCGCTTTGAGAAAGTAATGATATAATTCATAAATAAACACATAACATTCTTAAACTGAAGGAATGACTACTACACTTGGCCTTAGTCCGCCAGGCTAGCGTGGTGGACTAAGGCCTAGTCCTTTATATTCTGAGAAGAGGCCCGTGTCCAGCAGTAGGACAGTATGAATGTGGTACTGTTAGCCTCTCTAATCCCACTGCTGAACGAAGGCTTCCCCTTAATTTCAACAGGGACAGTAATGAACTATATTTATTGATGTATTATGTAATTTTGAGTATTTTTTAAAGTCTTATAATCACTATTTCAAGTTCCACTACAGCCACAATCAGTTCAATCACAAAATATTCAAAGATTATAGTTGAAATGCCTTAGAATGAGTGAAATATGAAGCCTCTTAGAATGCTGACCTTAGCAACATCATAGTAAGAAGTATAATAAAAGATTATCGAACATTAAGGTTCAACACCCCATAACACCACTCCCATTAACTACCGCTTTAATATTACATCTGCAATAAATACCGTAATAGCTAATGTGAACCCGATATAACGTAATTAAGCTAGTTACAATCCATCAGTGCATATATACGCATATGCGTGGCTGCGTATATGCCAGCATATGCGCCGTCGCCGCGTCATTAGCGATGCTCTAGTAATTAATGCAAATATGGCGAAATTGAAAGTGCTTTCAATTCATAATTAGAACTAATAAGACCACATTATGTGGGAGGTAATATCTGACCCGAGGATGTTAAAGTCAAGTTATAAAATCGAAGGAATGAAACGAAGAGGAAGACGTATGTATGTAATTTGATTTTTTATTTTATTATTATTTCATTTTTATACATTCAATTAGACAGAATAATTTTTATGTAGTGCGTATAATTTGTAGAGTGATTCAGTCTCTGTTCCTAAATGCAACCGCACTATTGGGATACACTTTAAAACAAAACGAGAATTCGACTTAGTATGGGGGACACGCATAATTTACTAGCGCAAGCCATACAAAATCTTTTTTTGTTTTTGTTTTGGAGTGAATTTTAATATTGCTGTTGCATTTGGGAACGGACTCTGAATCACTGTGCAAATTATGCGCACTACATAAAAATATCCTGTACCTATTCCTGTATCCTGTGTGTCCTATACCTACATTAAATTGTGATATCGTCTTATCGTGATCATTCGCCCTTTTCCATAAAAACAAATAGAAAATTAAAGAGAACATGAATCTTCTCATTTCATACGAAGTAAGCAACAGTTGCAGGTGAACATCGTGTAACATACAACATTCACAATATTAACCTACTTTCTTCAGTTCTACTACGCACAGCTGTTGCGCGCGCATAAACAGCTGATACCATTGTTTCAGTTCAAGATCATAACCGTGACGCTCGAGTCAGAAAAGGGTTAGACGTATATTCTCGGACTTATTTTTAACGGTGTTGTCTTATGAGAAAGAGGTCAACGTACTGTTACTTATCCGGAATATTTCTGCTTCCTTCTCCTCCTCGCGTCGTGTTCCTCATTACTGAAGGTCATGATTCTCCCATGGAATCATTTTTTCCCTGACGATCTTGCGAAACCTGTATTTGGCGACGGCAAATGCCTCATGGAGTTTGGTGTCTAGAAATTTTCGGATTTGGTCAGACCATCTGATAGGGATTCAACCTCTAGAACGCTTGCCGTCAATTATTCCTGTTACTATCAGTTGCTGTAGTTTCTGCTTATGAACTTGAAATTATAAAGTCAGTCAGTCAGCAGCCTAAAAATTTCTGAGAGCCAGTCTTACCTTAGGATATCAGTGTCTCCCAGTAATTGAGTGGCGGAGGTCCAATAGCAGTCGCTCTGTGTAAAATACTGATAATCAGCCGCATCTAGGTAGACTTGGAGCCGACTCCAACGTAGTAGGGAAAAGGCTAGGATGATGATAATGATGATGGACTTGAATTTAAAAAGAAGTTATAATCTAAGTAATAAAAAACGTTATAGTACAAAGCTGTAATTAATATTATTTGTCAGGCCTCGGAATTCAACCAAAGATCATTACACGTGTGGGCCTTATACATTATTATCTATCGAAAATCGGTATATAGACGATTCTTAATCACTCTGCACTCCCCTCCCGACGGCTTATAACACAAAATATAGACTTTAAACCTAGACTTCATTCGGAGACATCAAACAACCTCCCCTCAGAACTCAATCAAATCTGAGATTATTTGCTCGTGTAAAACAAACAAAATGACATGGAGTCCTATCCACTTGACCCCGTTTCTCCCTAAACGTACCTTCATACAGTCGATCAATATGGCAACGTAAATAAATCACTAAGTTTGAGTTCGCGATACGCCAGTTGAAGTAACAGACAGATTCAGTAGTACAAGTTAGGATTACTCCCCTGTGTGACATTTCAAGGAATTGGTAACGGTTATGCAGAAAGGTAAAGTATTTACCCCGCGAATGGAACAAAAAACATTAAATTTAAATACGTACAAACCCGCCTTCAGGGGTTATAAGCCCTTAAGTTAAGAACAACGTAGTGTATTAGCACTTATAATGTAACTGCTTAACATCATAAGTGCTAATACACTAGGTACTTGAAACTACTTTTTATTGTACACCAGTTAACATTTATTATTATTACAAGCCTGTAGTATCCCACTTCAGGGCAAAGGCCTACCTTCCATCCTTCCACATTTCCCGGTCTATGGCAATTTAGGCCAATCCTTTAGATAGAAGTCCAGCTCATCACGCCATCTCCTCCTGGGCCTGCCGTGTTGCCGATTCCTGCTATTTGGGACCCACTGTGTGGTTGTTTTTGCCCAAAGCTCCTACAGCATGCGGCAGATGTGACCATTTCCATTTTAATTTGATAGCTGTGTGGCCTGCATCTGCAATTTGTGTTAACATGTACACCACAATTTTTTTTAAATATGACCAAAAATTCAAGGGCTTGCTCTGCTTATCATTATGAACAGCTTTTAGTAAGAGACAAAAGCGAAAGTCGCGAAAAAACATCTGGTTTTTCATACATTTCGTCGAGTAATATTAAATTATTTATATGGAACAGTAGATTTTTTATTTTCTTTATTTCAGCGTTGATCCCATAATTAATACTATGTTATGACCAAATGATCAAGCCCTTCAAGCTACTGTAGACAATAAAATGATGATATTTTTTTGGAATCTACTTCCAGTCTCACAAAATGTGGCGAATTTTATATGGAGAGACAGCCATCTTACCTGCGAAACATACTGCGAGATACTTTAAAGTAAATCAGCTGTCTGACTATCACAAGCAGTCTAGAACCCTTAAATATGAGGAGTGACTGCCTCTCTATGTGTGTTCTTACGCTTATAAAACGGACAGTGTTCTGAGGAATTCTTTGATATGATACCAACGTCTACTTTTTACCATCGCTTTTCTCACCATCGGTGGGGAGTTCAACCGCTTACTCTAGAGCCACACTGGTCTCATATCGTGTATTTTCAGAGGAATTTCCTCCCACGCACGCTCCGGTTGTGGAATCAGCTCCCCCCGAGGTTTTCCCAAGAGACTATAGCATGGGGTTCTTCAAAAAGGGAGTGAAAAGATTTTTACAGGGTCAGCAATGCGCGAATTATGCCCCTGGTGTCGCAAGCGTCCATAGGTTACGGTAACCGCTTACAATCACGCGGGCTGTAAGACTTTGCCACCTAAATGGTATAAAAACAAGGTGTCTGACTTTTAGGGTTCGACTGCCCGTACTGTCAAGCTATTCATTCATAGTAGAGGTCACCAAGTGGTGGAAATTAGACCGTAATTTTAGCATTCTGCACTCCTTCTCCATATAAACTTTAATTATGCCAAATCTCACACTCCTCCGTGCGCGCAATATGCTTAAAAAGATACAAAATTTTCCCTTCACGTATAAATATATAATATGTAGATGACAACCGGCTTACGAACTGTAATGATACGTCGTGTTACCGAATAATACTCCCAAATCAATAGGAACTAATACAGATTTAATCTGCTATTTATCGTTCCCACAAATAGTATTAGTTGAGTGACAGAAATAGATTAGTGCGGTCGTTTTAAGGGTAGCGGGTGGTCGGTAATTATATGCATGCATATTTTGAGCGGCGTTGACGAACCGATATTGATGAATTTATTAAACGCTTCACACCCTTTACTTCACACCAGGGTAGAATTCACAGCACTCAAGTACAGGAGGCTTCAGAAAATTTTAACCATTTTTGTTGACAATTTCTTTTATTATCATACAGAGACACTTGATATTATCATTGTGGAACCACGAATATCAACCATCCTTCGAGTCGGTAACACTGAAAATTCAACCACAGTCCATATGTCATGAGTTTCGAGACATACAGACTGCGAGACAACCAAACACAAGGGAAAGTGTTTTAGTACTCCATTTCGGTACCCTAACTTATAACATGACTTTAAGTTCTATGTCTTTGTAACTTTTAGATAATTTCCCTGGTAGATGATAACTCATGACTTGATCTAGAAAGAAAACAAATTGAGACAAACTAATGTAACATTGAGTTTTTCTAAACTGGCAATTATTTGCACTAATCAAAAGAAAAAAAGAAAAGAAAAGAAAAAAGTATTTATTTGACACAGCACAAAAACGATTTCAAAGATAACTTAACAGAAAAATAAAAAATAAAGCATGTAAAACATAAATAAAAATATGTATTTATCTTAAATAAAATAACAAATCAAACCCAGGACCAGGACAAGGGTGAATCAAAGAAAAGAAAGAAAGAAAGAAAAAACATTTATTTGCCACAAACACAAGACACACTAGAATGATAGACATAGATATTAAGAAGAGGACAGGTGCATAGACAGAGAATACAATTTTAGGATGGTTACAGTGTAAAACTAAGCAGATAAAAAAAAAATTGAAAAAAAAAAAAATGTGTGTGAATCAGGACTTTACTTACTTGATTTGACTTACTGCTATCTCTTATACTTTGCTTGGGGCGCCTCAACATTCCACTTTGATGTCAGATCATTTGAAAGGTAAACAAGAACGTCTAATTAGCGATATATGAACGTATCCATCGATTTTCGGTTAGCACTGACTAATCCTCTAATTTAGTGACTGCTGCTATTAATTTAGTAGCCTATTGATTCGTTGCTCTAATTGCCCAAATGATGTGGTTTGGTTCTAATCTCACAATTAAGGCGTACGAACTGATGGCTGTCGTAACAAAAGATGTGTTTAATAGATTCTTGTTAATTAAGATATTTGATCAGTTTGAATCAATTAACCCATCATACACAGTTTCAGCGAAATTGGTTTAAGATGCAAATAGCTATTTAACTTTTACGATGTGTGTTTGATACGATTCATAACAGGATTTTTTTTTAAACCTTGCCCCTCACTATGATTTCTCCTGTATCGAGGGTACAGTTCACAAACTATCTCTCTCACTCACACACAGCCAGACGGGAAACAATTATCTGTAGATCATACAAATATTTGTTCCGTGCGGGGATCGAACCCGCGGCACGTAGCACAGAAAACTAATCGCTTAACCACTGTGCCAACCGGGTCGTCAAATTCGATTACTTGTAGTTTAAGGTGAAAATCAAAAGAAATAGATGATCTCTGCTTTCTCCGTTTTATAATATCTAATACTTACCTGACAATGTATGAGGTTGAAATGTATCAAATGGAAAATTAATCTGTAGCAACGTTTTGAGCTCCAAATGTAAAACGTTATAATTACAATATTATGTAATGGAGATAAGGACCGAAAACAAAACAAAATATTGCTCTAAAGCTTAATAAAAAGTATTTTGTAGCTGCTGCTACAGCAGTCAAGCACACCAATAATTATATACAAAAACAAAATAAAACAAGTCCGTAAACGGAAAAACAGCAAATTCACCAGATTTTTAAATCTCGTCACAACTCCACTGTCCAGCGACATAGTGAATGTCCCGTGGAGCACTGGAGGCCAATCCTGGTCCCTCGAGTGGCATGCCGTCACTCTGCGTGGCCCGTTCGACGCCATATGTGACCGCGCCAGCAAAAAAACATCCCAAGTCCATAATCAAATCAAATAAATTCCAACCGTAATGCCAACTAAATAAAGTTCGAATTTGATTGGAATTACAACATGAGGGTGGGTATGGGGTGAAATCCCAAAGGCAACGTACGGCACAGTGCTCATCATTTCCCCATTGTCTCGTTAGACAAAAATCAAAAACAAACACTCGCAGTACGGGATTTTCGGATCTAAGTTCGGATGACTTCCAATCATCGTGGCATCACTGTGATTGTACGCTTGGGATTTAGAGGTCTATAAGCTGTCAGCGTTCAATTTTATGTTATTAAAGCAACTGCTTCTATCCCAAACATAGCTATCAATATTACATCTGAAAAATGAGGGAGATAAACCGAGACAGCACTTGATATAAATGAAGTAAACAAACACCAATAAAAAATTATTCAATTTATAATCACTAAAATTACAGAACAATTAATTTGGTTTTAGTTAGATATACCAAAACTACGTCGTTAAACGACAGTAAAATCTGTCGTTAAAATAACTTCGAATCTGACAGAGGACTGTTTATTTCCACTCAAGTCTCGTAACAAAGAAAAACATACTAAAACAGCTGCTTATTATCTCGAGCAAGTTGTAAAAGTTAACTAAGAAAAACAAGATACTATGGCACTTGTGGACGACGGAATAGCAATCTATCAAGCCTTATCATTTGTTTGGATCTTATGGCTACTGCAAACGACCCTCTTGGCACTTCCATGTCTACTAATAAGAAAGCCGTCAATGTTTCAACATCAAGCCAATGTACAGGAACCATTGCCGGCTACAGAAAAAGTACCTTTAATAGAAAAATATATAAACATCACTACACAGTCTAAAACCATAAAACAGAAAAACAAGCCCAATTTGCTTCAGTATTGCCAATAAAAAACATTATAATACATAATAAAGTACAAAAACTTTTTTATGTTGTATCCGTTATGAATCAATGTGTTAGCACAATAAAAATCCATTCAAATATATTCTAGTCGACCAAAATTTATTAGACAAGCTGTTGTCGGGAGTTAGAGTTTCGCACCAAATCCAATCAGTAAATCAACTGAACGCAGAATTTATTTTCAACATGAATTTGTTATTCTTATATTCTTTTCCTTTTATTGTACTGGTATCATAAATAATATTAGGCGCCATCGTGTCAGACATTTCAAAAGCTTTCTCTATCTATCCTTCTATTCATCGAATATATGCATTAAATTACTCAAGATTTTGCCATGTTTTGGATAAATGTAATTCTTTCTCCGAAGATTGCGCCTCCGTCGTCTCGCGGTTCCTACGTGACCACAATATCTAAGTCACGCTTGTCTCCAACCACTCTTTTATGTCTATCATTTATTCTTCCGATACGCAAACGTCAGCATTTGACAAGTACAGTTCATGTCGAATAAATTGTCGGTAAAATTGTACGTGGAGTGAGTTACGACTGTGGACGGGCCCTTCGACTCCGCTGTTTTGTCCCGGCCCGACAGATTTATCGTTCGCTTTGTTTTTAGAAATTTTCGCCTCCATAGACGCTTTCGTTCAATATTCGAAACGCCTATATCAATCTGCATTTATTTCTTTGACGGAAAAGCCGTCATTAAGACCGCCCTGACAATTTTCTCGGAAACCTCCAACGCGGAAACGTAAATAATACACCCCATATTGAAGATTATTTCTAATGCTCAAACTCGAGACGCAATAAACTAGCGCGATGATAATAAAAATGTTCAGCTTATCCCTCGTGTTCCCGTTGTAAATTTAAACGACGATGCGCAAGCGATTCTATACCTTAGCGCATTTTATTAATGTCACGACAGAACATTTTAATTTTAATAAAACTGAACATCGGCACGCCCGACCTATTTGTCAACCTTCTTTACTTTTGCTGGCATGAAATCATACAGTCTCACTTTGCGTAACTACAACACTAAACGTGGAGAGCTCGGGAGCCGACAGAAAGCGTACTTTTTGATTAGAACGCTAAGACATAAATTCGCACGATAATCCACGTCCGCTCCCGTATGAAATATGAAATCCCCGAAGGACGCCGCGCTGGATTTAAGCTTTTCTCTTTAAAGTAATAAAGGTGTGTTTTATTTGAACTACGACGGATTATATTTGGGATTTGGACGACGAAACACGTAGGCGAACCATCGCTCATGTGACAAATTTCTACGTTTGCCTTAACGCGGGCCACCGTGTTTAGAATATTATATCTGAAGTCGGGACTTTGGGAAGTCATATTGATTTACATAAGGAAAAAAGGGTGTAGGATTCTGGACAAATGAAATGAATCTTGAGTGACGTGTAAACGTACGGGTTATGAAAAGAAGAAATATTTTTTTCGTAGATAGCTATTTCAGCAAACTTATTGTTATATGGATTTCTCTTTTCGCTGTCTTATTTTTTATCTCAGCCTTTTTTTTGCTTATACTAACTGTTTATACACTACAAATTTATGTTATTATAGAATCTACCACCATTAACATAACCATGCTATGATGCTACCTACCAGTCTAAAATATGTTCATTTTATTTTTGCCAATATTCACAAGGTCCTAGGCCAATAAAATCTACCAAAACATCATTATCTCTGAAGTAAAGGCTAATGATACAATATCCGATTATTTAAAGCCAATTAAATATCTACCGATTAGGCTAAATAATAGGATTTTCCGTAATTAATTTCGTATTACCTACTCTAAATTAGAGAGATACAATTATTATGAACTCAAATCAATGTTTACATTTTATTAAGCTACTAATAACACAGACTGATATTTTATGGATGACTGTTACAACACTTGTAAAGGTGACTTTACATGATCCGCTGTATCAGATAGATTTACATCCTATTCTGTAACATAAACTGTATAGTATGAAGAAGAATTAATTTTATTATAAATATATTTAACAGTAAAGGAAAACATAGTGAGGAAACCTGCGCACTTGAGAGGGCCTCATAAAGTTCGTGGCGTGTGTAGTTTGCCAACCCGCACCAGGCCAGCGTGGTGGACTAAGGGTTCATATTTTGAGAAGAGGCCCTTGCCCAGCATTGGGACAGTAATGGGAAGGGAAGGGATTTACTTATTTATTATTTATTGTCCACCAGTATACCTTCCGTCAAGTAAGAAAGCGATGCAACCGATGTTTGGAATCAGCTGATTTTCAGTCTCTTCTATAGCATAACCCTAATTTTATTTATCGATAAATCAATATGCGACGTCAACTATCTCAAGGGGTGTGCAATAACGATTGTCTGTATGTCTCTTTTTTGCACCAATTGTAACTGGTGTCCCCCTAGGGAGGAGATTTGTCAGTTCGTTTATGCGACTTTGTCGAATTCAAATCGTAGTTTTCCTTTCTGCTAGTAACGAACTGGCAACAATACGTGCGGAAAGAGGATTTTGCGTCCTATTTCTATGTATTTTTTTACTGTATTTTGGGGGCAGTAGACGTGATTCAGCTAGGTAAGCAACCCGCCAATTGTATATTTATGAGTTTACTGTTTCGCTGTATAGATATTTTTATTGTTATACCAATTTGGAGTTGAATCTGTTGGGGATTAGTTTGTGTGGAGTTGAAAATTGAGCGTTTATGAATCATTGTTACCATTGAAATTTGTTCAGCGTGTTGCAACTAAAAGTTGTAATTTATACAACGTGTATCAGAAATGCGTGGTGACCACCAAACTGAACAACTTTATCTATGGAACCAACATGGTGATCGATAAAAAATTATCAGCTGTCCCATACGTTTGGGTCGAGTAGGTATTGAAATTTTGTATGGAACCGCTGATTGTTTTTGCGATTACCATGTTGGTCCCATAGAGAAAGTTTTTCACTTTGATAGTCTGATTCACACCCTTAAATATGACCGCACATTGCTG
This sequence comes from Allophyes oxyacanthae, assembly GCA_932294325.1. Taxonomy (NCBI): domain Eukaryota; kingdom Metazoa; phylum Arthropoda; class Insecta; order Lepidoptera; family Noctuidae; genus Allophyes; species Allophyes oxyacanthae. Next base: position 14,092,425 of record OW028615.1, read on the forward strand.
ATACACGTTGTATAAAAATAATTTACGTAATTTCCCTGGCCAGTGCGATGCGTGCGTGGCAATTTGCCACTAATTGTGCAATATGTTTGATATTTAAAAACTGACATGGTTGGATATTGCTACGCTTTGCTCGAATGATGTCAATAATCATATATCTGTCAACTGTTGCTCTGCCTATTCGAAAGTAAAAAGGTGTAAACTGTCACAAAAATGAAAGAAATTATCTTATATCAGTCTCCACATTGCATCAACAACTGCATCTTGATTTATGAGTACTACTACTGTCACTATTTTTGGTATCAGTATGAGTGATACATAGATTACTATATTAACAAAGCTGTTTTACATTTAAAACAATATTCGTTTCATTAATGTTGACCGGTCAACGGTTATCACCACGGACGTCCTGCGCCGACCTCTTATCATCCATTTTATCACCAAAAGAGGAAACAGACAGTATTTTTATTTATGTTAGTCCCCCATCACCGCCTACGCGAGATGGTACTGAAGTCTAGAATATCCATAATTTTGTCGCGCTAATTAGTTTCGCACGATTTTATCTGAAGGACGAACGTTTATTTGTGCAGTGATTTCTAAAATACATTGGATCTTATTTTGAGTGCTGAGTGATCGAGTTTATTTATAAATTGATGTAATATATTTTTGTAGGATAACAGAACAAAAATTGTTCTTTAATCTAAATTTTCTGCATTGTGTGTTAACAGTGAACTTTCAAGTTAAATAATTGACTCTGTCAGCCAGTGATTAAACTCTACAATAGACAGATACGTGGAATGAATTATCAAACACCAAATATCCAATATTGATTTAATTAAAACTACAAAGGTATGTAATCAGCTAAAAATGATCAAATTACACGATTTTCATCAATTAATTACAATTAAACATTGAATGCGGAATTATATTAAGTTGAATTTGATTTAAAATACAATTTGATGAACTTCCGGCGTAAAACCAATGTGTTTCATAAAATATTTAAAGATTATGAAGATGAATTAACAAGTCTGCAATAAAATTTGAAATTGGATTGCTCTTGTGACGTCGGTGTACTAGTGGTGAGAAGTCAATTAATTCATTAAGATGTACTAAGGCATACTAACGAACGTTTTAATATTTTTTTCATTGACCATGAAAGTGAATGGACCCTCAATTTGACATTAGTTTCTTCTATGGAAAAGATTTTTGTCGTGTTTTAGTTGTTGTTCTGAACCTTCTATTTCCTTTGATTTTAACTTCGGCAATTTATATTATACGAGTGGTCGCCTAGTGGTTGAAATTCAACCGTAATATTATACAAAATTTTTAGCTTTCTGCACTCCTTCTCCATATAATTATACATTAACTATGTCAAATCTCACACGCCTCCGTGCGCGCAATGTGCCTAAAAAGGCATAAAAAGGGGTACAAAGTTTTCTTTTCACGTATTAATATACAGATTTATATTATAGGTACTAGTGGCCGCCTAGTGGTTGAAATTCAACCGTAATATTATACAAAAATTTTAGATTTTTGCACTCCTTCTCCATATAATCATTAACTATGCCAAATCTCACACGCCTCCGTCCGCGCAATGTGCCTAAAAAGAAGTACAAAGCTTTCCCTTCGCGTGTTAATATATTCGTCATAAAAACTGAAAATAGATTCACAATAAATATAGCTAATCTAAACGCAAAATGATGAAGACTAAAATAGTTAATAACGCCCAAAAATGTAGTTTCTCAAAACAGAAACGCATAGGTCATTACAGTGCAACTAGTTTTCAATTAGCATTCCTTATCTAGTCCCCAACTTCCCACCACCAGAGAGGGAGGGGGGACTTGGCAAAAATTTCTACCTAACGAGCTCATTGTCTTTTTATTTGGTCCAAAGGGTTCCGTCGCAGTCCTTAATTAACGGCTTTAAGAATTTGCCAGGATTTAACTATGGCTTTCGATCAATGTTTAGTTTAATTATTTTGAATACGTAATTACTCGATGTGTTCTATTAATGCAAGTATGTATCGTATTCCAAGGGTAACCTACGTTATAAAGTGTTGAAATCGTTAATGTCACGCATAGAAATACCATATGGCATGAAATAACGAACGTAATTAGTAATAATGGGTTTAGAGATTGCTCAACAGCGTTAACTAATAGTGTTAAGTATGGTGACCCATTTCACGTTTTTATTAACTTTTCATAATAAATCAGCCGAATGTAATACGATCTGCAATAGTTTTAAAATCTTTATCTGTGAACATAGGTTGTACATGGTGTTATGATAAAAATGTATCTCTACGTCCTACCAACAAAATAATTATTACAGAAGATTGCCAAAACTTAAGCAAAACATGTCATAATTTGTCAAATTTTACCTCTTTATAATATTAGTATAGATGAAACGGCTATTTTATCAGACACTTTCCGACTTGCCGTCAACATAGACTCCAGAATTTCTTCAATTCAATTTTTAACTCCCGAAAAAAGAGGGGTGTTATAAGTTTGTAGCGTGTATCTGTCTGTGGCATCATATCTCCAAAACGGATAGACCGATTTCAATGCAATTTATTTTAATGACAAGCTAGTTTAATCGGGTATCATTTTGGCTATGTTTCATGAAAATCTGTTCAGCCATTCAAAAGTTACAGCTCTTTTTCTAGTTAGAGTCGGGGGATTTTGACAATTAGGTTATTACAATAGATATTCGTTATTTTCTTGTACTTTTATGTCAAAATACCATTTTCTCAGACACAAATTTTACTTAAATCTATCAGTTTATTAGAACCAAAGCTGCATTCTAACATTCCGAAGTTTTGATGCAATCAGCATTCACCCGAGTCCAGTAATGAGGCGGAGAAGAAACTAATTTTATTTCTTCCACTCCTCTGAGTGAGCCTCCCGGGATATTTGCGTTAAATTAAAAAGTTTTCTCTATTACATCTCAAGAGCACTTCCTCCATGGCCTGTTCGTTTCTTTTCGATACTTTTCCCTAATGATCGCATACGATTGAAAAGACAAGAAAAATAAAAATAAATATATGGTTGATGAGGTTAGAACTACTCTTTCAGAACTGAATAGAAAATTGTTAAAATAAACTAATGGAAAATTCTTGTGCCTTGAAGTTAGTCAAAAATAGACTTGTTGATATTATTTTGCCTTTTACTGTTTTTAATCCACCTGCATTCTCTTTTTCCCTGAATGCTGCTAAAATTGCAGCTCATTCCAAGGTTGATAGATTATCCGAATGCAAATGTACTGCCTCATCTATTACAAAATCAACTTGGATATAAACTTTTTCTATCATTTATTATAATTGTTTTGAACGGGCCCTATAATGTATAACACAAGCAGCGGAACATCCTATACTTACATAGCGTCTAAGTTTACCGCGAATTTTCTTATTTTTATTCCCAACATTAAAATCATTTCGCGAGGCATTCTTATTGTACTCTTTGTCATGTTCGGAAGCCATATTATTCCTAATTATTTTTGTCCTTTCCTTCCGACTTCGTTATGCGGCTTCTTTTCCTTTTATTTATTGTAGATAGCATGTCGATAGTATCTCCTTTATTTGTATGGGACGCAGGATATGTACGAAACGTCTTCTTGAAATGTACTCTTTGGATGTTCCAGGTATTTTCTCTCATGTGTTATTGATATTCTTTTGTTTCTGTTCTGCTTTATGAACCGTTTATAATTAATTAAAATTTAGCATCTAATACTAACTTTATCGCGGTAAATAAGTGCCCGTTGCCTCTTTGCATTGCGATCATCGTGTATATCTCAACAAAATAGCTGTCACGCAAAAGTTATAGTGGTTAAAAAGTAATTATCAGATTATTATTGAAATCAAAGTCGACTTAGTCCACTGCTGGCCATAGACCTCTCACAAATTCTGCCGGAATCGTAAAGCTCAACATCGATTTAACAGTCTCCGTCTTTCTCAGGCCTGGGCCGGCTGCACCCGTACGGCTCGGGCAGCGGCAGCGGATCCAGCAGCGGAAGCGGGCGGCGGCGCGCGCGCAGCGGCCTTTCCGACTCGCCGACCGCTCCCGCTACGCCCACGTCGGCTTCCGACAACGCGTCCGACGCAACCCTCACAGATTCGGAGTTGCCGCTCGCTAGAGACTCCACTCTGCTGCATAACGGTTAGTTAATATCAATCCTCTGTATAATATCTTGGGCAAGCAGGTCGCAAAGTCTTCGTACAGACTCTCTATCAGTTTTAGATGTTAGGGCTAGCAAATTGGATCTGTCTATCTCGTTGTCAAAGTCTCGTCGATTAGTTGGTCTACAGAATCTCGATTTTGTGCTCCTTACAGTACATACTTGACGAATTATAAAGAAAATCCTGTACCTAGGTACCTATATTTTTATAATACGTTGAGTATAATAATTACTTAAGAGATTTTAATAATTTGTATTAATAGATGAGCTTTTTATAGGATTATGTTTTTTCTGCATAATAATTAATCAACATTTTTGCTTTGATTTATCAAAATATGATCACAGACACTTTTGATAGTTATTACAATTAGTTTACAGTTTCTGTACGCTCGTTACAATAAGTTTATTTTTGTAAACATAGTTTCTCAGTAAGTGAATTATTGTTAATTCTTAATGAAAAATAATAAAGATCTTAAACCATTATTATGATGTGAATAGAATAGAATAGAATAGAATAGAATAGAATAGAATAGATCTTTATTTCATGTAAATGATGTATGTAATACACGAATCAAAATTTTTCGCACCTTATAATATAACATTCCATATAAAACATTTATAAGAACATTCGCCTTCAAAGTCATACAGAAGATAGGTCCGTCATGCATAAGTCAATCCAACGATAAACTGTTCGCTAGGAATTCCATCCTACTGCGTTACAGAGAGTTGATCAATTCCTAAAGGAACTCGGCTTCTGATAACAGCGGAAAGTTCATTACACTATAAAGATTTATCGAAATGGATACGTTACATGTTTTCTTGTGGAGTTAATACAGGTAGATACTCAATACTCAATACTCAATTCTTTATTGCGTTCCACAATGTAGGCTTAGGTGGTAAACATTTTTAGTAACAATCATGGACCCTGTCGGGCACAGCAAAAGTAAGAAATTTTGAGAGGACCTATCAAGGAACTTAGATAATTTATTTCTTTGCAAACATGGGTATACAAATTGGTGCATTGATGTTGATAAGGAAGTTAGTTCTCCATTGTTCTGCCGTCACATGGGTATGCAAAATCGTTATCAATTAATTTAGGCTTAGATAACAGTTAAATTATTACTAAAATTCATGTCAAATTATTCAAATCACAATAAATATAAATATAAAAATGTCATAATATTACATCAAATGTCACTGGGAATTTTAAGTAGGTGTGTCAATACTAAGTTAAGGCAGAGACAAGTGTCACCTATTTATTCGTATCAAATTTCAATTTCATAAAGGATGTCCAATATTATCGTGACCTTCCGAGTCCCTGTACATTTTTCACAACTTATTTTACTTCTTACGTCTTTAATGTCATCGTTAGTCTTAATACTTACTGTGCTATTAACAATCTCGTTAATACTGCGTAAAATCTCGCTTACTAAACACATTATAATATGACTGCTATACTCTTGGATAGACTTTTTGTTCGTGTGAGGTCTCTCCACGTGGTGAAGTAATCTAATGCTTCAGTAACAGTTTAAGTTACATTTAATGTGTCGAAAGTAATTAGCGCCTGTTCTTCCAAGGGGTAAAAATCGTTACACTTTGTGTTACTTTTTCATATTACTTGATAGTTTTCTTAACTCATTTAATGATAGTAGTTTAATTCATAGCTCGTTTAGCAGTTCGGTGAAAAGTAAGTAGCTATATAACACCAAAGTAGTTATAACTAGTAATCTATATATTAATACGTGAAAAGAAAACGTTTTACCCCTTTGCATAAAGTTTATATGGAGAAGGAACGCAGAAAGCTAAAATTATGGTCGAATTTCGACCACCGGGCGACTGTTAGTAGTAGATATATTGTAATTCCTGCGTGCTTTCACGGATTTATTTAAATTTGGTGTTCATTGTGGCGACTTAATTTAAAAAAAATAGGGAGCAACCTACCAACAAATACACAACGCTACAATTCATCTCAAATTTTTGTTAATCAAAGAGATGTCACAAATTCCAACAGATACCTTCGTTATTTATTAGAATTTAAACGTTGAAGCCGAAGGGGCCACCGCTTCCCATGTTTGAGGCAGCGAGGATCCCGCGGTAAAAGTGTTTGCAGGAATGCAAAATGAAGCATGTGATTGCTACGGAATCGCATTATGCCTGTCCTGGATATCGATCCGTGTCACTGGAAAGGATATTTTTATTTTGCAGGCTACTAGGTAGTCTAGATAGGTACAGAATATTTTAAAAGCTGTTGTAACAGTTTTTCTCCTACGATTTCTGAGAATAAAGTCTGAGTCTAAAATTAGTCTCATAGTTTAAAGCTTCCTTCTTCCAAAGTATTTCATAATATTGTTTCACATGCAGCATTTCCGGCAGATTTAATTAAAATATTTTAGGCAAAAATGATGAAATTTTTGACATAAGATTTTTAATTTTTTCCCGTTAATATCGCTTCCAGCGGTCCCCTAAATTCATTTAGCAAAGCACTGTGTCACAGAGGCCTCTCGCGACGGTTTCCTAATGGATTTTTATCGTGTCGTGCTCCATGAAAATTGAACAGGAAATCCTAGGGAGTTCCGGTTTTAATTTGCCAACCATTGGATTCTATAATCGTTCTAGATTTCATTGAAATGCAATTTAATTGGAATTCCCTCGGTGTGATTTGAATCGACCGCATTTGTGGGTCGGCGTTATTTGGTATTTTATTCAGAGCCACGTAAGTTCTAGGGATTATCTGTTGGATTCGTTCGCTATTTAAAATATAGTGTACAGCATTTGAGTAGGTACTTCCCCTACTACATCATTGTAACAAACTTTTAATACGACGTTTATATACGAATATTTCTGGCGGTTTCATATATTGGTGCGCCACAGCAACCTTCGATATTCTTGTAAGTAATCGCCCAGCCTTATTAGAAATTCTATTCCTCTTATAAATCCGGGTTCACCTATGGTAACAAACTATAACACAAATCCTACCTCACAAAATGTCAATATTAACATTTTCCTGTTCCAAGTTAAATGTTTACGTGTTGCTTCCAATACCGTTAGTTATAAGTTGTAAATACAAATTACTAACAAACGCTTCCGATACCCACCGCGTGTTTTCAATGTTTCACTTTCGTCCCTCAAAACTTTCCAGTTCAAAATTTGGGTCCAATGTTTGTTTACATACAGTTTTTGGGGTCCCAATTTAATTTAAACTATCGCAGCTTTTATTTGTCGTTTAGTACAACATTTGTCGTTCCGCGGTTTGTGCTTGGACCTTTGTTTGTGGTGCTGAATTTATTCCGCCTGTGTTTTGCTTTCACCGAATTCCGGGATAATTTGTCCGAACGTAATGGATGTAACGTTTCATCTTTAATTTGGGTCGTCCTGTGTCACTCGAGTTCATTTCCACTCGTTAATTAAACTAAGTGATACGATCCTATTTAACGTTTTTCTGTCTTAGGCAACGGACGTACATTAACATAAGTAATAAGATGTAGTTTAAGTGTAGTGGTTCCACTTGAATGGCTGATGCATGTTATCCATTCGATTTTATGAAATGTTTGTGCTATGACACTCATCGATAAACAAATCGCTTTTAAATATATCGAATGTATTCACACATACTTTTCAAAACTATTTTAGTTAGCCAGTCTCGCCATTTTATTATAGTAATTAGTTTATTTAAGACTTAAAGAGCTGAAAGTTAGTTCTTAGACGCCAAGTTATTACAAAATAAACTTTCCCGATTATACTAAACTAAATTTTTCACTACTTAAATACTGACGCCAAAGACCAATCAACGAATTGAGCCTATGTTTAAAACGATGGCGTATCACAAATCGCTCGAATAGCCATCATAAACAGGCGACAAGTCGTAAATGTGATCTCGCCCAGCGAATGTGTTAAACAATTTGATACGCGGTAACAATGACGTTTTTATGTCGCGATATTTCGGTGAACCTACCGAATGTCGCCTTTAATTGCCGCCATTAAACGCATGCTTGTGACGAATCGCCGAGCGATAGATGGATCCCGGTTAATTTTCGAATCACAAACCAATATTTATCCCGCTCGCTCTTAATCCCAACTACTGCAGCAGAAAGAGACGCATATGCATAGTGTTTCAGTAACCGTGGGATAATCATAATGAAAGCCGGAAATTCGTTAACGAATATGGCAGCACTTCGTTAAATTTTATGTGTGTTTGTTTAATGAATGAATGCCTTTTTAAATTTCCATATGGTGCCGTCCTGTTTTAATGATCGCGTCGAGTAAGACTTAACAAAACAAATGTGGAATGAGTGTAACGAAGGATCATTAATCTATTAGTGAATGTATAAGAATAGATAGAAAGAGTATGACGTTATTAGCTTCAGCGCGGCTCCGCTTCTCGGGTCTTTCACTATTTTACACCCCGAAATTGCGGAATTAATGTTTCCGTATTCATCCATCAAGGGGATACTGTGAAATTTCGTTCCTTCAAGACATCCCCTTAATCCTCAAGACGAATATCTCAAACTCACGGACGGAGCGGAATAATCGCGAGGTTGTGACGAGCTGAAAAAAATTATATAATTCGTCACTTAATCCGAGCTTCTCGGGGGGTTAGTCAAACAAATACCTAGCATTAGTTGTGACAAACGCAGGCTTGGGTTTTATGTGATCAAAAATAAAAGTAAGATTCCTGACGGGTTCCCCTCGCAAGTAAAAATATATTTCATTTGGGAGAAATAAACACTTCTGTCATTGCATCACTGAGAAAATATAAAAAGAGATGAGAGTTTTGAAAGAACCACCTTGCATATTTCTAAAGGGTAAATAATAAAACATTTTATAAACTCACTTTAGTTATGATGCTGACGCCATTCAAGTATCTATCTTATTCTCGATATCACTGTCTTAGTAAAACAAACGATTAAAAGTATATTACAAAGAACTTTCGTACTAAAGGGACGACAATAGAGTAGATTTTCACAGTACATTGAGCGTGAAAATTCACCCGAAAACGGGAGATGAAGGAAGAAACACCGAAATGCGTAATGAACTGAAATCTTTTACTACGTTTGTGTGACCCGTGTACAAGTTTCAAGTGAAAAGCGACGACAACGACATAACAAATAAAAGTGGTCCTAAGTTTCCTCCTTGAGAGACACCCATACATGTAAGATCAAAAGAAAATCAATTCGTTACGTTCCGCTTATATGTTGCCATATTATCGTCATCATACAAATAAATCCGCTTGTAATTTGTACCAAAAGCTTTATGCGACAAACCATGGCACAAAGCTACAACCATCTTAGTTTGGTCGAAAGCACAAAGGAGTTCAGTACCGAGTCGGCAGACCCGAAAAAGTACGAGTCCTTTGAGGGACCAATCCTTTAAAACTAATTGAATCATAATTTAGAAGACTGGAAGTTTCTTTTTATGTAAATCTTTTTTGCCTCTGAAGGCTCAAAGGCTGGGAACGTAATAATCTTGAGTTTGAAAGGTTTAGAGGCACTCGTATATTTGGGATTGAAATTAACGTGTTTCATTTATATTTCAAGAAATTGTTGGCGAATATTTTTATATACCTTACCTGACTTTTATTACTTGAGAAATACTTTTAATTTTAACCATAGTTCATAGCTTTATGGTTGAATCGCCATAAAATAAAACATGATTTTAATAATTATATTGTTATTTAAGCCCTATTCTGTTACAATAATGATTAATGAGTTCAGTGTATGATGAACGTTGATTAACAATCGATTTACTCTATAGGTAATTAGTTTTAAAATGATAGTCAATTAACATCAGGATTTATTGTACACCTTGTTTAGAATAATATGAAATAATGATTCATGTATTTTTAAGCGTTAAACTGACATTTATCATGGCTAATTATTTTATTACCTACAAATTACAATCTCATTAGCGTCCATTGTTATTATATTATTATGAGTCCTTAGCAATTTATTGGTTTAGTAATTATTTAATAACTAGCATACGGTTTTGTATTACAATTAACTAAACTGTTCATTAATCATATATTTATTTTATTCTAAAGTTATGGTATGTCTAAGTAGTGAAAACAAACATATTGTTATACGGATATAATTCTGAAGTAAATATCACAGAAAATAAGAAATTGCTAATTTATTTATAAAACAAAACGTAAACAGATTTTCCCTATAAGTACCCACATGGTTAAACACGGATTTAATATGTTATTATATCACTTATTACCTACTTACTTTATTTCTCTGTCATCAACGACAAAAGTATTGATGCATAAAATAAACAGGTCCTAATTATAATCAATATCACTGAAATCCGAAACTTTTACGGTGAATAACAGCATCTTTTACCTCATCTTGACGTACTAACTCCATAACCCATCCAATGTCAGTGTAATATCAGAAGACAATTTACCGTAGCACACGCGACAACGTCGGCGGGAGCGGCGATAAATCTCTAGGACAATTTCCGAAATTTTTCTATCAGAAAGATTTACACTCCAGTCATCTTGGCGAAAGAAAATCGCACCTACAATCCTATTATCGATCCCTATTCCAGTACAATTTGCGAGTTGCGCGGGCGAGCGCTAGCAATTTTCAAACTTAAATGAAAATATCGGTTGGGGTAGAAGACTGTAGGGAACGTTTTCCACATCTTCGGCTTGTCGATAGTGCACATCCCGTCGAAGCCAGACATGATTCAGTCTGCAACATCCTTTGTCTAAGCGAAGTTTACGTCCAGTGGTTTTAGATGAATGTAAAACAGACAAAGGGTATTATTAACATTCAGCAAAAAATCTTTGACTGTGCCGAACATAATACAAAAAGATTTTTTAAATTCAATTTCAGCTCTCCTCTTGCTTTGGATAATTTCAAATAGCTTGCATGTGTTGAAATACAATTTCTGGAAGTAAAATACTAAATTAACATACAACAATATAAAACTTTCTTTCTTAATGTATTTTTTAATATTCGTGTATCAAAATAATTCTAATTATCTTCCTACCGAACATTAATTACTCAAATAGAAATAAAAAAATACACGCCTTGTTCGAGCTTTTTTGTTATTTCATTTTGTTAAATTAGAATTGAATATTCTGCTTTAATTAGAACGTGCTCTAATTTATTAAATTCTAATTCTTATAACGTGCTTATTATAAGTTACGCAAATTAATTTACCGTATGTAGTTGTTTTGTTAATTAATATTACGAAAACTTTTGTCCTATTTATTGGAAATAATTGTAACTAAATAATTAAAACAACGAATGAAGGTTCGGATTTAATGATAGTTCCTATTAGAGGTAACTATTCCTCGTCCTACCTTTCTAGTCCCGAACCCTTTAAGGGATTATTGTACTCATCATTATGAACAACTTTTACCATGGGACCAACTCTGAAATCGCACACCTGTACCATACAAATAATTAAATATTACTCGACTAAGTGCATGGAACAAGAGATTTTTATTCGTGATTTCAGGTTTGTTCCCTTAGTAAAAGTAGTTCACAATGATGAGTACCTACAATAACCCTTTAAAGGAATCCGGATTAGAAAAGGACCTTAGGACTTCGAGCACAACAATTTTTTTTTTTCTTACCGGATGTGATGTAGTTGTTCACCAATATTTTATATCATATACATTGCAACTGCCCACTTCTTCCTCCCTTCCTTCCTTCTATCACAGACAATAAGTCTTAGAAACGAGAGCGCCAGTTAAGTAATCATTATTAAAACCCAGAAGAAGACCATTATACACACGAACACTTCGATAAAGCTTAAACTACAGCTGTAAAACATAGAGTTGCTTTTACAACGTTAACGCTACTTAACGCCACTGAGCAATATTGCCATGGCCGGTATCGCGACGTAGTATTTTATAGGAAGACAAAAGCATGGGATTCAGGACTGTATAAGTAATAAAATATCGACAATATTCGCCGATCGGCCCGATACCGTAACAAACGAAAATTGGAAATTGTTAAATAAAGTTGAAAGCATTGAACATGAACACGCTGGTAAGGGAAAGACCGTAGGCTTTGATGATGGTCATTTGCAAGATGGTTATAGACGAGCATATGATTTAGGACATGGCAAATGAAATAACACTGCATATTTACAAATTAGCATTGAAATATTGTAAAGTCTCTGTAAAGAATAAAGGGCTCTTTGTATGTTCTTTCAAAAAAGTTTTCAGTTTTTATTACCAATTTTAGAATGCGAGTTTCTTTCGTTCATTTTTATAAATTCGTGTCTGGTAAAAAGTTTTCATCGTCCAATTTAATTTATATTGTTAAAAGTTTAGAAGTGGCAATATGTTTAAGGAAAATATCTATTGATAAAAGTTGAAACAGTGAGTGCATTGAAGCAACGCCGACACAAAGGGAGGATATGAGCGAAAGTAGCAATTTTGACGCCCAGCAAAAGATTTCCTCATTTTAACTAAACGTATTTTACTAGATCTTAGTCCTTATGTCCTACACATAAGATATATTTTAGATTGGTCTAAAGTGAAGGTGTAATATTGTTCCTTAAAAGCAGATGCCGTGTTCCTTTTTTCCAAGAGCTATCTGAGAAATTTTGTCATGATTGCTTATTATTGAAGGTAAATAGTGATTCTTATATTATTCATAGCTTTCACTCATCCCCTTTAATAACAAACGCGTAACAAAGTTATATTAAATTTATACCTCAAAAATGGTAGGTATGGTTATTTATGATATAAGTTCATTCCGCTTTTATTAGTAAAGACGATAGAATTTAAGATTATTTTAATTTCAGATCGTTTTACTATAAAACTATTAAACAAGTTTTATATTCTGTAACGTCAAACATCGGCAGTCGTATATCATAATATATGGATAATAACTGATAAAATATAGATGGGTCTACGAAAGATAAGAAAGTTTCTGCCAAATATCATAACGGAAAAAACATGGTAAGAAAAACTAAGTTCTAACTTCTTACTTAAGTAAGAAAAACAGTAACACTTCGAAACCTACGAAAACTAGAGAGCCCAAACATGTGACAAAAGCAAGACTCTTAGCTAAACTTACGTGTCGTTGGCAGACGATAACAACAAAATCAAATTCCATCTTCACAATGTAGTACGTCAAGTAAAAATTTCTGAAAAGAAGTTGTTAACAAAAATACGCTGAGGCCCGCAATGCCTGCGGGGCCATGATAAGGCGGTGGGATCTCTAGTAAGCGCCCGCCCGGGGAACCGCTCCTGTTTGGTTACAAGAGATGGAAGGTGGCGGGTGTAATCTAGTTACATTATACTTATATGTATCGATCACACTATGTTTACTTCCCTCTTCCTCATAGTAGACTCTGACCTATTTCTAGCATTCGTCAAAATTAACTTTTCTTCACTTTATTAGTCTTCTTATCTATGAAATAGTGGGTTTCCATATGATGTAAAACAACCACTGTCTGACTTCTTTTAACCTTATAGAAACCTGGATTCTGCAGCATTATCTTAGCAGTGTATTCAGAAATGTTGCTACTCCATGATATATTATTTCTATCGACTCCTTCTCTGTCTCTCTTATCATTATCTTCTTCTTTTCTTGACGTGTTTATCTAATAGTTTTTTTACCATGTCTTATTCCCACATCCCGAACTTAAACCCTATAGTTCTTATTTATAATATTTAAATCTGTATTCTCTTGTATCTTGTCCCATACACTATTAGACACTTACAACCTGTTCGTTGAATACCTAAAGATCCCTCGCCTCACGATGGTGTTTTCAAAGAAAATGTGTATTGATGAGTTAATTAAGCTCCGTATTCTTACCGTTCGGGTTTTGTGTTCTATTTTATTAATTACTTAAATGAAATTTCGTTGAAAGTACTGCCTATTGATTGTTTGCTTTGTGGTTGTCAGTTTATTGTCCTTTCATGAGAAGAATTCTCGAAAATTATGATAAACTTACCAACAAATTCTTCTTTATTAGGCAAAAATTATTACCTACGTTTGCGCAATTCCCGTTACTGCTTGTTTCTGTTTAAAGTTGAATGGCTGTGGTATTTCTACCACAATACAGATACCTTTGCAGCATTATGTTACCAGTTTACAAAATAACTTATTCATCATAATACCTCTTGGTAAAACTTTGACTCCCAAATGTATTCTCGCACGAAAAATTTTCAATTCATTCTTTCCAACGTCCATATATTGTAAAGCTTAAACCTATACATAATTCATGGAACAATAAAAACCGATTTGCGTACTTCGCTTCACCAAAATTCCATTAAAACTCTCAGCAGTACCCGGCTATATTTTTTACTTTTTTTCAGCACAAAAGAATACTCGTGGCCCCAAAAATTGAGTTAATCTTATAACTTTGTGCAGAAATGTACAATGAGAGAGACAAAATAAAACAAATAAATTAAATTACAAGAGATTCCTGAGAAGATCGTCGCGATATCCTTTAGTAAATGTAATTACATTGTTAGATTTTTCAGCTCTAATTAATTGAAACTTGATGAATAGACGTGGTCGCATTTACAGCGAACGTAACAGCGTTACAAATGAATTATACACAACATAGGTTACAAATGAATTATATTTTTGTAGAACAATAAATAGGTCTTTCTTTAATTAATCGTTTTTTTTTATTGTTATACGAATTTTTGTGTGTTACGTAATTCATCATATTTTTTGTTAGGTTCGTTTTAAGGCACCCTACATAATTCTGATCAGCTTTGAAAGTTAGATAAACTTTGTGCCTGTGCAAAAATAGCCCATCTTCATTTATATTTCATTTAGTATAAAATCTAGGACTACATATAAATCTTGCATATAGAAAATATCTTTTACTCTCACAATATTTTCAAATCCTTGAAATATTTGCTTCCTGAATTTCTAGACCGTATTTACATTCGCATCCAACCTAATGTTACCTAAATGTCTAACCCATTATAGGTGTCCAAAAAGCGCCTCCCTAAAAACGTACACGCCACGTCACAAAGCAGCCCCCACAGGCTGGCGGGTGCATCGCCAAATGCATCATTACGCCTGCCAGACACAATGCACCCCTATACGCGTGTGTATGACAAAACATTTGTTGCCTCGTTCGTGAATGATGCCAGTAATCAATTTGCAAATTTTATTTCAACACCAGAGAGATTTTATATTTTAGCAGTTGTGACAAACGTCTTAATTTTGTAGTGTTTCACTGGATCAGTTTTATTTTGTTTGTAAGTATTTTTTTTATAAAAGGATACTTAA
This sequence comes from Allophyes oxyacanthae, assembly GCA_932294325.1. NCBI lineage: Eukaryota > Metazoa > Arthropoda > Insecta > Lepidoptera > Noctuidae > Allophyes > Allophyes oxyacanthae. Next base: position 14,107,814 of record OW028615.1, read on the forward strand.
TTTTGAGTCCACGTTATATTTAGAATTTGGCTCTGCCAACATTTGCACATTGAATTAAGGCTACCAAAATGTAGAAGCGATTACAACTGGTTAGCTTATACAAACAGTATACATTTTCTGTGTGTCCCTTTGTTCACTTACAATCTGGGCAAGATAAACAAGCCAAAAACACTTAGTGTTTTCTCAGACGGAAAATACGTGACCTATATCAGATTTTAGTATCAATTCCACAAAAGATAGCTCTATCCGGTCGACCTAGATTTTATTCGATCAACGTTCCTCAAAGACTCGCGATCACACAATCCTAAACCGATTCGGCCTCACAATGTCAGGCCTCAAAAGCCCCCATCATACACCATTATTGCGCGAGTCAGTACACCCTTGAACTAACCATTATACTGAACAAATCCCTACTTACGGGGCTGTCAATCTCACACCTAAGGGCAAAGAAAGAGAAATCTGGATGATCCCAAATTAGATACGCGGTAACGAGACGGCTTCCACAGCAACGATAATGGGTTTTCTTTGCTGAAGGGAAAAACCAATTTCGTTGCTAAAACATCAAAATATCTAAGTCAAGTTGAGGATAATCCTCGTAGTAGACGGTAAGTATCTTACGTCTTGATATTACTTTGTTTGTGAGCGCGGCGGCGAAGGCTACACGTGAATATTTTTATGTGCTGTGAAGTTTGTTCGAGTTGAATCGATGATATTGGAAAAGTTGCTGCTTTGCCTTATGTTTTAATACGCGTTAAAATATAATAAGCAGCCTTGACAGGTTATATTTTCGTTCAGAATATTTAACGCCTTCCTGGTTACAGTCATCACCATAAAATTAAATAAGGCTTATAAGCAACTCTACCTGGTATCTTAAACTTATCAAGCTAACGTTTTCATAGGTACGATAATTCTGCGTAGAATCTGTTTTCTGAAACATAATCCGCAAACATTCAAAAGGTTTTTTTTGCAGAATTTTCCATCAATATAAACAAAGCTATTATTAGAAATGGCCGATAAATTATCACTAACCAATCACGATCAGGCAAAGTGAGAAATATTTACATGTACTATGATTTAAAACAATTATAAAATTAAATAAAATAAACCCGTATAAAACCTCAATTCCATCCTACTTCATTTTTGTGCGCTTGCGCGAAATTATATGATCCTAAATGGTAAACCCATTTATTTTTATTTCATTCCCATATAAAAATTAATAATCCGTGACTTTTTTTATTTCCCATATATCATACCAATGTGTATCTTTGTTTCTTTAGTCACATCTGCAGGATTACAGACACCACATCCCCAAATGTTTTCATAACTTGTACAAACATTATCTTGCCGGATGAATTAGTTTTATCCCTAAAATAATTCTCCAACAAAAAAACAGTATATTTTATGAGTAACTAGTTACTCATATTTCCATACTTTTCGCTTTCAAAGCAACGTTGCATTATTTATTGGGGAAAAACTTTATATTTTCACAAAATAACCGAGCAGATGCTGGGATCACCTGTGGACGGGCTATTAACATAAGTTTCTATTATAAATTGAACTCTATTATTTGGGGTGCAGAGTTTATTTTTCCCCAGTGTATTGTGAGTGAGGGGTTATGTTTTTGTTTTTATAGCTGTTTGTAATCGCCTCAGAAAGGCAGTAGTCGGTGTAATTTTCGTTGCGGGATTGTGTCTAGTAGAATGTTTTATTCAAGCGTTTAGAAATATCCGCGGCGTATTTTAATGGTTGTTTATGAATGGTAATGAGCTGTCAATAGTGCAACGTGTTTATCCTACTTTGTAAGTGAATGTTTGAATATTTTCCAACAAACTTTTTGAGCAGATGTTTTCGCAAAATTTTAATTTTCTAGTGCTCTCTATCTATCTAGATTACACGTTAGTTACTTGTTTCATGGCTTATTTTTAGAGAAGAGTAGTAGAACAAAGTTACTTTGTATTTACTATTTAAATTCACACACAAAATCATGCTGTTGAAATCCTAATATTTTAAATAGAATTATTATTAGTGCCAAACAACTACGTGAAACTATATTTTGCACATGGTGAGTTAACAGTATATTAATACTGGTCTAGTGGTTCTAAGAGAGTGCAGATATTGAGTATCTGAGTTTGTTTCCCAAATCAGCTTGGGATTGAAATTGTGCTCGATTTAATATGAATATTTACGTGGCACATGGGACCTCAAATCGTCATTGGGAAACTGTAGGGGTTGTAGGGTTGTAGGTATAATCGGATTGTTTTCCGGTCGACCATCCTTAAGGCTAATTTTTTTTTTGCGCCCGGGGCCCAAACGCAGGTTTAGCCCCACTCCTATTTTTCTGGTTTTATGAAACATACTGTAGGTAAATACTAATATACGCATCTAGTACAAACGAGTTCTAACAAATGACAGTGTATTTTATTTATTTAAAATGCTTCATGTACAATGTACAAAGGCGGTCTTAATGCCGTAGGCATTCTCTACCAGACAACCTTAGGGTGATGCAGAGACAATGAAGGTAGATGCACCAAAAAAAACTTAAATGAGAGGGTAGGTATATTCTATTATACTTAAAAACAACTATAATTATAAACTTACATAAACATTAACATATATATAAATAAATATGTATTATTATATGCTAAATAAACATAAACATATATAAATAATAAATATATACAATTCAGAAAAATTAGAGTCGAGATGAATCTGCCGATGATCTGTATTCTTCCTATACTTCTAGATAAATGTGCAAGTCAGAAACATTGAGGGCTATCGCATATGAATTCGCCGCTAGAGGCGCTAGTGTAGCGTGAGGTCTCCGAAATGTCAAATGTTTGTGGGTGGGTTTATTTCTAATTAAAATAATGTTGTGAATATTTTGCAATACCTGATATTAATTATAACAAATATGAGTTACGGGAATATCAGTGCTTTAAAAGTGGAGCTAAGAAAAAGAGGTGAAAAATTAAACGGGCTGAAAGAACAGCTAATTGAGAGGTTAGTTTGTTTACTGTTTACAAACAGTTTCACGGTTTTTTAAGGTATTCAATATGATTTAAATGTAAACTTTGTTTTCACGCCCGTAATAACAAACTTTTACAGCTATACTTCAGGATCTTACGCGACAGTGGCGCCAACTGGTGAGCATAAAAACGGTAGCCCTCATTCAAAGCTAATAAAAATGCACATTTTGAAACACAACATCACAGCTTTAACGGCTTAAATATGGACAACCACCACTACGTTTAATTCTTCCGTCCTCGCTAGCGATTTTTGGTCCAAAGTTATTAGACACACAAATCGCGCGTCACTCAGTGTCCCAGGGCAATGTTGTTTGTTCCCAACCCGTGTTTGTACAGCTAACTGGATTGCTGCGGAGTCCTCATTTATTCACAGCCTCCACTCTGCCCTAGTTACATTAGCCGCAACTTCTGATATACACATTTTACAATTTTGATTAACTTGTTCGTGTGATCATTGAGGATAAGAGATCATAGTGCTGTAATTGTCTGGAGGCCTTTGTTCAAATGGAGATAATCATGGGCTGTTGCCGCACACATGCACACAAACAGATAACCGCTCAATACGGTGGTCTTCGGCCCCATGTGTGCACCTTGCATAGACGCTGCTTTGCATGAATACTCGCACAAACCAACATTTTGAAAATACTGGTTTATAACACAGCCAAATGCAAAATAGTCCTTATTTCATCGCCAGCTACCCTGTAAAATGTGTGTGTTTTTTGGATTGTGTGGTTATTCGTGCAAAGCAGTGGCTATGTCGAAAGCTTTTGTTAAAACTTTCTTGATATAAGTTGCTAGCAAAGATCTCTCTAACTATTTGCGACTTTCTCAATTACTTAATGATATATCATCGCCTTGACAAGCGTAGGAATACTTGAAACAGCATTAAAATCCGTAATACGTATTGATAATTAGGCCCCTGTGCACTAGGTGGCCTGGCTGCGGCAGGCAATCCGACATAAATGAGGGCTCATTGGAGCCCTCGCACTAGGCAGCCAAGAATTCCTGACTTCTATCGTACATCTGCCGTAGCCCGGTTGCCGCGGCCAGGCTGCCTAGTGCACTACACGGCTAGTGCACTACACGGCTAGTGCACTGCACGGCTAGTGCACTACACGGCTAGTGCACTACACGGCTAGTGCACTACACGGCTAGTCCACTACACGGCTACTGTGCACAGTGCACTACACGGCTAGTGCACTACACGGCTACTGTGCACAGTGCACTACACGGCTAGTGCACTACACGGCTAGTGCACTACACGTGCACGGATTCTTAGGTAATAAACAGAGGTTTTTAGATTTCAACTAGAAATAGTGTTAAAAAAGAATACAAACATCAACTATTGTGATTACACCGCAACCGAAACGTAGCAAATTTGTTATCTAGATTACTTATTTTAGTTTTGGATTATCCAAGTATAAAATGTCGGTTTTAATACTGTAAGTGGCGTATTGTAGTTGCTCTGTTCAGTAGGCCAGCGTTGCGTAAATTGAGACCGCAACTAATCTGACCTAAAATATATCCATACAAAATTAGATACGGTTGCTTTTGATGCAATCCTCGCAATCTGAACATTAGGATTTTACTTCTATTTTAAAATACGTAATACGTTTTATCATTAGTCCTATTTATTACTATTTTAATAAAGAAAGAAATAAACAATTTTTTTTTATGAATAGAAATTTTATAGTATATTATTATTATCAGTCGTGATCGTCTTACTGCAGGGCAAAGTTTAGAATTTGTTATAGAATTGTTTCAAAGTTGAAATTTTTTATTTCACCTGGGCCTTTGCAGGCACTTTCAAAAAGTCGTGATTCTAGGTATACGGTTCGAAGTGGGTTTGTCCTGGAGAAGATACCGAGAAGAGTCAAGTTTATTTTTACCCGACTACGGAGAGGGTTATTGTTTATATATTACCTATATAAATAAACAACGTAGGTAACTCGCACTCAATTAGGTACCTTCTACGAGTTTCTGATTTATCCTAAGCCATTGCCTTCGGGTTTTAATAACTTTTAACAGAACCATATCTTCAAAGAAGGGAGGCATATTAACACCGAACAGTGGTTGATAAAAGCTGCCAATATTTATTCACGATGCAGTATTTATGTTAAAAAGCTATCAATGTAAATCCGTATCATTATTCTGTTATTCATAAATATGTATTCCTTTGTTCCAGGTATGTAATTGGCACAATTTGGGCATCATTAATGAGAACATCGATAAAGGGTAGATAATAAATAGATTTTAACTACTTTTTGCAATTTTCATACAACGAACGTAACATTTTGCTTTACATAGGAATTTATTCCAGAAAATAATAAAAGCCAGTGACATGTATGTTTGTAAACTGGACCCGGAACAACTATCTGTAGGCCGTAAAAAGGTTTATTCTGCGCGGGGATCGAACCCGCGACACGTAGCGCAGAAAGCCAATCGCTTAGCCACTGCGCCAAACGTGCCGTGGTTTACTCACCATAAACAACTTTTACAGGACCAACACGGAAATCGGGGAAAAAAAATCTGCTGCTCCATGGATTTACATATATTTTCGCGATCTCAGGATTGATCCCATAGTAATAGTTGTTCATAATGATGAGTACAACAACCCTTTACAGGGACTAAAACAGTAGAGTCTTGTATAAATAGCTTAATGACCTAAAAATAGAAATGGCAAAGTAAATGTCAAGAGTCGGCATAAATATTGAAATATACGAACCACCAGAAAATAAGAAGTAATCCTACACACTTTCTGCCAAGGAAACGTAGCGGGTAAACGGGTCGATGTCATCAAAAATCCGAGGTTACGGTAACGTAAACGTGAGCGTTTTCAAAATTGCCTCTCGACGACTCGTGTGCTGATTAAAATACATAGATTTGATCTTACGTGAGAATGTTCGATCAATGTGCTTATTTGAACAAAATCTCCCTTTTGTCGGTCGCTCGGTGCATGTGACATTGTCAATTGTTAATTCGACATAACGGCATTGTGCTGAAAACGAGATAATTTCGGCACACTCGTTCGGCATTGTTCGGTTATAAATCGTGTTTTGTTACGGAACTCATTTTCTATATGGTTTATCGGTATGGGTCTGAAAAAGTGAGTTAACTGGGTCAATTATTCCAGTATGGAAAATCAGGCTCCTTTTAAATCAGAACAGTGGGTGAGGTTGAAGGATAAATACACATTATAAGAATATAGATGTCATGGTAATGTGACATAAGGGAATGGACACTGTACAGTACTACGATTAAATATATGCGCTTCGGCAATCTTCGTGTTTCCGAATTAGGTCGAATATAATATATGCCACCAACGTCCGGTCGACCGTGGCTCGTCATCATCATCATCTGCCTGGCCTTTATCCCAACTACGTTGAGGTCGACTCCCAGTCTAATCAGATGCGGAGGTCAGATTTTACACGGAGCGACTGCCATCTGACCTCCGTCACCCAATTACTGGGAGACACTGATACCCTAGGGTTAGACCGGTTGTCAGACTTTTTTGGACTGGTGACTCCCGTAACGACTGTCATAGGTATTCGTATGACAACCGGGAGGAACTGCTTAACGTGCTATCCGAGGCACGGAGGAGTCTCGATGTTCAAAGAAACGGTCACCCATCAATGGATTGACCGCGGTAATCGCAGCTTAACCTCGACCGCAGCTCGTCAGTCACTTACGAATTATTATTTTATTTTTATTTATATTATTTTATGATTCGTATTTCCGAAGACAGGCGAGTCTAGTGACCGGTAGAAGATAGAGTTATATCCAGCTTCTCCCTAACCAAGCACCGAAAGAAGCAAATAAATTATTCAAGTTTCCTTTGAATAACTTACACCGAATATCTAAAAACATTTTTCAGTTGGAAACTTTAATTGATTAGATAAACAAGCTTGCTTATCGGGTGAGTACTGAAAGTTTTAATGAACATCTAAACATGCTACTAAATAAATATAAATATGGCGGATACGAATTCCCTTCGTTAATTAGTTAAACTTTCAGTTATTGACTTGCAGTTTGCTCCTCTGGCAGTGATAAGCCAAGCTTAAGGGGAGCAGTGGCGCGAAACGACACGACGTCAAGATACTATTAATTACGCGGTTTCGTTTTTATTTCCTTTTTGCTCATTTTTGACGTTAAGTTTATTCGTGAAAATATTCTAAACAGTGTCAATATTACTATCTATAGTGTGTATTTTTCATTTCATTACATTTTTTTTATAATGTTGCCCCTCACTAGTATTTCTCCTGTATCGAGGGTACAGTTTACAAACATACATGTCACATGCACACACACTCAGACCCGGAACATTTATCTGTAGATCATACAAACAATAATTGTTCCGTGAGGGAATCGAACTCGCTAAGCTACTGCGCCACCGTGTCGTCAAATTCTAAAAAGACACTTCCTAACCAAGTAGCCATTATCAATGATTGTATACAAATAAATATAACACACACACACATACATATATATAATATATATACATATGTATGTGTTCTAAACGTGTAAATAGAAATAAATTTGGTTGGAATACGTTGGAGCATTTTTTAACTTTACCTAGAGATCGTGATATTTAAATTTTAAATTAGTTCCTGTGGCTGAAGTACTGATTGGATTTGTTTTTTTTTTTGGTACGCTCACAGAACGTGATACTAAATACATGGTTCCATTTATTGTGATAACATCAACACTTTCGAAACGTGAAGTCATGATCACGGTATATAACATTGGTTAGTACCTATCCTTTTGATACATCTAATCCCTTAATTACTTTACAGCACCCATGGGAAATGACGCCGTGATTTATTGTGGGGCAGAACATTAAGCGCCATATTGCATATGCATAATTATAAGAATGCGTTCTATTGTTAGACAAAATCCTACCGTTCTAGTCCCGATCCTTTAAAGGGATTATTGTACTCATCATTATGAATAACTTTTACTATGGGGTCAACACTGAAATCGCAAACAATAAATCAGCTGCTCCATACATTTAATCGAGTAATATTTAATTATTTGTAAATAACAGCAGTTGCTTATACACGATTTCTAGATTGTTCCCATATTACAAGATGTTCATAATGATGAGTACAATAATCCCTAGGGATCAGCACTTAAAAAGTTGGACCTTATAGATTAACGCGGTGTAAAATTAGATCAAACTTATACTTTAAAAAAAAATGTTTTTATAACAATATTAACGTAGTATGGAGAATAAGAAATAAACTCCAGTTTAAAATACAGAAAGATTTTAAGATCACCTTATAATTAATCTTCTACTTTGGTACCTTACCACCTTGTACCTTAAAAAATCTTCGCGCAATTTCAGTCAAATCAGTTTCAAACAGAAAGGGGAGAGGACGACTTTACAGACGTTCCTGACACATTAGCAAAAAAACTCTCCTCTTTTAATTACTATTCCGTCGGAAGCAACGCCACAGCCAGGCGGACTGACCGGCCTTTAAATTTATGCAGTAATTACATTTTTTTTTATTAAAATCTTAGGATAATAGTTTGGGAAGTGACAGTTTATCAGCCGCTTAAATATTTTAATTTCTAGAATTATCATAGTGAAAGAGTTCGCATTTATTATGCTGCGAGAGGTGGATATTTAGGAGGTCTTATATTCCATACGTTAAGCTAAATAATGTATTTTTGGAAAAATGTTTGGTATTTTTCATTCGATATAAAATTAATTTTAAATTAAAGTTGTGTAGTTCTTATTTGGCCATCCTTTACTTAGCTATAAAAAAGGAAAGAAAATGACAAGCTAAAAAAGAATAAAAGAATATATACGTCACTTGCCTGTCATTGTAGGTGCCAACTGTTTAAATAATCTAATTGTATTTCTACAGCGGAACACGCAAATGAAGGTAGTTCTACGTAACATGAAGCTTTTACCCATGTTATTACTACTTCTTACAAGCGATGGCTGTAGGCAATGTTCATCGATAAAGTCAATACAATATTGTCGCTATAAATAGCCTCCATTCTTACTCCGTCGGTAATATTCTGAACGATTACGCTGCAATGAAATTAGTGTACACACTTGATAATTATGTACCATTTTGTGCTGTTTTCATAATGCTCGTGGGAAATATTTTCTTGGTTACAAATGTTACTTCCTCGCTGTGAAGACAAGATTTAGTTTTAATTAAAATTATTTAGCAAAGCGCAGGCAAATGTATGAGACACTTTTGTGCTAAAGTTTACACACACATGGATATTTCTGTTGCAAATATTTCAGCCATTTATTCCAATATATTGTACGAAATCGCAGTAAAACATAAAAAAGATAAGTTTTCTGCTAAATGAAATCATAAATTTACTTACGACTACCAATTGCACCTCCATTATCTGACCTCAGATAAATTTCAGTGCGAAAACTGGAAATAAATTGAAAGGCAATGATCATTTTCTCCCACGCCTCCCCAGTTTGTTTATGAGCATCTAAAACTGAACGGCTACATCAGAGCGGACTACCAGGCTATCATGGGCCCGCAGAGGTGTGTAGCGGTCGTTTACATTTTCAATTGCGTCTGGACTCGCGGCCTAGGGCGGTGCATTAACATAATTGCAGCCACTATATTGATTGGCCAGCTTGCGGGCTAGGTGCTCCGTAGATGCTACCAATTGCTATGGAGACTGGATCATTAGAGCTATCGGGAGATTAGATGTTATATTCTTATTGTATTTGTTATCTTTTTCTAATCTTAGCTTAACGCTCCTCTAATACTTGCTTTTAAACGCAACAAGTTACTTGTGCATAATATTATACAGACTAAGTTCTTGAATTTTATAGAGTACAGAGAAACTTACCAATTTTTTTGGAGTTCCCGTCGGGTCCATAGATATTCAAATAGTATGAATTAAAAAGTCTCTCCAACTGAACCAACCATCAAGGTTCTTTCATGTTATACAATTTAATTTATCCACAAACGTGACTAGCCACGAGTTTCACTGAAACATTTACCAAATACAACAAAACATATTCATCAAATAAAATTTACGTCGACAACTCCATTCAATTTCCTGTTTGCTGCAGATCGGTAGGCGGAACGTCCGTCAGTAGCCAACGGTGGCAGCGAGATATGATCACGACTAACATTACGGGACCGGCTTAACATAATAGCTGCTTATCGTGAAAGTGAATTATTTCAATAACAGCCACGGTTGTTTAAGTAAAGCGGGTTTAGAACGATAATGGTAAGCTTTATTTTGTGATTAGAATTTTTAGTGTGTAGTTAAGAAATCACGCAGTGGTTGCTGATTTTAAAAAATCGTACACTTTAGGTTCCAAAAGTTACATTGTGTCTAATATAGAAAGGTAATTAACATATTTTTTTGTTAATTTCAGCAATTAAGTCTATGCTCCTAATAATTATAATAGTAAGTAAGATTATTCCACATGAAAGAAAATACCTTCTTAAAATTTTTGAAATTCTTATATCAGCGTAGTCAGCAATTTTAGATCAAATCGTTGGGAGGTATCTGAATAGGGGAGAAATTACTGAAAACGATCCGACTCCAAAGTGCTCATAAACGCCGATCTTCTTTTTGTTATTTTAGCAGTATCAGCACCGTTCAGTCGGCCATTTTAAAAGATATCAGCCAATGCAAAAATGTAGATTAAAAGCTCGAATTGTTACTCGATAAAACAGATGTCAAGAATAATTATATCCATTCGGAGAAATTTCCTTTCATGTAGCAAATTGGAAACGTGGGATGTAAATGTCAATTTGATTTATTTGTTTTACCTTAGTAGGTGTGTTAAATATAACATAATACACAAGGCAAAAACAAACATATCTAATAATAATATAGGTAACTAATAATCACAAATATCTATAATAAAATCATCTAAAATATTTTTAAACTGGCGGATTCAGAAAGAAAATAATAGGACACAACAGCTACACTTGTTTTTTTTTTTGATAAAGAATAAAATATAATCTGACGGTATTTTCGATTGATCCTAGGTACTTTCGTATAGCTTGAAAACTGACAATTAATCAATTCAACTTATCGCAATCCACTACTGGACACAGACCTTCTCCGAACGTTAAACAAAGAAAGACAAAAATAACAGATCTCCGAAATCGCATCGTAAGCAGGAGCTAGTTTCAAAGCCCCTATTCCGTTTGGCAACGCGTGACCTTCATCAAAAGGCCAAACAAGGGGCTGCAGTCATAAAACCTTAGGTACTTGTCATTCAAAAACGTCACTGTATAGCGACACGTCTTGGGGTAGCAGTAACAGACCCTGGCTTCCTTGTCAGCAGGGACGCGCGCGGAATTCGCAATTTTATTTGATTTCCGATTTAAATTCTCGTAGAATTCTGTGGTAATATTTTGATGTTCTTTGATCGATGGCAGATGTTTGTCATCTTATTGCTTTACTTTAGGGTAATAATCAGTCGAGTTTTTTTTATTTTAAGTTATTAGATACTCATACATACATACATAAGGGGCAGATTTTCTCTCAACATTGTCTTTGTCGATTGTAACTCATTAATGATTTCGTTTTATCTTTTTGACGTGCGAACAGTTCATGGTTATTTTTCGAATACATCACATTGTTATTTCCTGCTTTGTTTTTGTTTGAATGAAACATCTGTATTTGTATTTCATTTCCATCGACCTTTTAAATCTATATGAATTTATTCTAATCTGTAAAAGATTTTTCTTGAAGATATTAAGTGTTGCTGCTTATCTCTCTAGCTCTACCAGTTCATTTTATAGGTACCAAGTACTGCTGGAAGCTACAGAAAACGTGTTAGCTTAAAGATATAATGAATAAATAGTGACAGTGTAAGTAGAGGTACTGGACAGAATCGCTACAAATGATCGGTTGGTAGCCCTCCGCCTTTGGCCATAGCAATCGTTTACATCAGGCCACTTGCAATGTGTAAATGTAAGGAAGTTTACAGTATAGTCCATTCTATAGCAAGTGTAGAATAAATAGATATAATAACCCAAGACAAAAATAATGAAGTTGGAAATAAAGTAGTTAATAATTTAGGTAGAACCAATTTATAAACATAATGCAGAGCGCCGAATGACTGCCGACTTAATTTTGCAGCCAAGAATTGCTTCTATACCAGGATAGTTATTTTAGCAAGAATGAGTACTCAGGTTTACATACATTTGTTGTTGAGAGTTTCGTCTCGAAATCCGAGTAAAAACATTTATCCGATGGATTTGAAAGCTTCACTGAATTTTAGTCTACAGATAGTGCCCAAAATAGGTCATGCAAAATCAATATAAAGTCCACTGAAGCAAAGTCTTGGAAAGTTATTCCATTTTGTGTCATTCCAAGACAGTGAGCCAACATATCACCATCCGACATTCATTGGAGGGTGATTATCCATGCAGATCTTTAATCTTTGTGACATAAAGCACCAAACTTTTCCAATTCAAAACGTCCAACATGTTTATCTGTGTGTTCAGAAAAAACATCAGAAACCCACCCCACGGATACACTGAAGATTGATTGGAACATCAGAAAGGGAAAATTAAGGCTTCGCAGAGCAATATTTTAAATTTATTTGCGTCTACGATGCAAATTATGAAATAGAGATGGGGTGGCTCGGTTTTTTTATTTCTCTCGGTTTAATCGAATAGGGGAATCTTTTGTTAATGCCCTAAGATCGAAAACTGTTTGCTTTGCGTTCGGTTGCACGTCAAATTCCTCCATCATCGATATTCGAAGGAGCTAATTCCGTAAAATTTATTTGTCTTGAAATAATGGGACTTCTGAAGAATTCCAATTTCCTTTTATTTGTTTGATATTTTTTGTGGGTGTTTTACTTAGATCAAAGTTGTTCAGTTATTGAGATGAGCTCATTTAAATTTTGGAATGTTAAGTAACTGTGATCGTGGAAGGAAATAAATTGGATATTTTCATGCTAATCAGACAAGAAAACAAAATCACCGACTTAATCAGCTAGGAATTCTTTGTTAAATAACACTTTAAAAAGATTACCCAAAGCATGGCATTTATACGACTTCTTGGTAGGGCAATAAACTGGCAACATTCAACTACGTGAGTTTTTAAAGCCTTGAATTAATCTTCATATAAATTAACAATAGTATTGGTACCAATTGGTACAAATAGCATTGATACTTAAACTTCTTCTCACGTAAAAGAAAAACAAGACGAAGACAGTAATAAATCACCCATACATTCGCAGACATGTTATTATCTGGACAAATTAGCAGCTCCTTATAGGGCAGACGATATTTCCAATAATAAGGACGAGAACTAATCTAACTGAAGCTCGTAAGATAACATAGGTCGGTCCCCTGGGGACGCCTACTGTTTAGCTGGTTTACAACTAACGTATAGGGTGAGGTTACATTCTGATGATTTTGCTACAAGGATATAATAGCTTAGTCATAAACAGGGTTTCAAATCAACTTAGACCGAATCTGGACTCGAATAAGAGTGGACGTCAAGATGGTAGGTAGTCCAGAAATGGATGAAATATAATTCTGAATAACTGTACCTAAACTGTACGTAATTGAAATAATAAATGCGGGGAAAAGTATCAAGAAATAAATATTCATCAAAATCAATTTAAAAGTCTAAGATACGTAGATTATAGAGTATAATATTATTATATTAGATAATTGAAAGATAACATGAATAGAAGACTCAAGATAAAGCATTCGATACAATTTTATCTAATAAATAAAACCAGGATTATATCAGACTATATTCTTCGATCGACATAATCTAGCGACATGTGACCTCCATCTTATCCCTACAATTTAGCGGAGACTCCTAGCTAATACGATGATATCTTTCGGAAAATAGGATACCGTTTGACTTTACCCTCGACAATTAAAAGACTGGATTAGACGATACATGGGTATAATGTAACTGTGGTAATCTATGGGGAGGTATTAAAGGGGATGTGTCCGGATGACTTGACAACGATGATGACTCAAATGACGCAGAACTGGAATGGCCTGGTGTTTGGGGATTGCGAATTTGAATCTCGTGTTGGAATATCAGTATTTTGACAACCGGAACAAGACAGTTGAGGTAGACACTAGACAGTATGTGAAAACGAGGGCCGGATGTTGTAGCGCAATTTGGTAAAGATCTATGTTCTTTAGTAGATAGTGATGGGCTTGATGAATTTTTGAGACAAAAAATTCCTCAGAAAAATATTCACTCACTTGAGAAAACATACTGCATGCATATAGACTAAAATAACAACTTTAACTACAAAACGTGCACAGAGTTCAGTATTTGAATTACTTAGTCAAGATAAATTTTGGTTAAATACTTGATAAAAATCAATTTAGGAAAAATTCTTTAAAATGTGGTTCTTATGGATAATTTTTTTAATAAAGTCTCTGAATCGATGTCTTTAATTTTATCGGATTCTGTAAATATTTTCAATGTATTTTTCTAATATCCTTACACAAAGTATCTTCTCCAACTTTACAAAGCCTGGTGAAGACAATAACATTTGCCAGCATTGTCCCGGACAATGAGGGGTGAACTTGTACCCGTGTAATCTTAACAACGATCACCGACCTCCGCTCTTGTTCGACGCTGGTTATACCACTGAGTGTGCGAACTATAGAGTTAGATGTCGAGTCAGGCTGGTTAAGAAAATATTATTGTTGTTAAACTGAAAATAAAAGATAAACAATGCAGAGTGGTTGATCATAGTGGTAGCCTATGAAAAATTGAACAGAAAAGTTTGATCATAAGTACTTTAGGAGTAAAAGTACGAATGAGTATGAAAAAGGACAATTACACGAGCGTTAACGCTAACCCTAACGCTCCAGATTTGACATATTTCATGAAAATTAAACACCGCATTATCGCAGGCGTCGTTGACATGTGAATAGTATCAAGCATTGTCATACAAGATGAGGCATTAGCGTGCGAACAGGCTATTAATAGAGAGAATAGTACAACTTACTCTAATTTTTCAAGAATCACAGATCCGAAGTAAAATATTAGAAATAAAAATGTTCTCAACGCCTCAGTGAGAGCAGTAGAAAATATTGCAGTAAAACAGCCGGCTCTTCGTGACGAGTGGTCGTGATGTGGCTGCAATTTGAGCGGCATCATGTCAGCGTATCAGCGAGTCGTTACAAGTATAATTGTACGTAAACGATCGTTGAAAGTAAGGGATTGTGAAAGTTCATGTTTAGATGCTAGAATTATGGTTTAAGAAGCATTATATAGTAATGATTGTAATAAGATAAAGGTTTCCGTTATATAGCACCGATTTTTATAGCGTCGCTTTCAGTGATTATCAAGCTGGGCTTCCACTGGGAAAGGGTAATGAGTAAGTAATAGCTGGACGAAACGGACCTCAACTAGCTAAAATAAGTTTTACCTTCCATTAAGAAAGAGTTTTGACAATTGCCTTCCTGCAAAAGAGAAATGAAGAACGAGTTCATTATTAACTATTTTTACTCGTTCAGTCCTCTCCGCTAGACTCCTTGTTGGTGGAAGCATTTCTATGAAGTTTACCGTTACGAGTCAAACGGAGTTCGTACGGAGCCCGCTCCGCTGCCAGTGGAAGCCCGGCTTTAGGTATATGCATCCTAATATAACGAAGAATCTTCCTACTTACTATCGCTACTCCATTCTAAAACAAGACGTCCCTTCACAGGTCAGGTCAGGTCCCGTCAGGCTCTAAGTAAGAATATCCAAACAGGCAGAAATCGGTCCGGAGGATGTTTTGTAAAATTTTGATGTCTCTATTCTTTCTTAAGCTATATGGCTTATAGAACATTATTATATTGAAGTACCTATATCATTTAATTAAAAGTTTTATCAATTTTAAGGGGACATTTAATAGGGCTATCAGAAATCCGAACAAAATAACATAAAGGAATGAAGTCTCTGCTCATTGTTAGATGAAAGTGGGCCTATTTCGCGCAGCCATGAGGCACACAATTAGCTGTTCTTATTCATATTTTATTTTTTAAATTGTGTCTCTTGCGTGACTTGTTTTGAATAAATTCAATTGTCTTTCTTTCTTTCTTTCAATAGGCAGAATACCATATTGAGCCTAAACATGCAATCTATTAAGTGTTATCGACATAACTTTTCAATCACCTTGACCTAGTTCTTCAAGATACCCTTGTGAAAGAGCATGTTTACCAACAAACAGGAAAACATAATAGGTACAATAAACTTCGTTTTACGATACAGGGAAATTAATAGTATCTAGTATATTACAATGTTTACTGCCAACTTTTGGACGATTTATTTCTCAGGTGGGTGTCAAATTAGAAGAACTTATATGACATGCTTTCACGGAAATATGTAATAAAAAAGTTGTCGCTGCGAGAATCCTGCTTGCCAACATGTTGGTATTAAGCTATCTTTTTATATGATATTTTTCCCGTGTTTAAGCTCCATTTTGCAAAGTCACGGGTAATATGCTTATTATAGCTAAGAGTTACCATCTAAGGTACAATCAACCATTGAGTTTGCACCCGATAATTTTCTAACTCTAAGTCGTTCTAAGCATTTTGTTTGCGAAATTCATCACCACAAAGTACGTAAGACTGTACGTATGGCTTTTATAAAAAATGAAGAGATATTAATTTAATAGGTACCAATTTAAATAGCGCCGATTATATAAGCCGTCATTTTTAACTAAAAAACCTTACCTTGAACGTGCAGATAAATCAAAACAGATGTGGAAGAAATTTAAAATATACCAAATATAAATTTAGAATAGAATATATTAGAACTTCCAGAGACTAAAGTCTCCACACAAATTGAGACAACACCTCGACGTTTAATTTAGAATTTGACGGATACGTTTACAACTATACTAAAGTTCCATATTTCAACTAATTTGACAGCTTTATATTTCTTTCATCTCAGTTTTTCTTGTAAATAAAAGACCAAAATTACTTTACTTTTCGGCACCATTCTAAGCTCCTATAAACAACGTGTATCAGAAATGCGTGGTCATATTTCAGACTATGGATCAGACCATCAAGTTGAACAACTTTCTTTATGGGATCAACATCGTAACCGCGAAAAAATTATCAGCTGTCCCATACGTTTGGGTCGAGTAGGTATTGAAATTTTGTATGTTGATCCCATAGAAAATGTTGTTCAGTTTGATGGTATAATCCACCCTTACATGACCACGCATTTCTGATACACGTTGTTGAAGCCAATATTTGAAAGAAAGATAGAAAGAAAACTTATTAATTTGACACACCAGAAAAACGATTTAAAGGTATAAATAACAGAAGAATAAAAATAAAAATAAATCTTAAATAAAATGGATTTTTCGTCGCAGCTGTGTCAAAAAGGCTTCCGCTCAGTATATATAGTACGAAAAAAATATAAAATATAAATATTTGGATAATATTAACCTCACCTTTGCTACCCCTGTCCTCAAGGATAAATTATGGAACATTCTGACGATCAAATTTTTCCGCCGCCCCCCACATAACTCTATAGCCGAAGCAATAAAGCCTTCAGTATAATAACGGTTCTGTACAATACGCCAGAAGTTATAAATGTTAATATTATGCAATTACCCGCCATGCCTCTATGGGATACAGGAACGCTATCAGAACACACCCCGACTTCCCCCAATTCGTACAAGTTGTTACTATACCACCTGCGTTTGCGAAATTTCGCGAAAATATGTAAATTTTTGCGACAAATTTTGGGATAATCCGAAAGTTTTCGTTGAGGGTAAAATACGAATAAATGTACCTATCTGCAGAAGAAGAATTTTATAGATACCAATTATATAAAAGCCATTATCCTCAGAGGATAACAATTTACGGGGGTAATTAGGTCATAGCTTCAATACTAATCTACGGTAGATTCTTTATCACACCATATTTAGTAGTACTAATCACGTGTATACGTTATGTATCAAATGATACAACTTTTAAACCAAGGCACTCGAGTAGGTACGTATCAGAATTTATTTCTAATAACATAACCGTCAAAAACCCCCGACTCCAACTAGAAAAAAAGCTGTAACTTTTGAACTTCTGAACAGATTTTCATGAAACATAGCTAGGAAGCATCCCGATTAAACTAGATTTCAATTAAAAAACTGCATTGAAATCGGTCTATCCGTTTTGGAGCTACGATGCCACAGACAGACACACACAGATAAACACTAGAAACTGATTACTCCACTCTTTTTTGTTGGAGGTTAAAAAGAAGACAAAGATAATGGAGAGAGCAGTCTGGAAACCTTTGCCAAAGGTAAAAGGACTTTTACACAGAATGCGCATAACAGTCCACAATATTATTTTAATTTTTATTAATTCCATTCATCCATTTATAACAATATTTGTTATAATAAGAGGAGAAATATTAGGAAGGCTGACTCCATCATGTAGGATTAACAGTCGGAAAGAGAAAAAGAGCTCTAAGTTATGTAACAAAAAATAAATAACAATATTTATTTCGTTACGTAAATTAATAACAGACAGAAAACATTTAGCTGGCACAGCAATCTATCACAATTCATCACGAAATAACTCCCGTTCGCAACGTATTAACGAAGCAGGCAGACAAGTGAAAATATTATAAATGTTAGCGCAGACTTGTTCATGTCATTAAAAAATATACACAGCTATGAATCGTGTGAATAAAACAGCGAAGCAGTCAAAATGGAAGGGGTGCACGAAACACAGCTTAGAGGAGTTACACCTGGGTCAATATCAACTCTCAAGCCGGGTGTCCACTGGCAGCGGAGCGAGCTCCGTACGGTCTCCATTTAACTCGCAACGGTAAACTTCATAAAAGTGCTTACACCAACAAGGAGTCTAGCGGAGAGGACCGAACGAGTAAAAATATTTAACAAAGAATTCGTTCTTCATTTCTTTTTTGCAGTGGAAGGCAATTTTCAAAACTCTTTCTTAATGGAAGATAAACCGTATTTTAGTTATTTGGGGTCCGTTCCATCTAGCTATTACTTGGGCCGAAGCCGAGCTTCCACTGCGAAAGAGTAATGAACTCTTTCGCAGTGGAAGCTCGGCTTCATTGTAGCCAGTTTCCGATTGTAAGCTGTATTTTCGATACAAATTGACAAATTGCGACTGGCATTTGACTGGAAATAAAACTTGGTACCTTAATAGGTACCAAGTACAAAGATGATTGTAAATCCCCAGGAGGGTTCTTTTACAAAACCATCATATTTCAGGCACATTTTGTTTCAAGATTAAACTAATGTCAATCAAATTCGTACAATGACATTTCAAGAATAAGAATGTTTTGCCTATTCCTTGCTCTAAATAAAACGAGACGAATGATTTACGATAACGTCACAAAACTTCTTAGCAATACAATAAAGAAAGAAAAAGTTTTTATTTCTACGCCCAGTATGACGCACAAAACATAAAAATATCTAAGCTTAAATAATACTAAAAAAAATAAAATAAAAAATATCATCGTTCTGAGAGGCTTCTTTGAGACAATATTAAAGTAATCTTACTTTAAAGGCGTTATAATACGCAATTTTGATGTAAGGTTGTAAGAGATATCTTGGCCCCTCTAACACTGAACAAATCTTACCACTATCGGTCGCCAAATCTCATATTATCAAGTGATATGATTCGTTGTATAATATATGTTGGTCAACCACGCTAACATGCACTTACTGAGATGACCAAACCCATTTGCCAAGTCAAGCGCAGTGTTCACATCAATATCGCAACTGTTCATGTCAAAAGTCTATGAGTCGCCCATATCTGAAATAAACATGTAAAAATTACCAAATAAATATTCCGATAAATATTTTACATTTAAGAGAAATCATCATTCATTCTTACGTTGGCAATCCCAAATCTAGAGGTTTTGTAAACGTGCCGTTGATTAACCCTTCTTTCCACACATCAAAACCTAAACCTCCAAATTCGCTACACCGAACACAAACGAAAATTAGCATAACAACACTGTCACAGTATGTGAGCAAACAACAGAAATCTTGAACTCCAACAATTCTCGCAAACAACGTAATCCTCAACGCCGCCATGTTTGGAGCTGCGCGGTAATTAGATAATTGCATGAGACCTTGCCGTTTGCGCATTAAGGTTTCTACCCACTACATCGTACCATACTATAATGTATCGTAACGGTGCCAAAATATTCAAAAAACATTATTTGTATGCGCGGTGGTGCCTACGTTTGTCGCCTACCAACACCGGGCCGAGTCATGACCGCACCGACAACACAACTATATTGTATATTGTATTCTATTCTACGGTGACGTTCATAGTATGTTACGGAGTAGTGAGGAGACACCTTTAAACCCTACCATGTTTGCTCGACTCGAACGATGGATCGACTGTCGGTAATGAACGACTGTTG
The DNA here is from genome assembly GCA_932294325.1 of Allophyes oxyacanthae. NCBI lineage: Eukaryota > Metazoa > Arthropoda > Insecta > Lepidoptera > Noctuidae > Allophyes > Allophyes oxyacanthae. The sequence continues at coordinate 14,128,198 of OW028615.1, forward strand.
ATTTGTGAGTGACAATTGAATCAGTTTGATTGTTTTATCAAAGCGCTAGACCGTACACGCCACTGTTATTGATTGTATAATTGTAAAACATAATAAGCAGCTAGTTTGTATATCTAATTTGATAAGTCGGACCGAAGCATGAAAAGACCCAGCAGCTTCATAAGAGCTAAATTAGCTCAGCTCCTTGTGTGACCTGCGCTTAACACTAAATAACCTAACCGTCAAAAACCCGACTCCAACTAGAAAAAGAACTGTAACTTTTGAATGGCTGAACAGATTTTCAGACCTATGCTAGGGAAAGCGTGTGTAACGTAAAGACTGACGATAATATTGAATTATGTATTATAAGATTTACAGAATTTGCGATGCACTTCACCGTGTTTTATATGAACCTCTTTACTCGTAAGGGCTCGTAATGGCATGCGTGGCATACAACGGAAGCTCTTCAACACAGCTCTGAGTGAATTACCTTTGTACTCAAATTTTAAAGAGAAAAAGCATTTTCCATCGTGCGTCGTTTTTTCACTAAATTGTACACACTTGAATTACTCGATGGTACGGTTGCACACTTGCTTTTCTTAGCTATGTGTCACAAGTTCGATGCCCGCACGGAACTTAGTCTTTACTCTAAGCACGGAACCACACGGAACAAATATTTGTATGGCCTAACGTAGGCCTAAAAAGGCCACATTTAGCAATTATTCACCTACGAATCTCCATGGTAACTGTCAAACAGATAATTGCTGAATATGAGCCTTACGCGTATGATATTAAGAGTGGTCAATTAAGTGGATATTCTGATATTTGTTATATAAATCTTATTATTGTGATTCATTTAAAGCGGCCTTTTTAGACCCCTGTTTATGACCAAAATCATACATAATGTTATAAAATTGACATAATGTAACTAAACGCAGTTTATTATTGCTAAACTGAACAATGTGTCCATAGAGCATCAAGAAATGGCATCCCCAATGTCTGTATAATAAGAGAAAAAGTTTGGTGTAATCTATTGGTCTATTAAACCGCAATAATTATTAATCGTGATACTATATCCGCAAGCTTTTTTCTATGTTCCTAAAACCTCACCACAGCGGCTCAATAACTGTGTGGAACAACCCCCAGGTAGATGTACCGGGTCTGGGCGTTTGTGCGTTACGTTCGTAAACTGTGTGTGTCAGCTTTTAATAGGTACTGTATTACTGCTTTTTGCAAATTATATTTTTTGAAATCACTTCCTTTCCAACCCTAAGCATAACTAGGGATCAATTTCGAAGTGCGTGGGTTTGGTTTTTTCAATCAACCGCATCGTCTATCAAAATAGGGCGCGCTGAGGGTTGAAATTATTTAATCTATAGGTCAATGGCCTTATTAATAAGGAAAAATGAAAATGAAATAAAAATCACTTTCTATATTTTGGTGTCTTCCGGCCTTTTACGAAGGTTTTATTTAATAACCGGTTCCTTGATCAAGTAAATAGGTAAATTTAATTTTATACTGAGTGACTTACACACATAGATTTTTATTTCCGCTGTATCTATGGTCCCATTAGTAGGTAATACAAATGACAAAATCATATCGGGTGTAGAAACATCCGTAACAAAGCCGAAAGCCATATTCCTCCAATCGTTTCGATGACTTTATTGTTCTGGGCTATATCTGGGATCCGACTGGTTATGAAGATTTGAAGGTCAAAGTTAAAAAAAAAAAAAGGTCAAAATTAAAATTTTACGTACCTATTTGTATTCCACTTATTACTCTGGACGGGACCTTAAAATCGAAAAAATATCGGCTGTTCCATACAAATAAATCAATCATACTCAACTAAATGTATATGTCATGTAAAAGTTGTTCATAATGATGAGTACTAGATATAACCTCTTAAAAGGACTTCCTCTAATATAAAATATTATATTATTTGTTACTAGCTTCCGCCAGCGGCTTCGCCCGCGTGTTATCTTTATAAATTATCGCCTATATTACTCAGTGGTAATATAGCATTCCGCTGGTGAAGGAATTTTTCAAATCGGTACAGTGGTTTTAGAGTTTATCCATTACAAACAAACAAACATACAAAAAATCAAATCATTTCTCACTATAATATTAGTTTCATATATACTAGCTTTCGCCGGCGGCTTCGCCGGCGGCTTCGCCCGCGTGATATCTTTTAAAATTATAGCCTATGTTACTCAGTAATAATATAGCATTCTGCTGGTGAAAGAATTTTTAAAATCGGTCCTGAAGTTTTTTGTTTAGCCATTACAAGCAAACATGAAAGAAAGAAAGAAAGAAAGAAAAGTTTTTATTTCTACGCCCCGTATGACGCACAAAACAAAAATACGAAAAAAAAAAAAAAAAAAAACTTTTTTCATTTTATTAATATTATTATTATTTGTTCCAGGTAAGGCCCGCTACAAACCTCAATATCCAATTAGTTTCCGAAACCTTCATTACTCACAGGTATTATTTTACATTCTTTTAAATCTACTTTTCCAATAACCCTGTCCATTATACGTGAATAATGAAAAACTGCATATTACTTAGGGGCTGGACGATACACAGAGGGTATCTTCCACCCTCGTCAGTTGAAGAAATCAAATTAATGGGGTATAACAGCGCTTGTATGTAATAGGTACCTAAGTTGAAATGTTATTTTGTATGACTCGTGCTGGATTATTCACGGATAAATGAGAATAGTTATTTGTTATACAAGAGTGCAAAGTTGCTTTTTAACCGCGTGTTCAATTTTGATGACCGAGCAAGCGAAGGATTCTAAAATTGAATCACGAGCGCAGCGAGTGATTCAAAATTAGAATCCTGAGCGTTAGCGAGGGAATCAAAAGAGCACGAGGTGAAAAATCTTTGCACTCGAGTGCAACACGTAACTTTTCATTCCACCTCAGCGAGGAAATGACTAAATGCAAAAAAAAAACGTTTAATTCACAAACTTAGTGCACACGATGTTCTAAATTCAATTTACTTTATCCTCTAGAGAATAAAAACGGCTTTTCCACTCAGATATTGAAGATTAAAAATACTCTTTCCGAGATGGTGGGATGAAAAATAATAAAGCTATGTCAAATGCTACATAGATAAGGGAGATACCACGCTGTGCGGTGCGACACCGCACCGCATCGCAGATCACGCATTTATTTATTTGAATTTATTTTATTTTATTTTAATAAGTTCACCAACAGTTGTTAACACTTCAATCATGATATTATACTGGGACAGTTTGAAATGTAACAGTGCAACAACTACTTATAAGTAATACACAGCATATACAATAACAAGAATACAGAGAAATATGAGCTGACAGTAAACACTAAGATTAAAATTAAACAATGAAAAGGATAGTCATATTTCTACATTAAATGAACTTGATCTTGATTACTCATACACTTAACAATTATGTTCAAGATCAATTAATTTGAAGAGGTAGGGTACTAAGCCCCTTTGTCACTGCGACCTGCGAAGATCACGAACGAAATGCACTAGACCATAGTATACTAGCTACTTTTCGCAGTATAATCAAGGTTTTCGCGTTCGTTATTCAGTTTTTGTAAACCAAAGGTAGCCAACAAACGCGAAAACGCGCGATGCTGCTGCATAATGTTATAGGTAGTGTGCTAGGACCCTTAACGCTGTGTTCTCCGCAATGCAGTGTTGGGGCACGGTAAAAATCTTAAAAATAATTGAATGAAATCGTGTCCCATTATAATTAATTATGAGATAACATCCATAAACGAATGCGTCCTCACTTTTAAATAAATAAATCGACCGAGTAACCAAAGCCTAATATTAGTATCTACTGAGATATAAGCGATTGATTAGTTTGACATAATCTTTGATGTAGAATGACCGACTGACTGATCGACAGATTGACCGATGACCTCGAATGAATAAATTTTATATCTCTGTTTTTTTATTTAATAATAAAATGAAAATTACGCGTAAATTCTTGGGGAACCGTTTGTGTGAATGGCCATTTAAATCAAAATTTGATTGAAATGACTTACGTATAAAGTATTGATTATCACTTGCGTTAAAGATGAAGAAAAACATCGTGAAGACACCTGCACATCTGAGAGGGCGTCATAAAATTCTCGATGGTGTGTGTAGTCCACCAACCCGCACCAAGCCAGCGTGGTGGACTAAGGCCTAACCCTTTTCATTCTCAGAACTGGCCCCTGCCCAGCAGTGGGACAGCAATCGGCTGGATTTATTAAATAGTTTATTTATTTATACTTCAATTACTATAATTACAAACTGGCACTGCTAACGGACGTCTCTCTGTGAATATTGTATTGTGTTAACGTTTGTGACATCGTTAACTTGACATGTAAATATCCAAGTGCCAACCTATAAACAGAATAAGAATATTGATTTGAGGAACATCGCTTCACAATAGAAATGTATCGGCGTTCATCAAAGAATTACAATCACATATATAGCGCTTCATATCGTCCTGTAGACGCTCAAAATAGAACATGACTTTCTTACAAAATTGAGGATTTTATAGTCTCTTAAATATGTCTCAGGATCCATAATATACTCGTATGTGCAGTTAGCAAAAGAATTGGTCTACCATCCTAAGCTAATTGTTAGTAGGTACGCCTTAAAACAAAAGGTCTAGGTATTCTCTTGTCAAAAGAATGAAGTTTCAACTTTAAGATATTTTGATATCATAGGAAGTTCTGTTAAAATTTGATAGACCCCGTTTTTGGCCGACCATGCATACATAAAAGAAAGAAAGAAAAATGTATTTATTTGACACAGCACAAAAACGATTACTTACAACTCAGCCCAATCCATCGCGCTCCATTTCTGGTTATACTGTTTAAAATCTGGTAACACTCGTACTAGTCTTGATAGCAGGTTCAGGTACAGACTAGACGGGTGCGCCGATGCCGGCTTCGGCGTCATCGGCGTGGATGGTCATAAAATACCATTTTTATATGACCATAATTTAGATAGCGCTTTTTGCCGATAACTTCGTCCGTCACAGTCATTTGGCGAATAAGTCTGCAATATTTTGTTTCTAATAAAATTTTCACCATCCACGCCGATAACGCCGATGACGCCGCCGCGGGCATCGGCGCACACATCTGGTAGGTACAGACACAAATCTCACACGTACAATCAAAATCGAATTCGATTTAGTAATTACGTGCCGTGTTAACACTTGTACCAATCATCCCCTAAGGCATACAAATAGAGAATTAACTTCAGCTACGCGTGACATAAACCAATAAATTATCTACAACTCGCTTGTTAAAAATTCTAATGATTATCAAGAGAAGTTGTGATACGGCAATATTTTCGTTCGGCCGATTACGACCCCCTATTTAACCCGAAAGCAGGTACGAAACGGAAGCGGTTCGTCGACCACAAGGATTTATGGCCCCGACGGGGTTCAAATCGGGGGTGTAAATTGGTTAATGCAAGGGTTCGAATCGTTAGAGTACTGGGCTGATACCTAATCCTTGACTGTACTAAAAACTCGTTTAAAATTGGATGGAGATACCGGATTGTGGATTTGTTCATTTCGTTTTGCAAACAGTTGAACTTGCAATAGATTTTTGGCCGAATAGGTCGGATGTTTGTCGATCGTCAATGGCTAAAAAGTTAATACTAAAGGTACCTACAAATTGTCGATTGAAGCCTATTATAGCTACGATCGAACAAAACTCATCTTTGAAGTTCCCACGAATACTCAAACACATTTTAACTTAAAGACGCTCTCAACTGTTATTCTATCGGTACTAAGACACACAAAAGCGGTGTGGAGTGGAGAGACTAATAAGTAAACAATGAGATTTTAGTATTTTCTCCGCTTAGCTAATTAGCGTGATATATATATATATACTTATGTACTCTATTGGTTATTCTTTCTCCTGTCCACTCCGCTCTGCTTCAGTGGACTGGCAGGCTAAAGTGACAGTGAAGGAATGAGACTCAACAGCTACTTAAAATTAAAATTCGTATGAGTATTCTACGATTCGATAGGTAGGCATCTTGTCAATTAAATCTGTAGGCACTGTAAACTGACTATGAGCTAAATGGTCTATAAATTGTTTTCAGAGCAATTATTTGAAAGGACTACGTGGACCCTAGAGTTTTCAATTATTAACCCTGCATCTAACCCTCGAAACTTCACAAAAGACCTATGTCTAGATCTAAGAAAATGAAACGAATAACAATGCGGCGTAGCGTCTGCGTTCATCGATTTACGGGAATGGAAAATTATTCATACGGCACAGAGTTATAGTATTTGTTTGTGTGATTTGTCGGGAAAGTAATGGTTGATATAACTTGGTCTATTCCTTTATCGACAACTAAAAACTTCTTATTGTCATATTAGGTAGCTCACATAGTAGTTTCGCTCATATAGGGGATGCTTACAGGTCTATAAAGATATAATTCTTTGAAAAATCTATAATTAAATAAAAATAAATAAATAAATCAAGCCCATTACTGTCCCAATGCTGGGCACGGGCCTCTTCTCGGAATGACAAGAGTTAGGCTTTAGTCCACCACGCTGGCCTAGTGCGAGTAGGCGGACTATACACACCATCGAGGACTGTATGAAGCCCTCTCAGTTGTCCAGGTTTCCTCACGATGTTTTTCCTTCATCGTTAACGCAAGTGAATTTTAAAACATACATTCTTAAAGTCAGAGGTGCGGTCCGGGTTTGAATCAGACACTCCTGCATGGAAGGCAAGCGTTTACCCGCTAGACTATCACTGATTATAGAAAAAAATATCAAAATCTTTAGAGAAATCTATAGGGTCATAAATTTGACGCTATCCTCATGACATCATAGTGGATGTTCATGTTACTAAATGTTGTTATTAATACATAATTAAGTCTATATCAATCGTGTCTATTTACTCCTTGGATAATTTATACATATTACATTATAATAATAATATTTCCTTTATTTAAGGCAACGTGGCCCATACAAAAATACACAAATATAAAACAATGACTATAAATAAACTAATACATATAACTTAATAAAAATTGTAAACTATTACTACTATTACAGGTCTTGTATGTATTAATAATTATAATAAGTGTGAAAGTTTATAATAATTACCATACCATTTTAATTTCAAATCAAAATAACAATTCCAAATCCTATACGACATTACTGCAAAATGAAGCCATACAGAAAACGATTTTATCAAAATGAATAGATCGTCATATGAAACTAGATAACCCGGCACAAAAGATTGTAAGGTCCCGATAAGGGTCCAATAGAGGGCGATAGTGTAGCCTTCGGAAGTTCACCGTCTGGGCTCCTAACGGAAACGCTTTGTCCCTACGGATTTAGGGATAACACGAGAGGTCGATAAAAGGCTCCCAAAATTATACGGAATTGAACCTTACTGCATGCGAGTCTACTATAGCCCGGATACTAATTTAGTCGCAAAAGATTCGGCCCATTTGGCAATCCCTTTTGTAAATGCAAACTGGTACGAAACAGGAGACAGTTCGCAACACTATTGACGATATTGGTAGAAGATTTATGAGAACATTTCTATCTGACAACTGAAAAAGTTTAAATATATTGCCTATTAGCAGAACTAATGCAAAAAATATGTATGTATTATGTAAATAGGAATTTGTTAAAAAAAAATTCTTCATGTGGGATACAAGGCTATGCAAGTATGCATACATGCTAACTTGATGCCAATGAATCAAGTTTTGACTTCTCCACCACCCATAATAACTTGGAACGTTGCTCCTCCTAAAACTAAAAAATCCTAATGATCATTTAAATAAAATAACATTACATTATATTATTATTGTTATTTATCTGTATTTTATTATTATTTTAATTTATTTTATAATGACAATTTTTTTTTTGTTCTCTCTTGTGACTGTTATCTTTGTTTAAATGTTAATGTTATCTTTTATTTTATTGTTTTCTCGTGTGCTGTTACTTCCCTTCTGAATAAATTTATTTTCTTTATTTCTTTCTTATACGAAAAACTGCACCGACCCATACACTTCCTCAACTCTTGATACAACCATCTTGTAATTAAAACTTGGTCGAATTATTAATTAGACATTAAGTACTTATAGCGCGAAAACTTCTGAGAACTCATTCCGCGAGGGAACCAGTTCGATTTCGACTCGGAATGAATTGTCTTTTGAATTTATATGTAAATGTCTCCCTACTGGCGAGAGAGAAATAGTTTACTTCTGTTTTCTGGAGCGTTGCTACTTTGAATAAAGTCTGATGCGAATTAATTTTACGCTTGCAATAATTTTGTGTTACCGCCAAAGGGGAGACTCAAAGAAAGCCAAGAGAGACTACGAACGCAATAGACACCGCGCCGCCGCCGGTGTGAAAACGCTCTTATTGCATATTCTGGTAATTAGTTTGGTTCGAGGAATATTGAATTTTAATGTCCAGTCTAGCGATCGTCGGTTTTTAACCCCTGACAAAAAGAGGGGTATTTTAAGTTTGTAGTGTGTATCTGTGTATTTGTGGATCTGTGTATTTGTCTGTGGCATCGTAGCTCCAAAACGGATGGACCGATTTCAATGCAGTTTTTTAAATTCAAGGCTAGTTTAATCGGGTATCATCTTAGCTGTTTCATGGAAATCTGTTCAACCGTTCAAAAGTTACAGCTCTTTTTCTCTTTTGACGGATTAACGAATTTTCTTTATAACTCAACTGTTTTAAATACAATATCTCAGCCGCATAGGTATTGCATTTCAGTGTTTATTATTCTTGTTTCTGTTTACAACTATCGTTTTTGGACAGTGTCACAAACTTATCTGACCTGGGACCAAAATTGGAACTAACGTCGCTACAGAACAAAAATGACTTAAAAATGTATTTTTTGTACAGAGATGACATTGCAGGTAAAAGCGACGAAAGGTCAGATAAGTTTGTGGCACCATACATAGGTTGAGTTGTAGGTAGTTAAACCCTATCAGATATCAGAATTCCGAAGCCGCCCCGACATATCAAAACTATCACAACAACAAATTGACTTTTGTCCAATCAAACAGTAATCCAGCGTGGGATGTCGCGATCTTTGACAGATCATGTTTACACATACTCTGTACTTTCACCTGTGTTTACTCACTCCCCCTTCACCCCGCACACGTCTCCTCCCAACCCCTCTGTCAATTCAATACGAAAATCCAATTTCTTTTACGTTACAACTTCGCTCATTTTGTTTCGTCGAAGAATCGAAAGTTGGCCGGTATATGAGGATTTCTATTGACTCGTATGCTAGTGACAGCCCTGGAGCTATTACTGCTTCGGGTACCCTGATTATTGACTAAAATGAATGTACGGGATGTCTCCATACTGCTAAAGATTAGGGTTGCCAAGTTGAGCCGGTTTTGTGTGGATAATTACTAATTAGTATGATTTTGTTTTTCTTCTTAAGGGTCGTAAAATGCTGTGATGTAGACAGGTTATGATTAATGTGTAAGGTACAGAAATACATCTAATAAGTTCGGCAATAAACTGTGAGAAGACCAATTACTTCAACTCTGCACTGGCAGGATAAAGTACGATTGACACAAAAGTTTTAAAAGTTACTTACATCTTTTCTTTGATTTTACAAATTCACTTCTAATACACTTCCAAGACCCGAAAATTCTATTTATTTTAAATTCAGTTCTTTATAAGAGAAGTTTCTGAACGAACGTACCCTTTAGACACCCTACCTCTGCAAATTGAGAGGGCTACATTCCGAATTTGAATTTGTATAATGATGTTTTTGGATAATAAAAGGATTGAATAAACAAGTAGATGAGGCGGGGATTTTGTCGATCGATCGTCTTCTAAGGCCCAATTTCACTGACAATATAACAGACGATTAATGCGAAATCAGCTGTTTAAACATGATTTTTTGTATGGGTGCTAAGGCTTTAAGTTTCGATCTTGCGATGAAAATATGTTAATTTTACAAGTCGAGTTGCAAACATACACACACATATACACATCAAAAGAGTTGGAAATCACTGAGACAATGAGATGTTTTTTATATTGTTTCTAATAATAAGACAAACAATTATAATTATACAAAAAGAAATCAACAAATATCATATTTTTTATGTGATTTCAAACATACAACCTAATTCCAAAGAGGTTTGTCATAACATACCAGCATATTATACAAAATATTTCATCTATTTATTATTTATTTATGTGTTAGCCTTTTCCCATGGTGAGAAAACTACATCATGCTACAATCTCTGCTTCTTCCAACTTGATACATCTTTTTATATAAGAACGTAGCTTGTATGTGTAAACACACCCAAGTGATTATCAAAAGAAAATATTTTTACTGCGTTGTACAATTTCGGTGTCAAATTAATTTCGCTAATTATCCGCACACATTCGGCTAGACTGTATTATTTGATTGCTTTACTTATACGAGACAGGTGTACATACAGATGCCAAAAATAAGTACTTAGTTTGTTTTATCAGCAGACAGCCAAACAATTTGCCAACTTTCTAAGAAACACAAAAACTAAACTACCAAAAAAATAAACAAAAGATTCAAGTAAAAATAAAAGATACTCGTAGCTTAAAGCGATAGAACATTGCGTTATATCTGTCAACCGTCCACAACTGTATTTAAGTACAATTCTGTTTACATTGAGAACGACATTTCATACAATTCCCCGGTTATCCAACATATTGTGTTTGTTTAACTCCGATGTATACCAACTTAGAATGATGTCTTTATTGAAGCTGAGTTTAGGCTGGAACCGATTGACGGGTTAGTCGCCAAAGGGTATGTCTGAGCATACAGAATACAGATTCTGTTAGCAACAGCTTTGGCTTTAGGCAATCAAGACAAGGCTTCCTTAGGCATCCTAGATTAAGATAAGCTAACCGTCAAAAACCCCCGACTCCAACTAGAAAAAGAGCTGTAACCTTTGAGCGGCTGAACAGATTTTCATGAAACATATCCACGATGATACCCGATCAAATCAGCTTTCATTAAAAAAAACTGCATTGCAATCTGTCTATCTGATTTAGAGCTACGATGCCACAGACAGATACACACTACAAACTTATAACATCCCTCTTTTTCGTCGAGGGTTAAAAATACATTTCAATATTACTTATCTATGTCAACTGTAAACCAAACAAGGTCCTACCTTTCTATTCCCGAACCGTTTAAGGAGATATTGTAAAAAAATAAAAATATGCTGTTCATAAAACTACATAAACTAGCGGTCGCCTTGTGGTCGAAATTCGACCGTAATTTTAACTTTCTGCACTCCTTCTCCATATAAACTTTAACTATGCCAAATCTCACACTTCTCCGTGCGCGTAATATACTTAAAAAGGGGTACAAAGTTTTCTCTTCACGTATTAATATATAGATAACATTGTCACTAGGTGCAAACGAGTCTATTACGAGTACGAAGGTCTATTGTTGGCGTTGATGGCGACAAAAATGTAAGAAATAAACCGGATATATACTTATTTGACCACTCACTCCATAAAGGGTCTATACAAAATACTTTAACAGACACCTGTCATACCATCTTCATAGAAATCAAACTCCCCTTAACCGAATATTTACGAAAAACCGAACAATCACAAAGATCACACCGACTTCCAGAAAGACCGTACGTATCGAACTCTTATCGAAATTTTAACGAAGGCATCGGCTGCGTTCGACAGCCAAGAGATACAAAATAGTTTCAGTAGGTCCATTTTACGCAGATTATTTATAAAAATAATTATAAAATATTATAGTTTAAAAAACTATAGAACACGCTTTAGTCATCCAAATTGAACGTGTATGCAAAATTTCAGCTCAATCGGAAACCGGGAAGTGGGTCAAATTTAACTTCCAAGATTTTCTTACATAGTTAGTTAGTTACAGGTGAAGCTAATAAAAGCGTGTTAATAAAGATACATTGTCTTGAACTGTTGAAGAAGTTTGTTGTGAGCAGGCTTACACATTTAATCACAACACAACATAATCGAATTTGCGCACACACATACTTTAAAACCCTTCAGCACGGCGGAATGTGAGATTTGGCGTAGTTAAAGTTCACATGGAGAAGGAGTGCAGAAAGCTAAACTTTGTATAGAAATACGGTCGAATTTCGACCACTGGGCGACCACTGCTAATAATAATTACCTATATTATACTTTATTATAGAAAAAATACTGTCATCCAATTTCTTTTATTAACCTCCGACAAAAAAGACGAGTAGATATTATAAGTTTGTAGTGTGTATCTGTAAATCTGTGTATCTGTCTGTGGCATCGTAGCTTCAAAACGGATGGACCGATTTCAATGCAATTTTTTTAATTGAAAGCTGGTTTCATCGGGTTTCATCTTAGCTATGTTTCATAAAAATCTGATCAGCCGTTCAAAAGTTACAGCTCTTTTTCTAGTTGGAGTCGGGGGTTTTTGACGGTTAGGTTGTTGCGTTTGCCTTCTGCTTATCTTGTTTAGTGCAAGAGAGGTCAACAGGGTGGATCCTTAGGGAGGGGGTGGTAGCATCCTGCGTTCGACACACGGGTTCAGACCATTCCTCTAACGAGTCACTTGCTTCAGGTTTAAAGACTTTTTCTTTTTAAATCCGTCTGGAAGGATTTCTTTTTTCTTGGTAGGTACGTTGTGCGTCAATTGTTTGCTTCGGTACGTTTAGCTGATTAAGGATTAGTCATAGAAATAATAAGTAGGGCTCCTACTTAGATAATAAGTCTATGGGATTAGTCTACGTAGGTTTTAGTTATAGAACTTATGTACTATGTAGATAGTGAAATGCGTTATTTTTTCGGACTTCACTTCATACAACTCAGTGCACAAATAAAAAAAAATAAAAAATACCGATCATGAAGATAAGAGTCCCCATTTCGTGAATGGGTTTTTTTTACAAGGTAGCTCGAAGTTTAATCTGTCACGTTCGTATTGAAGTTTATTACCAGAGTCGATAATCATTACCATTTTAGTTACGCAGTAGACCCCCGAACTCAGCGTGCTATCTTCGTAATTTTAATCCTTGTGTAGATGTAGCAACTGAATTGTAGAATCCACCGCAATATAAAAAGGCTAGCCGCTTTACAAAACGGCGACGCGACATTAAGTCACATTGGATAACGCAAGTCGCCAATATAATATGGCTGATCAACGTTCAGCCGTATTACAATCCACCTAAACTTTAACTGACCGTTTTACAGAACTGAGCTTTTTATAAAGCGGCTAGCCCTTTTGTATTGCTGCGGATTCTACAATTTGGTTTTGACATAGACAAGAAATCGTATGTATAAGTAATTATTAGTACTATTAAGACCAATCCAAACTACACGAATGTTGTTCATAGTCCAGTCCGCAGTCCATACTGAAATAGCTGAAAACAATAAATAATCCTGACAAATAAAATAATAAATAAACAGCACTTCACAATACTTCATTACATGAACGAACGAAAGCCTTATTCAAACAACTTAATAAAACTTTCACGGTTGCTTTGTACGCTACTATTTATCAAAACGGAGGCTTTTCTAATAACAAGAAAAAAGTATGCAAATGAATCGGCTAGATACAAATCTCTTAATAAAAAAGGTGCTTCATTCGCCGAACATTATCTCCGCTGTGGGCTAACTTAACTTACAAAAGACTGTTAACTTGGACACAAAACAAAAGCAATAGAAACTTGGCGCACTGAATAAAAATAACGAAATCAGCGGCCCTAATTCATTTTCAAAAGTGAGAGTTCTTGACGTCTCACTTTGATTGCGCGACACGACTGCGATACGATTTGGAAATGTACTTAAGCTTCGAAGCTTTAGATCTTAAGATTTTTTTTATTAATTTATTTAATTTAATTTAATTTATTTAATGCTTTATGCACAAATAAAAAAAACTGCATAAAGGCTTAATGCTATAAGTATTTTCTGCCAGTCAACGTTAGGGTGATGCAGAAACAAAACATGGTAGATGCAACAAAATAAAAGATAATTTGAAAAGAAAAGAAATCAAAATTTAAGATACCTACATGGAACTTCAAACAAAAAATCCAACTTATTTTAATGTTCTGCGATTGATTGATCGACAACAAGCAACTTAACTGGAGAACCAATTTTTTATTTTTTTTATTTGTAATTTCTCATGATACTTACTTCATTTAAAAACTGGTGAGACCTATGTATATAAGGTCTTATTTTAATAATCCAAAATATTTTAGGTGGTTAATCTATAGGTTACAAAGACTCTTTTTAGCAAAAAAATATTAAAATAATATCAACATTTTTTTATACGTTTTCAAAATTAATTAAAATAATTGATGTTTCCGTTTGCATAAAACCTTCATTCCTCTATGATTGTGAATGGAACTAAGGTCATGAACTCGATCACATGACTGGCGGCTACAGTACTCTCAGACACACACGCATCGCGTCGCCGCCCGGTCTAATGCCTACTTAATTCATAAATTAAGACTTTCTAACGATTAATCTACTGCAATTACTATGTGATTCTAATTTCCCATCACATTTTATCAGGCTTTGGACTGGAATAATTTAATTTAATTACCTACCTACCTATCGTATTACATTACTACGCAGGTACCTACTTTGTAAGCCCCGTTAGGACTGCCGATTTTGCAGGTTTGCTTGCATAGTAGGTACTAGGTACTTACACATAGGTTACGTATCTACGCTTTCAAATTAGGTACCGTAACAATAACTTGGCATGTTTAGAAGTTTGAATCAGTCTTATTTACTATGATTTGAAATGTACACACTTACCTAACAAATTGTTGGACATATCCACCCCGCTGTTGGACACAGAGGCTGGCACGCCGTACAACATGCCTTTGTACGCGCACTAGAGTGTCACTGTCACTAGTCATAATTCACACACATAGGCTTAATTCACAGCTCCGAGAATGGTATGCAGGTCTGGTCTTCTCCCGTGGCGCATTTTACCGATTTCAGCGTCGTGCGTGACTCGTGCCATGCGCGAACTCAGATACAACTACAAACGATGTTGCGGCCGCGCCGCCGCGCCGTGCCGCCGCTCCGCGCGCCCGCCGTGCCGCCCCGCGCCGCGCGCCCGCCGTGCCGCCCCGCGCCGCGCGCCCGCCCGCACCGCCCTGCGTCACGTGTAACGAAGAGCGGCAACGACGCGAATGTGCGGCGCGTGCGGCGACGAGTGGCAACAGAGCGCTTGATTTTCGGTTACGATCATTCAATACATTCATAATATCGCGCGCTTACCGCTAAGCGCTGGCGCCGCCACCCGCCTTCAATGAACATAGTACTACCTACGTAGTAACCGCCGTGGATGGATGTTGAAAATAATACAGAGCCAGTAAATTTATTATTAGTAAACTATTTATTTTTTATTTTTTTAATATCAGTAAAACATATACCTGATTAATTTGATATTTGTAATGAATTCTATACCATTCATAGAGCCTAGTTTTAAAATATTTTGGATTATTAAAGTAAGACCTTATAGTTAATCAGCTTTTAAAGGAAATGAGAATCATCTAATACAATAAATAGTATAGATTATAATATACATATACGATTTAAAAAAATCTTCAAGTTTTAGTTGGATCTCCTGTAAAGTTGCCTATTATGTCGCTTGGGTAATTTTTCCTTTCCACCGTCGATATCATATAAACCATTTATTCAAAAATATCATGCCTTTTAAGGCTTTATGGATATTGTCGATTTTGTCGTACATGCTTTTTTATGCTGGGGCCACAATAACGCCGTTATTTATCGCGTTAATGGATACTAGACATAGATGTAGCCACGACTAACGCGTTAATTTATAATGGCATTTAAATTATATAATATACCTTACGTTTAACGGTATTATAAATGCCTTTCCAAAATTAGCGCGTTAATTCGTGGCGATACCTATGTCTAATTACAGGAATAGGACTGATTTAACAATAGTATATTATAGCAAAAGGTCAACTTATTTTCATTCAGAGATAATGTAAAAACGTTGTTACTGTCCAGCCCACAACAACTCAGAACAACAAAATTTAGACTTATAGGAGAAGCATTTCCATATATTAAAACTACAGTTCGTGTAATTCCCACTAAATATAGTATCAAAACTATTAACATTTTATGTCTGTACCATTTTGAATTTAGCGCCTATAAACGTATTCAACACGGTTACGATTACTAGTCGTCGCGTGTAAACCCCAAGGGCAGATAACACAGCGAGGCCAAAATAAAATTAAAGAAAAAAAGGTAAAAAGAAAAAAGTTTCAAAGCAACAATGGGCGTTCGCCGCGACAAAACACATTGCCAGTATTAAAGGAGTTTGAAGAACTTTTCTTGTTCTCTCCAAAAGGGAAAGATGAAACGGCTTATAGACAGCAGAAATCTCTTAGAGTAGACCCACATTGAAGGTGCGATGTGTGAGTACGATTGCGAGCATGTGTGGGTTTTAAATTGACACATTGCGCGTAGTGTATTCTGTAGTGCCTGCTGGCGTAGATATATCTTCAGTATTTATGTAATATATCATTCTAGGCTTGCCCGTCGTATAGTGAAGAAATTTTGAATAAGAGACTAACCATGTCTGGATGAATTGGGTTTTGTTTATTTATTTATATAAATTTAGGCAGTAAGGCAAATAATACACGGAGCGGGGCGGCGCCCCGCCTGCCGGTGCACAGTCGAATCTTATGCCACTTTGTAGGTAATCCATCGAGTCTTAGCACGTGGCACTGCGTATCCGCGCGGAGCAATTGCGATGCGCCCAACCGCGCACCGCCCGGCGCCCGCGGCATTCGGCGCCACTCCGCTCCGTGTTTTCGCCTGATAATAAAGATTTCACAAACAGAAGCCTAGTAATATATCACAATTTCTTTTGAAAAGTCAGATAATTATATAATTCAAGTCTAAGTACTTACTTTTGCAATTTCGAAAATCGTCTATAAAAGTGTACCTAATCAGTAACGGTCCCAAGAGCATTATCGTAAAACAAATCAAACAATTTTCTGTGGCCGAACTGTTGCTCCAAAGTTGCTCATCTGAACGATTCTTTAAAACTTTCCAAAGATCGAAAGTTTCTTTTATTTGGTAAAATCTCCTATAAAACCTGGGTGTCTAGTACCTACTTGGACACATAACGAGGTAATTCCAAGTAACCTAACGATATATTTCACCTTTTTGACTTTCTCACGCAAGGTCGAACTTTACGTGTAACTTCAAGATGAATGATATTAAACTGAAAATACTTAAATATTTTCAAGATAGCACGAAGGGATGCCTGAAATGGACTTTCTAAGATTTTAACACGCTATCCAAGCAAACCTAAATACATTTATTGGTCACGATTTAAAAATATCTGTAAGAACTATAACGTGTACTACTTTAAGAAGTTATGATTATTTTTATGCGATGTTTCCATCCACTGTAACATATTAATTTAAACGCACAGAAATAGAGCACGATAAATTCAACAATTTTTGAGTAAAAATACGTCAATACTCCAGTAAAACCACTGTTGTAAACAACGGCCAAAATAATACACACACTTGAAGAACCAAGGTATTAAGGTCAGCGCACACGGCACAACGCGTACCAGAAATGCGCGGCCCGCGAAAAGAATCCCTTTGTGTGTGTTGCCGTTCTAAAAGTATTAGTTTTTCCGAATCCAATTTCAACTTGTGCAGTTTTTTGTCAGTTCGGAATTTACGGTATCCGAAGTGAAGATTTCGGAATGTTAGTGAGTAATGGTCACTTCGGTGTTTTTAGGTACCTATCGGATGACGAAATCAGAACTATGTGATAGGAATATTTTAAGTTATTTTGTTTGCACCTACCTAATGTGTTTATCTTTTGAAACAGTTATTTATATCATTTTCAAAATACAGAATGTATCGCTTGCGTTATAATCCACGCAATTTTAGAGAGTCGTCCGCGCCAAACATTTTTTTTTTTTGTAAAATTGTCTAAGCAGCGGCTGGCAAACTCAAACTGTGTTACTATTTAAAGACCAACATTTTCCTGCTACAACATTTACGCTTATTTATTTTAATCTTTACCACCCCCTAGTTACTGCTACGTACAATTGTAAGTGCTACATATTTTTCTTAGGACTAGAGATAACAACACTATTAGCAATAAACACCACATTACCCTCCTGATTAATTTAGCTAAGAATTTACCACACCACATAAAGAAAACCAACTTGGAATTTCGGCAAGAAAATTAACGAAAACGCTACCTGAGACAAACAAAGGAAAAACTGAAACAAGTTTATGTGACATGCCAGTATTTAATTTGTCTCATTTCTTTTGAAGTTCGCTCGGCAGTTGTTTCTTAAACTTTTCTGAAACGACGGCCAGGTAAAAGAATTTCCCATTAAAAAAAGGACAGCTCCGAATCGGCTGTAAACAATTCACTCCCAAGTCCTTTATTGGTTTTATCAGACGCGTATGTCAAATTCTCGTCTTGTTGCCCTCGGCTTTCCTTTATAAAGGAGCAAACGGGATTCTTTAAAAAGTCCTCTTCATTCGAACTTGGTCTAACTGGAGTCGGACTTAAAACCTGTTTTGTTGGCCTTTTTATTTTAGTCCTGTCTTTTTAAACTCGGTTGTTGAGGACCAAGAATAGTGATAAACAAGTCCATTCTATTCGCTTTTCCTTTATACATAAAGTGCGTGAACTGAACACCTTTGCACCTAACTGGCAGAATCTCATTTCCGCTTTCCTATTACTTACAGTATATTTATGTATACCTACAGAATATTTTTTTATGTAGTGTGCAAAATTATTTTATTTTGGAGTGAATTTTAGTACTGCGGTTGCATTTGGGGACGGACACTAAATCAATCTGCAAATTTTGCGCACTACATAAAAAAAAATCTTATACATTAATTTATTTAAGTACTAATATGGAATGTATATATATAATATATACTACATAGTGTATATTATACAAAATCCTATGTATAAATAGTTATAAATACCTAACTATGCTTATTTCAGTATAATTATCTTGTCCGTGCACCTACCATCCTTTTTTCTCTGCATCACCCCTAGGCTGACTGATAGAAAATGCCTGAGGCATTAAGTCTGCCTGTACCTGTGTACATAGAGCATGAATTCTATAAATCGTTTGCGATTTCCAGCTATACTTATATTTTGTCCGTTCGTGTACTTTGGGTTTGTCACTTATCTCTACGAACTAACTTAACAAAATTCTCACGACTTCTACAGATTGTCGAGAAGTTTAACTTTACCTAGAACGTTGTATAGTATACTCCTTAGAAAAAAGTAAGTACCTACCCAACAAAAATCCAAGTTAACAAATCCTTACGTAATGTTATTCAGAGCAGACTCTTAGACGCGTCACGCAATCCTGTGTCGATTTTCAATCAACCCGTCAAATACTCGGGATTTTCCAATCACACGTGTGATAAACAGCGGTGCTAAAAGCATTTTTTCATTTGTTACGCTTAAATTGAAGCGGTCCCAATATGGAGTACTTTTAAGTACTTAGGTTTATGTTTTTTTAACCTGTAGGTATTTTTTTGCTACTGTTAATATCTCTGGGACGCCTCTGCCTAACCTTTTGGGTAATACAAGCATGATGCTATGGGACACCACCATGATGAAAAGTTACGTACCGCAGAAATATTAAAACTTGGTTGATTTTTGCGTCCTTTTGCGCGAATGAAGGTTGCTTTAAATTTTATAACTGTAACTTATCATGGTAATACTGTGATCATGAATTCGAACGATATAATCAATAAATAGATACTCTACAACAATATCCTAATGCCCACGATCCAAATGCCGTTGCAATTACCAAAGTGACTAATTACTTACATACACTGTAAGCTGAATGGTGTACCCAGGGGATCGATTTCAAATATTATTTTGGAATTTAACACTCACTATATCTATTAGTAGTCCAAACGATGAGTATGCTTTACAAATGCCCTTTTAGATATGCAGCTTACTCTCCAAACCTAACCTCCAAACGCCTCTAATTATTCGAAACACGAAACGTAATCGCACACAAAATCTCACACATTTAAAACTCGTACTTAATTTTATAAGTGCTTAATCTTGAAATTCTTGAATAGGGTCGAATGAATGGAATAAAAATCCTTTTGGAAGGCTTTTCATTAGCTGATTGATGGGATCGATCCGTTGGATCTTTGAATTAATGTTAACAGGCTTGTGAATGTAAAATCAGAGCACTCATTTGTCAGTGTTGATTTTTCGCATCCATTTGAAAATGCGGCCTTGGGTTGTGTGCCTACTTCTGTTTACTCATTAAGTAAAAATAAATTTGTTTTCATCTGCATTTATTTGTTTGGAACATGCGTAGTATTGCTTATAACGTACTTTTTATATACCGTAAGATTAATGAAAAAAATCTGCTTTTAAAAGTACAGTACTACCACTTTTATTAGTTATATTTGGCAATATTAGTTAGCGCAGAAAGGAGTTATCTAGCGCCGACCAAAATATATTGTAAGCACGTTCTTTTGTTGATCAATATCAGTACTACTACTTTTTTAAGTTACAATCATTGTAAGTCGACGTTAGATTACTTCTTTATAACGAATATTGTCGATGTAACTCATAAAAGAGATAGTACCGTATGTACAACCTTCTTGTAAACTCTCTAGCAAGCTCATGTATAGTTTCTTTTTTTATTATACGACAAGTTTCCGGTGTCCAGCGAGCAACTACCGTCAAACAAGATATCCAAAGTATCAAGCTTACATACGGCCTTTCAAAACTTCTGTTTATCCCGTACTAGCGACCAGTCCCTGGCTTCGCACGAATGCAATTTCTCTACTATCCTTACATTTAATATGAAAGTATTATACTCGTACATATAAACTTTCCAGAAGAAATGCTCAGAATTATGAAAACCGCATCAAAATCTGTAGTAAGCGAACAAACAGACAGACGCGGCGGACGACTTTATTTTATACTATGTAGTGACGTAGAAAAAAATAGAAAAACGTTTATTTTGAACTCGCACAAATAACAAAAAATTCGTGCATATAAAACAAAACGAAATATCAGAAATATAAACTGCAGGTAAGAAGCCAGATACAGCCAGCAATGTATAGGCTAAAGTCAAAATTCTTAACCACAGACGTCGGTTAAAAAAGTAGGTTTAACTATAAAATATAGGTTAATTTTAAAAGTGACCCTGGCGCTCGGCCTTTTCTCGTCACAGTTCTAATCTAACCTAACCAACTAGTTTGTCCTAGGCAAAACTATTGTCTTTGACTGCAGGCTTTAATCAAAAGTAGTTTTGATAACTGTTTCTTGCAGTTAAAAGTACCTTTGACCGGTTAAGAGTTTTGACTGTGACATATAGATACGTACAGATATTATTTCCCCACTTTTACCTTATTTATATTATTTTGGTTCGTTTTTAGATCGAAGTGTTGTGCGATCTAAAAACGAACCAAAATACGCTTCAATTATCCTGAATACAGTAGCATAAAGGCCGGAGTTTCATCATTTCGAATCCCCTTAGCGCTTTATAATTACACAACAAGGCCCGGGCTATCTAATACCAAATACTTTTAATTGAAGTGCACAGTTTTACTGGACACGTCAGCGGCAAAGTTATAATTAACGGACGTCCAATTTGGGTCCGAGATAATTTAGGGTTTGACGGGGCCCACGGAAGCGTTTAGGCTAAACTCGCCAATCTCAGATATTTCTGGTAAATTAATTCCGTGAGATATGGTTTTTTATATAAACAATACGTCAGTAGAAGGCTGAAAGTTAAAATTTATTTTTGAGGTCATAATTCGTATTTAAGGAGGTTAAGGAGACTGCACTGGAGAGGGAAAATGGAGGAAGCTGCATCAGCTACACCGACAAGAGCAAGACTCTTAAATGGCTTCATAGAGGAGACCATAAATGAAATTGGAACTGGGCTAGTCACATCTGCCGCATACCGGAGAATCTATGGTCAAAACAACGCAGACAGGCCAAGAATGAAATGAGCTGGACTATTTAAAGAATTGGTCCCAGATTGCCATAGTCTTGGAAAAGTGGAAAGGAAGACTTGTAATTTATTTTTTTACCAAATTTTACAGTGGGCGGTACTTATAGGTTAAAAAAACATA
Organism: Allophyes oxyacanthae; assembly: GCA_932294325.1. Lineage (NCBI taxonomy): Eukaryota > Metazoa > Arthropoda > Insecta > Lepidoptera > Noctuidae > Allophyes > Allophyes oxyacanthae. Next base: position 14,150,308 of record OW028615.1, read on the forward strand.
ACACTAAAAGTTTTACAAAAACGTTGCTACTAAATGGAATTTCTACATCATTTCACGAAACATTTCAGTCAGTGGATGTTATAATATTCCTACTCATCTAAAACAAGTTCTACAATACTGAAAATTTCATTTCAATTGTATATCTAAGCCGCTTTTCCGTGAACCCCGCGACAAACAAATCTATCTTCCATCGCAAGTAATTGGAAACCTTTGCTTATCAAATTCGGAAATCTTCGGAGAGCATTCCAATAATATACAATGTTCTGTAAGCATTTGAAATTATCCTCGTTATAACATCGAAAACCGTTAAACTCATCTCTTAGAACACAATACACCAATTATACATCTGTAGATCAATTAGTAAATTAACTTCGTTCGCACAAAGCCTACGTGTACAGTCAACGTCTTTTTTCCTTCAAAGCGTACCATGACATGTATTGTCTGAAACACTGTACAAAAACGTAAGACCACTTATCAAGTTAGAATATTTGTTGGATAGCTGAATTTATTTATGTCAAGAACAGGCTGAAGGAAATCAACCATGTCTGTAACGGTCGTGGGATTAATATAAATTGTATATTTTTATTAATAAATTCGTTCTTTTGGTCAAAACAAAACAGTTGTGCGTCGGTTTGCGTACTGATTCAAGTTCCAAAAAAGTGTCTGTCAGAATGGCAGGTCGCCTACCTCATTCAGCAATTAAATGTTGACTAACAATTGCTACCTATTTGCTTCCATTTGCTAACCAAAAGTGTCCGTCAGGATGGCTGGTCGACTATCTCATTCGGCGTTGAAATGTTCACTAACAATTACTACCTATTTGCTAACTTTATCTCAATAATGGCTACTACCTACCTATTGCCATTCAGACGTCAGGATTGCTGGTCAATTATCTAAAGTATATCTTATATCTCTTAGTAAATAGAAGGCAGTTCTTACATGATACTTACAGTAACTTAGTGTCACAGCGCTAACATAACATCAAACTCATTTTCTTACAAAAAACAGTGCTATTTAAATTCCATAATTTCTTACCAAATAACTCGAAGCAAAATCGATCGCAATTACATCTCAAATTTTATGTTTTAAATTATAGAATAGAATAGAATATCTTTATTTTACTCATAAAATGGTATAGATGCTCTTACATAAATTCATATTACAAAACTGTCCAACATATTGCGTTTTACCATTGTAATTTTGAATAAATTTTATTATTATTATCTTCTTTATTTATTCCGTGAACATTTATTTTACATTGTTAAATAAAAACACATTTAAAAACATAAAAAATAGGGAACAGGGTCCAAGCTACCGGTGGCTAGGGCCCCAGAGAGAGGAACCTCCTCACAATGCGTGCCATGTCGAGGAGTACCGCCTTCTTATTATTATTACAATTATGATGATAAAATTAAAACATAAAGTCCTTTTACTAGATTACCATATGCACATAAATTTACTTTCAAACGCAACCTACCAATTATTTTAAATTCATTCTCCAAAACATTAAAACCAAAAGCAAAGGGTTAAAACTATTAAGGCGACACCACAACTAATTTCCTACACTACTCTACGCCATACATCAGCGCCATGGACCGTGTCCAGTTGTAAAGGCCACTTAGACGTGTACACATGCAAATCACGCCAGAACATTCTTTCGGACCCTCAGGGCCTTAATAAAACATGTTCAGTAAATTAAGCTGCAATAAATTAGTCACCCCTAGCTTTTAGAGGCCTCAGGTGGTTTGGTCCTCGCATAAATTGTGACCTCTTTGGTCCATTTCAACTGTTGATGAACTAGCCGGATAAGAAATTAAAAGGAACGTGTGTTATTTGTTTGGGGAATCATTGCACACGCAAGAAACTTTTATTCATGTGAGACCAGAATACATTTAAACCTTTACCCGACTAATAAATTACTAGGTGAACGCCTGCCTTCCATGCAGGAGAAACGCACTTGGAACAGTGCACTTGGAATCACGACGTTTTAAAAAAGCATGAAAAGGCCCAGTTGAAATAAAAAAACTTTGACTTTGACTTTGCCTTTGCTAATCCGCACTAAGCGAGCGTGGTGGGCTAAAGCTTAACTTCTTGTTATTCTAAGAAAATGCTCCTGCCCAGCAGTGGGACAGTAATGGGCTAAATTTATAATAATTATTAATTTATACAGCTACCAATATTTCAAACTATTTGCATTTACAGCTATTTATGCAGAACATGTTTAGTAACTACGCTTTGTTTCTGAACATCGTTATTTAATACTGAATTTCAGATATAATTCTCCGATATTCTAATACAGTAACAATTTTAAACTATACCTTACAAAGGAACTGGTAAACAATTAATTCAGTCCAATTTCAATAACCTTCGCAGAATATACAAAAAGAGTGCGTTCCACACCCGAAGACCAGTTCCAATTCTTTTAATAAATTCTTATGCTTTAACAAAAACTCGACACTACCAAACATATCGCGACCATTTCGTTCGCCATATAAGTAGAGTACATACGAGTATCATGAGCGCAGTACATTCAACAAAGTAACATGGCCGATACACTGCTACGCTCACTTTAGGATGGCCTTTAAAGTTAGCTGTTTTGGTCTGGATGTGTGGTCCAAATAATAAGTAGAAGCGTTTATTCTATACACAGTTTTCAAGTACACCTACTGTTACAGAATGGTTTCTTTCCTAGCGAAAACACTTTTTGAAAGCGAAATATTACCACTACCTAATGTTTGAACATACGTTCGGTGCACAACAAAAGTTCTAAGTATGGGGTAGCGGTTCGCCGTGGATTCACATATTCGCTACGGCGTAGCTGGTAGCATCGAAATACCATTAATGTTCAAATAAATTAAACAGCCAGACAGAACATAGAAGTTCCAAGTATGAGCGTAGCGATTCGCCTATTTGCTACGACGTAGCTGGCGTAGCGGTAGCATCGAATGAACAAATTGAGCAGCCATAGACAGGGGGGCTAAAAAGGCCGCTTTAGATGAATCATAATATGATTCATATTACGAATGTCAAAATATCTACTTAATTGACAACTCTTAATGTCATCCGCCTAAGGTTCATATTCAGTAATCATCTGTTTGACAGTTACTAAGCAGATCATTAGATGAATTGCTCAATGTGGCCTTTTTAGGCCCCCTGAACATTATTACATTCGGTGTGCGGCAAAAGTTCCAAAATATGATCGTAGCGGTTCGTCTATTTGCTACAACGTAGCTGGCGTAGCGGTGACATCATCGCGACGTCGATTCGTTACTACTTCGTCTCCATTTCTCTAGATATCGTATATTTTAAACATTACCTCATTTACCACAAATTCACTTCCTTTTAACCCGCGATCTCCTCTGCCCACGACCATTGCCCACTGAGAGACGGAAGGGTGTAGCACGGGACATCTTGCGGCGTTCGCCCACTTGATTTATCCGACCACAGTCCACCGCAAACTAGGCGCCTCCCGTATTTATTGCCACAATAACCCTATTAATTCAGCGTACGACTTTGAACTTGGTGTGCGAGCGCCCTAATCCTTGCACTGCGGGGTCGTTACGACCTCTCGTAATGACAGTAGCGGCGAAAGTGTTGGGAGGAATATTGTTTGAAATGTGCGAGCTTCAATTGAGGGTTAGCGGTTTGAGTCAAGTAATTGTTAATGGTGTAGCGAATTGAAGATTGTAAATCTATAAATTTTAGTTGTAGCCTAATGATCGAAATTCGACACATCTAGCATCGATGATATTTAATATTTATACAGGGTGTAAGTGACATCGTAACGAAAATTCATACCATGGGTTCAGTTCATGATACTGGATCATTCAACGTTAAAATTTTGCGACGGTCTTATCAAAAATTTAACGATTTTGTTCGCAGATTTTTTAGTTAGGTATAAAAACTGCGAACAAAATCGTAAATTTTTTTAAAAGACCGACGCAAAATTCTTTCGCTTAGTCTTTCAGTATCATGTACTGAACCCATGGTATGAGTTTTCGTTACGATGTCACTTACACCCTGTATACATTATAAATTTTAGCTTTCTGCACTCCTTCTCCGATACCCAAAGAGTTCTCCATATAAACTTTAACTATGCCAAAGCTCACACTCCTCCGTGTGTGCAATATGTTTAGAAAGGGGTACAAAGTTTTATCTTTACTCATTAATATATAGATAAAAAGTAAAAGTATTAAATACAAACTAAAGGAGTACTATAATAAAACATTAATTATTTAAGGATTGTAGGATTATAGTAATAATTACAAAAAGATACCTCAAGAATCCCATATTTAATTTAATTTTTTTTTTTATATTTAATTATTTAATTAAATTACTGTTCGCGCGATGATCCTTTTTATTTAATTAAATTTGATATTGAACCGGTTAATGGTATGCTAAGATAAACCATAGTGGTTTAATAGTATGTTTATGGCAATGAATGTTACCTACATATTTGTGAAATATAATAATAAAAATAGTATTTGGAGATTACTTGCAACTGTCATAATTATAATAGTCCCTCTAAAACGTTTAATATTTCGTGGTAAATGGTATTACATCAAATTGGCAGGTCTAATATTCACTATTCAGCATCTAATTTCGGAGAATTAAATTCGTTGAAATTGTCTTAGGTGCCTAAAACAGGTATTACTAGCGATTTCTGTCAATCATAGTAAAAGGGTCTTAGCTCTAGATCACTCACGTGATATCAAAATGGTATTAAACACACATCCAGACGAAGCAATTATATCAATTACGACTGCAAATAGGTTCTAACCATTAGCTCTCGCCTTGCCCTAAATGGTTGTATTCTAATCAATTCCTAATCTAAACAAAGTGGCGCGCCTGAAAACTCCATTAACACGAGTCCAGTAGCACGACTAGTTAACAATGATTATTTATTAGCAAAACGACGGGCGTTTCCTCCAATCGCGGATGTGACCGCGGCCTTATTCAATTTGATTCATTGCACTAATGCGAACCGGTCACGCGAATGACCGACCGAAAAATTCGACGCACCCGAAGGATAGGATTGCAGACTTGCGATTTTTGAAACAATTTAATGATGATTATATATTGATGTTATAGTTTTTTATATTTCATTAAATGTACCTACGCTTAAATAGGTTGACTCGGGACACATTTTTCGTTAATTTTGTTCTAGACCCGCCGTCCATTGTAGTAGTAGGTCAATGTATTATTAGGCCACAAAAAGAAGGCCACTTACTTGCTTCACTACTAGGCATCGACCTCTCCCAATTTGTGCCAAAAACAACATAATTATCAAATTCAATATCAAGTTCCCAAAACATTGGCCTCAAATATCAGGCATTTAAATGTTTGCAGAAACATTTTGTTCCATAAAATATATTCCAAAACATAGCAAATGCAAACGTCCATTACCCGTCAGAACTGGAGCTTAATTTCATTATTATTCTCACCTGCGACACAAAAATCCAGTCGCTCGTCTGCAACAAAGTCGTAACTACCAATTTCGGCGATACCTTTCTCCGTAGCTTTCGGTTCTAGGACGGGGCGTCTTGACCTTCTTATTTTATGGACTGTGCCCTCCAATGCTCTTAATACCTCTCATTGTGCTTACGCTTGTACGAAATCGGGGTAAACTCCTATAATTGCCCTTAATATAATTTCGTTGTTCGTTTCCTATCTATTTTAATTTGTATTTTTGTGTTCGTATTTTTGTATTCTTGAATAACTATTCATTAGTCATAGAGCTGAGCTCTTGCGTATATATTTACGACTACACATTATGATAGTGATTTATTTTCTGTAAATAAATCCTTATAGGAAGCTTTTACAAGTCTTTTTGGGAACTAGATGGCGCTGGTATTTGCTATTTAGTACCTTTGAGAAGAAACACCAAAACATGCTTTAAAGGATTCTTTTTTATAGGCAGTCATTTGTTTTGGTATTATAAATATATAATTTTATATAAATGTTACATCATCTACGATATATATACCTACCCCCTACATAGTAATATTCTTTTAAAGAAAGAACCATAAAAGCCTATACCTGCTCGTATTATATTAATATTATCTAAGTTAAATAAGTATTTACTTTACACATGTTATACACTCCACACTACCTATATTTAATATTTAGGTTAGTTTGAAATTACCGAGTACGATCCGTTTTTATAATTCGAAACTTTTTTTCTTTTTATACAAAAATATGAAAATATTCTGTAGTTTGCATATTCTAACTGACATGGCCGAAAAATGGAATCAAATAGAAGAGTAGATCATTAATCATTCTGTACGTTAGTCTTAGTATCTACTATAAGCTATTCTGTGATTTTTTACATAAAATAAAAACACACGAAAAACATATTTTTTGCTAACCTATTTAGTTGTGGTAAAAGTCGTAGATCAAAAGTTGTTCAGAATCATGATACAAAGTTAGTACTAAAAGGTTTCGGGTATTTTTTCAATTACCCTTTATTTTATTACCAAATTACAGTTATTTCCAAAAGTCGCCAGTAAAGTCTAAAGCGAAAGTAAAAACTATAAATTGACTAAGTACGAGTATAATACTAACTAATAAGTAGGTACTATCGACACCGGACAGACGGTCGGTGTCCGATGGTATTAGGTTAATACGCCTGTATTTAGGTCATTGTGATAAAGAATATTTATTTCACCTACAGTCGAAGGAACCAAGGATTCGTTCCTTTTTCATTTACCGGCTGAAGCTAGTAGCGCCATCTATGTTTTTCACGAACTTCTTCGTCAGACTGTTTCCTTGCATTTCTGACAGGTTCCGCTATGTTCAATGATTTGATGATAAATACATAATACCTACCTCATGAAGCAAGATACTTATTTTGCGTAGAGAGACTGGCTGTTTACCCTCCGAATGAATACAGATGAATAATAATAGGTCAATAAAAACACCAAATAAAAAATACTTTTAAGTATTTATTTCCGGCTTCAACGTACTCGTATCTATGTTTAAGTATTACTTACTAAGATTAAAAATATTCTAACGGATAGATAATTAATTTCGCAAGAAAGTGTTCTGTTAAAACAGCAAAGAGTATTTTCCATTAAGTAAACTCTCCAAGACCCCAAGTGCCACCCCCAAAAAGACAACCGAACTTTCATTTCAACGCTTTAATTCCAACGAAACCTTTGACAGCGTTAAATATGGCCTTTATTGCTTTCGTAATAAAGATTTAAGTAATGTTACAGTGTAAGTTTTCCAACAAGCGCCACAGAAGCTTGCTGTGTTAATTTACGACGGTTCGGTGGGTAAGTTTAGGCGTAGGGCGTGCACAGTACGACACTGTGTCTCGTCGTGTACGGCTAGAAATAGGTCAATGTAGTGACAGGATATTACGAAGCCACGATGTCAGACGCATCCGCGTTTAGTCGTTGGCTAAATGAGAAATAGCAGAATAACAGCACACAGAGTTGTCGCATTGCTTTTAATTCAAAAGTTGGTGGTGTATTTTAGAGCAATGTGTTACAGATATATTGGCGAGTGAAGCTAGAATGTGCCCCAGTTTCGTTTGAACTGCTCTTGCTAAGTTTATGCAAACGTTTGGTGTAATACAATTTGATGTTGAAGTATATTTTTAAAGCGTTTTGTACGTAGTATGTCCATTTTATCAGGCTGACCTGAAAAACCGTGCCAAGTTGCAAGAGTACGCAGCGCATCGCAGGCCGTAGACTATCGACACTATTCACTTGTTTCCTCTACTTTAACAGCTGTCTTTTTAGTGACAACTCACTACCTACTGAATTATCTTTGGAACTGCATTATAACAATTTAATAGGTGGTGGTAGTAACTTCTGTCTTGTCTTCTATCTTTTCTTGTCACAAATCTAATATTTTTTTAGCATATTTTAACAAATTAGTGCATAAACGAAATATTTTTGAAGAAATTCTGGATAGAGGCTTTGTTTGAAAATAGGTAGTTTCATCATAATAAAATAAATATTTACCTATTATTTCATTTGTCGTATTTATTTATACCACTAAGGTGACAAACAAGCGTACGACCCGCCTGATGGTAAGCGGTTACCGTAACCTATGGAGGCTTGCAACACCAGGGGCATCACACGCGCGTTGCCGACCCTACTACCTACTAGCAAGGCGCACTGGCGACCTTGCTCACCGTTAGGATCACAACACTGCAAAAGACCAGTGGTATTTGGTTACGATATTCTGCAAGGTGGAGGTACTTCCCCGGTTGGGCAGTTCCAATTTTGAGTGGGAAGTCCCGCTGTGCCCTACCTGTCTTAATCCCTCCCCCCATTTATTATACCCCCTTAATAAATTAAAACCAACTTTCTGCAAATATCAATAACAAATAATATATACTAAATAAGCTAAGTTATTCTGTATTTTGCTCGAACAGTCTTAAGTCTACAGTTTTCCAGAGAACGCCGTTAAGCACGATTTATATGTGTGTTGCTTAGAAATTTACTTAATGTGTATCTACGCAGCACTGTGATTAATCTTTTAGCTACGGAACCCTAATGCTGGTAAAGGTAGAGCCACACTGATGTTGTTTACGATAATAGTCAATGTTGTTAAGAGAAAAGTTTTGTATCATTGTTCACGTAAGGATTGTTATGAAACTTTTGGATAATATTTAGTTCATAGGGAATCTTTTCATTTACCAAATAATTTGGATGCAATAAAATGAGAGACGGCACGGTTGGCGCCGTGGCTAAGCGATTGGATTTCTGTGCTACATGCTGCGGGTTCGATCCGCGCACGGAACAAATATTTATATGGCCTACAGATAGTTGCTTTTGGGTCTGTGTGTATGTGACATGTATGTTTGTAAATTGTACCCACAATACAAGAGAAATTGAAGCGTGGAGCAGTGTTAATTTTTTTTTTTAAAGTCAAGTCTATTAGAAATACATAGTACGTGATATATTAATATAAACAGAAAGCATGTGCCACACGATAGTTCTCTATCTTGTAAAAAAAAAGCCCAGCTTCCGCCAACGGCTTAGCCCGCGTGATATCTTTATAAATTATAGCCTATGTTACTCAGTGATAGCATAGCATTCCGCTGGTTAAAGAATTTTTAAAATCGGTCCAGTAGTTTTTGATTGTATCCACTACAAACAAACATACAAACAATCAAATCTTATCTCTTTATAATATTAGAATAGACTGGCTGTGCCCCTGGCATCATCCGCCGTTTTTTTCTCTTTTCTTATTGCTCGGCTCCTAACTGTCGTAGCGTGATGATAAATAGCCTATAGCCTTTTTCAAGAATCGGGCTATCAATTGCAAAAATAATTTTTCAAATCCAACTGGTAGTTCCAAAGATTAGTGCGTTCAAACAATCACTTCAGCTTTATTATATTAGTATAGATATCCTTCTCTATCCCCAAATCCCTAGTAATCATTGCATACCACTTTGACTAGCGACCAAAGAAACAAACACCGTAGTTCCCCCTCTATCTGTACAATACTTTTCGCGTGAGCTAAAGATTAATGTCTCACAATTTTGCCCCAGTTTACCCTCAAGTTACTTTAAGTTACGAAATACAAGCGATTCAAAATAAAAATCAATGCTCGTCCACTGTTTGTTTACTAAGAATCACTATCACTACATAGTATAAAATAAAGGCACCCACCGCGTCTGTCTGTTTGTTCGCTAACTACTTCTTAACTATACAACGGATTTTGATGCGGTTTTCACCATAATTTTAAGCATTTCTTCCGGAAGGTTAATATGTAATAATATTTTCATATTTAATGTAAGGACAGTAGAGAAATCGCACCCGAGCGAAGCTGGAGGCGGAACGCTAGTTAGAAATAAACAAATGTAATCAAAGTATCATTGCAATTTGGGTAACAGATTGCAGCGCGACAGATGCGTGACCGCATCGCAATCACCGCATATAATTTTCGTTGCAAAGACCCTAAATAACGCTAATACCAATATCCTCGTGGTTTAGTTGAATTTAGGGACATCTACAAATGCAACAGAGAGCAAGTGTTTGAATCGCTTGTAAGGACTCGAAAATAAATTCTGTAATTTATAAAGTGAAGATTTATAAAATACAAATTGGACCGCGAGCAGGAATTGAACCTGTGACCTTCTGGTTAATTACACCAGCCCCTCTAGCCTCTAAGCAACCGAGATGCATGCTCGCAGTATCGAATATTTCTTCTACATTTTAATCCATGTTATGGTAACGGTGAGTTTAAAAGTTCGCTTCGAAAGAAAAGAAAAAAATATTATTTTTGCATGATGAAGACGCTAACAAAACACGACGAAAGAATAAATGATGAAAACATAATATAAAATAAAATAACAAAAAAGTCAGAAAAAGAAATTAAATAGGTACCTACCTAAATAATATCTATAAACTATCAAGTAACGGTGCGCCTCATCTGTGCAAAAAGGAATCGTTCGCATACGTAATGCGTTCTTACAATAAAAGTAATCGTTAATTTATACCGCAAATATAAACACAGAAACAACCACACAATAAAATGTTACTCATTTAACAAACAAAAGTTATTCATTTTTAATTAAAAGTGTAAGTACGTATTTTCTTTTTGTGATTTGTTTATTGTAAATATTGTGCCGTCAATATCGCGTACGGAATTAAATTATTTTTCTTTCTTTTATTATTAACATTTGACCAGAACTATGAACAGTTCACGTATTTTTGATAATAGGTACTTCTATAACTTTAATTACTCTATAATACAAACAACAACTATGTCGCTTCCAGCCCTCTCTTGCGCCACATCACAAAACCAGCAGAGACGCCTGTTAAATTAATTGTAGCGCTTATGTCGCTCGCACACCCCGATTCGCTTTGAAAAATCATCGCTCATTGGGTTTTTGGTATGAGATTTATAACCTTAGAAACTACCTACTTGTTACTATCTTAGTGATAGGGTAGATAATGGATTGTTAAGGATTTATCATCATCATTATTTGGTTCATTTTGGGTACAATAGAACTTAATTCATTCAGCTCAACGATAACAATATGCGCCATTTATAGACTTTTTTAAATATACCTATTCTGTTCCACTGCTGGGCAAAGGTCTCGCCTCTTTCCGTTGTCTGCTCCGGCCAAACCTCGAGGAAAACATCGAGACCATCTGGCTAGCGTTTTCCGGGCCTCTTTCGATGACGACTCCCTTCTGGTACCCACCGCGTAATAATCCTCGCACACCTTACTGGATGCATTCTACAATGTGGCCTACCCACTTCCATTTCAGCCTGGCAGACTTATTGCCCACATCGGCGACACCGGTCATGGAGAGTATCGTGGTGTTGCGAATCTTGTTTGGTCTACACGAATAATAATAGAGTTTTGAGTTTTGCTATGAAGAATGTTGTCGTTGAACTCAACTGCGAAAATAATAGAAACAGAACACACACAAAAAAACAAATGAAAACACACAGGCCCCAGAACATAAAAAACAGACTGACAGAGGCAGGTGATAGAAAAAATTAAGTTCAAATCCTTATTAGATAAAAATAAACATTAAATTTAATAAACTTGAACCAAAATTCTCCATAGGATCTACTATTTGGAACCGTGCACCTAGAGTCTCGACATTTCATAAGTGCCTGTATTTGGTTTACATGAAATAAAGATCTATTCTATTCTAAAAAGTCAGTCTCAGAGATTCAGATCACTTCACTCACTTCACTCACCCACTCACTCTTTCTTCACTTCAGTTCACTTGGAGATTCAGTTCTCTCAAATATAAACCTATAAAAATCGCATGGGTACCCGCCTATATTACTTGGTTTCCTAAAACGACTTATTTGAAATATATCCAATTCTTTTTTGATACCTTTTTTGATCTAATAAATATAAACTGAAATTAAAATGTGGTCCGCTCACCAAAATAAATTAATTTTATCTACGCGTTGATTCAATTTCGTCCCATTTCGAACTCTTAAAAGCTTGTGGCATCTAAACCGTATAAAATCAGTTTATCCACTCACTGTTTATCTAAGCACTAACTTCTAACGATCACAGAAACCAACTAGCCTAAACCACAACACCGTATCCGTTTCAATTTACACACGAAACGAATACATCCAAACACTCATACGACCATCTAAAATAATAGGGGCGAAACTTCCAAACTTACCGAAAGGGTCAGCTATAAAGAAGATTAAAACTATAGAGGGAACCCATTATCATTGGGGACGCTCGCTCGGATTCGGTGGCACAGTATATCAGAGGCAATTACCCAGGAAGCCTCCACACATGACCTGAAAGTTCAGCACTTCATTACGTCGCCATCGGTAACCCAATTTTGTTGGCAAAAGTAATGCTCATAATTTTTGGTAGCGCCAGGGCCGGGCGCAAACGACGGTATTAATATTCTAATTTATGATCTGTAATGTTTGTTGACATGACCTTGCGTTTTATTTGTGACATGACTATTATATTCTTTTTTATTATAACCCACTTCCAATTTTATCAGCAATAGGCAAAACATTTTGTGAGTGTCATTATTTCGTGTTTTGATTGTGACAGACTTAGAAAAGAAAGAGTAAGAATACAACACAATAAACAGAGATTGTGAAAAAGAGTACATACATACAATCAAAAGCAGCAACATACCTGCATCCATTGATTGATATACAAATACGGTAGCAACATTATTTTCCCGAGAGCGAAAAATAAGGACTAATAAATTTTCACCCGTTTGCACCCGTTTGGCGACCCAAGTGCGTCCCTGATAACGACTCGCGACGACTCCCTTAAAACTCCATTGTGAATTTCAATCTAGATTTATTTAAATAGGCGAACCTTTGATTGCGATGCGAGGTAAGCTCGTTACATCATAACAAACCTTGATGTCACGCTACAATACGACTTTATGACGATGCGATAAAGTTGAAATTGGCTTAAACCAACAGCAGACTTATATTTGCCGCCGAATACTAACCCTTCTCTCTAATAAGAGGATGAAAGGTTTTGAATGATTGTTTTTTTTTTATTTCTTTTTTTCATGGCGAATGCTTCGGTTACCGTTTGATATGATAATTCGTGTAATAGGATGAGAGAGGGTGTGTGATCGTGTGCACGCATTTTTGCGGCTAATTTTTGAGGGCGTTTGAATGTCAATTGGGTGCGGATACTGTATGGGTTGCAAGATTAATAGGTAATGAACGCTGGGCCGTACACGGTGATTTAAAATATTTATGTTAAAATTACACTTCTGTTCGTCAAATTTCATTAATTTTAAAACAACATTCATTCGTTAATTTTAAAGAAGGTGGGGCAGGGAAAGATCGTTTTGATCAACTCGACATTAAATTCTAATCGGACACAAAAAGTAAAGTCAGTTCTTGATTATAACTCATATTATATCAACCAGACAGTAACCTTTATAAAGTCACGTCAATCGTTCCATTTATAAATTAACGCACACATAAACAATACATAATATTGAACATAATGAATAACACCCACACAGCAACAAAAACACGGAAACAATAATAAGAAAAACAAACTTCCATCGGAATTCATCGGACAAATTAGAAGCCAGTGTTCCGAAAAAATAAACAGAGGACCACGTTTTAATTGTAAATTAAATTAAATTCGTTCGAAAATCAACTTAGGTGATTCGGCGCTTCGGTAGGTCGCTAATGACGTCACGGGAGATACGTACCCCTCAGAAAAGTCCGACAGTTTTTTGATTAACTGGAAAAATTTAAGTCACGCTCACAACCGTTATTAATGGCGGGTATGTTCCGAACGCTTTTTTTTTTAATTTTTGACCCTGATTGGGTAACGGCTAATCATGGTATCAAAAATGTTCGGTACAATATTACGAAATATAATTTAACAGATTGTGAATTAAACTGTGTATTATGATAATTATTAGAAAAGAGCTTATTTTTTCTGCAAAAAATTGTATTTGGTGCGAACATACAGCATAAACTGCTTTCATAGCTCTGCCTAAAGATATTTTCAAAAGCACATGGTTAACTGGGGCTCAGTTAATAATTTAAGATGGATATCTTCCCTTTTTCCTATAAAATACCACCGAAAAAAGTTTAATCTAAATCATGACCATTACTTTACACGTTATAAATTTTTTACCGATATTCTAACCTCATAACTTCGCCATTGATGACAAAACAGAAAAGTTAAATCACATTAATACAAATCTCATCAAACCAAGAAATCGTTCCTAACATAATTACATCACTAAAGCGCTACTAAATTAAAATCATCTGCAGAAATTGAAGATATTCCACGTCTTAATAAGTACGCCCGAATATTCTAGATATCAGCAAAACTGTTCGGGATGGCCTGACTTCTTAATGAAATTTTCGTATTACGACTTGCCGCGTCGTCCGTCTCTCTCTTACACCCGCAATCGTCCATCTTGCTTACTCTTTCGTCATGTAAAGGTGCAGTTCCGAGTTTTATGCGAAATTTATTCATAACTGTGTAATTTATCCGCGGCAAGTAAAATGCTTGGTAATGGAGAGGGCTTGCGGGGGCTGGTGTGGGGGGGGGGTTATAATGTTTTCGTGTATTATTATTCGCCTGTTCAGCTTTAATCTGGAAAGTTTCGTTATCGTTTGAGTGTATTTATAAAATATATTTTAAACTGCAACGATTTGTTTTTACACGTATGTTTTTATTGCACAATATTTCATTTGGACTCGTTCTGGGAACAAACAACTAAGAATAAGTAGAAACCTACTAAATTGCTGTGTCCCGATTTTTTTTAATGAAATTGATAGCAACCTATATTTAAGCAGCAACTAAAATTCTAACCCTAGCATTGATCAATCATATTCTTACATATTTTTTTCTTTGAATCTATTCACTTTTTAACATAATTGATCAATGATATTTCTTAATTTATATGTATTCAGTTTAAAGTAGTATCAACACCAATAAAAATAATATCATTAAAATATAACTCTTTGAACATTTTCCAACAATTTTCTTTGATGAATTTCCGTTTTCGCTACAAAATCTCCAACAAAATAGAAATGGTCTTTTGAGACGCGACTTTTCCAAAACATTTAGGGCCAGGCCATTATATTATCACGGTGCGGTAACCCTCTAAGGCGTGGGAGCTTTTGAAAATTATCCTAAGGATGTCTGCATGTCGAAGGAATCTTTCACAGGCAGTCGTCTATAAATGTATAATGATCACCTCTTTCTGGCACTGGCTTAAAAGGAATCTTTGTGAACGTTTTTCTGACTATTATGAGGATTCCTTACTTACCCAAAAGTAAAAGAAGAAATAGTGCGTCCCTGAATATCGTTTCCAGTGAAAGAACAAAAAGTAGTGAGGTAGAGAAAAAAGAATTGAAAGATAACAATTTTTTTTATTTCGCATACTGGTGTTGTGTGGCTAATCTTACTAATATTATAAATGTAAGTTCATTAAGCTGTTTGGATATTAATTTATTACTCAACGTATAAATAAATGGCTGAATGGATTTGGATGAAATTTGGCATACACATAAACCTTATTTTGAATTAACGCATAGTCTAGTTTGTAGTAACGCTTTTTGTCTACGATATGCGAGTGAAACCGCGGACAACAGCTAGTGGTTTAAAATAATGCTCTTGAGTAGAGCGAACTAGCAAAGCGTATGACATGGAATAATATTCTTCAGTTGCAGAATTACAAATGTCACAAACATGGGGGCGGCCTGCCAGAGCCATTTCAAGCGAATACTTGCATTAACATGATGGGCTTAAAGGTCATGTTTAGGCCCAAGTTTACTATACATATACTTCATTTTTTTGACAATGTTTTAAAGTGGCCTTTATCCCTCCTATTTCTCCCAAATATGAGCAAAGGGCGAGACGAAGTACTATTTTAGCTTAAAGAGACAATTTGCTGCGTTCGTTGGGAACCCTTCCTCACGCTTCTCATCATCATAATTAATTATCTAGTTGCTCTATACAACGTCTCTCGTCGTTCACCATCCCTCGTGATCATCATATTAGTCCATCTTCTGTTGAGTCGACATGAGAACATGGAAATTGCTCATGCTGTTGTGGAAAGATTAGCCGGTCCGTCCAGGTATCCAGGCTAACTACCCAGGGTGCGTCAGATGATCATGTTTCGTTAAAAGTCTACTGCTAAATTAATATTTGACTAATCTGAATACAAGATCAAGATCCTAACATGATATTATTGATAATTCAATCCATGAATCGACCGTGAATAACTATAACCTATCATTACCCACTATATCAAAAATTCAAACGCGGCCCTAACTCCTAACAATACAAACATTAAATTCAAAGCTTATAATGACTTCATAGAACACTGTAAAGTTGAAGTGGCAATTATTATAAGCTCGCATGCCGTGACTGGGCCTTATAAAACGTAATGATAAAAATGGCCGACCACCTCTAACAAGATCGAACAAAGTACTTACTATTAATTTATGCATATTACACCTTTGGTAGCTTTAAACAAATAAAAATGATTAATTGCTATTGATAAGTTAGGTGTATTATTATTTTTAAGCAAAATCACGTAGCCATAACTTATGCCATCTAGGTTTTGATGTATGGCTGATTATACATTTTAAAGCTCACGCACATGACTGATTTTCAGTCGTACAAGGATTGAAAATATGTTTGGAAAATATACTCAAATAAATAAAGGTAAGCTACGTAAATACTGCGCACACGATCGACACAAGTCATTGTCATTGTAAAGATATCATTGTAATTGTTGTAATTCTATTTCTATTGTGTGTTTTTATCTGAGATGTTCGGTTTAGTCCACAGCTAAAGAAACTGATACCTTCCCCTTTATACCTGGGTTTCCAAAGAATAAACTTGAATTAATACTTGCATATACAATGACAACACCTATTGAGAAATCTTGGTAACCCTAAAATTTGTTCGTTATACTATATTTGCTCTTTCGCTTTCTAAAGTCACCACATTTTCTCTTTCTACTTTAGTCGTTGCTCTGCTCATAAGGTCTTTCGGTGCTTTCAATACTCTAGTACTTCTGGTGCTTTTAGGGTAGTAAGCTTAAGGGGGCTTACTACCCTAAAAGCACCAGAAGTACTAGAGTATTGTCACCAGAAGGGACTCCTTCCCTGAACACCACATTTTCTTCTAAAAAAGTAAGATCATGACAGATTGTTAAAGATTTCAAAGACAAATAGAGTTAGGTTCCCGGAGAACTCAAAACTCCAATATCAAACTAGTTCTTACTATAGAACAGAAAACGCTTCGAGATCGATATCGTTAATAGGGCTCTCAGATGCGTGTTAGGATGAAGTAATTAATTTAGGAGTACCTTAACTTACATTTATCTCGAAAAGAACAATCAGCACCCCAACATCCACACGTCATTTCCTAGAAGTGTTCTGTGTTATTCAATCCTAAACTACGGATAGCTACCAAACTAATGCGGATTCAAGCGCTACTTAGACAAACTATACTAAAGTTTGATACGGTTATAGTTTCAGGAATCCTCACTAAAATTTAAAGCAGATAATAATTTTCGAAGTATAACGTTTTAACGCTTATTAAATTTATATCAAGGCTAACTAGATTTAAAGTATGAACTATGGAAGTGGGTGAGCTTTTGAGCAGAGGTTTATAGGGGCCACAATTATGTATGTATGTATGAGTCGAGCGATTAATTGGACATTTTACCTTTCGATAATACTCATTAATTGCATTACTTGCGATGTTCTAGAATTCCCCCTATTAATAATTTCCAGGCTATTATCAATCAATCAATATCTGCAACTTATTGAGCAGTATCTGTTTATTGTGTATGTGTATACTATTAAAAAATTGTTTTTTTTTTTTTAAATTGGCTCATAGATAACATAAATTTTACTATCCTCCGAAAAAACTTAACCTCTTTTTAACATTTCAATGCTCCGCTAAAGTACGGCAAACAATAATTACCTTACCTAGACCTTATATTTGGTATCTGTGTGTAATGATGAGGTGATAAAAACACGCGTGTCTCGACGCTTGTAATCCGTTTAATCCGCGACGCCTCGGGCGATACGTGCAGCGGAGGGTTGGGGCGCCAGTTCTAGCGAATGCAGGTTTTAAATACAAGTATCAACCCTTGAAATTATTCTGTGCGGATTTTATACGCTATATGACGCCGACTTTTAAAGATATATTTGGTAAAGAACCTAACAGCTGTAGCAATCAATTATACTGTAATCTATATTATTCAAATATTATGATTTTTTTTTTTTTTTTTCCTGTTGTTTTTATTTTTATTTCTTATTATTACATTTAGTGCCCCAAATTTGCAAAAAAAAATATTACTTTTCTTTCTTTCTTTTCTAAAATGTTCTTTTTTTTTTTTTACCGCATACATTTGCAGTTATCGTAACAAATGTATCTCTATTCAAAAATTTGGATTCACGACATACATAACATTATCGTTGCCGATTCGCTATATAGTCCCGCCGTATAAATTACTTTGCACTTCTGACACCCGTATCTTTTGGGTTATAATTAAATGTCAATAAACGTTTATCAATTTAAAATGAACCAGCAATACCGGTGACTTTGGCAGCTATTACGTGATAAAAACACGCGTATCCCGTCGCTTAATCCATTTAATCCACCGTCGCCTCGGGCGATACGTGCAACAACGGTATCCGTGGCTCCAGTTGCAACGACAAGAATAAATATTATCCTTTTTATATTAAATTAATATTTGGACTCGTTTTTGGTGATAAATTTTGAGAGATATATAATATATTATATTATATATTACCTATATATATTATACTGTGATTCTTGACTCTAGAGTGCTCCAATAGTTTTCCACACAACAATTCCTCCACTCCAACTTCAATATTCCATACGATTGTTAAGGCTGCTGTACAAATTTTAATAAATCCATCACCTCAGCTTATCGCAGTACACAGCTAGACAAATTAAGCTTCTCCCAAGCTGCAACATAACTTTGAATACCATATTTTTCATTCTTAATATGAATAAGGTACAACAATAGAAGGTCCACAGCACACTCGATACTTTTAGCACCAGTGATCAGCGATTAAGGGCCATTGTCACCGACAAGATAACAGACGATTAAGACAAAATCGGTTGTTCACAGTGAATTTTTATACTAATAAACGGCTGAGTTCAGTTTAAACATCTGTTATGTCGTCGGTGAACATGGCCCTAATTCGCTTTTCGGAAACTCGATACAGCGACTGAACGCTATATGCCCGACATATTCCGGTACCGGTCGCAGCTAGCGCATGCTACCCCGCATCCTGCCCATTCTTCCCCTCATCATCATCATTGCGGCCCATGTTGTACCCATTTTTGAGTGTAGGCCTCCTCCAAATTTCTCCACTCCTGGCGGTCTTGAGCCCTTGCCATCCAATCCGGACCTGCGTTTCGCCTAATGTCATCCACCCATCGTTTAGGTGGTGGTCCTCGCGGTCTGGTATGCTGACGTGGTCGCCATTCCAATAGTCTCCGCGTCCATCGTTCCTTTTCCATTCTCATTCTCCCCCTATATTTTTGTAAAATTTCAGGGTAGATTTTGCTTTGGACAGTACAAAACAAGTCAATTCCATGTCAGTGTTACAATGTCCCAAAGACACAATCACGGACAACATTAATGAACATGCCATTTCCCGCTGCAACTGCGACCACATAGCCCCGACAGCGACCACGTACGTGGTACGTATTCCCAGCGCGTGGTGGACTAACAAACCGAAATTCTATTACCAAATTAGGAAATGTCTTGCCTCTAGATAGGTGCTAAATGTGTTTGCTTCTAATAGAAAAATGAGTTTAAGTTTGAACGGTGTTGCAAGGATTATTTATTTTGTGGAGTGGTTTTTAATTTTTTTGACATGACCATAAAAGTTTGAGATGATTATCAAATATGTATTGTAACTTTCGTGACTCAATTTTTTTTTTTCAATCGCGTAAATACTTCGCTTATTTCCGAAATGGAGGAATACGAGTACAACGAGCACTCGAGAAGTTCCGTACAAACGTACGTAGATGAAATAAAAGTTAATTTAAAAGTGTTGGTTACTTAATTTTTACGTCATTTTCTAATAATAAAAATTACTCAATGCAATATAAACGAAAAATAATAGTGAAAAAAATTAAAAAGATGCTGGCTTTTAGATTCGTTATTTTTTTAAATATAAAAGCAGCAAATGAAAAAGAACGGAGCATTTAGTAGACAACAGATCAAAGTTTCCCGCTTTTTATTTAAAAACGAGTCACTGATTGCTTCCACAGTAGCGACCGTATGTGTGCTAAGTACTGTGTGTCCATTTACTCCAATGTTGGTAAACAGAATACCTCCGAACAAACATTTCAGTTACAATAACACAGTATAAAAAATAAAAACAGGGTCAAAATATTCGTTTATAAAGGGGAGGCTCGACCGAAAAGGATAAACACGTTAAAGGGTGCTGTTGGCTCCGCTATCCACAAAGAAAACACTTATGATTGTACGCGACGGGCGTTAGGGGGTTAAGAGGAGGCAGGGGATAAAAGGCGATCGAAATTTTTGCAAACACTCCTCATGTGTGGCAAAGGCGTTCGCTTTTGTTTGTGTACAGCCTGTAAGAATTTACGTTATTCTTTTTTTATTTAAACATAGGCATTGACATTTTATTTTATCGCTCGGAACGATTGCATTACGCCGATTGCACGGTGGAATGACATCTAATTTTTTTTATTAGATCGTGTTGATGTTATATTCGTTGTTTTATTTACGTATATTTGTTTTGGACGGGTTGAATGCACGCAAAATGTTTGGAACATAGTCGGAGGGAAAACAAATAAACATGCTGTACAACTGCATGTATGTATCCATTTTACTTTGAGCTTTTATTCTATCGCGTTTCACTAACATGTCAATCCATCGGAAAGCTCATCACAATGGTACATGTTTTTGAAACTCGATAAAGAAAGATACGTTACATTTATTTATTTTTCACTTTGTTTTTCGATACTGTAGGATCAAATCTAGAGCATTCCTAGCTTAATCAAAATAATAACTCAAGGGTAAAAAATATAGAAACACAGGGTACGAAAAAATATAAATAATTGTTTTCCACTCCATAGCGCATAAACTCGACCTCTCTTACTATCATGGTGACACGTAAGTCCAACCACCATATTATTCCCGCCACACCACAAAAACCAAATGAATATTTCATTTCAATTTCGATATATCATCGTAATCAAGTCTTAATTTAAAGCGGTGCGCACACAGCGCCCGGTACGGCACGGCTTAATCTCCTGAATTTATAACAAGTATACAACAATTACCCAAATTAACGGCCACTCCGCCATTTTACATCGTTCGGACAAAATATCGCCCCCATCAACGGTTTTTACCAATGAATTTTTAATAAATTAATTTATTGCTTCATTAAAACTTAATTAGTAGTTGTGTGCTTATTAATTTACATTTGTTTTGAATGTGCGGACAATGCGTTCGGATACTTAATGCACTGGAATGTTTTTGTTATTTTGGATTGTAATTAAACTGCCAATTTTGCCTAGGTCGTAAATTCATTTGTAATGTTTCACATAGACCTTGATTTCTTTTTTTTATGAATTATTCGTGCATATTTTATTTATTTGCTATTATTATGTTTATTTACCTTTACGATAATAAACTAAAAATACATGCAAGTTCCCGTTTATTCAAAATTAATTTAGATAGCTATCTTCATAATTTTTTAAGGTGGATTGTTAGAGAGACCTGTTTTATTTTTAGAAAGAAGGAAATAAGTAAATCTTTTCAGTTTTTGTGTCTATCAGAGTATGAAATGAACTGCTCAAACATGCAATATTGTAATAATTAAACTAATTGTTGCCGAAAAAATGCTTTTGAAAACCTATTGTTACATTTATTATCGTACATACCTGTAATAAAACAATCTTATCATAACATAGAATTCCAAGCTAATTTATATGTCTGTCTTGACCATCAAGAACTTTTTTATATTAAAAATAAAAAATACAGTTGAAATTTAGCTCATTACTACTTGAAATGCTGCTTGTCACGAACGTAGTAATAACATTACATTACACATTTCAAAAAGTCGTAGACACCATTTTACTTCAAACTCGTGATCGAATACAAACATGACAGTGTGCGTTTCCCCTTAAAAAAACATCGATACTCCGCCTTAAGAGGTAGGTGCTTGGTGCACTCGAAACGATGCAAAGAAAACACGTACATTGATGAGTTTGTTAGGAAAAAATATTTGCTTACCGACGGCTTGCAGCGGTGTAAGCCATTCCTCGCGGTAGTGTCGATTTTGTGGACTATCAACAGTATGTTGCAATTTTACGTCATAATTTTTGTTTTTTTTTTTTTAAACTAGTTAGAAGGAACTATTTAATAAGGAACATAAAACAATGCCACTTGAAAAATTGTCGGTAATCTGTCATTTTAATTCCATCATACTTAAAAAACCGTATAATACGAGTTGCCTTCATTTGAATATGAATTAATAACATTTTAATAGGTATGTATTTTGTTTACATATTTTTGTTTGTATAAACCAAAAAGGACAGTAAGGAATACCCACATAATTTGAATTTCCTTTTAAAGTCCTTTATGTTTCACATTCCTTTGTATTCTATTGTGTTATAAACGTTTGCCATCGAACAGACGTTATAACAATGGGATAACACTCAAAACACAATCTGAAACCTCAGTACTACCGTAACAACAGATATGATAATAAAATAATTTATTCCCAACACCGCTGTAGGTAAAAAACCTTTTCCTATCACCAAAACATGTTTTTCTACTATTTAGAACGTAAATAACTATAAATTACACATATTGAACAGCATAGAAATTCCTCAATGCTATGATATATCTCATATTTTTGTGGCAATAATTCTGTATTTTCGTACAGAAAAAACACGGTCCCATCCGTCATAACGGGTCGAGTTTATTTTAGTTATGTATTGATGTTTACGTTCTGCAGACCGGTATTTGCCGCCACTTCATTTCACTCGAATCCCCTTATAAATGGACCGCATAGATTGGTGAAAATGATACGATATATCTGATGTTATTTATGACAACAACCTGTATAAGCTTCGATAAAACCTTTCTCAGATTTGTGGTTTATATTAAATCGTTTATCTGATCTTAGTAATATTATAAATTCTAAATTCTGAAATATAGATAATTGTATTTTTATTACTCATTTACGAGGTAACGCGGATACATTTTTATTAATTTATATAAACTTTATTTTACGCCTTTAAAAAAAATACATGTATCATAATGTGTATATTTAAATATTAATGTGTCTTTTTTTTCTATTTCAGGTAAGAAAACTTCAATTCTATATGCAACAATTAATTCGACAAAAATCAGGTAATCAGGTTAGAGTAATTTCAAGTAGCAAATAATTTTTAATTATGATCCATAACGCCATGGGTGATATTGACCATATGTCGATCTCCATTGCTTTTTCCTCCTGTACCTCTAACATGAGTTTTCCGTGCCATCTAACGTTCACGTTCACATGCAATATTTGTATGGGAATTTTTTCAGCGCCTCTAGCGGTATAAATAGTGAACTAAAGTCACTATAGAAATATTGAACGTGAACGTTAGACGGCACGGAAAACTCATGGTAGAGGTACTGAGCGTTTACAAAATTCCAAATACATTTTTTTAAGTCGATATCTCTACTACTCTTTTGAGTTAAATCTATTTATAACATGAAGAAAAACGGCACCAACTCTGGATACTTAACATCATTGAATGTTATTCAATTCATACCCAATTTAACAAATACAATTTTCGAACAACAAACACGGTTTAACATTTCCCGCAAAAATAAAATCAAACACGTCAAATAGCTCGCATATTCACAGAAGTATGTAGGTAACCTGGTTTGTGAAATATTTTAGCTAATGGCATTCGCCGTATCACACGCACCGCTCGGAATGAGCCAATCAGAACAATGTTACGACTGACGTAATTAAGAAGTTTTCAACTCAATCAGTCCCTTTAATATTTGTACAAAACGAAAGTAATCTCTTTAAACGGTTTTAGCTGGAAGTTCGCGTAGAAACACACGAAATGAGATTTTGTGAGGTAACGTCGCGAATCGCGATTATCATAATGGTAATTGGAAATAATAAACAAGAACAAACTTGAGTTATTTCTGTGTCAGGATTACTTTACTCTAAGTAATCTAGACAGTATTAAAGACTACACTTACTGCCTAGGTTAAAACTGAAAAAAAAATGTCTTAAAAATGAGTCACAATTATTTAGTAGTTTCGAAGCATACCACAATTTTGCGCAAGTCAGCTTCAGATTTCTACAGGTCTCAATTACCAGCTCAATAAATATATCTGGTTACATAAGAAGCATAGAAAAATACTATTTCTTAACATTTAGAATCCAGAATCAATAAAGTCACGCAGAAGACATAAGAAAAACCTTTCAAATCTTTAAGAGAACACGCTTCGGGCACGACCGTGACCCCATCCTGTATATTCCACAACATCTATATGTCTATTGAGTTCCCAAGTCTTAGTACTACCTGCTACTGCGTATTAATACTCCAATTAAAACTTTGATTATACAAAAACGTTCTTTAAACGAGTAGATTTCGAGGTTGGATAATATTCTTAGAAATTTTCCTTGTTCATTGCCTTTTGAGCTGTTGAATTAACAACGGTTCGAGCTTGGTATCGATAATTAAAAAGACTTAGTTATTCTCGGTGTAACTTTGAATATTTTCAGGCGAGCTCTTAATTTTCTGTCGGCTGAAATATTACGTATTCTGAAAAAGGTCAAGTTATTTTTAGACACAATGTGTAATGGTAGTAATTGATTTGAATTTACAATAAGGTCTTAAGCGCTATTTCAAGCTGTTTGTGTATCCACTATATTGACTGGTTGCCAGACTAATTTAGTAACTAATTTACTAAATCAACTTAAAGCTGGATAATTCATCTGCTAAACAATAATTCTTTTACTTTTATATCAGCCTAGAAGCTTTTATTTTGTGGCTCTTTTAAAGCTTTTATTAGAAAGCTCTATAACCCCAACGCCCCCAAACTTGATTTCCATACCGCATTTTTCATCCACTCTGTTACGCCATGTATACAAATTACATCGAAAACGGGGAATTTCTACACTTTTACACTACACACACACATCACAGTACGTGATAGTATGTGTGTAGGTGGTACAAATTTTTCAGTTGGCGCCTCGTCGACTTTGAGCCAGTGCTCATTTGCTAAAACATCCCCCTGTAGAGGTCCTCTGCGTAGACATACGAATGTTTAGAACTGATGTAAGTGGCTTTATTTATTCATAAGTGGCAATGTATATGTATGAAATGAGGATTTTTTTTTCAGCGTAACCAATAAAATATATTTTCTAATTACATTATTTCGATTTAATAAGTGTGGTAACTTTTTTTTTATTCTACACAAACAACCAATTTTACAATTAAAACTAGAGAAAACATGTACAAAAGCGAGCTTAACACATTTTTTTATCAAATAAATATAATTTAACGTAATAAAAATTGTTTGATGGAATACAGGTTTGATGCAAAGATCATTTTGCTTCATTTAACATTATGTTTACCATGTTAAAAATAATTATGTAATAATCTTGTTCTAAGGCCATAACCCTTCTCATTCTGTGAAAAGGCCCATGCCCAACAAAGGGACAGTAATCAGCTGAATTATTATTGCCTATTAGAATAATCCTAGATTATTTGATTAACGCATCGGCAATTGGCGTAGGTTCTTAAACAACCAGTTAAAAACTTACTTTACTCTTGCCACGCAATAATTTTCTTCAGGCAAGCAACAGTAACAAATGTAGCCAAGGAAAAAAAACTAAAAAATCTTTCGATCACTTCTTAACTCTACTCGTTGACGTAGTGATGAATGCACCAAGTTTGTCCACGTCAAGCCGCGAAAAAAAATCACGAACACTACCGTAACGGAAATAAGCGACCCACGCGCCCCTCGCTCTGATTGGCAGACGTAGACGTACGAAAATTGAATAGGAATTTTGGAAATAGATCGTGACATTCGAAATTTAAAAGTATTTTGTTCTTTTGTCAGATTATTTGCGGCATATCACACGAATGGACTAATACCATGGAGTTTCTTGCCGATTCTTCTCTATATGATCTACTATTTGGAACCGTGCACCTAGAGTCTCGACATTTCATAAGTGCCTGTATCTGGTTTACATGAAATAAAGATCTATTCTATTCTATTCTAATGCGAAAGTAACTATGTCTGTCATTGTCTGTTTGTTATCTTTTCACGATTAAACGGTTGAACCAATCTTGATCAAATTTGACAAGGAAATAGTATGCATTATGAGGAAGGACATTTTTTGTAGTGTCTCTATAGACCCTATTTTGTTCATAATAAATTCTTACACGTGACTACACAATTAAACATTCAATAAGCAACTATCTTTAATTAGTCGCAGAATCAAGTACGTACTTAAACTTATAAATAAGTACGATAATATTCGCGTCCCATTGTCCACTACAAAGCGCATTATGTAAAATTTTCTTTTACATAAAACTTTACAGCCCACTTAACAGGCTCACATCGAACTATAAATCCGAAATGACACTTCGTTGCGACATAAAGTCTGATCGGTAGGCTTAAAAGCGATCCGACACTGCGTTTACGATTCAAGGGCCAAGTTTAACACCCTGTAGGTATTTACAGCATGATGACACTATAAAAACGCACATAATATCTGTAAACGTTTGACTTCCAATCTAGACGCAATAAAACCGGTTATATCCGCTTACGGCCGGGTATTACTGGATTTAAAGACTGTTTATACGTTTAAAGCTCATTTGCTAGCTTTAGCGAATAGTATTTAACCAATAATTTTATAAGAAGCTGTAAAAGTTGACTAGTAGAATAGGTTGATTAGGTCTGCAGGTACCATAGAAATAGTAGGTACTATGTATTATCTCTATGGCAGGTACAGATTCAGTAAAAAAAAATTACACTATTTTTTAATTACCAGAAATTGTTTAATAGAATTGTTGTTTATTGTCACGGGTGCAATTCTGGATTTAAAAAAAAACAGCTGTTCGATACGTATAATTCATTACTCGAGTAAAATGTAAGGAACAGCCGATTTTTTTTCGCGATGTTTATTTTATCCCCATAGTAAAAGTTGTTCATAAAGATTCGCAGAGAAAATACTTAAAAAAATTCTGGTAATTAAAAATTATTGCTAAATATATTACACGTGTAACAGAAATAATATATATGTATATGTTGTGTATGTGTTGTGTGTTGTTATATTTGTCTATGGGACCAACATCGTGATCGCGAAAAAATTATCAGCTGTCCCATAGTTTAGGTCGAGTACCTAGGTATTGAAGTTATTATGGGTCATTTGATAATTTTTTTCGCGATTACGATATTGGTCCTTCATCCAGTTGATGCTTATCAATCATATGTTTTTATGGCCTTACGGCATATTTAGAAACTACTCAATCTAGTAGTCATCATTCTCCTACAGCTGCAATCAATTGTCCCATTTTATTTGGGGTCGGGGCAATATGTTTTTCTTCCATTCATCTCTTATCAGACCAATGTGCAGATCCACTCCTGTGAGCATGGTGAGCATGCTCACAACCCTAATTAAAGATCGAGAGAAGGACATTCCATAAAAAAATAAATATATGTCTCCTTTGTTGATATGCAATGTATCTATCGGGATGGGAGTCCGTCTCGCACTTGACCGTTTTTCGGGTGTCCATGAACACAACCTTTTTTGATGATCCGCGCCTGTACCTAGTAGTAGTAGAATATTATCAAGAATGATGCATCGCCTCTTCCAATGTCATGAATATTCAGCGAACTTCATTTCCTGTGTTCTTAAGATCACTGTCCACTCCAAAAGCATTACATTTAATAAATATATTTTATATAGAGCAATCCTGCGACAGAGCGAAGCCACCTACTTATTTGCGTCGCTGGAACTAAGCCTTATCGCCGCTTTGCCCTGCTCTGGTTTCACTTAAATACATCTCCCAGATAGATTATGATGTCCGTCCTTTGTCTGACGTCAACCCAGTTAATCAGAGTTGATCTTACATGCATTAAGGCTCCAACTCCATTTAGCCTTTGTCTATGAAACACGACCTTTCCTGAAACATCAGCGCCCAACCCGACCCACTGTCCGACAAAAAGAATTAAGAAAATCCCAAATCCACTTTCATATCAGCAAGGCGAAAGTTTCCAAAACTCGGTCCTACGTTTACAACATTATTCAATTTGTCGTTACGCTGAAAAGCAGTGTACAAAGACGAAAAAGAGTTCCGTCAGCCGGGACCTGCGTATTTTTCAAACAAATCCCCCGCAGTGCGCGGCAGAAGTTGAGGCGAAACGGATCCGGCCCGCGTCCGCCTTTTCCGACCATCTGAATTGCAAATGGGGATGTGATGACGGCGTTATACAAAACTAAAAGTGTCGGGCAAACTTCAGATTAAACTTCCCGAGCTGAGCGCAGGTATAGAAACAAAAACGTCACAATTATGATAATTTTTGGCCGCATCTCGGCGGATTGAATTTGCATGACTATCCGTTGCTGTGTCAACTGAGCCACCGTTCTCGATGAATAATGCACGCGACGCTACTTACCTCGGTATTAACATATTTATTAATAAAATAAATATGAGACGTCCGCGCGGTGCGGCGTCAGAGCAACGAATGCCACCTCAGCCGCTGTTGACACAACGTAGACAAACTTTGCAAGTGGAGTGCTCATAGCGAATTGTTAACAGAAAACGGGTAATGTATGGCATTCATTATATAAATTGAGTTAGGACTGTGCGAACAACGATGTTCATTTCGTTAATGTGTACAGAATTAAACACAAATAACGCGGCGCTGTTAAAGGGGTGCGCGACAATTATTTTAATGCTGACAATGGTTACGTACTATATTTATAAATTGTAGCGGTTTGTTAAACAATTTAAATGTACCTGAGTGCTTCATTGTGGGACAGTGTTTCTATTAGTTAGATCGTGTTCCACGCAAGCCGCAAATTTAATAATCCGTAAAACAATGAACGGTTAAATTTTATTATAAATAGGTCAATTTATACCACGTTAAATATTGCGAGACAAATTAACAAAACTCAACGTTTTTCCGGTCAGTAAAACGAAGGTATTTCTTGAATAAAAACATTTGCAGTATATTCATTAATAATATTGCCCTAGAGATTTATTTTGAATTCACAGGATAAACTCGTAAAAATAAAACAACGGATGTCCAAATTATATGAACAATATTAAACTTAAAAGTATTTAAAAATTAAAATACTTAAAGCTGTTATTTTGTTTGAATATTTTTCACCGGCGAATTATGGGTGAACATCGGTACCTACTTCTCTTCAGTTGCTATACTCTTGGCAGAATGGTCCTGGTCGTCACATCGGAGCTGTGGCTCGCTCAACAACCCTGTGCCACTCCTCTCTGACAGCTATTTTTCTGGTGCATTCATGCAGAGTACCATCTAGCGCTGCTTCGACTTGATCCATGAACCGCATCAGCATTTCGCATTTCCCTCAAGCCCGTGTCCCGTCAACGTTTCACATCGGAACCTACACCTCTTCACAGGGCCTAAGATCTTTCGAAGTAACCCTCCTCTCCGTAAAGAAGAATATCAAAAAGTAAATTTTTCGGAATTAAAGCTCTATATTAAAAATAAGGTATCTAATCTACCCTACCAATTTTTTCTTAAAATTATTATAACCGTAAAACTAACATATTCTTATGGAGCCCTAAACTTTGAATCCCCCCGAGAGCGAATGCATGCCAAAGCGAAGTACACCCAGATTAAATACGTGGTTCGCAGGTGAATGGAGGATGGCGAAAAAACGCGAACGGACAATATGACCACGATTTATCGCCCTCTAGGGACATGAGTCGATTGCTAAAGAAAAAACTAGAAATCCACGTATCTTTAGAATTGTTTGTTTTGATAGATCGTTTCGTGTCTTCGAGTAAAAGTGAAGTAGTAAAAAAATAAAAAAGATGTTCGTAGGATGTTGGCCGTTTGGATCTTAGTAAAGAATATAACCTCTCTCTTTCAGTGGGTGTCGTAAAATGCGGCTACGGGATTTTATTTTGAGCAAAGTCGTCTGTGCTAATAAACAACATACTGTATAACAATATTTTTGTCCAGCGTGTTGATTGCAGCAATATTCAAAGTCAAGTCAAGTTCAATATAAGATGGTTCGATTGTCAAATGACGTATACAGGTTGTTTAAATTTGTTTGCAGAAGTAATGGTTTATATGAAGCTAGATAACCTTGAAGAGAAGATAAGTTTCGTCCCACTCATGTAGCTAGTTAACCATGACGTCTGAGCTAAATCATTTAAATAATACACAGCTCTACCCAACAACTGTTTACTAAAAACACTAATTGTTGTTGTGGCTTGAAATTATTGCCTTCCATGAAACCCATTAGCAACAAAGTAGTCCGTTTTAAAAAATTGTGTAGCTGTCAAACATCACACCTTCAGCTCGGCCAATATTGGCCAAACTAGGCCAACAATCGCATCTTACGTAATATTACAGCGTATTGGCGCCAACATTTGCGGCGTGAAGGCGTAACTCAGACATCGCATTATGCCGCGGAACACACCATGCCAAGTTCCCGGCGCGCTCTGAATTATGCATGCATTCGCCGCACATTAAACCGATACGACCGCGGCGCGCAGATTAAATATGGACACCCTGTTTAGTCATTCAGTCGTGCTAACTACGAGGTGAGAATGTTGGGGATGTTGCTTCGCTCAACGTCTGCCTCAACAGTTCCTTATTTAGAGGCCAGTGTAGTATGTAACGTCCTTTATTTAGAAGAACTTGGCGATGGGGGAGGCTTGGTACGCCAACAACTGCGCCAATATTGACCTTTCTCCCCCTCTTCTTTGCGCTGTCCTTCTACGGATTATATAAATAAGCCCTCTGATGAGTCCATACTGTCTGTTACCAATACTTTTATAACCTACAAATGTCAACATAAATTAAATTCAAAATTAATAATGTATGACATCACTCTGTATCATAATAAATATAAACCCTTAAGTCGCTCTATATTTAGCTTACTACCACACAATTTGAACTTAAATTCGAATCAATCTAATATTCCAACAAATTAATTACTTCAACTCCAAATCAAATTCGATTGTGTCAGAAATTAATTAACCGCATCAATGGCCTTAGAATCTAACAAACTAACTGAAATTCCAGAACGTTTGAAAAGTACGGGACATAGCGAATTCAATTACGCGAATGTTCTATCAATAGCAATAGATATTAAGTTGATAGCAAACAATACGTAATCCTAAGTAACAGCGAGCGCTCGCAAGGCTCAGTAAAATGACGTAGCAATTGAATGACACAACTCAACTGATAGTGATGTGAAACAACTATGTACTTGAGAATAAAATATTGATTATTATAGTCGATTAAGGATAATATTAATTACATCTAAGTAGCTGTTAATTTGAAATTGAAACAGTTTTTGTATGGACTTATCATAGGAAAATCTTTTATTCAGCTATCGACCGAACATGCTGTTCATATTTCAGTATAAAAATCTTTAGGCGGCATAGATAGTAGCAATTGTTTAGTAAATAAGCTTAGGCATCATTTATGTCTTGATAAATTATTTTCACGCTATATTGCTGAAACATGTTTATTAAATAGGCAATATAAATATGTCACTATACCAAATTAATTTTAAAAACGGTTGTAAGATTAATTAATCAAAATGAAGATAGAGGTTTATAGTTCAAAACTACTACCACCACTACATGTCATTCGAAAACCAAAAACCACCTAATTTCCGAGAAACATTCGAGAAAAATCGATATCAACAAACTGCCATTACAACTTCAACAAAATAAATTTTACACACAACTTACTTCGTTCGCTCCATCGATAAAATAATCGCCTACCTATATTTTAGTAAGAATGGCGCATCCCTACACCATGTTTACTGCAGAAGTTTGCGGATCCGGAACGACACTCGCAGGCGTCTCCCTTTAAATCTTAACATTGCTATACTGTTCTATATTCTAAACAAATATATCCTGATTTAAACGGTAATGGACGGTTAAAAGAATTGGAGTGGCTCCTTAGTTTTAAATGTGGTTTGTAACTGTGGGCTGTGTACATTGCTTTAGTTATTCTGCTTCCGATTTTCTGCGGTTACGTCCGTGTACACAAAGCTATACGGTATTAAATGGAAGACTGTGGTAAACCATTATTTTAGTAAAACACAGAAACGTTTAAATTCTACAACGTATATCAGAATTGCGTGGTCTTATTTTAGGGTGTAGATCAGACCATCAAACTGAACAACTGGAACCAAAATAATTATCTGTGCTATACAATTTCAATACCGACCAATTCAATATCGACCCAAACGTATGGGATAGCCAAAGACATTAAATTATACTGTAGGTAATCTCTTTGGGGATAGCAGATTATTTTATCGTGATTAGGTACGATGTTGTATTGGTCCCATAGAGAAAGTTGTTCAGTTTGATGGTCTGATCCACACCCTTAAATATGACCAGGCATTTCTGATACACGTTATTATAATGTAGATAATTTTTAATGTTTAGCTTCCATTAGTTATAATTGCTCACATAAGTGGCACGCCTAATAGTCCCCGCATGGGTATCTAGAAGCGTTCTATCGCCGAGCCAGAGCTTACCAATAAGGTTTCTAGCTCCCGGCCCTAGCAAGCGTTCTAAGCCAAGA
The DNA here is from genome assembly GCA_932294325.1 of Allophyes oxyacanthae. Classification (NCBI taxonomy): domain Eukaryota; kingdom Metazoa; phylum Arthropoda; class Insecta; order Lepidoptera; family Noctuidae; genus Allophyes; species Allophyes oxyacanthae. Next base: position 14,183,112 of record OW028615.1, read on the forward strand.
ACACATACGCATATTCCTACAGAATACGGAGACACACTTGACTATCCCATCACCTCACGGTCAGCAGCCGCAATTGCAACCACAACCTAATGAGGTGGTTACAGACTCAAACGCATATTAATTACGTATATCAACTACAAACAATAGACCCCACGTTTACGTGTCATGTCATGTCACGGTACACGATGACGTCACATGTCAAACTACCGTCACGCCGTTTATCAATATGACAAAGATATGAAGGAAACACTACACTAAACATACCCATATTAAGTGTATTGTAAGGAAATATTTCCATAATCGCTATACTTGGAAAACGGACTGCGGGCCAAGCACGAATAGTTTGACGTATGGTAACGTAAACGTAAGCAAACTTTTATTATAATAAAATATTATAGTTTAAAAAAAACCTATAGAATACGCTTTAGTCATCCAAACTGAACGTGTATGCAAAATTTCAGCTCAATCGGAAACCGGGAAGTGGGTCAAAAACTTCCAAGATTTTCTTACATAGTTAGTTAGTTACAGGTGAAGCTAATAAAAGCGTGTTAAAATACAATGAATCTATCGCATTTTTGTTCAATTTTATGCAACATACACACTTGTTTCATTAAAACGTAAAAATACTGGATGTATGTTCAAAAAGTATCGTGGATTAAACGAGTATTTTTTATTCTAAACTTGCTTACATTAACGTTTCGATACGTCAAAACATTCGTGCTCGGCCCACTGATGGTCGTAGTAAGTAAGTAATAGAAATTAAAGTCGATTATTTGCCAGTTAATAAATGTCGTTCTATAGATTTTGACTACTATTTCCTACGCAATAGAAGACAAAATCGGTTGAACGACATTTTAAAAATCAACAATTATGAGACCATTCTGACGCGATTGATAAAAGAAATTAGCAGACTTGGGGCCCAGGCAACTTGCCTCTTTACGCAGTTGCATAATGAAATGTGTTTCCGGTCCCGACTCGCGGTACGATGAGTCGGTACAAACTGATCGACAGTACAGGCTCATCGGTGCAGGTTGATTCCCCTGACCCAACCTGTAAGCAGGCAACTTGCCTCTTTATACAAGTACCCTTAGGCTATACAAGAGTTCCAAGAAATTAACGAATTATATTTACTCTCCATTGTTTACATTATGATTTTCCGATTTTCCTCAAACTTAATCTTATAAATATTGAATAATTTATGAAACGAAATTCTTGAGAACTTAATTCATTGTAAGGCCTTGTTTACAATTTAATTTAAGTTGTTCAAACAAAGGCTATTGTTATAATAAAATTATTTTACCACGTTTTTATTACCTTACTTTTATATTAATTCGACGACCATGATTATGAGGATCGTAGAACATAACGTTCTGTAGTTGCCACATGAGAAACGCGTAATGTACCTAATGTATGTATGTAGGACAACCACTTTTCTTAAGGGGATTACCTGGCCCAACGGCCCCTTGTAATCCCCTTAAGAAAAGTGAGCAAATGAGACAGCAATAGAGTAGAAGGCAGCGAGCGCAAAATCGACTAAAATAGGGTTCAAATTCAATTCAAATAATTTATTCAATAAAATTTTCGTAAAAAAAGAAACTAAAATATAACCGTCTCCGTAGTCGGGTAAAAATACAAAGTCTTACTTAGATACCACGTGTGCCAGAACTATGTAAACCTGTGTTTCAGGCGAGAATTAGTTATTTTCAATTGTTATGAAAAATAAAAAACAAACATCAATTTTTAAAGTTTTTTTGAGATTTTTTGGTGTAGATTTCATATAAAAGTAATAAACCCGTTATACCCGTATAGGAACGCATAGGAGACGAACAAACAAACTAATATTTTTATACAAAGTGTATCAGAAATACGTTTTCATATTTAAGGTTATGGATCAGACCATCAAACTGAACAACTTTTTCTATAGGACCAACATCGTAATAGTGAAAAAATTATTAGGTGTTCCATCCGTTTGACTCAAATAGGTATTGTAGGTTTGTACGACAGCTGATAGTTTTTACGCAATTTAGATTTTTGTCCAATAGGGAAAGTTGTTCAGTTTGATGGTCTTATTCATTACCTTGAATATTACCCAAATGGATGGACATACCATCCATTTCTGATACGATCTAACATGATGAATTTATTATACAGCCTGTCTGTATAATAAATTCATCGTGTTATTTTTTAAACTACTTTTAGGAATATCCAATTATCCGTGTTATAATAGGATAAATCGTCGTTGATTTTTAATAGCCTTAACCCTATTAAGCTTTTCGGCTCTCGACACCCACACAAAGATAAACTACCTACGTAAACTATTTCTAACGGGTTATTCTAAACCCCCACACGGTACTACAATTGTTCTATATTTCTGAATAAGTAAAACTTTTACAAAGAATTCCCGGCACATTTACAGCCTAAGTTGTTGTAACTTAGTTATGCTTACTGCGGAACTTTGATTAGGCTTTAAATATTTCTGCGCGTTCCACTATTTGCTAGCTTTCAACATTCTAGATTGGGAACCTACATTATTTACAAACAAAAGTTAGTACCTTCGTCACAGATTACTACGCAACCTACGTAGGTAATGTATACGAAAATTATTTAGGTATAAGGTCACGCCGTATTCCCCTAAGGGTTCAGCAGAGACGTACACCCACAGTAAGACTAACTAGGTCTTGATTAGGTCCTATAATAGGGGAGATCACAGATAACACAATTCGAATTCCAGGCTACTACGTATTTTTTATATATACCTCTCATGTACTTAGAATGAAACCCAAGGGGGCCTCTCTTGGTGAAAGTCAAAGTCAATAGTTTTTATTTCAACTGGGCCTTTGCAGGCACTTTCAAAACGTCGTGATTCTAGATGCACGGTACCAAGTGGGTTGGTTGGTTGCTGAGCTTGCAACATATAGACCAATAAGATAACAGTTAAAGAGGCGGTATGATTACGAATAAAATTAAAAACATGCTCGTGGCTGTACGTAAGCACCTAACAATTTAAAAATAAAACATCACATCGATATGTCGACACAATAATAAAATTCTTTTCTTGAAAAAATAATCCATCAATCTGTAAGGTAAATGCACCACACCTCGTCCCCCTGTAAATCACAATTTATTTAAACTGTACAGTGACTGTCTGTGGCACGCCCGCATCTACAGCGCCCCCTCGTGAACACTTTCCGTTTTATTTCTCCTGAAACTTTTATAATTCGAAGCCGCCGTTTCTCGGTGGCTCGTTAAGCCACCTTTGTCGCCCCGCGAACATTTCAAAGGTAAATAGCTCGGATTCAACGCGATTGCTCGTGATTATTTATATTGTAAATTAGACGCCTCGTGCGACGAAAAAATCTACTTTTGAATGAGAACGTAATTGGAGTTGTATTAACACGCTACAAAGTTTTACAGAAACGTAAGGTGTTCGTATTAAATTTGAGAAATATAATTTTTCTTAGCAAAATTAAATTTTCTTCATGTAATAAAAAGCTGAATTAGATTTACCCGGTGCCTAATGTAATATTTTTGTTGGTACATCTGCCGTTCAAAGTATTGGTATGACTATAAAAATAAAAACTCCTTCTGAATTATGCTTTTGACTGTACATATACAGTGGGGACCGATCTACACGATGCAATCAAATTCTAAAAACAATCATCGCCCCACCCTAATATCGGAACGCGAAGCCAAATCTCTTTAAATCCAATGCGATACATTCGCGCAGAAAATAAAGAATACAAGTCAGTCAGATAGTACAGACGAGCACGGCTCAAAGAACGTCGATGCCATCAGTACAGTCGTACACTCGCACCCATTCGATAATTGCAACAGCAGCCGCCGACTGGCCCACTTCCACAAAAGGCCATAATGCATTCGCGAAATTCTGACACGAAACCGTATCGATAGTGATGGCCCTGTGTTTGAAACATCGATAGAATTTTCCGACTCCTCTCGATGCCTTTGATCAGTCCCGTAAATTGGCTGTGACACGTGACGTTGCGGCTTCGTTGTTGAACACCAATTTGAATGCTCTCTGTTACAGTATAATGTGCGAATCAAACAGCGGTCGGTGAATCGTGTATTACAGAAATCGATTGGTGCTGATGAAGTCATTATTTTGTGGAAATGTGAGATTTAGAGCGCCGATATGTCGAAGCAATCGGGACTTGAAAGCGTTCGGAAAATTCCTACTAATGGAGCAATTTTTTATAAGTTCACAGAAATCCTCTGCACGTAAAATATAGAAGATTTTCACGATTATTTTTATTTTATATTTTTTATAAAAGGTTTTGGTTTTTGTTTAATTCATGAGAAATATTAAAATACACCACGTTTGTTAATTAATTACGTAGGTAATGGTTTAATTATCTTATACAGTTACCATTTTATCAACGATCCTTCGTAAAACTATTTTTAGAAATTAATTAATTTCATTTGTCCAAAATATGTTTGATGTATTATAAATTTAATTTTTATCAATTTATATAAGGTCCTAACTTTCTAGTCCATCATATATTAGTCTACCCTCTAAGGAGATATTGCACTCATCATTATGAACAACTTTTACTATGGAACCAAAGTTAACATAGCGAAAAAACAGCGCTGTTCTATACAAATAATTCAATGTTACTCGACTAAATGTATGGAACAGCAGATTATTATTTCGCGATTTCAAGGTTGGTCCCATAGTAAAAGTTGTTCATAATGATGAGTACAATAACCCCTTAAAGGGATCAGGACTAGGAAGGAAGGACCCAGTGACGAAGGTTTTAAAAGGGGAAGCCGTCCCAAAAATGCCCTCTAAAAATAGCTGCAATTAATACTGCAATACAAAAATCCATACCGTCTCTTGTAATCTATATACTATAATCATGTCTGGAAGAGCTCGACCTAACTGAATAACAAGCCTTTTTTTTGTCAGTTGGATGAGTAAATAATATATTATTACGTTGGTATATGCACTAACCAATTCCAAAAGGGAAGCCGATGAAATTCGGGTTGTATGGACTCTTCGCCACCGGGACCTTATATCACTTTTTGTCTTGATATACCATTTTAATCATTAATTAACTTGTATAGATTTCGTGGAATGACGTGAATAATAACTCTTTTTCGAAGATCAAGCATTCGTTGCGATGATTCAACACACTCAATTATCTGAAACTCGAAGTTCCTACGCTGTTGAGTGACCTTATTGATGTAGTAATTACATGTTATTAATTGAACACTGTGAAGTATATTACATCACGCATGTCTTACCTGAAGGGGGGGGCAGTGTCGTTGATGAAGGTACATGTATAAGGGGCAAGCCTTTTGTCATTTACCGGACGCAATTCGAAATGCCTTGTTACCACTGAGAGTTTCCAATAGGAAAATCCCAACAACACTGACCGACCAAGGACCCCTAAGTAAAAGCTTAGCAGCCCCGCTTTTCACATCACACTCGCGGATAATGTTTTTTTTTTTAAAGTTACGATTACGACGACAAGTCTTGATCAAAGATTGATAAACGAAACTTAGTATCATAGTCTAGTGTAAGTCTATTTTCACAATCTCGATTTTACACAACAAATTCAAATTCTTTATTGCATTCATGGCCACATAGGTGTTTACATATTTTGTATTAAGGTCCAACATGAAGAGTGTAAGGGTACAGCGATATAATAGGTACATAATATGTAATTATTTCAATTTCTGCTAATATGTAGGTTCCAATATTGACTGCGCCATGTACCTATTATTCTTGTCAGTTAATAAAAGTCCGTCTGATATTATTTTATTAGTTTTATTAATTATTAGCAATGTTGCAGATACAGACAAAAGAGACCATGGAGCTCTCTCTATTTTCTAACCTATGTCAACTGTCAAAACCTTGTTGACAGTTGTCATAAGTTATTGCCATACTTATTTAATCTATGTTGCCATACATACTACAATAGGTACTGCATATTCAATTAACTTATAATAATTTGTAGGTAATGAATCAAATGGTTAAATAAAAAGAAATTCAATTAATGGTTTTTGATGAAATCATTTTAATTTTTAATGCAATTTTTTTTTTATTATTATTATTTCATTCATTTTGTTTATCAAAACATTTTATGGTCTGCACTAATTTATTTTCGAAATATTCTGAAATAGAATCAACCGCATTCTGCGTGCCGCTTGGCTCACTTCAAGCTCTTCACCAATCGGAACGCCGAATGCAGTCGATGCGCAAAATCAAAATAGTTAAAACTAAGGCCTCATAATAACTCTCACTCACGTTCTACACAACCTCAATAATAAAATATTTTTAAATAATAATTCTAACTAAAATAACATAGCTTCTATAATAAATAAATCAACTCGTAGTGTAATGAGATTCCTCGTGATACTTCAGTCAGTTAAGTCCACAAAGTTACGCTCTATTATTCAAGAATGTAATAACTGTCTACTACGCTCGTATTATAAACGTTCCGGTTACAACACAATATTGAAAGCTATTAAGCCTTGTATCCAGGCCGATATAAGAATAAAATGGGACATAAAATGTAGGGCTAAGTGAATGTCGATGGATATAAGTTAATACATCTTCAAGACAATGGGCTATCAAACTACTTATGAATTATTGCCTTCTCAAGTTTAATATCATTTTGATTATTACTGCCTGTACTTAAGGCGAGGTAACTAATTTAAATATTGCGCAAAAACAAAATCATTTTATCAGAATTGAACATACGGTCAAGTGCTACGTGAATAAAGAATCATGAATACTTGGCTCGATTTTTTTTTTCTTAATGATAACACTAAATACCTTCCTAAAAGATTCCATCATGAAAACATGTAAAAGTTATATCAAAAGATAAGCTTTATTATTTTTAGGTCACGTTGAGAACAGGTTTTTATAAAGTCGTTAGTTTTTTTAGATAAAATCGAGCAGTTCAAGCGCACAGCCCGCTGCTCAGCGCACTATACACAAGACGGCGTTAATACTTTTTTTATCAGCTGATACCGAAATATTATAATGAGTGCCGAATATTTTACACAATCAGCTTTGATTATTATACGAAGACTTGTTTTATATTAAGTTGAACGACATAATCTTGAATTAATGAGATTCTTTTTATTTCTCTAAATATTTGACGACTCTTAGTCACGTTCGCCTCGTAATAAATCTGAAAATAATGTAATGAATTTAAAATTCTTATTTGATATAACGAAGCAGCAATTTGCTTTGGACTACCATTTTAATAAAATGGTCGTTTTCTCGTACTTCAATGAATCTTTTTGATGATAAATTGCAATTTAGTTAGAATAAGTAACAATGATACTAATTTATCTCAGCTTTAACAATAACTCAATAAACACAAGTTTAGAAATATTTTACATTCAAGAATATTATTAGAAAGTTCCAGCAAAAGCCAACAATTGCTACGTCCACACATTACATGACAAATAAATTTACAAAATGGCGAAATAGTGATTGTTCTTTGTGAAATGTCATTCCGACCGTTCCAACGTGCATTATGGATTCCATAAACAATGTTCACGTTCAGAAATAGAACGGCTCCAGGTAAATAGGAGTTGTTCGGCTCCGTAACGTGGTATCGACTCGAGTTCCTGCTTGTCTGCTCAATAATGCATCGACGATCGATAAGTTACAATACGATATATGCCGCAACACTATTCTGTATTGTTTGCACGATTCTTTACAGAAATGATTTTTCAAATAGATAGGTTTTTATTGAGACGTATCATCGTGATATGTGAATTAATGGAGTACGTGGAATCAACCGGTATAGGAATTGAACGTCATAGAAACCTGACTAGATAGTTATAAGCCACACGGGCGAGATTGATTGACCTACAAATTGACTGCAGGGCGCATAAAAAATGTTTAAATATACCAGATCGATAGTAATCCCACAACATAATTTCATTGGAACACAGAACAATAAGCTTACGATTTTCGAAATAAAATCGTTTGTCACCTCCCTAGACTAGTGATGCAGTAATTTATTCGTCGCCGAGAGCACTCTGTGCTGTGCTCTACCGGATCTTTTCCACTGGACAATCAATGGCCGAATTAGGTCATGATTAGACGCGTACAATGAATGGGCGGCTCGTTGCACGGACGAGAGGCCGATGTTGCTGTATTGTACACTGAGCTGTGTCCTACGTTGTGGTGGAGCGATGGACAGGTAACTTTATGGAATTGTCACGATAATGTGCCTCTTTCCTAGCGTTGTAACGGTTTGTTGAGATCGTCTGGCGTATCATAGGCAGTCAGCCTCGATACTACCATTACTGATTGGCTAATCTTTCTATTACGGCATGAGCGATTTGTGATAGCTCATGTCGACTGGACAGAAGAAGAATGGTTTATTGCTAAGCTCTGCTTGTCAACGAAGTCTCCGTTTTATACCGTTAAAGTTTAGTGTATTCTGCAATATCCATCCCAAAACAATCAATTTTCAGTTCCCAAAATATCTTGATAATTCGACTTCTGCACAATATCTTAGACCGTATTAACAAACGCTCTCTGTTTGGATAAATATTTGAAAATCTCAAGATGACACCTGTAAGTATCCATGCAGTTTCTTACCAGTATCTTCTCCAGGACCAACCCACTTGGAACCGTGGACCTAGAATCACGACGTTTTGCAAGTGCCTGCAAAGGTCCAGTTGAAATACTTTGACTAAGAAATTAGGATGGTGTTTGCATTTTGATCTCTCTTGAGAATTCGTTTCCACGCGCCTTGTTAATCCTATTCAATCAACGAAGCTATAATGGAATCTTAGTCTACCTATGCCTACTCCGACCTCGTAATAACAAAGTCACAGATTAAAAATTCAAATAAATTGGATTAAACCATTTTCTTATGAAGTTACTGAGGCACTATTGCAACAAATAACTTACTAACTCACTCACTTCTGATAACACTCTCGCTCACAAAACACACACAAACCCACTATCACACACGTACACACATTTTTTTATTTGCTTTTTTTTATATATTTTTTATTTACTCTTTCTATAATTTACCTTGCTGTGAACGAGCGGTGTCTCCTAATACAGGCATTCTTTGCTTACAAGGAGGCTCCAATCACTAACGTGTTTTTTTCTTACCATGGATATAAATAAACAATTTTTTCATTTCATTTTTCATTAAAATACAGCACTCGCCTGACTAGGCTGCAACCACAGCCGTCTATCATCAGCCTCACAAGATTACAGCAAACAGATTACAAGACGTCCATTGTAGTGTAAGGGACGGCTTCCTAGCCAATAATTCCAATTACGGATGCATGGACCACACTAATAAGTCAAATTGAACAATGCACCGACCCCTAATTGCTTGTGGATATCGGCGTGCTGTTCACTTTGATGTAGATATTGCGTTTTTATCCAAGTTTGAAACGGAATGTTCTTTGCCATTTCTAGAGTAATCGAATATGTGCAGGTGCATACAAAGGACACGAATGGTTTTGACGTAAACAAATTTTGATTAAAAAATACACGTTTAAATCATGATTTCTTTATAAAATACATGCATTCTTTTTGCATTGACATAAGTGTATTTGCATAAAATTTAATAAACATGCGAATAATTGCGTAACTTTGCGTAATGTTCTATGTCATTTCTAGGGTAATCGAATATGTCCATATAGTGCCACAAACTTATCTGACCCGGTCAGGGCGTCGCTGCTGTCGCTTTTGCCAATGTCATCTCCCTACGCTCGTTCCCGTAGACAGACGCTCGTTCCGTAGCGACATTAGTTCCAATTTTGGTCACCGGGTCAGATAAGTTTGTGGCACTATACAAAGGGCACGAATGTTTTTGACGTATCGTAACGTTGACTGAATTTTGAATAAAAAATACAATTATTGTATCGCATTTTTGTTTAATGTTGTCTAAAATTTGCCATGATTAATTTTGCAGCAGAATTGCGCGTTTTCACGTTCGTCGGCTGCCTTTTGCTTACAAAAAGTGAATAATAAACGCGAAAACTCGCGATTCTGCTACCAAAATTAGCTAGTTGTCTTAAGTGTCTTAACCCTAAAAAAATAAAAGCTTATTTCGAAACCTTTCAGTCGAAGTAAGAATAACTGTAAACGAAAGTCGCTATAAATTATTTCGTTTCTCGCTAGTCGTACGCTTCGAATATTTCAAGTATATTGTCAGTTATTTCAATTGACTTACAGCTATGTTAGTAAGAACTCAATATGCACCATTATTTTACCCGATCTGTATAGAAATCTGTGGCCTGTTTTCCATATAGGGAAGGGTGAGATAGATAACCTAATGCCAACGACAATGATCTTTATAGTTGTGACCTTTGAACTTATTTTTCAAAAGAATATGTTCCCTTTTTAACCGACTTCAAAAAACGAGTAGGTTCTATATTCGACTGTATGTATTTTTTTATTATGTATGTTCACCGATTTCTCTGCCAATTGCGGACCGTTATTGTATTTTTTTTCTAACTATCCCATTTAATTTGATGAAGGTCTGATGAAGACCTCCGGACATAGACAGTGGAACTATTAAATGGATACCAGCAAATCACTCGCGACTGCTGTGATCGCATTTCCACTCAAAATAAAATAAACTGTTAAAAAAGTAAAAACCGCCTTCAAAATAAATAAAATAATTTTCTTAAAAAACGTAACAACTTTTGAAGTCGTGGCCTTTAATTCTTCAATGCTAGCCATAACCTAGCCGGCTTAAAATGTGTATGTTTATGTAATTTTATTGCGAATTTTGTGCTGTCCCATATAAAATAAAATTATTTTTCTTTCTTTCTTTTTCTATTGTCTCTGACACTCACAACCAAAAGAGATGAAGTGGCTTTTCCGAGGCGAGGAAATTACTGAAACTGCTTACGCTATAAGATAATATAACAAGGATAACGCGTAGTTCTAACCAATCGATTATTGAGGCGTATAATTAGTGAAGCAATTACTCTTGTTACGTGCCGATTGCATTGGTCACCGCAACCGGACATCTTGCCTGATATGTTCATAACAAGCACCTGGTTGTTGCACGTTTTCTTTGGTAGAATATGTTCAATAGAAGTACCTACCAATCGAATTATTTAAACAGTCCCCTTACTATGAACAATTACAGCAGGGCTGAAAATGAACTGCCCAGACATTTCCAGTATGAGCTGACGTCGCACTGTATAGACTTTTCGTACAGTGAAAGGTCAGCTTATTCTGGAAATTTCTGGGTAGTTAAATTTCTGCCCTGCTATAAGGGCTTGTTGTAAGTCCTCAGGTCATATTTTGGTTAGCTTCTTCCTAAGGCGACATTTTATATATGAAAATAATTACATTGATATTATTGTTGGATTCGAAGCTTGTTTTTCATTTTATAATAAAATGCTTGAAGAAATGACTAAACATTATCGTTCTATTAATTTGTTTCCACAAAGGTCATCAGTTGGTTTAACTTTGAAGAAGTATGCATATAACCCTTGCTTGCTTTTGTTGGAGCTTAAAATCTAATTGCAATGGTTTTATGCCCACGCGACCAAATATTTAAAGAAATTAACTATAATAGCGTATATTGCATGTGAAACTAATAAAATAATCCAACTATATCCATTTGTTGTAATGGAATCGTATAAAACTAGGCATTCTAAAATTTTAAACTTTATATATAACTTCAAATGATTACAACACAAAACTGACATAAATTCACATTTAGCACCAACAAAAACTATAAATATGGCAATAAAACTGAAAGTGGAAATCTTATCTATAAAAAAGGAACCCTTTTAACCTCGGTATTCATATCAAACGGCCACCTCACCTATTAGATCGCTTGCTAAGAGGGTGCGAGGGTGTGCTGCCCTGTGCCTGGCACTGAAAAACGCTAGTAACAGCCTTTTGTTATTTAAAACGAGGAATTAAGAGGTATAAACCAGCAACGGGATTTAGGTACGCCGTCTCTCGCTATAATTGGTACGTTTACCCTACACGCCACTGCGGAGCTTTCTAAAGATGTTTCCAGCTATTTGCACAGTGTTTTGTGGTCTACTATGAAATTTTAGTACAAGCAACCTTACATTCAAATTAATAGGGTCGAAAATGACATAACAGAGTACTTCTCAAGTCAAACACGGCAAAGTAAACGGCGTAAGATAAAATTTTAACGGTGTTTCGCTCTAATAATATTATGTTTTCACTTATAAATATTTCTTTGCAAACGTGAAACAACGTAATAACGTATTCAAAGTTAATGATCAAACAAACACACAACATACAGTTTCTCGCGAACATAAGTATTATTTAAAAAAGTAATTAGTTCTAAAAAGCTTGATTGTATTCAAATAAGAACTTCTTTTTTGATATATCTCAGCAAAGATACACCGTGACGAACACCAAATTTTTGTAAATATATTAACAATTAAAATGTCGTCGTTTTATTCTAATTTGTATGGATGTCGTTTTTTAACAGCAATGAAATAAGAAATCTTGCGTACAGGTGATTTGCAAAACTTGAACACACTTGATAGGTACTATTATTCTTTGTGTTGTTGTGTTTCCTAAATATATTTTTTTTATTTTTTTAAAAATCGCAAGCATTAGCTTGGGCTAACAACTTAGCCAAGCATTAACCTATTAAGAGATTGGTAGACCATTTCAAAGAAATGACACACTCCTTGATGAGCAGGCGTAGAATAAACATCGTAGAAACGGGTTTTTTCTACGGAAGAATAGACAAAATGGCAGATCGTAGAAATATTTCTACTCTTCGGTAGGATTTGGTAGAATAACTACATCACTACTTCCCCGTTCCTATGGAAAGAATATTTTGTCTTTGTCTACGTAGAAACGCGAGTATAGATGTTGAGATGGATAGAAAGAACTTTGTCTATACTAGGACGAATAGAAATAGAAATGTTCATGCTACGGGTGCTGAAGAAAACTTGAAGAATCCATTTCCATCAATCAGCACACAAAATAGTGTTCGACTTACATTACTGCGTGCATTACACTACATCGACACTGTGTGCAACCGCGCACCGCCTTCGAAACACTTACCAAACATGCTCGCTTTCGTGATTCATACCGCCTTCTGAATATATTTACTTACTAGTAAAGACGTATTATTTAACGGCACGCTGAAAGCGTCATTATTTAGCTCTAAAACATTACAGGCTTGTAATTGAAAAAATATGGCCACATTTAAGAAACCATTAATAAAAGGAAATTATCGTAATTATTGTGGGCGATAGAGTAGGAAGTTGATATTTATGCACTTTTAGTGGTATTAACCTAAAATACTACTGTTACTCGTGACTTTGCAGAATTCGATAAGCCTTGACCACAAAAGGTCGAGGCTTTTCGAATTGTTGAAGAAAATACTTAGCAGTTACTACTTAATGAGTAAGTATACATTCTTCAGAAAGTGTGAGTAAAAGAAAACGGAAAACTTTTCACTTTTACATTAGACAGTGACTATACAAGAAACGCCATCGTTTATTCCACGCAAACACACTTTTGAACCATTAATGAAAAGTAGATATTGACAGCTTTCACCATTTATCTTTCAACATCCCCTAATTTAACTTCTTCCCTCCATGTGGATACCCGCAAGTCATCGCTTGATACACATCTTGAATTGACATGTTAATATCTCAGTTTTGGATGAATCGATTTAGTTATAAAATGATATCATCGTAGATTAGCATTATATCAATCAGGGGAACCTTTGAAGTAACATTTTGAATTAATGATGAGAATGTTCCTGTTACTTCGCCTCATTTAATTTAATGATAGGTTATTTATTTAACAGTAGACCTATCATGTTCAATCTACTACTGGGGTGAGCAATCAACCATGAAGTACCAATACTAGTAATAACATAGAAGGGTATAATACAAGGGAAGAAACGATTTGTTCCACTCGAAGCCAAAAAATAATTACGCCCAAAAGACTTCAAATTCAAATTTGATGTGTGCTACACACGTCCGTTGCACGCGAGTGTCGACAATCGAATGTGCATATCAATGCGAAGACAGATGCGTGCGGTCTAGGGCGCGGTCGGGGGGAGGGGAGGCGTTCGGTGTTTGAATAAATTCCGCGGGAAATCGCAACGAGTAGGCTTGCACATTTCCATGTCAAACGTACGCCGCAGTGGCGCGGGGCGAAACTTGTGAATTTTTAACAACACATAGTTGTTCACTCCTGTCGATTCGGGAAAGAATTTGATTCATTCACCCAAACTTTATGCACCAACAAAAGGTTTTCAGTTCACCTCACAGTTGTGAGAGATAATGAAATGAGATTATAAACGCAATTTACCTCTCCCGCTGATTAGCGAAACTCACAAATTACCAAAGAAATACGCGTCGATAATGGTTTGAAGCCTCATTTTTTTGCTATTTAAAATGGGAGGAATACGGAAGCGGCTTATCTCAGTATTAATTCAGGAATTTCGCCATAATTACTTGTTCAAAGGTAACGCTGAAGACGAATTTCGTCTATGGTCAGGGTGAACATTTTACGGGTATCAAAAAGTTCCTATTCGAAAGTAAATGTTATGTTCTTCGGCATAAGGTGGAGTATTGAATGTGTCTCGGTGGGAAGAGGATAAGCCGATTTCAAAAGGAACACGTGATCAGACGCTGATTACGTTCAAACTCCCCCTCATCGGTGTGCAGTCATATTCTAATATTGTGAATAAGGAGATATTCCGCTAGATTAAATAACTTCACCTTTGCTGTCTTTTTCAATCATATTCAATACTGTCACGGTTACATTTCTTGGATGAGAAGAAAATGTTCTAAAATGTCAATAATTCATCAATGTTTTTTGTTAAGAGCCATAGCACTCTACTTTCTTTCTGCAGCAGAATCGCCCATTTTCGCGTTCGGTATTCACTTCTTGTAAGCAAAAGTCAGCCAACGAACGCGAGATCGCGCCATTCCGCTGTAAAAAGTAGCTAGTGTCCTATGGCCCTAATTGCGCCAATATAACATTATTTTTTTCGTTCAGGCAACATTACAGCAAGCTGTAGCTTCAAAATTAAGGATAATAAACGTGTGAATAACGAGTTGATTGGTTGATTGGCTGAATACAAATATCCATATTTCGGAGCCCGATCAGTATTGAAATTTAAAACGCGCGGGTGATTGGCGAAAATGTCATAAAAATGTGTTCACATTTCGCGTTGTGAAAAACAAGTTTACAGGCATCATCATTATTTTATTATGTGAATAAATTCTTGGTTAACCTGCTTCGCCATAACTTGAGTATAAGTACTTCAGCAATATAATAAAGAATATTGTTAATATTTGCTGATACTTTTTGTTTTAAATGTATCAAGACAAGAACAAAGCGCTATCATCATTAATGTAAATTTCTAAACTTATATTAGCTAATATAACCTAAGAGAAAATTAGCCCTAAAGAAACAGAAAACGCCATGCATAAAATTATAGGAGAAGAATTTCTTTCTCAAAATAACCTAGCATTTGTCAGTCTAAAACTTTTTATTATCAATTACTAGGCACTAGCGGGTCGTAAAAGGTAATTGCTCGATATTGAGCGAGTGCTCGACCCCTGCTCGAGTACGTTGATAACTCCTCATTAAGGCAAAGGTAAAATATCTAATTTTCCTTACCTCCACTCGTTTGCTACGAAAAATCCAAGAAAAACGTCTTTTCAGCCATAAAGCTGTGGTACAACTGAAAGCGGTAGCGTGAAAGAAGTACGTATATGATTTAGTCCGATTTACATTTTTAAACATTGAAAAATATTATTTTAAATTATAATACCATTATTTTATATTTGTTTGCTAGCGTGCGGACTGTAGGTACAAGAGACTTATGATCTATTTTTAATAAAAATCACACATATTATTCACTTTAGAGGCCTTATGACAATAACGTGTCATAAACCACACTGATCTGCGTCATTCTGATACATTTGACAAATGAGCTGGAGATCGTTACCTTTAAATAATTAAGACCCTGGAGTTTGAAGGAAAATGACAGCAATGAAATCGGGGTCATCATATATTCATAGAAAATGCCATAGACAGCCCGATCTTTTGTGACCCTGCCCATATTTAAAAAAACAGAAAAAGACATGTTTACACAAAAATACAGATCAAAAAACAAAAAGTATTCTCATTATTACATAATTATAAAACATTTAAAATACAAAAAAATAAAATACCTGTAATATAGTATAGGTAGGTAATAAGTACCTACGAGAGACAAATACGGATCTTGGCTCGGCATAATTGCCACTTCGTTGTCAAGAAGCAAATTGTGAAATTACATAATATTATTAAAATAAAAGAAAAACCACAACACGACGACAAAGTATCGGATGCATTTTCTGTGACACGCATTCGGTTCATTATCCTGTTCCGCTTGCCCTATTTGTCTTCAAAGACTCGGTATCCGAGCCACTGAAATAAAACCTTGTCTGTTAAACGTGTGCGCGGTGTTGTCAACGTTAATCCTAAATCGCTACAGCGTGTAACTGACGCCGAACCCATGGCCGGCGCGATTAAGCCGTGGAGCCCTCTCCTACCCATATTCAAGGGTCTTAAGATTTGTTAATTACTGGCAACATTAAAATTAACTACCGTTTCCGTTGTAATAAAAATCCTTCCCCACTTTTATATGAAAAGTTTTAGGAAAAGATTTCTTTATTAGAATTCTATTTTAGTCGCTTATGCAGCTTGGAGTACTTTACTCATGAGTTTATAACCCACATAGGTTCTGCCGATTACATTTTTTTTTGGTGATAATTACTGTATGTGGCTGGAATTTATGTTAGACTAGCAACCCGTCCCCCGCTTCGCACGGGTGCAATTTCTCTACTATCCTTACATTAAATATCAAAGTATTATACATATAAACATTCCGTGAAAAAATTTCTAACTGATGGTGAAAACCGCATCAAAATCCGTTGCGTGGTTTAGGAGGAGTTAGCGGATATACAGATAGACAGACGCGGAAAGCGACTTTATTTTATACTATGTAGAGAAGAAATTATAGTCATTAATAACTTGTGTGTGCATGTGACATGTATGTTTGTAAACTGTACCCTCGATACAGGAGAAATCCTAGTGAGGGACAATGTTTTTTAAAGAAAAAAAATAAAAAATAATAATAATTATCATTGATGACCATAAATGCAGATGAGCTGAATAACGTCCTGCACTAGACTTTTATTATAACCCTATTTAGCCAGCTGTTTCATAACATTAAAATCATCATGTTCTATCATAATTATTTTAGTTGTATTTGTAAGTTATAAATGTGGACATATTATTATGTATTATATTTTTTACAGTATTTACGTCTCATAATATGTTATTTTAATGCCGCGAATTACCCCTCTCTTTTAATCTGCAAATCTGTCCATCCTAAGATTGTCTGGTACAAATCACCAAGTACTATAAGACCGCCCTTGGTACATCTTTTTCTATTTATTGTACCTATCTTTTTTCTCTTTCTGGTGTGCAATAAAGTGTATTATTTATTTATTAAGGTTCGCTTACAGTTAATACTTATAATCTAGCAGACATGCGGATACAGTATTTTAGTAAATGTTTAACCAATTATAAGCAAACACTATATGCCAAAATATTTATATATTTTAAGGACAACAGCAAACAGAGTTCAAGCTAGGTAATTATATTGTATTGTATAGGTAAAATAAAGAACAAAATAATTTCTGAATATCTAGCACTCTCTCGGATGCCAATCTCGAGTGCAATCTACCATCTATGCTTCTAAAATAAAATAAATGTTGAAACAAAAATAAACCAATCGAACTGTCAATAATCTTCCGCTACAAATAAACGCAAGTGACATCAATTTCTCGCGTCATACAAAAACGTATCGCTTTACATCTGCGCTTGAAAGGTGAAACGAACATGTTTTTCACGAATTCACACCCTCCTAGATAGACGTTTCACTTAACCCCGACGGCTATCAACAAGCCTAATGTAAAGCCGAGGCCACATCGCGACGCCGACAGAGATAAATGACTCGCCAACTCAACTCACACTTAGCGGTTGCTGCCTGACTTCGTACTATGTACTTCTACGTACATAAGCAAAGTAATGTACACTTTTGTAAACAGCAAACGCTTTAGTTTAACGTTAACGTGGTCGTTTCGAAACCAGAACAAAGTTGCGAATAGCACGGTGAAATATCGCCATTTTGTTTTTTTTTTAACTTTTTACAGTCATATGTTAGTTTGGCGGTTTATGAATTGAATGTCATCCCATTTGTCAAACGTGAATGAACGCATAAAAATGAGAATATTCACTCGAGTATGCAAACTGTGTTAGTTTTCCAGATTATTGGGTGTATGTTTCATGGATGATGAACTGAAACAACTTATACTTATAAATCATCTTAGATTTTAATAAAGATTGACTCTTCAACACTTATAAGATCAATATACATAGTCAAATAAATATCCGTATCTATATAATATTATAGTGAACTAACGCGGACTTACGAGTAATTAATAAAAGCAGAGCCACTATATTCCCTGAAGTGGTGAAAATATGCATGAATTCAAAAAGTATTATAATGAATCGTCGAAGATTACTTGCTATTTTATGAAAGTGAGTGCTCACTGATAGCGATGAACCGCCATTTTGGATGCTTTCATCGACGTTTTAGATCTTATTTATTGCAGATTAAAAATATTTTTTCAGCAATACAATTACTTAATGGAATGTAACGAATTTATTTGGATATTTAATGTGGTTTTACTAAATGGCACGGATGGCTATCATATTAATAGCGAATAATTCTTTAGTCATTTGCTACTGGACTTGAACTACCGATATTTATACGTCCTTAGATAGGTTTTTCTATAAAACCGAACCAAGACAGCGTTGGCAAACCAGATAATTAAGTCACAAGACGCACAAAAATAGTCATTAAATACCGATTTGGATATTTCAATAGCGTAGTTACATTATGTTAAAATATTAACAGTTTAAAATTAACCAACTTTTACGCGATTGAAGGCCCAAAGTTTTCTTCTTTTGTCTTCTATGAACAAATAGCGTCAAGAACTCGCTTCGCTCCGTTCTCGCTTCCCGCTTCCCGCTCTTCGCTCGCACTCACGCCCCACACCCGACTACAATTAAAATGCAAATACCGCGCCACTTGAGTTGCGCAAATCTTGCAAGTTATAAATTTTTCCAATCTAACTCCGTCCTTTGTTAACTAAGTCTCTTATGAATTCTAATGAAAAAAAGAAAAAATCTGTGGAATATTGCTAATGGATTATTTCACCTGCCTTTTTTTATATTATGGTAATACGCTCAAAATTTTAAGAATCTCAACTGCGTAGTTGTTGCTGAACACAGAATTCATAGCAATTTGCTTTTCTCTACTTCAATAACATTACGATAGTTATTTGATAAAAATAAATTGCGATTTTAGATTGTTCTTGGAAATAATCTTAAACTCAATAAAGAACTACCAGTACATACCTACATACTACTTTAAATAAAATTCATAGTCGATATCCAACAAATAAATGAACACCAATAAAAATGTCATTATCAACCCTACGTAACAAGGTGTGCGGTCAAACAGACCTTACTTTTAATTATCATTTAACACGAAGCTTTCTTATATGTATGTATTTCAAAATCGAGTGTGTCAACCCGTTTGCTGCGGGCTGTCCCGAGCCTCCGCGTTTGGTAACGGCCAGCCATTTATGTCCAGCCTGGTATGGCAGCCGGCCCCGCTCTGCCATATATGGTGTCGAGAGTTGCATTCTGCGCTTGTAACGCGATACAATTGTGGTAGAACTTGGAAATTAATTTACAGCGCTCACTGTCGGGAGCAGCATCCGTATTTGGAGGGACAAAAAAAAGAATGTTTAGTACGAGTATCAGAGAGATCGTTGTTTGCTAAACTGGACTGTTGTCTGTTTGTAATATAGCCAGTTTTTTCACATCTGTTTCACTATAGGGACTTGTATTCGTATTATCACCAACCATGCCCGTCATCAAACGTTTACCACGACTTCCTTCCAGCTGAATGTTCAAAGCAATCTCTATATAACCTTCCACTCCATATCAAATCGAATCAACACAATATCTGCCATTACAACCATGAAGGCACTCAAGTGTTTCGCGAGCAAGATCACAATCTAGAAAAGTAATATCCTTTTCGGCTAAGACCTACTGAACCTCTTATTTTCGCTCGGAAACTTCATAGGGCAAAAAAGTGATGTGTGGTCTTGTCAGTTAGTTCGCAGCGGTCATAAATCATGGGTGTGACGTAGAGACATATATCTACTTGTTGATCTAACTAGTACGACGTTAGAATAGTGTACAATATGATATTCAGCTTTGTGACGAACGGAACCATTTCCGTACGTGTCACTCAATAGTTGTCTTAGAAAGCTATGAAGGTTCATGTAGATTCTAGATATTGTCTACATAGGAAGATATTATGTTTGCTTTTTTATATCTTTCTGTTTAGTATACTTTATTAAGTTTAGAAATACTTAAGTGAAAAGTTCTCAAGTTCGCATTTGTGTGCCGCACTGCTCAGAAAGTCGCCCAACTTGGGTGTGGTCGGGCCACCACATATACTTTATAGCATCGCAATAAAGGAGATAGGAACGATAATTCCTTATACAGGCGGTTATAAACTCAAGTTGATAATTGAGATGACTCCCATATTACAGTCGTTGCAAGTTTAATTTGTTTTCGCAACATTTTGTTGTATTTTATTTACATTACACGACAAATTTGGGCTGATCATTAAGATTTTAAAGTGATTTTTGGCTTCTTTTTTCTCATCATAACTTACACGTTACATGCACATGCTTGTAAGTAATTCATATCACAGTCAAACGAAACGTGCATTTAGTTATCATAAAATTGTAATTCGAAATAATAGTACAGACTTGTCCTTATTAAACCATCATAACAAGAACATTAGATATTATATTATGTAGTAAGTTAGTATTTATACTAAGTTACTTCATAATATTATATCTAAGCCCAACAGAAAACTATGTATTTATACTTTACTTAATTTAAAGTTATATAAGAAATGTTCATTGTTAGTTCAGAATAAAATGTCTATTTATAACTAGCGGATGCGACAGTGTCCGCTTATCGTATTTCTGTATGTTAAATTGTCATTATTTCCTGCATTTCACAGTGCCAATAACACTCAATCTGCATTCTTAGTGCCAATCAGTGCTGTCCAGAAATAGTCATGCAACTGAACTTTGACATTTTATCGATACGCAACAGACAATAATTATAATGATAGGTAAATTTTACAGTTTCATTGACCGCTCGTGATAAATCTTGTTATTTATGAAGTCGCAAAATTTATGATGCTGCGTCACTGCATTTGTAATATGTAGTTGAATTAAACAGTAATGTATAGCTCAGTTTATTACTATGCTAAAGGAAATGTTAATCAACGATTGTTAACGGAATACCCGACTGATGACTGAAAAAAACAACGATAATTTATTAATCGTAAAAGAAATAAAATGCAAATAATTCCCTGTGTGAATTAATTACTCAAACGTAAAACAAACTTCATTAGAAAAATCGAAATTCAACCCTCGTTCGCAAAAACGTCACGAGTCGTTATAATTAAAAGTAAAAATGAACAATTAACTAAGCGAGCGTATACTGAAAGTCCTATTTTTATAGAGTCGTGATCTTATCGTGCCGATCGCCTTCCGATCTGTCCGGACACGTGCGACGAATCACGATTGTGACTCACGACGCGCGCTTTGTCGTCAGTTTTTGTCGCAATAGTTATTTATTGGTGTCGTGATCGGTCCGCGCGCGGTCACGCTCGCGTTTGAGGGTTAACTTGCAACGGATTGTTTTGATGTTACTATTCAATAAACTGTTTGATTTATTTCCACTTTATGGCGCTTCATGGTCGTAATCGTGAATTGGTCGTTTAGACCTACACAATACAAAGGCGGGCAGACAACGCATGTGTTGCATCACTTAATGTGCTCTACACGAAGCGGAACAACTTCTTTAAAAGAAAAATACACAAGGATAAAGATTATTAGCAAACAGACATTTGCACCCCAAACAGGGGAGCGTTTATTACCTACCGTATTTTTAGAAGCTACTATAAGTATGCACTTTAACCTGCCTCCATTTTTGTGCCGAATGGGAATAAAAGATAAACAGAGTGCATCAATTATGTTATCATGCTACGTTCATTGTAAGAAAGAGAAAGTCGTAATTTTTTTTTTCTGTTGTACAATAAAGAATATATAAATAAATAAATAAATAATTCGTAAAAGATAGGCAAGAAACACATAAACCTTTGCATATATGTGATTTACGGTCCCAGTTACGCTAATTTGTTTTTTTAAACTTTGCCCTCTCTTTGATTTCTCCTGTATCGAGAGTACAGTTTACAAACATACATGTCACATGCACACACAACCAGATCCGAATATATATATCTGTGGATCATACAAATATATGTTCCGTGCGGGTATCGAACCCGCGGCACGTAGCGCAGAAAGCTAATCGCTTAACCACTGCGCCAATCGTGTCGTCATCAATAGTGTAGTGTAGTTCAGTTAATATTTTTGTATGTTTGTATTTGTTTATAAGATATTAATTGTATTGTATTATTATTAATAGTATTTGTGTGTATTGTATTGTAGATGCCTATTCAAGAAAAGTTCTTTTAACACATTTTATTGGGATATAAAAATCCTTACCTATCAAGCACTGTATTCTTACGTTAGCTATACTATTTTTCTTGCAGTGGACACATGAAAATTCCTGATATTACCGAATATTCTACTTAAAATACCTACTTCCAAAATATGGACACTCAAAAATATTTATCCGAAAATAAATTCGCATTTTGTAATAAAACGTCAAAAAGGATCCATATTTCCCGATAACCCCTACCATATGTTCACAATACGTTCGAAACGTGGCGATGCGTTGAAATGTTTTCTTATTACGTTTTTGTACGTTTTTATAAAGAAATTTCACTCACCCCCGATATCGAAAAGATGCGAGTTCATCGAGCATACACAATGAAATAATAAACACTACGCACCCCACATCTGTTTGTGGCATAAGTTATTTTTACACGTACGTACTTATATGGGAATTGTGAATTGCAAGTGGCTTGGAGGCTTTTTGTTGTGTGGCATGAAATATTCTTCTTTAGCCTACTTTTTCCCGGCCCATTACCCATATGGACGCTACTACTGCGTTGGCATTTTTTTTTCTGTAGATTACTAGCTGTGCCTGTGACTCTTTCCGTGAGGAAATAAGGAGAGGTGATGTAAAAAAAAAATTTTTTATTTCCTTCCTCAAGATTTACACTATTTCCTTGTTAAATTTCATCAAGATCGGTTCAGCTGTTTCATATTCATAGTGATATTCATATTCCTATTCATAATCTTTATTATGGATCATAGGTAGGTACAGGATACAGATGTTCTTACGAACGTGTTTAGTCTGTAAAAGGTAAGGCAGACAGAGTTACTTTCGCATTTATAGTATTGTGTCATGAATAGAATAAAACTAACTTAAGAATACCGTTGACTCCACGGGATCTGAATACTCGATATAATTTTAATTAAATAAAAATTGCCTGCATTAACTAGAAAAAAATTGTATTATGAAAATAAAGGTTGTGCCATCAGTAATAATATTATTCAATTGAGAAATGATCATAAGCTCGAAATCAAGACGACACGGTTGGCGCAGTGGCTAAGCAATTAGCTTTCTGCGCTACGTGCCGCGGGTTCGATCCCCGCACGGAACAAATATTTGTATGATCTACAGATAGTTGTTTCGGGTCTGGTTGTGTGTGCATGTGACATGTATGTTTGTAAACTGTACCCTCGATACAGGAGAAATCCTAGTGAGGGGCAATGTTTAAAAAAAAAAAAAAGAAAAAAAATGTAATTTTCAGCTCTATATTATTTGAGTAGTATTAAATTGGTCTATAAAAATACAAAAATATACGTTCCATACTTACGAGTATATTTAATAAAACGACACCCGTGTTTTAAATAAAATATAGGTAAATGGAAAGCAGATAGTAATCGGCTGTGACATACAAATAATAGCCTTTGTAGAACACATTGATTTTCCTAACGAGGTACAAAACGACTGTTCAATTTTGTAGCTACCCTAATTGGAGAGAAATGTTTTTATCGCAGCCATATAGTTAGTGGCATTTATTCAATGTCCAACATTTTTATTATATAACCGCATAAATAGACTCCACGATTACTTATTACGAGCGACTATAGCCCGATCACCGTAAGCGCGGGTCTCCCGATGGCTTTCCATTTTAATAAAGAAGACTTTATATTAAAGTATTTTATTTATCACTAAATATCTATCAGAGTATAGTATATATTATATCCGTGCACACCAGCCCCTGCACGCCCCGCGTCCCGCAATCCATCGGGAGGGCCGCGCTTACAGAGCTTGACCTACACCGAGAAAAAAATCTGGTTGTAATTACACATATTCTCGTGCTATATGTGACAACAAGAAGCATTTAGTAAACGTTACCTTGTTGTTGTAAATAATATCTAATATGTTATTGTAAAGTTAACGCAAGGAATGTATTTATTAATAAAATATTCACTATGGAGTACTAACGTTTAGTTGATGCAACTTATTTAGCATTCTGGTAGTTTTGTTATCACAATATTTTTCCAAACCAGCAAGATAGAAGAAAAAGGACCTTATTAAATTGCACTAATGTACAATCTGGGATCCTAAAACTTACTGAAAACCGTTCGTGCACAATACAAAACATGCCACGGTTAAGTCTAAAAGATAATTTATATTATTTCGAAAACATTATACAGTTGTTTCATTTCAATAAAAAGTTTGCGCAAACTTTTAACAACGGATCCAATATGCCATGAGAACAATTCTCGGTACTGTCGCGTACGATCTAATTACTACGTATTTATTCAACTGTGGAATAATTAAAGCAATTACTGCTCATGGTGAACTTAAATCGTAATAATAGACGTGTAATGAACGCATTTAAATTTAAACCACAATCAAAGTTAAATGGTTTCATCCGACATATCGCCTTATTGTACGTCAATTTATTAAAAATGAAATGTGAAAACATATTAAAAAATAAATCACTAAAATCAGTTCGAAGACTAATTAAAAACGCTTCAGAATCGTGTTTCTTGATAATAAAAATTTAATCTAGAAATATGAGTTCATTTTGAATTCATATTGTGTATTTTCGAATTGTACGTATGAACGTAGCTAGGAGGTGCTAAATGATACAAAATGTTAGTCGCTCAGACAGAGGCCGGGCAATTAACACGTGCCCACCATAAACCGGTTGCTATGACAACGCGCGCTTTCAGCACACAACGTTAAACAAACTAATTGGCTGGCGCTTTTGTCAGCGGCTGTACCATAGTTGTGTGAATGTTAAATGATGAATGGGGTATAGTAGCCATATATATTGATGAATGAATATTTTATAGGAGGTCGTTACTTAAATGCCCCTTTTTAATAAACAAGTTTGTGGGTAGTTGGGAGTCTGAATATGCTTTTCATGTCCTAACCCTTCAAAACGGTGAATGATGAGTGTTATATTTTCATATATTCAGACCATGTTGAATAATATACAATCGCGTATATGTAACTGGAGCATAGCAGCTTCGAAAAAGTTTGCTACCACCAACATTTACTTCAATTCAACTTTGAATAAATATTCATGAGACTAAACAGTGTTTTCTTTTGTTACAGGAATGCTGAGGTCCACATTCGACCGACCAGACCACGAACGTAAGTAAAACAAAACGTTACTAAATTCCTATTGTACAGAACATTACAGTAACAATTCACAGTCGAATGTATGAAAGATTCGAACACAAAACAAAAAAATATAAATGGAGAAAATATTCGCACACAAAAGCCTGCCGACTGACGTAATAGCTATCATTTTTTTTCCATTCCACGGACGCAGTATTGAGCAGATCAGTCACTTTTACACGGTTGCCCACCTGTCACTACCATTTGTTCAATTGAACTGTTCGCGAATATGACGAGGATTAAGCTGCAAAAGTATTGAAAATAATACGACACAGACGTTATTTTTCTTTTCGATAAGGCGATCAAAAGGTTTCGACTTTTCCAGGTAAAATTGATTGATTCGATTACCGATTCTTTATACATGAATTATTAACAACTTTGTTACAAACGTGTTGATATAAAAGCACTGTTTTTAATAGTAGCTGTACTAAATCAAAAGATAATCTTCGTTTACCAACCACAAACAAAGCCTTCGTTTGCCAACCCAACAAAACACGTTAGTTCCGATAAGATTATGAGTTGACTCATCCGTCAATGTCACTCGTAATTTCGATCACTTTTAATTCGAGAACCGATGGTAGGGGACAGAGATAAATAATCGCATGGTTCAGTACCAAACATAGACTCGCTATTCGTCGCATAAATCACTGAATTTACACGTTTCCTGCTATTTGGGGAGAAATATTGTTTTGCTGATAATATACTTAAATAACAACTGGTCATTGAAGAGATTTACATGTATGTTTTTACACGTTTTTCCTTGTAGTATACGAGACCTTTATTACGCAATTT
Organism: Allophyes oxyacanthae; assembly: GCA_932294325.1. Lineage (NCBI taxonomy): Eukaryota > Metazoa > Arthropoda > Insecta > Lepidoptera > Noctuidae > Allophyes > Allophyes oxyacanthae. Next base: position 14,209,741 of record OW028615.1, read on the forward strand.
AACGGTATTCTACCAAAGCTCCTCCTGTAACGTAATACGCAACACTCTCTATAATTACTCAACGTATCAACTTAAGAAGGTCTTTAGACCAGATTATTGCTAGACTAGAATCTGACCCCGTACTTATTAAGTCTACACTGGCGGAAGAAAAATGCCTCTTTTTGACTAAACGAAAATCCATTGAAAAGTAAAATTATGTAGTACGTTTTAGTCTTCTGTAATCTGCCTCTTTGGTCTAGTGATCGCAAGTACAGCGGCTGAGCGTCCCGGTCCTGAATTCTATTCACAGGTCGGGCAAAGAGTTATGTTATTCTGTTAGAAAATTCTCAATAGTAGCCCAGGGTTTGAACATGAGGAGGAACGTGGTACATGGTGTGGCGTTCCTCCGTTGAAAAGGTGGTACCTATTGCCTTTGTCGGACAGCTTAGTCTTTTTACTTGCATCAGCAAGCTTCGTAATCTGATTGCTCGAATTCATATTTTCATGCCACTGTAGTTAGCATGCTGTCTTGCTAAGTAAGTAGTTATTCTAGTATTTGGCGTTAGATGTCGCTACACGTATATTGCAGTGAATATTTATTTAAAATAACGTCTAGCCATCGTGTGTACTAATTTATTCATTCGTACAACTAAGCAGGCTTCTTTAGCAAAAACTTCCGACTTTTCCACACAACTTCGCCGTCCGGCCACTTTTTACGAACAAACTTTACCTAACGCACATAACAAGTCTTATTGCGACGTCTTAGAGTTCCCTTTTCTATAATTCACATGCACTAGAAAGTTGGAGTGCCAGTAATTATGTCAGAATGATTGATATTGTCAAGTATGGTAACTTGGCACTGTGTGGCTATTTTTACTTCTCCATGCATTTTTTAACCGGTACCTTATTGATCTAATGGAGGCGAGCTAGTTATTTAACTAGAGATCTGTAGCCTAAATCGACATTAACACGTTAGTTATCCAGTGTACACTATGCGGTAGGTACAAGTCTAGTGTACCTCTATTAATAAATAAAAGCTAATAGACATTATGGTATGGTCGAAAACTCTTGTATGGGGACTACTAACGTGAAGAGCCTATGTTTCTGCCAGCCAAAGGAGAGTTAAAGCTGACTAAGGAATATGGAAAGGGCATAGGCAGCAAAGTCCTCCGTTGTAGGTACTCATAACAATACTGATCCGCAATCCACCTTCCAATCGTGGTGATTATGGGAATATAATTATCTGTGCCCGAACATTGTAGCGGTTAGGTACTAGGAGGCCCAAGTCCATCTATATACTTATAATAAAATTGTAACGAAGCGAAAAATGTACATTGAATATATCTTGAAAAAAAAAAAAGGCACGTGCTCTATATTCGACACTGATGCCAAAAATATAGTTTTTAGAATTTTTGTCTGTTTGTCTGTTTGTCTGTTTGTCTGTTTGTCTGTATCTCTGTCCGAGCTTCACGGCCAAACCGCCGAACAGATCATCATGAAATTTAAAAGTAAAATCCGTTAATGGCCTGGTCAACATATAGGGTACAAATTATTACGCTATTGTCAAAGGGGGGTGAGCAATAAACCAATATGTCTGTGTACAATTATTAGTCGCTACCTATATGACGAATCCATTTGATGTATATAAATATTGGATGATTGTAGTTAATAGATCCGATTAACATTTTATATACAAATAGAAATCATTTCGCATTTTTTTAAGCGTACTTTTTCATTTATTCTTTAGCCTTATATATTTTAATTCGTCTGTTTATACCTAGATGGCATTAGTAGTAATTTATAGGCGAGTTTTTAATTTCCAATATTTTTATAAGCGATTTTTTTATTGATACGGCATCCAAACTCCTGTAGGCCGAGTTCTATATAATAATTTAATTTATAACGTTCAAATATCTATACTTATAATAAAATCTATACTACTTATAATAAAATCGTAACGAGGCGAAAACTGTACATTGAATATTTTTCAAAAAAAAAGATTGCTGCGTGTACTAGGAACGATACTGAAGCCAAATCAGATGTTTTTAGAATTTTTGTCTGTTTGTCTGTATATCCGTTTGTCTGTTTATATGTCCGAGCTTCACGCCTAGACTACTGGACAGATTTAGTTGAAATTTTGCAGTAATATCTGTCAAAGGGCTGGTCAACATATAGGCTATAAATTATCACGCTATTATCTAAGGGGGGTGAGCTAAAGTGCATTATGCCTGTGTACTATTATGAGCAACCACTTCATTATTAAGAACCGAATCTTAATGAAATATTGTCTTATTATAATTCATAGGTCCGGTCAAAATATGTAATATAAATCATCACCCTATTCGTCTAGGGGGCTAAGCAAAATTAATCTTCGTTTTAGTTTCACAGTTCCTGTGTTCATTTTAACTCCTCACTTGATCCCGTTCTTAAATTAGTAATTTGGTATATTTAGTAATGCCCAGTATTTTTTTTTACTGATAAACGTTCTTTCTTTGGCATCTTACTTTAAGGTACGTATTTCACTGACTGCTATGTTCCAAAAGGTGAAGTGTGATGAAAGCATACAACTTATTACCTTACCCACGAGATAATTACTTTTTTAAATGCGCTACCAGATATTTCGACGTAACTTTGATTTCATTATTATTTTATTACATTTTTCTGAAACTAGATGGCGTTAATAGACTTTTTAACCAAGACCGAGTTTTTGTATTTCCAGTAAATATTGAGATAAGATCATTATTAAGACTTTATTAGGATTGGGTAGATTTTTTTTTTATCCATAGAAGTTATCGGAAACCTGTAGGATGGGCTTTTCGGAATCTAATAGGTAATTATGAATTTCAAAGCCTTATTGGCAGTACTATAATGACGTGTGCTTGCTGTTTACTGCTACCATTGCAAATTGATAAGGGCTAACATCGTTTGCATTCTGGAGAATAGCAAATTAGGTTCATAGAACATTATTTTTACAACATAACCTTTTGCCTGATACACGGCAGCTGAAAATTCATTGACTTGAGGATGACTAGAATGATCTGTCGGCTACCAATTTCTCACTGAAAATAATAAAATAATTATTACCTTATGTTTCTTTAAATTTGTCTTCAGTCTCCCTAGATAGCGTTGGGACTGAATTATTTGTTCTTTTAATTGGGTTTATGTGTTTACGAAAATGTAAAGTTTATAATTGGGATGTTTTCTCCAAGTATTTTAAATAGCTACTATTGTTAGAATCAAGACGATAAAATCATTACGAGGGGCAGTAACGGTCACCGAATATTCACCGACTACGTCGTTGTCGTTGTTAGTCGTTAGTAGAGTGTAGGCAAAATAAAGGTATCGCTAGATCACCTGCTTTGTATTTATGGGATGAAAGTCTGAGAGCCAACAAAAAAAAAAAGAAGTTACCCCACCTCGGGAAAACAGCGAAAAATATTTCAATGAACCTTTACGGTAATTGTATAGATAATAGTCTAACTTAACAACTTTTATTAGCAACAGTAATTGACTAGATCCTTAGATACAGCTTGATCGTTCTATTGTAAGCAGTCCCGTACAAAGCAGAGGTCACGATTGATTAGTTAGTTATATAAAATAATGTTGTATTGGACCTACCTTGATGCGACTTTCACTGTAGTATAATTTATAAGGGATCGAGGACTTATAGTAAACATATTTCATCGCACTATCACTCATAGGACTCGAGCAATGTAACATATTTTGTGTATAATGTATGATGGTTATGAAATGTAAGAATTTAACAATTACGATAGGACTTTCACAGTAGCGCTACTAAGGGGTCGACTTTTTAACATAAATATGTATCATCACGCTACTTTACGCTCACAGGAACTGAACAGTGTAACATTTTTTTTTGTACACACGGCTACTATCAAGCTATACATTTCCAGTAAAAGCTGACCACGTATTGTATAGGCGTCCCTTACAATAAGAGGTCAGCTTATTATACTGAAAATTTATAGCTCAATATGTATCCGTGGGTACTAAGGTCGATAGTTAAGAAATTTGTGATTTAAACGAGTTTATTTAACATTTTCGGTAAAAAACCATCACGGAAAATTACTATACATATGAAGGAAACTAGGTATTTTTTCAACATTAGAAATGTTTATTTCGATACCCATCGTAACTAGCTAAGTGGAACGGTAAATAGTAGAATAGAAGCCGACAAATATCAGGTTCAAATCCGGTCCCCGCGTTGTAACTGTTTTTATTTAATAGATACTAATTGATACAATTTTATATTATTAGAAACATGTATTTTCAAAACATAATTCGAGCACCCCTACACCACGCGAACGAAGTCGCGGGCACAGCTAGTGTACAATATAGTGGACATTTTTTTTATGTTCTTTTTTTTTATAACTTTGCCTTTCACTAGGATTTCTCCTGTATCGAGGGTACAGTTTATAAACATACCATGTCACATGCACAGACATCCAGACCCGGAACAACTATCTATAGATCTTACAAATAATTTATTTGTGCGGGGATCGTACCCGCGGCACGTAGCGTAGAAATCTAATCGCTTAGCCACTGCGCCAACTGTGTCGTCAAACATTTACGGGCTGGTATATCTTTCTCTCTTTGTAACGTTGCCCCAAACTAGGATTTCTCCGGTAACGTGGGTACAGTTTACAAACATACATCTCACATGCACACACACCCAGACCCGGGACAACTATCTGGAGGCCATACATAGACACGTAACACAGAAAGCCAATCACTCAGCCACTGCACAGACCGTTCCATCAAGTGACGATGATCTCTGCCTTACCTCTCAAGAATTACCGGCGTAGGTAATGGTTATATCCATCCAATATTCAAAATTTAAGTGCTAGGTACTTGTCGGTGTAGCAATTTCCATCCTATCCTATCCAATGCCATTTTTTTTAAATCTTTATCTCTCTCTTCCCGACTGTCAATCCCACATGGTGGTCAGCCTTCCTTGTATTTTGCTTCCACTTCGCTCTGAAATCTTTATATGTTTCTATATTCGCTTTTTCTTTCAGCTGATCAATGTAGTTTCTTCTTGGTCTTCCTTTTTTTCTTTTTGCCTCTATTTTCCCTTCTATGATGTTGGTAACGAACTTATCGTGACCAATCATACACCCTCTTCGTTTTTATATGTTTCAATATTTGTCTTTTAAAAAAGACAAAGACAAGGGGATATGTAATGAGATTAATTGAATATTGTATATATTTCCCATAATTAAAATGTTCGTGATAGGTCAGTGTAGGTTTCCCAAGAATCGCACCTTTCATTATAATCTGTTTCATCATTGTTAACACATTCTTTAAACATGTGCGCACGAGCAGATGCCCTTTCCCTATGGTATAGATTGTAATTAACGAGTTTTGTTCCGCAATAAGTTAATTATCCACTTCTTGATCAATTCTGTCGATATTATTACGGATTTAATTATATCTACATAAATAAAATCTCGAATATAGTATATAGTAACAGAATATTTATTTATAACACAAATAAATAAATATTCTGGTACTATATACTATATATTTAAATAAATCTACTATATATTTAAATTCTGGAGTTATTAATTTATACTACAACACGGGCAACCCTCGTTTTTTACATGCTGTATGGTCCATCCAAAGATTGTCTATAAGAAATCGCCGATTGCGATAAGACCGCCTTTATTGTAATTAATAGATTCACTGCTCCTTTTTTCTCAGGTGTACATTATAGTGTTTCTATTCTATTCTATTTTAAACCTAAAACTACTAACTTAACCTAATCTATCGAATCACATGGAGCTTCGTTCCTGCTCCACTATAGCAGTTTAGCCAGCTAACCAAACTAACAAGTAACACGAACTAATCGAGGCTCTTCTACATGAAGGTACACAGAGAAACACTGTGCCACTAAATGGAAAACTTAGCCCGAACGCACCGAGTTCTTGCCAAGAATCCCTCCAACGCGCTCATTACACTATAACCAGCAAATTACGTTTCAAACGATTGTTTACCAGTTAGATAGCAAGTTAGTGATTTTCAGTGCAAGTTCGTGTTTAGCGTGAAGTGAGCGCCGGTTCCCAACGTGCTCAGGTGTTATGTAATTCACCGATAGAAAGAGGATATATTTTACTGAAAACTAGCTTCATTTTCAGCGGTTAATTTATTTTGTTTAAAGCGATTTAAGTTGGGTTGTTCAACTACTCTGAAATTGGTTATATATTGGTTATATATTTCTACAGATAATATCTGTGGCAGTAAGAATATATTGTATATCAGGAAGTGTATAATATCAAAACAACAGTGGGCTTTTTTTGGGGCAAAATCATTTTTTTGTACCTCTACGGTGGCAAACAAACATACAGTCCGCCTGATTGTAAGCGGTTACTGTGACCTATGGACGCTTGCAACACCAAGGGCATCTCTCGTGCGTAGCCGACCCTACTACTTACTACTAACGTCGCTTTCTCAAGGAGCACGTTATTTGCTAGGATATTCAAGGTAGAAGTACTTCCCCAGTCGGGCAGCACCAATTTTGTACAGAAAGTCCCGCCGTACCTCTTTTCTTCTTCTTATAGCGGTCATCATAATTGTCAACTTTTATTGTAGGAACTTCTTGATCATCTGTTTACCAATTTATCCATTCGGCGAGACGATTATATATTTTTTTCTTTTTATAAAACAATAGGAATTATTCTGTATCGTGGGTGCACACAAATCTTCACATGCACAAACATCCAGACCCGGTACCCCTATCTGTAGGTCATACAAATATTTACCGAGCATATGTCCAAACGCCTAATGAAATATTCCTTAAACAAAATCAATATCATCAATAACACACCTGAGAATCAAACCCAGACCTCACGCTTCTCCGCACTTGTAACCACTAGACAAATAAGAATTAAGAATAAACAGAAAGTCTTTCAAAAAAACTATTCAAGAGAAACACTTTTATTCGTAAAGCAATTAGTCGCAAGACTTCCGTAGCGCGATTTATATAGAAATTAAATACCCTTTTCGTTTGTAAGAGGTAAACAGGAAATTTGTACGCGTTCCCTGCGATATTACGAACATTATCCTGTAGAACACAGGTAATTAGAACGATTCCACCTGATCCTTGCGGAAACCTTTTCATATACCTCTATGGTTTAATATAACCTACTTAGACTTGTGTGTATATGTGCGTACTGCGAAAATGTTAAAAGCATGGGAATACGTGTTTATTCCACGTTTTGTAGTGTGTGTGGTGGAGCGAGGTATATGAAAAAAAAATATAAGGAGAAACGAAGTACGGGTCAACGGCCCCAACTTTGCCTAGCATAGAAAGTCTTTAATTGCTTAGCTTGCGTCATGTATCTTTTTTTAACTTTCAAGATTTCTGTTGTGTCCAGGGTACAGTTTACAAAAATACATGTCACATGCACACACACCCAGACGCGGAACAATGATCTGATCATACAAATAATTGCTCCGTGCGGGGATCGAACCCGCGGCACGTAGCGCAGAAAGCTAATCGCTTAGCCACTGCGCCAACCGTGACGTCATCAATAGTGTTATGTAGTTCAGTTAATATTTTTGTATGGATTTGTTTATTATCTATGGGCCTTACTGGCCTAAAATAAAGAGGTAAATAAATGAATAAATATGAGTGGCTATTCTAACTTTTCCCATAAAACTAAACCATATAACGACATCTTTCGCTCAACGATTAACAGAAGCTGTGACCTGTATAAATAAAATTCTGTAGATGAATCTTAATAATTTTTCTTTGTAAAATTTCTCATTTCCCCTGTATAAGTAAATCATTTCCCGACGTTGTCCGCTGCGGATGCTTCCCTGTCGATTTTACGACACTTTTTTATGTGTCAGCTTCACTCGTCAAAAGTTCCACGATGATTAGATTGGATTCCCCTGTTATCTTTTACATCTTTCGACTCAGGTGATATAAAAGGTGGGTATTAAGAGAAATGCTTGTCATTAACAAAAGTCTGATTTTAATTGAATTAGGGACGGGATTTCGTTCTTATGTTGTGTTAAATCCTTTGTCAGTCTGGGCACCATTTATTCGTTCTTATTACGCGTTATAAAATAACCTAACCGTCAAAAGCACCCGACTCCAACTAGAAAAAGAGTTGTAACTTATGAACGACTGAACAGATTTTCATGACACATCAGCTAATATGATATCTGATTCAACTAGCTTTCGAATAAAAAAACTGCATTAAAATCGGTCCATCCGTTTTGGAGGTGCGATGCCACAGACAGATACACAAATACACACTACAAACTTACAACACCCCTCTTTTTTGTAGGGGTTAATGAACATAAATGCAGTGATAGCCTAGTGGTTGAGCGCTTGCCTTCCAAGGTGGAGGACCTGAGTTCTATCCCGGCCCGCACCTCAGACTTTTCGGATTCATGTCCATATCAGATTTTTTTTATCACTTGCATTAACGGTGAAGGAAAATATCGTGAGGAAACCTGCACACCTAAAATGCTCCATAAAGTTCTGATGGTGTGTGTAATTCGCCAACCCGTACCAGACCAGCGTGGTGGACTAATGATTTATCCTTTCTCATTCTCAGAAACAGGCTTGTGCCCAGCAGTGGTAGCAATTAAAGTATAATGACGCACTAATTCATCTATTCATTTATTCTTACAATAATAGCTATTTCGTAACTTTCAAACTACATTACAATTTGAGTTTGATATAGTCCTCAATTTTAGCCAATATCCACTGGTTTGGATACCGGGCCGATGTTTGTGCAAGATTAATGGTATCAGTATTTTAAGTAAATATGGACTATTGTTCTCTATTTGTGTTCCTCTGCTAACATAACAAGCTCTTTACTTATTACAAACTTGATTCCAATATCAAGATTGACGACAATATGTAAATATTGTCTGTCTAGTTTAGATAATATATAACCTATGTTATTTACTTGAGCATTAGGTATAGCCATACGTTTTGTTATATTGATAACCTAACCGTCAAAAACCCCCGACTCCAACTAGAAAAAAAGCTGCAACTTTTGAACGGCTGAACAGATTTGCATGAAACATAGCTAATATGATTTCCGATTAACCTAGCTTTCAGTTCAAATAAACTGCATTGAAATCAGTCCATCCGGTTTGGAGCTACGATGCCACAGACACAGATACATAGATACAGACTAAAAAATTATTACATTCTTCATTTTTTTCGGGGGTTAAAAATAGAAGCCAATATAATGGACCACGAATAAACTACAATCGACAAATGGAAAATGGTGGACGTGTGATGAATTTTCTGTGAAAATCTACAGTTAATTAAAATAAATCATTTCCCGTACAAACAAGGAGTGCCATCTTTAACCATCCCATAGATCTGAGACACCTGAAACTTAACAATAACAACACAAAAACTCATTGTGAAGACGCTCTAAAATACTTTTACAAATGAAAAAGAGCACTCAAACACAAACGACTACCTGAATCACTTCCCGTTTAACGAAGGACACTGTCGTTAAGTACTGAAGAGGCGCGATTTAACGGAAAAACTCAGTTATCTTAGTAACGATCGGGCGTTATATCACGGGACGGCGGCACAGGAGTGAATTTGCATTATTTTTTATCGTTTTAAACTGGTGATACTTGACGTCACGGAATTTCCTTTTGTTGTACGTGACAATGGTCGACTGAGTCTTCGTTTTATAGTGACGGTGTTTTGAAACCATTTTTTTTTGTGCGGATGAAAAATTACTTTGTTATTGTCGTAGCGTTCGTGGCGTTTTTGTTATCAAATTTTAGCTAAATCAGCGTACGGCTTGAAAGGAGGTGTAATGTATAGGTAGATGAATTTTTATTAAAATAAACTTAAGTATGCTTCTATTCGGCTGCGTATCAAAGGAAAAATTGAAATTTCTAAATGTTCTGTCCGCGATACATACGGACATCATTACAATTCCAAATACGCTCGGAAGCAACATAATAAACCTTAATATCTCGGAAACTAAGAATTCTAGCTTATTCAAATAAAAATTATTTCGAGTCGTATTAAATAGTCTTTAAAATACTTTTTATTTGATTATGCTAACATTCTTAGTTTCCGAGATATATTAAGGTTTATTATTGACCCGGATTCATTGCTTCCAAGTATACTACAGAGGTTTATTTTAAAATCTCCATTGAAATATTTTTCATTTTTTAATAAATCCAATCATTTATTTTATTTGCAGTATATTTATAGTAAATAAGATAGATGCAATAAACGTGCGAACATCGATTCAATACAAAACATTAAAAAATCTCACCCTCAAAATTAGCTTCTAAAAAATCTTACAATTAAGATAAAGTTCCTGTTATCACATCTACTAAAATTTTAAGATTATTATTATACTTTTCGTATGCAAATGGCGATCGACCTTCATTCGTCCTGACGAGTCTTGGAGATTGTAGTAGATACATATTTGTATACTTGAAAAATTTGCAAATATTAAGGGGGTATTTTACAGGGGAATGCCGCAAAAACCGATTTGTATTTACAATTTTTTGAATAGAAATTCTTATTTCTTTGTCCCGAAAAAAATATATATCAAACTTGAAGATGTGACAATCTTCAAGTTCATCTATCTACATAAAAGCGTACAAAAAGGATTCTAGGAGAACTCTCTTGTATACGGCCCACAGATACACTGCTGAACATAGGGGATTCGCATGCCACGACATTAATATGATACGACGATAATTAAATAGAAATTTTACTATGTAAACATGCCTTCGTAGAACAAACTAAATCTAAGGTACGCGGAACCCTATCAGAGGACACAAAATGCGTAACCACAAATAATATTGTTTCATTTTGAACATGTAAAAGGAACACAGACACGTACCTACCTACCTACTATCTTAATAGGTATCTACCAAATATGGTTCAAAGCAAGTCTTGTCAAACCCAGGTTTTAAGATACTCTCCGTCTCTTTTTGTTATGTGACGTTAGAAAGTGACTGATATAGGTACCTATTTAAAACCTGGGTTTTACTAAGACTTGCTTTAAACTATCATAATAAGGTGGATTAGGTATTATGTAAAAATGACAACAATCCTATTGATTTCCGAACTGTTTTAAATAAAACTACATACTCGTAGCTTCAGAGCAATATTATACCATCATATTAGGCTATAACAGAAAATCCTTCTAAAAAGTTTAACACACCATACATTGATAGTCTCCCCCAAAACTTGAGAGTTTGAACAATACCTTATTGTTCCTCGCCCCTTAAATTATAAACAGAATTGTGCTGTATCACTATTGGTTCAGATCGTTGCCCCGCAGACGACTAGCAGTAATCAGTTCGAATCCCAGTGGATTACATATGTACATCGAAGGCTTCGTTCAAACATTAACGTAACAAACTATAGGAATGGAAACATGTACAGCGATTTTAGAGCTCGCCTCTAGTTAATTAAGATCTATAGATATCCGCATGTAGATATTGTCGACAATTAAAAAAAAATTATGACATAAACAGAGGGGTTTTAAATAAGGAATAGAAATTGAAGCGTTTCTCCCGTGATTTATTTCAAACCAATATACGAAAATAAAAGTACACGGTGACTGTATGTAGCCATACAATCGCGCGTTTATCTCGGGTTTTTGAATCCCTGCTGCGCGTCGCGACTTTCCTGCTACTGCATCGTATCCATATAGAAATCAAGACGTGACTAAAGCGATACAGAACCGCGATTGTGTTGACCCAAGTGAATAAATATAAATACTAAAAACAGAAGACTACAACGGGGTATTGCGACTGAATTGCTGCAAACAGTCAGTGTGCAGGGTGATTCTCTGGAAAACTTAACAAAAATTAAGCTCTTTTATTTCAAACAATTATTATTTTCTTTGTACGGGCAGAACATCGTTACTTCGAGTTTCCAGGCTTCTTATAATCGTTTTTATGTGCTGTATTAAATAAACATCTCTTCTTTCTTTCTGAAATACATCAATAAACTCACCTCAAAGTTAACAATGCAAAAAAAATAATCTCTTAATGGTTTTATGAAAACCAAAACAATGTCATTGCCATTGTGCAATGACACAAGAATAAACACAAGTGTGATAATTCCAATCAAAGAAGGATCACGATTAGGTCAAAATCTTTTTAAGGTTTTTCAGAGAATCGCCCATCCCTATCTAGTGTGAAATTGACAGGGCATATAATTAATTGTTACAATTGAGGGCGTCAATCACTTATGTCTATAATATCGACAACCCTTCACCTCTACTACAATATTTAAGCCCACATGTGGTATCCCATGTAACGTTGATGCCCCAGGCTTCGATAATACCATACTTAGTAACTATTTATGAGCTGTCTGTAAACCACACCTACGACAGTCACTGTCATTTAGAAGGTATAAATAAAATAGTGATGCAACGATTACGATTATCATTGCGATTATATAACGATTATCTGCACAATACCCTGTTTTGAGAGAAATTGTAAGAAAAATATGTGCTTATAAGTAAAACCATCAGGTATCGCAACGGAGAGGTTGTTTACTACTGTCAGCTTGATTTAGATACACAGAATGGCTGCAGAAACCTTGGAAATAATGTGCTTCTTGAATTAAAATCTGCAATATTTAATTTTCGATTGTTAAAATTTGTAATTTGTACAGTTTTGATTTCAATAACAAAAATACACATTTTCTTAATTTTAAAATATGTTTTATTTGAAGTTCATAAATCGTAATCGTCGATTACTGTGTCTGGTAATCGTAATCGCTAAGTGATAATCGTTTCATCACTAAAAATAAGTCGATTTTGTAAATGCAATTGGTTAATGAGAAATGGTAAATTGGAAAAGGAGAATTGGTAAATGATATTTATGAGGAAGATAGACAGCAACATTGATATTAAAAGTTTTCATAACATCGTTTAGATTTCATCCGCCAAACTCGTTAATTAAGGATCTTTCTCAAACAGATATGATGAGGAAGAAACCAAACCCCATCTATGTGTTCCACCACAACCGGCGCACCGCAACCCCCCGTTCGCCGCATTCACACCATTTTTCGCTCCAAGATATTATTATGATCGCCCAAGGAGTCGTTTTCCGTACGCCCACTTATAATTTGCGAGTATCTCTTATCCCCCAAGGGATGGGCATCGCTCGATCTGCTTATATCCGGCGCCATGTTCAATGTTTGACCGTTTTTCGGTTATTGATATTTTTTTAGGATTCGGCATAAGAAGATATGGTTGTATAAATATAAAAGTGTTTTTATATGTAACTGTATCCGGGTTATCTCCCGAGAATATTTGTGCTTTTTTTACATCTTCCATATAGGCAAAAGATTAAAAATCTTTATCTCTATTTTATTGCTAAGCGATAGGTTGTTTAAATAATACCCTGAGGTCTGTTTACATTTACAATTTGAATAAAAAAGGAGCAAAGCCGTTACTCCGGCTGTACCGAAACACCAAAAAGTCTCTTCATGCAAAACAAAAAAAAAAGAATTTCTCACAAGTTCCCAATCGCGAAACTCATCTGAATTTCATTCCGCTGATCAATCCGTCCACCCGTTATTCTCGGGGAGTCACATCGAAACAATTTGTAAAACTCTGTAGCAAAATCCGAAAGCAAATAGAAAAGTATTTTGAAATATTTGGCGGAGTAAAAAAATACTCGTGAAACTTTATTGTGTCGGAATGAGAAATTTCAGTTTATCTTGCGACTGCGGACGCCCGGGGCAACGCGATAATTTCGTTTTGAACTTGTATAAAATAATATTATCATTCAGTTGGTATCGCTGTAAATAGGTATCTTCTATTGGTATCTGGTTGGTATCTTCGTGTAATTAGACGCAGAGGCAATTCAACTCGCGTTTGTACTCGTTTATGGTCGAAGTTTGATTTCCAATTATATTTTAAACGGAGAATTCGAATGTTGTTTTATATTTCAGTTCGTTAAAATGGTTTCGGTACTATTTTCTGGAATCAATACTTTGAGTTTCGTAGCTGTGGCCTAGTTTTATATAAAATACGGCTCTATTCCCAGTTGGGACGAAAATCTTTTGTTTTTTCAGTTACATCTGGAGTTTGAATCCGATAAATGGTAAATAGGCTCGCCACCTACCAAATGGTACTTTACATAAGTAGGTAATCATGTTTCTTGAAACACAATCATACAATATTAAATATACCAAAGTCTTCTTCGTATTTTAAAAATAATTTAATTAAACCCACTCTGTATCTCAAAATGACGTCTAAAACTTAGAAAACGTAACATTGTATGACTTATACAGCCGGCTTCAACAGTTGCTGTTTATTTTTATTGCTTCCATCTCGATACTATCTCTTTCAAACTTTGGGTAAAGGATGTATCTCTCTCTTTCATCCGTAAGTCGTCGTAAAATGAGAATTAGAAAAAGAGAAGGCAAGCGCGAATCATTCTGCTTTTTTTGAGTTTTATTTGTAGGAAGACTTTTTTCCCTATAAAAGTTAAAATGTTGATTCTAAAGCTAACTTACCAATGTATGTAAAAACTAATCTAACTTAAAATAACTTAACAGACTTGGTTTAAACGCAACAAAATCATATTCCCCTGTTTACTTTAATTTTTTTCCGTATATTTATGTCGAACAAATCGTATCGAGGTACAAAAAATTCAACTCATATTTTCATTCGCCAAAGCATTCATATAATTAAATCGGGTATTTCAGAAACCTCAGGAGTCAAATGACAGGGGTTATTTTTTAGGCACTTAAAATCAACAAAAGATTTTGTTTAGTCCTAAAAAAACATTGTAAAAATACTTATATTTTATTTAGGATAAGATATTCAACCTAGTTTAGAATACTTCTGACAGTAAAATAGGTTTGTTTCTCCTAAAAAAAATTGTATACTTGACATTGGTGTTTTTGAAATAACCGACAGAATTCTTCCCTGTCCAACTTGTTTAAAAAAATAAACATAAAGAAATCATTAGGAAAACATGTAAATATTTAAAAATGCGGATCTCTTAAAGCAACGTCGACATTTTTGTAGGAAATTAAAAAACTCCAAGTTTCCGCAAGTAACTTCCTTTATTACGTGGAGTACGGCGAATTGTTTAAATTAATTAAGTATACGTATACGGAGTTCATTTACTTGCTTATTTTAGCCGTTGCTACCTAGTTGAGAATAGACCAAATCATGACTGCCTGTGGGTGTTATAAGGTGTACTATAAGCGACTGGGGTTTATATCGTGTTGTCCCGGAAGGTAAATAGATATTTATGACCGCGACAATTTTAACAACAGTTTGTTGCAAATAAGGAATATGTTTCAGACACAGACTATGACAGTGTGTATGTTATTTGACAGTAACTATTGTTACTTTCCCAACTAAAAACTAACTATTATAAATATTGTGGATCGGGAGGACGCAGTCCGAAGAGGTGGTCAAGCCAGGTTTCGGAACAACTGGAAGTACCAGTGAACGTGGCACTCCACTAAGCCACAGACCGCAGCAAATGGAGATCATGGGAAGGGATCACGATCCTCAACATTGAGGGACCGACATTGGCGGAGGATTGTTACAATTTTCGGTCAGAAATACTTAGCTAATTTCCCTGTCGGCTTACTTGAGACGACCATGGTCGCGTTCGTAACTGCCCCCATTGCGGGGCATTGGGGGGGTGCGGGTGTTGATTCTAGAGTCGGTCGTAGTTTTATATGCACCTCCGTTTTTAGCACGATGTAAAACATTGGTCGCAACGAACATGGTTCCGATCGCCCAGCGCGTGGATATTTTACTTATTTTCCTGTCGGATTACTTAAGGCGACCATGGTCGTGTTCGTAACTGCACCCATTGCGAGGTAACAGTTGATGCGGGTCTTGCTTCTAAAATTGGTCGTAGTCGTAATATGTGCCTCTATTTCTAACATAATGTGCATTGGTCGCATCGACCATGGTCCCGAATTCCCGATCGCCCAGTGCAAGGATTATTTGCTTACAAGAACTGAAGTGTGCTTATTTCCTTTAAGCTTTCCAACTATTTTCCTTGTACGGTGACTTTCTGTCAGTTATAGAAAAACCATATTTTCATTATACCTAGTTAATATCTGAAAGCTATGAAAATCTGAGTGGTCATACTCAATATTTTAGCTCCAGCTATACAAAATATCAAGATAGCTTCTAATAAAAGCAATAACATTTTGACCCGATACAATATATCGTAAATTCGCCGTTCAATAATTTCCATAGTTCCTTTATTAACGATCAGAATCGTTGTAAACGAAGCTACTCGACTACGTTGCTTTGTTAGTCGGTTCAAAGATTGAGCCATTTCGCCGACGTATAATATGGCCGATACTGGTGGTTTAATTTGAAACTTAAGTAATTGACGTCTCCTCGAATAGTTTACGGGGAATTTCGTGTTCATTACGAAGTTTGGTTATATTAAATTAATTTGTGGAAAAATTGTGTGGGTTGGAGTTAATTGAATGTGGTATTAGTTGGTTCGTATTATTTACCACTGCTTTAATGGATATCGGTGAAGGAAGTCGTGGTACTATGGATGCTTACTGATGCAGATATCTCCTCGGTGGAGGCAGGCAGTATTCAGTCTGCATAAATCTACCAGCTATCTCCTCGGTGGAGGCAGGCAGTATTCAGTCTGCATAAATCTACCAGCTATCTCCTCGGTGGAGGCAGGCAGTATTCAGTCTGCATAAATCTACCAGCTATCTCCTCGGTGGAGGCAGGCAGTATTCAGTCTGCATAAAGCTACCAGCTCTCCATATCACGAGGGAAAATACTGTTAATTGGGTAGGTATATTGAAACTCTCAATGAACCAATTTTAGCAAAAGAAGTAGAGCCTGGCAATTAGTAGTTATAGGGCAAAGAGATTATTGTAAGAGTCATTGAAATATAAAATGAAACACAGAACCGAATTATATAAAAATGACAAATTACGTGCATGTTTTTCTTAAATAAATACACAGGAAAATAATTTTGTTTACTCCTTCTTATGCCTTGGGTTACAAAATTAATTTGTTTGTGAAACAACCCGAATAAAGACACACATGTCCTTGGTGAAGAATTCTGAGATCCCATCAAATCACAAAATTCTTTTGATTTCATTAGATATAGAATATTACAAACAATCTTCGGTTTTGACGGCACGGTTGACTAAGCGATTAGCTTTCTACGCTACGTGCCGCGGGTTCGCTCTGCACTGAGCAATTATTTGTGTAATCTACAGATCGTTGTTTTGGGTATGGGTATGAGTGTGTGTGACATGTTTGTTTGTAACTGTACCCTTGATACAGGAGAAATAAATGTGAAAGGCAACGTTTTTTTAAAAATAGCTAAATATTAATATTCTAAAATACCTGAGAATGATATTATATTATTTATTATATTGATAGAGAATGGCTTCCTATTCATTAATAAGAAGCCAATCTCTATCGACTAAAGCCGTGGCTTTAGGGTAAGATCAATCGTGAAATAAAATAGTAGACCTTACTACCACAAATATAACCTCTACTATTGCTTGGCAGGTAAACGCAATATTAGTTAGGTTATCTGATTACAGATGGACAGATGATATTTTGAACCCTTAACATAATCATAAACATAGACAGCAGAGAAGATATTTATAAGTATATGCTTATTTTACTTATTTCAGTTTAATTATCTTGTCCGTGCACCTACCATACTTTTTTTTCTGCTTCACCCTTAGGTTGACTGGTAGAAAATGCCTAAAACATTAAGTCCGCCTCTGTACATGGCGCATAAAGTATAATTATATAAATAAATAAACCCTCTTATTACAAAAGTTGGTTTATACCGATTCTAGTAAAACCTATTTTTTAATATATCCATCACTTTCTAATATCATATAGCAAAAAGAGACGGGCTATATTAAAACCTGGGTTTTCAAGACTTGCTTAAACCATCTTTTGTAAAAAGAACTTAAAGCATTTATAACATACATCGCTAAACATAGGCTTTATAGAACATTGTCATTTTTTATTTAATTAACTAAGTATAAGTAGTTTGACGTAATTATTATTAATTTAAGTATAATTATGTTAAGTTATTTAAGTATATGTTGTTTTCTTATTTATTGTATAAGAGTGACCTTACCGGGCTGGCATGGTCACCAAGATGAACTGAAGCCTCGACAAAAATATGAATAAAAGAAAAACATTGGCATAGGTAATCACCACACTTGGTTTATTTGCTTCATTTGTCTTGTGCTCGCAAATGCAGCTGCTGAGCATGAGATTCAGGGTTCGATTCCCGGGTCGTGCAGTTTTATTGGACTTTTCAGTTCAAAAATAATTCAGTAGCAGCCTGGTCCCATAAAGAAAGTTGTTCAGTTTGATGGTCTGATCCACACTCTTAAATATGACCACGCATTTCTGATACAAGTTGTAAAGTTCGTAGCGGGTCAAACTATGCTTATATCCTCTATAATCCTGCAGTCGCCCTTGTCGAAAAGTCATGGCGAAACTTAAACATTCCACAAAACGTATTATAAATATGCTTTCTATAAAATCGTATAAAAAAATGTATGTATCCAACTGTCCATTACCTTAAGCTTCCATTACTCTGTAATCCGTTCATTACAAAGGCTGGTTAGACAATCGGCCGGAGTTCGTAATAGCTCCCTTTTTCCGAAGCCGTACGCCGATGACTGCAAAGTTTCCTGCTAATTAACTAGCTTTGGGGCAGTCCCGCCCCGGGCAATCCCTGGATCCCTAGATTACGCCTATTTGTTGTTACTCTTATCTCATGTCTTATTAACTTTGGGTTATTGGGAGGTGTATATGAAGGCTATTATTTCGTTTGCCATATTTGAACCACGAATGATAAAGCTCTTAACATTGACATAGAAACATATGGACTTCGGGTTGGCACTCAAAAATGTCCGTACCTAATGTAGACTAAAGTACGAAAAAGTAGACTTGCGCGCTTGACTCTTCATTTAGCCGAGCGAGCACGGCAATGTGACGAAATCTGTAACACGCTAAATTAGGCATTTTCATTAAGACATACGATTTAAATTAGTTTGTTAGTATTTCAAGTGTACGAGTATATAATATGTAAACTCAGGTCACATTTTTCTCAAATTTTGTACTAGACCTTTTGTCCATCTGTTTTTAAGTCAATGGTTAGTAATAATATCATACTACTTTACTTTCAGTCCTTTATGGCGCAGGTATTCAAATTTCGAAAAGTTCTTGAGCAGTATTTGCCTATTTTGTATAATATATCGTCTTGTTCTTTGTTGGCATATCATCACATGCTGCGATTGTCATTAAAAAAGTCGCAGCAAAATCGCTCAAAAACATCAATTAACGATCGCATGCAATATTGTTCTTCACACAAATAAAGTCAACAGCTTTCCCCAACAGAAGCAATCGACTGTTGAACACTCGTTTATTAAAAAGAGAGATGTTTTTGATCGTTTTAATAGAAAGTCGTTTAAAATTGCTAGTCGTCAAATTACACGACTGTGTCGAGGGGGATGGTTTGTAACAAAACAAACTGTACATTATAATTGCTCCAATTTGCCGCGAGCACAGCGACGTGGCAGATTGCTAATGACGTCACACCTCCTGCTTGTCCACGGGAAGGACGATTTACACGCGACGTCGTGCACAAAGAATTTATTTAATCTCTAATTTGAAAAACTCTGTACGCTATTTAAAAGAACAATAAAATTGAATGTACCTACGACAAAATTATATTTTTGTTTGTTTAATTCTGAAAAGGAATTTAAATTACCATTCAACATTTATACTTATGGAATATAAATATACCACTGCCAAGCTAGGTGAATTGAAGAATTAAAGGCCGGACTTCAGAAGGTGTAAAGTTTTTTAAGAAATATATTTAATACTTTTTTGAAGTTGGTTTTTACGTTTTTTTAAAGTTATTTTATTTTTCTATTTTGAGTGGCATAACAATACATAAACATGCGATTATAGCAATCTTGAGTGATATGCTATTATTCATTCCAGAGTTCCATTGTCTATCACCGAAGGTCTTTATCAGATCTTAACCGGGAATACCTCGAGAGTATACGCTTTAAAACAAAAAAGAATTTTCAAAATCGATCGACAATTGGCGGAGTAACAAACATACAAAAATAAACATACAATAGCATTGAGAACGTCCTCCTTTTTTAAAGTCTACCTTAGATGCACTTAAATCGTGTGGACCTCGTCCCGAAATCACATCGTCCAGTGTATAGAGATTGCTACATAGGCCACAATTAACGCGCGGTTCAAGTTTTCTTCCGAGAGGGAAATAATTACGATTTAGTTGAGTTTCGGTATCCGACGCCCGACTAAGCTCTAGCATAATTGGTGCTTATATAGAGAATTCAATGCTCCATACCATTTTAAACTGAAATCTATAGGAATAAATTCCGATTGGGAATTTTTCAGTTCTTGCGAGTTGGAATGTGATTTCTGTATTCGATTCGAACTGTATTCAAGCGTAAAATTCTTTAACATAAAGGATATAGGTACAAACTTGCTTTTATACAAGAATGTATGTTAGTAGGGAAATATAAAATAAGAAAAATTATGGTCGTACGTAGCAATGAAATAGACTAGTAGTCGATAGAAAACTTTTTCAATCAACGAAGGTCTTGAAAAATAACATCAAAATATCTCTAGTCCTACTATTTGTAAGGTAGTAATACGAATTTACTTACATTTACCTTATTAAGTACAACCACAGTGCAAATACTGTAGCACAGTGATAACATGACTGTATAGTGTAATGCAAGGGACCTTGAATCACATGATGTAAAGCTCCTGCAAACGTAAGGTGTATTTCGAATCCAGCTTCTCAGCAACAAACAAACATACAATAAATACAACAACAATACAATACAACAACACTACAATACCTACTATTCAAAAAAAATTGTCCCAAATGAATAAAATTAACTAATTTTTTCCGTCGTGACCGACATCTAACCTTCCTAACCTAATAAAAAATAATTAAGCGACTCGAAAAACAATTCAAGCATAAAAACGTACCACGCCCATAAAAGTCCCCTGCTAAAAATGGACCTCGTAATGACAACACTACAACAATGAACGCTTATATGCGTGCGTGGTGACATTGCTATATAATCACCACTTTTGTAAGATGGCAACGACAGATACCCTCAAGCTACACATGCCATAAAAATACAATTTGTCCAATCTGTCAGTGAAGAGCTTGTAAGTTAGAACCGTTTTTTTTTTTTTTTAATCTTTAATTTTATTCGAGGATATTTATCCATAATGGCATGTCAGCCTCATCGTAACTTAACCTAGGTATCATAGAATTAAAATTAACACTGAATCACTGTTGATACACAAACAGCTCAGCAAGTAAGTCTGCAGTCTGAGGTGTAGGGTGTGCCAACATGTTGATATATGGTGCAACATCATACTTGACACAGTAAACCCAGTAGACGAGACAAGAACTCGATTCCCGAACGAAACAAATATTTGTATGACCAGCAGGCGCAGCATGACCATTATAGAAACGGGTTTTGTCTACGGAAGAATTGACAAAATGACAGATTGTAGAAATATTTAAGAAAGAAAGAAAGAAATTCTATGTTTCTACTATTCGGTAGGATTTGGTAAAATAACTAGATCACTAACTACTTCTCCAAAACCCTTTTGTCTTTTACCTTCTTGTATGATGTATCTCCTTGCTACCTATGTAATTTGAAAGACAAATAAAAATCTTCTATTCTATTCTCCGTTGCTATGGAAATATTATTGTCTTTGTCTATATAGAATCGCTAGTCTAGATGTCGGGATAGATAGAAAGAGCTGTGTCTATTCTTAGAAGAATAGAAATGATCATGCTACGGATGCTGCAGATAGTTCTTCCGGGTAAGATTTATGTCCATAAATTCTTATAGCGCACAGCGCCATCACCAGCGTCTGCCCTATTTATTTTACTTTAAATAGAACGGCCGAAACCAATTATGCTAATTACATACAATTATTACAAACATTAAATATCACAAGAAACACATTCATACATTCTTCATACAATAGAATAGAATAGAATAGATCTTAATTTCATGTAAACCAGATACAGGCACTTACGAAATGTCGAGACTCTAGGTGCACGATTCCAAATAGTAGATCCTATGGAGAAGAACCGGCAAGAAACTCCAAGAAGAACCGGCAAGAAACTCCAAATACTTCGTACATTCCGACAGAATCGTATTCCATGCACCCCCAAACAAATCAAAGTCTGGGTTTGAATACAGGAGAGCATTGAGCGCAGTCAGTGTCCAGGGTATGGGTGACTGAGAGCCTATATAACATGCAAGCATCGTTAATAGTTTACCCTATCGTTTGTAATTTGATAAACATCTTTCACGTGCGTTCTCCTATCGAGCTACCCAAAAAACAAGGCCAAAATCAAGAATGACTGACTCTAATCAATATCCTGCAGCTTATACCCATGATACAGGAGCAATCAAAGTAATATAACCTAACCTAACCGTCAAAAACCCCCGGATGCAACTAGAAAAAGAGCTCTAACTTTTGAACAGCTAAACAGATTTTCATGAAACATAGCTAAGATGATACCCGATTAAATTAGCTTTCGATGAAAAAAACTGTATTGGAATCGGTCTATCCGTTTTACGATGCCACAGGTAGATACACCGATGCACAGATACGCAGATACATAGATACACAGACACACAAATACACAGATACACACTACAAACTTTTAATACGCCTCTCTGTCGGGGGTTAAAAAGTATTATTTATACTGTAACCTGCAAGGCAGAAGCCAAAGTAGCCATGATAGCATTACGATTCTCCGCACGCGGCACGGCAACAGATCTCAAAGAACGCAATACTTTTCACACGCGCCATTGCTCGCCTCGCGTTCGGGAATACGTTTTTTAAATTTACTTAATATATTTCCGCGGTGGCGCCATCTGTGTGCTTTTAGCTGTTCATTTTTTTTTATTGTCTTCCCTCGCGACGATATTTCGCGCGAACGTCGCGTACAGTGCGAACGGGGTTTTATTTATTCTTAAAATTTTGTGCTTGTTCTTTTGTTATGTGTTGTTTGTTTTTTATGCTAGATTGTGTTGCAAATTTTGTTCCTGTAACTCGGTGTACTCGACACTAAGATCATTAACGACACATCTTTCCATTCATAATTTTGAGTTATACACTAAACACAAGATAAGAGTCTCCCTCAAATTTCGACATAACACCACTCCTCTACATTTACCATTTTACCTTCACGTATACTGAAAAAATAAAGATTAGAAGAACTAAAATGCATGAAAGTCTTCAGTAAAAATAAAATAAATAAAATAAATTGCTTTTCTTTCTTTCTTTCTTTCAGTAAAGTATGAACATGGCGCATAAATAAAAATTACCACAAGCACACTGAAGTGGTAACCAAAATAATGTTTAGAAAAACGTTGTAGCCGTTCTACAAAGATGCTACGGCACTACGTTCTACGGTGCTACGGACACTACGGCGTAGCACCGCACAAAAAAGATGCGCTTGTAAAAGTTAATTGACTGGAATAAACCGTAGCACTAAAAAAACGAGTAATTTACGGCTTGTTTTATCGA
Source organism: Allophyes oxyacanthae (assembly GCA_932294325.1). Taxonomy (NCBI): domain Eukaryota; kingdom Metazoa; phylum Arthropoda; class Insecta; order Lepidoptera; family Noctuidae; genus Allophyes; species Allophyes oxyacanthae. Next base: position 14,233,338 of record OW028615.1, read on the forward strand.
ATTCGTGTAGAACATTGTTGTTTTCTTTTAATTCTTTTAGATCAGTAGTAGCATCGAGGTGTGCGGAAAAGGAGAACGTAAAATTGCAATGTTGATTTTCATTCTGAAAGTGTAGCGTTGTTTTAAAAATTACTTATGTAGTTAATCAAGACTGTCTGTATGGCGATTTCTTCATGAAGGTTCCAAAGAACCTATCCCATCAGCATCAAAATATGATAATATTTTACTTTTCTCAGATCACAAATTTCGCTGTTTTACATTAGATCTAAAAATGGTATAAAAAAGTGCCACCAACAAAACGCGGTACTAAATCTAGTACTAAGCAGGCATGCCTCTAAATTCTGCTACTAAAAGCAGTTGGCTCATCAAATAAACAGGAAATTATTTAACATCAGCGCTTGCAAGTTTCCTTGCGAATAGACGTGACGCTGTCAGCACGAAAATAATATGGCAACTCGCAAACTGCACAGATAACCAAATTGTTAAGACGAGTCTTGTCTTAAAACGCTCATGTTTATGCATGTGGTGCACGCGATTAGTGATGTACCGCTTACAAGAATCTATTCGCCTTAAAGTTTCACTTATGCTACAGTTATATCGGATTAACGAGCAAATTACTATTTTAAATACATTTATAACTAATACTTTAAATGTTATACGGAATTATATTGTGTACTCTATTCGTCAATATCATTAACATTTTTATAGGTATTCAGGATTATTTATTTATTTATTTAACACTACATCAACACTAACATTACAGGGCTTCCAAATTCATTAGCATGGTCCTTAACTATTACTACTAACTACGACAATACGACAATATTTGCAATGTGATTATTGTAAATTCACTCAGGGAACAAGAAAATTACACACATATTTACATTACATTTACATTATAGAATTTTGTGGCCGATGATCCGAGTAATATTTAATTCCTAGTTGAAATACTAAATGTATCACTTAAAAAGTAAATACTAGTAGTGATAGCCTAGCGCTGGAACGCTTGCCTTCCATGCAGGAAGGTCTGAGTTCGAATAAGGTCTGCACCTCTGATTTTTCGAATTTATATGCGGATCTGAATTTGATTACCACCTATGTTAACGGTGAAGGAAAACATCGTGTCATCGTGAGGAAACCTGCATACCTGAGAGGGCCTCATAAAGTACTCGATGGTGTATGTAACTGTGTAAGTAGTTTACACCAGAGCGTCCACATCAGAACAGCGTGGTGGAGTCGGAAGAGACCCGTGCCCAGCAGTGGGACATTAAAAGGCTGTATTTATTATTCTTTAATAAGAAGTAAATAATGAATCTGACTATTAATGTTTCCAAACCGTCAAAATGTCTGATAGCGCACCTGACAGCTAGATTATTATATACGGCAGGTGCTAGCAATCCGACGGCCGCAGGCTGATTCCGTTAGCCAATTATCCGTATCTACATTACGTCACGATAGATTGGATAGCTTAGCAGAATACTATTACCTACTTGGAAGTGTTGACAAACTAAATTTCGTAAAAGTCGAATCGAGGGGCATGAAAATACCGCCAAAAAGCCAGCTTTTCATGCCCCATATGCCACCATAAGCCGCATAGGTTGGGACTCTTCAAAAAGAGCGTGATTTTTTTTTTACTCGGTTGGCAACACGCTTGTGATGCCCCTAGTGCTTCAAGCGTTCATAAATTATGGTAACTGCACTAAGCGACTTTTATGCTTGATTGCCAATGTACTGGTACAAAAACAAGTTTGATTAAACTCAACAATACCTATCACCATATTGTAGCATTTGTATTTATTAGTGCAGACACACAGTAGGGCGTGCTAAGCATGTAGTAGTGCTCCAATTAGTACGTCAGTAGGCAATAAAATAATTCCTAATTTGTGAAAGTATAATTACGTTTATATTTTCTCCATGTTAAGAACACGTTTAATCTGAACTTTTACGAAAGTTCGGTTTTAACCATGTTCGAACAAACAAGTAAATTCACGTAAAGTTACTATGCAGGTTTATTACAAGAAGAAATCGTAAAGTGCATCAGAAACAGTTGCTAGTTCCCACGCAGGTCGCAATCAAGATATCAATCCTAGAAAATAGGTTAAAACGTGCTCGTAGGAGTTTGTAGATGCACATCTAGTATTTCAATGAATCTATGTCTAGTAGTTGCTAGTTTTTAGCACTAAATATTGTATCTTTTTTTTTAAACTTAACCCCACTCGATGATTTCTCTTGTAACATGTGTACGTTTTACAAACATACATGTCACATGCACATCACGCACACCCAGACCCGAAACAATTATATCAGTAGATCTTAAAAATAGTTTTTCCGTGCGGGAATTGAACTCATGACACGTAGCGCAGAATGTCAATCGCTCGTCCACGAAACATTAAGGTACAACCTTTCTAATCCCGATCCCTTTAAGGGGTTATTATACTCATCATTATGAACAACTTTTATAAAGGGATCATTGCTGAAGTCGCTAATAAAATAATCTGCTGTTCCATACATATAATTCAATATTCCTCGATTGAATGTAAGGAACAGCTGATTTGTTTTTCGTGATTTCAGATTTGGTCTCATAGTAAAAGTTGTTCAAAATGAGGAATACAATAACCCTTTAAAGGGATCGGGATTAGAAAGGTGGGACCTTGTATATTTGTATAGCTACATAATTATGCCATGTCTGTGTGTTTGTGCATGTGTGATTTGTATCACTAAACGCACCCACGATACAGAAGAAATTAAATAGTGAGTGACAACGGTTCTTTTTTTAACAATAAATACAGCACGTATTTCCATTGTGTCGTTCCTAGTTACGGTTTTTTAGAACTAAAAGGCTGAATAATTGTGGACATACACGATACTGTTACAAATTCATTTATTTGTACTATATAAAAGCAAACCAAACGTTTACGTATTTTTTGATTTTTTTTTTTCACTTTTTTCTATCTTTCTTTATTGGTTTGTAATTCCAGTGTTTTGAATTCCGTTTCAGGTAGATACTAGGCGTTTTGAAAAAGACAAACGTAAGCTAAATTGATCTTTAGTAGGTAGTACTAGCAAATGCACTCGCTTTGAAAGTTACACAACGCATTTTGATTAGTTATTTGCACTGAGGATCTTAAGGCTTATGTACAGTAGTGATGATAATTTAAACATTGAAAATACAGGCAATATTGAAACCAAGTAGTATCATCATCAATCTTTATATTAATACGTGAAGAAAAATCTGTGTACCCCTTTTTAAGCATATTGCGCGCTCGGAGGATAGAGATTTGGCATAGTTAAAGTTTATATATAGAAAGAAAGCTAAAATTACGGTCTAATTTCGACCACTGGGCGACTAATAATAACTTATTCTCCAAGGTAGTATTGCACAAGCAGAAGTAAGTAGCTACTCAATGAAGACAAAATAATAATAGATGTTTATTCACGGACACAGTAACCGCCTGCTGTCGGGGCTATTCTGAACCGACGAGAATAACGTCCCCATCGAATTAAATCGCCAGATTCGATACTCGCGAGACAGTCTAAATACGTCGGTTGAATAACTAACAATTTCGCAATAGAGACAGTTGACCGTGAGTCTTAACTTTTACTTATTTATTTGTATTTTCTTCTTACAAACTTGCCTCGGTTTATAATCAGTTATTTTCATTAAGAATGGTTGTGAATTCATTCAAACAAATACAGGGTGACTGGTAGAACGAGGGAATCATTGAAGGAGGGTATTGTACTCATCATTATGAACAATTTTTATTATGGAACAAAACCTGAAATCGCGAAAATAAATCTCCTGTTCCATATAAATAATTCAATATTACTCGACTAATGAAACAGCTGATATTATTTCGCGATTTTAGGTTTAGTCCCATAGTAAAAGTTGTTCATAATGATGAGTACAATACCCTGCTTCAATGATTCCCTCGTTCAACCAGTCACCCTGTATATCACTCAAACTCTACTCAAGTAGTAATCACGGCTGAGCGTAATTCTAAACACGGGCCGTATTCTATTTACACACTGATTAGGTGATGCGCAGTCGCAGATACCCACATATTTTTTTATTATTTTAAATTATTATTTTTTCTACTCAATTTTACATTGTTGCCATCCTAAAATAATGTCTTCTCTGTCTATGCACCTGTCCTCTTCTTATTACCTGTATCTGTCATTCCAGTGTGTCTTGTTTTTGTGGCAAATAAATTAATTTTCTTTCTTTTCTTTCTTTCTATTTAAAACTAGTTAAGTCTTGACTTTATAATCCGAATTCGCATAGAAGGTATTCGTCTCATACCAACACACGATTATGAAAAATTCCCAACCATGGGAATTAAATATATTGTAATGTGGACGAGATGTTATAACGACAAGTTGGCAAGGCACCGCTTCCGCAGAGTTCCGCAAGGGGCGGCCCGCCGGACTATTGGTACTCCGTCCATCTGTAGGCGAGACACGTACGGACTGGGAAACTCGCCAGGCCCGCGCCGATTGCGAAAACAATTTCAGATCGAATGGGAAACGCGTTTGAACTGGACTTTTGGAGCGGAAGTATTAGATTCGGTTTAATTGATGGGATATTTTTAGTGTTATCTAACAAGGTTTGATTGTACGGGTGTAGAGTTTTCCTGTAGTTTGACGGCACAGTTGTAGCAGTGGATAAGTAATTGGCTTTGTGCGCTACGTGTTGCGAGTTCAATCTCTGCACGTAACAAATATTTGTATGGCTTACAGATAGCTGTATTGTTTCTGAGTATGTGTGCATGTGACATATGTTTGTAAACATTACCCACGATTCAGGAGAACTCTAGTGCGGGGCAACATTTTTTTTATAAAAGAAAACAAAAACAAGCTTTTTGTATTGCCATATCGATATGTAATAGTACCGTGTGGGATGTACGTGTCTTTGCAATCAAGAATGTACTTAATAAATGTAGACAACATACTGAGGTTATACAGGGCATACTCCTTTCTAATGCTGCCAAAATGATTTACCCATAATTTGGAATATTTACAAGCGTGTCAAAAATTTATTGAAACACGAACAAATAATGAGCTCAAAGGAGACAAGCTTTATTCCCCTTTGGGACTTCATACTGCCAAACTGTACCCAGAGTAGAAGTTTAAAAATCCGTGTCAATGTACATCTTAACCAGTCGCCGGGAGCTTGCCAAAATCTCCGTGGGTCACGTTCGCTTACGTAACCCGACGGCGGCGCGGGCGCGGGCGTAATTTTAAGAAGTATATTGGTTTAGTTTTTAACGCCAGTTCGGATGCCAACGCGACTGAAATTAATTTGTACACCACGTATGTGGTAGGACATAGTGGACTTTCTCTAAAACCTAAGACCTCTGTAAATTTACCTATGTTTCACAAATAAAGGATTATGATTATGATTATGACCCTGCCTGCTTTATTGCCAGCTATACCCACCGTCTGAACCGATCCTAGTTCGAATTTTTAGCTCCATAACTTCCAGAGGTTTTATTTTTAAAACGACTCAGTTTGTTCTAGTTGTAAGAAACGGGTCAAATGGGAGTCATTCGAGAAATACTAAATGTAACTATTATTGAACTTCTATATTAAGTTCGCAGCTATTTTACTAGCGCGGCTGTTGTAAAATTTAGTTTGTGACTTGATGTTTGAACTCGAATTTTATACGACATTTTATAAACTTTAGTACCTACCTACGTTCAGCAAAATTTTGGTCTTATATCAATCGTAACTTAGAATTTGAACATTGAAGTGGACTAGTTTTCTTTGGCTTAATATTCAGTACATGACTGTCAGATGAAAGAAACACGCCAAAGATCTTCCTGAAACAATTCCTTCACAAAAAAATAATCCTCATACACTTTACGTAACCCCCTTACAAATCAAACGGCCTAGACCTACTTGAAAGGCAGTAATCTCTCAATATCGGGCCCATCCCTTTGCAAATTTACCTACTAGAGTCTAGAAACAAAGCTGTGCTGATTCGATTTAGTTGCGAACGAACGGGATCTTCTTTGATGTGTCGAATGAAAGGCAGCGATCCGACTGTAATACACTTAGCCGGGCCATTTCAGGCGGCTCTCCCCGCCGACGAGGAGAGGGGAGGCCCGATGCACTCGTAGCCGGTTCAATAAGATTTTCATTAAGCGTTGAAAAGTTTTTAATGAGCACGGATTTTATACTCAACCCTTGAATTCTCGAGTACCTATTTCGTGTAAATATTGGGCTCGATAGCGCTTTTTGTCGGAATTTTTGGGTTTTTGCTCGAAGGAAAGTTCAGATTTTTGTACAATTTGGTTTTCATATACCTACTTACAAATTTTTAATTGGTTGTGTGATTTTACAGTATTCTTGCTTTATATTTCAAGCATATGTTTAAAATCATATGAAGTGTTTAGCACCGCGCATACGATCTAAACGGTCGCGTTTCGTGATGGCGTGTCCACATTTTTCCTCAAATCGACAGCTTAATTGAGTAGACTGTGTGCGTGTGTAATTTTGACAGTAGCTTTACCACATTTTCTTCTTCATCGGCTGTCTTCCGTAGTTGGAAAAACACGTATAAGTTTACATTGCAAGACCATGCACAAATCGTACGGTGTACAATGTAAGCATTTCAATTGTTTCAGACGACTGCAGATAAACCCTATTATAGGCCAGTCCACCGCACGCAATGTCTATGCGCAAAAAGGCCGCCCACAATCAAACCCTCTCAATACCAAGTATAAAGTATTTAGAAAACAAATCGATTTGCGGAAATTACTTATAAGTAGGCGAACAAATAGGGTCAAATCTGATAAGTGGCGGACGGTAGCTTTCCACGGTTCACGCCATTTGATGGATGCCTTCATCGTGGCAAGGCTATTACACACACATGCATGGGACATAGCTTTACACAAAACAGCGCAAGTAGGGCTGTGGTAGTTGATTAGTAATTTAAATTGGTATAGAATTTGGGTTACCTAGAACTTGTAGATAGAGCTAAAAATATCATTGGATATGTCTGTATTCAGAAGTTTAGCTTCAATGATTATGGTACCGGTATCAATTGGAAGTCGAACGAGAACCTATCAATACAATAGGTAAATAAATCGGAGCAGTTACAAAATAATTATAATATCTTGCATTTTATTGTAACTAGAGAATGATACATACTAACTTGAGTACTTTTAATAACTGCCTTACAATTTTAACAAATTCTACAACTTCTAGGTACTAAAAACAAACCAAATTAATTTCCTAAAACCTCTATACAACGCGATCCGTCGTAAATGAATACACCTTACACTTTCGTGGAATACCTAAGTTGCAATAAAATTCAAAGAAATCAGATACTACGTTTTACCGCTGGCTCGATTAGCGGCAATGGCCGCTTCCCCCTTCCCTTCCCACCCAGCGGAAATACTGGCCTCCTCCATAGGCGCGCTATTTCCTTCAAAAGCGGCTATCGGACATGCTAGGGATAATGCACTAGCAACCAATACACTTTGTACAGTTATTACGGACTTACATTTTGTAAGGGGAAAGTGAAATGAGTATAACGATAGGTTTAGTCAATAACATTACTGATAGTTTAACGCGCTAGTTATTACGTGATTTTATGGATGTATGCAGGTGTTGTGTAATTAAAACTGACTTCAAAAAGCACCGTCGATTTGTTTTCTTTTACTTATTGTCTATTATCACAATATTGTTTTTAAGGGAATTGTGATATCTTGCATGGGTTTTGTACAGTCAAATTCAAATGTAGTTTCCCATGACTTGGCTTTCGTGACGTAGTCAGGTGAGCGCTTCTGAGTCCGGGATAGAATTGAAAGTTTCGTTGATCTGACACATCAAGTACACGACTTCCTGGGCGTGGCAGTTCTTGGAACTACCCCGAGATCACACTTTGAAAATAAATAAATACCGCTCGTCCAAAGTGAAAGTGAAGATGAAATTCTCTCATTCAAAAATTTTACTCTCAAATCGAAATGAAATTAATTAATTCGAGCGAAAATTGTTTCATAATTTAGCGTCAAGCGTTAAACATTTCTAGATGGCTAGTTGAACAATTTTCTAGATTACAGAGCTCAAATTCATCGAGCTATTAAATCTGAAGCTCGTTTATTTTGTTTATACAAAACAGTTGTTTAGCGACTGCCGTAAACTTTATAACGTCGACTCTTATTCGAGAGTTCGTTTACAGGAGCGAAGAATCTTTAACTTGAACTCAAATATCGCGAAGTTTTGCGAGCACCCAACGGTGCCTAATGATAATGATAGACGTATCGTTTCAGATTCTTCCCGAAGAAATATCTCTTCAATGTAAAGACATGAATGAATGAACCTTATAAATTTGACACATGAAAAGTAATGTGCGTTCTTGACAATGCTCCGTTTTGTCCCATCTTACTTAATCATTTTGATGGCAACTAAATATGTATGTATGAGCTTGAGTATGTAAGAACACACCTAGAAAGAGACCAATCTTCCTTTAAATTGGAAATCAGTAAATATATTATAATAAATGCCTGAACATTGAACATTTTTTTTAAATTTATTAATAAGAAAAGGGAATGTCAGGAAAATTGAACCAGTCTTGTTTAAATAAAAATTGAATCAAATTCACCGCACAAATAGTTTCAAACACTATTGTTAAGCAGTTCTGTAGAAACAGAAACCTTTTCAACAACACTCTATGTGCGAGTAGAATTGTAACGGAAAAGCACAAATAGCCATAAAAATGGCAGCGCACTAACAATTTGGTTCACAAAAGGTAACCCTGACCCCGCTGCGATAAGTTCCGCTCTCCTTAATTGTTCTTTTGATACCACAATAACGTAGTAATCGCTCGTTAGATGGCGTTTTCATTGTTTTCCACTTAATTGCAACGAATGATTGATACACTGAGGAAGGTGCTCTTTGACGTTATGATGAGGTTTTGTAGTAAATTCCAATGCCAATGGGTGGTAATTATTGCGTCACTTTGTACCTTTCTAATTGATACTTGGAGTGAAGCGTGACCTCTTTTCTAAAGTTGCTGTAATATGTCAAAGTGTTGCGAACTGATAAAACTGGGTACAAATGTTCGTACTTCCTCCAGGCAAAGTTTGTACTGTATATCAAATACTTGTATTTTGACAATCAAGTCGACGAAAACACCGATACTGAATTTAATTCCATCTTGATTGTGGTGTCCCAATTTATATCACGAGGCGGTGGCGTCGCTGCAATTAAGGAGCTCAGATTTCGCTCCCAAAGTCCCGCAAGTCGTCGGGAGCCGACAATAATTGAGAATATGCAACTGAAATGATCGCGATTTAAGCTCTTAGGGGCACCGCACACCAAAAGCATTGCAACGTAGCACCCGGGACTGCCGCACGGACGAATTTTCTTCATATATTAGACATGGGGCTGAACGAAGGCCCGCTCGGTTACCTCTACAATTGTTCGCCCGTCGCGCTGCGCCGCACCGCACCTTGCGCAGTATGCGGAGCTCTTTAACAACTATTGTCCTCCTATTGTTGCCGTGAAAGATTTAAGCAATTTTAACGGTCGCTTAGTTTCCCACTTTTGTGAAGTTTAAAGTGGTAATTAATTGGTACTAGAACTTTGAATAAATGTAGATGTTTGAGAGAATTGCTAAAGTCGTACTTATGTATGGTATTAGCTTCATTCCTTGTTTCTATTGTGAATCATCTAACAATTTTTTTTTTCTTTGTCTGTTAATTCGTCGTTTCTAACAAACGTTTCTTTCTTTCTTTCTAGCAATACCAATGTCTTGCATTATGAACAATGCTACTACTTATAGAGAAAATGTCAACATTGTTTCCACACATTATTTTCGATGGTCCTATAGAAGACAGTAGACATTGCAGTAGCCTCATCTTAAAAACATCTCTTAAAGCACTATCTACTCATTAAAGTTTAAAATTAATTTATATCTATTTATACAACAATAAAAATATATATAACTGAAACGTCAGTAAGTCTGTTTATTTGCGAGCGCTTAACTGTCCGTTGTGGAACGCAGCGAAGCGTGGAAAGTGACCGCTTAAGCTTTAGTTGAGACCTAGTCGCAACTATACGTAGTCGCCACAACTACGTAAGCAAACGGACACTTTGACAAATGTTCAGTAAATATTTGAACAAAACTTTCATTGTGATCTTTGTGCAACTGCTGCATATAGCTTTAGTGTTGATGCTCTTTTATTATTACGTGAATTAAACGCTGCAAGTAGAATTTAAAAATATTGTACCTATGAAATTTTCTGGAGTAATTTTAGTAATATCAAGCTATACATTTTCAGTATAAGCTGAGCTCTTATTGTACGCAAAGCCTATACAATGTGAGGTCGGCTTATACTGGAAATGTTTAGCTTGATTGTAGCCATGTACCTAATGTTGAATTATTTAAATTATTGGCAATTTACTCATAGTACATTTAAAAAAGTAAAATTGCAAATAATTTAAATATTAAAGCATAAGTATCAGTTATTTTGTTTGATGTATACTTAATGTCGTATAACATAAATTATTTGTGCAAAATATCGTATTGGCACAAACATTTGTCTGAATACTAAGAAGGTTGGCGAGTCGAACACAATACTAAATAATTAATGGCAAATCTTGCGGCCATCCTGGTTTTAAAAGAGGAGCTGGACTAACGTCTCTGTTATTATTCAAGGAAGAAAAAGATGAGTCTGCAGAGATTTCCCAATATGAATAATAGACACACAGATACCACAGACACAAATTGAATGAAAATTCATATCAGAACCAAGGGAACAATACCAATATTATATATGAGTCATATAGAATCAAAGGCCACTCACTATCTACAAATTGAATTACTTTTGGCAAAGTGAAAAATAAAAAAAAACCATTTTAGTTGTTTAACTTATCCCGTCGTCATTCTGTTACAATATTAGCCATAGCCATAGATTAAAATATAATTTATACTTGAGTTAATATTGCCATACCATGAATGTTTTTTTTCACATTGCCTAAATTACCTAAGTCTAATTTGTGATAGCTGCTTTTGATTCTATACGTCTCATATATAGTAAATAAGAATAAAGTAACGACATAATTTCACTGTGGTTACATTTTGCCCCAACCACTCTATCGCTGCCATTATAAAAGGCATCGCTTTAATGTCGCACTTTACGTTCATAGTACACATCCGACTTTTAAATTATGGAGAATATGTTCCGAAATTATTGAAAAGATTCATGCTTTAAAGTAGCACTATTAAGTCCAGAATTTTAAAATTTATCGTCTAACATTCTTGCAACGTAGTTATTACTTATAATTTATGAGAAAACTTGGCTTCGAGAGATAAGCATTCACAAAAATAAATGTGAAATCTAATTGAAATACGTATACTTGCAAAAATGAAAGTTCAAATATCCGAACGCACTAACTAAAATCTATTATCTTAATACCATTATCTCATTTCAGCGAGCCTTTTTCACGAGCAAGCAGAACTGAAATTGGTAGTCGGCCATTATTTTCATCCGCTTTAACAGGTGAATTACTTATGAGCGGCTTTTTGTGCCTACATTTTAGGGGAGAGCGGTCCCGCTTAACGCGTCCTCGGGGCGCCAAATGCGCCGCGTTTGAGTTTGTGATAATCGCGATTTTCAACGCCACCAGAACAATGTTTGGCGTTAATGATTTTTTATCTACAGCTGCAGTCGGGGCTCGTGCTTTTTCATTTCAGAAGCTTTATATTAGTTATATAGTTGTTTGTATCGCATTTTTTTCTTGCGTTAACGAATTTCAAAGCGTAGGTACTAACACGAAGCGGGTGATTGCAATTTGTTTAATGTAAAGCACGGTCATGTTTCAAAAGGGCAAAGTTTGGATAATGCTTAGATATTTGATTATGAACTTAAATTATATAATTATTATTTTTATAAAAAGTCAAAGTCAAAATCTTTATTTATAGAACATAGGTATAAATGGATGTTAAAAAATATAAAATATAGGGATGGCTATGTCTTGCCTTCAGTGGCGTAAATTAAATTTAATAAAAATTCTTAACTCTTTTTCAATCAGCGCGGTACGACCCATCATGACGTTAACATGATCCTGCAGCTGAAAAGCAATCGTTAACTGTTACTAAGCTAATCTAAAGCAAAAATAAACTTAGAATAAATCCTATGCTTAACGTTTACTTATAGAAACTTAACTACGGTAGTTAGCATGTTTAATCACAATTCAGCTGTATACGTGCCGTTTAAATATATCGCCGATAAAAAGCAACTCCGCTACCTATTACTGAAGTTGCTCGCTCCCCATAGTACGTTCTAAACAATGCTACATATACGAACACACGTCTGTATTGTTAGAATTTAACGAGAGCACTGATAAGCGAAGTTCCGAGTCGACTGTCAAAGGGCGAAGGCGTTTTATCAGGCGTAGTTACCAAGCAATTGATATCGCGCTGAAGCTCGCTACTGAAACAGTATAACAAGTAAAGTTGCGTTCATAATGTGATTATTGCCTTTGTTTAATTTGCACACACAAAAAATATTAGTGTAGCGACTGTGGAGGGACGAGCTTGCGTAGATGTTTGTTGTCAGGGGTCACCACTGTGGAGGAACGAGGTACGGTGTTCCTCCATTGAAAAGTGAATATCCTCCGACCAGGCGAGGACACATAGACAACATTATAGAAAGAAGAGGCCTGGTCAGCTTGTAACTGCCATGGCATTCTTATTTAAAGGCAAATCATATTATCCTATTCTAATTTATTTTTAATCACAATAAATTACATTATTCTCGCAGCTCTTACCACAACATTGTAGGTCAAGATTGTAATCTATTATTTTAAGAGTTTCCGTGGAATATCCTGCCGGTTCTAGTCCACAGACTATTTGGAACCGCGCACCTAGAGTCTCGACATTTTATAAGTGCCTGTATTTGGTTTACATGAAATAAAGATCTATTCTATTCTAGATGATTAAAGAAAAAACACTACAAAAAGAGACAATTATGAAATAAAATTTATGATTTTTAAAATATATTATAGCTATTCTATCTATCCAGCATGCCCATGCCGAAAGGGTAGCCAGCTGAGCATTACTTCACAATTCCACAATCTATGTATCACGAGAAAGGAACTCTTATACAACGTAATTTTTACCTTTACATCACAATTAGGCGTACCTACATGTGAACCAGGCTTTGGTGCGGCAGCGTTCGCGGTCTGTAGCAAAATTAGTAAAGTTTATGCCATCATTATTGGCGTCGCCGTAACAAAGGGCCCCTACCTCCTTTGCCGAGCTTTGTCAACGTATAATTGCGCAGCACTCAGTGCGAACAGAATATTGCTAATAGACGGATAAAGTTACCGTTATTTCAAGACTTACTGTAATCGGTTTTTCTTTGTATGTTCGATTTTCTTTGGTAGGATTTCGAAGGGTTAGCCTTTTTGTTACCTGCGTATATGTGAATCCTATTTGTGTCTTCAGATGTCGTATTACTATCATCTATCTACAATATCCTCTGTGATAAAAATATATACCTATTTCATTGACAATAGAACTAACATTTCGTGTGTAAATTTAATTTAATACCAGCGTATAGGACTAACAAAAGGAGCCCCATGAAAAGTAATGGCATCAATAGTGGAGTATCCCGTACTATTTTATATCCTTACCCATTCAAGCCAATAGGGGTTAAACTGACCGGTCGAATTAACCCTGACACACCCGGAACTTCGTCAACTCAACTTAACCCGTTGAAAGGTCGACTTTCAAACGACTGCAGTTGGTAAACTTTGGCGAACATCGTCAAAATTCGTAGCGACTACAATTTTCGTAACCGCAAATTACGCTTCTTTGAGCGGACCGAAGTGGGGGCGGAAACAGCCGAAGTCGCTTCGTTAGAGGTCGGGATTGGACCATTGTAGTTGAAGCTTAATCGCTACAGGACAATGGACAGTGATGTAACGTAATTGTCGCTAAATAGTCACTGTTAAATCGCAAAGCGTTGACAGTGCGCAATTTTAATTGTTCCGAACGAAAGCGCAATTGCTGCGTATCGCGAGCTTTTTTAAAGTGACCGCATTAAACCGTTTTATGCGTTGATTATTGTCGTTCAAATGAGGCATTTCCAACGAATGTCGAATTAAATTTTGTTGACGACTGCCTTTTATACTGTCGTAATTTTCGCGCAATGAATTTTATACTCGCGCTAATTTATAGTCAGATTTATTTTCGAATTTGGAACGCTTGACAGTGTATTTTTTCTAGAAAGTTGGCTTATATATATTTTAAATTCTAATAACGAGCTTCACAGGCAAACGGGCGGCGCGTGCAAGGCCCGCTAATTGAAACTATAAATATAAACCCCCAACATTTTCCTCCGCTTCTATTTTCATTTCAGTTTTTTTTTCCATACCTACCTACTGAATGGACGGTATATGGAAGAAAACATTTTTAAACTTTGAACTCGAAGATGTTTAACAACAGTTGCGGTTTTATTTACCACGTTTTTAGTTTCTTTTTCGTCACTTAGGGCATCATCAGTTCAATTCTGTAGGTACATAACACGCGAAATGAAGACACATGTGTTCCACTTAAACTACGGGAATAGAAGACAACGACTCAATATATTGGAGCGTTATAATACGCGCATCCGAATAAACTACTGGATACTTTCCGTAGCAACACAGCAATGTACTTAAAACAACCTAAAAAGTTACTCAAAAGTTATGTTCCGCTAGAGTTCGCGTAGTATCGTCCCCGTATCCGTTTTGTTCCCCTATTCGCTGCTCCCGCCTCCCCTCGCCCGCGGGGTGGGTTCGCGATAACCGCTTTTTATACGCATAATGCTCGGGATCTCGTGCTAAGCTGATAGAATTGTGGTGGAATCAGCAGGCCTTTTGAAGTTCTATTAAATTGTAACACTCGCGAGTTCGCGCCAACGCGCCCGTGAAATTGTGGCTTTATTGAAACGGCACGAAATTATTTATCTTTTTTGTGTGCGCCGCATGTGTGAGATGGAATTTCTAATTTAGAATTATAGTGGCAGTTTGTACGTACGTTTTAGAATATTAAATTGTTCATGTTTAAGCGCAAAACTTTGTAATTTATGCCAGCAATTATAATTTAGTTCGAAGAATGCTTGTGCAAACATGCTTATAATCCGTATCGCCATATAAGTTATTTTAAAACTTCATCAATGGATATTTTCTAACAGAGATATTTCATAAAGTTGGTATCTACAGAAATATCATCGTATATTACCTAAATAAAACTAAGATATGTATATGTATTAGATAGGTATTCCTTAGAGCTGTAGTATAGTAGGAAAGCTGGATTCAAAGAATTTTTATGATATTTTGCTAAATCATAGTCAACAGCTCACGAAATATCATATTGAATATTCTTAGGTTGGGTGCTACGAATAATATGGTTGAGTGTTAAAAGAGGACACTGCTACCTCCCGTATCCTGCAGATGGCGTAAATAAGATCAATGGATTCTATTAATTCACCTGTTCACTAATTACGTCAAACTATAATTTCCTAAAACGAGATGATTTCCTGGAAATAGAGAATCCTTCGTAAAAGCAGTTAATTATATTCGTAGCTTGTATGTAGCAGCGTAGCAGCTATGGGTTACGAGAAAATAATTTCATCTTATTACAAAGCTTAACCCGAACATACTATAATACAAAGTTGACTAGCTACTAAACTTTTCAAGACGTAGGTAAATATTGTCTTCAGGCGTTGTAAATATCCAATGTCGACACGAAAAGAGACATGCACAAATTCCCGCTTCTGAAAATTATAAGTATAAATACGAATATTTCAAAACCCAATTTTTTTTTAAATAACTAATATGTATTGTCTTGTAATGAAACAATATAAACTATTAAGATCAGATAAAACAACAAAGTATGATAGTTTCTAAAATTTTATTGCTGTTGACTTATAATCATTTTCCAAACAAAATTGTCCCCCGACTGACTGAATGACTGACCGAATAAATGACATTAAACTTCCTATAATAACCAATACATACATGAAACGAACGACTTACCAACACACACATACACACAGCTTACATTATCACCTGTGCGTTGTGTTATGATAATGAAGCGCGTATCTGGCAACACCGTCAGTTGTTTGTAAACAATTTCATTGAACACACACGCACGCTGATAGACGCTAGTTATGGGCTGCAACCACAAATAACGCTTTATGTAGATATATTGATTGTGTATGACATTGACGATAGATGGCGTAACATAGTTGTTTTGATAGCGATGTGAAGATATGGGATGGAATATTGAATAGTATGCTAATTACATATTGTTGTAGGAATTAATTTACGCGCATTATAATTCATATAGGTATTCATTTAAATAAACTTGAATCTCTTCTTCGACGTAGCTTTGAAAGCCTCTTGGCCTATTAGGTTTTGCTTTAAACGAAAATCCTTAAAAATACTACATCGAGAAACGTAAACGTTCCAAAGACTACAGAGTGTGCGTTGAACATCCTGCACGGAGAAAAATATTGTGATAACAAGACTACCAGAATGCTTAAGAAGTTGTATCAACTAATTGACAGTAGTTCATAATGAATATACTATTTATAAACACATAAAATGCGTTAAACTTACAAAAAAAAAACTAAAAGGCAAACTTTGCTTCTATATAGCACGAGAATTATGTAATTATAACGAGATTATTTTCTCCGTGTGCGAAAGAAAATAGAGTACCTATTCACCGGGAACAAGTCGAGGTCCAGTCTCTAGTTTCCCATAAAATGTCGTCACAGATTATTCCACCTAACCAAATTTGCCTGTACATAAGTATACAAGCAAGTAATAAGGCAATAATTAATAACATTATACACTGGCAATAACGCGTCTTGTTATTTGCAAACGACGACACCTCACGACATATGTTCGTAATTCCTCGTAATTAGACGAATAACTTAATGAACGCAACGTATAATATCCAAGAAACTTACCACCTTACACACATTAACCTACTTTGTGAGAAAATATCAAGGAACCTACATATAAAGTAGCTACACCATTCTGAGTACAAAAGTCCACTATTTATCACTACTAAAAAGTCATCGAATCACTTTGGTTTAAAACGACTATGTGTGATTCCAATTTTTTTTACTTGCCAATATGCAGGTATATGTTCATCAGACCGACTGTCCCTAACACGAAGACTAACGATATCCTATTTGTACAAATCGGCCCCTATTTTTTTAGGACCACAACCCCTAAGTATAAGGATTTAAAACTTATTAGAGATGTTTCAGTAACTGCGTCACGAATTTAACGACACTTTTATCTATAATTGTTGAAAAGACAGGAACAATTATGCCCAAGTAGGTATAGTTTGACAAATCGACAAACTATACCTATTTAACGATAAAAGCTACTCTTTATGGTAGGGTTTGAGGTTTTGTGGTGAGCCATGAAAAAGAAAGGAGTGCCTGCAAAGATGGAGTTAATTCGTGCTATGTACAATCGATCCAGTACCTATGTCTGGTCGGCCGCTGGCAACACCGACGAGTTCAGTGTGGTTGTAGGCTTAAATCAAGGGTCGGCTTTAAGTCCTTACCTCTTCCTGATGACAATCGATGCTTTGACATCGGACATACAGGAGGAGGCAGCCTGGTGCATGCGGTTTGCCGATGACATTGTTCTTGTCGGTGAAGATTAATTTGAGATCCAAATCAAATTGAAAAACTGGTAACAAAAACTTGAGAATGTTGACTTAAAAATCAGCAGAACTAAAACAAAATACAGTCATGTTTTGTGATTTCGGCGGTCGCTTTATTTTTACCAGTGAGCTCCGATTTCTGGAATCTCAGTCCACTCATGCATAGCATGAAAGCAATGGCGAAATAGACTGGGCCGTCAAACACAGAATTAAAGCAGGGTGGATAAAACGGTGGCAGGTCACGGGAACAACATGCGACTCCCAAATTCCCCTTAAACTAAAGGCGAAAATTTATAAGACCATGATAAGGTCTGCAGTCTTGTTTGGATCGGAATGTTGGGCTGCGGAAGGGACGAACGTAAGGTAATTTCATGTAGCGGAGATGCGAATGTTGAGAGGTATGTGTGGTCTGACAAGAATGGACAGGATAAGAAATTGGTATACCAGAGGAAGTATGAAAATGGCACCGGACACATAAAACTTGAGAATTTGGTAATCGTTTGTCGTGGTATGGAGATATGATGAAAATCATATAACAAGAAGAGATTTAAGTATGAATGTGGATGGATATAAGAGAAGAGAAAGACCCAAGAAAAAATTGATGTATTGTGTGAAATTTAACATGGCTTACAAAAACGTAAACTTAACGTCTAATAGTGATGAATGGAAATAGAAGACATTGAGCCTACTCCAAATAAAATAGGATAAGGGCAGAATGATAACGATAAAAGTTGGGTATCATCATGAAATCTATATGAATTATGAAACCATTGGTTTCTCTATAGATAAAATACACCATTGTAACGACACAAAGGAATCTTAATATGCGCCCATATCACAGTAATAAAAACCGATATAACAAATCTACAACAAGTGGCAAATCCCACTATAAATGTAGCAGTAACAGAGAGCAGTTAGTATCGCCGGGCACCATCCGCGTCCGTACATATTAGTGGTCGCCCGCTATAATTTATTTGCTGGAGTAAATAGGATTAGCAGCGGGAGCGCTGCACACTGGGTCATTTTTTGCGCCGCGCGGATAAAGCGCCTAGCGACGGGCGGCCGAACGATACCTACTGCGAACACTAACACGCAAACACGCCGCAGACCCTGATCGATTTGTAACGCCGTAATTTGATAAACAACGAAAGATGACAGCTCCAACTTATTATAGAAAAACTCCAAAATATAGGACAGCGCGACGTGACAGGTGCCCGTAAAAGCTTAGAGATTGTGTTACGGTAAAGTAATCCGTGGCCACCTCCGCCAGTTTATCCAAGTCTCGAACAAATAAAAATACTTATCACGTAAAACCACCCCCCTGCCGGTCGGGCTCGCCTCGTAAAACCAACTCCTGGCTAAGGTAATAAAATGTCGCGACCAATCAACGCCCGCCCGTACAAGGATTCTCAGCGATTGGATTTGTCTCTCACGACTCCCGGATAACCGGACAAATCTCACGTTTAAAACGACAGCTGAGGCGACGTCGCGTTGCGATTTTGAAATTAGAAACAACGTACACACCACAAAAACACCGTATATGCATAAGTTATAGAGAAGGCGCGTAGAAACGGTACGTGATAACATTATTCGTGTGAAAAATGTATCGAACGGTACAAGTGGCGAATCTCGAGAGGGCCACATCCGAATAAATAAAGCCAGGGGTGCGGCGCGAACTTGCAAAAAATCCCCATTTACTGCGGTGCCGGTGCGAATATAAAATATTGATCTCAACGGAAATTTATGAAAACATAAAAATGCGGAGGTGCGAAGGCGCGCCCTGATGGAATACCCGTGTAGATACTTACCGCTGTCTTCTTGATTCGTTTCCGTCTACATTTCTGAGGGATTAATCTCGCGCGAGGGTTATATTACACGTACGTCATTTTCACGCATAAAAATTACGCAGCATAATTTTTGAATCTCATTTTTTACAGCCCTGTTTAGGCGACGCTCATGTCAAGAAATTGAATTTAGGACACTTATATTATACGCGTTGTAGGAGTTCATAATGGCGTTTCGGTCAGAGAAAATTTTGCAAATGAAATTCCGCCAGCGAGGGATCTTGTCCGCTGGGGATACCCTCTCCACACCCGGTTATTGCCCATTTTTTATATAGAAAAGTCCGTTTTAATCCACACGGCGGCGGTCGTAACTCACGCCTTTATTTAGTCACTAGATTACGACTAACAAGCCCCGCATTATTTCCCGTTCCTTCCGTTCTAAATGAGGCAATTCATAATTGAATTTATTCTCTAAAAATAGCGCGGCGCGGTTGCATTTGACTGGCGTTCCGAGGGCATTTGGAAATGAGCGATTTCACACTTCACACTTGAAATGGTAATAGGTTCACCGTGTGATTACTAACCTGGATTAGCGCAAGTTACGGAGCTGCCTGCCTTAATTTGGTGCTAAATCTGGGTAGATTACCGACATTGATGCAGTCAAGTAAGTACGTTCTTATTCCAAATAAGCATTCAATTAATGAATTACACTTTCTGCTATACTGCGAACCGGTGCTGCATCGGCCACACTAGTCTGATCCATCTGGATCACAGATGAATAAGTCTAGACTGACAGTTGCATCCAATTGCAATTGCAGTTGCTCCAAGTACGTTCATAGGTATGAACGTACTTGGAGCTACAAAATATGTTTTTAAATTGAGGAGAATAAATATTTAATAAATTTTTAATAGATGTACGGTTTTGTAAAAAAAATCGACATCAACACTAAATCCGCGTCCATTGCAACTGCGCCAGCTTGTCAACTTGACGTGATGGATGACGTCATTAATGCCTCCACGTGATCGAAACAAAGTGGCCCCCATTAGGGTTGCAACAATGCAAATATGAGACAAAGCTATCCTCCGACCCTTGGACGTGTCATCCCGGCGATATCTTGAACACATGTGCTTAGCCGGAATCCGAAAATAAATAGATTGTGGAGTCAGTCCCAAAAAAATGTTACAAGGGTCATCAATCCTTTACGCTTCTGCATCAAATATGTATACATAAGCGCGCAACAGCGACGCCAAACGAATCGCAACATGACACATTCTCAATATAACCCTCATAAAAAGGTCCGATAAAATATGGAGAGTAACGGATAGTGGGGAAAAACTATTACTCCGGTCTTAGAAGGAATGGATTCGGGGTCATCGCATTGTGTCATCTTCCATATCGAGGGACCATCGTTCGTCAATGTAACATTCGGACCCGTTAGGGCCCGAAGATGGATGGGCTGGGAAGCCCGTGGGTCTCCGCACTGTTTAAGTAGCGCCGGCAACGTTTACATTTGTAAATGGTTTTTAAACTGAAGTGCTCGCTTGACCGTCCGGTGCTCGATATATTTTTTCTACGCCCATGTATATGTATGCTTTTTATACACACGTTTTGCATTGAAATTTACATACATACGCAATTAGATCAATGCTACAATTTGTTGCTAATTAATTAATTACATCCTGTGCAAATATTTGCACTAAACCATAACAGCCGAGTTTATTATTAATACTGTTTGCTTGCGCATTTAATCAAATTAATTACTACAAACCCTTCGTTCTAAGTCTAACCAAAAACGCAATCATTGTGTGTAAGTGTATGATGTGTAATAATTGCGGGTATAAATCAAAATGACATGTATTTAATCGCGGTTCCCCGCGAACCCTACCGGAAGAGGCCGAAGGGTACTGCCTCGTCTTTGTCGAGAAAAAATGTTAAGAAAACCGACCCTCGCTAATGCACACAGTACTATATCTATTTGGGTACAAAGGGCTGTGAGTATGCTTGACCTCTGTGCATATAGAATGGGTCACCCGGCGTTTGTATGTTTCCGTGAATCTCGCGAGCAGCGCTTATGGAATTAGTTTATTTTATACTTTTGAAAGCATGAAGCCTAAGGTAATCCGCTTTGAAAAAGTTGGTCCAAAGACTCGTTTTGTCTCTTTTATATTAAAAAAGTTAAAAAGGATTACGTAGTTGAACTTTTACGAGCTTATGTAAGAGTAATTACCACTTATCATGAGTATTATCTGCACAGTTTCCAGTGTCATTAAGTAGTTTTTATTTAACTCGATATAACAATACTTGAGCTACAAAAACTTACATAATTACAACTGGAAACTCCAGTTGATAAGCTAACAAATATGTGTATTATTTAGTTATGTCAGAAATGTTGACGTTGTAACACAGAACTGAACAGGTTGTCCCTAATTATCATAAAATATAATAATATCCACGTCAGCGATAATTAATCAAACACCGAACACAACGATCCGCTTAAAAACGAAGCCGCAGTATGACAGCGTGCGCACCTGTCAACGTCATGTCAAATCCCACTGCGGCCGCCATTTTATATCGAAATGCAAATAACCTCACAAATCGAGGGTGTAACGCGATCCGTCCCGAGGCACCCCGGAACAGCTGATTTATTTCATACGCGATATGATTTTGCCGCAATTGAGAGCCCTCAGCTCGCCGCGCGGCAATATATTATATCGGTTGCATCGCGTGATGTAAGCAGTACATCATAGATTTTTGCAAGTGAAGGGTTCATAACAAATTACGCAAAGAAAACGCACTGTAATAATGGTACTTGTCTGTGGTATGGGTGCGTCGATGGGCCACTCAGGCGGTGTCGAATGCCCGAATGCCACTCAAAATTCAAGATGGCGGGCGCTGCAAGGCGCCTTGACAAATGCGCATCCAGCGGCACGGCTGTCATTTGTTTTTTTTTTCATCAAAACAGGCCAAGTAATTAGCTAACGATGACGGCTGACGGCAGATTAAATTACAAATCGGAACTCTGCGTAACAGAGACTCCTTGTTTAACTAAAAACAGTAAAAACTCTTTTCTCAAAACCGACTTTTATGGATGGCAATTTTAACATTAAACTGGTGCAGCCCTGTATAATAATGCTGTTAACGTACAATGGAACAGCGATAAAACTGAAAGCTTTCGAATTTTAGTGTTCATATTAAAAGTGTGCATTATTTTGCGCATGAAATTCGACAGTGCATCACTAACTAGACACAAATGAGAACATACGAGTAGATATCGATACGTCGATACGGTACCAGAGGGATTATTGGAGGATAGTTATCTGGGTAAGAAACGTCCATCACTGGGGTAATTTGGATATATGCGAATCCCCTCTGGCCTGGTGTAATCGGGTAAGCTCAATGACCCGCGAGGGTGTGCGGCAGGACGGGGCGGGGGGTAGGTGCGATCATCAATCTCTATCAGGGTATCGCCGACGGCGATGCTCGCGCTTCCGTTCCTGAAAAAAGTGGCGACGAAAAATATGACCGCTTCCATACTGGACATGTGACAGTGTGAGATGTGATGCGACTCACTATTATATTCCCGTAACATACGCTTATCTCCCCTCTAGACTAGGGGATTTACGCATTTAGTTAGATCATTCGTTTTTGTAACACTCTTCAATTGGCAACAAGTTCAAAAAGTTATCTATAAATAAATATAATAGTTTTAAAAAAAAACTAAAGAAAACGCTTTTGTCATCCAAACTAAACGTGAATGCAAAATTTCAGCTCAATCGGAAACCGGGAAGTGGGTCAAAAACTTCCAAGTTTTTTTACATAGTTAGTTAGTTACAAGTGAAGCTAATAAAAGCGTTTTAAAAAACCTCTTACCTAGGCCTACTCGCTGTTATTTCATTGAACTGCAAAATTTAAATATACAGCTAAATTTAAAAAAAAAACTCGCAAGGCTTTCTTATGCTCCATCATGTAGATATTAACGGTGTGAACTACCTGTATTTAGATGCGATATCTAAAATTATAGTCCACTTTTGTGATACAAAATTGTTCTACATTGTATACCGTAACAGCACCGCAATTGTTATCTTCCGCCATTGATTACGCGCATCAAATTACACAATCGTACACAAGCAATTACACAAAACATTAATTCACAACACCCAATCTCGTTTGTGAATCGTTCATTAGCGGAAAGGGGGATCGGTAGAAATGGAAACTTTTGACAAAAGTTAAGACGTAAACGGCAAATGAATCTGCATTATTCCAACACCCCCACGCCGCCGGAGACGTCTCGACGCCCGCTCCTCAGATAAGACAATTAAATAACTATCTCGGCCCATTTATCTGTCGGAGTTTCGTTTTGTTTGTTTCTATTAAGCGTAATTAATGCCTCCGCGGACGGGTAAAGGTTAATGAAGTCGAGCCGCTGCCGGTTATCGGACATCTGACGGGCTCAACTAGAATCAAATGTCCGCCGCCGCCGTCGATCCCATTGTGCGCGACTAATAAACATTCCTAGCTCGCGGACTCGGCCGGAGGACTCGCCGAGACAAAAGACGCGGCTCCATCTCCACAACTACACTCGTCCGTAACGAGGTACGTCAACAATGCACGTCTATCCACAAGCAACGCACTCATTCCGTTCTGCCGATTCTTCGCACCTCGTGTAATATCGTAAGGAATTTCCCAATTTCAACACCCTTCTAAACGGACGCGATGACACCTATGAATCTTAGTCGCACTCGTGATCTCGCTCCCGAAATCCATCGACGGGTATCAGTCACGGCCGTAACTGCATTCTTCGGTAGACAGCTAATTTGGCCCCCCATTTACGTGTAAGTAGAACATCTATCACGGCGTCTCGGCATTTCTTCCAATTTACCGAGTACTCGTCTATCGAAAGATTCAATGAATGATAACGAGCCTAATAAATACGGAGTCGGCTCCCCAAATGGCTGTAATTAATTTAATGGATTTAGACAAAGAAATATGTACAATGAGATAGTGAGATTAATGATGGCGCTGCATATTGTTTTAAGTATTAGTAGTTGATGTTGAATTGTGAAGGTATTCGGTCGGGTGGTGTACCGTGTAACCGGAGCAGCCGCGGCCCGCTCTTGGACGGTTTATTTTTTCTCCATTTACTTGTAAACACTAATGAAGGCTCCCGAGCGAGTCATCTAACGAGCTCTAACGTTGCACTTTCCGTTTATTATCAACTCTGTAATCTAACATCCGCAGGTACCTACTACTTCACCTACAGACCTCGGCACAGCACTAGCGCTACAAATTAAAAGACCCAATTACTACTTTAATCTGCTCACAAAATAAACATAGGTACCTACAACCATAGATATCCGGGTACAACCAATCTAAAATATTATTCCTTGAATAAGCTTTCTTTGTCAAATACTGTACCTACGTCGAATTCTAATGAGATTAATGTAAATTTATGTTCTGAAAGTTACTTACTTTGTTCTACGGATGTTTGCTAGATAATACATTAACATAACTGCCCATAAAAAGCCTTACTTCAGCCCGTCTAGAACTCCGAGAAGGGTTCCGTCTACTGGTTGTTATATCACAAAATCAGCGCAACATAAATTAGTGGACAGGTCGCGTGACGGACCGACTTAGCAACATCGTCTCCTTATCGTCGTCCGGAAACCACCCGGTGAACCTCTCTGTGTTACCCGGATACGAAAAAAGACAACCCTAAATCTTACTACAAAGAAGTCAAATTCCTTTAACGCAACTAACTATATTCTAAAACGAAACACCCAATCTCGACTCTATTCACGCAACCGTACGGTCCAAATCCTATTTCAAACAATAGCAATAGTCAACAACAAATAAGGCAACATTGCCAGTATGTCAACATAAATAAAGCTGAGTGTCCTTTAACGAAGCAGACGTTGACGTCGGGACACTAATAAAGACCGTACGAGACAATGTCGACTCTAAAGCTTTTGTGTTAAAATTGAGATTAGTTACGTTAGTAGAAGGGGTAGTAAATGAAGGTTCGCATTTAGCGGTCGTGGTGGTAGTGATATGGGTGGACTTCCTTTGTCTGGTAATCTTATCAGCATGGCAGCCGGCCGCCGCGTCTTGACATGATACATTGCCCATGCTATACATTTACATTCGTCGCCGCTCGTACTAGCACGCACATGGAAACGCGCCATCACGATTTAATCGAACACTCCACGCGTCAAATATACTGCTACTTTAAGCGCTGTTTGTACAACTGTTTTACAAATTCAAACCAATGCGGGAAGTTAATCAATCAATTTTAATAGAATGAATCCGTCTATGTACCGTAGAGATAAGCTTATGTATACAGCATTGGGCTCCGGCCAACCGTGAGCCATCGATTAAAATGTACGCGTAATGTCATTACGCAAGCCCATTTCACTTGTAGCAGGGAGATAGCGGCGGCCTTCCTTTCCCGAACTGCTGAATTTCGTTAATGCCTCCGAATTTTTCGATAATACTTGCTAAACCTTCCGATATCGAAAACGTAAAGGAAATTATAAGGAAACCCAATTCTTCAAAGCCGTAATAGTAAAAAAATGCTAACAAAGCGAATCTATTGAATATCGAGTACTTTTATTTTATAGATCGTATAATGGACGGGATCTCTAGGAAGACAGTTCCGGGCATCAGAATGTAAGATCCACAAAAGCCCCCGTGCTCGATCCCTTTGCAATCGCAAAACTTTGAATACACCTCTTTCGACTATCGAAAAGTTCCCGATAATGGATTTGTTCGAGCACTCGATTGTTCAACGATGAATGGGTACTAATTAAAACGAAGTCACGACGACGCCGGACCAAGTTCCCGATTGTTTCCCAACTATAAATCGCAGCGCCGCTCTCTCATATAAATATTGCACGGGTCCAACTTCGGTGCTAAATTTAAAATCGAAATTGGGGAATCGACGCCACCTACAACGTATGGCTTAAGTGTTTTTACCGCACAACTATTCCGAACTGCCAATATACGTACACATATTTCTCCGATATTAATCTACATAAATAAGGATTCTCTCGTATGTACCTATGTTCTCAATTCGAGTTAGGATCAAGATTAAGGGGTAAATTCTAAATTGCTTCGGGAATGTTCGTGTAACGAGTTTAAGATTGTGAGCACGTGTTGCCGCCGCGTCTCTTGCCTTCAGAGATTGCCCAAATGTATCTCGTTTCTATCGGTGTGCGTCTTACACGTGAATGTGCCTTACGTCTCATACATCAACGTCGCAGGTTATGAAACTACCTGAAAAGAGATATATACTTGACAGTTTGTGCCATGTTTGGCTGCGAACATGTGCGCCAAAAATTACTTTCTTCAGTCGTAAAGCTGCAGCAATCTTCCAACAGACGTCTTAAACAAATGCGATTAGTACAAAAGCTGGATGTTAATCTTAGCAGAAATAATGGACAGGGAATTAACCTCCCTGGCGAAGCCCACTGGCGGGTAAACCGCAGTTACTCTATTACAAGTCGGTCTGTTTCTTTTCCGTTTCCAATAAGAAATCACGTTTGTTCGGGCCGAGCTCGGCCGCAAATGAGCCGAAACACACCCCCTTTATCTTCCAATAAGTAAGCGAGCTTTGGATTTCTTCGGAAGAAAATACGGATCCTAAACGGAAAATAGGAGATCGGATGCCAGATGGCTCGAAAAATATAAAAATAAACGAACCGGAATATGGATAGTGGCCTCTATCTGATTGTTATTCAGTTTTATGCATAGTGTAGTCTCAATAAATAATATGGGATAGTAAAAGCGAGCGCCGAAAAGTCTGGGTTGGTTGTAAAAAATACCGATTTCCTTGCGTAAACAAATTCAAAAAGGACCAATCAGGACCCGGTATGAGGCAATTTTGGCAAAAGTAAAAAGAGAAAAAAAGTGAGTTTGTTCCGGGTGCGCACCGACAAATCCCATGACGGCATTCAAAATCGCGTTCCCTTTTTAAAGTTGAGACGATTCGCGTAACGAGTGTCGAATTCTCCGACCCGGTGGGCCCCTCCAGTAGACGAAGTGCCCCCGGAGGTGGCTCGGTAATTACCAACCATTACAGACAAAGGACACGACTCGTCCGATTACCATAATTCCCAGGCCCCGAGACGGGATATAAATGGGCCACATTTTGTAGTAGCACGACGACTGACGTGTGTATTAATGACTATGCTTGTCCTCCTAAATTAGGCAAGGGATTTGGTGATTTAGTTTTTTCATTGGCTGTGGCGGCGGGGTGGGATGGATCGACCGGTCGGTTCGCTTGACTTGACGCATTTGTCCTTAAACATCGGCCCTCATAACAAATTACCGCATTTAGAATGTACTTAGTTATCAGTTGTAAAGCACGGAATGAAATGTAGTCGACAGCCGTCGTAAACGTAGTGATTGCGTTACATAGGAGACGATGAAATGTTATTTTCTTACCAGAATTTCTAGAATTCATGACGTTACATGAGATGCTTAATGATACACCATCTTGAGCTTAGACAGTCACTAGCAGCTACATGATACCGTGCTATTAGTTAAATCTTTGAAACTATTTGTAGCTTTATATTAACTATTCTCACAAAGTGGAGTAAAGTTGCAGCTTTATGTCGGTTTGTTTGTAATCATGATCGGTTCAACCTGGGTAATCGCTTTTATCGTATCATAAAATATCACGAAACGCGAAAGTTTATACTTATAAATACTATACCTACATAATCCACAGTAGTACCAGATTATAGTGCGCTTTATGAAAGTTCAATGGAACTCATTAATCTCTAATTGCTAAGAAAAGAATGGTATCAAAGGGCGAGACCACAAAAGGCGACTGACGATATTGTCGAGAAGTTCACCATTTTCATTTCGGTGGTGATAGAGAGGGTGGGGGGAGATCGATCGCGAAAAAAACAACACAAAAACCCTTTTAAAATTAATTGAGTTTTCTTGCGGCTACATCGGGAGGTACAATAAATTAATTAACGCTCGAAGGAATCCTTAAAATTCGTCGAGGATCAAAAGTTGGATGTTATGGCGGACCGATAAGAGGCGCCGAGGGCGCGGGGGCCACAGATAATACTTCGATTTTCCATTAGCTTATATTAGCGATGGGAGAGTCCGCCGCGCCCCGCGGTTAGACCAATAGCTCCCGATCTAATATATTTTCCTTATAAAGAACAGCCGAAACACGCGATCTTTGATCCATTTGCATGAGCCTATCCACGGTTATTTGTTTACGAGCCATTACGGTGAGCAATATTCGCCCCTAATTGAATTTCAACTTGTAAATTTTCGTGGATAGAATTAATTAAATTTTTCCCTGTGCTAATGCTTCCACCACGACCGCTGGAGCATGCTGATTAATTTTGTAAAAGCCTTTAACTTTACAAATAACGGCATTTGATAACAGATTATTGGTAATAATAGAGGCCAAGTTTTGCTTCGTTAATTCTTTCAGGCTCTCGTAAAGAGAAGGTAAATTTTATACTTAAAGATTATCTTGTACGGCCGTCGTTAGGCTGTGCGACACTGAAATCGTCATTTTCTGCTTTGTCTTATCGAACAACTGTCCCATTTTTTCTTTTTTCTTTTTATTGACGAAGAAAAACTGCCACAAGCGACTAAGATAGAGACTGGGTTTTATTTATCGTAACTTTAAAAGGGTTGTTTTATTTTAACAGCAATAAACCTGCAAGTACCTACCTCCTTGAATTTTTTCATTCGTTTGTTCCGATTCTCGTTATTGTTGGAGCCTTATTTCTTATTTCAAAGTTTTCAACGACTTTTGGTGTAAGCCGTGTTTGATTGTAATGACTTTGTTAAACTTGAGTCAAAGTTATAGCAAGGAGGATAATTATGTTTATATACTATTCGCAGAGTTAGCTTATTCTGCGTGTTATTCAGTCTTGAAAAAAGTTTTATATTAAATTAAAACTTGTAAAATTACACTGATTTGATTCGAAGACGTATAACAAAGACATACGTAGAGCAAAATTACAAAATATCATTACCACCAGGTCTTAGTGACAATACTAACCCACCAACCCAGACATCAAGTTTCTGTTTAACCAGACGCTGCCTCAATTGTATGTTTCCATTCTCAGGGTGTCTCCTGGAAGGTTCGCGTCTCCCGCCCGATGTGCCGCCCCGCAACCCAACCATGTCTCGGCTGAACGGTCGCATCACCGGCAATCCAGCGGACCTGGGCGACTTCGAGCCCTCCTGTCTCGTGCGCACGCCCTCCGGCAACTTTTACGTGCCTTCAGGTGAATGTTAGAACCTTTTTGATCTTCTTTATTAGAATAAGGTAACACACACACACACACATTGTTCATCACCCTCTGTAACATCTCACACATTATTGTAAGCCAGCTATGTTTACAAATAAATCATTCTGATTCTGATATCAAAAAGATCTTCAATCAATCAACCGCCAGAGTCTATCCACTACTGAATATTATATTCTCCGCTAAGATTCGCCGGTTCTCGACTTTACGCATCCAGAAAAAAAAGGCAATCTTATTAATTAGGAGATTCGTTTAAATTATGTGATGATCATGGAACATTAGTGGACAATTCAGACCTTCCTACTTTTCTACAACGAACGGTCTTTTAGACATATTCTCATAATCACCATACTTGCCAGACCATTGGGTGATCGAAGTATGATTGTTAGTTGTATAGGTACACTTGGATACTACCCATGCTGATACTATCAGCATAATCACAGGGCTCAATAAATAATATTAGATAAATAATTATACGTCTGGGTGGTCATCCGATTAAAATATAACATGTTTATATTATGCAATTTATGGTTGAAAATAGATATCTAATTCACACCTAATTTCAGGGGATATACAAAAGAATCCGTCTATGGACTACAAGTCGAACTCTTCGTGTAGTAGTCCAGGCAAGCCAGAGAAGAGCACGTTAGAAAGAATGGAGCGGTCAGACCGACCGCACCCTACCTTTGGTACCCCGGTTCCAGTTCTTCCGGTCCGAAACAACCTTCGGTCCTCGAATTTTCCCTCCGCTGGTTCGCGGTTTCACTTTCGGAAGGGCCTCTCGTCAAGGTGCTCATGGAAGTGTACCGCTATTGTATTTATAATACTCTTCGTTGTATTGTTAGGCATTGCGTCTTATATGACAGGTGAGTTGTATATTATAACTACACATTTATTACAGTCTATATTTACAGTAAAGTAGCTTAAATCATGATTAATTCTAAAAATACATTTACTTCCTAGAGACTGACGTCTTGAACCTTATATAATGAGATTATAAACTGACAGTAACTTTTGAACAACAATGTTATCATAACGTAACATTCCAGTTTAAATTTCGTTAATTATATGAATTATAAACTTTACTGTGTTTTGTTTACAGCATCATATTTTGTTAACTGGACGTATCAAAATCCCAAATCATGTACGGTAGTCGTCGGTGAACCGACAGAAGTATTTCCAGCATCGAAGGCGACATCGCTGGAGTTCGCCAACAAAACGATGGCGAGGCCGCACCAAAGCTTGCCAACCATCGGCACAGGTAAAGAGGAAAATCACACCCGCCACCGTAGAAGTGTAGATGTAGTAGATGGGCATGCTTCTTCTTTACCACAATCTGTTTCTTCCGAGGATACTTCCACTGCTGTAAATATGCATGACATAACCACGCCTTCTGTGAATACTGTTAGCTTAGTGCATGGTGTGGCAGAAGAAATCACGACTCAACGGGACGAAGAAGCCAACGAGGGTTCTAACAATGCTTTTGTGTCTAGCAGTGTTGATAATATGTTGGTTAATACTGGTGATTTAATATCAAATAACCCCGGGACATCTACGAGTAACAAACTGGCAGTAGAATCGACTACTATTGTACTAACAACTGAGCAAGAGACAGCGATTTCGGCAATAGAATCAACTACTATTACTCCAATAACTGCCGAAATACCTACAAAAGTGACAAATTATGTTAGTAATACACCTAACAAAACACGTACCAATATCAGAGAAACATACGTGGAGCAACCACCTGAAATGAATGACAAAATTAATGCTCTTAAAGAAAATAAAAAAGATAACGTAGCTTACGAGCCTGAGGATATGCAAGGTGATTCATTCCCATCAATTCGGTCGTATGGTATAGAAAAACTTCAGTTTTTCAAATTCAGATCCCAATTGGAACAGGTTAAAGAAGTTTTACATATATACTCCAATGATTCGGCTGACGTGGATAACAATTTACAAAAGTTTCACTACGATAGTGAAAATAGTGCTACGAAAAACGTCTTAAAGCCAAGCGCGTCTACGATTATTACGAATGTGCCAGTCACAGTTACTGAAACGCCTATAACAAGTAAAATAACTACTGAAGTACCTATAACAACTACTTCAAGTACAGAAACGACCTTAACAAGTGCACATCTAACAACAAACGCCGTACTTACCACTTCAAATAAATTCACCACGCACATTGAGCATGTGACCGCAACACCAGCACTGAGTGTTACTAATGACAGTGTTACTACAAGTTCATCAACTGAGACCACTATTGACGAAGCGCCTACTGTAAATACTGTTGATACGAAATTACCTGATGTGACTAACTCTAAACATGTGTTGATTAACCTGACGATTTCTGCGGACGATGCAGAAAGTTCATCGTATAAACAGCTTTATTCTTTTACATTGACTGTGCCCACAGTTGGTGATACGAATGAGATTCCAACTGTTAAAATTACCCCAATGGATGCTGAACCTACTCACCCTTCCAATTTTAACAAACCCGTTACTTTAGAGGGTTTAACGAAAAATAACAGCCCTACAAATGAAGAAACCGACCAGGGAGGAAGCTGCGAATGTTCGTGTCCAGCTTGTATAACCAATGTGACTGATGATTTTTATGATGACTCAAATGAAGATGGAGCAACGACAGAGACTCCTAAATCTGACTCATCTACTATGGATAGTCAAATTTCAAGCACTGATAACTCTGATTCAACAGAATCTAACACTGAAAATTTGAATAAATCGTCAGGTCCAACTGAGCCGGTTACTATAAATACATATTCTACAAAGGAAACTGAAATTCTGAGTACTGAAATAACAACTCTCTATGAAAATATTTCAACCACAGACAGTATTGAGTCCACGACGGATTCCACAATGGATTTCACAACTGAAACTGAAATTCTTTCTACAACTGAATCACCAAAATACTTTTGTCCAAAAATTAAGCCTCCACCTATTCTTATACTGGAAGGTGAGGTTGATCTTCAATAAAGTCAGAGATAACTTACTAACAGTCACCAAATCCATCACCGCTTAGGGGTTCTATGTACAAATACTTCTGTGACTAACATACTAATATGCATGCTCATCACTATGGTTGCAAGGATATCAGATATTGTAGCATTATTCTTTTCAGTTGCATGTGCTTTGGTAACAATAAAATGGGTAGTAATATGTATTTAGATTAGGATAAGAATACTTTGACTGTGCATGCGACAATTCATCACATTATCGCATGTTGAAAAATGATTTACAATTATAATATTTATCTTAATATATCCTAACACATAAATAATTTCTAGGTGCGCGAACTTTCCCCGCGCAAACATTTCCACCAGATGGGACGACATTCAAACAAATTACTTTAGGTGAAAAATTATCGAAAGAAATCCCTCCATACAGCTACTGGAATATGCAGTTTTATCAAACGCAAGCCAGTTACGTGAAGTTCGACTACATGATCCCCCGAGGGGCTTCCATAGGCGTATACGCGAGGAGAAACGCTCTACCCACACATACGCAATACCACATCTTGGAAGTTCTTAGTGGTTTCAAAGCTAGAACTACGAGAACGTCACATGTAAGTATTATTCATTATAATTATGTATTA
Source organism: Allophyes oxyacanthae (assembly GCA_932294325.1). Taxonomy (NCBI): domain Eukaryota; kingdom Metazoa; phylum Arthropoda; class Insecta; order Lepidoptera; family Noctuidae; genus Allophyes; species Allophyes oxyacanthae. Next base: position 14,266,711 of record OW028615.1, read on the forward strand.
TAATTTTATGCATCTGAAATAACAAGAGGAATACATTTTAATCTAGGCGTTTAATTTACAGCCTTCGATCAAGAAAGAAGTAACACACTACATGGAACAAGGCCACTGGTTCTTATCTCTATACAATGACGATGGCGACCCACAGGAGATCACGTTCATCGCCATGATTGCTGACGAAATGACGCACAACTGTCCCAACGGATGCTCAGGGAAAGGGGAATGTCTTATGGGACACTGCCAGTGCCAAGCCGGTTTTGGTGGAGACGACTGCAGTAAAAGTAAGTGAAAAGTTTCATAGACTTCCCTATACATTAGACTCGCAATATAATATACAACATTGATTTATTATTTTCGAACGTTACCAATTTTCAGGTGTTTGCCCAGTTTTATGCAGTCAACGAGGCGAATACATTAATGGCGAATGTCAGTGTAACCCTGGATGGAAAGGCAAAGAATGTTCCCTACGACACGACGAATGCGAAGTACCAGATTGCAACGGCCATGGACACTGCGTCAACGGAAAATGTTCTTGCGTCCGAGGGTATAAGGGCAAGTTTTGTGGAGATATTGACTGCCCTCATCCAACTTGCTCCGGTCACGGATTCTGCATCGAAGGTTCCTGTATATGCAAGAAAGGTTGGAAAGGAATTGACTGTGCCACCATGGATAAGGACGCGTTGCAATGTCTGCCGGACTGCACTGGACATGGCACGTTCGACGTTGACACTCAAACCTGTACTTGTCATGCGCGGTGGTCGGGTGATGACTGTTCCAAAGGTATATTTTATTATTATTTAAAAGTATACTTTTAACCCTTAAGCAAAATTGTTAACATCATTGATAAATTCACAGAAATTTGTGATCTTGACTGCGGTCTTCACGGAAGATGCGTCGGCGAATCCTGTGTCTGCGATCCCGGTTGGACCGGTGAATTCTGTACTTCCAAACTATGCGACGCGCGTTGTAGTGATCACGGCCAATGTAAAAACGGTACTTGCCTGTGCGTATCCGGCTGGAACGGTCGGCATTGCACACTGGAAGGTTGTCCACGAGGGTGCGCCGGACACGGACAGTGCAAAGTCGCTAATGACGGTCAGTGGTCGTGCAAATGCTTCGATGGTTGGGATGGTCCGGATTGCACCACGCTCAAAGAACAAATCTGCGACGATTCGAAAGATAACGATAAAGGTACGGACCAATTCGATGTACCTAACCTCAGGGCTGTTTGCAAATGATCAAATCATTGTAATTGTATTCATTTATTCTGTTTAGATGGTCTCGTTGATTGTGAGGATCCAGAGTGCTGTCAAAGTCCAATCTGCAAAGGTAGTCAGCTCTGCGTGTCTTCGCCCAAGCCTACAGATATTCTCCTTAGGAAACAACCTCCCGCTATCACTGCGTCTTTCTTTGAGAGGATGAAGTTCATCATCGATGAAGGTAGCCTCCAAAACTACGCAAAGCAAGAGAACTTCAACGAAAGGTGAGTGTTTGGATGTTCGGTGTTATATGTTAGGGTTAAGCGTTAAATATTAACTAGTTAACATTGACCTTGTCGGCTAATCTTAATCCGACATGAGTCATATATTTGTTATATAAGATACGCAATGTTGTGCCCCAGTCGATCCTATTGTTTTATTTACATTATAAGAGTGTACCACGATGCTTTCTTTCTTTTCTTACACTTTATGGAACAAAATGTATTTATTTGTAATAATATCGAAACAACAACATCCTAGAAGATCGACACTTGCATGCGATACGCGTATATTAACGTCGCTGATACTAACGTTTCCGAGCTTCCTTGTTTCTAAATTAATATTATTATACATCATAATAATACTTACTCATTCTGTCATTTCTCTCGGTTTTTCTAACGCTGCGCAGTATGTTTTGGAACCACTTCAATTCGAGGTAAGACTTGTGAATCGAACGTAGGATAGTGTTTGTTTAATTTAGAGTTTATCTACAAGATCTGTATATAAATATATATTTGATTGGCGACATATACCTACTATACTTAGTCCATGTATCTATAATGTTCTGCATGTTGTGCTACTATAGTAGTTAGATACCTACTATTGTGTCCTGTGAATTTGTGTTCGCTTTTTATTTAAATGTTTATAATGATAAATATTTTGTCAATCACCTTGGTATGGTACCATCTGCAGACATTTTTATGAAAATCTACACGAAGTTACGTTTGTTGAATGAGATTTTTATTATTATAGTCCCTAGTATCAATTACCACTTCTGTCTTTGAATATAAACAACCTTAGTCTGAATGTAATTAATACCAAATTATTTCTTCTAGTCCCTTAGAGAAAATCACACGTAGTTTCACACGTAATAACATTCTTGACACGAATCCTTCACGAATAGAAAATAGATATCCCGATGAGATCACCTAACCACTAACATCAGTCAATTTTGATACAACCGGTCAACAATTATCTAAAACAACCAAACTAATACTAAAAAATCATCACCAAAATTTCCAGTCGTTCAGCGGTAGTCCGAGGTCGTGTTATCACATTACTCGGGACCGGTCTGGTTGGCGTCAGAGTATCTACTGACACCCCCCTCGAGGGTTTCACGCTGACGAGAGAAGATGGCTGGTTCGATCTGCTGGTGAATGGAGGAGGCGCAGTTACTCTGAACTTCGGAAGGGCGCCATTTAAACGGGCTACGAAAGTCGTCTATGTTCCTTGGAATGAGGTATGTTAATTTTTCCTATATGATTTGGGTTTAGCGATAAAAACTAATATAAATTTAACTGAACGATTCCAAAATGAAACATAAAATGCTCCTCTTATTCAAACTGTCCAGAACTGTCACATTATTTCATATTAATAAGCAGTTTAAGACAAATAAATAAAAAATACAAAACTGTTTTAAACTTTCACGCGACGCGTGTTTCGACGCGATTGCAAGCGCTATGATCGGCGGGATGACTGGAGATTATGGATAAATTACTAACACACAGTCTCATAGTAATTATTCCATAAATTATGTACAAAAACACTTGAATAACAAAATGGCCAATATCTTTGAAAATAGTCAAATTACTCTCCTACAAGACGTTTGCTTGTTCGTAGTTAAAATCGTAAACTTGTTTTTCTTCCACTCAAATTTAAAAACACTAGCTCGGTCCTAAACGTGCTTGATTTAGTCTTTCATAATTCAAACTACTTTCGACAGTACTTCGTATAAGGCGATTTCTTTTTTTCTGCCATGAAACATGCGAACTAGCGATTAACCGTAAGGACATTAAAACTTTTATGACTCTATTATTTTTCTTAAAACTTTATTTAAAGCACGCTAAGACTGCCATGCAGCGGTTTGAAACCAATTATTCACTGGACTATACTGTTGATTAAAAATATTATATCTACCATTTATAATTAATTATCTAAGTTTTCCTATTCAAACTACGTCAATACAATTGCAAGAATAAAATAAATCTTCTGGTTTTATTTACTTTGAAAACTGTTTCCTGTTATCTTCATTATCTATTGATGAAAATATAATCAAAGTTAAATTCTTTAGAAACATCTATTAGATACATCATTACCTACTATTCCCGTCAAAACTTCAACCAACTATCTCATTATTTCAGGTTGTGATAATCGACGCGGTACTGATGACGACGATGGATGAGAAGATCAATATGGGACCACCACAAGCTTGCCTCGCTCATGACTATGACACCATGAAACCCGTGGTCCTGGCTACGTGGAAACACGGCTTCCAGGGCGCCTGTCCCGATAAGAGCGCCATACTGGCTGAATCACAGGTATGATTCACTTTTACATACTTCCTTTAACTATTATCCCAGTACAATATCTCGCCAGGATCCAAGAAATCAATGACGTAGTTTTATGGACCCGCTCTCATCTCTTTGCAAATTAATTAAAAGAGTTCTGATCCGTTTATTGGATATTGAAAGAAATTCTTTGGACATTGTTATTTCAATTTACACACGAAAATTAACTATTATAAAATGTGTTTTTATAGGTGATTCAAGAAAGTCTCGAGATCCCTGGAACAGGTCTACATCTAGTATATCACAGTTCCAGAGCAGCTGGCTATCTTTCCACCATCCAACTACAGCTCACTCCTGAGAAAATCCCACCCACGTTAGCACTTATCCATCTCAGAATAACAATTGAAGGCATACTCTTCAAAAAGACATTTGAAGCAGATCCAGTCATTAAATTCACTTATCCATGGAATCGTCTGAATGTGTACAAACAAAGAGTATATGGAGTGACTACAGCATCAGTCAAAGTCGGGTACCAGTACACGGATTGCAAGGATGTCATCTGGAATGTGCAAACTACAAAACTGAGTGGACAGGACATGAGTATCTCTGATGTTGGCGGCTGGAATTTGGATATTCATCATAGATACAATTTCCACGAAGGTACAAACAAAACAAACTAAATTCTCTTGTATTTTTAATCGAGCACATTATTTTAGGGTTCAATACGCATTTCAATGTTCTAAAGCTACTACTGTGGATTTAAAGTCTCGTTTTGGGCTTTAGAATACCTAAAAGCTTTGCAGCCCTAAGTACAAAGCCATGTAATCTGATAAGTACTTTAACATATTTGACCTGTTCAACGATACCGATCGATCGCATTAAGTGTAGACAAAGTACGCAGCGTATATGAGTAGCTATAATCACTTTAGATTGCATCCACAATTTCCGAGTAGCAAGTCTTCAACAAAGGCTGAGAAAGAAGAAGAAGAAGAAGACTTCAAGTAAACGTAATTTGTAGTCCACCCAAAATCCAAGAAAAAGTTATATCAAAATAACATGATATTATCAGATATATAAAGTAACGTATTTTGTTTCATTTCCCAGGTATCCTCCAAAAGGGAGACGGTACAAATGTGTACCTGAAACACAAGCCTCGTGTGATCATCACCACTATGGGCGACGGTCGTCAACGAGAATTGGAATGTGGGGACGAATGTTCAGGAGTGGCTTCCAAGCAACGGCTATTAGCACCAGTGGCTTTGGCCGCAGCTCCTGACGGATCCATCTTCGTAGGAGACTTCAATCTCGTCCGGAAGATCAGTCCCGACGGGACTGTGAGAACCGTGGTTAAGTTGAAGTAAGTGTTATAAATGTTTACGATTCATACATTCAGTAATTATTATAGCAGTGTTTCTTTATACTAATGTCTGATTTATCTTTTCCAGCGCCACTCGAGTCTCCTACCGATACCACATGGCTTTATCACCTCTAGACGGCAATTTATACATCTCAGACCCCGAATCTCATCAAATCATCAGAGTTCGTAACACAGAGGACTTTACCGACCCCGAACACAACTGGGAGACTGTAGTAGGATCTGGAGAGAGATGCCTCCCTGGAGATGAAGCTCATTGCGGCGATGGAGCATTGGCAAGAGATGCTAAACTAGCTTACCCTAAAGGAGTTGCAGTATCCGTTGATAACATCGTCTATTTTGCTGACGGCACGAACATCCGAATGGTAGACAGAGATGGTATCATCACTACGATCATCGGCAATCATATGCACAGGGCTCACTGGAAGCCTATTCCGTGTGAGGGTACGCTTAGTGTCGAAGAAGTTCACTTGCGTTGGCCCACAGAGCTCGCTATCAACCCACTAGACAATAGCTTACACATCATAGACGACCACATGATTCTACAGATGGCACCTGATGGTAGAGTAAAGGTGATCGCAGGTAGACCACTTCATTGCCCGTCACCAATGACCGGTATAGATGTTGAGTTGGCAACCTATGCTACGTTAGTAATGCCACAGAGTATCGCTTTCGGTTCTGCAGGTGATCTGTATGTAGCTGAGAGCGACTCACAAAGAATAAACAGAGTACGCTTAATCACCACTGATGGAAAGATTTCTCTGTATGCCGGCGCTGAATCCAAATGTAACTGCTTAGAGAGAGCCTGTGACTGTTTTGAAGCCGATCACTACTTGGCCTCCAATTCGAAGTTCAATACAATTTCAGCTGTCGTCGTTAGTCCCGATGGAATCGTTCATATCGCAGACCAAGCTAACTACAGGATTCGATCAGTTATGGCCAGTATACCAGACGCGAGTGGAGCTAGGGAATACGAAATATATTCGCCTGATACACAAGAGATTTACATCTTTAACAGATTCGGTCAGCACGTCACGAGCAAGAATATTTTGACTGGAGAGAATAACTACGTATTCACTTACACCGTCAATACTAGTAATGGAAAACTTAGCACTGTTACCGACGCAGCTGGCAATAAAGTGTTCCTACTGAGAGACTACTCCACCTCCGTTAATTCTATTGAAAACACCAAAGGACAGAAATGCAGACTAAAAATGTCTAGAATGAAGATGCTTCAAGAACTGAGGACTCCAGATAATTTCAATGTTACATTTGATTACTACGGTCCTAGCGGGTTACTGAAATCTAAGTATGACAGTACAGGAAGAAGTTACGTCTACAAATACGATGAATTCGGTCGTCTGACATCTGCTGTGACACCCACTGGTAGAATCATTAATCTGAACTTCGATCTAAGTATCAAGGGTGCTACTGTCCGCATCACAGAAAACAATAAGAAACCCGTTTCAATCTTGATAAAGGGATCTTCAGTGAACACCCGTATTGGTGACGCAGAACAGAAAACTATTATTTCATCTGACAGTAGCATATCCTCCAGCATGCCTTGGGGTCATGTTATATCCACAGACACTGTTCCCTACACGGTTTTGGCTGAAGTCGATCCAATTTTGGGTGAAAGCTTCCCCATCCCAGCGAAACAGAGAACAGAAGTTGGTGGTGACTTGGCAAACAGATTTGAATGGCGGTACTTCTTGCGAAAACTTCTGAACAAAGCAAGAAATGGCAAGTCAATCGCTCAGGTTGGACGCAAACTGAGAATTAACGGTGAAAACTTACTGACGCTTGAGTATGACAGAGACTCTTCAACAATTGCTGTGTTTATGGATGATAAGGTGGAACTATTGAACGTTACTTATGACCGAACTGCCAGACCAATTAGATTCGGACCTAGCAACGGTATATTTGCTGAAGTAGTACTTGATTACGATAGGTTTAACAGATTAACTAAGTGGAGTTGGGGAGATCTCAATGAAACATATGGATTCGATAGAGCAGGAAGGTTGAATGAGATTCGTTACGGAGATGGATCTTCCTTGGCTTACTCATTTAGAGACATGTTTACATCTCTTCCACTGAAAGTAACAACACCTAGAGGTAGCGATTATCTCTTGGATTATGACGATTCCGGCGCTCTTCAAAATTTAACTACTCCACGCGGACACATACATACGTTTGCTCTTATGACTTCCCTGGGATATTTCAAATACCAATATTTCTCGCCAATGAACCGACATCCTTACGAAATCTTATACAACGATGATGGCAACATTCTTTCAAAGATTTTCCCGCATCAATCTGGCAAAATTGTGTACGTGTATGATAACAGTGGAAAGTTGGAAATGGTATTGGCAGGTGCCTCTGCCATACGCTACGTTTATCATGAAAATACGCATCTTGTAAAGAATGTTGAAATTTCGGACTCTGACTACGAACTGCGACAAGATTACAAATATCACGCCGGTATTCTCAAAGATGAGAAGATGAAATTCAGTCCCAAGAGCAATCTGAACAATGCACACTTCAAATATCAATACGACGGCAACGCTCGGCTTTCCACAATTGATGTTAATATCAATAGCAAGGAAATGCCACAACTAAGAATGAAGTACAATCAAAACTTAGGTATTCTTGAAGCACTCAGCGATTTGCGGATTTATAGAAACACATTCAACAGATCCGTGATGCAAGACACGAGCAAACAATATTTCACGATAACCGACTATGATGACCGCGGCAGGGTAAAGACTATTTTAATAAACATCAAAGCATTCGACGTATTCCGCCTTGAATTAGAATATGATTCGAGAAACAGGATCAAATCGAAAAAGATTATGATCGGCGACACGTCATCGAACGAACGAATCACTTATAATTATGACGGACACTTGATGGAAGTTGTCGGGTCTGAGGACGATTGGAAATACGTTTACGATGAGAACGGTAACGTCATCGGAGTTATTGAACGTGGAGACAAACGTTATCTTGGCTACGATATCGGTGACAGAGTTGTTCAGTATGGCGACATGGAATACAGTAGCTACGACGGCCGTGGATTCGTCATAAGACGTGGCGAACAAAAATACAGGTACAACTCACGTGGCCAATTCGTTCATGCCTTCGAAAGGGACAAGTTCCAAATGTGGTATTACTACGACGATAGGAGCAGATTGGTGGCTTGGAGGGATGATAAGAGCAATGTTACCCAATTCTTCTACGCCAACCCGCAGACCCCACACCTTGTAACGCACGTGCACTACCCTAAATCTGGAAAGACCGTGCGATATCTATACGACCAAAGAGATTTCCTAACGTGTATTGAAACAGAAGATCAACGATTCTATGTTGCTACCGATCAAAATGGATCCCCACTCGTAGTTTTCGATGTAAACGGTGAAATTGTTAAAGAAATCAAACGCAGTCCTTTCGGGAAAATCCTAAAAGACTCCAACCCCGAATTCTACGTACCGGTAGACTTCCAAGGGGGCATATATGACTACTACACCAATCTAATTTATTTAGACTCCCGATTGTATGATCCTGTAGTTGGACAATGGATGACTCCGAGCTGGGAACATCTGGCGAGTAAACTACACCTTCCTACCGACATCTTCATTTACCGGTTTAAGAACAACGATCCAATCAATAGGCATCAGAACACTGCTTACATGACTGATTTGAGCAGTTGGCTTCAGCTGTATGGATACGACCTCAACAAGATGATGGGATCGAGATACATAACTAACATGATCTTCCAGCCGAAAGTGGAATTAACTGCACCTAGATTGACTCCTGATTTCGAAGTTTTGTCTGGACTTCAATGTATCATTGAAAAGGTACGTAGATAAAAATATACTTCTGAATCATTTAACTTACGCACGTGATCTCTCATTACACGGAAAGCCTTATACAATGCGAAGTCAGCTTATACTGGAAATGTATAACTTGATATGTAGCCGTGTGTAGATCATAATTTGAAAGTATAATTTTCAACTCTCACAATTCTTGGAATATTTGCTATAATGCAGACAAATTATTGTTACATCATCTAAACTATGTACTATTTATTTTTCCAGATAAACCACAAATTAGCAGACATGAACTTTGTACCAACCCCGCTCCTGAAAATGGAACCGATCACGAGGAACCTGCTGCCACGAGTGTCTTATAAACGCGGTGTGTTTGGAGAAGGAGTCCTAATATCGAGGGTCGACGGCAAAGCGTTGATAAGCGTCGTTGACGGAGCGAACAACGTTGTCGAAGACGTTATTACAACCGTATTCAACAACTCGTACTTTTTGGATGTCCACTTTAATATTCATGACCAGGACGTATTCTATTTTGTGAAGGACAACACGCTAAAAATCAGGGACGATTTAGAAGAACTTAGAAGACTATCTGGCAAATTCAACGTGTCGCAAGACGAAACGAATGATCAAGGATTAGAGGTATCTTTAAAATTTTCAACTACTCTACCAATAAAAAATATTACATGACGTTCATAAGTTGTTGAATACATCAATTTAACACAATATTATTTATTTCACAGGTTCGAGTTCACGCTGTCGGCAAAGGCTCAGCGCAAGCTGTAATCGTCCTTCGCTACGGTGTAGACCCCAACCAAGAGAGAATCAAACTCTTGAAGCACGCCCACAAACGCGCAGCAGCCAGGGCTTGGGAACGCGAGAAGGCGTTGGTAGCGGCGGGCTGGGAGGGCAGGGGTTCATGGACAGAAGAAGAGAAAGAGGAACTCATCTCACATGGAATCGTGGACGGCTGGGTGGCCAGGGACGTCCATTCTGTATCCAAGTACCCGCAGCTGGCCGACGACCCAGCCAACATCGTCTTTGTACGAGACGGCAGAAGAAAACGGAGAAAGAGTGGGAGAGCGCGACACCGCTCATAATAATGTTAATGTGCCATAAATCGACGCCATTGTGAATTCCAAATTTGAAAAGCGCTATTTATTAACAAATGGCGCATTTTCATATTTGGAAGCCGGTATTTAGTTCTTACTATTTTTTTATAGGACTGAAATGAACTGAAGTGTTTCGTGAATAGGAATGACAAATGAGGCTCCTGTGATTGGTGTGTTACTGATGGCAGGTGAATAAACAGGAGTTATTGCTAGGACTGAGTGGGAAATGAACGTTTTGTAATGTAAGCTTACGGTTAGGTTAAGATTGACTGGAAACCGAAAGATAAACATGTCTAAAGAGAAAGTTATTTATTGCGTTTTTCGTTTCGTACTTAGGCGTTAACAAGCTCTTACATTATTTTTACATACTTTATGCCCTTTCATCGTTGGACTGAATTGAATCTCGTAACAACTCACTACAGGGTACCGAGTCATAAATAAAATAAACTTAAATAATAAAAAATATAATAATACGACTAACTGAGCATAATACTTATAAAAATCATGGAACCAAAATACTCAATACGAAATCACAATTTTAACTTTTTATATTATTTTAATGAAATATTTTTTTACATTTTTTTATTTCATGTACTATACGTAAATCACTTAGGATGATATAATTTATCACAAGATCCATGTATTCCTATTAAGTTTTAGCCAAATATTTCGTTCTATCCCTACATTTAGGTATTTGTAAATAAAAATACGTATATTTTATTCTTGTAGTTGTTCCTTTTATATTATAGGCCTAAGGTCTTTTTACTTCGCAATACTATCACTATGTAGCAATAATTTTGTATTTTATACCCTCTAATATGTCTGACTCTTCGAATTAAATGACATTTATATATTTTGCTCGTTAAGGAACTTGCCGCAAACGCCGATTGGGTTTAAACATTCAATTTGTAGAGATCAGATATTAATATTTTGGCGCGAACTTGAAAGTGACCGTTTCTTTCAATTTTGTTATACACATTGTGATAATATAATGTGCGATATTTGTAATATAGCTAGGTGTGGTTCTGAAATTTAAGTAAAAATGAATTAACTTTCAAGTGACGCCAAAATGTTCAACTACGGTGAAAACAAATCAAATCGGACTTGACATGACCGACTTAGAAAGACTGACTAGGCTTTCACTCGAAACGTCGAAAAGATGGAATTTTTTATTTTCACTCTATACCTACGTGCAGTCGTAAAAAATCTTCAGAAAAAAAAAGTTTACCACCCAAAAAAATAATTTCTTTTTCGTTAGAAAAGTGTGTTTTCAGTAGCCATTTTAACAGTTCGGAGCGACAGAGTTCTAAGTAGCATACAGTTATACCAATAGTTAGCATGACATCGTAAAAACTAAATAAAAAATAGACTAAATAAAATACTTAAAATTACAATCAACGTTAATACGTACATTCTGCATGTGTTGTGCAATAATCGAACAGTAGATCTTATCGTAACCGTTTAGGAACAAACTTCTTGCTGACTTAACAGACCGTATTCTAGAGACTGATTTATTGTTTCCAATCCCTTGATGTAGCTGCTAAGCGATTTTACACGGCTAAAACTTATTATGCAGCGGAAGAAGTGTGTTTCGCAGTTACGAATGTTAATACTTTGTGATTCGTAGATGTTTCCTTAACGATAAGTCAGCGAGAAGCACAAATTGTAATTAAAAAGTAGATATTTATAGTATATGTCCATAAATGTGTCTCATTTAAAATGTGGTGTCTATTCTGTGTTAGAGATACTTTAATGATAGGTGACCGAGTGGCAGGTGATAGGATGAAAATATTTTTTACAAAAAAAAGTATAGATTTGGTGGAAAAATAATTCAAAATTCGAATCTATCGGGTCGGGTGCCGAAGACCCGCGCGTTGGTGATATTTTGGAAAATGTGACTAAAAGAAGCAATACTGTAATGTAATACGTCTTACTCTTTATTTAGAACTTTAAGGTGTATTTTTATTTTAAATTAATTGATAATATAATAATATATCTATTGTGAATGTAGTTATTGATTTCATGGTGATATTTAGAGCGGTATGTTATCTTTTTTATGATGTATAAAGAATTCTAATTTGTAAATAGGTACTTAATTGAGTATGTAATCTGTAAAAATATTGTACATATCTTTACGCTTGAATTATTTATAATGTAACCCGATAAGGATTCTAGGATTACGATGAATTGTAATATATCAAAACGGAAAGGATTTTACCAGGAGGTTTCCATCGTTTGAATATAGGCCGAAATATCTAATAAAACGTTTATATTCGGCAGATATTCAGTCGATTGTTCGACTGTCATGTTTTCAAAGAAGTTTTCAACCTTGTGGCGGGAAAGTCAATTGGAACGAGCCTCCATAGATTATGTGCGGCCATTGACATCCATAGACTTCAGCTTCTAGATTACTTTAGAGAGCTTACAGTGTACGATCTTCACACGAAGCATTTACATGTAGAACTGATTTCCTCGTAATGCATTTAATTTGTATGTAGATATGGTGCATAGACCCCATTAAAATACTCTGAATGTGTATAGATAGTCAACAGTCACACTCTGTTAGTCGGGAGAGTGCGTGCTGAGAAGACGCAAGCATGTACGATAATAATAGAAGGTATTCTAATGGAATATGTAATAAAAAAGTATTAAAATATATGTTGGGTTTCATTTTTTACTCATGTAATATATAATTTAAACGAACGGTTCTCTCAACATCGTATTGGGCAGCGAAATATACCTTATCTCGTCTACATAAGTTTTAAATTTGTATGTGCCAACATGATACTACAACGTAACAGCGCTAAAACGGAACTTTCATCAACTTTTAACGTTAATTTTGAAACATTAGTCTTCCCGACTCGATGTAAAGGTACATATTATATGTAGATGTGTAATAAAATCAAGTCTACATTATAAAAATAAATTATATTTCAATATTCAAATAAATCTGTAAATACATAAGTGCTTATATACAACTAGTGATATGTCATACTAGAATAGACTTGTACAAACAAACATAATTTAACAAAATATACAAAACATTGATAATGAGCACAAAAAATGTATTTAGTAACATACATTCCTACCCACATTACTACACAATTAGCCTATGTTGTACAAAAATGCAAAAAATGGCTTTAACAACGTTACAAGCATTTTCTAATATATTGCCTCATCCGGCGATGTTACCAAAATTATTAATAATAATTTCACTACGGGAAGATAGTTTGTATAATTTGAAGACCCTATTCAAGCAGTTTGCCTAACGATTAACCGCAATAAACACCAATTAATATGAATTATGACTGACAACATTAACAACGGCATATACAAACAATTGATTCTAACAAAGCATTGTTAGAAAAATATAATATAATATTAAATGCTAAACATTTGGAAGTCATAAGTTAGAAACTGTGGATGACAAAAAAATAATATTTTATAACTTAAATACACCAATAATTTACATCTGAACATCTATTTTTAAAGATGCATAATAACTACATCTAAAATATATTTAGATTACAAAAATAAATAAATTTTGACCATGACTAATTCCGATTATGAATAATACTTACTAATAGTACATAAAATCTACATCTGTTGATAACAGTGGTCTTACCCTTGAAAATAATTCCGTTCGATGTCAGTGCGCACTTATACTAGCGCCACTTTTGTTTGACAAGTCTGACTATGTCGGAGCAGCGGATAGTTACAGTGCCACAAACTTATCTGACCCGGTGACCAAAATTGGAACTAACGTCGCCACAGAACAAAAATGACTTCAAAATGTGATTTTTGTAGGGAGATGACATTGGTAAAAGCCGGCTCAATTGCCATATAGAAAGAAGAAGAAGAAGAAGACGGCAGCGACGCCATGACCGGGTCAGATAAGTTTGTGGCACTGTACTGAATTATTTGATATTGAAACGGCAAACTGTGACTTGACATTGAAATGAAATTATTTTCAGTAGTAAACCCTCCCAGTAAACCACTGTGGCGTGTCTTGTTGCGATTAAAACGACTGTGACTCCTTTGTCAATCAGTGTAGGACATAATATATTGCTGCTGTTACATTCTGTTAATAATATCACATTTACTATTATTTGAACATACATAGACCTATATTAAAATATTTGTATGTACTACCGCTTACCAGATTCGATTCCTGAGGTAGCTGCGCGGTGCACAAGAGATAGTTCGAACAAGATTTTTCTGACGATGGCCAATAACATCATTATGTTAATATGATGATAATATTTATGTTGTAATTGTGATGTTTATCTGTTATAGATACCTAGATAGATAGGTACTACTTAGACAATCGGTATGTTTTATTAAATAAATAAAAACTGTGTTTTTAAATGTACTAGAAAAGTTAATTAGTGGTTGCTTGAATCGATGCTTGGATGATTTGAATAGATATCATCATCAGATTCTCGGTCTCGTATATCTCATATACTCATCTTCAATTTTCTTTGTCTGGTGGTCGTAGATCTCTACCGTGTCAGATCTAACTTTCATGTCGTAAAATATTTGTAAACATAAACGACTTATTTCATTTGGCTCTTTATCGGAGCTCATCTTGTGTAGTCAATCTCGTGTACGTTTCACTGAAAGCGGCCGAAAAGGAAAACATGTGTTGACGCCAGTAAAGCAGGCGCCTGACAGAACTGTCGCGTCGCGTCACTTCTCAGTACCCCTCCCGCACCACTGTTACCTCAGGAACCGACTCAGACAAACGGTAGGCCTGTATGTATATGTATTATTAAAATCATATATTAATTTTAAATTAGATATTGATACAATGGTATATACAAAGGCGTTTTACTTCCCTCGAATTTTAGATTTAATTATAAACAAATAAAACAATAGATTCCAACGCGATTAAAAATATAGCATTTTTAGTAAGAAATCACCAGTATTAAATCAGTCAGTTTCATGTATAGGTTATTATTTGTATAAAAATAATAATAAAGCATTGTTATGGAATATGAAAATAATATACCTATAAAAATAAAGATAATATCGGACATCGATAAATAAAATATAATTAAAAGCAACCTATTAAAATACACATCAATAACGGCACGGTCAATTTATATTTTATAATGATTTTGTAAATACAAAATGTGGGGCCCATTAGCACCATCATCACCGAAATTAAATTTTATTAACAGTTATAAAGTGCCACAACATTAATATTCACTTTCATGGGACTCAAAAGTTGTATCTCCTTAACCCAACATAATTTCGAATGCCAGTATTGAAGTGTATTGTAGATATAGCATCAAAAACTGCAACAGTATATAATAACAGTCTTCAAAAAGCACAGTCAAGTGTGGCGCCATCTGCCTAACTACTCTAAGTTTCAACAGGATATAAATATTTATTAACATCTCCTAACTCCTAAAGATTCTAGATCTTTCAATTATTTATATAAAGCCTTCGGGTCAATTTCACATTGGCGCAGGGTCGAAGCGATGCCAGTTTCGGTGAAAGATTTTACATTACATATTGAACTTTATCTCCACCCCGTAATGTACAAATTTGAGTGAGAGCAAACGACGACGTCGAAATTAACGTTTCGCTCCGACACAACACTGCACTAATGTGAATTGAGTCTTATTGGAACCACTAAAATCGCACGTTAAACACCTAGATTGAATATAATCTCAACTAGTTTAGCTACCAAGTATAAATGCGACCGCGGGCAACAGTACATATATCTCGTATTATTCTAAAATTATGTTTTTCTAACCATACATTCTTATTTAAAAGCAACGTCCCTTTACTATGGCAAGGTATCCTTTCTCAGGATTTTCGAAAACTAGATATATCGTAGATATACTAGGAGTTTGCACTCATTGAATACAGGGTTGTTGCTGATGCATATTTTTTTCACATCAGCGAATGCTGATGCTGATTTTAATTATTTTCTTAAAAATCAGGGTAAAAGTAGTGACCATTATGAATTTATATCTAAAAGTTGCACAGTTTTTCTTGGTATTGTAATAACAGAAAGTTGCAATAATTTTGTGACTTAATGAAAAATTTTTGAATCATACTAAGCACCTACTTTAGTAGACTGCCTACTAGGTATTCTGTTCATGTACCTAGTGCATAATGAGACAAGTTTGCGTTTGTTTGCAATTAATCGCAATCACCGTGGTCGACCCCTGGATTGGTCAAAACTACCAAGCAAAAACAACACGTGTTATAAGCCCCGCCCCCTCTGTGGTCATGTCAAGACTTGAACATCAGCATTAATAATCAGCATCGATGAATGCGGATGCTGATGCTGATGTCCGCAACAACCCTGGTTGAATATATCTAGTCATCAAAATTCTACGTCAGTCTTTAAACACTGACCATTCAATTCCCGAATCGTTATGGTAGAGCATTGAATCGTACTTATTTTTTTAATTTATTTTATCATATATCATCATTCAATTATAAGTAGTAGATACCTAATTATTTTAGTCTAGCACTAGGATAGGAAAATTATACATAAAAGACATTGCCAATGGGATTTGGTCCAAATGAAACTATCTGCATTTGGTTGCAAACGTACTATCTGAAAAACAAACCGCATTTCATTCGGCAAGAGGGTATCCCTCCGATAATAATTTAAAATATACATAGTACCTACAGATATTAAAAACATTTTTACCACAAAAAAATTATCACTATTCGAGATAATATCACGATAAAATATTAGATATCGGTCACACAATATCACTTTTCCTTTATCTAAAACCTAATAACCTCCTTTTTAAAAATAGCATTTTTTTTAAAGTCAATTTATTTAATATTGTGAATTTTTGTGATGCGTTAGGCCTTATAATTAAACGTTACGCATTTATTCGCCAAAGGATTAGGCAGAGATGTGCAGTTTGATCACAAAATCAAGAATAGTTACGACCTACGCACCACATTTTCCTAAGATGTTTTTTTTTGTCTTATTGAAAAATGGTTTCGCTAATGAGATCTACTTAATGTCATTTAAGTTTTTTCTGGGCGGCCATTTGGATCAAATCCTGGCAATGCCTTCGTATAATTTTTTGGTGATTTTTGTCCTATGGCAAATCTGATGTAAGTCAAATTTCTTAACGCATTCCTTCTCAACAATGCCTATAACATCCGGAAACGACGCCATCAGTATAATTTGGAAGAGAAATATTCTAATAACACCGATGCTTACAGCCTATCAAAATCGCAAGCATTATCATAATCTGTCATTTTCAATCCTATTACGAATAATAGTACCTTTGTTACGTACGTAGTCATCCTACTAAACAATTATTATCTAAAGCACGTCAGGCTAGAGGGACGCAATTTGCGGTAAAAAAAATTACGAAACAACACATAAATAAACCCTTTTAGAAACTATTTCGAAGCCCCAAGCTTTGTATACCTTCTTCTATCAATTTTATAACACTAGCCGTTGTTTCGTATAACGAAGCCACAAACGAAATAGAAAATTCAAAAGAAAAGAAAGAACAACTTCAGTGTCAACTTACCTTTTTGGAGGAAAGAGGAGTGGTGTTTCTCCTCTTAAAAGGGAGAAACCATACAATGCTGAAAAAATCTAATCTGGGGATGTCCGCATGTTATTTGATGCGAGCTTTATTATATTTATGCTTTAGTTCTAAGTCACTAAGTCCATTTTTATCGATTTTGAGTTAGCCAGTTCAAAATAATTCTATTTTATTTTCTCTATTGATTGGCCTAAACCTTTTTTCAATTAAATTACGTACGAACTATTGTTTTATTTTTTTTTCAAATTTATATAGCAATGGCTAATAAAACTTTGAAATATGTTTTTTTTTTACATTATATGATCATATCTCAAAACGAAGAAAATAGAGTTCGTAACTTTTAGAACTAAGCCGTTTTTTTGTTCCTTGCCTTCATATAATATTGTGATCGAAACAGATTCAAAATGGGTGAGTGTCCATATAAACGTTGCCAGTGTACGTAGCTAGTAGGGCTCGACGGGTCCGGTGACGCGGCTGCGCGCGCCGCTCCAGCGCGCCATCATGGCGGCGTCCACGTGCTCCACGGCCCAGCGCTGCGTGCTGCGCGACACCGAGCAGTGGCTGATGTACAGCTCGCGCGACAACGGACTCCAGTCGACGCAGT
Organism: Allophyes oxyacanthae; assembly: GCA_932294325.1. Classification (NCBI taxonomy): domain Eukaryota; kingdom Metazoa; phylum Arthropoda; class Insecta; order Lepidoptera; family Noctuidae; genus Allophyes; species Allophyes oxyacanthae. The sequence goes on from OW028615.1 coordinate 14,284,933, forward strand.
GGTTTTCATTACCGTGCTGTATTTGCTTTGTATCCTGGAAAAAAATTTAAATGAATGCTGCTTCAAAAATGTATCAGCGTAAACCAACCAACTCTAAGGGCCCGTGCACACGAGCGACTTTTAGCATCGGCGACTAGCGATTTTGCGATAGCATCGATGCTGCATCGCGTTTTAGCAACTCGCTGCGTCCGATCGCGGTTGCTAAATCGCGCAAGTTAGCGACTGCATCGATGCTGCCTCTCGAATTCGCGACTCACTGCGTCCAATCGCGGTTGCTAAAAGTATCGCGTGTGAACGGGGTAGCGATCGATCGCTACATCTAGCTTCTGAAAAGCGGCTGAATCGCTAGTCGCCGATTCTTAAAGTTGCTCGTGTGAACGGGCCCTAACTGACGTTGACATTATTGACAAATTATGGATATTTATGTATTAAGTACATAAGTGATGTCTCGAAACCTAAGACAATTTTTGTGCCGGAAAAAATGTTGTCGTTATGAAGTCTCCACTTTTTGTCTCTGTGCCTCGAAGTTTAGGTGAATTAGCACCACCTATTCCGATCACTGCTTATAATAATTTAGCCGCATATGGTTAATGGAAATTAAAATTAGTTGTTGGAATTACTTACCAAATGATACCTCCATAGCTGATTGCCTTCTCCAAGATGGCACGAGAACAGCCGTATGGGACTCTTTTCTGCCGACTCCGGCAGGTCCCAGCACATGTTCCGCGTTTGAAGCCTGAATTGTAAGGAAATGCGAAAAGTAACACATGTAATACGATCAGTTGTACGCACAAATATTTTTGACAGGGTAGGCAAAAACAAATTGGTGTTGTATTGTCAAGATAAATGATGTTTGTGATTGGCCACCTCACACTAAGTCGAAATTAACTGATATTACAGACATATTATCGGTTGTATTACTATTATGCTTAGTATTGATTGGTTGTCGCGGCCGCTCCAACTAGATTCCGCCGGCGTACTAATAAAATGCGGCAAAACATACTACGCAAGAATAGGCGTACTCGAGTGAGTCGGTCAGATTAAAATGCCGGTTTGCGTGGTAAAATTGTGCAAAAACAACACTATCAAAATTTTAAAAAACACTGGGATATGTACCATCAGTAAAGATTGTATAATTTCCGAAATAATTTCAACAATAAATAAACAAACCATGAATGACAATCACCACATGACAATCACAATGTCAAATGAGTTGACGCATTCAAAAAGCCATTTTTCTTAGGTAGTGCGCTTAGATTATGTAAACCCCTAGATGAAGTGACAATGTAACCAGTTTTATATCGGTGTTTAATTTGTGCATGTGTGTGTGAATGTTACCAGATTGAACCCTATTTTCCCATAAATAAAACTGAGATGTATCGAATAGTTCATTTTTTAATATTCATCAATTTTATGCATTATAAACTTAAAAAAAAAGTAAAAACTGACTTCAGAAACTAAAAAGTATAAAATAATTTTCTTAAAAAACTTATCAGCTTCTGAAGTCGGGGCCTTTAAAATTCTTCAATGCAGCTAGCTTGATAGTGGCACTGACTTCAGAAGCTGATAAGTTTTTTAAGAAAATTATTTTATACTTTTTAGTTTCTGAAGTCAGTTTTTACTTTTTACTCTTCCAGGCTCTTCAACCTTATGTTAATGACCTCATAGTCGATCTTAGCAGCATGAGTGTTCGATATCGGGTTGGTGGTGTTTGTATTAACAGCTTTAACTACGCAGACGACATGGCGCTGCTGGGCCCAACTGCAGGATCCATTGGAGAGCTGTTGAAAGTATAGACAATTAAGTTTTTGCATAAGATATTGTTAAGAGACATACCAACCTTGCCTCTTTTGTAAAAGATAGTATTTGTCTATGATTGTCTTTTAGACCTAGTTACTATGAGTTACTGTTCTTGTTATTTTTTGTCTGTCAAGTTTGAAATATGTAGGTACTGAATAAAATTTCATTTTATTCTTGAAGATAATCTAATTGTTTATCTTATTACTGAATACACAGTTAATCGCATGTGGAGCGTTTACTTGCTTCACAGATATATTTTTCATGACCGGGATAAAATCGATTTAAAAGGAAAATAATCTATAAAATTGAAAAACGACTGAATTTTGTTAACATTTCTGACTAAGGTTCATAGGTTTTTATTTAATAGAAAATTCGAAAGTCAATTCAGATTTCCCGTATTTTTGGGTATTTCAAAGGCCATAAACTGAGCACACTGAATGACTTTTGATTTAGAGGTTATGGAATCAATTATTACCTATAAATTCTTATTAATTGATAATATCGACTTATTTGAATTGTATTATTATTTTTATGTGTATAACGGATATTCACCTAATCACAAACAAAGCAATTTTAGCACATAATTGCAGTAAAACGTACCTGTGAAACGTAACATTACCGGCAGCACTTTTTGTTCGGTTTTTGCATCCAAGGACACTGCAGACCACCATGTTCACATTGATAATATCAAATTATGATTACACTATCAGAAGAACACCCACAACAAGTAATTCAGGCTGTTAAAATTAATTAATTAATAACTTTTGATAGAATAACAACAACCCGACGTCAATTTTGGTTGCAAAATGTCTAAATGACAAATGTGCTCATATCAAAAAAGTGGTTAAACGGCGTTCATTATAGTCTTTCTCGCTCTTTCTACTGACTAATGTATAAGTTCGCCATCCTCTCACACTAACGATGTGTGCGTGTCACTTGATCTTGAGGTTTACATAATCTAAGGTAGTGCGGTATCTAGTTGGAGCGGCCGCGACAACCAATCAATAATCTAAGCTATTATGATTGTATTGGTATTATGATTGTGCTTAAGTAGAAACATCATCTATAATCTATATAATAATACGTATACTACACGTACGCATAATATTAATACGTGAAAAGAAAACCTTGTACCCCTTTTTAAGCATATTGCGCGCACGGAGGAGTGTGAGATTTGGCATAGTTTAAAATTTATATGAAGGAGTGCAGAAAGACAAAATTACGGTCGAATTTCGACCAGAGGGCGACCACTAATAAATTTAAAATTACCTGTACCCAGTACATTCTGCTTATGAGAGTCTAACGACTGAGTAACCGGTGACGGAAAGCAGTCACGTATGTAAGGACTAGACGTGTGCGCCGATGCCGGCTTCGGCGTCATCGGCGTGGATGGTCGGACGGATACGGTTGTTTTAGATACAATGCATACATATACTAGTAAACTAAACACTACAAGAGAAGAAGAGAAGAGAGACTACAAATGTCTAAATATAATATTATGCTTATTGGTTTATTTCGATGTATTTGTTTACGCTAATTCAATAAAATACCATTTTTATATGACCATAATTTGAATAGCGCCTTTTGCCGATAACTTCGTCCGTCACAGTCATTTGGGGAATAAGTCTGCAATATTTTGTTTTTAATAAGATTTCACCATCCACGCCGATGACGCCGCCGCGGGCATCGGCGCACACACCTAGTAAGGATTGTCCCTGCAATTACCAAAGTACTAACGGAGGACGTTGACTATGGGGTTTACCTTCCATTTTGGAAGCGCCTTACAGCAATAGTCTGCAGTAGAATAGGTAAGTAGTTCCAACTGACCTGATGTCCTTGTGCCAAGAGAACAAGAAGTCTTGCTCCGCGTCAGGCGGGTGCGCACACGGCTTGATTTCCAACTTGTCCATCGTCTCGCCGTGGCTAGCGTCGATGCACATCTTGGGGTTTGAGACAGGCCGCACCTAAATATAAAGAAATTAAATTAGAAATCACTAAATATATGACAAATAATAAGTTTGTTACATGACATATTTGAAGTCAAACAATAAAAACCGGCCAAGTGCGAGTCGGACTCGCGCACGAAGGTTTCCGTACCATCTAAACTAATATTATAAAGAGAAAAGATTTGATTTTTTGTATGTTTGTTAATTGTTTGTAATGGATAAACTCAAAAACTACAAGACCGATTTTAAAAATTCTTTTACCAGCAGAATGCTACATTATCAGTGAGTAACATAGGCTATAATTTATAAAGATATCACGCGGGCGAAGCCGCTGGCGGAAGCTAGTTGTCAATAAAAACGGCAAAAAATACCCTTTTGTTGTATGAAAGCCCCCTTAAATATTTATTTTATTTTGTTTTTTAGTATTTGTTGTTATAGCGGCAACAGATATACATCATCTGTGAAATTTTCAACTGTCTATCTATCACGGTCCATGAGATACAGCCTGGTGTCAGACGTACAGACAGACGGACGGAAGGACAGCGGAGTCTTAGTAATAAAGTCCCGTTTTACCCTTTGGGTACGGAACCCTAAAAACAGAAATCTCAATAGTCCAATATTAAAATTATTAAGTTTTATGTCTCCCTTTTTTACAACTAGATACTCACACGTCCTTTAGCAAATGGTTTCGGTTCTACTGTCGGGTACTTAGCTGTCAGGTCAAATGCAATCTGTAAATAAATAAATATTATAGTTTAAAAAAAAAAAACCGCTTTTATCATCCTCACTAAACGTGTATGCAAAATTTCAGCTCAATCGGAAACCGGGAAGTGGGTCAAATTTAACTTCCAAGATTTTTTTACATACCTAGTTAGTTACAAGTGAAGCTAATAAAAGCGTTTTAATATTATAGTCAGCGACATAGCTTTAGGTAACTATTGGTGCATTCGCTGTCATTCAGAGGGCGAATTGACACGCCGGTCATAATGCAGTGACACTCGAACTTGACGCGAGCGTATCACTGAAGCTAAGAGAATACCAAATGTGTTGTTTTGATCAAAATTTTACTTTAACTCCGCAGCAAATGCACTTATTTACTTACGTGTATTAGCCTACAGTACGACACAACTTATATTGCTCACCGATGTACTTGCGCAGTTGTCACAATTAAATACGCGGGAAATTGATCAACCAATCAGAAAGCATCGTCGCTACATCGACGTCACCTTCAGTCAGTGAGCGAAATAGAAATAGACGACACGGCAGTCAATTTTGACACCTTAAGGGCATTACATAAGGTTGATTATAAATTGATTTAGCTTCGGGTGTTGTCGGCGATCGTGTTCGTGTCTGCGGGAACGAAGATTGCCGATACGACTTCTTATTTGTGTCGTACTGTAGAAGATAATAATATACAATAATATCCATCATTTCTGTTTGCCTTCTGCAGTTATGGTATTTGTATTAACCTTGTCTTTTGATCGAGACCTAAGTTCGCTATTGACTGTCATGTTACCTGCGTCATGAACCAATGGAAGGACTTGCAATGTAATCGCTCTCTCAACGCCTTCTGTTCGGAGATGTCGCCGGGGTCGATCTTCAGGTAGTGAGGACGTCTCTTGTACAAGTATTGCGCGTACTCGTCCATCCATACTTCGGCTACGCGGCGATAGTTCTAAACAGAAACGAAATATATCTAAGGTTGTCTGTAAGAAATCGCATATTGCGATAAGATCGCCCATTGTGAAATCTTAAAATTATTAATTGTAATTATTATTTTTATTGCTCCTCTTTTATCAGGTGAACAGTAAAGAGTATTTCTACTATATTCTATCTATTAAGGGCCATGTTCAGGCAAATAATCATATTCATAATGCAGCTGATTAATTTAACTATATTGTATATTGAATAGCCTTGCGAACCACTATCAACGAAATACAGTAGAATCCGGATATAACGACTTCGCTTATAACGGCTAACCGTTTTTAGTGACGACGATGTAAACTCAAGTTAAGTTTCATAGTTAGGTACGTAGGTCAGGGGTAGGCTGTTTTGTGCGTCGTCCAGTTATTACGACAGTTTTGCCAGTCCCTTGAACGTTATATCCGTTAGTTATTGTTATATCCGTTATAATACAGTAGAATCCGGATATAACGGACAATAAATATAGACCTGTATATTTAAACAAGACACTTACTTTAAGGGGTTATTGTAAGTACTTAAAAATATGAACAAGTTTTAGTATGGGACCAATAATAATATTGCAAAAAAAAAATTGCTGTTCCATATTCAATTCAATAATACTCGACTAAATGCAAAGGTAATTTCAACTGGGCCTTTGCAGGCCCTTTTTAAACGTCGTGGTTCTAGATGCACGGTTATTGACTGCCGGTATAAACTGACCTTTCCCACGAAGTCGCCGTGTCCCGGGTTCGGGAAGGGCGCGAACTTGCGGTAGATGTGCCCCACGCGCGAGCACGGCGCGTCCACCATGCGCCCGCCGCACTGCCATATCTGGGCCACGGTACATTTACATGTGACTAATGTGACCCAACTACCTTATCTTCAAGTAACTTAGTCCTAGTAGAAACACAAGTTGGTAGGAAGGTAGATCGATGACTCCCACGTAAGTTGTTGTATCTCCAAAAATGCAATTTTATAGGAGAGCGTTTTGAATATATACAAATACAAATAAAAGCTCTATTTTTAAATTTATCATACAACATTATACATCTCATAAAGCCTTGAAAAACACATATTTTTATATTTTTTTAATTAAAATAAATTAAATAAACATAAAATCTGAATTTTGTGTCTTAAAACAACTTACGTGGGAGGCATTGGGATAGTTTTAATTGACATTGTCTACGTCGATTAGTGAACTATGTACAAATAAATTGCATGTTTTGCGAAAACCTTTAATAAAAAAGCCTTTGAATTTTTAAATACTGATGAAAATATACCTGTCCTTGTCATTTGTATTCTAATAAATAGAGATCGCGTGATTAGCTCTTATGTATACCTACATAAGAGCTAATTTATTTAAATCACGTTTAACATCGTTTATAACTTTGTAACATAACGAAAAATAGTTTCGACAAAGATGAGTGTATTTTTGTTTGTACTAACCTTAAAACTAAGTTCATATTGCTCGCCGCCCCAAATGTCTAGACCAGGATCGTAGCCACCCAACTCCCAGAAAAACTTCCGCGATATTGCGAACAAACCGCCCGCCATCACTGGACTCCTGAACAATTGAAATAATATTGTTTATTTCATAGCTTTTAAAAACAGATGTATGTGTTCAAACTAAAAAGGTCACTAAACATGATGAGGATGATGAAGGAACATTACTTGTCGCTTTAATTTTACTACATTTACTATTTACGCCCGACTCTAATTAGAAAAAGAGCTGTAACTTTTGAACGGCTGAACAGATTTTCATGAAACATAGCTAAGATGATACCTGATTAAATTAGCTTGAAATCGGTCCATCCGTTTTGGAGCTACGATGCCACAGACAGATACCCATATACACAGATCCACAGATACACACTACAAATTTATAACACCACTCTTTTCGTCTCGTTGGGGTGTTAAAAATTAAGAAAAAGGTAACTAACTCGAAAGGCTCGGGCATGTTCTCCTCATCCTTGGGCAGTATGGGCAGCCTCTTGTAGAAGAACTCCCAGTCGAACGCGCCGCGCGCCCCTTCGTCCTGCGCGCGGTACTCGAACGTGTCGTATGCGATCACGTCGATGAACGGGCACGTTACTACGCGGTAGTTCAGCGCTATCGGTTCTGTGTAACATACAAGTTTCCTCTTAGATAATTATAATACATTTTAATAGGCATACGCTTTCCGCAAATATTCAAAACTTAAGGCTATATATACCTGCGACTTCATCCGCGTGGAATTTAACAAAAATATGTATTTCGGGAATCCCTTTTTTTTTTCGGAACAGACAGACAGAAAGACAAAAAAAAAAAAAAAAAAAACAGCCTTTTTGTTATAATTTGGTACCGTTTATACTTTCATATGCATTTAGTAAAAAGCTGTTATTTTGAAATTACAGACATTTCAGTTATATTTATTTATATTGATTTCAACAATTAAACAGTAAGCTTTCAGTATCTCATACATTTCATCTCTTATGCATTCAAATAAAAACTATATTAGGATATTACTGCTTATCATCTGCGTTCGTGCTTATTCTATATTTACAATCAGCAAAAAGGCCTATCGTACCCAGTAAGCTAAACAGCTATCGTGTTGATAACGAGTGTTTTTCCCTGTTATTTTTGTGATGCTGATAATTATAGTCCCTTTGTCTGTCATACAGTATTATAGCAAACACCAATTCACGTCCCAAATGCGTTGAACTAACATAACTTTTTTTTTGTCAGAAACCTATTCATTTGATGGTTACAAAAGTCAAGTACATAGAGTAATTGAATATTTGTTGCATCTTCGAGTGAAGATTACAGCTGTTATAGATGTACTGTATCACAAACTAATACATACACAGACCTAGTAGTGGCGGCAACCAGTTGACGTTGGCCTCAGTGTGTGAGTCCAGAAATAGCAGCACATCCCCCGTCGCTGCCTTGGCCCCAGCCAGACGGGCGGTGATCAGTCCACTGCGCTCCTCGAGTCGGACCACCTTCACTTTGGGCATGTGCTCCGCTAGGTAATCGTCTAGCTTCACTTTTAAGAAATCTGGAAAATAAGTTTAATAAAAAATTATGTACTCTTATAATAGCGGCATGTAGATAAACTACTATAACATGGCGCGTCCCTCCAAATTATTGTTTCAACGTTTCTAGTCACATCTCTTTACAGAGCAACAAATCCTTGGATTTTTGTTTGATGGCCGTGTCAGTACGCACACATGCGATGTGAGTCTTGATAGTTATTTGTAAATACTTTCACAAATACTTTCAAACCTTTTGAATTTTGGAGGGGCGCGCCATTTTATCGTAGTTTATCTCTACTTAGGATACATGAGTTCGTCTGGCGCACTCTGGGCAGTCAGCCTCGATACCACCACTGTTAACTGGCTAATCTTTCCACCACGGCAAGTGGTTCCATGTGCTCGCCAAGACTCGAAAGAAGAAGACTTAGGATACCAGTACGTGTGCTGCCGGAATGGAATAAATGACTGGATAGAACCTCATCGAATGGAGATATTATCCAAGTTCGTACGGCGCACCCTGGGCAGCCCCGTTAAGAGCCTAGCTGTCTGTATCATATTCCACTATGACATGAGCATTTTCGATGTGAGCTAATACGACATTAGATGTCAATCGCTGTAATTTCGCAAGTAACTAATTAACGCGCAACTTGTCAATATCAAATCAAATTTTAACCATATTTTAAACCAAAACCCTATAGATACATATAGATTTCGGGTGCAACGAAAGGGTGACGACTGAAGTAACCAGACATCCAGTATGGCGCACCCTGGGCAGTCAGCCTCGATACTACCACTGCACAGATATAGATCTAATCTGTGGCTGAATGACTAATCTTTCCACTACGGCATTAGCAAATCCCGTGTGATACCACGTGCCGACTCGACAGTAGAAATCTAAATCATGATCTGATCTGATCTACTAAATCAATTAGTATCTAGTACAAACTTAAAATATCACTAAAAATACTGTTATCGCTTCGTACGTGGATGCACACACACCTCTTACTCAAGATAGTTAGGTACTAATTAAATTAGGTCATCATTGTACAGGTTACACCACATTTGCTTATATAAACAAAGACGATTAGCAGTAACGAAATGTAATTGAATGATATTTTAATTGTAAATATTAGCATTGTCTATGACTTTAACAATATCATCCAAGTTGCGTAATTGAATGTTCTCCAGCAAGAATGAATTCTCAATTCTTTTCGAAACCAAAATAAGATTTTTCAGTGTGGGGATTAAACCTGAGATCCTTAGCGCAGAAAGCCAAGCGCTTAGCTACTGCGCCCGCGTTTAAAACCGGATGTCAAAACATTATCAAGTATTTACCTAATCACTACTTGAATGTGTGTCATATCCGTTCAAAGATAGCTTGGTAGTTTTATTGATTAAAAAAACCCGACTGCGTAAAAAGTTAACATTAAATTAAAAACTGAAAAAAAAAACAAGTCCAGTAGTCTACAATTCGGTTTTATGTAGATAACATTGAATAAATACACCATTGAAATAGTTTCATGAATACACATAAAACAAATAATAAATTCTAATGCGGAACATAGGGACTTTGACAGTCAGGACACATTATTGGGACGATTAGAGCCAGCCTCGATTTTTAATGAGTCCCGACTGTTAAAGTTGCTATTCCGCATTAGAATTTATTGTTTGTTTTATGTGTGAATCGATCATCCTCCTCCTTTGCGTCGCGCAGTCGGGTAACAATAATAGGTGCAATGAACCTAAACTACAGACATAGGCAAAGCATAGCATAATAAATGCAGTAATGTCCTTCAAATCCTATTGTTAAGAAAACATTCTAGATAAACATGCAACGTTGGTATTGGTACACAACAGCGAAGTAAACGCATTAATTAGCATTCACACAATACCGCGCATCTAATAACGTTAATCAGCATATAAAACTAGTGAAGCGTGAAAATTAAAAGAAGCAAACATGTGCTTAATGAAATAACGCGTTCTTTATGATTAAGTAACTACAGCTGAACACATACCATAAAGCTTGTTTGTGTTTTTGGTTGCCTCATTGTCCTAAAGGTCGCAAGCACGTGCTGAGCGTAACGTCCTAGAAGTACTATCTATTCTGTGTCCTGAGTTCGATGCTCAGGTCAAACAGAGACACATTGGATTCTTCTGTTCGTAAGGCAATTCTTTATAGCTTCGTTTGTCATCGGATTTGTGCTTGGTGCCCTATGTACTGGGCAAAAATCCAACCCAATACAGGCTAACTAAAAAAATACCGGAAACCGCTTAGTACCATCTTTGTATCATGATCCTGGACAACGTTTGTTCTACGACTTTGACCAAAAAAATCTGCTGTTCCGTACATTTAATAGTAATATTTAATTATTTATATGGAAGAGCAGATTTTTTTTTTGAGATTTCAATTTTGTTCCCATAGTAAAAGTTGTTCTTAATAATGAGTACTATACCCTCCTTCAATGTTCCCCTCATTCAACCAGTCACCCTGTATACTAATATTATATAGAGGTAAAGCTTTTTGTTTGTTTGTAAGTAGGAGGCAATCTCGTGAACTACTGAACTGATTCTTAAAATTATTTCACTAATAGAAAGCTAGACTAGACTTTGTTTTATATTGATAGAAATAAAACGCGCTGGTCGTACAGCGGGCGACAGTGACTCATTAAAAAACATCGGCGAAATGTGTTTTTTATTATTTTAAGACAGGTTACAACGGTTTATTTTAACTAGTGGTCGCCCAGTGGTCGAAATTCGACCGTAATTTTAGCTTTTTGCACTACTTCTCCATATACACTGTAACTATGCCAAATCCCACACTCCTCCGTGCGCGCAATATGCTTAAAAAGAGGTACAAAGTTTTCTCTTCACGTATTAATATATAGATCAAGATCAAGATCAAGGACAATTAATAGGGCGGTGACTGGAGAACGAAAGGTCGTATGGACATATTTTAGTACAAACATAGGTCTGTACCTATTTAGTTAATTGGAACGTTTAACACGAATGTCATATATTGAAAGCAGTGGCGGTACCTCCATACAAGCCCAAAAGCCCGGCATGCCCTAATACGAAACAAACATAATCATTCGCGTAATAAAATAACATTTTAAATTTTGCGCGCCAAATGTCGCGACTCACCAACAAAATATTCACCCGATAAGAATATTTCGAACGAAAAGAGTACAGACAGTCATGCATCACGCTCGCACTACGCCTTTATTAGTCTATGAAGCCGGGCTTTGGCTGACGTCATTTTTCCCTACCGTCCCGCTCTAACGCAGAACAAAATTTATGACATATACTTATATAGCTATGTCGCAATTTGTACTGGAATGCATGCCTGCATGCCTGTGTGAACGTAGCTATAAATGCGCAGGAATTATTTGGCTTGACGCATGACGTTTTGTTGCATACTTCAGATGTATTTTAGTTTTGAACGAAATATTGATGTTGCAATTTCATATCGTTATTTTTGTGTAGTATTTGCCATGATTTAGAGATATAACATTTATGTTGTGATGAAGAAAATGACTGCGGAAACAAACGTATTAATTGTTTGTTCTTTGTGATGGTTTATAAAGTGTTCAGCTGTTGCTCTTATTAGTAGATTACATTTTCACCGTGATTTTAAGAGAAATAACCCGCTGTGTTTAACAATATAATAATCCCAAAGATGTGTGTATAGTTGTCATTCAAATGCTTAAATTAAACCGGGTTCTATAAGTGAGGTTAAAGTTAAATCATTGACGCAGTCGGAAAGGTAGAAACTTTAAAAGTGAACTGGGTAGGTGCCTTTTCTATTTGTTATGAATTCGGTTTCAACTAAATATCTTTATTTATATTTTTATAATGATTTAATTAGATGGCGTAAATGTATGAGGAATTATACTGCCATCTATTATCAATTCATGTAAACTAGGTACAGCAAATCTATAAAACCGTAGTAGTCGCTAGATGTCGTTAAATTGAGTGAAATAAACTGACTATGAAAGGAACTCATATTTTAAGACACGCACACATAATATATTATAGTCCAGTAGGTTTGTCGGGCATGCCCTATAGTCAACCCCTAGGCACGCCACTGATTGAAAGTGACTTATGTTTTTATATTTTAATGTCACTAGCTAACTGGTTCGCCTCTAAAGTAACTGTTAATACTTTTGAGACATTAATTTGTACGCGAATGTTCCGTTTAATTAAAATTATCGGGATGAAAAAATCACAATGAAAAATATCTATTATAAAAAGAAAAACACATTCAGCACGCCTATAAGAAATTTTTAATAGGGATTTTGCAATTATACGCTTGTTCACATAAATATTAAACACGTGTTTAACGGTGTGTGGTAAGCCGGTACTTAATCATTTCATTGAACTTCTACATTCAACGATTCCAAGTACTAATACATTCGTTTCTGATATTTGTACAATCAAACAGAGATATAAGTAACCAGGGTCTCCCGACATACAAGGTCCACCCTTTCTAGGCCGGATCCCTTTAAGAGGTCATTATCCCCATCATTATGAACAACTTTTACTATGGGACCAAACCTGAAATCACGAATCTTCTGTCCCATACAATAATTCAATATTACTCGACTAAATGTATGGAACATCAGCTTTTTTTTTTCGAGATTTTATGGTTGGTCCCATAATGAATAGGATCGGGACTAGAAAAATTAGCAATGTCGATGTTCATTACTATTTTAGTTACGCGGTAGACCCGCGGATCGGATAAGGGATTATTATTTTTAGGGGGTTTTACTATGGAAACAAACCTGAAATCGCGAAACTAAAATCAGCTGTCCCATACATAATATAATCGAGTAGTAATGAATTATTTGTATGGAGCAGCAGGATTTATTCGCGATTTCAGTTTTCCTTAAATAGGGTGGACGGAAAGACGAGTGACAATCAAGTACGTACGGCACACCTTGCAGTCAGCCCCGTAACTACAGTCCATCGAAACATAACAACCTGTTATTAAAATCGGTACTTAGGCCCAAGTTCACCGACAGCATAACAGACGATTAGAGTAAAATCAGCCGTTGTATGGGTAATGGGCCAATTTCATTTTAAACATCTGTTATTTTGTCGGTGAAAATGGCCTTTACCTACCTACACTACGATTCAACCAACACAATCTTGGTTGGCCAGTAAAAAATGTTCCATGCACTGCATCTCAAAATCGGTTGTTTACAAACCGATTATTTTAGTCAAATCCGTGTCTAGTCTTAGTTTATTATTGTTTGTGTATTCGATGCACGGATCAATAAGGCCATTCTAGTGTTACAACACTGTTTCGAGGTCAAACCAAGCTTAACTTCGTTCATGAACCTATATTTATTCAGTCTAGGACACTGGCCGTTACTTTGGATTCCGGAGTTACGTGCAAAGTTAATTTATAAACAGGATGTAAAGAAAACACTGCCAGTGGGCCGAGCACGAATGTTTTGACGTATTGAAACGTAAACGTAACCAAATTTAGAACCAAAAATACACGTTTAATCTATGATATTTTTTTGGAAATACATGCAATATTTTTACATTTTCATGAAATAAGTGTGTTTGTTCCATAAAATTGAATAAAAATGCTATAGATTCATCGTATTTTATAGTCAAAATACGTCATACGTCAAACCATTCGTGCTCGGCCCTCTGATCTGGAAAAAAAAACAGCTGTTCCATACAAATAATTCAATATTCCGCAAGTAGATGTATGGAACAGCTGACATTTCTTTCACGATTTCAGGGTTAGTCCCATAGTAAAAGTAGTTCATGATGATGAGTACGATAACCTGCTTCCAGATCGGACAGGGTTTTCTTTACATATCTACTGTATAAGACACAATAAACTTCTTTCGAGCCTAAACCTAGATATTAGGATTAGGGTATCCGGTACATTTTCATTAAAATACGCGTAAATGTTCGGAGCCGGGAGGCGCGCAGGGGACTCGCAGGGCAGATTGTAATTGGGTGTATGCACCCATCCTTATTTTATCTAAGTTTGAAACTGGTATATTATGCTGTTTACCATGGAACTTATCTATTCGTATAATTAATAATGAAACGTTTCCGTTCTTATCGTTTTATGGAATAAAAGTTTATCGAAAAGGATGTTTCAAGCAAATAAATGTCCTTGTAAAGCATGTCTAAATTTGGAATTTGATAACTAATACAAATCTTACCTTTGGTACTTGCATCGTCAACTAGAAATATTTCTTTTATCAGAGTATCAGGTGATCTTAACAACACACTGAAGGCAGTTCTAAGCAGCGTGCTCCAATGCTCATTGTGAAAGGGAACCACGACACTGACAGTTGGCAATGATGCGATGTACAGCTTCTTCTCACAAGTATGGTACCGAATGTCAGGCAGGGAACGATTTAGTGGTATTTTATCACTTAATGCACCATTAAAGCCATTTACTGCATACAGTTCTTTTTCTAATTCAGCATCTGATATTGGCAATTGTGCTGGAAGTCCTTGTTCACCAATTCCTGTCAAAGTTTAAAAAAAAAATCACTTATTACCTTACATTGATCATGGCATGATGGAATTTGTGTCACATGCTTTTTATTCTAATATAAATATATTTTTTCATAAAATACAATTTAGGTGGTTATGGATTATTATTTATATTATTTTACAGTGTTACTAATCAGCTGATAATACCTACCCACACGTTTCGCCTCGTGGCTTATCAGTTTGTAGTCATGCCAGTCAATTTTCTGGAAGTATAAAACTCATCAAGCTCATATTCATATTTCATACTAGCTGTGCCCGCGACTTCGTTCGCGTGGTGTAGGGGTGCTCGAATTATGTTTTGAAAATACATGTTTCTAATAATATAAAATTGTATCAATTAGTATTAAATAAAAACAGTTACAACGCGGGGACCGGATTTGAACCTGATATTTGTCGGTTTCTATTCTACTATTTACCGTTCCACTTAGCTAGTTACGATGGGTATCGAAATAAACATTTCTAATGTTGAAAAAATACCTAGTTTCCTTCATATGTATAGTAATTTTCCGTGATGGTTTTTTACCGAAAATGAAATGAAATGATCTTTAATTGCTTGAAGCTGTTGTTGAAATGTTAAATAAACTCGTTTAAATCACAAATTTCTTAACTACCTGTCGACCTTAGTACCCACGGATACATATCGAGCTATAAATTTTCAGTATAATAAGCTGACCTCTTATTGTAAGGGAAGCCTATACAATACGTGGTCAGCTTTTACTGGATATGTATAGCTTGATAGTAGCCGTGTGTACACAAAAAAAAGAAAAAAAGAAGAAAAAGTTACACTGTTCAGTTCCTGTGAGCGTAGCGTAGCGTGATGATACAAATTTATGTTAAAAAGTCGACCCCTTAGTAGCGCTACTGTGAAAGTCCTATCGAAATTGTTAAATTCTTACGTTTCATCACCATCATACATTATACACAAAATATGTTACATTGCTCGACTCCTATGAGTGATAGTGCGATGAAATATGTTTACTATAAGTCCTCGATCCCTAATAAATTATACTACAGTGAAAGTCGCATCAAAGTAAGTCCAATACAACATTATTTTGTATAACCAATCAATCGTGACCTCTGCTTTGTATGGGACTGCTTACAATGGAGCGATCAAGCTGTATCTACGGATCTAGTCAACTGTTGCAAATGAAAGTTGTTAAGTTAGACTATTATCTACCTATACGAATACTGTAAAGTTTCATTGAAATATTTTTCGCTGTTTTCCCGAGATGGGGGTAACTTCGTTTTTTTTTTGTTGGCTCTCAGACTTTCATCCCATATACAAAGTAGGTGACCTAGCGATACCTTTATTTTGCCTACACTCTACTAACGACTAACAACGACAACGACGTAGGCGGTGAAAATTCGGTAACCATTACTGCCCCTCGTAATGATTTTATCGTCTTGAATCTAACAATAGTAGCTATTTAAAATACTTGGAGAAAACATCCAAATTATAAACTTTACATTTTCGTAAACACATAAACCCAATTAAAAGAACAAATAATTCGGTCCCAACGCTATCTAGGGAGACTGAAGACAAATTTAAAGAAACCTAAGGTAATAATTATTTTATTATTTTCAGTGAGAAATTGGTAGCCAATCGATCATTCTAGTCATCCTCAAGTCAATGAATTTTCAGCTGCCGTGTATCAGGCAAAAGGCTATGTTGTAAAAAGAATGTTCTATGAACCTAATTTGCTGTTCTCCAGAATGCAAACGATGTTAGCCCTTATCAATTTGCAATGGTAGCAGTAAACAGCAAGCACACGTCATTATAGTACTGCCATTAAGGCTTTGAAATTCATAATTACCTATTAGATTCCGAAAAGCCCATCCTACAGGTTTCCGATAACTTCTATGGATAAAAAAAAAATCTACCCAATCCTAATAAAGTCTTAATAATGATCTTATCTCAATACTTCCTGGAAATACAAAATCTCGGTCTTAGTTAAAAAGTCTATTAACGCCATCTAGTTTCAGAAAAATGTAATAAAATAATAATGAAATCAAAGTTACGTCGAAATATCTGGTAGAGCATTTAAAAAAGTAATTATCTCGTGGGTAAGGTATTATGTCGTATGCTTTCATCACGCTTCACCTTTTGGAACATAGCAGTCAGTGAAATACGTACCTTAAAGTAAGATGCAAAAGAAAGAACGTTTATCAGTAAAAAAAAATACTGGGCATTACTAAATATACCAAATTACTAATTTAAGAACGGGATCAAGTGAGGAGTTAAAATGAACACAGGAACTGTGAAACTAAAACGAAGATTAATTTTGCTTAGCCCCCTAGACGAATAGGGTGATGATTTATATTACATATTTTGACCAGACCTATGAATTATAATCTATACTTATAATAATCTATACTTATAATAAAATCGTAACGAAGCGAAAACTGTACATTAAATATATCTTGAAAAAAAAAAGGCATGTGCTCTATATTCAACACTGATGCCAAAAATATAGTTTTTAGAATTTTTGTCTGTTTGTCTGTTTGTCTGTTTGTCTGTCCGAGCTTCACGGCCAAACCGCCGAACAGATCGTCATGCAATTTAAAAGTAAAATCCGTTAATGGCCTGGTCAACATATAGGGTACAAATTATTACGCTATTGTCAAAGGGGGGTGAGCAATAAACCAATATGTCTGTGTACAATTATTAGTCGCTACCTGTATGACGAATCCATTTGAAATATTGGATGATGTAGTTAATAGGTCCGATTAACATTTTATATACAATAGAAATCATTTTGCATTTTTTTAAACGTTCTTTTTCATTTATTCTAGTACACGTAGCAATCATTTTTTTTGAAAAATATTCAATGTACCTACAGTTTTCGCCTCGTTACGATTTTATTATAAGTAGTATAGATTTTATTATAAGTATAGATATTTGAACGTTACAAATTAAATTATTATATAGAACTCGGCCTACAGGAGTTTGGATGCCGTATCAATAAAAAAATCGCATATAAAAATATTGGAACTTAAAAACTCGCCTATAAATTACTGCTAATGCCATCTAGGTATAAACAGACGAATTAAAATATATAAGGCTAAAGAATAAATGAAAAAGTACGTTTAAAAAAATGCGAAATGATTTCTATTGTATATAAAATGTTAATCGGATCTATTAACTACAATCATCCAATATTTCAAATGGATTCGTCATATAGGTAGCGACAAATAATTGTACACAGACATATTGGTTTATTGCTCACCCCCCTTTGACAATAGCGTAATAATTTGTACCCTATATGTTGACCAGGCCATTAACGGATTTTACTTTTAAATTTCATGACGATCTGTTCGGCGGTTTGGCCGTGAAGCTCGGACAGAGATACAGACAAACAGACAAACAGACAAAAATTCTAAAAACTATATTTTTGGCATCAGTGTCGATTATAGATCACGTAGCAGTTTTTTTTTTTTTTATCTTCTATCAAATAAACCGACCAACCGACAAACAGACAAAAATTCTAAAAATGTATGTTTCGGTTTCTGTATCGTTCCTAGTATACGTAGCACTTTTCTGTATCGTTCCTAGTATACGTAGCACTTACTTTTTTTTATATTCAATGTACAGAATTAGCCTCGTTACGATTTTATATACATTTAGAGGTACTATATTGAAGACTGCTTTTATTCAATAGATGTCACTGTACATTCGTGGCGTCTTTCTGAATGGCGGTGTTAAGATTTTCCGCAGTTTAGTTGGGTCTGTTTGAAATAATTTGTTTTGTCACTCTGGTTACCCTTCAAAACGCAAAAATGTTTCGCCTTTTACTAAAAAAAATTTAGCCTCGTTACGATTTTATTATAAGTATAGATAAAGATTTTATACTTGACTAGAATAGAATTATTTTAAGGCTTAATCACAGTCTATCATGTCATGTTATCTAGGCAACTCTTTTACTAACTGGGGTCTGTTTTCGTGAACCTTATTTTGATGCCCAAACTCTCAAATGTCTTTTTTGATGATCATAGGAATAATTACTATCTTTTACATGAGTTAGAGAATGTTTTTTCCCCCTCAATATTAAAATTAAAATCAAATCACCCTATCCACAGCTAAACACGGTCATGTAGTGCCAGTACTCTTAAAGATAAATAGGTGTCAATAGATTATATAATATATTGATTTAACTCACTTTTAAAGTATTAGGCAGAAAATAATCCTTTTTCTGAAAATATTTCTGTGGTACCTGAAAAACTTCCATTGCTTGATTAGAATTCTGGTTAATAGAATCCGAAGTAGTCAACAATTTTACCATGTATAGCAATATCAGCATCAGAGTCAACATGAGAAGGTTGCGGAGCCTCAGTATGCGCGACAATTGGCGCCTTGTAAAATTCATTATGCTGGAAATAGAGAATAAAAATAAATCCTAATTTAGTTATTTAAATTTTATCAAAAATTCATATATTTTATCAAATACATAATATCTTTAGTTATCAGTTATTAAACATCGAGGCCGCAAAACATTAAATTTTTTATTGATTCAAAGACAGATTAATAAAAGGACAGAAATCTAATATTGAAACATTGTAATATTTTGATAAGTACCTATCATAAAACTTTAATGGATTTCTCAGTATCATATAATGGAAATAGATAGCTTCTTTATCGGATAAATGATAATTGACCGCAAAATATTCATAATATTTATATCAATAGGTGGTATATTTTCACAGTCGTTTATAACATTGTAAACGAATATACCCTACGAAATTATAAACATAAATTAAACAATAAATACTTAAGAAATTTCGACCGTCGATAAACCATGGGGAATAGTTAAATAGACACTAAATAATATTATAGAATGTGCTGTTGGTGAGCGTACATTTGTTATTTATTTACATGCGTGTACAATACTTACACAATAATCACATAAAGGGTTCGTGAGAATACTGTCGCCTCACAAGGAAACACTAACAATAATACAAAAGATGTTTTGATACATCACCTTCAAGGAAAAACAAGATTTTCAACAAGACACGAACACACGAACGAAATACAAAAAACTAAACTGCCCGGTGCGAAACACACGACTAATTTAAACATATAAAATGAATTCATTGCCTATGAAAACAAAGGTAAGATAATGACGTAAGTGTGACAGAGAGAACAAATAGAATGACATTTATCGATATACCTTTCTTTTTTAGTTGGGTTATATCAAGGCTGTTTTGTTTTTTTTGGTCTTGAAGCAAAGCAATGTTAGTTTACAGGTTACTTTTAAAACCAATTTTGTTTTCAAAATTATTTTCCAATATATTAAAATTAAAAGTCATTATTAATCAACAGCCAAAACCTCAGTTCAACATTTTTAAATATGATTATTTAAAAGTGCAGGCATTATTTTGATTAAATGTTACTTTCGATAAAAGTGAACGCTTCGGAAAATTCTCGATCGCTGCCTTGACAACTGTTTGTTTTTGATTGGCTGAAAATTTTCAGGAAAATCAAATTCCTCTCAGTAGGAATTTTATTTGATTTCTGTGCATCGTATAAAATTGTATCTTTTAAAGCAATAAGTGTAATAAATACATTTCAAGGTAACAAAGAGGGCGATATATTTTTTATTTTAAGTTAAATGGTGTTTGGTGGTTCTCTAATGAGGATTTCCGTTATCCGGCTGCACCGCACACTCAAAGAGTATGTAATCACTACGTTTACGCACACTTGCGGTGTCCGAGCGCTATACAAAATCATACATATTTTTTAATTAAATTAAGTCCAGTTCTCGTGGCTGGGTGCTGTCGATAACTTCCTCAGATATTGACGACGTTTCTTTAGTCGGTCGACGTGTTCCGTCATTAGTACATAAATTTTGTTTTTCAGATGGCTTTATTTAGCCGTAGAGTATACCTATTAGGTGCCTTACTGGTGCTAGTTAGTGCAGCGGGAGTGGTGCAGGCCGAGAACGACGATGGGGACGAAGAAGTCACCGTGGAGGTTAGTTCTTATAGGTTACATGACCTGAATAAATTACAATGCTTGTTCGCAAAAAATGAATAGATAAGTAGGTACACCCAATTATGCTGAATAAAACTGTCTAAGAATGACCCACTTCATTATCTTGAGATTTATGAAACAATTTTGGGTCTAGTTCACAAGGAATTTTGATATAACATTATGAAATTACACTGACAACTTCATGTACAAAAAGATATCCCCAAGGTTTCCAGTTTCCTTTCACCCAGCTTATAACCTGAAATACACATTTCTATAATTTTACTAAAAATATTTATGGAATGGTTCTTGTAATAATACAAGGCAATATTTTCTCTATACAATATCCTAAAATTTTATAAAAAGTAATTCTATTCTGAAACAAATATTGCCCCTAGTTAAGTCAAGTATTAATGATGATTCATGTTTATAGGTAGTGGAAGAAGACAACCAGTACCGCAGCCCACAAATAAGTCCCGAAAAAGTTTACTTTTCTGAACATTTTGATGATGAGAACTCTTTCAAGAAGAAATGGGTGAAGTCTGAAGCTAAGAAACAGGGTGTTGATGAAAATATTGCCAAGTATGATGGGAAATGGGAGGTGAGTCACTTACATTATAATCTCTTATCATTTAATTTCTCAATAGATGAAATTCATCTTTAACCCATCAAGTGATGCCAAATTGACAGTAAAATATCAATTGTATGCAGAAGCCAGCAATAATTCCTATGCATCGGTCTGCGGTTACATTCAGACCCGCCAAGAAGATTGGTTATAGGAAAACTACTTTCAAAATTGCAAATTGAAAATATATTGAAATTAATATATTGAAAATTGCAAATTCTGCTTCCAAAATTCTAACTTAAGGTATAATGATACCATTTGAAGAAGTCCCACAATGATAACAGAATGATAAAGTTTAATGACTGGTACTGATAGTCGAGAACTCAAATAAAACATTAGATAAAGTACACTTCAATGTGTTGGCTTGTATGTCATAGTTGATAATCTCTTCCGTCACCCTTATCTTGATTACCATAGCAAAATCTATTCATAACATTAACTTATTGTATAATTTCGAACAGATAAAGGTGTAAATGTTCTCAATATTTTTCTTATAATGCGGGTGGTGACGACCTTACGACATCACATTCTGAAGCCGTACACAAAAAATACTCACAACAGACATCAAAGCAGAAACTTATGCCATCTTTATCTATTCTATAAATGTAAATTGTTTCTAGGTCACTGCACAAATTATTGTAATAGTGTTATTCAAAAATTATGTATAAATCTATTCCTACTGTATTGTTGGCCAAACATAATAGCAATTGACAGTAGAGAATACATGGCCAGTAGTAATAGCTGATAGTAATACATGACTCATAATCCAACTATAGTACCTAGGTCCAGTATTGTGTGTTACATTAAATACCATAAATATACCAAACTTCTTTCTTTAGAGCGCATATCCAGTGGCCAGTGCCATAAAGATATGTTTTTATTCATATAGACCTATTATTATACAGGTACTTTAACATAGTCAGACTAAGGTGCCACGTTCCATAGTTTAGTCGCCCCATGGAGAAGAATGGGGAAGAAACTCCATGGTTACTTATTAACCGACTTCAAAAAAAGGAGGAGGTCCTCAATTCGACTGTATGTTTATTACGCGATAACTCCGCCAATTGCAGAACAATTTTGAAACTTCTTTTTTTGTTTTTAAATTCAGAATTTCTTGCAATATTTTATGAAAGTACATTGTTCTCTTTCTCACATATCCCAATGCTTGAATATGTTTCAGATCCAACCACCAAGCAGGAAGATCTTCAAGGATGATCTAGGTCTTGTGCTAACAACTGAAGCTAAGCATGCGGCCATATCAACACTACTGGACAGACCGTTTGAGTTCAAAGACAAGCCTTTTGTTGTCCAGTATGAAGTTACTATGCAGGTAAATTCTATTATTTAAATGGGAATTTCGATGTGATGTTACTTTCAAGAAAGGAAAAAGGGAAGGAAAAGACTTCCACTAAATATGTTTGTAATCCTGCACATGTTTATGAAAAAAGTTCTTTTGGTTTTTCCCTATAGACTTTACCCCCTTATGACAAAAGATGGTTTAAAGCAAGTCTAGTCATGCCCCAGGTTTTAAATATATCTGTCACTTTCTTACATCATATAACAAAAAGAGACAGGGTCTATCTTAAAACTTGGGTTTTACAAGACTTGCACACAACCATATTTTGTAAAAGGCTGTTAGAATTTAAATTAGTATAATTTTTCAAATGCAGCTCATAAAACTGATAATCTGAGAACTAAACGGTATTCACTTTAAAGGCATGATAAACTTTCATGCAAAGAAGACAATAGAAGAAGAAAATACTAAACTCGTGAATATCCAACATTGAAAACCTGAGTTACTGTTGTAACTTATCATATGGATATTATACAGTAAAAGTTATACCGAGTTGAGTCACTAATTGGCTTATCGGCTAAGCATTCGAGCCTATTCATATTTGCCACGTAACATAAGTCTAAGCCGTGGGCTGTAACCGTGAAATTCAGACGTCAAATTTACATGTCAAATTCTTATTAGAATCTTGTGACGTAGTAAGCTAATTAGAGCAAAAGTGTGGCCTAATTTGGTGTTGGTATTGATTGGGTGGGTTCCTGAGCAATACGAATGTTTTGCGTACTCTTAGTTTGATGAATATTTTAATTCAAAATTATTTTGTACAAAAACAATTTCGTATAACCTAACCGTCAAAAACCCTCGACTTCTACTAGCAAAAGAGCTGTAACTTTTAAACGGCTGAACAAATTTTCATGAAACATAGTTAAGATGATACCCGAATAAACTAGCTTTCAATTTTAAACAAACTGCATTGAAATCGGCCCATCCGTTTTGGAGCTATGATGCCACAGACAGATACACAGATATACACTACAAACTTATAACACCCCTCTTTTTTGACGGGGGTTAAAAGTACCCAGAGGAGAAGAGTCTGGAGTTCAATCCCTGCTAGCATCTCTGACTTTTCGGATTCA
The DNA here is from genome assembly GCA_932294325.1 of Allophyes oxyacanthae. Taxonomy (NCBI): domain Eukaryota; kingdom Metazoa; phylum Arthropoda; class Insecta; order Lepidoptera; family Noctuidae; genus Allophyes; species Allophyes oxyacanthae. The sequence goes on from OW028615.1 coordinate 14,308,924, forward strand.
CGTGCTGAGGCCCTCAGGTACATTGTGCATCCATGAGCTTAGGTATGTTTAATTTAAAATTTCGATTTTACGGATCTATCGCTTTCAGCGCTCCGATTTGCTAAGGAGGCCAATCGACACGCTGATCGCGAATTTGAAATGATTTGAATTAGTTAACGTAAAGGAAAAATTCGTTAGAAAATCACGACGGTATGTGTAGTCCGCCAACCTGCACCAGGCCAAAGAGAAACAGTACCATGCCCAGCAATGGGACAGTAATGGTCCCAATTATCTATTTATTAATACGTCAAGGGAAAACTTTGTACCCCTAATTAAGCATATTGCGCGCACGGAGGAGTGTGAGATTTGGTATAATTAAAGTTTATAATTGAGGAGCTGGCGAACAGAACCGGAGTAGTCCACTAAAAATTCAAAAGCATTTTTTTGTCGAATCGTGATGTACGGGTCTTGGTAAACACGATTCGACAAAAAAATGCTTTTGAATTCTTAGTGGACTACTCCGGTTCTGTTCGCCAGCTCCTCAATTATGAAGGAGTGCAGAAAGCTAAAATTACGGTCGAATTTCGAACACTTGGCGACCTCTAGTCATTATAAAACTACCCAAATTCTAATCCAGTAATGCGAATTCAATTAATATGATATTGCTACTCCTAGGCGAATGGAATCAAAACATTAGGTCAATGTAACAATATCTTTCGGAAGTGCATTGTTTAGTTAGGGACAAAAACAGGAGGGATTCACGCATACAAACAAAGTTGTTACAAACATATCCTGGACACTGTCCAAAATTGCTTTCGGAAATGCCGTTTTCACTGTTCAGCTATAAATACCTTTCATTGGCGTCAATAATTTTTTGTTTGTTTATACTGAGCGATATAAATCGCGTCCTACGTGCGATATTTTCGTCAAATTACTTGTTTGTGTTTAGTATTAATTTTGAACCGCTTTAAAGGTTTCACTATACGGTGCAATATTCTTAAATGGGTCTATTTACCTTGTTGACCGAACATGATCAACAGATAGAAATTCTTATAGACGATAAGTTAATAACTGAAACTTACACAGTAGCATAACTCCGGACTTCAATTTCAATCCTTATACAATTAATTCAACACAAAGTAAAAATGCAGCATACTATCACAATGTTCTCTAATTCGACATGTTCTTATAGTTGCTAAGGCACAATATGTAGGCAGCCTTTACTATACATTTCTCTGGGTAAACCTAACAAAGTATGAAACAAAAAACTTGTATCGTGTCGACACATATAGGGATTGCTTAGCATTAGTAGGAAGATTGTAAAAAGATAAGCCAGTCCGCGAAGTGCGTAACAAGATTTACGAGACTGACTGCCCAAAGTGTGCCGTACGTACTTAGGTATAGTCACTCACGAACGCTCTTACAGTGCAATCGTAATAAGAATAGGAACTTAAATTGGAAGAACGCACCGCGACTGTAAGGGCCCGTCCATTAAACAAGTGAGGCTTGAAAGGGAGGGGAGGGCGTTTAGCAAAAATCACGAAATATCTCAAGGGGGGAGGGGGGTGTAGTAAGATATCACGTGTATTTATTTATAGATAATATTCAAAAAAATTATAAGATTCTCTGTAGGTACTAAAATTACACGTGATTTTGGGTGGGGGGGGGGGGGGGGTTAGTCGTAAACTTCACCACGTATCACCAAGGGTTAAAAAATGCTAAAAAAAAATCGGAAACCGGGAAGTGGGTCAAATTTAACTTCCAAGATTTTTTTACATACCTAGTTAGTTACAAGTGAAGCTAATAAAAGCGTTTTAAAAACTGAAATGTCATACCATTGACCGGTGTTTGGAGCGATGAAATCAGTTGAGCATGCTGATGTAAGATGGTTTAATGTGGAGGAAGATTTTCACACTTCGAGCAGGGGTCGTGGTAGCTCGGTTGGCAAGAGCGGTTGGTGTACTACTGAACCAGATGGTCGCAGGTAGGACTCATGCGTGCAGTTGATTTTTTTTCCCACAAAAAATTTTTCAGAATAGGAATGACGCCATATTGTGACATCTTAGATCTCAATATATACTCGTCAAAACAAAATAAGGGCCACTTGCAAATTTCGACATTATGGGGGATTTAATGACCATTAATATATCCATGTGGTAAATTGTACAGCGTTGTATTATCTTAAGTGTTTACGAACACTTTAACAGCATTCCGCTTGAAAAACCGTTAAAATGGGTAGATTTTATAAATTTTTTTGAAACGAATTAATTTTACCCTGTTTTTAACGTGAACTTTAGGCTCATTTAACATTTGTATTGTACTGAGAACAGTTAAGTGTGTCGAGTTAATGCCTACATCGGCATTTTAAGAACGTAATTCCACAGGTTCGACTTCAAATAGACTTGACTACAACGACCAGGACCATAACACTCATCCAAGAAGGCTATTCGTAGCGATCTGTAGTTTTACAGCCGAGATTTTCGCAGCGAGCGATTCAGAATGGCTGGAATTGCTTTTATGAGATCCAAAATTTTGTCAGAAGTCAGGAATCAGGCAGAGCCAGAGGAACCACTGCTCAGGAAGACCGCTACATAGACTTACGTGCACGCAGAGAGAGCACCGTCACTTCCAGCTCTTTGCAAACCCGCTTGTGCCTGACCACAAGCACGTGACTTAATGACCAAACAATTAGAAACCAGTTTTATGAAGACCAGCAATTGTCCAGGAGTCAAGTGGTGTGTATTCCATAGACCAGTATTCATCATGCAAATCAATAAACATCCGCAAGGCAACAATTGGACTGTAGCGTAAGTGACTGAAGCACATTGCTTTTTACAGATGAGAGCAAAGTAAAAGTTTTTAGTGTTGACCGTTGCATAAGGGTGTGGAGATGAAAAGGGAGCAATTTGCAGAAGCCTGCATCCACAACAGTGATCGATTTGGGGGGCCCAAAATTATGGTGTGGGGAGGCATAAGCCAAACTGGAAGAACTGAGCCTATAATTCAGAACCAGGGTACAGTAACAACTTAACGATACATCCAGGAGGTCATAAGACTCTATGTGGTGCCATTTGCTTAGCAAGTGGGTGCAGGTTTCAAGCTGTTGCACGGCAATGCACGCGCTTATACAGTTAGAGCCACCAGAGAGACACTAGAAGAGGCTTGTATACAAGTGTTGCCGAGGCCAGCGAACAGTTCGGGCTTGAACACAATTGAACACATGTGGGATCTGTTGAAAAGAAGAGTATGAGACACAGATTGATCACTGGACAATGAAAGACAGCCCTTCAACGTCCTAAAATCGAGCTAGGAACAAATCTCTCAAGAAACAATGCGCCATCTGATAGAAAATGCCCTCTAGGCTTCAAGAATATGTTCAGAAAAGAGGAGGTTACACCAGATATTGATTCAAAAAGGAAGAAGAATAAACGCCCTGGAATTTCATTTTTAATTGAATTTTTAGTCCAAGTGTACTGTTTGCTGAAATTGCACTTTTTCTCGAAAATGTTGTAAAATTGATTTTCTTTCCTGTGGATTGTGTAAAATTTAAGCCCATTTCATTAAAAACAAATCATTGCAATGAATTTTACAACTTAGAAACCTAGGAACCTCATAATTTGCCCAGAAGATCAAAAATATAAGGTGGCCCTTATTTTGTTTTGACGAGTATATATAGGATGAGCAAAACGGGTATTTTTGAAAAAAATGTTATTTTCTAAAGAATTTGAATTTGAAATTCCTTCTTCTTCTTCTTTCTATATGGCAATGGAGCCAATGTCGACTATACTGCCAGTTTCAAGTAAAATAGTTAATAAGTTAAGATAAAAAGTAAAGGCAAACCGTAATTTTCAAGTGACAGTTGACAGGTGGAGGTCTTTGACGTTCCTATTCTTCTCTTGATCGCATTGTACCTTGTACCCTGTCATTCATACTTAACGCCATATTCTACTTTCAGGAGGGACAAAACTGTGGTGGCGCGTACATCAAGCTCCTCTCCCGCGGTACCAACACCAAGGCCGACCTCCGGAAGTTCTACGACCAGACGCCTTACACCATCATGTTCGGACCCGACAAGTGCGGCAACGACAACAAACTCCACTTCATCTTCAGACACAGGAACCCCAAGAATGGCACCATCGAGGAGAAGCATAGCAAGAAACCTACGTGAGTTTTTATTTTATTAGTTTTGTTTAGCGTTTTTCGATCTTTCTTGGAGGCGGCTCTCTGTCTAAGCAGATACGGTTGTATATCAATATTTTATACGGAGCGACTGTCGTCTGACCATCACCCTATTATTGGAAGAAACTGATATTCTGAATGCATATCGGCTGCCAGAGTTTTCGGGCTGTTGACTGCCCATAACGACTGTCATAGGTATTCTTAAAGGTGGACTTTAGAGATAAGCGTCTATGGTGTCAGTGGCTCCGTACTGCACTTGAATGACATTCCCTACATTTTAATCTGCTGCTCTGTCGCGGCGTCACTGACGCCACAGACGCTTGAGTTGAAAGTGCATCTTAAAACAAGCAAAACTTATCGCTTAACGTGCTCTCCGAGACACGGAGGGATCTCGTTGTGTAAAGAACAACCAATAGCCTTTAATTTACCTACGATCCACTCGAATAATATTTTCTATCACTTACAGCCAACGCCTCGACGACATCTACAAAGACAAAGAACCTCACCTGTACACGCTGGTCATTCGTCCCGACAACTCGTTCAGCATCCTAGTCGACAGCAAAGAAGTTAACTCTGGTTCTCTACTGGAAGACTTCTTGCCGCCCGTCAACCCGCCGGAAGACATCGACGACCCTAATGATAAGAAGCCTGAGGACTGGGATGAGAGGGAAAAGGTGAGTCGTTGTTACATTGCAAATCGTCTATCGACCGAATGTACTGTTAACGTCAGATAAGCTGGGCTTCCACTGCGAAAGAGCAATGAGCAAGTAATAGCTGGACAAAACGGACCCCAAATAGCTGAAATAGGTTTTACCTTCCTTTAATAATAATAAATCATTATTTCAGAATTAATTCCATAAATTATTAGTAATACTTAATGCTATGTTAGTAAAAATGTTGAGTTTAAATAAATACTAATTAATTTAATTCAATTTACATAATTCCATGCTCAAAATTGAAATCAAAATTAAAAACAAAAATCAAAATGAAAAATTAATATTAATTAAAATCGAGAAAGAGTTCGTTATTAACTATTTTTACTCGTTCAGTCCTCTCCGCTAGACTCTTTGTCGGTGGAAGTACTTCTATGAAGTTTACCGTTGCGAGTCAAACAGAGTCCGTACGGAGCCCACTCCGATGCCAGTGGAAGCCCGGCTTTATACTGAACCAGCAAAAGTATAATTACGCCTACCGCAGAAGACAGACTTCGTGCGATCTAGTCCGCGGCGCATATCGTTTGATACAGGTAAAGCCGGCTGATCGTCAAATCGGTGCAACAGTGTCAGTTACTGGTAATACCTATAAATAATTCCTGTGCGAAAGTTCGGAAATATCGGAAAAAAGTTCGCACGGATTACTTTATGCGCTGCAGACTATATTGCATGAAAAGTCTGTTGTCTGTGGTTGGCCTTATAGTAACAGTTAGGAACAATAAACCTTATTCCGTGGTAAAGACTATTCTAAAACGGAACTTTCGTCTGCTTTCGTCTCTGCATGTGCTAGGACTGGGACCATGTCAATAATGAAGGATTCAAGCTCATCTCTCGGTCGCCAGTTCGACGCCATAGCTATCACCGATTTTAGTAACATGACATTTGAATTTTTTATCTGTACGCAACATATTTAGTGCGACTTGTTTTTGTACGAAAATACGTCTGGCAGTATACCAAAATTGAGGTAATTGTTCTCATTAAAAACAACACGATTTACAGTAAATACGCATGATGTCAATTTGTTACAGTAAGTCAGGTTTCCAGTCTTAAGTCATTACTGTCTGTAATCTTCGTCAGTACCAAGGTAAAATGTCTAAAGCGCCAATTCGTTGGCAAACTAACTTAAACTTCACTGAGCACATTTTAAAGTTTAAGTTAGTTTGCCAACGAATTGGCGCTTTAGTCATTTTACCTTGGTACTAACGATTTATATAAAAATGAATTCCTATTTCCCTTGGTCACGGCATCACGCATGAACGTCTGGACCAATTTCGCAAATTCTATTTTTTTTTTTTTGTGTTTTTTACTATAAGGAGAAGGTTCTTATGAAATAAAAAACTAAGAACGTTGCGCGGAACATTAGAAATTTTAAGAAAACTTAAGGACTATATTAGTAGGTAGGGAAGGTAGGTAGGTAGGTGCACAGTTCAGACATCTTTTATTGGCGGTACGAAGATCGCCGGGTCAGCTAGTTAAATACCACAGTAGTAGTACAGTAGTAGTAGTAGTTAGTTACTTTATCACACTGGGATTTGTCGCGATTTTCAACGACGGCACGGTTAGCGCAGTAGCGAAGCAATGAGGTTAAAAACTGAAAGCTCATCGCAGATGGCGCCACTATCGGTTGTTCCTGAGAACCGCCATATTGTTTTTTGTTGTTGTTTGGTGTCCTACTTAGAACCATATTATACTAGTAAAATGTATTCTACGTGGAGTGTAATACAATTAAAAGACGAGCTAATAAAGAGGAATGCCTCTGGCATTGCTAAAAAAGCAGCATAAATTGCAGGGTAAATAGATATAATTATATAAACAAGTTTGGAGGTTATATTGTGTTCTTTTTGTAAAGCCCTATTTTTTCGTTGGAGGTTAGAGGCCTACGATCGAAATAATCTCATTGGTGTTGAAGACGTGCTTGAGGATGAGACTGTCAACATTCCGGCACTGCATAAGTTCAGGGATGTAAATGCCAGCACAAATCTCCCAACGCTGTCTTAACGCCACATTCAACAGTTTGCAGAAAGGTAAGAATGCTATTTAATTATGATTTTTTCATCTTTCCTTGTGGATTGGCTATATTTTGGATTAAATTCGACATACATGTTGTTTCAGGTGTCAAGTACCGCCCAAAGGAAGATTTCTGTACGAGTATAGAAGTTTAGTTATAAAATAATAAAAATATACACTGTAATACGTTGATAGCGGTGCCTAAAATAAAAAGGGAGCATTGAAATGATGATGAATGTTTGTTTTATAAAACTAGTGTAAGAATTTCTCCCCAAATATTCCTCAGGTTTAAAATGGATAGCACTTAACCTCTACTTATTACTAGTCTTCGAATTTTTCTTTCGAAGGGCCTTTTCCCATAGTTTTCTTCTTTTGGCTTATTTAGGGAATATTATGGTCTCCCGGATTTTTGCAACCAACGGCTGCTCAAAGCGTCATTTTATTAATTATTCATAAAACAATTCGATTGTTTATAAAAATAGTATGAAAGTTGACAGCTATCTGTCAAATTTCTGGAACAACCGACAGTAGCGACATCTGAAGTGAGCAAAAGGCAGTTTTTTACCCCATTGGCTTCGTGCGTTACGGGTCGCGGGTTCGATTCCCTCATGCGCATGTCACTTGTTACATTATAATATCTGTGAACTGTTATCATGGGTACAGTTTACAGAAAAAATTGTAGTGTAGCACCATTAAAAAATTGTTGTCAAATTAATTATTTTATTTCCAGATTGTGGACCCATCAGCAACGAAGCCAGAGGACTGGGACGAGGATGCGCCCGCGCATATCGTTGATCCCAACGCGGTGAAACCCGACGGATGGCTGGACAATGAACCGGAAATGGTTCCAGGTATAAACTGTATAGATTACTAAATACATTACAAGAGAAAGTTGAATATTGTGATGTTGTATCAAACGAAATTAACTCATCGGCTTAGGTGCCAGACTGTCTATTGTGAGGCTGTGAGTTCAATTCCCAACCATTGAACTATTGACGTAAACGTACCAATACCAACTTCAAGACAAATTAACTTGGTTTACTTATTCTAAATGTATGGAATGATAACCTCACCGTCAAAAACCCCCGACTCAAATATTAAAAGAACTGTAACTTTTGAACGGCTGAACAGATTTTTATGAAACATAGCTAAGATGATTCGCGTTTAAGCTAGCTTTTAATAACAAAAAACTGCATTGAAATCGGTCTATCCATTTTGGAGCTAGGATGCCACAGACAGATACACACTACAAACTTATAACACCCTATTTGTTGGAGGTCAAAAATAGGTACATTTGATAATAATACATTAAATGTTTCTATTCAGACCCTGAAGCTAAGAAACCTGAGGACTGGGACGAGGAGATGGACGGTGAATGGGAGGCTCCTCTGATTGACAACCCTGCTTGCTCTGCCGCCGCCGGCTGTGGGGAGTGGAAGGCGCCCACTATAGCTAACCCTAGCTACAAGGTAATACTGCTCAAACATCGAGAACCGGGGTACCGTATCAAATCGCGGTACCCCTTTAATTTATATAAACTCATAACAAAACTTACTGTGAAAAAAACAAATGATAAACAAATATTATAGTTTAAAAAAAAACTAAAGAAAACGCTTTTGTCATCCAAACTAAACGTGTATGTAAAATTTCAGCTCAATCGGTAACCGGGAAGTGGGTCAAATTTAACTTCCAGGTTTTTTTTACATAGTTAGTTAGTTACAGGTGAAGCTAATAAAAGCGTTTTAAAAAAAAAACATCGAGAACCAAGTTTTAGGCTAAGCGCGCACTACTAATTTTAATCGTTGCGGATAATAATCGCCAATCTGTGAACAATATCAATATACTAGAGTCCGTGCACTGTGAAAAGAATTCGTTTGGGATTTCATTTCGCATTTAATCGCAACATGAAAATCACAACCATTTAATTTCGTAGTACGGCTTGGATAGGCAATTTTAATGGCTACTCCGCCATTAGCCGGCGGAATCTGGAACCGGAATTAGTTTTTTTTAATAAATAATTTAATTGAAATCCTTGGTGAATGACAGATTGCACTTTGTTTATCACTTGCGATAACGATGAAGGAAAACAGCGCGAGGAAACCTGCACATCTGAGAGGGCCTCATAAAGTCCTCGATAGGGTGTGTAGGCTGCCAAACTACACCAACGGGTCTACCGCGTAACTAAAATGGTGATGAACATCGACACTGGTAATAAACTTCAATACGATCGTGAGAGACTAATTTCGTGCCTCGAAAAGATTAGCGTCTGCATTGTGAGTCACTTTTTGGAGAAGTCTTTTTTATAAGAATCGTGACAGCGACATTAATAAATAACAAATAGAAGGACGAAAAAAATTCTGTATATTAATATTTTTATGATGGCGACGACCTTTTTTGTTGTCCTCTAAAATTTATTCTAGATGAAAAACTGACCTCGAGCTACCTTGTAAAAAAATTACCGATCATGAAGTTAATAGCGATGGGTAACTAGCCGAAATTTCAATAACTTAGCTAGCCGGCTATTTGTGGTACAATAGCCAGCTATATAGCCAGCTACTCAGCTATTTTGGCTATTCAGATAGCTTTAGCCGGGATACGTAGGATAGCTAAGTGGTTGCCGTTCAACTGCCCCGCGATTAGTACGTTCGATCCTCGCCGCGGTAACAAGTTTAGAACTGAAGACAAAAAATTAAAAATTCTGACTTTTGTTTATTTTATTTTATACTTCCTTGAAAAGAAATGAATTTCCCTCGTGACTAAGTATTAATTTATTATAATAAATAAAAACTTTCGAAAATCTATGATCAATTTATGTATTTTATAGCGCCATCTATATCTAAGGGGATAAATTATGAAGCATTTGTAACATCAGCATTCAGCGCTGAATACTTTTATTGAATGAACAACAATACAAGTAAACTGAAAGATACCATAGATGTCGCGCTACTCCAATAAGTATTTGATCGATTTACTAGACCTTTTATCATATAAAAGCGTTAGCATAGGAAAAGAAAAGAATTTCCCTCGTTACTAAGTATTAATTTATTATAATAAATAAAAACTTACGAAAATCTATGATCAATTTATGTATTTTATAGCGCCATCTATATCTGAGGAGATAAATTATGAAGCATTTGTAACATCAGCTCTTACTTTTATTGAACGAAGAACAAAACAAGTAAACTGAAAGATAAACCATAGATGTCGCGCTACTCCAATAAGTATTTGATCGATTTACTAGACCTTTTATTATCTAAAAGCGTTAGCCGGCACACATAGGAAAAGAAATGAATTTCCCTCGTGACTAAGTATTAATTTATTATAATAAATAGAAACATTCGAAAACTGTGATCAATTTATGTATTTTATAGCGCCATCTATTATATCTGAGGGGATAAATTAAGAAGCATATTTTGTAACATCATTCAGCTCTTACTTTTATTGAACGAAGAAATAAACAAGTAAACTGAAAGATAAACCATAGATGTCGCGCTACTCCAATAAGTATTTGATCGATTTACTAGACCTTTTATTATCTAAAAGCGTTAGCCGGCACATATAGGAAAAGAAATGAATTTCCCTCGTGACTAAGTATTAATTTATTATAATAAATAAAAACATTCGAAAACTATGATCAATTTATGTATTTTATAGCGCCATCTATTATATCTGAGGGGATAAATTAAGAAGCATTTGTAACATCATTCAGCTCTTACTTTTATTGAAGGAAGAAATAAACAAGTAAACTGAAAGATAAACCATAGATGTCGCGCTACTCCAATAAGTATTTGATCGATTTACTAGACCTTTTATTATCTAAAAGCGTTAGCCGGCACACATAGGAAAAGAAATGAATGTCCCTCGTGACTAAGTATTAATTTATTATAATAAATAAAAACATTCGAAAATCTATGATCAATTTATGTATTTTATAGCGCCATCTATTATATCTGAGGGAATAAATTAAGAAGCATTTGTAACATCAGCTCTGAATACTTTTATTGAACGAACAGCAATACAAGTAAACTAAAAGATACCATAGATGTCGCTACTCTAGTAAGTATTTGATCGATTTACTAGACATTCCCTATAAATCCTATATTATTCACTTACGATGATTTGAAAATGACTTGCATTCGAATTTCAGTCATTCGGCAGATTGTTATTATTGAAAAAAAAAAAAAAAAATGAAAATAAAGTGTAGGTGAATAATAATTAGTGTAAATAATAGGTAATTATAATTTAACGTCACTCGATGCGGCTTCTGCTGTAAATCCAAGGACTAATGGAGTATTTATAGTTCAATGTGAAAACCAGCGCTATCGGGTTGCTCGCAGCGCGGCAGCATATGCTGAGCGGAAGCCTTCTGGACACAGCTGAGACGTACAATCCATTTTATTTAAGATTTTTTTAATTTCTGTTTATCATGTTTTTATTTTTGTTTTTTTGTTATCTAACCTTTAAAATCGTTTTTGTGCCGTGTCCAATCAATACGTTTTTTATTTTTTTTCATTCTTTTCTTTCTTTCATAATCGTACATATGAATGAATACCGCGGCGATCGCGCGCGCCCCACCCCGTTGGCTACTACAGCTACTATTCAGCTACGGAATGAATGAAGATGGCGGCGATCGCGCGCGCCCCGCCCCGTTGGCTACTACATAGCCGTTAGCTATTAGTTAGTCAGGCTACGACTGGCTACGACAGCTACGTCAGCTACGCGCGGCTGCCCGCTACCCAGAGTAGCCAATAGCTAGCTATCGTATTGACGAATATCATAGCCGTGGCTATTTTGTGAATAGCCGTTATTTGGCTAGTTATTTGAATAGCTACCCATCTCTAGAAGTTAAGACTCCCATCTTCATGATCGGTAAAAAAAATAGAAGGTAGCTCAAAGTTTAGTCTCTCACGATCGTATTGAAGTTTATTACCAGAGTCGATGTCCATCACCATTTTAGTTACGCGGTAGTCCCCCAGGTCAGCGTGGTGGACTAAGGCCTAACCTTTCTCATTCTGAGAAGAGGCCCGTGCCCAGCAGTGGGACAGTAATGGACTTAATTTGTTTTTTTTTTGTTTGTGTACTTGTTTAAAGCCAATGGGTCGCTAATAAATATGTTTACATAGGGCATCTGGCGCGCTCCGTTGATTCCGAACCCGAACTACAAGGGCAAGTGGACACCGCGCCGCATACCTAACCCACATTACTTCAAGGACGACCAGCCCTTCAGGATGACGCCTATCGTAAGTCAATACGTTAAATTTTTAACCACCGAAAAAAAAATAGGCGTGTTATAAGTTTGTAGTGTGTATTTGCCTGTGGCATCGTAGTTCCAAAACGGATGGACCGATTTCAATGCAGTTTTTTTAATTGAAGCTAGTTTAATCGGAAATCATCTTAGCTATGTTTCATGAAAATCTGTTCAGCCGTTCAAAAGTTACAGGTCTTTTTTAGTTGGAGTCCGGAGTTTTTGACGACCAGGCTGATCCTCTGGATATCCTACTAAAACCATGATAAGATTACATTTAGTCTTTTGCATAAGATTCTGTAATATCTCCTATTGGGAGAGGGCACTGGCTCTTGTAACACAGGTATATCACCTAGCACAGGGGACTTCATACTATTTTGTAACCATTTTCTTGTGTAATAAAGATTATATTATTTATTATACCTATATTATTAATTTTATGCTTCCTTGTTGAGTAGCACGCGGTCGGCTTCGAGCTGTGGTCGATGTCTCCGATGCTGCTGTTCGACAACCTGATCATCACGGACGACCTCGCCGTCGCCGACGAGTGGGCGCAGTCCACCTTCATGCCCAAACGCGCCAAGATATCGAGGGACTCGGTAAGTTGTTTATAGCTTTAAATGGCGAAGGGTGACAGTTTTAAAAGGGGAAGCCGTCCCAAAAATGCCTTCTAAAAATTTCTGCAATTAATGCTGCATGACAAAAATCCGTACCGTCTCTTGTAATCTATAAGTAGTCATGTCTGGAAGAGCTTTACCTAACTGAATAACAAGCCATATTACGTTGATCTACGCACTAACCAATTCCTAAAGGGAAGCCGATGGGAATCGGGTTGTATGGACTCATCGCCACTTAAAACTTTAAATATTACCAACTGTGTGTAGCCTCGCCTTTAAAAGATTCACCATATCTAAATTACTTTAGAATTTACAAATTCAATTAACTAAAGTTTATTTTTTAATTACGACAGTGATTTGACACTTTAAAATGTCAAAATGGACATAGCTTTTTCAAATCAAGTTCGTGTTGGCGTGATTTGACATTTGTATCTGTCAAATTACGAGTACTATCTGGAAATAAAAAATGGACTTTAGTTTGCATTTCACAATCGTCATGAAGTGCTATTATTATTATCAAGTTACATTTAACATGCTAGTAGCGTTACTTGATGATTGTTATCTTGCAAGTAACTCCGATATGGTGAAACAGTCCCTAAGAGCCATGAATGTCCACCAACGAATTACCCTCCTTCTAATAAAGCCGGTATAAAGTTATACCTCAATATGGAGTTACTTTCCGGTTCTTCTCCATAGGACCTACTATTTGGAACTACGCACCTAAGCTGACATTCAGAGACGACAGAAACGAGTCTAAGCGTGAACTTACGCTTCCATCTGTCAAACTTACGAACAAATTTTGACAGATGGAAGCGTAAGTTCACGCTTAGAGTCGTTTCTGTCGTCTCTGAATGTAAGCCCTAGAGTCTCGACATTTCATAAGTAACTGTATTTGGTTTACATGAAATAAAGATCTATTCTGTTAATAAATGTATGCATAACCTGACATTATTCATGATATAACTTTATTCCGAAGTATCTAATGTTTAAAATTAAAGTGGCCCAAATAAAACTTCATGTGTTACTACTGATTTTGTTTTGCCAGTGAACTTGGGAATAATTTATTGATATTATGATACAATACAATATACTTTATTGCACACCAGAAAGAGAAAAAAAAGATACAATAAAAAGAAAAAGATATGTACAAAGGGCGGTCTTATCACACTAGCTAGGCGATAAGGCTTTGGAAATATTAAATCTCACAAAAAAAAAACGTGAAAGCGCTATAAGAAAGTGAAGAAACTCCATCAATCTTGGCCCAGTAAACATCCATATTTCCACGAAACATTCAACTTCAATAATAATGCAGCGAACGTTGTGGGGTCGCATGTTGCGTGCGATGAACTACAAGCCGGGCTGGTGGGCCTTGTACGTGGTATACGTCGCGATACCGATCGTAGCGTACATCGCCTGCCTTATACGACGAGCCAACGAGGTCCAAAATATTTGTAGCTAGTGCCCTGTAGCGATCATAGTTATCGCTAGGATTTCATTATGTTTTCAATGCTACAGTATACTGTATCACCGTGTGACTATCGATCAGTGGGCTAATGCACGTAATTTTATGACGCGTCGATGATATTGCAGTGACGCTCGAACTGGACACAAGTATATCTCACTGAAGCTAAGAGAATACCAAAATGCTCAATGCAATGCAATGTGCTATGTTTTTTTTTTTGTTTTGATCAAAATTTAACTGCAACTGCGCGGCAACTGCTCTTCTTTAGTTACGTGAATTAGCCTACAGTCCAACCCGTCAGTTGTGACCTGATCTCCCCCCCCTCCCCCCATATCCCTCCCTGCCCTCCATATACACGGTGTAATTGAATAAACGCAAACCTCTAAGATAGTTTGTTTATAATTGACATAATAGGTACTTAAAAAAAAAATTACTTCGCCACACCGATGCCCGATTGAGCCAAAGAAAATTAAATCTTATTTCAAGGTACCAAGACTCAATTTTAAATGCAGCAAGTAATGCTAGGCTTAATACTATTTTCTTAAAAATTATTGTTAATTTCATAAACAATAGTTTTGGTTATTGAATTATGCTTTTAAATAGATATTCTAATTGGGGAAAATGAGGTTCTGCGTTGTTTAATTACACGTTGTATTTGACTGGGTAATTATGTGCTATGCGTAAGTACCTACTGTTGTAAATTCCTGATTCTGTCACCGTCATTTTGTTTAAGAACGAAAAGAAGATACATCACCGTAACAAAAAGCTGTTTCTCTAATGTAACGCGGTTGCATCAAAACAAATTCGTATAAAGTAACAGTATGCCATAAAAGTAAACGACAAACTGGAAATATTCGGTTGCTTCCAAAAAATATTTGAATTTTTCCAGTAGTTTTGGTTATGAACACGTAATGATAAGTACATAACGGACCATCCATTAAGTACGTCACACGTTAGGGGGGGGGGGAGGGAGTCGACGAAGTGTGACATTATGTGACCAGGGGTGGGAGAGGTCCTAAGTTTCGTGGCGTCACATTTCAAAATCATATTAAAAAATAATTTAAATGGAAATAAAACTAATGTCGGAACTGCTGTTTTAATTTAGTAATTTCTAGATGTAAAATTGCAAAATATGTGACGTCACACTAGGGATGGGGGGGACTAACAAATGTGATCAACTGTGACTGGGGGAGGGATAAAAAAATCACGAAATTTGTGTGACGTACTTTATTGCTGACCTCTAATTATGCGCATAATGTAATAGTATAACGTAAAACGCGAATGAAGTTTGATGCAACCGATGTATTGTCTAGAAAGACGGTTCGTGTGTAGCTGCTAAACGTAGTACGCTAGTATGTAGCAAAGCTAACTTCCACAGGAGTCCGTACTGGACCGCGCCTTGAAGTTCGCCGGCGATAACCCGTGGATATACGCCGTGGTCATCGTAGGCACCTTCATCGTAGTCGGCACCATCGCCTACTTGTGCTTCGGATCAAAGTCGGTGAGTATTAGGTTACTTTTTTATATCATTGTTAACTGAGCCGCTAAATACATCTGAATTTAAATAGACATGCAAGGATTTCTGATTACGTGCATACAAAAGTATGGGAGATTCATATTTTGTATTTTTCGGCTAATAGAATTTCGTTACTTCAGGGGAATCATTCCTATTGGGAAATAGAGTAGATTGAGCCCCTCATATTATTTTATGAAAACAATATTTTGGTTGACATAGGGTCTTTATTTCTTCTGAACTGTCTTAAAATTTCCTGAGACGAGAACTATAACAGAAAGGGAAAATCCAACACCATAGTCGTTCGACGCAAGCATTTACAGAGAGTCATGTGGGGCTAAATCCCGAGTTGTTGTACTGCATTATGCTAACAAATCACAGTGGTACCTATTATTTTAACAAGGAACAGGTGTACGCTGCTTCAGTTTCTTTTTATACCAATATGGCGGCTGTCAATCATACGGCCCGCCTGATAGTTAGCGGTTACCGTTGCAACACCAGGGGCATCAGTCGTGCATTGCCGACCATCTAATGCCCCTACTGCCAACACGACGCTTCCCCAATGAGCACTGGCGACCTTGCTCACCGTTAGAAACACAACACTGAAGAAGATCAGTGTTATTTGGTTACGATATTCTGCAAGGCGGAGGTACTTTCTCAGCCGGACAGCTTCAATTTTGAGCGGAAATTCCCGCTATGCCCTAACTCTTAGAAATAAGTATTTCCTGTTGACCCTATGATTACGTCCAACAAATTCACAAGGTAGCGGAAGAGTATATGTGGTTATTCTGAACAATATCACATTAAAAAATAATGCAAACGTCAGTGTCAATGTATCAAAACAAAAGAACTGAAC
Source organism: Allophyes oxyacanthae (assembly GCA_932294325.1). Lineage (NCBI taxonomy): Eukaryota > Metazoa > Arthropoda > Insecta > Lepidoptera > Noctuidae > Allophyes > Allophyes oxyacanthae. Next base: position 14,325,495 of record OW028615.1, read on the forward strand.
CGTAAAAGATAACAATTTATAAATAAACATGTTGCATTATTACCATAAAAATATAATGATAAATAATCGTGACGATAACGTTAAACAAAACATACTTCGTCTATAAAATTATGTTGATGTAAATATAAAGTATTCATTAATTTGACCATAAATAACAGAGCTTAATTACAATTGTTTAATTATAGCCGGAAAAATGATATGAGAATCTGTAAAAATAATAGGTCTAACATTTCAATGATCTTGAATACACCCGTGTAAAAAATTAACATAAATAAATATTACTTCAATGTCAATTCTACCAGTAACCCCGGAAGTCCGAAACTTCACGTAATATTACATTTATGTGGTTATCCATATTTCATCCTCTAACTTACGTTCACCCATTATTGAGTAAGAAATGTCAAAATGATGGTGAAAGTCTTTCCTCCTTATAATATTGGGTTCTACTTCATGCAGTTCTATAAATTTTTATCTCACCATATTTTTGTCAAACATGCTTTCAATAAGCAATTTATTTGAACACAAAAATAATTATGCATTAGCTTAGAAACGTTCTCTTTGATTAAAAAACGCTAAATAAATAGTGTTTTATGCAGGATTCTGACATCGATGTGAAGAAGACGGATGCAGTTGTTGAAGACGATCCCCACCAGTCAGAGGGCGAGGAGGACGCGAGAGAGGAACCCGAGAGGCCCAGCAAGGCAGACTTGGAGGGACCAGAGCCTGAAGCAGAAGCAGAAGCCGAAGTCGTTACTTCTACTGAGGAAGTAAGTAACTTTGTAGTACAGTTTATTTAAACTTAATATAAAAATATCTGTTGAATCAGTATTTTGGCTAGCGGTTCCTAAACTTTGGTGCACGGGCCCTTGGTCTCCGATTTTCTTAGCCGATAAATCTCTGCCTAATAAATCGATGAAAACCGGTCTAATGGGGATCTACAATACTGCCAATTTTCTCAATGTAAAGTATGATGGGCCGGCAATGGGTCGACGTGGGCTGAATAGATAGATACAAACAGCTCACGTCAATGGTTATGGCCGCTCTGAATGTAGCCGCGTACCGATGCGCAGATCGCGTATGAGCGGGACGGACGTACGTTGTAGAGCGAGCGGGCGGTAAACGGCTACATTCTGAGCCGCCATAAAGATTATCGCGAGCTGTAGAAGCTGTGATGATGACGTAAACGTGAAATTTTGCTGATAGTCTTATATTCTATATTTTTGTTCCAGACCACGCCTCTAGTGGATACAGAGGGCGCTGGCGACGGCCAGAGGAAACGCAAACCTCGTAAGGAGTAAAGTATTGTGAGCAGTACGTTTGTATAGTTCAAATACGTGTATGTGTGTGCGGCGGTGTGTTGTTATAGCGTTTGTATGTAGGCGTGCGTTTGTCTTCGGTGCGCGTTTAGTTTGCACAGTGACGTCACAAACCGGTCATAGTGTTGTGATGGCGCTAGTGTGTTACGTCACTTCGTATGTTGAGTTTGGGCATTGGAAACGTTGTTGTAGGAAATAGAACCGTATTACATAATATCATAGAGAAGTTTGGAAGGGAATTAAAATAACTGATTCGATTTAATAGAAAACCATCTGAAAAAGTAAATATCGGATTAAATTGTCGCAAGAATTGTTTCAGAGGACTCTAAATACCAATAGAGTGGTTTTAGAATATTGTAAAACAAATTTTACTCTGTCCTACCAAAGAGTAAATGAGTATGGCCAAAGCTAGTTATAGATTTATTGAACTAACACATGTAAATACAAAACACTATCCATATCTATAACGACAAGTTTCAATAACATTTTATCATTAAAAATATGATAAAATGTTAACACACCGGGCTCAACATAACAGTGCGTATATGCCTTCTTTAAAACCTTTATTTTATGTAGGTAAGCTATATTTAGTCTAATAAATAATAATATTTATTATTATAGAAAATTATACTCCTGTCTGTTTTCCTTGTCCGTAATACTTATATTTCGCGGTTTCCTTCTATTTAAGGACTTAATAATAACTTCTTGGTATTTATACAAACATAATATGTAATAATATTCTACTATTTTTACATACGATAGTGATGACAAAGGTATTATATTTAATAGTTATTTATAGAAAAAATTGAGCAATAATTTCTATGAGCCAATAAGGGATTATAATATGGGTAAAATTTTACAGTCTAAGACCAATATTTATTTATTGATTGTAATAGAGCCAAGAATATAAATATTTTCTTTAAAGCAAGCTGTTATTATTTCGTCTGAAATACTAAATAACTAATATAATTTATATATTTCTATTCTGTACTGCCAAAGAACTTCAGTCTCTTTATGTTAACATGTGACCAATTTAGTGAACAAAATGGTGAGAGGACTTATGTTGCATTTTTACAAATAACACATGTATAGCTTATGATTTAGGATTCGTTTTATTTCATCCGCTGTTGGCCACAGAAATGGTTTATAACTAAATTCATCTTCTACTTAAAATCGTAGGGTTAATCTATTTCAATAGGAAGTCGATTGTAATTCGTAATCAGAAACATTATCGCGCACTGCAGTATCATTAATTTTTGTTATAAAATTCATTCATAAATGTTATGTATACATAATAAATATAATATGTGGAATAAATAGTTTAATTTTTGTATTTTTTCCGTTAACTTGTGGGTTCCGTATGAAAGGGTGTATCTGTATATAGTTTGACAGCTTATATAATAATGTTAGTAGCGAATTTTAAACATTTTCTTGCGATATTGATAATTCCTTTTGCATTATATTTTATGATTTTTATATTTAGATAGAATAACATTGTTTGTTCTCGAGTATTAACTTCATAATAGCCGTATTGTAATATAATTTTATTGTTATACTTTAATGTTCATTAATTACTAAATTTATTTGCTTCGGATCGTGCTCTAAGTACCGACGTTATCGAATATGTTTGTGTTGAACTATGAAATAAATATACATAAGTACAAGTTTTATGTTTGTATGGTCTTGTGCTATTCCCCGTAGATTCTAACTTTAACATAGTACCAATATAAGATAGTATAGGGATGAAACTGCACTTAATTGTGTCTTCGACATAACATCATGACGTTACAATGTTAAAACAAATTGTATTGAATAAGACCATGCGCTACATTGTATTATCACGATATTAACTCATGCCCGAATTCCTGGTTTTATGCTTATCGACTACCGCTGGCCGCGACCCTTTTAAACAGGCTTGTTTACAAGTATCTGGCTAGGATCACAGGAATCAATTTCCGGTAGTTATTTGCAATAAGGTGTAGTTAGAACAAAATGCAATAAACAATTAAAACCTTCATATAAACGAGCACGATCCAAGATGGCGTCGGACTCACAGCTACAATGTGTTTTAACTACTCTCGGCTTCTAAATATCAGTATTTTATATTAACCTACTGTTTAAATTATACTGTGTTAATAACAAGTTAAAAACTTGCATTATTTTTTGTTCACGGTACAATTAATTAAGACAAATCATTGTAAGCGCTGTCATTATAATACATTGCAATGCAGTTTTGTATTGTTTTGCTGATAAGGTCAGCGGGGTCCAATGCAATCCAACTTTTATTTATAGTATTCATGTCAGTGAACTGTGTACTCTTTGAATTAGTATTTTCACCGCTTTTACGGATTTTTTGATGAAATTACCGGACGCTCAGTTCATACACCATTCATTGCCGATGTAGGTTGTGTTGTTATTCGTAAAATTTCTTGAAGTGTACCCGGAGCAGAACAATTTCTCGTAAAACGTTTGCCTAAGGTAACAATTTAACAAACAAAATATTTTGTACCTTTGCCTTTTGTACACTCGCGAATATACATCTAAAAACATAACCCTCGCCGTAGTCGGGTAATAACAATAAGGCATTATCAATAGGTTGACAAACTTAACATTTTGCCTGTGTATAAGTAATTTACATTTAAACTCTATAAGCTGTGAGTCCTGCCTACCCCTCGCATCATCACGGTTGTTTCGGGCAGCTGTAATATAATAACTATTAATAACACATGGTCTCGATGCTTTTATTTTTCGTAAGTACGACTGTGTGATACATGAAGTTAATGGACTGTAATTTATATGAATAATAAACTGAATTATTTGTACTTGTTGCGTTTTATTTTGAACTACCCTATGCCTCCAGACTATTAATAAAAACTTGTAATTTTTCACTGATTAAATTATACCTGTCCTTGTCATTTGTATACCAATGAATAGAGATGGAATATAAGGGGGTAGATGTGCAAGACTGTGAGCTATTTAAAATATCTATAACATACCAAAGAAGCTGCTAACTATGAGTAATTAACTCTCAACCATAGACTTATTAGGGACCTACCTACTTATTATTTCATGCTCTCAACTCATTTATCGTGATAAAAATGTTTATAAGCGTCAATATCTAACACTAAAGGCGCATATACAGGTACTGTGTACAGTCGCATTCATCAAATAAAATTGTTTTCTATTTACTCACTCAGTGACCTAAAGCGCTAAATCGATTACCATAAGGATAGTACCTAGGCAATATTGCCATGTGCATGCACTGCGGTCCGCGTCTCAAGATAGCCTAGTTAGGAGCACTCACTGTGCCGGCATTCGTAATCGGGAGAGCGACGCGGCATGTTGTGGGTACTGTGTGTGTGTGTAGTGCTGTGCGGGGCTGCGGCCGACGCGAGGCCGAATATTGTCATCTTCCTAGCCGACGACTTGGTAAATATGACCGGATTTTCTTCGTCATAGACAGTTGCCGCTCAAGCTCGATAGGACCCGCGGGATACCATTTTACTAAGCTCTAATGTTGCCCTAAATAATTCTACAGGATATGAGCTTTTGAATCAATCAAGCAATTCAGCTTATCGCCGTAGGTAAGTACCTACTTTTACTGCTACCTACACGGCCTTTCCCTAGGTTTTCAATAAGCTAGAAAAGGCTTTTGGAAATTAAATTCCTGGTCGAAGTTGAAAATCTATAAAATCATACGAGACGAGGAATATACCAACTTTTGCCAATTGGTATACTGGGCTACTTAGCTCAATACTAGATATTCAACAGGGTTATCATAACTTATTTAATTTAAATAAAAACTAGCTGTTGCCCGAAGTTACACCCGCGCGTTTAAATTTTATCAAAAAAAATTATATTAAAAACATAAAATGTATATTCTATTAGTGAAATAATTTTTAAAATAGGTTCAGTAGGTACCTATTTCCAGATATTACCTACCCTATACCTATACTATATAGTAAAGAAACAACCTACCTCTTTTAACATTAGTAGATACATACTTAATTCATTTACCTATCTTATCAACACTTTTGCAAGTAGGTAAATAAGTAAGTATTTCATATTACCTTAAAACAAGTTCAAAACATAATTTTTACATACCCATGTTTGTAAACAAGTCTACATTTGATAATAAAATAAGAATAACTTCTTACCTACCCATGTAGGTACCTACCTACTTCACGTGCTTAATCATTATGAGAGCGATGAACTAAGGCCATCATGTAGATTTCTAAAATCAGTTTCAAACAGGTAGGTAGGTTATTCATAAACCGGTCGATACACCAATACCCTCTTCGGTCATAAATCCTTTGCTATCAAAGTAACGTTGACAAGGTAAAAGCCCGCTACTACATAAAAATGTATGAACGATTGAACACGCACTATCGATAAACATGTCTTTTAAACCTGCTACTGTGTCTGCTCTGAAAAACGGTAAATCACTACATAGTATAAACAAAGTCGCTTCCCGCTGTGTCTGTCCCTATGTATGCTTAGATCTTTAAAACTACGCAACGAATTTTGATGCGGTTTTTTTAATAGATAGAGTGATTCAAGAGGAAGGTTTATATGTATAATACTTTCATATTTAATGTAAGGATAGTAGAGAAACTGCATCCATGCGAAGCCGGGGACGGGTCGCTAGTATACTTACTAGTACATTATAATTAATGTCCACAGTCCGGGATCGAATTTAAGAAAGCCGATCAAAATAATGAGAAATTAGACTGGGACAAGAATTTAAACTTTGTCAAATAATAGTGCAGTTCTATCTCAAAACATCAATCCTTCTTCAAAAAAAAATTCAATAAAGGCTTTAGAGCAGCCGAAGACGATACGACAGTAAGTAATGGAAATGATTAATCTATACCATTCCTATGACTAGATTGTTGCGTCTAGTCTGTCGAACACATATCAGCTGAAATCAAATTCACTATCTACGCACAGAAAACAGACGTTCTGTTACTGCACTGGACAATTAGGTATGCGTGATGTATCTTTTTTCTGTATAAAAATGGGTAGAACTGCCGAATGGCCGCAATCTTGAATCAACGACTGGGCAGTCGACCTGTTTTCGACCAAATGAGCCCGAGAAGTCATCATTCTTCAATGCAGTCTTGACTTTCAAGATAGATGGCAAAGCCAAATTGTTCAATCAGTATTTGCATTTGACGAAACGAGGAAGAAAAAACTGCAGTTTAAGATTTTGTTTTATTTCAAGGGCTGGAACGATGTGGGTTTCCACGGCTCGAACCAAATACCGACGCCAAACATCGACGCGCTTGCGTACTCTGGCATTGTGCTACAGAACTACTACGTCACGCCCATATGCACCCCGTCCAGGTCCGCACTCATGACTGCCAAATATCCCATACATACTGGTAAGTAAATTCTAAACTAGACTGCCTCATCGCTCGCAAGTGTGACTGCTGAGCGCGAGGTCCTGAACTCCCGACTGCCCCGGGTCGAATGAAGTGGTAATGTGATTTTTGGGTATCTACCTACGTATGACCTACTGGACTGCCCTTTGAGCTAAACGTACACAATTATTTATTCTGTGACACGGTAGTGTTAAAAAGAATAACTGTTAAACATTCATAAGTGTCTCGCATTTATTTGCGATACAATCATAGTAATATTATAAAGAGAGAAATCCTGATTGACTGACTGACTGACTGACTGACTGACTGACTGACTTATCATCAACGCACAGCCGAAACTACTGAAGCTAGAGTCACGAAATTTGGAGAGTAGGTCCCTTTTGTATTGTAGGCAAGCAATAAGAAGGGATTTTGGAAAATTCAGCCCCTAAAGGGGGGAAAAAGGGGGTGAAAGTTTGTATGGGAGTCCCTTAATTTTTGAAGTGAGAAAGATGAAAATTGGGATTTAGGCTTTTGGTTACAAACAAAGAAACACGTGATTCTTCGTTTTTGGAAATTCATCCCCTAAAGGGGCGAAATAGGGGTGAAAATTGTTTTTGAAGTGTAAAACGTGAATATTGGGATTGTTTTTGAGGTGAGAAACGTGAGAATTGGTGTTTCGGCTTTTGGTTAGAAATAAAGAAACACGTGTTACCGCGTTATTGGAAATTCATCCCCTAAAGGGGCGAAATAGGGGTGAAAATTGTTTTTGAAGTGAGAAACGTGAAAATTGAGATTTAGGCTTTTGGTTACAAATAAAGAAATACGAGTTACCGCGTTTTTGGAAATTCATCCCCTAAAGGGGCGAAATAGGGGTGAAAATTGTTTTTGCAGTTAGAAACGTGAAAATTGAGATTTAGGCTTTTGGTTAGAAATAAAGAAACACGTGATACCGCGTTTTTGGAAATTCATCCCCTAAAGGGGCGAAATAGGGGTGAAAATTGTTTTTGAAGTGAGAAACGTGAAAATAGAGATTTAGGCTTTTGGTTAGAAATAAAGAAACATGTGTTACCGCGTTATTGGAAATTCATCCCCTAAAGGGGCGAAATAGGGGTGAAAATTGTTTTTGAAGTAAGAAACGTGAAAATTGAGATTTAGGCTTTTGGTTACAAATAAAGAAACACGTGTTACCGCGTTTTTGGAAATTCATCCCTAAAGGGGCGAAATAGGGGTGAAAATTGTTTTTCAAGTGAGAAACGTGAGAATTGGTGTTTCGGCTTTTGGTTAGAAATAAAAAAACACGTGTTACCGCGTTTTTGGAAATTCATCCCCTAAAGGGGCGAAATACGGGTGAAAATTGTTTTTGAAGTGAGAAACGTGAAAATTGAGATATAGGCTTTTGGTTAGAAATAAAGAAACACGTGACACCGCGTTTTTGAAAATTCATCCCCTAAAGAGGCGAAATAGGGTTAAAAATTGTTTTTGAAGTGAGAGACGTGAGAATTGGTGTTTCGGCTTTTGGTTAGAAATAAAAAAACACGTGTTACCGCGTTTTTGGAAATTCATCCCCTAAAGGGGCGAAATAGGGGTTAAATTGTTTTTGAAGTGAGAAACGTGAAAATTGACATTTAGGCTTTTGGTATGTAATAAAGAAACACGTGTCACCGCGATTTTGAAAATTCATCCCCTATAGGGGCGAAATAGGGGTGAAAATTGTTTTTGAAGTGAGAGACGTGAAAATTGAGATTTAGGCTTTTGGTTAGAAATAAAAAAACACGTGTTTCTGCGTTTTTGGTAATTCATCCCCCAAAGGGGCGATAAAGGAGTGAAAAATGTTTTTTAAGTTAGAAACGTGAAATTTTGTATTTAAGCTTTTGTTTAAAATTAAAAACAAAATCGGTTTCGTGTTTTTCGAAATTCAACCTCTAAGCGGATGAAATAGTTATATGAGAGTCCGTATTTTTTGAAGCCGAACGATTTGTAAGAGGTCAGGAATTGATGGAAATTAAAAAGTATTTACCGGCTAATTTGTACCCGAACGAAGTCGGGACGGGCCGCTAGTAGTTAATAAAATTGTTTATAGGTATGCCAGCCGCCAAGTGATTCACGGAATTGATGTGCAGCCCGCTGAATTAATTAAAGCGTATCTTAGATTTATAGCAAGAGCAGTAAAAAACATTACCTGATCCTCAGCCTAAAATAAAATACTTACATTATAACTGCTATTATTAAAATAATACAACAAAAAAGGTTTAAGGTCGAATGAAAAAATGTACATGGAGGGAAGGTCGGTCCGCATGATCAAGCAGTGGGCAGTGATCCACTGATGACCGTAAAAACATAGCCATCATCTTACTTAGGTCTTCTCTTACTGTATCGTGTATGGCGTACGCAGACCACTAACGTGCAGGCCACACAAATGTAGGTAGGTATACTCTGTGGGCCACACGGGGCCACAAAAACGCGTTGAGCGGTGGGCGGACAGTCTTGCGGCGTGTGGTGGTTGAGCGATGAATTATGAGCTTAAAATAAATTGGTATCTTAACATGTAGTTCCCATGCTATTTGGGGGTCCCGTTATTCTGGTTATCAAAACCGGATTCGAACTTCATCGTAGAAACAAGCCGGCTTCGCCATGGGATGGATTTAAAAAGTACAATACGCAGTCATTATTGTCTATATTCTTAGCCCTATAATGTATGTCCGCACGGCTACATATCAAGCTATATATTTTCAGTAGATACAAGCGCACCTCTCATTGTACGGAAAGGCAATACACGACTTGATATGTAGCCGTGTGTACTTAGTACTTGAATCTCTACTCCCCCCCCCCCTGCTTGCTAACGAAAAAATTAACAAATAATTTTAAACTCTCCCTAACCAAACATCAACCCATTCCCTAATATTTCTGGTCTTTTAATCAGGTATGCAACACACCGTCATACGTGGAACAGAGCCGAGAGGACTCCCGCTCTCTGAGAAGATTCTCCCACAATACCTGAAAGATTTAGGCTACAAAACTCACCTCGTCGGAAAATGGCACCTGGGGCATTACAAGAAGGAATACCTACCTTTGAACCGAGGGTGTGTATGGATTTTATTCCAATTCACATTGTTACGCCTCGCTAATAGCTTCTGATACGACCATCTTGGACCCAACATGGCTTAATTGACATGAAGGAAGACGTTGACTTGAGTATTTAATCAATACAAAATGTATAAGATATAGCTGTAGGTGCAGCTTAGTTTGGGAGAAACCCACTTACCCGCGACAGATAACCGTAATCAAACAAGTTTTAAAATACGATAGGTACCTATAACAGTTTGTTTATTTATCCTGTAGTTGCCCAGATAAGTCCAATGGAAGCTTTTGATTTCTTGTACTTATAATAAACTGGAGAAGTAGGTAGGTACTATTAACAATATTCAGTAGGTACTTATTTTGTTCAATCTAGACTGACTCGTTTGTCTAGTTGACTGCTGAGCGCGCGGACCTGGCTTTGATTCCTGGGTCAGGCAAAATGTGATTGGGTTTTTCTGTGTAAAAATTTTAAGTAGCTGCCCAGAATTTATATAGCTTGATTTGTATTAGATACAATATGGAACATGATAACAGTATCGGAGGTAAGTGTGGGTACAACAGTAGTTACACTTACTTATGTAGGATGTCTATGGCAGTATTGCGGGCGACTTACAAGGCGCGATTCGCTAGTTCACCTATCGCATGATGAAGATCGCACCTTTATCATGCGACAGCTCAGGTGACCTAGCTCATGCCTTATTTCCGCTGTGGCACCGTCGCACCTCATACGTCACCCGCACTCCTGCCCTGTCGTATACTATTTACTTACTATGTTATTGTTATATTTTTTTCTAATAGATTCGACACACACCTTGGGTTTTGGACAGGCAAGATTGACTTATATGATCACACCAATATGGAATTAGATACGTGGGGCTTTGACTTCAGGAGAGGTAATCTACACAACCATACTAAATAGAATTGAAACTAACTTTTAATTACGGATTTTTTATTTATATATTTAATGTTTGATCGTTAAAGTCAATATTATTTATTTGCAGGTTTTGAAGTGGCTGATGACTTGTTTGGTCAATACGCGACTGACATTTACACGAAAGAAGCAGTAAAGGTAAGAATAAGAATTTAAAAAAAATCGAGGCTATTTTCGTGTTCTGTTTTAATTTCCGTTTTTTCCGCACGAATTATGGAAATACCTAAAATCGTATAATGATCATCAAATTATTATTGAACAGTTGATTGCGTCATTGGTGTAGGTACCTAGTAGTCACAAGCAGACAAGCACGACTCTTGAGCTTGAGGTCCTGGGTTCGATTCCCAGGACAGGCAAATTTGTAATTGGGTCGTTCTATTAATAAATTTTCAGTAGCCGTCAGAAGTTTGGAACTGTGGCTGAAAAATTTAAATAGGCTCGCTGCCTATTACCGAATAAAAATGGCGTCAGTGAAACGTTGAAGTACAGAAGCCCTAGTTTAAGTTTCTTTTACAAACAACTGTGTTCTGCATGTCGATTGACCCGCTTCGAGCGCTTCTCCAATCGGAGCGACGAACGCGGTAAGCTGCGTAAAAATTGCATTGGTACCTAAAATAAATTTACACTTATCCAAATTGGTAAAGAGCTCGGAGCGTACGATGAATACGTTCGATGCGTAAAATTGTAAGGGTAGGTACTCTGTGTGTAAATACACATCTGCCTAATTATAGAATACGGGCTGCTAAATAAGTGTCTTCGAATTCAGTTACCATTTAGGTATATATCTTTACCAGCTGATAAACGCTCACAACAAAACGGAGCCGTTGTTTATGATGGTGGCACACTCGGCGGTGCACAGTGGTAACCCGTCCGAGTTCCTGAGGGCGCCGGACGCTGTGATCAACAAATTCGCGCACATTGAAGATCCGCAGAGGCGCAAGTTTGCTGGTGAGTGTTACTAATCCTGGGACGTCACATTTTTGTTCGAAGCCGGTACAAAGCCGCGCTTTTGCTTTCACTGAACGAACGTGTCTCGCGAATGAATATTGAATGGATTGATTCGAAAAACCCTGCACTATATTATCACTTTTATCGCAATTCGGACCGCAGGGAATGATTGGAAGAATAAAGCGGAAGTCGCAGTGTGCAGGATGTTTAGGTAGATATTTTTAATACTTAAAAATGAACTATGTATTCAAACATGCTATACGAATAATAATTATCAAATTTAATTCCAGGCATGCTTACAAAGTTGGACGAATCAGTTGGCAAAGTGGTAGAATCGTTAGGAAAGAAAGGATTACTAGAGAACACGATTATTATATTCAGCACTGATAACGGCGGGCCCGCTGCTGGCTTCAATGATAACGCTGCCTCTAACTATCCTTTAAAAGGGGTAAGTAGAAATTTATTATTTAACATGCCAATAGTTAATGAGCTTGAGGTCACAATGTCTGTAAACAATTTCATAGAAACTGCACTAAAGGCCCATCCACACTCGACACTTTTAGAAGCAGAATCGCGTGTTTTCGCGTTCGTTATTCACTTTTTATAAGTAAAAGGCAGCCGACGAACGCCAAAACACGCGATTTTGCTGCTCTAAACCTACCAAGTGTGAACGAAGCCTTACACTACGTGATGCGGGTTCGATTCTCGCTCGAAAAAATATTTGTATGAAGATATGTGGAAGTTATGAACTACCTACGATAAGTGTTCCGGGTTAGGGTGTGTGTGCATGTGGGATGTAGGTTTGTAAACTGTAGGACCACGATAACGAGAAAATATACAAATGAGGGGTACTAGGGGGAATAAATAGTAAAAATTGTAACCATCTAGCTATAAAATTAATAACTTTCAACTGCATACTGCACCCTCCAGATCAAGGTTTTGAAATGTTCAACAACGTGGATCCGCAATTTACTCAAGATTCTAATATTATGTTCATTATATTTTTAGGTGAAAAACACAGCTTGGGAAGGTGGGGTCCGAGGTGCAGCTCTTTTGTGGAGTCCCTTAATCAATCAGCCGTCTCGAGTCGCAACTCAAAAGTTCCACATTGTCGATTGGCTGCCTACGTTGTACAGTGCTGCGGGTGGTGACGCGGTCAGGTACTTAGACCTTTTTAAAATGAATCAATCATTTTCTTCATTCTAGCAAATAGGTACTTATTCACTAACCAAGTGGTCCGCCCAACCTGCAGTTCTTTAAGAGGAAGGCGTTTTATCCATACAAACGTATTCCCCGATTTTCTATCTGGAAATCTTAACTAACGCATTGTTTTTTTTTATATGACATAGATATCGACCACTAACATGTCTACATTTAGCTTTTTTGATTAGTTACTTCCTATAGTTGATGTGACCCCCAAAAATCCATAAATTGCCTACATGAACGCCATCGACAGATATTCGATATGCAAAGTTTATCTGTGTATTTCAGAAAAGCGAATCTTACAACATAGAACAATGATTTTCACAGTAGGTGAAAAAAAGATAAAAATCCGTCCACTTTTGGAGGAGGAAACGGGAATATAAAACCTCGATTTTGACGATTTTAAAAGTCTAAAGTCAGTCTGAGGTGCAGTAATGTCCGTTTCGCTTTCGTGAAAGGCATGCGTCAGCTCATGCATCAATATTTCGATGAGCCCATTTCCTTTTAAATATGGAGAGCAAATACTTCAGTGTAGCAATGCAGTACCTATTCTATTCTAACACACCTTATTAATTAAAATCTTTTCTCGAGTTGAGAACTAAGACAGACTCTAATTAATGGTGTCTCACGTCTGTGTGTCTCATCATCTGACACCAAAAATGGTGTGAACAAAATAAGTGTCAGCAATTAATTTGGTAGGTATCAAATTTTTCAGTGTATTCAAAGACGTTGACGGCATGGACTTGTGGGAAGCCTTGTCCAAAGATCTGCCATCTCAAAGGAACACTCTGGTACACAACATAGATGACATTTGGGGATTCGCTTCTATCACTATCGGCAATTGGAAAGTTCATAAAGGTATGCTATGCTGCTGAAGAAACTGTGCTTTATGTATCAAAGAAACTGCTTATCCTACTGTTAGATGTGTTTTTTTTAAACGGTTCTTTTTAAAGTTTCAATAATATTTACAAGAACAATTTAAATTTTAAGGCACAAATTACAAAGGCAGCTGGGACCACTGGTACGGGCCGGGCGGGCGGGAAGGCACATACGACTTAGATTCAGTATTCAAAAGCAACTCCGCTGAAGCCATAAATAAGATTGGTAAAATGCCGAGCAATGACAAAATTATAAGCATCAGGTAATTTGTATAATTCTACCCATCACACAGAATAAGCTGTCATTTATTATCTTCATCTTCGAACATTCAAATCAATATAAACTGGTATAATCCACTGCCGACTAGTGCTGACCAATTACATAGAAATATCGTCCCAAGATCGATCCTATATTCCATACAATATTTTTAATGACCTCCAATCACTAGAAAGATTAATTCCTTAGTAACTTCTCCTCCAGGAACTGACTCAGAAGGTACGACAGCAGGCTTACCTACATTTAGTGCAAGGCACGTTTCGAGCTTGCGACATTCTTAATGTGCAGTTATTATTTTAATTTTCAGGGAGGCGTCTACAATAAAGTGTAACGAAAGTATTCCGGTAACACTGTGCATGCCGCTGGTAGCGCCATGCCTCTTCGACATTGATGAAGATCCATGCGAGCGAAGGAACTTGGCTGATGAGTAAGTCAAATCGTAGCATTCTACCTGCATATTACATTGTCGAAATAAGTAGGTGTTCCCTTGTTCTTCTTTCGAATCGACGAGCTAACCGTAATCGCTCATGCCGTAGTGGAAAAATATGACAGTAAACAATGGTGGTATCGAGGCTGACTGTCCAAGTGTCCAGGGTGCGCCAGACAATCTCAGGTTTCGTCACTCGTGAAAGCTCATTTCTTACATGTTTTCCCTTCATCATTGGGCGTCTCTAAAATATTGTATAGCGATGAAGCCAGAGTTTTTATAGATCTGCGTCTTAGGACCAAGAAGATCCACGCATAGGTAAAATTTGACAAAAATAATATGTACTTATAGAAGGTAAAAATTATCTTTTTCAGCAATCCAGATGTTCTTGCTACGTTATTAACAGAGCTTGACAAAGTGAACCAAACGGTGGTGCCCCCGAACAATCAAGACTTGGATCCTCAAGCCGACCCCAAGTACTGGGGGCGAGTGTTCACTAACTTCGGGGACTTTGCAAGGTTGAGGACTCCTGTGAAGTGTGCGTAACTGTGTTATTAGTGAACAATATTTTTAAAGACTAAACATTGTTTAGTGACAAAGCAATGCGTTGTAGTGGCCATTATGTTGCGTAGCCATTAATTTTGTACGGTTCACAAGATGGGAAGGCACAAGTGAAGATCCGTTTAATACATAGCTCTAATAAGTATACCTACATTAAAAGTAGCTTAGAGTAATTTATTTAATTTCTCTCAAGAAACTACGTGGCTTGTTTTTCGGGTTCAATATATTGGTATAGTCGACCATAATTTCAAAAATGAAGTCCTGCTTGACTAAAATCTGTGTCTGTCTGTGTCTGTGTTGCTCTGTCTAAAATACATTCCGATATCATCGCCGCGCCCGCCGGTGAGGTTCTTCGCCGAGTTACCAAAATAATGATTGAAAGTCTTTCAGACCCGAAACGGCGGCTTCGCGAAACAAAGTACAAGTAAGAAAACATTATCTCAAATTGTGTCCAAAAACGACGATTTGAGCACCTACCTACATAGGTTGTGAATGGCAACAAAAAGATTCTAATACTAAGGTGAATGCTTTAACTGAAGTAAGGAAGTAATGAATGGATATTTCTTGTGTGTTTTTAATAAAAAAAAACTTAAAGTTTATCTTTTTTATTTAGGTATTCATACTAAGTTTTTTAAAGTAACAGTATTTTGTATTTCATCACTAAAAGAACGATTTTGACATTTTGAAGTAAACAAGACAGTAAATTCCTACAAAGAATAAACCTAACATTTCATATCAAAACAAAAAAACCACCATCCTCCATAAAACTAACGAAATAAAACAATTAATCATGAGAAACTCTAGTCCTTTTAGTTCTAACTCCACTCCTTTGAGCCGTATTCAGCTTCCTTTTGCCGGTCCTTTTACCCAAATCTTCAACATTAACAGGATTATGACTGCCGCTCAAAGGAAGGCCTTGTTCTTCTTCTACGTCACACATAATAGCATCTCTATACTCTTTCAAAGTCTCGTCTTCTACCACAACTATGGGTTCGGGTTCTATAATCTTTCCAAGCGTGGTAGCATTTTGTAGGTGCACCTTTTCCATTGGACTTAGGACCTCTCCTACTGGGTCAGGTTGGCTGCTTTGGGAAAGAGTCTCAGCTATCAGACGGTCAACTAAGTCCGCTTCCTGGTGTTGGAAGAATTTGCTCATTACTGATTTGAGTTGGTCGGGGATTATTTCACACGGAGATACCATACTGGAAGTTATTATAATAAATAATGAAGTGGTCATGAAATAAAAAGGTAATTGCTAATATACCTACATGAGGAAAATGAATATATTGATACGATACTGGCGAGCCGTTATAGGTACCTACTTCCTATTTCTTGACCATAAGATAAGATAAGATTTTTATTTGTTAGAACATGAGTATACAGTACAAATTTAAAACTTGTAATGTAAGGTGTTACATTTTGTAGGATCTACATGTTCTGCCACATAGTATGGCGTACAAAATAAGGGAGAATGTTCGTTAGACAAAATCAAAGCATCATAGTAGCGTTACTAGTCGATTAAGTACGAAGTCCCGATTTCTGAGCAGTATAACTATTCTGTATGAACATGTCGCATCTCGATTCGAATTTCATGGCTTTCCGCCTGGGTAGGTAGTTTCGGATGAAACTTTTTACAAGATAGATAGTACTAGTATATCATAACTTACTCAGAATCCGAGCCTTGGTTAATAATGCCGTGTGAATGCAACAGCTTCATGAGTTTAGACGCGTTCACTGGAGATAGGGCGAACTTGTCAACGAGATCCTGCGCCCCGATTGCGGGCACGCGAGAGCACCACTCTATGGTCCGACGGAATATACACAGGCACTGTAAAAACAAAAGTAGTTAGCTAGTACACAATTAATCTCAAATCGGCTGTATGCAAAAACGCCGGCGAGCTAGTTTGTGAGTAATGCGTCAAAACAGTAGGTATTTGCCGTGTCAAAATAGTTTTTTATAAAATCCAATTTACATAAATTGAAGTGTGTCTTTAGACTAATCTATACAGATAAATTTAGAGACATAAATCAATCTCGTAGATCTCTCAATCCTTATAGAATGAAAATATGTGTTGTTAAAAGCAGTTTTTTTTTTATTATTATTAACACAACAATATATAAACATATATCTTAGAAAAAAAAAATTGATATTTATATTGATGTAAAGTAATTAAATTGAGATCCCCGCCGCCAACGTTTTCATAGGCCCAGTGGTCGTGGAGCCAGGACCTTATTGAGTTGTAGGTTCTGGGTTCAAAACCCAGGCATATATTATAATTATAAACAAGTAACATTTTGTCTGTGAGTTTGTGGTAATCTCAAGAACTACAAAACAGATTTCATAGGCTACCTATATTGTTTCAGAAATCTACCCCTAAAAGCTGTAACGATTATGTACACCGATATTAAAGTTCGTAGGAAAAATCTGGAATCTACTTGGACGAAGTCGCAAGCAAAAGTTATCTATCGTATAATAACATGACTCACTTCTCTCTTCTTAACGCTGAGTGACGCCAGTCGTTGGTCAGTGGGCTCTCTGTTTGGATCCGTGTCAGAACACTCCGTGCAGCAGTGGCGCTGCAGATGAGTTGCGTTCTCGCGCGATAGACCGAAACACGCGGCGTGTTGCTGACTGCTGCAGTAACTAGTGATCAAATAATTTAACAGCTATAAATGTCAATTTCATAATAATTTGATTTTTTTTGTTATGTTTTAAATCTATATGTGAAAAGAAAACTCTGTACCCCTTTTTAAGCAAATTGCGCACACGGAGAAGTGTGAGATTTGGCATACCTACTTAAAGTTTATATGGAAGGAGTGCAGAAAGCTAAAATGTATAGATACTTAATATATAATATGTGGTCGAATTTCGACCGCTGGGCGACCACTAGTAATACCTAATAATTAGTTACCTACCTACTGGTTACCTATACCTAGTAGAGTTCCATGTTACGAGCTCGACTGGGGCGGTACTAGTACGAATTTCTTTCACCATACCTAATAGCTGTGTAAGTTGTGTTCGGATGAAGGGTGCTATTGAAATTATCGGAACACAAGGCAATACAACTTTACCCTTAGGTATCCCCCGTATCCGTGGTTGCGGATGCCCCTAGTGTAACGTAAGCACGTTTGCCTTTTCCTATCATTAAATTATTTAAATAATATACTTACTGGCATGTTATGAGGGCATGTATCACGTTATCACTATCGTATTTGTTGCACGGGCACTGTATTCGCATTTCGCTGGAGTCCGACACACTCTTCAAAGCTGAACCTAAAGTAAGTAGGTAGGTACAATTAAGTAATTCATTAAACTCTTAAGTAGATACCTAAAAAAATTATATAAAATAGACTTTATTTGATACACGAGAATTGTTTTTCAATACTTACTACTTTCGAAATCTTGTTCGTTTTGCGTCATCTTAGGTGGATTTTGAGATGGCTGAAATAATGTAACCAAATAAAAGCTGTAGTGTGAATCGAAAACTAATATATTATGTATCTTTGTATACCGGTTAGATAAGAAAATCCAAGTAGCCAAGAGGGCTTGTATATAGTATAGTATTACATGGGAGCAAAATAATATTTTTACGACGGCGCTATTTCATACCCAGTGCGGAGCATAGGATTGTAGAGTATAATTCTGAGCGCAGCGAAAGATTCAATATGCGTCGCCCGAGAAAGAATTATTTTGTGGCAGAGTCACGAGGATACACTCTTATTTTTATTTCCCTCTATGGGAAAATGAGTACCTAATAGATTCTGCACCATATAAATGAAGCGTCTGTACTTTCGGATATTAATATCATAATTTTACTACTTGATAAACTCATTTTTCAAAATTATTAGCAATTTTAAATTGCACCGTAATGATCCGTGAACACAGAGGACGAGGACGTAGTTCGCGCGTTTTTCGTTTTTTTATTTAATTTAATATAGCCGTGCCCCCATTAATTTCGTTTGATCGTTTCGATATCTTTGGTCGCGGAACAAGAGTATAAGACTATTCATATTCCTCATCTAAAACTCAATACTGCCCCCTATGAAAGTTTCTTGGAGAAAAGACCTACTTTGCTCACACTTAGAACAAATCATTTTTCCGAAAAGATGGAATGATAATAATTTTTTTACTCTTTTATCCATCTTCGTATAACATACAGTACCGTAAAATGGGGCTATTTGAGAACCGCGCAGTTAATTGGAATTTAGTAAAGGAATAATTATTTGTGCTTCTCATGCTTATAGGATTTTAACCGGTGGTAGACCTATTGAATGTTTTTAATCCTAAGGTATTTTCGATTTCGTTTAGAAAATATTCAGACCAAATTCCTAAAAACAAGTGTTAGTACCAAATAGCCCCATGTTTCCCAAATAGCCTAGTTATACCGGTACGTAGGTTTATACCTGAAATTATTCATATACTCACAATAGCCTCGTGACTGGAGCCCATGCTCTCCCTGATGTAGGTACGAGCAGTCATCCTATGGAAGGGAGTCTCCACCCAGCCCAGCTTCACCGTCTCCGGGAGTGTAGGCTCCAAGTGGTCCTGATCCTCGACAGTACTCAAGAATCCTGGCGCTTGGTAACCTTCCGGCGCGTCTACAAGAAGGATCATAGACTCTGGATGAAAGGACCATAGTTTATATCACGTCACCCGCGACACATAGCCACTACGCCAACCGTGTCGTCAAATAATTAATTTAAAATTATTTATTAATCCAGCATAATACAGTCCCACTGCTGGGCACGGGCCTCTTCTCAGAATTACAAATGTTTTCAGGTTTATACGTATTACTTTATCACGCTGACCCTTGTGCGGGTTGGCGGACTACACACACTACCGAGAATATTTTGGAGCCCTCTCAGATGTAAGGTACATGCTCACGAATTGTTCGTGTTCTGATCCGCGCATTAATAATTTACAAAATCTCTACTCTGCTGTCTATAAATCTATATATCTATTCTACTATGATAAAATCGCTCGAGAAGTCTGTACATTGAAAATATTTTCGCGAAAATAGGTTATGGAGACTAGAAATAAGCAATGGAACAAAGAGAGATTGGAGAGCTAGAGGTAGGGCAAAGCCATAACGGGACTTTCCGCTACTACCACCTCATCACGGAAAAACGGCCAAGCAGATTTCAATAAAATTTTACAGTTCTATTAGGTAAGAGGCAAATCATTCTCATTTTCATTCACATTAAATTACATTGTTCTCGCAGTAACTTAGGTGCTGAGGTATGTTTTAACTCAATAATAAACCCTATATACCTAGGTACTTGCCTACCACTAATCGAAGTAATTAGGGTGCAAGGATCTTTCCTTGCCTTGATCTTTCCAGACTCTTGCGTGCACGAGTGACCAAACATGAGGTCGTCCGGCGCACCCTGGGCAGTCAGCCAGTCAGCCTCGTTGCCACCTATTGCCTATATTGCTGACTTGCTAATATTTACACTAAAGCATGGGCGATTCCCATGTGAGATAACTCGTCATCAATAATTACTGGGTTTAATTAAGACTTAATTAGTGATGGGCAGCATTTGTCACTCATGAGACAAGTTTAGCCTTTGTCTCCAACCTGCTTCTACAGCTTGATAACTAAGGACTATAGCTGATCTTGTGGCTCTGAATAGCGATAAGCTGATTGCTTGTAGATATTGATAAGATTTTTATAGTAGGTAATAAATATTAGTTTACCTTCATTATAATACAGACGCAAGCTGACGTCATAAGACTCCGGCATTTCATTTTGACAGGCCTGCATGATCACCACACATGCCCTTATCAAGTGTAGAGTCCGCTCTCTTACATTATCGAACGCGTATCTCGTGGAACGTTTGGCGCTATCCTTGGTTTTGGAGTGGACATTCATGGTCACCCCATCAGGATTGTATAAGTATTCGAAAATATGGTATTCGACTAAGTTCTCGAGTTTGCATTCGCCGTCGTAAAAACAAATGACTAGTTGATGGAGCTGAAATTAAAAACGCCGTGCCTATGTTATCTTATCACGCACATAAACGTAGTAAATAATAAGTTTATGATCACGCATCAATTCTTACCAGCAGGATATGAAGACATATGTAAAAAAAAAAAATACATAGGTACAGACGAACATAAAACCTTCTCCTTTTTGGAAGTCGGTTAAAAAGTGTCAATTATGAACCTTATCGATGGTCAATGTGGACAAGCTTTCGCTAATACGAAGCGAAAGCGATCGTCTTACCTTCGAAACCTGTCTGCAGTCACCTCATACCTTCCATACTTATCTCTCGAACCTCGCTTGACAGACCTTAGGAGCACTTCTCAAAACCAAGTCTTCTTAATACTAAAGTTAATAGAAAGAGGCTCACAGAAAGAAGCTACTGCCCATCGTGCTATATGGCGTAAAAATAAAATATTAAAAAACCTCTTACGTACATATTTTTTATCAAAGGCTTCAAAAGCTTGAGTAAGTGCCGTGCTAACAAAATGCGCCAGCTCATGCCTGCATTTTTTCTTCAGTATCCTCAATTTTATACCCCCGAAGTTCTCGACAGTGTAGCTGTCTTCGGGGAACACGTTCTTCAAATACGTTATTGTACTGACAGCAACGACCGTCAACTGTTTCATAAATGTTACGGAACTGGTGTATGTTTCTGTTACTTGTCGAGGGAATAATTTAACCCATTCTGCCACCGCCTGATTGGAAGACGAAGAATGACATTACAGTACAATTTGCGTTGGTAGGTGGTTCACGTAACGCATACCGATAGATTAGTGACCTACCTACGCCGACGGTAGTCTACATGTGTCCATGAGAATGTTGCTCATCTGTATGTAGATAATGAATACTGATAATGATAATGACTCTAATTGCCAGCCGGCTTAAATGTTGGCATTAACCCCGAGATTTAAATCAGCTGTACCTAATATTACAATCTATAGGTATGAGCGCCACATCTTTTACCAATAGCAAACAGACTGTATGCCGAAAGAAGCGGAGCGATCCTCTACTTGTGGCGATACTAAATGTGCGTGCCACTCACTGAGTGGAGTGGAAAAGTATGTAAAACCCTAGATAACCATTATGATGACAATAAATTAGATGAATAAAACGGATAAACAAAAGTATCTACGATTATTATAGTGTACCTGGGACGTAAATGTAGCTGTTGCAGACATTATTATCAGAATTTCCACTAGATTTAGATAAACCAAAAAAATGAAACAATCTGACTGGGCTGATTGGGAAACTCAAAAGTTTTGTCGTGTCAAAAATATTTTTTGACTTCCCGCTTTTCAGACTGCGCATGCGTATTTCTCTTCTCCGTACCTACGCTTCCGTACGCGCCATTTTTTCGTCTAATTTGTATCCCACAGATAATTAATTAATAATTCCTGCAATTTTCAATATTTTTGGTTTTCCTTGAACTTAACGGCGATGCTGGAATATTTGCGGGAAAGTGATTTAGGAAGTTCTAACGTCACTGATGAAGTTATTTGTAAAAACCCGGGATCTAATGAAGGTTATTTTAAAAGAGATTGTATTGTGAAACAATGTAATAAATATTTCTTTTTTCAAACTTTATTGACATTTTCTAGAACAAATGACGAAATGACATGACACTTATAAATATAAAAATAATTTTGAATACTTTATAGTGAAAACTGCAAAGGATTTTTGATAATATAAATCGATATGCTGTGTCCTGAAGCTTATCTTGTTCAAAATGAGACAGTGCCTAAAGAAGACGAAGAAACGTGCAGAAAGAAAAGTAAAAAAATACCCGGTGAAGGTACAGGAAGCTTAGAATTAAACTCCTACAAAAATCCAAAAACTTGGAAGAAGTCCATATCTAATTTCTTTCGCAATCAGCTTCGTCCAACTAAATCCAACGATGTAAGTTATTATTGGGCAGAATACAAAGATAATTTTTTATTCAGTGTCTTCTTATATGTTTTATTTTTCAGGGTGATCGACCATCGGGAAGCAAAGAACAATTTGAGGATAAAGAAATTAGTCCAGAACAAAAGTGGCAATCTTTAGGGAAAATATTCAGACGCCAAAGTTTTGAGCACTGGAACAAGTCATCAAATCAGCAAGGAGAATGTTCCTCTCCGAATAAACGTCTCGCTGTGAAAAAAGTGTTGTCAAGCTACTTCGGGAAAATCCAAAAATCCTCGTCTGTTACAAATGATAAATGAAATTATGAGTAAATAAATAGTTTATATAAATAGATTTGTGATTATTTAGTAACAATAGTACCTAACGCTTGGGATTCAATTGGGAGTTGAACACTGGACTAAAGCGTCAAATACACGACTTTAGTATCGTGTAGTGCGAGTCTGTTTACTAGTTTACTGTTTACTATAGATTGTTGCTGCTTCCACTGTTAGAGAATGCAGCAAAAACGATAATATGAGAATTTGCAATTACACTTTTCCCCTGATTTCAACGTTGCCGGTTCCGGCACCACCACGGCCATGTTAAATAAGGCTGTCCTCCGCCTTTTTTAACATGGCCGTGGTGGTGGTGCTTCTTACGTCATTGGGTGTAGCCCTTCCTTTGAGTAAAATCTGGTATTGACAGTGACGTTAAGAGAGGCTTCTTACGTCATTGGGTATTGACAATGTTAGCTCCACTTTTATATTGAACTTCGTGGTCAATACTCAAATATGGAACTAAGGTTGCTAGGTTTTATAGCATATTTTGTAGTTGTAGTTGTGGGCAACACTAATAAAAAAAGGATATCTGAATCTGACAATTAAATTGACATTTCTGAAGGGAACTCAACAGAACTCAAGGCACGGAGTTCATTTTCTGCTTCTTTTTGTGTGAAATATTTTTTTTCGACTATTGGTTTCGTTTACCAATACAATATCACGTTCATTTTTAATTTTAACAATACCTTTTGTTGAGAGTTCTCATGTATAAGTTTTTGTACTCACACGCCCTTGAAAACAGTGTTTTATAAAAGTCGAGTGTCAGCATAGCAACAGCACTTCGGTACATATAATTCCTATTCTGAGGGATATCCTTCACAGTAAGAAGATAGGGTGCCTTTTTGTGGTAAGTATATTGACGCACGATTAATTAGTATTACAGTATTTATACCAAACTTGTACAACAATGTTGTCTTGGTGTACCTTTGTGCATTCGTTCCGTACGTATAACAATTTATTATACTGTATTGTACATAATGAATGTAGACAATATAACTAACATTGGTTGGTACGAGGTGCTTTCCGCAATATTTGTGACTCTTCTGGTATTACTAACTTGAGACCCATTTTCTTAATGATTACCTACTTGAAAGGGTATTGTCTGTGACAATAAGTGCATTATTTGCATTTAGAATTCACATCCCATTGATAGGGTGATGTCATATTTTAAATCCAAGCTTCATAATTTTACAAACTTATGTATTATGAGCCATAAATATTGTACCTTTAATGGATGAACTAAACATTTGATACATCATTGCAATAGGTGCATGTTTCCCATAAACGGTTAAACTTCCTGTTATGAACAATAATTTAATATTGGTAAACAATATTTCAAATATATGATTCCTCAGACTTGTATAAATCTTTTTCATCTATTGCCCTTCTATCATTAGACCTATTGAAATGTATAGAAATATGATTGTAATAAGTACCTATGGAGAGATTAGAATGATCCCCTGGTACATAAAATAACAGTATCAAGCAACGGATCCCTGTGAGATCCATAAAATATCATTCTGATATTGTTACTGTACTCTCAACCCATGAATGCTGAATTTTTCCTGTTCATTTCTGAAAACACAAATGATAAGGACTAGTATGATACTTAATTATGAGGAACTCTTAGTAGGTACCAATAATAAATTTAAATTTATTTATTTCTTTGCAAATATGAGTAGTACTGGTTATACTTACCCTTGATAGTAAGTACATGAGCAAGCCCTGTACACCAACATTCCCTAAATTTTAAGGAACACGTAAGCCATTTTTGTGACCCCAAGTGATAATTTTCTAGTGTTATACTAACTCCTAAGGTCGGAACAACTTAAGAACTAATGTTATTCTTATTTCCAAGTTGATGCATTTGACACATGCTCATTGATATTTCATGTTTATGTCTGGTCAATATACAAACAAATACAAATACAAGTTGCAACACTCTGATGTCTGGAACAAAGAAGTTGTGTCAACCGAATATCTTACTCTTAAGTTTGGAACACCATTAGAGTTAAGAGTTGTGCTTGAATTTGATTGAATTCTTCTATCCTTTTTTGTTCTCAACAAATGACAGTGATAGAAGTAGAGTTACACCTACAATCCTTGGATTATTATTGGTTCTAGGATGATTAATATAGGTTTACATATTAAAAAAACAGCTTTTTTAATATTTGCGTATTGCCCTATAAAAGCAACGTGCTTCAACCGGAGCCTCCCATCATTCTTTGTTAGTGATCGACTTTCGCCACAAACTTGTTATCATGCATGACATGGTCCAGAAAATTTTTAGAATAGAGAAAGAGACATATAATCTATAAGGGTGTCATAAAAATATATAAATACTTATTTGACTAAGTACTTATTTATACAT
Organism: Allophyes oxyacanthae; assembly: GCA_932294325.1. Classification (NCBI taxonomy): domain Eukaryota; kingdom Metazoa; phylum Arthropoda; class Insecta; order Lepidoptera; family Noctuidae; genus Allophyes; species Allophyes oxyacanthae. The sequence goes on from OW028615.1 coordinate 14,351,057, forward strand.
ATAATAAAAATTTCAGTAACAATATTTAGTAATTATGTTGTGTTTATGAAAATGACACAGGGCTTTGTTTGTGAAGGTTTAAAACATGTCCACAATTAATTTTCCTGGTACAATCAGAAATTTAGTAATTCAAATTATTATAATACCTTCATTTATTGGTATGGTAGCTAGTATATTATTTCCATATCAAAAATGATTGTGTTTGTTTCAAAATTGACATTAAAAGTTATGTTTAGCATATACAAAGAAAATATTTATTCAACAACAACAAAAGAAACATCACAAATAAATAGGTATAAGGTAGGTAGGTATAGGTATATAATTTTTTATTTTATTTTATTTAATGCCATATTGGTATTAAGTATAAAGGATAAGCATTTCGAATCAAGCCCCCAACAGTTAAGGCCCCATGTCATATGCAAGCTTTTTGGTATATCTACTTTAATTTAATACTATAGCGGTTATGTTCAAACCCAGCTCCAAGATGGTCTTTGGGTACATTCATATTGTATATATATACATATAGACACTGGAAAAGCAAAATAGCTAAAGTGCCAATAATTAAACTCTACAGGGGCCACTTTTAAAGTTTTTTATTACGAAAAAATTCATTTCAATTAATCTAATGGATAATTTTCTGTAAAACGTATATTCTAATAAATCATAATTATTATGATTTAGATAGATAAGATAGATATATAAATTTAAATGAATTTTTTCGTAATAAATAACTTCAAAAGTTGCCCCTATAAAATTTACTTATTGGCACTTTAGCTATTTTGCTTTTCCAGTGTCGATATTTATATCTATATATTAATACGTGAAGAGAACACTTTGTACCCCTTTTTAAGCATATTGCGCGCACGGAGGAGTGTGAGATTTGGCATAGATAAAGTTTATATGGAGAAGGAGAGCAGAAAGCTAAAATTACGGTCGAATATCGACCACTTGGTGACCACTAGTATACAATACAAAGCCACTGTACTTACGTAATAATTGTTTATTTTAACTTTCAGATGAGTAATGAGGGTGTATGGAAGAAAAATAGGAATCAAGGAAGAGACACACTAATTTAGAGTATTGTAAGTATCGAAGTGGTGCTTTTAATTAGCGTAAGATGATAACACGAAGATGGTTCCACCCAACGCTCTCAGGGGTGGATGCAGAAAGGATTCTCATGGAATGTGGCCACGATGGCTACTTCCTAGCGAGGCCCAGCATGAGTAACAAGGGGGACTTCACTCTCTCAGTTCGTCGGGGCAACGAGGTGACGCACATCAAAATACAGAATAATGGAGAGTTTCTCGACCTTTACGGAGGCGAGAAGTTCGCCACACTTTCTGAACTCGTTCAGTACTATATGGATAATCAATGTCAACTGCGGGAGAAAAACGGAAATATTATCAGGTTAAAGACACCTCTTAATTGCGCCGATCCCACTACTGAACGGTGGTACCACGGACAACTGACCGCAAAGGAAGCGGAGCGGGTGATGTTAGAAAACGGTAAGAATGGCTCGTTTCTTGTTCGAGAGTCGCAGCGGCAGCCTGGCGATTTCGTCCTATCTGTGCGGACAAGGGACCGAGTTACTCATGTCATTATACGACGACAAGACAACAAATACGATGTGGGTGGTGGTCAACAATTCAATGATCTTGTCAGTCTAATAGAACATTATAGGAACTTTCCCATGGTCGAGACCACGGGCGAAGTATTGCGGCTGATCCAGCCATTCAACGCCACTCGTATTCAAGTGCGACATTTTCACACTCGGGTTAAACAACTTCAAAAAGAAAACGAAGGTCCAATTGAGAGCATGGCTTATAAGCAAGGCTTTTGGGAGGAATTTGAAACGCTGCAAATGATGGAGAATCTACAACTATTCGACAGAATGGAGGGATCGAAGCCAGAAAACATAAGAAAGAATAGATATAAGAATATAATACCGTTCGATCGTACTCGTGTGGTGCTGAAGGACATACCTCTGGACGCTCCGGCTGGGTCCGACTACATAAACGCTAATTATATTCGATGTGACATGATCGATTCGGGATCAGAATCGCACGATTCTAGTAACGGCATTTACGAAAACGGTTCCATCATGAATCGTGATAGCACACCTTCTAAAAATAAAGAAAAGTTGTCACCCATTCACACCAGCGTCATCGTTTGCGAAGAAAAACCTAGCGTAAAAATTCAAGGTAACGGCACGAAACTCATTCCGCCTTTTGAGCCGTGTGTTCTTCGAACGAATCCTAATTATGTGAATACCACAATACCGAAATCTACGGAGGAAACGGAAAATGGTATCGTTGACCATGTCTACAATAAAATATACATCGCCACCCAAGGCTGTTTATCGACTACGATATATCCATTTTGGTCGATGATATGGCAGGAGGACATTCGTATCATTATAATGACTACCAAGGAGATCGAACGCGGGAAGGTCAAGTGCGAACGCTACTGGCCAGAATTGAATAAAACTGAAGTCTTCAAAAAATTCTCAGTTTACAATGAATTTGAATCATCTACGCCAGATTACACGTTGAGACGCTTTGTAGTAACGAAAAAGGAAGAATGCAGCGTCAAAAGAATTATTTATCATTTCCACTTCACGGCGTGGCCTGACCACGGCGTCCCGTCAGAACCGGGAAGGGTGCTGAATATATTATTAGATGTAAATTATAGGTTACAGCAGATTATGACCGGGCCGGATCCTCCCGCACAGGCCGTCGTATGCGTCCATTGTTCAGCGGGCATCGGAAGGACCGGGACTTTTATAGTCATCGATATGATCCTAGATCAAATAAGAAAAGAGGGATTCGACTGTGAAATCGACATCCACCGTACTGTTCAAATGGTGCGAGACCAGCGATCTGGTATGGTGCAAAACGAGGCGCAGTACAAGTTTATTTATATGGCCGTTTTAGAGTTTATTGAGACAGAGAAACAGAGGATCGGTTATGGCCCCGAACCGAGTCAGGACTCTCCTCGTGTGAGATCGCATCCTGTACCTTTTTTATGAATCGCGCTAAAAGTGCGAAGAAATTGTTATCAAAAGCTTTATCCCGTGGAAAATTGTAGAAGGTTGCATAGATTCTAATTAATATTCCCTTATCTATTTGTCTAACAACACAAGTCTAGCTGAAATGCCGATTTATTATACAATGTTAATATTTTTACTGAATTTTAAGCATCAGTAAATATTAAAAAGTAAAGTAAATAAATATTAAAGCATCAGTAAATATTATTTACAAGACGATGATAAGACCTGCTGCCTTGTATGGATCAGGATGTTGGGCCACAAAAGGGACGGATGAAAGGCAATTGCATGCAGCGGAGATGCGAATGCTGAGAGGGATGTGTGGGGTAACGAGATTAGACAGAATCCGGAATGAGTATATTAGAGGAAGTATGAAAGTGGCACCAGTTACAGAAAAGCTGCAAAGTAACCGATTGTCGTGGTATGGACATGTAATGCGGAGAGATGAAGATCATGTTATAAGAAGAGTTGTAAGTATGAATGTGGATGGCTATCAGAGTAGGGGCAGACCAAAGAAAAGATGGATGGACTGTGTGAAACATGACATGAATGAGAAGGAAGTAAATCTGGAAATGACGTCTGATAGAGATGAATGGAAGAAAAAGACATATTGCGCCGACCCCAAATAAAATGGGATAAGGGCAGGAGAATGATGATGAGTAAATATTAAAAAGTTGGATTCTAATTCAACAGCGCATGGTATGTATAGGTTTTTCTAAATATATAGTAAATGTCAAAAGAAAGTTAAGCGAAAATCTCAAAGTGATTGAATAATATTTTTTTGTGGTAACAGAATGTGGTATAGAATTTGTCAAAAGAAAGAATTTGTTTACCTTACAGAAATTGCTTGCACCGTTGAAAGTAGGATACTTATTTGCATAGAGATGTTTCACTAGGATTTTTATTGAATGTTCTGAAAAAATAGGAAATCCGGTAGCTCGTGGAGGCAAACATACTTTGAAAACTATTTACTTTTCAAATTTTAATGATTTTAAGGATAACCTCACTGTGTACCTATTTATATACCATATCATTTCAATGGATAAATTATAGTTATGATATTATGGATTCAGCATTTTAAAATAAACTTTTATTATATTCACAGAACAATTCTATAAACATTGTGATCAGGGGAAAATCCCGTTGTTTACATGAAGTTGTAAGATTTCTCGCTCCAGATGGGCGGAATATTATTTTAAACAATAATGAATGAAATTATGGAATTAAAAATATCAATGCAGATGAAAATTAACATGTTTAAAAGTGAAACATTTTATTTTAATTTATTACCTAGATGAATCTAATTTTACGCACAATAAAACATGTAATTAGCATTCTGTATAATAATTTGTATATTCACTCGAAGAGGTTAATGCTTGGTTTTTTAATTGATCAGGCCGATTGAACTTCGTCCTAAGATGGCATGTTTTGCTGTCTGTCCCGGCTAACGTTATTAGATGACGTGTTTTGCGTCAGAAAATTTACATGCCTTTACGGTTTGGCCCATATTGCAAGGGAAAGTGGAGAGAACAAAGAAGAAGGGAGAGTGGGCTTTGTCAGGTGCAAGGGAATTGTCCCTTGCACCTGACAAAGGATTTTTGGGGCAGACTTGCATTGGCAAGTCTGCCCTAAAATCCTAACGGCCATTTTTCAATTTGTGAGCAATAAGTTTAAGAATTTTGGGCAAAGCTCTTAAAAAATGTCATTGTCCTTTACAATAGCTATAATACTTGTGTAATCGAATCCACGAATCCCCTGTAAAGTATCATGTTATAAAACTAGGAGAGCATGCAAGGCATGCTAATATAGTTACCTCTCCTAGAGTGTGATTGGTTGGTTACGATAAAATATTGAAGGAAATCTAATTAACATGGTTAAGTATTGGAAACTTGAAATGAAGTAATTTTAATATTGTGTAAGCGGATTTATGAACGAAGATACGATGCGACTTGGCACAGCAATTTTATATAATCGCACGACCTAACTTGTACAAGACGTAATTAGTAGGTACTTAGTTTAGGTAACTACCTACTTCTAATAATTATTGTTCGTTCGCAGTGGCATGTCGCATCGCGCTTTGTGTGAAGCTTGTAAGAGGAAAATAATATTTTTTATTAATTAAAAACTATTATGTTAGTTATATAAACGGCGACCTGAATAATTTATCACACTGTTGCTTTAATTTTGCACTACACGAAAGTCAGGAGATTGGCTTAAACGAGATCTCGAATTGGAGTTTGAATTGGAAAAAGTAAATGTATATTATATATTTCGACAATTTTGTAGGTACTTATATCTATTTGTGAACTTTTGATATGTAACATGTCTTCAGGTGTATGCGGCGCTTAACACATTAAATAATTCATTAGTAAACTCGGCATAATATCATGCTGAGGTTTTTTGAAGTGAAACTTCTATATTTTTCTGTCACGAAAAAGCGATACGGCCGCGTGGAGGGGGTAGACGTTATATTGTCCGTTGAAGTTTCACTTCTACTATGTGTCCCAGTCCCAGCACACAATTAGTTTTTTATGTTTCGGTACCCCAATTTCCTGATTATATGAATATTTTTAGTATACACAATATCATTGAAAATACCTACTATAAGCCTACATATTTTGTAATAATTTATGTACCTAAGCGCCGCATAAACAGAATAAGTTGATAAAATGTTCATTGCAGCTAAACATTAAGTTCTCTTACTGTAGGAATATCAAAACCTACACGGGCTGCATGCACGGTGTTTTAGGCTCTAGTATACAATAACTTATGGTTTCATCTATTACACTAGTTACACCATTCGCATACAAGACATAAATTAAGTTAAACAAAAGGTAGAGCTAAATCCGATATAGTAGGTTCGTTAAAAATTGGTTATCATTTACCATTGTGCACTAGAGCCATTAGATTTAGATATAATACATAATGATTTGATGCAATTATACAGACGTTGTATTACGATTATTTTAATAATGATTAAGTAGGTAGACCGACATACGAATTGAAAAAATCTAGGTATGTGTTTCTCATACGCTCTCCTTAAAAATACTGTGCAATCTTTTTATATTTCAGAAAAAAATACTAGATAATGTTTTATATTTCAGCGGTCGATATTTAGGCAATAGGTGTTTGTTTTTATATATACCTGTATATTCATGAAAGTTTTGTTGGTAGTGAGTAGTGACTGTCTTGTTTAAATTGATAGTATATTTTTATGTGTGAAAGAATATAATGAAATTACTCTTCTACTTTTTCAATTAATGCAGCTGCCTTGTTGTATTATAAAGAAAATTATAGACACACATACGAACAATTTTTTTTATATATGAAACTTCAATTTATTCTAAACTGTCTCCACTACTCATACATAATATGCTAGTATCAAAAAACCTTGTATTTTTAAACTTATATTCTTGTCAAAACCTGTAATCGGAGGTGCTTTTTATGTGAAATATTTGGTCGTAATGACATGGTGCGTTATTTTTGTTTTTATTTTGTTTGTACGCGTAGATTACGTAGTACGTATGTATATGTAGGCAAATTCAGGCAGTGATAATGTTACTTTATTTCTATGAATAGAATTCGGTGTAATAATTAATGTAGGGATTAGTATGTGTATTTAGTATAAAACTTACGCTATAAGACCCTTTATTTATACAACGATTATAAAATATTAACGCACATTTTGTAATAATTTAATTGTATATAATTTCCAGCTCTACTAATGTATTTCTACCTTTTCTTAATCTGGTATCCTTGCAAGTTGAAATACATTATAATTATTTATTTGTATTATAAAAAAGCCCCTATGTTTTTCTTGTATTTTACTTAGTAGATTATTTAGTAAGATTAAATTAAACATGCGCTATTATATTTCACCTTTAAAGATTAAAAAATACGTATCGCACACAGATGAGCAGCGCCTCATCTCATCGACTCGCCGACAACCTGTCCATTCACTTATTGTTACCGAGGCGAGGCGATGCCGTTACGTTGTTGATAATTGTACGTTGCAATATGGAGTTTAACACAAAGAATATCGAACCGCTCTAGTTGAGGCGATGTTGATTTGTAGCCGGGGCGATAAGTGTGTACCTTTATACGGATACAATGTTGATAAATGAGGCACAGGCCTCACTGGTGGTTTTCCTTAACATTATGCACGTTTACCGGGTATAAATATAAAGACCGGCAAATAATATCCCGTATCATCTATATCTGTAGCAGATTGTATTTTCTCGATTTCAGGTTGGTCCCATGGTAAAAGTTGTTCATGATGATGAGTACAATACTCCCTTAAATTTTTCCCTCGTTCAACCAGTGGCCCTGTATATTGGCTACGTTCAGTAATTCAGTTTTCGGTGCGAAAGTCACTCGGGCGAATTTCGCTCGCTCATCAGGAATAATTGAACGATCCACAACTGCGTTACGTGAGTGACCAATCCGGACCAATCGAACGATTTCAAATTATCTGCTGCTGTATCCTATGACTACAGTCATTGGTCGGTTGATAACAGTGCGACCGAGTGCGACTTTCACCCTACTATTTCACGGAGTCACCAGAGCGATCGTCCGACGACGCTCGCTCAAATAACTGAACGGTTTAGTGTGATCGCCTGCGTCGTCGAGCGTCGTCCGGCGTAATAACTGAACACACCCAATAGGTGCTTGTGTGTCTTACTCATTGGCTACGTTCAGTAGTTCATTTATCGGTGTGAAAGTCACCCGTACGACTGTCGCTCGCTCATTGGGAATAATTGAACGGCTTCGACGATCGATCGGTGCGTCGCGTTGTCGAGCGTAGTCCGCCGTAATAACTGAACACAACTAAATGGTCTGAATAAAGTGCTATAGGTAGATATCGTATTCTGCGATAGGGGCAAATTTTCAAATTATACGTTTTTCTATTGCTATTCGTCAGTCCTTCTGATATTTTTAAAATGATTTGGGTTATTTTTAAACATCTGTATTTATACCTATAGCAACGATGTATTTCATTACCAATACTGTCGCACAAAAGCAATCGAAAAATATGATTTTTACTGTAAGAATAAATAATAAAATAAATTGTTAATAATAACAAATTAATTCGTCTTATATCGATGTTTTAGTGTACCTAGTACGCGAATTATAAATATTTTATTCACACCCTCATAAGGGCTTAAATATGTAATTAACAAATTATCACTGCTTGAGTTATTCAGAGCTATTATTATGTTGTTGGCATTTTATTTAAACTATTCCAATTTGTGAAACTGAGCTAAAGTAATTCGCATGACGGTAGAGGAGAAAGTTTTATCGTCTGATAAAAATATATGTTGTGTTTTATTGTATATTATCAATAAAATGTGATACCGACTGTGCGATCGTTTTTATCTATCCTTACACAAATATTTTTTAAATTAAACTATTGTTGTTAATACTGTAAATTATGTTATTTGCAAGCGTAGCTGCGTTCGAATCCCACGTTGGGCTACCAATAAAGTAATTGGTCTGACTGAACTGTTACTGAATGGAGACCAATAATGCATAGCTGTCATGAGTGTCTATGGCCGTAGAATAGCGTAGGTAATGTGCCCGCCTTTCGCCTAATCAAAGTTTTCCGCGATTCAACTGATTACGTGATCCTACGCCTTCGAGTCTAAATACTCAAAGTCCTACGCAGACATCCATGTATAGGTACCTATACACATCTGCCTCCTTGCTATCCTCTATAGCTACGTGTCCACCGGCTAAGATTGGATTGGAAGAAATTAAAAATTGTATGGCAAAATATCACCTACAAAATCTTTGGTACCTATACATGGCAAGAATATTAGATAGAATACAAGGTCTTTTTTTTTTTTTTTTTTTTTTTAGCATGGTAAAATCATCTTATGAGTCCTCCCACCCCGGGCAGGGCGGGAGGGACTGTCAGACTTGTACTGACTAAAATCCACGGTGTTCCTTCAATAGCCCTTTACGTTCCGGGGTCACGGTAATGAGATAAGTTCCGCGACCCCGGCAGGCTTCGGCCCTCTACAGGGGGGGCCCCGTCATCTTGCTGACGTTCTTTGAGGCGCGCGTGGAACACAACGCGCCGTCGACCCGGGCATGGTCCATGGTCGGACAGCGAGTTGCCCTTTACTCGCTGTCCGCATGCCCGCGCCTACGGTGGCCGGAGATCGTCGGCCGGCGCCCGACGCCGTGGGCGACTACCACTGCGGCTGGGCTGGAGGGAGGACGCCATCCTCTCCCTCACGCGGCCCGCCTCCTCCTTCGATAGCATGACTGCTTCGCAGAAGGAGGCGACCGCTTCCCACTCCGTCTCGCCCCACAGCATGGCCTCGACCAATGCCGGGCGCGAGAGGTCTCCGCCTATCGCCGCCCTGAGGACACGTCGGTGCTCTGCCCAAGCGGGGCAGTCTTGCACCGTATGCTCTACTGTGTCTTCAGGGCGATCCTCGCAGTGGTGACACCCAGGCGTTTCTGCCTTCCTCATCAGACACAGGTACCTCCCGAAACTTCCGTGTCCGGTGAGGACCTGCGTCACGCGGTAGGTCAGGACGCCGTGCCGCCGATCCAGCCACTCCTCAAAGAGGGGTCTTACCGCCGCGATTGCGGCGTGCCCGACCTATACAAGGTCTAGGTAGAAATAGAAGAGGCACCAACAAACATTTTAAACCCTTCTCACGCACACGTGAATATCACATCACATCAATTTGAACGGAATTACTGGAACCTTAGACTTTAATTTACTATGTGCGGTACCGGATGCAAATTGTGATGTAAATCGATGTCTCACTGTGGATATCGCAAAATAGCCGGCGCTGTCCATAGCAAGAATTGCGAAGCACGATTATTATTCAGTGACTAAAGCAAGAACTATATTAGGCCCACACAGGACTGAGACCTCTCATACGCACCAAACCGATGATCGTCTTACATGTGTCATCGTAATAAAATAATCTTTTTGTCGGAAACTAAATTCACCCCTTGGCGTTTGCGCAATGACGTGTGAGACGTAGAGCTATACTATGCATCATCCGACGAAAATGTGTAATTGCTGAGTCGGCGCGTCGCGTAGGTACATGGCGTTGCATCGCGTGGCCTGGATCCCGTGTAGCTTTACACGACTAGTCACCATAGCAAGTGGGCTCCGACGAATCCAGAATCCAGATCGGCGTCCATGGCCCACGTCTCGGCGGTCTAATGATAAGCTTAACCCATGCCGTATTGCAATAAGATCTAGTTGAACAAAAACATTACGATTATGCCGTCGAGTCGAGTCGAGTCGTCAAATACACTGACAGTCAGTGATCATAATAAGGTAGGCAATAGGAAAACTAAACCATATTCCCATATTCTGATGAAATTAATTTTAAAATAATGTAAGTACGGTTTACATAATCTAAGAAGTACTATGTCAAGATGACATACATAACATGACAATATAAAACGGAACCTTCCTCAACGGAATAAGGTTTGTTTTTCTTATACCTACAGCCTACACTACAACACCATACACTTAACTTACTACAAGCGGTAATATAATAATATGAGGTAGGTACACTTGGTGTTCGCAGAATTCGAATGTTGTGGCGTCTTCAGTATTGTAGTAGGAACGAAGCTTGAACAAAGAATAAATAAAAACTGTCTAGATTGGTATATTTATAATTATTAAACTCTATTAAATAATGATTTGGGCATGTTAAAATTGATAGGGTATGCAATCGAGTAAGGACTATAAAATACTATTTTATTACTAGCAAAATGTAAACGTTCTGAGCTAGTGGTAGAGAACTCTAGAAGGCTACCTACTCTACCAGTATTAACTTTCCTTTCCTTTCTTTCTTGGCATACATTAAATTCATCAATAGTGTTCATATAAAAATGGGTCCATGAAAAGAGACTCCACGCGGCACACCCTGGAAGCAGGTAGACACGTAACGCCGTGTGTGGGCTGACTAATCCCTTCAACACAATGGGTAACCAACAAAACAGAAATATAAATAATAAAAATCTAGATATTTTTTACACTGATCTGTTAGGTTTGGTAGAGCAACTGTAAGTCAATATATTATTCATCATTGTTAATTTGAATTTCTTCAATACCATCACTTTCTGTCACAAGAGCTCTTTCTAGGATGACACGTCCTTCTTTATATCTGTAAAGAAAATAAACAAATTGTAGGCACCAAACTGAGTTTAGCCATGGTCGCGGGACTTATCTCATTACCGTGACCCCGGAACGTAAAGGGCTATTAAAGGAACACAGTGGATATGTGGATTTTAGTCAGTACAAGTCTGACAATCCCTCCCGCCCTGCCCGGGGTGGGAGGACTCATTTGATGATTTTACCACGCAAAAAAAAAAAAAGCCATAGCTATTATAATTAAATTTAAGCAGAGAAAATTTGAAACTCTGTAAAGGTTATAGGGTACTTTCATTTCAAAAGTGTTAGTGCATGCAGATACTGTCAGATAGTCACCTCTAAACACATTATAAGTAAATACTTTAGCCAAATATTGAACAATGGCAAATCTCCATCAATCTGAAGCAGAACGCTGCTGGCTACTGATAGTATTCACCGAAGCGAACAGCATAAAACTTAATTACTACTTATGATAAAAGAGTTAAAGTATTTGGCGATAAGAGTATTACAGAAAAATAAATATTTTTGATCAATACATACCTCTGGTTCTCCTCAGTGGCAAATTCATATACCCAGCCGAGCTTTGTGCCACAGTTTTTACAAGAGACGTCACGTACCATGTGGCGACCTGTCAGCATTACGCGGTCCTGCACCTCCGAGTAAACTAGGTTCACCACCTTGTGAAATAGGAAGGCTCGACCTGGAACAGTTATGATTACTTTTATTTTCTATAATGAGCTCTGTCCAAGTTTGAATACTAATTTATTTTAAGTTTTCTGTGGAATCTAAAGCACCTAATATGAAAAAACTATAGAATATTATGTAACTAAAGGAAAACCTTTAATGTTGCTTGTGTACTACAAACAATGTTGGAGGCCCTGCTTATTGTAAACTAAGTAGGTATTTTAAAGAACATAAATAACTGTATTGTACACCTTTTAGGTACAAGTACTGGACTAAAAGTTTTAAACAATGTAGCCAATGTAGGCAATTTGCCTCAGAGTATACCTACATATTTAGATATTCTTATAATATTTGTCAATACTAACAAATATCAAGATAGATACCAATATCAAAGTATGTATACTTTGCTAAAGTGTTTATAAATCTTCATTTCCAACTTAGTCATTTGTCAATTATATCGTAATTTATTAACTTACCTAAATGATTCTCAATAACGTTGCGTAAATCCTAGCTAGATAACTTATATATATAAACACAAGTCACTCCATAGGGCAAGGTAGACTACGAATTTAAAACGTACCTGTAGCTCCCGTAAATCGTGTGCTTATCAATTCGGAACGATTTGTTAGGTTCACATCGCAAGACGCACATGAGAATAAGCGAGTACCACCAATATGATCGAGGAATATTTTCCCCATTTCTGTGAAAATAATTATTTCAAAACAAACACAAAGGCAATTTACTTTCTCTCAGCTGATGAGCTGACAATCTGACTCACATGACATTGACATTTAGTGACATCTAATAACTCGTTCTAAAATGATTGCAGATTCAATTCGGAGTTCACTCTTATATTGTTTCTGAAACATGTTACGTTTATCGAGGAGGCTTCTTTGGTCATTGGTTTATCGATAGGATATAGCCTGACATTCAGAGACATGACCTTAAGACGGGCGAAGACCGCTCTAAGCAAAGTCGTCGCTAAGCGTATCTTCAAAATTCGTATTCAGAGACGCAGTGTAAGCTTAGCTAAGACTCTCTTCTCTATGGCCATTTTCAATAGCAAAATGTTTATCGGTAAGTTACGGTTTTTATGAAAATGTGTAAGCAGGCGTAAATAAAAATTAAAACAGGATAGCAATATATACAAAATGCAATTGGAGTGAGCGAAACAAAATATCTGAGACATAAACCTATTTATTTAAGTTATGAGGCTAGTCAGACTTGAAAATCTCAAATTGTCGAAATTAACTCCACCTTAGCCCACTTGGCGACGCTAGTGTCGTCTTAAGTAGTCAATATTCACTACTTGGCTTATCTTAGTTTACGTTAAGTTTAAGTCGTGTTCCGAACGTCTCTGAATACAAATATGGGCGCAAGCTGTTGATTTTGACAGATGGAAGCGTAAGTTCACGCTTATACTCGTTTCTGTCGTCTCTGAATGTTAGCCTTATAGCTTAGTTTATGATTATAAGTCGGAGACTGGTCACTGCTGAGCTTAGCTGCTGAGACTTGAAATCATTTCTGAACTGACTGAACTCTTTTTCAAGATCATATTCATAGCTCACATTCATTTTCAAGCAATGCTACAGCCGAAATTGTATTCCCACTGAATCTCAAAGAACTGATACAATCCCTGAAAGTAAATAAATAAAATTAGATGAATATTAAAAACTTTTTCGCTGTTGACATAGGTTCACACATTTACTTAGCGAAGGCAGGTCTGTGACATTTACAATGATTTATTTGTCTGTTTCCAAGGCAACAGTGTCTTTTTACTTTCACATGAACTATGAATTTTATAAAAAAAAGTAAACACAGTTACGTCTGTTATTTTATTTTTACAAAATTAAAATAGATATAATTCATGACTAGTTATTATGGAAGGTATGAAAGAAGAAGCCATACATCACACAGCATTAAAACTAGCCGAGGAAATAAAAAATCTTTCAATATACAAATCATTCTATAGTGATGTGCAGGTACGTTTATTACGACAGCTACTTTGTTATTAATTTTAGATAGGTACTTTTAGATTTATATTTTATTATTTTCATTTATTTAATTTTATATCTAAAATATAATTGCCTGTATTCGATTTCTGTATGCCTAGAATCGTATTTTTTATCGGATCTAAGTGAGCTTTCATAAACGTCTTAAAAGTCTGTTTTATAAAAATAAGTAATTCAAATTAAACATTGCTTTCGATTATACTCAACGATCTGAGAATTAAAACACGATTTACACTTACCCTCGAGAGCCGGAAGTACCCTACGTGTAAAATTCACGAGCATTCATCACGATAACCTGACAGACGATATAAAAATAATCTTTGCATAACACGCAACTTTTATAGGCTTTAAAAATACTTTATTTTCCTTTGTGTTTAGAAATTAGTGTCGTCTCCAAATGTGAAAAAGGAGGATTTCAAACAAACATTACAGCAAGCTATGAAGGAAAAGGGGTTAGACACTAAGCTAAGGAACACGGTTTTTCATTGGGTTAGAACACAGAGTAAACAAAATGTAAGTTAAAGCTATATCTATAAATAAGTGCGTATTTTCAAAATTAATTTAGGTTTTATAATATTATACTTTTGATTCATGGACATCGCGAACTTCGTCAGGAAATATTTGTGGAATTACCACGCCCGGCAATCGGAGTTCTCTGTATGATTAGGCGCCTTTTACGACCACACCGAAACCACACGACCACAAAACTTCGCTTTAAAATAGGTTAATTAATGCAATGTAAATCATAATACAATTTAACAATTGTCTTTTTACAGAAATTAGACCCATTAACATCATTATTAAAAGCAAGTGCTCAATGGGAGAAGAGAATTCATAAATCGTTAAATTCTATGTGCACAGACCTAGAAACATCATTAGCGAAAATTAGACCTCAAAGTGAACAAGAAGAATTATCAGAAAAATGGAATGAACTTAGTACATATAATTTAGGTAATTTTTCATTAAATGAGTAGCCAATATGATACAACTCGTAGTAAATAATATTTATAGTACAAGTTTTCAACAATAAATATTTTTTCAGACCTTACGAAATACAGACCAGTTTATGCGCCTAAAGACTTTTTGGAAGTATTGTTAACTTTATCGGGCTATGTTCCTTATACGAGAGAGTGAGTGTCTTCAAAATTCGACTAAATAAACGCACTAACGACATAGTTCATATTGATTATTATTTACAGAGATGAACCCAAATGGGAGTTTGCACATTTACCAATTCAAGTGAAGACACTTGACCAGTTAGTAAGTATTGAAGTACAGTATAATTTTCAGTTCTTCAACTGCTGAGCCTATGTCAATTTACCCAACTAAACAGATACTGCAGTCGCTATATAGCCAATGATGGTTGGGCCTGCCGCAAGGCCTTATTTTGGGACCCATAATAAATTAAAGAAAAAAAGTGACTCGTACCTATTCCGAAACTACCGCAGATCTACCTACTCGAAATCGTTGTCCCCCAGCTCACTTGGGAATGTCATATTTACTATCTACCTTCTTTCCAGCGAAAAGTCTTCCCAGAATGGTCAAACGGCGAACCTCTTTTAGGGGTGAGTGCGAACATGCCGAGCACAGTACCAGGATTCACTACGCTCGAAGCGGAGCGCATCAGCCTGGGCGAGCGAGTGGCAGCCCTGGGCTATGCGCCTGTAGTACAGGAGTACTTGAAAAAGGGAAGCCCACAGTGCCTCCGTGCAAAGTTGTGGTCGCAAGTGTTGGGCTCAGATGTTAAAACTCAGGTAGTTCATAATACACTCATACCTAGTACATTTTTGTTCAAAGACGTAACTTCATCATTTGTGACTAAACTTTTAGCAAACGACGTTTTTCGCTCAACTTAAGAAAAACGTCCTGGAAGTGGATTTAATGATAGACAAACTTATATTCAAAGACGTGCAGTTGACAGCTTCTAACGACGACCAATATTTTGTATTTGAAGATTTATTGTATCAGGTAAAAAGACAAATTAATTATTACATAATAAATACATTTAGAATCAGCCGTGGCAGGATTATCGCCTGACTTTATTCAAATTGTCGACACCTTTTTTTCTAAAAATAACTTTATAAGATTTGTTGTTTGCTATTTTACCTGCTCAAACCAGTGCCCAGAACTCAAAGCCAAAGAATCTATAAAACCTATTCCTTTCTCAAGCCTTTTACGGAACTACCCATCTACACTATTTTATTTATATTGTACATAAATTATTCCACACTACCGCAGGTGATGCTATGTTTCTCCCGAGATATTGAAATAATGCAACACCTGAAGGGTAGCATCGGCAACCCGCCCACCGTCACCATCAAAGGCAAACAGACTTCAGCTGAAAGCGTTACCGTCTTCCCGCCGAGTGGAATCATACCCTTTCATGGGTTCACTATGTATGGTAAGATATAGGCAACAACCTGCCAATTCTTTAGGAAAACGGTGTGTCCTTAGATTATTATTTTAAAGATATGAAAGCAAATCAGTTTGGGTCTCGGATTTTTATAGGAAATATTTACCTCGTTAGTCTCGTCTGGCTTTCTCGCTGTAAAGTAGACGGCATCAAAAAGACAGGTCTCAACGTGCTACCTTGGGGTGAACCTCTACGCATATCGAATGGCTGGTATATTTTTTCGTCGAATACCTAACAAATCATCGTCAAATCATCGTTACCTGATTTGAAGAACAAGACAAAGGTTTGGCGGGCACTCAATATTTTGAAGTGCAAAGTATAATCCTATGCTTAAAGTATCTAAAGCCTTGGTAAGGTTGACGAACACTACAAACAAAAGGGTTCTTTACTTATCTGATTATAAGAATCCGAAAACCTCAAACAAGAGAAGAGAGGTCTTGGAACCTGTACCAAATCCTTTTAAAAATACACAAATAATATCTTAACATTTTCAGCGACTCCATTCTGCTATCTGTATGACGATCCAGTACAACTTTACTACACGTTTCGAGCATTCTACATACGGTACTGGCATCGGTTGCACTATATATCGACACATCCACAGGTAAATATAATGATAAATAATGGTAGATAAATAATATAGGTACTAAAACTTTAAAGCTCGTACTATATACAGTCCGATTTTATTGCTATTAAGACTGTTGTTGATTATTAAGACTGTGTGTGTGTGTGTCAATTTTATTCTTCAAAATGCGAAACTTCTATGAAACTGTTTATAATTTAATTTAATTCCCGTTACATTTGAGACTGTAATTTATAAATTATTATCGTTAATACTAATTTCCATAAAAATTGCATTTTTAAGAACAACTAGCATAAGTACATGCTAAGTACCAACTCACAGTCCTAATAGCAAAAAAATCGGTTTATATTCAATAACTTATAAATCTTCATTCTTGTTCGAAGCTAAACTGTGAGTAATTATATTGATAGCTATATTGTTTGTGATGTGTTCCTTTTATTTCAGGGTATAGTATCATTGTGCCTTTTATACGAAAGGCTTTTAGAAGCAAATGAACCTTTATTGTGGATACACTTTAGGAATATCAACATTAATCCGTAAGTCATTCAACTTTGGTTATATTAAGTAATAACAAGGCTTTTTACAATAACATTAAATCTATTGCCTTTTCAGTATCAGAGTGGTGTTCAAGTGGTTGATGCGAGCGTTCAGTGGCCATCTACCACCCGATCAACTACTACTTCTCTGGGATGCCATACTAGGCTACGATTGCTTAGAAATACTACCATTATTAGCGCTGGCAATACTTAGCTTTAGAAAGGAGAACATATTCCAAGTGAATACATTGCAAAACGTGGACGCTGTGTTGGCGGACCTGTCTACTATATCTGTAATACCATTGTTACAATTAGCGTTAATGAAAGCCTGAGTGTGATGTCTTGCGCATATGTGACTCAGGATTGCTCAAAGCTCAAACATAAGCTAATTTCTCAAGGCAGAGACTAGCCATTTGCAAGGTATAAAAATGTTTCTAAAAGGGAAATAAAGCAAGTAACCACGGTAATGAACTTTGATTGAGTTGATACTACGTAATCTGCGCAAATTCGCGTCGTATCACCAAGTGAGCCTTTTCGGCTTTGTATTAGGTACTCTATTAAAAAATACCCGCGTTGATTTTGCTCAAGCCTCGTAGCTTTAGCGAGCTAAAGTCAGTCTGCTCACGTTTAGCCGATAACTAAAAGCCATATCCACTGCTTTACGTCATATGACTTGGATATTACGTACATACATGTTTAAAATTTTAAAGACATTATTTTCATAGTTTGTAAACATTTTGTACATAATAAATATGTATATTTTAGACAAATATTTTTAGTGCAAATTGAGAACAAAAATTATATTTTTCAGGTAACATTAATTTTGTAACGGGTAACTTTCAAAAGGATTTTATATATTTCATATATTCGCTTCAGTTTTACATATGCGCAGGACGTTACATTGTTTTATAGTGTTTTTATATTAGTCGTTTTTTAATTTTGTAGACCCTTTTTAAATTAAAAAAAGAAAGTACAAAGTGTTACCTCAGTAAATTTATTTTTTCTTACATACAACACACCAGTTTCCCTCTTCATAAAAACTCTCCTCGATTGTAAAATTAGCTTCTTTACATAATTCGTCAAGTTCATTTTCTTCGAAGACGTGGTAATATCTCAGTAAGGTGTTCTCTGGTTGACTTGCTAGTTTATTTTCGGTGACTTTCCTCAGTTTCCAAGGTACAAGCAAGTCTTTATGTTTGAATTGCGTTCTGTTTTCGTGCACCGGTAGATTAACACCTCCAACTGTCACTTGGGTTTCTGCCTGGGTCTCATTTTTCTGGTTTTGCTTGCTTTTACAAAGATAATTTGATTTCGTTTGGTCTTTCGCCCAGACAGTGATAAGGGCACGGCCATCTTTTCGTAGTAAACGGTGTATAGTTGAGACGGCCTGTAATCTCCTCGCCTGTAAAAGATGATAAAATCATAAGCACATAAATTGCGCTATGTATAGTCCGCGCGGAACTAGTTGGCCGCGCCTTAGGTATGTGAGCGGTGGGAAGGTGGGGGGCGCTGTCATTACTCAGTACGGCGCGCCGTCAACAATAGGCAACCCGCCGCCCTCACCCTCACCTAAGGCGCGGCCAACAAGTTCCGCGCGGACTATAGTGCGGCGTGGCACAAGCATCAGAATTACACAAGTGGTGCTGCTAACATTCTGATAGCAAGTTTGCTGTTATAGGTACTTGATTTAAAGATATTTTATTTTGCTAATTATATATACAAAAGGTGTTATATTATAATATAATATATAACCTAACCGTCAAAAACCCCCTACTCCAACTAGAAAAAGGGCAATAACTTTTGAATTATTGAACAGATTTTCATAAAAACATAACTAAGATGATACCCGATTAAATTAGCTTTCAATTAAAACAAATTGCATTGAAATCGGTCCATCCGTTTTGGAGCTACGTAGCCACAGACAGACACACAGATTCACAGATACACACTACAAACTTATAACACCCCTCTTTTTTGTCGGGGGTTAAAATACCTCTCTTAAGCTTAGTTGCATTTTTTGACAGTTATAGGATTCCTATTTAAACTTTTATATTAAGTAACAGTTTAGTTGTTACGGTATCAACTGACCTTGCTACTAAAGTGATGTATAACAGCAATACAAATAACGACATCAGCTGTCGCATCCCTCAGCATAGCATGCAAGAGATCCAGACGCACACAATCTGCCCCGCTGACGTCACGTATATGTTGCTTACATTCTGATAATAAGCCTGCGCTTCGCTCGCCTGCTATCTGTAACACAATTTAATTTTCAGTAGTATCTGTGCCTGAAAACTCAGCAAAATAATTTCATTGCTTCAAGGGAGTGTTTTAAGCGTCCATGACCCCTTACTTCAGGGCCCTTATTCTGCTATCTTAATTGTGTCAGAATGGTCTCGTAATTGTTGGCTTTTGCAGTGTCGTTTAACCTATTTTGACTTCTATTGCGTAGGTAATAGAAGGAAAAGTCGGTTATTTGACAGTTATTAAGCCATTCTATAGATTTTGACTACTATTACCTGTGTAATAGAAATCATAATAGGTTGAACGACACTGCAAAAACCAACAATTACAAGTCGATTCATATAAGTGGTATAAAAAAAGCGAATATTATGAATTAATAAGTGTCCCCATTGTTGAGACAGATAGCAATATAGCCCTTCAGTAAAATTATCACTCCACCAATGCTCTCAATTTCCAAAAGCTTAAAAGTCCATTCCAAGAAAACGGAGCTCTTACAAATGGGCTAAATTATTCGTTGCTGGAATCTGGAATAATAGGGTAAACTCACTTGTAAAATATCATCCCTCTTCAATATATTCTTCCCGTTCCCGCATCCTAAGTCCATCACCACACTGCCGGGGACAACGCCCTGCATGAACTGAACCACCTTGGGCCACGGCTTGTGTCGAGTCGTACTGAAGTGACCGGCAATTTGTTCGTACACCTAAAATTTTTATACAGGGAAGTTTTTTTAGTGATCTCTATGGTAACTATGCTAAACGTTTTATAGAAGCCATTAAAAGTGGAAGGATTTTAGAAAATATGTAATTTATTCGGTTCGAAATAAAAAAAAAATACAAAAGAAGATAATAAGAAAATAGAACCCTGGAGGTCCATAAAAATGTTCTATGATATAAATGCGGTAAAACTTTTAATGCGCTTTTACTCGTATATAGATTTCTAAGAACAAATCTTCCTATCTCTTGGTTAAGCGCGCTCTATACTAGAGTTCATGCACTGCGAAAAGAATTCGTTTGGGATTTCATTTCTCATTTTATAGCAACACGAAAATAGCAACGGTTAGCATAACTGCCATAGAGATTCCTAAAAAACAACTTGTTTGTAAATCGTCATCTAAAGTATATATTTTATGCTCCATTTTGTCTATACGACTTACCTGATGCACATGTAATTCTTCTAAGTTAGAAGCTATTTCATCTTCTAGATTATCAGGTGAAACCTTTTCCACACTATCACAGAGGGTCTTGTACCTACATTCACAAGGACCACATCTAGTCCAGCGGAATGTAAGGGATATACGTATACCTCTTGGTACGGTGTCACTTGTTATCACTTTCACTTTATGTGAGTTTTCTAAACGGTGATCAATGATTGGGTCCCACATACGAGGTTGTATGCCATGTTGCCAGTCGTATCTGAAGAAAGAAATTATTTTTTTTACATTTTTAAGATATTCTTTTGATATAGTACCAAAAATAAAATGAACTTTAGGTATGCATGTAGAAGTTTCAACGTCCACTGCAATGATGGGGTACACAATTATAATTACGGAGATTATAGATGTTATTAACATCAGTATAATGTATAGAATAACAGGGAAAATTTAATTTAAACAGCAATAAACAACAAATCCCTTCATACTTTAAGCAGGATAACTACCACGAAGATGATAAATAAGAATGTTATTTAAAATGGAGGCAGAACATAAACTTGTTACAGCTTTCCAAACTTTGCCTCAAGTATGCAGCAACTGGCTGTGCAGCGGTCGCTTTTTAGGTCTAAATGGTTTTCAGGGACACATAGGCCAAGCGCTTATGAATTTGGTCACCAACTAGTGACATTCACGCAGGTATGGCAAATTTCAGAGGTAAAATTATACAGATACATTAAGCTTAAAATCATCAAAGAAGCCCCACTCCAGCACCATGCAATAATTCTAATAATTCACCTGGCGTCATCTTGCATAACAAGTAGAGATCTTGCCTGAACTAAAACTGGAACATATTTCCCACTGTGATGTTTCCAGTCCATCACTACGTCAGAACCAAGGGAGAGAGACAGGATTGTGTCCCCAAAAGGACTGTGCTTGTCCACATGGGATGGTATGCCTGGAAATTTATGAATTATTTTTAGAATTGAATAGATCTTTACTTCATGTAAACGGTAAACCAAATACAGGCACTTATGAATTTCCAAATAGTAGGTCCTATGGAGAAGAACCAACAAGAATTTAATTTTTGATTTAAATAATTAGATTCGAGGTTACTTGTACATGTAGAATCTATGAGTGGCCCACTTGTATCTAAAAGGAGTATTTGAATCTAAAAGGACCATTTGAGATAGGAAAATTGCTAATTAATTGATATTAAATCCTTGCCTAGCTGCAAGTTTAATGTACATTTACTATGACTCAAATATTTATCATCTATTCAATTGTATGACTTAAATAGTTGATACGGTACCAGTCAAAAGACAAAAAAAAAAGTTTAAAGGGTCATAACAGGTAAAGGTAACTGCACTGTAGCAAAGTGACTACACAACCAAATGTTGTTTATATAAAATTGTATGAGATAGAATGCACTATGCGGCAGTATAACTGCACACAATTTCATATTAACAATATTTGGATGCATCACTCTGCTGCAGTGTAGTTCCACATAGTGTGGTCTTCATTTTATATTTTTGATAGTGGAATCTTTAGTGATTTTGCCCAGCAATGGGAAAGTAATAATAAAATAATAACCTTGTCCAGGGCAATATTTATTGACAGTCAATTGATCTGGTACTCCAACATCATATCCCTGTTCTTTCAACCGTTTCCACAGTACATCGCATTCAACAGGTATTTTCTCTATTAACGGATTATTTAGATCCACATCATTGCTGCCATACCTAAACTCATACCCAAAATGTCTCACTTGACGGTTTTTTAAAGTACTTGATTCCATATTCCAGTCAAACGTTTTTATTAATTGTTTCTCTTCTTCTATGCTGATAAAATCATTCAGTAATAGAAGACCTTTGGGATTCTCATGTAGGCATATTTTTTCTGTATTTGGAACTGGAAAAGAATGAGAATTTTCTTAAAAACATAAACTTAGCTTTTTCACCCCCAACAAAAAAGAGGAGTGTTGTAAGTTTGTAGTGTGTATGTATATGTGTATCTGTCTGTGGCATCGTAGCTCCAAAACGGATGGACCAATTTCAATGCAGTTCTTTTTAATTGAAAGGTAATTTTATTGGGTATCATGTTAGCTATGTTTCACGAAATTCAGTTGAGCCCTAAAAAAGTTACAGCTTTTTTCTAGTTGTAAGTCTTTTTTTTGACGGTTAGGTTAGGTTAGGTTAGGTATTGTTATTGAAGACTTGACAGTTACTGTAAAATTGTGTAGTGAACAAGTTTGTTTACCATTTTCTACAAAGTTCATGTAAAGTGGTGTTCCATTTTCATCAGCTTTTGCTTTACCATTGAACGCATTGTAAAACAAAAACGCGTTTTCAGTCGTGTCAAAGACCAGAAAGGAGTGAGTCTCCCCCTTTTCTGCAATAAATTTGGGTAAAGGTATTCTTAGCCCATTCTCTGTAACTAGTCTGAATATGGCATCTTTTTCTAATCCTGTAGCTTGTCCAGCATTGCATAGGACCACATTCTAGAAACGAATAATATTTGAGTACTTCTTAATAACGTTATTTGAACTTTTACTCAATTATTGTGGTTATCTCAAAAATGTGGACATACCGGTCCAGGTATATCAGTGCATGATAATCCCTTAGAACTTTTCAACCGAGCAGCAAACCTTTTTCTCTTACGTTCTATTTTCTTCTCTTCGTCCATTATGTAACTTTCATTACATACTAGGGGATAAATAAATAGAAAATAATTAAAGTTTGTTTTGTTTCCAACCACCTGCCACCTGCTGTAGTACAAATATATTAATCTGTGATCTGTGCTGCTGCCACCCACAGACTACTGAGAGATACTGCTGCCACCTGCCCAATCCAGTGTTACCAACTCTCAAAAATATTTATCCCCAAAACTAAAGTTAAAAACCCCTAAAAACCCCCCAAAAAAAATATCTGTAAAAATAATAAATAAATTGTAATAATAAAAAATAATTGAAAAATTTTAAAACGTTTACAGCCAGCTGCCTCACAATCAAACTTCACAGTAAAAGTCAAGAGTAAAAAAATCCCTAAAAATACCCCTAAAAAAATCAAACCCCTAAAGAAATCCCGTCACACTTATTTACCCCCGAAATTTGGGGGGAATACCCCTAAGTTCGGAACCCTGGCCCAATCTGCCCCACAGAGTACAATTTTGTTAATTGTTCGTGCCCACAGATATAGATATACAGCTGTGTTCTCATAAAGTTATTATTACCCTTATCTGAGGATAATAACTTTATGTGTGTTCTAAATTCTAATGTTCTAAGAGCAATTATACTATATAGGGGATATAGGGATTCTATCGAGTGTAAACAGAAAACCTATAGACATTTCTCTTTACATAAACAAAACGTCATAAGAGTAATAGAGATAGATATATTCTATCTGTTACCGCTCAGCGAAGTAATGCGGCCATTTGTACTATAGAAACATCTATCTATATACTGAAAATGAAAAGATATTTTTTGACCGTTTTCAGGCAAAACACCCATCCGGCTGTTGCAGCCGGTAGCTGCACACAGTATTGTCATTATTGTATGTGCACAAATAGTTAAAATCACCACACACTTGATTTTTTCAAAGATAATCTCACAAAACACTTTACGCAACGAGCCCTCCAGCTGGATGAAAACAGCTCGACTGATGGCACGCAGCGTTTCAAGATGACGTAGAAACTCTATCGCTATCTCACTTTGCTTATAGAGCTAATACATTAGTGAGAGTAGGGCCATATATACGTCTCCTGCTCTTACTTGATATACTCCCTCTATAGTATTTGCTCTTAGCTAATATTCCTTGGCCCGGCCAAGGCCCGGCCCATCTGTTTCAGAAATTCAGACTTTCAATCAGGGTTGGTAATTTGACTTTTCAACCTCGTACATTCCTCAACCATAAAAAATGTAATATAAAACACAAAATAAGACTGGACGTCTAAAAAAAGGTCGTCCGGCGCGGCGTTTGTTTTCTCAAGGAGATCGTGATTATTATGATAAGGGCAGACTGGCTCATGGCCCAGTGTATCTACATTTCATTTAGTACACCAATGTAGGCTAAAATTATGAAAACCCATTATAAAATTTCCTAGATCAAAAATCTTGTACGAGATTTATTTATTTTGTACGAGCCTCATTGTATCCTCGTACCTCTGAATACAGCAGACCATATAATTATCTCGTATTTCTACGAGGAACTTCGTACGTTTGGCAACCCTGTTTTTGGGTGTTTATTATGAGGAAAAAAGTTCTATGGTTGGCAACCCTGGTCATGTCGTAGACTAGACAGAGACTGGGTGTGTTCAGTTATTACGCCGGACGACGCTCGACGACGCGGGCGATCGCACTAAACCGTTCAGTTATTTGAGCGAGCGTCGTCGGACGATCGCTCTGGTCACTCCGTGAAATAGGAGGGTGAAAGTCGCACTCGGTCGCACTGCCAACAACCGACCAATGACTGTAGTCATAGGATACAGCAGATAATTTGAGGTCGTTCGATTGGTCCGGATTGGTCACTCGCGTAACGCAGTTGTGGATCGTTCAATTATTCCCGATGAGCGAGCGACATTCGCCCGAGTGACTTTCGCACCGAAAACTGAATTACTGAACGTAGCCACTGTCTACGCAAATTGTTGTCATTATTTGACAATCAATGTGACAAGTGACAATTTGACTCAATTGTTGATGCCTCTCAGTTGTTCAACCTTGTGGAGCGCTATTTGAAAACAATTTACTGTTAGAATCACTTGTCCCTGGTCTTCATTAAACAATGGGAATTCAGAAAAAGGTAATTGTTATTTATAATCAACAATCAGTTATCTCTTCTATTCATCTTTACACCATGTAACCTATATTGTTGCAGGAAAACCGTAAAAGGAACCAAAAACTTGTAATCTGCATGTCCTCAGATTTCTTCTATCCTAATAGGGGTGGAGTAGAAGAGCATATCTACAATTTATCACAATGTTTAATTAAGCGAGGACACAAAGTAGTAATAATAACACATGCTTACGGTGAACGTATAGGAATACGGTATCTCACGTGTGGTCTCAAAGTGTATCACTTACCTATCACAGTGTTTTACGCGCAATGTGTCCTCCCGACTATGATTTCCAACATAGCTTTAATAAGATACATTTTGATTCGAGAACGAATACAGATTGTTCATGGACATTCAGCATTTAGTGTCTTAGCCCATGAAGTGTCAATCATAGGTAAACTAATGGGTTTAAAAACGGTATTTACAGATCACAGCTTATTTGGTTTTGCTGACACATCAGCTGTTTTGACCAACAAATATCTACAGATGTGTTTATGTGAGTGTGATCATTGTATTTGTGTGTCACACACTGGCAAAGAAAATACTGTGCTCAGAGCCAAAGTAAAAGCACATAATGTTTCTGTTATTCCAAATGCTGTTGATGCTTATAGTTTTACTCCAGATCCAAGTAAAAGAGACCCCAATGTGATTACAATTGTTATAGTATCAAGGCTTGTGTATAGAAAAGGTGTTGACCTAATGGCTGCTGTAATAGCAGACATGTGTCCCAGATATCCAAGATTAAGGTTTATAATTGGTGGAGATGGTCCCAAAATGTGGCTCTTACAAGAGGTAAGAGAAAGAAAGTGTTTACAACACTGTGTGACCATCTTAGGAAGTCTCAATCACTCTGAAGTTAGAAATGTATTAGTAAAAGGAGATATATTTTTGAATACTTCACTAACAGAAGCTTATTGCATGGCAATAGTGGAGGCTGCTTCTTGTGGATTGAAAGTGGTCTCAACAAAAGTAGGTGGAATCCCTGAAGTGTTGCCCGAGGGCATGATTTACCTTACAGAACCAAATATTAATGGTTTAGTCCAAGGAATAGAAAAAGCTATGAAAGACATAGATAAAGGCATTATACTGTGTCCTTTTGAATGCAATAGAAGGATAAGGAAAATGTACAATTGGATGGACATAACAAGGAGGACAGAGATAATTTATAATAAGATAGCAATGAATAAAGATAAGCCCCTAGGTTTACAACTACGAAACTACCTCACATGTGGCGTTTGGCCATTTCTATTAGTCATAAGTTTAATGTATTTATTACTGAAATTTACTGAAAAAATATACAAAAGAAAACACATTGATATTGCAAGGGATTTGAAATTATAGTGTCTGATTTAATATTTTAATTTATCAATTTTTATTGCTATAATAACATTAACAAGAAATATTTAAATCTTGTGTTGAAGTTACCTAGTATCAAATAGACCAGTAGAACCTTATTTGGGATTGTGTGAGAGTGTGACTAGAGTTAGGTCAATAGGATGTAGAATAAATGAAAAGGATCCAACCCACCTTCTAGTAAAGCTAGTTTAAAGATATTTATTCAATCCCAATAAAATTACAGCATCAATCAAGAATTACGATATGAACTTTTAAAATTCAATATCTCAGCTCAATGTGGGTTGGATCTTTTCGTCAAATTGTGTTGTGAAAATTTTACCAAAGAAATGAACAAATATTTATTTTGGAATGATATTTATTAACATTATGACAAAAAATAAAAACGCGATGGCTTAACTAGTCCTAATAATAGTCCGCCATAATGATTTATTACATTATCGGATACAATATAAAATGAATAAATAACACTTCTATTAAGGTTGTTATTACATTCCAGTATTATTTAATAGCAGTGAAACAACTATTAATATTAATTTCCTAAATTATTATAATTAAATGTGATTTTTATATACCAAGACTGATGATTAGGTACAATTTTTTTGTAGTAATGTTTTGCATACTTCTTCACTGACAATTCATGCTCTGTGAACAAAATAAATAAATTATACCAATGTATTATTTTATAACTGTTATGAATCAATATATTCTTTAATATTTATGTTTAAGTTTTCTTTCTAATTTATATGTAACACAGATATTACACTTACTGAGCCTGGCTAATAAAAGATAAAACCAGACTTTCAGCAGATTCTTTAATCCATAGATCTTGATGTTTTTACAACTCAGTCTTTCTGTCTGTTCCTGACTTATACTTATATCTCGGTGTGGGCTCAGCCTTTCTCAACTGTTTTCTTCATATTGCTTTTTATTTACTACATCTGAGTCAGATTTATTAATCTAATTTATTTTTAAAAAAACTTACACTTTAGTTGTACGCGGTGGGTGCTTGGGCTGCACTCCGGATTGTTTCAACTGCAGTACAATAGACCTAAGTCGCGCGACGTCGCGGCCGCGCCTCGGCCCAAAGTCGCAGAGCTCTGCAACGCGCGCCCATTCGTTACCGTCTTCCACGGTGCCTTCCGAACCACGTGCCAAAGCTTTCTCGGCGTTCCTATTTCAAACATTCATTTTTTAATTTTAGTAGTATTTATATTGTGCCTTATTCTTAAATTACTGTGAATGTGTTATTTATAATTATGATAATTATACCAATGTAATATGAATGCAATGGATGTAGGCGTATTTCCTATCAATATAAAGAATATTATAAAATGGTTATGAAAACGATTTGTAGTTTTGTGACATCACTGAGTGCAGGAGATACCTGTATTCTTACAGAATGATAAAAGTAGTACATATTGAAACAAAATATTATTAATTTATTACCAGAGAGGTACCAACACCTATCACTGACAATATGAAATATCCAATACATTATTGGACATATAAAATGACTGGAGAATGTACACATTTTTACCTGGAACCACCACCAGGAAAACCAGATTAGTCAGTTTTTAGTTTATACTTCAGATATACTCACTTAGCTGACTCCCTGACCGCATTGAAAAGAAAAGAGTCCAATTAGTTTTGTTTGGTCATGCAAAGGGATTCAGATTTTACTAATAAAGGATAATATCAGACTCATTACTGAATTCTGTGATATAGAAAATATTGAGACCACTTTCAATGACCTTTCAATTTTAATTCAGTGATCCAACATAATGAGATGCATATCATCAGACTAGTGTAATTGCACTAAGTATAAAAAAGTACTACCACTATTGACATGCTTTCAGAGGTAAAAACTAATATACTTTAATTTCCAACTTTTTTTATACAACAGTATATAGTTTGGAAATAATATGTATTATTTGTCCTCAGAAGTTAATTAACTGTGTGATTTCCAAAAGGCAATAACACCACTCAATTGTCCACTATTCATTTTTGAAAGAATAATGTGAGGGTATTTTGCAACAAAGGTTTATAAAAAAGTTTTCACTAATTCAACTTTAAGGAAGCCATAATTACTTATATGTTTTAAAGTAGATATTAAAATAAATACAATAATAAACATATAGATAGCTGATAGAGCTAAACTACATATCACTGCTAACTCTAAAATTAAATATTTTTCATTGACAAAACATACCTGTTAGCCGCCTTAGTCTTGGAGATTTGCTCTTCATGAGTTTTATACCAGTCCTCTAGCTCCTTCTTGGCTATTTTCAGCATTTCCTCTTTTTTCTTTTCTTCCTCAGCATCTGAATTAGAGTAAAAAATAAATTGGTGTCATTCCAAAACTAGCATTACATAATATTTTTAAAAGAAGCAAGTACCTATTATCCATCCACATTAGAACTTAATTGATCCTTGGGAATATCCTATTCATGAATGAAGCAGAATACCCACCAAAGCGGATGCTATTATCTCATTCTACCCATCCACCCATATTACAAGCTTTTGAACACCATTTACAACACTCACAGGTAATGGGATGTAATTTATACCAAGACTACAAGGCCGTTATAACAAGTATTGTTGAAGAAACATGTAGGTAGGTTTACTTTTAATGGGAGAGAAAATAAAGCTTACCTTTCTCCTCGAGTCTCTGTTTCTGTTCTTCACGCCATGCCTTGATCTTCTCAGGTTCTTCTCTTTCCTGTTTGAACACAGATGTCTGCATTGGCTCGTCATCTAAAAGACCGTTTGAGTCGAAGACTGAGGCACTCGGGACTTCTGTAAAGACAAATTGAATAATCAGACATGTTACATGATAATTTTTTGGCTATATGAAACTTAATAAGACTAGGAAAATTGTAAACTCATTAAGTGGACATAGATTTTCTGATAGCTTTGATACATTTTATCTATGAACTTTTGTTATAGTCCTGGTTACACATCTTACATTGTTCAAAGTATTGATTTTATATAAATCGCGTATTTCAATGAGAACTTTACCATACTGTTTGAAATCGTTTCCGTAACGAATTTGTTACTTACCCACAAAATCGTCTAAGCCGTTTGTGGAGGATATAATGGGGGGCGGAGCACTGGTTTCCAATTCATCTTCGAGCCCTGCTAACTGGTTCTGTTCGCGAGCTAAGAACTCTGCTGCGGGGTCCACTTCGGGTTGGACGAAATTATCTCCGAAATCATCCATTGTAGCAAGAATTAATCAAGAATACTTAGTAAAAATAACAAACCGAGAAATGAGTCTCAATTTGATTAGCAATGACAAGACAAAGCAAGCAACTGGCAATGGCTAAAGAGCGAGTGAGATGAAAATTCTTTGACAGTGACACGATGACAATTCACACAGTACGCGACCGCGCACCACAACACATTTTGATTTTTATTCCATTTCAATAAGGTCAATATTTCAATATCAAAAAGATTCTAGTTGATGATACACATTTTGATTTTTATTCCATTTTAATAAGGTCTAGTTTTCCATACCAAAAAGATTCTAGTTGATGATTCATAAGTTTTACGTATGGCAACATCTATCAAAAAAAAATTATGTTGCCTAGCAATCAAATGTCAAAACCATAGAGTTTTTTTTTTTGTTTCTTTTGTCCCCTATGGGACAGGCAAAGGGAGCTGAGCCCATACAGCCATCAAAACCATAGAGTTATATGAAGTTATAATCCATAGACTAGGTAATTTAACGTCAAAAAGATAACCTCAAACCTGTGACACAAACATCTGATTTTTAAAATAAAACAAAAACATTACAAAATGAATTTGTGTGTGAGATCCAAGTTTTTACGATCAAACCTGATAGGTTCTTTATACCGTTTTTCGACCACACCGACAGAAGTGGAGCAGAATGAGCAAGTGGTGGTAGATGACGAGGAGGTTCTGGCGCGGGAGGCCGAAATTGAACGCAAGAGGAACATTTCTAGGCTGACGCCGGCGCATCATAATCTTGTGAACGGACGACGGCCTTACGAGGAACCGAAAAGTTTGGCTCACCTAACTGTTAAATACAATAGGAAGATGTATGGAAAGTACGGCAGCGAAAGTGGCGTTAATCCAAGTAATTACTTATTTAAAATTAGAACTGTTAATCAACTCTGCCCTACAGGGTGACTGGTATAATATCCTGTATCACAAGTCCTTGGCCAAGGAAAGACTACCCTCTTTATTCTTGTCCAAACAGTAAGAATAGAAATTGATAAGTTCACACTCAACTTCGCTGTGAAAACTATTAGCTATGGTGACTACATGCCCCTTCTAGTATTATACCAATGAGTTTCATGGTAGTTGTTCCATATAATTCTAAAACTCAGTTTCCTTGCTAATTAACACAACAGGATTCTAATCAAAAATACACTAACAATAGTCCATTAAAGATAAAAAATAACTTCTTTAATAATGTTAAAAAAACCATTCAATCTTTCAGGCATATGCTTTCCAACAAGGGAAGAAATACAAGAGAAAATAGAGTATGAAGCTGTAGCCTACCCATACACAATAAAACAGATGATGGATACAGCAGCACAGAGACGGAGAGAGCAACAAGAGATAATTGACCAAAGGGACAGAGATGTTGCCACAAAGTTCGCTAAGCTAGAGCAGTGGAAGAAAGAACTTAATGATAAGGTTGCCAAGAAAACTGCTGAGGCCAATGCTGCTAAGGTAAGTTTTATTATAATTTGAGATTATCAACTACGCAGTTGTGGAAAACTGTGGGGAGATAGGTCTACCAGAGTACTTAGCGAATGATATTGTGGCTGATATTTATTTATGTCCACATTTACATCTGCCATTACAGGTTAACCAAATGAGGAGTCATTAAAGAGTATTAGGTGTTGTGGCATAACTTGGGAGAGAAACTAACCTTATCAAGTCACAATCCATAGGTGAATGGATTCTCAAACTGTGGATTGTGATAGGCTGATGATGACGCTGAGGTGATGCTGAATCACTAGACAAAAACAGAAGCCTCCCAGATTATATTCATTCTCCATAAATAAGATATAATTCCCCCATTAAATTAATTACCTAAGCAACTAAATTCAGCACTTGTTGATCTCAGAATTACACTCAAAATTAAATTAATAATAAGTTTTTTTATTCCCTTTTCAGGACAAGAAAGAAAGGTTAGTAGAAGAAGTGAGAAGACACTTTGGCTTCAAGCTGGACCCTCGTGATGAGAGGTTCCAAGAAATGCTGGCTAAACGTGAGAAGGAACAAAAGAAGTTGGAGAAAATTGCCAGGAAAGAAGCCAAAGAGAAGATGATGATTGCTAAACTACAGCAAAAGAATGTTGAACTTGGTGATGTAAAGAAGTGAATAGGTTAGTTGGTTAGTTATCGTAATGTATTGTTAGTGTAATAAACTGTTATTGTAAATTGAAATGATTATCTTTTAATTGGTTTTGAAGAAACTGTATAAAAAGGTCATGCATGGTAGTAGCAGAAAATGGTGCATGATTTGTAGTTAGTATTCTGTAGTTTGTTTAGTAGTCACATAAGTATGACCTCTGCTCACATGATGTGAAACACATTATGTCACAGCCAGTTTGTTAAATACGCCAAATTACAAACAGCAACAGCAGAACAGTGCTGTTCGAGTAAGCAGCTAGGCATTTTGTAATGTGTCACTTTTACAATTCAGCAGCCACGAAACGACACTATTGACGCGACGTGCGTCGCGTACTCGTGTAGTCAGTCCAGAAGGTAAGGATACTGCTATGAAAAACGAAACGAAAAACAATCAATTTGTTTAATCATACATAAAACATGTTGTTCATAAATAAATAACTAAAAAACGCGAGTCACGAGCTATCTTCGTCCGAGGACGAATAGAGAGCTTCCCGCGGGTTGATGACGATGGCTGGATGTACGGAGCGCTGCGTAATCTGTGGCGAACATATCAGCGTGTCTGAGTCGCTCACCACACTACTGCAGGGGCTACTTTGCTCGTATAAGTTGCTCTGTGAATTATAAAACACTTTTTAAGTAACAGGGGGCAGGTCACATTTAGCAATTCACCTACAAATGGCCATGGGAACTGTCAAACAGATGATTGCTGAATATGAGCCTTATGTGAATTACATTAGGAGTCATCAATTAAGTCGACATTTTGTCAATTTAAAGCGGCCATTTTAGACCCCCAGAACTGCCTTTGTGATGCTAGGCTCGATTCAGACAGTTTTGAATTGGCACGGTGGTGGTAATAGGCTCGCTACTTAAATTACGTGGAACATTATACCATAATCGGCGAAATATGTGTGTTTGATTGTACACATCTGTAGACGCTCTGTTTGATCCTCCGGGGAATAAACGCGTAACGTTATATAAATAGCAGAACTTTAAAAAGCCTTTTGCCTTTCCTTACCATTTAGCAGTGTGACTACAACTAGTGAAACTATGTGAGCCATTAGGCCTGATAGTTGGAACTCTTTGTCTAGAAATCCGAGGATTTTGTTTCGTAAATCTTCACAGAACGGAACTATCGGCCTAAAGTTCTAATTGGGCTGTATAAAATTTTTGGGAAAGATTTGATGCACTCACTTTTTTAGGCTTCGTTTGCACCGAAATGATATCTTCCATCATATTTGATTCGTCGCAGTGCGCGTTTCTCGTGTCGCCGATTTGTCTTTCAATCATCTCTGGTTTCTGGAAATAATTAGGAGCACGAACGTAAATTATATTATATGATCGTGTCGTGGACCGTGGTCCATTTGGATTGCCCACAGTTTTCGTGGGAGCCAGATACAATCACAAAGTTAAACAAAGATAACGATAGATTTACTTATTCAAAACGTGTAGTTTATAGGACATTGTTTTGGGATACCTATTATAATTTGGTTTCACATATCATTACTTTAGTAAAGTACATAGTTGACAACATAAAAAATTTAATAAGAGAAAATAAGGATGAGACAAAAATAACAAACACGGACAAAAAAGTGTCTGTTACGACCTAATTACTCAACAAATGATAATTTTATTTTATTCTTGTTACTGATGCAAGAAATCTCTCTGATCCAATTACCTCTAGCCCAACACGATGGCTACGGTCATTGCATAGTTTATATCAGTATAGTAGTAGTGGACTGCGATTGGCTCGGTTGTGGCCATCTTGGTAGAAAATATGTACAGTAAGTTCTCTCAGTGAACACTAATAAGCACTCTTCTCTTAAAACAAATTTCTTACCATATCGACCGCGTCCCTTCGCTGCTTGTCACCCAGCATATGCGCGGACTTGGTCATCTTGTTGACCTTCATATTGTCGGCTATCTTCTGATGCGAGCTCTGCGCTTTCTTGGGTATAATGTTGACGCGCAACTCTCCAGCATATGGCGTCTCTTCCACCTCCGTAATGTCCTCTATCGTATGTTGCTCTGGTAGATTCTCTTTTGACGCCTCGTGGATACATTGTCTGGGAAGATTAGAACGGGTTTACGTGCTTGATGATATAAAGCAATGTTAAGGATATAATTGAGATAATTAGAATGCCAACATTATAAAAGCTCGATAATCTCTACAGGAATACAAAAACGATCGCTTAATGATCTTGGTTATTCGCTTAAGAACCTTGGTTATAGTATAATCTTCACCCTTCTTAACAGGCGGATATGTGATCAAAGTTTTGTATTGAAGATATTCGGGTGGATGCGGACGTATTCACGATCCACTTAATATCCCTTAGTAATTTTTATTTAAGACTCGACAACTGAATTCTGACGCAAGGAAGTTCTTCTAAATCGTTCATGAAATGGAAGCTAGGATTTTGCGTAAGTTGCGCATTGCTGGCAAATCGGAGTAAAACTAACCCTTCTTGCACTAACCCGTAGCACTGGTTATTCTTAATGAACGCGTATATATCCTTGAAGGCCTGTTGTATGTACGAGAGCGTTGTCTGGTCGATAGGCACAGAACTCGCGGAGCCGGAACTGCTTGATAAGTCGCCTGATCTTGAACTAGCCTCGAAGGAATGTTCTGAACCTGGGAGCCGGAAAGATTCGTGATTATGACCTTTTATTGATTTTTGGAGGTCTGCAAGGTACAGGTGGGTTATTTTCTCATTGTATTATCGGGACCAAGAACCTTACTGTCCTATATAGGTTACGCGGTGCCATCATTAGGCGTCGATGTCGTTACGCCCAATGACTAGGCCCCATATTTTACCCCTCTAGCTATCCAGATGTTTCAAATAGGTATCTGCATCCACGACTCGGTGAACCCTAGCGTGGTGGATCCCGGTCATGTGGGACCACTCCTTAAGCTGGCATGACAAAGCCGCACGCCTTTTAACAAACCAGTTCCACTTCTTGCCTGTATTTTGAAGTGCGCATTGACCACTGTCTGGGCTGAAGGCTGGATCGGTTGATCCGAACGTTTACCTGAAGACGGGGCGCAGTTGGCCCATAGCCGTATTTGCTGCTGTTTGAGCTGTTTCATCTGGTCTACCAGCTGTAGGTTCAACTCTTCGAGCTGTTGTCTGTGTGAGATCTCTTCTTGAAGCTGTTCTTCTAGGATCTCCGTATAGTCTCTGAGAACACAATGATAATAATTATTATTTATTTATTTCTAAGACAAAGTCCATTTGACAACGATTCCAAGTTAAGGAA
Source organism: Allophyes oxyacanthae (assembly GCA_932294325.1). NCBI lineage: Eukaryota > Metazoa > Arthropoda > Insecta > Lepidoptera > Noctuidae > Allophyes > Allophyes oxyacanthae. The sequence goes on from OW028615.1 coordinate 14,386,689, forward strand.
TTCAAGCTCACAAACTTTGTGAAGGGAAACTCAATCAATGGGTTCCCTTGAAGTAGACTAGTAGGTACTAAATTAATGTTGCCTAGGCAACGAATCGCTTACAAAGATGGTATTAAGTTGTTGACGGAGATGTAATTAGTTACTTACTTCTCTTTCTTCACAGCATTAGTCTTGTTAGCATATTTCGTAGGTGCATTTCTTACGTTAGATACTGCTCGGTCTTTTGTTACTCCGTTTCTGTTAAAGATATCAATCGGTTACAGCCAAAGTCCTAGAATTTTTTCTAAAAACTTTTGATAAGTAGTTATTTTGATTGATACTTTCGAAACCTATTGTATGTAAGCACTTGGTTAGATATTGTATGTACTAACTTGGATGCAACTGATTTGAGCACTTTATCACTCGAAGACCCACTGACGCTAGCAAGCCATGAAAACTGTAAAAAACGAATTATTTTTAAAAGACTGAAGTCACACATATCCTAATAATAGACAGATCCAGGTGAAAATATCAATCTGTTTGCACAGTTCAAAGTCAAAGTTTTTTATTTCAACTGGGCCTTTGCAGGCATTTTCAAAACATCGTGATTCTAGGTGCACGGTTCCAAGCGGGTGGTAGCTGTGAACTAGCTAGACCGAAAACCGAACTCCACTCGGGGTACTTAACTGCTGTTGCTTACATTTGGCTGAGAATCGATTGTCAGACGCAATTAAGACGTCGCAGCGAGAAGTTTCAAGTTTTCATAAGAGTTAGAATCAGAGACCGGAATATTCGCGGCATAAATCTAGATCTCATAGGAGTTGAATTGAACGTTGCTTTTTATGAACTTTTCGGTATTGGGTTGCGACGTGATACAGGACAGGCACGTCGCATGGATTTCTCCTATCTATAAAAATTGGGATCCTCCTCCATATAAATTGCGATCCGAACCCGGCAAAATACGGGGTCTTGAATGCGAATAGGACGAGGAGCAAAAAAGCACCTATCTCCTCCAAAATATCAGTATAACCAACCTTTCCTTCCATCCCTCTTTCGTGTTCCCGTAGCGTGGAGCGTACTTTTGACAGTGACTCACTGGTTACGTCTATATTATTCCTCATATCTAAAACTACAAGTGTCGTATTGGACGTCATCATCTGTTGGACGGCGACCGCCGTGCTCTCTGTTATACCACAGTTTTGGATGTCCAGCGCTGGAAGGCAGAGACAGCTTTTGAACAATAAAGTAAGGGCAGTTTAAAAGAGCTACAAGGATTTTAGCAACTTTGCATTGGAGCATAGCACATGGGGTGAAAGCGTTTAGGATGGACAGGAGGCGGAAGGTAGGGGGCCCAGTGCTGTGGCGCAAGTTGGTTGAGTCGGGTTGTTGCCGAGAATCGCGATAGGCCGATTTGATCGATTAATACTGCAAAACATCTCTTTGTAATTTGTCTGATCACGTCTGAGATCTCCCCTCCGTTTGTTTCAATCTGCGGTAATTATAACTGAAACAGCACCCTGACCTTTTATCCACAAATCGTCAGAGAGCACTTCCAGTAGTTTGGCAACTCCCGCGTCGCCTAACTGTGGGTTGGCACACACGGTGATTCTGCGCAGACCTGCCATCGCGTCTAGTTCAGGCAGTCTGTACCGGAGTGTGTGCGTCCAGTTCTCACTGTATCTGTGGATTTTCTGGTACTGGAATGGGAAAACTTTGTGAATTTTAGCAATAGATTCTACAAACCCAATTATCAACAACGTCGGTAGCGGTACGCGATAGGGAGCTAGTTAGTTCCTACACCACCTGTTGCAATAGTGGTGTAGACCTATGCCTGTCGCAAGCATATCTAGCTTGCTTGGAGAAGTTAACAATGTAGGTACATCAGAAACTTCTTCGAAATGTTTCTTTGATATATATAGCAGATTATAGCATCGTCTTCGGTAGTTGTCTACGAGCACTATACATTAATCCCTTCTTCTCAGCAAAAACACCAGGAAGTGAAGTGTGGGTGTTTTGGGGATGCTATCTTATGTTGACATCAAAAAGTACAAAAACTTGTCCATTTTGAATAAACGCATTTTGAGTTTGAATTCCCATTCGTGACGTGTTATTCAATATTTAACTAATTCATAGCTTACCTTAACCAAATCGGCGATATAGCCAGCGCCGAGCGGCGTCAACTCGCAACCTGACAAGTCCAACGTAAGGATGTTCGGTAGACACCTGATGGACTTGCAGATGGCCAGACAGCCCGCGTCGCCAATCAGACAACGGGGCAAGTGTATGTGTTGTAGAGAATTATTCGCTAATAGGGCCTACAAGAGAAGAACATCTAGAAAGAGTTTTGAAAAAATAATTTAAGGAATCTGGTTGAGCTGAAAATTTATACACCATAATGGAGGCTTATAGATTACACAAAGTGTTTGATAGCAGTCTGTCTGTCATTTTATATTTTTCTGGCTACCAGGGATACTTGTTATAAATACAGCATGACTTGAGAATTGAAATATTGTGGGGTCTCCACTCTCCGTGTGTTAAGAATCTTTGCCCATCCAAGACTTGACAGGATGGTATACCCAAATTGCTAAGATGGTTTTGATCGCTGTGGAAGTTAAATAAAGTCTTACCTCACATAAAGGATTTAAATACGGTATTCTCATGGGAAGTCCCTCTAACAGTAAGCTTGTCAAAAGTGTGGTATTAGAGAGCAGCTGCGCTGTCGCCTCCACTAAATTACTTAGCATGAAGTTTGTGAGTATCACACATCGCTTGTTGACGGTTTTCGCCAGTCTCTCGCAGTCTATGTGTTCTAATACTGTGGTTAGAGGAATCAAAATAATATGTAGATTAGAAGGGACCAATGACAGTCATCAATATCGCCATATTGCACTATATAGGCACGTTCGTGTTGAAATTAGTAAAACTTGCCGATCATAATCGTATGGAATATATGGACAGCAGAAAATTATCTTCCCAAGTGCAAGTGCCATGAGAACGGCCCGGTGGCCACATACAAAAATTAACCCCAAATAAAACCTATTTCAAGACCCTGGAAATGAAACAACTAATTCTATGACAACACTGGTTTGATCTCTTGGCCTTACTAAGTATAATTCCGCGGTATCATTCGGAAACGATATTATCCCAAAGATAAAAGTTCGTTTGCAGTGCAAAGATTATTCTAAACATTTACCTATCATTAACTAGATAGTATGTCTACATATAGGATTAGCTAGGTTATCGACTTATCGATAGTTTTCTTAGTAGGTACCTGCTTCGAATCTTTGTCATAGTGTATGTTGGATCATCCATTGCCTAAGCTTGTCTGTCACGTCAAACCATTTAGAAAATAATTAGGGTTTTAAAGAATATCATGTAATTCACGATTTCCCTCAATAGTAAGATACTAAAGCCTTACGAAATTACCAGCTCGTAATCTGAGTTGTATCAAAATTACCCGTTTTGACTTGCTGTCGACACTTTATAGAAACTGAATGCAGGCTCAAATCACAGCTGAGTGCATTTAAAATAGGTGGCCAGTCCGCATATTTGATCCTATCCACGCAGAATTCCAACACCTTGCCGTTGCCAGATGGTATGACATTGTTCAAAGGCGTAAGGTTCTGCAACTTGCAACACTTCAAATAACATTGATGAAATATTCGGCTACTTTTCGCATCGCTCCCTTTTCCGACCATATTCAAAAAACAAGTAAAAAAACATTCAATCACAAATAATACCGTGCAAAACGGCGCGGTTGTTTTCTCGTAATATCGTTAAAATTTCTGCAAATAAATATGTATTTTGATGAATAATTGCTCAAAAATATAGTAAGAGGACGGTTTGAAATTAGAACATACGTGACATTGACAGCGATTAATTTTTTCAAGTCTCGTGGTTTTTGTTACTACCGGTAACTCTACACGTCATTTTGTGAAGTGTAATTTACATACCACCTCGTTGTTCAGTGGTTTTAAGCCACTTTAAAGCGCGGCTGTAGGCTTGCCCTTGCCCCGTTATTGAAAGAAAGAAAGTAAAATAATTTTATTCCGTACGGGATAATGACGGCGCCACATAGCTCAGTGGCTCGCCGCCTATCACATAGGACCTTATCGTACCTATTAGTGGCGAACTGTGGGTCCTAGCTGCTAGGTATACCTCTGCCTACCCCGCATATAACATGCATATCGAATTGAATTTTAGTCTCTGACCTTTAATTTAAATGATAACGGACACGATAGATCAGGGGTGGCCAACCTGATTAGACCCAAGGTCTACTGTTTACTGACGAAACCCTGTGCGACCTACCAATTACATACTTCTCGAAATTTTAAATGAATAGTATTAGCAATCAGAAGCGGAAATTGAAAATAAACTCGACACATTGAATTACAGTTACAATCAGTTTATTCCAAATACACAATTTCGAATTATTACAACCGTAACATAACTTTTAAGGAACAAATTAACATTAGGAAAATAAGTCTCACAGCCCTTGAGCGATGTTGCCTCCAGCAGTCACACCAAGGAATGAATATTGAGCAACTAGAGATGTCCGCCGCGTTCGAATGCCGATCCAGAAGTGAATGTGCGATGCGCAGCCGTCGCGTAGACAGAGAAACAATAGACGGCGGGGTCGCGTAACCACTATATTCCCTTTCATTCGCGTATCACAGTGTTACCATATGGTGTTACCACTTCGACTTTACAGCCCATAACACTGCACGACACCATAATAAGTTAACAAATCAAATAGTTTTCTAGCTTATAACGTAAGTTTTAACAGCATAAACCCAATGACCAAAGAATATCGTCACTGCATAAACCAATGAAACAATCATTGACAATCGCATTGTCTGCCATCAATGCCAAACGACTTGCTAAGATAAACGGTGATAAGGACAACTATATAGTAGCTACATCTCTTTCTTACAAGTGCTAATATGATAAATTATGCGTCCTTTTTTGAGTGAATGAAACAAAACATATCACGACGTCTATCGGTTTCTCTGTCTACGCCTCATCGTGACTCACAGCTAGGCCCCGCCTCCTCGTACGATATTCCTAACAATAGTATATTAAACTTATATGGTTTTTGCCTTGCCACGGTCGACTGGACTAATACCCGCGATACATGAATAGAATTCACTCTTGATCGAATGAAACATATTCTGTTGACGATATCAAACTTTTTAATGTTCCTGTTACTTTGATACTAGATTAATAGGAAAATTAAATTTAAACAAAAAACAATAATTTTATGTAAGTATTTTATTATAAATATTTGTGACAGTCGTTTACAGAAACTTCCACTGACATAACACAATCACCAAAGACCAAATAACTGAAAATAACCGATTATTTTATCTTAAATAAATATTATAAAAACTCGAGATAGGTATTTACAAAAAAAGAACTAATAAAAACTTTGGACTCACACGATTGATCTTTGGTCGTTAATTTAATTTTCGATCTTAAATTCCTTATAATAGAGACGAAAGTCGTTTGACACAACTGTTTAGTCGATCATTTGTGGAAGTCATTACCAATCAGTTATTTTATCAACGGCGAAACCGCCTCGAATCTTCTACCAAACTATTTACAAATAAAATCTAATTACCAGACGATAACATGTATGTAAATAACAATCAATACTTTAAAACCTCTCTTATTCCATATCAGGTGACAAAGTTACTCTAATCTGATTACAATATAGCAACATTTTCGATATGAAATTGAAAGAGACATTTGGGGTAACACATGGTAACATTGTTAAGGCACTTTTAACTTTACACAAGTCATCAACAAGTCTTAAAACGGTAAAGGCCTTTCTCCACTAGACAGTATCTTTTATGATAAGTCACCTGCAAAGGTTTAACAGAGAGCGAAAATATTTTGTCTAGTGAGATTGATTTTTATTAGGGGGTTATCGACTAATAACAATTGATATTTAAATTATTTAACTAATCCTTAAAAGAAGATAATAACTTTCAATAATTATGATATCACATTACAATTACAAACGATGTGATGAATTGAAAATCATAGATTAGTTTGAGAGCAGACTTAACACATCAGAATAAAATTAGAAAAGAACAAAAGGAATTTAGTATTTCGACTAAAATTTATTTTTTAAATCTTGCAACACTCGTAGATCCTATAGACAAAGCATGATAGTTAGCGTTGCTGTAACAGGATGTAAATTATTTTCTCAGTTCACCACATCAATAATTTTGTAAAATAAATTAAACTAAAGTAATTGCACTGTCACCGATGATCAGGGACGGATACCGATATTTTAGAAATATCGATATTCGGCTGTAAAATACCGATATTTTACAAATATTTCGGTATATTCAAGTATCGGTAAAATATCGATACAAAATATCGCTTTTTTAAGTACCGGTATTAAGGTATCGATATTTATATCGATACTAAATACCGATTTTAATATCGGTATTGATACAAAAATAGACAAATTAAAGTATCGATATTTATGTACTGAAATTAAATATCGGTACCGATATCGATAAAAAAATACCAGTATATCGGTATTATATCGATATTTTTATATCGGTATAAATAAATATCGGTAATCCGGTCCCTGCCGATAATGCGATAATATTCTTTAAATTGAGTCATACAAAAATAAATTTATTAAAAAAAAGAAGCAGTATGCATCCTAACCAAATAAAAATTATTGGGTTAAATATTACGGATAACCTGTGAGCGTCTGATTGTTTGTTCCTATTTGACGCCTCAACTACTAAACTGATTTCAACGAAATTTGGCGAAACGAAAGTTAAATACAACCAGGAGAAGGACAGGATATTTTTTATGCTCGAAACAAACCACGCGGGCGAAGCCGAAGCCAGAAGCTAGTAGTTATATATATCCTTCCATTCGTTAGTAGCTCTAGCAGGCCAAAATAGACATTTTCCTACAACTTTACATTTCAATTACGATGTTTGGAGAGCTATGCTTTGTAGCTTTTATAGATAAGATCCGCAACGAAAATATCCCGGGAAAAAAGGAAACACTGCTTGCAAAGTCAGCAAACTAAAGCGGTAGTGGGCTTGCCATGTCTGCAGAAGAGCGATGGCCGTTGGAATACAATCAGGGGGTCTACCGCGTAACTAAAATGGTAATAAACATCGACTCTGGTAATTGACTTCAATACGATCGTGAGAGACTAAGCTTCGAGAAAAAATTATCGATCATAAAATTGGGAGACCCATCTTCATAATCGGTAAAAAAATTACAAGGTAGCTCAAAGATTAGTCTCTCACGATCGTATTGAAGTTTATTACCAGAGTCGATGTTCATTACCATTTTAGTTACGCGGTAGACCCTGGGTTTTCGAATTGTCAAGATCCGAGCAAGTACTGTTCAAATTTTGAGTAAAATATACGTTTATGAAATACATGATAATTTTAATGACCAATAAGAATATATTCCTGTATTATTCATATTTCTAGCCTTTTGAAATAATACCTAGAGTAAATATCTATTAAATATATACATTTTTTTGTAGCTTTTTCGTATTTGCATTATAACGAGATCGGTACTGTTTTCAGTACATTTTAAGCCTGAATAACTTTTGTTCAATTTTATACACTTTTATATGAATTTAGTCTCGGATACAAGATGTTTAACAGATATTTCTGTAAATGACAATACAATTTGGAAATGGTAGAAACATTTACATTTGAAATGGTAAAGTAAAGCAAAAGTGTATTATCGGTAATGGTAGCTTAGAATGTCGTCCAGAAATTAGGTATATTGTTAAACATCTTGCATCACGGTTTATAATAACAACGTTATTAATTTTGTGACCATTCGGTTGATCAATCACTGGCTTTTAGCTGCTACATTATGTAGAAATGTGATCATATCGTGTCTTATAAAGCTGTTTGTCCCAGCTGCGAGCACTTAATAAAAATGGTTTATTTCATTGCAGGATACTAGCGGTCTTGTAAGCCAATATGTGCGATACCTGTCTGAATTTTGGGTTTAAAAATAAGTATTTTTTTGTAACCTAGGCAACAAAATAAAGACACTCATTCTTACGAGCGTCGCGTCATGGGTGAAGAGTCAACTACATAGGGAACTCTTATGCTTGAACATATAGTTTGTCGTATCACTTCGTGTCTTGTCGCATTTTGTCCCCTACGGAAGGCAATGGGTTTTTGTAGTGGTCGGTACTCATGTACAGTTTTACCCGAAAGCGAGTAAAAAGGCTCGAACCGACTGATGAATAAAAGCCGAAATGACCGGTCGAGCCGTGATTTTTGCGGTCCACATGAAGAGCTCTACTTGATACCGACTTAAACTGTAAGCGAGTACCGACCATTAAAATTATGTACTTTAATGGTCGCCTTTTCGTATCAGCACTGAAGAGAGAAGTCCAATTTTAACCTTTTCCGGGTCACGTATAGATATTAAGACTTTGACTATCACGCAACAGACACAATAGAGTCTACTGATTGTCGGTCACTTGAGTGACACGGCGTTTAACGTGTTAAGCACGACACTTAGCGTGGGCCTAATATAATTAATCTAATACAGATATAGGTACACAGTAAATGATGTGTCCGATATTAGTTTATTATCGCGTTGTTACGAGAAAAAATGTATTAACAATATAAGTACCTAATTTTATTACCATTATAGTAGTACATGAAGCAGTTGCCATGTCAGATATGATCAAATTTCTTTCACAATGTTTTAGTTTATAAGATTTAAGAAAATAAACGGTAGACTAAATCCAGATAGTTGATTAAGGGTCATGTTCACCGTCAAAATAACAGACGTTAAAAAGAAATCAGCCGTTTACTAGTACAAAAAATCGTCTGTTATCTTTTCAGTGAAAATGGCCCTAAGTATACAAGATATTTTTTATGTATTGCGCATAATTTGTAGAGTGATTCAGTCTGTTCCTAAATGCAACCGCAGTATTGGGATACACTTTAAAACAAAACGAAAATTCGACTTAATATGAGGGACACGCAGAATTTACTAGCGACAGCCATACAAAATCAATTTTTTATTTTGTTTTGGAGTGAATTTTAGTTCTGCGGTTGCATTTGGGAACGGACACTGAATCAGTCTGCAAATTTTGCGCACTACATAATAAAATACCCTGTGGAGATAATCGACTAACCTTTTGACCACCAGTACATGCGTATCGTAAATATGACGTCTTTAAATTCGACCTACAGGCTCGTATACACAGCGCGAGTCTTTAATACAGTTTTGTCGTAGTTCCAAAAAACATTTTATCACTATACTGGCTATTTATAAGATTCGCGAAACAAATATTAACAATAGAAAGACAGGTACTTTGATTTATAGAATGAAAACTGTAAATGGGGCTTTAGGATGAATAGGGTAGTTGACTTCTAATAAAAAAGGACATAATATAATAATATATTTTATATTCCCTTATAAGTACTAGTAGAAGGCAGATAAAGAACACCATAGTTGACAAAATCATTACAATCGCAATCGAATAAATGAATTATAAGCTTTGAAACTTCTATATGAGGCAATAACCATCCTTTTCCAGCAGAATGGAATATGTGTGAAACTGTCACAATTGACAACTATGACATTACTAGTTTATGACGTCACAAAGTAGTAGGTAAGAGTAGTATAGTATAGTAATTCCTTATAATTTGGGCATATTGTAAATATTTTACTTCTTTTTACACCATTGTTAAAGATTTTTGGAAATCCTTAAATTTTGTCGACAGAAAAATACAAGTAAAATACCCTATTAGTAGGTTTTACTGTGGTTTTTAATTGCCTTGTTGTAAATAATGAACATTGACGGCTATATCCGTGGTCAAAAGGTTAGATCAACTTGACTAAGGCCAACAGTGGACTAAGACTAAGCTAGCTCGATGATCGGCCCTCTCCGATCCGACTCGGGCTGGTCGCCATCGCTGTCGGACGATGACAGAGGTCTCCGCATGTTCCACTCACTCTCGGGATCAGAGAATATGTTCCTGTCGGCTAAGGCGTCGTCGTCCATCGCCTCCATGTCCAGATCGTCTGAAGAAAAGAAAGAGCCATTTAAAATAAAATTCGAAAAATGTATTGCACCAAAAGAACGCCCGACTCCAACTAGAAAAAGAGCTTTAACTTTTGAACGGCTGAACAGATTTTCATGAAACATAGCTAAGATGATATCCGAGTAAACTGACTTTGAATTAAAAAAAACTGCTTTGACATCGGTCCACCAATTTGGAGCTACGATGCCAATAGATACACACTACAACCTTATTACACCGCTCTTCTTTGTCGGGGGTTAAAATGTATTCCACCAAAAAATGGGCAAGTTTGGCCAAGTGAAATCGAAAGTTTTATAAAGGTGTAGTCTTGAAACTTTGCTTCTCGATATATTATATCGATTTAGTAATGGGCAAACAAACATGCAGACAAACAAAAGCCACTCACTCCTGGGCGGTGACGAAATGAAGAATGCTATGAGGATCTGAGGATGAAAGGTGATGTACATGATAATTGATGAATGAGATGGTTATGCGGTGGTTACATGCATACTTATATTGTTATGGTACAGGATTCACAAACAAAGGAAAAATATGAGTTCTAAAAATATGATGCAACAAGATGTGGCAGTATTGTCAAAAGCGGTATCCACAATCCCAGCCCACCGTTTGTGTATTACGTGGGAAGTAACAACGTCAATATATTTCTGCCCTGCTATAAGAGCTCGTAGTAAGCCTGTTCAGTGTGTGTGACGTCACGTGTCTTTATGTGTGATACAATAATGAGTACTGACCGTTGTCGGCAATGAGCTCGGCGCTCCAGTCGTTGTCGAACTCGAGCTGCTTGTTCACATCTCGCTCCATGGGTGACTGTACCGCATCGGTGTCTGCGTCTGTCACGTCGTAAATCTCCGTCATTTTCATCTGGAATAGTCGTATCTTTATAAGAATGGCTACAGATCAAATGTATGATAAAAAGCACTCACTGGTAAAAGTAGCGATTAATCAGAGTGGTAATTCACCTAATTTTATGACGCGCCGATCGTATTGCAGTGACGCTCGAACTTGACGCGAGCGTATGTCACTGAAGCTCAGAGGATACCAAATGGCAGAATAGTCGACATCGGCTCAATTGCCATAACGAAAGAAGAAGAAGAAGAAGATTACCAAATGTGTTGTTTTGATCAATATTTTATTGCAACTGCGCGGCAACTGCACTTCTTTAGTTACGTGAATTAGCCTACAGGGCCAGATAGAATGAAAGGCCATCAACTTCAATTAAGTTGAAACAAAATAATTGTCTTACAAAGAGTCGTTAGACCGTTTAGTATCTACATAGTATGTGCCTGTTGAACCCAAGAAAAAAGTTAAGAAGACTGAATAGAAGTAAATAGCAAAGACTGGGCTTAATCACGCTGCAAACATCATAAATTATCCAACTTGCTCAAGATGTATCGACAATTTCCATTTGTGTAAATGAAGTCAATTGTTTTTTCAAACAACTTTGTTCTCCCTGGTTCAAAACAATGAAAACTTTGACCATTGTATTCTTAAATCAATGTGAATGAAACAGTCAACAATTTGAAATCTTTACAATTCAATGTAAACTAAGTAATTCTAATTGAGGACAATTTAGGACATCCAAACATTCTTGCGTACATCGCGATAAACATTCATTATTATTACGTAGATATTGATATCACCTACTATACTTTGGCCCGATGTGATACATCTACAACAAACTGCTTGTTTCAGTTATAAAATTATGAACGTGACTGTATCAGAGCTAGGGTTACCATGGTGACAAGAAACAAAAGTGGACTAAACAGAAAACAACATTATTATGATGAAGATTTTCCGGATCATAGCCAGATCATAGCATAGAGCAAGATCGTACGAGGTGCATTCAATAAGTACCTAGCCTCATCGCCAGAGGGCGCTGTAGTTTCAAAAGAGTTTTACCACAGTGTAGCACATTCTTTTTAAATTCTTTTTTCAAATTTTCATTCCAATCCCTTCATTTGTTTTAATTTGACAACTTATGGAAGCCAACGTGTCGATCGGTTTTACAAAAATGGAAAAAGAGCAATATCGTTCGGTGATTCGATTCCTATTTTTGGAAGGGAAAACGCGCATCGAAATCAAAGAGCGCTTGGATGCTGTGTACGGTGACTCTTCTCCATCGATGGCCACCGTCAAGAATTGGTTCAACGAGTTTGCACGTGGCCGTACGTCGGTTTTTGATGAACCACGTCCAGGTGCACCGAAAACAGCTGCTACGGAGGAAAACATTAAAAAAATCCATGATCTCGTATTGGCAGATCGCCGATTGAAGGTTCGGGAGCTAGCTGAGACTGTAGGCATTTCAGAAGGAACAGTGCATCATATTCTTCACGAGGAACTCGGCATGAGAAAGCTGTCGGCGCGATGGGTGCCGCGTTTACTCACACCAGAAAACAAGCGCAACCGTGAGACCACATCGGAGACGTGTTTGGCGCTGTTTAAGCGGAATCCAGCGGAGTTTTTGCGTCGTTTTGTGACCGTCGATGAAACCTGGATCCACTGGTACACACCAGAGACCAAGGAGCAATCAAAACAATGGATCCAGACCGGGGAACGTGCTCCAAAGAAGGCGAAAACTGTAAAATCGGCCGGAAAAGTTATGGCCACCGTTTTCTGGGATTCACAAGGTGTGATCTACATCGATTACCTCGAGAAGGGTAAAACAATTACAGGGCTTTACTATGCCGATTTATTGGGCCGATTCGACGCCGAATTAAAGAAAAAACGACCCCATCTGGCGAAGAAAAAAGTGCTGTTTCACCACGACAACGCACCGGTTCACACGTCTGCCGTTGCCATGGCCAAATTGGTCGAATTACGCTACGAATTGCTGCCCCATCCACCGTATTCTCCAGATTTGGCCCCTTGTGACTTCTTTCTGTTTCCTAATCTGAAAAAATCACTTGCCGGGAATAGATATGGATCGAATGAGGAGGTCATCGCCGCCACGGAGGCCTATTTTGCAGAGTTTGACAAAAACTATTTTTCGGACGGATTAAAAAAGTTGGAGCATCGCTGGGCTAAGTGTATCGAACTAAAAGGAGACTATGTTGAAAAATAAATTCCCACTTTTCCAAAATTTTCGTTTACTTTTTGTAGGCTAAGTATTTATTGAATGACCCTCGTAACTCATTGGGTGCTTGCGAGCGCCAATTTGGATCGACCGTTAAGATGCCTTCTTAAGGGACTTGCCGAAAGAAGCAACATAAATGATAGTAAATAGGCTTTGTTCAGAGACAGTGAACCAACAGAGGGACAGATTAAGTTAAGACAATTGTTGAATTTAATCTTACTAAAGGCAATTAAAAGAATTGCCACAGAAATAACAGAATATTAAGACGAACACGAAATGAACGAACGAAACGACAAAAATCTTAATGTCTGTTTAGATTCAGTTAAACGTGTGGCTACCCTAATAAACAAAGACACCGCTATCATATTTACGGTCGTAGCAAACGATACGAACTTATTACTCACGGATAGAGCGAAGTTCGAACACGATAATTTTCTGTAAACACGACTATTCTCTAGATTATTATATTGTAATATTATCATCATCATCATCATTGAGTTACTCAGTGTTCATATCTGAACTACACAACGCCTTGGTGTTACACTATTATGTTGTGTATTATGTGTGTAAATAAATAAATAAAATAAATCATCAGCCTATGTTCCAGTTAACTCGGGCTTCCTGTCTGAGAGAAGGACTGAGCTGTAATCCAATTCCATACCGAGCGGATTCTTAGATGTTATAATTCTTCGCATTTTTATCGTCATTATTAGCCCGTAAACACAGAATATCTAATACTAAAAACTCTCTCGAAAGGCAACCTTAATATACTTAATGAAAAACCACAAGTGAGAAGGTGATGGTCTAATTTTTGCCAGGAACCAAATGCCCATTTTGTCAAAATTAAACAAAATATGATTCCGATTCCTTATTGCTTAGTTCTTGCTTTAAATACACATTTACAGTATTTATCTAATTACGTAACCTCGTATCTTTTTCAAATAGATTTATTAATTAACGATATTAATAACAACACAAGACGCATCTAATTAGGTTTTTATCTTGTTGCATTATTGCACCACATTCAATAAGTCATAGTTTGCACAGTTCCACATCCAGCATTTTTTCTAAGTCTGTAAAAACCTAATCCTAATCGTGTCTTTGATAAATCTGACTTTTCTTGGTACCTATTCCTATTTTTGGGTTTATTGTCTCTGAAAGTTTTGATCAACGCTAGTAGCTTATAGCTACATATTGTCGCTCTATAATAATTCTGCTCTAACGAGTACTTTGATTCTATATCCGCTGCTAGTGTTCGGAAATGAGATGTTAAATCTTTAGCAAAAATACTTTTCTTCTATCAAGAATAAGTAGTTAAATACGTCACCATCTTATCGTTGAAAGGTAAACATCCTGAATACCTATTATATTGAGATTTTTTCTCTCCATTACGATTATCACCGATAACCTCGTGTGTGCGTGCGGTCTCCTTATGTCGCACGATGCTCGCGTCATTACTCCCGCGTACGCCATTGGCCGCCGATAGCGCGGGTCAAGTATGCTAATTAGAATCTCTCGGGATATTGCAGGCGGAAAGCTGGCACGTTTTATGGAGAGAAAACATTACGAGGTGCATTCAATAAGTACCTAGCCTCATCGCCAGAGGGCGCTGTAGTTTCAAAAGAGTTTTACCACAGTGTAGCACATTCTTTTTAAATTCTTTTTTCAAATTTTCATTCCAATCCCTTCATTTGTTTTAATTTGACAACTTATGGAAGCCAACGTGTCGATCGGTTTTACAAAAATGGAAAAAGAGCTATATCGTTCGGTGATTCGATTCCTATTTTTGGAAGGGAAAACGCGCATCGAAATCAAAGAGCGCTTGGATGCTGTGTACGGTGACTCTTCTCCATCGATGGCCACCGTCAAGAATTGGTTCAACGAGTTTGCACGTGGCCGTACGTCGGTTTTTGATGAACCACGTCCAGGTGCACCGAAAACAGCTGCTACGGAGGAAAACATTAAAAAAATCCATGACCTCGTATTGGCAGATCGCCGATTGAAGGTTCGGGAGCTAGCTGAGACTGTAGGCATTTCAGAAGGAACAGTGCATCATATTCTTCACGAGGAACTCGGCATGAGAAAGCTGTCGGCGCGATGGGTGCCGCGTTTACTCACACCAGAAAACAAGCGCAACCGTGAGACCACATCGGAGACGTGTTTGGCGCTGTTTAAGCGGAATCCAGCGGAGTTTTTGCGTCGTTTTGTGACCGTCGATGAAACCTGGATCCACTGGTACACACCAGAGACCAAGGAGCAATCAAAACAATGGATCCAGACCGGGGAACGTGCTCCAAAGAAGGCGAAAACTGTAAAATCGGCCGGAAAAGTTATGGCCACCGTTTTCTGGGATTCACAAGGTGTGATCTACATCGATTACCTCGAGAAGGGTAAAACAATTACAGGGCTTTACTATGCCGATTTATTGGGCCGATTCGACGCCGAATTAAAGAAAAAACGACCCCATCTGGCGAAGAAAAAAGTGCTGTTTCACCACGACAACGCACCGGTTCACACGTCTGCCGTTGCCATGGCCAAATTGGTCGAATTACGCTACGAATTGCTGCCCCATCCACCGTATTCTCCAGATTTGGCCCCTTGTGACTTCTTTCTGTTTCCTAATCTGAAAAAATCACTCGCCGGGAATAGATATGGATCGAATGAGGAGGTCATCGCCGCCACGGAGGCCTATTTTGCAGAGTTTGACAAAAACTATTTTTCGGACGGATTAAAAAAGTTGGAGCATCGCTGGGCTAAGTGTATCGACCTAAAAGGAGACTATGTTGAAAAATAAATTCCCACTTTTCCAAAATTTTCGTTTACTTTTTGTAGGCTAAGTATTTATTGAATGACCCTCGTATTATTATAGTAATAATTATGAAAAAATAACTTTTTGTATGTTACAGATTCAGATATACGTAAGCAGAGCTTATTAATGATACCTTCACTATCGGATACCTCAGTATCCATATAGTTATTACATCTTCACGTAAAACGATACCTACCTATATGAAATCCAGTATTTTAGAAATAATTATGGTTGGCATAAATCCGATTGGACGCTGGCCGTAACAATGCCCGAAGAAGAAAATTTAGATTAAAGTTAAAAAGGAAGCCTATTTGTCCGGTTCCAGAAGACCCTAAATCCTTGTAAGACTTAGGTAATTTTGGAATAGGCCCTGCGTTATGAGACAGTTATGATATCTCCAAGAACAGCGGAAGACTCCTCTCTCATCACCGAGGAGGCGTACTAAACTCCTTTCTGGTCTGTCAATAGTGTTATAAGTTATTACTAACCTTATTTTCACTATCCAGATAATAATAGGCGAGCAGGGCTTCGTTGTGTGACGTCACATTCAGAATGTGCTCGAACGTGTCCACATCATCGTGTGTCGTGCGCATGTCGCCGTATGTGATGCGGAACTCGCTTGCACGCCTGACAAACAGAAAGTGTAAATTACAATCAAGCAGATGGTGTTACCAACTAATATTTCCATCGCCGTACGAGAAATTCTCATATAAAAGCTCACACTACAATAAGAAAAATCAAGCAGACCATTATAAATGGGGTCTTCGCACAGCAACTTATATCGTAAGAGTACTTCAAGATGGACAGCAATCGTCATCCGTACAATGATTACATCCTTCTAAGATGATCACTATCAGTCCACTTTCCCAGCGCAGTGATAATATAAAATATCTACTTCTAATATTTTGATGTCTACGGGAAAAATACACTGCGAGGACAGTAGATGATCAATCGACACCTAAAATAAACACATTGACATTTCTAGTGTACCTATGTTGGGTATACGTGCAATCTTTCCCTCATCTTCATCATCATTTCAATCTTTATCTACCCACTGCTGAGTATAGGCCTCTTCTCTATTAAAGCATTTGTAACGGTTCTGTGCTGTCCACATCCACAGTTTTCTAGCCCGCCTTAGAATGTCATCTGACCACCGGGTTGATGGTTTACCCAAGTCTCGGCCACCACTCTGTTACCGTTTTCGATCATCGTCCATCCAACTACGCAATATTAGTCCACCGAATGCTCGCCTAGGTCTTATTGCAAAAATGAAGCCAGCCATTTAAGAATTTCAAAGTAAAGGATATTAGGACATCATCGCAAGCATTTCAGGATGAAAACAATTACCTTACAAAACCCAACGAGGTCAGTTGCGAACTCAGTAAAAACGGTATCGACTTCAATCTATCGCCGAACATGACGTCAAATATCTCTGTGTTATTTTGTTTTTATCAAAAGAGGTTACAGTTCGTGTTATGTTGTATGATATCTTGTTTTTTTTTTTTTTAAATAGACTCCCGCAGCTTTTTTATTTGGCTTTATCTCGGAAAACTATAGATAGGTAGTTTATTCTTAGTACCTAACCTAGGTATTTATTATTTCGGTAATACCAGAGCTGGATGTACGAAAGCCAAAAGATTATTGAGGTGGTAAGTCTATAAAAAAATATTGTACGTCGTACTTATTCTAAAGGTTGCCTATTAGGTTTTCGTTAACAGACCATACCATTAGCTTAGTGGAACTAATCGCATTATTATCGTTCTAAATATGTTTTATTACGTCGTCAATGCGGTTTATTACCGATAATTGCTAAAGCTGAACGTTAATCCACTGGATTATAGTATGAGGATTGAGGAGCGTCATTATGTTGACCTTCAAGGTGGTAAATGAAGTTCTCAAACAAAGAACCGCAGCTGTGAAAGTTCTTCTTCTAAAAGTTATGCTTTATTTCGTCAAGTGACATTTTATCTGAAATTCCATTCGAGGCCCAATTTTTTTTATCTTCCTTTGAGCATTTCCAGTCCATTGCTGAACATAACTTTTTCCCAAAAGTGGAGGTTAATCACAATTGTCACATTTGTCACCATACAAAGAAAAATAATTTTATTCAATACAGAACAGCACACTGCACAACTATCACAAAAAGAAAATTTACGTTTAATTATAAATAACATGCAGTCGAGCATGACCATGACCATACCGAAATGTTACCAATTCAGCTTGTGCTGGGCGCGGGACACCCAGCGCTGATTTAGAAATATAGAAGTAGCTATAATTGCCTTTAATCATTAACGCATATTTCACTTATAAAATCGAACCTGAATATAAACCTAATCCCACGATACAGGAGAAATCCTAATGTAGCGCAACGATTTTTTAATGGAAAATAAATGAATTCACACGAGAAAAACGTACAGGTGCATGCTTATCAAAAATATTTTATGATCTTCAGGCAGTACCTACGCTATTTATTGCGCAAGCAAGTAATATAGTAGCGACAATAACAAAAGTCACGTTTTTATTCTATTGGTCCAATTCACGTGTTCTCTATAAGAGTCATTTAAAGTAAGTTCCTTTTAAGAATCTGTATTTTACGCATCATGCGGTTTCTGCGTGCTGATTGGCCCGCTCCGAGCTCTTCACCAATCGCAGCAATGAAAACGGTCGATGCGTAAAATCGATATTGTTAAAAGAAACTTACACTAGGGCCTCATATAACACTACAGATCCCAAGGCTGGGCTACCGCTATCTAACTGGAAAACCTGGATTAGCTACTGACCCTGCGGTCCGAATTGCGCTGAAAGGGATAATATCGCGAATCCGACCAAATTTAATAGTCACAAAATATAAGGGCTATTGAGTAATAATAATACTTTTGACTTTGGTCGGATTAGCGATATTATCACTTTTAGCGCAATTCGGACCGCAGGGTGACATAGATATTAAACAAACAGTTTTTTTTGCAAACTGCGCAAATCCTTATCTTTATTGACATAAAATGTGCAAATTCTACAGATAATTATGTTATTGCATAATTTCTAATCCGATTTTAGTTTTAATAAATTTGATTGGAAACTTGGTATCTGATAACATTAAGTATTTAATTGCGCGTAAGATAAGTCTTATTAGTCTTAATTATGTCGAAGGCAGTTATCAAAGAGTTGTTAGGAAAAGTAAGCCAGCAGTACGTTACCTAAGTATGCTTAAAACTGGTGAGATAAGTATAGAAAGGAATTTCTTTACAAAATTGTTTTATAAATTATATTAATGACAGTTTCGCATGTCACTTCTACCCATTTGTTAACAAAAATTGACATTAGGTAACAGAAAAATACGAAGTTGTTAAGTACCTTTCTATACAAGTCGAAATGAAACCAAACATTTAAGGGCCGTATCTTCCAAATCGACCTATTTTTGGTTCAGTGGTAAACAATCAAATATTCTTTTTTTTGATCGGATAAAAATATATGTTGTAGTTTACTAAACACTCTTGAATAACCTATGGTTCGAAACACGATATGTACAACTTCGCTCGATCATAATAAATCACGAAAACAGTGAATTTTTTGATTGTTTTTCAAGTGTTTCTTAGGTTTATCAAATTTTTACTTTACAAGAAACACATCAAAAATAGGTAATGACGTTTAAAATAATATCCTATGGTTACTTTTTCACAAAACAGTTTTAATTATTTTTAACACAATATTATATAAGATTGCGGCACGCACGCCTCGCTTCAGTAGCCCGCCGGGCGTCTCCGAGGTAGGACCTGTGTCGCTTTTTACGGCTCGCTGCGTTCCCCTCTAATCGAATTCAAAATTGGTATTTTGTGTTCGTGTGTACCTATATTATAGTTCAAACTGTAAATACTGTTCCACTTATTATTAAATAAACTAAATAATGTTGTACTTATTAATAAATAAACTGTAAATATTTGTTGTATAAGAGTTTTAGTATCAGTAGTTCAATTATATTATTTTTAAAATATGGGAAATAAAAATAGATGGAAGAAAATAATATCCAGAGTTGAATTCCGGAAGTTTAGAAAAAATATAAGATAAGTTTGATTATTATTTTTATCTATTTATAACCCATAAAAATCGACATAATAGAGAAATAATAATTGTAGTTATGTAAGTTGTTAAAAAGTTAAAAAGTTATATTTACTCATAGTATATCAAATAAAATAATTGATTCTGTTCATCTGTTGTTATATCTGTAAATATTAGAGATTTGGTAATGTAATCATAATATCATTACCTACTTAGGTACCACTATAATATTACTATACTACTATTATTACCCCTAATAATATTACTTACCCCTGTAACAGTCATGAAAAAAGGGAGATTCGTTGAAAATTGAAAACAGAAACACAATACAATTATTTCTATTTTCAACTAATTTTAACGAACGTAAGTAAAAAAAAACAAGAAAAGAAAAATAATACAATGAATTGGGTTAATTTAAAGTTTTAGGTGCATGAATTTACCTTAAAAGTATACCCCAAAATATTAACATGAATTTCGTACAACAAACAATACTGAAACTACTGTTACGATCTATACTGTGACGCAAAGTTTTTGCACAGCGCGGGGTCAGCGAGTTCATCTGAATTGCGCTTACGCGCGACCCGGCGCGCGGGGCCTGAGGTAGCGTTAAATGCCTACTGCGGTGAAAGAAGGTGCCCTTAAATAACCATTTTCTTTGATGACAGCAATATTTACAAAACCTATGAGAATTTGTTGATGACTTCACCCACTGAAAACTGATACAAGACGGACGGACCTATGTAGTTACATTGTACCGTGGGAAACAACACTCCCATAGCAAAATTTTACAATTTAAGCATTCACATTTCATATAAATGAACAATAATTATTTAGTTTACTTATATCAGTGGTGATACCGCGGTACTTGGCCGAACATCTACGAACTCGAGAAATGGGCCACTCGGATAACAGTCTTTGTCATTTTATCGGCGCAGGCGCGGGGTAAATCAAAACAGCTGTGCCCCTTTGTTAACGTAACAAATTAATAATGTTTGATGAATTATTTGCTCATTAAATTGAGAGGCTGACTTTCCTCTCACTCTCGTTTAGGCAAATATATTCAAATAACAGGGGCAAGATTTGTCGGGTTAAAAATATCCTTATTTTTTTATGGGATTCTTGATACATATTGAAATATGGACATAGCGCTTACAAGCATTGCATAAGCCGAAATAATACAAAATGGTGTGGAGAAGAGAAGCTTAGTTCAAACTCCAAAAATGAATGCCAATCCTTGGCCTGGAGTAAAACATAATAAATAAGTAAGAAAATTACCTATTCATGTAAAAAAATTCAAATTCATCAATGAAGTTCATTTTTCTAAGCGTACAGAAAAAAGCAAGGATTTTACATACCACATGATTTCTCTTCATTTCTAATAATACGCCAAGAATGCAAGATAATGTTCATAAATATCTTGAATGTACTGACATGACCTTTAGTACAATGCACCAAATGACAGATATTACATACCAACCATGTAATAATACCTAATTATTATGTATCCTACATTGATATCTGATCACTTGAAAACACGCCTGGTACAGGATATTCTAAACGCACTAAATTTTGTATAGTCAGTTTTAATTAAAAAAAACTGAGTTAAAAAAAACTAAAACGGATTAAATAATAATGAAAAAAATACACAGTTATACACTACAAACTTATAACAACCATCTTTTTGTGGGGGGTTAAAAATAAAAATCCATACGCGTCAACTAACGAACGATGACGACGTTTTGAAAGTGCCTGCAAAGGCCCAGTTGAAATAAAAACCTTTGACTTTGAAACTTCTCGTTTTTTGAAGTCGGTTAAAAATTCACTTTACATCTCTGATGACTTCAACAATAATAATTGCTTTTTGTGAGCTTTCAATCTTGGTTTTAGGTGTTTATGCAGTAAAAAAACATTAGAAATATTCAATTCTGGTTTTCATTAGTTTTGGAGGTCAGGTCTCTATAAAGTCCTTTATAGATTCCTATAACTACTGTGAAACTGACAGGATGTGTCGTAATCATCACGTTTAGCGGACGGATTGATGAGCAACATTTTATTAGTAAACAAAAGGGAGCTGGTTTTCCGGATATGATACTGTATCGCATCATACCTACAGTTATAAAGACTTATTTATCCACATAAAATTACATCATATATTGCAATATTTATTCCGGTTACACAGATAAGTACCAAAATAATATTATGACTAATAAAAAATAAAAAGAATAATATTCACGAGGCGATACATCATTGCGGATAAACATGTAATTAGCAGTTTATCTCCCCAATAAAAGTTAAATTAGCCACCTGATACAAGCAAGTTACACTGTCGAATCTGAATCATTACTGCAAATTATGTAAATATTATGGCACACAAAAGATAATGCAGCTGGTTGGTAAAACAACAAACAATAATGAGAATTCATAAAAATAATTGCATGCTACTACGCACTTATTACGTATTTATCTTGCCTCAGTCAACTCATTAGAATTTATACTTATTACATTTATAAAATGTAAATAAAAATAAATAAATAAAATTAATTAGCTTATTTTTGTAAATATTAAAATACCATACAAAAGGTTTTAATCCAAATATACCAAATACTAGGCACTTTTGAAACGTTAAAGACTCTAGGTGCGCAGTTCCAAAAAAGTTAGTCCTATGGACAAGAACCGACAAGAAATTCACGGACTTGGTACATTTATGGGGTTATTCCCATCGGATCGCGCGATCCGTTGCTTGTTGCATCTGATATCGGAGAAAGTTCCCATCGGATCGCGCGATCAGATGCAACTCCAAAAATAATTAAATATTGTCCCATCAGATCGCGCGTTCCGATGCAACTCCAAAATTAATTAAACATTGGCCCATCTGATCACGGTCCCCTGCTTTAGGAATTTTACACACGTCTTTTCAATAATTTAAAGTAGAGTCTACTAACCACCATTACCATTATTATTATTTTTTGGTTGATAGAAAAGAACCAAACCCTTTAGTAATGGTTACATTGCGCATAAATATGTACGCCCTCTAAAAATAGACCACTCGGTATTTTACTGAAGTCGTGAGAGCTAATTAAGACCTTTTAATTATACTACCTATTATATATTCTGAGGGCAACCAAAGATCCGTAGAGCTGGCCGCCAGCCGCCGGACAAATATAATAGTAGCCAAGAACATTGTTCTATGTACAATGTTCTTGATAGTAGCCAACAACACAAAAAGAAGAAAAAGACCTATTATTATCTACTCTGTGATAATTTATTGACATAAGAAATTAAAGACCATCTATTCGTCAACTAGAAAAACTGCAGATAATGTAAAAGTTCATCAACTCATTCTATCTATGCAAATATTCATCCTTGTGGATTGAACACAAAGTCAAGTTTAACTACCGAAGGTCGGAGATTAGATTAAAATGAATCTGCTACCGACATTTATAATATCGCAAACTGGACTTTGAATTCATAATTTAATATGAAAATTTATCAAGAGATTAAAAATAGCATGGTTTTGTTTGATATCAGTGTCCCGATCGCGTAAAATAAAAAAAAATCGATCTTAAACAACAGAGAAGAATAACATTATTTTAATTCTTGGAATCATAAAAGTAAAAATAAGTTTAAAAAACATCATCTGTGAGACTCGAGAACAAAGGAAATCACTAATGAAGGTGTACCCTTTGTTTAATTCTTAATTAAATCGTAATAAATCTTACCGGCCGACAATGACTTAAATTATTATAACACGGTTCACCATAGTACATTAACTGGTAAATAACGCACCAGTGATCATACAATCATAATAATATAATTATAATATTATGAAGAGGTAACATTTTTTTTTGTGTAGGGGGTAATATCTGGTTCCTGTAGCATGACCATTTCTATTTATATTCTTCCAAACATAGACAAAGCTCTTTCTATCCATCTTGATATCGACTCGTGTTTCTACTTAGAAAAAAAACATACGCGTCGAATTGAGAACCTCCTCCTTTTTTTTGAAGTCGGTTAAAAAGATAAAATATTATTTCCAAACCAACGGAGAAGTTAGTGATAGTTATAGCAGTGGAAGTAGTTTTTCTATCAAATCCTACCAAAGAGTATAAAAAATTCGACAATCTGTCATTTTGTCTATTCTTCTGTAGACAAAATCCGTTTTTATGGTGGTCATGCTAGGCCTGCTGATATATAATTGTCGATTATGTTTCATGATAAAAATATAACGCTCGGTTCAAACCGCGGGGCGCATTTTGTATTAAATAAATCGATCCACTAACCTCCTATCCAGCTGCCTGCCATCGTTAGCGTCTATCTTAGTGTCCATGGTCAGCTTGTAGTATATCCTGGCGGCTGCCTCCGACCGGTCGTGTGTGGAGTACATGAAGCCGTGGAGCTGCTGCAGCGTACTGAGACTCAGCTTCCACAGCGACTTGCTCATCTTCGGAGTACATGTTACGAACCTGGGGAAGGAAATTTTTGTTATAATTACATAAATTGGGATCTATTAGGTCCAATAGTGGACTGCTGTGGGTAGAAAGATTTCTGAAAATCATTTGACTAAATTCGAAGGAGAAATTCGGTACTACATTTGATTACACATAATTTACATTAAAATTCAGTATGAAAATGCCTGAAATTCATGAAATTTACTGGAAATGTTAAAACAGTAACGTGATTCGTAAATGTTATTGCCATAATTATAGAAGTTCTATCCCTTGGCGATTGGAGATGCTCATTTTATCTTATACTACTGACATTATTTAGAAAATATATAAGGTAGCTTTATCCAGGCCGAGTACACAATACCTATTATGATCCTTTCGTAACACGGCCCTTATTCGCTTTGCTATATCAAAAGATATCACGCAAATAACGCGTTCACGATAAGAAAACTACGTAATAAGTCTTTTCTCATGGCATGGCGGATAAAGAGGCTGGACAGTTGGACGAGTGCGTAATCTTACCTAATCTGATATGGCTAAACACGTGTTACCCCGCATGTTTTTTTTCTAGATAGGTTGTTATCATAAGATTAACATATTTGATAATTTTGAACACAATTGCAAAAACGTGATCTACTTAGTCATTTGACAATGTCGGTACTATGTTTCTTGTATAAATTATTAATAATACCTACATCCTATACAAGGTATACAAGGCGACACACACAAGCGAAATATTTAAAAATCCTGGCCAAAATAAAAACAGCTGAAAATATTTTTAATATTGCTAATAATAAAATAATAATAAATTAAAATGAAACTACCATTACACTTACAAACAAAGCTACAGATGAAAAAAATAATTTTGGTTCTTTAATTAACATCAATGCCACTTGTGGTAATAGCATTTATTTTTCTTGGAAGTATTCTTATTTCTGTGATAATTATAAGAGTCGGATGTTGCCAGGAGTCTATGGAAGATATCCTTCAATGTGAAAAGACTTGAATATTTTATGAATTCTCTCGTAAAACGTTAAATTTGATAGAAAGTCGGACGAAGTCGGAATCAATTCATGTATTTACAGTAAGCTTTTAATTTTACCTACCCAATGAAATATTGTTTTAAAAACAAGTGTTTATTAAATAATATCCCTATGTTACAATATAAATTATTAAGTACTTAACTCCAGGAATATAAACACACAACTACTTACCAAGGTCAATTTACGAAATTGCAAAATATTAACTTTTTTAATGCAAATAATCAATGAACATAATCTGTAACTCAATCTCTCAAGTTCAGACTTACTTGTGGCACTGTATGTGCGTCGCTCACCGTATTCTTTTCTGTTATTTTAGTAGATAAACTTGTTGTCTTTGAATTGCAATTACTGTTTTTCGTGTTAATGTATTTTATTATTTTTCTTAATGACCAGGAATATTCTAAGTTTCGCTTGTGTGCGACACCTCGAAATTAACTTTGGTAAAAACACAAATAGACAAACATAATCATAAAGAAGAAGGAGGAAGAGGAAGAACTTAAAAATGCCCAAAGCAGTCATTAACATTAACAATAATATCTATAAGGTTGTTCCCACCGTTTATCGGTTGACAGAACCTCGTCGGTCAACAATGAGGTTAACGAAACATTCCTAAAGGTCAACCAATAAAAACCTATCAGCAATCAGCTAATGATATGATAACAATGTATCGTACTGGTATTGATTGTGAAATTGTGAACTATATTTGTATTCTAGACTCTGTCGACATCTTCACAGCTTTGAAATAGAACAGAATTTAAATAAAATGTATTAAGTTCAAGTGATTAGTGATTACTGATACAGAAGTAACTATTATTGTATTTAAAACAGGATGTTATTGTAGGTCAATAGAAGACTCTAGTCGGTATTAGCTTTTACACAATAACAGGAAATATCACCAGTTGCGGACAAAGCGTTTTATCAGCTGTAATTTTCAATAAACATTAAGCTGATAAGACTAGTCCGAAGTCAAAATGTTCGTTATCTTTACTTTTGTTTTGTTTGAAAAGTCCATATCAATTGGTCATCAACCATTTGGCGTGAAAGATGAAAGTATGTGCTAATAGTTCTCGCAAATCTTTATGAACCCTGAACTGAGCTCTGAACTCTCTCTCTCTCTCCCTCTAGCACCTATAATAAGCGTACTATTATAGATGAGAGAGAGAGAGTTCAGAGGCTCATAAAGATTTGCGCATTCTATAAGTGGGCCATGAAGGTGACGGAATATTAAGACTGGCTTGTCATTCAACCGTACTCCACACTACCACATAATTATAAAGTCACAACCCTTGTTTAGCCCTACACGGCAAAAAAAGAGAGAGAGAAATTCGGGGACAAACGATCTTCTTACAAGCAATGAACAACGTTAAAATGAATTTGTCATAATCGAAAGGTTTTTAACATGATTATCTGGGTGTTTCTTAAGATAATTTAATGATTTAGGTAATTGTGAATCGTCATGAGCAACAACCAAATGAGTTCAGGGTGGGCAATGCCCCTTCTACAAAACTCATAGGTACCGATAAGAATTGAAGAAATATAATGTTTTCATTCCTTTTATCTTGAGAAAAAAAATCTATATTTACTCCTCGTAAAATGATTGATCATCTCCGAAAACCCCTGTTTACCAAATATTATCGAAATCATCCCAGACGTTATAAACGGCGTTATAGCCGTTTAATATAACCCAATATTTGTAATCAGAACACAACATTATCTGTTATTGTTTGTAATTCTCTAATGTATGTCTTATCTAAACCAAAGAAAGTTGAACAAATACTAGCTTACAGTAATTATAGCTTATCAGTTTCACCATTACTCGGTAAGATTAGTTATCACTTCAGCTTTCATGCAATCTTTTACTTTCTGGTATTATAAAGGTCCAACCTTTCTAGTCCCGTCCCAATCCCTATAAGGGGTTATTGTACTCATCATCATAAACAACTTTTCTGGGACCAACGCCGAAATTGCGAATAAAAACCAGCTGTTCCACACAAATAATTCAGTATCTATTACTCAACTAAAACAGCGGTGGCCAACCGGTCGATCGCGGCTACAGTCCAGTCGACGGTAGTAAAACAAAAACCACATAAGTTCAATATACATATTCATTAAAAAATTCAAGAAGTACGAGGGTCATTCAATAAATACTTAGCCTACAAAAAGTAAACGAAAATTTTGGAAAAGTGGGAATTTATTTTTCAACATAGTCTCCTTTTAGTTCGATACACTTAGCCCAGCGATGCTCCAACTTTTTTAATCCGTCCGAAAAATAGTTTTTGTCAAACTCTGCAAAATAGGCCTCCGTGGCGGCGATGACCTCCTCATTCGATCCATATCTATTCCCGGCGAGTGATTTTTTCAGATTAGGAAACAGAAAGAAGTCACAAGGGGCCAAATCTGGAGAATACGGTGGATGGGGCAGCAATTCGTAGCGTAATTCGACCAATTTGGCCATGGCAACGGCAGACGTGTGAACCGGTGCGTTGTCGTGGTGAAACAGCACTTTTTTCTTCGCCAGATGGGGTCGTTTTTTCTTTAATTCGGCGTCAAATCGGCCCAATAAATCGGCATAGTAAAGCCCTGTAATTGTTTTACCCTTCTCGAGGTAATCGATGTAGATCACACCTTGTGAATCCCAGAAAACGGTGGCCATAACTTTTCCGGCCGATTTTACAGTTTTCGCCTTCTTTGGAGCACGTTCCCCGGTCTGGATCCATTGTTTTGATTGCTCCTTGGTCTCTGGTGCGTACCAGTGGATCCAGGTTTCATCGACGGTCACAAAACGACGCAAAAACTCCGCTGGATTCCGCTTAAACAGCGCCAAACACGTCTCCGATGTGGTCTCACGGTTGCGCTTGTTTTCTGGTGTGAGTAAACGCGGCACCCATCGCGCCGACAGCTTTCTCATGCCGAGTTCCTCGTGAAGAATATGATGCACTGTTCCTTCTGAAATGCCTACAGTCTCAGCTAGCTCCCGAACCTTCAATCGGCGATCTGCCAATACGAGATCATGGATTTTTTTAATGTTTTCCTCCGTAGCAGCTGTTTTCGGTGCACCTGGACGTGGTTCATCAAAAACCGACGTACGGCCACGTGCAAACTCGTTGAACCAATTCTTGACGGTGGCCATCGATGGAGAAGAGTCACCGTCCACAGCATCCAAGCGCTCTTTGATTTCGATGCGCGTTTTCCCTTCCAAAAATAGGAATCGAATCACCGAACGATATTGCTCTTTTTCCATTTTTGTAAAACCGATCGACACGTTGGCTTCCATAAGTTGTCAAATTAAAACAAATGAAGGGATTGGAATGAAAATTTGAAAAAAGAATTTAAAAAGAATGTGCTACACTGTGGTAAAACTCTTTTGAAACTACAGCGCCCTCTGGCGATGAGGCTAGGTACTTATTGAATGCACCTCGTATGTAATTGGTAGGTCGCACAGGGTTTCCTCAGTAAACAGTAGATCTTGGGTCTAATGAGGTTGGCCACCCCTGAACTATACTATGGCACAGCAATTTTATTTTTCGTTATTTCTGCTTTAGTCCCATATTTATTATATAATTTATTGTACACCTGAATATAACAATTTTGTAAGTACGGAGATTACAATATTAAAGTACAATGGGCGGCCTTATCGCATAAAGCGATTTCTTCCAGGCAGGCTTTCCCATAGTAAGTTGTTTATAATGATGAGTACAAAGGGATCGGGGATCGAAAGTATAATTACGTATTGGTACCTACATTATTTAATTCAACATAGACTTAACATTAATTGCAACAATACTTATTCAAAATATCGATGAATTTTCGCCCCAGGGAAGCAGATTTTCGAGGTACTCTAAGGTCCTTTTTTACAAAACGAAACTCAGGGGTAATCACTTTTTGAGCACAGTTTTGAGTCTGTTATTTCGTACAAATACGTTACTCTAACGATGCTCAAGTAATCACTGCTGAGCTTCGGTAATACGGATCGAAGACATGGTGGCGAAATGTAGTCATGTCTTCAGAACCAAAGAGTTTGTAAATAAATCGCTGATGGATTGAAAACACCATAAAGGTGCTATTCCAATCGCGCCTGCATACACTTCTGGCTTGTATGAAGCTATGAAATTCATCCCGCGCGCGGCGACTCTGTCGCATGCGGCCGGAATGCATTTCATATAGTTTCTAGTGTCGCCTGCGGTCTGCAGTCTGCAGCCACCATCGGAATAACACCCTAAGAAAAATCTTCAACTATACAAAGGTCGACAAACGAATAACGGCAAAATTACTTATATAATCACATTGTTGGCATTGTTGGTTGTACATTGTTAGCATAATCTGCCATGAAAGTTACCTTTAAAATAAAGATGGTCGAGGGCATTGAACTAACATAGAAAAATACCTTTACCTTTTGTTTTTTTAAACATTTATACAGTTCGATCACTTAATGCGTTTGAAGTAATATCATGAATAACCCTGAGTTTATTACTCTCTAAACACAAAAGAATTACCAAGTAGCAATATGATTTACATAACATAATTAATGTATTGTCAAATATGTATCTACGTCTTATTACCTGCTTACAAAATGATTACCTAACGTAAAACTTCTTGAAATTTAAGATGTGAAATAAGAAATCGGGTCAATTATCGACATTGACCCAGTAAAAGAAATCAATTAGGGAGATACAGAAGACGCAATACAGATAAATAAATTGTTATTGTAGAATGGTACTCTTGCGTAAAAAATGGATTTGCGTCACAGATAGGTTAGACATGTCAAGTTTATTATAGTTATAACGTCAGCAAGATGCGTTGGAAACATTATTTAGAAGACAATATGTTTACTGAAGGAAGGATCTTGATGACTACATGCAGTAGAAATAGACATGACGTGCCAACTGCAAGGACAGAGGCATTTGATTCAACCCCGAAATATTGCAAAGGATAATGAATAGGGCGTACTTTTGATTCGTACACATGACTGCATATCAAGCTGTAATTTCCAGTATAAGCTGACCTCTCATTGTACGGATAGCATATACAATGCGAGGTCAGCTTATACTGGAAATTTATAGCTTGATATATGCATATCCGTGTGTTCGTGGACTTTTTAACTAAGATAGAATAGATTAACTGCTTAAGATCGGAAGCATGGCAAACCGTAAAAGACATGACGGGGCTGCCTATATTTTTGCTTGCTAAGATTCTTATTTGAAAATACAATTATTACCCGAATTAGTACCGTATAAAATGGTAATTGTGCAAAACTAGATACATAGAAAAGTGTACCTATACCAAATGTAACGAAAACCAATCAGACTGCTCTGTTTTTAGAATTTTAAACTTTGGATACCCTCCACCTCGTACAAGGAAAAACAAAGATCTATATTGCATCAGATCCACCACCTTCTAACGAATATCTAAGATACAGATACAGACACAACCCTTCCACCTTCCAAAAATAGAAAAACTAACCTAGTCATAATGTTGTTGTGCCGAATACACCTCTTTCTACGGACCAGGACATTGCCAGCCACTTTGTACTGAACCGCATGCGTCTCTATTCTATCGCCCACATAGCTAAAAAGCGTTTGATGTGTTAGTCACAGAAGCAGGGATATGATTCATAGTGGTAATAGTGCTCGGGAAACAGAGTTATTAAAGGTACAGACAGATGTTAAGAAATAAAAAGAAAACTTGAATTTCCGTAACATTTAAATGGAATGAGCAGGGTAATTACGACACACGGTCGTTATCGGAATCGGTTGACAAGAATTGTGACAGTTCAACAATATACATAGCGCAGTGTTCTTTAAAAATCACTCCGTTCGACAATTGGAACAACGCAATTAAGTACATACAAAACTCTCTTAAACTGAAGTCTGTTCTTGAATTTTTACTATGGACCCAAACCAGAAATGGCAAATAATCTGGTGTTCCATACATTTAGTCGAGTAGAAAATATTTGTATGGAATAATAGTTGATTCTTTATCGCGATTTCACGTTTGGTCCTATAGTAAAAGTTGTTCATATGATGAGTACAATATTTAACCCTTTAAAGGGATGAGGACTAGAAAGGAACCTTGTATAGGTACCCTTTCCGACTAAACTTGTACAGATTCCAACATAAATTCAAACTGGCTTCACTTTCTCAAATGTAGCTGTGTATCTAAAATGCTAGGATGCGTGACAATTTGGCTGTACTAATTATATCATATTATCAAAGTATGCAATTACATATTTCCTCACATAATGTCCTTGACACGGTTGTATTATAGGTCGGGATATTAAAATATGTAATTTGTGCTAAAATGGGCACATAACGATATGGTGCTAACATTTCATCAAGATACATAGTTTTTGCCGTTTAGTTTTGATAAGATAATAAACAGACAGAGACAGAGTTACTTTCGCATTTATAATATTAAAAGGGCGTTAAGTCCATCAATATCATTTATTTACTTACTGTTGGAACTCGGACCTCCTTACTTTGGGAGGAACGGTTCATGATCACGATTCACGTTCGTAATCGGAAATGATTAAATTTTGATAGTTCTACAATGTACATTGCGTAGTATCTATGCTTTAAAAATCACTCCACTTAACATTGGGAACAACACAATGGGTGTGTTCAGATAATACAGCGGACGACGCTCGACGACGCGACGCACCGATCGTCCGGGCGATCACACCAAACCGTTCAGTTATTTCAGCGGGCGTCGTCGGGCGTTCGCACCTGTCACCCCGTAAAATGGTACGATGAAAGTCGCACTGCTGCCAACTGACAATGCAATCTGACAATTAATATTTTGAGGTCATTCGGTTGGTCGCTTAACGCAACTTTGGTCATCCGAAGCCGTTCAATTATTCCCAATGAGCGAACGACATTCGCACGGGTGACTTTCACACCGAAAAATGAATTACTGAACGTAGCCAATGAACATTCTTGAAATGTAAAAATTACATGGGGACATGAGGGACTACTGGAAGAAATTTCATTAGAAATAAGTAGTTCCATTGTGTTCATAATTATGTCTGTAAAAACATTATTACCATGTTTCAGTGGCGTTCTATTCCTTGCCCATGTCATCTTAACTGAAGGGCTGGATCTTATATTATGATTCATCAAAATTCCATGGACTACTCGATTGGATACGAAAAGGAAGATATTACACAAAAACGTTACTCAAATACAATGAAATTTTTATGCAATACTGTAATATTTCTATAATAATTATAATTATATTACATATATAAATTGTGTTCACTATCAAGTCAGTATGTTTACACAATTTAAACAAATTAGCTTACTACGCGGGTGACAATACGTTTATCTTTATTACAATAAATGGACTAATAACAAGACATTGTAATGTAACTATAGCAATATTATAATATTGCTATCGAGGTAAATTAAATACACGCAGCTGTGTGTTTTATTCATAACATTTGGTAGATTCTATACTTGTTTCAAATAAAATGAATGTGATTGTTTTCGAGGCAAGCTACATAGGATCAAACATTTTAAACTTCAAGTTACGGTTTAAAAAATCACTAGTAGGTATATTTTCCGATATTTGAATACAACAACCTTTATACATACGTGCTACTCATGGCAACTAGTAATAATTCTTATCAACTTTAAAACCATATTTTCTGATGTACGTGAATTTAAGTAGCACTTTGGCAATCGGTTGAAAGTCAGGCAAAGTTAATTATGCAAGTAAAAAAAAACCGGACCAATTTGTTGCGTACGTATAAGGGCAGTCAACTAAAACATGGATATCGTGATCGGAAAACAACTTTCTCTTTAACCGTAGAAGGGATGAGATAATGTGCCGCCTATTCCCGGGTCCAATTATTAGTGAGAGCTGAGTTGATCACACTGAAATTACTTATAACAAAGTAATATAACAAAATTCGCCAAAATACTATAATATCATGAAAATTACTATCTAACTGAAAATAACTCTTGGTATCTGAAACGTAGTACTTATAAATAATAAAATAATACTTTGTCTGTTATAAATACATTAAAAATTTGCCCATATCGGTTTGAGGAGTCATGTGATATCGCCAATGTTTTATTACCAAGCATAGGACCCCGAAACTCTCAATTCGAATCTTCGACGACAAATTTTCTCCTAGATACGGTTGAAAATCTCAGCACCCGAAGAAACGGTATCCTGAAAATGGCCCAGTTGACCTGATCCTGATGATGTCACCAACATCACGCCCGTTTCAAGTGTCAAAGATGGTCGAGATTCGATTACAACTTTGAAGCCTTCCACTGTGAAATGGTAATCAGCAGGTAATAGCCGAGCGGAACGGAGTCCCAACTAGCTACTAGGTTTTACCTTCCACTGAGTTTCGAAAAGTGAGCAACAAGTTTCTCGATGTGGTATCTCGTCGAAACTTAACACAGAAGGTATGACATAAAATTCTATGTGTGTACACGGTGTTAAATAAATAAAATACTCACTTGGTGAATGTAGCATACATAATGTCGATGGGCACTCTGTAGGGAAGCGTGAGGAACGTCAGATATCTCATGGCCCTCTGTCTCATCACCCAGTTCACGATGCCATTGTTCGCAGAGTCGATAGCGTTTTGGAATATCGTCATCACTGTGTCCGGAAGGTCGTCTACTAAAGCATCCTAAAAATTTACCCAAGTGTTAAAAATTGTCTTTACCCATATCGTTTAAAGCCAGGTTCCCGTTGGGATACTCTGCATCATACGTTTCCTTTTAATACAGGCAGTGGAATGAGTGGCGTCTAGATTTGGGCACATACACATATTATATAATTATTTAGAATATTCGAAAGACCAAAGATCTTATAACGTATCGATACGATAAAAGCATACGTATTAGAGCGAGGCCTCATTAGTGCGTTGCGTTGCGTCGTCGCAGCGTCAACGCTGCGTCGTTTTACATATATTTTTAGTGACATGCCACATTATGCATTGCGCCGTCGCACGCGACGTATCAACGGATTGACGGACGAGAGACGAAGCGGGGGGAGGGCGATGCGCTGCGCTGTCGGAGCTCCGGTTCGACGACGGACAGTGTTCCACTGCTATAGGGGTGAACTAACGTCTAGTTTGGGTACACATTTTTTTTATCTCAGCATGAGTGTGGATGATATCGATATAGATTTTCATCTCCTTTTCATCTCCTTGGTGCAAGAAAGACCGATCATAAGGGATAAAGGTCTAAAACATTACAGTACTCTTGCAGGTGTGCCATACAATGCGTTGATCCGTTGCGACGATGTAACGCACTAATGAGGCTTCAGCCTATAGGATTATCAAGCCAGATGTATGTATTACTTATCTCTGTACTAACCTGTCGATGTATCTTGCATTCTTCACAATCTGGATCATACTCATATGTCGTATCATCTAGTACATCCTGTAGTTGGAAAGTGGACTGTACTGCAAGGCACCTTGTGCAAGATATCATGTTGTTTCTCTGCAAGAACCTTAGAGCATCATCGAAGCCTTGCTTGCACATGTTGCTCAGAACTTCAGGTTTCGGCGGGAAGAGGATGCGGGCGAATCTGTTTATGTTTTGCTTTGATAGTTCTATACTTGTGTTTGCCACATTTACCTGTTGACGATAATAAGAATTTTAGATCTGTATATACAGTGGCGGGACGAATTGGACGCCTTCATTAAAGACTGGCCCGATACAGCGCGGGATCGCGAGAAGTGGGGGAAAGGGAGGGAGGCCTTTGCCCAGTATTGGGACAGCATAGGCTTATAATAATAATATACAGTGAAGATTTTACCTTAGTCTAGAATTTCCTAAATCGTGGGTCACTCACTCAGCTAAAGTTTATGCAATACAAGTAATGGAAGTATCTTAATGAGACTAAAACATTTTGTACTGCTGCGGTGATCGAACCCGTGAACTTGAGCTTGGAAGGTCAAACTGCTTCATAACACCTACGTCATAGGTGTTCGTTCACCGGTTACATTGGATATGTACATAATTACACACTATCTCCCTTAATAATAAATACTTGTAATTTTTTGTAATAGCAGGGCAGAGTTTAACTGCCCAGACATTTCTAGTATAAACTGACCTTTCATTGTACGAAAAGCCTATACAGTGCGAGGTCAGCTCATACTGGAAATGTCTGGGCAGTTCACAACTGCCCTGCTATAAGAGTTCCAAGTAAGCCCCTCGTCCTCAGAACAGAATATAATAGAATATTTATATGCCAATGAATAGAGACGGCAATAGACTTAAGAACTAGTTTAGTTAAATAATGTTTAATCGTCGTTTATTATTAAGGGGCATAAGCTTACAACCGCAAAGGTGAATCGAATTATGATGCATTTATTTCTTATAATATAATTTTAATCACCTTTCCGAGGAGAGTTATTAGTCAATACTCATTACAATAGCTGTATGATGTTATAACCACACTGTAATGTAATTCGAGGAGTTAAATAAATAAAAAGATCACGAAGGCTGGCAGTTGCACATACCGTCCATTAATGCTCCTAAAATAATCCGCCCCTTTAGACAGACGTTAATCTCGCGTCAAAAAATGTAAAGATTAACTTTAAGCTATCGATCAGTTGTCATTCCCATACATTTATAAATAAAATTCCTATTCCTTGGCGATCGGAGATTGCTAAGCGTTCGTTCGCAGAATCGCGCGTTTTCGCGTTCATCGGCTGCGTTTTGCTTACAAAAAGTGAATAACGAACGCGAAAACGCGCGATTTTGCTGCTAAAATTATCGAGTGTGAATGGGTCCTAAGACGTCTAATGGGACTGTCACTGTAGTGCGACAAACCCACGGGAAGATTATGGTGCACCTACTGAAAAACACACACTCGTACTTCCTAAATATTATTAAAAAATCTACTTACGTGGAATAACTGTGAGCTCAAATCCCTGGGGCATATATCGCTTTCTCCACAGAAGGGGCTGACCGTTATTGTGTTTTCGTCCAGCACGGGCAGGTTGTCGCTGAAGCCGCCGTCCATATACCTGATGCCGTGGAACCGGGGCGGCAGCAACCCAGAGAATACTGGCACGAAACATGTCGCTAACAGCGCCTAGAGGAACAACAGAAGAGTTAGAACTCAGCATGTTTTATTTTGGATCTGGGAGTAGTTCAGGGCTTCAGGCGAACATTACCATTCCTATTTCGGTTGGCTGTCAACAAATTCTTGACATTCTTCCTTATCGTTGACATCCTCGAGGATGTTGGCAGACGGTATTAAACTATCCTTGATAATTATAACCCCTGAATGTTATGGAGTTGGTCCTAAACCAAGAAACAGTCCGTAAATGACCAAATGTAAATGTTAGTGTATGATTATCGGGCTCCATCTTGGTTTTATATAATCGACCGTTAAAATAATCGGTTGTGCAACCTATTGCCACAAGCGCCACTCTGATCGAAAGACTGATCGATACGATCTTGTGTGACAGGAGGATGCTACTGCACATCCTCTTCTTACAACCCACACGAAGAGTTGTCTTATTTTTAATGGTAACTACAGGGCCTACGAAAATCTACACCGAGAACTAATTATTCAGAAGCAAATTACGAATACCTACGTGAGCATAATAAATTAATTGCGAAAATTATGTAAGTTTATTCAAAGTATTAATATTTAAACAATTACTTGACATACATTTGTCTAAACTAGATAATCTTTTTGCGAGGAGAAATCGCATTATATACAAAAATTACATTTTTTAAGGAAGTGTTGTTGCTGAATGCTGAGGTGTTGACACTGTTGACATAATTACGCGAATTACGCTCGGCTCGCGGATCAAAAATAAAATCATTCGAACTACTTATACCTACGTCATAAATACGTCATTGGAGAGTGTTTACGCGTTTGCAAATAATGATGAATAGATAATAAATTATTTATTGAAGCTTACCTGGAGAAGGTCTTCCCTTGTGGGGAATTCAGAGACGATGACGTTCTGTCCATCGTAAACCCTCGTCAGGGAAATGTGGAGCTTGCCACTGACGATTTTGTGGACGTCGTGGGGCAGGTACTTCTGCATGCCTTCGAGGAGGACATTCTGGATGTTGAAGGAAGGGCTGAACGGGCCGAGGGAGCCTGCCCTCGCCTCGCTCACTACCCTCAGTACATCGGTTGTGATTTCGCCTAGGGAAATATTTTTTCATGTGAATAACGTTAGAACAGTGTTTGTTTTAAAGACGCTTACACACCGACTTGAAGTTGGTGATTCAAATGGGTATAGGTCTAAACACAGTTTTTTGCGGTTGAGCTTACAAGCTCATTGTTTTACAACAACACATATAGTTAGCGCTATCACACAGCTTGCAGTTGGAAACAAAGTGTAATAATTAATATTATCAACAAATCTATGATTACTGGGTAATTAAGTAATAATCAGCAAACATCTACAACCAAGGACATCAGCTATTATTGTTTAAGAATTACATAATTATAAAAAGTTTATGGACTTGTGTAACAAAACATTTGAAAACAAGACTAATGAGGCTTTATTGCTGTACCATGATGGTCATGGTCACTGACCAACACTTGTGCCTGTAACCATCACAAATCACGACACATGCTAGGTGGTTGCAAGTTCTAGTAATAATACCAACATGTGATATTGTATTGTGTGGATAGTATTGTAGATTTGTAGATATATAAGTAGTTGAGAGTGTTTAGCCTTAATTATTGTTTCCAAGGTCAAACAAAACTTCTCAGTATCTATGACAATCAAATAATTTAGGTCATCATAGCATCTAGGTAGATAGTTCTATTTATTTCCAAGCTATTTGAGTGTGCATTAGATTCACGTCATAAACTCCATCTTTTATGGTTTTTTCTAGGGTGATATTGAAATGAGTATATTACTTTAAAAAAAAAATAAGGGAAAGATGAAGTCTTGCTTATGTGCACTATAGAGTAAAGCCCAATTTAACCGACTATATAACCGACAGTTAGGGCACGAATCAGCCATTTGACAGGAAATTTTATATGGGTAAATGGCTGTTTTCATTTTAAACATCTGTTTTACTGTCAGAAAACATGGCCCTAAAAGTATAAATTTTAATGAGTTTTTTTAAATTGGTTAAAATCATTTTTTTTTAATATTATTTGTTTAAAAACATAATTATTATACTTATTTTATCAAAAAAAATTATTTGGTAAATATTTTAGATATTTTTTAAAACCTGTTGATATCTTAAAACTTTTATAAATGTGATATTCTATCAATTCTATGTAGGTGTGGTAGGTGTAAATAAAGTCAGTTAGATTATGTGCTACTGTTACTACAGTTGTGGCCTTGTCACATCATCTTCATTTACCCTGTGATGACTAATTGCTGCTCTTTATTGTTTTAGCAAAACTACTTCAAATAGTGACTATTTATATGTGGTATTATTTGTGTATTATTATATTTTATTTGTTGTTTTATTAATCTTTCCAATCATAACTTGATACCTGTGGCCGAGAACAATACCTACAAATGGCTGCATTTTGTCACAAATTGAATTGAATGAATTAAAAGCTATGCAATATAGACTATAATTTATGAAAAATCAAAGGTAAAATATGTTTTCTTTTGCTGCACAAAGCGCAGAATTCTTGAAAATTAATCTGAATTGTTTCAAGTTCATTCTGGAGATTTAATTAACTTTTTGTTCCAGAAGATTTTAAACATCACAAGTACATACAACTAAATGGAAAATATTTTCTTATAAAAAATCATAAAATAAGCTAAACATCATTAAGTTGATTTCAATACAGGCTAAATTTAGTTTGTGCCAAGCATAATATTGTATCATGTAATAACTAAATGAGAATAACTTAAATTTTGTTAGAATCCATTTTTTTTTTGAAGATGTTAGCGCTGGTGGTACAACCTGTATCCGACTAAGTAGGCACTTAGGCAGCCAAATTTATAATAGAAAAAAAAAACATGAACATTATATTACCAATAGGCAGATCACATAACAGGCAGCAAGCCGACAGGGCGCCAAAAGAGGCGCCAGATAGTGTGCCTAACAACAGATGAGGCGCGTACTTCTTGAAACACACTGCAACACCAACATGGTAGATACCAAGAAAACCACAACCCGCGAACGATAAGTTCATTATTCACTTAAAATAATCACCACTAAACTAAAAACACAACAATTTATTACACACCAAACGATGTACCTATCCAATATGTTCATATGAATTAGGTCGACACACTCAAAAACTTTATCACTGCGAGTGAATTATATTTAAATCTTATTGATTAGATTGGTGTAATCACAGATAACCTTTATCGTATGTTCAATTAAAATATCGAACTGCCCTC
Source organism: Allophyes oxyacanthae (assembly GCA_932294325.1). Taxonomy (NCBI): domain Eukaryota; kingdom Metazoa; phylum Arthropoda; class Insecta; order Lepidoptera; family Noctuidae; genus Allophyes; species Allophyes oxyacanthae. The sequence goes on from OW028615.1 coordinate 14,426,487, forward strand.
AAAAAGACACCTATCGCGGAAGAGAAACTCGTGAACAAAGACTCTCGTGAAACTACGGAAATAAACAAGACGTCGACTGTCGACAGGACTGAGGACATTCGTTGACGTTTGTTAATTGTTTATTTTCCCGTCATGACATACATATCGCTTGACGTTCGATAGACTAGAAATTAAAAAAAACTTACTGATTTTGTTTCTCCGTCCACAGATAGGTACGATAGTTATAGTCCGTTCAATAGTAGGCCTTTGGTTCGTTTATTCATGGTATAATCTCTTTGAGTATTTTCAAAGTATAATGTATAATCCAATAACTGTAAAATGCCCTTTTGAGCACAGATTTCGGTAATTTTTTATTCATCGGCTGACAACACTGATCATCAGTGAGTGAACTATCTTCCCTTCCTCCATTTCCTCTATGGAGTGAACTGTGAAGTGACTGAAGTGAGTGAACAAGACTCAAGACAAACTGACATTTCACATTTGATTGTTTTCATTCCTTTCGGATTTATATTATTGTGTTGTTCTAATTGTTGTGATTAGAAAATTATTGAGATAACTCAATGACTCGTCACGCAAGAAATTGTACTGCTGGTGCTGTATACACATACCATGAAAAGAAAAAAGACGCCGCTGCCTCTGGATACGGCACTCAAAGCGAAAGACTTGGGAAGGACTCTGTAAAGAGCTTCGACTGCTGTAGTCTAACTTTGCAGCCTTGTAGGAACCCTGTGATCACAAAAGACGGTTACTTATTCGATAAAGAAGCTATATTGGAATACATTATCACTAAGAAGAACGAATACACACGCAAGTTGAAGAAGTATGATAAACAGTTAAAAAAAGAGGAGTCGGAAAAAGCAGATTTGGCAGCAGCTGAGAAAGAGGCAAACTTGATCAAGTTCATGAATAGAGAAAAGAATATCTCTAGCAATAAACAACTGGCAGATGGCGGGCCATCTACATCATCTGTATCAAACCTTGCTAATGGCAAAGCAAAGGAATTGCCGAGTTTCTGGGTGCCATCTCAGCTGCCAGATGCTAAGATTTCCAAAATTGTGAAACCTGATCCTACAGTCTGTTGCCCCATAAGTGGAAAGCCATTGAAAATGAAAGACTTGATTGAAGTGAAATGGACCTTAGTCAACGATCCTGATGATAAGAAGTCTTTGATTGCTAAGGAGAACAGATACATGTGTCCTGTAACTCACGACATATTGAGCAATGCTGTACCATGTGCTGTTATCAGGTGAAGTTTAAAAAAAAACATTTTTGTAAATATTTCTTTATCTTATTACCATTACACAAATTACAATGTATGTAATGGGATATATTTTTTAATCATTATTATCTGAGCTTATCACATGGCCTTTCCCTAGTTGTACCACAACACTTGCTTGGTCCTCCATTTTCTGCTACAATATTGTTTAAGTAATTTCTTTATTCTCATAAATATGAAGATAGAAAATAAATTTCATGTCTGACTACAAATATATCTGTTTAACATTTTAAAAACATCATATCACTCAACAGGTGTCCGACAAACAATGTTAATAATAAATAACATTGTTTGTAAATATTGTGTCTGCAAATTCCCAAGTTACAATACTTACACCACTCATATTGTAAAGATTCCTCATCTTTGTACAGGACAACTGGTCATGTGGTGACCATGGAGTGTGTTGAGAAGATCATCAAGAAAGACTGGACGCATCCACTAACTGGTGACAAGTTAAAGGAGAAAGACCTTATAATAGTGCAAAGGGGAGGAACCGGCTATGCTTCAACCAACCAGAACTTAGAAGGGAAGAATGAGAGACCAGTACTACAAGCGTAGATTAAGTTTTAATTAGTTTTAGATTACCTAGAGATTAATACAGAAAACAACATGCTTTATCCTATGGAGTAGGTAGAAACTACAGAATGTCGCATTCTGCAATCCTCAGATAGTTTCTCTGAATGATGACTTCTAATTAAAATGAATATCGACGGTGGAAAGGCAAAATTGACTAAGCGAAATTAGGCATTTTTACAGGAGAGCCAAATTTTTCTTAAAAAAAGTCATATAAAATCTAGTTTCATTGTCTAACCAGCTTTTAAATGAAGTAAGATTCATGCTAATACAATGAATAGTAGAGTTTATATGAGATTTTTAAGAAAAATTCAAACTTTAATTGGCTCTCCTATAAAAATGTCAATTTTGCCATTCCACCGTCAATATGTACATAAATATTGCCTGAACATGATATACTATGTGAGTGAATATTGCCTGAATCACCACATGAATGATTGTAGTGTGCCTAGAACACAGGATGATGCATCCCATTCCCTCTTGATATGAACATCATATTTTGTTCACAGCAGGATGATGCTTAAAAGTGAAACTGAAGTGGCTTATTCTATGCCAGGAAATCATGACTTTTCTATACATTAATGTAGTTTATTGCTTTGGTCAAGGGGCTAAGAAATACATCTTGAGAATATCTTTGTGATCTAAAAGGATTGGTGTTCATTCTGCTACACAATATTTTGACAAAAATTATGTCTAAAAGTATTGCTTTTTCTGTCATTATTAATTCACAAGGAAGTTCAAGTTGTGTGTATCAGGATCATCACCACTGTTAAATTTAAAAAAAAATGATTTCTTTTTTATAGCATTTTATTTATGTATAAACATTATAAAGACAATTTGTACCCTCAGGATATTTTAGTGGAAATACATTATTATTTTGTTACTAACAATAAGCTAACAAATAACTCGCATGTGGAATCGACTTGAGATAGTAATTGCTAAAAACCACTTGTTCTGGTGCATTTTCACTTAATTGCATGAAATTCTTATAATGTTAATGAATATTTATGTATAAATAATATAAAATAAAACAAATTGACTCTAAGTACAAATCTATTATTTCTCTAAAAAATATACTTAAATATAATTCTTCTATTAAGTCCTTAATAATATATTGTTCTTAGTTTTTATTCTTATTAATATTATACTCCGAATTATGAAAATGTGAACAGATCCATTTGGAAGTCCACACCATTATTTCTAATCTCAGTCTCTGGGTATAAGTCATTACCTAATGTATCTAAAAAGTTTAATACTGATTCGCCTTGGCTCGATAAAAGGCGACTGTCCGACGAGTCTAATGAAGGCATGTCATCACAATGACTCATATTTTTATGTGAATCTAATGACTTATCATCACCATCTCCGACATGTAATAATGCTGGCCCAATTAAACTGTTAGACTTTGTAAAACCATCCTCTGATTTCTCACTTGTACTAATAATCCAATCTTTCAGATCAGGATCAATCACATCTGATGACTTACATGATAAATCTACATCATCTTTAAATAGGTCATGTAAACTATTAGAATTTGAAATAGTAACATTTAAACTATCATTCGAATTTGGTAGATGTAAACTATCATTCGAATTTGGTAGATGTAAACTATCATTAGAATTTGATAGATGTAAACTCTCATTTAGAATGGGTATAGTCAAGTGTAAATTATTTGATGAATTTGGCATATCTACTTGTAAACCATTATTAGAATTTGATAGATGTAAACTATCATTCGAATTTGATAGATGTAAACTGTCATTTAGAATTGGTATAGTCAAGTGTAAGCTATTTGGAGAATTTGGCATATCTACATGTAAACCATTATTAGAATTTGGCATACTAACATGTAGACTGTTGTCAGAATCAGGCATAGCAACTTGTAAACCATTATTAGAACTTGGTATACTAACATGTGGCCTATCATCAGAGTTAGGTATAGTAGCATGAGACCTGTTAGAATGAGGCATATCAACAAGTAAATTATTATTTGCATTTGAAATAGAACCATGTAGTCTGTTGTCTATATTTGGCATACTAACATGTAACCTGTTATCAGAATTATGCATTCCACCATGTAAACCATGACTTGAATTAGATTTCATATCATGCACATCATTATTTGAGTTAGGAATGTTCACATGTAGGCTCTTGTGAGAGTTTGGCATACTAACATGTAGCCTGTTATTGGATTTAAGCATAGAATCATGTAGACTATTATTAGAATTTGGCATGCTAACATGTATACCATTATTCAAACTCGGTATAGTAATATGTTGCCTGCTATCTGAATTTGGAATTGTGTCATGTAAACTGTTATTGGAATTTGGAATAGTTACATGTATTTTATCTGAATTTGGCATACTGACATGTATTATGTTTTCTGTGTTTGGTAGATCTAAACTGCTGTCAGGTTTTGGCATAGAAACATGAAGATTGTTAGTATTTGTTGGCAAAGCAACATGTTTTTCGCGAGCCTTATTATTCATTTCTAAAGGACGAATAACTGGTACATCAAAATTGCTCATTTTACTAGGACAAATTTGGAATTTACGGAAAAACGTTGAAGATGATTTTATTGGCGATGATCGGATGTCAAAGTGTGCGCTGTGGAATTGCACATAATTGTTTTTTGGTTTACTGTGCTCGGACATTACAATATTATCCGTTTGATGTTCTGTCACTGGCTGACAGCTGCATTCTTCTGTATTTTCTAACAGTTTTGATACATCATCTTCAGGAATAATATCTGCTGTATTCATATTATTTTCGGGAACAATACCTGCAGTATTTTTAACATTATTCTCTTCTTCTTTAGGAAACATAAAGTCTTCTGTTCCCAGTTCAATGAGAGTGTCACCCTCAGATTTCAGTCTCATTTTCTTTGCACTTTGTTCAGTTGTTTTCTGTTTGAGCTTCCAAATCCTCTTGCTGACGGTAGGCCATTTTGCCACAGAATTAATTCTTGCACAGTTCTCAGTTTCGTTTTCCGGATTCGCTCCATCGGCATGCTTCAGTAAATTTTGGGTTGATTTATTTTGATCTTTATTAAATTGACTGATTTTTGGAGGATTATGGATACAGAATCCATTTTTATCTTTGACACAATTTAAGGCATCTACATCAATTTTATATTTTCCAGCATTCATGCCAAATAGTCTGTAAAACAAAATAGTAATATTAGAATTGGTTACAATTAGAAGTCTGAAAGAATCCCCGACAACTAGAAAAAGAGCTGTAGCTTTTGAACAGCTGAACAGATTTTCATGAAACATAGCTAAGATGATACCCAATTAAACAAACTTTCGATTAAAAAAAACTGCATTGAAATCGGTCCATTCCTTTAGGAGTTATGATGCCACAAACAGATACACACTACAAACTTATAACATCCCTTGTTTTTGTCGGGGGTAAAAAGACAAGCCTTGTAAAAAAATAAGGATTCTTTACCTGCTAATGTCATCATTCAATGTACAAGATTGTCCCTCAGTGCCATCTACCTTCTTCAATAAACATGGTAGTAATGACTTCAGTTTTACAATAAGTTGTTCTAACTGTTGTATAAATATGTTAGTTTTATCTCCTTCAGAACCGCTCTTGATTATTGCCAGTAAACAATGGAATAAATTGGAATGGACTTTGGCAGGTATGTGTGTGGGATGATTTTCATAATGTTTTTGCAGGCGGTATAAACTGGCAAAATCCTGAAAAGAAGGAACAATGGAATACCTTATTATTTTCACTGAAACTTAAATGTGTGAAGATTATACACACTTGACTCAACAACCAAGCATTATTATATGATGAGTTTCTATAGTCATAGCATCCAGGTACTAGGAAAACATCATCACAGTACATAATGTTATCTAGTAAATACCTGCCACTATGCCCACAGAGTGTGAAGGTGGTCCATACTTAGATGGATTTTATAAAAATGTTAGTAATACGCAATTAATATTATTCTTACAGCTGAGCACTGGAAACAAGTAACAATAGTTCCACTTTTCTTCTTAGTCTTCTGCGGTGAATCTTCAGGTAAGATCTGTTTTGGTAGTTTTACTTTCCTACCACTTCTTGTGACCTTAGCCTGGAAGAAATTGCAGGTACTCTTTATTATGGTTCACACACAGTTACCCTGCGGTCCGAATTGCGCTAAAAGTGAAAATATCGCGAATCCGACCAAAGTCACAAGTATTATTATTACTTAATAGCCCTTATATTTTGTGACTATTCAATTTGGTCGGATTCGCGATATTATCACTTATATCGCAACTTAGACTGCAGGGTTAAACTCCATGATGTACTCTAAGACAGTCATAGAGGCCTTCTTAACTTTTCTAATCACAACCAGCTGCCTGCAGCCGAGAACAATACTAATGTCTGTTTCATAACTTAATGAATTAAAGTCAGTTTTGCCTTGTTTTAAATACAATTTTGGTTATGTGGTTTGGAGTAAGGTTTTACTAGAACTAACTAAAAACTAATTATAAATACCTCAGCAGGTGGTTCAATTTCTTCTTCAATAACTTCTTTTGGAATTGGGACTTCTTTAGGCATTATTCGTTTGACAACCTTTTCTTCTGCTCTCTTGGAAATTTTTGTATGATTCTTTTTGTCCTTTATGAATATTTTCTTTTTAGCAACAACTGTTAAATCTTTTGGGGAGACAACCCTAAAAATGTATTGCATATATAGAATAGTATCTATGGAAAATAATTGCATTTACTTTGCTCACTTCATCCACCAATCTGCAATGAGCCTGCATGGAGGCTTACGTTTCAGAGGGAAGGGCTGGTTCTGAAACCTTTACAGAGAAAACTCCTGACTCTCCTCAGTGGAAACATTAATAGTATGATACTATGTACAAATTTCATGAAACAACAGGGCAGATAATACATTACAAATACTCTGTGATGAACATCAGATCATACATTATGTTAATTTAGGATCATTTGTTTCACACCTGTTGTGTTGTGCTGCTGTGCACCTAGAGTCTCGACATTTCATAAGATCCTATATCTGGTTTACATGAAATAAAGATCTATTCTATTCTATTCCCATCAAGTCCCTGTGTTGTGTCCTTAAATTTATATCTAATTGCCGAAAATATAGGGCATTTAAAGGTGTTTTAGTTTTCATGAAAAACAGGGATGACATGAACTTACTTGTAAATATATTTTGTGTTAGTAACAGGATCATAAGTAGGTTCAGGTGCCGTTTTATCAGGGTCATTGAACATTTTCAACGCCTGATTTACCATCTTTATCTGTTCATCACTCAAGTGATTTAAGCTGGAATAGTAAATGAAACAACATAAGTATTTTATTGTAATAATTTCAAGATGTTTTGATATAGCTTTTTTGTTAACTTTTACGCAAGCACTCTTCTTGGTGTAGATATAATTATTATCTTAAGTTATTATTATTAATCAGGGTTAGCAAAGACAAAACTTTGTTTAACACTTTGCGGGGCAGACAACGGGACTTATTAGAAGTTTTATTATTATAATGTCAATATGTATTCAGTGTCTGTGCAATGTGTTAAAAATACTATAGTATTTGCCACTGAAAAATATAATGAAAGATAATTTTGGTTCAGTTAATAAAGATTTACAGAGAATGATACAGGTCCAATACATATTTCTCAGGCGAGTTTCCTGAAAGCATGGAATATCTTTGTGGAGTGAATACACACTTGATAGATTTATGACTGTTACTCTGTGCATCAAGACATACACAGTTCATTTCACTCATTATTAAGAACTAGGCAGGCAAATGTTTTCCACAAGCGTCAATAAAACTCATATTTATTTACCTATGATATGTCTCTCCTAATTTTATTAATTGCACTGATGTGTGTTTGGACTGTGTGGGGCTCGGTGTACTGTAAAATAAAATAAAAACATTGAAATCATTTCCTATAACAAATGTAACCATAACAAAATAACTTGTTAACAACTTACTTCTCTTTTGGCTTCATCTTTGGCAGCACTTTCTCAGGCCGATGTCTAATGATCGGAACCTCTTTAAGTTTCACTATCTTTCTATCAATATCTATTTTTGGTACTGTGTTAACGGAATGGTGATTTACTGGTACTGGATTACATGTTGTAGTTGTAGTGGTAGTAGTAATGTTAGGTTTCAAAATAATGTTATCAAGTACATATTGTTTATGTATGTTATCATTTTTGGGCAACAAAAAACTGGCCAGTTTCAAATTGTTTCGGATTAGAACGCCTTCTTTTTTCTTAATTGCATTATGCCTTGCAGCGGCATCGGTGTTTATTAATCCATTCTCAATATTTCCACTGTTTTCGTAGAATGTTTTCAGGTTATTGCTTACGGGTTTGGATTGTTCTAAGGTACTTGGCGTTAGGACGTAAGTATTTCCCTGTAAATATGATCGACAATGTAATTTATGATTATATAAAATAGATGTAAATACAACAACAATGATAATGATAAATACCTGACTGGCGCCAGGATCTTGTATCAAGTAAATCGGGGCGTACTGACAGTTGTTCACGATAATACCTTCTACAGAAGTATTCATATTTTATAGTACAACACTTATTTATAATAAAACATTACTTCTAATATATATTTTGTATCAACTTAAGAGAATTCTCTATTAGAAATATATTACCACCGCGACGTTGACAATGTTGACATAAATCTTTTAGGGGATACCATACTTAAAATTAATAAACTACTACTAAATAGATTAGAACTAGTGTTGCCAAAGATAATGTCCAAAATTACCCAATAACCACGGTAAAAATCTCCGAGTTTAGGCTAGGGGCGAGTTCTAGATACTCAAAGAGGTACGCCTACTTGGATTCCCCACAAATGCCCTATTTTTTTTAAAAAGAAACATGATTTGGCAAATTAATCAACTCTATAGAAATATTATGTAGGGCTCCCCCCTACAACTAGAACAAGCAATAAGCAAAATATCGCAAAGAAAAACAGACCTTATTACAATCGCTTAAGAATTGTATTTGAAGTAAAAGGAGACGAGACCCTCTAGAAAGAGCGACCACGGAGCTATGTGTCTCGTTTTAACAATTGCCAGGATAGAAGTTGGTACATTTTAGTAGATTTGGTACGAAGATTGGAATCGTACACAAAAATTATTATAATAATGAATTTATTATCTTGCTAGATGTACAATGTTTTTTTAAATTTAAATATAAACAAATTTATCATCATAATTTTTTTTCGTAATCTTCATAATTAAAAAACTAAACCTCCGTACTTTTATGATAGATTTTATTAGTGTATTATGACAACTTCAAAAAAAGCTCGTGTCATTCAATTTGTGACAGGTTGACGGTACTAAATTAATATTTAATCGTATTTTAATATTTTATTTACAAAAATGGTGAATGTGATGCGTGAAAGGTTGTGGAATTGCAACATATTCTGGCTGTAATAATATCCTTCCACGGGTAACCTTGAATATAATGAAATTTTACAAAATTTGTCTAAGTTGCTGATAGGGTGACAATATTTACATATTACTGTCGGACTTTGGGTTTGTACTAGTGCTACGATTTCACTATATTAATTAAACTATTGACAAATTTTAAATTCTAATTATAATTAGTTCGCTATTACGGCATCCTAAAAATTTTGATTACTATAAAATTTGGGAAAAATTCGGTGGCGATGCCAGTCATCATTTTAAGCCAGATGACTTCAATAAGTCATGTTCACGAAAGACAATTAACTAATGTACCGACCCGACTGCAATGCCTAATTAATAGCTTCGAAATAATACTGTTTATGTTAACCTGTCTTTTTAGCACGCTTTTATTAGCTTCACCTGTAAGTAACTAACTATCATGTAAGAAAATCTTGGAAGTTAAATTTGACCCACTTCCCGGTTTCCGATTGAGCTGAAATTTTACATACACGTTTAGTTTAGATGACAATGCATGGTTAGTTAAGTTACGTCATTCTAAATCCAATATGGCAGGCTCCCAAAGATGGCGGACTAGTTAATTAATAAGCACTCCCATGATATAGGTATCAAATGAAAGGGTTTGCTGAGAAGAATACGAAAAATCAAAGTCAAGGTCAAAGTCGACGACAAAGTGCAATTCGAAGTCAAAGTCAAAGCCGATGCCGAGGCCGAAGTCAATGCCGAGGCCGAAGCCGAAGCCGAAGCCAAAGTTGAGGCCGAAGCCGAAGGTTTTTATTTCAACTGGGCCTTTACAGGCACCTTCAGAAGCGTCTTTTTCGTTTTTTTTTAAACTATAGTTTAAAAGCTTATTGTATAGTTGCGTTAAAAGTTTTTATAATTTCGTTTTTATATTTTTATTTTACTATCCTGTGTCCTTTGTGCAAAAAATAAATTTATTTTCTTTCTTTCTATTACATAGGACCTACTTAATAACGGTATCGGTGGAATGTGGATGTACAATAGTATTACATTTCTGCCTAAACTTTCGGGGAATGCATAGACGTGATTCTATGTATGAGATGTTATTTAATATAGCGTGTATAAACGAAATGTAGCAAGCACCTACCTCCAGTAGCGTGCACAGAAATTTCTTACAGGGTAGGCAAAAACAGCTTAGTTGTAGTATTGTCAAGTTAAATGATTTTTTATGATTGGCCACCTCACTCTAACACTTAAATTAACTTATATTACACACAATTAATGTAATTATTATAATATTATTCAATACAATTTTTTTTAAGGTAGGCAGGCAGGTGGTCTTTTCTTCACGGAGTGCACGCCACTGCTACCTGCATGTTTTATATTATATTTATTTCATGTTTCGCATACCTTATTGGTATTGGCGGTGTTAGTGCAATGCTGTGAAACTATTAGGTACCACTTTAAATAAAACCATCCATCCGTCCGTTGCATCCGTGGGCAAATAAAACAGACCTATCATTATTAGATAAATGGTCCAAGATTTTCTATCCTTGGTAAAACGGAATTTTATTGATATCTAAGTTTGTAGAAATCAAGGAAGATTAAGAAAACTGTTTAATTAGAAAATTGATTCTACATAATTATTGTTTACGATATGGGTACTAAATGCGGTGCGGAGTGGATATATTTAACCATACTTACAAGTGTAGTTACATGTAGTTAAACAATGACAGACCGAGCCCACCCCGATAATTCCAAAATTCAGTCACACACAAGTCATTACATCACAAGTCATCACAGGAAAATTAAAAATGACAACGTCTCACTCGATGCACAAAATGATGGTCACTCTAATAGAGCAAGATAAAATTACTCTGTGGTAACTATCTCAGGTGGCTCGCTGTTTTAGCAGAGTGCACAGTCCTGTTACTTAGATAATAAGTCTATGATCAACTCATAACATCAGGCCTTAGATTATTGATTGGTTGTTGCTGGAGCGGCCGCGACAACCAATCAATAATCTAAGCATCAGGCTTTGTACTTTGTAGAACAAAAATTTAAATGTTCTTCATTTTCAGCAACGGTTGTCAAGAGGCTGCCCGTTGTACCCCAAACGCTTTCAAGCATCGTCCTTCGTGGAGGCTCTTTCTTTGCACCCTAGTAATGTAATATAATTTCTTGGTCATCTCCATCTATTACCAGTTACCACAAAACCTCCAAAACGTGCAGAGAATATTGATTGTGCACGTGTGAATGTTGCACGGTTGCGCGCATATGAATAGGGGTTGTGTATTAATAATAACGCGATACTTTATGTTCCGTAAAGTTTATTTCAGATCAATAAATGTTTCCGCAAGTAAATAAAAGTACACTGCCATAATTTTATTACGCGTCTATTAGGCTTACATTCAGAGACGACAGAAACGAGTCTAAGCGTGAACTTACGCTTCCATCTGTCAAAATTTGTTCGTAAACTTGACATATGGAAGCGTAAGTTCACGCTTAGACTCGTTTCTGTCGTCTCTGAATGTAAGCCTTAGTACCTACATTAGTAGGTGTAAGTACATAAGGGTATCTTGATTTTCTACGGAATCCTTAAAGGAATAACTAATAGATTCCAACGGAATGGTAGACTTCTTTCCAGAAGAACATATTCTTATTATCATTTACACTTAGGACTTTTAAATTATTCCCTATGTCGACGTAGTTCATAGCCGCGATGTCAAACTCAGGCCAGATAACGTTAAATGATGAATCCGGAGTAGGGTTCCTGAAATTAATATGATATAGGTATAAGGGAAATATTTTAAAAATGAAAAATATTGCTGATGTTGTTAAAAAGGCGAAATGCGTTTTTCCAATACTTCAATCAAGAATAGTAATATTGCTGACCGAAGGAAAATGACAAAAAACCAAAAGGACCATTAGGTATGTTATGGAGTGGGTAAATAAATAAATAAATCCAGCCCATTACTGTCCCACTGCTGGGCACGGGCCTCTTCTCAGAATGAGAAGGGTTAGTGCACCTTCAGTTAACCTTAGTCCACCACGCTGGCCTAGTGCGGATTGGCGGACTACACACACCATCGAGAACTTTATGAGGCTCTCTCAGTGCAGGTTTCCTCACGATGTTATTATTATTACTTCCTTCACCGTTACCGCAAGTGATAATCAAATTCTAATCCGAAGACTGAAAATTATGTTGATGTGAATCATATTTATGCGAGATATCGACAGATCGCTCCTGATCATTCCCACGGAAAGAAAGACAAAGAAATTATTATACACAAATTAATAAAATAAATTTAAAAAAGTAATAAATGACTTTAAAAACCTAAAAAGTATAAAATAATTTTCTTAAATAACTTAACAGCTTCTGAAGTCGGTGCCACTACCAAGCTAGGTGCATTGAAGAATTAAAGGCCCCGACTTCAGAAACTTTTAAGATTTTTAAGAAAATCGGTTTTTACTTTTTTTTTAATGTTTATTTTATTTTTCTATTTTGAGTGGCATAAACACGGCATAAACAATACATAAACATGCGATTACAGCAATCGCAAGTGATATGCTGTCATTCATTCAAGAGGTCCATTGTATATCTCCGAAATTCTTCATCAGATCTTCACCAAATTTAAATGGGACCATTTCGGCATAAACCCTTTTCGAACAAAAAAATAATTTTGCAAATCCGTCAATATAATAAAGCCGGAGTTATGCTCAACATACATAAAAAAAAAATCCGAATCGAGATTCTCGATTCGAGAATCTCCTTCTTTTTGGAAGTCGGTTAAAAAGCAAGGTCTTACCCATATTTAGCGAAATTTGTCAATAGCGTAGTGAATTGTTCTATGAGTTCAAATTCCCGACTGCTTTTATCCAAAGATATATTTAGTGATTTAGGATCAAACAAGTACATCAAATCGTCCAAGTGACTAGCGCCAGTTATACCGTATTCTGCACCTTGTAGTCCATACACGTTCCTACTAGACATACTTGAAAACCGATAGAGATATCTTGTAGTATTCTCAATGATAGGCAAGTCGACAAAATATTTAATGGTGTCGTAAATAATGGCAACATCATTTGCATGGGTAACGAATTCTTTCATCGAGTTTAAATCAATACTTTTGTTTCCAAAATAATAATTACGAATTTTATCAGATAGATCCAAAAGGGAATGAGGTGCAAGATTCATAGCGATTTTTCTTGGAACGAAAGCTTCTGGATATCTGCTGTAATTTGCTAAAAGTGACGTTGCGATGAGATTGATTTCTATGAGTGCCTCTTGATCAGTGTAACCAAATAAAACGTCTGCTTCATTTTTATACTTCATTTGCCTAAAAGTGTTATTTGTCATGAAACTATCTTCGCCTTCACGTTTTTCAAAAACAGGTACGAATTGGTTTAAGTTCATCGTGTTACTGATGATCTCTTCAGATGCTAAAACATAAGGATTTGTATCTACCAATTTATCCACCGTCACGTTCTGTAAAAATTGTAGGAGTTCGTCAGGGTCTCTAGTTTCAAACCCAAGTAGATCACCAAGAACAAAAGCGCGCCTTACTGGCTGAAAAGCCAAGGCCCAATTACAGTACGGTGAACCACTCATCACAATGGCTCTTTGAAACAAATCTTTTGACATCGGAGATGTAAGGTGTAAACCAACTGAAGCGCCGCCTGCGCTTTGTCCCATAATAGTTACTTTGTCAGGATCGCCTCCGAATTTTTTGATATTATTTTGAACCCATTTCATAGCTGCAACTTGATCCTTCATACCTGCGTTTCCTGGTACATCTTCATTGCCCAGGCATAAGAAGCCTAATGCATCTAATCTATAATTGAATGTAACTACCGTTATATTTTTACTGACAAAAAAATCTGGTCCGTAATAATCGACATTCCCTGACCCACATTTGAAAGCTCCTCCGTGAATAAATACCATCACTGGCAGAAGAGTCCCAGGCGTCAAATTCGGCGAATATACATTGATGAATAAACAATCTTCATCCCCGGGGACATATTTGTTCGTGAGAAAGTCAAATTGAGGACACACAGGGCCATGTTGAGTTGCGTCTCTTACTCCATTCCACGCTACAGCAGGACGAGGTGACTGAAAACAATAGGTTTATGTAAATATACATATAATAACATTACCAAAAGTATGAAGTTTGATTTAAGTAATTACAGAATGTCTGCACATAAGTATTTATATTTCAACTGCATATTTTATTTAGTATGGCGAAAGAGCTGAACGCTTTACATTTTGGCAGAGCTACACGACCACCACAAAGATCATCGTAGAATTTATGGGGGGCACGTCCGGCATACCCCTTGGCATTACCCCTTGGGTTATGGGAATTCATGCCAACAGAAAAAATATTGAATTCGGCTAGCGGCTTAACGATGCCCTCTAAAGGCGCGGAAGGATTTAATTCATCATCATCAGCCTGTAGTAGTCCACTGCTGGACATAGGCCTCTTGAATCGCACGCCAACTGGCTCGATCCTCAGCTACTCTCATCCAGTTGTTACCAGCCACACTGCGAAGATCGTCGCTCCACGTACCCTACGTTTGCCGATTCGCGGTCTCCACACAATAATCCACCTACCCTAACGGTTATTAGTTCTACGTCTAATATGACAGGCAGGACGGAACTTAGTCTTTAGTTTCTTGCGTATTACCAATCCAAGATTGGACCACGGCCAATCGAGAACGACTGCGTGAAAACCACATTAAGGCTTACATTCAGAGACGACAGAAACGAGTCTAAGCGTGAACTTACGCTTCCATCTGTCAAAATTTGTTCGTAAAATTGACATATGGAAGCGTAAGTTCACGCTTAGACTCGTTTCTCTCGCGTCTGAATGTAAGCCTAAGACATCAGGCTCTCACAAAAAATTACTTATATAATAATTACTTACCTTAAATCTCAATGGTCCAATAGGTGGTTCGGCGTACGGTACACCTTTGAAACTGTAGTACTGCCCGTCCTCAGTGACCAAGTCAAGTAGCTCGCCCTCCAAGTAGCCCTGTTCCACTTCCACTTGAATCCCATAACTTGCTTCGTTTTTTAGTAGACTGCGAATATGATAATAATTATTTATGTTGTTATAAAAAGTTCTTGTTAATCAAAGAGGTAGGTACTACCTTTTACATCTACCTACCCTAAGACATGAAAAAATAATTACAATAGGTAACAAGTTAGGTAGTCTAAGTTGATCCAGTCCAGCTGTCTTCAGGGTGGATTTTTTACAAACGGAAATACCTCGATAAATACCAAATTAAGACAGTGACATACTTTAATTTAACACGACAAGTCAACTGGTCAACGTTTGGCAATTTATTTATTTTGCTTGAATGCAATAAAAATTGTGATGAAAATTCCTTTTATACTCACAGAAGAAATATCATATATATTTTTATCATTTTAATATAATTCCAAATACATGTATACAATATGCACACAGTGTATCTGTCGGGTAGGCAGTGCGTTGAATGCAAAATGGAGATGCGAGATGGTGAGAGGTTAAAGTAGATTAAATTAAAAGTAGATTGTTCAAACATCTGGTTGACTCCAATGTCATTGACTCTCGATTGTTTTCTCTCGTAGTCGCATGCTGAAGCGCGGTCGATGGAGCGATTCAATTTCATTCGGTCCTCGGAATCTCGGAAATATTTTCAGAGCCATCGTCAACATGCACGATCGAATGAGATCATTTGTAGGTAATAAATGGATCATCACAATCTTCGACGGTTAAAACAACGAGGCTTTCTTTATTTCTTTTTACCTTTTATTGATTTGCAAAATACCTAAACATAGGTCGCGCCAGTCGTTCCGCGTTCGGTTCAACTCGGCGGCATGTCCAGGCGTACCTATTGGAGGGTTAGGTGGTGCCGTCAGCTCAGGGGGGCCCTCGGACCCTGACCAGCAAACCTCATCTTGAACTTTCATAATTTTCTCCCACCTTCAGAATATAAAATATCATCGCAACTTTATTGAAAGAAATTTAAAGCTTGTAGGGAATTCCCCTAAATTCTTTCTGTTGTTTGTACAGTGTTGCCAACTTCACGGATTCGCTGTCAGACTTACCCTGCGGTCCGAATTGCGCTAAAAGTGATAATATCGCGAATCCAACCAAAGTCACAAGTATTATTATTACTCACTAGCCCTTATATTTTGTGACTATAAAATTTGGTCGGATTCGCGTTATTATCACTAACACATAGCAATTCGGACCGCAGGGCTAGCGGGTTAGGGCAAGAAGGAAACGGAAGAAACCAAGAATATTATAGATCTATAACATAAACATATTTTAATAAGTTCTGTCTGTAAAGTAGGTCGACAACTATATGAAAAAACGGACAGTTCTTCATATGGTTCATTGTAACTTGTAAGTTACATTACAATGGACAAACCAGCCAAACTAATTCAGTGAAATTGTCGCAATGTAATAAATAAAAAAGTGATACCTATTATTTATTTAATTGAGACATGTTATTGCCAACTGGCCGCTTGAAAGTAGAATTTTTTGATAATTCTTCACATCATTTTTATTTATTTATGCGGTAGTGGGATTTTTGGCAATACATAGGATTAAAGCTAGTAAAGTAGTCAATTTAAAAAGAAATATAAAAATATAATATACCGCAGTGATCCTGCCTAAGCGATCGCGGCTAAAAATTGCTGTGTGCACTAAGCTTTCTATGCCTGCTCGCGTCCGTAATTATCTGGGGGTGGTGGTGTCCCTTATTATGATTATGTTGTTAGCAAATGTGAACATCATTTAAATATCCTTAGGTGCCTTACATTACATGGCTGTGGTCGGGTGCTCACCCATTCTCATTGAAACTGATATTATAATGCTATAATAAGAAGCATTTTTGACTACGGATTGTTTCTCTCAGAACAAGATAATGTACCTAATGGCTTTTCAAAAGCTGCATCGGATCTAATCAAAAGCTTTGCGTATTATATCAGGAGTGTAGTGTTTCTGTATCATACTTATGACGTTAACTCGAGCACACGGGTAGTGGGGGGGACAGTCACGTGAGAGCCACGGGCGAGAACGGATGTCTACCTGCCTACTGGTGTGCAACCGAGCCAACAATTAACACCCTTGGTACCGGGAGTACTACATGTGGCGACGAGTTAAAAGGTCAGTTCATAAACAATATATATTGCGTTAAAATATATGTTATGAATTTTAACGATAAGTATTCAAAATAAAACAAAATGAGGGTAGGTGGAAATAAGTGTTGTGTGTTAGAAAGTGTTGTTGTTAAATTTAACGGAGTGAAGGAAATTGTAGTTTATTTTCTCATTTAAATTTGCATCAGGTAAAAGATTGGTATCATTCTATATTTATCAACCTTAAATATTAAAATTTTATCTGTTTGCCTATAAGAATGTACTATTATTGACTAACTGGACCGAACTTACATAAAATAAAAACACAATTTGGTTCGTTTGAACGTAAAAAATTACATACGCATGTTATGATTGTTATGAAATATCATTTCATGCTGCCACAGTGCTAGAGCGCGCACAGTCTATTGTAAACAAACAATAACAAAACTGATAAGCTCAAAGGCACACTACAAGACCGTTCCTAAGGAGTGATTGTGTGTGAGGGTGAGTGATTTTAGTGATACGTTATGATTATTGTTTATTAGGGATTATGACTGGAACTAACATTAAATTAAACAAACCAAATGAGACTTAAAAAATAAAGAAACCTTGATTGCGTATTGGATCATGAAGGTAATTATACCATAAAGCCTTAGTTAAATACTATTTAGTTATCAATGTGTGTGTTTGAGAATAAAAGGTACTACATATGGACTAACCAATCGTATGTAAGAGAATTTATGTGTATGAAGTACGAGTCGAGTTAATAAAATAATGAATGGATTATGTTTGTTTCTTGAAAACTCCAGTAATCTGACAAACAAAATAAACTTGTGGACTATTCTTTATGCATAATGTGTGTCAGGCAATACGGGCCTTCATGAAATTGTGAACCGTGTAATACGTGTTAAGGCAGTACGGGCCTTCATGAAATTGTAAACCGTGCGTAACGTGTGTCAGGCAATACGGGCCTTCATGAAATTGTAAACCGTGTAATATGTGTCAAGGCAGTACGGGCCTTCATGAAATTGTAAACCGTGCGTAATGTGTGTCAGGCAATACGGGCCTTCATGAAATTGTAAACCGTGTAACATGTGTCAAGGCAGTACGGGCCTTCATGAAATTGTAAACCGTGCGTAACGTGTGTCAGGCAATACGGGCCTTCATGAAATTGTAAACCGTGTAATATGTGTCAAGGCAGTACGGGCCTTCATGAAATTGTAAACCGTATATGACGTGTGTCAGGACAATATTGGCCTTCATGAATTTGTAAACTTCATATTATAGCCAAAATATTGACCAAGGTGGTCTATTGGTTCCAGGTCGCCCCAAATCTATTCTGAAAATGGCAAATTTCCTTCCACCTCCAGAGAAGCTTGACCTCGAAGGAGACAATGCTACGGTCGCTTCACGATGGGTAAGATGGAAGAGATCTTTAAATATCTACTTAGACGCTACTGAAATTAAGGGTGCAGAGAAAAAACGAGCAACTTTGCTGGTGTTAGGTGGATTAGAACTTCAAGAGATTATTTATAATATACCAGGAGCATACGTTGATGCATCTGAACAATGTGCTGATGTTTTCAAGAACGCTATTGAAAAACTCGACAGTTATTTTCTTCCAAAGCAGAACAAAATATTCGAAAGACATGTATTTCGTCAAGTAAAACAAGAAGAAGGAGAAAAATTTGAAAAATTCGTTGTTAAATTGAGACATCAAGCAGAAAAATGCAAGTTCACTAGTCCAGATGAGCATTTGATCGATCAAATAGTAGAGAAATGTTCTTCATCGGAGCTACGGAAGAAAATATTAACTTTAGGAGAGAGCGTTACATTGGATAAGATCATAACAGAAGCTAACACTTTGGAAATAGTGGGACATCAACTTGAAGGATATGGACAAAAAAGTACAACAAATGAGATAAATGCGATTAAAAATAATTCAAACAAATCAACAGGAAAAAATGACGTAAGGAACAGAAATGAGTTAGAGAAAACAGGAGACGATGCTACAAATAAACCAGGAATCAGCAAATGTGGCAGGTGTGGATACAATGCGCATACTCTGCCAAATCAGGAATGTCCAGCAAAAAAGAAAAAATGTCATTCATGTGAAAAAATTGGCCATTTCAGTGCTTTATGTAGATCAAGGCCACAGAAAAGGAAAATTGAACATAAACAAAACGATAGAATGAAATATAAAATGAAAAGGAATAGGAATGAAGTAAACTCAATAGGACTTGAGGATAGATCGGTAGGAGCTGAAGATAATCATTATATTTTCAATGTAAATGATGACGCTACAATAGAATGTGAAATGGGAGGAGTCAAATTGGATTTACTCATAGATTCTGGATGTAAACTTAACTTAATCACAGATAAGACATGGCAAATGTTAAAAGAAGAAAAGATTGAAGTTTCTAACCAGGTAAAGGGAACACAAAAAACTTTGTACGCTTATGGTAGCAAAATACCTTTGGAAGTTAAAGGGACATTTGAAACTACCATCAAAGTGAATGAACAGTCGGAACGAGCTACAGTTTTTGTTATCAATGATGGATCCAGAGATTTGCTCGGTAAAGAAACTGCTATTAGGTTAGGGGTATTAAAATTGGGTATTGGAGTAAACGCAGTTGCACAAAAACACGTCAAGCCTTTTCCGAAGTTTAAGGACGTGCTTGTTGAAATACCTATCGATGAAAAATGTAAACCGGTGTCACAGCCTTACCGAAGAATACCTATACCTATCGAAAAGAAAGTTGACAGCAAAATAAACGAACTACTGGAGAGTGATATAATAGAGGTGGTACATGGACCTTCTTCATGGATTTCACCTGTGGTGCCAATATTAAAAGACGATGATGACATACGTTTATGTGTCGATATGAGACGCGCAAATGCCGCAATATTAAGAGAAAACCACCCCCTGCCGTGTATTATTGCTTATTACCAAGAATTAAAAAAGCCCGATATTTTTCGAAACTTGACATAAAAAATGCGTTCCACCAAGTGGAAATTCATCCTAACTCCAGACATTTGACAACATTTATAACAGCTAAAGGGTTATATAGATACAAGCGATTGATGTTTGGAATTACATGTGCGCCGGAGTTGTTCCAAAAAATACTGGAGAAAATGTTGACTGGTTTAGATGGCGCAATGAACTTCATTGATGACATTTTGGTGTACGGAGAAAACGAACAACAACACAATGAGCGGTTGTCAAAAGTTTTAGAGGTTTTAAAAAGGAATGATGTATTACTTAATAAAGAAAAATGTGTGTACAAAGTACAAAAAATCAATTTCCTCGGACACGAATTAACACCGGATGGAACAAAACCACTAAAAAAATACATGACCAGCATTATTGAATTTAGAACACCAAAGACAATAGAAGAGCTTCAAAGCTTTTTAGGGCTTGTGAATTATATTAACAAGTGGCTCCCAAATCTCGCAACAATGACAGAACCATTGAAGAAGTTACTGAGACAAAAGTCAGGAAAAAAAGCGAGTATAGAAGAATTTTGGAGAGAAGACCAGAACAAAGCTTTTCAGCGATTGAAACAAGCCCTAACAACAGTAGAAACATTGGGATATTATGATGCTGAAGATGAAACAGAAGTTATCGCTGATGCAAGCCCCGTTGGTTTAGGAGCTGTCTTGATTCAAAGCGATGGTAGAGGACCAAGAATTATAGCTTATGGTAACCGGACTTTGACTGAGCTTGAAAGGAAATACAGTCAAACCGAAAAGGAGGCGCTTGCTTTAGTATGGGCGGTAGAGCATTTTAACATTTTTCTATTCGGAAAAAAGTTTAACCTCATCACGGACCATAAACCATTGGAATTTTTATTTGGCCAAAAGTCGAAACCTTGTGCGCGGGTAGAGCGCTGGGTGCTGAGATTGCAAACCTACTTATATAATATTATATACAGACCAGGGAAAACAAATATTGCTGATCCGTTGTCAAGACTCTGCAAATATCACAATGTTCCCAAAGGAAAAGTTGATGATTTCGTACAGCAAATAGTTGAGCAGGCTTGCCCGTGTGCTATCCCTTTACAAATTATTAGTAAAAGCTCGGAGAAAGACGCAGAAATTAAAAGTATTAAACGAGGTATTTACAATAATGACTGGGGTGATTCTGTCAAGGGATATAAAATATTTGAAACCGAACTTTGCTTTTATGATAATATTCTTTTAAAGGGTAGTAGAATTGTTATCCCAAGAGAACTAAGGAAGGATGTCCTGAATGCAGCGCACGAAGGCCACCCTGGGATAGTTGCTATGAAGAGTCGGTTGCGTACGAAAGTTTGGTGGCCACGAATCGATAAGGACGCTGAGGCAATCGTAAAACAATGTAAAGGATGTACTCTTGTGGGATTGCCTAGCCATCCAGCTCCTATGAAGCGCCGTGAACTTCCAGCAGGTCCCTGGTTGGACGTCGCTATGGATCTACTGGGACCGCTGCCAAATAGTGATTACTTGCTAGTAGTTATTGACTACTACAGCAGATATAAAGAAATTAAATTTACAAGATCGATTACTAGCTCCCAGATCATAAAATTATTAAAGGAGATTTTTAGCCGTCTTGGCTATCCCACTTCAATTACTACGGACAATGGTCGACAATTTGTGAGCAATGAGTTCAAAGAATATTGCCAACAGTGTAATATCAGATTGTTTAATACGGTACCTTACTGGCCCCAACAAAATGGTGAGGTAGAAAGGCAGAATCGTGACATTCTGAAAAGACTGAAAATCAGTCAAATTGACAAAAAGGATTTGAGAGAGAGCGTATGGGAATACTTGATGATGTACAATGCAACGCCACATTCGGTGACGGGCAAAACACCTGCCGAATTATTCTTTCGAAGACAAAACAGGGATAAAATACCATCACTATTGGACAATGGCTACCAGATGGATGACTCAGACGTTAGGGATAAAGATACAGCGTTGAAAGAAAAAGGAAAGGAATATGGGGACAGGAAAAGGAAGGCAGAGGAATCAACAATATCGGAAGGAGATAAAGTATATGTAAAGGATATGGAAAAAGGAAATAAATTGTCGACTAACTTTGGACCAAACCCTCACGTTGTTGAACGTGTTGTAGGCGCAGATGTATTAGTGAGAAACGAAGAGACAGGACAGAAACTAAGGCGAAATGTATTACATCTAAAAAAAGTTGAAGGAGAATGGAAAGTTCAGAATGAAGATGACGTTAAAAACAATCAAAACGAAAATGTCATTAATAATGAAATACAACAGTAAATATAAAATAAATAAAACAGTAAAATACTTATCAAATTGATTAAAATGTGCTAAGCGTATTAAGATAATTAATGTAATAGAAAACAGTTTGATTTAATAAATAAAAAATATAATAAAGAAGGGATGTAGTGTTTCTGTATCATACTTATGACGTTAACTCGAGCACACGGGTAGTGGGGGGACAGTCACGTGAGAGCCACGGGCGAGAACGGATGTCTACCTGCCTACTGGTGTGCAACCGAGCCAACAATTAACACCCTTGGTACCGGGAGTACTACAAGGAGGTATGAAATCAAGTCCTATTAATGCTCTTCAAGTAGAAAGTGGTGATGGTGAATCTCCCTAACACGACGACAATTCCTGTCAGTTTTTTTTTTCGTCCGGGTTATTCAGATGACTGCTCAGCTGACTAAACACAGACATTCATTTTTCTCAAGGTCTACCGCGGCCGCTTGCACGTTGGGTCTTGAAAAATATGCATATCTGTGTTTAATCAGCTGAGGAGTCATCAAATAACCCTCTCATTTCAAAAATTGTGTCTCTTTTAACTCTTTTTCAAATTAGGTACATAAAAGTGCTCCATGTTTATTTATATCTAAGTTTCCAAAAATTCTCTTCGCTATCCTCTCCCACACATCGTTCTAATAGGCTCCCTCTATTCAGTATAGATAGGATAGTTTAGTTTTCCTCCCATAATTAAATATAATTTCATTGATAAATCTGTCCCAAACATAAACTTAAGTGGGGCTCAATCCTTCTTTCTATGATCTGCTCTATTTCCCCAGCAGGAATGTTTCCTCCAAACAGCCGACGAAATTGTACTTACCGAATTTGAGAAAAATACAAAATCTATTTCCCATACATTTTCTATGAAAAAATACCATATGAACCTAACCTAATGAACGTAATCTAAAATCACTGTATCTTACGCTTATCGATTATGTTTATCACAAAAATTATTCAGTCAGCACTGGTGGTAAAGAACCTGTCCAGGATGCGCCAAACGATTTCAGGCATCATCCTTCGTGGAGGCTCTTTCTTTGCACCCCAGTAATGTTACATCATGTCTTGGTCATCACCATCTGTGTCCACAAAAGCTGCAAAACGTGCAGAGAATATTTATTGTGCACGTGTGAATGTTGCATGGTTATGAATTGGGGTTCTGTAATAATAATAACGCGAGAAAGATAAACAGATAAAATATCTTGATTTGGCCCGCGAGGTTGTCGACATGTGGGATGTGGATTCAGCGATCATTGTGCCGATAGTCGTTTCGGCCAATGGCATAATTACCGAGAGTCTCGACCGACACCTCAGAAGGCTCTCGTTAGGCAGTTGGATCAAGGGCCTGATTCAGAGAGCTTCTTGACACTGCACGCATTATGAGGAGGTTCCTCTCTCTGGAGCCCTAGCCGCCGGTAGCTTGGACCCTGTTCCCGACGCCGGTTTGTTCCTATTTTTTGTGTTTTTAAATGTATATTTTCTTAAGTTTTATAATATGTATTTAAAAATATAAAAAATATGTATATAAATGAATAAAGGAAATAACGCGATACTTTATGTTCCGTAAAGTTTATTTCAGATCAATAAATGTTTCCGCAAGTAAATAAAAGTACACTTTAGTTAATTTAATATTAAATTCTGCCATAATTTTATTCCGCGTCTATTAGTAGGTATTACTTATCAAAGTAAGGGTTTCTTGATTTTCTACGGAATCCATAGAGGACTAACTAATACATTCCAACGGATTGGTAGAGTTTTTTCCAGAAGAATATATTTTTATTATCATTTACACTTCGGACTTTTAAATTATTCCCTATGTCGACGTAGTTCATAGCCACGATGTCAAACTCAGGCCAGGATGAATCCAGAGTAGGGTTCCTGAAATTAATATTATCTAGGTATAAGGTAAATATTTAATAAAAAAATACAATTTGTTGAAGTTGTTATGCAGTAACGAATTGAATTGAAAAAAGAATTGAATTGAAGTTGTTATGCAGGTAAATAAATAAATAAATCCAGCCCATTCCTGCCCCACTGCTGGGCACGGGCCTCTTCTCAGAATGAGAAGGGCTAGGCGGTTAGGCCTTGGTCCACCACGTTGGCCTAGTGCGGGTTGGCAGACTGCACACCATCGAGAACTTTATGAGACCTTCTCAGATGTGCAGGTTTCCTCACGATGTTTTCCTTCACCGCTATCGCAAGTGATTATCAAATTCTAATCCTAATCTAGTGGGTAAAGAAAGACTGAAAATGATAGTGATGTGAATCATATATACTGTTACACATTACATATATAAGCGAGATATCATAAACAGATCATTCTTGATATTTCCCATGTGAAGAAAGAAAAATAAATTATTAGGTATACCGACAAAAATTAAAAAGCAAGGTCTTACCCATATTTAGCGAAGTTTGTCAATAGCGTAGTGAATTGTTCTATGAGTTCAAATTCCCGACTGCTTTTATCCAAAGATATATTTAGTGATTTAGGATCAAACAAGTACATCAAATCATCGAAGTGACTAGCGCCAGTTATACCGTATTCTGCACCTTCTAATCCATACACGTTCCTGCTAGACATACTTGAAAACTGATAGAGATATCTTGCAGTATTCTCAATGATAGGCAAGTCCACAAAATATTTAATGGTGTCGTAAACAAAAGCAACATCATTTGTGTAAGTAACGAATTCTTTTATCGAGTTTAAATCAATACTTTTGTTTCCAAAATAATAATTACGAATTTTATCAGATAGATCCAAATGGAAACGAGGTGCATGATTGATCGCAATTTTTCTTGGAACGAAAGCTTCTGGATATCTGCTGTAATTTTCTAAAAGTAACGTTGCGATGACTTGGATTCCTATAAGTGCCTCTTGATCAGTGTAACCAAATAAAACATCTGCTTTATTTATAAACTCCATTTGCATAAAAGTGTTCCTTGTCATGAAACTATCTTCGCCGTCACGTTTTTCAAAAACAGGTACGAAATGAAATAAGTTAAATATGTTACTAGTTATCTCTTCAGATGCTAAAACATAAGGATTTGTATTTACCAATTTATCCACCGTCACGTTCTGTAAAAATTGTAGGAGTTCGTCGGGGTCTCTGGTTTCAAAGCCAAGTAGTTTACCAAGAACAAAAGCGCGCCTTACTGGCTGAAAAGCCAAGGCCCAATTGCAGTATGGTGAACCACTCATCACAATGGCTCTTTGAAACAAATCTTTTGACATCGGAGATGTAAGGTGTAAACTAACAGAAGCGCCGCCTGCGCTCTGTCCCATAATAGTTACTTTGTCAGGATATTATTTTGAACCCATTTCATAGCTGCAACTTGATCCTTCATACCTGCGTTTCCTGGTACATCTTCATTGCCCAGGCATAAGAAGCCTAATGCATCTAATCTATAATTGAATGTTACTACCGTTACATTTTTACTGACAAAAAAATCTGGTCCGTAATAATCGACATTCCCTGACCCACATTTGAAAGCTCCTCCGTGAATTAATACCATCACTGGCAGAAGAGTCTCAGGCGTCAAATTCGGCGAATATACATTGATGAATAAACAATCTTCATCCCCGGGGACATATTTGTTCGTGAGAAGGTCAAATTGAGGACACACAGGGCCATGTTGAGTTGCGTCTCTTACTCCATTCCACGCTACAGCAGGACGAGGTGACTGAAAACAATAGGTATATTATATCTAAGTAAATATACATCTATACTACTTATAATAAAATTGTAACGAAGCGAAAAATGTACATTGAATATATCTTGAAAAAAAAAAAAGGCACGTGCTCTATATTCGACACTGATGCCAAAAATATAGTTTTTAGAATTTTTGTCTGTTTGTCTGTTTGTCTGTTTGTCTGTTTGTCTGTATCTCTGTCCGAGCTTCACGGCCAAACCGCCGAACAGATCGTCATGAAATTTAAAAGTAAAATCCGTTAATGGCCTGGTCAACATATAGGGTACAAATTATTACGCTATTGTCAAAGGGGGGTGAGCAATAAACCAATATGTCTGTGTACAATTATTAGTCGCTACCTATATGACGAATCCATTTGATGTATATAAATATTGGATGATTGTAGTTAATAGATCCGATTAACATTTTATATACAAATAGAAATCATTTCGCATTTTTTTAAGCGTACTTTTTCATTTATTCTTTAGCCTTATATATTTTAATTCGTCTGTTTATACCTAGATGGCATTAGTAGTAATTTATAGGCGAGTTTTTAATTTCCAATATTTTTATAAGCGATTTTTTTATTGATACGGCATCCAAACTCCTGTAGGCCGAGTTCTATATAATAATTTAATTTATAACGTTCAAATATCTATACTTATAATAAAATCTATACTACTTATAATAAAATCGTAACGAGGCGAAAACTGTACATTGAATATTTTTCAAAAAAAATGATTGCTGCGTGTACTAGGAACGATACTGAAGCCAAATCAGATGTTTTTAGAATTTTTGTCTGTTTGTCTGTATATCCGTTTGTCTGTTTATATGTCCGAGCTTCACGCCTAGACTACTGGACAGATTTAGTTGAAATTTTGCAGTAATATCTGTCAAAGGGCTGGTCAACATATAGGCTATAAATTATCACGCTATTATCTAAGGGGGGTGAGCTAAAGTGCATTATGCCTGTGTACTATTATGAGCAACCACTTCATTATTAAGAACCGAATCTTAATGAAATATTGTCTTATTATAATTCATAGGTCCGGTCAAAATATGTAATATAAATCATCACCCTATTCGTCTAGGGGGCTAAGCAAAATTAATCTTCGTTTTAGTTTCACAGTTCCTGTGTTCATTTTAACTCCTCACTTGATCCCGTTCTTAAATTAGTAATTTGGTATATTTAGTAATGCCCAGTATTTTTTTTTACTGATAAACGTTCTTTCTTTGGCATCTTACTTTAAGGTACGTATTTCACTGACTGCTATGTTCCAAAAGGTGAAGTGTGATGAAAGCATACAACTTATTACCTTACCCACGAGATAATTACTTTTTTAAATGCGCTACCAGATATTTCGACGTAACTTTGATTTCATTATTATTTTATTACATTTTTCTGAAACTAGATGGCGTTAATAGACTTTTTAACCAAGACCGAGTTTTTGTATTTCCAGTAAATATTGAGATAAGATCATTATTAAGACTTTATTAGGATTGGGTAGATTTTTTTTTTATCCATAGAAGTTATCGGAAACCTGTAGGATGGGCTTTTCGGAATCTAATAGGTAATTATGAATTTCAAAGCCTTATTGGCAGTACTATAATGACGTGTGCTTGCTGTTTACTGCTACCATTGCAAATTGATAAGGGCTAACATCGTTTGCATTCTGGAGAATAGCAAATTAGGTTCATAGAACATTATTTTTACAACATAACCTTTTGCCTGATACACGGCAGCTGAAAATTCATTGACTTGAGGATGACTAGAATGATCTGTCGGCTACCAATTTCTCACTGAAAATAATAAAATAATTATTACCTTATGTTTCTTTAAATTTGTCTTCAGTCTCCCTAGATAGCGTTGGGACTGAATTATTTGTTCTTTTAATTGGGTTTATGTGTTTACGAAAATGTAAAGTTTATAATTGGGATGTTTTCTCCAAGTATTTTAAATAGCTACTATTGTTAGAATCAAGACGATAAAATCATTACGAGGGGCAGTAACGGTCACCGAATATTCACCGACTACGTCGTTGTCGTTGTTAGTCGTTAGTAGAGTGTAGGCAAAATAAAGGTATCGCTAGATCACCTGCTTTGTATTTATGGGATGAAAGTCTGAGAGCCAACAAAAAAAAAAAGAAGTTACCCCACCTCGGGAAAACAGCGAAAAATATTTCAATGAACCTTTACGGTAATTGTATAGATAATAGTCTAACTTAACAACTTTTATTAGCAACAGTAATTGACTAGATCCTTAGATACAGCTTGATCGTTCTATTGTAAGCAGTCCCGTACAAAGCAGAGGTCACGATTGATTAGTTAGTTATATAAAATAATGTTGTATTGGACCTACCTTGATGCGACTTTCACTGTAGTATAATTTATAAGGGATCGAGGACTTATAGTAAACATATTTCATCGCACTATCACTCATAGGACTCGAGCAATGTAACATATTTTGTGTATAATGTATGATGGTTATGAAATGTAAGAATTTAACAATTACGATAGGACTTTCACAGTAGCGCTACTAAGGGGTCGACTTTTTAACATAAATATGTATCATCACGCTACTTTACGCTCACAGGAACTGAACAGTGTAACATTTTTTTTTGTACACACGGCTACTATCAAGCTATACATTTCCAGTAAAAGCTGACCACGTATTGTATAGGCGTCCCTTACAATAAGAGGTCAGCTTATTATACTGAAAATTTATAGCTCAATATGTATCCGTGGGTACTAAGGTCGATAGTTAAGAAATTTGTGATTTAAACGAGTTTATTTAACATTTTCGGTAAAAAACCATCACGGAAAATTACTATACATATGAAGGAAACTAGGTATTTTTTCAACATTAGAAATGTTTATTTCGATACCCATCGTAACTAGCTAAGTGGAACGGTAAATAGTAGAATAGAAGCCGACAAATATCAGGTTCAAATCCGGTCCCCGCGTTGTAACTGTTTTTATTTAATAGATACTAATTGATACAATTTTATATTATTAGAAACATGTATTTTCAAAACATAATTCGAGCACCCCTACACCACGCGAACGAAGTCGCGGGCACAGCTAGTATAATAATATTACCAAAAGTATGAAGTTTGATTTAAGTAATTACAGAATGTCTGCACATAAGTATTTATATTTCAACTGCATATTTTATTTAGTATAGCGAAAGAGCTGAACGCCTTACATTTTAGCAGAGCTACATAACCCATAATCCAGTGGCGGATTTACACATTTGCCGCCAGTAGGCTATTCAAATATTGCCCCCCCTACCTTTTGATTTGTGCACTATCGTCTTAATAACATCACCTTTTTCGCGTAATTAGTATGTGGGCCTAATAGCATTGGCCCCAAATCTGCCGCCCTAGGCTCCAGCCTACTCAGCATGCTGGTAAATCCGTAACTCCTCAAAATTCATAGTAAAATACATGGGGGGCACGTCTCGCGTACCCTGGGCTGTCAGCCGTTACAAATCTTGCAGACGCGCTAAACTTTTTAACACGGGATGAAGAGGAGCCCTAGTGTGAAAAAGTAGAGCCTCGGCCAGTCTGGGTTTCTATTTTTGAACTCAAGTCAACAGAAGAAGAAAAATTTAATTCGGCTAAAGACTTACATGCTCTCCAAAGGCGCGGAATTTAATTGCGTATTACCGTATATATTATCGCACAGGTATCATTATGATACCTATGTTATTACTAAGATTTATATTGTATTGTGTTTTTACCATAGTAATTTTGAATAAATTACATCTTTATCTCTTTATCTTTACCAATCCAAGACTGGATCGCAGTAACTCGAAGATCGACTACGTGGAAATCAAATAGACAGGCTTTCACAAAAAAAAAATACAATAAAATCCTACCTTAAATCTCAACGGTCCAATAGGCGGTTCGGCGTACGGTATACCCTTGAAACTGTAGTACTGCCCGTCCTCAGTGACCAAGTCAAGTAGCTCGCCCTCCAACCAGCCCTGTTCCACTTCCACTTGAATCCCACAACTTGCTACATTTTTTAGTAGACTGCGAATATGTTAATAATTATTAATTTAGTTATAAAAGGTATCTACTTGATTATCACCTCATGTTAAAATCAAATACGTATTTACCTATTACAATTACCTTAAGATACGAAAAAAATAATTACAATAACAACTCTAAGTAGATCCAGCTGTTTTCTACGCTGGATTTTTTACAAACACAAATACCTATCTACTATAAAAACCAAATTAATTTAATTACAAAATTCAATTTAATTTATAGCTATCTTGCTTGAATAGATAAAAAATTTGATAAAAATTCTTATACTCACAGAAGAAATATCACATATATTTTTATCATTTTAATAATTATATTAAAATGATAAAAATGACAAATAAACAATGTATGCACAGTGCAGCTGTCGGGTAGGCAGTGCATTGACTACTAAAACAAATAAAGCAAAGCAAAAAAATATAAAATCAACACTGCGCAAGACCCAGACCAATCAACGCAAACATGAGATAACTCAGGTAACTAAGCATTCTCAGGTAAAATAAATATTTCAAGTTTCCATTAATTGTAATTGTTTTTATTTATTTGTACAAAAATCAACAAAAAATACACACAAAGAAGTTTGAAAAAACCCGGCTAAGATTCATAACAATAATGATTCCGTGTTGGGTATCAAATGAAAGGGCTTAATTAGCACATTTCAAAAATATATAATTATATTGTAAGCAGTGGATCGCGGCTCTGAAAAAAAATTAAGTACAAAAACTAAAACCCGGCTACTAACGAAAAGGTATGAAACAAGAAAATATTAATAGATACTTATTCATAGTGATGTTCAGAGGATAGCCGTGGTCGTATGCCACTACCTACCTACTTCCCTAACAAAACAATACAGATGTACGCTAGATTCCGTACGACCGGTATGGCATTGTTTCTCCGTTGGCAAATACAGGTACCCGGGATGGTACCAGTCAGCACATACAAGGCTTGTTGATGTTGCACTAAACTGAGCATTCGATTAATATTAATATTACCTACAAATTACATAATTTTAACCATATACCTGCTGAATGAGTGAATTATTTTGATAACAAATAAATCAATTTATTATTACATCAAATGAATCAAGTAATTATTAATTTCAAACTAATTATTATTCTATACAAATCTTATACAAATAAATATTATTATTATTATTTCCTTATTGAATATTTAGCTAATTCAGTGTCACTAAATGATATTAGTAGCACCCAGAAGTATTTTTATTTAATTTTATCAGCTACCTCAGTTGAATAACGCATAGTCATCGTTAATAAGTAAAATAATGTACATGATACTTACTTCGATTTCACAACATTCGACAAAATGCACACACGCAAACTCCTTTACTGCTTTGCTCGACATCCGTATGTCATAGCCGGGATCCAGCAGAATATCAGCGTCAGGTGTCATAGCCTGGCACATGCTGAGCTGGACACCCATTTGCTACAGCTCGGGACACACACTGATTAGGTGATGCGCAGTCGCAGATACCCACATATTTTTTATTCTTTTAAATTATTATTTTTTCTACTCAATTTTACATTGCTGCCATCCTAAAATAATGTCTTCTCTGTCTATGCACCTGTCCTCTTCTTATTACCTGTGTCTGTCATTCTAGTGTGTCTTGTTTTTGTGGCAAATAAATGATTTTTCTTTCTTTTCTTTCTTTCTAAACGACAGCTGCCGCATTAGAGCTGTATTTCTCCAGGCGCGGATCCAGCCCTCAAAAAAGGCTGTGATCACGGCGACACGAAAATCGGCCAAGTGCGATTCGGACTACGGACTCGCTCACGACCGATAACATTGCATTCCTACAAAGGAGACATTTACAAAATGGATGACGCCCCGGCCAAGATTTTGTACAGTGTATAGGTCCACGCCACGGAGGACAGAAAGAACTCCTTTCTCACCTCCGTGGTCCTGAGCTGCGAGGGAACACGCCTGTAAAATGTCAGTTTGCTCACGAAAATTACAAAAGTAAAGTGTTTGTTTGCACGTCTCAATATCACTCTAGACTCCAAACTACTGAACCGATTATGATCAAACTTTAACAGCTTAAAAGCCTACCAGATTTTGAATTTAATTAAAAGTGTACATTTTACACAGAATCATTTTATTTAGGCATATCAGCGTATCGACCTTTAATTAGGGTTGTGAATTTGTGATGGGCATGCCCACCGGGCCCACAGTAGTGGGATCCGCGCCTGGATGTCTCATACCCACTCTGAATAATACCTATTTAGCCGTTGGTAGGAATATCACCCCTTGGAGCCCGACGCGCTGGAGCATGCTTTACAGAATTATTTTAGATCCCGCAAGGTCACCTGAAAAGTCATAAAAGTTTCCATGGCACCACGAATAAAGTCTTGAAATTAGTATGAAATTGAAAATATTAATTCACACCTACCTGGCTCAATTCATATTTGTTTCTGAAAACATATGAACACAGGTGGAACAAGAGCTATTGAAATAAACAATGTGCCAGTGAACGATTGATAAGTTGCATAGAGTTTTATTACTTACATTGATAAGTTTGCATAAAATTACCTAGTTAGAATAAATATGTAAAGTAAGTGGTTTATAAAATCATTACTCATAATAAAAAAACATGCGCAAACTTTCAAGTTTCCAGACCAAGCGGTTTTTATTTTCCCATATACCTAGGTAATAATGTGTTTTTATCGGGCAGAATCCATGCTACCCATAGATATCCGATGCTACCGGTGCTCAAGGCTCCCGAAACAACTTCTCAAAATGAATGTAGGCAGATATTGTATCTACATCAAGTAATTTTTGACCCCCTGCCTTAAATGCAATTTTGTGTGAGGTTTGAACATAATAATGGTCAAAACTTTATAATTATTGTAGTAAATTGTGTTTTAGATGTAACATCCAATTTGTGCGTAGCGTGTAATGCATACACGTGCGTGCCACTGCAGAAGTGCACACGCATAATAAAGCCTGTCCGACGCGGAATGATATTATATTGGTATTGGTTTGAAACGTGCAGTAGCGTTCATAGACTAATATATAATACTGGAGATCTGAGGGGTAATTCACGTAATTTTAAGACGCGCCGATCGTATTGCAGTGAAGCTCGAACTTGACGCGAGCGTATCTCACTGAAGCTCGGAGGATACCAAATGGCAGAAGAGTCGACATCGGCTCAATTGCCATAACGAAAGAAGAAGAAAAAGATGACTAAATGTGTTGTTTTGATCAATATTTTATTGCAACTGCGCGGCAACTGCACTTCTTTAGTTACGTAAATTAGCCTACTGCTCAACCAAGTGCTCAACGAACCACGCGTCCCGTGCTTTCAATGAAACAGGATTTAAGTTTATAATTGGCGCCAGTAAAATAAAGGCGTGACCATAGTGTTGGTGTCAGAAGGTACAAGTGGTACAATCTTGGTACAATATCAAAATTCAGGTGCACTAAATAGGTATCAGGGTCACGGTCACGGGCCATTTTCACCGACAAAATAAGTAACAGATGTTTAAAATGAAATCGGACGATTATCCATACAAAAATTCATGTTTAAACGGCAGATTTTGCTCATAACGATTGTTATGTTGTCGGTGAACTTGAGCCTTTATCAGAACATTAACAAAAATGCGATGTTAGTATCTTAGTATCAGATTCAGACAAATTTTTAACCGACTTCAAAAAAGGAGGAGGTTCTATGTTTAATTTATGGTGTTTATTTTTGTAATGTGCGCTAAAATGGTTGTTTTATTAAAAGTAATATAGGTACCGTATTATACCCAAGAATATTATCTATATACTTATAATAAAATCGTAACGAAGCGAAAAATGTACATTAAATATATCTTGAAAAAAAAAAAGGCACGTGCTCTATATTCGACACTGATGCCAAAAATATAGTTTTTAGAATTTTTGTCTGTTTGTCTGTTTGTCTGTTTGTCTGTTTGTCTGTATCTCTGTCCGAGCTTCACGGCCAAACCACCGAACAGATCGTCATGAAATTTAAAAGTAAAATCCGTTAATGGCCTGGTCAACATATAGGGTACAAATTATTACGCTATTGTCAAAGGGGGGTGAGCAATAAACCAATATGTCTGTGTACAATTATTAGTCGCTACCTATATGACGAATCCATTTGAAATATTGGATGATTGTAGTTAATAGATCCGATTAACATTTTATATACAATAGAAATCATTTCGCATTTTTTTAAACGTACTTTTTCATTTATTCTTTAGCCTTATATATTTTAATTCGTCTGTTGATACCTAGATGGCATTAGTAGTAATTTAAAGGCGAGTTTTTAATTTCCAATATTTTTAAAAGCGATTTTTTTATTGATACGGCATCCAGACTCCTGTAGGCAGAGTTCTATATAATAATTTAATTTGTAATGTTCAAATATTCACAATAAATTTAAGTATTTAAGGGTTTTCAAAATACTTATAGGCGTAAGGCATATTAATGACGACTACTGGTATGGCACTTGTGTGTTGCAACTGAAAACCAGCGTCAGGTGGCCAGTATCACTGCCTCCTGACATTATGCTTTATATGCTGTAGTACAATAATTCAACTTATTTTAAATGTTTTCTTTGCTTTTCCGGATTTTATTGCTCATGGTTCAGGAGTGGCGTAATTTCGGAGTGTTGGAACAGCGTCTGTCGAAGAAGAGTTTGTCGACGTTAAGTTCTCGAGTGGGATCAGGGCTGAAATCACCGTAGGGTTCGAAATTAATCACAGCAATACCCCTGGGAGTCACCCTGGACAGAGCGTTAACTTGAAGAAACCATTATATGAAAATCAAATAAAAAGAACTAGGTACCTAAAAGTTATGGTCAGCTAAATGACTTATGTTGAACTATCACCGGCTGACTTAAACCGATCACTCTCAATATGGGTATACCGTATCCTACGGTGAGCATAGCACTTCTACAAATTCGCAGAGTCGTTGCGTACAAAAACACAAAAAGGGGTCCGATACCAGATATCCACTATTCAGTGGTCAATTCAGTGCTTAATTATCAGCACAGCCTTTAAAAAGTCGGCTCAGTTTCCTTAGAACACTAGAGAGGCACTATCGGGTGGTTCAGCCGATGCCTATTGCAAATACATTGTGGTTGGAGAAACTTTCTTCACCAATAATCAAGTCCACGGTGAGTAATTTTCTGCCAGATACGATCCGATCGAACGATCATCTCTTGGATCACATGAAAGTTATTTAACCGACTCTGGACCCAATTAGGCAGATGCAAGTGCAGTATGAGCAAATGAGCAAGTGGGGCTATATCGAGGAAACAGCGGTAGGGTGGAGATGTGGTATTGTCCCTCAAACGATGTCACAGCTACTGTGTTGCTCAATATGCCCCAATACTTGCACATTGAGCCACCTCTATTATGCCAATAATAATATCATAGAGGTGGCAAAATTTGCAGATTATACAAACCTAGGGACGCAGTACCATCGACACAAAGAAGAAGGACTAAAGTCATTTGCAATCCGGAGAACAGCTGAATATTCTTCTGTCGCCTCGCCATGAGTGTTCATATTGAATTCGCTCATGATGTAGTGGATAGATGAGTTAGTTACAATTTTCAATTTTCGTAACAGCTCACTGCCCAAGAAGCGCCGGACAGAATTACAATCAAATGAGATTGTTGAAGTAATCAAGGCGTTGTTATGATGGTCGGCATCAGACTCTGCACTTATTACCCATTTCGTAGACAATAGATTTAAATAATTAAACTTTAAATTAATTTTGCCTATTGTTTCTTAGCGGAGAATCAGGATTCGTAAACTTTAATAACAATAAAATGCAGTGTATGCAAAACTAACGTGTTCCTAGATTATTATCTTTGTATGGGATGAATATCCGACGACCCACAAAATAGCGAGAAAGCGTAGTCTTAATGGTGCACGGTGGCTGTTTATATTTAAACCATAAAGCTTAAGGCACGGTTTTGTCTTTTTGAGTGCCTAACCATTACAACTATCATAGATTATTCGTTTAAAATAGTCGTGAATGCGACCTGCCGTGCTCTTTGAGGGGTCTTAAGTAAAGAACGATCACCCATCCAAGTAACGTGTAGATTGTTTTCACTCCCATACGTGCGGAAGACAAGGCATTTTATTGCACAGATCTCATATTATTTAAGTTTTTGTCAATACAAATTCTGAAAACTATCTTTCCTTTTCTTTAATTTCAAGTGACTATCATAGTTTAATCGAATATTGTCACGTGGGCAAAGCCGCGGGTACAGCTAGTCTATAATATTCTTGATTATACCGTATCACCGTAATTTCAAATCTACCGTAATTTTTGAGCGGAGTCACCGCGAGACGTCTGGAATTTGACATGGCAACACTGCCATTGACCATAGACCACCATCCATAGCATAGACAAAGATAGACTGACATAACCTCTTTCTTTATCCGTCAAGCTTTGTAACACAAGGTGAATATCAAGAAAAATATCTAAAATATAGTAAAATACGAATAAAAGTTAACGTTTTGTACCTGAAAGCACATTCTAAAATTGAAGTAGTGTAATCAATAGCAGTTCTTATATTTACGAGTTTAAAATATTTGAAATCAGAACTCCACGTGTTGTGTGGCGGTCGGTGATAGCAAGTTGATTTGTTTCAGGCACAACAATGACGAACTCCAAAGGTTACCGTCGCGGCACCAGGGACTTGTTCGCCCGCAGGTTCCGCACCCATGGAACTATCCCCCTTTCAACGTACA
This sequence comes from Allophyes oxyacanthae, assembly GCA_932294325.1. Classification (NCBI taxonomy): domain Eukaryota; kingdom Metazoa; phylum Arthropoda; class Insecta; order Lepidoptera; family Noctuidae; genus Allophyes; species Allophyes oxyacanthae. Next base: position 14,463,601 of record OW028615.1, read on the forward strand.
TGAAAGTGTACAAAGTTGGCGATATCGTTGACGTTAGGGTGAGTATCTCGACGAACAGATTCAGGACTTCCCAATCAGTGTAATCCATGCATACACCAACGCTATAAGAGCATTCATACTGCGGCAAATTTGACATAAACTAGATTATCTATAATAAGCAAGTTGATATCATTGTGTATTCAAAACAACTTGACCATCCTTGGTTACAAGCACCCAATGGTTGTTTGTATGTAATTGCCAATTGGTAAAAGTTCCAGGTGATATGGTATTGTCTTTTTCTAGGTTTAGGCATTTCAGCACTTGAAGCATTTCAACTTTCACATGTACTAATGTAAATATATTGTTTTAGGGTAATGGTGCAGTCCAGAAGGGTATGCCACACAAAGTCTACCACGGAAAGACTGGCCGCGTCTACAACGTCACACAGCACGCTCTTGGAGTCATTGTAAACAAGCGTGTCCGAGGAAGGATCCTACCCAAGCGTATCAATGTCCGCGTTGAGCACGTCAAGCACTCCAAGTGCAGACAAGACTTCCTCAAGAGGGTGAAGGAGAATGAGAGGCTCCTGAAGGAAGCCAAGGCTGCTGGCAAGCTTGCAAACCTGAAGAGACAACCTAAAGGACCCAAACCGGCACACATTGTCAGTGGTACTGAGGCGCCAATGTTATTGGCCCCCATCCCCTACGAGTTTGTAGCTTAAAAATGATAATAAAGTATTTTTAAGGATTTTGGAATTTTATTTATCTAAATAGCCCTTTACACTAATTTATCATGAATATGGCAGATTTGGGGTTGGGTTGGGATTAACAATTTTCGCTAATCTTGTCACTTTTATTAGTACAGCTGTTGATTTAAGAACTGCATCTTGACTGTAACTTGTTGGAATAAAGCCACGTATTTGACTGCTATTATTATTCATGACTTTTGGTCAGATACCAAATAACTGTGCCTAAGCAAAAAGAGTGAACACCATTTCCAAGTTTTATCCAAATCGGAAACTTCCAACTAACCCTGCATTCCTAGGGTGCTTTCAGTGCCGCAGAATCAGTTTTTAACGGGATGTTGCAGATTCCTGCAAACGCGACGGTCGTCAGGGGCTTACTACGAGTTCAGCAGGGCTGAAATTGAACTGCCTAGAAATTTCCTGAATAAGCTGACCTTTCATTGTATGAAAGCCTATACAGTGCGAGGTCAGCTCATACTGGAAATGTCTGGGCAATTCAATTTCAGCTCTGCTATATGAGTTCATAGTAAACCCCTAGAAATACATAGATATATAAATAGACGCAAAAAGCAGAATACTGAGATGGCACGGGTTTACCGTGGTAGGTATGGGCTGTAAGATAGCTCTTCCGATTTTGGTGATTAGCCACGGAGTATAATGTTTGAACTACGGTGGAAGTACAGCTGTAAAAGGATGTCCTCTTTCGAGAGACTTGTACCTACAGAGCAGAGTAAACCTTGCTACAAAGTAGGTCAAGTAGGTACTTTTTAGTTGTTGACGTGTCTCGTCAGTAAGAGAGGGTCTACATAACACGTAATGTCGACCAAAACATCCTCCTTTTGCGTCAGGCACAAGTAACAGGATGAAAATCTACTCTCTCAAATCAACTATCAAACATTGATCAGGTTCTGGGGTTTCCCTTACAATTGTTTGCGAAGTCATTCATAAATATGGGGTAGGCAGAATTTGGATACAGGGGTGGTGCCTCAGTATATACATGATCAGGTAACAGGTAATAAAAATCAGTTCATGTGGAGAAGGATCACAACGTTTTATTTTGAAATGAAATATATTTACAACTGCATGACCATTAAAAAGATGAATAATATATAATCAATGATTGGAATTAAACGATTTCTCAATAATTATATGCCTTTTCAACTTTAACAAATGTGGCATGATAACATGATTTATTATAATCACTATCTTAAATAATTTAAATTACTAAAATTAATTGAATAAACTTAACAACTAGCATCTCTAGATTGATAAAATAATATATATCCTGTTTCTGACGATTTCTGTATATCAGAAGTTAGGCCGTAGAAGTCTTCTATAGCGGAGGCATCAATTTTCTGTAAAGAGAAAGAAACAATGTAAGTAAATCACAAACGACAGTTTAGGGTTGTAAGTGACAGATTTTTACTGCACATTGTATACACAAGATTTGAACTGATTATATCCTCCAGCCGTGTATTTGCTCTACACCGAAATAAAACGTGAAGTCGAAAGAATCTTCGGGTTTCACTATTATTTAGAACCATCTGAACTTTTGGCCAAAGGCGAGGCTGGAGACCGGTATCTACTAGAGCTACGAGACGCAGCGACATATCATAAGCAAACAACTACTTGGATTTCGTTAATTTCTCTGCTTAACATCTCTCCAGTCGGCTTTAGAGGACATGTTTCAAGCGAAGCGAGTGAGATGTTTGTGTGTTATAATAAACTAGCTGTGCCCGCGACTTCGTTCGCGTGGTGTAGGGGTGCTCGAATTATGTTTTGAAAATACATGTTTCTAATAATATAAAATTGTATCAATTAGTATCTATTAAATAAAAACAGTTACAACGCGGGGACCGGATTTGAACCTGATATTTGTCGGCTTCTATTCTACTATTTACCGTTCCACTTAGCTAGTTACGATGGGTATCGAAATAAACATTTCTAATGTTGAAAAAATACCTAGTTTCCTTCATATGTATAGTAATTTTCCGTGATGGTTTTTTACCGAAAATGTTAAATAAACTCGTTTAAATCACAAATTTCTTAACTATCGACCTTAGTACCCACGGATACATATTGAGCTATAAATTTTCAGTATAATAAGCTGACCTCTTATTGTAAGGGACGCCTATACAATACGTGGTCAGCTTTTACTGGAAATGTATAGCTTGATAGTAGCCGTGTGTACAAAAAAAAATGTTACACTGTTCAGTTCCTGTGAGCGTAAAGTAGCGTGATGATACATATTTATGTTAAAAAGTCGACCCCTTAGTAGCGCTACTGTGAAAGTCCTATCGTAATTGTTAAATTCTTACATTTCATAACCATCATACATTATACACAAAATATGTTACATTGCTCGAGTCCTATGAGTGATAGTGCGATGAAATATGTTTACTATAAGTCCTCGATCCCTTATAAATTATACTACAGTGAAAGTCGCATCAAGGTAGGTCCAATACAACATTATTTTATATAACTAACTAATCAATCGTGACCTCTGCTTTGTACGGGACTGCTTACAATAGAACGATCAAGCTGTATCTAAGGATCTAGTCAATTACTGTTGCTAATAAAAGTTGTTAAGTTAGACTATTATCTATACAATTACCGTAAAGGTTCATTGAAATATTTTTCGCTGTTTTCCCGAGGTGGGGTAACTTCTTTTTTTTTTTGTTGGCTCTCAGACTTTCATCCCATAAATACAAAGCAGGTGATCTAGCGATACCTTTATTTTGCCTACACTCTACTAACGACTAACAACGACAACGACGTAGTCGGTGAATATTCGGTGACCGTTACTGCCCCTCGTAATGATTTTATCGTCTTGATTCTAACAATAGTAGCTATTTAAAATACTTGGAGAAAACATCCCAATTATAAACTTTACATTTTCGTAAACACATAAACCCAATTAAAAGAACAAATAATTCAGTCCCAACGCTATCTAGGGAGACTGAAGACAAATTTAAAGAAACATAAGGTAATAATTATTTTATTATTTTCAGTGAGAAATTGGTAGCCGACAGATCATTCTAGTCATCCTCAAGTCAATGAATTTTCAGCTGCCGTGTATCAGGCAAAAGGTTATGTTGTAAAAATAATGTTCTATGAACCTAATTTGCTATTCTCCAGAATGCAAACGATGTTAGCCCTTATCAATTTGCAATGGTAGCAGTAAACAGCAAGCACACGTCATTATAGTACTGCCAATAAGGCTTTGAAATTCATAATTACCTATTAGATTCCGAAAAGCCCATCCTACAGGTTTCCGATAACTTCTATGGATAAAAAAAAAATCTACCCAATCCTAATAAAGTCTTATTATTGATCTTATCTCAATATTTACTGGAAATACAAAAACTCGGTCTTGGTTAAAAAGTCTATTAACGCCATCTAGTTTCAGAAAAATGTAATAAAATAATAATGAAATCAAAGTTACGTCGAAATATCTGGTAGCGCATTTAAAAAAGTAATTATCTCGTGGGTAAGGTAATAAGTTGTATGCTTTCATCACACTTCACCTTTTGGAACATAGCAGTCAGTGAAATACGTACCTTAAAGTAAGATGCCAAAGAAAGAACGTTTATCAGTAAAAAAAAATACTGGGCATTACTAAATATACCAAATTACTAATTTAAGAACGGGATCAAGTGAGGAGTTAAAATGAACACAGGAACTGTGAAACTAAAACGAAGATTAATTTTGCTTAGCCCCCTAGACGAATAGGGTGATGATTTATATTACATATTTTGACCGGACCTATGAATTATAATAAGACAATATTTCATTAAGATTCGGTTCTTAATAATGAAGTGGTTGCTCATAATAGTACACAGGCATAATGCACTTTAGCTCACCCCCCTTAGATAATAGCGTGATAATTTATAGCCTATATGTTGACCAGCCCTTTGACAGATATTACTGCAAAATTTCAACTAAATCTGTCCAGTAGTCTAGGCGTGAAGCTCGGACATATAAACAGACAAACGGATATACAGACAAACAGACAAAAATTCTAAAAACATCTGATTTGGCTTCAGTATCGTTCCTAGTACACGCAGCAATCATTTTTTTTGAAAAATATTCAATGTACAGTTTTCGCCTCGTTACGATTTTATTATAAGTAGTATAGATTTTATTATAAGTATAGATATTTGAACGTTATAAATTAAATTATTATATAGAACTCGGCCTACAGGAGTTTGGATGCCGTATCAATAAAAAAATCGCTTATAAAAATATTGGAAATTAAAAACTCGCCTATAAATTACTACTAATGCCATCTAGGTATAAACAGACGAATTAAAATATATAAGGCTAAAGAATAAATGAAAAAGTACGCTTAAAAAAATGCGAAATGATTTCTATTTGTATATAAAATGTTAATCGGATCTATTAACTACAATCATCCAATATTTATATACATCAAATGGATTCGTCATATAGGTAGCGACTAATAATTGTACACAGACATATTGGTTTATTGCTCACCCCCCTTTGACAATAGCGTAATAATTTGTACCCTATATGTTGACCAGGCCATTAACGGATTTTACTTTTAAATTTCATGACGATCTGTTCGGCGGTTTGGCCGTGAAGCTCGGACAGAGATACAGACAAACAGACAAACAGACAAACAGACAAAAATTCTAAAAACTATATTTTTGGCATCAGTGTCGAATATAGAGCACGTGCCTTTTTTTTTTTTCAAGATATATTCAATGTACATTTTTCGCTTCGTTACAATTTTATTATAAGTATAGATATTATAGTTTAAAAAAAACCTAAAGATAACGCTTTTGTCATCCAAACTATATGTGTATGCAAAATTTCAGCTCAATCGGAAACCAGGAAGTGGGTCAAATTTAACTTCCAAGATTTTTTTACATAGTTAGATAGTTACAAGTGAAGCTAATAAAAGCGTTTTAAAAATGAGGATGTATACTCACATCTACCATATCATCATCGAATAGCAGCCAAAAGCCGTGGCTCTTTACAATACTGATGTAGTGTCCCCGGTTGGGTCCGGAGCCGCAGTGCACCACCACCGCCACCAGGTCGTACAACCGGTCCGGGTTCACCGCGTCGTCCGACTGCAAAGGGAAATGCTACTTTATTTATTAAACTTGCATAGCATTCCTGGATAGTATGTGTAGTATAGTGCAATCGCCAAATGAAAAACCTTTTTAAGACTTTACTATCTATGAAACTTCTCGTCGCATGAGCAATTCAAGTAGTGGAAACATTATTCAGTTAGAAAAGTTCGTAACGACGCTTAGGGCTTAATTATAATAAATAAATGCTTTATTTCTCTCTTCACAAAGGTGATACATAACATTATTTTATGGTACAAACATGGTGAAAAGCTCCTTTGTGAGAGACTGGAGTCTGTACTAGGAACATCCTGTGTGACAGATCACCAGGCTCTCACCCTGAATACATGGTAGAGTATTATGAAGACGTGGAGCGTCGTGCGGCGCGCAAAGCGGCGCATCGTTCTCTCGCTCGCTCTCCATGAACGGAGATAAGCGTCTTTCTCCGCGTTGCGTGCCGCTCAACTTTTTGCGTCTCCATAATTGAGCCCTTTCTGTACTATACACGATACACACGCCAACTGCTTGAACCCACGAACTCATGCACGTCCGCACGGAATTATGCCTTTCGTAGGCCATGGATCTGTGCGTAGCGTGTGCGTGTGCAACACATCCAAGTCAGACTAAGGGCCATTTTCACCCACAAAATAACAGATGTTTAATATAAATCGGATTACCTGATTACCCATACAAAAATTCATGTTTAAACGGCAGATTTTGCTCTGTTATGTTGTCGGTGAACTTGGGCCTAAGCGTGTTTAATTGACGTCATAAAATTAGGGCGAAAGCTTATTCGTGTATATTACTCGCAAATCTTTATGAGCCCTGAACTGCTCTGAAATCTCTCTCTCCCTCTAGCACCTATAATAAGCGTACTATCATAGTTGCTAGAAGGAGAGAGTTCAGAGGGCTCATAAAGATTTGCGCGTACTATAATGCTGTAGATTTTTTCATCTATATTATGAATACAATAAGACGGGGCGTAACGAGGGCTCGACAAATGCGAAAAAAGCTAGATTTTCTTTTTATGAAACTCACCGTATTAAACAACCTCAACTCCAAAGGGAATACGACTCGATGCGACACCTTGATATGCCTGTTGTACTGTTCCATGTACTTAAACCTCTTGAGGTGCAATGCCAGTATGAGCGGCAGTTTCTTCACTCGCATACGTTTCTGCGCCTCCTGGTAGCTGCTACAGTTATCACACTTGAATTTGTTGTCGTTGCATAGCGTTTCTGTGTCGCTGAAGCATTTTAGACAGTGTGTTATGCTTGTATTTTGGCCCACGTCCACCTGTGAAGAGAAATTTATTTATGTGGTGCGAGTAAGGATTTTGATGCGGCGAAAATATGTCACGATTTCTTAGTAACGGGTAGTTAGTCTAACGGGTGCAGACTGAGGAGAATAGCGAAGATTTTTTGAAGGCACTAAAGAAATAGCTTAAAGTATATTGTGTGCAGATGCTCATTTAGGAAAAACTCCGCTGTGCTGCGCTAATCTGACCCCAATTAAAGGGTTTTATTTTAATATAATACTATCGACGCATTTGCTAGAAAGAAAAAAGGAAAGAGCGGCGGCTACAACAAGTTGCTATTGGAACGTATTCGGAGTCGGGAGAGACTTCATTCAATTATTATCTGCATTATGGCCCCATTAGACCTATACAGCGCCCAATACAGATAACAATTTAAGGTACATTACTTCTTACCTATTATTGTCGTGAATTACAATGCGATTGATTTCAAACGAAACACGCTATCCTAATTTTATATCCGCACGCAATGTAACAAATCGTGCATTATTATTGTTAGCAAAAGCAGATATAAATTTATCTTGGGGAGGCACGTGCATATTATCGGCTTTGCCAGGCTACACACTTCTATAGTGGGATTTACAGAAGACCGATATCATAAAGTTTAGACTCCGATCTTCATGAACGGTAAAAATATTACAAGGTAGCAGTAGCGAAGAGTCCATACAACCCGATTCCCATCGGCTTCCCTTTAGGAATTGGTTAGTGCTTGACCAACGTAATATTATATTATTTACTCACTCAACTGACAAAAAAAAGCTTGTTATTCAGTTAGGTCGAGCTCTTTCAGACATGACTATATATAGATTACAAGAGACGGTATGGATTTCTGTCTTGCAGCATTAATTGTAGCAATTTTTAGAGGGCATTTTTGGGACGGCTTCCCTTTTTAAAACTGTCAACCTTCGCCACCGCAAGGTAGCTCAAAGTTTAGTCTCTCACGATCGTATTGAAGTTTATTACCAGAGTCGATGTTCATTACCATTTTCGTTACGCGGTAGACCCGCAGTTTGCAGTCTTTACAAAAACTTTAAAGTATATACCTGTAAATCAAAAAAATGTTCGTCCTTGCTGCTAACAGTCTCACAGTTGAGACACCTGGTCTCGCTGGTGAGAGTTCCCTGGAAGATCTCGTGCACCCACGTCGGCTCGGCGTTCTGAGGCGCGGTCCCGTTGCACGTGACGTTCTCGCCAGATGCATTCTTTTGTACTTTCAGTGTGCTTTGATTGCGTTCAGCTGTAAGTTGTTGAAAATTTTGTACATCTATCACCTAAGTAATAGCATCAGTAACGTTTGTTTATGAGTGTGTTTGTTTAATTATATTATAGGTCATAGTCCCATTATAATAAAGTCAATATTTTGTTTCAAATATCAATACCTAATGGGTGGGTGGGTGTTGAAGTTAGTATTGGAAAAAATCGCAATACACACAGACAAAATCGCGGGAAAAAGCTAGTCAATCAATAATTTTAGTAATCATTTTAGCCGATCTAGGAGAACTTCTGCTCTACTGTTACTCCGTCACACAACATGTAGATAAAACAAGACTCGAGCTTTCGATCGTGTACTTAAACACGAACGGAAGGTAGAATAGTCTCCCCACTGTGACACTCCTACCCTAACCACGGGTGGAAAAGGGGGTGCCTACTTTTATTTTGGAAATAGATCCCTCATCAGCTAACAAATTGAACCATGGAGCCGTACAGAGTGAATCATGGCCATTTCACCACATAATGCCAACTTAATAAACAGGTGACCATAGTTTCTGGTCGCCATATCAAACCTACATAATTATCGGGTTTCGTCTAGAATTCCCCTTCAAACGGGATTTTAAGATTTTTAGTGTCAAAATTGCCCTTGAGCCTGAACATGCGTACTGCGTGTTCAGGCTGAAGGGCAAAGGAGATTATGAGTCTCAAAATCCAAAAACGGGAAAAAGGATAGGATTTCGACACTAACCATCATAAGGGTATAGTTTACAGATTACAGAAATAAATCTCACATGCACATACATTTACATACAACGTGTAATTTAATTATCGCAAAACCTCAGGCGGGGTGCCTGTAATTAGAATATCTAGATAAAAGCATAATTCAATAACCAAAACTTAAGATTTTTAAAGATAACTATTATTTTTAAGAAAATAGTTTTGGGCCTACCATTACTTACTGCATTGAAAATTGAGTCTTATCGTTTTCCAATAGGATTTAATTTTATATGGCTCAATCGTGCATCGGTTTGGAAAAATTCTTATTTTTTGAAAAAATTACCCATGCTAGAAGTTAGTGAAATCGATTCAGTAGTCAATTATGAACAAACTATATTTAGATTTTACGTTTATTCAATTACACTGTGTATATACAAGGTATTTAAACCGCTAACTTGATAAGATTATATTAGCAAGTTACTACTAAATCATTCATTCAGAAAAATTAAGGAAATTAAAGGAATAATTATAATAACTAGTGGTCGCCCTGTGGTCGAAATTCGACCGTAATTTTAGCTTTCTGCACTCTAAATGAACTGCACTATATGAAGGAGTATAAACTTAAATTATGCCAAATATCACATTCCTCAGGACGCGCAATATGCTTAAAAAGGGGTACAAAGTTTTCTCTTCACATATTAATATATAGATTATTAATTTGTAACCAATGTTAATTATGTTTATTGTTATTACGTAATAAGTACGTAAGTTGTAGTAAAACAAAGAGTTTACAATTGCTTCCTTATTTACTTATTACAGTCATGTCACGTGTTCACATCATTTCCAACAATATTGTAACAATGAATTATTTATTTAATAACTTTTATAACTCTACTAATATCATAAGTATGGCAATAAACCATGTTAATTCAATGTTGAAATTCATTCCCAGTTTTGTCCCCATTTCATTTGCACCTCTTTCACCCATTTTTAACTCCTGACGAAAAAGAGGGGTGTTATAAGTTTGTAGTGTGTATCTGTGTCTGTCTGTCGCATCATAGCTACTGAACGGATGAACCGATTTTGATTAATCTTTATAGCATGCATCATGTTTATGAGAAAGGACACATACCTATTTGAATACAGATATTTAAAAAAAAAACTGTATTCAAAATCCACACTTATGAAGTACACTTTCCACTCTGGAAAGTATGAACCAGATTTCAGAGACTACATAAATTCTTGTAATTATGGGTTTAAGAATGTTTTGCGAATAGACTATAATAAATAAACGATTTAGGCGTAACAGATGATTAAAGCAAAATCTGAATTAAAAATGAACTTTTAAATGAGTAATCAGCCAATATAATTTTAAACATCTGTTATTTGGTCGGGGAAAATGACCCTTAGTTATATAGTAATAAAGTGTGGCTTACCTAAAATAATTTCATTTATGTGATTGATTAGAAAGTTGAGGAATTCATGGGCATCTTGCTGCATATAATTATCAAACTCTTCTGCAATAGAAACAGATATTAAAACCTAAGAGAAGTTTAAAATGAATTCATAGATGAAAAATTATTATGTAATCATTATTAATGTTTTTTAGTTCATAAAGGTATTTATAGGACACAGGCAACAACAAGTAAACAATAGCTCGCTTTGGTCACACATTAATATAGAACCAATGGATTATCAGTACAATGATGGAGTTTCTTCATTTATAGTGAAACTCCAACTTTCCTATTGAAGAAATATTTGTACTTTATCAATGACATATTAATTTAAATAAGTATTTTGGATTATTATAATATTATTGTTAACTGTTAATTGATATTATTCATAATCTATGACCATTGTTTAATTACTATTGTTTTATTTTTTCTTTATGTATTTCTATTATTGAATAAATTGAATTGAATTTATGGCCAGTAAATCAGACCCATTAAATTTATTTTTGTTAACAGCAGATATTGCCCCACTGCTGAGCAAAGGCCTCCCTTCACTCTTTCTAGTTGTCATGATTTGGTTCATCACCTAAAAATATAGTAAAAACCTGAATCAACCTTACCTTTTTCTTTTCTCAATCTAGCAATAAACTTCTTAGGCGCTATGGAACCTACTTTCTTCTTTTGCGTGGCAATGCTATAAAATAAGTCTGCGAGGCATGTTAGAAGGGTTTCTTTAGTTCTCTTATTCTTGGCCTTATACTCTAGCACCTTCTCTCTGAATGGGCGGCAGAAATACAATGCTTGCAACACTGAGTTACTATAACATGTATTGCCGAACTGAAAAAAATATTTTAGTTAAGGAGGAACAAGTATTTTTATTTGAAAAATTAAGTCTATTGTAGATACCTTAAGAATTTACACTCATTTTGCTACCCTATAATAAAGCTAAATATAAAATAATGCATAAGAAAAAAACTGATTAGAAAAGGGTGTTTTTTTAATCATAGCAACAAGCATCTGTTTATTGCTATGTTGTTATTTATAGTGGAGATGTCATTCAATAAGAACATTTATTTTATTATTCACATCATAATGATTATCTAGAAACATAGAACCTACATAATTTAGAAGAGTAAATAGTGAAATATTATTCACATTGAAGGTTAAGTAATTAGGTAATTCATTATCAACTATATTCAATAATCTTTTGTGATATAATATTTATTTTTTATTCCGGAAATATAATTTCTGTTTCATATTAAAAAGCTAGAAAAATAATAATTAACTATGAATAACTTACATTAACTAAACCAAAATAATGTTCATTCGGTGGGAACTGCTCTGACCCGATATCTCTTTCTAGTTGTGATATATTTGCGCCCTGCAATAAAAATGAATGCACCACTTATTAGAAAATCATCAAATAAAAATGCCGACATTTATGAGACGTTGCAAAAGTACAAGTGATACTTTCGCCTTGGCGTACTTGGAGAGTATGACTTCAAAACCAATACCTTAATCCATTCCTCAACTTTAGATCGCAATTACCTGATTAATTTACATATAATTAGACATGCATTTCTCTCACCATTCTATGTTGGAAATTAAGGCCGAGATCCTGACATATTGACATTTGCAATTCTGTTTTAGCAACTTATAGACTGAATACGTGGTTGTCACAGCCAATTATTGTTGATTTACAAATGCGCTGCACTTATTTCTAGAAACATAATTGGAATTTCTTTTGGAAATGGGCAAAATAAGCACAACAGTTACGATTATGACATAACCACAGACATCACATTTTTTTTTGTACGGTGTCTCATTTTTTGGACCGGGCAAGAGGAGGTGAACCTATTCAGCCAAGACATAAGTTTATAACCACAGACAAACGAGTGAATCAGAAAATTTTAATACAGCAAGAGGTAATTTATTCATTTAACCAGCGTAAAATTACAGGATAGCTCTAAGTTTAGTCTCTCACGATTGTATTGAAGTTTATTACCAGAGTCGATGTTCATTATCCATTTTAGTTATGGTAGAATTCTTTAATCAAAGTGCGGTACTCACTGTACAATGTTCTTGCACAGGTCCAATAATTTGACTTGTTGCCAACCCCATCCTAGACTGAGAAAAACTACATACATATAATTTAATAAAAAACGCTGTAGAAAACTATAAATATTGATTAAAAATCGCGTCAGTTACGCTATTGAATGGAGCATTGCCAGTCACAGTCGCTTAATAAATTTTTGCTCATGTCTCACTACTTTCTTCTTTCTTGGTAAGTTCTTGGTAGTGTTATTAAAATCTGACTCACTATTACTACTGCTAACTAAACGTAGTGATTATATACTCTTTGCTGCTAACCATAGTCGTAACTTTTTTATTGTTTCCATTATCAAGTAACAAGTAACAAAAAATACTCACAACAACAATCGATCGAACAAAAATTTAAACAAATTATAGACGGCTCGGGCATGGCAGGAAATTCCCGAGTAACAAACAACAGAATTTCGGTATAACAGACTTCGACTGAACCATCTACTTGCTCTATCAGCTGACGCCATCTATTAAATTGATTGACAATTACGTACAATGCTGGTCCGGTAGTGGTAGGTTTTGCTGAATCTGGGTTTGTGTAAGGATTACACAACAAATAAAATAGATGGCGATAGCATCTTAAATAAATAAAAACTGTAGATGTGGAGACCTAAACTAATTTATACTGAGAAGATTTCCAAAAAAACCATAAATCTACAGTTAAAACTGTAGGGTTGGCTACACTGCTGCATACGCTAAAGACTAAAGACAATTTGACAGAATTTGACAGTGACAGTATGTGATTTGTGTTCTAAAACTAGGAATTGAAACTACAAGCGGTAAAGTTTGAATTAAACGTAATTTATTGATTTAATTTAAAATATATATTAATTGAAACTTTACATCGAGATGAAACAAAGTGCATATTTATAAATATGATGTAGTGTGACTGAAAATGCATTTATCGCATATTTTTATAATCTATCATAGATTATGATTATTTTTTGTAATTGTATGATGTTTTTGAACGCACGCTAGGCACAGCATCCGTCCTCTCAACTTTCCTCTCGTTTATTCCATACGTAGTATCTCTAAGTAGTCTGTGGTTTATTCTTCCTCCTCCCGACCCACTCGGCCGGCTCCTGCGATTCGTTCCGATATTTTCATCCCGATTGCTTATCTTTTCGGGAACGAGGAAGTTTACGTGGTATTGTTGACGTGGCCAAATCCAACGGGTACGTATTTCAACGCTGAAAACTGCGAAATTATTCATTAAAAAAGTCAATCTGTTCAATTATAAGCTGTGTAATTAAGAAATCATATTAGATTTCTGTTCAGTTTCAATTGGAGAACGAAGTTTTATGGTATTGTTTTAACAGATCGAAATGCTGAGGTCATTGTTCGCTGCTTTGGCGGTGTCGGCCGTATTTGCCGGCGTGCCTACTCCTGAGGAGTCCAAGCGGCTTATGGACCGCCTGTCGGAGACCGAACACTTTAAAAATGAACACCACAACAAGCAGTTTGATCATGATGCCTTTTTGGGTGAAGATCAGGCAAAGACATTTGATCAGCTGCCGCCTGAGGAGAGCAAGAGGAGATTAGGGTATGTAAAAATACTAACTGATGTCCTTTCATTCTAGAATATTCTTTTCTGGCGTAGTGATTAGGTACAATTTGTAATTCATGAGTGTGTTGAGTAAGTACATTCAATTAAAAATAAATAATAATTTAATTGCCTTCCAAATTTTAAGGGTTAGTCTTTGTTATTATTTATTTATTACTTTAAAATGTGTGCTAATCTATGAGATTCCTGTATCCAGGAATACATTGCGATAGGCTGATTTTTAGATGATGACTAATAAAACTATATGGTATCTTGTTTTAATCCTATTTTTCTGATTTTTATAATTAGGCATAGAATAGAATAGAATAGATCTTTATTTCATGTAAACCAGATACAGGCACTTATGAAATGTCGAGACTCTAGGTGCACGGTTCCAAATAGTAGATCCTATGGAGAAGAACCTCATCTCATAATCATAATCTCAGCATCTCTATAAGAATTAGCAAACATAATACAGTACTCCATGTATTGCATAGTTACTTTGTTTTATCCATCATACTATTCTACCCAATAATGGAAGTTGAAACACCTATCATATAATATCTCTTATATTTTAACATGAACAAATACTTTCTATCGCTGGTTTTAATAAAATTCATCAAAGTCAATAAAGCCAATATGGTGTTAAAGTACATAGACATATATTAGCTACAGAGTGGACCTTTGGCAGAGAACAATACTAATGACTGTGTTTTGTCACTTATTGAATTAAAAAATGACCTATAGGTATTATCATTTATTATGCTAAAATAAGAACATAATTTTAGTAACTTCTAGCTAACAAGCAATTGTTTAAATTTCCTGCATTTTGAGATTATCTCAGTGTGTCAATGATCCCGCCCACACAAAGTATGTAGGTTAGGTTAATAAGCAGATAACACCTCACCATCTGTGTATACAGACAGTTAGTTATTTTTAAAATTAATATTTAAAGTATTATTTTGATCAAATGTTAATTACAGTAGTTTCTCATTTTGTCATTTGTTGTGTTTGTCATTGTGATAAGTGCTTTAATGAAAGATTTATAAAAAATTATACCTTTTTTACAAATTATCTTTATTATGTAAAACAGAACATTATTTCACACACCTTCGTGTTTCTTTGGTAACCATATTCACACGCTATGAACGAGCGATGCAATGACGTCATGTCACGTGACTCTGTTTTGGCGCGAACATTTGAGAGTCATATTTTTATTTGTGATATAATTAAAATTAAATAGTTATTTTATTTTTCTTATGTTTATTTAAGTCTTCAATTTTTGCGATAAACTAAACATTAAAAAAATCCCTACTACTTATCATGTGCAAAATATATGGCAGGAGGATCTAGCTAGGTATCGTTTTTGAGGATGTCACCCACTTCTTCAATTCAAATCATCATCACCGTTCTAGATACTCAAAGTCATCACCTAATATGGCTTTCCTCCAATTAATTATGTGACAAAACATGACATTAGTATTATTTGTGGTTGCAGGCGATCGCTTGTAATTAGATAGATTTGTCCACACAAGGGCACAAGGAGCTATACTTATATCTGTGTTATGAGCACCTTAAATAAACTTTATCGGCGATATGGTGGCGATAAAAAATTGCTGATTAGTAACGCGACATCAGATGAATATCGCATCTTGTGCCTTAACGTGGACGACGCTTTAGAGATCACTACATTGAGAGCTAAAGAGGAAACATCGCTATAATCGCAAATGATACGCTTGCACAAATTAATCGATCGTCATGCATACTTGCACAGAACAAGAACGTCTTCATTTTTGATTAGCATAATTATAATGGTGTGTAGCCGCACGCAATGTTAATTTACGATAAGACGCAAATTCATCACTATCAAAAATTTTGCATTAATAATTATTGGACAGTCATTTTATATTATAGATGTACCAATCAGCCTTTAGCATCTTATGCTATTTATTCTGTGAAAAAGAGTAACAGCGCGCCGCATAGCTATCGGATGATTGAAATAGATATTACATTCACAGCAGCAGTTACAACAAATGATTACCTTAACATCGAGTCCTGTAACATCGAGTTTAGAAGCCTATTGTTCTTCGAAAACATTGCCATTAATGGAACTTGTGATACTGTAGTGTCTTACTCCATTAGCAGAGGTCATTTTCACGAGTTCAGCGTTGGTCCCATCGTAAAAGTTGTTCATAATGATGTTTAACCCCTTAAAAGGACCTCTGCTAATAAAGTAGGCCCTTACATAACTCTCATAAGAATCTCTGCGCTCTTGGTACTTTCGTAAAAGCTAAAATTTTTGTTATGTGTACTAGTGGATCTATAAAAACGTGATAAGAAGTTCTGCTTTTTTGGTAAAAATAAATTTCCACATAGCTATTTGTCTGTGTTTCGAGAAATATAGTATGAAAATAATGGTTTGCATATAATACCTCTCCTAAAATCTGCCCACCTTGTACTTTGAAAATTAGAAAGATAAAACTCTTGTCAAATTTTGACTAAATTTGCAGTGAACGACTATCTGAATACTACAAAGTTAAGTCGTCCTGGAGAGGTCTGACTACTGTCCATGTACAACAATACTAGAGCAACATCGACTTATGTCTCGACTGTATAACAGTATAATGATACTGTTATACAGGACATCATGTAGGTACGTTATAAAAATATTTTTAACTTCATTTTATTTTTCTTTCTGACTGTATAGGTAATTTTCGGTAATTATCATTTAACGTTGGTAATAAAAGTGTGGTAGGCTCACAACTCGATGTAAAGTGACTCGATGTAGAGTGACTCGATGTAAAGGGAACCATTCGTTACAGCTTACAAATGTACTAGTTGTACGTCAGAATTCTGCTAGCTATTACAACAACTCGAGAATGTTCATAAATCTACAAGGTCCTACCTTTCTAGTCCCGATCCCTTTAAGGGGTTATTGTACTCATCAGTATGAACAACTATGGGACGCGAAAACAAAAGACGGCTGTTCCATACAAATAATTCATTAATATTCTACTAAAAATATGGAACAGCAGATTTCTTTTTTCACGATTTCTGTTTTGGTCCCATAGTCAAAGTTGTTTATAATGATGAGTACAATAACCCATAAAAGGGATCGGGACTAGAAAGGTAGGACCTTGTATAGTCTCTTCGAATGTAAACTTCATTAGAAGTAAATATAAAAAAGAACAGCGGCTTTAAGTATTGAAAACTGGAATGGCGGCAAATATAATTTGCGCCATACAAATACACCATAATTATATGTATATTCTGTACGTTTCAAAGAATTGCTTGCACAATCGGCGCCTGCAAATTTTTCACAACCAAAGCAAATTGGATTGAAACAGACTTTGCATGGACACATTCTCTCATAATATAAAACTCATAAAAAGTTCAACTATCTGAGATCACTGACCTCCTTATCAGGCGTAACAGTGACTAATTTGATTAATGGCATCAATTGTTCTAGAATCATCGTGGACAAGATTGACAGCGACAAAGACGGGTTTGTGACATTAGTGGAACTGAAGGACTGGATCAGGTATACCCAGAAGCGGTACATCAACGAGGATGTCGACAGGCATTGGAAACAGCACAACCCTAACAATGACGAAGTTATTCCTTGGGAGGTGAGATAACGTTTACAATGATTAATTTGTATTATAATAATTGTAATCATTATGTATGTATTCGCCATAGGGTAGACAGAAGTATGCTCTCGTGCGTAAGTATGTACTTACGTAGGTTTGAAACCAGCGCGGATTGGTGTAAAGTCAGGCGTTTAACTACTTCATTAATAGTTACGACATTATTTGATGCGGGAATCGTGTCTGCGGCCCTTGGAACAGAAGGCGGATGTTCCACCACTGCGCCATAACTCATTTGTAAGAATGATGCTATATAATATATTATACAGTACAGTAGTTCCGATCACTTTTAGGAGTTAATGTACTCAACAACTTTTACTATGGGAACAAAAGAAAATGTGAAAAGAAAAATCTACTGTTCCATATATTTAGCCGAGTAATATTAAATTATTTGTACGGAACGCTTTTTACCTCGCTTTTTCAGGGTTGGTCCCATAATAAAAATTTGTTCCTAATAGGTCGGGACTCGAAAGCTTGTACCTTATATTAACCTATCCGTTATAGCATTGTTTATTCTTTGCAATACAGACCTACAGAAAGAACGTGTACGGATTCATGGATGAAATGGAGGCAAAAGAACTCAAGATGCCCAACAGCGAAGGATTTACATACAACAACCTGCTGAAGAGGGACCGTAGGAGATGGACTTACGCTGGTAATCATTACTGTTTTATGTGAATCTTTTTTACTTTTTATGCTTTTGGGGTTCAAGTTAATGGTGACGTGAACCCTTCGTGCGCGAGTCCGACTCGCACTTGGCTGGTTTTTATATTTCGTGGTTGGTTGTATCTTCAGATGCTGATCTAAACGACGCTCTGAACCACACGGAGTTCGCGGCGTTCTTGCATCCTGAGGACCACTCCGAGATGAGGGACGTCGTGGTGCTCGAGACCATGGAGGACATCGATAAGGACAAGGTAATTATAATTACGCGGACGACATCTTTATACTAAACAAATCTTGCATTAATAAGCGTCTGGAAATTCTATATATTCAAAATATGAAATGAAGGGAGTGCACTCGTGCATTAAGTCTTTTTATAACCCATTGAGTATATCAGCAATTAGAAGGGAAATAATAACATTGGTACCCAATAAAGACACAAATAATCATTTTTTGACAGAGGTAGGACATTACGGTTCTTTCCGCTCAAAATTGGAGCTGCCTGACTGGATATCGTACTCAAATAACATTGCTCTTTTGCAGTGTTATCTTCTTAGCGATGAGCAAGGTCGCCAGTGCTCTTTGGGAAGCGTTGAGTTGGCAGTACGCTAGTAGTAGGGTCGGCAACGCGGAAGTGATACCCCTGGTGTTGCAAGCATCCATAGGATACGGTAACCGCTTACTATCAGGCGGGTCGTATGCTTGTATGCTACGTTACTGGTAAATAAAAAAGTAATGTGTGCTGGGACACATAGTACAAGTGAAACTTCAACGGACAAGCGATATATCGTCTACCCCCTCCACACGGCCGTAACGCTTTTTCGTGACAGAAAAATCCTAATACGGCGGCCGTCTATAGAGAAGTTTCACTTCAAAAACATACTAATATGTTTTATTATTATATTCCAGGACGGAAAAGTGTCCTTGGACGAGTACATCGGTGACATGTACAAGCCCGAGGACGGAGAAGAGGAAGACGAGCCCGACTGGGTCAAGCAAGAGCGGGAACAGTTCCATGGTTACAGGTCAGTTATTTATGATTTTTTATCACACTTGTGATCCTAGAGATTGGTCGGAACGGGTGCCGTCTGTCGGAACTGGTCAGCTTGTAACTGCCATGGCAATCTTATTCACAGGCAAATCATTATTATCCTAGTCTTATTTTTATTCACATTAAATTACATTATTCTCGCAGCTCTTACCACAAGTACAACATTGTACTGATAAAGATTGTAATCTATTATTTGAAAAGAGTTACCATGGAGTTTCTTGCCGGTTCTTCTCCATAGGATCTACTATTTGGAACTGTGCACCTAGAGTCTCGACATTTCATAAGTGCCTGTATCTGGTTAACATGAAATAAAGATCTATTCTATTCTAACCACATGGCAACGACAATGGTGTTAAGTGTGATGGGTCTTTAATTTTTCAATGCACCTTAGCTTAGCAGTGGCACTGACTTCAGAAGCAGTTCAGTTTTTTAAGAAAATTATTTTATATTTTTTAGTTTTTGTGATGTCTGTTTTTACTTTTTTTTTAAGTTTTCTCAAAAACATCTTGAACTGTGAATTCGATCTTCGCTATTCCTAGCACGCAAGCTTTCGTAATAATACAGTCATTCACTGATATACAAATCATGTCAATTAGCAAGTGGGCAACAACCCGAGCCCCAATAATATCAATTTAACTCCATTGTGTTATTGACACTGAACGTGTAGGCCGGCCAGTTATTTACCACGCAATATCTATTATTGCTCTACTTACGATGACATTGAGTGGTGGCAGTTTAATGGCTATAGTGCATATCGATAAGTTTACTGCGGTCATGTGTTGGATAGGTGACCGTTCAATACCGTCTGTGCCCCGTCAATCATACAGCGTAAACCCATAGCTCATACCCGGCCTATATTTCATGTGTCGCATTCTGAGGGTCTAAAAAGGCCCCTTTAAATGAATCATAATATTATGTTCATATTACAAATGACAAAAAGTTCACTTAATTGAAGACTCTTAATATCATTCACGTAAGGTTCATATTCAGCAATCATCTGTTTGATAGTTACCATGGAGATTCGTAGGTGAATTGCTAAATGTAGCCTTTTTAGGCCCCCTGATCCCTCGGGAGATGAGCAAGCGCCCAGATCCAAACCCCTCCCCCCCTCCCGCCCTCAGGGAAAAGGTGTAGATGATATAACCAAGAGTGGTCGATTCGAGGCGATTAGCGATAGATCGAGGGAGTGATTCATCCACTTATAGGTTTCGTAAAAGACAACAAAGGATCGATTCTTAGTTATGAGCAGCTTGATAACGAGCTGTGAACCTCGATCTAGCAAGCCTAATTATGGTTTGATTAGAGTAATCGATAAGTACCTCATTAATTTACCCTGTAATAATTAATGTTAATTATGCACGCACGAATTTACGTTCAACGATAAGGTGATTGAGTAAAGATTTGTCTCAAAATAGTTTGTAAAAGTTAATTATTAGTTACAAAATAGGCAATTATTAGTATTGGTCAGTCCACTGTTCGGTTGGTCTCACCCAAGATGCGTATATTGATACAGTTGAACAGTGGCCTAACTAATACTAATAACTGCCTATTTTGTAACTATAATTAACTAAAATAAAATATATATAACTAAAATTCAATCTCACACTCGTCCTTGCGCGCAATGTGCTTAAAAAGGGGTACAAAGTTTTCTCTTCACGTATTAATTTATAGATTCTCCGCCTTCCACATCCAGTCTCCCCCAGCTACCTTCAGATCATCGTTCCATCTGGTTGGAAGTATAGTACGCGCAAATCTTTATGATCCCTCGAACTCTCTCCCTCTAGTATCTATAATAGTACGCTTATTGTAGGTGCTAGAGGGAGAAATAAGAAATAAGAATAAGAAATAAGAAATATTTATTTGCATAGAATACAGGTGTTTCCAGATATACCAGAGAGAGAGTTCAGAGCTCAGTTCAGGGCTCATAAAGATTTGCGAGTACTATATCCGACTCATCATCACTCAAAGATTCGTCTGGTCCTACGGCTAGATTCTCCGACATTCGCCTCATTCACACGGCAACACCCTATACTCAGGATCCTGTTTCGTGGCGAACGTGTTTTAATACAAATGTTCAAACAAGTATCCCATTTACGGGATCTTGTAATAAACCGGTCCGCTCGAGTTTTGTTATTTGGTTTTGACACTGCAAACTGAATCACATCGTATTTGAAATAGCAGGAATCAGGATCCAATTGTGGTAACACTATCTATCATTGTCTGTGTTTAATTCAGTGTAGTTAAACAATATACATTTTCTTCAACAGAGACACAAACAAAGATGGCTTCATGGACGAAAACGAAGTGACAGACTGGATCGCACCCCCGGAATTCGACCACGCGGAAGCAGAGGCAAGACACCTAGTCTTCGAAGCAGACACGGACGCCGACGAAAAGCTATTTAAAGACGAGATTTTAGACAAATACGACCTGTTTGTAGGGTCCCAGGCGACGGACTTCGGCGAAGCACTCGCCCGCCATGATGAATTTTAGGTTAACTAACAAGTATTACTCAAGAACGTTGTTTAAGTAAGGACTAATGTATAAGCTATGAAAAACAATCTCAGCTGTCTCGAAATGTGGTGGCGTCTTCCATTATTTCTATTGGTATAACATATTCTGACAAAATAAACGTAACGTATCTCGACAATGATACCGATTATTACATTTGATGTTAATGATACTGCCGTTTTATCGGCCTACCTGATCTTACAGAGCGATTATTTTAGTCTCTTGTCAAAGTTCGTATGTCAATGCAATAAAGATTAATTTTGCTTGGCCCAAGGGACAGTTTTTTTAAACCTCTTGTAAAGGATCAGCATTGCCTAGACACACGAAGTTCGCTTGCGAGGCAAGTTCCGTCATTTCTCTAAGATATACTGACATTCTGATAACTCTTGACAATGAACCCCTAAAATATAAGGATTTTAAACAGTTTGGTGTACTTAGTGTTTAGCAGCTAATATTATAATTTAAGGAAAGTCAATTAAGCAATGTTTATGAGTAATAAAGTAACTTGAGTAACATGTGTAGCTATGTGATAAAATATTTTTGAGGCTGGTAACATTCGCAGCGGAGATTAAGATTTTTTTTTTAATCCACCAAGATGCAAGATGCCTTTGCATAACTTTTACTTTTTTATTGAATGGATTCCTTTTACCAGTGTCTATATTGTTGAATCTCTCTGAGTGGCACAAATAAAACATTGTTCAATCGAATAACTTAGATTTAAGTTTCTTAGTTTCTAATAACAAGACCAAAGTTATGTTCCAGTTAATAATAATGAAATTATATTGATCTAGAATATTTTCGGAATCTTATTTTGTGAATTTCATTGAAATATTTTACTTATATATTTTTATAGTCTATTTCTGCATTTATTATTATACGTAACAATTTATTTTATAATAAATATAGGGTAAAGGAAGTGCAGAATTTGAAACAATATTTAAAAAAAGTTACATACAATATATTGGTACAAAAGAATTTCTAGTAATTATACTGAAAACTATTGGACTGCTTTTGATAAGGATTCTAATTACAATGTAGGCTGTTATTATAACGATTTTATAGTAAACAAACATTGTTTAAATCAGTGAAAATTTTGAGGTTTAGGTAGTATTTCAATCTGCATCTCCCGTACCTTGTATTATAAGGGATTGGTACTTACTAAATGTAACGTGAAACGTGTAGCTGATTACGTAATTCGCTAGTGTTGTTAAAGCAATAATTGTTCATAAAATTCTAACAATAGTGTGTTCAAAGTACAGCTGTTCTGCCATAAGTACAATAATGTATTAACTTTGTAACAACAGCTTTTATTCATATTGAAATAAATAATTTTTCAAATTATTATAGCTGTTTTCTTCTGTTTATACTTTTAGCATCCTCCCCTTTTTCCTGGTTCTAAGAGAGAGTCCAGGATGGCAAAAGAGTCACGTTTTGTTTTTTTTTAATAGTGCCTTTTTACCCTTTCTATTCGAATCATTTAGGGTCAGCTCACACCGAGACGCGACGCGACGCTGCGCGCACATTTTAATAGAGTGACTCAAAATAGAACTTTATTTACTACGCGAAAAGATACACATTTCATTGTGAGAATTTAGAATACGTTGCTTCATGCAGCGCTGCGCCTCGTGAACGCGACGCAGCGGTGCATCGCTGGTACGTGCGGCGTGCATTTTACTATGCGCCTCGCAACGTTGCGATGCGTCTCGCGGTGGCGCGCGGCGCAGCGCGATATCACTGGCCTCTTCCAGTATCGTCGCGTCGCGTCGCGTCTCGATGTGAGCTGACCCATACGTTTTGATATTATATTTCTGTGAGCCGCCAACGCACCCGGTGCGGTACCTACTTTTGTTCATAAAATTATAATTTATCCGGTTTGCGTAGATAGACTACTATAGATATACTACCCATAGATGTTGTTATTTTTTTCAAAAAACATGCGTTTCAGTATTTTGTTACATGTTTTAAACTAAAGCATAAGAAATAAATGATAAAAACTAAATAATCGTTATATTACAATCTAATGCCAAGAGAAAAACAGTAACATGTGGCAAATAATTTCAAAATTTTGGTGACCTTGAATCATGCTTGACTGGGATACCAAAGTCAGTGGAGATACCTGCTCAAAAGCTGGTTGATCTATAAACAATTAAACAACACAAACGTACCTATAGTATTGACTGAGTTAAATAATACCTACGACTGAAACAGCACATAATCAGCACAGCTGCTGCGTAAAGGCTTCTTCCATATTAATGCCATGAGAATTGCATAGGTACAATGGGAGGTCGGCTTATATGAAAAAATACGTACCTTCAAAATTCAAAAGCGTTTATTTTTAGCGATTTTTAGTTTTAGCATTTTTCGACGTCGACATAAGTTAGCACCCCAAAACGCTCTCCCTTCACCTCTTCCTTTTTTTAGCTGAAGAAGAAGCGGCGCAATACAATAGATCTTTATTTCATGTAAACAAACACACACACACACAGACACAGATACAGGCACTTATGAAATGTCGAGACTCTAGGTAAAGAATACTAACTATTATGCTCTAGGTGCACGGTTCCAAATAGTAGATCCTATCACAAATTATAAAGTAATATGTTGGATCCTATGGAGAAGAACCGGCAAGAAACTCCATGGAAACTCTTTTAAATAATAGATTACAATCTTGATCAGTACAGTGTTGTGGTAAGAGCTGCGAGAATAATGTAGGTAATTTAATGTTAAAAAAAAACAAGACTAGGATAATGATTTCCCTCTGAATAAGATTGCCCTGGCAGTTACAAGCTGACCAGTTCCGACAGACGGCACCCGTTCACGAGATTTCTTTGTTACATCCCACTAGCACACGTCTTTACACCATAAACAAATGACTCACGCGATACGTATCTATTTAAAAAAAATAAAGCCTCCATTCTACACCAAATCAGTTAGGTATAAGGGCGTGCCTTCCTACATGTGCGATCATAATCCTAATTAAATTAAATCAGTTACATCGAAGAGTACCTACCTACCTAACCACGTTACATTGTTACAATGACTTCACTCAGGATTGCTAATATTGTAAGGAGCCTATGATTTTCTAGCCTTTCATTGCTCATGTTCACGAGCTAACCTTTTAAATCGTCTAGCCTGCTTCAAGTAGTGCCCTTCATTTGAGACAGCCTATTAAACTTCAACAACAAACATTCTCATACATTAATGAGTAGGTAAACTAGCAGAATGCTGCGTTTAAAGTCGTCGAGTATTTTATCAAGCGCGCACCGTGCCGTGCGCGGCTAATTAATTGATCAGTATGGCGGAACCAGCCACGCGAATAGCCAATGTTATTTTATAACTAGCTATGCCCGCGACTTCGTTCGCGTGGTGTAGGGGTGCTCGAATTATGTTTTGAAAATACATGTTTCTAATAATATAAAATTGTATCAATTAGTATTAAATAAAAACAGTTACAACGCGGGGACCGGATTTGAACCTGATATTTGTCGGCTTCTATTCTACTATTTACCGTTCCACTTAGCTAGTTACGATGGGTATCGAACTAAACATTTCTAATGTTGAAAAAATACCTAGTTTCCTTCATATGTATAGTAATTTGCCGTGATGGTTTTTTACCGAAAATGTTAAATAAACTCGTTTAAATCACAAATTTCTTAACTATCGACCTTAGTACCCACGGATACATATTGAGCTATAAATTTTCAGTATAATAAGCTGACCTCTTATTGTAAGGGAAGCCTATACAATACGTGGTCAGCTTTTACTGGAAATGTATAGCTTGATAGTAGCCGTGCGTACAAAAAAAAAATGTTACACTGTTCAGTTCCTGTGAGCGTAGCGTAGCGTGATGATACATATTTATGTTAAAAAGTCGACCCCTTAGTAGCGCTAGAAATTGTTAAATTCTTACATTTCATAACCATCATACATTATACACAAAATATGTTACATTGCTCAACTCCTATGAGTGATAGTGCGATGAAATATGTTTACTATAAGTCCTCGATCCCTTATAAATTATACTACAGTGAAAGTCGCATCAAAGTAGGTCCAATACAACATTATTTTTTATAACTAATCAATCGTGACCTCTGCTTTGTACGGGACTGCTTACAATAGAACGATCAAGCTGTATCTAAGGATCTAGTCAATTACTGTTGCAAATAAAAGTTGTTAAGTTAGACTATTATCTATACAACTACCGTAAAGTTTCATTGAAATATTTTTCGCTGTTTTCTCGAGGTGGGGTAACTTCTTTTTTTTTTGGTGGCTCTCAGACTTTCATCCCATAAATATAAAGCAGGTTATCTAGCGATACATTTATTTTGCCTACACTCTCTAACGACTAACAACGACAACGACGTAGTCGGTGAAAATTCGGTAACCGTTACTGCCCCTCGTAATGATTTTATCGTCTTGAATCTAACAATAGTAGCTATTTAAAATACTTAGAGAAAACATCCAAATTATAAACTTAACATTTTCGTAAACACATAAACCCAATTAAAAGAACAAATATTTCGATCCCAACGCTATCTAGGGAGACTGAAGACAAATTTAAAGAAACATAAGGTAATAATTATTTTATTATTTTCAGTGAGAAATTGGTAGCCGACAGATCATTCTAGTCATCCTCAAGTCAATGAATTTTCAGCTGCCGTGTATCAGGCAAAAGGCTATGTTGTAAAAAGAATGTTCTATGAACCTAATTTGCTGTTCTCCAGAATGCAAACGATGTTAGCCCTTATCAATTTGCAATGGTAGCAGTAAACAGCAAGCACACGTCATTATAGTACTGCCAATAAGGCTTTGAAATTCTTAATTACCTATTAGATTCCGAAAAGCCCATCCTATAACAGGTTTCCGATAACTTCTATGGATAAAAAAAAATTCTACCCAATCCTAATAAAGTCTTAATAATGATCTTATCTCAATATTTACTGGAAATACAAAAACTCGGTCTAGGTTAAAAAGTCTATTAACGCCATCTAGTTTCAGAAAAATGTAATAAAATAATAATGAACTCAAAGTTACGTCGAAATATCTGGTAGCGCATTTAAAAAAGTAATTATCTCGTGGGTAAGGTATTATGTCGTATGCTTTCATCACGCTTCACCTTTTGGAACATAGCAGTCAGTGAAATACGTACCTTAAAGTAAGATGCCAAAGAAAGAACGTTTATCAGTAAAAAAACATACTGGGCATTACTAAATATACCAAATTACTAATTTAAGAACGGGATCAAGTGAGGAGTTAAAATGAACACAGGAACTGTGAAACTAAAACGAAGATTCATTTTGCTTAGCCCCCTAGACGAATAGGGTGATGATTTATATTACATATTTTGACCGGACCTATGAATTATAATAAGACAATATTTCATTAAGATTCGGCTCTTAATAATGAAGTGGTTGCTCATAATAGTACACAGGCATAATGCACTTTAGCTCACCCCCCTTAGATAATAGCGTGATAATTTATAGCCTATAATATGTTGACCAGCCCTTTGACAGATATTACTGCAAAATTTCAACTAAATCTGTCCAGTAGTATAGGCGTGAAGCTCGGACATATAAACAGACAAACGGATAAACAGACAAAAATTCTAAAAACATCTGATTTGGCTTCAGTATCGTTCCTAGTACACGCAGCAATCATTTTTTTTGAAAAATATTCTATGTACAGTTTTCGCCTCGTTACGATTTTATTATAAGTAGTATAGATTTTATTATAAGTATAGATATTTGAACGTTACAAATTAAATTATTATATAGAACTCGACCTACAGGAGTTTGGATGCCGTATCAATAAAAAAATCGCTTATAAAAATATTGGAAATTAAAAACTCGCCTATAAATTACTACTAATGCCATCTAGGTAGAAACAGACGAATTAAAATATATAAGGCTAAAGAATAAATGAAAAAGTACGTTTAAAAAAATGCGAAATGATTTCTATTGTATATAAAATGTTAATCGGATCTATTAACTACAATCATCCAATATTTCAAATGGATTCGTCATATAGGTAGCGACAAATAATTGTACACAGAAATATTGGTTTATTGCTCACCCCCCTTTGACAATAGCGTAATAATTTGTACCCTATATGTTGACCAGGCCATTAACGGATTTTACTTTTAAATTTCATGACGATCTGTTCGGCGGTTTGGCCGTGAAGCTCGGACAGAGATACAGACAAACAGACAAACAGACAAACAGACAAACAGACAAAAATTCTAAAAACTATATTTTTGGCATCAGTGTCGAATATAGAGCACATGCCTTTTTTTTTTTCAAGATATATTCAATGTACATTTTTCGCTTCGTTACAATTTTATTATAAGTATAGATTTAGTGTTGGCCTCATGTGGCGCTAGGGGAGTATCCTAACTATTATTAGAAGGTTATTTGGGGAATAATTTAAAAATCGAATATTTTTTAAGTAGAATGCATATTGTGGGACAATACCACATGATATTATAGGTAGGTAACGAGAGTTATCCGTGAGTAGCAATGGGTTAGCATAGATAATATTATAAGGTCCTACGAGTATCTTTCTAGTCCTGATCCCTTTAAGGGGTAATTTTTACTCATCATTATGAACAACTTTTACTATAGGACCAAAGATGAAATCGCTGAAAAAACCTGCTGTTCCATACAAATAACTCAATATTACCCAACTAAATGTATGGAACAGCTAATTAATTTTGTTCTCGCGATTTCAGGGTAGTTCTTATATCTGGGAAACCTCATATACGTAGATACCTACTGCCAATTCTGTCATATCCTTAATCTACTACAGGTTTATATTAACGCAGTGTATGTACGGTTACATATATCAAGCTATATATTTCCAGTGTAAGCTGACCTCTCATTGTACCGAAAGCCACAATGCGAGGACAGCTCACACTGGAAATGTATAGCTTGAAATATAGCCGTGTGTAAGGCTATCTAAGCATGTTTTTTCCACCTTTACCACTATATCACCTACATAAATTACTTGGCACAATATATTATTGTAAGGCAGGATATTCATTACCTCTGCCGTGTTCATCGGGTCGGCAACTATCGATGTTTTCTGCCCATTTCCCTCACTTCACGTCAAGTCGACTGCGCCGCCGCACTCGACCTCATCGCTGATGCACGTATTAAAGAATGTGTACATATGCTGTAGGCAGGTAGATATACCTCGTACCCATTATAATTCAATGTGTACTATTTTCTTCGTGGGACGTTGAGTAAAATAGGGTATTTTCACTTCAAGTGGAAGTTGGTTGGTAGGTGGATTGATGATATCCGCTTGAAATAGGGTAGATTATTTCTTAATCATCATACTAATCCACTAATGAGAAAAGAACTCTGTCTTTCTGTCTGTTTGTTACCTTTTCACGATTAAATAGCAACACTGATCTTGATGTTTGACAAAGAAATAGCATAAGGAAGAATATTACAAGATTTTTTTTCAAAAAACGCAGCTTCCCTTGCCCACATGTAGATGTTGCTGGTACAGCTAGTCTAAACTAAAAGAGAAAAAAAAAATGATTTCTTTGTATGTTTGTTTGTAATGGATAAACTCAAAAACTACTGGACCGATTTAAAAAATCTTTTTTCCAGCCGAATGCTTTATTATCAGTGAGTAACATAGGCTATTATTTATAAAGATATCACGCGGGCGAAGCCGCTGGCGGAAGCTAGTCGCTTATAAAATTCTCACAAATCAACAGGATTGTCTATATTCCGTGTTAGGCATTCAGGAACTATATGGGGTTTGTAGCTTATTGCGTCACTTAGACGGACTTGCTCCCATCCTCCCCGCCTTGTCCCGTCAACGGGGCAGATAGGGAAAATTGTTTCATATTAGTTTTTTGTAGGTAGGTATGATTTATTTCGTCACTTGGATGCGGCGCCGGTATTAAATTGACTTTCAAAAACTATTTTTTTGTATTGATTTTTTAATAGTAGATACTTTATTACATATTCTTATACTGAATGAAGAAATTCTCCGCATGCCTAATCTAACGTTAACCACTTAAAAATCCAACGCCTATAAGGAAAAAATTATTAGTCAATTTCCATACATTAGCCCGCGATACCGCAACAGACGTCAGAAAGCCCAAGAGACATCGAAGTCCCAACAAAGACGTTCCACAATTATTTGCTTTACAAATGCAAATTACAAGTGCTGAAAATTTACGCGCACGACTACGTACCCAATATTCAGTCGCGTATTTTCGCCTCCGTAAAAGCAACCGCGTTCTCCTTACATATTTTTGCATACTTATATTGTGACAGTAATACCTCGGTTCATATAAGATGGCGAATTTGTATGATAATTTTCATTTTGCATTCACTCTGGTTATTCTTCTTCGCGGTATGTTGTGGATAGCGCTCCTGGGAAATTCAGCGGTTTTGTCGCGTACCGCAGATACATGGCCACTGGAAAGGCCAGCTATTAATGTCGTTTACTTTGTTTAATAGCCGATGCGGTCAGCTAAACTGCTATTTTGGTACACAAACGAGTGTTTGGTTGAAACCCCTAAATAACTTTTTCGTACCTGAAACTTTTACGTGCCATCGGGTGATTTAGGCTCACCCGAATTGTAATTTACTCTCAAAACGAGTTTTTAACTAAATGCGGTTATTGTTATATAATTAAATTTCGTCGTTATAGAACATAAAATCAGCGAGTATAGTATCATTAACATGAACCACATTGCATCAGGTGAAAGTTTATGGAAAAGCCGATAACGATGTAAAAGCCACCATGTCACAACAGCTGTTAGTACCTAATAATAAATCCAGCCCATTACTGTCCCACTGCTGGGCATGGGTCTCTTCTAAGAATGAGAAGTGTTAGGCCTTAGTCCACTATGCTGGCCTGGTGTGGATTGGCGGACATACACCATCGAGGTTAGTAAATTCAGATTCTCGAAATTACGAAGCCTACGAAGTATATCTAGAATCTCGTAGCCTGTAGCACTAAAATCGTACCAGTAATTTCTGTACGGCTACATTCCTTTTAAATGCGAACGTCTATGAACTACGCTGGATTGAGCTCTGGTAATAAAGGAGGATGTTAATTTTGACTTATGACTAATTTGATCAATTTCAGCCACGACCCTTTTTTATTTCCTTAATTAAAATATAATAATTTAGCAATTACGCTATTGCTGTCGTAAGTTATAACGGTATCAGATGTATATTTTACCCTAAATGCCGTAATTTTCTGTTATTTCAGAATGCTTTATAGGAGAGAGAATATTAAAGTGATATAGCTATATTTATCTTGACGTGTCATATCCAGTAAGATTCAACGTTCCTATCGAGGCAAGTAATTGTCATCTTGGCGGGCTGTTCCCCGTATCAATATCAGTAAATATGTGAGGCTTAACTAGACAAGCCTGTCGAAGATGCCCTGTGAGGGTACGTGAGGATATGTCCCGGTAAAGTATTATTTGTATCGGGATCTACGACATTTCGGGACAATATTTTGCCATCGTAGGAAATAGAGCTCTTTTCTTATTGTTTGCTCCGTTCCTGTTACTCGTTCACCTTCGTGAATGGTGATCGAGTCGTAAAAACCGAACGAGGTACATACGGAGCACTATGGGTTTATCTAGACAATTTATGGTCATATTGTTTTATTAAGATCTCCAGAACTTTAAGTTGGGTGTTGTTTTTCATTAAAATTGATTGTTTAACAACTTTATAATACCCTTTGAAACTTAATCATAATAAACTCCATTTATATTTATTAGAAAGGATTACCGCTAATGCAAAACAGTATCTCTACGTGGTTCATGTACACGATAACTAGACATAATGTGAACAAGCAACATTTACGCTTTGCCGTCGAATTTTCGCCCACAATACTGCTCTTTAATTAGTACAGCTTAATGAAATTTTCCAGTAATGTTAAATATTTTCCTCGCTTGAAGGATTTTAAAACATTTTGTTTTAAGTAATTTTGTTTATCTCATTTCTGATTTATAATATAACAAAGCTTGTTACTCCGCGTACTGTCCCTTGGTGTTTAATTAAGTGAACAGTAAACATTGACTTTCGCAGTAAGTTGTCATCTGAAGAAAATGTTTCAATATTATTTGTGACAGTGTCTGAGCAATAAATTTTGTCAGTTTATCGTATTTTCTAGGAATTGTTTCAACACAGAATAATTTTATTGCAAAATTATTCGTGCAGCAGATTTTCGCAATAATTTATTTCCCAAAAGCAAGCGATAGTTAATTTTAATATGATGGTCTATTGAAACACAAAAATGAAAAAAAAAGGTAACGATATATTTTTGAGGCCTTGGTCACGATTTTATGTAAAAAAGCGTTTTTATTACTGTGACAGAAAAAAAGAAATAACTTACTAAACATGAACTATTTAATATTTTACGAGAAACAAACAAAACGCACCGACTCCACTCATAAATTCTGAAAAACGTTCGTTGCGTGAGCTAACGAAATCACTTGAGCCAAACAACTTTCGTCTAAGTTTTAATTCCGCCGAGCATACTTAAGTAAACAGCTGTAGAAAGTACGTAAAACTTGTCGGGGGCAGGCAAGGCCGGCCAGATATTATGTATGTCAAACAACATCCGCCATGGGACCGAGGACGCTCAAGTTTTTCACAATTTTTGGGCTTAATCTCACAAAGAGGGAAAGTTGGGAACTCATTAGAGCGAGAGGGAACGGAACACCTCGCGCGACAAATTAAATTTAATTCAGCCGTAATCAAGACGTTTTTCCATGATCCCGACTCCCGTGACCCTGATTTGGATTCCGTGCGACGTTCGTCTGTTTGTTTCGATGGTCAAGTGCCAATTAGACTTCGGTGTTCGTTACCAACTTTGACAAGTGAATTACTTGATTATGATTAAATTACTTTCGCTTAGTTTTAAAGTTTTCCGTGTATTTAATTAATTATTTATTTTCGTCATTGGTCCCGTTAGCGCTGTGGCAGTGTCGTTGGAAATTCTCATTTACTTTATATTCACGCTTCGGAAAATGATAGGTTGCGGAGATGACTTTTAAACATACAGATATGAAATTCATTTTTAAATAAACTGTTTTTACTCATTTAGGGGTACTTTTTTATACCCGCTTCGTTGTTGTAGACTATTTAAAACCCCCATCATTGGGCAACCGCAGCCACTTATGGTATTATTCTCACCAACCCACGACTTAAAGTATTTTAGACTTACGTTGATAGCGAAATCCAAAATTTAGACGCCCAATTAAAGTTTTACGAGTTCAGTAACATTTGTATAACGGTTTTTATCAAACAATTATATTGATTGACAAACTTTACCAATCAGATATCTATCAAAACCGCTGTGATTCGTTTGTTTTGTGTAGAAAAACAATTGGGAGCCATGTTGTATACTTGTTTAACTATATTTATGTATACGTATAGAATTCAGTGACTGCGCGCAGTTACATGCTGCGTGCTTTTGACTGTTATGAATCAGAAATATTTCAGTAGTTTCAGACTGTTTTATTAAAAGTGTCTCTTCATTTTCTAGACGTTTCGTTGAGAGGTTCTTGTAAGCGGGAATAGGATAACTCAAGTACACGCAGAACTTATAGAAGAAATGGTGGAAGTTTAGAATACCTCAATCACTTTCTATGCCAAGTGCGGGGTGTTCATAAACATTAACACAGGTGTACCATTTCAAAGTATGGCCGTCCATTTACAGCCTCGTAGGTATTTCTTGGGGTTCGCTTAGTGTGCTCTCCATAAAGGAAAAAATGTTTATCCAAAAGACTGAAACGATACTTACCTATTTTGAGAGAGGTAGAGGTAGCGAGACATTCCGCATAAAATTGGAGCTGTCCGATTGGGGAAGTATCTGCACCTTGCAGAATATCTTGGCCAAATAACACTGCTTTTTTGCAGTGTTGTGTTTCTAATGATGACATTGAGCAAGATCGTCTGTGCTCCTTGGAGAAGAGTAGCTAGTAGTAGGGTCGGCAAAGCGTGAGTGATACCGTTGGTTTTGCAAGTGTCTATAGGTTACGGTAACGCATACCATCAGGCGGGCCGTATGTTTGTTTGCCACCTTAGTGGTATAAAAGAAAACCTAACCACCTACGTTCTAATAAGCAATCAATCGTTGTTGTATCAATATTCCCTGAAATAGTATTATGGGGCGTTAATTATTTATTTTTGCAAAAATTTGTGTATTTCATACACAATTATTGAGTAAGTTTATAAGTACAACTAAATCTTTGAATTAGAAATTGGTCTATTGGTAATTATGGATTGCTACTCATCATAGACCTAACAATTGGTACTAACCGAGCAGATTATCTGAGGACGTCGACGTAGCCAGACGTTATGCACCTAATTGGTCATTCATTTAATTAGTCAGCGGTCTAGCTAGCACCTCTAATTGAACGATCTCCACATTCGGGAACTCTAGCTCATGTTGAAGTCTGTATTTAGGTCTAGACGGTGGACTGGGACTACGTTCGCGTCTAATGTCCCTAAGGGTATGTTTTTGTAGCTACAAAAGCGATAATTCTTAGCTAGATTTTGGAATAAACGTCCTGTTTAACATTCCTAGAATAGAAGTCTGAGGTTAGGTGTTAATGTCAGTAACTTCTGTGGGCTGAGCATGAATGTTTTGACGTATAGTAACGTAAACGTAAGCAATTTTTGATTATTAAATACGATGAGTCTATCGCATTTTTGTTCAATTTTATGCAACAAACGCACTTGTTTTATGAAAATGTAAAAATATTGCATGTGTTTCCAAAAAAATATCACGGATTTAACGTGTATTGTGTATTTTTGGTTCTAAATTTGGTTACGTTTACGTTACTATACGTCAAAACATTTGTGCTCGGCCCACAGTTTATAGTGAAGGTACCTATAGCTGTTGGCTGCGTATTCACCCATGCGATTTATTTTTAACCCCCGACAAAAAAAAAGAGGGGTGTTATAAGTTTTTTTTAACCCCCGACAAAAAAAAGAGGGGTGTTATAAGTTTAACGTGTCTGTCTGTGTATCTGTGTATCTGTTTGTGGTATCGTAGCTCCCAAACGGATGAACCGATTTTCGTTTAGTATTTTTCGTGTCATAGATAATTTTATCCCGAGTGTTCTTAGCTATGTTTTAGGAAAATCGGGAAAGTCAGGGGTTTTTGACGGTTAGGTTATTATCTAAATAAAATATAGCCTATTATAACCCAGCGATAGTGTAGCTTTTTAAACTTTCTATAACTGCAAGAAGTTTACAATCGGTTCAGTAAATCTAGAGATTACATACAAACAAACAAATTTTACCTCTTTATAATACGTACCTAAATATAAAATAAAAATTGTATTTTGATTTGTAACTCCAATTTAAACTACTACCCAATTTTTACATGATGGTTTATTCGCTGATGCAATATTTTTTGCGTGAGTTTTGAAAACGCTTGCGTAAGTTAATTATTCAATCTATTGGAGCGTATTGCTGTGTGCAGTCACCTGGGGGCGTTGACACAAACAGTAAACAATCCAATGCAATTATATCCGAAACAGCAAAACAAAATGCCACCAATTTTATTCAACCAAAAGTGACCGAAAGACGATCAGATCATACACCCGTGTATGAAATTTAACACACGAAGTTAATTTAATATGTGACATGTGACGTGTTTACATGACATTTGATTATATAATCTAAGCATGACATTTATACATACACCCCTTCTTCGTTCGTCTGTGCATACACCATAGATGACATGCACATTACACAACTACAGATAGGTTCTTAGATATTTAATTGATGAATTTGTTTAAATTATTTCTAATTATTGAATTATGTTATAGATTATAGTTATGTTTTAATGAATTTGTTATTAATTATTTTATTGAATTGAAAATCTTATAAAATGTGACTCAACACTTATATTCAATGTTTGCAGTGCCCTAGCAGGGTTCATGTACTCCAATCGAATAATGTTATTGTTATGTGTTATTGTTGATGTACATGTTGGCAAATAAATAAATAATTTGATCGAGTATGAAATAGTTTAAAACAAAATTTAAAAAAATGTTAATTGGTAACGTGTTTTACAATTTAGATGAGTTTTTTGGTAAAAAATAATTTGAGTGGTTAATTTGTAATTTTAATGTTTTCTATTATATTATATTGCATATCCGATATGGGTAGACTGTTGAGCTTAAAACTGTAAGGTTTTCTTCTAATAAGAACATATGTACACAGTTATGCAATAAATTGATCTTTATCTTTATCTTTATGATCGTCGTTCGGTCACTTTAGGTTGAATAAAATTGGTGGCATTTTGTTTTACTGTTTCTGTGTGTGTTTGTAAAGTCTGTTTATTTCAGGAACCGTTACATTTTCTCAGGCGGAAACCAATTCGATATTTAAACTTTTGATCAGGTTTGGCTCGATGAAGATAATTTCGATCAAGAGTTACCGAATTTGTACTTGTTACGACAGGATTTCAGAGCATTGTCCATCGATCAACTTAAGTACAATAGACCATAAATACGAGCTTATGTCTGTGCTTATGCACCGACACAACTTTCACAACAAAATGAATAAACTCCTCCTTTTTTTAAGTCGGTTGAAAAGAGCTCGTTTCTCAACCCGTTCAGCTTAGCTTAAGTTCTATAAAACGTCTTCCTTCAAATGTGCAAACATTTGCTAGACAAAGCAGTACTTTTCATCCACTTAAGCAGATTCCTCTGCTCGAGTTTAGCACTGGAGTTACAAAACTAAACAGCGTGTCTTCTGAAACGACACCCTAAGTAGGTTTTGTCTGAGAAGTTTATAGGTACTTAGTCGACGAACAAATTTAGATGTTTAGTTCCGTTTTCAAAGTCAAACTGTCTATTACTGAGGTGATACAACGTTCATTATGAAGTTAAGATTTTAATTGTATATATTGATGAGGAGGCGGTGCCGTTTCGCTAAAGAATAAAATAATTTTCTTAAAAATCTTATCAGCTTCTGAAGTCGGTGTCACTGCCAAGCATATGCATTGAAGAATAAAAGGCCCCGACTTCAGAAGCTGATAAGTTTTCAAAGAAAATTATTTTATACTTTTTAGTTTTTTGTAGTCGGTTTTTACTTTTTTATGAAGTTTATTTTATTTTATATTTTGAGTGGCTTAAACAATACATAAACACGCGATTACAGCAATCGCAAGTGGTATGCTGTTATTCATTCAAGAGTTCCATTGTCTATCACTGAATTTCTTATCAGATCTTCACAAATTTTATCACCAAAATTCTTATCAGATCTTCACAAATTTTAATGTAACCACCGCGAGAGAATAATCTTTCAACCTAAAAAAAAATTAAAATCGGTTTGCAATTGGCGGAGAAATAGCGAAAAAATAATTAAAAAAAACAGGAACAATTTTTTTCTGGACGGTATACTTATGAGGGGTTCGTAGCTATGTAGCTGCCACGTAGATCAGTCGATCAGCGCTTGACACGGTCAGTCCTTGAATGGGTGATCGTTTCTACCAACATCGAGACCCCTCCGTGCTTCGGAAAGCTCTTTAAGCAGTTGGTCGGTTGTCATACGAATACCTATGACAGTCGTTACGGGAGTCAGCAGCCCAAAAAGTTTGACATCCAGTCTAACCTTAGGGTATCAGTGTTTCCCAGTAATTGGATGGCGGGGGTCAGAAGTTAGCCGCTCCGTATAAAATACTGATATTCAGCCGCATTTGGTTAGACTGGGAGCCGACCTCAACGTAGGCTAAAGTATACTCAAACTTTTGTAAATAAACAAAGAAAAAACATAACACAAAGCAACCTTTCATGTAATACCTGCTAAGTTTTAAACCTCTCCCAACCCTTACATATTTTACGAACAAAATCATCCTTAATACCCTTCTAAGATTTTATTAGTTTGTCTTAAAAGGAGTATCCTCTTTTGAAACCTTTGCCCAATTTCTTTAAAGTGTTCCTGGTTATTCGTGTGGAATAAATTCTTATCCAGCATAATGTAGGCAGTACGTAGCTCATGAGGGTGGGGCAATTTCTTGCCACAGTACAAAGGGAGGGCATGGATGGAATTTAGATTAAAAATGATCCTAACAGAAGTGCAATGTTTCGTGAAATGTTACGTCGATCGATTTAATTTATTCGCCTTTGATACACCCGAGGTTTTAATGGATTTTGGGCAGTGAGGTGTATATTTTCTATAGTAGGTGTTTAAAGTAATATCAAGGTAAGATAGAAGTTTTTAAATCCAAAAAATGTTACTTTAGGTCTACGTTTGGTGTCTGTAGGTGACGTAGTTGCGCGGTGCGGGGGGGATACACAATTACACCCGCCTACTAAATTATTTTCATTGGGTTTGAAACTAAAATAATTATTTCTGCTTCTTTAGTGACTACTTTGTGCAGACTGGCACAAGATAGAGACGAGTTCCGGGTGGTGGTCGCCGACATCCGCTGAGGATATGGCACATGAAGAAGAAGAAGTGACTACTTTAGTTAATGTTTTCTTTTCTCGGATAACAGGATATTACGTATCGATCACGTATATTACTTGTTTACATACGTCAGATTTTTAAATAATTTTGAGGCGTATATAAGCTTTGATGTAGTAGGAAATTATGGTTGGTCTAACATTTTAACCGATACTTAATAAAAATCTAGGAAATGTAGATTGAATCATTATTCCATATTGAATAGTGGATGGGCTCATTGTTCTTTATAACTAAGGCTATCTTGATTTAACAACCCTTCCAAAATAAAAAGCAATTTATATCAGAATTTTTACCACGTTCCGCTAAATCTCCACCATTTGCAAAAAAAAAAAAAAAACACGATATACACCAGCGGGTGCAGTGTGCAATTAGTTAATCATTTATATTAATTAACTAGGATAACGTTAAGTGGTAGAAGCAATCGTGTAATGGAGTTTCGGTGTAGCTTGCCGTCGGAGTTAAATACCTGGACACCGATGAATGACGCGCCGACGAGTATGCCGGCGTCATATGGGCTCTACGTGTGAAATAAATTTGCAAGTGCATTAAATAGAAGTTTTGCTGTATGCTTTATAGATTTGGGATTATTAATAACCGAACGGTCAAAAACCCCCGACTCCAACTAGAAAAAGAGCTGTAACTTTTGAATGGCTGAACAGATTTTCATGAAATATAGCTCAGATGATACCCAATTAAACTAGCTTTTAATTCAAAAAATTGCATTGAAATCGGTCTATCCGTCTTGGAGCTACGATGCCACAGACAGATACACAGGTACACAAATCCACAGATACACACTACAAACAATCACCCCTCATTTGTCGGGGGTTAAAAAGTAGTTCTTGGTTTGTGTTCTGATTAAATATACACCTTGTACTTACTGTTCGCATTATTAAATTTGGCAAAGCGACATGTTTTCACGACAAAAGGTAAGGTAGTAAGGTTGTCTAACAAATTCGAGTGGGGCTCACAACGATGGCGTCATTTGAGCCGAAATGACGACAAATTATTATGCTGTGTTCGGGCCAGCGGGACTTAGCTGACACTGGTGTATGAAGGGACCTCGGTGATATTTGACGAGGAAAATGGCGTAGCGAATGAGAGCCGGAAGAAGGCGTTGCTTGTACTTATCTATAACTGTGTTGGGAGGAGATCGCTTCACAATAAGATCGTAGTACGTACTTTCTGAACTTCCATTCTGGATTTCCGTGTAATATTTTTTGTCAATGAATTTCAAGTTCTCGACAAACTTTTTTTTCAGTGATCTTAGGCCCGAGCCTAACTGAAGCCGAGCTGAGCCGAGACTGAAGGAAAACGGATGCATGGTCCGAACCATGCATCCGTTTTCCTCCAGTCTGGAGAGGATTTTTCTCCGTTAGCAACGACTAGAAGCATCGTGAATACTGCAGGTACGGGAAGTAACAGGGTGCATGCTAGATTTCATCCAGCTATTCGGAAAACGGATACATATAGTCCGAGCCTTAAACCAGGACTCTATGATGCCGCAAGGTCGGCTCGGTTTCTGGTACATCTTCGATTAAAGAGTCGCAGTTCCAGCAATAAAGATGCCGGCTTTACCCAAGGTCGAGTTAACACCCTTTAATTTGTTTTCATAACTTGTGAGGAAGGTGTTGGTTCACACCTGTCGCGCGTGACTGCAAACACTTGACACGGTGCGGGCCGACCTTTAAAAATATTTTCGCATCTTATTTACAAGTTCTGCAAAGGGTAGGGTGCGTTCTTAGCGATATCTGTTGAGAATGTTGGATATTGAGAGCTCTCAGTTTTGATACTTTCATATCAAATGGATAGGCAAATTATACATAGTTTCCTAACAAACAATGTCTTCTTTTCATAATCCTTATTACTTAACTATAAATGCGAGTTTAGTTTTTGTCGTTGAAAAGGGAGGATGCTCCGACCAGGCGAGGTGATATTGCTTGACGGGTCGAATCCCGATAGTTGATGTCGGACATATCTTGTGTTAGATTCGTTGAACACTTTTATAGTGCGATGTAGGATCTGAGTTGCCGCTATATTTAGATAGGCGGCGCTGGCGTAGTCTATTGTTATTTAGCTTGTAATTGCTCTTATAACGCTAGATGTCGCTACAGGTAGTTAAGACCAGATATAAAAAAAAATCTTGTTTTGTTGGAACCTGAGGGCAAAAGCTAGTGTTAGTATTAATTAATTCTAAGTAAAGCCTAGCTTACTGTAAGCAAAACTATAAAGATGATAATCAAGTAAACATTTACCGACGTACTCCCACGAAGTCCAGTCATTTGGGAGATATGCCAGAACACATACAAAATAATGGTCTATTTGCCTTACTATCGCATGTAATCTGCCCAAGTACGGCCTTAATATGTATTAATAGAGCTAATAATAGTAATAATCCTTATGAAGCTATCTAAGCAATAGTCGAGTCCTGAAAGTTAGGAATCCAATCAAACTAGATGATCTTCCAAGTTGGCCTCCACGATTAGTGTTGTGTATCGGGTAGTTTGTATAATTATGTTATTGGGGATTAAGGAGTTGCTGGGGTGTGCTCGTGACTTGGTTTTAGGGTTCACAAAAAGGTAAAAAAGAAACCCTTTTGGTGTGACTCCGTCCGTCCATCTGTCTGTCTGTTGGTCTATCACAGCATATTTCAGCAACTATTTATGCTATCGATTTGAAATTCTCAGCAGTTTTAAATACCTATTGCTTGCCCAAATGCCTAACTTTATTGCAAATTAAAAAAAAAAACGAAATATAGTTAAGTATTTTCTTTGAGAAAGGGGCTGAAATATTATTATATGGTTGATTTGTCAAAGTACAACACCAACTACTACTACTACTACCAACCACTAACTACTACCACTACTACTACTAGTTCAAGGGCGGCATCATTTTTATATGGCTTTATTTGTATATTCCAAAACAGGTGTTTTAACCCGTGTAGTTTTTAGATGAAAAATTACAAGGAAGGTACGGAACCCTCAGTGCACGAGTTCGAATCATACTTGGCCAGTGTTTTATCCTCCTACCCTCTTCGTTCTACTGGATATAGGTATTCCACAGGTCATTTGAGTCGCGGCTAAAGTTAAGAAGCTTTTTCGGGAGTTCCGCTTATGTGGTTAACGATGTGTCTCATTTGCAAACGCACTCTAAATGTTTTGCTCTTATTCGTTGTCCCCTAAAAGTATTTAGTATTGATCGACAAGGGCTAATAAATTAAAAGGTAAAGGCACAAATTCTGAAGTTACGTATAGAATCAGGATTGCCTGTAGTTTGCTTGAGCTCAAATATACACAGTAGGTAACTGAAGCACTAAAGGTTTCCAAGAACTACGTAAATAAATGTCTGTCACCAATTCTACAGAATATGTTTATATTTCATTGAAATCGCTTAGTGATTGTCTGTATATGTTTTACTTTTTACCCGACTGCGCGACGCAAAGAAGGGTAATGTGTTTATCAGCCTATGTATGTATGTTTGTATGTTAGTTCCTTTGTGGCACTCTAGAGACCAAATGCGTGAGCCGATTTTGATGACTCTTACGACAATCGATTCGTCTGAATCTTGAAAGTGTTACTAAAGCCATGACAGCATGTTTTACGGCGTTCGCTACAATATCCTAGATGCTTCCGACTACATGTTATAATTTTTAATAAGGGTTAATCGGTTTTCTTTTCATCTTGTTTCCATCTTTTGAGTTCGTTTTTTTTGCAGTCGGGTTTTTTTGTTACTTTTTATTATCTATACCTATCTAAACAGTGAATACCAAAGCTTTATAGAGCAGATGTCTTTAGGATGAATCTTTTTCGCAAAAAAGACTCATAAGACCGAGAGTTGCACACGCGTATAAACTAAAACTGTTGTTTTGACATCTGTGACTGACATAACATGAAAAATACGTTTTTTTGTGGCAATATTAAAATTAAACTGTCTAGGTGGTAAATGAAAACTGTAAACTAACGAAATATTTTAAAAAACTAGATTTAAGAAATGGGTAGCAAAGTCCTTATTTACTTTAAACTTAGAGCCACAGTAAAATTTTAAACAACTAAGTAGGTATACTGATTGATATTCGCATAGGCCAAAATCAGTATATAATCAACTTAAGAAAATCAATTAAACTTGTTCCCAAATGCTAATTTCAGTAGCTTCTTCCCTTGAGGTCTCAAAACAAATATCAGCATAAAATTTTAATAGAAATTCCGTCGGATCCAACTTTTATATCGGCTCTACGAATTCGTGACCTTACGTTGAGAAGCAATCAAATACTAATTTCGCTCAGACAATGACGGAAAATTAGAAATGAATTCGTGCGTTAAATGTCAACCATTTTGAATGAGTTTTGGGCGAGCGATCGATGGTAATAAAACTAAATGGATTGATAATCGCTCGCGGGGCCAAGGGGAAA
Organism: Allophyes oxyacanthae; assembly: GCA_932294325.1. Taxonomy (NCBI): domain Eukaryota; kingdom Metazoa; phylum Arthropoda; class Insecta; order Lepidoptera; family Noctuidae; genus Allophyes; species Allophyes oxyacanthae. The sequence continues at coordinate 14,506,520 of OW028615.1, forward strand.
GAATTTTCGCGAGGTTTTATCTCTTTGATTTGGCTTTTGATATAAAATCGACATTGCTGACTTTCAGGAAAGCTATTTCGAATCATATGATTGGGTATTGCCACGATTGGGTTTGACGTAACAAGGAATGGGTATCGAAGCGAATTATGTGTATATAAAATTATTTTGAAAGCGGAAAATTACGGGAATTTTTGTCAATCTATTTACCGTTGTGTTTGTTTGTGTGTATTCGTTCAGCCTGTAAAATATAATTTAATCTTAGAAGATTTCCTTATGGATTTCGCCTCTTATTATAAAACAAAACCTTGAAGACTTTAGCAACACTTTGGCTTTTTTTAAGTCTTGACTTTATTTTAGTACTCATGATAGATTTAGCGCTTTATTTTGGGATTTAACTTTAGCCCAATAAATGAATACTAAATTCCCAAATAGGTCTCATACTAGTCCTTTATCCAAGCAGCAATATTCATCGGATGCATAATGTTTGTCCTGGCCATCGACCGGTCTGGGCTTTTGTCTATCAGTTGTACTGTCTTTGTGAATAGGTAATGCGTCAGCGTTGTTTGTGCTAGTGCAAAGTAGACTTTACTCTTGTTTGTGGTATAAACTTCATACGTTAGGTATCCGGATATATATTTTCAGACTTTTTGTTCTAGTGAGATGGGTCACACAGTTAAATCTGACGATCTGAATTTCAAGAAGTCAAAGCCAGATTTTTTGGTCGGCCAAGAAAGTTTTTAGTTATATTATTATTTGTATTGCGGAGACAGAACTCTTGAGAAGAAATGCTGAAACAAACTCATTAGTGTCATGATTTTGGTTTTAACGAGTCATGCTCGTTTTATGTTAATTTACGACGGATAGATCCTAACTAACTTTAGTATATTCAATTGAATCTCAAAATAGAATTTCCTGTGAATTATGCAAGCTCGTTACGCCAAAGGAACATAAATGTATTTACGTCACTAGCAATGAAGGTGTAAGGCTGAACGTAAGTTACATTTGCTTGTCGGGCCTGATTAAACTTTATTGAGCAACGTTCTACCGGTGACAACCCTTTGTTCTAATTCCGGATATCAGCACCAACTTTATATTTGCACTTACACTCACCTCTATCACAATTGAGTAAAGCTGAGAGTGGTTTAACAGGGTGGTATGAGCCTGGTGGTAACAAGCGTACGTTCGCTTCAAACAATTACGGGCCACGCTCTAATTTTACTATCTGACGCCCTGCCGGGTCCAATCTAAAAAATTTGCTCTTGGAAAAACTGTAATTCGATTTGGAGAAATGACCCTTTTCGAATTTGGCTTTGTTACTTATGTGTGTGCGTCAGCATGAAGTGACCCTGATTTTTTGTTGGAAAATAAACTGCCAACTATGTTACACATTTATTTGGACTCGGGTAGAAAGAATTCATTTATTTAAACAGTAAGTATAGTTTTAATATATGTAAGTAATTTAGGATCTATTTTTTCCCCGACCTCCGAATTGAAATTTGGTCCTCAAAGACCGCAGTCATGTTTTTTTTACCGAATAAAGTGGTTAGAAAATGTAAGCTTTTGTATTAGCTATGTAAATGGTAACTATAGTGCTCGTGGCACTAACTACTTATGCACCATTTCTTTTTAGTCTAAAAGTTTAGTTGTTTGCTAACTTTTAAACGGCACTTAACATCCTTGCTTACAACATTTCTTAGAATCGCTTTCCTATTTTAAAAATGCGAACAAAAAAACATTTTGCACTAACAAAACGTCCAATTTAAACACAATACCTACTTCGAATTGATATAATTAAGGAAACGCATTGGTATATACAGCGTGAAATAAAAATGACCAGCCATATTTTAGGATTTAATCAGGTCCATGAACCTGAACAACATTCTCCAAGGAACATAGGTCGAAATCTGAAAACGAAAATTCAACTTCTCATACAAACGTCAGTCACGTGAACAGTCACATTGTGTGAAAAGTCACTTTATGATTTTGAGAATTCGACCTATACAGTATGTACCAAGTATGTACCATAGACCGTTACTCCAGCTTCGTTTTGCGTCTTATTAATTTTGGTAAGCGTTCATTCTCCATTTGGAATACAAGGGGGGTTACCACCATCATTTACTAAACCATCATGTTTCAGGAACGTTGTGTTTCGAGCTTAAACTGATGTCACTCAAATTCGTACAATGACATATGGCGTATTATGATAGGTTGTATCTTAACTCCCAGATAAAAACATTTCTCTCTAAGACCATAGACCGTTTCTCTTCATGTATTAATATACAGATTACTAAATTCTAATAATTGTAAAGATTGCTTACTGATCTATTTAAAGATCTAGTAGGTACTTCATTTAAGAAGTTAAAATAAATAAGTAATCAATGACTGAAGATGAGTTTGCAAGAAACTGATATCCTTTAAAAGATTTCTGTCTGAGCAGTTCTATGTCTAGGAATTGTCCTTGAGTATTTTATCTAAAATATTATTTTCACCTAAAATTCTCTGAATTATTATCGGCCTGTACCTCTACCATGAGTTTTCCGTGCCGTCTAACGTTCACGTTCACATGCAATATTTGTATGGGAATTTTTTCAGCGCCTCTAGCGGTATAAATAGTGAACTAAAGTCACTATACAAATATTGCATGTGAACGTGAACGTTAGACGGTACGGAAAACTCATGGTAGAGGTACAACATGGCTTTTTGTATCATATCAATATTCCAACGCAAGTTAAACAACAAGTTTCCAATAAATTCAAAAGGAAACATTATACAGTAATTACTGTGTTCCACAATTGCGAAAAAGACAGTTTGATAGTCGAAACCTCACAATATTACAAAGTTTTCCCATACTTTAATAATTGCGTCGCAATGGCTTGTTCAATTAGTTTGCCAGTCTCGATAGGACATTCCAACATTGGATAAAGTTCTCACAATTCCCTATTATAAAGTCTTTAAGAAACGGGAGCAGATAAAATTAAATTTCAATATCTTATCTGACATAGAGATTTACTTGGCGATGACACTGTGAGAGCTCTAATGCAAATTGTGGATTAATACGTATCATCAATCTCTTTTTAGGCAATTTAAAAAAAAGATGTGGCGTACTGCCTTAATTCACTGTTACACCGCGACATTCAATTTCAATTTATTTCATAAATATTTACAATATAAAATACCTTCCATTGGTCCCAAACTAGGCTAGGCCTGTATCTTGGGCACCTTTGGAGGTAGTTGACAATACATAATTATTATACATAAAGTTAAATACAAAATTGTGTTAGCAAATAAGGCTTAGGCATTTATTAACTAACTGTAACAATGACGCACGGATTTGGTTGATTAGCTAATGAATAAAATATTATAGTTTAAAAAAACCTATAGAATACGCTTTAGTCATCCAAACTGAACGTGTATGCAAAATTTCAGCTCAATCGGAAACCGGGAAGTGGGTCAAATTTAACTTCCAAGATTTTCTTACATAGTTAGTTAGTTAGTTACAGGTGAAGCTAATAAAAGCGTATTAAAAATACAATGTAATGCATTAGTTTAGAGACATTACTATGGAGACCTTCGAAATAGAAACTTGTTCTATAGGTACATCCTACTGGGTTTCTCTTCCCATCAAGAAATCCACTATCTATATATTTCAATGATGCTGGATTTTTTGTTCGACACTTGAATAATTATTAATTTAAAACTTTATTGTAATTGACGAACTAAATTGTAAACCTATACAAGTGATATTAAATTTGTTTTAAATGTAATTCTGTAGAATAACTGAACATAATTTTGGAACATTGTTGCAAAGGTGATTACATTCATGTATTGTTAGATTTGTTCGAGGTGCTCGGGGAAACAACGAATACATAGAACGAGTATTTGTTCAACACTATTTTGAATTGATAACGTTTGTTGCCTTGTATTTCCAGAAAGGTTTCTTTTTTACCAAATTTAAGGTTGCTTTTATTGACTGATATTTGTCTTCGTAAATAAATGATTTTGATTAGAATTACAGAACTGAAATATTTTATATATGTATACAGGTAAATACAGAATATTTTCGTTATGTATATAAATATATACACACTGATAACAGGCCTATTAAAAAACCAAAAGCTCACAAAAAAGTGAAAAAAATAAAAATAAACAAGCCACGCAAGTTGTCAAGGATTGAAATTATCAAGTAATTTAATAAAGCCAGGCGATAAGTCGAGGCGGGCCCACGTCGGCCACTCAGATAAAAGCGAATAAGTTTAAACGAGAAAAGTTGGCAAGATAGCGCTGTGGACAGCCGACCGCCGAGTGCCGAGAGCCGAGAGACGAGGGCCGAGGGCCGAGCCACCGGGCCCTTGACGGCGGTGTCAGTTCCATTTCGACAATTGCCGCTGTTTTTACTGACGTAGGGATTGTTTCGTCTGGTCTGTGTGGCTGTGGAGTTCAGATCTGTCTTCTTGAGTAGTTTTTGGATATTTTGGTAGAGCTGTTAGTCCGACGTATATTCGAGTTGAGCTTTTGATATAAACTTGTAGGAATGCTCGTACAAAAAAAATTGTTCACAAATTCAACAAGTGGATTGGTAACTTTGAATGGAATGAATAAGATGTATTCTTTTTTTTTCTTCCATGAGCAGCTACTGGAAAACTTATGGAAATAGAAGAAAATATCGCACTGGTTATTATAACTCTGTAACACTTTACCGCCGCTGAAAGATGTCCTAGAATTTTGGAGCTCTGTTTGCTTGAGTGGTTCTTGGATGATATTTAAAATAAGCTGTGTTAGGTCGAGATATTTAGGGTGCAATTTGGAATAAAACAAGAATTTATTTTTTTGAAATTCAAAAAATATATTATGTCCCACCACACAAACACATCGATATATCAGGTCCTTATATCTGTGCTTAACCTTTCGGGGGATACTGGCGTGATGCTTATTGGACTCTAGTGTATGTTTCTGTTACGAATATTGTTTTTACGCAACAACTGCGTTTGGCGCTCCGATTGGTGAAGAGCTCGAAGCGGGCCAATCGGCACACAGAACGCGGTGGATGCATTAAATCGAAATTGTGAAAGAAACACTAGGGCCTACCTACCATCCCAAGTCCCTATCTTTCTTTCTTTCTTTCTTATCTTCTTTTTTTAACATTGCACTGGGACTGGGATTTTCTCCTGTATTGAGGGTAACGAGGGCCGAGCATGAATGTTTTGACGTATGGTAATGTAAACGTAAGCAAATTTTGATTATAAAATACGATGAATCTATCGCATTTTTGTTCAATTTTATGCAACAAACGCACTTGTTTCATGAAAATGTAAAAGTATTGCATTTATTTACAACAAAATATCATATATTAAACGTGTATTTTTGGTTCTAAATTTGGTTACGTTAGCCTTACGATACGTCAAAACATTCGTGCTCGGCCCACAGCTTAAAAATATACATCTCGTAGATCATACAAATATTTTTTCCGTGTGGGGATCGAACCCGCACCACGTATCGTAGAAAGCTTAACCCTTAACCACTGCGCCAACCGTGTCGTCAACACCACACGAGAACATGCAACCTACACTACAGTTTGTGATTTGCTCACGCGTGCACATTGTTTGCTTTGTAACATACCCTGCAACGTATAATGGGAACAATTATTAACGCTATAGCTTGTTACAATAACAAACTTGTACGGCTTTGGTAAACTGATCGTGTAGCGTTTAAACATTGATACAATATTCTGTAGACGGCATTCGAAAATCAAGAGAAGCCTTTGTTGAAATGGCTTTGATATCAGTTGCATAAGATCGAACTAGGGTTGTCAATCATACTGTTAAAAACCGTATTATACTGCTTTTCGCTCAATATGTGCGTTTGTGTTTTATTTTTTTCGGTCTTCTCTCTCTTATGTTGTCAATATGTCTGTGCCGAATAAATGTTCTTTTATTTCTTTTTCTTTCAATAATACTGTTTACTGTTCAACAAAAATAAAGTATGCAAAATACTGTTTGTTTTATCACCAGTATACCTAAAAATGAATTTTCGGTCAGTCAATTTAGCGCTGATGGTTCGGAGCACCTAGAGGGAAAAAATAATATGTAAGGAATCTTTGAAAAAATAAAATACTGTTTAAAATGTTCCAATACGGTTCATAACATCTCACACCTAAATATACTTTATTTTTTGTTCAAAACGTTGGCAACCCTAGATCTACATCTAACATATTGATGCCTGTATACAGCAAGATCACGATCATGATCCGATCATAGCCAAGATTTTTTTTTCTTGGCTGTGATCAGATGTTAGATGGACTGTTGATTGCTCACTCACGAACGATCGACATAGTTATTATGAGAATGGAAATGGCTGGTCTTCTATTGAATGGTTTATACATATGGTAGGTTATTTTGAAGAATCTAGTGCCTGAGAGTTGGCACACGGAGTGTTGAAAGACCGATGACAAGACGATTTGATGAAAGAGCTTGTCGGAAAGGGCTTAACCAGATTGACTCAAAACAGAGAAGAGTGTCGCAACAGGGAGGGCTTATGTAAGTGGGTGATGATGATGTTTTTTTTTAAATTCATATTTTTGTTGTGGTTTTAGTTCACTGTGGTGACTATGCCATGATGATGATGAAGAACCTATTGGTAGTCAGCCAGATAAACGTAAGGTTAAGTTAAATTATTAAAATACTAGCGACCTGTCCCCGGCTACAAAAGGTGGTGCTATTTCTCTACGATCCTTACATTAAATATAAAAGTATTATACATATATAAACATTTCGGAAGAAATGCTTAAAATGATGGTGAAAACCGCATCAAAATCCGTTGCGTGGTTTAGGAGAAGTTAGCGGATATACAGACAGACAGACGCGGAAAGCGACTTTATTTTATACTATGTAAAGATGAAGAAGATAAAGATTTACATCCTCAGACGCCTTAGTTAAGTAATCAAAACTAAACAGACGAGAATCCACACACTCCCCAACTTACGTCAGCGAACGTTTACACTTTTAATAACCCTTAACCGCGATACTGCCATCACTCCAAGCTCGTTAAAACATTACGAAAATTATTAACTTACATCACTTAATACTTAATAAGTACAGTCGACCGGTAATTAAGTGTGTATAAGGCCTGGCGCAGACATACTTTTAGCTTTTGCGATTGGCAATTTTAATATTAAGTACATCCATGTTGCATTGAGGCTTAGCATTCGGCAGATGTGCTAAAAACGCGCGTTTTAAAAACTGCATTGACGCTGCATTACATGTTATCAATTCAGGTTTTCAAAGAAATTATTTATGTAGCAGTAATTGTAAGCCTACTAATCAAATAAAATAGAATGATAGCACAGAATGACTGTAGGATTCAGTGTTCAGCAGTTGCTTGTTGCTTGTAGTAGCTTTAAATAACCTAACCGTCACAAACCCCCGACTATAACTAGAAAAAGAAGTGTGACTTTTGAATGACTGAACTGATTTTCATGAAACATAGCTAAGATGATACCCGATTAAACTAGCTCTCAATTAACACTACATTGAAATTGGTCCATCCGTTTTGGAGTTACGAAGCCACAGACAGATACACACCACAAACTTAGAACACCCCTTTTTTATGTCGGGGGTGAAAAAGTATCGTGTGTGCGCCCGCCCTAGTTGCGGAGCGATCGAGACGCATCAAGCCTCAAGACGGCAGGCCCTGGGGACCTAAGTTGAATACTTGCTGAAGTTAAGGCTCGGTAAACTTGTTGATAAGTGAGAAAAGTGATGTAGCGATGTAAGGGAAAAACGTAATAGGATTTATTTAGGAATGGAGGGCACGTTTGTCGCTGACATTTGAGTTTTCTCCTTTGTTTTATTCGTGGTTTCCCACTGAATGGTCGAGTGTTTAAATATCTCATTCTGCTTGGCTTTTATCCCAGCTACGTTGGGGTCAGCTTCCAGTCTAACCAGATGCAGCTGGATATCAGTATTTTATAAGGGGCGACTGCCATCTGACCGCCACCAATTACTGGGAGACATTGATACCCTAAGGTTAGACCGGTTGTCAGACTTTTTGGGTTGCTGACTCCCGTAACGACTGTCAAAGGTTTCGTATGACAAAGTTTTTAATTATCTATGGTCTATAAATTAGCTAAAGGTCTGGCTAATTTTAACCAAAATAAAATACCTACTGCTAGGTATCTAAGAAGGCATTTTAAGATGCAATGCAAAAATAAATTATATCGTAAAAATAAAATATGATTTTAAAGACTTTCTTTTGACACTTGAAGGCTTTCCAGAGATACAAAGGCGTAAAAATAAGATTGATCTTTAGATAATGAGATAATAAGAAAGTGTATTATCGTTTGTGTGCTATTTTATTCAAAGTAAAAATATGAATAGAATATTGCTATTCATACGGATTCTTTGTGTCGTGTGGTGTCAAAGTGGGATCAGTGGTAGCAAGATCAACTAAAGTTCAAGAAATATAGACGTTAGCATTGGACTAATATATTATTAAAACCAAAAATAACAACAATACATGCACTTATATTCGTTCCTAGATGTGGAGACCCGATAAGCCAAGTTGGGATAAAAAACACATTTTATTTTTGAAAACGTTGGATTTCGTTCACACTAGTATTTCTCCTGTATCGAGGGTACAGTTTACAAACATACATCTCACATGCACACACAACCAGACCTGACAAAACTATCTGTAGGCTACACAAATATTTATTCCGTGCGAGGATCGAACTCGCGACACATAGCGCAGAAAGACAATCGCTTAGCCATTACACCGCGCCGACGGTACTGTCTGGTACCTTTCACTCTTTTGTAGCGATATGGTTTCAGTTTTTGATATCCTCATATTAACTGCTACTACATTTGAGACGGTAGATTTTTTCCTGCGATCCGATACATGATATTGCCGGCGATAGATGGAAAGGCGTTTGGCAGGATTGAGCAGGTTTATCTGTCCAACCACTGAATTACTCGAGGCTGATAGGCACACTACTAGTGAGTAATTGGCATTTATTCCATGTGGAATTCGTAAAGTTAGAATGTGTACTTGAAATTGAGTAGAAACTAAATAATTTCAAAAATCTGTAATTTCATGACGTAAAAGTGAACGTAAGTAAATTCTTTATGAGAAATATAATTCTAAACCCATATAAACTACGTGAAACTCCCAAAAAACATGCGCAATCCTCTGTTTTAAACATAACAGCAAAACATTTCAAATATGCGAACAAACAAACACAAACCGAGCACACGCTGTACTATTTTACGCAACATTATACAATTTGAATGCACAAAAACAATCCCTTCTATTTATCTCAAGTTGATTCGTTCCCGCACCTCTTCTATTTGTTCTGCTCGCGAGTTTTCTTTGACAAATCTCACGCGATGGCTCAGTAAATACGCTCGCAAGAAAGGGTTCCTCCTTTCGCACTTTGGAAGTTTGTTCACTGAACGACTTGGACCTTTCTATCTTAGTGCGTGTTACAGCCTCAATATCGCGGCCCCTAATGGAACAAAGCAGTTCTTTATTATTTAGCTTCCGAAATTATGTTTGCTTATTTAACTTTGGTCGGGAGTTTGTGATATAGAACTTTGTTATGTTGTAATAGAGATTGTTTTTTATTGGCAGGGGTGTTTATTTATTCTATGGGGTAGTGATGCGGGTAGCTAAAAATGCTCGAATGCTTACTTGAGTTTGTGTGTATCTCATAAGAAGATTATAATATTTATAGGGTCGGTTGTTGCCTACAGATTTAAGTTCATAATTTTGTCAGAGAAATGTTATCTACAACGTGTATCAGAAATGCGTGGTCATATTTATATACAAAACTTCAATACCTTAGACAGCAGAATATTTTTTCACGATAACGATGTTGGTCCCATAAAGAAAGTTGTTCAGTTTGATGGTCTGATCCACGCACTTAATATGATCATGCTTTTCTGATACGCGTTGTAGAGTGTGTAATCTACTTAGTACTTACGCATAATTTTAGGAGTTTACAGACGCAGAAAAATACCTATCTATATATATTTTGTGAGTGTAAACTGTAAGAGAAGAGGCAGACCCAAGAAAAGATGGATAGGTTGTGTGAAATTTGACATGGATTATAAGAACGTAAACTCTGACATGACGTCTAAAAGAGATGAGTGGAAGAAGAAGACATATTGCGCCAACCCCAAATAAAATGGTAGAAGGGCAGGAGACTGATGAGACGCAGAAAAATATCTGTACGAGTGTACGCTATGTTTTACTTCGTGAAATGTCCGAATCTACAACCCGTAGCGCAAACAGCAAATCGCTTTGCCACTGCACGGCGCCATATTGTACCTACATTAAAGTAAAAAGATAATCTTGAAGTATAAAACTCTAGCGGCCTGTCCCCGGCTTTGCACGGGTGCCATTTCTCTACTATCCTTACATTAAATATCAAAGTATTATACATATAAACCTTCCGTGAAAAATTATCTAACTGATATTGAAAACCGCATCAAAATCCGTTGCGTGGTTAAGGAGCAGTTAGCGGATATATAGACAAACAGACAGACTCGGGAAGCGACTTTATTTTATATTGCGTAGAGAAGAGATATCACAATCAAAACTCCATATCAAATGCTACTCTCGCTAGCTAAACACGGTAATAACCTCTCCTTACTCACACGATATGAAGCGGTAATAGCTTCGTAATTAGGGTGTCGGTACGAATGCGATAATCGTTAATACGAACGGCTATCGGTGTGTTCGCCGACTGTTTACTTAATTTCTGTTTAATTTTAAACGCATTATTGGAGGAAAGTCTTGGGGAAATATGAGCTTTGTTAATTAGTTTGTAAGATATTTGTTTTTGTTTCGTTTACCAAAATAGGTTCCTATTAAAAAAAAAAAAACTAAAAAAAGTTAATAGTATTTCTCCTGTATCGAAGGGGGTACAGTTCACAAACATACATTTCACATGCACACACACCCAGACTCGGAACAACTATCTGTAGGTCACACAAATATTTGTTCCGTACTGGGATCGAACCCGCGGCACGTAGCGCAGAAAGCCGATCGCTTATTCACTGCGTCGACCGTCCCGCAACTGATATTGAACTAGAAGTTATTAGAAGTGTAGCCGCTAATGTTGTTAATGAAGAAGTATTGAAAGTAAGCGTTCTAGTACATATTGCAAAAAAAAAAAACAGTTGTTGTAGGTATCCAAAGTGAGACAGTAAATGGTCTACAAACGGACGACACGGTTGGCGCAGTGGCTAAGCAATTAGCTTTCTGCGCTACGTGCCGCGGGTTCAATCCCCGCACGGAACAAATACTTGTATGATCTACAGATAGTTGTTTCGGGTCTGGTTGTATGTGCATGTGACATGTATGTTTGTAAAGTGTACCCTCGATACAGGAGAACACCAAATGAGGGGCAATGTTAAAAAAAAAAAAAAAAAATGGAAATTTGTCATACAATGGACGAAGAAGTAAATAACGCATTGCAAAAAAGTGTCAAAATTTCCCTATTTGAAAATCAACCTGAAAACTTAGTATCACGAAAGAAAAGGAAAGATTAAAACAAAAATATCCGACATTTTCTTGTTTAGATATGAGTTGATTCGCATGCTATCCCCAAGTATATATCTATAGGTATATGCGAACATGACGTAACCAAGAGCGAATTAGAAATAATTTGTCCATGTTACGATGGACGGGTAACGTGAACCAAGGGCCAAACAAATGAGAATTTAGGTCGATAAATTTTAATCAAAACACGTCGAGCCGACTCCGCCAAATGAAGTTATGGTTCGCTGTTTACATGCCATCCTTGATAGATAAATGAAGTTATACCAGCTTAATCCATATCATTGTGGTGGTGTAGGTATATCTTTATAGTTCTCATGATGTAATAACAAAAAATCTAATAACCTAACCGTCAAAATCCCCCGACTCCAACTAGAAAAGAAACTGTAACTTTTGATCGGTTGAACAGATTTTCATGAAACAGATAAGAACCATCCCAAAAAAACTAGCTTTCAATAGAAAAACTTAATTAATATCGGATCATCCCTTATGATGCCACAGACAGACACACAGATATACAGATATATACTACAAACTTATAACACTCCTCTTTTTTGTTGAGGGTCAAAAATATAATTTCATATCTTGCGTACGAGGTCTAACTTGCAAATTTATAATTGAAATTGCAAAGATTATCAGATTCATTCTTCATTTCATTCATTCAGATTGCCAGACATCAGGGTACGTAACGATGCTTATTGCCCAGTTTGCCGTTATTCTAGAAGACTATTATTTCAGCAGTGAACACCTTGTAGAATGATAAGTCCAGTGTTCTTCTTCTTAAAAAAAATCCAATCATTTTTGGTTTTTCAGCTAAAGATAAACGCTTTGTGGAATGGAAAGATAGAAGTAAACTGTACATTATTGTTAGCTGGATAATGGCTGAGAACCGTGTCATAATCATTTTTATCTCGAGAACATCAAAAATCCCTGAGATATGATATCTATATTTTATTTTCAAACCGATTCCAATTAACGCTAATATTTGGAACTAGCAATCCGCCCCCGGCTTCGCATGGTGTAATTTCTCTATTATCCTTACATCTACATGAAATAAAAAAGTGTTAAAGTCATGCCAAGCCAAGTTAGGTGTGCGTGTGTGTATGTGTGTGGTGTGTGTTTGTTTGTGTGTGTGTGTGTGTGTGTGTGTGTGTGTGTGTGTGTGTGTGTGTGTGTGTGTGTATAAGTGTTGTGTGTGTGTGTGTGTGTAAGCCTTCCGAAAGAAATGTCCAGAATGATGGTGAAAACCGCATTAAAATCCGTTGCATAGTTAAGAAGTAGTTAGCGAACAAACAGAGAGACGCGGCGCGCGACTTTATTTTATACTATGTAGTGTTGCTAAATATTCAAAACAATTCAACCTGCTACGTTACTTCTCTAATAGTTCCAGTGAGCGCATAATTAATACGCGTGTACCCGCAACTTCACTTATGGCAAAAGGTTCGCGATGGAATATACCTATTATGCGCTGCAATATTCCCAGATTTATTGAATTTCCCAGCAAACTGCGCTGTAATGAAGAAGACGGGATCCTACATTATGACTCCCTCAACTTTAAACTGTTCTTTTTTCCATTTGACTTTAATAACCGTTTTATTTTTTGATATTTTCGGCTCGTATAAGTTTGATTTAAGAGAGGAATAAGTGAACTAACTGCGTATTTCGAAATATTGAGTTACGTTACTTGATTATTTGACCTATAGATTAGGAACGGTATTATAGAAAGAAAGATAGAAAGAAATCACATTTATTCAGACTAGACACGAGACAGCACAATGCACACAGTAAAAAATAAAAATAAAAGATTGGCAATTAAAGGGAAGACAAAAAGAAACCTGTGCATTTTGATGTTATGATTTTTAATAGAAGCTTAAGAATTATAAAAATCTATTTAAATGAATTGCGATAGTATTCCAAGTATGTAAGAGGCGATTAAATCTTCGATTAAACAGATCCAATTTACGATCTGCTTGTGGATGAATACCTAGATCAAGGTTTCGTCAGTATGTTTTGTTGTTGTATTTGTTTTTTCAGTGTTTAGAGATAGATTTATGAATGTATTTATAATATTATAATTGATTTCCTTGTGTAAATATAAATAAATAAATCAAATTTTAGTTCTTAAAAGTACCTTTAATTTCGTTAGTGAAATAATCCACGAAGTCTTTCAGTGCAGCGAATTTCTACGTGAATATAAAACAGGGTAGCCTAGAGACCTGAGTAATTCGCGTCTTAGAATGTTCGAGAAGCTTCTTACTTGCTGCTCAATTTATACACTGAGAAAATCCGGCAGTAAGGATGACTAAACGGTTAAACTTTATGACTCAAGTTTTATAGTGCAGTAGTTTTATAAGTTACTGCGTAAAAGAATAGGCAGGGAGATGAATACAATGATGCACAATTCACGGTATATGAAAGAATTATGGTTAACTTGCGATTTTTACTATGTAGTAGCAGTTTCATATAAAAGAGATCTCGAAGGCCTTCTGTTATGATTAGTATATTTTAGGAGCAAAATAGTTCCTACTAGTCCCTCCCGTTTTGTACATCTAAAATTTCATTTAATTTATATTGAAACTCTTCGAATGAACGAATGAATGTACCTTTCGTGAATACATGACGAAAAAGTAAAGTAAAGTAAAAAACTAGAACGAACTAAATTGAGCACTTTTTGTGTTGGTGGTGAAAACTTTAACTGAAAATTTCATACAGAAAAGTCCAATAACACTTTGTTCAACACGAATCGAACCTAGGACTTCGCGGTTGGCACAATAAATTTGGATCACTATACCAATTGTGATGCTGTTGAATGTGGAAAACCTGGAATACTATCCATGTTAATGAAATAAGTGTTGGTGACCGAATGTGGATTCAATACATTTGTGAAATCGATATTATCAGTAACTGAAACCGATATTTTCACAATCCAATAACATTCTTGGACAATCAACGAGTTCAGCTGCGTTACGTTCGGTACAGCATAGTCCATTGCTCTCTGTGTTTACACATAGTGATGTGACAGTTTGTTCTCTTTGTAACTCGAGCGGATGTGTTCTAGCAACTTGTACAAATATTTGACTATAGTTTGTAACATTCCGTACGTATTTTATCGTTTATTCGAAAGAAAGAAAGAAAATAAATTTATATTTTGCACAAAGGACACAAGGACAGAAAAATAAAATAAAAATACAAAATTATTGAAACACCTAAAAATAAAAATAAATGTCTGTGCAATGACGTGTAACGTCGTGACGTGACGTGTTCGTCACAATAGATCTTCGCAGGTGGCAGTGACAAAGGAGCTTAGTGCCCTACCTCTTCTATTAAAATAATAATAAAAATGACGTGTAAACAAAATGAGAACTCAGCATTTGCTAGTTTTGTTTACAAGAAATAACTATCATAATAATTCTGATCCGTACGTAAATTCGAAAAGTCAGAGGTGCGGGCCGGTTTCGAACTCAGACGTTCCTGCATGGAAGGCACCCGCTAGACTATCACTGCCACAATTATTTTCGAAAAAATATGCGTAGATACCCTCCAATCAATACAATAATGGTACTCCACAAGGCACCTATCACATCACTATTTGATAAACAGCGCGTGTCGTAGGTCTGGGGGCCTACCAGCGTCTCTATTTGCAGTTATGTTTAAAAGAAAATGCGGGCGGAGAGACATTTGACTATCGCTGTCGCTCGGCGAGCGGTCCGCCTTCAAATTCGTGCGATAAGGACAACTGCAGATCTGACTGCATAGCCTAAGTAAAAAGTCATAATTCGAGATTTGACTCTCGCTTATTTCCTCCTCCAATATTGGACCAAATTAAAAGATATTTCATAAACCGAATAAGAAGGATATTTGTATAGTGTGTCGCTATGTTTTTCTTTTTTCATTATTATTTGTCAAATTTGTACACTAGACCTCTGTTGACACCAAAAAACTGTAAAAAATCATTACTTTAAGGTCATAAACCAGAAAGAAAACAGGCGAAAGCGTTTCTATAGAGAGAAGACCACCTGCATTTCCTCACAAGGCTTAAAATGAATAGTAATTCGGCTTATTCGAACCAGGATGTCTCAGATAAAATATTTTTTTAAGTTGACGGAATAGAAGCTGCAAGTGCGCTTCTAATAAAAATTTCGTTCATTCATTTTCGTACCATGCCGTTACAATTATCAGTACAGTGAGACATAATACAAACTTATATTTGAAGTTCCAAACTTTAATGTGTTCAAGAGTATCTAACATTAAAAAATTACTTATTGAAAAATGTTACTACTCTGTTAGAGAATATCTGTTAGACAAATTATTATAATTTTTATTTAATGTATGTCCTTTTGTTTGTAATAATGTATCTTAATCTAATCTTATTGGAATTTACTATGACATCTTTTATGATTTTTTGTGTTAATTTTATTAAATTTTATGTACGTGTTTCTAATGTTTGCATGCTGAATGGCCGTTTATGGCAGACTAAAATCAGACATGATTTAGAGACGTCCTAGTACGAAGTGAATACGATTCATACTAAGGACTTCTAAGAAAATGCCTTGAAAATGAGCCGTTTGCTATTTGACGCTGGTAGGCCCCCTGTTCGTTCGACGAGTGGAATCGAATTCGCACAGTACATTTGGCAAACATTGAATTAGCGTATTGTATCCCCGGTGCGTTCCACCCGATTATATAATCCAACCCCCGATTATAACCTGTTCGCATACGGATTGAATGTTCGATTACTGTTTGAGAGACTCGTGTTTGGTTTATCGATTTTGTGAAACTATCGAATCGTTTTGTGTTTTGTTAGCGTAGTGATGTAGGTTTGGAAATTGACTTTGTATATAGTGGAATGTGAATAATTTCACTTCCATGGAAGTGTATCACCAATGTGTCAATGCAATGTAAGTACATCAGTACCTACCTCTACCATGAGTTTTCCGTGCCGTCTAACGTTCACGTTCACATTGAATATTTGTATAGTGACTTTCGTTCACTATTTATACGGCTAGAGGCGCTGAAAAAATTCCCATACAAATATTGCATGTGAACGTGAACGTTAGACGGCACGGAAAACTCATGGTAGAGGTACAGATCTTATATCTATGTATAAAGGTTCATAGGTAAGGGGCTAATTACTTGTACTACCTGTATTCTATTTATTATTATATCTGTATTCTTTAGTATCTACAAATGTCAGTTTAATGTAATAGTAATAAAAGTTGGTGTCTCCCTACATCGTCCAGGTAGTGTTTAATGCCGAATATGGGCCTCCTCATAGATCACTGCTATATCCGATTGAGCGAAAACATTGGCATAATCACTAAGCTTAGTAAATGGTTTTGTGATCGTAGTACGCACGGCTACATATCAAGTTTACATATATAATATTGTGTATGACACATGACACTTACATATATCATACAATAATACTAAGTGTGTTCCTATGACGTTTAGTGTTTATTTATTTATTTATTCATTAATAGTAAACTTACAGCATACGCCGAAGCGCTTACTATCTTAATTTAAAACTTAAATATAAATTTACATTGAGAGGAATAGTGTTGATGGTTTCAAATATGTTAATGTTTCCTAACTAACGTTTTCATTTGACCTTTCCACTGACGATATAAAGATGGTAGGGTCAGTATATTAAGATCAACGAAATATGGTCTGCAACTATCGGTAATCTGTAAGTCGCATACTACTCGTAGACATTTCTTTTGCGCTTTAAAGACTAATAAACCCTATAACGCTAGCAACAGCGCTTATTTTTCGAATTTTACTAGAACTATGACGCTTTATAATTTCCATTCTGGCCGTGACAGGCTATTACTCGATTTTCCCTTCAATTTGGCATAGATTTCGGTGAAATTCCAGGGAGTGATTTTCAGTGCTGGGTCAAACGAAATTGCGAAAAGGAATAACGGACCAAAATTTCGCACCCTATCGTTCGACGGGATTTTTACGACGCCGATGATTTAAAATAGGTTTTTGAAGCGTAGATTTCCAATTTTCGACTTCTTTTTTAGCGTCCACAGCGCAAGGTCCTCGAATTTCTAGATATTACTGTTTTTGAATTGCTTATTGTGTAGTTAGTACTGCTATGTACTGCGATACGACTGTATAACTGTTGTATAAACCGTTCTAACTTCATTGGACTGCAATGGTTTCGCATTAACTTTTATCGATAGCAATTACGTATACCCTGATATGTTTTCAATTTTCTGTAATTACAGTTATTTTTTTAATGTTATTACCAAAACCTTTATACCTACAGACGTTGTTTTACAATTTGTGTAAAACCTTGCATTGGAAAACACATTTTCCTTTCATTAAACTCATGTTCGCAATAATATGAGTCTACTATTATGATAAAAAAGTTTATTCGTTTATTATTCATTCAAGTACCTATACTTTATTGTACACCTGAATGTATAAAGTTTGTAAGTAAAGGAGATTACAATAATATAGTACAATGGGCGGCCTTATCACATAAAGCAATATCTTCCAGGCAACCTTTGGATCAAATACAGTGACACAAACAATATTCTACCCTATGAATGCACATAATCTTGTTAGTTGAACTCAAAAATGCCACGAACATACTTCTCGTGTATTCCCTTGCCTTGATTTTATATGACTGACTAAGAAAGTGCGAGTGGGACGAGTAACCCTCTACAAATAACGCGTTATAATAACTTCAGACTCAACTTACGTGCGGCTGTAGTTTGTCCGTATCGCAAAAGAATTACAGATAAATATATAAACACATTTATTGGTAATATAATATAATTATAAATCAATAATAAACAGATCAGTCAATTCTTAAGTTAACAAGAATAAAGTTTATAAGAATATAACATTAATTAATTTAACTACTTATCAGACAAAAAAATTAATGACACCTTAATTTATTAAATCCTCGGGAAGGATTAAATCTAAATAAAATTAGTTCACTTTGATAGAAAAATCACTTTAAAAGCGACTGGTGAAAAATAATAATAAATATTTCTTTCCAAAGAATAGCAAAACATATTTTTTTCTATGGCCCAAAACTAGGCAAGCCTGTATCTTGGGAACCAATCAATAGTTTTATACATTATGGTAAATATTGTAATATTAAACCTTGAATTGAAAGGAGAAAAAAATGTAACACTGACTTCTATTGCTACTTAGAGTAAAATAACTATGTTGAAGGGTAAGAATGCACATAATATTGTATTAACTTGAATTAACTTAAAAATACCACGAACATACTCCTCCCGTAAATTCCAACGTTCTGACTGTGACTGCGAGTAGGACGAGTAAGCCTCTACAAATAACGAGTCATAATAATTTCAGACTCAACTTACGTGCGGCTGTATTTAAGGGTTAAGAGAAGTTATTTCTTAAAAGAATTCAACAAACGAGAAACACATTCGTATGTAATTCGTAATCATTTTTATCTATAAATCGGTAAGAAGTGTAGTGAACACAGCATCCTGGAGTTTTTAAGCGGATTTTAAGTCTTTCGCATCGAAGGCGAAGGAGGAGACTCCTACACGGAGGAACGGTTCAATAACCTAACCGTCAAAAACCCCGGACTCCAACTAGAAAAAGAGCTGTAACTTTTGAACGGCTGTACAGATTTTCATGAAACATAGATAGAATGATACCCGATTAAACTTTCGATTAAAAAAACTGCATTCAAATCGGTCCATCCGTTTTGGAGCTACGATGCCTCTTTTTTTCGTGGGTATTTTCGACGAGTTTGAGTAGGTTTTTAAACTTTTCTTTCGTCAGTCTTATTCTCTTTGGCCCGTATTAAATTAATCCCTGATTTAGCTATTAATAGCGACTTTACAACTTTAATGAATCATAATCCATTTCAAGTAAATCCGAGCCCCTTGAGATGTCTAGACATATTTTTGATTTAATTTTTCGTGTAATATTGTAAGAATGGGTATGACACGCGCCTCCCATAAATTCCTGTGCAGCGCGGTGGCGCCCCGCTGGTGCTCCGTAATTGCGCGTAGCACCGCCCCAGCTCCATCGACAAACCTCATTTGCAGGAGTGCTACTAAACATCACTACTAACGGTTCTCGATTACAAAATTTTTAAATATTCAGATGAAGCGAGAAGTCTGCTTGAGGTCATGACCCAGTTATAAACTTGTTTATGGATTATGTTTACGGTACGATAGCAATATCATACGATATGCGTTTCGAAATAAAAAATAAATAAGTGTGATAGTAAATAAAGTACCTATTATTTATAGAATATAATTAGCAAATTCGTCACTCGTCTCTGTCTTGTGCCACTATTCACTATTCGGCTTATCTGGATTTTCTTGTTTTTCATAATTTCCAAGATATAAAAATAAACGTTAAATCAAGGTCAAATCTATATTTACCTGAACATTTCACAAGGGATACAAAAAATAAATAAAAGCCTTTCTTGCAACCATTTTTATTTCTTTAAATAGTTAAAAAAATATTGCACATACTTTGATGTTCTTTCACTTATAAAACTATCAATTTATTTTATATACAATTGGTTCGCACAATCTTAAATCACTAAAATCGAGAGTTCTTAGTTGGAGCCCCAGCCCTTCCCACTGCCGGTAACACACTCAGCCAATTTATATCGCGAGAGGGCAATTACCGACGTTTTCCGTCGTTTTCGGCGCCTAAACGTCATTTGGCGAAATTATTTCGTCGGCGGCCGAATCGCCTCAGGCAGGTGATAAACACTAGTGATGGGAATGTCCTTCTAGAATTTGATTCGAAGCAATTGGTAGGGGACATTCGGTAACACTTTTTGCTTGTGTAGTGCGTGAATTTTAGTTAGGGTTGTGAAGTGTTGATTCGAATTAAGGGGTCTTATTCTAAATTCCAGTGCTTTATTCGTAGATGATTCTCAATTACGCAGTTATAAAATGTTTGTTTTAGGCAAGCTCTATAAAATGGATGTTTTGAAATTCGTTATAAAGAAATCCAGCCCATTGATGTACCACTGCTGGGCATGGGCCTCTTCTTAGAGTGAAAAGGGTAGGCCTTAGTCCGCCACGCTGGCTAGGTGTGGGTTGGCGGACAACACACACCATCGAGGACTTTATGAGGCCCTCTCAGGTGTGCAGGTTTCCTTACGATGTTTTCCTTCACTGTTAATGCAAGTGATAATCAAATTGTGATCCGCACATAAATTCGAAAAGTCAGAAGTGCGGGTGGGTACAAACTCAGACTCTTCTGCATGGAAGGGAAGCATTCAGCCGCTAGGCTACAACAAATATATAAATAATAAAAAGGGTGCTCATCAGCACTAACAACGAAAATCAGATTTTTATAAATATTTTTTTTGTTTTATCATTACTATAATAAAATATATAGATATATAATAAAATAAAATAAAAATATAATAATAATAATAAATATTATTAATATTGTTATTTATTAAAAAATATATAAATAACAAAAAAAAACTGGCTTTTTAAATCAAGCTCACGCTGCAATGTACTCCCTTTTTCCGTTTTGGATTTTTTGTTAAATGGATTTACCCTTACCCTTTTTAGACTGTTCAGAATGAATGGATGATGATCTGAATGAAAGGTAATGCTTGTTCAAAATGCATTAAATAATCGAATTTTTTATAACGTTACGAATGTTACGGATTTTACGGAAAACGTCGATAAGCCCCATTTTTTTGTGCACCCTTCAACAGTAAAGATATCCATGTTATTCAACAGTGAATAACGTCATCAAAGTAATCATAGCTAAGGCAATTGCATTTGAAATTGCAGACGTATCATTATCTTAATACAACCCCCGTAGGCTTCAGGATCTAATTACCCGAATTCCGGCAACACGAAGTTATTAGATGTAATGCAATCATTCTGATGGTGTGAGCTACGCATTAATATGTAATAGGATGGTATGAATTTTAATAGGGTAATTATCTGATTATTCTTTAAAAATATGATATGAATAAAATAATAAAAGACCTATCTCTAGGCGTTAAAAAGCCTCAACCTAATTTTCTTAATTTAGTATTTTAGTGTTTAAGCCAATTTTCAAAGTAAATTTTCGTTGACTCGGTGATACACTGATATAAAGCAAATTACTCGTATCTTCATCGTCATCATCATTGACACTCTGTTTCTATCCACCGCAGAATATACGCTTCCTGGTCTCTGCCAATCGCATCCAGGTCCCGCGATTCTTTGCAGGTCATCTGTCCATCTGGCTGCCGGTTTTCCAACAAATCACCTTAATTACGTTTTTATAGTACTTTGTCAATTGTTGCGTTTGACTGTGATTTTCGTACAACCTGGGCAGTACTTTACTCGTACTAACCCTATAATTAAGTATTAAAAGCGTGTCCATAATGTCGGCTGACTATGCAAGAACTTATTATCCATCACCATTGGCGTACGTAGAGGGGTTAGTGGGGGGCTGTTGAACAAAAAAGACATGACCAGCAAAAAAATTTGAAAAATCATGGAGTTCAGGTTCCAACTTCATGATCGGTAATTTTTTACAAATTAGCTCGAAGTTTAGTCTCGTCTCTCACGATCGTAATGAAGTTTATTACCAAAGTTCATGTTCATTACCATCAGAGTTACGCGGTAGACCCTCTACCTCCCATACATTTATTTGATTTATGTGCCGTGAGTAAATTCCTGATTCCCCCCGTCCCCTACACCAAAAGCTGCGTACGCCCATGTCCATCAATACATAACTCGAAGATACACATATAAGGGGAGCCTATAACACAAAAGAAATTAAAATTTATAATAGTAAAAAGTGTAATAATAAAAAGAATATCACCATTTAATTATTTTTATTGCGGCATATTTTACCGTCCAGTATACTTATTATAATGACTTACAAATTTATCTCATCTATGTTTTAAACACGTAACGGCGCTTATAGAAGCTTAATTAAGATGTTAGAAGTTTAAGTTTACTTAACGCCTCACAGACGTTAAAGTCTTAGTTAAGTAAAAGTTAAGATCTAAGCATTAAATTATGTAAGTACGCTGGCTACAGTGTAAAGTTAGTTTTTAATAAAATAATCTTCAACGTCAGAGATTTTAAGTTAATATTTTAATTTAATATTTATGGTGACTAGAAGTGTAAGGTAGTTGTCTATTGTTTATTATTATGCACTAAGCAGAGGTGTTGTTTATCAAAACGAAGATAAATGTTCGTAATGTTACTGTGTTTTTTTTTCTTTTACATTGCCCCACACTATGATTTCTCCTGTATCGAGGGTACAGTTTACAAACATACATGTCACATGCACATACACCCAGACCCGAAACAACTATCTGTAGATCATACATATAATTGTTCCGTGCGGGGATCGAACCTGCGGCACGTAGCGCAGAAGGCTAATCGCTTGGCCACTGCGCCAACTGTGTCGTCGAACTGTGACAAGGGGGTATAAGTATGTTTTTGAACGATTTCATAAGATTCAAGATTTCTGGTCTGTCTGTTTGTCTGTTCGGTACAAATTTTGTCTGCCTGTTTGTTTGTTTGTCTGTTCGGTACTTTTGCAATCGATTTAAAACTAACTTCGCGTTGAGATAGAGACTTGAAATTTTAAACATAGCTCAGAACTGGATGACAATGAAATAATCTACGACAGACAGACTAACTGGTCTATCAACGAACAGCCTGAACCACTGGTGCTAGAAACTTGAGATTTTGACAGTAGGTTCCTTTTATAACGTAGACACCCACCAAGACGGGATTTTGGGAAATTTCATCCCTAAGGGGATAAAAAGGGGATGAAAGATTGTATCAAAATTCGTAAAATTTGGTATTTTGCGTTTCGGTTACAAATAAAGTAACACGTGTCCCAGGATTTCAAAATTTCTGCCCCTAAGGGGGTAAAATAGGGGATGAAACTTAGTTTGCAATTCAATTGTTTTAATTAAATCTGTAATATCGACTTCCACGCGAGCAAAGCCAAGCCGCGGCCAACAGCTAGTTTACAGATATCATAATAATGCTATCAATATTAAACTCCTTTCAATCTAAACTAAACGAACAACACAGTTGATAAATTAACACACCATGTATAATGAAACAAGACGGCTTCGATTCCTCTAATGGATATTAACTATGAGCTATTTGTAATTCATAAAGGTGGGTGCACACCTGCGATCCGCAAATTAGCTGATCAATTAGTCGCAACGCGTTCGTCGTACGGCGGTACAGATTGTATTTACTTGAGGTAACGAGTAGTTAGTTAATACTGTTTGAACTTACTGATTATGTGTTATACTGTAATATGTTAAGGGAATCTTAAAATCTTTGTAAGACAAGGGTTTAACGAAGACTAAGGCCAAGTTTAGACTAGTAAACAGGTATTTTTTTAATATAAGGGGCCAACGAGCTTGCGGTTCACCTGATGGTAAGTGATCACCGCCGCCCATGAACATCTGCAACACCAGAGGAGTCACCTATGCGTTGCCGACCTTGGTATGATACGACCATGGCTATCCTCTGAACATCACTATGAATATGTATTAATATTTTCTTCTTTCATACCTTTTCAGTAGTCGGGTTCTAGTTTTTGAACTTAATTTTTTTATTGCCACTGTTGTGCTGTCCCATGTAGAAAAAAAAATATTATTCTTTTTCTTCTTATTATTATTCTTTTTTTTTTTTTTTTTTTTTTTTGGGGTCTATCTGGAAATTAGGACTCTACTGACTGACTATAATTATCTAGAATAATAGATTGACTCCTTTCATCACAATAATTGCAAGCAATCCATTTTATTACTAGTATCGTAAATAAATCTAAACATAACTTTATTTGAGAAAACATTTAAACATGATATTGAGATGTCACATTTTAATTTTTTACTGCAACACTTAATGTTGACAATGTGTTTTGTGCACTGGAAATGTCTCTTTGTTTGAATGGTGTTAGTAGTCTTTTGTTAAAACTGAAACAGTTAATAATGACTAAAAATATAGTCCATAAAAAATACACACGCATTTTTATTATAAAATTTTCATAAAATTTACGATTGTGCGACAAAGCTGTGAAGACAGAAATACAATTATTACAGTGAAGCGAAAGTAGCGCAGTTGCAATTAAATTTGAACGTGGGAGCTTCAGCAGTAAAACTACAATGTTGCTTTAGTTAAAACTATTTTGATTCCCACTTGATCTTTAGTTTCTATTTTGTGTTTGTTACGTTACACTGTGTAGAACTAATTATTGTTTTACACACTGGGTGTTTTTTTTTACCGTCGGGAACATTGACTTACTATAATGGACATTGGGTCGGCGCTCAAAAGTGTCCTTACTAAAAAGTTCCAAAACGAAAACAGAGTTCCAATCGCGCGCCTGTCTTTGTTTTGTCAACCGACAGAATACACGTCAAAATACGAATATAAAAATAATACTATAGTATTATATACTGTACTAGTGACCCGTCCCCGGCTTCGCACGGATACAGTTTTTCTACTATCCTAACATTAAATATGAAAGTATTATACGTATAAACCATCCTTTTGAATCACTCTATCTATTAAAAAAAACCACATCAAAATCCGTTGCATAGTTTTAATGATCTAAGCATACATAGGGACAGACAGCGGGAAGCGACTTTGTGTTATACTATGTAGTGATAGTATACTGAAAATATTAATACAGTATTGTGAAAAAGTTCAATAGGCTGATAAATTGTCGCAAGTAAAATTAAGCTGTTTACTAATGACGTTACGGTTTGAATTACGATGTTTTAGATTTTTATAAATTTTGCTCTTATTTTTATTTTTCTTTTTATATTCTTTACGATAATTGAAACATCGAGAATCTCAGTAGGTGCAATAAATTAGTCTCTTCAGAGGGTAGCCTGGTGATCTGTAACACAGGTTTTACCTATCACAGACACCAGTCTCTATTTAAATGTTAATTACTGTGACTGTATCTATAATGTGATGATGAGAAAATAAACATTTACTTTACTTTACTTTACTTTATATTGTTTTAAATGTACCTACGCTTATATAGGTTGACTCGGGACACATGTTTTGTGAATTTAGTTCTAGACGCGCTGTCCATTGCAGTAGTAGGTCAATGGTGTGATAGGTAAATAGAGTAGAAGTATGAACGCCTACAGTATAGTTCCAAAAAAAAAAAAACTCCGTTTGAAATCTATCTACTAATATACACTTCTAATTTATAGCTCAATTGCACATAAAACTTGGCGGGTTCTCCATCCATGCGCTATCTAAACCTAGAGCATAAGATGCGATGCCATTTTTTTTTAAATATTAGATACGCATGCTCCGTAGTATTTTATCTTTTCATGTATCTATTTGGATATTATATCATAGTGAGGGGAAAGGTTTTTTAAAACAAAGAACTGAGCCCGATCACATCTTATTCTTTCAGAAATCATGATTTATAAAAGCTAAGCTTTGGCATACTTAATTTTTTCACATATTTTCTTATTTTTTTGTTATTTCTGTAAAAAAAGTGAAGAAGTTAATTAAAAAACGAATACGATTTTGGGTTAAGATTTTTCTTAGCTACGCACAGCACTTGCCCTTTTATATTACTAAAAAAAAACAGGACCAATTCTTAATTTAAGATAATAAATCTCATTCTGAACCTAATTACGTTGCATTCCATCTATCACGCTTTTGTTTTAACTGTTAAACATATTTGAATGAGCTTGTTTATATTCACAAGGCCTTAATTAGCAGTTCTAACGAAGTATCAACACTTCAAGGTCGCAGTCTATTCGCCCTCACGACCGACCCTAAAACAAATACGTATTATAATACCACTCGTTAACATTGACTTAATTAAAATTTATTGTTTAACAAATGAAAATTTGTCAGTGATAAGAACACAGATATAATACTATACTAGTGTAATGATAAGCTTGTAAAAAACGCTATAAGTACAAAGTAGAGTTTCTAAGTATGTGAAGCAAAAAATCGGGATGGATAACTTAAATTTCCTTGCGACACTCGTATGTTTTTATATATTTTTTATTTTTTTATTATTAATTTACGACCAAGTGCGAGTCGGACTCGCGCACCGAGGCGAGGCTTCCGTGCAAACTAGTATATGTAAATAGTTCGTCCATCAACTATGAAAGCACCGAACATTGCTCTAACGAAAAGATAAACTGGATTGAGTGACAAACTTAACTTTACCGTTGGAAAACTGTTGTCCCGATACATCGACATGGGTCGCGGTCAGTTTACCAACTGCAAATAAGTTTATAATAGTTTTTGTGATGTAACTACAAATTTAGGGTTTTCGTATTTTTTCCTTTAATTGTGCTATAAGAAATTGCTTCTTATGATTCTAGGTCAACGAAAAATACTCTATAGGTTTTGATTCCCTTGCGAGTGTCAAAATGTGCGTCATAAACGGCCGTATCTTTTGATTACGTTGACTTAGAAGTTTGCTTTTTTCACAGCTCCAAGGGATTGCAGACTTGAGTATTTGATATTAATTTCAACTTGATACCTCCACGAGTTCCTGACTAAAAGGGTATTCACAGACAGACAGACAACAAAATGATCCTTTAAGGGTTCCTTTTTTCCTTTTGAGGTACGGAACCTTAAAAATGGAATAAAACATCTAAAAATAATGTTTAGATAAGCATTGAAAGAGCAAGTAACTCTTACTTTACTCGTGGAAAATGAAATAAGTAAATAAAAAATACATGTACCTACAGACCAGTACTTATAACTACTGTTTTGTAAAAAGCAGACACCAGTCGCACTTAGCTGTCACTGCTGACAGTAATTAGTTTAAAACGTCTTCCAGTGTCGCCTTAATTTTATCACTTTGCTGTTTCAAGAAGTGCATTCGCACAGCTGTCTCCTCAGCTGATGAAGCGAGCTCCACAGAGTACCAAAAGTTAAGAGTGCATATCACTTAGCGAACATGCCGGAATTTCCAAGTAAGTTTAGCTTTAAACTTGGAAGTTGAGTGCGAGTTTATTTATACTTTACAGCAGCACTGTAATTTAGATGCTTTTGTTTGAGTATGTGATTGTTTTGTTTGTTTGATTGTGTGGGTTTCTGTTTGTTTTGAATTAAGAAAATAACATTTTTCATAAGATTTATTTGTGTTTATTTTTTTGAGTGTGTAGACTTTTGTTTTTCAAACTTGTATTCTGACATTTTTTTTTTTTTTAATCTTTAATTTTATTCGAGGCTTTTATCCATAATGGCATGTCAGCCTCATCGTAACTTAACCTAGGTATAATAAAATTCTTATATTAAAATTAACACTGAATCACTGATGATACACAAACAGCTCAGTAAGTAAGTCTGCAGTCTGAGGTGTAGGATGTGCCAACATGTTGATATATGGTGCAACATCATACTTACTTAATTTTATTGTGCTCATCAGTGATTCTCTTTCCTTACTGTTTGTAAGACATTCTATAAGTAGATGGTGAACATCTTCAACAGTTCCGCAAGTTAGGCAATTTGGAGAATCCACCCTCTTCATTAAGAAGCCAAATTTTCGAGATGGGTAGTGACCAGAGCGTAATCTATGAAGCAACACAATATGAGATCTACTCATTTTCTTTATATTAAACAATGGTATCCGAGGAGGCTGACATTGTGTCGTTTTAAACCAGATACCTTTTTCTTTACTGCGTTTATCAAAATACTCTTTAAAATTATCATAACAAATCGTTTTGAATAGATGTATGTATTTGCCGCGGAATTCTTTGTCTCTTTCTTTTAGTTTTAAGTGGCTATATTCATTTAAAACTTACTGCACTTTGGAGATTAAGTCATCAGTCACTTAGTTATAGGTTCTAAACACATTTATCAACGTTTGTTAATCTGAGTCGACCTAAAATTGTTTACTTACTCCCTTTGACTAAAACCTAATTCCAGCCAGCGCCGTACGACATCAGCTTTATTATAAACCATTAGTCATATCTAGATTCGTGCCTGACCATTCATTTGGGCGAAGGGCCGAGGGCCAATAACAGTATATCATGGCATTCACGGCGCCCTCTTGCGGTCTCTAGCGTAGTTGTATCTTAGCTGGGAGCTGGCGTATATCAACCCTACGACCGTATTCGGTGAATCATTGTTGATGACTACACATTTATTGTAAGTAGTTTAGGGTTGCCTCCCGTATATTGTTTTAACGGCTGATGTTTGAAATTTTGATATTAGACGCTGGTCAGTTTAGGGTTATTTAATTATATTAGTTTGTGGAATTTGTATTTAATAGGGTGTAAAAGTTAAGGAGTTAAGTAATTTGTATTGTATGAGACTCGTTCTCACATCTAAATATTGCAACCCTTTCGATATGGGCGTGCTCGTCAGTGCAGTAAAATAGTAAAATTTCGTGTATTTTTTTGTTCGTGTTTGTTATTTTGGTTTTTTTGTGATCTCTTTATGTTTCAATTTTTATTTTTTATGTGCTGACAATGTTGTCATGTATCGAATAAATGTTTTCCATTCTATACTATTCAAGATACGACTTGGAGACTTTGTCAGGTAAATGAGTATCAAGCACATAGTTTACAGTTTTTAATTTAATTTTTAAGTTAATTTAACACGTGTTAATGAATCATAAATCAGTACAAACAACAACATAACTAATGAGTACTTTCTGTAACCCACTATATTTACTTTTATGAAACTCATGTAGGTTAATTGGTGGCGTTCCAATTATTTCATTACTTTTAAAAGCCAGTAATTAACCAAATCTGATAAGAATAAAATCAACGTTGAAAAGCGGACTATAGTTAGACACACGAAACCATTGTGTTACTTTATGTTATTAGTTAAAAGCTATACTATTCTAATTACCATTGGTTTTAGTTAAATATATATTTATTTATTTATTATATACCTACTTTATTGTAAACCTGAATATAACAATTTTGTAAGTAAGGAGATTATAATATTAAAGTACAATGGGCGGCCTTATCGCATAAAGCGATTTCTTCTAGGCAACCATTGGATGGAATAAAGAAATAGAAAATTCAATATTTTTTTGACGTTTGTTTCGGTTGGTTTTTGGGTTCAGTATAAAAAAATCGGTCTAAATCAAATATCTGTAAAATTATTTAGGAGCATGTGTATCGTGTCAATCCTTAAAATGTCCATATGCGCACAGAATGAGCTTACTGGTCGCTACAATGAACAGTTTAGGCACATCTACACGCTATACTTTTAGCAGCAGAATTGTGCGTTTTCGCGTTCGTTATTCACTTTTTGTAAGCAAAAGGCAGCCAACGAACGTGAAAACGCGCGGTTCTGCTGCTAAAAGTGTCGAGTGTGAACGAACGCTTACTGGTGAATACGCCATATTCACTATATATGTATGTTGTCAATATGTCTGTGCCGAATAAATGTTCTTTTCTTTCTTTCTTTTTTTCTTTTTATTTGGCCAATGAATTGATGATCGCAGTGTTCTTATTCAAACAGGATTAGCTGCACCCTCTTAACATTAAAAATATATACACTTTATAGGCAGCCCAGGTCGAAATAATTTTGTAGTGAACCCACAAACTCAATCTGTTTGCAAAATGGAACATAATATATTTGTCTATCTAACCCCCTAGGAGCCGAGTTGAGAGGTTGTTTCAGTGTCGGACAGAACCTACAGCCACTCCAGTTCATGTAACCTTTGAGCTACGGCGTAGCGTACGTCTACGGCGTAGAGGCATAGCTACGATGTAGCAGCAATTCGATATCTTGTTGAAATCCTGTTGGAATTGTAATTTTAACGTAGTGAGTGTAGATTTCTGTTGTTAGATATTTTCAGTATACTATGCATCAGAATCAGAATAATTTATTGTAGTATGGGTAAATGATTATAAGCGTTCCTATTGAATAAATGTTTGTACTCTGTCGATGACATGTACATTAATTAAGTATTTTGGATTATTATATTGTTGTTAAATGTTAATTCATATTATTAACATGTAAACAGTGTTTTAACACAAAAAAAAATAGAAATAATAAATTATTATTATGTTTTGCTTTATTTCAGACACAATGTATTT
Source organism: Allophyes oxyacanthae (assembly GCA_932294325.1). Taxonomy (NCBI): domain Eukaryota; kingdom Metazoa; phylum Arthropoda; class Insecta; order Lepidoptera; family Noctuidae; genus Allophyes; species Allophyes oxyacanthae. Next base: position 14,537,088 of record OW028615.1, read on the forward strand.
TGTTTAATTAATAAAATAAATATATAATGTGCTCCATAACTTGCCAGATTTCACGTATAAAATCATTAAAATAGAATTTAAGTTATATAAAAAATTTATGTGTATCCATATTATTTTACATAATGTCAGCAAATTATAATAAAAATTATGACTTCTTTTATGTTCCTATGACTTTAATGTCATCTGGTATGAGCAAGGTAACTTTCTTATTCTGTGGCTTGATAAGAGGTGACTAGAGAGGAATGATATTTACTATCCACACGGTGCTTCAATACATAAAAATTGGAAATATCCTGATTTCTCAAGTTTTTCAAATTAGCAAGTCACCAAGAAAATACCAAGGGAGATAGAGATTTTTTTTGTCAATTTTCCGACTTTTCTTCGTGATATCAATGAAACAGCAACTAAGTTTATGATCGTGAAACAGTAGTAAGCTGGGAATACACGCTGAGTCATCAGTTTAAATATGTACCGGCACGGTGTAAAATAAGTTCACGACGCGTAGCTTGAACCCACACCTTTATTACTAGGAATCATGCGACGACATTTAATCGTGAACTTCAACAAGCTATATTTAACGTACGTATGGCAAATAAATTACATATTTGAGCTTGACGTTTACAAATAAATTTCTTTTAAATTCTAGAACGAAACTTGAGATTTGCAACTTACGTATAGGTACGAACCTAAATTTAAAATTTATAAAAAATTTGAATCGAAACTTCGACTGACATTTCTAGATAAACAAACTCTATGTATTATAAGTGTGATTCAAATGAAACGTTGTTTTGTATACTTCGTCTCAAAAGACATGAAGTGCCGTGTAGTGAAGATGTTGACAGCATTTTGAGAGGCGTCTAAGAGGAGTTTGTTTATCAGTTAAATGTTTATGTTATGTTTCACATCCTCATTGCTCATTAACAGTCTACCTTTTCCTAACAATGCAAATGAAAATCAGTGTGATACGGATGGACTGCCATCCAACTTCAGAAACCGAATTTCAGCTGATGATTGTAATACTATCTGACAAATTCATCGTAATATGTTAATTGTCGTCATTATAGTACATCAGATAGTTAGCGGGGATAACAAGGAAAAATCACGCAGAACCATGAAAATTCTTCATTCCTCAGTTTTAATATCCGTTCTGCCCCCAGAAATCGGATAAAAAAGGAATTTTCTCGACCTGGCCTGTAGATCAGTTCATGCAAAAAAAACAACAGAGTAATATCGCATGACACGCCTATGCCTGCGTAGGTTACATAACATTTTAATTGAATACGAAGAACGGCGTTTGGGATGGTTTTAATTTTTTCCGTGATGCAAAATATTCGGAGCGCGTCATGGCAAAGTGGGCTTACGATACGCATAGTAGGACGTATGCTCGTACGTACGCCTGGATTTTTGTGCGTTATGACATTTTTGCCTAAATTACATTCTTGTATTTTCAGCTTTGGTTTTCTAAATTAAAATGTCTCCTTTTATCACAAAATGCTGGGACAATTTCTAATGATAATTGTGTTTTGCAAAATATGTTTCTTGCTCGCGGGATATTTTTGTTGTTTTTGGTCCTTAGGTACTAAACTTATTCATACGTACGAGAACAGAAAATTGATTACTAAAAACTGAGAGACTTATTTTTACTAAGGTGTATTTTAAAAGATTAGCAGGAAGATCGGTTCTGGTCTTTTGAGTCGAGATCAACTTATGATTCTAACTACAATTAACGTAACTATCATTATTGTATTATCACTATTCTAAACATACATATCACAATATTTACCTAACAAATGTATCTAAAACCCGTGTTTGTGATCTTTATTTCAAGTGTGTTGCAGTACAGTAAAACAATTTGTAAAGCGAACGAGTACCCGGGGACTAATACAGAGTGAAAAGTTTCCACTAATAAAGATTACACCGTATGACTCCCGCTCGCTAGAGATGTAATTTTAACTGATTTATGAATGTTGTGGACTTTGTGCCTGTTTTACTATGCTTGTTAATGTTTTGATTTTAACTACCGGAATGACGATGTTGTGAAATTATTAATGGTATTATGGTTTTGTTTAGTGTTACACAAGAAATATAGAACCCTTCCTTCCTCTTGTTGACGAAAGGCGACGGGATGTTTTTGAGACATACTCATCGACAGAAAGATTTTCTTTTGTTTTGTACTCTCACAAGTAACAGAATATTTATTGAAATTAATATAATATCAATGTATTATATTAGAAGGCCTATTTTTTTGACATGATAAGATACTGGTATACGAGTAGCCTGAGTGTTTACCAAAAATTAATGTCACATTCCTTAAAAAATTAGAGTAAAGCTCAGGATTAAAGATACTGTAATGATAACTGTCGAATATATTTTTTTACCTATCGGACTTTATGAATAAGTAATTAATGATTTTACGACATATCTGGCTGTGAAAAGATAATTAAGCTGCCTACAAAAACAACATCCAGTATCCACCGGTTCTCCATACACATCATGTCAGTCTGTCATTCCGAGTTAATAAACAGTGATGACGTCATTTCATGTCGTACAATGGAAAACAGGCACATCGCAGTTTCGGACATTGTAGGCTCGCTGTTGTGACTGCTGCTCAGTGACGTCATGCATATTTCATTGATGCCACGCGACTATAATGGGATGTTTTCAATAATGTCCGTTGATCTGCAAATGAAAATATGGAGCGTATCTGCCTGTCATAGCAAGTCGTGTCATTTTTAACCCCCCACAACAAAGAGGGGTGTTATAAGTTTGTAGTATGTATCTGTGTATTTGTGTATCTGTGTCTTTGTCTGTGGCATCGTAGCTCCAAAAGAGATGAAGCGATTTCAATGCAGTTTTTTTAATTAAAAGCTTGTTTGATTGGGTATCATCTTAGCTATGTTTCATGAGAATCTGTTTAGCCGTTCAAAAGTTACAGCTCTTTTTCTAGTTGCAGTCGGGGGTTTTTGACGGTTAGGTTATATCATGACTTATACGAGTATATACGAGTATGAATTTATGACCACTTATTACTTATAATCCATTATTTGTTTTGTTTTTCATTTACGCTTTTATTATGCAGCACTGCTTTTCGGTGTGTGTAAGATTATTTATTCTCGCCTATGCTGCCGCCCGCTTCAATGACAGTAATACAACGTAGAAACTACAAATGGATGTTGAAAATTTTGAGGTGCCTGTATTTTTTGTGTGTCAAATGATATTAAATTAATTAATTATTAATTAATTAATTAATTAATTAATTTGTATTAGAGTTCGAAACGGGGTATTTACCATGTTTATATCTTAACACAAGATATAAACATGGTAAATACCCCGTTTCGAACTCTAATACAAATGTTAGTGACCATGACAGTTTAAAAACTTAAAAATTAATTAATTATTTTTTTAATTAAATAAATTTAATAATTAATTATTTATATTAATTAATTAAATGAATTAATTCATTTTTATTTGAATGAAAGCACCATAAATAGGTGTACTTATGTGTATATATATTTTAAATTGAATGGGCTTGCGTTTGACCACTATCTTACCTGATCAGTCGCAGAAAAGAATAAAAGAAAAGAAAAAAAACAAAAACAAATAAGCTAACAATACCTTAAAAATACGTTAGGAAATGTATAAAAAATAGTAAAAAAAAAAAAAAAAAATAGTAAAGGAAAAAAAAAAAAACTACAAAAACAGTGAAATAACGCCATATTTTATTCAACACACACAATAAAATCTTAACTTTAGAAATAAAATATGAAGCGGTGCAAGAAAACAAATCATAATTTCTTCTTTCTCCGTCTTAATTCATATAAGTTTTAATATTCACAACACTCGCGTGTGCCATAATTTGAGGTTATTAATTGTGATAAAGTTTAAACAGAATACAAGCCATCACATAGTTGCGACACAGCAGGTTTACTCGGTACAAACATGGTTACATACATGGTTAATCGAAGGCGAATAATACGTATAATTTTATTATGAACAACTTTTACTAAGGCAACAAACCAGAAATTGCAAAGAAAATATCTACTGTTCCATACGTTTCATCGCGTAATAATAAATTATCTATTTGTATGGAACAGCTGTTTTCTTTTCCATGATTTCAGGGTCGGTCTCGTAGTAAAAGTTGCTCTGAATGTTAATGTTAGATCCATTTCGTTTAACTACCTACGTCCAATTGTCAATCTTACTTGCAAGCGATTGAATAACCATTTTTACAGAACGCTGCTCAATAGAAACCAATCACAATTTCGGATTACCAATCAATTGCTTTTGAGTACCATTACTAAAATATTTCAATGGAGGTAATTTAGTATTATAAATGTGAAAGTTTGTGAAGATGTTTGGATGTTTGTGACTCATAAACAGCTAAACGGATTTGGATAAAATTTGTCTAACAGATAGACCATGTCCTTATCTATATATTAATACGTGAAGAGAAAACTTTGTACCCCTTTTTAAGCATATTGCGTGCACGGAGAAGTGTGAGATTTGGCATAGTTAAAGTTTATATGAAGAAGGAGTGCAGAAAGCTAAAATTTATATAAGTATAATTATGGTCGAATTTCGACTACTATAGGCGACCACTAGTTACCTACTATTAACACGTATATAATTTTTATCTGAGTATGCGATCGAAACCGCGGAAAATACCTAGTCAGAATATATTTCAAAGTCTAAAAATTCTGCCCGATGATGTACACATAAACATATAGCTAGAGACGTAAAAATTAGGCCATTTCAAAAAATACAATACAAAAATAAAAACTTGCCTATAAATGCCGTCCGTGCCTCGCAGTTGCGTTGAAGAGGATCTAGTTCAGCGACTCCCAGACAGAAGCCTGACGCTGGTATTCAACTAGGCTCTGTAGTGACTCACGGATGTGAAACCAGTTTCTACCATAAAACTATTGAACAACTTGTACAACTTACAAAATGTCTGTCTTAATGCAATCGAGCACTACTTGAACTTCAATTCGTATGGAAGATCCGCAAAGTAAGGAGAAAGGAGTAAAGATAAAAACATCTAAATTGTCTCCACTTCCACTCAGTTTTGCGTTTTATATCAAATGCCATTTCATGCGATTGCGTTTCCTTACTTTTCTGTTTCAATTGCAATCCGTTGAGTGATTTTATGGCTCTCCGTGTGTTTTGCACAGAGCATGCAATGTTCCGAAACTTATCAAGTGTTTTTACTTGTCGAGTTATTTGTTATAAAGAGTAATCTTTATCAATCATCATGTAAGTACGTAAAAGTTTACTGTTATAACAAAGAAAGATTTAGATTTAGAAAATTTCACCTTCTTCCCATTTACCATTATATCAACCATTACAACTGTTTTAACCATGAAGGAAAATAACGCCAAGAAACCAGCATGTTCTAGAACGGAAAATTTAAAGATTTTATGGTAGATTATGGCCCAGTTCCTCTCTTAGGCTGATAACACACGGAGTAGTGTGGTGCCGCATGCCGCGGCGGTGCGTGGTCGAGCGTGTGCCAAGACTCTAGTAGAGATTGCCTACAGAGTACTACATGATTCGACCGCGCACCGCTGCGTGCGGCAGATGGCGCTGCACAGCTTCGTGCAGGACGCCTGATGCTTATTATGTGAAATAGGCTAAGGATGATCAATTTCTCTTTCCATGCGAATCGTAGGAGCACATCCTCCTACGTGCTAATTGCAACATATTGCAACGATCTTTACAATATTTCCTCACGATTGTTCATTGTACGTGTTGGAGTTTTCGCCGTAGACGATACTCCGGTTGTAGGGTAGTTATTATAGGTAAATCATTCACTCTACAGACACTGTTTAGTTTAACAGTTTAATAATGGTTTATGCTTCCGCGTATGTTTGATCGTATGAGTCGCACTTTATTATATTTGCGGTTACTAACACATTGGCGCGTGACGGAAGTTTTTTTACGTTACGAATGCATAAATGCAATGCTCTATGAGCATTATTGGCTCGTGCAGTACATTTTTAAAGGGGCCCATTTTCAGCACTTATAATTTACGGTCTGCATATTTTAAAATAATAAAAATTAATGATCTTCTGATATTTATTTGTTTCGTGACTCTTCTCCCTAAGTGCAACGAGAAATATCACATTACTGCAGACACAAGTTAGTTACATAAATTAATTAATAGATCGTGCGGCTGCATAATTAAACTTAACTGTATTTATTTGGCATCGCGTGGTGTATTTATCTTATAAGAGAACTCTGGTATTAGTGCCGCTGCTTTGTTACTTCTAATTAGCGTGAATATTATGATTGTAAGCGAACTGTACTGAATTTTAAGTTTGTTAAAATTTTATAGAAGAAATAAAATAGAAAATAAAACAAAATGCAACAATGATGAACCCATATAAAACACAGAAATAGAGATAGAAATATAGAAAACAAAATTATTAACAAAATTAAAGCTTGTATAAATGGGTGTAGACTGTAGAGTGAGGTATCATCAGCAGGTATTGTTGTTCCCATAGCTGGGACTCAGGCCTCTGAAAGACTACTGCTAAAACGACGTGACGCTAGTAGTAGGGTCGCTAACACGCGAGTGCCCCTGGTGTTGCAAGCGTCCATAGGTTACAGTAACCGCTTGCCATTAGGCGAGCCGTATGCTTGTATGCCACCTTAGAGGTAATAAAAATTTAATTCGCACATGAATCATGAAAACATAGGTAAAATGGAGTGTACCCGCCTAGTTTTAAACCCATCGCTCACAACCTACGACTTCTCAGTTCGAGCCGAGACCATTGGGCCACCATGCTCTCTGCATTGCTGTAATGCAACGCATAGAACCGCATTATACTTGCAGATAATATTATAAGAACGAAGAAATTAGCTGTCCCGAAGATGATAAAAGAAGAAGAAAAAAAATACATTAAGTTAACATGGAATATTAGTGAAGCGATTTTATCAAAAATCTATTATACGAGTATACTTATGTCAATATTTTAACATTATATTCATTCACATATTTTAATATAACCTTTCATTTCAATATTTATTTACAGAGCATTATTAATGTATGATTTTATTTACCTTCTTCCGTAACTCACTACAGCGTGCCAACTGAAGACCAGCGCTGGGTGTTCCACACCTAACAAATGCTGAGCTGGTAACCCTTTCGGTATGGGCAATAATGGGCATGTATGGGTATGACCAATCAAATTTCTTATATACTTTTAGATCGTATTTGTTAAAAAAATAATCCTTGTATTCTTTTATATATTTTTTTTTTGTGCTGTCATCTATGTCCTGTTTCGAATAAATATTTTTCTATTCTATTCTAAATATACCATATAAAAAATTAACTGATGCCTGAGCTTCCGTAGAATCCTAATTATAATTTAGTAGTTCCAGTCATACGAACTCACATATTTAACTAAAATTTTCATAATTAATAAAGCTTGTTCCCCTAACTCCACACTAAAACATGATACAGCTACAAATTGTGTACAAAATTCGACGTTACAATATTTAGTGTACATTTGGCTTTAACGAAACTTTCCGCCCATTTGTTTGATACGAATGCAAAGTGAATTGGCTAAAAACATTGCAGAAGCAGTTGTACGTAGTTAGTTTAAAATGCTCCGTTTCGTCCCAATGGGTCTTGTTCCTTGTTATTTACAAAAATTAGCGTACTGAACAACTGCATACACACATATATGTATACGTTGTGTATTCGCATTTTGTTTAGTTTTTATTTGCTGTATGCTACTGAAGTTTTTTAGGTTTTTATTTTAATCCTCAATTGTGCTTAACTAAGTATAATAACACTGAAAAATAGCCGTATTTTGTTTAGACATTAACAAAGTTTATTTGAAATAGCAAAAAGTTTATTTGAAATAGCAAACTGGCTTACTTAATAGGCACCAAACTTAATAACCACCTTTTGTTATGTGTTCGCATAGTTTGATTGACATTTAATTTATGTAACTAGTAGACAAAGCATTGCGATTTTTTTTTACAGTGAAGCTCAAAAAAAAAGGTGCAACTTATTATATAAATAGAACTCCATTGTATATTGGATGTTATATAATTGTCGTATTGAAATGAAATGAAATTCTTTATTTTGCCATTGGGATTTTTTACATGTCTTTTTTATATACTAGATAGCGTGCATTGCCTATGACTACTCTGAAAATAAAACAATGGAACAAACTCAGGGGTCACGGAATATGGTATCTATGGCATGAAGAATTTAATAGTGTTGCTTCATAGATTACGCTCTGGTCACTACCCATCTCGAAAATTTAGCTTCTTAATGAAGAAAGTGGATTCTCCAAATTGCCTAACTTGCGGAACTGTTGAAGATGTTCACCATCTACTTATAGAATGTCTTACAAACAGTAAGGAAAGAGAATCACTGATGAGCACAATAAAATTAAGTAAGTATGATGTTGCACCATATATCAACATGTTGGCACATCCTACACCTCAGACTGCAGACTTACTTACTGAGCTGTTTGTGTATCATCAGTGATTCAGTGTTAATTTTAATAGTATGATACCTAGGTTAAGTTACGATGAGGCTGATATGCCATTATGGATAAAAGCCTCGAATAAAATTAAAGATAATAAAAAAAAAAAAAAGCTTGAATTTAACATCATTGGGTAAATAACTCATTGAAAAATAATAAATAATTTAAGATAGTTGTATTAAGAACGAGTGGGCGGGTTACATTTGTAGAATGCAACCAGAAAAGTGGGTGAGGATTGTTACGCGGTGGGTAACGGAAGAATTCTTCGCCGAGAGAGGCCCAGAAAACGCTGGCGAGACGACCAGGACGTTTTTCTCGAGGATTAACCGGAGCACACAATAGAAAGAGAGGCGTGGAAGACCATGAGGAAGACCTTTGCCCAACAGTGGGAGAGCTTCAGATATAGAAAAAATCGAATTCTATATTTAGTTGAAACAGAGTAAAACTATTTCCAATATAAATGTAATTAATCGGTGCCATATTAATTCTCACTACGACACAATTGACTGTCACGCTACTGTGAATTATTCTAATATTTGCTTATCATTATGTTATGACAAAATACTCCGATCTACTGAATATTATTATGGAATACCGAATTGTATCCATATTTAAAAGCAAATGTATAATTTAATTGAATTATCTATAATCCTGGTATTAATATTCAAATTGACACACATTTCCGATGAGTATTCTCACAATCTTATTTAACAGAATGTATACAACATATTTATGGTCCTAATTTTAATAGCGGAGATCCTTTTAACACGTTCGGACAAGCAACGTTTATTAACGCCTAATAAAAAATAAAAAATACAACACTACGTCTATCCACGTCTTTATCGACACAACGTCTAACGACGTCTACCATTGATGTGTTTTTATTCGCACTACGTTTTATAACGCGAGGAATCCATAGTAAGTTCTATTATAGAGTTATATTACTCAACACTCTGAAAACCTTTTAAAATGGGACCAAGCCTGAAATCACGAAGAGAAAATTTACTGTTCTATACTTACATTTAGTCGAGTAATATTGAATTATTTGTATATTTAGTTATATATTTATTTGTAACAGAAGAAATTTCCTGTAAACTTTCGAAGATTTTAAATAAAAAAGAAAGAAAAAAACATCAAAAAGAAAGTAGGAAAAAAATTATCTCTGTACTAAAAGCCGAGTAAATTCTCTAGTTATAGCTACCTTAAAATACTTCTCTTGGTTTTAAGTTTACAATCTAAGACGAGTAGAGCTATATCTTAGTCTAGAGAGACGTCGTAAAAACGCCTTTATACTGTTAAATCTATAAAGGGGTATTCGTGGAATCCAGCTCTGTCTTAGTGGTACTATTTTGTAAGAAGTAATATTTTACAATCCCGTGTGATTCTTGGCTGAGAAAAGGGCAGCTCCTCTTTTTCTATGGATTTCAGTGTTGGTTTCATAGTCAAGTTGTTCATAATTATGAGTACTATAATATTATTAATAATTGATTGATTGTTTAGTTTTTTTTCTCATGTGTATGTGTGTATTTTGGTGTTTTGTTATTGTGCTTTTGTTTTTCTGTAACCTTGTTTATTTATTTATTTGTTATTGCATAGATATTATTTATAATTGTGTGTGTGTGTGTGTGTTATTGTGGTTAATAAATGTAGTTTCTTTAATTTTCTTTTGAAAGGACCTCCGCTTATAAAGCATATTAATTCACACGATCACATTACACACTTTTGGCGGATCGGTATAACCCTGCGTCTGCCATGTCCATACGTCAGTGTAATCTGTATTTAGTGTCGCGCACTAATCCACTCGTATCGAATTATCTCTTATCTCCATCCGTACTAAGCCTGCCATGCGAATACCGACGTAAGCTCGCGAGGGTTAATGTCAGGCGCAGTAACTTACGCCTATACAAACGACGTATGTGTGTGTAATAGTTAGTGTGTGTGTTAAAGAAATGTAGTTACGTTGTATGGTTAACATTACTTAACTTTACGGATAGAGGTTGCACGAGTGATGATACGGTTTTCTTTTAGTTTGGTATTCACTCTTCTTGGGCTATGTTCCGCCTCGGGACGTGGAGGTGTGCCGGATTCTTATTGGTGAAACTCACCACGTTGTGGTCCGTTTTCGGCAGCTGATAGTGGCTTCGGAAACTCTTAAATACCGCGCCGAAACCCACCAAGGCGCCACTACTGTCAGGACACATCTCGAGACAAAGTTGCAAGAAACCATATATACTAAGTTCAGATATTCAACTCAATTTATAACTTAACCGTCAAAAACCTTCGACTCCAACTAGAAAAAGAGCCGTAACTGTAGAACGGCTGAACAGATTTTCATTTAACATAGCTAAGATAATTTCCGATTAAATAGGCTTTCAATTAAAAAAATCTGCATTAAAATGACACAGACAGACACACAGATACAGACTATAAACTTATAATACCCCTCTTTTTTGTCGGGGTTAAAAATAGGAAGACTTGTGTTTTTAGGACAACAACTTGTGTATCCTATTTTACGACAGGCAGTACCTTCAAATCTCCACATACCTCTGACCTGGAAATCCTCACTAAGGAGATTGTTACCCAGATATGGTACTTTAATTCCAGCGCATTCGGATCGCGGTGCCTCCCACAAAATACGAGTGGCGTCGGGGCGCAATAAAAGTAAATATGCCGAGTACCGATGGATACTGTAACGGTACGTGTACACTGGAACCGAATCGTCAGCCGATTTCGGGTTAGAATTATTTGGACGAATGTCATTCACCTACATACACTGCTGCCGTTCTTGGACGAGCCGGTCTTGACTGTGTAGTCGGACTGTGAAGCGTATAGAGTGAAGATATGTCTTTCAAATGGAAGATTTCGAAGAAATATACAATCTAGGAAATACGTAGTACCTTTTAATTCGTCAACGTCGACGATCGACGGCGCTGTATGAAGTGCAATTAGTAAGGAAATAAGTAGCCGGAAAAGTGGCGAAAAATCCAAACAAGTTCGGATCCGTCGGTTGATCGGTATTTATCAGGTGTCATCGGAGGATGTCGATTATACGCGTTCTCTTTCTTTTACACACGTTTAGTTTGATCGGCCGAGTTTGACCGACGACGCCCGAGCCTACTTCGGCCGATGACGGGTTAGGTGTACACGAGCTGTAACGGTGATCGTAAAAGTGAACAGTATTCAGTGTAGGTACCGCGTGTGCGTTGGTATTTCGAATGCGTAAACGCAGAGTTTTATTGTCGTGACGTAAGGTTGTTGAAAAAACGTGGTTCAACGAAAGTTTTGCTTAAAAATTCAAGATCAATGTTTTTTTTATTACTTATTAGGCTGACACGCGTCTGGGGTGGAGCAGAGACGAAAAAAATGGACCAGTAGATTCAGTGGAATATGTATGTATGATGACACGGTTGGCGCAGTGGCTAAGCTGCGCTGGCTTTCAGTGCTTCGTGTTGCGGGTTCGATCTCCCACGGAATAAATATTGTATGGCCGTGACAGATAGTTGTTTCGGGTCTGCGTGTCTGAGATGTCTATGTCTAAGATGTCACAGAAGTGACGGGACGCAGACATGTCTGCTGATATGTCCGTGTCACGTCCACATCACGTCTGCATCATCTATGAATTACGCTTAATAGCTGCTTAGATACCCAAATCCTTTGATACATTCAAAATGTTCTGTCTCTATAAATCATGTAATTGATGTCAAACATTGTGATGCCTCCGCAAATAATCCCGCACTCCATCGTTAACGGTACTAGAGAGTAATGCGACATAATTCCCTTAAAACCTTATGTTCGTCGTACCAACTGGTACCGCTCCTTAAAGCGCAGGCGTGAACGGTTAACTGCCTTGTGTTTATGCTAATACTCCACTGATTCGAATACTTCCATGAAATATATACGACATAGTAATCGTCGCGTGAGACTGTGGCTTAAGGTTTATGTAAACATAAAAATTTTGACGACACGATTGACGCATTGGCTTTTTCCACTAAGTAGCCAAATAACAGTGTTCTTTTGCAGTGTTGTGTTCCTAACGATGAGCAAGGTCGTCAGTGCTACTTGATGACGCATCGTGTTAGCAGTAGGTAGGACTGCCATCACCGGAATTGCCGACACCGGACAATGACTTGAAAAACCTCAGACATTTAGCTGAAACCAGGATTTGTCCCTGGACGCCCTTGAAAATATGAAATTTTCATTTTTATACATACTATACTTTATTATAGTTACCGAATAAAATTGACAACATGATGGGCGGACACTTTTTGAAAATCCTCCTGGATGCCCCTGGACGCCCTCCTAAACTAGGACAAAGGTGATAGCTCTAGCAGTAGGGAGCCCGAAGCTGCCAACACGATGCTGGTATTAGGGTCAGCGTCCTTAGAGAGTGCAAGCATCTATTACGGTAACCGCTTACCATCAGGCGGGCCGTACGGCTTGCCACTATAGTAGGATAAAAAAATAAGCGTCGTGGCTTAGAGGATAACGTCTTGTAAGTTAGATCCCCAAAACGGAAGATTTTTTTTAATGGATTACTGATAGTTGCTCCGTATCTGGGTATGTGTGCATGTGGGGTTTATGTCTTGAAACCATACCCAGGAGATATAATAGTGCGGAAAACGTAAAAAAAAATAGTCCTTCCGTTATGAAATATGAAATTAATTTTATGGATTATTTTGTTTTAGGCTTTCCTAAGCCTATCTTCCAAATGTAGGTAGCAATATATCTCTGGTTCTTCACTGAATTTTCTCCATAATCCTATCAGATTTTTACTGATTCTGTCCGCTTTGTGAGACGCTTAACAGCAACGCCATTGATCAGGGCTGTCGCGCACACTGGCAAGTACCGCCTCTTTTTGCAGGTGTTTATGACACGAGCGCTATAAATAACACGGAGCCCTAAATATTAAGCCGCCTTCCTGCCCACTTCAGATTTTAGAGTTCATAAAAATGTTGGAGTTTTGGTTAAACATTGAAAAAAAATATTTTTTCTGGATTTGAAAAGATAGTGCGGTCTTGATAAAATTGTTATAACGGGTTCAGTTGAAAATCAGTGCCGGGCTTGGTGTCTGGCATTTGGTGCAGCCGCCGTGAGGCCCACACGATTATGGTATAGTAACTTACTGACATACTAATATCTATGTTATGATTATTTTAATTTTTGGTTTTTCTTTTTGTTTCTTATTTTTAACACGCTTTTAGTTGCAGGTGAAGCTATCACCTACCAACTAACACACTTACCACTTACTTACTTATTTTTGTATGGTCTACAAAATTAATCCGGGTCTGGGCGAGTGTGCATATGAGATTTATGTCTGTTAACTGTACTCACAACGAAGGAGAAATCCTTAATCGAATAAATCCTAAATCGATAATCGAACCCGCAACAGTAGCGTAGAATTTTAATTGCTTAGCCACTGCGCCTACTGTCCATATGTTCCATATGTTTTTTGCCGTGGCCTTGTTGCCTTTGTCAGCTAGCTTCCTGAAGTTGCTTTTGAAACCTTCCACCAACAGACCATAGTACAAAAACAATATTTTGTAAAACAAAACAAAAAGATTGTATCTCGAAAAGCCCAAACTTGTTCTGTCGTACCCGCTTGTAAATTCGGGTCGTCTACAGTTAGAACCTATCTGTCTAAGTCACAATACATTGTAATATAGTCTCTATTTCTTGATGCATAAGGTTGTGGTAAGTGACATGATAAATGTTGCAGATATCTAAGCAAACATACAGTGTGGCCCCAAATTGTTGCGGTTTCCGACGCTCAGTTCGTGTGTTTGTTTGTATACAGTAAACATAACACACAATTGTCGCTGATTTGTTTGTTCGTCGATAGTTGTGGTAATTGTTTTGACCCTACAACGGAGAAGGACTAGCAATATAATAGTATGTTTATGTTTTTTAACACATAAGATTTTGTAATTGTTTATGAAATTGATTGTGAGAGTTATTCTTTTAGACAATTCTTTAAAGCAACCCATTAAATAACTAAACATAATCATCATCATTGACCGCCTATTTCTACCAACTGCTGAGTATAGGCTTCCTCCTTTAATACCATGTTTTCCTGGTCTGTACTAATCGCATCCCAGGTCTTTCCCGCGATTCTTTGCAGGTCTAACTAAACATAATTATTATGACTTAATTCCGAAGCTTTCTTTTCCTTACCTTGATCTCACCAACTGTAGGTATATAAAACGTTACAGAGGCGCGTTGTCAATCTTGTTTTATAAATCCACACCTAACTCTGATATCAGTCATTAAAAAGAAAACCTGTGGCATTTGATACAGTTTCAATTCCAATCCTGCTTATTATATTGGATAAGTCTTGGATGCATAGTTTGTTACTTATATGATTTAAAAATAATGTTCCTGAGCATTTTAAAATCGTTATCATCGGAAAAAATACTAGAAACAAAATGAAGTGCACCTATGGAGTACCACAGGGAAATACTTTAGGACCGACTCTGTTTTTCTACCTTTATAAATAATTCGTGTCTTCCACGTGTTTGCTCGGAACTCCTCAACTGACGAAAGTTTATCTACTTTTATTTGAATGTCTGTATATGCAACCGATCGAAACCATTAGGTATGATTGTTTGAAAATAATATCTATTACAGATTTGATTTGGCTTCTATTAATTTTCCGTTACCGTCTCCCTCTTACGGAGAAGTGGCCAGGAAAGATAAGAAAGTAAGTTACTGCAAGCACACACTATAAACCTTTAAATCGGTTTACCCTTCATGAATTTTAAATGCGTAAATTGGGACATAATTGACGCGGTTTACCGTTCCGCCATATTAGTAACGGTTAACGCTGCTGTAGACCACAACATTGTTGTGTGTTTGAAATCGCTTCAATTTCGAATTTAAATACATATTTCGCCAACTCCCTTCAAGTTTTGTTTTTGTTCATTTCTGTAGCGGTGTTTAATTGTGGCTTGAAGTTTCAGACGATTTCCACTTTATTTATTGAGGTGGTTTTGTTGGCCAATTCGACTTTTAAAAGCTTTGATTTTGGTTGGTTGTATGATTGTATCTCAGAAAATATATTTAAAATGACTGATGACTGGCATCAGTACTAACATACGCCATATTTCGATTACAAAAAATATGTTTTAAAACTCTAGAAAAATTCAAGTGATTTATGGCATTTTCCATTTGTACGGAATTTTCCATCTCTAAATGGACATTTTTTTTATAGCACTAAGATGGTATAGACTCATACGGCTCGCCTGGGGTAAGCGGTTACCGTAGCCTACGGATGCTTGCAAATAGCAACAACAACATAATTGTATTTATTTGAATTCCATTCGTATGAAAATCAGCAAAAAATTTCTTGTAATCTATACTAATCAAATCCCTTTCTAAATGCAAATGAATTGATTAAAAGGTACGTATATCTGTATCCAGGTATAAAGGTAGAGTCGCTAGAGGTGAATTGATTCAATATACAGAGGCCGTCCCATTGGTCGGATCCCTGATACCTACTCGACGGCAATTAAACGCTCTTCCTGTGCCCCAGGGTACCGACAAATCACTTTTCAGACTCCCCTTAAATTTCATGTTAAATATACACAGTGTAGCAAAACATTGGCGAAAAAATTTCACAATTTCCAGTGAGTAAAGTTTTTTGTATGGACTTTTTTAATCTATGCTGAGTGCTGGTAGGGTGACCAAACTAGATAAGGCACAGCCCAAGGTGTAACATCCATAAAATTACATACAGGAGGGGTCGGTCGCGACGGGCCAGTTATCGAATCACTTCGGAATGCATAGGATATTTTGCGCTTGTACAACGTTGTGATCGGTTAATCAATTTCACGGTTATTGCCTGGGGTTGTTTAGAAAAACTTCGTATACTTTGCAGCTTTTAAACCAGATTGTTTTTTTATTATAACTTTAAGTCGGATGTTTCTTAAACAAGAATAGTCAACCAATTATTTTCCGGCTATTGTATTATTCTTCCGCCTGTCTGTTCGTTACTTCTTTTTATTATTTGAGACACCATCTGATGTAGATTTAGCATAGCTTTTATCTCTTTCAACAAACAAAGCTATGTTTTCATGCACAAAAAATTTTAAAACAAAAAGAGTAGAATATAAACAAGAAGAAAAAGAATACTCTCGTTAAGCATAATGCATTTAAACCCCTTCGAGTCGTCCATTTGCACAGAGTACTGAATTTACAAATAAAGTGAAATCAAAATGAATAGTTTATGCAAATCCTATGAGCACTTCTTGAGTGAACAACAATAAAGACAAATGTGTTTTTGTTGAGAAAACCAATATACTTCTAGAAAGTGCACGATTTAAAGACAGCAACGGAAATGAATATTAAGATGGGATTACATACAATAATGGTGATTCTTTTATTTATTTTTCTATGTAAATGAAATCTCGATCGGGAAGAGTCTTCTGGTTCTTAAAAAAGAATACTCCATTTTATACTTTCCCGGGTATCTTAAAGAGTGACCAAAGCATTTATACCAACTGTAAATGTCAGAAAATTTTAATCTCATACTGAAAACAGAAATTATATTAAAGGGTTCGATAGCTAATAAACATCAGAATCACGTTGTAAATTGGACAAAACTGCGCATATGAATGTCAGTAGAACTATAAATTACCTTTACATACCATTCTATGAAATACGTTCAATTTGTTTACGATAGTATCGCCTTGATATTACTTCCTACATTTCACTAAGGAACCTAATTCCTGTATTTTTCCGGAATATTCTGTCTTTCTTTTTGTGCTTTTTCATCACATTACGGTATACGTTTCCATATCTGGTGCATCAGTAGTGAACAAGAATAGTCCCGACGGGACACGCTGGTGGTACGTCGTCGCCTAAATCGTTATAACTTCAATATTTCTAATGGCGTGCGATCCAATCTCTTGCAATGGCCTCCCAGTCATACCCGTTATGTCGATACAGCTGTGATGTAATCCATTTTTTATTCCACGACAATAGCAAATAATATTTTATGTTTGGAAATATCTTTATAGAAAGGTAGAAACATTTTACTTAGTTACAGTCTGGGATTTCCACGAAAAGAGGCTTATTTAAGAATAAAATAAGAATTTTCGTAAAAATATATTTTATTTTGTATAAATTAAGTATTAACTTAGTTACAAATAAATAAAACTTATAAGTAAAAATTAAACAATAGTTTACAACAATAGTGATACGATACCCATAAACCAATCGCTGATTAAAGCTGTTTTGAGTCACTTACACCTTCGTATACACGCAAGGTGCATGCATCTGACAATGTGAAACGATTGTCAAATATGGCGAAAAAGCTACCAGAATTATGGGGTTTGTCATCTTCTGCACTTCATAGGCCTCAAATCAAATACCATTTATTTGTAGACGATAATGGCAAATATTATAGAGATACAGTTTATTCTCCGAGGTAGGGAGGGGGTAACTACCTGTCGAATCATCATCATCAGAACCATTGGCCGCACAGACCGCTTTCCATCAATGACCCCCTCTATCATTTCTTTAATCACTGAAAATGTTGAGATGGACTATGGCTCTAGGGTTTCTGATGATTCAGCTACAACCGATTTGGATATTTCTCTCTTCTTGTTGGGCAACGCTAAGCAGATTAAGCCGTTCACTGTAAATTGAATAAGGAATGGTACGATTATCTGTTTAGACAGTTGGAGTAGATAATGCATGTACAAGTAATCAAGCATCCTCTAACGTCAATCTTACTAAAACATGGGTGTCCCTAGTAATGACAAAAGAGACTCTGAGATCAACAGATAAGAAAATAATTTAATTTGCTAGCCTTTATACTGCCTAGCCTGGAGCCTGATAGTAGCGTCATTTGTGCGGTTGCTTGGGTGTTAAGGCTGGCTCTTCGGGCCTCGCGAATTTCTTTTCTTTTTCGGATAGGCGTATGTATATAGGCGAGCATTCGTGAACACAAATATTTAGGGCAATGTAGAAGAAATCCACTTACCAACAAGAAGACTTCCGAAGAGGTAAAAACCAATGCCACAGTTAATGTCCAGGAACCAGCCGATCAAGTTGGATCCCACCATAGAACCAGTACGTCCCAACATCATTGATAGGCAAACAGCCATAGCCCTGGATAAAAATAAACTTAATTAAAATTTCACTGTGCCAAAGCTTTACACTCGACTACAAATATATTACATACAAATATAGTACATTTCGTGTTTAATATTCTGCCAATCAATCGTTCTTGATCGAAGATGAATGCAGTACACGTCAAAAGTACAGGATTCAGCGGTAACGTTTACTAATGGCTCAAAAAGTAGGATTCAACGAAATTGTTATATCGACGGTTAACGCAACCAAAACAAATTACACATTTCTATATTTGTTATATTACTTAATTTAGAATCTTCTATAACCTCTGTAGTCTCAAGCATACCTTTAACTTACCTATACTTAGTAGGAAACAGCTCCACAGCAGTAGCGTTCATCAGTCCAATACAGGCGCCAGACATTTGGAATATTGCAAACAGAACTACTGCAACTTGCTGGTTGTAGGCCAGATTGGCTCCAACTCCGCACATTCCAGTGATACAGAGGGTCACTACGAGGATAGACTTCTTTCCCACATAGTCAACGAGGACGCCGACGATGATGTACATAGAACAGAACACCAGGCCAACGTAGATGGAGCGCTCGAAGGTGGAGGTGTAGATTGTGTCGTCGCATACGACCTGAAATGAAAAAACAATAAGTTATGTTATTATTATATTTGTGGTGCTATAAATAACTGAAATTTTGAAAAATAACTAGGCCATAAAATTGGGTTAATAGTTTTTACAAAGTGAATAAAACTTGATGAAATAAACACAAGCGTAGACGATGACCGAAGTAAATTTAAAATAATTATATGAAAGCTTTTTCTTTACTAACCATGGTGGTATTTAAGGCATTAGCATCAGCTTTTACCCGTTGTAAGTCGATGACATCACAGATTTTCATGTCAACACTATTATGGCTAGCTAGGGAATTTAAAATGGTTGGGAACCAGATGTAGAAACCATTAGTTCTGGAACAAAATATCAGATTATTATTTATTTATTTAATAATTTATGTACACATGAAAAGACACAGAAAACATTAAATAATTATATTATTCATTATTATGACAAAAGGAATTATTTATTGCCTGTAAAACTTATGTTGTCTATAATTTATATTTAGTATTGTAAAGAGGTAAAGTTTATTTTTAAGTAGGGGGTAATTTCTGAAACTACAGAACCTATTCTAAAAATTATCTCATTAATAGAAAGCTGCACTATCTCTGAGTGATATAGGCTATATTTAATTTTAATAAGAATTAATTTGTTAAATACAGATTAATTCTAATTAGATCTTCTTTGTCTTTTTATTTAATTATATAGTAGTTTGTCGTAGTCATGATTAATTTAAGTATATGTTAAGTTTTGTCATTTAGTGTTTAAGAGTGACCTTACGAGGCTGGCATAGTCACCACGGTGAACTGAAGCCTCAATAAAAATTTGAATAAAAAAAAAAAAAAAAAAAAAAACGTGCGGTTGAAACCGCGGTCAGTAGTTAGTTATAAACCAAAAACTGATAACAACTTCGAAATAACAAGTTTTGGATACATACGCTGCAAATATTCCGAATTGGACGAAGCAGGTGAGGCAAATCCATGGAAGTAGCGGTGGCCGGAAGATTGGGAAAGTTTGCGCTTTCATGGAAGCTAGCACAGCGGCTATACCCTTGCCGTTGTTCAACTTTGTGATTTGGTTTTCGACAATCAGTGATTTTACCTGCAAAAATGTCTCTTTTAGGATCTATTGTTTGCAAGAGTTAGATGGAGTAATTAATCAAATACTTACTGTAGGTATTGATGGTATACGTAAAATCTCTAAAATACTTACTGGAAAGCTATCTGTAGGCATTCTGCTGTTGATGGAGTAGATTGATTTCACAGCATCCAATGAGTCCTTGTATTGACCATTAGCGTACAAAAATTTGGGGCTTTCTGGTGCGAAGAATAGAAATATAGTGGCAATGGCAAAAGGTATCGTGCAAGCCACGACCAGCAGACGCCAAGAACAGTACGAAATATCCAAGAAGTCGATGCGGTAGGAGAACTCGAGGGGTAGAATCAGCCAAGCGAGACCTAGAGAAAAACGGAATTGAAGTTGTGTGAGTTCAAGTTATCGTGTTTTTGGTAGGTATCGCACAAATCTGCATATAGATATATAATTTAGCTAATCCTACACTCGAGATGTGCGTGTTTAGAATAACAATGCCAGGCATCGATGCCACTTACAGATACCGATACCAAAATAGGATGCTGTGTTATGCCAAAAACGGATGCCGGTGCTATCTAGTTGTACCTAGTAGATAGCATTGGTTTGGAATGAATGCATATTGTCAACATTATCAGCATCGTATCGCAGTTGACGGTACGAAAATTGTTATAGTATGTATTAGGCATCGATATCAAAAATGACGATGCTAATATCGGATACCGCATCTTTGATATTGATGCGCATCGATGACAAGAATATCCCAAACCGCCCATGCAAGGCTGAGTGATTCAGACATGGTTAGGGTTGTAAGGTTTTTTTTTGTATGATATAATTATGTTAAAATTTTCGCCTCCTTACTTAAACGTTGTCATGAATAACAGAATTTTAACTGTACCTATATTTTGATGTATAAGCTTAACGTAACTTTATACAGCATTTATTAGTCAGGGTTACTGTCTCGTATATATGTCAATATTACCTGGTAATACTACAGTGCCAATTCCAATGAAAGACGATCCGAATGTGACCATTTTGTCTCTATGGCGAATGTTGTTGAATTCTCCGAGATAAGTATACACTATGGCTGAGGGTCCCGTCATACTGAAATTATTAAAAGATGTACTCAAGAATGATTTATTAAGAACACATGATGCTGATGATAAGAACCTTAAAGATGAAATAATGAAAGTCGTTTGTATGTTTTATGAATTAGAGGAATAGGACAGAATTTGTGTTAAAATTACAAGAACAATTAAAAATAATAAGCAAAAGAAAAAATAATATCATTTGCTAAAAGAATAGGGCAGAAAATGGTGATTCATTTATATAATAAATAAATCCATCCCATTATGGTACCACTGCTGGGCACGGGCCTCTTCTTAGAATGAGAAGGGTGAGCGCTGGCCTAGTACGGGTTCGACTATACACAGTATCGAGAACTTTGAGGCCCTCTCAGATGTGCAGATGTCCTCACGATGTTTTCCTTCACCGTTAACGCAAGTGATAATCAAATTCAGATTTTCATAAACATCATTACTTAATATTATTATGAATCAATGATATTATCTGAGAATGTAACTTACAAAACAGCAGAAATGAACTGTAGAGCAGCAAACGACGCAAGGTTAGGTGCAAAACTAGCAAATACTGATACAATAGAAGATATCAACATGGAAATCAGCATCGTCGGTCTCCTCCCTTTAGTGTCCGCTAACCATCCCCAGAAATATGACGTCAATATGATAGCTGAAAAAGTTTAAAAGTCTGAGTTCGTCGGTGTTTCGAAAATCTTTAAGGCTTATTAATATTCTTTGACTAAGTTTGACATGGGCACGGCCTAAAATTAAAATATTAGCAACAAGCCTGAAAATATTGAGTAGAACAAGATCTTCACACTTCTACAGATTTGAGACATGGTAAGCGTAATATATGTTAGGATGTGTTGGTGTTAATTCGATTTCTGATAATAAATTGGAACCTATTGCAATCGAAGCGATTGGCTTGTTGTGCTACGTGCCGCGGGATCGATCCCCGCACGGAGCAAATATTTGTATGGCCTACAGATAATTGTTCCGGACCTGCTACCTAATCACGATGCACGCTCGTAATCGGAATCGACTCAATTTTGACACTACAACAGTGTTCATTGCGTTGCTCAAATTGTAGGGCGTAGTGGTTTTAAAAGCATACCGCGCAATGTAGTTTGTTGGACTGTCAAAATTGAATCGATTCCGATGGCGAGTGTGTATCGTGATTACCCTGCTGGATGTGTGTGCATGTGACGATATACGAGTATGTTTGTAAACTCTACCGACGATACAGGAGAAATAATAGAATATGTTTTACCAATTTTTTTTTTATTCATGTCTGTTATTTGAGAGCTAGCTACTTAAACGTTGCTTTCACTTAATACGTTGACTGCCACCGCAGCAGACACAATAGAATTTCTACTATTTGTAGGTCTCGGGTGACCTACATGGCGTTCAAAGGCGTAATATAATATTGTTGTTAGAATATTATGGCGAAGTTTACGGTGTATTTATCAATATAAAAGAACATTAAAAATTAATTTACCTGTAAACGGTAAAGCCGACAGCCATCCCTTCTGTTGCGTAGTGAGTTCCAAGTCACATTGTGCTGCAGGTATGATGTATCCTAGGACGAGGCATTGCATGATCATTCCCATCAGCATCAGGCCAGACATAAGCATATGCAAAATGTTGTAGATGCCAAATCCTAAAAATTATACAAGGTTTTGATGAAAAATATCTTGATTTCTGATTTGTAATATTCCTGAATAATTATGTATCTTCACAATTATTAATCAATAGTTTATTTTTTACTCTTTTATTGCTTGTCTTCAAAACGAGTGTCAAAATCATTATTACAGTTTATTATGACAATATAACATCATAACATAATATTTGATACACTCGGGAGCAAAGAATCCGGGTCACCAACATAATGAACCTTAATATCTCGGAAACTAAGAATGATAGCTCATTCAAATAAAGAGTATTTTATAGACTATTTAATACTACACAAGTTATAATACGCTTCGAGAGCTTGAAATTGTATTGATAGAGGTATGTGAGAATATTCCCCAACATCGCCTCGGACTCTTTGTGCCGTATGAATCGCATGACATCTGTATTGACAACACACGGAGGTAATACAAAGTACTAAAAGTGAGAATATGATATAAGTTTCTATAAAAAGTGAGTATATTAAAAAAAAGAAATATTTACGCATTTTAAATTAATGTATTTTTAATAAGTAAAATAAATAATAACTAAGGAGTTTTATTAATTTTATTTAAGTAATAGATATTAAGTAGTCTATAAAATACTTTTAATTTGATTGTCCTAACATTCTTAGTTTCCGAGATATTAAGGTTTATTTAGTGACCCGGATTCATTGCTCTCGAGTGTATAAATCTGGGTATTTGTTTTGCTTTGTTATTATTATTTTTGTTAAATTGTTTTCAAAGTAGGATTAATAATTATTTATCAAGTAAAAATCAAGTACTAAAATAATTTCAAACTTATGAAAATTTGTGGGAGCTGTGGGATAAGTTTGTTTATGTAATAAAGATTTGCGGAATGCCCTTTAAAGTTTTTGAATAGACGATAACGAAGGTCAAACTTTCAATTTCAATTTATGATTTTCATCGTTATTCAATGGTAACTTTAAGGTTGAAAAAGACACTGTGATTTAATGGATCACTATCTACAAATAAAATAAACGAAATCTGAAGCGACGAAATTTTTGCCTTTAATCTTTATCATTGTTAATAGAACTGTTAAGAAAACCATAAACTATAAAGTTGCCTGAGCATTAAATAAAAGAATTTCTTAATTTTTATAATAAAACATCCACTTCTGTGTCAGTTTACATTTTGTTCATTTAAATAGCTTTCCTGTTCTATAGAAATTTGTTATAATTCTTTCGTATTTTTGAATGCGAGCTCACGCATGCGTAAGCATGCCTTTTAAATCCTTTAATCTGCGTTGTGCATAAATAAATGCAAAAGTGTGCTTTTATTTTCCTCTTTATATAAAGTGTTGAGTCGATAAACTGTATTCAAGAACAATATTCCATCCATAGCGAAAAAAGCATTGGCATATTAGTATGTGCCAATGTTTTTGTGGCAATGTTGCACTTTGCTTCACCCATCTATTCTAAAAAAGCTGCGAACGGTCGCCGGCGTCCACGAACTATAGATTTTTTGTTTAGTGGACTTTGCGCCGCTTCCATCCCATCCAAAATTTAAGTGCTAGGCACTTGTCGGTATAGCAATTTCCATCCAGTCCTATCCAATGCCAATGCGTCGCTTCACGGGTTAATATTTTTAACTTGCAGGGCAGATAGGGCACGTATTAGACAAAGTTAAAGTTTTTATTTCAACTGCTTATTTTTATTTTCCCTTTTAAAACGTCGTGATTCTAGGTGCACGGTTTGAAGAAGGTTGGTCCTATGGAGAAGACCGGCTAGAAAGTCCATGGTTACTATTTTAAAATGTTAAATTTATTAATAATAGCCACGGACAGGACCGGTTCTTGTTCCATTGGAATAAGCATACTAAGTGCTGGTTTAGTTTTAAGTAAGTAATAAGTAACAAGCCATCATGGTGCAAACAGGGCGTGTCTTCCATTATTAAAATTAAATTTTTGTTTACCAAATCTCGTTTTTTCCTCCCATCTACCACCTGTAAAATGGCGACGCCCTCGCTCGCTGTAATTAACTTAAGTCCCATCAGCTTATTATATTTGGCACCAGGCGTGTTGGCTGTAGCTACAGTTCTATTACCTGATAACAACATGGCGTCATCTAGCGTCGCCATTATTATGTCATTTTTCTTTCCACCTTTCTCCATTGCTTTGGTAGCGTCCATTACTTAATCTGAAAACGTAAATAGTATCTAAAAAATGTCCGGGTATTTAGAGCTGTTAGCATTTTACCATTGAAGATTCAATAACTGTGATACTCAGACTACAAGATGCTAATGATATAAATAACCTAACCGTCAAAAATTCCCGACTCGAATTAAAAAAAGACCTGTAACTTTTGAACGGCTGAATAGATTTTCATGAACCATAGTTAAGATGATACCCGATTAAACTAGCTTTCGATTAAAAAAACAGCATTGAAATCTGTCTATCCATTTTGAAGCTACGATACCACAGACAGATACACCGATATGTATCACATCTATGTATCACAGATACATAGATACATACTACAAACTTATAACACCCCTCTTTTTTGTCGGGGGTTAAAAATGCTTTGAGTGATCACTAATTTTGTTTCTATCGTAACTAATTTAATAAATTATGTTTATTTTTATTTCAAGAACGCTTTGAATGCGCCAACAGCACTATTTGAAGCGCTCGGATGATTGAAGTCTAAACAATTCTTATTCATGTTTAGTTCTTTCGTATAACTAAAGAAATTTAATAAATTCATTTAATAAATTATAAATGAGTTAACTATAACTAAAATCAAACTATTGTTTATGCAAATTATGGTTTATTATAATGTTATCTATTGTAATTAATTTCAACTAACTGAGGTTTGCCTTGAATGTTTCTTATCTTGTCAGCCGTAAACATGTAAGTATGATTTATTTGAATATTGTCTAAATATTGGTAGATATTTAAAAAAAATAAGAAAAGAAATCATGAAATAAATTTTGTGGTATAGTACGACACAACTAAGAAGTTACATCGATGTAGCTGATCGAACAACCAATGATAGTATAGTAGCTCGCTTTGTCATCGTAAAAATCATATTTGACTGCAGTACTAATTAACTGCATTCGTGGTCTTGAAGTCGCACTCAGTTCGGAAGCGATTGTTTGTTTGTTTCTTTTATTTTTTAAAACGTCACTAGGATTTCTCCTATATCGAGGGTACAGTTTACAAATATACATGTCACATGCACACACACCTAGACCCGGAACAACTATCTGTAGATCATACAAATAATTGTTCCGTGAGGGGATCGAACCGAAACAAAAGCTAAACGCTTAGCCACTGCGCCAACCGTGTCGTCGTGATCGGTTTTACAAAGTTTGCCGATGCGACTTTTTAGTTGTGTCGTACTGCAGGTACTTATATATATTTTATCCATTGATACTGTTACTTAAAATTGTGGTGAATTAATTTTCCCTTCGTCAAAATGTTTAGTATAATATCCATAGGCTCCAGATACCCTTTCTACTTCCTTAATTAGTATTTATACCTTAATAGCATTATACATATTGAATCACCTTGTATACCAACAATTATCTAGAAGTATTTTTCGGAAAGAGAGAAATAAATAAGTATACATAAATAATAAAAATATTTTTTTAACTTTTAATCGTAATGGGAATTAGATCTATAGAAATTATACAACAATAATTTATTGATATTGTCACAAAGAAGACATACAAATACTTATTCGCGTTTGCAGTTCCTAAAATTTTTGGCTGTGGTCTACTACTTATCTATGATGCAATTCAATAATATTTGATGACTATATTATTATTTGGCATCGGATCTGAATCAGTATAAATTTATATAATTTACGAATCATATATTACAACACAAATCACACAGAGGATATTTTAATCAAGTCTCTTCAACGTTAACCGACCGTTTAATTAAATAAAAAAGTACCTATACATATTTTAATTACTGTAGTATTTTTATAATATTTGAGAAAATAATATGCACATCGCTTACAAAGTGATGTCATATTAATATTAAGTCGGTGGTCACAATGAAGGTACTCGAATAAATCATATCGTCAGTTGAAAGGCTATTTGATCTATGCGTCATTTTTTTTGTTTTTAGAAAAACAATTATAAAAAAAACAAAAAAAAAATGGCGCTTAGATCAAATAGCCTTTCAACCGTCGATATGTATTGTTATGCGTAGATATACAATAAAATCACCTCATGGACGCTTGCTTGGGCTCAAATATACACCTTGTATCAGCTGGCTCTGATCCCGCACAAGCTCTACGATTACTCGTAGAAATCATGATTATCTGAGGAAAATAAGACTAAAAGAAAGTTAATATTTTGAAAAGCAGTAAGTTAGTCACGAGGGTTAATACAGAATTGAGAAAAAATCGGTTAAAAAAATTATTGTTGAAATTCTCATAATGGATTCATTTTCTGAAGGAAACCCGATACCTCAGAAATGAATATGAAACACAACTCTCAATACATTATTATCACTCGTGACTTCAAATTTTACCAAAATTCAATGATAAAAATATATAATATAATAGATTCTGTACTCACAATATAAATCAGGCAACGTTAATATGTAACGAAAGGTGATCTGTAACTGACTGGTGACTCGTTACTGACTTG
This sequence comes from Allophyes oxyacanthae, assembly GCA_932294325.1. Lineage (NCBI taxonomy): Eukaryota > Metazoa > Arthropoda > Insecta > Lepidoptera > Noctuidae > Allophyes > Allophyes oxyacanthae. The sequence continues at coordinate 14,564,747 of OW028615.1, forward strand.
CTTATATAGACGAGTTATCAGTGATTGACGTCACGCACATTCAACTTGATGCTAAGGTTATCTGTTCAGTGTTCATCTTGACTCTTAATAGTGATTTAATGTTAGTTATTTCTGCTGTCATTGCACAATAAGTGTAACAAATATTTTTGCGTAAACAAGAATGAAAATACGTTACTTTACTATAAAATTAGTTGGAATTTGGGAAGCAGTATCCTTATTTCATATGTCCACCTTACGAGCTTTACTTTTTAATATTATGAACATAAAGTCGCTGTGGTGAGTGCTAAACTTTGGCTAATATCAACTAACTAGCACGGTAAGAAACTAAAATTTCTAAGCAAACATAAGAAATGTTCAAAAATGTCTTTACTAAAAAGTGGATCTGTAAACTCTTTAGCTATTCCATTTTTTACTTGCATGCCCCAGGTGGGTAAGGTTTAATTACATGTACTAGTTAGTGGTCGCCCCGTGGTCGAAATTCGACCACATATTTTATATATGAATTTTAACTTTCAGCACTCCCATCTCCATAAAAAACTTTAACTATGGCATTTTCTCTTTACGTATTAATAATCTAATAATGAAGCATTTGTGACGCCCGATTTCATCCTTCCGATTGGAAATACAGTAAAACCTTATTACGGTCACGTTTAATACGATTTCCCGCATATATACGCCCGTTTACGTCGGTCCCTGTAACTTAAAGCATGTTTTCACACATTTGTCACGCTTAATACGAGTCGCCTTCCCGTTTAATACGCCAGTATTTTGCCGCCCGCTACACTGACCCCCATCTACTGATATTGAAGACGAAGCTTCTTCAAAAGTTAAATTAAATAGAAAATATTTTCATTACTAATGCACCAAAATCTCTTTGTCAAGCTATTACTTTATACAAATAAGTGATTACTCTATGTATAGTAAGCTACTTTAAAAATAAAATATATTTAAAAAGAAGTAAACACAAAGGTTGTCTGGTAGAGAATGCCTACGGCATTAAGACCGCCTTTGTACATTGTACATGAAGCATTTTAAATAAATAAACACCGCAAGTGATATGCTGTTATTCATTCAAGAGTTCCATTTTCTATTTCCGAAGGTCTTCATCAGATCTCCTCGACTCCTCGAGAGTAGATATACCCTTTCAAACAAAAAATAATTTTCAAAATCGATCGGCACTTGGCGGAGTTATTGCGTAATAAACAAACAAAAAAATATACTGTCGAATTGAGAATCTTGTCCTTTTTTGGAAGTCGGTTAAAAATAAGTTTATAAATACACAAAATAGTTACGCATTTATGTATGTGTATTCATGTGTTTTTCTATTCCGCATAAGACGATATTTGCTAAAACCGTTCTTAGGTCGTCGGAGGCCACTTAGGGTTACATCAGATTCAGATGGGTAGGCAACAGCATAGTTTTACTCAGATAAGCAGTCATTCTCTAAGATAAATGTAATACCTACTACTTGAACAGTAAATACATAAAATTATATCATATCTGTACTCGTCTCATCTGTCAATAGAAATTATCCTATTTGTAAACTGATAAGGAAAATTAAATAGGTAGTGTATATCGACTTGAGAGTAGTTTACTAAGAAATGTATGTTATCATGTTAAATAAACTTAACTCAAGGATTTTAGTTCTAGTCATCATATTATAATTGTTTTACGAAGAACTTACCTGTATGTAGAAGTATTTACATTTACTTTTGGAATCAAGTGACAATATGTCAATAACACAAAGACTCCAACAATCGCTATATTGCAAAACCATATTACGGACACGTCCCAACGTTCTCCAATACATTTCATATTGAAATTGTTCCTAACTCACACGGAAGCATAACATGTTCCTGACAGACCAGATAAAGGCTACCTCACGTGACTAGAACGAAACAAAGCACTAGAGTTTCCCTATGTTTGATATTCCGCAAGTGCGTCCCCGCCGTACATCGTACTTGCTAACAAAGTTTGCTGTTTCATTGATGTGTGAATCATGATGTTCGTAATTCTTCTAGTTTTTGTGGTTTCTGGATAGGAATAAGCCATTCAATTCTCGCATGGGAAGTGTGACAAAATAATGTGCGTAAAAACTGTATCGCGAATCATAAATGTTCGAATGCATGATTGGTGTTTATTCTCAAAAGAACATTACATGAGAAATTTACATTTAATTAAATAATACACATTGTCGTCTAATGACAAAGCATGCAGAGCTAGGCAAACAATAGTTGAAACATACAAACCAAAGCTAAAAGAGATTCGTGATCATAAAATAAATGTGGGTTTTAGATCAATCGTTTCCCCAACTGCATACTTATTTTACCTATATGTTATCTAAGATCATCTAGGGCATCCTAGGAAGTCAGCCTCGATACCGCCATTACTAACTTTCCACTACGGAATGAGCGATTTCCATGTGGCTCGTCCAGCAGGCCGGAACGTTAAAAGACACATTGTCGATTAATACGATTCGTATTTCATCGTGTTGCATAAGTGAGGGACCCGCGCTTAATACATTCACTGCCATCCGTTCGGATCCGAGAAGGGCGAGGCACTTGCAGTGGTGTCGAGCACTCGGGTCCGAGCAGCCGCCACGCATAGCCTCGTTTTGTATAGCTTTTGTATCCGGGGTAAATGCATGTTACTTTTTGCGGTCAATCTAATGCTAAACCTAATCAAAATCCACCCAAAACAAAACCTGCTAATACCAGGTATTTTTTATGGGTTTTCCAGCTAATAATATAACAATGTTCCTAAACGAATCCTGTCACAGAATCCAAATACACTGAAAAAAATGATAGGTTAATAGTAACCAAAGTTTGGCTACCAGTAGGCCCTAATCTAGGGACTTGCGAACTACTTGTTATCAATAACAAAATGAGGTTCGTTTAACTGTGTTGTGTAACCTGAAGCCTAACTTTTTTCGTTTAATTTAACCTAACAATTTGACTTCTTTTAATCTTACTAGTTGTGTTAAAAATAACAATTCTATTTGTTAAAAAGTAGACAAGGGGTTTTGCTGTAACTAATTAAAATGTTTTGTTACAGATATCTGTACTATTTGCTTGCTGGTAACCAAACTGTTAAGTAAATTTTACTTTACAGTATGCTTACAGGTTACAGGTTCTATTTGTTAAAAAGTAGACAAGGGGTTTTGCTGTAACTAATTAAAATGTTTTGTTACAGATATCTGTACTATTCGCTTGCTGGTAACCAAACTGTTAAGTAAATTTTACTTTACAGTATGCTTACAGGTTACAGGTTCGGTTTTATAGTATATAACAAAACAGTTTTGTTATTAGTAGCCAATATCAGTCGAGTTATTAGTATCAAAAATACAGGATGTAAGAAATGGCTTGGTAAAAACTTTACAGACGCAATTAGGCTATGAAACTGAACAACTTTCCCTAAGGAACATAAGACTGGAAACAGCCAAAACTTTTGACCCACCCATATAAAAAGACGTTTACAATTAATGTAAAATTTGCGGTTTCCAATCATATTTTCCTTCGGGTTAGTTGTACAGTTTCATGACCTAATTACATCTGTAAAGTTTTTGCCAATCCATTTCTTATACCCTGTAGTTTTGTTATTTATTACTTTACTGATATTTTTACTGTTTTGGTAGGTATACAGGGTGTAACAGAAATATGAAATAATACAGAATATGGAGAAAAATGAATTAAAGTTTTATTGAAGTTTTAAACAAATTTCTAAACATAATAAACAAAACAAGTATCAATCTCTTTGACTAAAACAAATCAACAACTCTTATTTCAGTAACACATAATTAAAATCCTTCAATGAACACTTTGAATTTTACTCAGTATGAAACTTAATTAACAATAATATCACAATTATTATATAATATTAATAACTAATAAATATTTAAATAGACGCGGCCCATAATTTATTTGGGCTTACATATTATTTTAGATTGTGTTATAGTTTGCAACACATCACATAATATGAGTTTCCCACCTAAATTTTTCGTTCTTTAGTGTACTTAACATTAAACAATATTATCTATATTGACTGTGTAGTACCAATACCTCCTAACTGACATTTTTCGAGAAAATCCGTTTTTAATCTTTTTGAATTTATAGGCGCTATTCACATGATTTGATAAAACTTCTAAGTGTACTTTTAGTTGCAACAACATTCAATTTACATGCAGTAATAAATCCCAATTGAACCAACGTGACTATTTATTTTGTCTAGAAACCAAACGTTTGTTTCCGTGTGTGTCAATTTTTGGCTCCGTCAGGAGTTATTGGCACTTCACCATCGATATCTTATTACCTAATTAATTTAAAAATAACTCAAAAATATTGTCACAAATAAAATCTTTGTGTGATGTATATTTTACCATTTGAAGCTACATTAGAGTGATTAGGGACGAAGGATATCATTGAATCCTGGTATGTATAAACTGTTGTTTCCGTTTCAGGAATTTTCACTTCAAAACAATGTAAATGATAATCAAAACTGTCTGTCTGCAATAATACGCACTCAAAAATAATCCTGTTATTTTTATAAACAAAAATATTTTTTATCATCATAAAAGTAACATCACCTGTATTTAAAATATCATTTATGAGAATAGTTCTAGGTTTGTAAATTGTGCCTTTGACTTTTACCCACGTTACGTAGTTAAGAGTATCATTTAAGCCTAGATTTAACTCGTGAATTATCTCATTCCGCTTTTGTTCAGAAATGCGTTTGGATGTACCTTCGAAAATTGAAGCCCCTAAAGACCCTTGTAAAAATAAGTCATTTAACTTTAATTGATGTTTAACTGCCAATGTTAATGTAAGATTACGACGGTTAAATGACGCTCTCGCAGATATTTTAGATACCCTATGTTTGGCTTCATAACGCATGCTCCAAAAATTAACTAAGGGACCAAATTTTAAGATCATTGCTGGATAGTGAACCATGAAATGGAATTTAGGTTTAAGGGTCTCTCCAGTTAACGTACAATAAAGTTCGTTCAGTTCAGATATTAAAACTTTTAACAAGTTACAACTATTTTTATCGGCACAGTTGGACATAACTAAGTCTAAAATGTTCCTTAGCGTAATATACAACACCCAATAATCATCATCTGCGGGTACAAAATCTCCGATCAATAGGCCAAAATATCGAAGTAAAGATAACATTTCTGAAGCTGATAATTTTATATTCCCTTTCGAAACGTGTTCCATACTTAATGGACAAGGTTTGCTATCACTGTCAGGACCATAATCGAAATTTGTTATCCTAGCATTTAAAATATGTAACGAGAAATATTTCAAATCTCTAGTGTACTTTATTAAAAGGAAAGATATAATATACTTTGCGACGCCTTCTAAAATATCGTGCATGATATCAACTCCAACTTGATCAAATAATCTAAAATTTTCAACAGATAACCAGATACACTTTTCTTTAATCCCAGTTCTAGCAGGACAATTTAGTTGTAGTTGTTCAAGGTAGTTTTCGTCATTACGAAGCAATTGCTCTTCTTCAAAGTATTGTTTTTTCATGTTTTCTTTGGACACATTACAAATTCGACATGGATAATTAGAGGAGAATGTTTCATTGAAGCCTGTTATGGAATGTATACCCAAATTGTCACCAATTATTAATGCCAAAGAAAAATAAAGTTGTCCCTGGAATGACGGAACGTCTATATCAATTCCATAATTGGATAGAAAGTTAAGTTCTTCTATTAAAGGATGAAAAACTATATGGTTCCCAAATATTGTTCTATCTGACGAATGGAATAAAAGAGCCAAAAATATATTAGATAGAGCTGATGCGCGATCCGGTGGGATACAACCAACAGACACGTAAACAGCTCCTAACTTGTGGATGCCTGAATGACTGCCGAGAACATTACCGCTTTCGTAATCATCGAAAAATAACAGCAATGGAAATACTAACTTTCCTGGGTACTTATTTTTGACCATATTTGCCCAAACACTACCTTGAGTTATATTTTTGATATGATGGCTGCTATCTAATGATAAACTGTTGCAATAATCTAATGTTTCTGCCATAACATTATCAAGTGTGAAAAATTTTTGTAGAACATATCTAAGAGGAATAAATTGCTGTTTACATTCCGTTGGCACAGACGTTACAACACCGCGCTTTTTAATAGTACACATTGTTTGACCTATGACTTTCTCAATTGGGGGTATATATGTACCATTTTCTTCAAAATATTTAAGGCGTTTATATTCAGTATTAAATGACTTAACAGGAGACTGTATTGCTGACAAAACACTATTTTTTAAGGAAATTAAATTTTCTTCTTGTAATACAGATGTACTCAAGATATTTTCTATATTAGCTGATAAACTATCACATAAGTATTTGTTCATTCCTTCCACTATACCTTGAACTGCATTTCTAGGTATTAAAGGGTTTGCATATAGTGTAGAAAGAAACTTTGGTAATGAATAACAGCTGTTACCATTAGAAAGCGATGTATTGTTACGTAATGCTTGGTGCGGTTGTTCAGTATTTATAGGAGCATCATTAGGAGAATCCAAATTAGGTGAAAACTCAGTTGAAATAGATAAATTGTTTAGGGTTATAGAATTTGAAGGTTGCATTGTGACCGCATTATTAATTAGGTCACAATCAGAATTATGGTGTTTTATTAAATGTTTACGAAAAGTATTTTTTAAATGAAAAGACCTATTACAATTACCTTCCACACAATGATACTTTGAAAAGTTATGAGTTGAATGAAATAAATTGAAATGTCTTAATAAGTTGCGAATGGTATCACTAAGTTGAAAACATAAGAAACACATTGGCATTTTGAGAGTCTACCTATTTATAATTGAAATAGACTAGTCCCTTTGAATATCTAGATCTACGCAAAGCGTATTTATCGATGTAGATTTTTTGTCATATCGAGTTTTCAATTGGTACAGCACTGTCTGTATAAATTGCCACAAGTTATAGCATTCTGGAGGATATTGTGCGTTAAGAACAAATATTATTTTAAAGCACGCATCTACTGATTTAACAATTGATGTAACCTCATATCGAATATTGTTTACTACAATGTACCTTGCAGATATTTCAGTGAGAGTAGGTCCGACAATTATAATGAATGGTTGCAGAGTCAATTCGAGGTCGAGCATCTTCTTTGTGCGACGAGCAATAGTTTCCTCTATTTCCGCTGCACTCTTGACATGGGTGATAAAACCTTCTAAAACTTCCTGCTTCGATGGGCGCCACAGGTTTTTGGACTTCGATTTTATCTTAGATATGTTCGATGTTGTCATCAGAAACGGTATAGACATGAATGCAACTATGTCTTTGATTTCATTGTTTTCTGTAAATAAACATGTATTTATATGTATAAAAATAAGGTCCGAGAATAAATAATAAATTAAAGTTTCACACTCGCACTCCTGCATTAGGGTAGAAAACCCTGTGTCGGTGGACACATACAACACAACAACCAAAACCCGAGAACACACATTTATCTCTGACACAAATGTCTACCGGGATTCGAACCTCACGATCAGCGTGCTAACCATTGGCATGTCAACCATTGTGCCACGAAGGCCGTTAAATAAAACAATGTGTGTTTATACAAGGTGTTTTCTATAAGGGGTACTAAGCCGCGTGTTCAGTCAGACCATCAATACAAACAACTTTTACTATGGGACCAACATCGGAATCGGAAAAAAATTTACCTTCCAGTACTAACAACGAACAGCTGATCGAAAATTTGTATGGCGATCTAAATTTTTTTTACAATTTCAATATTGGTCCCATAGTAAAAGTTGTTTGTATTGATGGTATGACTGAACATAACCCTCGCGGCTTAGTATACCTTATAATTTACACCCTGTATAATGTATAGGTAAGTTTGTTCATCATGCCATAAAAGCTTGGCGGAACGAAAAAAAAAAAAGGAATTGACGCGAACGAAGTCACGGGTAACAGCTAGTATTCTGATAAAACAATAATACTTACGGCTATCAATGTCTTGTAAGACTTCTTTCAAATTAACGATAGAACGAGTTTTTGCCAATTTAATAATTCTTGGTCTTATTAGTAGCCAGTTTTCCATTAGTTTTTGGTCATTGTCAGGGTAAAGGGACTTGAAATCTTTGAGAAGCTGGAAGGAGAAAATAGCAGTTTATAAATTACTAATAGGTAAGATACAATACATTTTTGCTGATTCCAAGATATGATACAATCGTTTTATTGCAGACTAATTCTGACAAGTTTCCTAATTCCACTTATTGATTACTTACCAAGAATATGCCTCCAGCCTGGTTGAGAGCTTTGAATTTGCAATAATACTGTTGTATTGTCAAGTTTTTGGACTGTAAAAGAGTCAGTCGTATCTTGGTTGTGATGCTCCAATATTGTTCTACTGTTTCCCATGGATCTGTACAGTTCTTTAGCCAAAGTATTTTATCGTCAAGGTCATCTGCAGATTCTGGTAACTGCAATGTTAAATCTTGGACACTAGTGCTAGGCCCTGGTAACTCAAGAATGCTCCTGGTACCTGCAGGTGATGAATTTGTATTTTTTTCTTTTCCTTTAATGATGCCAGATTTCAAAAAAGTCCTTCGTCGTTGACGGTAACAGTCTAATAATTTCCCTTTTGCAGATATTTTTTGTTGTGGACTGAAGCTTGAAAAGGGAATAAAGTAAACAGATGCACTTTCCTTTCTAAAAACTTGCGTTATTTCATATGCCAGCTGATACAACCTTGAGCTGGTGATGCATTTTTCTGGATAATCCTTTAATTCGTTACTAATAATGATATTACAAAGTCGTCTCCTGGCTGAATTTTCCAATAGGCCACTTTCTTGGTACTGAAGAAGAAGGCCTCTACCTTCATTGCAAGAGCTTAATAAATTATACAAATCCTGAAAATAAATAAAATGTTTCGTTATTTAAATAAAATATGATGCAAAAGTGAGATTTCCATTTACTACATCACACCGAGGCTTCTCGCCTGATGCCTAGAGTTTATAAGAGCTGCCACTGTTCGGCCTCATATTATTTATGCAAATAAATAACTTTTTACAAAAAAGAAAACCGACTTCCAAAACACACTACAAAGTATAAAATAACTTCACTTTCAGAAGTCGGTGTCGGTTCTGTTTTTTTCTGTTTCCCTTTTTAGACACCGACTTCCGAAAGTGAAGTTATTTTATGCTTTGTAGTGTGTTTTGGAAGTTGGTTTTCTTTTTTGTAAAAAGTTATTTATTCTTCACTTTTTAGTTGTACCGCACTTTTTCTTCATCGGATCATCACCTTCTTTTACGTAGGGCTACCTCGAAGCTATAATACACTAAACGCAATAAATAAACAAAGAATTTATTTAACTTCAAATGTATAGGAAAAATTCTGCTCATCATTCCCAAGATCCTCATCAGACCATCACCATTTTTTTATGAGACCACCTTGAAGCTATACTGAATCTAAAGCAAAAAGAATTATCACAAGTACGCCTATAAAATTTGAAGAGTTCCTTCGATTTCTCCAGGATTCCATCACCAGATCCTGACCTTATGATCATGAGACCAACTGGAAAGTATACTCTATCAATCAAAAGAAGAATTTTTGAAATCGGTCCAGGTGTCTCTAAGAAATCGGGGAACATACATAAAAAAGAAAAAAAGATTCCGACTAATTGAGAACCTCTTCCTTTTTTTTAAGTCAGTTAAAAAAAGAAAACATGTAAAATGTACTCACACAGTCCTTACTGGGGTCTCTTGTATAGTCATTCGAAAGAGAAGTCGGTTGATCCTCCAATCGTTCATCATCTAACACAAGTACTGTATCTGAATCCTTTAATAGATATATTTGGTTTGTAGTATTTGTTTGTACTTCAGCCTGAAAATAACGCATTACCGTTAGCAAAGTAGGTAGAGGAGTATTTCAGTCAAGAGTAGAAAAAACAAAAAGGGTAGGTAGGGTGTAGGTAAGTAAAGCAGATACTCACTGTATTTTTGTCAGAAAATGCGTCTGTTACTATGTCTTTTAGCATGGCAATTTGACTGGTTAGCTTGGCCCTGTGACCAATTACTGGGACCAATTCCTTAAGGTCTTCTGATGATAAAATTTGCAAAGTGTCCAAGTCCACACTATGTTCTGGAATTTGATAATACAAGTAGATGTAGTAGGTATTTTAGTTATTTCTTACTTCGCGAATGATTGGCAAGCTTGATTGATTTCTAAGTAACCTCTTCTAGGCCAAACCTACAACTCGAACAACAAAGTTATGTACCTAACCTAACCTACCGTCCATGCGTGTGCAACACATGATGTTTACATCTTTTTCTGATAGTTCTGAGTAATATTAGTAGGTAAATTATGAATATGTTATTTACATACCTTTAAACTTGTCAATGTACATTCCAAGACCCCAAGAGTTTAGATAGTCCTCAAGGTCTCTGGAATTACTTTCGTCGCCGTCGACCGACTCGGCCATTGCCGCCGCCTGGTCAAAGTCACTCATGTTATTAAAAATCTGCACACTTTGGCGCACTAATTTTTTTACAAACACCATAAAATCAAAGAAATCTCACAAACCGTTTTAAGAATGCTCTCACACGAATAAAAATGGCAGGAATGAACACTTGTTTGCTTTGCTTTGCTACCCGCCCGCCCGCTGTCCTCCTCCGTCCCCCGCCACTTCCAACGATCGCCCGAGGGCCGAGGTTGATTTGTTTGTCAATTAGTAACAAAACAGACTTGTTGTTTATAGATTAGGTAACAAAACTGGTTATTAAATACTTAACAAAAGATTTGTACTTTGTTAATACGTGTGGAATAGTTACTAGTAAATATATTAATTTGGTAAAAAATAATCAAACACATTGATTGATAATAGGCACAAGGTTTAGATGTGTGTAGAAATTAGTTTTGTTGCTACAACTGCGCTAGTTAGTCTATGTAAATTCAGTTAATATTAACAAAAATTAAGGTTACTACATACCAAATATAAACCTACAAAACTAGTTTTGGATCGATTACTGAAAAGATTGTTTAAATTTAACTAAAGTTTATTTCCCTACAACGAAACTTTCACATAACAAAACTAGTTTTGTTGATCATTTTTTTCAGTGTACCGGGGTATAAAATCGGTAAACATTCGAGTAGCTAATACGTGCGCTATCGCTTCTTCACAATAATCAAACCTAATTCGGAATTCACGGGCACAACCGGGTGTTGTATGTATTGCGCGACTGCTCGATATTTCGCGTCACGCCCGCAATATGTGTCGCGGGACTTAAGTCTCGTGCCCACTGGTGTCTGTTATGTTGTGTACGGTGTATCGATTTGTGTCATGTTTTTGATGTTTTCATTGATATTTTCTGTAAAAGTTATATTGCATTGATAGCCAAGCGGTTGAACGCTTGCCTTCCATGCATGAGGGTCTGAGTTCGAAACCGGCCCGCACCTCTGACTTTTAGAATTTATGTGCGGATAAGAATTTGATTATTACTGGCGTTAACGGTGAAGGATATGATCGTCAGGAAACCTGCACTCCTAAGAAAGTCTCATAAAGTTCTCGATGGTGTGTGCAGTCCGCCAACCCTCACCAAGCCAGCCTAACTCTTCTCATTCTGAGAAGAGGCCCGTGCCCAGCAGTGGCAGGATTTATTTATTGCATTGGCATAGATATGCATAAATATATAAAGTAGATACGTTCGATCTTTATTCTCTGATCACAAAAAAAAACAGTAAACATTTTACGAAGAAAATATCTTCAGTACTTCAGTGCATACGTAAGTCAAAACAACCTTGATCGAAGAGCGTATAGGCGACGCAGGGAACATTGAATATCCGCCACGCGTTTGGGAGCCTATTACGTGAAACGCGTACGCCGATAGTCTTCCATCTCTAGATATTCCAACGTGTCGAACTACGGAAAATAGTCGTAAATTGTACGTATATCTGGATGAAAAAATTGTATACATCTCGTGCGTCGACGCTATTGAAAGATTGTGGTTTTGAAGATAGGTGCCCCGGGAAATAGAGTGTCGTGCGTTACGAATATATGACGCGTATTTTAAAGGGAATATATGAAAATTGTTTCTGCGCACTCGTTTTTAGTTTGTCCTTCAGTTTACTTCGGTTTATGTTACATTTAAATGAAGATTTAGGAAAAGGGTTTATTTTCGGAAAGCGGTTTTTTTTCTAAGATTAACAGATTTTTTTATGTCAGGAAATGCAACATGAATATTTTTAAATTAATCTGTTTTTACACTTTCATGTCAAAGTTCGTAGCTGGCAATATTTATCATTCCTTTTCTGTTACTGAGCTGAATTAATTCAATTTCAAATTTAATTTAATTTAGCTTTGTTGGTAATTTAATTGTGCATGCTGTGGTCTCCTATAAATAAAAGGACTACACTTAAACGATACGTACTCTATAGATACTATGATTTTTGAATGTGTGTGTACGTCTTTGGTTGGAGACCATAAATAAATAAATAGTTTAAAGTATTTTTTTGTTCATTTGTTTATAGACAATATGAATGGCTTTTCTAGGAGCGACTTAGCGAGAAGTTAGGTCATGAGGTGGGGCACCAGCGTCTTCGGCTGCTCTCGAGGAGCTGTATAAACAACCAAATACTTCTAACTATAGGAAAAACTATATTTTCATCGGCCTGGGGTGGCTAGGAACAGTCACATTTTGGTGCTTAAAAACATACTGGTATTACCAATCCATCTGCCAAACGCAGAGATTAAGGCACTATGAACTTACTCATTCTAACAGTTATTAATACAATAATATTATTTAGTCGAATTTATTCGAAATAGAATATATTCGAATTTAGTCGAAATGTGAATGTATAAATTATCGCTGTCGGCACTCCTTCTCCATATAAACTTTAACTATGCCAAATCTCACACTCCTCCGTGTGCGTAATATGTTTAAAAGGGAAACAAAGTTTTCTCTTCTCGTATTAATATATAGATTCCATTATAATTTACATCATTGGAGGCCTATGTACAGGAGTGGATGTTCACGGGCTGGTAACGACATCTGGTAGTTTTTATACAGAGTGGTGACGAATTACCACATTAAATAAAACCACATAGGTATTTGGTATCACGTTCTGTGATCTTACACAAAAAATCAATCAAATCCAATCGTTAGCTTAGCCACAGGAACTAATTTAAAATTTCTATATTTTACACATATCACGATTTCTAGGCAAAATTTGAAAAGTTTCTAGCCTGTTCTTACCAAAATAATCTTATATTCAATATTTAAATTATGTGTAGAATAGATAAAGATGACATAAGTTTCTACTTTGATGTCCCTTCACCTAGTTGAATGAGAGTAGAGTGAAATAATATTATGGAAAAATAATATACGAGAAAATCTTTGTTTTTTTTGTGTATGGCTTCAGAACATGAAACCAAATACGTGGTTTCATTTAAAGTCGTAAAATTTTCAGCAGCCTGTATAAAAAAAAAACAACAAAGAACATTGATTAAAGTTAAACAGGAAACCACAATACAAAAGTTCACTAACATATTAAGCTACAAAACAAACTAAAAACCCCATGTCTACTTCGACAGAAGTATCAACTACACGCGACTCACAAGGCGAGGCAATAAAGCAATTGGTGCAGCATGCCGCTCACGTAGCTAATATTGTTTAGGGGATAATACTTTTACCTGCCGTCGAAATTATGTTGTGTCTTCATTGATATAAAATCCCAAGATACGCAAACAAGCGACTCAAAAACGTCCGAGAAATTACGCGCGTGAATCGAAATTGTGCATCTATTTATTTTAGTTAGTAAAGCTAAACAAACATGCCTAAATGATAGTAATAAAATAAAAAAACTGTATATACATTTTAATTACACGTCATGGAAGTTTAATACTGTAACCTAACTGTCAAAAACCTCCGACTACAACTAGAAAAAGAGCTGTAACTTTTCAACGGCTGAACAGATTTTTATGAACTAGCTTTCAAGTAAAAAAACTGCATTGAAATCGGTCTATCAGTTTGGAGCTACTATACCCCAGACAGATACACAGATCTACACTACGAAACTTATAACACCCCTATTTTTTGTCGGGCGTTAAAAATGGACGGGATTTCTTATTTTTAGTAAGTGCAACGGACCGTTACATCATAACTACTTATGAGTAATTGCCAACATTTTTATTCGCAGTGCAACTGTGTATCTACAGTTTTTAAATCATTGTATTGTGTCCCCCATCAAATTAACGACGTACCGTCTCTTGGTAGCTAGAGGGCTGATTGGGACAACTTAGGATCGCTTGCAGGTAAAAAGTGTCAAATTAGACGTTTAAAGAGACTTTTATTATTGCTATTTTTAACCCCCGATAAAAAAGAGGGATGTTAAATTGCTAGAATGCTAAATTCTATTACTGTGGGCTCCAGAATCTTGTACTGATTCCATGGTATCACTTTTCGTTACGATGTCACTTATACTGCATAACCGCAGTGCTCTAATCCTGCTATTTCAATCGTGTTAGAATGGTCCCGTAATGTCAGCATAGCTCTGGAGAGTGAACAGTACTCTCATATTGAAAAAAAAACAAGGAACTGTAGATGCGACAACCTAAGAGCTGTGTCATACGTATAAGATACCACACTACAGCAATCACTACGGTTCACAAACCAATGAATGTTTACTACGTGCTGTACTAAACGGGCTACACAAAGAGATTGTGAGCAAACTAACTAAAAACCCAATACCAAAGTTTTGTAAAAAAATCTAAAAAGACACTTCCTGGCCAAGTAACCAATCAATGTAAGTATACAATTTAAAATTACCTAATGTACCTAAACTATGTTTCTATTTTTTTCTTATGTACTGCAACATGGGTGATCGCCCCACCACAGATAAACCTGCGTATTTTTTGGTTAGGTTAGGGAACAATACGTGTGTGAATTATAATTATTGAATAAATAAAAAATAAAAATAAATAATTGGTTTAATAGAAGTAAGTCGGTTATTTGCCAGTTATTAAGTGTTGTTCTATATATTTTGGCTACTATTACCTATGCAATAGAAGCCAAAATCGGTTGAACGACACTGCAAAAACCAATAATTACTAGACCAGGTGACCTATTTTTACCTGCGACTATTTTGACACAGCTATACTTGGATCTATAGACTTTACAGATAACTATAGTTTGCCAGTTCAAAATCAAATTTGTCTTCCAACCGTCCATACCAGTCATCGCAAACACAAGATGTTCTGATTTAATTAAACGCTACCTTTAAATGGATCTCCCTGTTATTTGCTTAACCTGAGAACGAACTACCCTCCGAATTAGTATGCTGCGCGCATCCCCCTGTTACGGCGGTAAACAATACGACACTCGCCTATTTGTTCCCAATAATGTTGGTATTGGTATCTATATTTATAATGTTTTGTGTGTTCAGAGTGACTCCCAGTTTTGAAGATTGCCTCGTTTATTTTTGCACCTGAAACTTATCCTATCCTCTACAAAAGTGGTCCTTCGAGCCGGATGAACTGTTCTAGATTTAAAATTGGTTTGGAATATGTTGCACTTGGCCTTTGTTACGGATAAAATACTACAGTACGACACAACTTATATGGCTTACCGATGTATCTGGGCAGTTGACACAATTGTGACGACACCGTTGGCGCAGTGGCTTAGCGATTAGCTTTCTACGCTACGTGCCGCGGGTTCGATTCCCATACGGAGCAATTATTTGTATGATCTAAAGATACTTGTTCCGGGTCTGGGTGACGGTTATTTTTGTTGTTTTGGAAATGATAAAACTGACTTACCTACCATAACGTAAATTACAGTCTGATTGAAGCCGAAGGGTAAAACACAATTTGGATGTGGAACAACCATTCTAGGATGAGGATAATTGGTGAGTGGACGGTATGGCAACACCATCAGGAGTGCTGTAGAATTACGTGCGCGATTTGTAAGTATCATTAAGGTCATTAAAAGTAAACGTGATAATTTATTGCGTGTCAAAAGATGCCACAGTTTAAATGGGAATTGCATTGAGCGGTAAGGTTGCCCCCTTACTATTTAAACCAAATATATAATAACTGTAACTAGGAAATGGTTCAACAAACTAAAAAATAGGTAAGTACTTAGAAAACTTTATTGTTTAACTCATTATTTAAAGATTGTGTGTCCTGTAGTGGCGCAATGCCATGAAAATTTATCTTTCAGTTTTCAAGAGAATGCTCAATTTGGGCTCCATTTGGGCTCAATTTGGATTGCCAAATTGATTGATTGGTTATTCCATACATTTAATCGAGTAATTTGAATATTATTTGTATGGAACAGTGGATTTTGTTTCTGAGATTTCCGACTTGATCCCATAGTAAAAGTTGTTCATAATGATGCAAACAATAACCCTACCCTTTTCGACTAACCGTGTACCTACACAGGATATTTTTTTATTTATTGCGCATAATTTGTAGAGTGATTCAGTCTCTGTTTATCTTTTTTTATTTAAAACTTAAGTTTTACTTATCTATCAATTGTAGTGGGTATGGTTTAGTAATAGTGTTAGGGTTTATGTACTCATCGTATTGATTATATTGGTTGGGTCTATGCTAATTGAGTTGGTAATAAATAATATTCCACTCCTTTTTTCTCATCTCTCCGAACTCACAACCCTACATGACGACCTAGCCAGTGAAGGCGGTTAGCCGGACTTTGGTAGCGTGCAACTCGATCTATTGTTTAAAAAACATAAATAAAAAGTGATTGGGACTTAATTGCTAAAATGTGCTATTCGGAAATAGAAAAAGATGATGTTTTTATTCCTCAAAACGGTTTGACATTCTATTTAGAGCAATCTGCAATAAAACAGCATCTTGTAACGGGTGTTACAGGTTCGGAGGTTTTAAATCTTCAATGCACCTAGCTTGGCAGTGGCATCGACTTCAGAAGCTGATAAGTTTTTTAAGAAAATTATTTTATACTTTTTTAACCGACTTCCAAAAAGGAGGAGGTTCTATGTTCGTCTGTATGTGTTTTAGTTTTTAGAAGTCGGATTTACTTTTTATAAATTTTATTTTATAGTACTGCAAACATCAAAAAATCATGTCGGTTACAATGCATTTTCATATTGCTTTTAAAATATTATTTTTGTTTTTCACGTAAAGCACGGACAAACGAAGAGCGTATAGTGCAGTGATTTTCACTGTAAAGCTTGTTATTTTAAACAAAGGAGATAGGGGGAGCACGTTTTCGATTTGGGCGGTATTTACGATCAAATATTAGTTTCGATTTTTGGTAGAGGGTTTTGATGCTAGGGAGTGAATATTATACGAAGAGACATTATTAGTACGTTGTTCATATTCACCGACAAAATAAAAAAAATGTTTAGGACAAAACGGCGGCTTTAAATTGTTTTTGGTATTCAATTCAAATCAAAATAATTTATTTGCTATCGGTTTTTATTATTTGATAATTTAGTAAACAATTTTCACGTCTTTTTAACGAAAAACATTATTTAAAAATATGATAATCATATTAAATTTAACTGTCTGATAATTAACCACTTTTCACCAAATCTACATGTGATAAACGATTTGCTATATTTCATAAATTATTTCATTAATGAGTTGTGTGAAGATTGTTTACTAATTAAGACAAGAAAGAAAAAGCAGAGTATTTAAAACCCTATTTTAAAAGTCCATCATTATCTTGTATTCAATAATGTTATTTTTCTAATGTGTACAATTTTTCAATTACACACACAATTATTCAATAATGTAATTATTTAGCTGATGTACTCTCTTAAATATTCTTTATACACTGGAAACCACAGAATATTATGAACTTTTGTAATAGTTATAACAACATTCTAACAATATTCTGACAAATAAATGTATAACTTACTTACTATATTATTTAAAAGCAAATCGTTATAATTATCCTATTCCAATTTATTTTTATTCACATTAAATTACATTATTCTCGCAGCTCTTATCACAACATTGTACTAATCAAGATTGTAATCTATAATTTATAAAAACTTTCCGTGGAGTTTCTTGCCGGTTCTTCTCCATAGGACCTACTATTTGGAACTGCGCACCTAGGCTTACATTCAGAGACGACAGAAACGAGTCTAAGCGTGAACTTACGCTTCCATCTGTCAAAATTTGTTCGTAAAATTGACATATGGAAGCGTAAGTTCACGCTTGGACTCGTTTCTGTCGTCTCTGAATGTAAGCCCTAGAGTCTCGACATTTCATAAGTGCCTGTATTTGGTTTACATGAAATAAAGATCCATTCTATTCTATATCTGATGACCATATAGCTCTCTTCTACTCTCTATACCTACCTCTCTTTGTTAGATAATACTAACCATGAAAATTTAATGCATATATTTACGAAGTCATTAGATTTAAGTCAGCATTAAGAATTAGGAACCCCTTCAAACAGTTTCAAATTCAATTCCGCTTACAAATTTCAGTACTTACCCTTTACATTAACTTTCTGAAGGCAAACTTTATACGTATGAATAAGAATTGATACGAAAACGCGTTCATTTTGAGAAGTGCAGACGTTCGTGCGTGCCCTTTGATCTGAGAATACATCTCGGCTAAATATTGAATACGTGATACACATATGGGATGTGTTTGTTGGGACGAGTATCTACAAGGTCTTCAGTTCTAGAGCTGCCAGTGATCGATGGTTTGCATTTTTGGTAACGATTATTAGTTCATTGAAGATTTTGGGACATTCTTTTATTTTAATTTTTTATCCTTTTTTTTGTCGAGGCTTCAGTGCACTTTGGTGACCTATGCCAGCCTCGTAAGTCCACTTTTATTCATTTTTATCCTATTATTGCTTAGTGACATATGGGTTCTATACCCTGAAATAAAAAGAAAACAAAATAATTGGCCTATAAAATCAAAGAATTATTATATTATGGTATTTAGTTATTGGTTTAGTTTAGTATACCATAAGTTTAAGTAGTCTAAAGTAGTTACTTTGTAATTTTTACACACTGTGTCTACGTGTCTATCATCCTTATTTCCAATCGCGGGACTACTGGAAGAAATTTCTTTAGAAATAAGTAGTTCCATTGTGCTCATTTGTCTGTAACATTTTTATTACCATGTTTCCTTGTGTGTACATAAATAAATAAAATAAATAAATAGAAGTTTGAGAAAACAGCGAATATATCATGGACGTCAATCTGAAGTTGCAAACTTATATAAAGAGACAACATTTTGTTTGAACACTCTTAAGCATTTTCTCTTGTAGCAAGTTACAAATACGCTATAAAGTCTATTATCTCAGTGTCAGAGTCAATGTCCGCCATGATGTACTCATCTCGTGGGAAATTTGTTCTGTCTACGCCATACTTAAGTTTTATACTTTATTGTTTCATACAATAAAATTGTTTCGGGATCAAGTTCCTCCACTGAATTTCAAGTTGTTATTAGTATTAACATTTTGAGTAGCTCGTTTGAGACTACTATGAAAACTTTTTAGATGGCAATCTTGTTATTCTCTATGGAATAAGCAGAGCTATGCGTTGGTAGAATTAAATTGTGAAAATATGTCTTCAATGTGTAAAGAGCATAAAGTTATTATTACTAGTGGTAATAATAACTTTATGGTAAAGAGTATATAAAAATAAAGAATGAGATTGCACACCTTTTTAACTGTGTATTTTTTTTGGTGCTGTTTGATTTTTAATACATTTTTCGGCACGTCACAACTTAAATTACTTGTTTTAAAATTAAAACCTTATGTTTGAAATAGAAATCTATCATAAGTACACTTAGAAATCTATCTTTTTGTAAATAATGTTTCTATGTAAAGAACATCACGATAATGCTAGTTTAATTTCAGAATTTAAAATAAAAAAATCATTTATTATCAAAAAGTTATTTGTTTGTAACTTGATATCGCTTGAGAAATATATAAAAACAACATCCCATTTATGTCTCGCTCCTAGTCACGGGTCTGTTCTCAGAATGAGAAGGGTTAGGCGTTAGCCCACCATGCTGGCCTGGTATGGGTTTGCGGACTATACACACCATCGAGAACTTTGTGAGGCCCTCTCAGGTATGCAGGGTTGTACGATTTTTGACGATGCTTTCCTTCACCGTACACGCAAGTGATAATCAAATTCTGATTGGCACATAAATCCTAAATATCACGAGGTGCGGGCCGGTTTCGAACTCAGACCCTCCTGCATGGAAGGCAAGCGTTCAACCGTCAGAAACCCCTGACTCCAACTAGAAAAAGAGCAGTAACTTTTGAATGGCTGAACAGATTTTCATGAAACATAGCCGAGATGATAACGAGCGTATGGCACTCGTAGGTTGCAGCTGAAAACCAGCGTCAGGTGGCTAGTATCACTGCCTCCTGACATTGTGCTGAGCTGCGGCCTTTTGGCACAATAACTCTTTTAATTTTTATGTTTTCTTTGTTATTGGTTTTATTTATTTTTTGTTGTGCTAATAAAGTATGTTTCTTTCTTTCTTCTTTCTTTCTTTAACTGATTAAACTAGCTTTCAATTAAAAAAAACTACATTGAAATCGGCCTATCGGTTTTGGAGCTACGATCCCACAGACAGGGAAACAGATACACAGATATACATTACAAACTTATACAACCTCTCTTTTATGTCGGGGCATAAAAACGTATTATACACAGTATGTAAAGGAAAATAATAAAGGTGTACATTTTCCTTTGTCTGTTTATTTGTTTAGTCTTTCTTTTTGTTTGACGGAGGCTCAGATAATGGGTCTTTAAAAGACCAAAAAGCGGATTAGGTATTACCGTTCCCGGCTCTCGTTCCGGGCTTATACACGGCCAAATCGTTTTGTCTGACTGTTTTTATTTTATTTAAATTCCAGGTGAATTGGAAATGCATTGACTTTAACAGGTATTGGCTTGAGTTTAATAGAGTGATGAAGTAAACTACATTACCTTGCGCAAACCGTGAGTAGTTTGCATGTAGATGCATTTATAGATACACTATTTATAGGTACACTAGTGACTTATCGTTGTACGTAAAAATGTCGATAAGACTTGTTCGTCATGATGGTAAAAGTATCGATAAAGAAACGAAAAGTTGGTGAAGTGTTATGTTATCAATTCGTTTATTATATTTTCTTGTATCGTTCATACATCATTTTTTAGAACAATTCACAAACTATGTTTTCTTTTCGGGAACTTACTCGGCTCGCGATCGTTCGAATTATGAACGCGAAGTTTGTGTTGCGGTTGCATTGTTCGTGCTGAATGTATGAACCGTGATACTCCTGTAGGATCGCTTTATACTTTTATACTCTAAAGGTATTGGCTTTATTTAGCCGTGTAGATAGATCCGGGTAGGCGGAATACCGCCTTCCGATACTATCTGTCACCGATTGCACCTAGAGTCATAAAGTGAACAAAAAAAAGTGTCTAATAAATTAGATTTGTTTAAAAAAATATTTTTTCTATTCTATTCTACCAAAAACCGGTAGCTTAGGAGATCACAATTAGTAATCTATTCGTGAAATACCGAAACCTCACAAAATCATAAAGGAATCAATATAATTAAGAAAGCGTAGTCAGGTGGTCAGGTACACACACACAGGTACAGGCATTTGATGCTTATAGGTACTTCATTTATACGTTACTAGGAATTAATTTTGCAAGCTCATATCGGATTATTGAAACACGTGTCCTCATAAGGCCCAAGCAAAATTATCTCCGGTTCAGACCAACACCCAATGTTCTTGGACAAGAACGTATTTTGCCACTGTGATTACCACTCAGACCAAAAAACTAAAAAAATAACTGACTTACAGTGTTTTTTTCGATGCGGTCTTTTTTCCTAGCATTACTGACATGACAAGAGAATCGATTGACTGCCTTACATTCAAAATATTTTGTTGTCTTTGTATGAGAACATTGGTGCACAGCTACATGAAAAATGTTAAAATTTGCAAGCATCGCCTTAGTATGAACCATACCAAATATTATGTTTTATGGCTTTTATTTCGATATTAACCTTCTGAGCCGAGGTCGGCTACTAATGCTGCTTTTCATGTTGCTAACGAACCCGTACTTTATGGAGTCCATGTATGAAGTAATAAAGGAAACTATTCCCGCACAGCCTTGTTTGAGGATTTCAATCTTTTTGTACGGAACTAATTTTCATGGGACTTAGTAAGTTCGCTGTTGGATTTTAAACTGGAGCTTTTGTTGAAAGGATGCTCGATGAATAAGCTGTGTGTGTTACTACTTCCAACTTTATGAAGTGGTTTGCGACATTATAATGCATAATGTATACTGAACCTGTTGCCAATAGAACAGCACTGATAGCAGCATTGATGTTGATTTCTTAACAAGTGGATTTTATTAGATACTTCCTTGAATTCTTATTAATCGTTTATTTATTTATAAACACAAACAAATAAAAAAAACTATTATATAACATAAACAGATATTTTTTTATGTAGTGCGCATTTTCATAGTGATTCAGTGTCCGATCCCAAATGCAACTGCAGTAATAAAATTCACTCCAAAACCAAATAAAAATTTGATTTTGTATGGCTTGCGCTAGTAAGTTATGCATGGCCCTCATACTAAGTGTAATAGTAATAATTTGTGTAAAAATAAATTGCTTTTCTTTCTTTCTTCTTTCTTTCTAAGTCGAATTTTCGTTTTGTTTTAAAGTGTATCCCAATACTGCGGTTGCATTTAGGAACAGAGACTGAATCATTCTACAAATTATGCGCACTACATAAAAAAATATCCTGTATTGCACTAGATATCGCCAGAAACTCAAAACGTGTCACTCGCCAGTCTTACCCATGCATGCCGATATAAACCGATCGTGAAGGTAAATGATAGGATAATATCCTACAAATTTCCAGATAAATAAATACTTCAAGCGATCATAATCTCCTTATTTCTTACGAGACGATGCTTTATATAAAAATAGCTACATAAAGTAATTGTTATTTTCTTGTAGGATATATCTGTGGTCGGGCAATCCTACGCAAACGTGATTAAGCGTATGGGACAAGTAATAAGCTGCGACAGTGTCAGAAGAAATTGCCACGTTTGCAGCCACCGGACCACAAGGATCCATTTATGATTTTTACTCGGATTATTTTTGCCGTCATCAATATAGGATCTGAGATTATTGAGACATATTCTATAGCACAGGGGTGGCCAAAGTCGATCGTGGCTATTAGTCCAGTCGACCGTGGCGAGGCAAAAACCATATAAGTTTAATATACTATTCATTTAAAATTTCAAGAACTATGTAATTGATAGATCGCACAGGGTTTCATCAGTAAACAGTAGATCTTGGGTCTAATCAGGTTGGCCACCCCTGCTATATCTAGCATATAGGTAATGAGTAAAATAATAATAAATACGGCCCATTACACCCACTGCTGGGCACAGGCTGCTTCTCCGACTGACAAGTGTTGGGCTTTAGTCAACGACGCTGGCCTGGTGCGTGTTGGCGGACTACACACAACGTCGAGGACTTTATGCGGCCCTCTCAGATGAGCAGGTTTCCTCACGCTGTCTTCCTTCATCGTTAACGCAAGTGAAAAGTCAGACGTGCGGGCCGGGTTCGAACTCAGACCCTCTAGCATTGAAGGCAAGTGTTCAGTCGCTTGGCTTTCACTGCTTTTAATGTAATGGATTAGGTAGCTCTATGTAAGAATACAAAAAAAGCAATGCCTGTTTAAAAATATACAGTAGGATAGATACGAGTACGTCAATCAGAAGGTATAATAGGGTAGAACTATTATTAAAAATGGACGAATATTTTATATTCCCCTATATTAGGCAGATAAAGAACACCGTAGTTGAAAAATAAATAAATTGTCGAATAAATGTTAAGTTGCCCGATTATGTTTTATAGAAATGTTAAAATTTTCCTTATAAAAAAAACAGTCCGCTAACCTGTTGTGATGATGGTTATAATAATCACCTTGGGTATCAATAACTTGATTTAAAACGTCTAGGTATTTGTTTTGTTTGAAAATTAAGATAAGTTTACAAAATAAACCAACAACGCATTCACGCATCATTTCAATACACACAAGTTGTTTCATTTTAATTAATATTTTATTTATTTATTTTCTGTACACGTAGGTACCTACACAACACCGTCACTTCGATGAGGCCGATGAAGCTAGCGCTGTCCGGGTTGCTGGCAGCGCGGCAGCATATGCTGAGCCTTTTTGACACAGCTGCGACGTACAATCCATTTTATTTAAGATTTTTTTTATTTTTTTTATTTTGTTTTATTTTTCTTCTTTGCTTTTAAAATCATTTTTTTGTGCGGAATCAAATAAATACTTTCTCCTTTCTTTCAACGAAATAGAAGACGAGTAAACATCAGCTGTTTTAAAAACATTGCATTTAATCTTAAAGAAAGGGTGTTGGAATATTCCCAAGAACGCTTACTTAGACAAAAAGCGAGATTTTCTCAATTTTTTGCTGGAAATCGTAATAAGTTTTCGTATGCATAAATGGACCTCATTCGGGAGTGTTGTAACAATGGGAATTTCTCTTCCGACCGGGGATCCTTTATTTTTCTCGTCTCCCGGCTTTCATTTCACTTGCAAATGTTTCATTCTTTATGAATTTACCGCGACTCTTAGGGAGAAAAAGGTTTTCCGGAATCAAACTTGTACAAATATTTGAAGTGAAAAGTTTTGTAACTGATTTTTTTTTCTTGTCGGCTCAATTTCTTATTGGGGAGTTGTAATAACGTTTTAAAGGATCGCTTGTTATGTTTTATATAGGCTCTTAATCTATTAAAGAGGATTTAAGCACTGTATTAAGCACTAGCTTCGCCCGCGTGATATCTTTATAAATTATAACCTTTGATACTCATTGATAATATAGCATTCTGCTGGTGAAAGAATTTTTAAAATCGGTCCAGTAGGTTTTGAGTTTATCCATTACAAACAAACAAACATACAAAAACTCAAATAATTATTCTTTATCTTTTTAATATTAGTATAGATAGAAAAGAATCTCTTTTCTCGGCAGTGCAGTGATAAGAGGGACAAACAGATGCATCCCTGTATAAAACTGCGGGTCTGTGGAACTTGGTAGATTAGTGACAACCTGACAACGAGGTGTTTTTTAATTCACTTGTTATAAAGCGTTATACAGGGCGAATTCATAAAGCGAACCCACTTATTCAGCTCAATTACGCAATCGCGGTGTTTCGTGTCACAGTCAGCTTTCGGGTCGAATGAGCTCAAAATGTGAAACAGTTAACATATTTCATCGTGATAAATCTGATTAGTATTTATATGGAACGAATGAATTTGCGTGTAAATTGAAATGCGAATAAATTGTTTAATGTTGTAATAAAATTGAGGATGACGCTATTAAGCAGATAATTACGAAATAGAATTGAATATTATTGCTTAGCATAGCAAAATTTTAGTAGAATTTAAAATCGACGGGAAAATTTGTTGGGTAATGTGCCTTTTGGGAGAGATTATATTGCAGAAATGGCTGGCGAGTGGTTGAGAAGGTGTTCTGTACTTATTGACAGATAGCTTTGCAAACTGTCACTGTAAATAAATTTCAGGGGGTATAAAAAGGCCACATTTTGCAATTGACCTACGAATCTCCATGGTAACTGTCAAACAGATGATTGCTGAATATATGAAACTTACGTGAATGATATTAAAAGTCATCATATAAGTGGATTTTTTGACATTTTTAATATGAATCATAATATTATTATGATTCATTTAAAGCGGCCTTTTTATACCTTGGAGGAGCCTACTGGTACCTTGGAGGAACTAGCAGTTGCCTTTCACAGGTTGAAGTGTTTTTGTTCTGTGTACTATCTGCCTGTTTGCTTTACTTTTACTGTAAAGTTAAACTTTATCAACGCTTAAAGCGTCTATACAGAATATTTTATTATGTAGTGCGCAAAATTTGCAGAGTGATTCAGTGTCCGTTCCGAAATGCAACTACTGTACTAAAATTCACTCCAAAACAAAATTAAAAATTGATTTTGTATGATAATTATGCGTGCCATACTAAGTCAAATTTTTGTTTTGTTTTAAAGTATATCCCAATACTGTGGTTGCATTTATAGACGGAATCACTCTAAAAATTATCATGCATACTATATAAAAAATACCCTGTATAAATAAATTTAAAAATTCTGTACACACTTTTTATTGAAATTAAATGTAAAATACCTGAATCATTCAATAAATCTGTTTATTTATTGTTTATACATAGCAGAACGTGTAACTTTTTTAAGTTAGCCGTCATAGTAAGAGAGCTTTTTCTTCTTTTTTATGTGGCGTACAACAAAATTACAACACTAAGTATGTTTGTATTACATTGATTTTGTACTTTAACACTTTTTCCAAACAAAACAGTTCGAAGCTGCATCAAACAAGTAGCTTCCACAAAATGTACAAACAAAATATCATCCACTGTATAACTTACAACTGAACTCAGATCTCAGAACGAATGCTAACCAAATCCCAGAGCGAGAGCACAATTTTATAAATCCATCTGAACGATACTTTAAAGCGTTTCTTGTACGTTAGCGGACCGGGATGATAGTGTAGACAAGGCTTTAGGAAATTAGATTCGCGTCGCAGTCGAGGCACGTGGCCGCCGATCTCACTGGACGGATAGGTATAACGCCACTGTTGAAACGAACGACTTGGGACTGTTTACAGTCGATTAGTGCAAGTGATTAGTTTATATACTGTACCTTTGTGCGGGATAAAGGTCCTACACGCTCAGAAAAGGCACCATTATTTTTAAAAAATGGGCGTGTGACTGTGTCGCCGTGTGTTTTACGTGAATACGTGTACGTTACGGGTACTTAATATTTTCTTGGTGCATATTAATAAGTATGTCATAATTATTTCTTTTTGAGGAGCTTTGGGCAAAAATAACCACATAGTGGGTCCCAAATAGCAAGAAACGGTAACGCGGCAGTCCCAGAAGGAGATGGCGTGATGAGCTGAACGTCTATCTAAAGGATTGGCCCCAAATTGCTATAGACCGGGAAAAGTGGAAGGAGGGAAGGGAGGCCTTTATCCTGTAGTGGGATACTACGGGCTATTAATAATAATTATTATTATTTCACACTAATGTTTTATATACCTACGTAATCGATAGATCTTGACAAAAGCTGACGATTGAAACTCAAACGATCGTCGCTGTAATATGTGTGGAGTGGTGTCACTAGAAACTACTTATAAATAGGTGCCATTCGTGGAATAAGAATTAATATATTTTTACTGTTCCATGAATCGAATCAAACCAAATTTTTGATTGGTGCCATTCGTGGAATAGCTATGGTACTATTCGTTTCGGTGCCATTCAAATCGGAGCTTTTCGTAGAATATCTCGTTTGACGTGAGATGGCAGTAAGCTTGACGTCTTATCACATGGGACTATCATCCATTATAAATTATGGATGTATGATATATATAGGTAATATCTTTCCTTATATATTTTTTAGAGATCAGAATCATGAAAGTTTGTTAATTTTAATCCCCGACAAAAAAAGAGGGGTGTTATAAGTTTATCTGTGTATCTGTCTGTGACATCGTAGCTCCAAAACAAGCAGTTTTTTAAAATTGAAAGTTAGTTTAATCGGGTATCATCTTATATATGCTTCATGAAAATCTGTTCAGCCGTTCAAAAGTTACAGCTCATGTTTTAGTTGGAGTCGTAGGTTTTTAACGGTTAGGTTATGTTTAAATTAAACTAACATTAATAAAAAATACTAATCAAGTATATTTGTCCAAGTCCACAGTTTAACCTGTGCTAATACGTTACAAGTTGGCTATTTGCGCGGACGAGGCGACCTGGAAACTTAAACAAGCTCTTTGTCCCGTCCCTGTCCAGCTGCTAACAGTTCACTTTACTAACAAATCACACGTAGTGTTGTGAACAAAAGAACTACTATAACACTGTTACCTACCAATCAGTTCGAAAACGGAGCTGTTCCGACACTATTCGTTGCTGATTTATTGCTAGTAGATTTCTAACATGCTATTTCTTGTGTCAAGGGAATAAGAAAAGGTAACGAGTATGTCGGAGATGCAATTTTAAAAGCAAGTTATGTGAAATAAAGATTTTTGCTATTTATTTTTGGTGGGCTTTATCATAATCAGCGGGCCTAATAAGGCCACATTGAGCAATTCATCTACGAATCTCCATAGTAA
The DNA here is from genome assembly GCA_932294325.1 of Allophyes oxyacanthae. Taxonomy (NCBI): domain Eukaryota; kingdom Metazoa; phylum Arthropoda; class Insecta; order Lepidoptera; family Noctuidae; genus Allophyes; species Allophyes oxyacanthae. The sequence goes on from OW028615.1 coordinate 14,592,955, forward strand.
TTATCAAACAGATGATTGCTGAATATGAACCTTACACGAATCATATCATAAATAGTGTCAATAATGTGGCCTTTTTTCCTGACCTAAAGCGGCCTTTTTAGACTCCTAGCCTATTATTGTTCGCGCTGCTGGGGCTAGAGCATCCTCTGTGCGAGTGTAAGTGTGGGCCTTAATTGAACTTTTTGGCAAAGTGCGGATTGTTTGATTAGTAGACTTGGAAACTCTCAAAATCTTGTGCTCTCGTGCACGGCAACATAGGAATATTTTAATATAAAAAAAGAAGTAGATACTTACTGAAATTAACATCGTTCTGTACTGTCTTCTAGGTTTTATTTTGTCCTCAAAATTAGCACAGGCCTAGGTAGCAACGTCTATACAATTGCAATCTTTGGCTAGCTCGTGGCTTTTTGCTAGAGTACGCTTCCCGTTTAGCTCATGGCTTTTTGTTAGGGTGCGCTTCCCGTCAAATTCATGGCTTTTTGCTAGGGTGCGTTTTCCGTCTAGCTCGTGGCTTTCTGCTAGAATACGCTTCCCGTCTAGCTCATGGCTTTTTGCTAGAGTGCGCTTCCCGTCTAGCTCATGGCTTTTTGCTAGAGTGCGCTTCCCGTCTAACTCATGGCTTTTTGCTAGGGTGCGCTTCCAGTCTAGCTCATTTTATGTATGTAGCATTACCACGAGATAATTTTATATTACCTTATTTCTTTATCGTTAATATTGTACTCGTCTGCCTTCCTACCGGCACCCATGTTGGGACTCAATGTACAACAGACGTACCGACCTTATACTACTTCCTCCCCACTGGGTCACAAGTGTATGTATGTTATGCTTTTGTTTTATTTTAAAAGTACAGGTACCTTTGTATAGTACGTAGTACGTACCAGGGTTGTTGCTGATGCATATTTTTTTTACATCAGCGGATGCGTATGCTGATGTTTTATCATTGACATCAGCGAATGCTGATGCAGATTTTACTTATTTTCTTAAAAAAGCAGGGAAAAAGTAGTGACCATAATGAATTTATATGTATAAGTTGCTTGGTATTGAAATAAAATATTGTTTCAATAATTTTGCGACTTTAAATAAAAAATAGAGCCAACTAAGTACGACATGTCACGACTTGAACATCAGCATTAATAATCAGCATCGATCAATGCTGATGATGATGTTGAAAATGATGCTGAAGTTCCGCGGTCGCTGATGCTGATGTTCTCTACAACCCTGGTACGTACTTAATAGAGTCCCAATTTGGCTTCGGTACCTTTTCTCAAATATTCCACGTTTAATCCTTTTACTAGGTTCAAAGGTTCGTCCTAACGTGTTGTCTGTCAGTCTGGGTGTAACAAAGAGAAATACCTTTCTACTATTTGTGCTTAGAACGCCCTAGAATAAATCAGAGGGGTCGATGGAACGTACCTTTCAATTGAGTTCACTATTTAGATTGAGATACGGTCACCTTAGATTAGCCGTCTGTCTAATTTTAGAACATCTTTAGTAAATTAATACCTAGCTGATGTAAAATCTTGAATTTGGAAAGATGGATTATAAACACTATTAATCTTTATATTAAGTCCATTGTCCCACGTGAGGATAAATTTCTATTTTAATAAAGAGAACCTAATTTAAATCTTATCTGAGAGCATGCAACTATAAGTCATGATGTTGATGAAGGAATCTTACTTAAGTACGAAGTTGAGCTCAAGAGATGTATGCTCAGCCACTATGATATTCATAACAATTATTGCTACTATTAACGAGCAAATAAAAACCCAAAATTTGAAAAAAAAATATAAGCGGCCATATTAGCCCAATTACTAAAAGGTCTTGCTATCGAGAGATTGTAAGTTTGACATTGCACAAACGTATTTAGCTTAATTGACGGGGTCAATTAAGGGCGCGCGGGGGGGGGGGGGGGGGCTAAGCAGTTAGCTTTCTGCGCTACGTGCCGCGGGTTCGATCCCCAAATATTTGTATGATTTACAAATAGTTGTTTCGGGTCTGGTTGTGTGTGAATGTGACATGTATGTTTGTAAACTGTACCCTCGATACAGGAGAAATCCTAGTGAGGGGCAATGTTGTTAAAAAAAACAAAAAATAAAAATAGATACAAACATAACAAAAAGAACTAATATAAAAGAACTCATCAGAATCACCCAACTAGCAACGCCAATAGCATTAAAACAGTTTAACTGATAATAGATAAATACTGTAGATACATAATTATAAATAAACGTTAACAGTTCACATAGTATATAGTGTATTCAAAAACATAGCATTGAATTTAATAATTAAAAAATTCCATTAAAAAACCTATTAAAATAACCATAATAGAAAATAGCTGAAAATAAAAGAAACATTATTGAAAATTAATACATAATAATATAAATAAACAGAACTTAAACAATATTATCATTTGTTGTATTTTTATTAACTTCCTGTCATAAACAAAACAACCAAACACTCAGCTCAATAAATTCATGGATAACATTTTTATATTCATAAAGCGTAACGAAATCTTTTATGACTAAAGTTTAAAAATCTTACTCCGGCTAACTTTGCCTCTTGAGCTTCTTAACTTTACGTGGTGCCTAGACAGTTTTGCACACTATTAGTTTAATACTTTTAAACTTAATACATAATCCTTGTGTATTTTATGATCGTAATGAGGAGCTGAAAACAGGTGCAGTTTTGTAATAAATTCCGGAAAATAAACATAAGATTAATTATTAAGCGTGCAGTTTTAAAGTTATCAGTTAGTATTCTTGTCTTATATTTGGAGTTTACAAGTGAGTGGTTCTATAGGCAACTCAATAAATAAAGTAATATCGCGCCTGAAGAATATTAGCAATTTTTTTTGTGATTTCGCGTTTGCAGCTGCATTTTGTTTTGAAAAAGAGAACAGAAACCGCGGATGTGCACATTTCTGCTGCGAAAAGTTGCGAGTGTGCTTAAGCTCTAATATATAAATTTCATTACTATCCATATTAATACCTACCCACTTATAACAAGTATTTTAACCTGAAGGTCGCAGGTTGGAATCCATATCGTGGTCGAATTTTTTATTCCACAATAATTGTTGACCCGCAGCTGTAATGCGTCCATCCAATATAATTAACAATAACTTTATATCCAAGTTCCATTTTACAGTCACGTATTGGCACATTATTCGTTACATATTATTAGATGTAGGTTATTGACTCATGGCAAGGATTTGAGTTGGCTTATTCTTCTAACATTATTATGGCATGGCAGTGTCATCGGCTTTGTCGTGCCGATATATTATATCGCTGTTGTTGCGGCGTTATCGGCTAAATGCAAAAACATAGAATGTTGGTCGCGTAATTATGTGCAATCGCATAAACTAGGTACATAATACGACCGATAGTTTTGGGATAAATGAGTATATAATCTACAAATATAAAACGGACGAATGGAACTGATGTTCTAGCATAATATGGGACACTGTATAACTATAATGAATTTAATTTTTTCAACTAGTTGCAGGTGTCATACTGCGTGTTGCTAATTAATAATTCTATTCTGTGACACATGAGTGACACAGTTTGTCACGTCAGTTGCGCAATACAAACGAAATACGTGAACGAAACTCCCATAATGGGTGGGACTTAGGCTGAACCTTCACCCCCTCAAAAGTAAGAAATCGTCGTGAAATACAACCTTAATACTATTAGCGGTGACTTGTAGATATTCTAAAATTACAATACAATACAATACAATACACTTTATTGCACACCAGTAATAGAAGAAAAGATACAGTAATTAGAAAAAGAAATGTACAAAGGGCGGTCTTATCGCACGTGGCGATTTCTACCAGACAACCTTAGGATGGACAGATCATCTCATGAGCATCTGTCTAACTAATCGGGTGTGTACCTATAATACGAATAGGTATCAATAATATGGCTCAGAGCCAAAGCAATTCGCATTGCATTGGTACCATTTAAAGCTCCGTTTATCCCATAAGTGGGGCAATTGTGAGCAATACATGAAATATGTGAGCCGATTGCCAAGTTAATGTAGTTCTAGTTTAGAATAGGTCACTTCATTTCTTGTATGTCTTTAGAGTTGATAGGATTAGGTGGATGTTTGCAATTCCATATATCAACATTTCTTTTTGATTATCTTTGTGAGGCAGCCCATGATGAGTTCATGGGCTGCCTGGTGGGCAGAGGGGTGTGTTGGACTCCTACTGGCTGAACTCTACACAGTGGTCCACCTTCGGCACCTGATGGTGGAATTCGGGAACCCTTAAAGACTGCGCCGAAGCCTCTGTTAGGGCACATCTGAAACCGTGTACCTATCTATAGTTGTGTCAAACTGGATTTCTAGAATAAAATTTTAGATACTTTACGTTATCGAATCCAATCATTAATGAATCAACGGGTTGTGAATGCCGATTTCAATCATTTTTAACGGACTTCCAAAAAGGAGGAGGTTCTATGTTCATCGCGTTTGTATTTTGTTGTGTAGTTTTTTTTTAAATAAAAATCTTTCGTTTCTTGTGTTGTGCATAATTTTTGACTTAAAACATCAATAGGTATACTCGTTTAACTGAATTACGAATTCTACAAAAATCTACTACAGAATATTTCCTGTTGCAATCTACAGTAGACATCAAAAACTCCAAATAATTTATTTAAAATTAAACCAGAACAATAATAAAGGCACAATAAACTAACGAAACCTATGGCGATATAACCGAAAATTGTCAATGGATTTTCAACTCATGATTGCACTATACTCCGTACGATAATCCATCATTGAGATAGTGAACAAAAAGTGATTTATTGCCAGCGTCGTTGGCCGTTTTAAATTTTAAACAGCAAAGTTGAGCACCGTCCATCTGGTCTGCTTGTCTTTTAGAAGTAACTTTTGGATGGTGTACGAGTATATAGGGTGACTGGTAAAACGATGGAATCATTGAAGGAGGGCATTGTACGAGACTCATCATTATTAACAACTTTTACTATAGGACCAAACCTGAAATCACGAAAACAAAATCAGCTGTTCCATATAAATAATTCAATATTTTTCGACTGAATGTACGGAACAGTTTTGTTTTTATTCGCGTTTTCATGTTTGGTCCCATAATAAAACTTGTTCATAATGATGAGTACAATACCCTCCTTCAATGAATCCCTCGTTCTATGATATATATGAAATATTGCATATTGATTTATTTATTCACTATATCTCGGTCACACTATAGTGATACGGAAGCTTATTCAATATAAAAAAAAAACATTTATTTTACGGGATAAGTCTGCAAGCCATTTTCATACGTTTCATTTTATTATTTTTGTAAGGTCGAACAATTACACAAGAATGTTTATATATCATACATTTGTATGGATTATTATCATGAGTCATTGTAGCCGTAACTTGTTATAATTTATTGGTCGATGTCAGCAGGTGCGTTCCACACTGTACCCAAGTTTTATAATAAAGTTCATTTTGGTTACCTACAGTTACAATTATTTTATTCATTTATAAAACAACTTAAAACGGCATTAATTTTCTTCTTAACATATTGTGAGTTTCGTACTAGGCCGAAGTCTTGTTTTCTAAAGATATCTTGACCCAACCTTGGTATTTGTTGCCTAAATAAGTACTATACAGACTTAAAAAACTTTTTGATGTTGAATTTTTGGCGATTTCGTCCTGTTTAGAAGCTTTTGAATTTGAATTTAAAAAAATAATGATTTTTAATTTTGATTATTGTGGAACAGAACAACTTTTAAGAAAAAAATTACTACCAATATTGTTAATATTTTTATTAGATAGTGGGAAAACGAGCTTGCGGTTCACCTCATGGTAAGTGATCACCGCCGCCCATAAACACCGCCAAGCCGAGCATGCCATGGTTTTTTTTTTTTAAATGTATTGATTGAAATCGGTCAAACTCATATAATATTTATTTGACATGTCTATGCGACACAACTATCTCGACGATTGAATAAAGCAAGTTGCTTTCTGCGTAGAGGAGCAGAAAATTTACTGGCTAATGTTCAACAATATAATGTACGCTTGTGTCATTTGGAATGAACCCATCCATTTATAACTTGAAAACTTTTACAAAACAAATAGCCCCACAAGGAACGCACCATTGGGACGGCTATATGCAATAATTCAGTGTAAATTGCTCGTCGGCGTGTTGTACATTACTGCGCGACATCCACTGACGGGCCGTTGTTCGGTCCGCTATTGTTTGACTCTCACGGTTGGAATGACCGACGAATTGCACATTTCTGATCCTCTTTTGTATGAAATCAACGATATTTTAAATCAATTTTGTGTTTGGGAAACTGTATCGAAGAAGAATATTCCAATTTGACATAGGTATAAATAAAATATTATAATTTAAAAAAAAACTATAGAACACGCTTTAGTCATCCAAACTGAACGTGTATGCAAAATTTCAGCTTAATCGGAAACCGGAAAAGGGGTCAAATTTAACTTCCAAGATTTTCTTACATAGTTATAGTTAGTTAGTTACAAGTGAAGCTAATAAAAGCGTGTTATTAAAATACGCGCATAGAAGCAGTGATTATATCCTAGCACTTGAACGGTTGCCTTCCATGCAGGAGGGTTTGAGTTCGAACCGGGCCCGCACCTCTGACTTTTCGTATATCAAGTGTCTCAAGTCTGTACCAAACAGGTATTCAGCTCAGCATTGGGCACCAAAGTTGCCGAGCGCTGGTTTACTACTGAAACACTTCTAGTGACATGCACGCGGATATCAAACAGTGTAATAAAAAAACGAATATAATTTAATTAGGTTTCCATTTTCATCCGGAGGTAGACATAACAAGAAGTGTAACAGCGTCTACATGGTGCTATATGGATAACATAATCATATTAACTATAGACATAAGTTTTTTTTTTTTTTTCCTTTATATTTGTTTTTTGGTTCATCTACCTTCATTGTCTCGGCATCACCCTAAGGTTATCTGGTAGAGAATGCCTAAGGCATTAATACCGCCTTTGTACATTGTACATGAAGCATTTTAAATTTAAATAAAATAAATAAATCATCACGCTCACCCATCAGAAAACATACTAGTCAAAATATGTATCTACTGCTTTAGCATCAGTGGTACTTATCAAAGATTGCATTTGCAGATCCATAATGAAACCTTTTCTCTCATGATCTCTATATAATATAGATACTGTGTGAAATGCGTGTGAATGTATTGTACGTTCGCCTTTTGACTTCGAAGCACGCGTGAATTTATCCGCGTAAACCACCGTGTCACTATATTCCAAATTCTTCACCTGATTTACCTAAACCGTTTACAATGTGTCCGCAAGAGCACCCCGGAACGGTACATAAAAGACTGTAATAAATTCAATTGAAAGAGTGTCGCCCGCAGATATAACTCGCCTTGCTGCCCCGCCCGTTTGCGCCCGATTCCCTTGCAACAGATTTCTTTAAAGGAGATTGCTAAAGGAACTTTAAAACGGCGGTGGTCGTTTGTATAAAACTTTACTTTCGAGTTATTTCTCTTTGCCTTGCGGGTGGTAAATCTAGCGATGTGTTGGTGACAGGCTATCTGTTCAGGGGATTTATTTTTAATAACTACGGTGTCGACTGCTTACATCCTATCATTTTGTGTTGTAACGGAATTTTTACTTAGGCTAAACGGCCCAGGTGAAGAATTGATGAAGAATAATAATTGTTTGTTTGTTTCTTAAAAACGTTGTCACTAGGATTTCTCCTGTATTTGCCTTAGGATTACCCTAATCATACAAATAATTGCTCTGCTCTGCTTAGCCACTGCGCCAACCGAGCCGTCAATTAATTTTACAGTCTTCTGGAATTATCTCAATCAGCCTTGGTGCAATTAAACTCTCCAGAGAGAGAGACCTATCTGCAGATTTAAGTTGCTGATGTCATATTAATTAGTTTATTCTTCAACGGTTAAAAGATCCCCCAAGCCCATGCCACCATCGGAGAACCTGACGCACGGCGATGCGTCTCTGCTATACGGTGGACATGACACCCATATCATCCTGAGACTCGTACTGTCTAGTAAAATTTGCATTTCCTGTTGTGTTATTTTATTTCTTTAAGTATGTTAGTTTTGGTATTTTTCGGCTCTTTACTTAATATGGTAGTAGAAATCTTAGTATCAGTATCAACTTTTTCAATCATCCAGATAAATAAACAAGTTCCTAAAATCAAGAGTAAAGTTATACGCTAATATCATCTGGATTAAAGCCAATAAACTCCATAAAATAACTAATTAGGGCGACTAATTACCGGTTATGGCCGGTTTAGGCACACGTGGTGGCAATCGATCACCGGCAAATGTTGACGTCGGCCTGCCTACTGTAAGTATAGCGTAGGTAAGGGAAGGTGGCATACGTACTGCTAATGAGATGCAATTAATTTCGCTGATGATTTAATTTTGTTTAATTTTGGGAAGGTTTCAAACGAATGTGCAAACTTGATATCTCAATTAAATAGTATCGTTGGGAGCAACTTATGGCTTTGTCGGTACAATTGCCTACAGATAGTTGTTCCGGGTTTGGATGTCTGTGCATGTGTTTTTAAACACACCCACAATAGGTACAGGAATAATTCCTAGTGTATTTTTTAAACAAACTTTTTATCCTGAATCAACTCCTTGACTTCCATATTACAAGTTTTTACTTAGTTTGGAGGTCAAGAGTCCATTGTTGTGTGACTATGTATTTTTGTGCCAATAAAACTTTTTTTTTTTTATCCATTTTGACCGATGTTGATCTTTTGTATGAAAAGTTTATTTTTTTCGTGATTTCAGGGATGGTCCCTTAATAAAAGTTGTTAATATTGATGAGTACTTTCACCCCCCTGCATATTATGTAATCGAAACTAAAACCACTCATAATACTTCCAATGTAGTTTCATCCCACACAAAGGTCGGACAGGTCAACACCGCAAACAAACATGTGGTCTTACCATAACTTATTATAAACATAACATCACCAAAAGATAAACCTAACACTAAACGATTTTACCTAAGTTCGTGTTCGGTAAGTTAGTTTAATTCGGGTTAAAGGTCTTCCGGTTCGCCTACGGGTTATTTGAGGATGCTTCAAGCTTGTATCTCCGTAAGGTGGGCAGACTTGATGAAATTCTGAAAGGTTAAACAAGCGACGATGTTCGGTTGAACTTAATAATCGGGTATTATTACTCGATTTGTATTGATCTAAAAGGTGCGGAAAGTTACGCTTTTGATATCACCTCTATGTCTTCTTCTCTAAATAGTATAAAATAAATTCGCTTTCCGCGTCTTTCTGTCTGTATATCCGCTACCCCCTCCTAAACCACGCAATGGATTTTGATGCGGTTTTCACCATTAATTTGATAATTTTTCATGAAGGATTATTTGTATAAAACTTTCAGATTTAATGTAAGTAAGGATAGTAGAGAAATTGCACCCATGTGAAACCGGCAGCGGATCGCTAGATCATAATATTTGTACGTAGGTACAATCAGAAAATTTTCCGGTCGACTATCTTTAAGACCAAAATTGTTTGCGCCCGGCGTTCAAATGCAGAGTTACTAATTCTAAGCGAGCCGCAGTCGTTCAAAGCATTTTGTTTGCGAAATGTATCACCGCAACGTATCGTGATCGTGACTGTACGGTGATCTAAAAAGTATTTGTTTTGAGTACCAGTTCCGTCAAGAAGAATTACGATTATAAATCTTTATATTTCTTAAAGTTAGTGGTAAAATTGCAAGTATTTTAAACGCCTGTAGTGATAACGACCAGTCTTTGGTTTATTAAAAACGCCTACATCAGATTTCGTAGCAACGCTATGAGATACTGCTAATTTTGTCGCGACTTTTGACTTACAGTACAAAATATTAAATTATTCTTTTTTTTAAAACATCGCCACACATTAGAAATTTTTCCTTATGTCAGCTCAGCAAAAACCTGACCGTTGACATAACGTGTATCAGAAATGCGTGGTCATATTCAAAGTTGTGGATCAGACCATCAAACTGAACAACTTTCTCTAAGCTAATTTTCTTTCAGCTAATTTTTTTTGCGATTACTAGGTATGTGGTCCCATAGAGAAAGTTGTTCAGTTTGATGATCTGATCGACACCCTTAGGTATAACTATGAGCACGCATTTCTCATACCTACACGTTGTATACTTAATAAGTACTGAGCCTGGTTTTCAACCGGTGCTTTTGATACCTATTAATCCACAAGCACCTTTAGTAAGTACTGAAACTCTGGTATCTTTAGGGTTGCTGCAGGCGTCGTTTGAGTAATTAAGTGGCTGTCACTCATTTGTCTCGATCGAAGCCGCAGCCATTAGTAATTGGTAATGCACAATTAATTCAATACAATATTAATGTGCAGAGATCAGCTTTGAGCGATTAAAGATCATATTAGTACTTGGGGTTAAATACGATTGGGATAGAAGATTAACAAAGTTAGTAGGTACCTATGGAAACTCAATAATGATGAAGAGAAGCTATCATTAGAATTTATTTGATTGATGACGGAAGAACTGTGGAGATTTTATGAGAAAATGGATCATGAGCGTGGCGAAATTTCCTAATAAAAGTAAACGGTGATGGAAGCCTTATAGAAAGAAAGAAAGGAAGGAAGAAAAGAAACACGACACACATATATTAAAAACTTATACAGGTCTGTGGGTGAATTTATAATCTATGCCGTGCCCAATCAAGCAAGGCACAGATTATAAACAATGACTAAACATGTTCATAAACTATTAACCTGGGCTTAATATATTAAGCCCAGGTTAATAGTTTAGCCCAGTATACTGGGTGAAATAAAAATGATGCACATTTGCAGGGTGATTCAGTGTCCGTTTCCAAATGTAGCCGGCATACTAAAATTCACTCCAAAAACTAAATAAAAATTTGATTTTGTATGGCCTGCGCTAGTAAATAATGTCCATACTAAGTCAAATTTTGGTTTTGTTTTAAAGTGTATTCCAATAATGCGGTTGCATTTAGGCATAGACACTTAATCACTACAAATTAGGCGCACTACATAAAAAAGTAAACTGTATATGCTAAGAGTAGGAGAAAGCTATCTTACATAGTCATAGTTACTTAACATTTGCAATCTTTTCTAACCTCTAGACAGTACCAGCAACAAAGTCTACACGTTTTTAGCACCGAAATAAGGTCATCCGAAAACACATCCAGAAAATAATAACATCATCCACCTAAAAATAGCATAATTCCTTTCGGCACCCCAAATGTGGATATAGCGGGGATTATGCGGGAATTCTCTGCACGCTCGGGATCGCTCAGTTCCGCGGGATTAATATTCCCGGAGTACTCAACTATCATAATTCCAAAACAGGAATATCAAGAGGCGGCGCCACAAATCTTGAGGTTGCGGCTTGCTGCATTTACATACTTGGTCTGTTGCACTGCGATTGTGCAGCGATTGTTCAGTGGGATACGAGCTTAATTAATTAACCATCAGATAACTGAATAACCGTTTTGTTATCTAACGCCTCTGTTTAGAGGAGACTTGAAATGGTTTTGTGTTTGCAGATGTTTATTATGATTGTTTTACGGTTGAAGAAATGTAGCTTTACGTTTTCCGGTGTAGGCTTAGCAGTTCAGAATAGAACTTTATTTCATGTAAACCAAATACAGGCATTTATGAAATGACGATACTCTACCCACTTGAACGTCAGCTGCCACTTGAGTGGGCAAAAATTTTTTGTCATCTTACGTTCGGTTACACTACAATGTCCACTATAGGAATTAATGAAAATCGGTTTTATAGCCCTCTAATAAAGCTCCTTTTTGCAATGTTACTGGCGTTTCGGACGCGGAACGAAACGTAGTTGGCACTGACATGTGTAAACAGTTCAAATCTTTTTAATCTGTATTTATATTTCAGTTTGAAGTTTGAGTGATTTTGTGTGTGCGTCACGGCGAGGATTGTCCGCAGTTATGTCGTAAATTCTTTTTTCCTATTAGTTAGATCGTATAGTGTATTATATCAAGATATTCCTTAAGATTTGCTCGTGTCCATGATATAAAATAATCATAGTTTCATAGGCGTCATGGTTTAAAAAATGTTGTATTACATTGGAGATGGTCCGTCGTATATCAAAATGGCCACAAATTTTAAGTGATAAAACTTATGTGAACACATATTTTGTGATTGAATTTATGCCATTCGTTTAATTATACTATCTAGATTTAGTATAAATACATACTTCTAATACAATTAATATATTACACAGTGATTACATGCAAATTCAAAGTAAGTAAACACGGCGACTGCACGCGCTCACGCTGCGGACACTGGAGTGTAATCTAACGTTTACATGTACAAGGTCTGTGCAGACGGGATATTATCGGCGTCGGATTTTTGTTTTCCAAATTAGTCTGCATCTTACTTCGCGAACTTATAGACTGCATAGAAAGATGTGACATCACAAATATGTCACTAGAATATATCTTGGAAGTTTGTGCAATAGAATTACCGAAGGAAAACATATTATTAGTAACAATGTACTGGAATAGAAGGGAGGAAGACACTTTCTACAACCAACTTAATAAAATTTTAATCTACATAAATAAAAAATACTCTAAGCTAAATATTATACTCGGCGGAGATTTTAATATTGATATTTTAAAAAGTAATACAAAATCTAACATGTTTTTAGACCTAATGTCTGAATATAAACTAACTCAACATATAAAACATCCTACACATATAACACAAACTGTTTCAACATGTTTAGACCTTATATTTACCAACTTTAAGAATAAAAATTTACACACGTCTGTAGAAGAGTTAGGATTTTCAGATCATTGCAGCACAATTTTAACCTTTAAAACACCACACCATTATGAGAATACAGTTTGGTATACCAAAAAGCGAATGTATAACAAAAATAGTATAAATAATTTTAAATCTTCTTTAAAGACAGTAAATTGGAACGAAATCATACTGCCTAATAATAATATAAACCAAAATTATACAGCTTTTAGTGATGTATTAACGAAAATCTTAAACCAAAGTATCCCAAAACGTAGAATTAAATTAAAGACATGCTATACAAAATACTGGTTGACTAAAGGACTGAAACTTTCATGCAAAAATAAAAGACTTTTAAAAATTCTCAGTACAAAATCAAATAATCCAATTATTAAAACCTACTACAGAAAATACGAAAAAATATTGAAAAGATCAGTAATTACAGCCAAAAAAATTCAATATACTAATAAAATAAAAAAGTCACAAAATAAAGTTAAAGCTATGTGGAATATAATAAATGAACGTACTAATAAAAAAATAAAAACAGAAAAATACAACATCCAGTTGCAAATCAATAATCATCTAGTTTCTGATCCAAATCAAGTCGCAAATAAATTCAATACTTTTTTTGCATCCATTGGCGAGGGTAGCATACAGTCAACTTGTAGTAAGCCTCATGGCAGACCTGTGATTCAGCCCACAGAAAATACTTTTTTTCTAAGACCATTAGACTATCGTGAAACGCACAAAATTATAAAAAATCTAAAAAACAAAAGTAGCCATGGAATAGATGAACTACCACCGTCCCTAATTAGACAATGCGCAGATGAACTCGCCGTACCATTTTGCGTGTTAATAAATCAGTCCTTTGAGGATGGTACCTTCCCTGATCTCTTAAAAAAGGCTATAATAAAACCAGTATTTAAGAAAAACTCGAAAACAGACCCCAATAACTACCGTCCAATAGCTCTCTTGCCCACTTCATCAAAAATTTTCGAAAAAGCTATGTGCGACCGAGTTTATAACTTTTGTGAGAGATATGAAATCTTCGATGAAGGACAAAATGGCTTCCGTAAGCAACGTTCAACAGTCCTAGCGGTCTATAAATTTATACAGGAAGTTTTAAATATAATAAACGAGAGAAAATATGCAGTTGGTATACTCTTGGACATGACCAAAGCGTATGACAGAGTACAATTTAATATTCTACTGGACAAACTTTATGGAATAGGAATCCGCGGAACAGCACATCAATGGTTTGCATCATATCTAAAAAACCGAGAACAGTATGTTGAAATAGAATACTTTAATTATGATCAAAAAGAAATTATCAATATGAGATCTAACAAAAAAATTATAAATGCATCTATTCCCCAAGGTAGTGTCATCGGATGCCTTTTATTTCTAATTTATATAAATGACCTCCCCAAGATTATGGAAGAACCATGTGTCCTATTTGCAGACGATATATCCCTACTCACCTCATGCCATAATAATACTAACATTAATGAACAGCTCCACTCCATACTTGACAAAACAACTAAATGGATGAACGAACACAACTTAGAAATTAACTATAATAAAACTAAATTAATGACCTACTATCCCTATCAAAAAGCACCTCTCACTGTTAACTTCACCAGTAACGGCACGAAAATAGAAATCGTCAATGAATTTACATTATTAGGACTTACTATAGACACACACATTAGCTGGAAGACCCACGTAAAAAACATCCGATCAAAAATTTCAAAATTTTCTTATGCTCTCCGTGAGATCAAAAAAACGACCGATATAGAAACTGCATTAACCACTTATTATGCCTACGCTCACGCGTGGCTCAGCTACGGCGTAATCATGTGGGGAAACAGTACCGATGCTCCTACACTATTTATTTTACAAAAGAAATTAATCCGTATACTCACAAACATAAATCAGACTGATAGCTGCAAACCTTTCTTCATAAAACATAAAATACTCACCCTTCCATGCATATATATTTTTGAAATTTGTAAATTTGTTAGGAAATATAAATCATTCTTTACAAGACGCGAAGATAAACATACTGGCCGATCATTAAGGCATAAGAATATGCTAATGCTACCATCTTCCCGCATAACGCTACACTCCAACAGCCCCTATGTAATGTGTATAAAAATTTATAATAAAATACCAGAATCAATAAAAACAGAAACCAGCGAAACAATATTTACAAACAAAATAAAACAAATACTTATTAAAAAAGCCTATTACACGATTAATGAATATATAAACGATACACAAATATTTCCAATTAAAATAAAATGAATAATACTATAAATAATACAACAGTAATAATAAAACGAAATAAATGAATAGATATAAAAAATAAAATAAAAACATATTAAATTCCATAACTATTAGTTAATAATAATTTATAATAAACTAAATACATATTAGGAAATATTATTAATAAATAAAAAATTATAATATGCTATCCATATTTATTAATAAATTAAAGCAATAAGTAAACATAAGTACCATCTTCCTCTCTCCTATATTTTGCTGTGCCCTACAGGGTCCATGATTGTAACCTACCAAATTTTATTTTTACCACCTTATGTACATTGTGGAATGCAAATAAAGAATATGAATATGAATATGAATACTTAATTTGTTTTACTGGGCTGTTTATATTAACGCATGAGTGTTTTATTATTTTTCGTATATTCATGCACGTACTTAACACACTTTTTTACTAAAATAAAATAAGTGACAAACTAGGTAGGTAATCAAAAAAGCATCTCGTCTGCACAGCCCGGGCGGCCATTTTGCTCATTCAAGGTCTCGCGCTTGCTCCGAAAATCGCGATAACCAGACCTCTTTTCTTTCATTTATTAAAAATAGTTATGATGCATCAAATACTAATATTTTGGTATCGTTTTCATGGAAATATAATCTAGTTTCTTTCACCGTATTTCTAACTGTTACAAATTGCCTGGAATTATTATAAATAAACAATAATTTCGGAATATGAGAGAAAAATGTGTACTGTTTAAGATTCTCTATTTATTTTAAGTAATTTGATCTGGGTTTAGAGCATATACTTTTAAATAATCATATTGTGTATACATTAGGCTATGCTACGGTATTTTTAATTTTAATATAGCTTGTATAATTTTCTTTTGACAAACGTTTTTATCGGAAGAGGTACTGCGCAATTTATAGCGCAAAATTTGACACTCGCATCTGGACGTTTGAGTGCATTGACAGGTCGCGGCGTGGACGTTCAAGTGGCTACGCGCGGTTCCAAATAGTAGATTCATTCCGGGTGATGCACTTCTTTGCAATATTATTATATGTCGGAACGAATGCAATGGAAAATGTTGATGGCACTTTAGGGGAACACAGTACTTAACTAGATGGAACTTGAGTAGGATTAATTACAAGAACATAAGTGAGGTTCACAAAGACGGAATCACAAAAATTATATTTTCCCCTAATTCCTGATTACCATAAATTCTGAAAAACAAAGGGATTGACATGATCCTCTTTTACATATAATATGTAGGTACGTCTTGTTAATTTTAATCCCTTATTATCATACTGCGTGATTACAGAACGACAAAAAAGGGCAGAGGGTCATGATTCGGGTTTAATCAGAGGACAGCATGTCCCCGTGGGCCCTATTGACCCCTGGCCCTTAATGAAGGATCGCTTCCGTGGCCTCGGGCGTCTTTGTCACTGTGTTGTGAGTGGGACTGATGCAAGTTAGGGATGATAGCGAGCTCTTTATTTTTTCTTTGTTTTTGCGCCGACATTTGTGAGGCATCGTAAAGATTAGATAAAACATGAAAATGTCAGGACGAGTGAAATAATTCCGCGAGCAAAAACGGACTGCGATATTTCCTCGTTTTTCATCGTCACACGTTCGCCCTGGATTTTTCTTGAGTACATTAAGCACATCTGAAGTCCTATTTTATTTATAGGAAAGTATGCGGATCAACGTAAGAAGTCATTTATAAAAAGCCTTTTACATGTTGTGCTAGAACTACACCTTGAATAACGTAATTCATTATAATAAACCTTTCAGTTTATCGTTTTTTAAATGATCAAATGAAATGTTTTGAGGACATTAACTATATCCAAGACTAATATAAATATCACCATGGTTATCATAAGACGGTTAAATGAGAAGGAAGAATTCGATTCTGCGAGCAGGGGTCGCGGTAGCATAGTTGGCAAGAGTGGCAGAGCTACAAGTCTGCTATTTCAATGTTATCAGTAATATAGTTTCACAGTGATATTACATTTTATCAATTTTACCATACAAAATGTACAATTATGATGTCATTGTGGAACTATCCTAACACAATTGAAATAATAGACTTGGCCGGCCCCAACGGTTCCCCGGCGACTTTTGATTACAACTTTATGAAGCTGAGGCACAAGCAGAAGACGAAGAACTGAGATCAGAAGCTCATTCTTACTAGACTCCTTGATGGCACGCTGAAGAATACTATAGTTTGGGTTGTTGGTAGTAGTATGGATTGAAATTCCATTTAGTGTTTTCTCTATACGCTGTTGTTCCTGCACTTGTGCCGCGCTGCATTCAAAGCGTTTGTGTGGTAATTGCGGCTTATTGCGGGCGGTGCGTGTGATGACAATTCTAACAATTCTAACGGCTCTGATTGCACGTTACCGTTTCTCATTCAGTAATACTAAACAATTGGTCTTTGTGGATTGTGGATGCTTTGCGTGATCGCATGGATAGAAGTAAAAATAGTCCTTCTCGCTTCAGAACTAGCAGCTGTAGAAAAATCTAGACTTATTGCAATGCCTCATTAACTTCAAAGATGATCTTATGCTATAAGCGAGTAACCTGCGTTTCTTCTGATCTCCTGCTATAAGCGATTAAACTGTGTTTCTTCTGATTTCTGCTCAAGAGAGGTTTGAGAATAGCGCGAAGAAGAAGATACCTATGCTATTCTTCTTTCATAGGTTTTTGATTTTCGGGACTCAATCAACTATTGTCAGAATAACTGCATGTATTGATAGATAGCCGCTAAGGGATTGCCTCTGTCTTAGTGTGTGTTTGCAAATGTTTTTTCGATTCTTTCCCATATAGTGTAACTGCTTCATTAGTGATTGGAAGATGGGCTGCTGACCTTGAAGTGCTCAGGTTCCTTCTGGTCTCCAGTTTGGATGATTCAATTTTCAAACTGTAGCTCTAGTAAGAGCGTATTCTAATATGCACTGCTACTTCGGATAACTGCAAAAAAGTCGTATGACCCCGCCTCGGCGAAGATGCTCTATGCGCTGTTGAGTATCTTGGAAATCCCAGGTGGATGTTTGATTTATGATGTAAAACAGTGTTGTTTACAAAATGCCGCCTAACCTATTGCAATGGACTACTGCCTGACTTGTGAAATCTGCTGTGAAACAAGGTAAAGCTATGTTCGTAGGCGATGGACTAACTTGATACTAAGTGTGGTTTTCCACATGGGAAATCATTGGAGCGTGTTCTTTGTCACTAATGATACCCCCCTCAATGGACCCATTTCTAAATACTCCACCTAATTGCACCTAGCAACCAACACTGTAATTTGTTCCTGCAAGTGTGTGCTTTATTACTTTATAAAGAAGATCAGGTTGATTCTAAACGGTGGTGCAAGAATCTTGGAGTAGCTGACGATTAGGTCTGTAGGCTCATACACAGCTGTCAGGTACGTAGCTCACGGCTGTGCACGGACAAGCTACATATCTTACACACGCGGTTATCGTGCGTAGCGTGTATGTGCACAATCGTGTGCATGTACTAGGGCCTTACTACGAGCCCTTATAGCAGGGCTCAAATTAACGGGAAATTTCCCGAATAAGCTGAACTTTCACTGTACGAAAAGCCTATACACTACGAGGTCAGGTCATGCTGGAAATGTCTGGGCAGTTCAATTTCAGCCGTGCTGTAAGAGTACGTAGTGAGCGTGTTATGGAATGGCACTTCGAAATCATCTAACAATAAACATACTTGTTTTAAAATAGAAAAATGGCCAGCAGTGCATAATACTGCGCATAGAATAAATTCATCTCTGTAACAAAAAGATTTTATTAAATGAGTTTTTACTAGCGATCATTGTGCGCTTGAAGTTTCATAATTAGATTTCCATTATTATATTTTCATTCAGAAGAAATGAAAGAATATCTAAGGTACACCTAGTTTTATAGTTTCGTTTTAATTGTGGAGATGTATTTGATACTTACTATGTACGTATTAGCTTTTATTTATGTAAGCTCTTTCATACTTACGTTTAGGTGCTCTTTGTAGTATTTGTAGTCACTGTGGTGAAGATGTCGACTGCCTTGGACACCATCTCCTGTCTTGCTGTATTATCCATTGTGCCCTGTCAACACCGGCTTGCCAGCTGTTTTAGAAATGACTTGGCGCGCGATTACGACTAGAAACCAGATTATTTTTATTGTTATTGCCATAGAAGTTGGAAAGGCCTCTCGTGTGGGACGTAACCTGTGTCGACACCCTTGCTTCTTCCCATATTTCTATCTCGGTCGGTTGTGCTGGCGCTTCCGCTGAAGTCGTGGAGGTACTAAACATAATAACTTCATCAAATAATTCTATTAACTGCTCACAAAATTCCCTATTTACACAATCTTCCAAGAAACTTCCCAATGACGTTCTGACACTTGCCGACTTTTCAATTAAAATTAAACTGTCATACAAATCATGTTTACATCGCGTCGTGCATAACAAAACGCTATATTTAAGCCACTTCGTTCGCCACCAAAAGTTTGTTTAATTAAATCTTTAGCGATTTCGAAACATCTGGTCCTGGGAGGCGCGCACAAATTTCCTTTTGCGGTTTTCATTCGTACTTTTTGGCCCTAACCCCAAATTAGAGTTAATTTGTAAAATCTTAATGACAACTTCGTTTGCAATGTTGACTTTAGAAGAGATACAGCTAAATTGAGTTCGGATTTTCTAAACTGAGATCTGTAATCAACTGCGGTTCCCGGGCTAACCCGCTGATTGCCCCAATTAGTAATTTTGCTGACAATTTTGAAGACCACTTCGAGAAAGTTGTTGTTATGCGAATCATTTAGGCTATCAAGAAGGTGGATAACAACAAATTCTGCTTATTACAATCGACTCACATAAAATCTACTAAGAAGGTAGGTTGGAGTAGATGGGTAAAAATTCACAAAATAATGATAATTGCTGGAGCAATTAAAGTAAAGATACCTGTTATCAGTACTACAAAGTAACGTACACCACATAATCAAGACATTCATAAAACAATAGATACTGAACAGGTTTTATCTTGAATTACAATGGAACATAAGTGTGTGTGTGTTAAGTGTTGTGTACTTCTATAAGTGACAAATTCACCATAATCTGGAACCTTGTTAATTATAATTTAATGTCTGTTAGTGGATAAGTCGTTGAAGTACCTATAAATAAATAAATAAATAAATAAATAAATAAACATTTCGCGTGTTTAGAAAAGATGTTATCAATTCACAAAATGTCAAAGTACTCCATACTGAGATTTTGCACCAACTTATCAGATTATACTTGCATTTGAACGTCAGCCTTATGAATATTGTATTAAGGAATATCAAGAATGCAAATGGAAGTTAGTTTTCGGTTCAAGTTTTCGAGCAAATATCGTGAGGCGTTACGGTCCTTTCCGAGTATAATGGTTAGAATCACAAAGATAGTTTCTGTAGAGAAAATAAAAATAATGGTTTCTACCTCCATTATAGATGCCTCTGGGAGTATAAGGAATTGTGTCTTTGAGATCTAGAGTGCGTAGTTTGCTTTTGCTCCAACTTTATTTACGTAAACAAAAAAGCTTTGGTAAGCTTAGCTTATGATTATGATTTGGAATTTATATTCGTAACACACTGAGAATGTGCCGAACATACACTAAGACCGACAAAGTCAATAAACAAAGTTTCAAATGTCAACAAATAAAGAAAGTAAGTCCAAACCAAAGTCTGAGCAAAGTCTAAGTACGCTCTGTTTTATTATAGATGTCGCAAGAAGTTTAAGGTCTAATAATACCGGTGACGGATTTTGTGTTTACCCAGGTTAGTCGGTCATCGACAGATTCTTATGTTAATGATATTTTCTATAACCGACTGTCAGCCAGACTAAATATTACTGAATGTCTACTACTAAAAACTGTAGTGTCTACTTTGTGGGGTTCATGTGCCTCGAATTATTAAGTGACATGAATGTGTTTTCGCTGAATAGAAGTTAAAAACCGGTATTATAGGTCGTCTGCTACCTACTGTAGTACTTCTGTAGTTTTAGAAAGTTTTCAGTATTATTATTTTAAGTGATCCTACTGAATAAATAAATAAAATAAAATAATTGTTCCAGAACTGGTGTAGGTATTTTCTATTTCCGTAATACTTACCATCTTCACCAAAACGACCATTCTGCACCTATTTAATCTATGCTAATGACGGAGTCAAAGAATTGCAACGTTTGTGAACGTACGCTAGTTGCACAAACATTTCGCTTATTGCGACTAGCGACTTGTTCTGTGCTGTTAGTTGGCAGTCGCGTTCCACTGTGATCACTAACATCGCGATCAACCGTTTTGTGAACTGTATTGCTATGAGGACCATTGTTTGGGAAGAGAGCAAGGTTAAAATAATTATCACCGGTCTTTAGAGACAAATTTGTACTAGAAGGATAGAAATATCAAAAATTGGTCCTTCGAGACAAATCCATATTACGATTTGGTCCTTACCTCGGGATTTGCAATGCATCGATATTATTTGCCATGATTGCCGCTTTTATGATGGTTTCATGCCTGGTCATTTCGTAGCTTAGCATTTAAATGTAATTCATGAAATCAACGAAGTAAAATATATATCTTGCGACTGACATTTGCGGGCTTAGTTGAGGTGATCTATATTTCATCAATTTATTATTGATTAAAGTAGTGTGCAATCACAAAAATAATTGATTTCTGCAGTAATGGTAATTTATGGTAGCATTATAAAGTGGTCGGACGTAGCAGATCCGATAGTGACCCAAAATCAAGTGTATATAGAAGTTATTTATCTAGTTATTGATAAATACTTCCACAAAATATTCAAGATTTGAATGATTCACTTCAGCAGATTTTACCCAGGAAATTTAATTACTAACCTTTGAAATACTACTACAGTATCGCGTTTAATAACAGAGTATCTAGAACTTAGTATTGCGCAAATTCTGCAGAGCATTGAAACAGTATTACTTCGAGCCTTTGAGTATCTAGAATTTAGAAACTCAAAGCTTCTAGCACAATTATGAACAAACTCTTCAGCAGTAAAGTCGTACTTGGTGGGAGAAAGATCTTTGTAAGTTATGTGTTATAAAGATGGTAAAGATGGTAATGTTTACCTTTATGGAGTGACACCCATTTTTAAGTGCTTATTTGTAAGTAATTCTCGTGAGTGATACAGGGCTGTAACGCGCGTGCATATTTTGATTATGCACACCTGGTATAAGGTTATTTAAATTATTATAGAACATTAGACCACTGCAGCCATTAACCTGAGTACTAATAAATATGCTAGATAGTATTCCAGCTGCAAATTGTAGTGTTTTGATAGTATTCCACCAAGTTCCCAGGATCGTTCGAGCCAGCACATGTTCGTCAGCGGACATTAGGACCGATTTGTAGTGTGGTGAATATAAATATACTTTATTCGCAGTAAATATTACGGTGCGTCTTGTTATGAGGCACGCGGCGGGCGCGAGGGCGAGAACTGATAGATTAAAAAAATAAAAAATCACAAAAAAAGAATTACGACTATATAAAAATTTGTTCATAATATGACCTAAAAAATAATAAAGCTTACCTTTTGATATAACTTTTACATGGTTTCAAGATGGAATCTTTTAGCAAAGTACACGGTTTAAATAGCGATTTAGTGTTATCTTTATGTTTTTTTTTATCGAGACTTTTTATTATTCACGTTTCTGTTTTCACAAAGCACTTAACTGTATGTTCAATTTTGATAAAAAAATTGTGTTTGGGCAATAGTATTTACATTAATGAGATAACAGTGGTTCAAAAAAATTATAAAGTACTACAACCTCGTCGTAACCGTCGGATACATAAACTTCGTTACAATAATTGATCCTTTGTTTGATTCTGTCATTAAAATATTTTCAGTAAAAAATGTTGCAATAAGCGTCTCAACACGGACGATTTCATTTTAATTTTAATAAAGCCTGTCATTAGCGGGATTGTTTGCCATTTTATAATGGGTTTTCAGTTAACTATTAACACTGTCACTATTCAATTTTGAACTCTATTTTCTGTAACATAGATTTGAAATTAAATTTTTGGATATTAATTGTAAATTTTCACAATGTGAATTAAATTCATAAACGACGGCAGATTGCAAAATCGAAATTTTTGACGTTCACTCTCAATGATGTGTTGGTGTAAAATTGTGACAATATCAATTTACGTATTTAATCAGTTTCATCTTATTTTCGGATACTAATTTGGAAATAATAGAGGAACTAATTTACCTAACTACTAATTTAATAAACAGCAGTATTTCGATGATCTATTCATTTGTGTCTGGTAATAACACATTTCCAATACTAGTATAATTTTAACACACTGTTGAATTAAACATAGACTTGAAGTATGATTTATGTAATTGAAGTTTAGTGCAGTGGCTAAGCTATGGCTTTCTGCGCTACATGTCGCTTTTTCGATCCCAGCTCCTTACAAATATTTGTACAGCCTATTGTTGCGTGCATATGTGTGTTTAATGTGAGATGTATGTTTTTGTAAACTGTACCCTCGATACAAGGAAATTCCAGTGTGGGGCAATGGTTTTTTAATAGTTTATATAATCAAGAGCATTAGTAGCAGCATCCATTTGTAACTACAGTTTGTGAAGATCAGACTTAGCCACTTCGACTATTCGGTAGACCCGCAGTTCAAAGTCAATTGGGAATTTATTCGCAAGGATAGAGAAGACGATTCTTGAAAGACACATGTTATATTCACTTGGGACTAAACTCGGCAGTTGTATCGCTGGTTGTTTCCATAAATGATCCAAAAAGGGTGAATACGATTCCACTCATACCTACATTATAAACAAAGCAACACTTCTGGTCATACTCACTTACCGCCTATTTCTGGATCGCGAATCGATAGTAAAACACTGCCAGTTTATTGGATCCATCGGCACTCGATACATCACCCCTTTTCACCTTAAACTCTAAGAAACACGAAACGTGAGGGGAGGTCAGGGTAAAATGGGCGCGAGTGTATAAGACGTGGAATTCGAAAAATTCAATTTCCTAACTGTGAATTTAGTAGAGAATGTAAGAAATAACCGGCTGTGTGTCGGAACGCTCCCGGGGGACACAGGGGGAATGTAAAACATAGAGAAAGGAGAGAAATTACACGTGCTCCTACCGGTATGTGCCTATCTTTATCATTTTGGAGTTACTTATATCGTGCGATCTGTGTAAAATGTTGATCTTTATTTATACGTAACGATATTTGTTATGCCATGGGATAAGCATTCCTCTCTCTTCCCGTGGGGTTCGTTTGAGACAGCTAAAGGTAACCCGGTAACCCTTAGTCAAAAAGATGAGCAACGGTGTTTTCTTGTGGAGTGTAAGCTCAGTCGACTGCTCTTTACAACGGTCAGTGACGTATAGATTAGCACAATGCGCTCATCTCAAGAAATAAATACTTATCATCTGGCAGTCTAACCATTTCACAACAAACAATGTTGGCGTCGCGTCGGTCAGTCTAGCTCGATGCGGCTGAAAAGTTATAGGCGTTAAGATTCATTATCTAGCTAGCTTTTTCCCAATTATGTTTGGGTCTGCTTCCTGTTTAACCAGATGCAGCTGAATATCTGTATTTTACACAGAATCACTGCCATCTCACCTCCACCACCCAATTACTCCACCCCAAAAGGTAAAAACTGTCATAGGTATGACAACCGGAACCAACTGATTAACGTGTTTTCCGAAGCACGGAGGAGTCTCATGGATTGAAGAAACGGTCACCCATCCAAGGACTGACCACGGAAGTGATCGACATGTCTTTGTGATAACTATGTAGTACCGAGCCCCGTGTTTAGGTAGGTACTATTATCCCCAAAATTACGTGATACAGTCGTAACAGTGTCGTGTCGCCGTAACTAAAGTTATTCTTCAAGGGAGCAATGTAAAGTGTCGTATTCAATACAACGGAACCGATCAGATGTTCAAAAGATAAAAGGGGAGAAACGTTAAACCATTCTCATAGTCCTAAAAATAAAATGATATTTTGATATTCAATTTATTGAATGTAATATATTCAATTACATTTTGTCGAGCTTTGAGTCTTCAACGAGTATCTAGAGTATCTATTGATGACTCCTTATTGTAGTGACGTGATATTCGAAAGAAAGAAAAATAAAGAAAGAAAAACGATTTATTCTTTACACAAATTACGACACACAAAAAGAAAAAAAAAGAAAATTAAAACAAATAAAAAAAAGAAGTAACAAATGAAGACAACAAATAAAACGTAAAAAATTAAAAACACGATCCAAAAAAATTTATAATAAAAGTAACAATTTTTAATAATAAAAAGTCTGTGGCTTGTATTCATTCGTCCACGCTTTGAACCCATCATGCGTCGCATCTGGAAAAAAAAATTTCGCAAAGGAAATTTCTCTCTATAATCTCTGTTCGTTGTTTATTCTTATCAGCTTCTAAAGTCGAGGCCTTTCTTCAATGCACTTAGCTGGCACCGATTTCAGAAGCTGTTGAGATTTTTAAGAAAATTATTTTATATTTTTTAGTTTTTTGAAGTCGGTTTTTATTTTTTTTTAAATAATCCCTAGTTGCGTATGAATGCCTATGAAGTACCATGCAATAAAAGGCTAGTGTAGTGCAATTTTCCGGGCACAAATGTAAATCCAGGATCTCACAACGAGCACTAGACGAGATGGGGCAATTATGTTTATCGATACAAAAAAATTATAAAATTGAAGTTTCGTTTGTAATGTCAAAATAACAGCTTTTTACTAAATGCATAATATGAAAGTACATACTTCCGGTCACAGATGAAAGGGTACTTATAAAAAAAAAAAAAAAATTGTCTTTCTGTTTGTTTCATCTAATCTCCGAAACGGCTGGACCGATTTTGACAGGACTTTCACTGGCAGATAGCAAATTTTATAAGGAGTAACATAAGGTATACTTCTTTTTGTTACATTTTACGCGGTCGTATTCACGGGCACAGCTTGCTTCACGTCCATATTAGTGTGTGAAGTAATATAAACAATTTTCTGGAGCAAACCAATCCTTAACCTTTGATGTAACATGTGTGTCCCGTATACATAGGAGTTTATGTGCGTATCCTTGGTGTTTGCGAGACAAATTCTAATTGAATACGTGAACAGCATTCAAGTCGATTTTATGCCATAAAGAACTTTTTCCTGTAGAATGGCATAGGCTTCGAAGATCAATTACCTTAAGGGTGTCTTCATGGAAATCGACTTAAACATGCGATTACAGCAATCGCGAGTGTTTTGCTGTGATTCAATACAATAATGAGTTCCATTGTCCATCTCTGAAGGTCTTCACCAAATTTAAATGAGACCACATCGGAACAATACTTTTACAAACAAAAAAGAATCATTCAAATTGGGCTACTCGGTAAAAAGTGATGCCTGGTCATTATTATTATTACTTAGAAGTGGTAGGGTCTTAAGCCCCTTTGATCTGCGAAGATTTATGCGTGGTCATATCGTTGTCATCAATTAAAATAATATAAACATCTTTACTAACGTATTATGATCCCAATGGCACCCAATTCCCGAGATAGTGTTTGAATTAAACATAAAATATAATAGTCCATTAAGACATGGTGCGAGGGCACTATCGCACGACGTTACTGTTATGTCCACATTAGCCGAGCACACTCTTAGGACGATGTCTCATTGAGAGCGGGGATTATAGAGCATTATGCTTGAACTCGGATGTATTTTGTCTCGACTGCTCATGGCATCGTTAGGTGGTCCATGGTCAACATTAGATGATAACGCCCTGATGTCATTTGTGTTGAAGTCTATACCGATAGTCTAGCTACACATATCATTGTATTATCCTACTAATATTATAAATGTGAAAGTTTGGATGTTTGTGAGTTTGTGAATTTGGATATTTTATAATCATAAACTATTATAAGTACAAAGTAGTAAGTACAAGGTAGAGGTAGGTTGAGGTAGTTGCGCAGTGCGGGGGAGTCGTAACTCGTATGGGCTAAGTTAAGCTTTACGGTGCCTGACAGGGGCCTGCAACTCCTATGCTATAACAAAAAGAAAAACAACATCCATTCAAGGAACAATACTATAACTAGCTGCGGATATAATAATATCTAGTAATTCATAAGTTGTAATCGTCGCTTGCATTGACACCTCGTCCTTATATAACTACGGGAGTCTGGAGCTGTTTTATGCACTTAACGCAGGTATTATGGGCAAAATAAAAATAAAAACACTGATAGATATTTTTAGATATATTCGTTATCAATGAGCAAACGGCAGAAGTTAAGTATAAAAATCTAGTAAGTTCCAAAATGTACGGAAAACCGTATATAAAGTCGAAAGGGGCTTATATTACTCATCATTATGAACAACTTCTACAATAGAACCAACCCTGAAATCACGAAAAAAATCTGCTTTTCCATACATTGTACAAGTATTTATTAAAAAATAATTATACATATAAAAAACCTGCGGTTCCATATTCAGTATTGGTCCCATGATAAAACATTGTCATAATGTTGAATACAATAACCTGATACTAGCTTGGATAGGTACTTCGTTTATACCTGGAAACATAGGTAATACTAGAGATGGGCGTTTTTAGAATAAAGATGCCAGGCATCGATGCCACTTACAGATCGCGGATGCCGAGTCATGTTGAAAACGGATGCCTTTGACATCTAGTTTTCTAGTAAATATCGTTCGTTTCGGCTGGATGTGTTGTCAACAATATCAGCATCGTATCGCGGTTGACAGCACGAACATTGTTAAGTAGGCATCGATGCCAACAATACCCAGCACCACATTTATGTATGTGTCAATAAACAATATTTCTTTCACTCTTTCGATGCTGATATCGGATGCCCACATCTTTGATATCGATGCGCATCGATGACAAAAATTTCGAAATAGGCTCAAGTCTACATTATACTTTATTTCTTAAACATATCATAGACTTAGAATGCGGGAATGCCGTGGTGTCCGTTAAATTCCCACATAAACAAACACGTGTACAGCCTACAAATATCTGTTTCGGAACCTGAATGTTTGTGTACGTCATTTGTAAGTATAATTGCACCCCACGACACAGGATATCCTAGTGTGTTGGTGGGAAGCATTTTCCCTATTTTATTTATACGCTAGAAAATGTAGGTTAGAGCTCCTTTTGGATTTGAAAAGAAAGAAAGAAAGAAAAATAATTTATTCCACATAGGACAACACAACAGTCGCAAGAAGATAACACAAAAGTAAAATATTACATTAATAAATATATCTAAATGTGCTGTCGAGCATGCCTATGTAGAAAAGGTTACCAACTCAGCATGTGCTAGGTGTGGGACACCCAGCCCTAATTTCTGCTCCAATTGGAGAAAAATAAATAATATGAAACGCTTTCCGATATTACAATAAATAATATCTTGAAATATATATTGATGGTCTGTTCCCTGATATATCTACTTATTATTACAAAAATAGAAGTTGGAACGTAAATATGTCTTCATAGATTTCTGTCCTGTTGGAAAAATACAGTCTTAAAAATGTAATTCTACAAAATAAAAAAATAAAACAGGCAAGGCACAAGAGTTTTGCATTCATAAAATATATTATAAACATATAGTTACTATAAGATTGATTTTTATAATGATAATTGTAATTATTACACGATATTATTACAATGATAATTATATTATTCTTTTCTAGATACTATCCAATAAACAAACTAATAAACACCGTAAATACATACTTAAGCTATGAATAACGGCGTTTTGATCATAATTTTTTTGACGTATGAGATCGATATGTGTAATATATTATGTAGGTATATCAGAGCATAAATTAAAAACTGCTGAACTTCAATACTTTACCAAATAAAATATTCCCTAATTTTTGGACGTTTCAACCTAAAAGCATCCAGAGAACACCACACCCGCAATGAATCCTTATGAAAAGGTTTAAAAATGGCCGGCTTATTAGCATATATCACGCGTGTACGCGAGCCCTTTGCAAGTCCCACCCTTGGCGAGGCACCCCGTTTGAATACAAATTCGCCAAACTCTTATCTCATAATACCAATGCATTTGTTGTACCACCCTTCTGAATTTTGAGACTTAAAATGTATAATTATTATGCAAACTAGAGATGCCCGGGGCTATGCTGGTGTGATGGCTGATTGAAGGTTATTAAATTGACTCTTGAGGTGTCTTGGTGTGAGTTTATATTATACCTATGAGTACGATCATGTATATTTTGAAAATAGAAGAGATTTGAAAAAGGAAATTAATTGTTCAAAATATCGTCATTGGGTCTTATAAGAATCACGATCTCGGGGTACCTTTGGTACTGGGAGAGTATAGGGTATGAGCGATGGTCTGGCGCAGCGCACAGTGCCCGCTTCCTCACCCCCGATTCCTCGGAGCACGCGCACGGACTATTCATTGTTTATCTGTTAAAATTGAATCGATTCCGATTACGAGCGTGTACGGCAAAAAAGGGGAGAGAGAAAATCGAGGACAAAACCATCTCTTTATCGGTTTCTCTCTCGATTTTTTATTTTGTTTTCTGTCGAGGAGACAAATTATGGAGAAAACGGCAAAGTAGGTCCATTCTACACTGTATACCAGAAAATCCTTTCCCTTTCCGTCCAAGGCCGTAGGTGTATGATTAAGTTCATGTGCACATAAAAAGCAATATCGGCCATAGATTATTACGTTTGGAACATGTTCCTTGCTGGGAGTGTCGCGTGAATGCAGTGTAGGATGACGATAAAGTTTGTTAATAAAATTGGGACTTATTTATTTCGTGAATGTAACTGAAACTGCATATTGTTCTAGTGGTTCCGCAGCTCCTGAGTGTGAGGTTCTGGTTTCGATTCCTAGTTTCGGCAAAGTGGTATTGCATTTACTGAAAGAAAATTCTGAATAGCAGCCCTGGATTTTGGAATAGGGTAGCCTAGGTACTATTTAAAAAATGGACATATATTAAATATTTCCTTAGTTGCCAGATAAAGAACACCATAGTTGAAAAAATAATTAAAATCCGTAAATAAATCGGCGTAAATAGCTTTTGAAACTATATCAGGTATAATCCATCCGTTTCCCGCAAAATGGAATATATAATGAAACTGTCACCAATTTACTATAAAATGAACGTCACAAGTCAGTAGTGCTATCTCTGTCTATGAAGCCAATTCAAATACTTATAACTAAGGCATATTTTTAAATGTTTAATTTATTTTTAAACTATTTCTTAAGATTTTTGGAAAACCTTCAATTTGATTAAGAAGAAATAACAGTCCAATACTAGGCTCACCTCTATTATCATCCTCCTACCCAGCACTTAGACTCGTCTCGATATTTCATAAATCCCTGTATCTAGTTTACATAAAATAAAGATATATTCTAAATTATATTCTATCCATGGGATTTCATTAAGGGCGGCGGCGTCCACAAAATGTGAGTGAACGAAAGTACACCTCTACCTGATGCTGTGTTATGTTCTTTTTCTGTCACGACCACATGAACTATCCAATGGTCATCGCTCATGACGTAGTGGAAAGATTAGCCGTTCAGCGATGTCGCAGCTGATCGCAGCTGCTCGCAGCTGACTGCCCTGATGCACCAGAAGAACTCAGAATTCGTCACTCTTGTGGGAACTCGTGGATGTTATGTTTATTCCTCAATACAACAAGTTATTTGACGTTATTTGAGTGTTTTTTATTACTTTCAGAAACATTCCTGGACTTTAAGACAGAGATTGATTTCAGTCCTATCAGAAGCAATAATTCATTGTCAGTCATGTAAATTAAAATCGCAGTCTTGCCAAGTTCATCATACAAAAACAAAAGGGAATTTCAAATAACCCCAGACAATGACGTCATATTACCCGATAGTAATACTGTAGTTTGTGACAAATGCCCAAAACGCGTGTATTCATTACGTATTCCCCTAAGTAAACATGGCTTGTTCAATATTAGGCTGAGAACATATGGCTCGGTGTAAGACGTGTTTTATTAAACGGGGAGCATAAGTAAGCGGTGTTCACACATTTTAAGCATTACCATATACGGCCGAAACTGCTCACGCGTTTGCTTTTACTCGCTTACGTTATTTTGTATTGTGCCTTTATAAATTAAAGTTGTTTACGGTTTTCCGCTGTGCCCTTTTAACTGTAATAAAATATATTATATGGGATTTTGTTTTTGTGTTCTTTAACTGTTATACAACGTGTATCAGAAATGCGTGGTCATATTTGAGGGTGTGGATGAGACCATCAAACTGAACAACTTTCTTTATGGGACCAACATCGTAATCGGGAAATAATTATCAGTTGTCCCATACAAAACTTTAATACCTACTCGACTCAATCGTATCATACGCCTTTATTACCACGTATTTCTGATAAAGGTCGAATACGAAGCGTTAAAAAAAGTCTAGTAAATTGGGACATGACTGTATCTACCGAATTACTCAAATAAAACAAAATATGGAGCATCGTCGACATGAATGACTGAAGATAAAAATATTTGACTTGTCCATTGTGTTTTCTTTTTAATAATAAATGTGAGTCTAGAATTTCAATATATGAAAAAGGCCCGTTGTATATCTGTATGTCCGATGCAACAACCCGTGTATACAGGGTTACTTTGCAAAGGGAAGCCAAATTTTCAGAAGTAATTGTACTTATCATTATGAACAACTACTACTATGAGACCAAAGGTAAAATCGCGAGAAAAAATTCTGCTGTTCCATACATTTAGTCGAGTAATATTGAATTATTTGGGGACAGCTGTTTTTTTTTTTTGCAATTTGTTTCTATGGTAAAAGTTGTTCATAATGATGAGTACAAAAAGGGATCGGGACTAGAAAGGTGGGACCTTATATATGAAAAAGCACAGTTGTATATCTGTGTTCGATATTTAAAACTGTCCATTTTGTAATAAAAAGTATGGTGACACTACTTATAGTCCATAAAAGTGCCAAACGTATTTAGAATCCAGATTAATGTTATGTGTCCTAGTAGCTATACGCTCAGTGTATTTAACCTTTCATTAGGCCTATAATAAAGTACGAACTTAACTGCTCAAAATCTATTTACTGGTCAGCTTGTACCTGCTATGGCAATCTCATTCAGAGGAAAATCATTTTTTTTTTTTTTTTTTTTTTTTTTTTTTAAGTTCAATTTGTATTTATTTTGATACTAATATTATATAAAACTAACTAATAATTATATACAATCATAAAATATAAACTTAAATATGTACACTAATAATTATTGTTAAATAAATAAATCATAAAATAAAATAAATATAAAACTGAGTACCTAGGCGTCAAAGTACTCCTCCTCTTCGCTGTCAATTGGCAGCGTGCCCAGTAGACTGGCAGCATTGCCACGTTGAATGGCAATGCTTATTCTTTGACCAAAGAATAGGCCAGCCCTCGGGTCACGCGTAGCGTCGACCAACCGTTTTGCAATGTCTCTGAAGAGGAGACATGCATTCGGTCCCCATGGCCCGAGCGTTTCGACACCAAACGGCTC
Organism: Allophyes oxyacanthae; assembly: GCA_932294325.1. Taxonomy (NCBI): domain Eukaryota; kingdom Metazoa; phylum Arthropoda; class Insecta; order Lepidoptera; family Noctuidae; genus Allophyes; species Allophyes oxyacanthae. The sequence continues at coordinate 14,625,571 of OW028615.1, forward strand.
AAATATATAACTACCGATAAGGTTATTATATTTGCGCCGTTTGAGTGTCTCTGCGGCTGCAGCTGCAGCGCCAGCACAGCCTGCCGAGCCAGGAAGATGGGAAGGTGCAAGAGTGTCGACGCAAGTTGCGTCCCACACCATGGGCCTACCCAACTTCCATGGCAATAACGACATACCATCGGGCCTCTTACCATCGTCGCGCGCCAGGCCATTGGGTTCTAAAACAGCGGGCACGCCAGCGGTGACAAGGGCACGACGGATAATGTCGTTAATATTGGCATGCCGTGCTATGCGACCTGCACTTTTGCAGCAAGACAGGCCATGGTGACCGAGGCAGTCGACTTTTTTTTTTTAATTTAAAAAAATCATTTTTTTACAGCTCTTACCACACCATTCTACTAATCAAGATTGTAATCTATTATTTTAAAAGAGTTTCCATGGAGTTTCTTGCCGGTTCTTCTCCATATGATCTACTATTTGGAACCGTGCACCTAGAGTCTCGACATTTCTTAAGTGCCTGTATCTGGTTTACATGAAATAAAGATCTTTTCCATTCTATTCTATTCTATTATAACGGTAAACAATAGAAACTATACGCAAGTACAATTATGTCCACTTACAATTAGGCACACATTGTTTTAAAGTTATTAAAACCACATAAATACTTCTGCAACATTAGTCTTAAAGTTGTTCTTGGTGATGACTACAATAACCGACATTCGGCTTTCGCATTTACTAAAAATAAAGTTGTATATATTTTATTCTTCTTTTTTAATAACAGTTTCCCACAACAGCGTTTTTCCTATATCTTGGATGTGTTTACAAATACACGTCACACAAGCACATAGGTACACTCAAACCCGGAACAACTATCTGTAGATCATACGAAAATTTGTCCCATGCAGGAATCGAACCTGCGACCAGTAGCGCAGAAAGCTAATGGAGTCAAAAGAAGAAAAGAAAATAAATTTATTTTTTGCACACAGGACACCAAATCACAATAGCATGCATACTTATCAAGGATAAAAAAAAACAGAGAATTACTTTATGATAAAACATTGAAGAAAGAAAGAAAAAGAAGACAGTAAGAAGAGCTTCAAATCAATTCAATTCTTTATTGAATCTCCTCTATTCCTTTATTCTTTTCATTCTTGCTAACTTTTTAACCTTCGACAAAAAAGAGGGGTGTTATAAAATTGTAGTGTGTATCTGTGTGTCGTATATCTGCGTATCTGTATATCAGTGTATCTGTCTGTGGCTTCGTAACTCCAAAACGGATAGACCAATTTCAATGCAATTTTTTTAATTGAATGCTAATTTAATCGGGTGTCATCTTAGCTATATTTCATGAAAATCTGTTCAGCCATTCAACAGTTACAGCTCTTTTTCTAGTTGGAGTCGGGGTTTTATACGGATACGTTATTTTCTTTCTTGTTTTCTTTATCTTTAGATTTATGATTGCACATACTGTCACATTATACAGGGTGTAAGTGACATCGTAACGAAAACTCATACCATGGATTCAGTACATGATACTGGAGCACTCAGCGTTTGAATTTTGCGTCGGTCTCATCAAAAGTTTTACAATTTTGTTCGCAGATTTTTTAGTTAGGTATAAAAACTGCGAACAAAACCGTAAAATTTTTGAAGAGACCGACGCAAATTTCTTTTGGTTAGCGGTCCAGTATCATGTACTGAATCCATGGTATCAGTTTTCGTTACGATGTCACTTACACTCTGTATAGTTACTTTGTTTGAACGTAACACATAATTTTCTTTGACCCTTACCTACCTATTACAACAGCGTTCTGTCTATTACCTAACTGATTTATATATTCTTTCATTTCACTTTTGAACGCGAAAGTCATCGTCCGCCATGAGTCTTTAATTGAAAGTGAATTATAATCACTACCGCATGAATGGTCATAGACAATTTAGTCACGGATTACGTCAATTACGTAAACTCATAATTTGTATGGAAATGTATAAGAAAGTGAAAAGTTATTCAATACTGTACAGTGTACATTGATGATATTGTTGCAACATGTAATGCTACGTACGTACGTAGAAACTACGCAGGAACGTAGCAAGCTAACAACAATGGGCGCATACAATATGAATTCGACCAATCAGATTAAAAAGCCTGAATCACGCAAGTAAAACAATTAATTAATACATTTATTTAAGAGATAAAATGTGTATCAGAAATGCCTGGTCATATTTAAGGGTGTGGATCAGACTGTGATCAGACATGAACTGAATATCTTTCTTTCTCGGACCAATTACAGCTGTCCCATATTATGACAATAAAATGCAAGTAAAATAAAGAACCATACAAAAAAAATACAAATAAGCATAAAATATATTACTATAAATAAATTATTACATATTACCTACTTAATAAAATTTATAAACTACTGAGTAATTAATCAATACATCTATACAAAAAAATTGTACTAATTACAATGACAAGGTAAAGTTTATTATATAGTAAACTTTACCTGTGACTTGGTAACTCAGCCCTATATAAAATATATATTATATACAGAAACTACCGACAATCAAATAGAGTAAATCAAGTAGACGATCAAGTAAGTAAAGTTTAATAAATAGTAAACTTTACCTTGTTGTTGTAATTATTACTATTTTTTTTGTATAGTTAACCTAAAGGATGTATTTATAAATTATTTTATTTCCTGAACAGTAGTTTATAAATTTGTAATAATATAAGTATTAATTTATTTATAGTAATAATTGTTTATACTTATTTGTCTATTTTTTTGTATGGGCCAAGTTGCCTGAATTAAAGGAAATAATAATAATAAAAAGAATATTCATTATGGAGTAGGTACTAGCGTTTAGTTGATGCAACTTACTAAGCGTTCTGGTAGTCTTGTTATCACAATATTTTTCTCAGTGTAAAAACTTAATATCACTGTCAACTTTTAAAGGCACAAATTTATCGTCGGTAGTTTCTATATAATATATATTTTATAAAGGGCTGAGTTACCAAGTCTTGGCTCCTGACCCGTGGTCGATATTGTTAGCAACTATTAAACTGAGAGAAATAGCCTTCACTAACTTACTCTATCTACCCTTCTGCCGAGTTCCTGTAAACGCCAACGATGTAGAAATACTGGATGGTGAATCGTTATAAGTATTATAAGAAAGGTAGGGGATCGATGCAGTGATTGCCTAGCGGTTGATCGCTTGCTTTCCATGCAGGAGCGTCTGCTTTAACGCGCTGGTTAGATCTCATTATCACGGTACGTACTCCAATCAAACTGAATGTTCTCGCAACGCCAAAAATAGGGCCGAATGGAGACGTACCGCAAGAGCTGCTACTCAAGAATTGAGACCCGGAATGAACACGACCACTCTGCCAAGAGTAAACGACTGAGAAGAAGATAATAGGAAATACCATGTAGCGACACCTATCGCCACATAGAATAACTACTAGCAAAGCAACAAGCTAACTACAGTGGTGCGTAAATATAAATTCGACCAAGATCAAAGCATATCGTATCTAACAAATATACAACTGTCCGAAATCAACCGTCGGGCTTCGGCCCGTCAGACAATATCACCTCGCCTGGTGGTAGGATCCTCCCTGTTCAATGGAGGAATACCATACCTCTGTCCTCCACACCACAATCGAATACCTCAGAAAATAAATAAAATCACTTAATTTTACTCGTCGTGAGAATCAGATATAAATGATTGAATGAGAGGCTCTGCTTTTACCCCTAGAAACATTTTTCGTCACTACTTAACTCCAAATCCATGTCTCTTCTGTGCTCTGGACATCCACGTAGCTATCCACTACGTGGAGCTGCGTTGTTCCAGTAGTTAGTTGGTACTCCAACGGTCTTTACTGCGGGAGTTTGTTGCGAAGCCAGCCCGCTCCATTCACGTGATCAGTCCAGTAACATAACGTGTTAAATTGAGTTACACCTTCGTAAGAGGTTGAATGTATGAGCTTTATATGCCGTTGGACCTTTGAAATGTTGGATGGGAAATGCCAACAAAGTTTCAATACTTGATTCATAATTCATACCTCAATGCAGTATTGTAATAATGTAAATCAGCTCCTGTTTGTATGTTTTTGAATGTATGGTATGCAGTTTTCAGAGGATACCAGAGTGTGAATAGCATGGGCTACCGTTATTTTTGCAATTTTCGCCATTCTGGACTTAATTCCGTCATCTGTGATACAGTAAGTACACATCTGTCTATAATATCCCTACAGGTAAGATGGTTATAAATATCTAAAATAAAATGTAAAATCAATAGATTTTTATATTTGTACACCACGAAGACCAAACATGACTTTACATGTTCAATTCATGTAAACTCATGTTTCCACAAATAAAGAATCTTATACTATAAAAATAAAATACAATCTTGTCCAATGAATAACTTTGTCCTTTTTTTGAAGTTGGTTAAAAAATATGATAAAAAGTTGATATTATTATTTCTTATTCGATGTTTCTTATACCATACCTTCCTTCATTGCATAACCTAAACTTCATAGTTACATTTATATAATACCATAATGACAACGCCAAAACGAGGTTATGCAACGGCCTTTGAACAAAACCCGTACAAAGTAGGCCACATTAAGTGCACACGGTTAAAGTTAATTAAATTACCTTTTGTTTTATTGTTTAGCCAAACAAAGGTTGGTTACAGTTATTTTTTCCGGATAATATTTTTTTTAAGTATGCTGGGTTTTTACCTTGACCTTACGTGGTTTAAATAACAAGTCGGGAAGTATTCTTCCTTATCATAGCTGCACTAGGGATTAAGAAGTTTGCAAAGGCATTGCGTCACGTTAAGCGTTGTTTTGTGTTCTTGCTAATTAGCGCACGATAGTGTTGCCGATCGATAGACGACTATCGATAGTCTCTCGATAGCCTATCGATAGTCCACGAAAAATCAATAGTATCGATAGTATAATGGATTTTCAAGGTCAATTATCGATAGTTAGGCAACACTAGCGCACGATCTTCTTTTATAGAAGTGGAGAGGATAAACACAGAATAAGTTTGTAAGCACAAGAAATAACAATGTATCACTTTCTTATCAGCCCACTGCCAAAAATGGACCTCGAAATGTAGGTATAAAAAGACTTATAAATCGTAAATATAGAGTGTTATTATTGTTTCACCACGTGCAGTAGTTTAGGAACAAGTTTCCGAAGGCCCACGTTGCAAGTTATCTACACTTTCGCAACTGACCAGAAATTCTGGCCCAGAGGTCCTATTCCGAACTACTAACTATCGGTGCTAGAGAAAAAGAGATGACGCTATATACTATGTATAGTCCTGTCTTCTTCTTGGAAGGGAATGGTGATAGTTTCAGAATTACAAAGTTGTCTCAGGTCTTTGACTCGAACTTATTAAAGGAGATTTATTAGGAAACTAGCTGTGCCCGCGACTTCGTTCGCGTGGTGTAGGGGTGCTCGAATTATGATTTGAAAATACATGTTTCTAATAATATAAAATTGTATCAATTAGTCTTAAATAAAAACAGTTACAACGCGGGGACCGGATTTGAACCTGATATTTGTCGGCTTCTATTCTACTATTTACCGTTCCACTTAGCTAGTTACGATGGGTATCGAAATAAACATTTCTAATGTTGAAAAAATACTTAGTTTCCTTCATATGTATAGTAATTTTCCGTGATGGTTTTTTACCGAAAATGTTAAATAAACTCGTTTAAATCACAAATTTCTTAACTATCGACCTTAGTACCCACGGATTGAGCTATAAATTTTCAGTACCTATAATAAGCTGACCTCTTATTGTAAGGGAAGCCTATACAATACGTGGTCAGCTTTTACTGGAAATGTATAGCTTGATAGTAGCCGTGTGTACAAAAAAAAATGTTACACTGTTCAGTTCCTGTGAGCGTAGCGTAGCGTGATGATACATATATAAGTTAAAAAGTCGACCTCTTAGTAGCGCTACTGTGAAAGTCCTATCGAAATTGTTAAATTCTTCCATTTCATAACCATCATACATTATACACAAAATATGTTACATTGCTCGACTCCTATGAGTGATAGTGCGATGAAATAAGTTTACTATAAGTCCTCGATCCCTTATAAATTATAAGTGAAAGTCGCATCAAAGTAGGTCCAATACAACATTATTTTGTATAACTAATCAATCGTGATCTCTGCTTTGTACGGGACTGCTTACAATAGAACGATCAAGCTGTATCTAAGGATCTAGTCAATTACTGTCGCAAATAAAAGTTGTTAAGTTAGACTATTATCTATACAATTACCGTAAAGTTTCATTGATATATTTTTCGCTGTTTTCCCGAGGTGGGGTAACTTCTTTTTTTTTTGTTGGCTCTCAGACTTTCATCCCATAAATACAAAGCAGGTTATCTAGCGATACCTTTATTTTGACTACACTCTACTAACGACTAACAACGACAACGATGTAGACGGTGAAAATTCGGTAACCGTTGCCCCTCGTAATGATTTTATCGTCTTGAATCTAACAATAGTAGCTATTTAAAATACTTGGAGAAAACATCCAAATTATAAACTTTACATTTTCGTAAACACATAAACCCAATTAAAAGAACAAATATTTCGATCCCAACGCTATCTAGGGAGACTGAAGACAAATTTAAAGAAACATAAGGTAATAATTATTTTATTATTTTCAGTGAGAAATTGGTAGCCGACAAATCATTCTAGTCATCCTCAAGTCAATGAATTTTCAGCTGCCGTGTATCAGGCAAAAGGCTATGTTGTAAAAAGAATGTTCTATGAACCTAATTTGCTGTTCCCAAGAATGCAAACGATGTTAGCCCTTATCAATTTGCAATGGTAGCAGTAAACAGCAAGCACACGTCATTATAGTACTGCCAATAAGGCTTTGAAATTCATAATTACCTATTAGATTCCGAAAAGCCCATCCTACAGGTTTCCGATAACTTCTATGGATAAAAAAAAATTCTACCCAATCCTAATAAAGTCTTAATGATGATCTTATCTCAATATTTACTGGAAATACAAAAACTCGGTCTTGGTTAAAAAGTCTATTAACGCCATCTAGTTTCAGAAAAATGTAATAAAATAATAATGAAATCAAAGTTACTTCAAAATATCTGGTAGCGCATTTAAAAAAGTAATTATCTCGTGGGTAAGGTATTATGTCGTATGCTTTCATCACGCTTCACCTTTTGGAACATAGCAGTCAGTGAAATACGTACCTTAAAGTAAGATGCCAAAGAAAGCACGTTTATCAGTAAAAATAAATACTGGGCATTACTAAATATACCAAATTACTAATTTAAGAACGGGATCAAGTGAGGAGTTAAAATGGACACAGGAACTGTGAAACTAAAACGAAGATTAATTTTGCTTAGTCCCCTAGACGAATAGGGTGATGATTTATATTACATATTTTGACCGAACCTATGAATTATAATAAGACAATATTTCATTAAGATTCGGCTCTTAATAATGAAGTGGTTGCTCATAATAGTACACAGGCATAATGCACTTTAGCTCACCCCCCTTAGATAATAGCGTGATAATTTATAGCCTATATGTTGACCAGCCCTTTGACAGATATTACTGCAAAATTTCAACTAAATCTGTCTAGTAGTATAGGCGTGAAGCTCGGACATATAAACAGACAAAAATTCTAAAAACATCTGTTTTGGCTTCAGTATCGTTCCTAGTACACGCAGCAATCATTTTTTTTGAAAAATATTCATTGTACAGTTTTCGCCTCGTTACGATTTTATTATAAGTAGTGTAGATTTTATTATAAGTATAGATATTTGAACGTTACAAATTAAATTATTATATAGAACTCGACCTACAGGAGTTAGTAAAAAGTAACAATCGCTTATAAAAATATTGGAAATTAAAAACTCGCCTATAAATTATTACTAATGCCATCTAGGTATAAACAGACGAATTAAAATACATAAGGCTAAAGAATAAATGAAAAAGTACGTTTAAAAAAATGCGAAATGATTTCTATTGTATATAAAATGTTAATCGGATCTATTAACTACAATCATCCAATATCTCAAATGGATTCGTCATATAGGTAGCGACAAATAATTGTACACAGACATATTGGTTTATTGCTCACCCCCCTTTGACAATAGCGTAATAATTTGTACCCTATATGTTGACCAGGCCATTAACGCATTTTACTTTTAAATTTCATGACGATCTGTTCGGCGGTTTGGCCGTGAAGCTCGGACAGAGATACAGACAAACAGACAAACAGACAAACAGACAAAAATTCTAAAAACTATATTTTTGGCATCAGTGTCGAATATAGAGCACGTGCCTTTTTTTTTTTTCAAGATATATTCAATGTACATTTTTCGCTTCGTTACGATTTTATTATAAGTATAGATCACGCGGTTTCTGATCTACCAACGTGGAGTAGGTAGTAAGTGAACTCGTAACGAAAACTGATATCATGGATTCAGTACATGATTCTGCGGGTCTACCGCATAACGGAAATGGTAATGAACATCGACTCTGGTAATAAACTTCAATACGATCGTGAGATACTAAACTTTGATCTACCTTGTAAATTTTTTACCGATCAAGAAGATGGGATTCCCAATTCTCGTAATTAAAAATGTTCAAAACATAGTTCCGATCTCATTCCGATCTACTACCAGTGTCACAAATGGTATTCTCCTACCCTAACAAACAACGTCAAACGTGATATTATATTGTAATGAGGTCGAAAGTTGATTAAAAGGCAAATCGGTATTCTGCTAACATTTTGAACTGACACAGATATTAAAATTGATACTCTCATCCATACATGAACGTCAAAAATGAGATTGAAACATAGAGATAAAATATAGTACCTATTGTACTATTTCTATGGATTGAAATGAGTTTGTAAGAAGATTAAATTCAAATCATACTGGAATCGGACTGAACTTTAAAAGGAGTAGAATACACGACTTTTTGTCAATTCATAATATAATCTCAGTTCGGTCAACTTTCAGTCACATTATATTAATTACGAGAATTGGGCTTCTGATTCGATGTTCATTAACATTTTAGTGAGCATGACAGACTCATAGTACCAGACAACATGTAGGTATTTAGTAAATATCTATTATAACATTATTACTTACATCATGCTCACATTTTACAAGTTTTTGTATGCATTCGAATGTAATAAAATCAAAAACGTGATGGGTAATGGACCATTATGGAGATAAGGGCATTACACGTTAAACGTTCGTTCTGTATTTACATCATTGATAATGTTTAGCATCTTAGCAAGTCTTAGCATGTTATCAAAGTCCTTTAGCTCACATGATCACACTTAGTTCATAATTATTATGCTAAATTGATATTTAGTAAATAGGATCCCTTTACAACTTTAGCACTTAGCTCAACTAAATTATTCTAAAGCGATTTTGTTAGCATAAGTTCGTGGTTTAGCTTCAAATTAATGCTAAAAACTTATGGCCCTTGTGGTTTGGAGATAATGTATGTTCTTTGGTGGAGGGTCAATGACTTTAAATAGAATACAGTGTGTCCCTGGATGATGTGCACAAACAAGAATAGGTGAAAGTAGGCAAAATCTTATCAAGAATAAAATAAAATGTTGTTTTAAGGGCTCGATTTTTTTACTTTTTTATTGCCTCCTAAAGAACCTCAGTAATGGTAACAATGATTATAGTTATTATTAGATCTTATAGCAAATAAAAAATAATCCTTGTATACTCTCATCAAGTTAAAATATATTTATTTGAGGAAAGATGAGAGGAGAGGACAGAGTTAGGGTATAGCGGGACTTTCCACTTAATATTGGAGCTGCCCGACTGGGGAAGTACCTCCACCTTGCAGAATATCGTAGCCAAATAACACTGCTCTTTTGCAGTGTTGTGTTCTTAACGGTAAGCAAGGTCGCCAGTGCTCCTTGGGGAAGTGTCGTGTTGGCAGTAAGTAACACGATGCTAGTAGTAGGGTCGGAAACGCGCCATTGATGCTCCTGGTGTTGTATGCGTCCATAGGTTACTGGAACTGCTTACCATCAGGTGGGCCGTATGCTTGTTTGCCACATTAGTGGGATAAAAATATAACTTATATAATTCTGTTTTTTGCCTTCCATGCTCGAGAGTCTGAGTTCGAACCCAGCTCACACCTCTGACTTTTCGGATTTATGTGCGGATTAGAATTTGATTATTCACTTGCGATAACGGTGAAGGAAAACATCGTGAGGAAACCTGCACATTTGAGAGGGCCTTATAAAGTTCTCGATGATGTGTATGTGTAGTCCGCCAACCCGCACTAAGCCTGCGTGGTGGACTAAGGTCTAACCCTTTTCATTCCAAGAAGAGGCCCGTGCCCAGCAGTGAGACGGTAATGGGCTGGATTTATTTATTAAATGTTTTTAACTGCATAGAAACAGTCATTGATAGTGATCGAATGATTTCGTTGCGGCATAATTCAATATTTAAAATATTGTTATTGTGGAATGTTTTATCCATTCCTCAAGGGAACTATGTATTCACGAGATAAGAGTAATGTATGCTGTCGGAAAATAAGCAAACTTTCAGCAATTTTTTTACATCAGCCCTGCGAGAATAATAAATATTCACATTTAATTTTGTAAAATTATTTCGGTGAATTTTGATAAAGATAAATGCTTGTTTACTTCATTACTGTAAGTTTGTGATTTTGAATAACATTTTAGATCGAAAAAATATTAGGAATAAATACATAGTGGGAACAATTAAGTTAAAACGCCGGAAAACCCGCGGGCAGCGCTCGCGCAGCGGCCCGTGAAAACCGAAAGCGAGTTATCAAATGATTTTCTAATGCCGGTAACGTAATAATTATTATGTTATGTGCGTTTATTGTTATGAATGTTGTGTTTTTGTTTGATGTTCTTTAATTAGTTGCTCGTTTTGGTTGGGTTAAGTGTTGTGCCATTATCGTAATAATATAAGACTGTAAACGGCTATTGCTGGATATGGTCAGCTTGTAATTACCATGGCAATCTTATTCAGAGGCAAATCATTATTATCCTATTCTTATTATTTATTCACATTAAAATAAATTATTCTCGCAACTCTTACCACAACATTGTATTAATAAAGATTATAATCTATTATTTTAAAAGAGTTTCCATGGAGATTTTTCTCCATAGGACCTACTCTTTGGAACCGCGCACCTAGTGTCTCGCCATTTCATAAATGCCTGTATCTTCTTTACATGAAGATAATATATTCTATTTTATTCTATGGGCCTCCTTTTTCTAACAATCAAGTACCTAGTTGCTGTGATATCAGATTTTGTAATAAAGTGCCTAATTGAAAAGTCAACATGCAGATTAATGAATATGAAGGCTAGATGCAGTTTCTACTATTTACCGCAAAACCGTTAGAAAATTATGATGTGTTGTGTCTGTATGTTCCGCTCGATCAAGGATGTAAGTAGTATTGTTGATAGCAATATTAATCGGCACTTATCGTTAATCATCTGGGGAAAATATTATATGTTTTCCGCGTGTTGTAATGGTTTATTATAGTTCCCGTGGGTAACGTTGGTACATACAAATTAGTGCATTTCTGTGTAAAGTAACGGTCAAGTGTAACGGATCTGTAAAACAATATCCTAATATGATAGTTGACACCTTGATTAGCACAGCCGGGGCCCCACATTTACTGTAAGCTTGATTTATGAACAGAGTATTCATGGAGTTTCTTGCCGGTATCTTCTCCAGGACCAACCCACTTGGAACTGTGGGTCTAGAATCACGACGTTTTGTAAGTGCCTGCAAAGGCCTAGTTGAAATAAAAATCTTTGACTTTGACAGTGGGTAAGTGCTTTAGAGATGAACTACGATAACATGGCGCGCCCCCTCTAAATTACTGTTTCACTGTTTCTAGTCACATCTCCTTACCGAGCAACAAATCCTTGGATTGACTTTTGTTTGACGGCCGTCTCAGTACGCACACATGAGTTGTGAGTCTTGGTGGCGGTTTGTAAATAGGTACGTTCAAACGTTTTGAATTTTGGTGGGGCGTGCCATGTTATCGTAGTTTATCTCTACATTATGATAATATCACGATCATACCAAGATGGTTTGTTTTATTGCACTTTATCAGGGATAAACGGGAATTTCTAAGCATAGGTACTTTAGCAAACATTTTGGTTTTCATATATTGTTTATTTTTCATATTCATTTTATCATTTTAATTACATAAAACTCAATAAAATATCAAACATCTTTTGCAAGCGAGTGTAGGTAGGTATGTGTAACTGTTGTCGGGATAAGTATTTCACAATTTGTTGAAAATTATGATCGATCGGCGCTTGCGCAAAGGTTATTGATAATTATTCAATTTACACGACTGCTAAATTATTTGCGTCTCGTGCCTTTGAATACCTCGCTATGCTCAGGATTCTATTTATGACCCACTCGCTACGCTCGTGGTTCACTCTTAGAATCCATCGCTTGCTCGGTATTCAATACAAGCACTCGCACCAAATAACAACTTTGCAGCCTTGCATAACAAATAACTATTTCTTTCATTTCAGTTCGAAATAAACAACTTTGAATCTATACTTATAATAAAATCGTAACGAAGCGAAAAATGTACATTAAATATATCTTGAAAAAAAAAAAGGCACGTGCTCTATATTCGACACTGATGCCAAAAATATAGTTTTTAGAATTTTTGTCTGTTTGTCTGTTTGTCTGTTTGTCTGTATCTCTGTCCGAGCTTCACGGCCAAACCACCGAACAGATCGTCATGAAATTTAAAAGTAAAATCCGTTAATGGCCTGGTCAACATATAGGGTACAAATTATTACGCTATTGTCAAAGGGGGGTGAGCAATAAACCAATATGTCTGTGTACAATTATTAGTCGCTACCTATATGACGAATCCATTTGAAATATTGGATGATTGTAGTTAATAGATCCGATTAACATTTTATATACAATAGAAATCATTTCGCATTTTTTTAAACGTACTTTTTCATTTATTCTTTAGCCTTATATATTTTAATTCGTCTGTTGATACCTAGATGGCATTAGTAGTAATTTAAAGGCGAGTTTTTAATTTCCAATATTTTTAAAAGCGATTTTTTTATTGATACGGCATCCAGACTCCTGTAGGCAGAGTTCTATATAATAATTTAATTTGTAATGTTCAAATATTCACAATAAATTTAAGTATTTAAGGGTTTTCAAAATACTTATAGGCGTAAGGCATATTAATGACGACTACTGGTATGGCACTTGTGTGTTGCAACTGAAAACCAGCGTCAGGTGGCCAGTATCACTGCCTCCTGACATTATGCTTTATATGCTGTAGTACAATAATTCAACTTATTTTAAATGTTTTCTTTGCTTTTCCGGATTTTATTGCTCATGGTTCAGGAGTGGCGTAATTTCGGAGTGTTGGAACAGCGTCTGTCGAAGAAGAGTTTGTCGACGTTAAGTTCTCGAGTGGGATCAGGGCTGAAATCACCGTAGGGTTCGAAATTAATCACAGCAATACCCCTGGGAGTCACCCTGGACAGAGCGTTAACTTGAAGAAACCATTATATGAAAATCAAATAAAAAGAACTAGGTACCTAAAAGTTATGGTCAGCTAAATGACTTATGTTGAACTATCACCGGCTGACTTAAACCGATCACTCTCAATATGGGTATACCGTATCCTACGGTGAGCATAGCACTTCTACAAATTCGCAGAGTCGTTGCGTACAAAAACACAAAAAGGGGTCCGATACCAGATATCCACTATTCAGTGGTCAATTCAGTGCTTAATTATCAGCACAGCCTTTAAAAAGTCGGCTCAGTTTCCTTAGAACACTAGAGAGGCACTATCGGGTGGTTCAGCCGATGCCTATTGCAAATACATTGTGGTTGGAGAAACTTTCTTCACCAATAATCAAGTCCACGGTGAGTAATTTTCTGCCAGATACGATCCTATCGAACGATCATCTCTTGGATCACATGAAAGTTATTTAACCGACTCTGGACCCAATTAGGCAGATGCAAGTGCAGTATGAGCAAATGAGCAAGTGGGGCTATATCGAGGAAACAGCGGTAGGGTGGAGATGTGGTATGTCCCTCAAACGATGTCACAGCTACTGTGTTGCTCAATATGCCCCAATACTTGCACATTGAGCCACCTCTATTATGCCAATAATAATATCATAGAGGTGGCAAAATTTGCAGATTATACAAACCTAGGGACGCAGTACCATCGACACAAAGAAGAAGGACTAAAGTCATTTGCAATCCGGAGAACAGCTGAATATTCTTCTGTCGCCTCGCCATGAGTGTTCATATTGAATTCGCTCATGATGTAGTGGATAGATGAGTTAGTTACAATTTTCAATTTTCGTAACAGCTCACTGCCCAAGAAGCGCCGGACAGAATTACAATCAAATGAGATTGTTGAAGTAATCAAGGCGTTGTTATGATGGTCGGCATCAGACTCTGCACTTATTACCCATTTCGTAGACAATAGATTTAAATAATTAAACTTTAAATTAATTTTGCCTATTGTTTCTTAGCGGAGAATCAGGATTCGTAAACTTTAATAACAATAAAATGCAGTGTATGCAAAACTAACGTGTTCCTAGATTATTATCTTTGTATGGGATGAATATCCGACGACCCACAAAATAGCGAGAAAGCGTAGTCTTAATGGTGCACGGTGGCTGTTTATATTTAAACCATAAAGCTTAAGGCACGGTTTTGTCTTTTTGAGTGCCTAACCATTACAACTATCATAGATTATTCGTTTAAAATAGTCGTGAATGCGACCTGCCGTGCTCTTTGAGGGGTCTTAAGTAAAGAACGATCACCCATCCAAGTAACGTGTAGATTGTTTTCACTCCCATACGTGCGGAAGACAAGGCATTTTATTGCACAGATCTCATATTATTTAAGTTTTTGTCAATACAAATTCTGAAAACTATCTTTCCTTTTCTTTAATTTCAAGTGACTATCATAGTTTAATCGAATATTGTCACGTGGGCAAAGCCGCGGGTACAGCTAGTCTACAATATATTTGACATTTTATTTCGTGTTCCGAACGTTAGTTTTGACCGATAGTCAAACGAGAACACTAGAGTATTCGCATTTGACGGCTTTCACAGTGAGAATAAACAATTTTTCTTAATCCAATAAAAAGTTTAATATTTCTTTTTTGGGTACAGTGTACAAAAAAGTCAATCACAAAGTGGCGGTACGGCCGAAGCGACACGAATTTTCAGCAGCCGTCAAAAATCCTTTTAAATCGACAACGTAATTCCGCTGATGTGTTCCGAATAGCGGCATGGTGCTGCTGGTATTATGTGTCTGGACGTTATTATTTTAAAAAAGGGTAGACGTGTCTTTTGTTTGTTAATTAGTGACTTGCGGGTTTCAGATTACGCGGGGTTAAAAATGATATTCATTGTGTAGAGATGATTTTTATTGTTTCATGTAGGTAGGTACTATCGACAAACTAATGTAATTTTGTGTTTTTAAAGTTAAATAAAAATTGCAATAACTTATAAAAGTTATTCATTTGTGAGCTATACTTTAAAGTTTATTTATCAAACAATATTATTTAATTAATCTTTCTGTTATTTCAAGTAGGTATATCTATTTTTATACGTGAAATATTTATCGAGAGCATGAAATAATTATATTAAACAAATTACACATAAAGTAATTTTATTTAGGTACGTAGAAAGCTAAACCTAAGTATTATAAAAAGTTATTTTCATCAGTTATAAATATAATATTTTTCATCAAATTTAACTATAGGTAATTAGGTACTGATATCAATTTGGGTATAAATACAGTACCTACAAACAATACGATCATTGTGCATATTTTAAGGGTATGATTATCGGTCTATAGAGACAGGAGCTCTATTTAAGTACTTAATAATCATCAAACAGATTAGAAATAGTCAATCGAAATTGACGCTATAATAAAATAATCTTTATTCAGGCAAATTACACCCATACACAAGAAACAATATAAATGTCACACCAAAAATAGTAATATCGAAGTAATAATTACTAATAAACACATTTCAGCAAGTATAAAAATGAGATAAATAACGCACAAAGGTATGAAATGTCAGACTATTTAAGTAATTACAAAATAAAATGAAATAAAAATTAAAATAAATGAATTAATAGGTAAATAACAAAACGACATTAATCAATAACAATAAAATGAAATGGTCGGAAATTTCCGTATATAGTCAGAAGTCAATATTAAGGGGGTCTTTTACAGGAATGCCGCAAAAACCGATTTGTATTTACAATTTTTTGAATAGGAATTCGGAGCTCCCCTAGTGGGTGGCTTAGGCTGATACTTCACCCCCTCAAAAGTAAGAAATCGTCGTAAAATACAACCTTAATATTAACGGGTCTAGGTGTGTGTGTGACATGTATGTTTGTAAACTGTACCATTGATACAGGAGAATTACTAGAGAGGGGCAAAGAAACAAAAAAAAAAGTATTGCGATTATGTCTGTCGCAGCAGTGCCAGCTAGGTTGGCTATCCCTCTTGACTTAAATATGGTGTAGATCGAAGACCACCTATGAAAAAATTACGTTCAGACGTCACCAACTCTTTGGATACATTACAACCTCCATAAATAAAATATGCAATACTTACCATTAATTCTCAGGTCTTTGGCCGCTCGACTGTTTCATAAACTTCCACCCTACCACGCTACGCTTTAGTGGGGCGTCCACCTATGCACCTTCGTTTAGTTGGAGCTACACTCGCGCGCAGTCCGTTCATTTTAAAAGTATTATACTAGTTACCGAAATGTGTGGGGAAATGGGCAAGGCGGTGTTGAGGGCGCTCACGGGTGCGCTGCTGTGTGGCCTGGTTTCTGATGCCGCGTACTTGCAAGTAAGTTGGGAAAAATATCTTTACATTGTATTGTGTGCAAAGAAATAGGCGTGGGAATTATATTACTTTTTTAAAGAAATTACCTTGTGATTAAGTGCGGCCTCGATTCACGCATCGGGACAAATATTTTTAGGCATAGACAACTCTTTTTTCTCATAGATATTTTAAGACGATATTAGTACGAATACTAGGCATTGTAAATCTTTATCGTTATTATAAATTATCGTACCGATACAAAATGAAAACGATACACCGATAGACGTCACGATTGGTGCAGCGGCTAATCGATTGACTGTCTGCGTTACGTGTTGGTTCGATTCTCACAGGGTACAAATATTTGTATGACCTACAAGTAGTTGTTCTGGGTAAGTATTTTTTTAAGAATAAGAATATTTATTTGCATGAAATATGGTTACATCGGTATAACCATATTTTTATTATTTGTCTATTGGTATTTTTTTTCATTGTTTTTGTACGTTATTTTTAAGTAAACAGTACACCACGATACGAAATAATAATGCGAGGTAAAGTTTTTTTTAAGTCAGGTCTAATTGTAAGACTATTTCGCAACGGGAATAAGTTCTATATGGACATATTCCTAGAACTAACATAGGGAGTAATGGACGTCGCGATTACAACACGCGGCCGCCAAACAAACACATATTGTTGGACAAACATCTGTCCGAGTCAATAATATTGTTTGTAAAGGCCGCTGCGATTCTGTTTGCTCTCTCCCATCTCGTGTTTTTCGGTTGACTTTGTTATTTTTTGGCGAAGTATAGAAGAGAAGTTACGTCAGTTAAGTGGACGTTCGTGTCTGTTGTTTATGATTCATATTTAACCGACTTCAAAAAAAGGAAAGGCCCAGTTGAAATAAAAATCTTTGACTTTGACTTTGACTTGACTTTGAGGAGGGGGTTTTGAATTCGACTGTTGTTTATGTATACTCTCGATGTGGTCTCATTTAAATTTGGTGAAGATCTGACAAAGACCTTCGGAGATAGACAGTGAATCTCTTGAATTAATTACAGTATATCACTCGCGATTGTTGTAATCGTATGTTTATGTATTGTTTATGCCACGCAAAATGGAAAAATAAAATAAACTTAAAAAAAAAGAAAAACCGACATTCAAAAAACTAATAAGTATAAAATAATTTTCTTAAAAAAGTTTACAGCTTCTAAAGTCGGGGCTTTTAATTCCTCACTCAATGCACCTAGCTTGGCAGTGGCACCGACTTCAGAAGCTGTTAAGTTTTTTAAGAAAATTATTTATTACTTTTGAGTTTTTTGTAGTCGGTTTTTACTTTTTTTCTACCCGTATTTTGTCACCTAATCAACTAAATTGAAATGTCATTTATAATTTTGTAGACAAATTACATTTGCGGTTCTACCGCGGCATAAGTTAAGTCGATTGGCGGCACGGGCTTTAACGAAATTTCCTATTAACGCCATCAGCAATCTTTCATATTAACATGTAAATGGGGCCGTAATAACGTTTCGAACTTTCAAATAGCTGCATAGTTCAAAGGCGAAGTTTGTTACAAATGTTTAAAGTACAGATATTACAATAAAAGGGTGGACCAGCGACCTTAAATGTCTAGTTGCTATAACTTGGCCTCTCATAAGGGAACGCTAACTTTTGCAATTTTCCTTTCAACTGGGTTCCCAGGAGGCCTTCAAAGGAGAATTACTGTTAGTTAAATTTACTCTCATTTTCGTTGGCAAGTCTGAGGAAGGCATGTTTTTTAGTTTTATTTCTTTGATCAAGCCTCTCAAAGTGGAAATTGTTTGAAAGTTGGTTCGGTCCAAGAATTGGTATTCGGGAGTAATTTTGCAAATTCGCACCTTGTGGTGTTGCTCTTAAAGTTTTTCTATTTCACTTATAACTTTTTTATTGAGTTAGAACTCATTTTCAAGCTGATTGAGCTATGGTAAAATGTAAAGTATGTATGTACTCGTAAGTATATCAGCAGTGACGAAAATTAAGTAATGCATTACTTATAATTAGCTGAGAATAACCTAACCGTCGACCCCGACTCCAACTTGAAAAAGAGCTATAACTTTAGAACGGCTAAACAGATTTTCATGAAACATAGCTATGATGAAACACGATGAAACTAGCTGTCGATTAAAAAAAAATATTGAAATTAGTATATCCGTTATGAAGCTACGATGCCACAGATAGATACACAGGTGAATTCAATCAATCAGATGTCTGATTGTTCGAATTTATGTGCGGATCAGAACTTGATTTTGACTTGCCTTAACGGTGAAGGTAAGCATCATGAGGAAACCTCTGAGAGAACTCTATGGAGGTTTCGAAAGTGAATGTAGTCCGCTAACCCGCAACAGGCCAGCGTGGTGAACTAAGGCCTAACCCTTCCAATACTGGGAAGAGGCCCGTGCCAAGCAGCGGGACAATTACTGAATTATTATGTATACCTAATCGGGATAAGACACAAACAGACAAAATAACGAAAAATTAAGGCATGCGTTTTGTTATTCTGCTAGGGAACCTTAAAAACAAGGGATTAAAATCTAATAAAAGAATTCTTAATAATAAAATCTTTAAGATGAAACTTGTGAGTCTCGCAAGTTTGAAATTAAACGTTGAATGGAGAGCACGTTTTGAGATATCTGAATAACTAAAAAATATCCAAGCACTCGGTAAAGTCCTCGGAGACTAGCCGTCGCAGAATGAAATCACTTTTATAATTGTTACCATTTTTTATTTTCATTCATTTTATATTAAGACTAGCTTTTGCCCGGGGTTTCACCCATGCGTTTTATATAAAATATAACCATCACTCAGTTTTGATTAACATTTGCGTTAACGGTGAAGGAAACATCGTGAGGAAACCTGCACATCTGAGAGGGTCTCATAAAGTTCTCGATGGTAGATATGTGTTTTCCGCCAACCCGCACTAGTCCAGCGTGGTGGATTAAGGCCTAACCCTCCTCATTCTGAGAAAAGACCAGTACTCAGCAGTTGGACAGTAATGGGCTGGATTTATTTTTATTTTATATCACTCAAGGATAGTGTAGCTTTCTATTAGGGAAAGGACTTCTAGAATCGGTTTAGTAGTTCCAAAAATTATCACCTACATACATACAAACAAAATAAACCGTTTTCTAGTACCTATTAGTAAAGATGTAACTTCAGAAAATGACTTATAATTCATTCTGTGACAAAACACAGATGTCATTTCTGTCCCCGGTCTAGGTCCTAGTCTGAATATATCTAATAAATTGTTTATATAACATCATTCTTAAGTATTCCTGTTAACAAAGTCGATCGTACGTGCTAAGTACTACAATAAGGAGCTTACTGTGTAGGTAGCTAGTAGTAGGGTCTGTGACGCGTGAGTGATGCCCTTGGTGTTGCAAGCGTCCACGGGATACGGTAACCGCTTACCATCAGGCGGACCGTATACTGGTAAACAAAATAAAAAACACAAAAACGTAGACAAAACACTTAGCCTACTTACGTAAAATAAAACCATTTATATTTAGTATCTATGACGCTCATATTGGACCAGCAATCGGTTATGTACAAGCCGCTACTAGTAACACACTGTATAACGAGTGAACGGCTTCAAATACTTTACAATAATTATTGTCAATGACGGAAAACTATTTCTGGCACTCCATTACGAAATTGTAATACCAGAATTTGTTACCTAGGTAACTAGGTTTTAGCATTGCAAAATGATCTAAGTGAGAGGTGGTTAAGACTGTCACCCACGCATATGTTGTAACCTTTCTCTGAAGCGGATACGAATACTTTAGTTGCAGATTCTTTTGTTTTGAAGTTTTTGAATTATATTATACTATTTTTTTTTATATATAGTTTATATATAAAAAAATTAAAGTTTTTTTTTTTTTTTTTTTGGATTTTATCTGCGATCAGTCCTTCGACTATAAGCAAATTGGTTGCTATGTATTGGTGGTGCAGAGTGTTTCTCCAGCGAGAATTCCCTCCTTATTATGCATTAGGCCACATGTCCTAGTTGCTTAGGTCCATTACAGCCAACCTTTTTAGCCGCCTTATGTGATCTGGCTTAGTAAGCGCTTTCGCCAAGGGATTCGGATGTTTCTCCAGGCGTGCTCTGTATCGGTCTGCCCAGAGTTTTACTTCCTGGTGCACTGTCTTTTGGTTAAATAAAATATATAAAAAAATTATAGTATAATATAATTATTTATCGCACAAGACCGTTACTCAAATGTAGAGGTTTTTTATTCGTAAGTGTTTAACATTAAAAGGGTCATATTGTTTGTCAATTTCACTTATTCTCTATTAGTTGCCGAGGTTATATAGCCAACTCTCCGCGTCAAAAAATAAACAATTCCTCGTAAAAATTGCTTGTACTTGAATTACAGGAAAATTAGCTTCTTCAAGTAAAACAGAACAGCAATATACGCAGGAAAAATGTTAGGACAGCGAAGAAAAAGTACGTAAAAATACGCAACCCAAATAAATTACATTCTTCAGGTATTTTGCTTCATACAAAAACATTTATGACTTTTTTACTCCTTCATTACTGTTAATTAACATAAAACACATACTATTAAGGTCTACAATAAAAACAAAAACAATGACTGTTCTTCAAACAGGGCAATTTAGACGGTTTTTAGTGAACACGGGTAATAACATAGCGATAACAACCTTTTTAAAAGGACCTTATTCGTTATGACCGTGTGAAAAATAGTACGACGGTTTTTATGAGAATTGAATAAGAATAGTACATAATGTTAAAGTTATATTAGGCAACCTGTGATCTTTACTGTAGTTTTAAAAGAGATAGGGAATAGTGGGCTTTCCTTTTTTTTATACGATGCGATCAAAATAAGAATAGGAATGACATTCCGCCATATAGTGCCGTCTTAGCTGTCAAACAGTTGAAATTATTTGAAAAACCAATTAAAACTGCTGTAGTATTTTATAATACTTAGACTTAATGAATTAATTTAGAAAAAAACGTTATGTATGTGAAATAATTATACTTGCAAACTGTACTTTTAAATTGACAGTTGACATTTAGAGGTCATTGATGTTCCTATTCTTATCTTGATCGCATTGTATTACTTTATACTGACGGAGTGATAAATAAAAATTCAATTAATGGGGTGCAAGAAAAAAGCCTAGAGCCTGCACGAGTCGTCACTCGGTGCGCTAGGCAAACAGTTTCGTCATTCATGAGATCGTCTAGCGCACCCTGGGCAGTTAGCCTCACTATCACTATTGTTGACAGATTAATCTTTCCACTACGGTATGAGCAACTCTATAGAAGAATAGGTGCTATATTCAAATTCGTGTCATTTATTAACACGCTTTTATTAGCTTCAACTGTAACTAACAATGTAAAAAAATCTTGGAAGTTAAATTTGACCCACTTACCGGTTTCCGACTGAGCTGAAATTTTGCATACACATTCAGTTTGGATGACTAAAGCGTGTTTTATAGTTTTATTTAAACTATAATATTTTTTAAATTAATTTTATTGTGGATCTGATTTACATACTCTATTTTGCTTAACTACTTAATATAACGGTTGTATAGTAACACATTAGTAAAAGGATTTTACCAATAGATATCTGCATAGATCTTTCGAGCGGTTGCACTTTCGGTGCTACTGCGCAACTCCGGGCGTCCGTGACAAGGCGGCCGGCGCGGCAGGCGCATGCGTGCGATCCCCTCTCACCGGCGCACGAGCGCGGAACTGTGGCGAAATGAACACGTTTGACTTTAGATTGTACTTGTCGCAGTGATTCATTATTGTTTGGTTTAGATCTTGCTATAGTTTATTGGAATTATTTAAGGCCGCGTTATAAGATTTATAATTATAAACTCATGACTATGTTGGAAAAAAGAAAATTAATGTTTGTAAATAATTTTATGGATACAGTTTCGATGGTTCGTTAAATAGTTGTGATTTGAACAACAGCAAATGACTTTTGGATTGTAACTTTTAACGAACGTATCAACGATAAAACCAGTCAGGAAGATCTATAGTTAATTATTGCACGATCTTAGTTACAAAGTAAAGTTTCTATATAGGTAATTATTTTGTTGATTACAAATACGAGTACATAAAATATGTTATAGCCTCGATTTTTGTACCTAATTGAAATATTACAAATGATTGTCTGTCAAAGGATATTAAGATCAAAATATGATAATTTTCTAATTGCATATACTGAGGATGCGATTAGCACAGACCAGGGAAACATGACATGAAAAGGAGGAGGCCTATACTCAGCAGTGGGTAGAAACAGGCTGTCCATGATGATGATGATGATGATTTACTAAGGCACGTTCACCGACTATACAATGTGTATTCTTAATGTGTGGTCATATTTAAGGGTGTGAATCAGACCATCAAACTGAACAATTTTCACTATGGGACCAACATTGTACACACACAAAATTTCAATACCGACTCGAAACAAACGTGTGGGACGGCTATTATGTTGGTCCCATAGAGAAAGTTGTTCAGTTTGATAGTCTGATCCACACCCTTAAATATCACTACACATTTCTGACACATCCACATTGACTCTTACCGCAACATTGTACTGATAAAGATTATAATCTATTTTTTGAAAAGAGTTACCATGGAGTTTTTTGCCGGTTCTTCTCCATAGGGTCTACTATTTGGAACCGTGCACCTAGAGTCTCGACATTTCATAAGTGCCTGTATCTGGTTTACATGAAATAAAGATCTATTCTATTCTATTCCAGACGTTTAAGACGAAATCGGAAGTTTAACATGAACTTTTGTTCGGTAAACGGCTGTTTAAATTTTTAATATCTAAATTGTCGATGAACACAAACATTACTTAGATACATAGCTTGCTCATATTAAAACCATCATTAGCTTCAAAACAATTCGCGCAAATGTAGCCAAAACTGTTTACCGACGTTACTTTCGCCGCCCGGCTTGAATAACACCAGTTAACGATTTAACACTTAAATAACAATAATAGTTAAATCGAACGACTTATATAACTTACACTTACACCGATACACTTACGTGTCGTAAGGTGCGGGTAAAAAACCGGATCGGTGTCACGGCCGGCCATTGATGTGGTTCATGACTTATTACGTGTTACGTAACGTGAATTACGTTTAGAAGCCCTAGTGTAAGTTCGATTTTACGCATCGGCCGCGTTCGGTGCTCCAATTGGTGAAGAGATGTGTAAAATCGAGATTGTTCAACGAAACTTAGAGGCGCCATTTAGCGCACCAATATGATACGCACCAAATCCACAATTTAAAAAATGCCCGAAATTTCAAAGTGTGCCTAGTTCATGCAGGGTATCATTTATAAAAGGGCTTCATTTGCACATTCCAAACCAGTTTTTTTTTAAATATTGTCGTCTTATTTAAAAGAAAGTGAGTAATTATATGTCAGAAAAATGTTCCTAGCTAAGTATTTATTTATTTTTAGTAAAATTATTGCTTGTTTTACTAAAGTTGGATGTGTCAAAGCCATTGGTTCCGTTTGTAGGGAGATTTAATTTTGCTCATATTAATAAACTCTTGAAATCTGACATACTCGTAAGTCTAAGTTATTACTAACTTAATTTCGTATTTAATTAGATTTCTCGAGAAGTTTTTACAAGTTCTGTGACACAAATTTTTTGTTAATTAACTTTAACTTATTTCATTAATAATTATTGTTATATTACAATGTTCACGTACCTACAGGAAACAGAAGACATTTTCTTTAAAAATATTACTTTCTGCACTTGGCCGAGTAATGTGCACATTAACGTTACCCACCCGTTAAAGTGATTAAGTGTGTAATAGTGTAGCCAGCCAGCGAAGTTCCGTGGAACAGGGCTCTTATTTCTTTGTGTAATGTATGTCAACAATAACGTAAAACCCTGGCAATGACACTGGAGTTTTACATACAGGATAATTTAAAAGTTTTTTCATCAAATTTCTACTATGATGTTGTGCATCTATTTACAGGAGCATTATTTTATGTAAATATGCGTATATACCTATCGTTTTAAGTTCAACATCGTGTTAACGTAAACGTCTGTGTGAAAAGGCTCTAACTTTAATTACAGTTTTTAACCCTTCATCATTCTCCTGCCCTTACCTGGAAGAAGAATACATAATGCGTCGACCCCAAATAAAATGGGATTATTTGGGGTCGGCGCAATATGTCTTCTTCTTCCATTCATCTCTATTAGACGTCATCTCAGAGTTTACGTTCTTTTATTCCATGTCAAATTTCACACAATCACACGACAAACGGTTACTTCCCAACTTTTTCTCAAGTTTTTAACCCACACAATATTATAAAGAAAATGTTAGCTTTTCTTCAAGACACACAAAACATATATATCATCTCTTATCAAAATCATTTGTTCCAGCAATATGATCCGTACGAAACCCATTACGAGCAAGCAGTCGTCCGCCCGAAGCCGCTCCGTGAACACGAGAAGCCTCAAGACCTGCGCAATGTCCCCGGCACACCAGGAGTAGACTTCCCGATATACCATTCAGTGCCAGATACCGGCTTCTCCTGCCATCACGTGCCAGTCAGGCCTGGCATGTATGCCAACGTTGAAACTGGATGCCAGGTAACTTGATTTTTATAGAGCAGTGTTATACAGGTTGTTGAGATCGTGGTGAACATCTAAGGGATCCTAAACGAAGAAAATAACTTTATGTAGTCTTGCTTCAAGACGAGATATTTAACTGAAATATAGCGGTGTCCTTGGTAGCGGCAACAGCATCCTTATCGTTTTAGCTGGCCGAATAGACCGTCCAATATTGTGTCGGTCTATTCGGCTACACGTTGTATTATGAGAGTGGGTATGGTTATTGTACGTTCATATAAATATAGTATTATAAATCGTCGCTTTGGTAGTGAAGAAAGTCAACCTACACAACAAGTTACAGATAATGAGCAATTAAGTGACGAGGTACAGAAAATAATAATTAGTCTATAACTTCTAAACCGTAAGTCAGATTTTAATAAGAAAGACATCGCATTAGCTAAACCTTAATTAACCTAATTAACCTAATCCTTCTTGTCTTTTCATTTGGCAGTCAGCTCTATTCATCATCGTAAAAATCAGATTATTATGATGCTACTAGTGTATTTATTTCATTTTAAACAAAGTTTTAGCTGGACTCTCTCTACCACCAAAGCGACGATATAATTAAACATGCCTCAGTTATAACTACTAATCTCAGTGTTACTAATAAGTATATGGATCATGATCTGATGTAAATAAAATAAACAAATAATTAAATATGTAGGTAGGTATATATCCAGCGCTGAAACACGATTTTCAGTTAGTTCACAGTTTCCAAAAACATGGCGATACAAGTTGTTGAAGAAAACCCGTTACAAATATCCGGAGTCAAACTTCGCAACAAATGTTGTAAAGACAATAACTGTTGAGAAACTTTAAATCCGAAGAAACAGAGCATTAAATTTCATTATAATATTATAGAAAGACCTTTGAATGAAATGAATTGTGCCTAAAATATATCCATGAAACAATGATTCAGTCAAAACATCAGTTAGTTAAGCTTAATTACCGCTTTAGGCAATGTATTGCCACAATTGATGATAGTTTGATTGTGATTGCCGAGTAATAATCCGATTATTTCGTCACAAAGGGAAAATTATTGTTTAAAAAGCAGTGATAGCCTAGGGGTTGAACGCTTGCCTTCCATGCAGGGGGTCTGAGTTCGAACCCGGCCCGCACCTCTGACTTTTCGGATTCATATGCGGATTAGAATTTGATTATCACTTGCGATAACGGTGAAGGAAAACATCGTGAGGAAAAAATGCTCACCTGAGAGAGCCTCATAAAGTTTTCGATGGTGTGTGTAGTCCGCCAACCCGCACTAGGCCAGAGCGTGGTGGACTAAGGCGTTAGGCCTCATTCTGAGAAGAATAGCAGTTTCTCCGTTTATCCAGGAACTAAGAAAGGTGGAGCGGGACTTTCCGCAAAAAATTGCAGCTGCCCGACTGGGGAAGTACCTCTACCTTGCGGCATATCGTAGCCGAATAACACTGCTCTTTTGCAGTGTTGTGTTCCTAACCGTGAGCATGGTCGCCAGTGCTCTTCGGGGAAGCGTCGTGTTGGCAGTAGAGGCGGCAACGCGCGAGTAATATGCTTGGTGTTGCATGCGTCCATAGGTTACGGTAACCGCTCAAGGGGGCTGCAATTTTGTGGTATAAAAAAAAAAAAAAGCATATTCTAAGAACAAACTTGACTTTGCTGAAAGGAATCAGCACGCTCTGAAGTAATTTTAATAATGTTTGTTTGTTCCACTTCTAGGCCTACCACGTGTGCCACGACGGTCGCGAGGGTGAGCAAGGGGCTTCGTTCCTCTGCACCAACGGCACGCTCTTCGACCAGGCCAAGTTCGCGTGCGACTGGTGGTACAACGTCGACTGCTCTAAGGCTATCGTGCTTTACAAGTTTGTATATTTCATTTTCTAGTATTATTTATTTATACTCTTTATTGTACACCAGGAAATAAAAACAAGATTGAGATTCACATAATTAATTAATTATTATTATTTTTTATTGATTAATTATATAAGCTAATGTAGTACAATGGGCGGTCTTGTCGCGCTCAGCGGTCTGTTCCAGACAACCTTTGGATGGACATAACAGTAAAGAAATAGGTAACGGGCAGTCTAGGTGTACAAGTTGGTACATTATTGTACCAATTATTGTGTTGTTTGTTGTATTGTGTGTTTGTATTATATCTTCGATAACACAACTAGAAGATGATTACAATCAAAGAGAGACTAATATTTAGACCTGCAAGACTAGCATGGTGGGTGGACAAACACCTTTTCTCCTCCCATCGTCTTCTTAACAGAAGGAGAAGCGAAAAATTGGGAATGAAAACGGTAAAGTAGTTTTGTCCAGGGACATTTTTCTGTCTACAAACCCGTTTTTTCCACCCTTTGTGTCCTTGATAGAAGATAAAACAAACAATCGAGAGAGGAAACGGTAACAGGTTTTTTCTCTTCCTTTTTTCCTTGCTGGAGAGCTTTGGATGATGATAAACTACGGTTTTTGTAAGGGACTTCTAGTATCCGACGCAATTAATTTTGGCTTTTGCCTCGCTCTAGATAAACGTCGGATGTAGTCAATGATGAAGGAATTAAGCCCAGTAGCCTCCATTTGTGTAATAAATTGGCATTCATGGCATTAATTTTTACATTTCCATTGGTGGTACGCTCGGCTACATAACTATACATTTTCAGTATAAGTTGACCTCTAATTGTACGGAAAGCTTATACAATGCGAGATTAGTTTATACTGGAAATGTATAGCTTATAGCCGTTTGTTACTGACTTATGCTTACCAGTTGACAAAGCTTAATTGGATCTTTTTATTCATGTGGTTATAGGTCCCAAACAGCATTATCGATGTCTATAAATCGACATCAGCAATTAACACTACGCTAACTTGAATTTTGGGCAATGTTTATCGTACCTATGGAATATAAATTAATACAAAATAAATCATATGGAAATTCCAAAAAAATAAAAAAACTTTTGAACTAAACACAACGCTATGTGAGTGTAATTTTTGTAATCGCCCAGTATGTATAACGCTTCAACTGACTCTGGTGTAAAATCGACTTTTTCAAGTTAGCTTAGTATTCATTACTGGTGTCGAAATATTCCCGTATCAGTATCATCGTTAATTACGTTATATTGAAGTTACCTAGCAAAATAGCCAAATCTCCAAGGATCGTTCACTTCGGCATTGTACAAAGAAGCCTGTGTCAGTTGTTAGTCACCCGTAATACATTCTAAATCAATTATGGACGAATTGTGGCCAGCTTTAGTGTTAGCTGGACTAAAACGCGCCGTCTTGTCATAAAGGATACATTTAGAACTATAATTGAAGTGATAAAATCAATAATTATCGTCGCCCAGCAGTAAAAAATCTCGTAAATATTTTCCGATAACGCTGATCTTGCCACAGGAACTCTTTACTTCTACCTGAAACTGACACTGTTGCACCTATTTGATGATCAGCCAGTCTGTCGTTTGCGGTAGGCTATAATAGTCTACTACATTAATTTCAGACAAAATGTATACCTGACAATTTATAAACATTTCAGGTTGAACGCTGATCCCTACCACAACCCATTCATACCAAAACCGAAACCAGAGGAAGAGGCTGGTCAAGGAATCTACTACAGGAAGGTTTAAGCAGAGAAGAGGAACTAAAATTCGCCATTATTGTAGAAAATATCACATAATTCAGTTAAATAGTGAGAACCCATCGAAGAAAATTAAGTAATAAGACAAACATGATCTGTATCGATGAGGTTTCCTAAAAATCTCATTCAAATTTCAACTTAATGCCAATTAAAATTAAGCTCTCTTTTCTTAAACGCTTAACCATGTATATTTTCGCATTAAAATTCGGTAGAAGTAATTCATTTCATTAAATATTAAAATACATTTTCATTACAAATATCATTCATTCTCGCATCATAATTTAACGTAGTTTTTCTGTACTGTAAAATATAATTTTATCACGTTATACAGGGTGTAACAAAAATCGTGTAAAACTCATAAAACCATGCGTTCTACTGCTTATTATGAATAACTTTTAGTATGGGACCAACCATGAAAACGCAATAAAAAATCTGTTGTTCTATACATTTAGTCGAGTAATATTACATTATTTTGACAAGTGCAAAGTACAAAAAGTCATTTAGATAATAGTGATTCTTATGATTCTTATTCTTTATTGTACACATAAACAAAAATAAAATACATAAAAGGAAAGTACCTACGTACCTAGTAGGAAGTATGTAAATAAGAAAAAAAAAGTGATTTTTAGTTTTTTAAATTATCTTACTAAATAATTTTACATGATTTTTGTTACAACCTGTATGTATAAAATTGGTTGGTATTTGAAAGGATGTACTTGCGTGCGATAAGGTTGGGTCTAGGGCAGCCATATTTAAAACTAAATCATGAAACTTTTGAAAGTCAAGTACCAATAATTATTTTAAAACTTTTGGTTCTAAGTTATTATTTATGAGAAGAAAGAGAATAAAAATCGTAATTTGCATATTTTTGTATTTTTATAAGACATTCAACTGGTTGAAACAGATGGCATACTATTTTTGTAATTCTATATTCAAATATTTTAGATTGTTATGTAACCCTGTTGTGCTGTTTTGTGCTTTTATGAGCAATAACGCAATGTCACCTTACTTTAAATTTTATTAAAAAAAAAAAAACTGCTTGTTGTGCACCTCAAGAATGCAAATAAAACTGTAAACAGATTTAGCAAACACTCGATTTAGAAGTCAAATAAACTGTGTAGGTACCTACAGTTTCATATGGCAACCCTGTGCCGAATCTTATCAAACAGAATTTTGTATACTTATAGATATGTAATAAAAATTAAAGATAAACGAAAAAGAGTCAAAATTCCTTTGTTAGCTCATAAAATATTCATGTCCTTAACATTAAACTTAAGTATCATTTTTTCATTACTTTAAAGAAGATTCAACTTCGGTAGATAAGAATAATTTGTAACATATTTTTCTAGAATTAAAATACTATTTTCTTATTTAAATGAGTGTTTTGATTCAATTACGTTAGCAAGCGTCTTTTCATCTAAGAGCGGCTGCACAAGTGCACACGGTAAGACATTGTCTCGTGTCTTACGAGAATATTTCTTAGGGGACACTACTCGTATATGAAATTCAGTATTGTCGTACACACTGTACGCATGATAATGTCTTGTGTCGGATGGACAAAATGTCTTGGATACGTTGTCCCAGAGAACTTCCCTCTACGTCCCTCGGCTAGCTTTCGGACTCACGGAAACAACATTCAGTACAACAACGCGTTCAGGGCAATATTGGGGCTGCCACGCTTCTGCAGTGCCTCGGGCATGTTTGCCGAAGCGCGCACCGACTGTTTCCACACCACCATGCGCAAGTGGTGCGCGTCCTTGGTGCGCAGGGTGTGGGCCAGCTCCAATACTGCCCTGATGATGATTGCAGGGCGACTTAACTGCCCTTACATCAGACATTGCCGTAGCAGACATGCACGTAGTTGTGTCTGATAAATTTTGTTAAATGTATTTTCTATTTTCTGTATTTTCTGTATTTACGTGTTTTATGGGCTCATCATTGTTGCCTTAAATAAAAGTATTTTATTTTATTGAGAGTAGTAGTAGTGGTAATAATTTATTAAAAACAACTTCTCGGAGAAAACGCGTTTATTGAGCAGCTGGTAGAACTTTACACTATAAACTGTTTTATTAAATAACATGATTTAATAGAAATATATAGAAACATATCAGTACTAAAAGATGATTTTCACTGCCACTACCAAGCATTGAAGAAATAATAATACCCCGACTTCAGAAGCTGTTAAATTTTTTAAGAAAATTATTTTATACTTTTTAGATTTTTGAAGACGGATTTTACTTTATTTTTAGTTTGAGTGGTATAAACTATCCATAAACATGGGGTTACAGCAATCGCGACTGATACGCTGTTATTCCTTCGAGAGTTCGATTGTCTATCTCCGAAGGTCTTCATCAGATCTTCACTAAATTTAAATAGAGGATATCGAGACTATGCCAGGTCAGACAAAAAAATATTTTTCAAAATTGGTTTCCAATTGGCGTAACAAACATACAAAAAAAAAATTACAGTCGAATTGAGAACCTTCTACTTTTTTTGAAGTCGGTTAAAAAAGGAATATAACCGTAAGAATAAAAATTACATGTTACCTGAAGAATACCCGGCAACGTCAGGCGTTCGCTCGGTAATTGACAGCGGAACAATGGGCAGATAACGTCGACGTTATAGGGAATAAATATGAGTAGCCTTCGGATTCAGACGGACGTCGGTGATGTATGATGTTGATTGCTTTGTTCTTGTTTACGAGAATTTCAATTTCCATACTTATTTTAGGAAACAAATCTTAGAGGTAAGGTATCAGGTAGGTTGTTCTTGGAAATAATTTCAATGTTAATCCGATTCCAATGTCTTTCCCCTGAAAGAAAGATTGAAGAAGATTGAAAGTATTAAGCCCCCTGGCTTACAGAAATGGCAGAAATTGAACTGCCCAGACATTTCCAGTATGAGCTGACCTCGCACTGTATAGGCTTTTCGTACAATGAAAGGTCAGCTTATTCTGGAAATTTCTGGGCAGTTCAATTTCTGCATTGCTATAAGAGCTGCATGGAACACCACACACACATGCACACATGCACACCACATGCAGGGAACAGGGCAAAATGGCGGAGTATAGTCCAAAAGAAGGTGATCATACATAGAGGTCACGACCCTCATCAGTGAGGAAAACGACTCATGGAGGGGGGGGGGGGATAAGAGCTGGTAGTAAAAATATAGAACACGCTTTAGTCATCCAAACTGAACGTGTATGCAAAATTTCAGCTCAATCGGAAACCGGGAAGTGGGTCAAATTTAACTTCCAAAAATTTTCTTACATAGTTAACAAGTTAATAACAAGTAAAGCTAATAAAAGCGTGTTAATAACATTTCAAATCTGTTTTCGTAAAAAAACGTAAAAGCACTGTGTCTTTGACCTAGAATATCTCGATATCCAGTCGGTTCCTAGGTATGAAAATAATCTTCGTAATGATGGGAAGTCTTTCTGGCCCTGGGCTTCGTAAAGGGTCTTTTTACACCCGATACCTATATAGACCATATCCTGGATTTACACATAGGATACTTTTTAACCGAGCACATGAAGAAGTTCCCCGAGTAGGCGGGTGAAGCTGCGAGCAATAGCTAGTAGTTAATTATTATTAATTTAATTCAATTAATTAATATAAATAATTATTTTTTTTATTTTAATTTCTAAAGAGGCCACGAAACGGTATTGTTGCATCTTATTAGATGCAAAAATACCGTTTCGTGGCCTCTTTAGAACTTACGTGGACCTTGTTTACAAAGATACAGTTGTATCAAAAAACTCATGTTATTCCCAAAAATGAAAATAATTGGATACATAAATATATTTACTCATAAAGAAAAATTACTTTGTTAATGGTAACTTATTGTTTAATTTTTCCGTACTTGCCTCTTTCACGCCAAGTTTTTCGGTATCCTCAAATTATATGCTATCAACTCCATAATTTTCAATTTTCTACGACCGTTTGAAGTATAAATTATTCGTAATTTAACAACTTCCTTGTAAAAAAAGCCGGGGCTTCTAAGCAAAATTATATTAAGGGTTTTTGAGTAAGCATGAACACTTTGGATGAAAGCATAAACGCGGCGCAAGATCGGGGAGTGTGGGAAAATAAGGGTTTTCAGGGAAATGGAAACGTTAAAATGTATCCCCATTACATTAAGGTAATCTGTATGGGATGCAATTTCAAAATGGGTATTACGTAAAAACGTATTTTTTCTTTATAATTATTTCACAAACACACCTTACACTGTCCCACTGGTGGGCAAAGATATCCCCATAGCCTTCCACTCCTCTCTTTGTGTGGCTTGCTCTGGCCAGTTTTCCGTGAAAGCATTTTTATCATCACGCTAGAGTTCCTTAGTTCTGGTTCGGCGATGACGACGCAAATTTATCTTTTGTTAGGATATAATTGGTCTGGATTGTATTTAAAAGCTATCTAGTATAGCAAAATTATAATAAAAAAGTACATAAAATTAACTTAATATAATGTCGATGAATCCTCAAAAATACACTCGAGGCTAGCGAGTAAAACGAAATCATAAAATAAATAAATGTTGACAATACTGTTCACTTTATATTTTATAATTTGCACACAAAAATAAAAAAAAACATTGTTTAAAACAAAGGCCTCATTAACAGTGTACATGTCCCCCGTCGGCGAAACGCCGTAACTGCTTTTGGAGTTTTAATAAATTTAATTTAATTTATTATCATCTCGACTAGGTACTCTTGTTTGGTGTAAGCTCACAATTTGTACGTTAACAAGCGAATTTTAATGAAAAGCCTACGGCACAACATTTTGTGGCGGTGCTCAACAGTTGATACGATTGCAAGATGGAAAATAATGTACGCGTATATTTTTCTTCGTTTGATATTGTGATAATTTTTATTTAAGAATAATTATGAAGACTAGTGGTCGCCCTGTGGTCGAAAGTCGACCGTAATTTTAGCTTTTTGCATTTCTTCTCCATATACACTATAACTATGATAAATCTCACACTCCTCCGTGCGCGCAATATGCTTAAAAAGGGGTACAAAGTTTTCTCTTCACGTATTAATATTGTAGATTACAAGGATCCCGAACAGGAAACAAATAGTTAAAATAATTTACGAACATTAACAAATGTGCAGAGTCTAAAAACAAAGATTTAAATCTCAATAAAGATTGTTTATTTAACTTTAAAATCTGTTTAGTCAAAGATTAATTTTTAATTAGGATTGAATGTAAAATACTTTAGAAAGAAAAGAAAGAAAGAAAGAAAATCAATTTATTTTTTGCACACAGGACACCGAGCATGCACACATAACAAACATAAAAAATAAAAAAAACCAGAAAATTACATAAAATAAAAACAATGAAAAATAAAGCATGGAAGTGTGTGCGTGTGTGTGTGTGTGTGTGTTACATCGTATTCTATCGATTTCTTATCGTTTATGAAGCCGCCGTACGTGCAACATGCCTCTTTGAAACTCCACAGGAGTATCGACTCGTCCAATCTAGTCTGACACCTTATGTTTCCTTCGTAAATAGGGCTGATTTCATACAAGAAAATACGAATATTTTCTCGATACTTTTTATTTGATATTTTTTCGTTTTATTTATTGAGAAATACAAGAATTTTTACAAGGTAGTTGGGATAGCCCATAAATCCGTGTAATCGTTTTGAGTATGGGATCGATTGAGTCCTTAAACAAAGGTAAGGCATTAATTAAGGATTCTTATGTAAAGTTTAAAGGATAAGTACGTATGATAAAAAGTGGTCAGTAGTGACACTGAGATTACTAACAAGATGATCTCAATTCCATCCATGACCATTGGTCCTTTGGATCAAAATAGGTAGCGATTGCTTGTGATTTTTGGGGAATTATTTGTGTTTCATCTCTGATCGTCTGTCTGTCTATCTGTTACAGAAATATCAACCGCTGTTACACTTAACCGTGAGTTAAAAATTCTGAATAAATTACAATTTACAACAGTTCTGCATGAATGTATGAATACCGAGTCACCTGGAGGTTATATTGGTTTATCTTATTTTTGGCTACTTAACCCTACTTTATGCTTAGTTGACGTTCACTCAGAAGGTCTTAGTTTTTTTTAAATCCGTGTCTCTAATCTTATTACGTTACTCGCTTTGGACGCGTCTTTTCGACATTAGTTCTGCACGTGCATCCCTCACCATGTCTTTGGATACAAGCGTACACAACTATACACATACAACAAACGCTTCTTCATCAGATGACTTCACTGACATTGGGTGCCTTGACATTACTGTGACAGTGCTGACAGTGATCTCATTTCTAATTGGTGCAGTGTCTTGGTGTGTTATAAGAAAGTTTCGACACATCAAAAACTACGTGTTTTTCAACGCTCTCCTATCAAGCATTTTAAATGAGATATCAGTTATTTTGTATACAGTATGTAAACTATACTACCCGAAATTTTTTCCCTATTCTACTTATTTGTGGCTGAAATTAATATATCAACTTACTGCTGCATTCTTTGGAACTGCGACGCACTGTTGGCTGATGGTCCTTGGTTGGGTCTTATACGTGGATATTGTGAAAGTCTTCGGTGGTGAAGTCAACAGGAAGTTTCTTAAGACCAGCCTCTTTGCCTGGGGAATGCCTTTCATCATAAGCCTTGTGTTACCTATAATTTTATTGTCATTATCAAAATACATCAGAATGGAAATAATAATTTATATCTCTTCTATTGTTGATATGTTAGAAATCTTTGTACCGTTGACAATATTAATATGCATTTATGTAGTAGTTTTAACATCTTTGTTAAAGAAAGTTCTTGTGAATAACACAGTTGTCAAAAGCCGCTGCATATTCATAGCAACATTAATATTTCTATCGATATTTTTCCTTATTTTTATCATTGGCGGTATCATATCCATGATTATGCCACCAGAATATCGTATAGAAGTTTCTTATGTGCCACTTATACACTTACAGACAATTGCATTGAACATATACTTCCTTACATAAAAGAGTAACCGTGATTTATGGAGAGATTTTTATGTGAAATGTCAGAAATATTATATTATTGTATGATGTTAGTTATAGCAATTTTTTATCGGAATCGAATGTTATGTGACTACGAAAATTGTTGTAAAGACCAGTGTAGGTGCTGAGGTGACAATGAAAATGAGGCACCAACTATTGAAGAAACGGATATTGAGACTGTTATTTAAATATGAAATAAAATGTCTAAGATTATGTGTAGCAGTTAAATCATGTCAAGGTGCAAGAAAAAAGCCTTCACGAGTAACGAAACCTGAAATCATCTGGAACACCCTGAGCAGTTAGCCTCGATACTACCATGCTAACTGGCCAATATTTCCACTACAGCACGAGAGAATCTCAATGGCACAAGGAGAAATTTAATAGTTGGTAATAAAAGACTTATTGTTTTTGGATTCTTTGGAAATAAAACTGGTCTTTCGGTACAGAAACTGAGTGCGGCCATTTTGCAGGATCACCAAATATTTGATGTGATGCCAGCAGAAATACTTTACGGCCTCCTATATGAGGCCCTCTATTCAGCCTCCGACGGCATAAGCTTAATATTTAAATGGAGTTCGAGACTTTTAGATATACAAAGTTAGAATAAAATAACCTTTATTTGTGATACCTTAGGTCATAAGTAAATAGGACTTTCAATTAAATGTGTGAAGTTTCCAGTATGTTCTGCCATACAATTCCTACAAAAAATTATTCACTTTCCCTAATTAATTAATTAGTGTTAAAATTAAGTTAAAGCAATTATATAATTCAATTAAATAGAAATTATTATAAACAGTCACAAAATGAAAAAACATAGGGCCTGTATAATTATTTAATTATGTCAATAATTCTACAATTTAATTACAATAAATTATACTAAAATATGTGTTGTTTCAATAATAATAAGCACCTCAAACCTTGTCCAAACTAGGTTATCTAGGTTTGCTAGTTAAAATATTTAAATTTTATGTGACTATTAAGTGTCAAAAACATTTTTTATTAACCGACTCGAAATATCTGACTTCTAAAAGCCTTGTCAGCATTATGTTTATGTAAATTCTTAATTAAATAATAAATAAAATTATATACTTGAAATATTTTGATTACGCGCATTTGTATTATGCTTCTGTCCGGCAATATTAAAGTGAGTGTAGTCAGTGTAGTGTTGTGATGTTGGTTAACAAAATACTGATTTTCTGCTTGACTATGATGCATTTCTTTTTTTTCTTCGTGTCGATTTTAATTCCAAATTTAAATTATTTTCACTCAAATCTTGGCCATGTTAATAGCATTGTCTATGGCCTCGCAAAGATTTTTAAAGGTGCAGGTATTAGTTATAGACACTTGTCGGTAGGTTATACTTACTATCGAAAGAAAGGATGCATCGATACGCATCGATATGCCCTTAACTTTTATAATTCGATGATATCGATTTCATAATGGTATCGCATGCATCATCTCTACTTATAACTCCGATATAACCAGAGGTCCTGAATCTGCAGGGTCTTATTAAACTGGTAACGTGAGTCCACGCCAGACACATGTCGCGTGCGCTCGCTTCCAAGGCTTTATTGCAAAACTATAAGAGTGGCGTCAGCCTTGAGAACAGACAGCTCTGTTTGTAGTAAACAGAGACTAGGATTTAAAAAAAGTAACTTGTATTATGATAAAGATACTTTAATATAGCGATTGAATTTATCTGTTATGGCAGATAATTATACCATGTAATATTACCAGTTGTATAGTGCCACAAACTTATCATGGCGTCGCTGCCGTCGCTTTTACCAATGTCATCTACTTCCAAAAATGACATTTTGCAGTTATTTTTGTTCCGTAGCGACGCACAGTGGTCCGGATTTTGAATATGGTGGACTTAGAACCCAAGGACAATATTTCACGCTAAAAAAATTCATAAGGACAGATAAGTTAACGCTCATCAACGTTTGTTCTAGCGGTTTTTAAGGAATTGTTTACTTTAGCGAAAAAAAAATATTGAAAAAAAAATGTATGGAGCAAAACTGAAATATATTTTTTTCTCAAAATGTTCAAAAGTGTTAGCAATGAAACCGTTTGTATCTTATTGCATTACACTTATTGGATCATTCCACAAATATTTTTTTTGCATCCACTTGCAGCTTTGGTATTTATGCGCAGTTTAACTTAAAATATTTAATATTAAAAAAATAACAATAAAACACTACTTTTTTGGTTTGTTAAGTGGTTTCGGGAAAGTATAATAGTAAGATAAAATTGTTTATATCAACACAGACATCAAATTACAAAATAACATAATTATTAAAAATTGTTTATTGTATAATTCTTACAGTACATTATTTATAATAATCGAAGGTGGTTTACATTT
The DNA here is from genome assembly GCA_932294325.1 of Allophyes oxyacanthae. NCBI lineage: Eukaryota > Metazoa > Arthropoda > Insecta > Lepidoptera > Noctuidae > Allophyes > Allophyes oxyacanthae. The sequence goes on from OW028615.1 coordinate 14,664,080, forward strand.
TGAAGTAAATTTAACACATTTAAAAAAATTGTACACGAAAACAAGAATAATAAAAATGTACTAAAATTATACACGTAATTGAACATACAAAATAATAGAAACTAATAAATGAATGTAAGAAAACTTAAAAATCATTCCAAAGGATCTGGCACATTTTGTGGAACTTCTTCATCAACTTCTATTTCTTCTTCTTCAACTTCTATTACTTCTTCTGTTATTAATAACTGCAAAGCTTCTGGAAACATACTTGATGATTTAAAATTGTTGTATTTAGGTTTCAGATGAGATATATAAGGATCTGAAGATATCAAAAAATTGTGCATAATGTCTTCATTATTTTGCAATCTTCCTGTTTTCCTCGTGTGGCGCTCTCTGGTATTTCGAAAGTCCTTATTTCTTGCTTCTGCTGCTTCTTCTGACAAAATTCAGCGCCATGTATCAGTATTTTGTGTACGCTGGAAGGCATGTTGTACCAAGGGTAGTGATGTACAAAGAGCTCAGCAGTCTCCTTGCAGTATCCACGGAATCCATCGATATTGACAGCCTGTCCAGAAGATAACACTTGCAATATGACTGCGAAGTGTTTTATCAAATCAGCATCAATCTTCGTTATTTGAGCTGTCTTTTCGCATTCCCGAAAAAATCTTCTGGCCGAGTTCCCATCATTTGTTGTTCCAAAGCCCTGCCTCACAACATCAATCAAAAGTCCAATCTGTTGTTTGAACTCCGATTGCACCATATCCTTCCGAAACTTCTTAAGGTTCTTGTTTTCACCTCGTGCACTCCACATTTCGAAATCTAAATTATACGAAATGTGTAAAAGACACTCCATGCTTCGAATCCACATATGGAGTGTTGACAATCCATATTGATATACATCTTCCCGCACAGGTCTTGAAAATATTTGGGAAAGATTATTCATCTCGCTTGGTTTTGCAAGACAAACGCAAAGATGGAGTATTTGTGATTATTTTAGTCACTTTCCCATCAATCATTGTCATGTGCAGCTTATGAGTAACTTCCAAGTTTCTCCAACTTGAAATAGTTAAATTTAGTATTTCTTCCTTCATTGCCGCTTGTTCTTGCTTAACAAAGTCAGTCGTTTCCTTCGCAAACTGAAATTTAATAGGTCTGCAATAAAATGTTGAACATGGCTTTGGATTATTCCAAATAACAACATTTCCGGCCTCTAGCTTCAGAGGAACGAGGCTCGTCATGAACACAGAGGAGTCGTCGAATTCTGCCATTTCACTTCTTTGCTTGTAGTTGCTCTGTGCTGATGCACCATCGAATCCCCATTTGCTGGTCAGCTTCAAGTTTCCACTGTAAATATTTAAATCATCACCAACGACTTGTTCTTGTCCTTCGAGTTGTGACATCTAAAAGTGCTTGTAGTTTCACAGTTTAGTAAAATTTCCAGGTATGTTGACTCTTCAAGGGTTGAATGTCTAATGACACGCTCCAGCAGGAGCTCCGTATTTGATTCATAAGCGCGCAAGTAGCAAGGGTCTTAACGAGAAAGAGCTATATTGCTCTTTCTCAATGAAAATACTGAAAAAAATAATGAAAGAGACAGCAATAGTAGAAAATGAAAGAGATAGCAATATTAGGTAATGGGAGGGGAAAAATAACAGGCGTCATTCGGTCACGAACTGCGCTTTGAGTAACAGCGCTAACTACTAAGAAGTAAAATATATATTTTTCGTAATTGTATCTATTTTTCAAAATCATTCAAAGTCAAGAAATAATGAATTTTAATATTTATGATATTGAAAATTTATATTATGTGACTATAAATTAATAAAAACCTTTAATTGTCACAAATACTTGGAGTAAAAACATTGAAAGTCCCGATGCTTATTTCGGCCAAGGCTGCAAGTGAATGCGAAAGAAAAATTTGTGGAATGATCCAATAAGTGTAATGCAATAACATACAAAAGGTTTCATTGCTAACACTTTTGAACATTTTGAGAAAAAAAAATATTACTGTTTTGCTCCATACATTTTTTTTTTCATTAATTTTTTTTCGCAAAAGTAAACAATTCCTTAAAAACCGCTAGAACAAACGTTGATGAGCGTTAACTTATCTGTTCGTGTGAATTTTTTCAGCGCGAAATATTGTCCTTGGGTTCTAAGTCCACCATATTCAAAATTCGGACCACTGTGCGACGTAGCGACGTAGTTCCAATTTTGGTCACCGGGTCAGATAAGTTTGTGGTATTTGGTATTGTACCAGGTATGCCCATGAAGTTTTTGTTCTTTTTATTTAATCTGATGCCATTCTCTTTCTTCTTGTGTTTTCTTTATGTGTTAATTCTGTATGTTATGTCTCATTTTGGGTTTGCATCAGAAGATGCTTTCCTTTTAATTTATTAATTTATCTTGAAACCAATGTTTTAATTCATAACCCATAATACAAAAGGAAACTTAACTACACTGTCTAATTATCTAAACCTTAAAATTATAATAAAAATGCAGATTTGAAACTATACAAAATAAGCACTTATGGATACTCCTCCATATCGCTATCAATTGGTAGCGTGCTCAGAAGACTGGCAGCATTGCCACGTTGAATGGTAATACTTATTCTTTGACCAAAAAATAGGCTAGCCTCCTCTGGTCGCGCGTAGCGTAGACCAAACATTTGGAATGTCTCTAAAAAGGAGACGTATTCATATAAATTGATTCACTCTTTTTTGCTGTCCATAGATTAAAGGTTTTCAATGTAATTCAATCCAACCTTAAAAGCTATATTAATTAAGCACTCCGTTGCTACTCAAAACCTTGCGAGAGAAAGACAAACAAAAAAATTCAAGTAAAAGTCCATGAAATTTCGTATTAGGTACCTGTTAACAGAATTAAATTAATATTGGAAAAACTGTATCGCACCCTTCAGTGAGGAAGAGTACTCAGTTGGGAAGCTTTTCAATTAATTAAATTAAATTTCTGCCACGCGTCGGTAGACATCTTTTCATTTGTAAATTTCGATAGAGATTCGTTTAAGCTTAAATTCGTTAATTAAATTATTGAATCGTGATAGTTCTGCGTACTTGCGTACTTTTTTTTTTTTTAGCGTGGTAAAATCATCAAGTGAGTCCTCCCACCCCGGGCAGGGCGGGAGGGACTGTCAGACTTGTACTGACTAAAATCCACGGTGTTCCTTCGATAGCCCTTTACGTTCCGGGGTCACGGTAATGAGATAAGTCCCGCGACCCCGGCAGGCTTGCGTACTTGCGTACCTAACTTGTATTTTCGAACTACTAGCTTCAGCGGCCTTTTTGTGTTCCTATAAGATTAGTCGTTTCTACCTAGGATTTAGGAAGTTCTATTGGTGTTTGTGTCCGCTGAATTAATACCGTTAGCGATCGTAAATGTTAACTTTAACTATGTATAGAAATAGATAAATATATATCTGTCTTCTAATACAATTTTATTCAATAAAACTGTTGAGCCTCGGCTTAACGTGGAAATAAGCCGTTTTCCATTTCTTCAATCCTCTTGGATACTGATTTGTAGTAGTTTTTTTGTTTTCCAGACTTTGTTTTTCTTTTCTACGGAGCTATTCTATATATACTTAAAGTTCACGTTAAAAACAGGGTAAAATTATTTGGTTTCAAAAAATTCTAAATATTCTACCCATTTTAACGGTTTTTCAAGCGGAATGCTGTAAAAGTGTTCGCAAACACTTAAGATAACACAACGCCGTACAATTTACCACATGGATATTAATGATCATTAAATCACCCATAATGTCGAAAACAAGTGGCCCTTATTTGGTTTTGACTAGTCAAAACCAAATAAGGGCCATATAAGAACATCTCGTATAACGATTCTAATATCACTATTGTCTGTTGATAATTATCGAATTGACATACGAAAGTACGACGGCTTGCTTGTGCTGCCAAAAGCACGTACAAACTACGCAAAAAAGAGTATCACCTTTGAAGGAGCGCAGCTATATAATAAATTGCCTTCTAAGATCAAAAATGTAAGCTCATTTAGTGGTTTTAAGTCTCAGTTGTCTCAATATATAACTACACATTTTAAACCTCCCAATTGAGGCTCTGAAACTACTGAGTGAGTGTTCGGCGACCATTAGAATAAGTTTACTAAATGTTATTACTATTTTCATGTAAGTGACTTTGTGTCTTTATGAAAATAAATTCTTTAAACCTAAGTAAAAGTGTAACTTGATAACAGGAGCAGTGAACATGATTATAGCATGTTCACTGCTCCGTTATTAAGTTATCGTATGTAGTTTCTTTCTTTCTTTCTATGTCAATGTCAAGTCCTTAAATGTCAACCGACAATGAGAGTGAGATTCGAATCGAGATCCGAGATGTTCTTGCATAAAAGCTATGCTGTTCCTTCCTTCACTTCATCCATAAATAACAAGTAGAAACATTACTCTTGTTTTTACAGCTACATTTCTATACAATTTTAACACATCAATACTTAATGTTCTCAGCAAATTAGACATAAATGAAACGTTGTAATACCCCAAGTCGTGGTAGAACGACCCTACAGGGTGTTGTAAAACAGCAGTTATGGCTCTCAACAAATCCCGCTACGGATTCATAATGCTCTTGTAAATTAAATATGAAACCAGGTATTAAATATGGAACCGGGTATTAGGTTGTGCGGCGGAACAGCTGCTCATAATAAATAGATGGATTTACGGTTTTTTTAGAGATGCATTAGATGTGACTTTACGGAGATATAAATGAGAAAAATAATTAGAATTTCTTCGTTCAGAGATGTATATTCTGGAAGGCATTTTTCATAATCTCTATAATGGTCAGAAAAAGTAGATAAAGCCCTTTTATCCACGAGTGAAGAAACATGAGATAGTCTGGCGCACCCTGGGCAGTCACCTTCGGTACCACTATTGCTGGCTGCTTAATCTTTCCACCGCGGCATGACTAATTCCCTTGTGATGCCCCGTTCCGATTCGACAAAAGAAGAAGCAAAAGCAGTGTATTTCAACATTCCGAAAATAATTTGTTCTAATGTAGGTAACGAGAATTGAATGCGGAAATTTTCAATCACCGACTGTGGAAAGTAAGTGAAATATGGGTAAGAACATGAATATATTTTGATTTTCCGAGTTTTACGCCAATTTGGCAACAGTGAGTGTAAATAAAAATTCTTCTTTTTTGGCAAAAATTTAGTTTGGTATGCGAAATGTTGCGAGAGAACACTATGTTTCCACACATGGATTTGGCAAAAATGTTTGCTCCAAATTTTAAATTCAATGCGAATATTTATTCATGACATTTGTATGGATTGCTTGTGGTTTCTTCGTGGTGGGGAGTGCCAAAGGATAAGTATGCTCGTGTATCTTTGCGGAATAGTAATACATACATGTTTACGTCTGAAGTGAAACTATTATGGAGATGATTCGAAAATATGACTTTCGGCAGAAAAAACAATAACTTTTTGTTTCGACCCTGTATAAGGTCCTCAAAACAATGCTTCAGAAAAGGTGATTTTTTCAAACACTAAAACATTATAACTGCTAACGCTGCAGGTGGCTTGCGAATGAGCAACATGCGTGAACGCATTGGATGAATGAACTCCTGTAAAACAACACCAAGAACGAAACGCATAAATTACTGTAAATGTCAAATGACAAACGTAAATCCCCTAACGGCGGGAACGGACCTCACAAACATACGTTAGCCAGCATCTTTCAGCCAATTGATTATTTCTACTCCCCACAATCCCCGTGGGACCCTGGCTATTGTCGGGGAACTACAGCACCACACAGTTTATCTTACGAAGACCCATAAAAATAGGGGATGAACCAAACAACTCCATAACGTCTTACCAAATGAATAGTCTGTGGAGACTCATAAATAAGGACGAGACTACACTAGCACCAGATAAACGGGGATCTATTGAGCTTATATAGCACTTAGTGCGCGTTGAGGTATAGTCCTGCCCTTATAGTCAGGATTTATGATACACCTGTGGGTACGTTGCTTAGTTTGCCATTTGATTGTGTTTAGTTTAAGGCGGTAAAGAATTCACTGGAGAACAGAGAACTGCTTTTTTGGACATCAAAATATTTCTTAAGGTTGCCATGAATAGCGAAGAAGCGTATTGTGTGCTGGCCAAGTTTCTACAAACAATAATTATTTGGGAGATCACAGGAGTGCCTACTGAGCATTCGGTGAAAATGCAATTGACATCGCTTTATAGAAGCTTGCATAAACAACGATCGAAAAAAAAAATATAGGTACGATTTTTTTTCCTGTTGGTCCGATTTCCGATTATAATAAAGTACTTTAAAATTCGGTCTACTATTCACTGTCAGTAGCTAATTCATGTTCCTATACTTGTTGGTAAATAACTCTTATTGTATTTGACACCATGCTCTACGATGTCGATTGTACGACGTGGTCTATGTCCATTGATCCATTCTCAAAAATAACTTTCTTAACAGAAGTTAGTGACTCATCAATGTATATGAAATCATAGCTTTGTCTCAGTATCAAAATACGTCCAGATTCCCTTAACTCTTTCGATTACCGTAAATGGAAATATGCGTAACCAAGGACCAAAAAAAAACAGCTGACGTTAGGTAATGTGACTGAGCCCTACTAATAAACGTCAACAGTAAGCTTGGGAGCCATTCAAAAGAGTAGCCGTCAATATAAAACGTCATCTCTGTTTTATACATAAATGAGAGCCATTTCCAACGCCAAAATTACAGCGGTTTAAGACCAAAACGGCCGTTTTAAATGAACATTAGTAATTGGTGAACTGCTATTTTTATTTGTTTGTTATTTTATCGGTGTATAAGGTTTTTACTTGATTCAATGTGTTATTTTAAGATATCAGCATCTCACGATTTGTATGCGGGTCATAAAGTGTTACTATAACTTGGGGTGCAAGGAATCATGGAAATCCTGATATCGTTTGACGCACCCTGAGCAGTCAGCCTCAATACTACCATCACTGTCTGACTCATCTTTTCACTACGACATGAGCGACTCCCATTTGACAGCTCGTGCCAACCCTCAGAAGATCTTTCACTCATTAACTTAATCGTAAAGAATATTAAATGTGTGTGTAAACAAGTGCTACTTTTTTGCGGCTTTTATAGTAACTTATGTTTGGCAATAACCTGTAAATGGCAAAATAGATTTTTGTCCTTAAACTCTTTCAAAATCGAGTCTTATTCTCAATTTCTTTCACAAGCCGTATAACCTATCTATCTTTAACGTAGAATTAAGCGATTATTTCAAATGAAGCACAATATACGGTGGTGAATTGAAGAGGCTTCAGTCTCTACAATACGTATATTAATAGAGGCGCTTAATCCCGCCGCATTACGTTGGGGCTCGATTGTGAAGATACTGGCGATCATAACTTCATATAACCTTTTATCTATACGCCCAAAATAGATTGGCAGGTGGCGAAATAGGGAACTTGATTAAAATGTACTGAATTTAAAATTTTGGCGCTGAGTAAACGACGGACTTTTTATCGCGACCGAAAAAGCTTAAGGACTATGCAACAGCGCACACGGCGGACCAAAAGACCGTCAATACACGGCTGGTGCCCGTCGACGGAGGACAACAGCGAACAAAACGTCCGTCGTTAACACCACGTCTTTATTGTATTTTGACTTTGCAAGCAACGCCACTAGAACAGCCAAGAAAATTTGATATAGGTAAATGTGGGTAAATCGAGAATTCGTACCCTATTCGTATTTTTTTATTCACATTGAATTATATTATTCTCAGAGCTCTTACTACAACATTGTACCTACTAATCAAGATTGTAATCTATTATTTTAAAACAGTTTCCACGGAGTTTCTTGCCAGTTCTTTTCCATAGGACCTACTATTTAAAACCGCGCACCTAGAGTCTCGACATTTCATAAGTGCCTGTATTTGGTTTACATGAAATAAAGATCTATTCTATACTATTCAATACAATATTCATATAATAAATATCCAGTAACATTTTTCCCGACTTGCCCTGCCTTTAGAGTACTAAAGGCAGGGCAAGTCTGGAAAAATAAGTCTTCTTAAAATTAGCTTCTGTTGTTCATGTTTTTCGAAATAGCTTACACTAAACGTGTCAATTTGATAACTTTTCTGTGATAAAGAAGATTATTTTCAAGAAGTATTAGGTACTATTAAAAATGATGACTACAGAGCGTTGGTGGCTTTCTGCTTAAAACGGTGTCTTGTCCTCTTCTTACAGCTTCTATTTGTATAAAGATATCAATCGCTGTCACTCAACAATTGTACTACAAAGTTACAGGAGTAAAGCATATTAATTTAGCAGAATGCCGCTAAGAGGATGATCTGCGGTAATTAGGGGCGCACATTGAGAACAGACTGGGTGTCAGGAACTGTTACTCTAAGATGTGGTTGTAATATACGCTTGATGTAGAGATCTCTTAATTGTTATGCATTGTGAGAAGATAATGTTGGTACTAGCTGAATTAAAAGCTTTTTCTTTTTTTTTGTTATAAGAAAAAACTTTATTTGCATCTGTATAGGTACCTACGTACATTTTAAGCAAGAATTTAAGCAACAACACGACTAAGGGCGCCCCATAGTGGGACTCGAGCCTGGGCTTAGGGCGTTGTTGGGCGGACGACAAGAGGGGACTTGCTGGATCTGGTAGGGACTTGTTTTTGAATTGGGCTGACGGGCTGGCACGAGTAAGGATCAGGAATAAGTAAGGATAATATTAGTTGTTGAAATCGCAACCTGAAGCCCAATTTTCGTAATGTCGATTTGGCTTCCATCAACTTTCGACCTCATTACAATATAATTTTACGTTTGCTGTTGTTTGTTAGTGTAGGACAATACCATTTGTGATATTTATGACATTTTGAACATATTTACAGTGCCACAAACTTAACAAATTGGAACTAACGTGCTGTATAAGGTTCTTGGCTACGGAACAAAAATGACTTCAAAATGTCATTTTTGTAGGGAGATGACATTGGTAAAAGCGACGGCAGCGACGTCATGACGGTCAGAATAGTTTGAGGCACTATAAATACGAGAATTGGGCTTCAGAGTCACACAAAGCTGATTTTCTAGTAAATCCAAACCGTAAAAAATTCTACTAGGTATTTTAATATTATAAAATTCCAATTAAAAGGTTCTATAATTAGAATTGACATAGAAATCACGATTTTATAGCGATTACTTCATTATTCCGTCCGGTTCGTTTCGACGCTTCAATTAATTCAATTATACCAATTTTAATTAAGAAAATTAAGGCGTAGATCGTAATAATATTGTATTTTAATTACTTGAATGGCAAAACGCGAATCTCTATAATGACTGTTTCCATTCAAGTACAGGAATTATCAAGTATTTTCTGTTAATTGAATCGTAATATTGAAATTTTGTACATTTAAGGACGTCATTTTCAAGGTTCCCCTGAAAAAGTAATTGGATACTCTTCTCTTTTCTGGAAGATGTTTCTAAAATGTATTAGAAATCAATATTCATATTTTATTCTCTGCTATTATTATAAATTTGTAAAATTTGTTTGTTTGTATGTAGGGGATATATCTTTGGAATTAATGAAACGATTCAAAAAATATTTTATTAATAGAAAGCTATACCATCTTCTTTCTTTCTTTCTTTGACTGAATTGTGTGTTGGCTATATTTTATTTTGATAATCAATAAAACGCGGGCAACATCTAGTTTAGTGTAATTTAACATCTCATGGATGTTTTTATTTTAAAGGGGATAATAGAATGTCTAGTCGTTGGTATTTATATATTTAATATTAAAGCCTCATGTAACCGCATCGTGATATAACAAAAAAACTATCAAAACATTGTGATATATGAGTATAAAGCTTACTTTAAACATTTAAATCATAAAAACATTGCATAAAAATCAAACTGCATATAAATTCACAGTATAATGTTTTCTATCCTCCCAAATTTCACAATTCAAACAATGTGAACAATACTTTCAAGCGAATTCACCAAAAATTGTTTGAAACTTGAACAGAAAATTGTATTTAAAATTAATTTCAACTGTAAGTTTAGCAGTCTGGCGAGACTGAATGGCTCAAAATGGTGGACAGAAATTATTATACTAGCAATAATGGAGACTTCATCGCTATGGGAAAAGAGATAGCTACAGAAGTATAACTCCAAACAATACACTATCGAGTTTGCGCATATGAAATTTTATTGTACATAACCTAGCCGTCAAAAACCTCCGATTCCAACTAGAAAAAGAACTGTAACTTTTGAACGGCTGAACAGATTTTCATGACCCATAGCTAATATGATTTCCAATTAAACTAGTTTTCAATTAAAATAAACTGCATTGAAATCGGTCCATCCGTTTTGGAGCTACGATGCCACAAACAGACACTATACACAGATACACAGACACACACTACAAACTTATAACACCCCTCTTTTTTGTCTGGAGTTAAAAACAACGCCTAGTGAAAAAAATAATTATTATTGCTTGCATTATGTAACGATTTGAGGTGTTTTATATATAATGTTCTACTTAATTAGCGGATGTACTATTACCATAGTTCTCTGAACAAATTTTACTATGGGACCAACTCTGAAACCGTCCCTCATACCCCGCACTCTCCCAGACAGTACTAGAGTGTCTCGGGGTACCACTGGTACTGGGAGAGTGTAGTGAGTCAGTAATGGTGGTATCAAGACTGACTACCCAAGATGCGCCCGACGATCACATAATTCGTCAGTCGTGGAAGCTACCCTTGCACCTAAAGTGATAATAATAAATATCGCGCGTTAATACTCATGTAAATGAGCCTTCTGTGGTAACTCTTTAGTGTCGCTATGGCGAACGAACTGAGAGTTAATTTCGGCCCCTTTTAGAATTTTTCTCTGGCTGTATTTTTTTACTGATGGACGGAACGTAGCGTGATAGTCTATGAAAGTTTAAATTGCCTGCCAATCTGTTCATCGTACGCCACAGTCTACAATTGTCGATATAAAAGGATTGCGATATAAGATGTAGAAATGTAATGGTTGCACTTTACCCAAGGCTTTAAAAGTTCCTACATTTGTAGACTTTATTTGGCATTACTTTTTCTCGAGGCTTAATTATGGTAATTTTAAAACACTCTGGTGATTTTTCTGATGTTGCGGATGTTCATGGCCGGTGGTGATCATTTACTATCAGGTGAATCGCAGGAAGAAAAGATAAAACAAAAGAATAAAATATAAGAGAAGAAAATATAATATGTAGCATTCGATTATGAATAAGAGTTGATTAATATAAAACTTGATGACCTTCGTGCATGACAGACATGGAACTCCTTTAAAGATAATACTAAAGGCTATTTAAATAAAAACTAGGCATTATCACAAACAAACAACAAAACAATCTAATCAACAATACATTTCAAGTGGCTCGCAATCAAATACTTGGCGTACAACGGGAAATGGAACTTTTGAAAGAAATCAAGTAGTCTGCCAAGCCAACTTCTCACTTTAGCGTTAACAAGAAAACTATTAGCAATTATCAGTTGCCCGGCGTTTCAATCAATTTACAAGTCGAAAACAAGGCGCTTCAGTAAATACTATCGCAAAACTTCCTTTACACATCTGGAAATCTTTATCGCTATAAAAATAAGGTTCAGTTTCTCATGGCAGAGTGATTTGAATTAATTTGGCACAGCAACGATATGGTTTAAGACGTGACAGGCTGCAATTTCATCCTTTTGTGTTTTCTGTTTCCTTTTAAAGTTAGTATTATGAGGTTTTCTCTGTACACGCTTAACATTAATTGCCTTACATTGCGATTCTTTAAGTACATTATTGTTCTCATTACATACAGAAACATCGGGCCAAAACGAATTGATTCTAGGACAAGAAGCTGGACTCCTTCAGCGCTATTTGAATTGGTATAACATAATATGAAACCAAGCTTTTAAGCCACTAATGGTGCAAAATTGTGTTATTGATTGTTTTCTTTTTGTGGCTTTCTGTCACATAAATTCTGACTGTGCATCAGTGGCGTGCACAGCCATTTCTTGCAGGGTAGGTAAACACAACTTAATAATGTATTGTCAAGTTAAATGATGTTTCTGACCGGTCATCTTGCGCTAAGACTTAAATTAACTGATGTTACACACATATTAACGTTTGTATTATTTAATACTTAATTTATTAGGGTAGGCAGTGACTTTTTGTCTTTATGGAGTGCACGCCACTGCTGTGCACTGCTGTAACCAGTCCCCTAAGACAAAACGATAATCTCTGCTCATTTTCTCCTCCCTTTGTCTCCTCGACAGAAGACAAAACGAAAAATCGTAAGAGATAACGGTATATAAAGAAATGGGTTTGTCCCCGGTTTTTCTCTCCTCTCTTTTTTGCAGGGATAGCCCTGTTGGTCAGAGGATCCTCCCTTTTCAATGGAGGAACACCAAACCTCGTTCCTCCATAACTTTGACATTTATAGATCACGTGTTCATGTGTGATCAGCTTTGTTATATGCTGAGTGTACGTATCTTCTCTAATACGACACTAAACGATTCTATGTTTTTCGTACACCATATTGTCCATATTGCTGTTGGAGTATGTAGCGACACCTATCGCCATATAGAAGAACTACTTAGCAAGGCAGCTAGCTAAATACAGTGGCGCGTAAATATGAATTCGACCAATCATATTACGAGGCCTGCATCGCGTAATGAAAGAGAATAGCGTATCTAATACATATAGATTATTTATCCTACCATCTGTTTTAACTTTACATTATGGAATGCAATAAAGATTTGATTTGATTTGATATACAACTGTTCGACTTCAACCGTTGGGCTTCGGCCCGCCAGGCAATATCACCTCGCTTGGTCGGAGAATCCTTGCTTTTCAATGGATATACCCCATAATAATATCTCGTTCCTCCACAAATAAAATGTGAAATATATGGTGTTGTGCATTCTCTGCAACGTCAGCTCTTTAGTTCGATATTAGTCAGAGATCGATTGGCTTCCAGTGAGTCGAAGTTGCGCGTTGCCGGGACTTCATGATCAGCGTATTGTGCACGTAGACGGTTTCTGGGAATATGAGATTTATGTATTAGAACATTTAGAAAACCGTTTATTTTCAAGTGTAGGTATATTACAACATCCGCTGTTATGATAGGCGACTAAACATTTTAAACTATCACATATTGGGCACAGTGTTTAGATTTTGAGAATTTTAGAAAAAAATCGACAGTCGTGTCTATGTTTATCGACTGACGTAAACTTTTTTTTGTTTTCTTTGTCCTAATGTACATCCTAGGATGTACCCTAATCTTACTACAATCTAGCCTTGTAAATAGGCTAATAAGTAATTTAATTATAACTTAAACTATGTAATTAAAGTTAATAATAATACATAACTCAGCCCATTATAGGCCCATTATTTGGCACGGGCCTCTTTTCAGAATGAGAAGGGTTAGGGCCTTAGTCCACCACGCTGGCCTAGTGCGGGTTGGCGGACTACACTTACCATCAAGAACTTTATGGTACTCTCTTGGGTGTGCAGGTTTCCTTACGTTTTCCTTCACTGTTAACGCAAGTGATATTCAAATACTAATCCGCACGTGATTTCGAAATGTCACAGGTGCAGGCCGAGTCCGAAATCAGACCCTTTCTGCATGGAAGGCCACCATTCCTCCATTCCTGCGCTCCAGATATTATTTTAAACTTGATTTATGAAAAGAGTATCCATAGAGTTTCTTGCCGGTATTTTCTCCAGGACCAACCCACTTGGAACCGTGCATCTAGAATCACGACGTTTTGAAAGTTGTAAAGGTCCATTTAAAATAAAATATTTGACTTTGACTTTCAACCATTAGGCTATCATTGCTTTTAAAAATATGAAAAATATTTATTACTGACGTTAAAAAACATTAAAAATATATTTACGCGTTACTCCGGAAGGTACCGTTTCACAGTTTATACTTCAAAGGGTTTTAACACAAAGGCTATTAAATTCTCCAGAACCCTTTAAGGAACAGATACCTTGGTTGTAAGGGCGATCGCTTTCGCCATAAATAATTCTGGTTAGTAAACAATGAACTTTGAAACGAATAATTTCTAAGTTGCCTGAGAAGATGGTACGAAAGAAAGTGAATACATACATAAGTTGCAATTGTTTCCTTATAAAGATATTTATTATTTTCTAAAAGAACATTAATTTTTTCTCTTAAATAGAAACATCTATACTAATATTATAAAGAGAAAAGATTTGATTTTTTGTATGTTTGTTTACTCAAAAACGAATGGACCAATTTTAAAAATTCTTTCACCAGCAGAAAGCTACATTATCAGTGAGTAACATAGGCTATAATTTATAAAGATATCACGCGAGCGAAGCTACTGGCGGAAGCTAGTAACTAATAAAAAAAGTATTTAAAATAAAGTGCTCAAGCTATACAACGTGTATCAAAATTGCGTTCAAAATTGGGGCTACCCGATTGGGGAAGTACCTTCACTTTTCAGAATATCGTAGCCAAATAAGATGCACATGGCGTATTTTTAACGCGTTGACGACGCACGTTTCACAAACGCTCGCTCACAGCGCTGTGGATAACCAAATTTTAGAACCCGGATTTTGTATAAAGCGCGTTAATGTGCGTCGGCGCGTTAAAAATACGCCATGTGTATAGGCTCTTACTCGTACACAGCTACACAGCTTACACTAACGGTGAGTAAGGTCGCCAGTGCTCCTTGTGGAAGCATCGTGGTCAAGGTATAAGTATCCACAGGTTCCGGTAACCGCTTACCATCAGGCGGGCCGTATGCTTATTGCTACCAAGGTAGTATAAAAAAAATGTTATGATAAGGTGAGGTTTTATTTACTACATTAGAGCCGATAACAACGATAGCTACTCCCCTACCACTCAACGCACTAACATCACTGGCTGATGGTACCCTAGTATTAGATTAGGGAACATGACGCGAACCCTCCTGTTTTTCCCGTCGGTTAGGCTTCTGATTGGGCTGTCATGAACGATCGATTTTCCCGCGACTCCGTGACGAATGAGTGACGGAATGTTACGGGTGGTAACAGACGTGCGATTTGGTAGGCTAGAGTTTTTTGTTTTTGTTAGGTTGGTATTTTTGGCGAGGTTTGCTGTTTGAAATTGGAAATAGCTGTATTTTTTTAAGTCTTATTTTTGTTCAGGCTTCTATGCACCTTGGTGACTATGCCAGCCTCATAGGTTCACTCTTATAACAAATATACTATTTATTAAATTCATAATAATTTTAATTAGTTCTTCTTAAAACTGTGTGTTTCACACATTGCAATGGTTTTTTAGAGAGAGGTTGGCTAAGAAGTATGTCATATTAATTTCTTTGTTATAAATCTCTGTGCTAATGTAATCTGGTAGCAATTTTTCTCTAATATCAGCATATTCACTGAAAAATTGCAATTGAGAAGAGAAAAGCCTATAATAGGATTCATAAGTGGGATAGACAGCACGGTACCTTTCCATTTATATCATCAATATCCGTATTTATGATAATTTAATGTTAACTAAATGATATGAATAAGGTGCAATCACATATTTTATATAACACTTAAAGGTACTTAGTGCCGCGAAAATAATTAGCTATTAATTGGAAAATAAGGGTTATGATCCATATTTAACCAGAGTTATTGTAAAGTGAAATCTGCTTACGTAAGTTGCGACCAATTGAATGTAGTTAGCTAGCAAAAGTAATTTTGAGATATTTTACACCCTTGTGCGTTCCCATCTTCCTGGCTCGGCAGGCTGTGCTGGCGCTGCTGCTGCAGCCGTAAAGATACTCAGACGGTGCAAATATAATAACCTAATCAGTAGTTATATATAGTTGTAGTTATATATTTTTATTTCAAGGGGTCCGAATGCACGTCTCCTATTCAGAGATATTGCAAAACGATTGGTCGTCGCTACGTGTGACCCGAGGGCTGGCCTATTTTTTGGTCAAAGAATAACCATTGCCATACAACGTGGTAATGCTGCCAGTGTTCTGGGTACGCTACCAATTGACAGTGATGAGGAGCAGGGACTTTGACGCCTAGGTGCTCAGTTTTATATTTGTATTTTTATTTTATGTTTTATATAATTAATAGTAATTATGCTGTGTACCTACATATTATTAAAGTTTAATTCTATAATATCACAAAAATATGAAACCAAACCTAACACATGAATAGTCAAAAATATAAAAAGTTTGTACTTCAATTCCAATAAAATCAATAAATTTACAGCAATGCACCAATGAAGAATTACAATGTAAACTTTAAAATTAAATGTCTCAGCTCAATGTGGGTTGGATCCATTTCGTGTAACTACGTCCAATTAAGGTAAATAGGTCATCTGGTACGTTTGCAGCTTAATGACCTACATCTGACCTACTGTTGATATTAATCAGTGCTTTAAGCAGTAGACCGTGTTGCTTAGGGATTAAGATCCAAATTAATTTCTGATTGATTTACAGGGTTAGTTGCAAAGGATATAACTTTTTACTTGCTTCATTTATGAATAATGATTGACATTGTGAAATTAATTTTAATGTAGGTACCTATTTATTGTAATGATTTATTTGTGGAGATATGTTATGTTTTTATCTTTTTATTATTTACTGTGAATATGATGAACTTTAATGTATGGATTTTAATAGTCTGAAATAAATTAAAATTATTATTATAAAGCCGAAAGGGACATAATTGAACAACTGTTAGTGTTGAAACATCACTGAAAAAGCAAAAAAAAAAAAACAATAACTGTTTCATACATTTAGTCGAATAATATTGAATTATTTGTACGGAACAGGCTTTTTTTTGGCGATTTCAGGGTAGGTCCCGTTGTAAAAGTTGTTCGTAAAGATGATTACAATAATCCCTTAAAGGGCCTTGTATAAGTTATTATGATGTACTTTTCTCAATATAACTGAACTGTACCTGTTCTATTTGACCCCCGACAAAAAAGAAGGGTGTTATAAGTTTGTACTGTATATCTATGCATCTGTGAATGTGTACTTGTGTATCTGTGTATCTATCTGTGGCATTGTAGGTCCAAAACGGATAGACAGATTTCAATGTACTTTTTTTATTTGAATCTAATTTAATCGGGTATCATCTTAGCTATGTTTCATGAAAATCTGTTCCGCCGTTCAAAAGTTACAGCGCCTTTTCTAGTTGGAGTCGGGGGCTTTTTGAGAAAATAAATATACCCGAACTAAAGGTATATAAAACTGCTCGTCTGTAGTGTCAGCTATGCGTCATATTCGACAGCGGATTCGATTCATTCCCGGATATTGAGGAGTGACAGAATTTTGAAGGAATGGAAATCAACTTTTGGCGTTTAAGTTAGTTGATACATGTAATAAGTGATCAGACATTGGGAAATGACAAGAATAATGTGTTTGGGGAGCGGCATGATGTTATTTCACTTTAGCCCTTTTAGTTTTGAATTGGAACCAGAACATTCTGTGTATGTTATTTTGCAGAAAAATATACAAACCAGTAAAATAATCACTGTAAATAGTTCTTAAATTTTCAAGATCTATCTATCTAAAAAAAGCCACTTTAATGTAGTTAATTTTTAATTAATTTTCTAATAAATAATTTTGTTGTAGTTTTAATATTTATTTATTGTTCGATTATCATCCTGGATAAACGGTAAAAGAAAGTGAAAACTATGAAATCGTGTTAAAATTGCATTATCTACTGCAAATCATCCCCAAATTCAATTTATTAATATAGTTCTGCACATAATAACATAATAATAACAGTTGCTCCTCAAAATGATATTTAACCCCAAGGACAACATATAAAATCTGTTGCTATTAATAAAAAATAAATAATTACTCCTACTATTCAGGTATGTTTTAAGTTAAATGATTCTTAATATATTCCTCATCCAATGTGTAAGTAAATACAGATGAAGAAAATTTATGCTCTATTAGGACGAAGGGTTCGAATTAATCAACCAAAATTTAATTCACTCTATAAATATGATCATAGAATATTTTTATCCGAGTACATGTAGCAGTTACTCCTACTATTCAGGTACCTATATTTTAAGTTATATGATTCATAATTATATTCCTCATCCAATATGTAAGTCAATACAAATGAAGAAAATGTATGCTCTATAAGACGAAGGGTTCGAATTAATCAACCAAAATTTAATTCCCTCTACATATAAATAGGATCATACAATATTTTTATCCGAGAACATGAAGCAGTTTCCCTAGGATGCGAGTGGAACAGCGGGTAACAGATACTTGAAGATATTTGTTTGTCATCCTTCTATTAATAAGCGAGATGACGAGGCAACATCTTCCTGAAACTATTCGGTCTTTGTCCCGACTCGGACATTTAACAATACAGTGACAGCCTCACATTATCCACCTACAGGTACACGACCGAAAATTAGAGTTGAGTCCGATATCATGTCACTTGTTTAAATCATCGATATTTTAAAATCATTTCGTCATGCAGTGACAACCGCAGAATCATCGCTCGATAATGACCATGACTTTCACGTGACTCTGGCAGAACAGCCGCCATCGGCTCAGTTGCCATAAAAAAATTAACATGAAGTTCAGCTTCGGCTGTGACATGACATGACAAGATTACAACATGCAATACGGTGACAGTTATAGAAAAATCATTGATGATTATGTCATTGTTCCCGTCATCGATATTTATTTGTCATTGTCATGTCCCATTGATATCGAAAAATTCTCACTCAGGCCATCTCTACCCAAAATGAAATTATTTACAAGTCTGTTGTTTTCAGGTAACACATTTATTGTGTATATATTTATTATTTATATATGTGTAATTAGTTTATTTAGCATATTGCATATTTATTTATATAAAATTGTGTTGGTAATGTTTATGTAAGTTTATATAGTTGTTTTTAAGTATAATAGTTATACCTCTCATTTAAGTTTTTTTTTTTGGTGCATCAACCTTCATTATCTCTGCATCACCCTAAGGTTGTCTGGTAGAGAATGCCTACGGCATTAAGACCGCCTTTGTACATTGTACATGAAGCATTTTAAATAAATAAAAAATAAAATTATTGAAACTACTAGGTACACAGTACAGTATTGGTACCAGATTGTATCGAAACGACATAAATATTAATTTCAGGTACATATCAATATTAAAGTGACGCAGAGCAGTTGAATGGGTGCAAGCACGGTCGCGGGTGAGGTCTTGACTTTGTAATGTAGTTCAAGTTAGGAGCTTCCGATCTGAGCTAGAAGATGGGAGGACAAAATCAAATAATATTGTGTGTATCCCCATAAAGTTATTATTACAGTAATAATAACTTTATGGTGTACCCCCAATGTTTCATTAATTAAATGATATTTACAGAGTAGATACTCTGTTGGTGCTTGGCAGTGGCAACGACTTCAGAAGCTGATAAGTTTTTTTAGAAAATTATTTTATACTTTTAGTTTTTTGAAGTCGGTTTTTACTATTTTTAAAGTTTATTTTATTTTGAGTGGCATTAACAATACATAAACATGAGAATACAGCAATCGCGATTGATGTGCTGTTATTCATTCAAGAGTTCCATTGTATATCTCTGAAGGTCTTCATCAGATCTTATTCTTTATTGTACACAAAATGTTGAATATACAAAAAATAAACAATTAAAAAAAATATATGCACAAAGGCGAGCTTAACTCAGAATGAGTTTTCTTCCAGCAAACCTTCATCTTCATCAAATTTAAGTGGGACCTTGGAAGTATATTCTTTCGAACTATTTTTTTTTAAATCGGTTCACAATTGGCGGAAATACCGATGAACACACACAAAAAAAAAACGTACGTACAGACGAACATAGAACATCCTTTTTTGAAGTCGGTTAAAAATCAAGATAAACGAAAACCAAGCACAGAAAATCGCGTCCTCTCCTCAGTTGAAGTCCTTGAACTTCGACAGGTAGTCGTATGTCTGGCGCAGGCGGCTTCAATAATTTTATGCATGAAATTTGCTTCACGCGGGCGTGTATTTAGTTTAACAGACAGGCGACGTGTGTTGGCTTTACTTTGCTGTTACTTTGGCTTTGAGATTTCCACTTACATCTTGAGTTTTGCAACTTGAAATTAATATGTTTGTTTTGTAAGCTTCCCAGTGGTGTATAGAAGTAATAGTAATTAATAAAGTGTTGATGTAGTGAGTATTTTGTTTTGTTGGTCTTTTAGCCTAGCCTTTTAGCTTTTAGCCTTTTAGCTTAGTAGGTCTTTCAGCCTATCGTGAATCCGCGTTTGTAATAGGCATCACTCCAAAAAAAGTTCATAGTCAAGTGCACTGTTACCATAACCTAACAGTCAAAAATCCCCGACTCCAACTAGAAAAAGAGCTGTAACTTTTGAGTGGCTGAACAGATTTTAATGAAATATAGCTACTCGTAAGATGATTCCCGATTAAACTAGCTTTCAATAAAAAACTGCATTAAAATCGGTTCATACGTTTTGGAGCTACGATGCCACAGAAAGACACATAGATAAGTACACACTACAAACGTGTAACGTCCCTATTTTTTGATGGGGGTTAAAAAAAGTTCATAGTCAAGCGCACTGTTACCAAAATGATACCATGACCACTACATGACTGCTATCGGTGGGTCTCGTTCTGAGAGCTCTGTTGGTCAGCGACACAGACTTAGTAAGGTGTTGGATGCAACTGGACGATTTCTGCATTCCCTTTTATCTACCTTACTATTTTGTTTTGTTGCTGCATTTCACTGCTTCTTCCTGATTGGTTCAAATAATTGCTAGTTTAGAACAAATTAATACTTTTTTACATTCTAATTTTTTTTCTATTTTTCGCTTATTTCCCTTTCCTGATTTTTTTATCAAACGGTTTATGTAATACAATATGCCTATAAGCATACAAGTATATTTTTAGGGCAGTCCTCCTCTAAATAAACTTTAACTATGCCAAATCTCATACTCCTCCGTGCGCGCAATATGCTTAAAAAGGGATACAAAGTTTTCTCTTCACGTATTAATATATATGTATATATAGATACTAAGAAAGTTCTTAAGTATTTTAAGAATTTTATATTTTGTTTCTTATTTGTCTCTTTTTGTAGTGTTCTATTTTTTATCTTTAATCTTCTCTCTCTTGTTTTGTCAATGTGTCAGTGCTGAATAAATATTTTATCTTTCTTTATTTCTTTTCTATCTTTCCTACATAACCACCATCATCTTTTTCCGAGGTAAACGCGGTAACATAATTTTTTGTTCAATTTGCTGATAAATCGGGAAATGGAGTGGCGAGTTCAAGAATTTCATATCGTTGAAAATTTCTATAATCTAAACGGAAATGGGAAAGCTCTTGCGAAATGACGTTATTTTCCAACGGATTGAGGACACAAACTAAGATTTCTTGTTAGGGAAAGGTGGAAAAGTGTCTTAATGATTGAATTTCCTACACGGTGTAGTCCCAAGATTTCGAGGCTTTTCAAGATTGGTAGCGATGGGGTATATTATACAGGCTGGCGCAAAATTTTAGGGCATTAAGGGTGGCTATCCTTTCTATTATACATAGTTACGAGAGTTCTGCTACCTAATCACGATGCACGCTCGTAATCGGAATCGAATCAATTTTGACACTACAACAGTGTTCATTGCGTTGCTCAAATTGTCGGGCGTAGTGGTTTTATAAGCATACCGTGCAATGTAGTTTGTTGGACTGTCAAAATTGAATCGATTCCGATTGCGAGTGCTTGATTATCCTGCGGGTCTTAGGAAACTCTAGGTGAATTTTGAAGATATTATATGGGTACTCTGTTATTAGTTTTTTGAAAGAAGGTACAATCAGCGAGAAAATTGACACTTATTTAGTCTCAAAAGACGAGAAAAATGTCACCTCGAATGTTTTAGAGGCACATTTGATTTTAAGACCGCTTTGTTAACGAGGGAAAATAGAATACGAAGATAAAGTGGGTCTAACTGGACGATTGAAATTTATGTCTATCCAAGTGTTTGTGCGCGTGAAACTCTGATTTTTCTAACTTCCCTCGGGAACTATTTGCGCTTTGCTTCTAAGAGAATCTGCATTTAAAATTCCAGTGAATCCCATTAATTCTTCTTCTTTCGATTTTCTAAGCTTTTGTGTTTGCTGTTTGAACATTTAATTATGCCTTTGTGTAGGATTTTATCATCCACCTTGTTGGTTATATTAGCTTTTGGTTCGTTTAGTTCCGTTTCAGTTTAATCAGGCTAAATGATATGAACCTAACAAACTACAATACCGTTTATCGTTTAAGAGTGGGTTCAATTTCAAGTTCGGCAGTTGATTTTTCCAATGGGATGATTTTTTTTTTGACCCAAGTTAATCCTCATATGTTTCTTCTTCTCATCGGAGACGGAGAGCTCTGTCGGACTGGCCGGAACGCAGGATACACAATTTATTATGCGATTACAAATTAGTGATTACAGATTAGTGGCAAATCCCGACCTTTGTCCTTCTGCCTACCCCTTGTAACTCTGCTTAACACAGCGCGATTTAAGTCGTGAAGTTTACAAGCACGACCAGGATATTCCCTTCGGCTATCTTGGTCTTCAAAGTTGCAAGGCACAGAGGCCGCCATGTACATGCAAATCTCTCATTAGCATTCATATGTTATGTCGCGAATTTCTAGCAAACTATGGCGGATAGCGTATGTTTGAGTATAGAAGCAACTAATTTGTGTCACTATATAGCGGCCAGAATACAGCCAGATCATCCCTAGTCATATTAAAATACCAAAGGGTTACTAGCAAAGAGATTGGTTGTGAAAACGGATGGGCGATAACTTGGGTACTGAAAAAAAAAAAAATATGTAACCTAACCATCAAAAATCCCCAACTCCAACTAGAAAAAGAGCTGTAACTTTTGAACGGCTGAACAGATTTTCATGAAACAAACCTGAAATCGCGAGAAAAAAATCTGCTGTTCCGTACATTAATATGAGTGAGTAGGTAATATTGAAATATTTATATGGACCAGCAGATTTTTATTCGCAATTTCTGATTTGGTCCCATAGTTAAAGTTGTTCATAATGATGAGTACAATACTCTCCTTCAATGTTGCCTACGTTCAATTGTTCACCCTGTAATGACGTTATTCTAACCCTGTTGATGTAGCACATCTCTCTACAAACGTATACAATATACATACGTCCGTAGGTAGTATAGTTGTAATTACATAACGTATGCTCATTCAACTGTCGTCAACGGACCATTAATTACGATGTAGATCAACGTGGATAATACGGGCAGTGTCCTGATTATTAAAGTTTGTAATCATTAATATGGACCACTATCACATGTATATTATTCGTTCTTTACTTTACCGCGCCTTGATTACGTATGAAAAATCTGACAGCCACAGCGACCAACAAACAATGCATCCTTTTCTCGCTTATAGACGTTTTCATAAGAGGATACGGAATAGGACGTTTATTTGTGACAGCAATTGTCATATTTATCATACGTAATCAGGCGGCGGGTATCCAAAGTGCGAGTTCTCCTTGACCTTGACAATAGTTACCAGCAAGGCAAAAATGTATGAAAACAATGTGCATGCGTTTTCGATGCAAGGTCACTCAAAGCGCATTTGAGAAGAGCGCACACTTGAAGAGAATTGAGCTGTCCCATAATAATAATTCAATATTACTCAACTAAATGTATGAAACAGCAGATTTTTTTTGCTATTTGGTCATAATGATAGAAATACAAAAAGAAATATACCTAGATCGATATGTCTATTTGTATTTCTAATGACGAGTATGATGACCCCTTAAAGGGGTTAAGAATAGAAAGGTTGGACCTTGTATAAAACCCGAAGGGTATTGTATTCATCATCATTATGAACAACATTAACTAGGTATTTTTTGTGAAAAGAAAAATTCGACCACGAGCAAAGGGCTTCTTCACGTTATTTTTATGACGTGCTGATCATATTGCAGTGATGTTAGAACTTGAGGCGAGCGTATCTCATTGAAACTAAGAGAAAACCAAATCTGTTGTTTTGATTAAAATTTTACTACAATTAATATAATTGAATTAGCCTACAGGTTTCGAACTTTCCCTCTCTCTTTTTACTCTAACCATGGGACAAAAAGGAAATTGCGAAAGAAAAATGAGCTGTTCCATACAAATAAAGAAAAGAAATAAAGAAAGAAAAATATTGTATTTCTGCAGCAAAAACGACACACAAATCATCAAAACAAAAAAAAAACAAAAAAAGAACCTCAAGTCATTCAATATAAATCGACTAAGTGCAAGAAACAGCAGATTTTTCATATATCGTTTCCAAACCATGTATAAACGTATGTATGTTACTCATATATCTATTAGGGTTTCACTTTTCTCTTGGGAGATATCAAAATCTCGCGTAACTGTTTTCGCAAGCGATATATTAGTAACCGGACACTATACTCAGTTTTATAGTCAGGATCGGTTTCTCTTGAGATAAGATTTAACTGATTCAGCATCAATAACGGTCAGTAGCGTATTCACTAGTTTTAAATTTGTAATACAAAATTGTGGTACTTCACGTCAGTTTTTAACACCAGACAAAATAGAGGGGTGTTATAAGTTTGTAATGTGTATCTGTGTATATGTCTTTGTGGCATCGTAGCTCCAAAACGGATGAACCGATTTCAATGCAGTTATTTTAATCGACAGCTAGTTTAATCGGGTGTCATCTTAGCTATGTGTCATGAAAATCTGTTCAGTCGTTCAAAAGTTACAGCTCTTTTACTACTTGGAGTCGAAGGCTTTGACGGTTAGGTTATTACTTTTTTTTTGCTTATCGTGGTTAGAACCATAGAACCTAGGCTCTCTTTTGCCCGGCGGAACTGAGGGGTGTGCCGGACTCGTACCGGCTTCACTCACCACGGTAGTTTACTTTCGGCAAGGCAAAAGACCGCGAGGACGCAGGCCAAAGAGATGGTCAAACCAGGTATCTGAACAACTGGTAGTACTGGTGAACGTGACACTCCATCAAGCCACAGACCGCAGCAAATGGAGATCAACTAAAAAAATAATCATGGGAATGAGTCACGATCCTCAACATTGAGGGACCGACATAGGAGGAGGAATGATGGAAGACAATTAATGTATTTACAATGTTCACGCGCCGAACGTGTGAAGTTGGCAACACTGCGACAGCGGTCTTGACAGCGCACCGCGTCGCCCGCGCCACTCCGCGCCAACCGACATTCACCGAACTAGCTCAGACCAGTGCGCACATATTTATTATTTACCAATATTATATTGTAAACTACAATAAAGTAATATGTAAAACCTTAGCTACAATTATTTATTAGCATCCCAAACAACAATATTGTGTGAGATGACAAGCAGCTGCTGCAAGCTAGCTTAAAGACTGCCAATGTTATGAAGTCCGCTGGCGCATATTAATAACATCCAAGCATAACAACGTATCTCTGCTTAATATTCTAGTTTGGGTTAATTCATGGACGTCAATGTTTTGGTAAGGAGATGAATTATACTGCTATTATGATGGATAGAGCTGTTGCTACGATAATATATTTTATAACGCATCGTGTGTTTTGTAGGCAAAACAATAGAAATATGTGTTATTGTACAGTACGATATCTTCTCCAGGACCAACCCACTTGGAACCGTGCGCCTAGAATCACGACGTTTTGAAAGTGCTTGCAAAGGCCGAGTTGAAATAAAAATCTTTGACTTTGACGACACAACTTATATGTCTCACCGATGTACCTGCGCAGTTGACACAATTAAATATGCAGGAAATTGATCAACCAATCGGAAAGCATCGTCGCTGCTCCATCAATGTCACCTTCAGTCAGTGAGCGAAATAGAAATAGACGGCACGGCAGTCAATTTTTACACCTTAAGGGCATTACTTAAGGTTGATTATAAATTGATTTAGCTCGGAGTGTTGTCGGCAATCGTGTGTTCGTGTCTGCGCAAACGAAGATTCACGATACAACTTCATAGTTGTGTCGTACTGTACACCATTTTAAATTATAGTTATCTATAGTCTATTTCATATAACAATAGACAAATGAATAAGGCAAGGAAAATTTATAAAAATAAACCATGCTTTTGCTTTTATCAGGGATTCAACACAGTATTACGATTTTACGAATCTTAACAGTCAGTCAAGATGAGCTGAAAGTGTACTTGAAGGAATGTTTCATAAAGTAATGTTTCTGACCTTTGTACTAACATAGATTGTAAGTAAATTGTAGCTAACACTATGAGTCTTGATACTTGAAATAAATTTAACATGACTATTATATAGGTAGACAATATCTGATAACTTGTCGGGTGATATTTGGGTTAAATGGATTATAATTACGTGGGATAACAAACACATTTCCTATGAACCAAGAAGTAGGTACTCGGAACGTATTTATTTTTAGTAGAAGGTCGTCGCTACACATGCTCCTGAAATAATCCTTAGACACACGCATGGGAAGCAAGAGGGTCTATTCTCTGTCAAGGATAATTAATAGATAATTCCACGTTTGAATATATTACTACAAAAGCAAGTCTTCACGTAAATACCCGTCCATGGGAATGATTACAAATTAGTTTACCGTGGCATCTTACAATACATTGGGATCTTTAAACTTGTACCACAAACGAATAACCATATTGTATTAGCATGATTGCTCCAGTTATTAGCATTTATTTAGGTTCGCCTCGTTACTGAGGGCGTCCCTTGAATATTTTACTGACGTAAAATATACTGTGTGTGAATATTTGTGAATAAGAAATTGAGATACAGCCAAAGAAACGACTTATTTAGTGCTCGTTCTTTTTGGTGTGATCGATGATGTGTCTACAGCTTTATATGTGTCGAAAAGAAAAAATATGTTAATGTTATGTATGTACATTATTATTGACTTAGATATGCCTTTTAGTTTTGGCTAAAATGGATCACTTGGCTGTTTCTATAGGTTCGATAAAAGGTAACTTATTAAATACTTGCGCCGCCTCCGGCTTCGCATGGCTGCAATTTCCCTACAATCCTTACATTAAATATGAAAGTATTATACATATAAACCTTCTGGAAGAAATACTCTAACTTATTGTGAAAACCGCATCAAAATCCATTGTGTGAGTTGGCAGACGCGGAAGGCGACTTTATTTTATAGATAGGTACTATGTAGAAATAGAGAAGAGAAGAGATCTGGTAGATATAGGTTATGACAACAATGTGCGTACATTGTTGTCATTACTTATATCTACCAGATACAAAACCAAGACCAAAACTCAAACCAAGACTCAAATGAATTAGTTAACTATAAATGCGTCATTTGAGTCTTGGAGAACCGAGATTTTAAAAACAAACGCTGTAGATA
The DNA here is from genome assembly GCA_932294325.1 of Allophyes oxyacanthae. Taxonomy (NCBI): domain Eukaryota; kingdom Metazoa; phylum Arthropoda; class Insecta; order Lepidoptera; family Noctuidae; genus Allophyes; species Allophyes oxyacanthae. Next base: position 14,691,438 of record OW028615.1, read on the forward strand.
CTCACGGCCTATTTCAGATTTTTGGTTTTAACTATTATTGGCGCTGAAATTATTAAATGATAAAAGACGAACCAATAACTCATGTACCGTAGAATCGAGTAAATCAATATAAAAATTCTAAAGGTATCAGAACAAATCACTTACAGATATTTTCCTTCTCAGTACTCCATTTTCCTTAGGTACGGATCGCTGTGGCCGATAAGAGGGATCGACGGTAATACCTCTAATTCTACCGAAAATTCTTCTTTCAATATTCTGGACCGTAAGGTGCGGGCTATCTGATTGGGTCAATATACTGAAAGGCACAGATTGGTATTACATTTTAGGGCGTATTTAGGACCCTGTTTTTTGGTAGGTCGTGTATAGATTTGTATGTAGTTTATCTAAGTAGACTCGCTACTTTTTAGAGCGACGATTGGCAGCTGTTTTACTTTTTGGTAGGAGAAGCGGCGAACGATTACGACAACGAACGGTTTTGCTGCTAAAAATAACTAGTGTTTTTCAGGTGTTATGTATGGTACGATTGTGAATGAGTGTGTGTGTAGGTAGCTTATGGCGGTTCATCCATAGGTTCAACAGCTATCGTAAGTGTAAAAGCGCGCCTGTTTCTTTTTCAATATTGCAGTTATAAAAGCAAATCCATTTTAAATAAAACATCCCACTGGAAGCTTGCCATCTTTTCCGCAGCCATTTTATGCCTCATAATGAAAATTAAATTTAACAGAACCGCCCAAAACCGAAGCCCCATTACTGAAACAGTATCAGTCGTCAATTGCCCGAACAAAGTTCGCCAATTAACCGCACTCCACAATAACCATGAATATCGGCAAAAAATTCTGTTGCGGCACGATTAAACTCGTGGCCGTTACACGAAACGTCCATTATCAACGAAGGTACAGCCGCATTATAACGACTGTCTAACCGTTAAATAATTTTATTTTTAACTCGAGACTCTGATAAAAATGCTGGCAACTTTAAATGGGAAAACTTCCTTTTGCTGAATAATGAAAAGGCATCATTACTGTGTCATGGATTGATACAAAGCGAGAGCCAGATGAGAGAGGAAGCATCTTAGATTAGTTGTTTACGATCAGGTGCAAATTGTAACATTGAGGGCATTTGAATAGGATGGCGAGCACGATGTAATAGATGTAAAGGATCTGCCATTGAAAATCTGTATTAAAGGTGTGATTTGGAGATGAAAAGAAGGCATTGAGTGTGGAAACTGCTCGTTAAGTTCACGTTTGTTGAACGAAATGGGCTATTTTGGTACTTGTTGGCGATGGGATACATCCTGACACAGTTTTAGACCATTCTGATGTTTAAACTGGTGTCGTAAAAAGCGATGTTGCCTACCCTAAAATGGTTTTATCTCTGGTTATATCACAATAATGGACAATAGCATTCAACTTTGTAATTAACATACCGCTGACGTTAATTAGTTGGTTTATTGGTCCTTGAAAGAGGTTCTTGAGGATATTTTTTCTGCTTAGACAAAAAAAAGGGGTGTTATAAATTTGTAATGTGTATCTGTGTATTTGTGTATCTATCTGTGGCATCGTAGCTCCAAAACCGATGGACCGATTTCAATGGAGTTTTTTTTTAATTGAAATCTAGTTTAATCGGGTATCATCTTAGCTATATTTTATGAAAATCTGTTCAGCCGTTCAAAAGTTACAGCTCTTTTTCTAGTTGGAGTCGGGGTTTTTGACGTTTAGGTTAGTGTGCAGTGGAGTACTACAATAGACTGACTTTGCTCATAGATTTTGTTCTGTAAGCCTAGCACATCATAATTCTATCGCATTTTTGTTTCATTTTACGCAACAGATACACTAGTTGTTTCATGAAAATGTAAAAATAGTGGTTACATGTATTTTAATAAAATATCATGGATTAAACATGTATTTTTTATTCAAAATTTGCTTACGTTAACGTTACGATACTTAAAAAATATTCGTGTTTAACCCCCAAAGCGTTAGTCACTTCGTGAAAGAGAAAAAGCCGAGGATACTTTTATTGTTTTCAAGATATTATGCACTACCCAACTACCATAAAAAATTTCAACATAATTTTTGAATTAAACTTATTCTGTAGCCGAACTTTGTACTTAAAATGTTTATTGTTGCTTACAAAAAGTCGATTTAGCAATAAACTTTCCAAATTGCGTACTAACAACACTGTTGGACTGTAGCCAGATTTTTTACTAAATTTTTAACAAAGCTTGTCTATTTTGTAACGGCTACAATTTATAAGCTCACCAAAATACGTTTTAGACCCAACCGCATTTTATTTTAAGCATGTTTTTGAAATCAAAATGAATATTATGCTCACGAAATATTGTTTAATTAAAAATTTAAGTTAAAAATACGAAAAGAATTTTAGCCAAACACGAACTCTGTCACAGTAGCAGGCCGCAAAATGTATACGTAGAAAATAAAGATATAGTTAAAAGATAGTTTTACCAAAAAATCCCTCACAATTAATGAAAATCTTAGAAACCCGTCCTAAGATTTTCATCCTCTGTTGGTCAAAATAATAGCTAACAGTTCCATTCACCAGCAGTTGAAAAACTATGCACTTGATGGTAAGTTCGAGCTAAAGTTCTTTTCTGATTCAACCGCGAGGGCTGTATTTGTATGGTGAATTGTAAGTGGCTATTGCAATTTCTTTTCATACAACATGAAAAAAAAAGGTTTTAGAAAATATAGCCTTTCTTTTATATTTTTTTGTGATAAATTTTCTGTGGGTTCCGAAGTCGGTTAGTGGTTACTCCAGCGAAATGTGCGCGGCTTTGTTTCATGACCCAAGGGCGTGTTTTCATACGTGATTTCCATACAAAATCGCATATGCTCTTAGCATATTTCTGCGATTATACCACAGAACACCTGAATACACCTATCATTGAAATCTTACATAATCATTATCAATAATTGAGGTAGTTACAAATCAACATCATCATAATTATCAGCCAGAATTATCAACTGCTGAACATGCACTACCCAAATTTAGAAATGTGACTTTCTACACTAATCCATGTCTCCCCTGTAACTGCAACACGTCAGCAATCAGAGCTTAAATAATTACCGTGGCTTAGCAAACTCTGCCTCGGTCAGGTGGACCGGGCTCCTGTGGTGAATTAATCACGAAGGCCGCTGAGTCAACTACTACCTAATTGGTGTTCCTCCCTTGACAATCCAGTCATCAAAGTGGTCAAACACTACGTATTTGCCCAGTTTGCAGCTTTAGCGTAATGACGTAATATTTAATTTAGGTGCACGGAAATGACGCTGAATATTGTAAGGTGTTCGCGGAAGTTTTAGTAGTGAAGTTAGTTGTGGTTGGGGAATGGGATTGCGGTTCGTTCTACTCCCTTTAACTCGTACTTATACAGAAACTAATTAGATAATGCTGGTTGGACATCTTCGTAATTCCAAAGGTGATCAAAGCGTGAAGGCGCTCCAGAGTACTGTTATGTTTTATAATAAACTTCTTTCCTTAAAAAATCATTACGCTAGCTACATTTTTATCATTGCCGTTAGGTCGATATACCAAGATTTCCCCGACATCTATTGTATTTTATTGGACGGTGTGAGTTCTAAACCGGGTCACACCCTTTTCGAATGCATGTGCGGATCAGAATTTGATTATCACTTGCGTTAACGGTGAAGGAAAACATCGTGAGAAAACCTGCACATCTGAGAGGGCCGCATAAAGTTCTTGTTGGGGAGTGTGGTCCGCCAACCCGCACTAGGGCAGCGTGGTGTACTAAGGCCTAATCCTTCTCATTCTGAGAAGAGGCCCGTGCCCAGCAGTGGGTTGCATATAATTTGAATATTAATTTTTTATTGCTTTTTGTCGGTTTACCAATATCTATTCTATATACTTCTATGCTATTAGGAAAAACTATTTAGTATTATGATTATGGGCTCTAATAATATTTGATCCTAGTCTTTAGCGATCTTTTAAGACACCCAAAGAAATCGAAATTTTGTTCCAAAGATGCATTAGGATATAAAACATTCATTATTATCCCAGTCTTATTTTTGTATTCACATTGAATTGCATTATTCTCGCAGCTCTTACCACAACATTGTACTGATAAAGATTGTAATCTATTATTTTTTTGAAATGAGTTACCATGGAGTTTCTTGCCGGTTCTTCTCCATAGGATCTACTATTTGGAACCGTGCACCTAGAGTCTCGACATTTCATAAGTGCCTGTATCTGGTTTACATGAAATAAAGATCTATTCTATTCTATACCACGCTTGTATTATATCTTATGTTTTTGTACACGACACACTAAGAAAGTAAGCGTTTGATACCCGAAAATCAATGGGTCCATTAGCGAACATCACCCACTATTTCCTTTGAGCTCGGTCAGGAGGCTAATGCAGGCCCGCCCTTAAAAGATTGACCCGTGTAACAAGATATAGGGTAGCTAATGCTCACTGCGGGATGTAAGGGAGGAATTCAGTCGAATCATTTCGTTGGACATGGCAAATAGAGTTTTTGTCGATTCGACCCTTTGGTCGTATTGGAATATAGGTATAAAAACAATTGTATGTCGGTTTACTTTTGGTTAGCATTTGGGTGTTTTTGCGGGAGATGGCTTCTTATCTATTTTTCCTGAAGTAGGAGTGTCGATGTTTAGCTTTGATCAGTTCTAGATTTTTTTCAAGTATTCGTTGTGGATGACCATTTTTTTGATCATCCATGACTGTAGATACGTACTGTCATACAAAGCAAAGCTGAAAAAAACATTTTTTGAAGACTTCGAATTCGAAATTAAATAATGTGGATTGGATAGAACAAAAATACGTATCAGGTTCTCTATTTTCTGATATAATACGGTACATGATACGTCTCGTTTTTTATGTACGCTCAGCGTATACAGATTTTTTTTTTATGTAGTGCGCATAAGTTGTAGAGGGTTTCGGTATCTGTTCCTAAATGCAACCGCAGTATGGGAGACACGCATAATTTACGACACCAGGCCCTACAAAATTAAATTTTTATTTTGTTTTGGATTGAATTTTAGTGCCGAGGTTGCATTTGGGAACGGATACTGAATCACTCTGCAAATTTTACACACTACATAAAAAAATATCCTCTATAGAGACAGCGATGTTTTGGATACATAACACTAACACCACCGATGACCAAAATCTATGAAAATTTGATCGTTTTTGATAAAAGAAACATTGGAGCCTAAAAATATTAAATATTTTTGGGCTCTAAATGTTTCATAATCTCCTCCATTGCACCTTGGTAATAAAATTATTTTACTTGATATTAGTGATTTCGATTTTGAGCACCAACATTGGTACTACAGCTACAGTACATGTTATTTGGCTAAGGCTTTTCCTATTCTCTAAAAACAAAGGTTTTCTTTGTATGTGACTAATAAACTGAGCCATGAAATTACGAGTACTTACTAAAGTTACGAATGCACTCAAAAAACCGCGAACAATGCCTCCTATATTTTTAAACTATTTCTCGCTCCAGAAGTTTCCATAACAACTTTTGTTTTTCCTGAACAAACCACTTTGCGGTACAAAGTATAGCATAATGCCCAAAAATGTGCGAGCACCCGTCGGCTTCCAAATCCGTTGAGTGGTTTCGCAGATTCGGTGCGTTGAAACATTTTTCTCTTTGATATGTTAATTTCTGATGCTAATGTTGTGGTAGGAGAAGCCTAGAATAGAATTTCTACGTTGTTCTAACACAAGGTAAGGTGTTAGGTTTTGTTTAGCTGTGTAATACAAACAGTATGCATTATACGAAAATATTTTAGTTTTCTAGGATAAAAAGTACTCTTTTTAGTAGCGTTATGAGATGCCATTCTGGGATATCCTCCACTTGGAGGGGTGTAGAATATGCTGGAACCTACCGGCTAAACTCACCACGGTGGTCTGCTTTCGGGACATGATGGTCAGTTCGGGGTCTCTTAAAGAACACACCGACGACCACAGCAGTGCCAGGAGGATAAAAAGTACTTTACCTTGTCCTTTTATTTATACTAGTGGTCACCCAGTGGTCAAAATTCGACCGTAATTTTAGCTTTCTACACTTTTTCTCCATATAAACTTTAACTATGCCAAATCGCACACTCCTCCGTGCGCGCAATATGCTTGAAAAGCGGTACAAATTTTTCTACTCACGTATGAATATATAGATAATTCATTACGCATACCAACTGTTTCTTTGAGTTATCAATAAGAATTCCCCATGGCGTAATAGAAAGATGAGCCAGTCAGAGATGGTGGTAACGAGGGTGACTGCCCAGGGTGCACGAGACGATTACATGTTTCGTCACTCGTGGAGACTCTTTCCTTACAGCTATAGCCCACGTTGATGTTATAAATAACTAAGAGCACTGCCTGTCGCATCCCACTGTTGGGAAAAGGCCTTGCATTTCATGGCGGGACGAACTGGACAAAAGCAAAGACTAGTCATCTATTGCACAAAATCGAGCTTATATAATCATCATCATCATCATTCTCCTGCCCTGCCCTTCCGTTGCCATTAGTATAATTAATAATAAAAAAAATAAAAAAACTTTTACACGCCTGATTCTACACAATATAACCTAACCGTCAAAAACCTTCGACTCCAACTAGAAAAAGAGCTGTAACCTTTGAACGGCTGAACAAATTTTCATGAAACATAGCTAATGTGATACCCGATTAAACTAGCTTTCGATTGAAAAAACTACATTGAAATCGGCCCATCCGTTTTGGAGCTACCATGCCACAGGCAGATACACAGATAACAACTACACACACACACGCTAAAAACTTATAACACCCCTGTTTTTTGTCGGGGGTTAAAAACGGGTATTCAGTTCTTGGATAGCAAGGTATTCAAAACGCAATCTTTTTCTATTTATTATGAAGTCTCTTTATAATTTAGCTAGAATGAAATGTTTCTTAGTGTTATCGTGAAATTAATGTACAAAACAGGGAAAGGACATTCAAGATTTTTAAAAAGAATTCCTGTGTCTCTTACTATCATTTATTCATACCCTGAAGAAGCTTTTACCTGTTCGCTGCATCACAATAAATAATAATATGTGAAATCAATCATCGTCGACAATCTGGTGACGTAAATTCATCATAATCTTAATAAAGTATCTATTTTTACACATCTCAATAAATAATGTTGGATCTACCAACGTTTTGTAGGAAATTGAGCTTTATGACGTTGGTATAAGAGTTATGGTGACAGTAGAGATGAGATGGCGGTTTGTGTGATGGTGTAATTGAATCATCCATCACCGCTGCTCGCGCATTCACCTGCCGCAAGAAGGATTGATTATTGACTGATATTCTGCACAAATTTGTTTAGCAAAACGTGTTGGTGTAACAACATTTTGAACATCAATTAGGTTTCAGCATTTTATAGTAACAGTTTAAATGTTTTATTAACCCCCGACAAAAAAGAGGCGTGTTATAAGGTTGTAGTGTGTATCTGTGTGTCTGTCTGTGTCATCGTGGACCCAAAACGGATGGACCGATGTCAATACAGCTTTTTTAATTGAAAGCTAGTTTCATCGGGAATCATCTTAGCTATGTTTTATGAAAATCTATTCAGCCGTTCAAAAGTTACAGCTCTTTTTCTAGTTGGAGTCGGGGGATTTTGATGGTTAGGTTATATTGTGTAGAATCAGGCGTGTAACAGAAATAAGATTTATTTAAAAAAAAATAGTAATCTAAGTTCGATTTTCTGCCATAGATGACCAGTCTTTGCTTTTGTCCAGTGCGTCCCGCTATGCAATTCAAGGCCTTTTCCCAAAAGTGGGATATGACAGGCAGTAGTAATCCTGGTTCAATACAACATCAACATGGGCTGTAAGGAAAGGGGTTTTTAGTTGAAAGCTAATTTAATCGGGAATCATCTTAGCTATGTTTTATGAAAATCTGTTTAGCCGTTTAAGCGTTATAGCTCTTTTTGTAGTTGGAGCTCCTTTTGTATTTGTTTACAAAAAAATAAGTAGGAAAGTTAAAATACTGTAGCGGAAGATCACAATAATAAATAGATACAAAAAGATTGGGGAACAAAGTATACAATAGCGCATTAGCTTGGTAAAATGTTTGCTCAGTTAGCTTAGGAATAAAACCCGTGTACACCAAGCAGGCATTGATATAAAATCTAAAGAAGTACCTACATAGCAACTAAAGAACGTCTGAAGAAAAACGCGTTCACATCGAATTTGTGCGCCTATTTTTTTGTAGTCTTGTTTCGAAGTACGATTTTTAATTATCCATAAATGTTTGTTAATAATAAAGAAAGAAAGAAGAAAGAAAATATTTTTATTCTGGACTCGCCAGGAACAAATTAAAGTACAAAAGTACAAAAAAAAAAAAAAAAAAAAAAACGAAGCAACATCTCAGCATAATGCTGTGGCATTTAGAAATAGAAAATGTCACAGCGCTGATATTCTGATGGGACCGTTGTTGTAATTGTTCCACGGAAAACACACACACGAAAATAAACCATAATGATTACACGGAATACGTTAAAAACTGGATGGGATTTCTTACATTCGTGTAAAATTGATCAATATGCAAATACTTTGACTTTCTAAGGTGCATTTGTAGGGACCTCTGCATCTTGAATATTTATATCAATGGTCGCGGGCAACGTTTTATTGAAAATCCGTCGAACAGTACTTTCTACCAGTGTATGAGTGAATTCCACTGCTGTTGAGAATGCTTTTAGACGCAAATCCCTATATGAAGGTATAAATCCCAGCGGAGGCTACGCATAGACCGTGAATGCATCCGAAGCATTTCTGATTTTACAAAAACAGAGTGTGGTTTTTAAGATTAATCCGGTGATATTTCAAAATACTGGATCAATTTTTAATTTTGTTAAAGTTTACTAGAATAAGAAAGAACTCTGTTGTGAAATATTTGAATTAGAATTGAAGTTGGCTGAACCAATATCAATGTCAGATATAATGATCTAAATTGTTGGAAGATGATAGATAGGGAAAGGCTACTTGATGATTGAAATGTAATTAACCTGTTTTGATTTCTATGATGTATAGATACTGGTCGACCATTAACTAAATTGCTTTCTATAATTAAACCCATTGACCATAAACCTACCTATATAAATTTAAAATAGAATAATACAAATTTCGAGTTAAAGCCCATTGAACCCAAAGCAAAAACAAAAAGATTACCACCCCTAGTTAGGACATTACCAAAAATCCTCATCATGGATCATGAAGTAGTAAATTAAGGAGACGCAAGCCCTGTGCCCGGACGCAGATAAAATAAGTTGAAATGGGAAAAGTTCCATTAGGTTATGAAATGAAAAGATCACGGTTATCTCACAGGAGCATACTACTTTTGAATTATGTCCGACTTCCTGCGATTGTCTTAAATGGCTTATTCGGAAATGAAGGAAACTGTGTCGTCATGACATAGAATTGGATGACTTAGATTTTCCTCATGAGCTTGTGGAGAAACAAGTTGTGTTATTCCTTTAAATAACAAGGAAATTTTGCTCCAAATGTCATAAAATATTTGGTCACTCAATGCACACAGTTTGTTAGCACGATTCATGATTTGTGTCACTACAATTTATTTCTTCTTACTTAAAAGAAAGCCAGTGAAGTGGCACAAGTTGCTGTTGCTGTATCTGATCTGATATACGAAATATTACAAATACTTGTGGATTATATCCTTATGCGCTCAAGAGAGTTAAATATTATTTTCAAAATAAATTCAAAAGTCTTATCTACACTTTGAGTATTTAGAACTATACTCAAATAATGTCCATGACGTTTGAATGTATGTTCATCTATTAACCAACTTTCAGAAAAGGAGGCAGCTCTACAATAAGTTTTAATATTTTTTTTGTTTTTCAGCGATTTCTTCGTCAATTGTGAACCAATTTTAAAGATTGTTTTTCTTTGAAAGAGAATTTTCCCAAGATGCTTCCATTTAAATTTGGTGAAGATCTGATGAAGACCTTCAGAGATAAACGATGAAACTCTTAAATAGATAACAGCAAATCACTCCCGTTTGCTGTAGTCGCATGTTTATTTGTATTGTTTATGCCACTAAAAATACAAAAATAAGTTAAACTTTAAACAAAGAAAAAACTTACTTCAAAAACCTAAAACGTATAAAATAAGTTTCTTAAAAAAAAATTACAGCTTCTGAAGTCAGGCCCTTTAATTCTTCAATGCATTAAGTAGCGTGGCAGTGGTACCGACTTCAGAAGAAAATGATTTTATACTTTATAGTTTTTATCATTATAATTTGCCATATCGAGTCGACATTGCGTCAGCGAACACAGAATCCGGCGACACTTAAAATTATAACGACCCTTTTCTGCATTACGAAATTAAAATTCGCTGAGCAAACCTCCAACGGAGTTGCGTATAAATAAAAGATTTCACTTGCAATTTGCGAACTTGAGAATCCTTCCCTTAATTATATTATCTTCTGAGCACTTTCTGGTGGCGTTAACAGTCGACGTTGTTTTTAATTAGCCATTTTGAAATGCGTTTTTGTAGCCGGTCCAACTTGTTTCGGGAATGTTCTTTAACAATGCAATCTAATGAATTTTATTGAGTTATGTTGCATGTGTTCGAATAACAACCAGCGGGTCTACCGTGTAACTAAAATGGTAATGAACATCGACTCTGGTCAACTTCAATACGACCGAGAGAGACTAAACATTGAGCTACCTTGTAAATTTTTGACCGATCATGAAGATAGGAGTCCCAACTTCGTGATTTGTATTTTTTTACAAGGTAGCTTAAAGCTTAGCCTCTCACGATCGTATTGAAGTTTATTATCATACATCATCTATTTAATATAAAAACAGGGGTTTTATATTGACTAGATGATAAGTCGTCCAAATGGCCAGTTGGGGTTGACAGGAAATCTACTAACAGTTGAATTATCGTACCTACAAAAAATAGAACAACTTCTGAAATATTATACTGTTCTCCACAGTGCAATCTAAAATAAGAATTTCCAAGATCTTTTCTCATTGTCAGCTGACACGTCACCATCGGATCAGTAATCAAAGACACAAAAGGTTAAAATTAGTGGTATCTTTAAAACGAAGGAAAGAAAGGGTTCCCTTTGTGAACTAACAAGGGTCAAGAATTGAGGCTTGACTTTCAAAGAAAGAGAGGTTGGAATTCATACGACTTTTTTTCTCGCGTTGATTGTGCAAGCTATCGCTAAAAGATCACGTTGCAAGGTGTAGATTTCCCTGAAACGGAAAGTGTGTAAGTAATTATACAAGGTCTTTTTAAGCGATTATTGTATTCATCATTATGAATAACTTTTACTATGGGACCAACCCTGAAATCCCCAAAAATAAAAACTGCTGATCTATACAAATCATTCAATGTTATTCGACTAAATGTATGGAACAGCAGATTTCTTTTTCGTGATTTCAGAATAGCTGATAGCTTGTTCATTGCTGTTGATGGTCGGGGCCAGTGTTACCAACTCTGAAAAATATTGATACCCAAAGCTAAAGATAAAAACCCCTAAAAAAATAATACTCTGTAAAAATAATAAATAAATTGTAATAATATAAAATAATTGAAACATTTTCAAATCGTTTACAGCCAGCTGTGTCACAATCATTATAAACTTCACAATAAAAGTCAGAGAAAAAAAAACCCTAAAAATACCCCTAAAAAATCCCATCTCAATTATTTACCCTCTAAATTTGGGGGGAAAACCCCTAAGTTGGGGACCCTGGTCGGGGCAAAGGCGTTTAGGTATGCTATAAGATTATACATACAAATGTCTCAATGACGTCACGTACTTTATTTCACTCGCAAAAATTTGCTTGTACGCAGCAATACAAAAATATTTTACGACATTTCCCGTACTAAAAATGTTTATGCTCTTATTACAATCGGAATGACGGGCGAACACGGACGTTTTGCTAAAACATTGAATTTTTAACTTTACAGCGCAGTATCTTCGCGCATAGAACATTTTTAACCGCGTCCGCACGTTCGCGTCGTGACTCTATCATAGTAGGGAGCTTTCACACTGAACGTGTTTAATGTACAAATTGGATGTTCGGATCTTAAAGTGTGATTTTTATGTGGGACCGGTCGATTGGATAGAAATGTTGAGCAAATTACTTATTGGGCTGCTTGGTAGAAGCAAACTTCTTGATATGGAAAGCTCGGTAAATGAATAAAGTGTATTTTTACCCGACTACGGCGAGGGTTATGTTGGCCGGTATTTAAGTATGTATGATATAATGTTCATCTGTTCTCTCGTAACTTCTAAACTACTTAGGTATCATAATTTGACAAATGAGGTATCGTTGGAAGCGTCTTCATCGTCCGCTGGTTTATAGGCTATGTGACGTCACATTAAATTAAATATGGCGCCCGTTTATAGTAATGAAAGAAAAAAATAAAAAAATTATGAGGCCGTGTTGGGTATCAAATGAAAGAGCTTAGCACATTTCAAAAATATATATAATGCTAGATGTAGTTCGCGGTTTTGAAAAAAAAAATGTATATTCAAAAACTAAAACCAGACTACTGAAAAAGTATGAAACAAGAAAATATTTATACATATTCATAGTGATGTTCAGAGGATAGCCGTGGTCATATGCCACCGACCCCAAACAAAACAATACACTACAACAACATTACATTACAACAGTAGTAACCGATCATAAGCTTTAGGGAAAAGTGGCATACGACCACGCTATGCTGAATATGAATAGCTATGCTGGTCACCAATTCGTTCGCCTGTTAATATCTAAAGTGAAAGACAAAGTCAAAGTTTTTTATTTCAACTGAACCTTTGCAGGCGCTTTCTAAACGTCCTCATTCTAGGTGCACGGTTCCAAGAGGGTTGGTCCTGGAGAAGATACCGGCAAGAAACTCCATGGATAAGAAACATCTTAGAAATAATATGTCAGACTGAATACAGCATTTCAAGACGACCTGAATTTTTCAACAGAATTTTTCTTCAACTTCATTCTGCTCACGACCTTACACGTTCTTGCATCCGAACGCCAGAATTACAGACCATCTGTACACGAGAGCTTGAATCGCGCAAATTCGCGCGCTTACAAAAATCCCTCACAATCAGTCTCTATTCAGTAGAGGTGACACATTGAGAGATACTCGTACATGCAAAGTTTCGACGTGTTCACCCTCTATTTTAATTTGTTTATTCGCAGTTTTTCGAAAAACTATTGTCTTGTTTTCGATTGCTCGACTGTGGAACGGTCTTTGTTGGTCGTATCGTGATTTTTTTGCAAACGTGTTTTGGCTAGCTGTGAAGTCCGTTGGAGGGTAAAGGAAAAAGAGCATAGGGATATAGTGATGTGCTATCGAATTTTTTGGTACATGTATTCTCCTATGGGAAATTTGTCAAACTGGACATTGGTCTGTCTTTACAAAATAAAAAAAACCGTTGCCCCTCGCTAAGATTTCTCCTGTATCAAGGGTCAATTTACAAACATATATTATCTCTTAAGCACACACACCCAGACCAGAAACAACTATCTGTAGATCATAAAAATATTTGTTCTGTATGGGGATCGAACCCGCGGCACGTAGCGTAGAAAGCTAATCGCGTCGCTTGAAAACACATCTCTTTATAATTTTTTAATTGAAATAAATTAAATACATAAAAATAGACATTTTTATGTAAAAAAAACATAAAATCGGAATTTTGTGGCTTACAACAACTTACGTGGTATCGAAGTTAGGTACCTACTTAAGTACTCGGTCTCTTCCAAAACGATTACCATAACACTGGCAAAAAGAAATTTATAAAAATATACAGGAAAATGCAATTTCATTATTAGAAGCCCATAATCCACTTGTTTACGAGAAAAATGTTTTAGTGAAAATAAAAATCTATAGCGAGCGGGAAATGCTTGAAGTCAATAAACGGATTACTCTGGCTTTTGTGGTTCAAGGCTGAATTTTATCGGAAAAACAAGAGTTATCAGCTATCTAGTACCTATGTATGTGGATGTTGCTGGTGTTTTAAACCTCCCGACAAAAAAGAGGGGTGTAATAAGTTTGTAGTGTGTATCTGTGTATTTGTGGATATGTATATCTGTGTGTCTGTCTGTGGCATCGTAGCTCCAAAACGGATGGACCGGTTTCAATGCAGTTTTTTAATTGAAAGCTAGTTTAATCGGGTATCATCTTAGCTATGTTTCATGAAAATCTGTTCTGCAGCGTTGAAACATGAACCTTTAAACTAATCAAAAAGTAAAATATTTTATCGTAAAAAGCCTTTTTTTTTTTTGAGCTATGTTTAGCCACAATTTTTCTTATGCCTTATCTAGTTGAAACACGTTAGATTTTTGTTTTTCTATCATCAAATAGTACTAGGCGAACAGAAATAGACAGGAGGTAATATATTAGAAACCCAGTGAAACTTTCAACGAGAGTTATGTACTTGTCCGCGCCACGTCACCATTAATACGTCATTGCGATGGATATACGACTTTAATATGTAGTTACGATCCTTTCGAAATTTAACTGGAAAAGGATACATTCTTGTTTGAAATGATGTTAGTAAAATGTGGTTGGAATTTAAGAATTCCCGCAGAAATAAAATTTATACTATAGGTACCTACAATAAACTTTATTGTACACCAAAAATACAAAAAAAAATACATTAAAAAAATAAACATGTCCTACAATAGGCGGTCTTATCGCTAAAACCGATGTCTTCCAGACAACCTTTGGATGGACATGACTCGGAAGAAATAGAAAAAGGGCAGTTTGCGGCGTATTATTATCTACTTTATTATGAATATCCAGATAAATAATGCATTTTAATAATAAACTTAAATATACAGTGATTTAAACAACGTGTATCAGAAATGCGTGGTCATATTTTAAGGGTGTAGATCAGACCATAAAACTTAACAACTTTCTCTTAGCGACCAATATCGTAATTGTGGAAAAATTATCAGCTGCTCCATACAATTGGGTCGAGTAGGTATTGAAGTTTTATTGTATGGGACAGCTGATAATTTTTCGCGATTACGATAGTGGTCCCTTAGAGAAAGGTTTTCAGTTTGCTGGTCTGATTCACACCTATAAATATAACCACAAATTTCTGACACACGTTGTAGTAGAAGTGGCAGTGTGCATCGTAGTAGATTTTTTTTTATGGACCTTGCTACTCTTTATTCACCTCTGATGAATACCAAATCACGCCTTACGATTAGGGTTGTCAGGTGTCCGGCTTTAGCCGGACATGTTTGGCCTTGTACGGTCGTATCCGGCCCGTCCGGCTTTTGTTAATGTTTTTGTCAGTGTACCGCAACGTACGCACGTTACCGAGTTTTTTTTTAACCTTTATGTTCCAACTCTAATCTTGAAAAGTGTGTTTAAAAAAGGTATGTTTGACTATTAATACAATTATGTCCGGCTTTTAGTGCAAAATGTCCGGCCTAATATAGGGCCGAGTCCGCCTTTAACCATACTTACGATGCACAGTCAGTCAGACTGACTTTTCTAAGCCAGAAAGCGAACAACAATGAAAAATCTTCTAGTTCCATGAAACATTTACTTTCTCATTAACTTCCTGGCAATCGAACCGGCCCTTTTAAGGAAGGCTCTCGACGTTACGCCTCTCATAAAACCTGTTGTTCCATCTAAAGACAAACAAAGGATTTAGCTAAAAGGTACTCCTTGGATTTATTGCCTTATGAAACATCAACTTTGCCGTAAACTTTATGAACAATGATTAATGTTGTAACTTTTGTACGTATAGATGTTTTACATGCTAATATTGTGAGAATGAGGAGTGGAAGGCTATCTTTTTTTATCTTTTATTTGTTCACACATTTGTAGTTCATTCTTTTGCTTTTAGTCTTACAATCTGTAGCCAAGGTTTCCTGTAATTAAATTTGGTAATCTAAGGAATTGTTTAGGAACGCTGGTTACTCAACGAGTGTATTTGTGTGCGCCGACACAAAATTGCACTTTATCAAATAGCTGTCACACGCGCTGTTTATAACCCCCGATAAAAAAAATGCACTTTATGAAATAGCTGTTACCCACATTGTTTATTAAGTTACTCGATTGTAAATAGCAATAACTTTGTTTATTTCTAGACGTTACCTACGTTAGTATTAGAGTTCAAATGGGGTATTTACCATGTTCATATCTTGTTCTGAGTTCCCGATATTTCGGCACTGTAGCAAGCGCCATGGTCACGGAGAAACTAAAAGTACCTACGTTGTTTTAGTGTAGATATTTCAATCTTATATACTCCATCTGAACCAAGAACTTGTTTATTAGAGCCCTTACATTTTTTCAGTGCTTACTTGTACAGTTAGTAATTAGAAATAGGGATTAGCTTAAGTTACTAAGGGACAAAACACACACGTGTTGTTCTCGGCCGCAGGTGTCTACTCGTTAGCTAACGAGTTAAATAGACTTCAACTATATCTATTAATTATCATATAATGTATTAAATTACTCGAATGGATCCATCATTTACTGTGAAAATTTTATCTGGGTATATCTGGTAACTCTGTTTATCTCTTTGTTCGATTGTTATAACTCAAATATTATACAGGTTGTAATATCGTAACGAAAACTGATACCATTAATTCAGTACATGAATCTGAATACCTCAGCGTAAGAATAAGGCGTCGGTCTTTTAATTTTTTTTACGAATTTGTTCGCAGGATTTATAACTACGTAAAAAATCTGCGAACAAAATCGTAAAATTTTTGAAAATACCGACGCACAGTATGATAAGTGCCTCAAAAAACGGACATCACTTTTTTATTCCACTAATCGATAGTATACACTGTTTTGAATGCTAGAGTAGAACTCCCAAAAGCCAATTCAGCTTAGAAAAAGAGCTAGAATTTTTTAATACTTTTTCATAGAAATCATTAAGAATTGCTTTAACGTATTATGTATGCAACATTTTTTGGTTTTAATTATATTATGCGATAAAACCATATATCAGCTATTTTTAGAAACAAACAAATATTTTAAAGATGTAATTTAAAGAAAGTTACGTAATGTTTTCCGTAATTTTGAAATTATTTTTTTGCGCAATTTGTATGTGGTAGTAGCATTTTATTTTCACACAAATTATTCTTTAGTGCTATGTTAACCTACTTGTAAAATATCAGATTCTTAACACGTAGGAATTCGGATTTTTAGACTTAGGAAGATTTTGACAAATAATGAAAAATTCAAAATGTAAGAATAATAGTGATATTAACTGACTGGTATTCCTTCACACAATATTTACCAATTAGAAATTATTAGGTGCAATTTTTGTGTTCTGAGAGTAATAACCCTAATATCAAAGAAATTGAAAACCATAGAATCATCATAACTACGATATCCTGATAGATTTGGATCAAAAAAAATTTACAGTTAATAGTACAGTTCTGAAGAATGTTTTAAGATAAATATCAAGTGCTACTTACAAAAGATGTCAAAGGGAAAAAATAAAAAGGAAAAAACATGAAATCGGGCATATCTATTTTTTTATTATCGCAAAGTCTATTCTGATGTGCCTATAAAATGCCTTAAATATAGTGTCAATAAACTCTGAAAACGAATGTTCATATATTTTCATTACATCCTTTATAATTGCGTTTTTCTGAAAATCCAGAAAATTGTAATAAAAATTATTACCGTGCTTTTAAGGATATTTAAGATCTGGGAGTTCTACTCTCGCATTCAAAATAGTTTATACTTTCGATTAATCGAATAAAAAAGCAATGTCCGTTTTTTGAGGCATTTCTCACACTGTGCGACGCTATATTCTACGTTGAGGTGTCCAGAATCATGTACTGAATCCATGGTATCAGTTTTCGTTACAATGTCACTTACACCCTGTATAAGTATTATGTACTTGTCTTCTACATCCCAAATACAATATCTAGGAATTCTTATCATAGGTACCCTGAGAAGTAATATTTTTATTGCACAGAGGACACAGGACAACAGAGACAAAATCAATGTTTTTTTTTATACTGCTAAGGTGGCAAACATACGTTCGGTCCGCCTGATCGTAAGTGGTTACCGTAATCTATAGACGCTTGCAACACCAGGGGCCTTCTTTGCGCGTTGCCAACTTAGCGTCGAGTTGGCAGTAGGGGGGACCCATATTGTCACCACGACACTTCCCCATGTGGCACTGGCGACCCTGCTCACCGTTAGGAAAACAACACTGCAAAAGAGCAGTGTTATTTGGCTACGATATTCTTGCAAGGTGGATGTACTTCCCCAGTCGAGTAGCTCCAATTTTGAACGGAATGTCCTGCTATGCCCAACCTCTGTTAAAATTCGTTATTTTTAGGAAAATCTCTTTAGACTTTATTAAACTCATGTGATGCAAGTCTCAAAATAGTACTTACCTAGAACAAATTCGCAGAGACCTTCGCAAAGTACAGAATATCTTCCAAAAGCATCCAAAATTGATCTTCTACGTAATTCTTTTCCCACGACGATTGTTTTTCCCGCCGATTAGAAGGAGCATGAAGTCATCAAGACCGGCGGCCATTTTGAACGTGACTCCCATACATGATCGTCGAAACTAACCAAGTGGCTAATATTACTTTGCGGAAACGATAGTGATATAAAAAGGCAATTTTGAGTATATTGTTATTTTCATGGCGGCGGTAAAAATTGATATTGTTTGGTTTGTTTTTTTAGGACTGGAAGTGAGAGATAAATAAGTTTTATTGAGTGTTATTTCATACTAGTCGTAATATTATATTGAATGAAAGTGCTAGTGACTTGTATGTAAGCCTCTTTTGGGTCTGTTTATGGCACATTTTTTTCCGCACATTTTAGATAAAAAACGAAATAATACTAGCTGTGCCCGCGACAGCGTCCGCGTGGACTTTCTAGTAAACTGAGATTTTTCGGAATAAAAAATTGCCTATGTAATTCCCCAGGTTATGTTTAAAAGTAGAAATATGTTTAGGTGATAAGCAGTGATCGGAATAGGTGGTGCTAATTTACCTAAACTTCGAGGCACAGAGACAAAAACTGGAGACTTCTTTACGACAACATTTTTTCTGGGACAAAAATTGTCCCAGGTTTCGGGACATCACTTACACGTATACCTATGTGGTAATGCGGATTTATACTGTAGAACGATGTTAGCCGGCAATTACCTAATACAGGGTAATTTTTTATGTAGTGCGCATAATTTGAAGAGTGATTCAGTCTCTGTTCCTAAATGCAACCGCAGTATTGGGATACACTTTAAAACAAAATGAAAATTCGACTTGGTATGGGGGACACGCATAATTTACTAACGCAAGCCATACAAAATCATTTTTTTATTTTGTTTTGTAGTGAATTTTAGTGCTGCATTTGGGAACGGACACTGAATCACTCTGCAAATTTTGCACACTACATAAAAAAATATCCTGTATCTAGGCTGATGTGATGACGCATCCCGTCTATGACTACTAATACATCAGCCGTGTTCATAGACTATGATTTATACGACCCACCATTACTTTGCTAATAAATTAAAGTACACAACCCCATCGTCTGTACAATCTCGGTCATTTAATATTTACTACTGTAAAAATGTAGTGTTATCGAACCGATAAAGTTTTATGTTATTTTTATCATGTACCTAACAAAGTGCTTTGTACAAAAAGTTTTTCAGGCCCGAGCAGATAAAGGTTCATTTATGCCTTCTGTGAAAGCATGAAACCCTTAACTATTCACCTGATTATTTACGTTTAAGGTAAGGGCGAGCGCACATTTTCGTTTTGTTATGAGACGGCACTAAAAAAGCGTAATTGTTCGAATATTCGCGTTCTGTTGCTTGCACAAGAAACCTTTCGTAAACTACACAAATTAATTATTTTTTTACTCCACCTACAACTTTCTCTGTGGGACCAACATTGTAATCGCGTAAAAATGCTCAGCTATACTATTATACAGCTACATACCGTCCAAAAAATCCCCACCATAATTAAAGGTCTTACGAGTCTATTGTCAGTCAGCTGACGGTTCTTAAACTGCCTAGCGAATTCGTATTTTCATCCACACATCAAATAACCTAACCCTCAAAAACCCCCGACTCCAACTAGAAAAAGATCTGTAACTTTTGAACGGCTGAACAGATTTTTATGAAACATTATAGCTAAGATAATACCCGATTAAACTAGCTTAAAAAAAAAAAACTGTAATCGGTTGAAATCGGTCCATCCGATTTGGATTTACGATGCCACAGACAGATACACAGATCCACAGATAAATAGATCCATAAATACACAGATCCAGAAATACACAGATCCAGAGAAACACACTACAAACTTATAAAACCCCTCTTTTTTGTCGGGGGTTAAAAAGCAACACATAAACGTGGTCCACTTTTCAGTCGTTTAAGAGTCATACAGTCGTACAATGCGCGCCCGTCCTTATCCGTCCGAGTCACGCGTTCAATTTACTACCTCGCCACTCTCTCAAGATTTATTTACGATTAGTACATAGTGAACGCAACCCGGCCCGAATAGCAATCGCCCGATAGAATTCTCAACGAATTTGGCCTTCTTAATTTTATTTAACTGTATGAAATATTTATACTAACAAGCAATTTTATGGTAAGGAGTTGGGGAGAGAGAACTTACCATAATATTGCTGTGTAAGTGGAGTTTTACCCGAGCTCTAGCTAAGGATAAAGTATTCAATATTTTAACGTGCTTGTCTTATACAGGCTGCTGCAAATATGATCATATTAAAAAGAACCACGTAAAAAGTATCACGTTCTGTGACCGTACACAAAAAAACAATCAAATCCAATCAGTAGTTTCGCCACAGGGACTAATATAAAATTTCATATAATTAAATTTAATTATAATTTCATATATTTTATTAAATAATCTTACACATTATATCTCGATTTCTAGGCAATGTTTAAAAAGTCTCCAACGTATTCTAACCAAAATCACTTTTATTTACACGTGTAGATCAGAGAAAGGCGACATGAACTTCTATTTAGATGTCCCTCCACCTAGACGAATGATAGCAGAGTGAAATTTATTGCAAAAAAACTTTGCGTAAAAATCGCAGATATTTTGAGTACAGCTTCAGAACATGCTACCAAATACGTGATTTTATTTAATTTGATTACATCTGCGGCATCCTGTATATCTATATGACATGTAACGTGCCGCATTTGATTATATGGGGCTGCGCAAGCGAAGATAGGGTAGGTAGGTAGGGTAGGTATAGTTGATAGGGTAGGTAGGTAGGACAGGTATAGTAGATAGGGTAGGTAGGTAGGATAAGTATAGTAGATAGGGTAGGTAGGTAGGGTAGATAGTAGGGTAGGTATAGTAGATAGAGTAGGTAGTAGGGTAGGTTTACAGTCTCCCTTCCCGAGAAGTGCCCTAATAGGCGTGGCACCGAGGTGGGCTTCGGCGCGGTCTTTTAAGAGTACCCGAAGCCCACCTGTAGGTGCCGAAGTGGACCACCGTGGTGAGTTTAGCCGGTAGGAGTCCGGCACATCCCTTCGCCCCCCCCAGGCGGAGGACAGCCCTATGATAGGTTATCACCACGTAAAACAAAAAAAAAACAAAAAAAGATAGTAGGGTAGGTATGGTAGATAGGCTAGGGTAGGTAGGAAGATAGGTAGGTGGGTAGGTAGGTAGGTGCACATTTCTTTTATTGGCGGTACGAAGTTCGCCGGGTCAGCTAGTTAGTTATAAAAGTGTGAGGTTAATGTTTACGTTTAAAGTTAGTCATTAAATCCTCTCCATAAACCCAAAATTACAATCTCAAACACCTAATTTACCAAAATGATGTCAAACGGAGCCCAAGCGGCGATAAATTAACGTGATCCTAAAATAAACCTCTAAAAACTGAAGTTTACGAACGTAAATAAGGTTTACCTCAAAAACCGTGTCTCGAATAGAGAGGGCCACACGTTATCGCGAACTCGCTCCTGCCACCTGCTCCGTGCCTTAAACTTGATATTTAATTAACAGTGAACGCCTTGTTCAGATACTAGATACGGCACGAAAGATGTTTTTCTGACATGTTTTTTTTTTTCAAACGATAAAAGCTCTATATTTTTGAAAACAGTATTTCCGGAGTAAGAATCTTCATGCTTGTAGGTACCTATATTGGTGTTTTAACTCAGGAGCAAAATCTTGGCTGCGAAAAAGTATGCAAGAAAGAAAGAGAAAAGATTTATTTCGGACTCGTACTGGAAATTACATAAACAAACAGAGAGAAAAAAAAAAAAAACTTGCTCGAGGCCAAAAATGGCCCCTATCTCAGCATATGCGGTGACAGATAAAAAATAAATGCCGCAGTGCTGGTTTTCGGGTAGTAGTATGATATTATACCATCGAAGTAACCATAGAAAATGTAGAAATGGGGAAGTACGTTCCAACGTGGAAGAAAAGTATGCCGGAACTTCGTAAAAGCCGGTACTTATAACGCCAGGCAGTAGACGAAGGTTGACTGGTGAGGGGGCCGAAGCTACCACCAGCATACAATAGAGGCACGTGTTATCTCGAGCTCGCCCCCGCCACCTGCTTCTTACCTTAAACTTGATATTTAATTATTTAAAAGCGAACGCCTTATGAGATACTGGAAGGGGTACATTAGACTTACATAATTAAATTATTTTAATCATCTTCATTCTGAATAAGACACCCTGGCAGTTTTATTAGCAATCAAAAAAACAACACGCTGTCTACATTTCGTGTTTTAAATTCTCCTCTCGCAGGTCTGCTGGAAGAGATTTCTTTTGTGAATTAAGCAGTATTTTTGTACGTTGTTCTTCTATTTAATGTTTTCTGTGTCTATTCATGTGTTTACATAAATGATTAAATAAATAAAGACAATAATGGAAAGTGTTAATAATCTATAAAAAAAATTGTGTAAAGGAGAATTCCACCGCGAGCGAGACTTGAAGCTGCGAACTTCTGGTTCAGTACAACAGCCACTCTTGCCAACGAGCTACCGCGATTCCGCTCACAAAATCGAATTCTTCCTTCACATTTAACCGTCTCATGGTGACGGTAGCAACTAGGTCGCAGGCACGAGTCCTGCTCGCTGTCAAAATTTTCTTTACACAAAAAAATGTTAAATTAATAATTTATGTATGAAAACATCATACTAGTTTCCATTTCCATTGCTGAAAGGTAACAGTAATTATTTATCTATCGCTTATATAGTCACGTAAATAAGTTCTTTGGGTGCCTGTCAAAATGGTCCAGACAGGTACCTAATTATTACTAGTTTCAACTAAATCACTTTCTCCACAATTATAAATCGAAAAGAGTACAGAAAATAAAAAGAGATGGCATGATAAGATAGTACAAATACATAAAAAAAAAAAAAAAAAACATCAAGCGATAAAAACAAACAACAACAAATATAAATGTAACGTTATAAAAAAAACACTGTCACTTCTAGCACAATTCAAATGTTATACATCATTGTGTACGACGGAGGTACTCGTACTCGTAATCTTAGGTTCGCTCCCATAATTGTATTTAGTCAATTAGCATACGAAATTTCATTTAGGAGCGTTGGTAATTACTAACGTTGCGCAGTAGCGTTATTAAAGGGTCTATAACGTTATGTAATCCTAAGATTTAATCGTCTTGCTCTTTTTGACGATTTTCTTAAGACTTGTTCAAGATTATCTTTAGAAGTGTTGATAATGTTCTTTGTGATTTTGTTTTAACGTACTACATTTAGGTATTCACTTCTAGTTTTTGTTTTTATATTTGGATTGTAGGTACCTACGTTTTTTGGTTCGGTCACTCTTCCATTTTTTTATGTGTATTTTGAATACTTCTATACCAGAAATATTGATTTCTGATGTGGAATTGTTTGAAATAAACTCTAATAGCGACACTTTTGTCAGCTTTGTCTTTAATAAAAAAAAAAAAACGAGACGTGCTGGGACACATAGTAGAAGTGAAACTTCAACGGATATATCGTGTACCTCCTCCACGCGGCCGTAACGCTTTTTCGTGACAGAAAAATCCAAATACCCATCTACATAGAAATTTCACTTCAAAAAGGAGATTTATAGTTCAACAATTTCTCAATTTTATTAAAACAAACAACATTAAAAGACTATCTTGTTGGGTTTATCTCGTATACCTATAACACACAGCAGATGTTCGACGCATACATATTGAATAGTTTTTGATTCAGAGTGGATTCAAATACCGTTTTATATGTATGCATCCATCACATATAACAGCTGACTCTCCGTCAAATCAAATGGTGCGCGGTGGCACGTCACAGAGCAGTGATTTATTCAAACTGAATAAAAATAAAGTTTCTTCTTCTTTTGACTCGGTGTGAGCTATCACATGGGAGCTGCTCATGCCGTGGTGGATAGATAAGCCAGTCAGCAGTGGTGGTGTCGAGGCTGACTGCCCAGAGACGATCTCAGGTTTCCTCTCTCGTGGAAGCTCTTTTCTAGCGACGCGGCGACGACGTTAAAATAACTGATATAGGATGCCCTCAAAAAGAATACGCAGATTTAACGTGTAAAATAAATATTTTTTCATCCCACCATCTCGGAAAGAGTATTTTTAATCTTCAATATCTGAGTGGAAAAGCCGTTTTTATTCTCTAGAGGATAAAGTAAATTTTCATCCCACCATCTCGGAAAGAGTATTTTTAATCTTCAATATCTGAGTGGAAAAGCCGTTTTTATTCTCTAGAGGATAAAGTAAATTGAATTTAGAACATCGTGTGCACTAAGTTTGTGAATTAAACGTTTTTTTTTTGCATTTAGTCATTTCCTCGCTGAGGTGGAATGAAAAGTTACGTGTTGCACTCGAGTGCAAAGATTTTTCACCTCGTGCTCTTTTGATTCCCTCGCTAACGCTCAGGATTCTAATTTTGAATCACTCGCTGCGCTCGTGATTCAATTTTAGAATCCTTCGCTTGCTCGGTCATCAAAATTGAACACGCGGTTAAAAAGCAACTTTGCACTCTTGTATAACAAATAACTATTATTTAATAACAACCGTTGCAATTTGAGTGTAAAACAGAACTGAATGTGAAAAGATTACCAGCCAGCTCATTAGAGATTCCTATGTTACCTGTCGGAACTCTTTCGTTCACTCTAACAATAACAAAATGTTTTTGTACAGGATATTTTTTTATGTAGTGATTCAGAAGTGATTCAGTGTCCGTTCCCAAATGCAATTTTCTGCAAAGAATAACAAATTGATTTTGTATCGGTTGCGCTAGTAAATTATATGTCCCTTACAAAGTCGAATTTTCGTTTTGTTTTGAAATGTATCCGAATACTGCGATTGTATTTATGAACTGAGACTGAATCACTCTACAAAATATGCGCACTTATAAAAATATTCTGAAAACAATGTTCATCGCGGATCGTCTACTATATGCGCATAGTGCGATAAAAGCTACACATTGACCAAGCATAACGGCTAGAAATAAATAAGTTATTGCTATTATTTATAACCGAATAACTTGGTTCAGATGGAGCCTGGAACTTCATTTTTTTCGTGCAGGAGGCACAAATATGATATAAATCAAATCTTTAGTCCCAACCAACTATAAATTTTACTTACACACCTAATAAAAATTCAACCCATCCGCCAAATCGTATCACAACCAACAAATTCATCTTAACACTAAACCTAATCACGGTTCCCGCAGATAACGGCAGGTAAAAACCCCAGACTATCCATCATCCGACCTCCCGGGGGACCGCACCAATCATTCCCAATTGCTGTTAAATAACACACGAAGGGTCTCCCCGGTTATCGGATCAATCACAAATGCATAGAATAGTTTAGCCGTTTCGCCGCCGGCGTGTGCGCCCTTTACAGGAAGTTTGCAGAGCGAGAAATGAGCGGACCGGAGTGGACTTGTTTGTTTTGGTTGGTATAAGCTTTGTTATGTGAATGGTGTTTATAAACAACAGTTATGGAAGTAATTTACAAAAATGTCTACGAAAATATCCTTAGGGAGTAGGATTTTGAAGTTATAGGTATTAAACGTGAGATGTCTCATCAGTATTAGTTAACTATATTTGAAACAGTCGTCAATAAAAAAAAAATCGAAGATCAAGACCCCTACCTACGTGCCTCGAAAAGCACGCTAAGCAGTTGGTCCCGGTTGTCATATGATAGTCGTTACGGGAGTCAGCAGCCCAAAAAGTCTGACAACCGGTCTAACTTTAGGGTATCAGTGTCTCCCAGTAATTGGGTTGCGCAGGATGGCAGTCACTTTGTGTGAAATATTGATATTCAGCCACATCTAGTTAGACTGGGAGCCGACCCTGTCGTAGTAGGGAAAAGGCTAGGCAGATGA
Organism: Allophyes oxyacanthae; assembly: GCA_932294325.1. Classification (NCBI taxonomy): domain Eukaryota; kingdom Metazoa; phylum Arthropoda; class Insecta; order Lepidoptera; family Noctuidae; genus Allophyes; species Allophyes oxyacanthae. The sequence goes on from OW028615.1 coordinate 14,717,766, forward strand.
TGATGTCAATAACGGCACGGTTGGCGCTGTAGTTAAACGATTGGCTTTCTGCACTACGTGCTGCGGGTTCGATGCCCGCACGGAACAAATATTTGTATGATCTGCAGATCGTTGTTCCGGGGGTCTGGATGTTTGTGCATGTGAAAATTTGTGTTTGTAAACGCACCCACGATACAGGATTAATACCTAGTGTGGCGCAACGTTTAAAAAAAAGAAAGAAAAGAAGAAGAATAAATAATTATCTTCTAAATATGAAAAAATATTATAGTTTAAAAAAAAAACGAAAGAAAACGCTTTTGTCATCCAAACTAAACGTGTATGCCAAATTTCAGCTCAATCGGAAACCGGGAAGTGGGTCAAATTAAACTTCCAAGATTTTTTTACATAGTTAGTTAACTAACTAAGTTACAGCCTTACAGGTGAAGCTAATAAAAGCGTTATAAAAAGATGAAAGACTTTTCATATTAGTTGCCAGTAATCACCATCATAAAGTAACTTACCATAGAAAGAGGCAACAAAAACAAAATCACCCTATGAAGGTCTAACAGTTTGTTCAAGATCATTATTAGGTTGTAGGGCAATGAAGCGGTTTCACGCCACTATGACTATGCAAATGCTACGTCCCTCTATTATTAGGGTTATTGGCACTTCTATAAAGGTTTCTTATGACTCAATCAACGCTTAACTGGGGATAAATGTGATTTTCGAAGGGTGGTAATGGATTTTTTATTGTTAGTTTTTTGACAAGTTGATGGGGTTTTTCTTTAGATGTTGGGAGTTTATAATCGACCCAAAAGATGTTATTTCAGAAATGCTTAGCATACCATGAACTAATGAATATTTAATTATTTTTGTATAGGTATTAATTGTCCTGTAATTGCTGGCTCAATACTCATGTCTTCCTCTTTTATTGTGGAATAATTATAATTTCCAGTTGACACATGAATCTTTATGTCCAAGCAAACGTGTTTATAAAAAAATTACAGTATCTAAGACTGTTAGTACATTTAATTGAATTTTCTTCTCACTTAGATAGAGCAGTTCCATCGAGTTAAGGTAATGTCGTTATCGCATTAATGTCGCACTACCGTTTGTCGATGTTCAGTTTCCTGCACTAGCATGTATTCTAGTTGATTTTACGTTATGTCGCAACAACATTTGTTACAGTATCGTTGTGTCGATTTTCAGTGTGACGCAGTAGCGTGCATTCGGCCTACAGTGAGTCGTATTTCAATTTTGGTGCACTTCAGTTGTTTGAACATCCGTTTAATGCACTCACGCAGTGCACTTGACCAATTGAGCTTTTTAAATAGTTTTGTAAATGTTACGTTCACAATTTCTCTACCAATGAAATAATTTACCTGATATCCGTACCAATAAAGCAATGCATAATCACTTGCCGCATCTTGCAGCATTGCACACAATTTTCACATTCCGCCCGGCACCCGGGCTGTCATCCCACCTTCACTGGTATCCAATTAGTTCTACAGTGGCAGCTTGTAGTAGTAGCAGATCTCTGGAATGTTCTACTAGTGTAAGAATTGCTACAAGTACCTACTGCTCGCCTAGTAGATGAAGGACAGAGTTAAAACGTTTGTGAACATTTTCTTCATTTAAATGACGTCAAAGTCAAAGTCTATAGTAGATTTTTATTTCAACTGGGCCTTTGCAGGCACTTTCAAAACGTCGTGATTCTAGGTGCACGGATCCAAGTGGGTTGGTCCTGGAGAAGATACCGGCAAGAAACTACATGGATACTCTTTTCATAAAACAAGTTTACAATAATCTGTGGAGCCGCTCCCGCGGCCCTACATATTATGTCATGACTTTACACTCGTCTGGAGATCAAACAATGGAACTTTCTTTCTATCATGACCAATATCTATCTATTATGTGTTTGTTATAATTTTTAGATGAATTAATTTCTACTCTCATCATGTAAATGACTAAAAGCGAAGCGGCTCTGACGTATAAAAGTTAACAGCTCACAGAAATACTACAAAGAAACCTTAAAAGTTACTGACCAACAGAATCACGATATTCGCTCATAACCGGAATAGATTCAATTTAGCCCGTAGGTACAGAGATCTACATTGCGCAGAATGCTTTTAAAATCATTCAGCTCGTCTGTTGGAACAATGAACCAAATATTTTTGAACTGTCAAAATTAAAACGATTCCAACCCTTCCGATCGGGACTTGAACCCATGACTTCTCGCACACCGTGTCATCTCTCTCCCAACTGAGATATCGTATCCCAATCCTCACAGAAGACGGGAAAATAAATTATACCAGATGTTTCAAATAGTTTACAAAGATATACATATTTTATTCTTGTTTTTATGGACCAATAAGTCTAAAATTGTTCAAGAGTCTTCACGCCAGCAGTTTCAGCCGTCTCCAATTAATTCATCGGTGGCAGTTCCCAGAAATTACTCAGTCTAGTCTTTAATTATTATTTGACTAGCTGTGCCCGCGACTTCGTTCGCGTGGTGTAGGGGTGCTCGAATTATGTTTTGAAAATACATGTTTCTAATAATATCTATAAAATTGTATCAATTAGTATTAAATAAAAACAGTTACAACGCGGGGACCGGATTTGAACCTGATATTTGTCGGTTTCTATTCTACTATTTACCGTTCCACTTAGCTAGTTACGATGGGTATCGAAATAAATATTTCTAATGTTGAAAAAATACCTAGTTTCCTTCATATGTATAGTAATTTTCCGTGATGGTTTTTTACCGAAAATGAAATGAAATGATCTTTAATTGCTTGAAGCTGTTGTTGAAATGTTAAATAAACTCGTTTAAATCACAAATTTCTTAACTATCGACCTTAGTACCCACGGATACATATCGAGCTATAAATTTTCAGTATAATAAGCTGACCTCTTATTGTAAGGGAAGCCTATACAATACGTGGTCAGCTTTTACTGGAAATGTATAGCTTGATAGTAGCCGTGTGTACACAAAAAAATGAAAAGAAGAAGAAAAAGTTACACTGTTCAGTTCCTGTGAGCGTAGCGTAGCGTGATGATACAAATTTATGATAAAAAGTCGACCCCTTAGTAGCGCTACTGTGAAAGTCCTATCGAAATTGTTAAATTCTTACGTTTCATCACCATCATACATTATACACAAAATATGTTACATTGCTCGACTCCTATGAGTGATAGTGCGATGAAATATGTTTAATATAAGTCCTCGATCCCTAATAAATTATACTACAGTGAAAGTCGCATCAAAGTAAGTCCAATACAACATTATTTTGTATAACCAATGAATCGTGACCTCTGCTTTGTATGGGACTGCTTACAATGGAGCGATCAAGCTGTATCTACGGATCTAGTCAACTGTTGCAAATGAAAGTTGTTAAGTTAGACTATTATCTACCTATACGAATACTGTAAAGTTTCATTGAAATATTTTTCGCTGTTTTCCCGAGATGGGGGTAACTTCGTTTTTTTTTGTTGGCTCTCAGACTTTCATCCCATATACAAAGTAGGTGATCTAGCGATACCTTTATTTTGCCTACACTCTACTAACGACTAACAACGACAACGACGTAGGCGGTGAAAATTCGGTAATCGTTACTGCCCCTCGTAATGATTTTATCGTCTTGAATCTAACAATAGTAGCTATTTAAAATACTTGGAGAAAACATCCAAATTATAAACTTTACATTTTCGTAAACACATAAACCCAATTAAAAGAACAAATATTTCGATCCCAACGCTATCTAGGGAGACTGAAGACAAATTTAAAGAAATATAAGGTAATAATTATTTTATTATTTTCAGTGAGAAATTGGTAGCCGATAGATCATTTTAGTCATCCTCAAGTCAATGAATTTTCAGCTGCCGTGTATCAGGCAAAAGGCTATGTTGTAAAAAGAATGTTCTATGAACCTAATTTGCTGTTCTCCAGAATGCAAACGATGTTAGCCCTTATCAATTTGCAATGGTAGCAGTAAACAGCAAGCACACGTCATTATAGTACTGCCAATAAGGCTTTGAAATTCATAATTTCCTATTAGATTCCGAAAAGCCCATCCTACAGGTTTCCGATAACTTCTATGGATAAAAAAAAAAACTACCCAATCCTAATAAAGTCTTAATAATGATCTTATCTCAATACTTCCTGGAAATACAAAATCTCGGTCTTAGTTAAAAAGTCTAATAACGCCATCTAGTTTCAGAAAAATGTAATAAAATAATAATGAAATCAAAGTTACGTCGAAATATCTGGTAGAGCATTTAAAAAAGTAATTATCTCGTGGGTAAGGTATTATGTCGTATGCTTTCATCACGCTTCACCTTTTGGAACATAGCAGTCAGTGAAATACGTACCTTAAAGTAAGATGCAAAAGAAAGAACGTTTATCAGTAAAAAAAAATACTGGGCATTACTAAATATACCAAATTACTAATTTAAGAACGGGATCAAGTGAGGAGTTAAAATGAACACAGGAACTGTGAAACTAAAACGAAGATTAATTTTGCTTAGCCCCCTAGACGAATAGGGTGATGATTTATATTACATATTTTGACCAGACCTATGAATTATAATAAGACAATATTTCATTAAGATTCGGCTCTTAATAATGAAGTGGTTGCTCATAATAGTACACAGGCATAATGCACTTTAGCTCACCCCCCTTAGATAATAGTATTTTGACCAGCCCTTTGACAGATATTACTGCAAAATTTCAACTAAATCTGTCAAGTAGTATAGGCGTGAAGCTCGGACATATAAACAGACAAACGGATATACAGACAAAAAGACAAAAATTCTAAAAACATCTGATTTGGCTTCAGTATCGTTCCTAGTACACGTAGCAATCATTTTTTTTGAAAAATATTCAATGTACAGTTTTCGCCTCGTTACGATTTTATTATAAGTAGTATAGATTTTATTATAAGTATAGATATTTGAACGTTACAAATTAAATTATTATATAGAACTCGGCCTAAAGGAGTTTGGATGCCGTATCAATAAAAAAATCGCTTATAAAAATATTGGAACTTAAAAACTCGCCTATAAATTACTGCTAATGCCATCTAGGTATAAACAGACGAATTAAAATATATAAGGCTAAAGAATAAATGAAAAAGTACGTTTAAAAAAATGCGAAATGATTTCTATTGTATATAAAATGTTAATCGGATCTATTAACTACAATCATCCAATATTTCAAATGGATTCGTCATATAGGTAGCGACAAATAATTGTACACAGACATATTGGTTTATTGCTCACCCCCCTTTGACAATAGCGTAATAATTTGTACCCTATATGTTGACCAGGCCATTAACGGATTTTACTTTTAAATTTCATGACGATCGGTTCGGCGGTTTGGCCGTGAAGCTCGGACAGAGATACAGACAAACAGACAAACAGACAAACAGACAAACAGACAAAAATTCTAAAAACTATATTTTTGGCATCTGTGTCGAATATAGAGCACGTGCCTTTTTTTTTTTTCTAGGTATATTCAATGTACATTTTTCGCTTCGTTACAATTTTATTATAAGTATAGATATGCTACAGTTAATTCTCCGAAATTGTTACAAGAACTTTGGAATATAATATCAAAATGTATGCTTCTAAGAGTTCTAAGCGGTACTAAGTGGTATTTTGATAAGTTAGTTACAGAGAACTGTTATTTGAAATCAATACTGAGTTTGTGAACACACTTATAGTATTTCCAGTTTTAACATGTCTAATTTGTAGTTAAATGTACATAGATATTATACCAATAGATTTGTCTTTATCTTAAGAGCTTAGTTGTTGTCGGTGGAGCTTGCCACTACTCTCTATCTTCTACCTTCTCTTTAGCCTCTTCATGTGATTCAACTCTCACTTTCTCCTTCACTTGTTCGACAAACCTTCGCCTAGGTTTTTCCCTTTCTCACTTTACTTCGAAAATGTCTTATCAAAGTTGTCGTATCAATAGATGCCCAACATTATTTTATGTATAGATGTTGTGTGAACTTTGATCTAAAATCTGAAAGAAAAGCATGAAAATAAAGAATTAGTATGGGTGCTCTTAGAAATACAAACTTATGGTAAGTTCAATTATAACCAAAATTATAAAAAAACTATAAGTACTTATAAAGAATTTATTAACACATTAGCTCACGAGCGGCCAACTGTGCCCAAGAAGAATGCTTAGCTAAATAAAGTCTGTGCTATTAGAAATATCATAAGCCATGACCTGATGATAGAAAGCAAATTCTCACTTAGTTCTTGAACACAAACACAGACCAAAATATTATGGAACTCCAACTCCCAGAGAACAATCGAGTAAATTAACATGTATGTATGCAACACAGTTTGTACTGCATACAATTACACGACGATTGTACAATATGCAACGAGGATGCTCATACAATTACTTTAGCTCAGCTTGATGTTATAATCATTAACCTTGTGAAAGTTATCCAACAGAACGTAAATTTTACTAGAATAGCCACAGTTGGCTATTCTAGTAAAATTTACGTTTTGTTGTTGTTGTTTGTTGTTCTGCTGTTGTTATTATGTCGTGTGTGTGTGTGTGTGTCTGTGTGGAGTCAGCACTCCTAATCTTAATATGGAAGAGAAATACAGGATATTTTTTTATGTAGTGCGCAAAATTTGCAGAATGGTTCAGTGCCGTTCACAAATGCAACCGCAGTAGGTACTAAAATTTACTCAAAACCCATCGAGATATAGTAGGTACGTAGTACTTATATGTATAATATAGTCCTTATTTTACGTGTATTTCTGCAATAAGATCTGTTTCTGTAAGAATGAGAAAAATAAAAATGCTTTACTTTATATCCAACTACAGATGACTTTAAACTTTCTCAGGTCACTAAAAACTATTAGCCTTTAAAAATAGTTCAAATAAAATACCTTAAAACTTCGCTGTGAATTACAGCCATAAACAAGAGCTCGTAAATCAAAGACCTGATTTCGTTGAGTGGTTATGAGAATTCTCCGACTTAATCACGGAGAGCCTGTACAATAAATAGGTTCAGAAGGCGTACTCCATACAACGATAATAACAGGCGTACGCACACAGACGCGAATGTACGGAATCTCAACTCTAGTGAAACGAACATTCATGTTATTAACCCCCGAAACATTAGAGGGGCGTTATAAGTTTGTAGTGTGTATCTGTGTATCTATGGATCTGTTTGTCTGTCTGTGGCACCGTAGCTCCAAAACGGACGGACCAATTTAAATGCAGTTCTTTTTAATTAAAAGCTAGTTTAATCGGGTATCATCTTAGCTATGTTTCATGAAAATCTGTTCTGCCGTTCAAAAGTTACAGCTCTTTTTCTAGTTGGAGCCGGGGATTTTTGACGGTTAGGTTATTTTGTTTGTGATCGCCCTACATACCCTTATAAGTGTGCGTGCGCTTGTTATCGTTCGCTGTAGAGAGCCGGCCTTCTGAACCTATCTATTTTGTGGAGCCAGTTGGTTCGTAAAATAATTTATTAACAACTTAATATTATTAGGAACAATTCGCTTAAATCTTTTACGTTAATGAATAAAATCTGTATTTATTGCTTGGCAGAATTTTGTTAAGGTTAACACAATTACTGGGGGGATGAGGACTTTTTGCACCAAATATGATTAAGAACTGTTTATAATTGTTTTATTATGTCATATTATTAAATCCTGTGGTCCCCGCCAAACAATTAGCCACCCACTCATGTAGTGGGAGTCGTAGAAGCTAAAGCTACATTCACATTCTTCTGTGCATGTTTTTTTTTGCCGTTTTTATTTATACTTTATGCACTATGTGCAGAGGCGGACTTAATGCGATAGGTATTTCAAACGATCGACCTTAAGGTGATGCGGAGAAAAAAGGGTGGTAGTATTGAGTAGTTTGTATTATTGGAATATTGTCGATTTTTCTGTTGACCCCTCTAACTAACCTAACTATGCTGGATGTAGGAAACTTCAATCAGGCAGGGTTCAAACTTACGACCTGTTACTCGTCAGTTCAAAAATTTTGCAATTGAACTATTGCGGCTGTTCAATTAATTTCTAAACATATAATTTGTGTTATTTATATGGCAACACTTTCTATATATTGTTAACTTTATAAGTTATGGCAACACTTTTTTCTTCCCTTCTGTTTGCCGTACTCATGGTGGTGTGTCATATTTTTTATAATTTAATTCTAAAACAGTTAAGCAAGTGCATTTTTATTGTACAGCCGCTTTTACTATCTACTATCTTGATCCAATGACTGATTTTTCGGTTGTGTGTGCATGTGACATGTATGTTTGTAAACTGTACCCTCGACACAGGAGAAATCCTAGTGAGGGGCAATGTAGTTAAAAAAATAAAGTTGTCTTTACATCTTGCGTGGGACTTTAGCCAGCTGATCCTTCAATTCAATTGTCACATCCGAGAATCTAAGTTTCAGAAATTCAGACTTTCCTAATTTGCAGCTGGGCGTTGTTTGCGAGGTAATTTGAAGGGAGTTTCAAAGAAAATCATTGCGAATTGCGTGAGGGTGGCACATAATGAGTGTATGCGGGCTGTTTGCACTGACGGAGTTTGTCCCACTGTTTGTTCTGCAAGAAACTGATTTGAATAAAATTTCGTCTGTAACTGTGGAATTTATTTACTTAACTAAAGAATTATACTTATTATCTTTCTCGGAGTAAGCAAAGTAGAATTTCTATGGACCCTAAGTAAAAGGGCCTCGCAAGCATTATTGTAACTTTGACGACATGGTTGGCGCAGTGGCTAAGCGATTAGCTTTCTGCGCTACGTGCCGCGGGTTCAATCCCCGCACGGAAAAAATAATTTTATAGGATAGTTGTTTCGGGTCTGGGAGTGTGTGCATGTAAGATGTATGTTTGTAAACTGTATTCTCGATACAGGAGAAATCCTAGTGAGCGGCAACGTTGTATAAAAAAAATAAGAAATGAAAGGGTTATTGATTTTATAAATTAATATATCATAGTATAATTTCTATACCTAGTACTTATACCATGAAAGCCCAATGGATCGAACGAAAGCCTGAACTAGGTATATTTTATAATACTAAACCTTTTTCTTAAGACTTTGATTTCGAGCCATAGCATTACATATAATTAGAACAAATATAGTGCAAATGCATTGGAGCTGATAGAATTGATACCATGATATTTCTTGTTTTCTTTAAATAAACTTTGCCCCTCACTAGGATTTCTCCTGTATCGTGGGTACTAAACTGTACCCAGAACAAGTATCTATAGACCATAGAAATACTTGTGCCATATTTTTTAATACCACTTAGTTGGCAAACAAGTATACGGCCTGGCCATATTATGTAACATATCTAGTGAAATATTCTCTTACATTCCAGCCTTGGGTACGGAGTACAAAACAAATAAATATTTTCTAATAAACAACGTAGGCTTTGGAGGCAGCTACACAAAGGTAAAACTGTTGCAACTGTAAGTAATATTGTTCCCGTTTGCTACCTTCCAACAGGAAGGAAGTATAAGGGCTGCTGTACACTACAACTGTGAAAATAAAATGACAAGAACATATTTTATAAAGGGGATACACGATATACAAATTGAATATTATCATTAGACTAATGAAGAAATTGCTTTTGGGGTTTATGAGTAGATTTTATATATTTGTCAATTCTATCCGTATTTTTGAAACGGTATTATGACTATGTATTCATCACTTTGCTTAGTTTTGAAAGGGATTATGACTATGATAAGATTCTTTCACTTCGAAGAAGATATAGCGTAAGATTTGTTTGTTTGCAAAATTGAATACAATGTTTGTAATATAATTTAAATCCTAAAGAGATATAGAGTAAAAAGAAAAGAGGTTCACATTTTTTGACCGTCTTGCAAAACCACTAGTTGCATGAAGCAAGAATCCTTGCTGCAGTAGTGGCAGCCTACCTTAGCCTTTTACGCATCGCCTATTGCTAGCCGGGAGCGGTCACTGCTACCCATAGGATGTTTGCAACACAAAGTGAGTACGCTACCCGAAAGGGTGCATCACCAACTGCACACGATGGGTATATTGGAATAAAGCAAATAAAGCCTTCGCTTCACTCTATATGCATGTAAATCGGCCCCGGGCCTCGATACCGAATACAGATTGAAACGAACGGCGGCTTAACATTTTTATTGGATACAAAACGCGCTTGACGGCTTTGCGCGGTATTTTTGTGTGTATTGTCTATATTACGATAAAAATGTCTCACAAACTACAAAAATCGAGTATTTTTAGTATTATAGCAACTATAGTCAAATGACCATAAACAGTTGAAGTTTGAGGTAATTTTTCACATTTTACAAATGTAGCAAGAACACAGAATAACAGTCTGCATTAATCTGTGCAATTTATTTCTGTAAAACTAACCCACGATACAGAGGAAAATAGAGAGAGGCAAGGCTTTTTTAAAATAAAAAAAATCATCTTACCCGATTTTTAACCAACTTCAAAAAAGTAGGAGGTTCTCAATACGACTGTATGTTTTTTTTATGTTTGTTACGCGATTTCTCCGCCAATTACAAACCTATTTGGAAAAATATTTTTTGTTTGAAAGGGACTTAACATCTTCTGAAGTCGGTGCCACTTCCAAGCTAGGTGCATTGAAGAATTAAAGGCCCCGACTTCAGAAGCTGTTAAGTTTTTTAAGAAAAGTATTCTAAACTTTTTCGTGTTTTGGACTCGATTTTCACTTTTTTTTAAAGTTTATTAGTTTTATGAAGTCGGTTTTTACTTATTTAAAGTTTTTTTTTGAATACCATCACACACAAAAACACACTTTATCCAACTAAAATTAAACATATCAAAATAAATTGCACACACAGACAGCAAACATGGCCGATTGCATTGTATTTTGCATACAAGAACGGGAGATTTGTTAACTCTCTCGGAATGATCCAATATGCAAATGGTAGATATACGTTCGCAAGTGCGTCCATACGTTGCATAGAGAAACAGTTTGTAAAAGAAAAACTGCTTTCTACATATTGATGGGCTGACGAGTGATTTTGGATGTGTCTGTGAATAAAGTTGAAGTTTTATTGAGGGAATTTTGTGTTTATTTCGACATATTTAAACAATAGTTTGCCTTTTTAAACCTCGACAAAAAAGATGGGTGTTATAAGTTTGTAGTGTGTGTCTGTCTGTGGCATCGTAGCTTCAAAATGGATGGACCGATTTCAATGCAGATTTTTTAATTGAAAGCTAGTTTAAACGGAAATCATTGTAGCTATGTTTCATGAAAATCTGTTCAGCCTTTCCAAAGTTACAGCTTTTTTTCTAGTTAGAGTCCGGGGTTTTTGACGGTTAGGATATCACACTAAGGGCGTCGTAAAAGGTGCCCTAATCCACAACCATTGTCGACTATAAAACGCAAATAAAGCAACTAAAACTTAAATTAGATTTTACTGCGATAATATTTGTCATCCACATTATAAGGAAAAACAAACAAACTCCAACATGATTTAATAATTACGTAAGGACGTGACTACAAAAACAATTCTAATTATTATCCAATAAATAATGCTGTGGAGCCATTAGAAGTCCTCGCCGCCATAATTAATTTAAGTCCCCAGAAATTATACAAAACGTAACTATACAACTAACTAGTTGCGAACTATTCTTGTTATACGGACTAGTTCGTAGTGTGCTCTGATAAATATAACGATAATACAACGGTTAAGCTTAGATAAAGTGAGTTTAATAGTGTTTGAACGTACAGAAGTTAAAGTAAAAGGTGTCAGTTTTAGGTACTTTTTAACCTCCGTCAAAAAAGAGGGATGTTCTATGTTTGTAGTGTGTATCTGTCTGTGGCATCGTAGCTCCAAAACGGATGGACCTATTTCAATGCAGTTTTTTGATTAAAGGCTAGTTTAATCGGGTATCATCTTAGCTATGTTTTATGATTTGTTCATCCGTTCAAAAGTTACAGCTCTTTTTCTAGTTGGAGTCGGGGGTTTTTGACGGTTAGGTTATTAACAGGAATTTTTGTAATGTTACTTTGGAATATTTATTTGTGACGCTTGTGAATGGTTTGCGCAAATTGATCACCCTTCGAGTTTCATCGACAGATAATCGTCAAACGATTTATTTGTAACGGGTGACTGGTTGAACAAGGGAAACATTGAAGGAGGGTATTGTACTCATGAACAACTTTTACCATGGGAGCAAACCTGACATCGTGAAAATAAATCTGCTATTTATAGGCATTCTGCATTTCAATGTGGCGGTCGTAGCCACTAATAGAAATCTGATGCAATTATAATGTGTTTGTCCAGAAATTCTTTCAGGATAACTTTGTACTGTTGAGATCGGGCTGCCCACGTGTAGCAGCCTTTATGTTCATTTTTACACCTACACCGTACACGAATAGCTATCAATTATGAAAAATTACGAAACTAGTTAAATATCAATTAAAAAGTTCCAAATTGAGTTTGGAAAAAAATAGAATTTTATATTTTAGTCTGAGTTTTAATTGAAACATTATAAATCCTGTTAAACAACCTTTCGACGCGGTCCATTTTAAAGTTAAATCGATTTTAGAAAAAAAGAATTCGGCTTCCATTTTATTACTGCCAGAATTTTAATAACTAGTTTAGAACTTTTTTAATAGTTGTAAGTACAACAGAGTATATAAAAGTTTGAAAAAGAATCGTTAAAAAATAATAATTTAATGATTTATCACCGTACTGATGAAATAAGTTTTGTGTATGTTTTACTTTTTAAGTCTACAGCTGGTTTTTAGATAAAAATCGTTTAAAAAGAGAACGGATTTAAAATAAGATAATTTAGGCATTTGGTAGATTGCGCTAGTATTTTCAAGATTTTGGTATATAACCGCCATCCGTGGCCGTCTGGTCCACCAGTCCAGTGATGGACCAGGAAGAAGGAGGTTTGTTCTTTGTCCCAAAAAAGAATAGTAGACCTTAGTAAACCTCTTTGCCTGGTTGATTAAGGAAAGAAATTGGGAGTCTAAGAACATGAGCAGTAATATCATCCTGATGTTTTCTTTTTTTTTATCAGGATCTCCAACAAGGAATACACAATACATCAAAAGCTTACAATAACAATCTTCGAGCCCTGTAGTTCCTTAGTTACAGGAGACAACAGCATGTATATAAAAAAAAAACTAACATACGTTACAAAAATCTTATAATCAAATTATAGGTTTGCTGGAAGAAAACTCTTTTTGAGTTAAGCTCCCCTTTGTGCATATCTTTAAATAGTTTTTTTGTACATTCCATATTTTGTGTACAATAAAGAATAAGAATTAGTAAGAATAAATTTAATTTAATTAAATTTATTAGAGTAGAACAAAAAAATTCAATTACAAAATAAAGAACACTTAAAGAAACAATATACTTAACTGTGGTGAGCCAGATGTACTCGTACATCTGGCTCACCATAGTTACAGTAACTGTAGGCTAATTTACGTAATTAAAGAAGAGCAGTTGCCGCGCAGTTGCAGTAAAATTATGATGAAATCAACACATTTGGTATTCTCTTAGCTTACAGTTAGATACGCTCGCGTCAATTTCAAGCGTCACTGCAATATGATCAGCACATCATAAAATTACGTGAATTGGCCCTCTGCAAGCGAGCGATGCGCGTGCGGCGCGCGTGCTGCGCGTTCGCCAGATTTGTGCAGACCTTTAGAACTCGTCTTCGTCGTAAGATGCTTTTTCACTTACTACAATTTCTTATTTCATAATTTTGAGAGAATACTGTCGCAAGCAAAATTAATATGAATAAGTAGTATGCATAATAAATCTTCCATAGGTAATAATATTTTATAACACATTAGTTTGAGTGCAAACTCGGATTAAAATAGAATAGGTAATATATTCTAGACACCCGTTCAAAGCCCTCAGTTTCAAACCTAACAAGTATAATATGAAAATACGAGAAACTCTAGGTTCATTCAACTTGTATTTTCTTTTCAAAATTAGCTTTTATTCAGACCAGATGGCAAGGTTTTCATGAAAATATTATTATATTTTTGTTCCAAGCGTAAGGTAGCTCACAGATGACTAGGTACATCGGACGGTGATTTGGAGTAAAAGTTGGTCATCGGCAAATTTTCCGTTACATATTATATTATTATTACATTTGAAATTTCCCATCATGTCACCGAAAACCGAAAGCAGACGAAAATGTCACCAATTTTGAAAACCTAATTTTTGTGCGGTCTAGTCAAAAATGGTGATCGGTATCGGTAGTCGTAGAACTAACGTTGTTCAGTATCATTCATGATACGAAGTTAGTATATACTAAGAGGTTTTCAGTATTTTTTTCAATTATCCTGATGTACTTATGTATTGTGGTTGCCTAATAATAACATCGAATAGTATTTCATCTGTAATAATAATTATTCACTTGAGGCGTAATGATTATAATATTATTCCCTGAAGATCATTCTTAGACCGATGTGATGATAATTTGTAAATAACATCCTGTCACAAAATATTTACTAAACTCCGTAGAATCGCATAAATTGTTCTACACAAACTAAATTCTGTTGCAGTTGACCGTTACCAACAAAATTTACCTGAAACCTAAACTAGTTTACACGTTATTTGTACAATAACATACTCCCAAGCGGGTATCATGTTTGAGTGAATAAATTAGATCAACAATGGTACTGTTCTCGGAGCGATCCCAAATGATCCGAGTCGTGATCATAGCTCCAAATTATATTAATGTTCGTTTGAATGCCGGGACACGGTAGCAACGACTGGGAATTGCCGGAGAATCCCTAAGTGCGATTAGTACGATTCGAGGAACTGGATACCTGTAGCAGTATTAGTAATTAGCAGTATATTATTATACGGCTAGGCATCGAAATTAGCTTTGCCCACGACTCTGCTTGTGTGTATCCAGCCTATCTAGAATATCCCAGAAAATCTATTACTACTTCTAAAGAGAAATCAACGTGGATTTCATATGTTAGTCAACCGATCAAGAAAAATGAATAAATAATTGTGCAAACAAACAAACTGACAAACATTATACCTATGTAGATAATTTTTATAATATCTAATGATAAGTCTATTTAGTCGAACTAACTGATCTCTCTGAAAGCTATCCCGGTTCTTATGTCTTCCCAAAGCGCTAGGTTCATGGAGCTGGTGATTGTAGTGATGTGGTATGGTAGAAGAGGTTCTCAGATAATACTACCATCATCAATAATTAGTGAGGTTGGTTTAATAATTCAATAATATCGGCCTACATCTAACTAGAGATTGTCATAGGGCAGACTATAGTGTGATGCTTCGGTCAGACTGTCTAGTGCGTTAGGTGGGTAGGGTAATGATTATTTAATTATAATTGAGTATTTCACGTGTATCTTAGCTATGGATTTTGAGGCTTTCAGTTCGTTTCTTAGGTTATGCAAAAGGATTCATTGGCGAGATATGAGTTTTTTGTAATTTATGGCAAAAAGCTGATGGTAATACAATCACAGTTTTAAAGTCACCATAGATTTTTTTTATCCGAAATTTTGCACAATAGATATCATAAAACAACAAGGTCTATTTTCGCTTAAAAGACTAATGTGACAGTAACTATGATTTCTAATGACATTAACATATGACTTAATACAAATCTGAGCATTAGCAAAAAGGGGCTATCATCAAAAATTATGAATTACTTTCTCGACTATCTAACACTCAACTTTAACACGACACAGTTCTGTACAATCCGTAGTTACATCCCGATTCGTTTTAACACAGTGGTGGACAGACAAACGGACCGGGCGTCGGGTAAACGGCCTGTTACTTTACAAAGCAAGCCATTAACAAGTAGGAACACGTTTTCTTAAGTGTACATTAGCACTTCCCAAAATATCTTAGCACATTATTCTTTTCTTGTGTTCATTTTGTATGGTACCAGCTAATGCTTCTGGGACACTTTCTCGGTTTATAGCGGCTGCTTAATGTTAATTGCTTGGCTAAAGGTTTCAAGTTGATTTGAAGATTAAGTAAAGCTATAGTGGGGACCTCATTGCTTGATGGTGAAGTATTTTATGCAATCACACTACGAGCTATGCTTTTATATACTACGTAAAAGCAAGCCAAGCCAAGTTTGGGCACAGTGAGTAAGACAGTAGATGTGCAACGTTTGTGACACAATGTCGCATCTACATCCTGTCGCCGAGTGGGCACGCCCATTTTACAGCTCAGTCATTCTATCAGAAGGACTTGTGTCCTGGCAATGGATATATTCATAGGTTGATGACGGATGGGGTTCACACAATGAGGCACACATAACGTCACTCGATGTGGCTCCCGCTGAAAACCAGCGCTGTCGGGCTGCTCGCAGCGCGACAGCTTAAGCTGAGCGGAAGCCTTTTTGACACAGCTGCGACGTACAATTCATTTTTTATTTTAGATAAATATTTTTCTTTTTTTTTTTGTTTTACATGTTTTATTCTTTTATTTTTGTTATATTATCTTTAAAATGGTTGTTGTGCTGTGTCAATTAAATACTTTTTTCTTTCTTTTCTAATACAAATTGTGATTGATATTTTTGCTGATGAATGGAAAATGATTTTATCAGTATGTCTGGAATATTGTGTAAAGTATGTGTGCTAGTTGCGTCTTAATTAGTGTAAGTAGCCTATGGCCGTTCTTACTAATAAAATAAAATAATAAATAAAAATAAATAATAATACCTAATAACAAAGTCCACAAGGACTTTTTGTTTAGTTGCCGTACCTATATATTTATAAATGTACCTAGGTAAAAAAATATAAAAACACATACAAATATGCTAGAGAAGATTAAATAAAAAAATAAAACACTACAAAAAAAAAATGCCCGTTTATTTTTACTACTTACTTTTACTGCTACAAGATTATACTCTCAACTCTGTCCATCCAACTCCTAATTTGGTTTTTTGGTGACGTTCAGTTATGGACGGATGTTATGATGAGCAGCCATGTGATCGATTACTAGCTTGATCCGAGCAAAGCTTCAGTCTAGTCGACAAGCCGTCGTAAGTTAGTCAGTTAGTTCCATGTGACAGGATCGTATATCTCAATTTGTTTTGATTTAGATCCTACCGCAGGCTGATACATTGAAATACTCTCTGTTATACCTATACTAGCTGTACCCGCGGCTTTGCCCACGTGACAATATTCGATTAAACTATGATAGTCACTTGAAATTAACAAAAAGAAAACATAGCCTTCAGAATTTATATTGACAAAAACTTACAACAATGAGATCTTTACAAACAATGAGGTGTCTTATGGGAGTGACAACTATCTACACTTTACTTGGATGGGTGATCGTTCTTTACTTGAGACCCCTTAAAGAGAACGACAGGTTGCTTTCACGACTATTTTAAATGAATAATATCTATGATAGTCGTAATGGTTACGCACTCAAAAAGGCAATACCGTGCCTTCTGGTTTATGGCCTTCACGCTATTTTGTGGGTTGTAAGATATCATCTCATACCTACATAGATAATAATTTAGGAAACCCTTAATTTTGCGTACACTGCGTTTTGTTGTTATAAAAGTTTATAAAACTTTGAAATTTAGGAAACCCTTAATTTTGCGTACACTGCGTTTTGTTGTTATAAAAGTTTATAAAACTTTGATTCTCCGTTATGAAACAATGGGAAGAATCAATTTATAGTTTAATTTATTGTATGAATATTGTCGACGAAATGGTTAGTAAGCGCGAAGTCTGCTGCCAATTGTTGTAACAACACCTTGATGACATCAACAATCTCATCTGATAGTAATTCTATCCGGCGCTTCCTAGGCAGTGAGCTCTGTTACGAATATTGCGGACTTATTATACTTAGATCCACTATGGCATGTGCCAATCCAATATGAACACTCATGGCGAGACGATAGAAGAAGATAATGATTCAGCTGTTCTCCAGATTGCAAATGATAGTCCTTGTTCTTTGTGTCGATGGTACGTCCCTAGGTTTGTATACGCCGCAAATTTTATCACCTCCAAGGTACATCGATGTAACTTCTTAGTTGTGTCGTACTTATACTTCTTGTTGTTTAATTTAATTTTCATAAAATGGTTTTTTAAAGTTAACGCTCTGTCAAGGGTGACTTGCCCCTGCAAGTATTGCTGTGATCAATTTCGAACCCTACCCAGGTGAATTCAGTCCTGAACCCATTAAAAAACTGAACTTCGACAAACTCTTCTTCAACAGACGCTGTTCCAACACTCCGACATTACCCTACTCCTGAACCGTGAACAATAAAATCTGTAAAAAGTAGCAGTCGACGAACTCTGCCTGCAGGAGCCTGAACGCCAAAAAATCACATTAAAAAAATAATAATATAAAAACTCGCCTATAAATTACTACCAACCCCATCTAGTTATAAACGGGTGAATTAAAAATTTATAAGACTAAAGCTTAAACGAAACAGCACGTTTATAAAATATTTCTAGTGGTTTAGGGATAACTGTCGAATCATTTCATCACGCTTTGTATTTTTGGAACATGACAGTGAGTGTTATACTCGTCCCATCCATTCAAAATTTAAGTGCTAAGCACTTGTCGGTGTAGCAATTTCCATTTGGTCCTATCTAATGCCAAATCTTTTAAATCTTTATATGTTTCTATATTCGCTTTTTCTTTCAGCTGATCAATGTAGTTTCTTCTTGGTCTTCCTCTTTTTCTTTTTGCCTCTATTTTTCCTTCTATAATGTTGGTAATGAACTTATCGTGCCTAATCAAGTGACCAATCATGTTTCCTCGTCTTTTTTCTATGTGTTTCAATATTTGTTATACTCGTACATAATAATAATATGTAAAAGTAAGATGCCAATGACCGAACGTCTAATAATTTATTTTAATTTTTATGTAAATATACCTTTTACTGTGCCATTCTGTGTTACTGGACCCAGTAAAGACTGGATTATTTACTGGATCACTCGTGGAGTTTAAATTTATAGGGAATTTGTGAAACTGAAACTAACATTTACTTTGCTCACCTCCCAACAAAAGTAGCGTAATGATTTGTTTTATATATAATTGTGTTCATCGGATCTATTAGTTACAATCGTCTTTTATTTTTAATCGATTCGTCATGTATGTATTGCGTAATAATTGTACGTAGACATAAATATCTATTGCTCACCCCCCTTTGACAATAGCGTGATAATTTTTACCCTATATGTTGACCAGGCTTTTAGCGGATGTTACTTTAAAATTTCATGAAAGTCTGTTCAGCGGTTTGGCCGTGAAGCTCGGACAGACAAACAGACAAACAGACAAACAGAAAAACAGACAAAAATTCTAAAAACTATATTTTTGGCATCAATGTCGATTATAGATCACGTAGCAGTTTTTTTTTTTTTATCTTCAATCAAACAAACCGACAAACAGACAAAAATTCTAAAAATGTATGTTTCGGTTTCTGTATCGTTCCTAGTATACGTAGCACTTTTCTGTATCGTTCCTAGTATACGTAGCACTTACTTTTTTTTATATTCAATGTACAGATTTAGCCTCGTTACGATTTTATATACATTTAGAGGTACTATATTGAAGACTGCTTTTATTCAATAGATGTCACTGTACATTCGTGGCGTCTTTCTGAATGGCGGTGTTAAGATTTTCCGCAGTTTAGTTGGGTCTGTTTGAACTAATTTGTTTTGTCACTCTGGTTTCCCTTCAAAACGCAAAAATGTTTCGCCTTTTACTAAAAAAATTTAGCCTCGTTACGATTTTATTATAAGTATAGATTTAGAGGTACTATATTGAAGACTGCTTTTATTCAATAGATGTCACTGTACATTCGTGGCGTCTTTCTGAATGGCGGTGTTAAGATTTTCCGCAGTTTAGTTGGGTCTGTTTGAACTAATTTGTTTTGTCACTCTGGTTTCCCTTCAAAACGCAAAAATGTTTCGCCTTTTACTAAAAAAATTTAGCCTCGTTACGATTTTATTATAAGTATAGATAACAGCAATTCCTAGTGTAGATATGTCATCCATTTTATTAATGTGTGATTGGCTTCCTGCGCTACGTGCCGCGGGTTCGATCCCCGCACGAACCAATTGTTTTATTCGTTTTTAGTTTTTTGAACTCAGTTTTTTTTTTTTAAGATTATTAAGTTAGATATCATACTGTGTATTTTGAGATAGGTTATTAATAATCCAATCAGAACAAATATAATGATCAACAGTTTCAAATAACGAATTGAATAATAATTACAATTAAACTGTAGTAGAAAAGATAAATAACACCAAATATTTAAAACACACTTATTACAAAACCGCCATTAATTTTGTCTGTTCATTCCAAAACAAAGGCTTATTTATAAGAAAAGTTTGAAGAAAGCAAAGCATTCCGGCTTTTCCCGGCTCTCCTCGAAGTGGATTAATTAAATTAATTAATTGGAGGGGCATGATTACAAAAATATTAACTTTTGTTTTCATTCTATGTAATGAAATTGTAAACAATGCCCGGCGCTGGAGGGAAGATAAAATTATATTTGGATCTAAAAATATCGAGTTAAGTAAATAGGTGATTTTTTTTTATTACAATTGCTCTGTTTTTGCTTAGAATTATTTTTAAATGACAATGATCATGACCTGAAGATAGTTTTGTTTTTGGTATATTAAGGACTATTTAGAAGACAAATCAGTAGAATCTATAATTTGTAAGTTAGATTAATTGAGCTAATTGTGAATACATTTGCACGTCATGTTATGACAGGATATGCTGAAACAAATTTACTGTAACACCTTATGTACCTACCATATTCTAGCAAATAAATATTTTTGATTTGATTGATTTGATTGATTTGATTTTGATTTGATTTGATTTAAGAATTTTAATTTTAAATATAAAGTACTGTAACAATTTTAATGTACCTACTCATTATGATGAACTTTTACTATGAAACCAACCCTTATTATTTATTATTATTATTTTTACTATTTATTATTATTTTATATTGACTAAAAATGGAAATTGTTTTTTTATTAATTATCAAATGTACCTATTATTGTTTTTAAAATTAAATTATTATAATCTCTTATTGTGCATGGACTTAAAACTGTTAGTTTATTTTAGTAAAATAAATAAACCCTGAAATCGAGAAAAAAATTCCCATGAATGTCGCATTTCAATTCCCCGCAAAACTAATAAATAGTGCGTCTCCTAACGTCTCCTTTAAAATATTTCGGATCATCTTGCGTCTCGGTTGTCGCGACCGATGTAAAATACGCCCCTCATGGGAAATTTATTCGCGGAAGATCCTAAGCCGGTATAACTTGTCTTCGTGTCCCTCACCGCGGCATTAGCTAGCTGATGTTGCTTTATGCTTTTATCATGAGCTGCTCAATAGTCCAGCGTGGTCCTGATTTCCCTTGACATTTTTGGCTTAGTTAAGTTCAGTTTTAAGGAGAGATAAACAAAGTTTTGATCTTTTGACTAGTTAATTGTATAATCCTGTGCTATAATTTCTGATGAATATTTAAATAAATAATTTAGCTGTCATAAACCCCCAACTCTAACTAGAAAAAGAGCTGTAACTATTGAACAGATTTTCATGAAACATAGCTAAGATGAGACCCATTTAAACTAGCTTTCAATTAAACAAAACTGAATTGAAATCGGTCCATTCTTTTGGGAGCTACAATGCCACAGACAGATACGCAGATACATAATAGATACACAGATACAAAGACACACACCAAAAACTTATAACATCCCTCTTTTTTTTCGGGAGATAAAAATCAAAAGGAGATTTGAAGAATTAAGGTACGTTCCACAAATTAAAATAAAGGTGAAAGTCGTGACGAAATGATGTTGCAAAGAATTAAAGATTCGTCAGAGATAATTGCAAGAATTTGTATTTAATCTAGACTGAGGAAATTGGTCCAGGACAAAGGGGATTCTTAAAGGAAATAGAGTGAAAACCAATCAAGATTAAAAAAATACCATCGAAATAAATGAGGACTTATTGTAGTTTCTGTAAGCTTTACATATTCTCGCGTAATTTTAGGTCTTTTGAGGGAAACAAATTACTTAATAATATTCCCAGAAGGAAAAGGGATCACAATTTACTCATTGTTTTTTACTTTAAATAGAACGGTCGTAACTGATCTAACTACTTAAATACAACCTATTGCAAACATTAACTATAAATAAGCAAATAATACATTACTTACATTGATTACAATACTTCATTAATTCTGACAGAATCGTCATTCATAAATTCCCAAAAAAATCAAAGTCTGGGTTTGAATGTAGGAAAGCGGTGGAGCCTAGTCAGTGTACGGGGTATGGGTGATATAGAGAGCGCAACAGTACCTGCGACATGAAGGGACTGCTCATAATGAAGACTTCTGCTGAGACAGTAATTATTGAAGACAGATAGCTGACAGATAGCTGACAGGCAATGTAACAGCCTTCCCACTGAAGTATTCCTTTACTTTTAATTTGTTTTAATAAAAACATATTTTCTGTTAATTGCTTTAATAGCTGCAAACTTATCACGTCAATGACCTTCTATTTTTTTTTCTTTTCTCCTTTTCCATAGTGCATTCATCCCAAAAGCTACAATAATTCTATCAACACGATATAGAAAACTTTTTTCTTCCGGGATGATATTTAGATTGTATTCATGTTTGCTTATTTCATTTTCCTAGCCCAATATTTTTACACCCAACCCGTTAAAAGTATCGACGTCATGTTAGCATCCAATTCCAAATTTTCGGTACATGTGGCCATCAGAATTGATGCGAGCCTATCAGGAGCAGGTGGCGGCTCTCGTCCAATTCACACGGGAGTGTATTGCGTCCAAAAGGATTGGATTGGTTGAAAAAAAAGTCATTGTCCCACAACGTGTGGCGTGGGAAATAACGTGCGATGGTTTCCCATACTTTTGCCAATTACTGTTGTGGAAAAGTGTAAGCTTGGCCGATGATAAATGTGCTGATTATAGAAGGAAAATTATGTGAAAATTTTACAACTTACAGGATGGATACTATGGATTAAAATGTAACATTGTTTTACTTATTTCTTGTGCACTGGCTCCTTAGTCTTGGCTGAAAGACCCGTTGCTGTATTTCTTGACTTGAATTTGACCTTTCTGGTAATCTCTTTGTCCGCGGTCCTTCAATACTGAGGATCGCGACCATTAATTGGTCTCCATTTAGACTTGTCTGACGTAGAGTGCACGTTGTTGTATGTGGCCACCAACCGCACTCTTGACTGCATCGTTCCATCTGACGGGCGTCCAACCTATCGCTCTCCTGCCCTCCATGTCACCCAGTATGAGCTTACTCTCCAAGCTGTGTTTCGGAGAACGCATGATCGCATTTCTGGTAATAATGATAATTTATTTATACTCTTTCACTATGGTAGTCTATCGACCTTTTAGCTGTAATTCTAAGTTTAATGTTCAAAGTTTGTGCTTTCTTAGTAAGCGTCCTTGTGTGTTAACAGTGCAAATCATGCATTAGCGGGACATCTTGATCAAGATGGTAAAACACTTGACCCAAGAATCAAAGAATTGATAGAGCTTGGTTAAGTTTTCGAATATAATATAACGAACCACGTAAAATTTGAATTGTAAAAACAAAATATCTAATAAAAATATTTCTGAACAACCCATGTAACTAAATTGGCTCCAAATATTCCATGTCTATTCTAGTTTGGTGAACTTTATAACGAGTCCTACAATGTGAGGCAGGACTGTTGTCGTCCATTGTGAATACATACCGTTTTATTTCGCGACTTTAAATTGGTACACTGTAGGTATATTGCTTTTCTGGATTTCCACAATTCTAGATTCAGTTAAGGAATTAGTGATCATATCTGACTGATGCAGCATGATTATAGGCCGTCTAAACGACTTAAAATGGAACTTTGGGTGTTACAGATAAAGCAACCTATTCATAGTTAAACGTTGCTGTATTGTGTATGGTTCACGCATCCATTTAGACCAAAATGTCCCCTGAAAAAGGCCCTCTAGACATTTTAAATAAAAATGATATTACATCTGCCATCTTACAGTTTCCCATTGTCAGGAAGAAAAACGATAATAACATGTATGGGTATGACATTTATGGGTTATCTTACTTTTTCATTGTTTAATGGCCATCAGACATAGGACATTTACTTATTACTCGGATACATTTTATGCGCCAGTACCTATTAGTGTCTCGCTGGCATGCCTGCATGAATCGGTCGGCACAACCGGGACCCTCCCGCAGAATATCGACGTTAAGTAGCAATATGTACCTATACTGTTGCGCTTCGTTCGGTGAGTGTGGAGCGCCGGAGGCCCAATGCCTTCCTTGGTCCCCTTACTTCTCCTTTCCCTCTCTTTTTCCTAACACCATCCTAAAAGGTCGGCAACGCATCGGTGACTCCTCTGGTGTTGCGGATGTTCATAGGTGGCGGTGATCACTTACCATCAGGTGTAACGCAAGTTCGATTGTCCTCTATACTATTAAAAAAATGTCAAATCCTAAGTCTATAGAGACAACCGCTATAATTACGGTGGCGGTTTCCAAAAGTAAGTTTGCTGCCCATTTTCAAGAATAGAATAGAAATATCCACTATTTAATGTACACCTGATAAAAGAGGAGCAATAAACATAATAATTACAATTATAATTTTACGATTTTAGAATGCGCGGTCTTCTCGCAACCGGCCAGTTTTTACAGGCAACCACAGATAAATCTGTGGTTGCCTGTAAAACCTACCTACCTAAAGGTTTGTGAAAAATTAATAGTTTTACTTGTTAGAAAAATACTACATGTATTTGGCTCTCGTATTATTTTGTAATATTTGTTAGTTCAGCGAAAAGCGATAGCAGAACAACAGCTGGTTGGATGGTTTGTATACAAAACCGCGTTCGTTCCAAACTATATTTAATGGATGCAAGCAAATTGAATTTGATGGTGGTTTAAAAAGTGGGGACCGATCTCGCTTAAACAGATGTTGTTAAAGCTTTATGTGAATGTCGATGTTCATCTGACATCGAATAACATATACAGGATGGCGATTTAGTCACCCGGCACCTCAAGGAGTTGATACTACTCACCATTATGAAAATCTTTTACTATGGGACCAATCCTGAAATCGCGAAAAACATCAGCGATAACTAATATTTTGTCGAGTTAAAAAAAAAAATAACCGCCCATTACTGTCCCACTGCTGGGCACGGGCCTCTTCTCACAATGTGAAGGTTGAGACCTTAGTCCACCACGCTGGCCTAGTACGGGTTTGCGGCCTACACACACCATCGAGTACTATAAGAGGCCCTCTCAGATGTGCAGGTTTCCTCACGATGTTTTTCCTTCACCGTTACCGCAAGTTCAAATTCTAATCGGCACATTATTTATTTATTATATACTTTATTGTACACCTGAATATAACAATTTTGTAAGTACGGAGATTACATTATTTATTTTATGTTTTGAAAAAATACACAATTTGTACATTGAATTGGCATAGTCCCACAAAACCGTGTAATCGGATTGATTCGGACTCCGGGGTGTTATAAGATTGTAGTGTGTATCTGTGTATCTGTCTGTGACATTGTAGCTCCAAAACGGATGGACCGATTTCAGTGCAGTTTTTAACTAAAAGCTAGTTTAATCGGGTATCATCTTAGCTATGTTTCATGAAAATCTGTTCAGCCGTTTAAAAGTTACAGCTCTTTTTCTAGTTGGAAGTCGGGGGTTTTTGACGGTTAGGTACTCATTAATAATTCCTAATTGGTTCGTGTCAGCTACAAATAGATCCATACTCCGTGGGTGTTCAAGAAGGTAAGGGTAAACAAGAAAGGGCGAATAAGATAAACAAAAATTAAATTGTTTGTTTATTTTAATTTAAGACTAGATAAAACTTATCTTTGGAATGTTCAAAACATTTCTATAAATAGATAATATAACTACTTATTTATACAACTTAACATTCGTTACGGTTGATAAGTTTTACTTAATAATGACAAAGATTTTCTATATCCAAATTACTGTTTCAATGTTTCTAGTCACATCTCCTTACCGAGCAACAAATCCTTAGATTTATTTTGGTTTGACGGCCGTCTCATTACGCACACATGCGTTGCAAGTCCTGTTGGCGCTTTGTAAATACTTTCACAAACACATTCAAACGTTTTGAATTTTGGAGGGGCGTGCCATGTTATCATATCTCTAGTTAGTTTTGTTTTGTTACCTACCCCATCATAGTTGGGAAAAGGCTAGACAGATGATGTATTTGAATTCTAACATATTTAGGTAAATTACAAAGGTAGAAAAAAACGTAAAATTACATACACAACCTACACATGCTATCACAGCAATTGCGAGTGATTTGCAGTTATCCATTGAAGAGTTCCATTGTCTATCTCCGAAGATCTTCATCAGATCTTCTAAAAATTTTAATGGGACCACCTCGAGAGTATACCATTCCATACATTAAAGTTTTCAATTATTAATTGAACCCGTCAAGTTAAGGAATGTTGCCATTCGTATTGTTCTAGCCGTAAGAGGCGATATGCTTAGTTAATTTTAAAATTATGTTACAATGATGGGATTACAAAATCTAAAATTATCTATTAATATATTATACGGATAACCGAAATCTTATTATACAAAACCTATACCGTTTTCTGGTATACAATACATACTTTGCATGTATTTGTTAGAAAAACCTGCTCACACAGCATATAATAATATTTTGCATTTAATTATATCATTATAGTATAATTATGGAAATGAGCTTTATTTACAAAATTCCCTTTAGCATCTAATTTTCGTCACGTTGCTCGTAACCGAAGTAAACTGACTGCTATTGATAAAAATATCATTGTTGTAGTTGAGATTGTGTTGTGACCTGAAAATAAAGGTAACATATAAAAAAATGTATTTTTATTTTGTTTTAAATAAGTTGTAAATCTTGAAATAAAGTATATTACTTGAATGTTGTATTATGTTGTTGTTCTAAGAATAATAAAACTACATTTTACCTGAATCTGGCGCAACTGGTTCCGAACCAGGCCTGTCTGATGCAGGTGGTGGAGGATCTATAAATGAAAATAATAAACAAATTATTTTGAGTGAAAAAATATTTGACCACCGTCGACAGATGGATATAATTTAGGTAAATGGTGGATTTTAGGCCTTAGTCCACCACGCTGGCCTGGAGTGGGTTGACGGACTATAGACACCATCGCGAACTTTATGAGGCGCTTTCAATTGTGCAGGTTTCCTCACAATGTTTTTCTTCACCGTTAATGCAAGTGATAATGAAATGACGACCCGCACATAAATTCGAAAAGACAGAGGTGTGGGCTGGTTTCGAACACAGACCCTCCTGCATGGAAGGCAAGCGTTCGACCGCTAGGCTATCCTGCTTGCAAGAATTCGTTCGTAATAATTAAAAACTCACCTCTATAAAACAGATCCCTCTTCCTGCTATAATAGTTGGCGAGTGGAACCTGCATGTCGCACAGGATCTCCACGGTGGGGGGCAGAGCATCTATCCTCACGACGGAACTCGTTAGGGCGGTGTAGCGGCCGTCGATGACTTTGATCGACGACTTGGCATTCAGAGGCCTGTGGATGCATTTGTTTTGGATTAATGTTGCGGAAGATTTTGACAACACGGTTGGCGCAGTGGCTAAGCGACTAGCTTTCTACGCTACGTGCCGCGGGTTTGATCCCCGCACTGAGCAATTATCTGTATGATTTATAGATAGTTGTTCTGGGTGTGGATGTGTGTGCATGTGACATGTATGTTTGTAAACTGTACCCTCGATTCAGGAGAAATCCTAGTGTGGGGCAAAGGTTTTTAAAAAATAGGATAAGAAAAAATAAGAAAGAAAAAATAAGCAGTCGCATCGATGTTGGTGTCTTTTAGGCATATTCCTTGCTGGTCTATTATGGTAGACTGCTCTTGCGCTAGTTAACAAGTGTGCAGTTAAAACTTTAAAAAGGTTTTGATAAACATGAACCATGAACCTGTGGGCCGAGCACGAATGTTTTGACGTATGGTAAAGTAAACGTAAGCAAATTTAGAACCAAAAATACACGTTTAATCTATGATATTTTTTTGGAAATACATGCAATAGTTTTACATTTTCATGAAACAAGTGTGTTTGTTGCATAAAATTGAACTATAACTATTTTATAATCAAAATTTGCTTACGTTTACTTTACCATACGTCAAAACATTCATGCTCGGCCCTCTGTGTTCTGTCTGTAATGAAGCAAAACAATGCGTGAGATCTCTACATCTGACGCATTGTTTTCTAGACTGGGTGTGATATTTACACTGTATCTTCAGATCAGGATCAGCAATATTTGATCGCATTTGATTTGCTGCTCCTCCTTACATAATTGGGTATCCATAATGACATGCGCAAGATGAGAGGAGTATCCCGTTGCTAGAGACTATTCCTACGTCACCTGTTTAGAACCTGTCATGAGCTATCCTCCCTCCACCAGGAGGAGGCGGAGCGGTTTGCCGGACTCCTATCGGCTGAACTCACGACGATGGTCCGCTTTCAGCACCTAATGGTAGACTTCGAGAACTCTTAAAGATCATACCGAAGCCACGATCTTTTCTTAAACCTAAGCTTAACATAAACATAACTATATCTACAACAAACTACACAGCTACGTAGGTACATGATAAAGGGTAGCTACTTAACCTAAATATGAATCTGCCGTACCAGGCTCACAGAATGGAGGTAATACCAGTACGACAAACTAAATCCACTCGGGTGGGTATGTGATCGCAAGCCCGATGTCGGGGTTGTTAGCCAACTTTCGCGGAGCATCCAAATTATTCAGTCTAAAATTCTAAGGCGGAAGAATATACGGGAGTATATTATGGACGGCCACGTTGCAAATATCTCAACGTTTATTTAAGACGTCGACTGGTAAACTGAGAAACAAGAGATTAACTTAAATATTAATTGTGTTTAAAGATATTGAATGCTTTTCTGGCCTAGGCCGTAATACAGTCTGTTATGCGCGTTACATTACGAGCTACAGAAGATATAAGTTTAGTTTTAATAGGTAGGTACCTAAAAATAAAAGTCGTTTCCCAGCAATTATTTTCTTATGTATGTTACTTGGTTTAATGTACTGTTTGCTTAGACTTTGGCTTCTTTAAGGATAGGTATAAACAGCCTGTATAAAGTTTAAAGATAAATCCAAATAACCCATAGGCTATTCTGTGATTTCCCATAGACAGTCCTTTTCAATTCAGCTACAAATAGGTCAAACAAACCAACCAAACTAAATATTTGTTCTGCAAATGTTCCGAAAAGAAAATATCTTTAGTCAAATAAAACGTCCCTTGTAGCAATATCCTGCCATATGTTTCAAGATTGAGGAACGTTCAAGTGATCGTATCCGGTATTATTCACGAACCAATCGGATGTCCGGAAGTTTCAGCCGTTGTGCCCCATTCCACCCAATTCATTGGAATTTATTTTCTACTATATCATATTGGAATGATTTTCTGTTTACAGGATTTTTTCTAATACAATGGTATATTTGAGTGAAAAGTTTTATGCGTTTGTTTGTTACAGATGCAGAGAAAATATTTTTGTGATTGATTTGAAACCAGCTTTGTAATTTGCATAGTCAATAGTATCTAGACTGTCTACCTCATGTAGAAGGTTTTATGCACACTAGATTTCAATCAAATAAATGCAGCCCATTACTGTCCCACTGCTGGGCACGGGCCTCTTCTAAGAATGAGAAGGGTTAGGCCTTAGTCCACCACGTTGGCCTAGTGCGGGTTGGCGGACTACACACACCATCGAGAACTTTATGAGGCCCTTCTAAATATGCAGGTTTCTTCACGATGTTTTTCCTTCAACGGATAATCAAATTCTAATCCGCACATGAATCCGAAACGTCAGAGATTATAAATATATTTAAAAAAATCTCAATTATCTTGTCACCCAAAAACATATTGTATCGAAAAACGAGATAACATACCGTCGCCGTACAGTGAAAACCTAGTGATTGCAATAAACTTAATTTTACAGTAAAGTAGATATAAAAACCATAAACTTATTATTAAAGTTTATGATAAAAACTGTCGGGTAAAAAAGTATGTAGTATGAATAAAAAAGTCTGTTTGAAATTCAAAATCAAATATAATATGAAAAAAAAGAAGTGTATATGTAAGTTCTTCTGTTTTCCATTTTTATATATTTTAGCTTATTTGTTTGCTATTGTAATTATACAGTTTATCTACTAAAATAACTATGTTTCTATGTTAGCTCTTCTCGCCTGAAACACAGATTTACCTAATTCAGGAACACGTGTTATATATATATCTAAGTAAGACTTTGTATTTGTTTATTTTTGTTACGAAAATATTTATTGAATAAATTATTTGAATTTGAATTAAATGAAAAATCTTTGAATTTCTGTTTTACGAGGTTTTCACTGGACAGCGACGATACTAACAAAACATTAGGTCATTGAACTCAGGAATACAAAGACTCATCCTCAGTTTCAAGTCTATTTTGGAATCTTAAACAATAAAGTTCCAGCAATAGTTACTCCTAGTTACAAATAGGACTGCCACAGGATTCTACACCTACCTACATAAACCTATCTACATTCTACGGTTCAATTTAGCATGACATCGTAACTCAAGTCGTGTGACACATAACTGCTATGTGCGAGCGAGGCTTTGAGTTTTGATCCTCCGTATCGATTGATAAGGATTTCATTAGATAGGATTCTGCTCAAGGTTGTGTGGAGCTAGAATGATCGAAGCTGGAACTGAATCTGATTTTGCATGTTTTTTATATTGGTCAACGAAAGTTCCTGAATCCGATTTTTTTTCGGTTGTGTTGTCACCAATTATTTTTAATCCCCGACAGAAATATGCACATAGCAATATGCATATATAAAATATGCAATAATAATGCAGTTATTTTTATTGAAAGCTTGTTTAATCTGGAATCATATTAGTTATGTTTTATGAAAATCTGTTCAGCCGTTCAAAAGTTAGAGCTCTTATTCTAGTTGGAGTCGGGGGTTTTTGACGGTTAGGTTATTTTGTAAGGAATAAAAAAAAAATAGGCTCCACCACGATTAATTAAGCTGCGAACTGTCGTCGGCACCCGCATATAATAGCTTTTATATTGTCTCTACTTGGCGTCTCTTGAAGGGAGAAGTATCGGGCAGACGTGGTAAGCAGACAGCTATGATGAAGCTTGAAGAATTTGATTTATAATATACCTGTTTCCAGCTAAGATGACGAGCTCTGGTTTCGGGTAGACTCCTTCAACTGAACAGATGATGTTCAGATATTCATCGTCCAGCCTATCTTGGATCATGTCAAACTTCGTCTCGGGCACTGTAATAAGTATATTTTATTTATCAATTTGTTATTTTTATTATACGTATTATAATCTTTACCCTTATTTGTGTAGGTAGTAGGGTATGTGTTATTGTGGTTGTCCGTGGCATCACAACATTCACAACGGTCCTATCCGAAAACCAGCGATGTGAGATTTATTTTATCTGTCATTATTATTATTTTAATGTTTTCTCTCTATATGTCCTTGTAATTTCCTGTCCGAAATAAATCTATTTTCTTTCTTTCTTTGTAACATTTTTTAACTTATATTAATTCAGCTCATTGCTGGGCACGGACCAATTCTTAGAATGAGAAGGGTTATAACTGCATTACGCTGGCCCAGTGCGGGTTGGCAGACTGCACACAACATCAAAAACTTTTATGTATTCCTCTCAGGTGTGCAGGTTACGTCACGATGTTTTGTTAACAAATATTCTGATCCACAAATGAGTCCAAAAAGTCCAAGAGTCAGAGATGAATTAA
This sequence comes from Allophyes oxyacanthae, assembly GCA_932294325.1. Lineage (NCBI taxonomy): Eukaryota > Metazoa > Arthropoda > Insecta > Lepidoptera > Noctuidae > Allophyes > Allophyes oxyacanthae. Next base: position 14,749,601 of record OW028615.1, read on the forward strand.
AACACAATAATCGCCTGTACATAGGTACTTCGAACATTTTCATATCACAGACATAATATAAACCACGTAGGTAGTAGGTACCTAATAAAAAATACTCATTTTTTATTTTGGTAGGATTTGTACAAATAGACAGAGTCAAATAAATTTTATACCGGATTTGTGATTTGAATAATAAATGTGATTGAAAAACAAACGTTGGACTCACATGAAATTGATATTTAATTTTTTTTTTTTATTTATTCTGTTTTTCGGAGCATACGAAACCAGGGCCCCAAGTCTGCTAATTTCTGTTATCTCAATCGAGACAGTATGATCTCGTAATTGTTGGATGTTACAATGTCGTTCAACCGATTTTGACTTCTATTGCGTAGTTAATAGAAGAAAAACCCACCCAACACATCCTGTTTTGAATCTACAGACACTTGTCGAATGGGGCAACAGGCCATCTCTAAAAAGGCAGCAATTAGGGATTGCCATTCCATAAGGTAAAAATGGATCCTTTTATTGCAAAGAGTCCATAAACTCGTAGTAGTTGGTAATGTAAATGTCGCTGGATTGCAGTGTTTATTCGCGAACAACTATGTTTTAGGAACACAATATCTACTGTCTATGATCACGCGAACGGTAATGGATACTGCTTCTATTGTACAAAGATTAAGTTTGTATGGAAAAGCAAGGCAACAATTAATTAATTTACTCTCTCTGTTCTGTGTCTAAAATGTAAAGTTACATAACCAGATCTAGTAACTTCCCTCTTGCTGTCACGTGTTCCCCTAGCAACCTCCTTCCTCCGGGCGCCCTTACCCGTGTGGTTACTTATAAATTAATTCCTGCCTGGCTTTTTATTCTATTTATTCTTCTTGGTTGGCTTGTTTCATGCTTGTCTCGCCCCTTGATCAATAATTCATCAAAGAGAGACATACGAGTATTGTGTCGAAAAACGAAAAGCTGATGTTTCTTCCACAACTTACGGAATTGGTGTCATACGAAAAGTGGTTCATATTCATGGGTGCTTTCACCCCTCGAAAGTGTTGTGTCACTCTTCTGTTACATATTGAAAATGTGTCCAACCAGCATCGGAAAGAGGGTTTAAGCTACCAGTGGCTACGTTTTCAGAGAGGAAAACCTCTCAGAAGAGGAATATAATTATATTATTATAGTCAGCGTTGTGGCTGGGACTAATTAATTATTTTTACGCTTTTGCCTACGTATTTTTTTAGGTGCCGTATTTTGTGAACACTGCAGAGTGTTTTTACTTTTATTCTTGTTAACCCCCGGTAAAAAAGAGGGGTATTATAAGTTTGTAATGTGTATCTGCTTATCTGTGTATCTGTCTGTAGCATCGTAGTTCCAAAACGGATGGCCTGATACCATTGCAGTTTTTTTTAATTGAAAGCTAGTTTAATCGGGTATCATCGGGATGTTTCATGAAAATCTGTTTAGCCGTTCAAAAATTACAGTTCTTTTTCTAGTTGGACTCGGGGGTTTTTGACGGTTAGGTTATTTTCTTATACTTCATTACTTATTTTCTTTTTTTCTTTCATGTGAATTTGTGTGTAACTAAAAGTATTTTCTTTGTTTAAAGTTATGGAAGAATATCCTGAGTGCGAATACTGTTTTCTTCTTCCTTCGTCGCTTCCAGTTCATTAAGTGCCATGAACTCTGATACTCTTGCTTCAATTATTGATGGATTTTCTAATATAAGCAAAACAGCCATTTGTAATCCATTAGCTTGCTTTCTTTGACTTTTAATCCACCGTACTTTGTCCGTAATATACTTCACCTTAGCTTAGCTTTCATTAAAAACCGAAGTTTCGCTTTATAATAAGTACCTACTGCTATGCTTGAAGAAAAACTTTAGAATTTTCAATTTCATCGCGTTCTATGCTTTATAATTTTTCCTGAGTAAAACGAACAGCTTTTTAATGCTTAAAAAGAGTCTAGATACAAAGAAGAACTCATTTCGGGATGAAATATCAAAAGTTTTATTAAAGAGGATTTGTTGCGTACATTTTTAGTATGCTGATCTAAAATACAGCGGATTGTTTAAGTTACTCCAAAATTAATGAGCTTTATGTATTACGATGCTGAGAAAAAGTTTCTTCGTTGATTTAAGTTTATCTCTTTCAAAAATATATTTAAACGTCATATCTTTTACGACACGGTTGGCGCAGTGGCTAACCGATTAGCTTTCTACGCTACGTGTCGCGGGTTCGATTCCCGCACGGAGCAATTGTATGATCTATAGATGTCTGGGTGTGCATGTGACATGTATGTTTGTAAAATGTACCCTCGATACAGGAGAAATCCTAGTGAGGGGCAATAACATAATATGATAATAATATGATTGAACATAAATTAAATGGTTTTGTATGCCAATATTCAATCATATTAAGGGTGTGTAATAAATATACTAATGTTCAACCAAAGGTCAGACACAAAATGGTCAGACCAAATGTCAAATTTTGTTTCTGTATGTAAATTACACGAAGTAGGTACCTACTAAGTTTTGTGCAGAATTTCAATACTAGAAAGAAAAAAAACCAAAAAAAATAAAAAAAGTTATGATGCGTGGGCCTCACGGCTGCACCAAAAGGATCAGCGGGTCTACCGCGTAACTAAAATGTTAATGAACATCCACTCAGTACCTCTACCATGAGTTTTCCGTGCCGTCTAACGTTCACGTTCACATGCAATATTTGTATAGTGACTTTAGTTCACTATTTATACCGCTAGAGGCGCTGAAAAAATTCCCATACAAATATTGCATGTGAACGTTAGACGGCACGGAAAACTGATGGTAGAGGGTAGGTAATAAACTTCAATATGATCCTGAGAGACAAAATTTCTACCATAATGCTATAAGGAAGAAATAAAATACCCAAATCAACGTCAAACTACGTAATAATGAGTTCTCCGTCTGAATGCACCTGTAGATAAACTTGTACGAAGTAATTTCCGTTTAGTCTCCGCTCAAAGCATATTGTTGTTGCGGCCGCCGTTTCAGTATTAATAGCGTTCGTTATTATGTACTTTGTACTGCATTTCATTAGTATTCTGTCAATAATTAACTGCCTGTAATTTCCTGCTTCAATTTGAAGAAGAATTGAGGAATATTTTTTGTTTACTTTATAAGTTTCTCGTGTTTGATTGATAGAGCATGGCCATCAATTATTTTGGATCATCCTCCTGCCGAAGTTTGGTGAATTTTAAGCTGAGTAATTGGTGTTTGCAGTAAAGAAAGAAAGAAAATACATTATTCAGCATGGAAATTGACAACACACGAGAGAGAAATAAAATAAAAATTAACTTAAACCTTTAAACAGTAAAAAATAAAAATATAAGACAGACACAGAACAAAGTAAAAATAAAAAATAAAAATTAAGTAAAATAGTCATCCTTCCTATTGATTAGTGTCATCAAGCATGCCCATGCCGAAAGGGTAGCCAGCTCAGCATTTGCTGGGCGCGGAGAACCCAGCGCTGATTTTCAGTTGGCACCCCTGCAGGCCAGTGACACACGGACGAAGGCAAGGCAAAAAAGGTAAAATAAATAAATATGATGAATTTAAAAACCTAAGTAAAAGTGAAAGTAGACCTTCTTGTTAAATTAAATGGATCACACTGGCTCTGGACTGGAAGACATGGAACTCGTGGAGGCCTTTGATCAGCAGTGGGATGATATAGGCTAACAGTAACAGTAATGTTGTGCTAGTAAATATTTTACTCACCGAATATAGTCATTGGCCGAGTCTTCTCGTCTTCTGCTAGGAACGTGGAAATCACGCAGGTGTAGTTGCCAGTCAGTTCTGGAACTGGGGATGTTATATGAAGAGCGCGATGCTGCGTGTAGGGGTTGTGAGACACCTTGAATGATAGGTCCACCTGGATATAACGGATGAGAATTAGAATAGAATAAAAATACTCTTTATTTTACACCAATTTTGTAGGGATTATTACATTATACTAGCGACCCGACCCCGGCTTCGCACGAATGCTGTTTCTCTACGATCCTTACATTAAATATGAAAGTATTATACATGTAAACATTCCTCTTGAATCATTCTATCTATTAAAAAAAAATCGCATCAAAATCCATTGCGTAGTTTTAAAGATCTAAGCATACATAGGGACAGACAGACTGCGGGAAGCGACTTTGTTTGTAGTGATGATGAATGAATCACGCGTTTTCACGTTCGTTTGCTGCCTTTTGCTTTCAAAAAGTGAATAACGAACTCGAAAACTCGCGATTCTGCTGCAGAAAGTAGCACAGTGCTAGCGCCCTTATCGCTATCGGCGATTTCTTACAGACAAGCGTTGGATGGACAATATTGCATGTAAAAAACTAGGGTAGTCCCCATTGTAACAATAAATATTATCACTGATATCATTATTCAGTGGGCCGTGCACGAACGTTTTGACGTATCGTAACGTTAATGTAAGCAAATCAGTAAAAAATACACGTTAAATCCATGATATTTTTTGAAAATACATGCTATTTTCACATTTTCATCAAATAAGTGTGTTTGTTGCATAAAATTTAACAAAAATGCGATAGATTCATTGTATTTTATAAACAACCTACTCAATCAAAAACTATAAGCTTTACTTTACTTTATCAAAATTTGCTTACGTGTACGTTACCATACGTCAAATTATTCGTGCTCGGCCCACAGGAGGCTTCAGCTGCAAATCAGCCCTGCAGCTAGTTGCAGTACTTTGCTGAGATGAAGCGTTTTAGGCACGCAATGCCATGCCGAAGAAGCTAAGTCAAATAAAAATAAAAAAGCCTCGATTTGTAGTTAGTAAGATTTTATATTTATTTTTTCTTTTTATTTGTTCGGTGTTTAGTTCTTTTTATGTAACTATGTGGTTTTGAGCTGTCTAATAAAAAAAAAATTTGTTTCTTTTTAATAATAAAGCCAACTCATTACTGTCCTACTGTTGGGCACGGGCCTCTTCTCCGAATGAGAAGGGTTTGGCCTTAGTCCACCACGCTGGCCTGGTGTGGGTTGGCGGACTACACACACCATCGAGAACTTTATGAGGCCCTCTGTGATGTGTAAGTTTCCTCACGAGATAATCAAATTGTGATCCGCACATAAATTCGAAAAGTTCGAGGTGTGGGCCGGGTTCGATCTCAGACCCACCTGCATGGAAGGCAAGCGTTGAACCGATAGGCTGTCAATATAAACCAGCTAAGTAAAAAAGAGTCTCTTTTCAGTAAGTAAGATATTGTATTTCGTTTTTACTTTTTATATCAAGTTACTTGTTTGGTTTTCTATTATTTTTTATGTATGTCGTTTTGTGCTGTCTAATAAACGTTTCTTTCTTCTATTTTAACAAAATTCAAACACATCAAAGGGGAGTTTACTCACTCTATTTCTTAAAATCCCTAATGCTTGAGGCTTCTGTGGTGGAATCCATTGGTATACTGGCTGCGTCTTGTCCATATAAAACCACTTGACCACTAGACCGGTGACGTTGCTTGTAACAAAGTCGCAGTCCAGTGTGACGGAGTCCTTAGTTCCGTATTGTATGATGTCAGGAACGCGGATGTTGATGATGCGAACGGAGTGGACGCCTGAAACAATAATTAAATTGATTCTACATTAAAGCTTTCTAATGTTACAGTTCAAGTATTAATCTTGACGGAAAATGTTTAAAATCATCGTGCGCGCGCATTTGAAAGAAAGAAAGAAAATAAATTTATTTTTTGCCCACAGGACACCAAAATCACAATAGCATGCATACATAACAAACGTGAAAAATACCAAAAAATTACTATATAATAAAACAATGATGAAAGAGAAGAAAAATAAAAAATACATTGCATGGAAGTGTGTGTCCCTCATGTGTAAATAAAATGGGCATCGATCAGCTTGTTGTCATTGGCAACACCAATGACGCTGATTTTCATCGACGACCGACGTCCGTGGGTGGTATGACGTAATCACGTAATGTCGTGTCCACCTTCTGGCGATATACAATAAAAACTACATATACATAATATTATATGTAAAAACATTTAAGACAGAACATAAGACAAAATAAAAACATTACCCACATAAATAAATAAACAAATGTTAAAAAAAGTGAAACCTGTGAAAAAAAAGTGAAAATTTAGGTTTTACTAAATTTGAGTGAACTTCAATAGAAAACACGCGTCACTTTTCTCGGACATTTTTGAATTTACGGTAACTACGGTTGAGTTTGAGAAAAACTCGGTGTAAAGGATACTAATTACTGTTATTTGGTTGGAATAATTATTTTCTGAAACATGATTTTACCATAATATTTTTAATAGATTAGTTGAGCACGGTCAAAAGTATTTCTACAATACTGATACTATTCATTGCTCAACCGAACGACCAATTAATCGGACTACCTATTTGCGTTATTCATTGTATTATTTAACCCAATAACGCTCTAGTCTTCAACAGCGTGGTATACTTTTAAATAAGTCCTGCTTTTCAAATACATCTTCATATTGATTTGTTTGTATGATGACCTACGAACCCGAAAATCCGTGGTGTACCACGTTGTCAACGTTTCCAGTTTGAGTTACCAATTAGTTTCTGCATGTTGATATACTGTGCAATATTTCATCCCAACAAAATTCTAGATGGCTCCATGTTGGTACATGTTGTCCAATACGCGTATTTCCATAGTCTATACATTTGATGATCGATCGTTCTAAACAGTTGTACATCAGTACCTATTCCGTAACAATCGTGTATATTTTAGAATTGATAATTTCAAACACTCCATTCGAAAATATACTTTACTATAGTATCTGGCACTAACTGGCCGCTGCCGCGGCACCACTTGCTGTGCGTGCTCGGCTCGTGCATTGCTTAGTCATAGTTCTGACCTAACCTAACTTATCCCTCCCGTTAAACGATGTGCAAATATGTGACAATCGAAGAAATGAAATGGCCCATTTCGGTCAAAAGTACTTTAGAAAGTCTTTAGTTAAAATTACCTTTGACCGGTTACAAGATTATGACTGTGTAAAGTATTGAATCCGTTTTATCACCCTGAACATTCTAAAGCATATGCAATGTGGGGACTTAGGTGACTAATAAAGAGACGTCTTGTTAGGTGTAGAGTCTATAATATAATGAATGCGGTTACATATCACTTACATCTAAGTACATAATATATGAAGGAAGGCGAGTCCCACACTACACCTCCCCCGTATTTATAGAAAAAAAATAATTAAATTCATTTTTTTTTGTTTACTTAATCTAATGTGCCTTAATTATTCAAACTTACAAAATCTTAAATAGGTGTCTCTCCTATTTATATTCTAATATTTTTATATTTATAGGTTGAAGTACACTGTTGAATACATTTAAATTTCTTTAAAAAAAAATAGATTTTGTCACAATTCCATCTTTAATCTCCGTCTTTCACTTTCTTTTAAGTCGTTAATCAAACTAAATTATAATCATATCCTTTCATATTCATATTTCATTCTTTACAGTCTATATCCCTTTCTGTGTCAGTAGGTACACTATGACTGAACCCAGCTGGGTCTTATAATTTTATTTTGGTACTTTTACTTTATTCAGGACTCTCGGTACCTGATTCATCAAACAATCATCTTTAGGGACATATTTAAGACAGCTTTGGTCTCCAACTATTCTCACAGAGAGATCTCGTCTACACCATGATCGAATTTGAAGGAAATGAACCCTATTATTGTACCTTTGTGTACCTATCTTATAATATTTTTACTGTTATCATTTCAATATCAAAACCACACAATCACAATGAAACAATACATAAACAAACTGAATTCTTTGGTATACAAAGTCTAAAATCGAATTCGGATGATCAGTCCTATTTCGCATCCAAAATCTTGTCTACCAAATGATTCCCAACTACCTTTTACGAAACTTTCATACAGCCCAAAACAATCTAATCCATATCGTATCTGTACTATTATATTTCAAATTCATTTCCATACTAGGTATCATCCAAAATCTAAACATTTAATTAATTTATCAATACTGTAATCCAGAATCTAAACATTCCACACTTTTACTAAGTAGTCAGTGCTTAGTTAGCATAAAACGTGAAATTATTTCACATAAAGTACTCGAAGCATCAGATATCTGACTCCAACCATGTTACATGGAATTACAACAGTGACATAACGCTTGCACGAGCTGCAACTTGATAATATGTTTATATCTAACATGCACATAAACGGCATTCTGATTTGGAGAATTTATGCAGATATCTGACAATAATAGACAATAATATAATCTAAAAAACAAAATTCACTTATTTAGTACCTACCTATTTACATAATAGGTAGTAACCTAACTTATCACCATGTCTATATACCTAAGTATCAATTAATGTACCTAAAAATAACGTCTCATCGTCACCACTCACTCACTAATTTTAATTACATTTTTTTTACACATCAAGCACACGTAACTTTGACATCTGGTAGGCTGTCCAGCAGGGTAGCGGAGACCTCTCGACGCTCCCTGGACCTGGACACCAACATCTCCCTGCTGCATACACATAATTATAAATCCAGAGACGAATTTCGCTCAGCCCCAGCAATTTCTCACTCTATCCTTCTTTCTTCTCTCAAAAGATCCAGGAGGCACATCTATTTCACTTCAATATTTTTATGCTCAGCGCTGCCGACGTGGCAGCACTGGCAGGGTCGCCATGCAATGTGGGGACTTAGGTGACTAATAAAGAGACGTCTTGTTAGGTGTAGAGTCTATAATATAATGAATGCGGTTACATATCACTTACATCTAAGTACATAATATATGAAGGAAGGCGAGTCCCACACTACACATACGCGATCTTTTTAATTTTCAGCATTCTAAAATATACGCGGCCAGTTTCATATCCAATGCGTTCTGGCCTTGTATATTTTAGTAATACGCGTCCAATACCTACAATAATTTTGACAAAAATGCCAATCTATCTCAACACGATTTCGAACAATATAACAGGACTGTGTCCTGGCTGACTCAAATTCCGCTGAGGGAGGACAAAAAATTAAAACATTCCGTGGTATTGACAAAATCAATATTAACTGGAGAGTTTGCCGCAGTACTCGAGGGACGTTCGCGCGTCAGTGGTCAAACCCGTTGGGTTTTATGAATACCTACCCGATTGGCTCGGATGATTGGTAGGCACCTGTCAAGTGGATATTGACTTTAGGTGGCATCGATATATTGATTAAAATTATTGTATTCGCTCAATTGTCAAGGGAATGTACCTATAAAATGACTTTTTGGTCAGTCTAATATTTTGCTTAATTGCTTTAATTTCTACTTCATGAGCAGAATTTTTAAATCTTTGATTATAATTTAAAACATTTTCTTTTTTACTTTTAACCCCCAACAGAAAAGAGGGGTATGTAAGTCTTTAGTGTGTATCTGTATGTGGCAGTGTAGCTCCAAAACGGAACGACCGATTTCAATGCAATCTTTTTAATTGAAAGCTAGTTTAATCGGGTATCATCTGAGCTATGTTTCATGAAAATCTGTTTTGCCGTTCAAACGTTACAGCTCTTTTTCTAGTTAGAGTCGGGGGTTTTACACGGTTAGCATAGTTTATCCTACATTTCTTCTGGCCTATTGCGAGGGTCCATCCACAGTGCTACATAGCAATCTTAATCATGCGCTCATTTTACAATTCGAGGATAAAAAAAATACTGTCTCCATTCAACACTTTCATCTCCAATCCAAACAGAACAAAAGCTAGCGAAAATCAGTTCCATAGATATTTGTATAAAGATTTTTATTTTTACCCAAAATAATCTGGCACAAAATTGAAGGGATTTCGGGAGGACGCATTAGGCTGCCGTTCTAGCGGAAACATCATATTATCGACGGAGGAATCCACCGGAATATTGTTTCGTGGTTTCCTATCAATTCCGGAGATGCCTTTGAGCTCCTCGCCCGTTTTTACGTCACATATTTCAACATTGTTATTATTGGAAACCGTTTTTGCTCTGTATTAACGAAATTATACGGAGTAAGAGAATTAATTTATTAAGGTTGGCGTAATTTGTATAAATCTCCACTGTGAAATTAATTTTAGGGACCTTGAATCGATAATGTTCGGTACATTATGCTGTCCCTTCGAAGCAATATTTTGTATTAATTTTAGGTAAGTGACTGCTGCGTTTCAGCTTTTCATACCTCTTTGATTATTATTTGGCACGTTATGCTTTTTATTAATATTGCTGTAGGATTCAAACTAAGTCAAATTTATTAAAGACTAGCTGACCCGGCGAACTTCGTACCGCCAATAAAAGAACTGTGCACCTACCTACCTATCTACCCACTTACCTTCCTACCCTACCTACCTACCCTACCTACCTGCCTACCCTACCTATCCTACTACCTACCCTAATAGATGAAAATTGCTACCCCGACAAGTGTTTCAATCAAGTTTCCATCCAGTCCTATCCAATGCCAAATCTTTTAAATTTTTATGTTTCTATATTCGCTTTTTCTTTGAGCTGATCAATGTAGTTTCTTCTTGATCTTCCTCTTCTTCTTATTGCCTCTATTTTCCCTTCTATAATGTTGGTAACGAACTTATCGTGCCTAATCAAGTGACCACCTAACAAACTTACCTATAGGACCTAGAACTTGCCTCACGGAAAAATATGATACATTAAACTAGACTACAAAAAAAAGCCACGAATCATAAATTAAACAAGTAACAACAAAGTTACAAAGAATATTGTTTATGACAACTCCCGCAAAATGCATAAATAAGGGAGTCCGGTTGGTTTCACTTACATCGCTCTCATGACAAACAAACAGTTTTAATAAAAATCGTCGTCAATTCACTGGAGTGTGTGCACATCGCAGAAAGTTGCCGTCCGTCGCCATATTGCACGTGTTACGGTCAAAACATGAATTCTGTCACTGCGCTTAGTAACGGGTATGATTTTTTTTATTTTTTTCACGCTGTTCTCTTATTATGCAGTAATACATTTCACTAAGATCCGTATTAAAAGCTTTTATATAACGCTAGTTGTAATAATTAAATGAATTAACATGATTTTATGTATAAAGAAAGAAAGAAAGAAAACGAATTTATTTGGTTGCAAAATTAAGGCATCACATACAGTAATAAAAATAAGAAAAAAAGTAAAAGAATAAGAAAATCAAAAAAAAACAAAAAAAAACTGATAATCACATACCTAGTTATTTTATAAAATATGTATGTAGGTTATAACCCAACCATGTGGGCCTCACGACCGCACCAAAAAGATTCAGTTCAGCGTGTGCCAGACATCAATGCCCGGCGCTGATTTTCAACTACATCGGTTTGTGACTCACGGATGTCAATTAAAACATACTACAGATTTAAGACAAAAAGTTTTATAGTACCTAGTCCACAAAAACGAAATCGAAAATAAATTTATTTAACTTATAGCAACAAAGGATTTTCCCATTAGCTTTCATTTTAGATGTACCTAGACCAAAGCATTATAGAAACTTAGCATCCAGTTATTTTGCGTATAAACGGATTTCAGGCTTTTACTGTAACACATTACACCGACGCTATATTATTTGAGTTAGTAACCGTGACAATAGTACCATTGTCGACAGACGTACTCATTACACTATCTTTAGTATGGTCCACAAAAGAAATTAAAAATATACGTTTGATATGAGAGGAAAATGTCAAAGGACTTTTTATTTTCCTTGTTTTTACTGTGGTTTTTGTTCGTGTGGTGTGTTAGCCGGATTTTGGTTGTAAACGTCCATTTTTTTTTTAAACTTTTTGTTTCCTCATAGGTTTTTATATTTCTCTACGTCAAAGAGAGGGTAACAAACTGATTATTAAATTATTAATATTTATTTATTTGAGGTTGTAAATATGTTAAAATAACATTATATGGACAGCACAGTTAGTGTAGTGGCTATAAGCGGTTGGCTTTCTGCGCTAAGTACCCCGGGTTCGATCCCCGCACGTAACAAATATTTATATGGCCTACAGATAATTGTTCCGGGTCTGGGTGCATGTGTATGTGACACGTATGTCTATAAATTAAATCCACGATACAGGAGAAATAGATATAAGTGCAGGTACAACGAATTAAAAAAAAATCTGCTCCGTTGTTACTCTATTGTAGACAAAAGATCCAGAGAACTTTACTGAACAATATAAAGACGAGCAAAACTATGAAATACATATTATTTCATAGTTTCTGGGCGCTAGAACTTTCCTAATCTATCACTTAGGAGTACTCAAGAATTGTCCAGAGGACTATAGACAGTGCCAAGTCACTGTTGACAAGAGGTTTCGCCGCAAGAAATGAGTAAATTGCAATAAAAGAGGCTTTAAAGGAGATCTTTTTGGCACAATGCCAAACAGACATTAAAGTCTATAAGTGCCGATATCAAGACTTGAATTCAAACGTATGAATTCAATTTCCAATATTTGGATGGCACTGTTATTGTTATATGCCAACTCAGACGGTTGAAGTCTGAAGTTGAGGTAGTTGCGCGATGTGGGGGGAGGTATGATCCATCACCACTATTGGCTAAGCTAAGCTTTATGGTGCGTATCATGAGCCCGTGACTGACATCTCATGTCACACCCCTCCCGCACCGCGCAACTTCTTCATAAGCTCAGGCACCGACCGGCTCAGCCTATAGTGGTTTTTGTTAGTCATTAATATGCTTAGTCTTATTTCTATGGTCGCGGGACTTATCTCATTACCGTGACCCCGGAACGTAAAGGGCTATTGAAGGAACACCGTGGATTTTAGTCAGTACAAGTCTGACAGTCCCTCCGCCGTGCCCGGGGTGGGAGGACTCATTTGATGATTTTACAAAGCTAAAAAAAAAAAAAAAAAAAATCTTATTTCTATGAATCTTTCTTCACAACCGGTCGTCTGCGGCCGAGAACAATAGAAACGTAAGACAGTAACACATTGATCGAGGCAAGGCTGCAGGCCCTTTAATATCGGCGCAGAGTTGCAAGCCCATCGGTGTTTTATCGGCTGTATTTCGGTGAGTGGGCGTTGGAACTACATAACATAATAATTTTTCAACAAATTTAAATACAGCTTATATTAGGTACCTACCTATATATGTATGTTATCTATCCTAAACTATCAGTGGAGTATTTTTTAATAATATATACCAAGCAAACGAGCGTGCGCTTCCACCTAACGGTAAGTGATCACCGTCACCCATGAACATCCGCATCACCCTCTAGAGACACCGATATGTTACCGACCTTTTAGGGTGGTACCTATAAGCTCTTTTCTTGCCAGGTCTTCTTCATAGGACCAACTTTTTGCAACCGTGAAACTACTGTCTTAACATTTCAAAAGTATAAACACGATTGTATTCTATTCTAGTGCATTTTCTGTCAAAACACCAGCCCATCTGCTTCCTCCAAGCCACAGGCATGACGCCTTAATAACAGCAAACAAATACATGTTTTGCAAGAAAGCCTCAGCAAGTATTGCACAGGCCGTTGCTCCTGCGCATCGCTTCGTTGCCCACCCCCGTCACGGTGCGCAAGTATGTTAGTACAATTTATGCTTCTTATCGTGAAGATAAAATGTATGGCCATATTTGTAGGAAATCGTAATATTAGCAGAAAAATAAATGGCGTGATAAATTACGTCGGTAGTACGTAGTTTGATCTTAGAATAAAACAGAATGGATCTTTATTTCATGTAAATCAGATACAGGATACAGCCACTTATGAAATCTCAAGACTCTATGTGTGCGGTTACAAATATTAGGTCCTATGGAGAAGAACCGAGAAGACACTCAATTGAAACTCTTTTAAAATAGATTACAATCCTGATTAGTACAATGTTGTGGTAAGAGCTGCGAGAATAATGTAGTTTAAAGTGAATTAAAAATAATTGAATAATAATTATTTGTGGACGTTTTGCTACATAAACGTATTGATCGTGAGGCATGATTTGCCTCTGAATAAGATTGCCATGGCAGTTACGAGCTGAGCAGTAATATCATAAACGCAAAGTATGTCGTTATTGCCATAGAAGCTGGGTAGGCTTATGGTGTGGGCAACTTGTCTTGACACTTTTGCGCCTTCCCATCTTCCTAGCTCTGCGGACTGTTCTGGCGCTGCCGTTGCAGCCGCAGAGACACTTAAACGGCACAAATATAATAACTTTATCAGCTGTACTTTATTTGAGCCGTTTGGCATCGAATCGGGTCATGGGGTCCGAATGCACTTCTCCTTTTTAGAGACATTGCAAAATGGTTGGCCGACACTACGCGTGACCGAGGCTGGCCTATTCTTTGGTCAAAGAATAAGCATTGCCATTCAATGTGGCAATGCTGTCAGTCTTTTGGGTACGCTGCCAATTGACAGCGAGGAGGAGTACCTATACTATCAGTTTTATATTTTTATTTAATGTTTTAGTTATAAGCAGTGACCGTACTTATGTGTAGCCTTCAAATAAAAAAATAAAAAAATAAAAACTGTTGTTTATATTTTATTTATTTAAACTTAAATGTACAGCAATGGTGGTACGGATTTAATGCCATGAGGCAATTGTTCAATTCTTTCTATGTTTTGTTTCCAATTGCAACATAATTTGCGAGCCATCATACTTACAATTTGTCACTTAAGTCACTATAATCGCATGTCACGTTTCCATTTACCCGAAGATCCGTTTAATAATTCGAATTTATTCATCGTGAATATTTAAATACGCACCTTCCGGCACGTGTTGTGCGAAAGAAAGAGACGAGAATATTGGACCCCTCGTTTTTGTGTAGGAGAGAACGGGACGCGTGTAGGACATCTGTATCGGAGTCATCAGGTGTGACCGACTCGTGCGCAGTCTAATAAACTGCTGATAGTAGCGATAGTGGGTAATTGTTGGCGTTTGGCGCTATATTGTTCTTAAGCCATTGTCTTTTGTATTATTCTTTTTTAACTCTCGTATGTACTGCATTTACCTACATGCATACCGAATTTTTGTATGGTTTCGTCTGACTAGATGAATAAGGGCCTAATGATGATATTACGGTAAATCTAAACAATGGTCCAAAAGGTCCAGGTTTGGATCTTGGTTTTTAATCTTACGTAGTGTTGAAGAAAACAAATAGAATATTATCATTTCACTTAACAATGGACATATTGAAGAAGAGTATTGTAGGTACTCATAATTTACTATGAGCAACTTTTACTATAAAATCAAACCAGAAATCGTGAAAAAAAATCTGCTGTTCCACACAGAAGTCGAGTAATTTTGAAATATTTGTACGGAACAGCTGATTTCTTTTTCAGTATTTCACGGTTGGTCCACTAGTAAAAGTTGTTCATAATGATTTTTCTTCGTAGATCGAATTTTGAGTCTATTAATTGTTGATAAATATTTCAATATAAAAACAATAATATTCATCAAGTAGATCATAAGTCATAACTTAGTAAATTACCTAGATGATTTGAATTAGTTAACTTTTCGAGATGATAAAAGCCATTTTCATTTCCCATTATTTATTTATTCGTTCAGAAAAAATATGCAGCCCGCATTCACCCAATACTGAGTATAGACCTCTTTTGCGGAAAGAATCATCGCTGTCGTACGTGATCTAACTGCAAATGCAAGCGGATGTATATATATTTGCATATAATAAATACTCCATAGGATATTAGTATGACATTAGTTTAATAGTTTTCGTATTCGGTAAGTCGAAATTATGTTATGAAAGTATGTGTTGATTGATTCTTCCGTTGTCTTGAATTCATAAATAAATCCAGTCCATTACTATCCCACTGCTGTGCACGGACCTCTTCTCAGAATGAGAAGGGTTAGGCCTTAGTCCACCACGCTGGCCTGGTACGGGTTAGCGGACTACTTATTTATTTGAAGAGGTAGGGTACTAAGCCCCTTTGTCACTGCGACCTGCGAGGATCTATTGTGACGTAGCGGACTACACACACCATCGAAAATTTTATGAGGCCCTCTCAGTCGTGCTGGTTTCCTCACGATGTTTTATCACAAAACATGAAGTGAAGGCATGTGCCTTGGTACTGCGTGGAACAGGTACCGGGTATGAAGCCTTACAAACGCAGCTTCTTCCGGAGACGCTCGGATGCGGTGCGTTGTGGCTGTTTTATTAATAAACAGCTGTTAATTTGCGCATAGCTATGGTAATTATAATGTTCTTATGAGAAAAGGTCCCTATATTGCTATAGCCTCCATTTGCGGTGTTCCCGGTTATCAACAAGCCACCTTATTTCTTTCATGGATGTCATAAAATATCTATACGTGAAGGGAAAGCTTTGTACCCCTTTTTAAGCATATCGCGCGCACAGACTCTGGGTGTGAGATTTGGCATCGTTAAAGTTTATATTATGGAGAAGGAGTGCAGAAAGCTAAAATTACAAAAAACTGTAAGCATAAAGAGTTCAGTAAAGACCTTATTGGAAATGGCGGGAGAAGAATTTTTATTAAATTAAATATTTCAAAGTTCATTTTATCTGAAATTATATTGAGATTTACGTTATGTACGAATGTCTACCAATTCCAATAAAATGTTCATCTGTGATGTACAAATCTGTAAATTATATCTTTTTGTGTACTCACGTATATTTATGATCACTACCATGAAAAATAAAAATTATCATTTAATTACTATCTACTGCTGACCAGTCACGACCTTACGATATTTTTTCTGGATTATTTAACACGAGCGGCGTGCGTAAGGCACGCGACTAAGACATGTGTTCACGGTCTGCTGGCCCACTCTAAGGACAAAGGTGTTTGATCATAAAAAACAGGATCCCCGCTCTTGTGCACATGCCTTTTTTGTCTATAAGGGGCGAAGATATAGGAAGAAACTGGCAGGTTTTATTGCAGTTTAATGAGGTTGCAAGGTATTGTAAAGGTCAAGATTTGTTTTATGCTAACCGGTATAAAAAAGCTTGACAACAGGTCTTGTTGGCTTGTACTATGAATTTTAATGTAAATATATAGCTTTATGATGGTGTCTGGAAGTCATCGAAGCGGTAAAGTCGACTTCCATAACATTAAGTTTCTTAATATCACTAAGGGCCATTTTCACTAACAAAATAATAGATGTGTAAAATGAAATCGGTCAATGACTCATACAAAAATTCAAGTTTAAACGGCTGATTTTGAACTAATCGTCTGTTATGTTGTCGGTGAACATAGCCCTAAGTCATGTTAGAAAATATTTATAAGTCATGTCATGTTACATTTAAGACACGCCAACATTATACGGTTTATGGTATAAGAAATTTATTTCTCAAAAGAAGAATACATTCCTTCACTTATTTAGAAAAACTTAACATAATAATATCGTTAATAACGAGAAAACGCAGGTAGGACTATAATCAAATTGTAGGCGCATTTTTTCTTTCGTGTCAAAATAGTACACACTTACATTTCCGACATAGGCACAGTAATTTAATGATTATCAAGTATCGACAGCAAAATAAAAACTATTAGTGTATGGAACCTATTACATAATTATGGCGACTCAATTGATATCTAATTGCCATGAAATATCAATAAAAATATTCATTATTACAGACTGACAATTCGATTCCTTTTACAAGAAAGTGTTGAAACCGATTTACATAGTAAACTTCTAATAAATCCTCAAAAAAGTCCACCATTTCAAGCAAATCTTCACATTCTTTGTAAAATCGTTCATGAACCCAAACCGGGTCGGGGGCGGAACCATTAAATACACATCTAAAGAATCTTCAGTAAGTATCAAATTCCAAAGAATAATAATAAAGTTTTCCGATGTGGACCATCGCGAAAGTGACTTGCTTAATGTTAATAGGGGTTCGACACTCCAATGTCAGTTTCGCCTTTGAATTTTTAAAGCCACTGAGTTAAAACTTTCTCATACATTAGGGCGACCATGAATATTTAGCTATTTTACAAGCTTCCTTACAGATTCCGTTTGTGGTCTTATTTTCGTATTAGGGAACAGCTAACTTACGCGACGCATCTTTAAGAATTCAGGCAAAAGCTTATTTCAGGAGAGAACAAAAGGTTTTTTTTTCATTCGAAATAATGTAGTCGTAACTTTTGTCGGGATTTTCAGATAAAATAAGTCTTTAAAGGACTTTTTTTCAAATTACTTTTTTAAAGCTATGGTTTAATATAAAAATAATAATGGTAATAAAGTTATTAGTGTAAGTAAATCTAGATTTCTTATTCTGAAATGTTAATTTAATTTTTATGTCTCAAGTATTCTTTGTCTTCGTATTTTGGTTTAAAATTTCCCAGTGAAGTGCTTGTTCATGAATGTGGTAATGAAACGATCTTTATAATTCTTATTTCATTCATAAAAGTCCTTCTCATGTTCGAATAGTTGAAAAATGTTAATAGATATGTGGATAGATATGCGCCTAGAATAACGACGTTTTGAAAGTGACCTGCAAAGGCCCAGTTGAAATAAAAATCTTTGACTTTGATAAAATAGCCTTATGCATTGGTTAAAATCGTTCTTGTTTCGGTATTTATGCCAATAATAAATATGCATCTATCAAAAAAAAAAACATTTTAGACGTGTATAATATTTTGTTTATTTTTGGTAATGTGGCAATAAACATGTTTTCAATTTTTGCTATTAAAATTTCTGTGAAAAGAAAAGTTCGACCCCTATCAGGACTCGAAACTGCTAACTTCTGGTCCTGTACACCAGCCTCCCTGATCGCCGTCGTTTTTTTTTTTCATTACCTTTTAATTGTAATATCACTTACCCAGGTGTAATGCCTTCTCCCAATATAAAAATTATCTATCTATCGTTACACAAAATATAATAAATAAATAGCTATTGACGGATAGTTTATTTATAACCTAACCGTAAAAAACCCTCGACTCCAACTAGAAATACAGCTGTAAGTTTTGAACGGCTCAACAGATTTTCATGAAACATCTAAGATGACATTCCCGATTAAAATAGCTTGCGTTTTGGAGCTACGATGCCAGAGATACACATGATACACACACATTACACACTTATAACACCCCTCTTTTTGTCGGGGCTTAAAAATACTTGTTTTTATTAAATTTCAGTATTGTCTACCGAAGTTTGGTCACACTACCAAAGTAAGTCGCGAAGGGAAGAGAGTGACGAACTTCTTGTAACTTATCCGCCATGATTTGCATAACACGTGACAATGTTCCACCGTCAATCTCAGTTTGTACGCCGCCCTCAAAAGTTGCTTCTCTCTGGTTTTAATAACTGATGAGGTAGCGGAGTTATACGAAACAAGTATGTACTAGTACTTATATTCAAAAGTATTATAAACTTTTTAAACAAGAAAAAGTAACCTAAAAGTTATATTTTTGGATTTTCGCTACAGATCAAGATTTTCGCCTTTTTAATCGACTTCAAAAAAGGAAGAGGTTCTCTATTTGACGATATGTTTTTTATTTATTTTTTATGTTTTTTTACGCGATTTATCCGCCAATTGCTGGCCGATTTTGAAAATTCTTTATTTTTTTGAAAGGATATACTTTCGGGTGAAGATCTGTTAAAGACTTTCGGAGGTAGACAATGGAACTCTAGAATAGAATATCACTCGCGATTACGGTATTCGCATGTTTCTGTATTGTTTATGCCACTCAAAATAGTTTTTTTTTTTTTTTAATAAATGTAAAAACCGACTTCAAAAAACTAAAAAGTATAAAATAATTTTCTTAAAAAACTTAACATCCTCTGAAGTCGGGGCCTATAACTTTTCAATGCACCGAGCTTGGCAGTGGTATCAACTTCAGAAGCTGTTAAGTTTTAAGAAAATTATTTTATACTTTTTAGTATTTTGAAGTCGGGTTTTTCTTTTTTTCTTTTTTCCAATTGAGCATCTACAAAAGTCTCTATTGACCAACTGAGGTATTAGTAGATAGAGGGCTAAATGACAATCGTAGCGATATTTAGGTATACCTATCTAACTACAAAAGTCTCTAGTGACCAATATTGATCAACTGAGGTATTAATAGAGTGCTTAAATGCTAATCGTACCTAGTGATATTCAGGTGTACATCTACAAAATATGTTTTTGTTTTTCCTATCAGAATTGTGTCGATTGCGTCGCACGTGTTTTTGTATTGAAACTGACGCACGGTTTTTATTTTTAATTGGAGCTCAATCAAAAGTTAGTCCTAGTTTCACAATGGATCCCGAAATATAATTAAAAGTTGTTCGATAACATTCGTTAATAACAACATGTAATTTCTGGCTCCCAGAAGTTTTTAAGAATAATAATAATATAGGGTGTAAGTAAAATCGTAACGTAACCGATACCACGGATTCGGTAAATGATTCTGGACAACTAAGAGCAAGAAAGGATTAGGTATTAAAAAAAATACGATTATGTGCGCTGTTTTTAGAACTAACTAAAAATACTGCAAGCAAAATCGTAAAATTTTTGAAAGGACCATCTCAATGTTCTTTCTTTGAGTGTTCCAGAATCATGTACTGAACCCATGGTATCAGTTTTCGTTACAATGTCACTCACACCCTGTATATGGATATTAGAAAGTGTTCATAATGATTTGTTTACAAAATTATGTTGATTGTTGATGGCACAAGAATATGTAAATATACGGTCCATTATTTCTTCTGTTTGATAATGTATTGTAAACAATATTTTTGTGTCTTTTTACACAAAAACCGATAAAATAAACAGAAGTTATAGTATTAAAAGCTACTACGTATTTAAATAACTTTTATATCTAATTGCTTTTGAGGTATCTGCCGTTGATTTTATTTAAGTAAAAATACAACTCAAAATGAAAAACTCCGTGGTAGCTCAGAAGCTAGATCTTCTGGTGTTCTGAACCGCGGGTCTACCGCGTAACTAAAATTGTAATGAACATCGACATCGGTATTAAACTTCAATACGATCGTGAGAGCCTAAACTTTGAGCTGACTTGTAAAAAAATTACCTATCATATAGAGACTCCTATCTTCATGATCGGTAAAAAAAATACAAGTTAACTCAAAGTTTAGGTTCTCACGATCGTATTGAAGTTTAATACCAATGTCGATGTTCATTACAATTTTAGTTGCGCGGTAGACCCGCTGGTCGCAGATTCAATTCTTGATCGCGATCGAATTTTTTTTCCACAGTAATTCACTACTGCTATTCGAAACCAATTTTTCTAAAACAAATGCACAAGTCATTTCTTTTTTTTTAATTTAGCAATTATTTGCCTTGACCTTCGCAACCCTTAGGGAAATCAAGATGTCGCATTATAATGGGAAGGGGATGCTGCTGTCCATCCACGCAATATCTCTTAGTTGCTTCTAACGACTCTCATGGGAAGGGATGGGGTAACCAGGTCTCATTTGGGGAATACACGGCTAAATTGATATCTTCGTCAATCATCATCAAAAATGATCCTTTTTCCGAGTAAGGGGATTTTTAGCCAAACTTAACGTTCATGATTATTCTGTACGGTCGAAATTCGACCGTAATTGTAGCTTTCTGCACTCCTTCTCCATAAAAACTTTAACTATGCCATATCAAACACTTCTCCGTTCGCACAATATGCTAAAAAATGGGTACAAAGTTATCTTTTCACGTATTAATATCTATACCTATAGATTTCAAAACGACTATCATCTAATATGGAGAACTTAGTATTGTAACTTTAGTGCCTTTGGTAGAACCGAAATCTAGTATATTAATAATGAGGAACTTTCATCAAAATTATAATAAGAAATTACATTCAAAAATCTATAATTATAGTTGTGAAAAGTGCTATAATGAAAGATTTATTAAACAATTATCCTTTTTTTTACAAATTATCTTTAGTATAAATTATGTAAAACGGAACGTTATTTGAAACACTATATTATATTACTATCTTAGATAATGGGGAACTTTCATCAAAATTATAATAAGAAATTACATTCAAAAATCTATAATTATAGTTGTGAAAAGTGCTATAATGAAAGATTTATTAAAAAATTATCCTTTTTTTACAAATTATCTTTAGTATAAATTATGTAAAACGGAACGTTATTTGAAACACTATCATCGAGTTTTGACATCACTCCTTCGTGTTTCCTTGGTTACATATTCACATGCTATAAACGAGCGATGCAATGACGTCATGTCACGTGACTCTGTTTTGGCGCGAACATTTGAGAGTCATAGTTTTATTTCTGGTATTTTAACTATTGGTGGATATTTTTTTTTTGTTCTTTTTAATTAAAGCCTTTAATTTTTACGATAACATAAAAATAAAAATTCATGCAAGTTCCTTATTCACCCTATAATAGTCCCACCGCTGGGCATGGGCCTCTTCTGAGAACGAGAAAGGCTAAGGCCTTAGTTCACGAAGCTGGCCTGGTGCGGGTAGGCGGACCACATACACCATAATGTTTCTTACTCCCTTGATATCTTCATTGATGTTTACGTACAAATGTGATACACATCGCTACCGTGTCTTCACGGTCTATTACTCTTCTAGAGTAGGTTACATTTCAGGTAGCATACCTAATTGTATCTGCACCGTTAGGAGACGTACTCGTATTAGTAATAATGTCTTCTTCTTTTCAATGTCCCTTCCACAAATGTATTAAGTTTTGGGTTCAAGTATTTCTTCTGATGCATTGGTTGCCAGGTCCCTTAGTCTTATTTCACGTATAGTCTTATTATGTATTTTATCAAAATATACTTTACAGAAACTTTCCAACGTTTGCATGTTTTCCGAAGTGATGTGGTGTTTGACTTAAAGAACACATGTAATTAAAATCTAAGCACGTATAATTTTATTGTCACTTACATGAGTAATCCTAAATAATTCACGAAATCCCTCATAAATCATAATAATGTGTCAAAACATCACTTAACATGACAAGAAAAATAAAAAGCAAACGTAATTTTATTTCGCACTAAACGAGTCAGTACATTAATTAGCGGTGGTATTTAAAAGCGAGGTGTACATTGTTCGTGTAAGCGGTGTCACAGATTAATAAAGTACAGAAGGCTAATCTCAGAACACGCAACAAAAACTTGCATTTCCGGTAACAATACAAATATAACAAACCAGCGATATCGCTTTTATGTAACGAACCTCTTCTTTCAGGCACAAAGGAAGCTGAGATATAGCTCTAGTGTTCAACATGCTTCTGTACAGGTTTCAACTTTTATACAGTTAAGCCAAAAGATAGCCTTGTTTGATAAAAATAAAGTTTCTTTTTCGCGATTTCCGATTTGGTCCTATAATAAAAGTTGTTAATATTGATGAGTACTTCCACCCGATAAAGCGCTATTATCGAATTAAATAACCCTATATAGATCAAACAACCAAAACTTATTGGTTCAATCCTGAAGCTACGTTCGTCCGCATAAGTTTGAGGCAACAAGCTCGTACAAAATAAGGTCTGGTCCTGAACCATTTTTTTTTACAAGCGTGTAATATGCCACTTCAGGGCAAACGCCTTCATTCCCTCATTAATTTTTTTCCCGATCTATGCCAATTTGGGGCCAATCCCTTAAATGTGAGTCCAGTTCATCATGCCATCTACTTCTGGGCTTGCCAAGTTGCCGTTTCAATCGCAAAACGCCATCATTATAGCGATGGTTTTTTGCTCGACGTTTACAGGTTTCTATTGATTGGGGCTTCTGTACTTGTATAATCTGTGGCGTTATGCAGTCGAGCGGACTGAGCTCAAGGCATCTGCCGCACGCGACATGACGTTAATGTAAAACTCCATTAATGTTAAAGTTTATTCCAGTGCTGGAATGAGTAGAATTCAGAAACAATTAAATTTGATGCCCGCCTTTGACTTGTTGAGATTTACTTGCGAGGGGATAGAGTAGGGACATTTATTTAAATAGTCTAAGTTTATTGTTATGCTGGTTCGAATTAGAATGGAAGGAAAATGTAGTTTGGCTACTGTTTGTCATTATATTTTACGTAAATCGTTAGCAATTGAATTCGGTCTATGTGTTGAAACCATCGATGTCTATAGATACGCTCTGTCATACAAAGGGAAGCTAAAAAAATGAGATGTATTTTTTGAAGACGTCAAATTCTAAATTCAACAATATTCGAATTATATTTAAATAGAACAGCGATACATGCACTAATAGAATAGCTACTGTTATCATATATTTTTTATTCAATACACAAATAAATAATTATATTTGTAAACGGCATTTGACTGGTGATCAACTACTCCATTTTTCTGAAAATGGAGTACCTGACACGTCTCATTTTTTGAGTTCACTAAGAATATCTATAGACATGAAGCATGCACGGCTATATTATGAAGCTATACATTTTTAACCCCAGACAAAAAAGAGGGGTGTTATAAGATTTTAGTGTGTATCTGTTTATCTGTGTATCGGTGTATCTGTGTATATAGCTTCAAAGCATATAGTCCGATTTCAAGGCAGTGAATCGGAAATCATCTTAGCTATGTTTCATGGAAATCTGTTCAGCCGTTCAAAAGTTACAGGTCTTTTTCTAGTTAGAGTCGGGGGTTTTTGACGGTTAGGATAATAGTATTAGCTGACTTCTCATTGTACGGAAAGCCTATACAATGCAAAGTCAGATTATACTGGAAATAAAATTGCTATATTGCTATAGCTTGATGTACAGCCATGTGTACATAGGTTCGTGAGTTCTAAGCAATAAAAACTATAAACATCACTTTTTTTCAACTCAGGATATGGATGCATTCGACCTTAGTCAGAACAAACAAAGAAAACGGAAATACGTTTGTCTATGAAGAGCTACCTATCCAGTTTTGCCTTGAAGGTAATGTATATTATGATACTTGGTTTTTAACGGTCTGTGATGATCCACAAAAGCAACAATAGTTTTGCCTGCCTTCTATCCTCATTCCAAAATCGAATAGTTCTAGATACTCAAAGAATAGTAGGTAACACAAAATTCCATGGCCCAAATACACGACGACAATGATTTATCATTATAGGCAACACTTACACGGTTCATAGATCCTGGCGCTCCCAGTATTTGGAATCCAATTATTTAGAATTCCACCTGTAGAAGCACTTTACCCTGGATTGCGATATTCAGGAGTAAATGGATTTTTCGGTAAGTCAACATCTTAATCGTAATTCACTGTTCCGCCACGCTTTGATTGCGAGCCGAATGAATAAATTAATGCGAACATCTCGTGGATTTGTCCGCATTCTTCTTTGAGATTGAGAAATTAAGATTGTGTTTTGTTTTTCTCATTTCCTTCTTTTGCTAAAATTAGATAGATTTTGTTTATTTAATGAATTAAACAAAATCAAGCTGTAATTAGATTTGGTATAATGCCGTGCAGTGGCGAAGGGTGAACATTTTCAAAGGGGAAGCCATCGCAAAAATACCCCACCAAAAAAAAAAAAACACTCGCCAATAAATGCATAATTTGTCATAACACTGCCGACAAAGCATCAAGATTTCGGCAACCACTAACATCCAAAAAAACCCAAAAACCGCTCCTCTACCCCACTGTCTGTTAGTCTATGCATTAACCAATTTCTAAAGGGAAGCCGATGGGAATCGGGTTGTATGGACTCTTCGCCACTGATGCCGTGTAGAGACGACACAAAATTATGTAAAGTAGCTCTAGCTAAGTAAAAGTAAAAAAAATCATGATCATTTTCCTGCCCTTTATCCCATTTTTATTCTTCCATTCAGACGCCATTTTCGGATTCAGTTCCTTTACATTCGTGTCATGTGTCACACAGTCCATCCATCTTTTCTTTGGTCTGCCTCTTCTCTGATAGCCATCAACATTTATGCTTCAGAGAAGAGGAAAGGAAGTGGAGTCAAAAATTTTATCTGTGAAAAAGCGTCTGTATTTTGCAGAAATCAGGCGAAAATCACCTCGTTATACCTACACAGGATATATAATTATAATAAAATAAAATAAAAACTTTATTTATGTATTACGCATAATTTTTAGAGTGCTTCAGTCTCTGTTCCTAAATGCAACAGCAGTATTGGGATACACTTTAAAACAAAACGAAAATTCGACTTAGTATGGGGGACGCGCATAATTTACTAGCGCAAGCCATACAAAATCAATTTTTTATTTTGTTTTGGAATGAATTTTATTACTGCGGTTGCATTTGGGAACGGACACTGAATCAATCTGCAAAGTTTGCGCCCTACATAAAAATATCCTGTATAAAACAGTATAAAAAAGTAAAATGACAAAGTTCTAAATAATGGGTTGGAAAACCATAGATTATGAAGAAGATGACTCAGTAAACATAAGCAATGTTCCAGTCCTTGATTTAATAAAAACTAAATTAACAACAAATAATCAATATCAACCGTATTCATGGCAGTTCATTATTAAATAAGTGATTTATTGTCAGCTATAAGTGAGGGCATTGTGACTCAACATAAAAAGCTTATTGTCTGTTTAATAAATAAAGAACTGAGTACTTTCAAAAGCTACGTATTAAGGGTAGTTTACCTTTCATTCAAATGTCACACTAATAACTGTGGCTATGTCCGTTAAAGAAGTATATAATATAACTTCTATAAAGCGCTGAGAATACCTAGTAGTGAGAAAGAGGTAGCAGCATCTGTTTTCCTATGTAAGCGTACGGGACAGCATTAGAGCGCGCGAGACTAAAACGGAGTGAAAACCAGTTACAGTTAAAATAATAGGTATAAAGAAATATGACAGCAACGGAAAATGTGCATCAGTAAAGTTTTGATCAAGGATTTTTTGTTTCAACTGGGCCTTTGCAGGCACTTTCAAAACATTGGGTCTTTATGTAGGTGCACGATACCAATTGGGTTGGTCCTGGAGAAGATACCAGCAAGAAACTCCACAGATAGACTTTTTGAATAACAAATCTGCAATAGAATTTAAAATTCTACCTGAATTTAGACAATATAACATAATAAAGGAAATGCAAAGATCATAATAAGTGGCACTAGGAACAATAACAACAAATAATTGAGTATCAAAATGAGTCATTGATTCACGCTCTCAAATTGTTAATACCTAAATATCTTCATTATTTCATGCAATTCCTTTTAATAATTCCCTACAGCTATAGCACATACCTCTCCACGTTCCTTATTTGAAATTAAATAGTTGTCATATTATGACACGACGCGCACGACACGCCTGCCGTTGCACTGGCATTGAATAATTCATTCGATAATTGGTGCTTCCTATTTCGTTCCATATTTGAATTTTATATTGCTTCGAACGAACTGCGGATCAAAACTCGAATGGAACATCATGCTTATTTTAGTATACTATTTGTTTTTTTTTTCATGTTGCTATTCTTCTCTTCTCTTTTTATGCCTTTAAATTCTGCGCATGGAAAACCTTGTTCTTTTATGTATTCTTATGTACTTTCAGCACGATGAACTCTATTTAATCTTTATTATATATCTCTCTATCGATTTGGGTTTCAGATATATGCATATACTAGGAGGGTGAATTTAGCCGATAAATATCACATAAACTAAACATTGACCTCTAGGAAACTAACCTTACTGACGTATCTTTTTAAATTACTACCACAAAGGTGCAAATTGAGGGATGGTTAGAAAAATACACTTACTTATATTTTATATTAATTAAACATTATTTTTTTTGCTTCGTGTATACAATAATGATTCGATTATGTTCCAAAATGTTCAAAATAAATAAATTACGATCACTTAATATTTCTCTATCCATCTAAAATTTAAGTGCTAGGCACTTGTCGGTATAGCAATTTCCATCTAGGCCTATCTAATGCTAAATCTTTTAATTCTTTATATTTCTACGTTTGCTTTTTCTTTGAATTCTATTCCTAATCGACATAAATTTCAGAATAGGTTAGGTTTTATATCGCCGACAAGGTAACCCTACAGGTACCGATCGTCGATCAGGGGCGTTGACAGTCAATCGATAAGTTGGGGGTCAAACAGACCGGTTTAAACGGTTGTGGTGAACTAGCTTCTAGTACGGGGGTTAATAAACCTGATTATTTTGGTAATTATTGTCAAGGGATTTTAATTCGGATTTTATTAAGAAAATAACTTTTTTCACGGTTTCGCTCGCTTGGTAATCATGATCATTAAAAATAGGTCATAAAGTAAGAAAAAAAATATGACAAAAGTGACAAAATAAGCAAAAAAAAATTAAATTAAATAAAAAAAGCAAATTCAAATTCTTGAATTGAATTGTAAGATAGAAAGAGAAAGAAAAAGGAGAAGAAGAGAAGAAATTAGGAAGTCCAATTAGGTAAACTTGCACAACAAATTGCGTGATGCGAGAACCTACAAACAGACACCATCTTTATTAAGTATTTTATGTAATAAGGAACAAATACGCAGGTATCTGTCTTGATTGTGTATAAAAATTATAAACATGAATCATGTAAAATACTAGAATCATAATGGACGTGTATCCTTCATGAATTGAAGGCAATGCAATTTTAACCAAAGACGTATTACAATGATTCATATAATTAAATGTTCGTATTAGATGGTGTTCTTTATTAATTGACCTAATATTATACAAGATATAAATGATATCATAACAAAAACTAATACCATGGTTTCAGAACATAATTCTGGACCCTCAGAGGAAAAAAAAAGGAAAATTAAAAAAAGAATTACAATTTGTTCGCAGTATTTTTAGTTAGCGTTCGTTCGCACTTGATACTTTTAGCAGCATGGATGGACCCATAATAACTGCGAACAAAAACGACTTATTTTTTAATCAATGTAGTATTTTTGCACTTAGTGGTTCAGAATGATGTACTGAATCCATGTTACCAGTTTTCGTTACGATGTCATTTACATAGATAATAACGTCCAATAAAATTATATCGTAGGTAGGTATTCTATACGTAAAATATTTACGAAAATTTTACCTCGATTGGAAGTGGTGACAGAGGGACAGAATCACAAATTAACGAAGTGAGTGACATGTAAAAGCTAGCAATACATATAACAGGTTCATATGAGGTCGTTTTGCAATAGAATCAATGACTTAACCGTCAAAAACCCCCGAATCCAAATAGAAAAGGAGCTGTAAATTTTGAACGGCTGAACAGATTTTCATGAAATATAGCAAAGATACATTCAAGAACTTTCAATTTAAAAAAAACTGCATTGAAATCGGTCCATCCGTTTTGGAGTTACGATGCCACAGACATATACACAGATTCAGAGATTCACAGATACACAGATGCACACTACAAACTTATAACATCCCTCTTTTTTGTCGGGGGTTAAAAAGCTAGATAGTACCTATATTTGATCGATAGTTTAAATTGTATACAGCTTATGGTATACACTATGCGACAGTCCAGTGACCTGCCATATTTGTTTACAATCGATAGGAGTGGTACTGTCACGACGAAATAGTTGTGACATTTACGTCACAACTATTTTGTCAAATACCGAATTCATACTGACTATTACGGAATTTAAAGGTGCTTTCAATAGAAACTAAAAACTGTTTTAATGAAATTGATAAAAATAATACTTCTGAGTAAACACAATTGATTTACACAGATAGTAAATACTTCAAGTTCAGATGTAAACACTTTTCTGTACCTACAGTAAACAACCTTGTATTTTTTGCACTTTTGGAGTAAATACCTATTACTAAGGTAGAAATAAATATAAAAAAATATTTACTTACATTGCAAAACGATGGACAACTTGAATAACCACCACATAATCCCGGCAAAAACCCGCCAAAGTTGGTACAACCATGCACCAATATATCACTGCGTAAGCGCCTCGTAAACGCGCAATTTCCTAAATAAAATCCAGTACAAACTGCTTATAAACTAGTATCTTTATATTCCGTAAAGGGAATATATTACAAACTTCGCGAGTTTCGAAGCTAAGCGCGCGTAAAGTTTAAAACCGCGTTCCCAACGTGTGTGGGGTTCGAATCCGGGTTGGAAACTAACCGACACAGCCAACTGGCGTCCGGTAGCAAGCCAACCATATCGGAAACACTCCGTATTGTATAGTTATTGGGTAATTTATTCTAATACTTCACGTAAGTACCAGTCAGTTGCTTGCGATTATGTTCTGAAATAGATATCTAATAATATATGTAAAAATTTGAGGAAAAGAAGGTATATTTTCTCGCTTTTATAATTTTTTTAAGAAATTTGTATTTTTAAGCTAGTTAAAATACAATTAAAAATAATTTATTGTATTTTTCTAGTAACTGAAAACGTAGATTTCCACTTGTAAACATCTAAGCAATGAGTTGTTATATGGACTAGTGGTCGCCCATTGGACGAAATCCAACCACATATTATAGTATCTACATAAATTTTAGCTTTCTGCACTCCTTCTCGATATAAACTAGAACTGTGCCAAATCTCACACTCCTCCGTGCGCGCAATATGCTTAAAAAGGGGTACAAAGTTTTCTCTTCACGTATTAATATAATTATGGATATTGCACTTGGCAGACGGAATAGCGATAGTACCTATGTTGTTTTATGCTGCTTAAATCTACACACTTGTCTCGTACCGTGGGGTTTCAGAGGACTTTCCTCCCATGCATCAGGTTGTGGAATCAGCAAAGGTTTTCCCAAGATACTGCAGCATGTGGTTCTTCAAAAAGGGAGTGAAAATATTTTTACAGTTTCAGCAACGCACGAGTGTTCCTCCTGGTACTTCTGTTACGGTAACAGCTTACCATCACGCGGGCAGTATACTTGTTTGCCACCATAAGGGTATAAAACTCTTTGTAAACCCATACCTGATACTATAAAAAGTCTATGAAATACTTTTTATTTGAATAAGCTATCATTGTTAGTTTCCGAGATATTATGGCTTATTATTGACCTTGTTTCCTTGATTCTGAGTGTATTAGCCTACTTTTCAAGTAAAGTAAAATACATTAAAAGTGTTCAAAAATACCTTCAATTAATAATAATAGACTTCAGCTGAAAATCAGCGCTGCAGTTACATGCAGCAATATGCTGAACTGAGGCCTATTAGACACACATTACCACACCGAGCCTGCCACGCATCGCACAAACTATCGGTAGCCTGATACCGTCGATTATTGTTGTTGTACTTCTTTGTTGTTTATGTCTTATCCTTTCTGTGCGCGGAGTAATTTTTATTGATTTTTTATTTCATTTTATTGTGTGTTGATTTTTGTGATGTCTATAAATATATTTTCTTTCTTTCATTTCAACAACAAATGACTCATTTTATCAATATCCTCGGTCCGTATGTCACAGCGTCTAGTAGGCTGCTTCCGGTCGCTATCGCTCCACTACCCATCGCCTCGCGTTCATTTGCATCCGACTTAGTATGCGAATAATGTACGCCGTTGTATAACATTTTGAAGAGAGTTAAGACCTCTGCGTTAATTTTATCTTCACTCCACAGGCACGGTTTGAATTTCTTAGTTCTATTTTGGGAGTATTTTGTAGGGTTTCCTGGGAAAATTTGGATTACACGTGTCTGTTGGTAGTTTCTGCATACTTCAACATGTTTAGTCTACGTGCGTTTGGGTCGAGTGGATATTGAAGTTTTGTATGGGACTGTTATTTTTAACCTCCGATAAAAAAGAGGGGTGTATTCGTATCTGTGTGTCTGTGTATCTGTGTATCTGCGGGATTTTGCAGAAATAAATTATTTTTCTTTCTTTCTTTTTTCTTTTTCTTGCTATCTGTCTGTGGCATCGTAGCTCCAACACGAAAGGACCGATTTCAATGCAGTTTTTTTAATCGAAAGCTAGTTTAATTGGATATCATCTTAGCTATGTTTCATGAAAATCTGTTCAGCCTTTCAAAAGTTACAGCTCTTTTTCTAGTTGGAATTGGGGGTTATTGACGGTTAGGTTATTTCGCAAATACGATGTTAGTCCTATAGAGAAAGTGGTTCAGTTTGATCGTCTGATCTACATCCACATATGACCATGCGTTTCTGATACGTTGAATAGCTAAGATTAAATTCTTCATGGACCTAAATTAAAAAATAGAACTTAGTCCTTCCTAAACACGATTTCAAAAGCTCATTCCAGCGACGTACTCGTTTAACGAACAGGCGAGTTAACTAAAACTTCTTCAAAACAATTGCTTATAAAACATTTAGACGTCTATCTCGAAGTAAATTAAATATAAATGAGTCTTGGAGTTTCTCTGTTAAACAGGCCAAGAATTCTCATAGTTAAACTTGTATTAATTGTTGAGTACTTAGTACTTACGAAACTCGACGTCAAGGTATCGTTCCACTTTCTATTATTAAGCATTCTCGACTAAATTGGAAGTTACCGAAATTATTAGTGTTCTACGCTGTCATGGGAACGATTTGCGATAAATGTAAGGATTCTATTCTATTTTAGTAGCAGGCAGACTAAAGTATAAGGCCAAGAATGGGTAATTACGGTTACTTCTAAGAATACGGTTACCGCTATGAGCCGTGATTCTTTAAAAGGTAGTCATCTGACAATTTACCGATTTTGAGTTCACCAGGCGTGATCAGGAAAAAAAGGCGCGTCATACTATCTGACGCTTTTTTCTGTATCTTATTTAGTTTTTGAGATATTAGCTTCCTTTTAGTGCATAAAAAAATTAAATGAAGACTGTTTTCGTGATTTTCTCAGAAGGATTTGTCAGAAGGCTGCCTTATTCCCAGATTGCCGTGATTAAGAAACTACATTGATCAGCTGAAAGAAAAAGCGAATATCGAAACATATAAAGATTTAAAAGATTTGGCATTAGATAGGACCGAATGGAAATTGCTACACCGACAAGTGCTTAGCACTTAAATTTTAGATGGATGGACCTCTAGGTAACCATTTTAATACCGGTAACCTAAAAATGACCGGTGATCAGAGTTGGGCAAAATGTAATCTAACTGCTGATTACTAACTACGATTACATAAAGTAGTTAGTGCGGTGTTGTTGTTGTTGTGTAAAGATAGGCAGCTCCAACCCGATTCGATTTAACTCTTCATCCTGTAAATCTAATAATTTTTAATATTTACACCTAATATGATGGTAATTATGTTGCCTCATAGCAGTCTAGTAAATTCAAGTAATAAAGTAGGTATGAACTTTGAGGGCCTTGACTTCATTAATTACTTTATAATTAACTACTTCGTATTAATTTGTTGTCTTGGTTACCTACGTAGGACTCAATTCTGCTATTTCAATTTTGTCAGAATGGTTTCATAATATGAAGATTTTGAATGGTAAATCTATCAAAATGTGCAATGATAGAGTTATATTATAACACTGACATTATCAACCTATCTGTAGGCCATATATCATGAATATTTTCTCCGTGCGCGGATTTATCGGGGTGGTAATGGAGAAAGATGGAGAGAATAAGCTGGACAGAAAAAGTAACGAATGAAGAGGTATTGACGAAAATCCATGAGAACAGAATATTAACTAATGAAAACTATTCAAAAAAGGACTTCTCCTTTTTTCCTCTCCTATCGTGTCGTTTAAGATGGCCTATCATCTGTCCTCACAGATGATAGGCCATCTTAAACGACACGATAGTTTTATTATAAACTTAATAGAAGGTATTACTGGTATCTCCTTCATCACTGGCCACTTCGTACTTCCAAAATTAAAATTCGAATTTAAAACACTGCGCTCGATCACCATTTGTCATTTTTCATTTCCTTTTTCGTCTTTGAGTTAGATACTCAAAGTTTTTCGTCATTCCTTCTCCAACTCTGAGGACAGATACAGCTATTATAATTTCACAAGTGAATCTAAATCGGAAAGTTCAAATCATGTGCAATGCAATATTAATAGTTTCAAGTGGTACATTTTGAATGTATCAATTTCTACAATAAACCCGTTTCTTCCTGCTTATTTTATTACTGTTAAAACATCCAGTCTGCAGATTTTTTCACAGCTCAACGTTGTTCAGTGAGTCCTCCCTCCCAGAGGACTAGCTGAGACACATAGAGGGAGGGACTCCGGGACAAGTTTAGTCTAATTTCTACGTACAACGTCATGTTACGAGTACACCACCATCATTTAGAACTCGTAACACCAAAAGATCTCCCATACCCCTAACAACGTTTATCGTCCACAGAACAAAACAGACAAGGATTTGATTCAATAAAGTCAGAGTCACACCGGACGCTGCTCCCATAAATATTAATTAAATGTCTTTTATGTTATTTATTGAAGGGACTATTGAGGATTCCTTTAGCTCGTCCTTTATTAGATTTGGTGAGCGATTAATGATTGGGACAAGATGTGGGGGAGTTTATTGACTTGAATAAGGGACTTGTGTGGGCAGGTCAAGGCTGTGATTACACCAGCTATACAGGATATTTTTTTATGTACTGCGCATAATTTTTATAGAGTGATTCAGTCTGTTCCTAAATGCAACCGCAGTATTGGGATACACTTTAAAACAAAACGAAAATTCGGCTTAGTATGGGGGACACGCACAATTTACTAGCGCAAGCCATACAAAATCAATTTTTTATTTTGTTTTGGATTGAATTTTAGTACTGCGCTTGCACTTGGGAACGGACACTGAATCACTCAACAAATTTAATTTTGCGTACTACATAAAGAAATATCCTGTATATATTATGTTTTCTAAGAGTAAAACATTGGGTTTTATAACCCACACGTGCGTTTAACGCACGCGTTTTATTATTATCAAAATATAATATAGCCTATATCAATTAGGGATAGTGTAGCTTTCCATTAGTGAAATAATTAGTGAAAAACCTGAATACAAACAAACAAATTTTACCTCCTTTTAACCAACTTCAAAAAAAAAGAGGAGGTTCTCAATTCGACTGTATGTTTTTTTATGTTACGTTTGTATGTTACGCGATTAATCAGTCAATTTTTTTTTTGTTTGCCTATTAATAATAATAATAGACTCAGATAACAATTTTGTAATAGAGCAGCAATCTAACCAACCCACTCAAACCTAAGGTCACATTTTGGTATTATGCCCGTGTGACTTTAAAAAAACAAAGCCAGGTTTTCCTGAGAAAAAATAATTTTGAAAACGATAATAATAATAATCTCTCGATGTTGCCCTATTTAAATTTGGTGAAGATTTGATGAAGACGTTATAGCTATAAAAAAATTAAGTTGTAATTATTGTATTATGCTTTAACTCAATATAATAATAGTAATTGGGGTGTTTGAGAATATGCGTCATTTCAGTTAGATTGTTTGACAAATGATCGTCAATACTAAAATCGTCACACCTGATTACCGTCCATAATTGTGTATACCACGTGTGTCTAACAAAAAGCACCAAAGCTCCGGCCGCGGGTCACCGGTGTGACGTGCCGGAAGCGGGCCGTGTGCGGACTTCCGGTCCGCTCGGCCGGAACGCCCGCCGCATTCCGATAGGGTGTGATTACTGAGTTTGAGTATGATACTGTTTTGAGTTTTGGAGATAATCGTTTTTGGATACATGTATCATGTGTTTTTGACGTATGTGTCATACTCGTAAAAGCCGTCTGTTCGGACTGGTCAGCTTATACTTGCCATGGCAATCTTGACAATAATTTCTTATTCATTTTGTAATCTAGCTTGTTAAGTTTAGACTTTGTAACACATCGTCCTCACATATTATAACATTTGAGAACAATGTAGGTACTTTCATAAAATATTATAAGAAATTTTGAATTGAAAAGAGTATCCATGGAGTTTCTTGCCCGTTCTTCTCCATAGGAAGTCTACACTTTGTAATGGGGCACCTAGAGTCTCACTATTCTTTAATACCTGTATATTATGATCAACATTCTACATAAATAAAAACTTAACTATCATAACTTTGCGAATAACGAAACTGAAAAATATGTAGTTTTCTTTAATACTTTTATTCTATATTTAAAAATGGGGCGGCGTGGGTCTCCTTTGGGCATTGGACGATAATTGGATGCAATCTTTACATCAATGTCAAACTGCATCCAATACTGAACCACACATTGGAGTATTGGTTTCAACACATTATATTGGTGCAAATAGTGTGTGGCGACGGTATTAGAATAATATCCCTGAAAATGGTGTACTTAGACACGATCAATTCCACACATTTTTACATACAAATTAAACCATTGATAAAACAACAGTAAAACAAATTTAAACCGGTTTTGTTACGCTTTCTTTACAATACGTGGTCGTTGCACCGCCATACAACACTGTAACTTAATACACTTGAGGCCAATATAAGGTAAAAGTTATATTGCTTTCAAACTGTTTCGATACCGGCAATACCGTATCAGAGTGCCATTTTATAAAATTGGAATTGAAATGTTTTATCGAATAATGTTTAAATGCTGCGGTTGTTGTTGTAAATGAAACATGTTAGTGAAATGCGATAAGTATGTCTAAAATGATTAAATTGTTAATTAAAATAGATAGGATAGTATGTGGTTTTTGGGTAATAAAGTTATGTAATTAGGTTATTATTATTTATTGCTAATAAAAATGTACAAACATTTAGTGTGGTTCAGAGAAATATGAATTGCTTGGTATAATTTTACATTTTCAATGATCCAATGTAATTTTTTCATAGGTATACTTTTTTTTTTTTTAAATACGTTGCCCCTCTCTTCTATTTCTCCTATATCGAGGGTACAGTTTACAAACATACATGTGACATGCACACACACCCAGACTCGAAACATCTGTAGACAATAATATTACCTACATAGGTACCAATATCAATTATTTAAAGTTAGAAATTAACTAAATAAAAATGTACTATATTAGGTTTGGTGTAATAATACACTACAGTTCTCAAGGCTATTAATTACCAACTCCCATTTTCATAAATTTAATCACAAAACACTTTTAATAAACATCCTTGTTGCAACAGTTTTTGCTCACATTTATTTCAAAAAGCAAAAACTTTGTTAGCTCAGTTTTTGTTTCCGAATGTGTACAAAACTGTATAAGTGTATACACACAGTGAGTGAGTTATGTTAGACACCGTGACTTATGTCGTTCTGCACTGATTCAGAAATTTTGGTTGTTCTTTAGCTTATATGGCTCTTGTTACGTTTGTTGTCAAGATATTATGGTGTCATCACCTTAACCACAAACTTCTAGTTTTTTTTGGTATTTCAAATACAAAGTCCTTCTTGTCTAGTCCCGAGACCTTTAAGAGGTAATTGTACTCATCATTACGAACAATATTAACATAGCAAAAAAAAAACTGCTATTCCATACAAATAATTTAATATTACTCGACTAAATGTATTGAACAGATATTTTTTCACGATTTTTAGTTTGGTTCCATAGGAAAAGTTGGTCATTATTATGAGTATAATAACCCCTCTTGAAGGGATCGGGACTTAAAAGGTCCTTGTATAGGTAATATATAACTATGCTGTATTAATTTTGTCGAGTAACATTGAATTATTAAAATTTGCCAACTAAACTTAACTATGTACACTTAATTATTTAAAATCATAAAATAAAAATACAAATATAAAACTGAGTAGTTAACCGTCAAAGTAGGTATATTATTATTAAAATTTATCTTTACTTATATTTTTATTTAAATAGTAGGCAACGACTTACATAAATAAATGTAGCACGAAGATAGAGAAATCGATAAGCAATTTCTTAGATTTTAAAATAATTGATCTTGAGTAATTTCAAATATTTGAGATATCTTTATGTATTAAATAAAATTTTAAAACGATGCTTCATAACTTTTCTTTAAGTAATAACAATGAAATTTACATTGACTTTAAAAAACTTTATCTTCTTCAAAGTTTTTTAATTCCATTATTCAAATGAAAAATAAAAAAGTAAAATTATTATATCAGTTTGTGTTACATATCAAATAAGTAGTACGTATCGAACAGGTTGCCGGTTCGATCCCCACACGAAACAAATATTTGTATGGCCTTCAGCTATGGGTCTCAATTTGTGCAAATGAAAGAAAGAAAGAAAGAAAGTAACGCCTTCATAATATCAAGCTATACATGTTCAGTATAAGCTGGCCTCTCATTGTACGGAAAACTTTTTACAATTCGAGGTCAGCTTATAGAGGAAATGTATAATATGATATGTAGCCATGTGTATATAGAACATTGCTTATAAACACCGCATTTGCCATTTCAAGTAAATAGTCATAATTTCCTTCCCTCGGCCCTAACTTCACTCTCACTCTCAGCAGGATTGAACACAGCGCACACATTAATAAACGTCACCACATGTTATAAAACATTAATACACTCTATAGGTAATGATAGAATGGAATAGAATAGATCTTTATTTCATGTAAACCAAATACAGGCACTTCTGAAATGTCGAGACTCTAGGTACGCGGTTCCAAATAGTAGGTCCTATGGAGAAGAACTGCCAAAAAACTCCATGGAAACTCTTTTATAATAATAGGTTACAATCTTGCTTAGTACAATGTTGTGGTAAGAGCTGTGAGATTAATGTAATTTAATGTGAATAAAAAATAGAAATAGGATAATAATGATTTGCCGTTAAATAAGATTTATTTAACGTAGGATAGGCAGATAACGTAGGATTCAAGGAATTTTGTTTGCGAAACGTATCGTAACTGTACTTAGGTACAGTCATAAATGAACTACAAATGAATGAATGAAGTATTTATGTTCCGAATGTTTTTATTTGCTGAAAAATTCAGATTCCTGCCGCCAACATTTGCAATTCGCCTTAAACTGTATTTGTCGCGGTCTGTTTTTAGATGGGTGAAATCGAGGCCTCCGAACGCCTCATAGAACACGATGAGCCAGTACCAGATTTTCAGTATATTTTCACACATTCCCTTTTGAAATGCAAGCGAAAGTGAGCTTTATTTACAAAGTGCTAGGTGAATGTCCGGGTGACACAGTTTTGCTGAGTCGATGCATATTTACGTCCATACGGGTGTTATCGTATAGGTTTTTGTTTGATGGGTAACTACACTGTGATTATAACTTCGAAGATTGTGTTTGCTTTCAATTTTTTTTTGTGAACCGTTTTATTTGTTCCATTTTTAAATTGTAGCTTCGGGTTCGCTTTCATATTTAGAATGGTAGTTTACTACCGATAATAATACCACGTACCTAATACTAAATTTATGCTACAAACTACAATTCTAAATTTGAAAAGCAATACTTTTTTTATTTTTTTATGGTTTGTACCGTCAACAGTAAAAATTGTGAGCCTAGCACGGTTGAATACAGACTTTATAGATATGTGTCATGAAATAGAGTAAATTATAATTATAATGAATTTTATGTACCTATATAGTTCCTTTCATTTTTCAAGGAAACATCGGATCATTTAATTAATAAAATTCGTAAAAGTTGGCAAAAAGACATTGCTCCAAGCCTAAATGTCTATTACATAAATTACATGATACACTTACGCATAATAACGTGAGGAACCAAAATGTACGGAACATAAAGATCACGTCAAAACACGTACATAATAAACAGTTACTTATTTATTATTATATCCTCATAATAAGCTACTCGCGTAGCTCAATTAATTTACTGTTAGCTTCCATTATCCTCTCACGTTGAGAAGATTCATCGTACGAACCTTACGAATTCTACTAATATTAAAAATGTGGAAGTCGGTAAAGATGTTTGGATGATTTGTACTCTATTATTACGAAATTTCGACAGTGCAATAATGTACATTATGTTTTAAAAATACCTAGGTATATATTTTTAAGAATTTTGTATTTTATTTCTTATTTTTCCTTTTTGTAGTGTGTTATTTTTATCCGACTGCACCAGAAAGAGGGTTATGTTTTTCGAGTGCATGTATGTAATCGATCGATAAATCGAGACCAGTTCAAATCTGCCCAATAATGGGCCCCGACTGTTAAAGTCGCTATGTTCAGCATTATAATTCTACTGGACTTGCTTTTTCTTTTCAGTTTTTATTTAAAGATCACTTTCTAAGAAGTCGGGTTTTATGAATTTTTAAATTGACTTTTTTTATTTATGTATAATCTCTTTCTTGTGTTGGTTCCGTGCTGAATAAGGGATGGTTCTTGTTCTTTTTTTTCATACACAAAAAAATAACTGGTTGCTTTTCAAAGAGCGGGAAGCACTGTATATCCGCAAAACTGTCGCTCTCCATTGACCATTTTTAATTCGAGCACATCATCCGGGCTATACGATGTACCCGTATTATGTCGCCGTTCTATGTCAGCGCAGCTAAAAGCGACGTTTATTTTGTTTTGTTTCTACTGAAACAAAACAAAATAAACGTCGCTTTTAGCTGTACACATGCGGCCACAAAAATATAGGTACTATCTACTGATAGTACCTATATTTTTGTGGCCGCATGTGTACAGCGCGTTAGAAAAATATTTGTGTTCCATTTTAAACATTTTATTTATTTTTACAGTTTACCTGTTTTTTATGCGAGGAATCTGTTCTTTTTTTAAATTTGATTTTTGATATTCGTTTTATTGTTTTGGATTGCGGTGAGAGCAATTTTTGGCTGCCTTTGTTTTTTGACATGCAGTGAATAATTGCAATATGTTTTTGTTTGTATATATTTTGATTGTTTTAACTTTATTTGCACATTTTGTTGAAATATTATAATCTGTGTGGTAACTTCATAGTGCGACCATTCATCTGTTTTCCTAGCGTGTTGCTATTATTCATAGGGGCGATTTTTCAATAGCTAGGTAGATAAATCTCAGTTTAAGTTAGATATTATTCCTCTGATATTTCCATACCTACAACAACTGTTCCAATTTCAAATTAACAACTAGATATCTTTTATCTCGCCATTAAGAAATCAGCCCTTACTCGGCTAGTTATTGGACTGAATTTGATTTTGAAGGGCTCATAGCTAAATAGCTGCCGCGTAGATTGGTCGATCAGCGAGGTTAAGCAGCACTTGTTGCGGTCAGTCCTTAGATGGGTGATCGTTTCTTCAAACATCGACAGCCCGCTGTCCCTCGGACAGTATGGTCAGCATACCTATGACAGTCGTAACAGGAGTCAGCAGCTCAAAAAGTTTGACAACCGGTCTAACCTTAGTGGGTGGCGGAGTTCAGGATCAGGTATGAAATTCCTGCTTCATAAACTATTAATTGACTGTTTAATCTATATATTAATACGTGAAGAGTAAACTTTGTACCCCTTTATAAGCATATTGCGCGCACGGATGAGTGTGAGATTTGGCATAGTTAAAGTTTATATGGAGAAGGAGTGCAGAATGCTAAAATTGCGGTCGAATTTCGACCACTGGGCGACCACTAATATTAAATAAATGTCCAACCATGCAAAGGCGGGACGCGCCTCTATTTGATAATAAAGTGGCATTGTCTTTGATTCAATAATACCAATGACATGAAACCTCCATTTTGCCATAGTAGTACTATAACTACTACTTGGAAGCAATCGTGGGACATCAGTAATAGTGTACTATTATCGTGTTTGCTGTTTCATAGCTTATGAACACCATAATGACTAGCAATTTGAAGAAATAATCGAATAAAGCCTTTCTCTAGAAATTTTTGACCGGAAAATGGGAAACGGGCTGCCGATATACCACAAAATTCTACTTTATCATGTACTAGCATGTTCCCTGGAGTTTCAACCGCGTATTTATTTTTATCAAAATAACGTAACATAACCGTCAAAAACCCCCGACTCTAACTAGAAAAAGAGCTCTAACTTTTGAACGGCTGAATAGATTTTCATGACATATAGTTTAAATGATACCTAATTAAACTAGCTTTCAATTTTAAAAAATGCATTGAAGTCGGTGCGTCCGGTTTGGAGCTACGATGCCACAGAAAGAAACACAGATACACAGAATATACACACTATACACTTATAACACACTCTTTTAATAAAATGTAACTTAAATAACTCAGGGATAGTGTAGCTTTTTATTGTTGAAAGAATTTTTAGAACCAGTTCAGTAGTTTTAGAGATACTGACTACATATATAGACAAACAATTATTATATTTATATTATTTAAAATATTTGTATAGAATAAGAATTTGGGGGCACGGGAGTGCCCCTGCCAAGCGAAACGCAAGGGCACTACCTACCTTTTCTCGAAGCTCTTCGTCGTTTTTTTGAACCCTTATAACTTGTATGTATACTTTACTATAAGAATACGTTACTACAAGAACTATTGCATAACAGTAAAGTAATGAACAGTGGATAAATTTTTCATGTAGCAAAATGGCCAAGCCCCATATTTTGACTTAGGTGTAGAGTTTGTGAAGTTAGGCCTTGTAGAGTTAGAAGCTTGACTCTACATGAGATCTGATAACTTTTTGACAGTGCGAGTCATATGGTCTCGACTTGGCAACATTTTACATGAAAATGTTTTTGGTGGGATATTTCTTACCCCAAAAAGTTTACGCTGATGTCAAGTAATCATTAGTGAATTTATTACATAGTTTTACAATGTGCAACTCTATTTAGCTCGAAATTGGCTTGTAACCGAGATATAGTGGTAAATTCACCTCTTAAACGCCTATCACAAGAAACATACCGTCATATAGGCTACTTATCAAGCTATACATTTTCAGTATAATCTTGTCCCGGAGTACCTCCCTCTACGTCCCTCAGCTAGCTCTCTAGAGGAAGAAACACTCACAGAAACAACGTTGAAAGCAATAGTAGCAGTTGTAGTAATGGTAAACATATAACCCTCTCCGTAGTCGGGTAAAAACACAACCCCACCGGGAAAACGGGTTTATTTGGTAACTAGTAGAACTTCACTGAGACATGATTTAATAAAAACTGGATAGAAACATCAGTAATACAATACATAATTTTCCAGATAGTGTTACATTAAAAAACTTGTTAAAAGAAGAATTATGACAACAGCTGTGTCGAGCTTCGTTCACGCATTTCATTTGTACCGCGCAATTAATGTTTCAAACTGTTACACACGTGTCACAGAATAGCAATATTAATTAGCAACAAGCAGTATGACACGGGCAACTATTTGAAAATTTTAAATCCATCATATCTTTTAACTATTTAATTGTCCTATATTACGCTAGAAAATCTATTCGTCTGTTTTTGAAGTGAAACTTCTATATAGACGGAAATATTAGGATTTATCTGTCACGAAAAAGCGTTACGGCCGCGTGGAGGGGGTAGACGATATATTGTCCGTTGAAGTTTCACTTCTACTACACACATTTCTATTTATATTTGTAGATTATATACCTATTTATATCAGCACTGTTTTCATATCCCACAAAACAATTTAAAAATAACTTAAAGTTTTCTATACACTGTCAGCCACAGTGATTGTAGCTGAAAAACGTAGTGCAGATATGAGCATTTCGCGTGTGGCTCCCTTAATGTTTCCTCTATGTATAGTGTAGTGCAACATAGCTCAATTCGATAGCGCCGTAGTGTGGTGCAAGTCGAAGGTTCGCTGTTTATCCGTAATATCTTAATGGTGTATAATACTTTATTCCAGAAACATGGATAAGTGAATTTGTATTTTTTCTATTTGGATTCACATTCTCACTGATTGCGACGTAAAAAGTGAATAGAATAAATTCTCCCTTTCAACTTTGAATACGTTACGTCGAGTGATTGTAACCCCATTTCATCCCCCATAAAATGTGAGTCTCATGTTTCTAGAATAGAACGTTTGCTCTGATATTATAATAATTAATCAGTCATTTTGATATCGCCTCTTTTTTATATAGGATGGCCCATTTACAGAGATACAATTTTTTTTTGTGGTTTGATGTCATCTTAATTAGGTTTTTATTTAAACTCAACATAAGATCCTTGGAAATTAAGTAGTTTAAAAGATTTTTATTTTGTTTAAGTCTGAAAATTTTCTACTCTAGTTAAGTAAACCATTCTTGATTATTTATCAAGACTGAATGTAGCTTTTATATTATTCATTTTGAATTTTTTAAAACTTTAATTACCTACTTTCTTATCATATACTCATCCATAAACAGTTTCCACACTTGAAAACCAGCAGAAAACCATATTCTTCGTGTAAATTTGGCACCCGTTTGGAATCAAACATCATTATGGTATCGGGTTTCCGTCCAATGCTCCGCCCCAAGGCCTCGTCTTATACGGGAGATATTAAAAAAAGCCTTTATATCCGCTCTCACAGCATCACATGAGAAAAGCGATGACTTTTACCGTAATGCCTTTTAGCTGAGGGTGTGATCACAACATAGGTAAGCTTAGAAGGCCCACTCCGATATTGTCAAGCTATATGATGTTTGTGATTGGCCACCTCACCCTAAGACTTAAATGAATTTATACTATCGACATATTGCCGTTTGTATTACTGAATTTATTAGGGAAGACAGTCTTTCTTTCTTTTTAAAACGCTTTTATTAGCTTCACTTGTAACTATGTAAAAAAATCTTGGAAGTTAAATTTGACCCACTTCCCGGTTTCTGATTGAGCTGAAATTTTGCATACACGTTTAGTTTGGATGACTAAAGCGTTTTCTTTAGTTTTTTTTTATACTATAATATTATTATGTTGTGCAAGACACTGCTGAGCATCCTTTTTTTAAAATTAATTTGGTGTGAAGCCGTGTTGGGCTATCCTTCGCATGTGGGAGACAGGGGTGTGTCAGGCTTCTACTGGTTAAACCCACGATGGTCCTGATGGACTTCGGGAACTCTTATAGACCGCGCCAAAGCCACGTGCGTTCTGATAAGACTGCAGGAGTAGAACTTCTGACTGATCCCATGTAATGTATCCAGAGCAATTACGTCGTCGAGTGAAAGCCTCACCGTACTTACCTATGTTATTGATTTCTGCACGCTAATGGAGTGAAGTGACCCAATTTTATTATTTTTCTCCCGATATTCATGGATTTTGGGATTTTCTAATTTACTTAATGTGATTTGGATGTCAATGGTTCTCTGATAAATGTGTATCAGAAGTACCTGAAGATTGTACTCGTACAGGAAATAAGAAGGAATAATATGTTTCTTTT
Organism: Allophyes oxyacanthae; assembly: GCA_932294325.1. Classification (NCBI taxonomy): domain Eukaryota; kingdom Metazoa; phylum Arthropoda; class Insecta; order Lepidoptera; family Noctuidae; genus Allophyes; species Allophyes oxyacanthae. The sequence goes on from OW028615.1 coordinate 14,794,504, forward strand.
GCTAAATCGACTTTTTTATAATTGGAGCACATGAATCCTGCGGGTCTACCGCGTAACTAAAATTGTATGAACATCGACATCGGTATTAAACTTCAATACGATCGTGAGAGCCTAAACTTTGAGGTAACTTGTATTTTTTTTACCGATCATGAAGATAAGTGTCCCAACTATATGATAGGTAATTTTTTTACAAGTTAGCTCAAAGTTTAGGCTCTCACGATCGTATTGAAGTTTAATACCGATGTCGATGTTCATACAATTTTAGTTACGCGGTAGGGGTGCTGTTATGGCATTGCAACATTGGAATATATTCGAATATTATTTTCGTATTTTATAATAGTTAAATATGTGAAAAATATGCATATAAAATGAAAAACAATAAAAATTATTTTGTCCACGTAATGGTATAAATGTAATTTTTTTTTACCAGCTTACACGACTGATAATTTGTTTTAGAAATACTTACGGTACAAGCCACAGATTCGGTGAGGCTAGATGGCTAACAAATTTCATATATTGTAATGTATTGTAGGTATTTGGAGTGACGATACATCCTTACTACAACTTTCACGACCCAAACCACAACCAGAAGCCCTAAATACATATTTTTTTAGATACAACGGTGCAATATTAATTCTCGCACCACTAATCAAAGTTTACCAAACCAAAACCAGCGTCAGGTGGCCAGTATCTCTGCCTCCTGACATTATGCTGAGCTGCGGCCTTTTGGCACAATAACTTATTTTATCTTATATGTTTTCATTGTTATTGGTTTTGTGTATGTTTTTGTTGTGCTAATAAACTCTTTTTCTTTCTTTCTTTCTAACTATATACAGTTGCTAAGTTGCAATAACCCCTAAGTTTTGGTTGGCAGTGATGGTTCCATAATAGGACAGGGCAGCGCGTCCCAGAATAATCCTATCCTCGGATTGCAGTGCATCTTTACAGCAGTTCCCAAGTTCTATTTGCAGGTTACGTCCGGCATCCTTAATGTACGATGGTCGTATTCAGTGAGCCGAGCACGAATGATTTAACGTATCGTAACGTTAACGTAAGCAAATTTGGAATAAAAATACACGTGTGTAAATATACGTGTGTGTTTTACGTGTATTTTGTTCGTGACTTTGGTGGTAGTAGTGTCTCGTTGGCATGTCAGCATGCTGGCATGAATGGGTAAAAAATCTTCGGTATTTGGAAGATTTTAATTATAAATAATTTTAATTAAGTAACAGGTGTTACCCAGAATGCTGCCAAGCTCAAGTGGGATTGGGCTGAATACGGCTATAGCATGTCCGATGAGCTTTGGGCCAAAAGAACAACTAAGTAGGTTAAACAGACTCGCGGCAGACCGAGGCGAAGATTAAAAAAAGATAATAGATAAAAATAAAGAAAAAGAAAAAGAGTAAATAAATAAGATGGCGGGACGAGCTTGACTCCTACCGAAAAAACTGGTCTCTACTAGCAAAAACCAGAAGTGAGTGGAAAAAGGAGATGGAGATCTTTGCCCTGCGGTGGGACAACACAGGCTGAAAATAATAATAACTAGTGGTCACCCCTAGGTCGAAATTTGGCCGTAATTTTAGTTTTCTGCACTCCTTCTATGGAGAAGAAAAACTATAACTAAAACTATAAACTATAACTATGTAAAATCTCACACTTCTACGTGCACGCAATATGCTTAAAAAGGGGTACAAAGTTTTCTCTTCACCTATCAACATATAGATAATTTGGCGAACAAACTCTTTGTGAGATTGCTAAATGCTTGATCAAATCCTTAACGACAGAAGTCATTACCTGCAGCGTAACCATGATTCACAGTTAAACAATGTACATTGCGCAGTATGCTTCAATAATCATTCCGTTCAACAACTGAAACATCGCAATGAACATTCTTGAACTGTCAAAATTTAATCGATCCCGATTACAAGCGTGTACCGTGATAACCCTGTTGTTGGGTTTAAAATCTCGACTTTTCATAATGCATTAAGCAGATTCCACCAAAATACCCGCATAAAATTTATCTTAAACGGTAAATAAATATTTCAGCTTTACCATAATAGCTAGAATAGGGCCGTATATCTTGAATTCTGCGGTGCTTATTCGGGCTGGGCTAGCAGTAAATGCAAAGTCAGTGTTGAGTCTGAACGATAAATTATTTTTAGTCGACCAGTTGACGTCATAAACCGCGGTTGTGCGTTTTATATGCTGACTTTTTAGTTTTTTGCACAAACAAAAATATTTTATAAAAATATATTTTTAAAGTTATTGTGCATGAGTTGTTTTGAACTATAAATAATGAGATTTTAAGCCATACGCAGGTGTTGGGTTAAAGAGATTTTCTTTAATATAATCTCCTATAACCTTATTAGTCCCGTCGCCTGATTACGTATGATAAATATGACAGTTGCTGTCGCATATAAACGTCCTATTCCGTATCCTCTTATGAAAACGTCTATAAGCAAGAAAGGGAGGCATTGTTTGTTGGTGGCTGCGGCTGTTGGATTATTCTTATCTAATCAAGGCACCGATCCCTTTAAGGGGTGATTTTACTCATCAGTATGAACAAATTTTACTATGGGACGAAAATTGTACTCGCGAAAAAAATCTGCTGTTCATGGACAAATAATTAAATATTACTAAATGTAAACTACTAAATGTATGGAATAAAATATTTTTCGAAATTGTAGGATTGGTCACAGTCATAGTTAGAGTTGTCCATAATGATGATTGATGATGAACAATAACTCTTTAAAGGAATCGGAACTTGAACGGTAGGATTGTATATTAAGTAAATTTAAAATGGATTTTTCTTATCTAATTCTATGGAAAAAGCTGAAATCCCAATTTTTTGCTTGTTGGCCCCATTACAAGATTGTCTTATAAACTCCACATTAACTCCTCATATATGCATAAACAATAAAATGTCCATATAGTTCGGAATTTACACTAAAGTAATATAATCTTAATCAAACAAAAGTCACATCCACCAAACACAATTACATAAACGCTCGTAAAAAAACCTCATTGCGCAATTCGAAATCTATAAAAAATATCTTTCAATCTAGAATTAGTAACTCGATCCAAATACGGCTGCGCGACATGCAACGTCCCAATGTTTACCTTTAACTCGGTAAAAGGTAAAATTTATTTAACAATGTATGAACACGCAACCCTAACAGGTCTCGTTTGGCGTTCATGATTTTTTATGGTTTCAAATTTAATCAGCGCTCCATGTCATATGGTGGGGCACGTGCTTTGAATTAAGGATATTATACACCGAATTTTTGCGTAACAATCTGTGCGTGGGCTAGTATTAATTTTCGGCAATGATATTGAAATAATAACGTAAAAGACTTAGGTTTTTTATTTGTGTTATTTTTTTGTCAAATTATTTGTCAGTAGGTACTGATACTTACAGTTCTGTTCGGTAACCTAACCGTCAAAAACCCTCGACTCCAACTAGAAAAAGAGCTGTAACTTTTGAACGGCTGAACAGATTTTCATGAAACCAAGCTAAGGTGATACCCGATTAAACTAGCTTTCAATTAAAAAAATTGCATTAAAATCGGTCCATCCGTTTTGGAGCTACGATGCCACAAACAGATATACCTACAAATCTTTTCTATGTATAATATTAGTGTGAAAACGCCTTAAAGCAACAATCTCGCGATTTTTAAACACATGTTGCGGAAGCGACATGAGCGTGACAGATTTCCGATATCACGTGATAATCGACACCGATTACTTCTGGAAGCCCCACGCTACGCAATACGCCGTGTCGCCACCAGATATTCAATATTTTCCGCGGATAAAGAGATTTTTTTTTCATTTCCCATTCGTGTATTTTTTGTATTTGATTTCCTTACGAAGTGAATGTAATGGGACTTTTTTTATTGTGATTTGAGACAGGTTTATGAAACACATGATATGTATGATCCACTTATTATAGGTACTCGTCGTTGAGGAAAAGATTTAAGGCTTTTTTCACCACTTGCTAATAAACCGACGGATTACCTATCCACAACTTATCTGAATGCATTTAAATTTCTGTTTCACAAGTGTCTGATAAATAAATCTAGTAGATAAACTTTCTGATTAATTAACAGCTACATTTAGTGGCTGATATTTTTTATTTCTTTATTTATTCTTATATTAACACACAGCATTAATATTATAGTGAACCAAGTGAAATAACTGTGACACACAAAGCCAATAAAGTTTTTACTATTCTGTAAATATGGAGTAAACATAAATAATTATATATGTATATTAGCAAACAAATATATTGTTGTCTGTTATATTTTACTATCGGACACATCATCAAGTGTTGAAACAGAGTTGTAAAGATGCGTCTTTGCTTCTGTAAAAAAAAAGGATAAAAGCGATTTTTTTTTAAAGCTTCTATTCTATGTAATAAATAAATCCAGCCCATTACTGTCCCACTGCTGGGCACGGGCCTTTTCTCGAAATGCGACTGGTTACACCTTAGTCCACAACGCTGGCCTAGTGCGGGTTGGCAGACCACACACACCATCGAGGACTTCATGAGGCTCTCTCAGGTGTGCTGGTTTCCTCACGATGTTTCTCCTTCACCGTTAACGCAAGTGATAATCAAGTTGGGATCCGCACATAAATTCGAAAAGTCAGAGGTGTGGGCCGGGTTCGCACTCAGATCCTCTTGCATGGAAGGCAAGCGTTCAATCGCTGGCCTGTGGCTGCTTAAAGCGGCTAGTAGGTGCTTTTTAACCCCCTACAAAAAAGAGGGGTTTTTAGTGAGTATCTATGTATCTGTGGACCTGTGTATGTGTGGATCTATGTATCTGTGTATCTGTCTGTGGTATCGTAGTTTAATTTTAGTTTGTTAGTTTAGTTGTTTAGTTAGTAATTTTAGTTTAATCGTAGTTTATCGAATATCATCTTAGCTTTGTTTCATGAAAATCTGTTGAGCCGTTCAAAAGTTACAGCTCTTTTTCTAGTTGGACTTGGGGGTTTCTGACGGTTAGGTTAATATAATTGGATTAGACTGGGTCTTGCTTCAACACAATCCACACATCAAGCTTCGTATACCTCACCTTATTCTGGTTACCGACCTCGCCTATTTGCCTTCCTCAGCTAACATAATCACAACATAACATGTCCTACTGTATCCACAATGCGACCGTACATTGTTGACATAACGTGCGTCTGGCTAGCCAAACTGTACAGAACGTATTGATTGTCTGACGGGAGTTCTGACTATACATAGGTACTGGGAAGGTTTTAGAAAAGTAGCTAACCTTCATGCAGAGGCTGGCTGATCATAAAAAGGAACCATCGTTTGAAAATTATTTGAATTGAAAGAAAGAAAGAAAAAAATGTTTATTGCCATATTTAACAATAAAGTATATAAATGCAAGTGTGTAGTATGGCAATAGGAAAAGGAATTAACGGAACCTGGCTGCTAAAGATAAACCCTAATGGTGTCCATGTTTTAGTTTAGAAAAAATGTAATATAAAT